>CM060445.1:66665560-69286319 GCA_030545235.1 Helianthus tuberosus | reverse complement strand
AAATCTCAACAAAGAACGACTTAGGTAGTTTAGAGCGTGCACAGTTGAACAAAGATTCAAATTCTACGAACACAAAGCTTCTGTCGGCACCAGTATCAAATAGTATCGAAGCGTAAAGATTATTAACGAGAAACGCACCGTTAACGACATCATTGTCATTACGAGCCTGATTTTCATTGATGTTGAATGCTCGTCCTCAAGCGGCTTGCTGTTGCTCCTGATTCAGCTGGAGAGATTAGGGATGGAGGTGAGTGGTGTCCCCACACTTGTAGCATGCTCGCACATTGTTTGCTGATTTGGGTTCTGAGGAGCTGTGTAACAACCGGCACGTTCGTGCGTTGTTACTACTCGATACTCTCGTTACGCCTAGCACCAGAGATTCGGATCATAATGATCTATATCGCTTACATCTCTATTTCGCAGTATATTCGCATATTACGCATACTTTATCTCTATCACATCACATTGCACTTGCTGATAGCCATGATGATGTCGAGTGAGGACCAATTCTACCCTCCTTGATAGCCATGATGCGTCACAATGCAACGCAATACTCGACAGCGCACTCGCGGACACGCGCAACTCGATTATTGCATCGCAAACTCGGAAGTGGTGAATACGTTAATACGACCTTTTGTGGACTAATTATAATAAATAATAAATATAAATGTGTGGTTATGTGTGAACAAACTAATCGCAACGCTTAACAATCTAAACGAAACATCGAAACCCAAACGCCGGAGACATCTGATCGAATGACAATTCGATCGGAAGGCCATCCGATCGGATGGCCATTCGATCGGATTGCCATCCGATCCGTCACCTAGCGCCTCCTTCCTCCTCTCTTGCCTATAAATACCCCTTGTCACATCAAGAACACTTGATGTGACAGCTCTCGTTTGACCAACACGTTCCAGCCCCTTTTTCTCTCGATTTCTCGCGATTCTTGTAAGTTTCCACTCTAAATCTTGTACTTTATCGATCTACACACACTATCACATCTTTTTCACCGTCAAATCTTCCATTTTAACTGTGAAATCGACTGATTGGAGGTGTTCTAGGATGATGTCATCATGGGGTTCATATGAACTTCAAGATCTAGCCTCATTCTGCCAAGAACAACTCAGATCTGAGTGATTTCCACATAATTTTACACGAATCTTATCTAAATCTATGCAATCTAATCAAGGAGACGTTTGATTTTGGGTTAAACATGGAAAACCGTTAAGAACTTCCAGATCTGATGGAACGGGGTGGTTCCTGGCCGTTAGAACGGGTCGGATTTGATGGAATTTCAGTTGCTTAACACGCCGTCATACCGTCTTGACCAAATCATAAACTTTCAGACTTAAAATGAGATTTTAGAACGATCAGGCCGGTGAACGGATTACCATCCGATCGAATGACAATCTGATCGGACAACACTTGGTCTTCAACACTTAAACATTTTCCAAATTTCCAAAAATATCAATCAGGATACCTAGTCGAACGGCCATCCGATCGGATAGCCATCCGATCGAATAACCCTTCGACCATGTGACCTGTTCCATTTTTCAAAGCATATCAAATCCAACGAATGGCCATCCGATCAGATAGCCATTCGATCGAATGACCATTCTGTTGTGAATTCATTCATACTGAAATGTCTCACTGATCAGATCGTCATCCGATCGAACGATCATCCGATCAGACGACCGTTCGATCGAATGACCTGAAAGGTAGAGATACTTCTCTGTTTTCAAAATGCTTCAATGAAAACTTCAAAGCCATCATACACAAACACATCCTTACCAAACGAGTGTCAATCCAACCGAATGGCCATCTGATCAGATGACCATCCGAACGGATTAACATCTGATCGGATGACCATCCGAACGGATTAACATCCGATCGGATTACCATTCATCAATCAGTCAATCATCACTGCTTAACGCACTGTTCCAAACGCTTACAATACTACTGTGAACATGCTAACTCAACACGCTCGCTACCATACAATCCAGATTGTG
Organism: Helianthus tuberosus; assembly: GCA_030545235.1. Taxonomy (NCBI): domain Eukaryota; kingdom Viridiplantae; phylum Streptophyta; class Magnoliopsida; order Asterales; family Asteraceae; genus Helianthus; species Helianthus tuberosus. The sequence continues at coordinate 69,284,310 of CM060445.1, read as the reverse complement.
TTTATCAAGTTAGACACACACAGTGAGTATAGTCGAACCCTTTTTAACCGCATTTTGGGTGTAACATACGTTTTCTATCAAAATCAATCAAATCAATGTGTTAATAAAACTATCACTTGTGAATAACTGAATTACATATTAACACGTGATGCTAGTTGCATATATGCTAGGGCTTATACTTGCGACGTTCCGCTTAACTAGTTTAGATCTAATAAGCCCGAAGGGTTCTAGTTAGGAAGCAGCAATCGCATATCGCAGCTCGAGTTCGAAGCTAGTAGTATCTGTCTTGTAGTGTATATGACGTGTATCTCGTTTATGTATGTGGTAATTCGCAGCGTTTTTACGTACTATGCTAGTATCAAACTTGTATACTCGCCAGCAAATTTTTGTACTGACTCTATTTTAACGTATGTTGCAGGTAATTATATCACGGTCTACATCAAACCAAGATAGGAAGTCTAGAAACTCTCCTAAACCCTAGGTTGTCGGATTTGTATTGTTCGAGAGGACAAGAAATCTTTGATAACTTATGTGATTGTATTATTTTTTAGTATGGGATAACGAATGTAATAAATATTGTCACAAATAGTTGTTATGGATTCTCTTGAGCAATCTGATTCGCCTAGTGTCGTGCCCTGATGATTCCGCCATCGGTTGGGGTGTAACAGATTGGTATCAGAGCCATAACAATAGGGAATTAGGTAAGACATTCGACCTAGTCCGAGTTGAAGTCTTAGGAATTCAACCTAGTCTGTTGTCTAAGTACCAACAGGCTAGACTTCATGCGAACCCAGTGGGGTTTATACGGGCCTACTTGATGCTCTCATTCGAACTCGCTAAAACTACATCTTTGTGTGAACACCGTATACTACAGCTTCACACGAGGAAAGCTTTTCCTAAAGCTTAATAACATTTGCCTTTCCTAAGGCTAACACAATACACACGTTTTATGATACTCGCATAACATCAACGAGTGATCGCGTCGGGATGAGGTGTGAAAACCAGGAACTCTCGATGGGTCGCTTATTCAGCGCATCATTCTAGCACGAGAACCATTCGTTGAGTCAGGAGTGACATCCGTGTCTCGACGAAATTCTCCATTTCTATCTAGTGGAACTTCCAGATTTATTCGGTGAGCACAACCACAGCTAGGAGCGAAGTTGTTAAGTCAGGGGTGAAACCCATACCTTAATTACTCATTCCAATCCCTAAATGGTTTTTGAAAAGGTCTCACCAAGGACTCGGCTATATCAAGGACTCGAGCCACATTAGGAATAGGAGGACGAATGCCATGAGCTAATCCCAGTGGAAGCATAGTCTACTAGGTCTACGCGCGTGCACGAACTCGCTTAATATAGCTGGATTACTTGGGTAGTCGAACGCCTAAACACCCAGGGCGTTCTACCTAATTTATCTAACTTATGATTCATCAGTTTTATGCTTGTTAAACTTATTTATGCTTACGTGTTTATGATTTAAGTTTTACGCTTTAACGATTTCTCGATTTTCGCCCCCGCTTTACGAACACACAACTCGCACAGCCGTTGCAATCTAAAACGAAAACCAAATGCTCGCAACAAAACTAAAGTCTAACAACTCGCCCTCTCTTTCCATCGCGTCCTCGCGCTATCAATACACACTTGTGAGTATCACGACTATATATCTATATACAAACAAACAAAATTGCTTATGTGTCATATGTGAGAACTTAGGACTTTCGTGTTTCCTATGTGGCTCCTATGTGAATACGTACTACAATACTACCTGCAACAAGTTTTGAAAGCGCTTAAATCACATCGCAAAACTCAAAATCATTATGATCGAATCTCACTCCAAGTCTCTCTATGTCTAGATGCCTTCCAACAACTCTGCTACAAGAATGTCAGCCAGGAGACGAGCCAAACGAAGGGACAAAAAGAGGATTGCTTCACTTGTGGCCAGGGAAGTGGCCAAGGTCATTCCTCAGATTGTCACTCAAGTGCACTCTCTTAGCAACTCTCGAACTTCGGAAGACGTTAAGACAGAATTGCCGCAACCTACTTTCCTCGACAAACACTTCAAAGCCTGTGACCCGATGACCTTCACAGGTGAAGGAGGTGTTTCACAGCTACTCCAGTGGTTCGATTTTGTCGAGGTCACCCTTCGTCAGAGTGGGTGTCCCGGGCATTTTCATACTACTTGCGCTACCGGAGTATTTCAATCGCGAGCACTCGACTGGTGGACCGCCGAACGCAACAAACGTGGGATCCACGCTGTAATAACTCTCATCAAAAGTCCTATTTATTAGTATTAATTGTCCAAACAGGAAACCCTAATTAAGAAACCCAAGTGATTCTACATAAACCCTAAAACTTTTAGAACAATCGGAATCAGGATCAGGGCCCCTAAAACTCAGGGGGGTAAACCCTAGTTGATATTATCTTGACAGTTTTACGTGTGATTCAAAAATTAACGAGCGACCAACTCACCTGAGCTACTGGGACACGAGGCTACCCTATGTTAATAGGGTACCCCTCGCGCCACGCGACGCGCACAAGAGGACCTCTCGCGCCACGCGAGAGGGACAAAATTTCAGTATAAATAGTGGGGTTTGGGACTTGATATTCTGCGTTGATTTGACGTACAAATTCAATACGTACGTTGAGATATTGCCTGATTACTACAAAAACACACACAATTCACGAAGTGCTGCCGCAAAACAGGGTAATAACTCGATCGCTGCTACGATTCAATGTCCGATCGATTAAACTATCCAATGGATGTTTAAGTGCTACCCACATTAGGGTTTATGCTTTGTCATTCGTTGTTAATTCAATGGATGTTTAAGTATCGCACTTTGTCATTCGTTGTGAAGGTTTAATCTCGTGAGTTATCGTAAATGCTGTATTAAGTTACTAACCGAGTTGTGTGCATGTTATTAATTTTAGGTTAAAAGGCTAATCAGTAGGCTAAGCTCTGCTCATATAAATCTGCAATGTGAGTCATTCTCTTTTTATCAAACTACTTTATAAATTCTTAAATGTTTTTCAAAGTTATAATTACAGGGATTAAGTCTTTGTAATCTCCATATTACAGCCGGTATGTGGGGTTTTGTATACATTACTTGATAATCGTCACCATTGGACAACAGGTTAGTCAATGGGTGATATGACCATAGTCACAGAAGCGAGTCGAGTGACAAATACCGTTGGGTAATTGGTTGATATATAAACATTGTAATCGCTCTTAATACTGTAAATTATAACAACGTGTCATTTTAGTAAAAAGAATGATTCACAAGTATTTCCCGCTGACAAAACTTTTTTCAAACATGTTTCAGGTGATCTGTTGTGATTCAGGAAAAGTGCCGCGATGCACTACAAGCTTAAGGAAGTGGCTCAATATAAAATAAAGAAACATGTTTTGTAAAAATAAAGATTTCTCTGTGAAATCATATGATTGTAAATTTCCGGGGTTTTGTCCCGAATTGTGAAATAAATAATCAGGAAATTACAGTTTTAAAAAGATCCTGAAGAAATCTTCCGCTATTAAATAAATACCACAGGATTTTCTGTCCCGCGGCTCCTGAAACGGGTCAAACCGGGTCAGGGCCGTGACAGAAAAAGGTGGTATCAAAGCCACTGATTTAAGCCAATTAAGTATTTAGAAAATACTTAATTTTTACTAATTGTCATTTTGTGATTATATGTTTTATTATTTGAATATTTGTGTACAGTATGGGTAAGCAAAAGCTTTCAAACATCTATCTTAAATTAGATAGGTCATCAAACGAGAAGGGAAGTTCATCCCAAACAAATTCCTCAAAACATTATGCAAATCTTGAAGAAGGAATATTTGTCCGAAAGGCACAATATGAGGAACCACTTTCTCCTAATAAAAGAAGTTTGATTATTAGGAAAAGTCAGGAGAAATTAAAGAAATTACAACCAAAAGAAAAGAGAGTTAATCCGAAAACCCAAGAACTAGGCAATAACCCACCATGGGAAGACAAGTTAGATGAAAAATGGGCAGATCTCTATATGCTAGCTACTGTAGCAGTAAATGCAAATCTTTAAATTACACCTGACTCAAGTTTTAGCATCCTTATCACCTACAATCTAGAAACTTTACCCAGTTAATAAATAAGTTTACAGTAAACTCTAGTGTATTTTAATTTCTAGTTGTCTTTGTATTAAATTAGTTCCACGGTATGCAATAATATTTAAAACGTTATTTATGAAAAATTTTATAAAATTTTAACTTAGCAATTTTTGTGTATTTTGCATATATGCTAAACAGCATGAATGACCTGTCTGAAGCCCTTCAGAATTTAAATCTCTATCCGGTGAAAATAAAGGTTTCAAGAGATTTTAATAGGTATATACCTGATATAGAAGAACCTACGGAATTCAACGCTCCACCTCTGGAGAAACCCAAGCCTAAGAAAAGGAGAAGATTTGTGGGATGGAGACGTGTGCGCCAAAGGAAACCCGCCACTAGGAAGATTCCCAAAATAGAAAATCCATTTGACAAAGGGAAGGGGATTGAAGTCGGGGAAGGTTCTAGGCAGATGGAAATGCAGTTTGAGGAATATTCTAGGCAAATGGAAATGGAATTTGGGGAAGGTTCTAGACAAACCAAGATGGAAATTGGGGAAAGCTCTAGACAAATTGAGGAGTTACCATTTCAGGAGGAATTGGATCGTACATTGGCGAGCTGTGATGTCGTCAGGCCTATTAATAAAAATCTATACCCTTATCCCGCTGAAACTCAATTACCAATGAACTTGGAACCAGCAATCCCAGAACCTATAATCCACACCCAACCTCTAGGAATGGACGAGTGGTGGACCAATGATTGGCAGTTCCAAAACCTTCTCAACAGTCCTTATTCCTTTCTCCCTCAGTTCGACCCAGAACCTATACCAAACCCACCAATGAGCAACGAAAATTTAGCTGAACTCCGCCACTTTGGCGAGGAGTTGGTGGATGCAGGAAATAGGATCAGGGAGGTAGGAGAACAGATCTCCTGGAAATACGACGAGAGGGAACGTCGTTATTAAAGTATTAACTGACAAAGGGATAGTGGGGTTGTGAAACTGTGGTTGTATAATAAATAGAAAAATATAATCTTGTAAAATAACTACAAATAAAACTTTGTAAAATAATGATGTGTATTGATGCATACTATAAAATATAAAAATGGGAATCGAGAATTCGATAGTTTTGGCTATATGTATGATTATTTTATGAATGATTGTTTTGTGTATAATTGTTATTTATTCGATACTAATAAATTATATATATTAATTATCAGATGTAAAACGCTAATAATGAACCAGTAAACGAGGTTAATCAATCTGAGCAACATCCGGAAGATCAATTTATGACTAGGCAGGATATAGAAAATATCGTTGCCCAAGGAATAGCCAATGCTATTCCAGCAATACTTGCTGCTGCCCAAAAACCTGTTGAACCTCAACAAATCATTCCTAGCAAACGTATTTCTGAAGATAACTTCAGTAATAGTGTAAACAGAGGCGGTAATAATCACGATAATGATTCACGACAGGCTCCGCTCCCTAAGAAAATGAAAGCTGCAATGCCTGGTTGCACTTACAAAGAATTTCTTGCTTGTAAACCCGCTGAATTTGCAGGCAATGAAGGAGCGACTGCGGCACTGCGTTGGTTAGAAAAAACCGAGGCTGTGATTTTAATAAGTAAATGTGCCAAAGACGATAAGGTCATGTATGCGTCTAATCTTTTCAAAGAAGGGGCGCTAGAATGGTGGAATACGGTAATTCAAGCCAAAGGAAGAAATGTGGCTTATGCCATGACTTGGGAAGAATTTAAGCAGCTAATAGAAAGAAAGTTCTGTCCCGAATATGAAAAAGATCAAATGGCGAATAAGTTTCTAAACCATCGAATGATGGATGTAGATTGTCGAGGATATACTTCGACATTCTTTGAATATGCTAGAGTGGTACCAACACTGGCTTCGCCAGAACCTGTACTCATTTCTCGCTATATTTGGGGATTAATTAGCGAAATCCGTAACATCGTTAAAGTTGCGAGACCTCGTACTATTGACGATGTTGTGGAATTAGCTAACACCCTAACTGACGAGCTGGTACGTACAAGAGATGAAAATAGGAAAAAGGAACTGGCTCAGAAAATTACCCAAGGCTTTCGTGTAGGTAATAATAGGAATTTCAAAAGAAGAGGAACGAGACAATCCTCAACTCTGCCGTTCTGCAGGAATTGCAGAAAGAAACATTTTGGAAGATGCAATGTAACCTGCAACTTTTGCAAAGCTGTAGGACATCGTGAAGAAGACTGCAGAAAGAAAACAACGATCTGCTATAACTGTGGAGAAAAGGGACATTTTAAACCAGAATGTCCTAAATTGGTCAAACCAGCAGACAACAAAGCCAAGACAGTCGACGGAGCTACTAAAAAGAATGTCAGAGCATTCCAGCTGACCACTCAAGAAGCAGAACTAATTCCAGATGTGATTGCTGGTACGTTCTTAGTTCACAACGTGTATGCAAAAGTATTATTTGACTCTGGTGCAAACCAAAGTTTTATCAATACTTCATTCTGCCAAGCTCTTAATTTACCTTTGACCAACGTTAGGCAAATTTTTACAGTCGAAACGGCAGATGGAAATTCAGTTAGTATAGATAAGGTTTTGCAAAAAGAACATATAGAATTTTCAGGTTATAAATTTCATGCAAATCTGTTACCTATGAAATTAGTTGAGTTCGATGTTGTGTTAGGAATGGATTGGTTGATAGCCAACCATGCTCGAATCCTTTGTGATAAGAATTCCATAGAAATTCAGGCACCTACGGGAGAAGTAATCATGATTACAGGAGATAAACCACGTAAGCCCATGAAGTTCATTTCAGTAATGAAAGTTGCTAGTTATGAATGAAAGCAAGGAATAGTATATATGATTTCAGTAATCATTAGTACTAAGGGTAAAGAACTTAAGGAGATTCCTGTAGTCTCAGAATACCCAGATGTATTTCCAGAAGAATTACCAGGATTACCACCAGATAGGGAAGTAGAATTAAAATTCATCTAATTCCAGGAACTACACCGATAGCCAAGGCACCTTATCGGTTAGCACCCACAAAAATGTTAGAACTGAGAAAGCAATTAGATGAATTACTAAGTAAAGGTTTCATACAACCTAGTTCATCCCCTTAGGGAGCACTAGTGTTGTTTGTAAAGAAAAAGGATGGTTCGATGAGAATGTGTATTGATTATAGAGAATTGAATAAGGTTAAAATTAAGAATCGATACCCATTACCTAGGATTGATGATCTATTCGATCAACTTCAAGGAGCTAGATACTTTTCTAAGATAGATTTACACTCCGGATAGCATCAGTTGAAGGTGTAAGAAGAAGACATACCTAAAACTGCTTTCAGAACTAGGTATGGTCATTACTGTCACACCTCGACCACGTAGGACAACCAAACGTGGCGGAAAACGTTGGGGAGTGTTGTAACAGAATCATTGTTTCATAACACATGGAAATTGAAATATTGTTTTATTGATTAAAGTAGTTACAATGTCTTAACAATCAAGGAAACATAACATAAATAACTAGTCTTGCATCTTTTATTGTCGCTAAGGCCCAAGTCCGCCTAAGTGTATCTTGATAAATCCTATGCATCATATCCTGAAACACATGTGAAAATAGGTACGTCAGCATAAAAATGCCTGTGAGATACATAGGTTTATGAAAATAGGATTCATGACTTATTGTTTAAGAAAATGTTTAGTCATGAACCTTGTAATTTGATTTGTCTTGTAAATCATTTGAAAAACGACAAGATCAGATGATATGTATAAATAAGAGAATAATGTAAGGTTAATTGAATAACCATGTAAAATGAGTTTGTATAAGATAAGTTATTTGTAAAAGAATGTCTTGTGAAAAGTATGTTATTTGTATAAAATGTTATATATCTTAAATTGAAATGATTCAAATAACGGTACGATATGTAATACCATACAAACACTTATATATAGGAAGTACCAGCGGCGTATCCACCATGCTTGTATCATATTACACACGCACCGTTACTCAAATCACTTACCCAAACAAACCACCAATGTAAGATGTCTATGTTTAAACCAATTGCCAAACGTATTGAATAATATGTCAAAAATGTTTATGTCAATATGTAAATCATGTAATGTGTAACCAATGTCAATAATGTTTATGTGTCAAATGTAAATCATGTAATGTGTAACCAATGTCAATAATGTTCATGTGTCAAATGTAAATCATGTAATGTGTAACCAATGTCAATAATGTTCATGTGCCAAATGTAAATCATGTAATGTGTAACCAAAATGATCTGTATGGCTAGTGAAATGTATCAACTAAACCATATGCACAAAAACAAAGTATTGAAGTAAAACATGGTTTAAATCAAAGTAATGTTTTGTGGAAATGCATGTTATACTGATACGAACATCTATGCGGTATTGATAAAATGCATACATCCAAGCCTTGAGACTGTGGCGATAAACCCTTAAATAATTTAAAGGTTTATCTTAATTATGTATATCGAATTCGGTCATTCCTTCCAATCCACACCAACCCAGGATTTCAGGAACGGGAGTTGTCAATTCCTATGGTACCACTACCTACTAACGAACGGCGTAGCTAATGTTAATGAATGTATTGTTCCATTGTAAACAACCCAAATGTCATAACAAAATGTAAGCATGTGATGAAAACACTGTACTAAGTATGTAACCAACGGACATACATAGCATAAAATGTAAATGTAAAACAATGTACTAAGTATGCACACAATGGGCACACATAGTATAAAATGTAATGTAAAACAATGAAATCATGTACTATAAATGTACTAAGGAATATAGCAAGTATATGATGTGAAAGCAGGAAAGCATGAAAGTAACAAGTAGGCACATGTGTTTCACCCCAAAACAGTTTGGAAAACAGTAAAAGAGGGGTCTATGTACTCACTTGAGATTTCTCAGTAGTCCTTGAGTAACAACCAAACAATGCTAGAGATCACGGAATCAAACGGCACCAAATATAGGTAACTATGTTAATAAACCGGACCTAGATCGGAAGATCGGGTAGCATGAGGGTTTGTAAACCAAACGAGTATGGAGACTCGTGTAATATGGTTCAACAAAGCCCACATACTAAATGAAACTTAACCTAAGTGCTTACGACCCATTACGACCCGTTTAGGTAGCTTATGCTACTTTAACGCGTCGTTCGCGTGAAACGCGTTCGGACCGCCTAACTAGTCCTATGACAAGTGTTATATGCCTAAACATGTTACATAATCAGTTATGTGACAAAAGTTTAGGTTACATATGCTTAATTACCAATTATACATGAAAAGGGTATTCTGGTAATTTACCTAAGGCATATAAACTACCTATCATACAACTACTCAAACGATGTGACCATAAGGTATAACCTCGGAAGGTTATTCCCTATATACTATGGTCACCTAAGGTATTTGGTCAGATCCTAATGATCGACCAAATGGGTCGGGTTCGAAGGTATAAGCGATTCATTAAATCGCTTACCCTACGACCCTAGACAACGTGGTAATCAGTAGGCATAGTCCCAAGGGACTATGACCAACGTGATTACACTCACGTTGCGAAGTTCAAACGAACTTCGCATTGACCATAAACTGGTCAACGCAGAAAGTCAAACAAAGTTTGGCTTTCAGACTCGAAAAGACTTGAAAAGCAATAAAAGAACGAAAGAATACTTACGAAGGGTCCCCGAATGCTAATCTCGATCCAAGAATCTCAGGTATGAAACAATGGTTTCAACTTAGAGTTTCTCAAATTAAGATTCTTGTGGGTTTAGCAATGGATGGGGTTGGGTATTTATAGTGTTTGGAGAGCCGTTAAGATCGTTCCTCGTTGACCGTGCTTTGATCTCAACCATACACATCAAGATAGTGGTTTTCTAAAACCATTTGAGCCCACGGTATTGCCAAAACCATGTGCGAAACTGAAAATGGACCAGATTCAAAGTTTCTGTCCAGGTTAGGCAGTCGCGTAGCGCCACTGCCAAGGCATAAGGTGCTCGCGCTATGCCACTGCCCACCAGTATCAGCAAAGTTTCAAAAATGGCAGAAATGGTCCCTACAGCCCGTTTAAGCTATTTTCGATGCGTTTGAACCCCGTTAACCTCATTTCAAGGCTCTAAAATGAAGTTAAAGTATAGGGAACTCAAAACATGCTCAAAAATATCTAGGATGTCGGTTCGTTTGGCCATACGATCGCGATGTTCGCTTAATTACGACGGAATGCGCATAAGCGCGAAAAACGATCCAAATTGCGCGACGAATGGATTTTTCTTATGCCAAACACTAAAATAAAATATTATAGTGCTTACATAAAATTTTGGATGTCCGGATGTATTCAGAACGTAAGTTATGCGCGAAAATGCAAACTTGTGCACTTTTGGACGCTTTTAGTCCCTGAATGACCCAAAAGTTTATTTTAGCACACCGAACCCCTCAAAGCCTATTTCTAAGCTATGTGAAGGATATTTATGGTATGTTTAACTTATGGTCATGTTTCGGAATGTCTGTTACAGTTCTAATTGGCATACTTTCGCAGTTTGTCAAGTTTAGTCCCTGTAAGCGAATTAACTTATTTTTGACATACCAAAGCCTTCAAAACTTATTTCTAAGTTATGTAAAGGTTATTTAAGGTATGTTAAGCCTATTTCACTATTCCGGAGTGTTCTTTGCATTAAACTGGTTATATTTACGCATCAGTGCGCGTATAACCTTCCAGAAAGCGATTTAGAGTTTGGAATCGAACAAGAATTGATATGTGCAAATGATACACATATTTTTACAAATCCCAAGTATGAAATATAATATTTCATTGGTTCGGTATTTGTTTGATGGCCGTGGAGGCACAGGTGTCACAGTCTCCCCTACTTTAGGAAATTTCGTCCCGAAATTTTATCTAGAGGAAACTTGTGTGAGTTTGAAAACATGAAGTTGAAAAGATCGAACAACATTGGTTAGGGTTCTGAACTTCTAGTAACTTTAATAACATCATGCTTGCAATGTAAGAGGGATACTTATATACAAGTATATGAAGCGTCATTGGTGCGTCCACCGTACCTCCATTACATCGTTTTCATTTCGTTATTGTTGTCACTATCGGTTCTTACACATAATAAATCTTACTATGGTTACCGTGCACTGAATCTCATAATTATGTACGCGTCCATAATTAGACAATTCCTTGCACAGTTCACACAGTCTATTTTATAATATGTAGGGTAAAACCAAATGAACAATCCTGTGATGAGTGTGACTAGACCGCCATAGAGTCCTTTTAATTAAATCAATAAATGATCTAAATAGACTATCAAGGAGTCTGTTCAGCTATATCACTAGATGTCATTCTTTAACCAAATTGTGAATCAATCTTTTTTACTAGACCACTTAAGGGTCTCTTATGAATCATGGAATAGTACTATATTATCCAAGGGTCTTAACTATTACATAGTTTTGCTAGGTTTCATTAGGTAGGGTTAGGATACGAAAGAATTCGGTATGGCACAATACGAAGGGGCGAATCTGAACAAGAATGATGTCATTATTCTCAATGATGACATCATACATATGACATCACAATCATACAACATCAAGTTTAAACAAGAATGGATGCTATCGATTGGCACGAAATGGGAGGTATGGTTTAAAATTTTTGTTGGCAGCGGAACGGTATTTCGATCATTGTTAACATCATCATCATCGTATTCGTGTGTGCTTCTGTGAGTTTATTCATATGAACGTATTCATGCAGAGAGAGAATTGCACACATGAAATGGATATTGAAATATCTTGGTACCAAACAAACTGCCGGTAAGTACATATATATACGAGAATGTTTGGCAGTTAATATGGCGGGAGTAACCGTCAATGGAAACGGTGTCAACCACCCAACATTTCAGTTCGTTTATATCTTTACATACATACATAATAATAACTTTAATTAACCTAACTAAATAATAATAATAATAAACAATATATGCTAAGTTTATATTCTAATACCATCCCCTAAACTTAGCATCGGTAATGGCTCGTCACGTCGGCTTTGATGATAAACACATTTTTCTTTAAACTTGTCATGATGTGTCCATAGATCCACCTTGATTTGTTTCGTGATGCCGAGTACGGTAATATCGGTAATATTGTTGCTCATTACCCATTTTGTCGCTGAAAGTCTTTGAACTGTCGTTAAAGCCAATTTAGTGTCGCTAAATCGTTATGTCGCCCAATCAGGATTTAAGGTAGTACCTTTTTGAATATCCTACTACGAATCCCTCATATAAAGATATGAAAGATTCTATGAGGATTTGGATAACGAATATCCAGAGTATTAAAAACACAAAATGCATAAAAGAAAACATAAGATGAATAAACACATAGTCGTATAACCACAAAGATTGTTTATCTAGAAGTTTGTTCTGCTAACAGAGTACATGTATTTAATGCACACTAGGAATCCATCTTGTGGATTTCATTTGGTACTTTAAACATTATCAAGAATCTAACTATAAAGATAGAAAGATTTTTAAAAGAAAAATTCGATTTCGATTATAAGGAACCGAAATGTTTGAATTCAGGTTCATAAGGAATCCGATTAAGGATTCTAATTTGAATGATAATTATCCACAAGGGTCTAAATGTGAAGACAAAAAGATCCCTTATGGATTTTAGAAGTTGAGGATGTTTTGAAACCTGTTTTGAAACCTGTTTTGAAACCTTGCATTGGACGTGCTTAATTCAAAACATGAAGTAAAATGCTTATGAAGTTGAGATGCTAGCTATGTCAAGGCGACATATGAAGCGGAATTTGAAGGCTAAGTCAATGTATGAGGAAAATATTTTTGAAAACTATGCATGAGGTTCTAAAAAAATGTGTTCAATGTTTTTGAAACCTTATATATAATACATTTGAAATTATAATGTAGGTGTACTAGGTAAGTATATTTATAAAAATGTTTTAAAATCATGCGAGATGAATTTTGAAATTATGTATACGGTTTTTGAAAAACATGAATGATGCTTTTCAAAATCATGCACTTGATAAGAAAATGTACTGTGTTAATATTGCCTTCAGACTATATGAAATATTTTGAAATTAGGAAGGTTGGTTTTGATAACATGGCCAATGTTTTTGAAATAACATAGACAATGCATTTAGAAAAATTTGTTTTCAAACTATATGAAATGTTTTGAGATCATGAAGATTGTTTTTGAAATACTTGTACTGTATATGTTGAAAAATCAAAATGTAATGGGTATGAGATTTGGAAATACCCTTAGTTATTTAACCAAGGATTCAAAGGCACAGATGTGCAGAAGCATGATTACTCATAATGTCACTTTATTTTCTGTACTTTGTTTCTTAGAGTGAAACGAGTACTTAAAATTTTCGGGGGAATCATGAGCGATCATTTGAAAGAGAGAAATCACAAAAGTAGTTTGCAAGGTACATAGTTTCTTGATGTAGGTATCATAGGAAAAGTCATACACACATGTAATTACACTTGTATATCAGAATTTGTGATCAACGATTTATTTATAAACAAAACAGATTGTTTCACATTACGAGAAAACAAAAGAACAAAAGCATAAGACAGCAACATCTCCTAGTCAGCCAACTGCTCATCCGTGGGTTGGATTTGCACTAGCAAGCTTTGGGCAATCCCTTAGGAAATGGCCCATCTCGCCACAGTTGTAGCAAGACCATAGTGAGAAACGAGCTTGTGCAGAGTTGGCTTGTGGTTGTTCTGGACCACCTTGGTTTGGGTTACATCGACAAGCACTTACCAGGTGACCAACTCGCCCACATGATACACACAGACAACACGGTAAGTGAGCTTGGTGATGCCCATTACATTTGTCGCATATTGGTGCCGTTCCCTTGTATTGCTTCTTAGCAGGTGGTGTTGCCACCCGGATGGGTCCTGTTTGATTTGGTACTGCTGTAGTTGGGCAAACCCTTGCCATATGACCTACAAGTCCACAAATTTGGCATTTGCGGCACTTCACACTAGTCTGATGATGAAGGCTACATTGGTTGCACAAGGGTGCAGTTCCGTTGTATAGCTTCCTAGCAGGGGGTTGAGCTGGTTGGTTGGGGATGGCTTGACCATTATGAGCGACCATGGCGAAGTTTTGAGAAGCCTTTCGCTTCTTTGACTTCTTAGGGGATCGTTCATCCATGGTCTTTGATTCCTCGGTTGGTTTCTTGGCTGGTAGTGCTGGCTTGACTTCTGCTTCCTTTGGTGACTCTTGAGTGGCTTCATTGTTGAGACGAGACATGGCAATTCCTAATTCCACAGTCTTCAGAATCACTTCGCCTATTCGCTGGGCAAATTTGGCTGTTTGCTCGGACATTTGGCCGTTGCTGAGAGGAAGAGACGTTCTAGAAGGAAATGAAAGACATAGGAAGAAACAAGTGAAAGATTATTGGACGAATAAAACAAAATGACAACGCATAGAAATTGCGATCATTTGTTTGTTACCTAAGGCAAACAAATGAGACGGTGACTAATCAAAGTAAACAGGTCTTATTAATGTATCACTGAAGACATGCTCTCCTATAAGTGAACACTCATCCCAAGAATTCCCAGGTAAGCACAACTGGTCTAGCGTCTGATGAGATATATACGAAGTGCTTGCCTAGACAGAAAACCCAGAATACAGGCATTCACCCTTCCAGTTTGCACATGTTCACATTATAAGACCCAAACTTTGATGAGATTTTGAAAATTCAAAGGGGTTCAAAACCATATAACAGAGAGTTCAAAATCTTACAATAGAGGGTTCAAAACCTAGTAATCAATCATCCTAGAACAGATGATTAGTTTTTAAAGTGGTTTGGAAATTTATGTTCTTGTTGTGGTCGTCGCCTAAGGATAGGTGACGGTATTGTTTTATGAATAAACGCAAGTAAACTCGCGTTAGGGTCCTAAGAAGGTTATAGACTAGGTCAAAGTATTACTAATAACCTAATTCCCTATAACCATGGGCTCTGATACCAACTTTTCTGTCACACCCCGACCACGTAGGACAACCAAACGTGGCGGAAAACGTCGGGGAGTGTTGTAACAGAATCATTGTTTCATAACACATGGAAATTGAAATATTGTTTTATTGATTAAAGTAGTTACAATGTCTTAACAATCAAGGAAACATAACATAAATAACTAGTCTTGCATCTTTTATTGTCGCTAAGGCCCAAGTCCGCCTAAGTGTATCTTGATAAATCCTATGCATCATATCCTGAAACACATGTGAAAATAGGTACGTCAGCATAAAAATGCCTGTGAGATACATAGGTTTATGAAAATAGGATTCATGACTTATTGTTTAAGAAAATGTTTAGTCATGAACCTTGTAATTTGATTTGTCTTGTAAATCATTTGAAAAACGATAAGATCAGATGATATGTATAAATAAGAGAATAATGTATGGTTAATTGAATAACCATGTAAAATGAGTTTGTATAAGATAAGTTGTTTGTAAAAGAATGTCTTGTGAAAAGTATGTTATTTGTATAAAATGTTATATATCTTAAATTGAAATGATTCAAATAACGCTACGATATGTAATACCATACAAACACTTATATATAGGAAGTACCAGCGGCGTATCCACCATGCTTGTATCATATTACACACGCACCGTTACTCAAATCACTTACCCAAACAAACCACCAATGTAAGATGTCTATGTTTAAACCAATTGCCAAACGTATTGAATAATATGTCAAAAATGTTTATGTCAATATGTAAATCATGTAATGTGTAATGTGACACCTGTGTCACTCCAACCATCAATCAAATTCCAAACCAATGAAATATTGTATTTCATACTTGGGATTTGTAAAAATATGTGTATCGATTGCACATATCAACTCTTGTTCGATTTCAAGCTCTAAATCGCTTTCTGGAAGGTTATACGCGCACTGATGCGTAAATATAACCAATTTAATGCAACCAACACTCCGGAAAAGTGAAATAGGCTTAACATACCTTAAATAACCTTTACATAACTTAGATATAAGTTTTGGAAGGTTTGGTGTGGTGAAATCAAAGTTTAATCGCTTACAGGGACTAAAGTTGACAAACTGCGAAAGTATGCCAATTTGAACTGTAACAGACATTCCGGAACATGAACATAAGTTAAACATACCATAAATATCCTTTACATAGCTTAGAAATAGGCTTTGAGGTGTTCGGTATGCTAAAATAAACTTTTGTGTCATTCAGGGACTAAAAGCGTCAAAAAGTGCACAAGTTTGCATTTTCGCGCATAACTTACGTTCCGAATACATCTGGACATCCAAAAATTTATTTAAGCATGACTATATTATGCTTTAGTGTTTGGCTTGCCAAAAATCCATTCGTCGCGCATTTTGGATCGTTTTTCGCGCATATGCGCATTCCGTCGTAATTAAGCGAACATCGCGTTCGTACGACCAAACGAACCAACATCCGACATATTTTTGAGCATGTTTCATGTCCACAATGTTTAGGCATCATTTTAGGGCCTTAAAGTTGGCTTTACGGGCCTTGGAAGTGTCGGGAATGGCCTAAAACACGTGCAGGGACCAAAACTGTCATTGCTGAAAGTTGTTTTCTGATCTGAAGTACTAGGCGGCCCGCGTGAGCCCAAGCCTAAATCTTAGGCGGCCCGCGTCAGCCTCTCTGATAAGATAATACCGAACAGTCAGCAACTTCCAGCTGTTTTAACCACAACCACACACTCACCACTTGCCTATTCAGCTGATAAGGATGATTTTTAGCCACCACAACTTTCCGACACTTGTACGGATACGATTAAGGCACGATATTCGACAAACGATCTTAACGGTTTGGGTATTCCTATAAATACCCAACCCACACAACCTCATTTCTCACAAGAATCTGGATTTGAGAGCTCTAAGTTGAAACCATTGTTTCATACCTGAGTTCTTGGATCGAGATTAGCATTCGGGGACCCTTCGTAAGTATTCTTTCGTTCTTTTATTGCTTTTCGAGTCTTTCGAGTCTGAAAGTCAAACTTTCTTTGACTTTCTGCGTTGACCAGTAATGGTCAATGCGAAGTTCGTTTGAACTTCGCAACGTGAGCGTAATCACGTTGGTTATAGTCCCTTGGGACTATGCCTACTGATTACCACGTTGTCTAGGGTCGTAGGGTAAGCGATCTAATAAATCGCTTATACCTCGAACCCGACCCATTTGGTCGATCATTAGGATCCGACCAAATACTTTAGGTGACCATAGTAGGTAGGGAATAACCTTCTGAGGTTATACCCTATGGTCACATCGTTGAGTAGTTGTATGATAGGTAGTTTATATGCCTTAGGTAAATTACCAGAATACCCTTTTCATGTATAATTGGTAATTAAGCATATGTAACCTAAACTCTTGTCACATAACTGATAATGTAACATGTTTAGGCATATAACACTTGTCATAGGACTAGTTAGACGGTCCGAACGCGTCTCACGCGCACGATGCGTTAAAGTAGCATAAGCTACCTAAACAGGTCGTAATGGGTCGAAAGCTCTTAGATTAAGGTTTCATTTAGTATGTAGGCTTTGTTAAACCATACGACACGAGTCTCTATACTCGTTTGGTTTACGAACCCTCATTCTATCAGATCTTCCGATTTAGGTCCGGTTTATTAACATAGTTACCTATATTAGGTGCCGTTTGATATCCGCGATCTCTAGCATTGTTTGGTTGTTACTCAAGGACTACTAAGCAATCTCAAGTGAGTACATAGACCCCTCTTTCACTGTTTTCCAAACTGTTTTGCGGTGAAACACATGTGCCTACTTGTTATTTTCGTGCTTTCCTGTTTTCACATCATATACCTGCTATGTTCGTTAGTACATTATAGTACATGATTTTATTACATCTTATGCTAGGTATGCCCATTGTGTGCATTACTTAGTATATCGTTTTACATTACATTATATGCTACGTATGTCTATTGTTGTATACGTAGTACAGGTCACATGCTACGTATGTCTATTGTTGTATACGTAGTACAAGTCACATGCTACGTATGTCTATTGTTGTATACGTAGTACAGGTCACATGCTACGTATGTCTATTGTTGTATACGTAGTACAGGTCACATGCTACGTATGTCTATTGTTGTATACGTAGTACAGGTCACATGCTACGTATGTCTATTGTTGTATACGTAGTACAGGTCACATGCTACGTATGTCTATTGTTGCATACTTAGTATAGGTCACATGCTACGTATGTCTATTGTTGTATACGTAGTACATATCACATGCTACGTATGTCTATTGTTGTATACGTAGTACAGGTCACATGCTACGTATGTCTATTGTTGCATACTTAGTACAGGTCACATGCTACGTATGTCTATTGTCGCGTACTTAGTACATTTGTTATTCATCATAGGCTTACGTTTTGGATACATATTACATGATTTACATTAGACATGAACATTTTACATCTTGATGGTTTGGTTTGATTAAGTGATTAAGTAATGATGCGTGTGTAATATGATACAAGCATGGTGGATACGCCGCTGGTACTTCCTATATATAAGTGTTTGTATGGTATTACATATATCGTAGCGTTATTTGAATCATTTCAGTTTGATACATATAACATTTTATACTAATAACATACTTTTCACAATACATTGTTTTACAAGCAACTTATCTTATACAAACTCAGTTTACATGGTTATTCATTTAACCATACATTATTCACTTATTTGTACATATCATCTGAACTCATTGTTTTTCAAATGATTTACAAGACAAAGCAAATTACAAGGTTCATGACTAAACATTTTCTCAAACATAAGTCATGAAACCTATTTTCACAAAACCTATGTATCTCACAGGCATTTTTATGCTGACGTACCTATTTTCACATATGTTTTTTCAGGAGCTGTTGCATAAGATGATCAAGATACACATAGGCAGACTTGGGCTTTAGTGACAATAAAAGATGCAAGACTAGTTAATTATGTTGTATTTCCTTGTTTGTTAAGACATTGTAACACTTTTAATCAATAAAACGAAACTTCAATTGCCATGGATTTGAAACATTAATTCTGTTACAACACTCCCCAATGTTTCCGCCACGTTTTGTATGTTCTACGTGGTCGGGGTGTGACAGAAAAGATGGTATCAGAGCCAATGGTTATAGGGAATTAGGTTATTAGTAATGCTTTGACCTAGTCTATAACCTTCTTAGGACCCTAACGCGAGTTTACTTGCGTTTAGTCATAAAACAATACCGTCACCTATCCTTAGGCGACGACCACAACAAGAACATAAATTTCAAAACCGCTTCGAAAACTAATCATCTGTTCTAGGATGATTAATTACTAGGTTTTGAACCCTCTATTGTAAGGTTTTGAACCCTCTGTTATATGGTTTTGAACCCCTTTGAGTTTTCAAAATCTCGTCAAGGTTTTGGGTTTTAAATAATGTGAACACGTGCAAACTGGAAGGGTGAATGCCTGTATTCTGGGTTTTCTGTCTAGGCAAGCACTTCGTATACATCTCATCAGACGCGAGACCAGTTGTGCTTACCTGGGAATTCTTGGGATGAGTGTTCACTTATAGGCGAGCATGTCTTCGCGATACATTATATTGACCCATTTACTTTGGTTAGTCACCATCTCATTTGTTTGCCTTTGGTAACAAACAAATGGTCACAATCTTCATGTGTTGTTATTCTCTTTTGACTATCTTTCGCTTGTTTCCTCCTATGCCTTTCGTTATCTTCAAGATGCTTCGTCATCGCAACAACAGTGTCCGGACCAGGTGCTACAACTGCCAAACAAATAGGCGTCATACTCCAGAGGACCGATGATTTAGCTATCCCCATGACTTGTCTCAGGGATGAAGCTGTATAAAGGGAACTATTCCTTGGTGCAATTAATACCACTGCCATAATCCGAACCAAATACCCTGTTTCAAATGTACCCACGGTGGACGATGGAGACATTTGGTTAACATGTGCCGCTTTGCAATCCAAAGCAAAGCTGTTACAAATCCTGCTGCTGCTCAACCTTCAAACTCTGCTTCATATGTCGCTTGACATATCTGGCGCCTCAACCTCATGAACTTTCTACCTTGTGTATCGACGTAAGCACGCCTAGTGCAAGGTGTCGGAACACCTCCCGTTACACAAACTCCAAAAAAAAAAAATCCATGTAGGATCTTTCTATCCTCATAATTAGATCCTTGTGGATGGGTATCATTCATCGGAGTCCTTAATTGAATTCTTTGTATGATTCAATACGTACATCATAATTCAATAAGGACAAAGCCGAATTCCTTTTAAGATTATCCTATCTTCATAGATAGATTCTTGAAATGATTAAAGTGCCAAATGAAATCCACAAATTGGATTCCTGGTGTGCTTTAAGTATCCGCGTCCAAAGACAACAACTTAAAGGTTAAATTAAACAACTATGTGATTATGTGCTTATGTGTTTCCTTTTATGATTTTGGTGTAATCCAAGTTTTTGTTATCCAAATCCTCGTAGAATCTTCCATATCTTCGTATAAGGGATTCATAGTAGGATATCCAAAGGTACTATATTAAATCCTCAATGGGCTTCTACGTTGTAGTAAAAACCCTTGGATTATATAGTACTATTCCATAATTAGACCCCTGAGTGGTCTAGGTAAACAGATTGATCCAAAAATCTGGTTAGGAATATCATGTGATGATATAGGTGAAAGGACTCCTTGGTGGCCTAATTAAAAGGATCATTTGTCGATCTAATTAAAAGGACCCTATGGTGGTCTAGTCACACTCATCACAGGTTTGATTTTCCTCCCCCTTCACATTACAAGCAAATTGTGCGGACTATGCAAGGAATTGCGTAATTATGGATGCATACATAATTATGGAATTCAGTGCACGGAAACCACAGCTAGTTTGGTCGTGTGTCTGGAAAATGACTTTTCCGTTCATTTTTGTTTCTGAAGATATTGTGAAAAATGACTTTTCCGTTCATTTTTGTTTCTGAAGATATTGTGAAAAATGACTTTTCCGTTCATTTTTGTTTCTGAAGATATTGTGAAAAATGACTTTTCCGTTCATTTTTGTTTCTGAAGATGTTGTGAAAAATGACTTTTCCGTTCATTTTTGTTTCTGAAGACGTTGTGAAAAATGACTTTTCTGTTCATTTTTGTTTCTGAAGATGTTGTGAAAAATGACTTTTCCGTTCATTTTTGTTTCTGAAGATGTTGTGAAAAATGACTTTTCCGTTCATTTTTGTTTCTGAAGATGTTGTGAAAAATGACTTTTCCGTTCATTTTTGTTTCTGAAGAATATCCATCGAGGGAAATGAATATCCTTGTTTATTCCTTCATGTTCCATTTTCTAAAGAATGCCTGTTGAAAATAACTCCGTTCATTTTTCCTTTCTGAAAAATGTCCGTTAAAGAGAAATTACAGGATTATGCCTTACATATCTCTGGTGGTTATTTGACAAAAAGTCACAGATAGACTCCTACGAATTAATTTCGGGACGAAATTTCTTAAACTAGGGGAGACTGTGACACCTGTGTCACTCCAACCATCAATCAAATGCCAAAACAATGAAATATTGTATTTCATACTTGGGATTTGTAAAAATATGTGTATCGATTGCACATATCAACTCTTGTTCGATTTCAAGCTCTAAATCGCTTTCTGGAAGGTTATACGCGCACTGATGCGTAAATATAACCAGTTTAATGCAACGAACACTCCGGAAAAGTGAAATAGGCTTAAAATACCTTAAATAACCTTTACATAACTTAGATATAAGTTTTGGAAGGTTTGGTGTGGTGAAATCCAAGTTTAATCGCTTACAGGGACTAAAGTTGACAAACTGCGAAAGTATGCCAATTTGAACTGTAACAGACATTCCGAAACATGACCATAAGTTAAACATACCATAAATATCCTTTACAAAGCTTAGAAATAGGCTTTGAGGTGTTCGGTATGCTAAAATAAACTTTTGTGTCATTCAGGGACTAAAAGCGTCAAAAAGTGCACAAGTTTGCATTTTCGCGCATAACTTACGTTCCGAATACGTCTGGACATCGAAAAATTTATGTAAGCATGACTATATTATGCTTTAGTGTTTGGCTTGCCAAAAATCCATTCGTCGCGCATTTTGGATCGTTTTTCGCGCATATGCGCATTCCGTCGTAATTAAGCAAACATCGCGTTCGTACGACCAAACGAACCAACATCCGACATATTTTTGAGCATGTTTCATGTCCACAATGTTTAGGCATCATTTTAGGGCCTTAAAGTTGGCTTTACGGGCCTTGGAAGTGTCGGGAATGGCCTTAAACACGTGCAGGGACCAAAACTGTCATTGCTGAAACTTGTTTTCTGATCTGAAGTACTAGGCGGCCCGCGTGAGCCCAAGCCTAAATCTTAGGCGGCCCGCGTCAGCCTCTCTGATCAGATAATACCGAATAGTCAGCAACTTCCAGCTGTTTTAACCACAACCACACACTCACCACTTGCCTATTCAGCTGATAAGGATGATTTTTAGCCACCACAACTTTCCGACACTTGTACGGATACGATTAAGGCACGATATTCGACAAACGATCTTAACGGTTCGGGTATTCCTATAAATACCCAACCCACACAACCTCATTTCTCACAAGAATCTGGATTTGAGAGCTCTAAGTTGAAACCATTGTTTCATACCTGAGTTCTTGGATCGAGATTAGCATTCGGGGACCCTTCGTAAGTATTCTTTCGTTCTTTTATTGCTTTTCGAGTCTTTCGAGTCTGAAAGTCAAACTTTCTTTGACTTTCTGCGTTGACCAGTAATGGTCAATGCGAAGTTCGTTTGAACTTCGCAACGTGAGTGTAATCACGTTGGTTATAGTCCCTTGGGACTATGCCTACTGATTACCACGTTGTCTAGGGTCGTAGGGTAAGCGATCTAATAAATCGCTTATACCTCGAACCCGACCCATTTGGTCGATCATTAGGATCCGACCAAATACTTTAGGTGACCATAGTAGGTAGGGAATAACCTTCTGAGGTTATACCCTATGGTCACATCGTTGAGTAGTTGTATGATAGGTAGTTTATATGCCTTAGGTAAATTACCAGAATACCCTTTTCATGTATAATTGGTAATTAAGCATATGTAACCTAAACTTTTGTCACATAACTGATAATGTAACATGTTTAGGCATATAACACTTGTCATAGGACTAGTTAGACGGTCCGAACGCGTCTCACGCGCACGATGCGTTAAAGTAGCATAAGCTACCTAAACGGGTCGTAATGGGTCGAAAGCTCTTAGATTAAGGTTTCATTTAGTATGTAGGCTTTGTTAAACCATATGACACGAGTCTCTATACTCGTTTGGTTTACGAACCCTCATTCTATCAGATCTTCCGATTTAGGTCCGGTTTATTAACATAGTTACCTATATTAGGTGCCGTTTGATATCCGCGATCTCTAGCATTGTTTGGTTGTTACTCAAGGACTACTAAGCAATCTCAAGTGAGTACATAGACCCCTCTTTTACTGTTTTCCAAACTGTTTTGGGGTGAAACACATGTGCCTACTTGTTACTTTCGTGCTTTCCTATTTTCACATCATATACCTGCTATGTTCATTAGTACATTATAGTACATGATTTTATTACATCTTATGCTAGGTATGCCCATTGTGTGCATTACTTAGTATATCGTTTTACATTACATTATATGCTACGTATGTCTATTGTTGTATACGTAGTACAGGTCACATGCTACGTATGTCTATTGTTGTATACGTAGTACAGGTCACATGCTACGTATGTCTATTGTTGTATACGTAGTACAGGTCACATGCTACGTATGTCTATTGTTGTATACGTAGTACAGGTCACATGCTACGTATGTCTATTGTTGTATACGTAGTACAGGTCACATGCTACGTATGTCTATTGTTGTATACGTAGTACAGGTCACATGCTACGTATGTCTATTGTTGTATACGTAGTACAGGTCACATGCTACGTATGTCTATTGTTGCATACTTAGTACAGGTCACATGCTACGTATGTCTATTGTTGTATACATAGTACAGGTCACATGCTACGTATGTCTATTGTTGTATACGTAGTACAGGTCACATGCTACGTATGTCTATTGTTGCATACTTACTACAGGTCACATGCTACGTATGTCTATTGTCGCGTACTTAGTACATTTGTTATTCATCACAGGCTTACGTTTTGGATACATATTACATGATTTACATTAGACATGAACATTTTACATCTTGATGGTTTGGTTTGATTAAGTGATTAAGTAACGATGCGTGTGTAATCTGATACAAGCATGGTGGATACGCCGCTGGTACTTCCTATATATAAGTGTTTGTATGGTATTACATATATCGTAGCGTTATTTGAATCATTTCAGTTTGATACATATAACATTTTATACAAATAACATACTTTTCACAATACATTGTTTTACAAGCAACTTATCTTATACAAACTCAGTTTACATGGTTATTCATTTAACCATACATTATTCACTTATTTATACATATCATCTGAACTCATTGTTTTTCAAATGATTTACAAGACAAAGCAAATTACAAGGTTCATGACTAAACATTTTCTCAAACATAAGTCATGAAACCTATTTTCACAAAACCTATGTATCTCACAGGCATTTTTATGCTGACGTACCTATTTTCACATGTGTTTTTTCAGGAGCTGTTGCATAAGATGATCAAGATACATATAGGCAGACTTGGGCTTTAGTGACAATAAAAGATGCAAGACTAGTTAATTATGTTGTATTTCCTTGTTTGTTAAGACATTGTAACACTTTTAATCAATAAAACGAAACTTCAATTGCCATGGATTTGAAACATTAATTCTGTTACAACACTCCCCGACGTTTCCGCCACGTTTTGTATGTTCTACGTGGTCGGGGTGTGACATGTAACCAATGTCAATAATGTTTATGTGTCAAATGTAAATCATGTAATGTGTAACCAATGTCAATATTGTTCATGTGTCAAATGTAAATCATGTAATGTGTAACCAATGTCAATAATGTTCATGTGTCAAATGTAAATCATGTAATGTGTATCCAAAATGATCTGTATGGCTAGTGAAATGTATCAACTAAACCATATGCACAAAAACAAAGTATTGAAGTAAAACATGGTTTAAATCAAAGCTATGTTTTGTGGAAATGCATGCTATACTGATACGAACATCTATGCGGTATTGATAAAATGCATACATCCAAGCCTTGAGACTGTGGCGATAAACCCTTAAACAATTTAAAGGTTTATCTTAATTATGTGTATCGAATTCGGTCATTCCTTCCAATCCACACCAACCCAGGATTTCAGGAACGGGAGTTGTCAATTCCTATGGTACCACTACCTACTAACGAACGGCGTAGCTAATGTTAATGAATGTATTGTTCCATTGTAAACAACCCAAATGTCATAACAAAATGTAAGCATGTGATGAAAACACTGTACTAAGTATGTAACCAACGGACATACATAGCATAAAATGTAAATGTAAAACAATGTCCTAAGTATGCACACAATGGGCACACATAGTATAAAATGTAATGTAAAACAATGAAATCATGTACTATAAATGTACTAAGGAATATAGCAAGTATATGATGTGAAAGCAGGAAAGCATGAAAGTAACAAGTAGGCACATGTGTTTCACCCCAAAACAGTTTGGAAAACAGTAAAAGAGGGGTCTATGTACTCACTTGAGATTGCTCAGTAGTCCTTGAGTAACAACCAAACAATGCTAGAGATCAAGGAATCAAACGGCACCTAATATAGGTAACTATGTTAATAAACCGGACCTAGATCGGAAGATCGAGTAGCATGAGGGTTTGTAAACCAAACGAGTATGGAGACTCGTGTAATATGGTTCAACAAAGCCCACATACTAAATGAAACTTAACCTAAGTGCTTACGACCCATTACGATGTTTAGGTAGCTTATGCTACTTTAACGCGTCGTTCGCGTGAAACGCGTTCGGACCGCCTAACTAGTCCTATGACAAGTGTTATATGCCTAAACATGTTACATAATCAGTTATGTGACCAAAGTTTAGGTTACATATGCTTAATTACCAATTATACATGAAAAGGGTATTCTGGTAATTTACCTAAGGCATATAAACTACCTATCATACAACTACTCAAACGATGTGACCATAAGGTATAACCTCGGAAGATTATTCCCTATATACTATGGTCACCTAAGATATTTGTGTGACAACCCGCACTAAACCAGGTATCCGTACAACATAATTAATGATTAATTACTACTTGATTACTGTGCTTGTTTGAACTAGCTGATAAACTGCTACCTGCATACTGATACATGAACTTACTTGCATCATACTTGCTTGCTGTCACTACATTATTTACATGCTGAACCCTAGTGACAAACATGATGCACAAAAAGCACAGTAGCACTAAACGGATACACAATAAACATGCTGATATAACCAGCATCAGGCAGACACTGCCTCTAAGGCCTGTTCAGAGCCTCAAATATTTTGGCTACACTGGTAGTGAGTGTAGGGATATGAGGGTTGTGGTACCGCGTCTCTAGGAATAAGATACACTGATTCGGATGTGCCAAAAACGTACTTTAAGTACCAAACACAGCACTTTAATAATTAATCCAGCTTCTAGCTGACTAGTAAAGTGCCAGAACATGAGAAAATAACACTAGACACTTTCTAAAGTGTCGGGAAAACAAATTGTGTCACTAAAAATGTTAATAACGACACTTTAAAGCTTTTGTAACGCTTTAACGGATTACTATCCAACCGGACACCCGGACTTTACCCGGAACATGAAAATATTAGTATTTTCACTATTTATATTTTTCTGAGCCAGTTAGGGTCTCTGATTACCCTAACACCCGCCATAACACATAACATACAACTAACTAAGTTAAATACTTAGTTAACCTAATTAACTAAACTAAACCCCCTAACTAACTAGTTTAAATCGAACCAACCCCCCACCCCCATCATAACCGTCCCCTAACCTTGGGGAGACACACTTGTACTTAGAGGATTTGATTTGTGATTATTGTCTAGTATCAACATGACATAATACCCATTGGGTAATAACACATGAATTAGTCTATAAATAACACCACTAATCACCATTACTTAACACCACATTTCACTCTCTCTTCTCTTCTCTAAAACCTTCGGCCGAACACCCCTCTCCCCACCATCATATTTTCGGTTCTTGATCTCTCCATTCCAAGTATATACAAGCCTCACAAGTCGCGTATTAGGAGTCTCGGAGCAAGCGGAACACGAAGGACCTCTACCGTTAGCTTTTATCCACGCGTTTTTCATCAAAGATCTTCCCTAGCCTTGAGCTAGAGGTATAACATTTAAAACTTGTTCTTGAACATATCTAAAGTGGTTAAAAGGAATATTGTCGGTTAAATATCGATAACTTACATTTCAAAGCATTAAAGTCTAGTAAAAACTATAAAAGTGGTGGTTAATAGCTTACAACTTGTGTAAAAGTTGTAGTATTTGGAATTTGTGTTTATCTAGACCCGATCTATGATGTGGTAGCTCGGATCTCCGTTTAACCCGACTTTGTAAGATCTTGGATCTTCACATAAGCTCGTTTTTGGGTTACCACAAGGGTTAAAAGGCGAAACTCTACCACACAAGACACATGAACTTGTGTAAAATATTTTACTTGTGTAAAAGAGATTTAACTTGTACATTGGTGTTTAAAACTAGCGGATCTACGTATCTGCAAGTGGTATTTTCAAAGAACCACGCATTTAAGAAACCATGTATTTTAAAGAAAGGATCTTACACTAATAAATATGGTTTTATAAACCACAAGTGTGTAAACACTTGTGAAACAAACAGATCCGACAAAGGACTAGCTTTGTCACTTGTTACTAGAAGTTGTAAAGTCGGATTTCTCTAAACACGAGGTTTTTACAAGAATAAAGCTACTTTATATAAAGATCTACATATATAAAGGGGATTTACATTATAGATGCGGAAAAACTACAAGTTCATGCGATTATGCGATTTACATACTTATCGACTAGTTTGATGTGTCGGAAATTGTTTGATTGAATAAAGAAGTTGTTGAATTGATTTGTTAAAAGAAAATGATACGCTTGAAAGCGTGGCCACCTCCAGTTACAGAGGAAACTCTGGCGAAATTTTCTAAAAACCTGACACTTAGGCTTATTTACACAACAAGTGTTAGAACTATTTTTGGACATATTTTCGAAACATAAATTTCGCCAGCACTATATTTTACTACATATTCGGAGGTGGGATTTTCACAAAGATTAACGTGATAAATATATTTTATCACAACACTGTTTATGATTATTTTGTGAAAATACATAAATATTATTTTAGAGTAAAAATAATATTTACAAGCGTTAATGATTCCAAAACTTTACGAACGCTTCCACATTAACATACAAGTTACACCGGTAATTACATTACCACACGACTATTAAAACGTAACTTACGCACATGTATTGTATCCCCCATCCTTGGGAAGAAGTATAACTACCAAGTGTATACAGAACAAACACACGAAATAGTTGTCTAACTATTTCCCCAAAGACTTAAACTATAAAGCTAAAGCACGGCCGTCCGTCTAATAGAATTAGCACTTGTAGGTCGTTGCACAGCTTACTGTATTGGAGACACTTGGTAGAGACGCGCATTCACTGTGAGTTCATGTCCCCCTTTTCTCTAACTGTTTTCAGTTTTCTTAACTGCGGGGGTGAAATACATGTTACTTTGTTTACAAGTACTATTATACACGGTATGATTAACGTAAGGAGGTTTAGATCATGTGAATGGGTAGTTAGAACACCGAGGGACTCGAGCGGTAGATCTATCTGGGTGTAGCGAGCCCAGCTCTAGGGCCAACAGAACGGGCCTCTCGGAGGACCAACAGAACGGACCTGGAGTGACTTGGTACCCAACGCAAAAATCGGCTAGGGTTGTGTCTACCTACTTGCATTTCACAACATGCTAATGGCCTTGCAAACCATTGGTGATCACAAGTCCTCTTACACTGCTACATACCAGGAAACTTTTATACTTACAATTGTTTTACTTACTCACTTGCACATGAACTCGCTCAACATTATTGTTGATTTTTCAACTCACATGTATTTCAGGAAATTAAACGGATCTGGCACGGTATGGAACGTTTTCCGCTGCACTTGTCATGAAGTCATCAGGGTTTAGGGGATGCGTCTCTTTCCTGGACAAGACACAGTCCTTAAACCACGTTTATGTTATGTTATAAGTTGTAATGTCTACTGAACAAGGTTATGGTTGTATGTTAAAACAATGGTATTGTGTTTGATTTTCAAAACTTAATGGATGACTTGCATGGTTTTTAAATTCATATAGCTTGTTATGGTTAAGCTATGGTATTAAGAAGTCATACCAAAATTAACCACGCTTCCGCAAAGCCAGGGTGTGACAGCTTGGTATCAGAGCTCTGATCATAGCGAACTAGGATTCTTTCTCGAGTCTAGACTATGATCACTAGGGCTCTCACGAAAACATTTTTCTGCATACCACTTAAGTCCAGATCCACACTTTTTACAAACAAATGTTGAGCACATTTTATTTATTATAGGCTCAGCTTGGAGGGCTGAGGATCGGTCTGGAGGATCGAGGTGGTTAAGGTAGTTAAGCTCGTTGGTTTGTTATAGGTTCGATCTGGAGGATCGAGGCTCGGTCTAGGTGACCGAGGTAGTGGGCTAGCAAGGCTAGGAAGAAAAGGCTCAGCTTGGAGGGCTGAGGATCGGTCTGGAGGATCGAGGTTTGGTTTAAGTGAAGGATAGAGCAGTCTTGTAGACTGGATGAAATTGGCTAGTAAGACTAGGAGAATTATGTGATACCTTACTTGGTGACTTATGTGATTACTTGATTTATGATTGACTATTTGTGCATGTTTGTGTATATGTTACAGACACATGGATTCTGCAGACACTGGTGGTTCAGGCACCACAGGCCCGAGGCCTATCGTTTCAGATGACATTGAGTCATCGGAGCACGAGGTTTACACGTCCGACTACACTAGCACAGATGAGGACGATTTCCAGCCTTTTGCACTACCTGACGGTGCTGGCGAGCTCGCAGATGGTCCTATCGCCGGGGATCTACCATTGGCACTGATCCCTGCCCCTATACCGCTTGCTGCGTACCCAGCTTACGATTTACCCATCGACGATGAGGAGGATGATGATATGTTTGATGAGGAGCCTTTCGAGGATGATGCTCAGGGCGAGGCCCTTCCTGCTGCCGATCCCTTATTGATCGCAGACGCTCCCGTCGCGGAGTCACCTGTTCACTCCCCAGTCGCGGACTCCTTTGAGTCAGTGGCTTCTGTACCCTCACATGTCCAGAGTGCACAGCACTTCTCATATGAGTCAGAGCCTGATCTGGCATCTTCGGTTGCCCCTATCCCCAGTTTCGCTTTTGACCATGATGATGAGGGGGATTCCGATCCTATGTTTCCCCCGGGATTCGACCCTGATCGTGACTTAGAGTATGTTCCGATGGATCAGTTTATGGAGGACCCAGTAGACGCTGTTGACCTATTTGATCCTATTGACCCAGATTTTGAGTTTGAGATGGCTTTTGATGACTTCGAGCCTGCCGTTGCTCCTGAGCAGGCAGCCGCTCTAGACCCTATACCAGAGCATGACTTAGTACATGCTGATATCCCTTTTGAGCCTGTTGTTGCTGATCTCCCTGTAGATGTTCCTGTGATTGAGGGCGATCATGTTGCTGTTGATCCCATTGTTCCTTTACCCGTTGGTGATATACCTGCTGACCACCCTATAGAGCACTTTGCACCCGTTCACCCCGTTGTTGCTCCCTTACTTGATCCCGTCCCACTAGAGCCCGGACATGCATTGTTCGCGGCACATATGGATCCACCGGATGAGTCCGCACAGCACGGTTGGATACCGGCTGATGAGGATGTTCCACCTTTTCCTCCACAGATTCCTGTTGCACCCCATGTTGACTTTTCATTTCAGGTTCCTATGTTTGTACCTCCAGCAGGGCCTGGAGAGGGTTCTTCAGCACGCCCTGATGGGCATGTACCGATGCCTATCCCTTTTATGCCTCAGACGTCATTTGTTCCATCCGCTGTTGCACCGTTTCACGTGGCACCTTTCGACCCCACTAGCGAGCCATTTCTTTGGGCACCTGGCTCTGGTATGCCACCCACTGACCCCTACCATGCTTTTCACAGGGGATACACTATCGAGGACGTCTTGATGTCCTTTGTCGCACAACATGAGTCCCACACACAGCGTATACAGGAGCTCGAGAGAGCTCGGTTGTTACCTTGTCAGTGCCATGGACAGGCACCCTCCCCTCTACAGCCGTTTCGACCTTTACCTCCGGATATTGCTGCTCGTCTCTTTACACTGGAGCAGCAGGTTGCTTCCATTATTCGTACTCAGCGAGCCCAGGAGGAGGACTGGCTCCAGTTACGCCGCTTGTTTTATACTCACTTTCCCCCTCCTCCACCACCATCTGCATAGAGCTCACCAGTTACTGATTAGATAGACGAGGATGAGAAGACGGCGATTGTTGGATTGCACAGCATTTTGGAGACCACTTTATGACTTTGACTTTTGTTGACATGTACTTGATGTGGTATTTGACACTAATTTGTTATGATTTTTGGACAGGGGTGATGTAGCCCCTAGTTGATGGATGATTGTATGACACTATGATGTACTGATACACTTACTCTGTGGTCTTGATGTATGACAATCGCAGTATTCTCATCATATCTGTTTCGCTTGATTACTTATTTGCATTGTTATGTTATGAGATGTGGGTGATTGATATATGTGATGTATTGATGACATGAGATATTACGTACTATTACTATTACTATATACGTACTTTTCGCTATGGCCTGACCAATGTGAACACATCTTTTAGAAGATGCCGCCAAAACGCCCTATGCCAATGCCAATGCCTACTAATGAGGCAGAGCTACAGCAAGTCATTGCAGCTGCCATAGCACAGTACGCAGCATCTCAGCCAGGAGCGAGCGGAAGTGTTAACCAAGGCAATAACAATCCACCTCACGGTAATACCACGCCATTTGGACCTACCATGTCCTAGCTGGACATCTTTAGCAATGATGCTAATGCCAAACACATGTTTTAACATACGTGCAGGATGCACCTACAAGCAGTTCTTGGACTGCAAACCAGTTAACTTCGATGGCACAGGAGGTGCAGTTGCCTTTACCCGCTGGGCTGAGAAAACCGATTCTGTTTTACGCATGAGCAAGTGCGCAGAGGATCAGCAAGTCACATACATTTCAGGGCTGTTTCTAGATGGAGCCCTATCCTGGTGGAACCTACAAGTACAAACTCTAGGCGAAGCTGCCGCCTACGCCCTGACTTGGGCCCAATTGAAAGAACTGATGCGCAAAAAGTACTGTTCACGCGCAGAAATTCAAAGGTTAGAGACTGAATTTTGGCACTTAAAGATGGATGGACCAAAGATTGCAGAATACGTCCAGAGGTTTCACGACTTATCTCAAGTGGTTCCTTACATGGTTACACCTGAATACAAGTGAATCGAGCGCTTCATTTGGGGTTTGGCTCCCCAAATCATAAGTATGGTAACCTCTTCAAAGCCTGCGACGATTACCGAGGCGATTGACTTGAGCGTGGCTCTCACAGAAGAGGCCATCCGTCTGAACAAGTTTGGTGATGTTAAGGCAAAGGAGAAAGAGACTCATGTTGAGTCATCAGGAAGTAACAAAAGAAAGTTTTCGAACTTCAAACAAGGTGTTAGCGGTGATGGTAAAAGAGGAGCACCAAACACGCCAGCTCAGGGTACGACTGGCAGTGGAAGGAAAGGAAGGGGATATATGGGAACCCAGCCCAGGTGTAATGCCTGCCAGCGTCACCACTCTGGTCAATGTGGGCTAAAAACATGTGAAGCATGTGGGAAACGTGGTCACTCGAAGGATACTTGTTGGGTCCCTGCCGGCCGCGGAGGCCAGGGAGGATATGGAAATAGGAATGATAACCGTGGTGGAAATGGGAACCGCCCACAAGGAAATTTTGGAGGTAACAGAAATCATGGCAACAACGCTAACCAAGCGGGCGCAGTGAATCGTAATCCGGGGAATGATCAAGCTGGTGGTAATGGACAGAGGCTCGGATGCTATAACTGCGGGGAAATCGGGCATTTTAAGAAGAATTGCCCAACGTTGAACCAAGCCCGTGGTAGAGTGTTCCAACTCGAAGCTAGGGAAGCACGCCAGGATCCAAATGTTGTTACTGGTACGTTCCCTATCAATCAACGCTATGCATCTGTTTTATTTGATACTGGTGCCGATTATAGCTTCGTATCGTTAGAATTTAAGAATATGCTTGGGTTAGCTGCTAATAAGTTAGACATTCCCTACTCGATCGAATTAGCTAATGGAAAGTTAGTTGAAGCCGACGAAGTAATCAGAGGTTGTGTGATAGAATTGGGAGAACGCGAGTTTACTTTGGATCTACTACCAGTCGAATTGGGAAGCTTCGACGTGGTGGTAGGAATGGATTAGCTATCCGGAAACAAGGCTGAGATAGTATGTCACGAGAAAGTTGTTCGTATCCCAACTGATGATGGTGAGACAATTGTGGTTCACGGAGAGAAGCGTGACACGCCGCTAAGGTTTATCAGCTGCTTGAAAGCAAGGAAGTGTTTACAGAAAGGATGTGTTGCTTTTCTGGCACACATTGTGGATAAGAAGGCTGCCGAGCCAAGGATCGAAGACATCCCTGTCGTAAGGGAATATCCAGAAGTCTTCCCAGAAGACTTACCTGGACTGCCACCTCAGAGGCAAGTGGAGTTTCACATTGACTTAGTTCCAGGCGCCGCGCCTGTAGCTAAGGCACCTTATAGACTTGCTCCATCTGAGATGCAGGAACTGTCGACACAACTTCAAGAGTTGCTAGACAAGGGTTTTATCCGACCAAGCTTCTCGCCTTGGGGAGCTCCGGTCCTGTTTGTCAAGAAAAAGGACGGAAGTTTCCGCATGTGTATTGACTACAGAGAATTGAACAAGCTGACAATCAAGAACAGGTATCCTCTGCCGAGAATTGATGATCTGTTCGATCAACTTCAAGGTTCAAGCTTTTACTCTAAGATCGATCTTCGATCTGGATACCATCAATTAAGGATACAGGAGGAAAGTATCCCGAAAACAGCCTTCCGAACTCGTTATGGACACTACGAGTTCCTCGTTATGCCATTTGGTTTGACAAACGCACCTGCAGTCTTTATGGACTTGATGAATAGGGTTTGCAAGCCATACTTAGACAAGTTCGTGATTGTGTTTATTGATGACATCTTGATTTACTCAAAGACGAAGGCTGAACACGAACAACATCTTAGAGCCATTTTGGAGCTGTTAAAGAAAGAACAACTGTACGCCAAGTTCTCTAAGTGCGAGTTTTGGCTACGCGAAGTCCAGTTTCTTGGACATATGGTTAATGGGGATGGAATTCATGTTGATCCCACAAAGATCGAGGCAATCAAGAATTGGGAAACGCCTACAACGCCAACCGAGATTCGACAATTCTTGGGTTTGGCTGGCTACTATCGAAGGTTCATCGAGGATTTTTCGAAAATCGCTCAACCGTTGACGCTCCTGACCCAGAAAGATAAGAAGTTTGATTGGGGAATCAAACAGGAGGAAGCATTTCAGGTATTGAAAGATAAGCTCTGCAATGCGCCAATCTTAGCTCTACCGGAAGGTACCGAAGATTTTGTGGTATACTGCGACGCATCGCGTCAAGGATTGGGTTGTGTGTTGATGCAACGCCAAAAGGTCATTGCTTACGCATCACGCCAACTGAAAGTGCATGAACAGAACTATACCACACACGATTTAGAGCTTGGCGCAGTGGTATTTGCACTAAAGATCTGGAGACACTACCTTTATGGTACAAAGTGCACAATCTTCACAGATCACAAAAGCCTACAGCATATATTCAACCAGAAGGAGTTGAATATGAGGCAAAGACAATGGTTTGAGTTGCTAAACGACTACGACTGCGAGATAAAGTATCACCCAGGGAAGGCGAATGTAGTCGCCGATGCCCTAAGTCGTAAAGAAAGAATCAAGCCCATAAGGGTTAGAGCTTTGGAAATGATTATACGAACCGATCTTTCCTTGCGCATTCGTGCTGCACAAAAGGAAGCTCTCAAGGAGGGAAACCTTGAGGAAGAATATCTCCGTGGAATGGAGAAGCTTTTGGTACCAAACGAGGAAGGAACGTTATGTTTTGAGAAAAGGATTTGGGTTCCTCTGTTTGGTGGATTAAGGGAAGTTATTTTCGACGAAGCGCACAAGTCACGGTACTCTATCCACCCTGGATCGGATAAGATGTACCAAGATCTCAAAAATTATTATTGGTGGCCTAGGATGAAAGGCGACGTTGCTGTTTACGTGAGCAAATGTTTAACGTGCGCTAAGGTCAAGGCGGAATACCAGAAGCCTTCGGGACTTCTGCAACAACCTGAGATTCCCAAGTGGAAATGGGAACAAATCTCAATGGATTTTGTTACAAAACTGCCAAGAACGCCAAGAGGCCATGATATGATTTGGGTGATTGTTGACCGCCTAACAAAGTCCGCACACTTTCTGCCAATCAAGGAGAAAGACAGCACTAGTAAACTTGCGGAAATTTACTTGAGAGAGATCGTAGCACGCCATGGAGTACCTCTCTCGATCATCTCTGATAGAGACGGAAGATTTGTGTCAAGAATATGGCAATCTTTCCAAGAATCTTTTGGCTCACAATTGAATCTGAGCACTGCGTTCCATCCGCAAACTGACGGCCAGAGCGAGCGAACGATACAAACTTTGGAAGACATGCTGAGGGCATGTGTTATGGATTTAGGAGGTAGCTGGGATAAACACTTACCTTTGGTCGAATTTTCATACAACAACAGCTACCACACCAGTATTGGTGTCGCGCCATTTGAGGCCCTATACGGACGCAAGTGCCGATCACCCCTATGTTGGTCTGACGCAGGTGATAGGCAGCTTGCTGGTCCCGAGATCGTCCAAGAGACGACAGACAAAATTGCGCAAATACTTAAACGCATCGAAGCTGCTCGCCACAGGCAAAAGGCCTACGCGGATCCAAACCGGAAGCATGTGGACTTCCAAGTCGGAGAAATGGTGTTATTGAAAGTTTCACCCTGGAAGGGGGTGGCACGCTTTGGAAAGCGTGGAAAGTTAAATCCGCGCTACATTGGTCCCTTCAAAATTCTGGAAAGAATTGGAACTGTAGCATACAAGTTGGACCTACCTGCTGAACTGAATGGTGTTCACGATACATTTCATGTATCCAATTTAAAGAAAAGTCCAACTCAAGTTGACGTTGCCATTCCTACCGACGAGATTCACATTGACGACACGCTCCACTTCGTTGAAGAACCTGTCGAGGTCACAGACTGGAAAATTAACAAGACCCGCCGGAGCAGTGTCAAACTCGTCAAAGTTCGTTGGAATGCCAGACATAGTCCTGAATTTACCTGGGAACGTGAGGACCGGATGAAAGAGAAATACCCCCACTTATTTCCTAAGAACTCTGCATCTACAAGCAGAACTTAAATTTCGGGACGAAATTTATTTAACGGGGGGAGAATGTGACAACCCGCACTAAACTAGGTATCCGTACAACATAATTAATGATTAATTACTACTTGATTACTGTGCTTGTTTGAACTAGCTGATAAACTGCTACCTGCATACTGATACATGAACTTACTTGCATCATACTTGCTTGCTGTCACTACATTATTTACATGCTGAACCCTAGTGACAAACATGATGCACAAAAAGCACAGTAGCACTAAACGGATACACAATAAACATGCTGATATAACCAGCATCAGGCAGACACTGCCTCTAAGGCCTGTTCAGAGCCTCAAATATTTTGGCTACACTGGTAGTGAGTGTAGGGATATGAGGGTTGTGGTACCGCGTCTCTAGGAATAAGATACACTGATTCGGATGTGCCAAAAACGTACTTTAAGTACCAAACACAGCACTTTAATAATTAATCCAGCTTCTAGCTGACTAGTAAAGTGCCAGAACATGAGAAAATAACACTAGACACTTTCTAAAGTGTCGGGAAAACAAATTGTGTCACTAAAAATGTTAATAACGACACTTTAAAGCTTTTGTAACGCTTTAACGGATTACTATCCAACCGGACACCCGGACTTTACCCGGAACATGAAAATATTAGTATTTTCACTATTTATATTTTTCTGAGCCAGTTAGGGTCTCTGATTACCCTAACACCCGCCATAACACATAACATACAACTAACTAAGTTAAATACTTAGTTAACCTAATTAACTAAACTAAACCCCCTAACTAACTAGTTTAAATCGAACCAACCCCCCACCCCCATCATAACCGTCCCCTAACCTTGGGGAGACACACTTGTACTTAGAGGATTTGATTTGTGATTATTGTCTAGTATCAACATGACATAATACCCATTGGGTAATAACACATGAATTAGTCTATAAATAACACCACTAATCACCATTACTTAACACCACATTTCACTCTCTCTTCTCTTCTCTAAAACCTTCGGCCGAACACCCCTCTCCCCACCATCATATTTTCGGTTCTTGATCTCTCCATTCCAAGTATATACAAGCCTCACAAGTCGCGTATTAGGAGTCTCGGAGCAAGCGGAACACGAAGGACCTCTACCGTTAGCTTTTATCCACGCGTTTTTCATCAAAGATCTTCCCTAGCCTTGAGCTAGAGGTATAACATTTAAAACTTGTTCTTGAACATATCTAAAGTGGTTAAAAGGAATATTGTCGGTTAAATATCGATAACTTACATTTCAAAGCATTAAAGTCTAGTAAAAACTATAAAAGTGGTGGTTAATAGCTTACAACTTGTGTAAAAGTTGTAGTATTTGGAATTTGTGTTTATCTAGACCCGATCTATGATGTGGTAGCTCGGATCTCCGTTTAACCCGACTTTGTAAGATCTTGGATCTTCACATAAGCTCGTTTTTGGGTTACCACAAGGGTTAAAAGGCGAAACTCTACCACACAAGACACATGAACTTGTGTAAAATATTTTACTTGTGTAAAAGAGATTTAACTTGTACATTGGTGTTTAAAACTAGCGGATCTACGTATCTGCAAGTGGTATTTTCAAAGAACCACGCATTTAAGAAACCATGTATTTTAAAGAAAGGATCTTACACTAATAAATATGGTTTTATAAACCACAAGTGTGTAAACACTTGTGAAACAAACAGATCCGACAAAGGACTAGCTTTGTCACTTGTTACTAGAAGTTGTAAAGTCGGATTTCTCTAAACACGAGGTTTTTACAAGAATAAAGCTACTTTATATAAAGATCTACATATATAAAGGGGATTTACATTATAGATGCGGAAAAACTACAAGTTCATGCGATTATGCGATTTACATACTTATCGACTAGTTTGATGTGTCGGAAATTGTTTGATTGAATAAAGAAGTTGTTGAATTGATTTGTTAAAAGAAAATGATACGCTTGAAAGCGTGGCCACCTCCAGTTACAGAGGAAACTCTGGCGAAATTTTCTAAAAACCTGACACTTAGGCTTATTTACACAACAAGTGTTAGAACTATTTTTGGACATATTTTCGAAACATAAATTTCGCCAGCACTATATTTTACTACATATTCGGAGGTGGGATTTTCACAAAGATTAACGTGATAAATATATTTTATCACAACACTGTTTATGATTATTTTGTGAAAATACATAAATATTATTTTAGAGTAAAAATAATATTTACAAGCGTTAATGATTCCAAAACTTTACGAACGCTTCCACATTAACATACAAGTTACACCGGTAATTACATTACCACACGACTATTAAAACGTAACTTACGCACATGTATTGTATCCCCCATTCTTGGGAAGAAGTATAACTACCAAGTGTATACAGAACAAACACACGAAATAGTTGTCTAACTATTTCCCCAAAGACTTAAACTATAAAGCTAAAGCACGGCCGTCCGTCTAATAGAATTAGCACTTGTAGGTTGTTGCACAGCTTACTGTATTGGAGACACTTGGTAGAGACGCGCATTCACTGTGAGTTCATGTCCCCCTTTTCTCTAACTGTTTTCAGTTTTCTTAACTGCGGGGGTGAAATACATGTTACTTTGTTTACAAGTACTATTATACACGGTATGATTAACGTAAGGAGGTTTAGATCATGTGAATGGGTAGTTAGAACACCGAGGGACTCGAGCGGTAGATCTATCTGGGTGTAGCGAGCCCAGCTCTAGGGCCAACAGAACGGGCCTCTCGGAGGACCAACAGAACGGACCTGGAGTGACTTGGTACCCAACGCAAAAATCGGCTAGGGTTGTGTCTACCTACTTGCATTTCACAACATGCTAATGGCCTTGCAAACCATTGGTGATCACAAGTCCTCTTACACTGCTACATACCAGGAAACTTTTATACTTACAAGTGTTTTACTTACTCACTTGCACATGAACTCGCTCAACATTATTGTTGATTTTTCAACTCACATGTATTTCAGGAAATTAAACGGATCTGGCACGGTATGGAACGTTTTCCGCTGCACTTGTCATGAAGTCATCAGGGTTTAGGGGATGTGTCTCTTTCCTGGACAAGACACAGTCCTTAAACCACGTTTATGTTATGTTATAAGTTGTAATGTCTACTGAACAAGGTTATGGTTGTATGTTAAAACAATGGTATTGTGTTTGATTTTCAAAACTTAATGGATGACTTGCATGGTTTTTAAATTCATATAGCTTGTTATGGTTAAGCTATGGTATTAAGAAGTCACACCAAAATTAACCACGCTTCCGCAAAGCCAGGGTGTGACAGCTTGGTATCAGAGCTCTGATCATAGCGAACTAGGATTCTTTCTCGAGTCTAGACTATGATCACTAGGGCTCTCACGAAAACATTTTTCTGCATACCACTTAAGTCCAGATCCACACTTTTTACAAACAAATGTTGAGCACATTTTATTTATTATAGGCTCAGCTTGGAGGGCTGAGGATCGGTCTGGAGGATCGAGGTGGTCAAGGTAGTTAAGCTCGTTGGTTTGTTATAGGTTCGATCTGGAGGATCGAGGCTCGGTCTAGGTGACCGAGGTAGTGGGCTAGCAAGGCTAGGAAGAAAAGGCTCAGCTTGGAGGGCTGAGGATCGGTCTGGAGGATCGAGGTTTGGTTTAAGTGAAGGATAGAGCAGTCTTGTAGACTGGATGAAATTGGCTAGTAAGACTAGGAGAATTATGTGATACCTTACTTGGTGACTTATGTAATTACTTGATTTATGATTGACTATTTGTGCATGTTTGTGTATATGTTACAGACACATGGATTCTGCAGACACTGGTGGTTCAGGCACCACAGGCCCGAGGCCTATCGTTTCAGACGACATTGAGTCATCGGAGCACGAGGTTTACACGTCCGACTACACTAGCACAGATGAGGACGATTTCCAGCCTTTTGCACTACCTGACGGTGCTGGCGAGCTCGCAGATGGTCCTATCGCCGGGGATCTACCATTGGCACTGATCCCTGCCCCTATACCGCTTGCTGCGTACCCAGCTTACGATTTACCCATCGACGATGAGGAGGATGATGATATGTTTGATGAGGAGCCTTTCGAGGATGATGCTCAGGGCGAGGCCCTTCATGCTGTCGATCCCTTATTGATCGCAGACGCTCCCGTCACGGAGTCACCTGTTCACTCCCCAGTCGCGGACTCCTTTGAGTCAGTGGCTTCTGTACCCTCACATGTCCAGAGTGCACAGCACTTCTCATATGAGTCAGAGCCTGATCTGGCATCTTCGGTTGCCCCTATCCCCAGTTTCGCTTTTGACCATGATGATGAGGTGGATTCCGATCCTATGTTTCCCCCGGGATTCGACCCTGATCGTGACTTAGAGTATGTTCCGATGGATCAGTTTATGGAGGACCCAGTAGACGCTGTTGACCTATTTGATCCTATTGACCCAGATTTTGAGTTTGAGATGGCTTTTGATGACTTCGAGCCTGCCGTTGCTCCTGAGCAGGTAGCCGCTCTAGACCCTATACCAGAGCATGACTTAGTACATGCTGATATCCCTTTTGAGCCTGTTGTTGCTGATCTCCCTGTAGATGTTCCTGTGATTGAGGGCGATCATGTTGCTGTTGATCCCATTGTTCCTTTACCCGTTGGTGATATACCTGCTGACCACCCTATAGAGCACTTTGCACCCGTTCACCCCGTTGTTGCTCCCTTACTTGATCCCGTCCCACTAGAGCCCGGACATGCATTGTTCGCGGCACATATGGATCCACCGGATGAGTCCGCACAGC
The DNA here is from genome assembly GCA_030545235.1 of Helianthus tuberosus. NCBI lineage: Eukaryota > Viridiplantae > Streptophyta > Magnoliopsida > Asterales > Asteraceae > Helianthus > Helianthus tuberosus. The sequence continues at coordinate 69,242,746 of CM060445.1, read as the reverse complement.
ACGGTTGGATACCGGCTGATGAGGATGTTCCACCTTTTCCTCCACAGATTCCTGTTGCACCCCATGTTGACTTTTCATTTCAGGTTCCTATGTTTGTACCTCCAGCAGGGCCTGGAGAGGGTTCTTCAGCACGCCCTGATGGGCATGTACCGATGCCTATCCCTTTTATGCCTCAGACGTCATTTGTTCCATCCGCTGTTGCACCGTTTCACGTGGCACCTTTCGACCCCACTAGCGAGCCATTTCTTTGGGCACCTGGCTCTGGTATGCCACCCACTGACCCCTACCATGCTTTTCACAGGGGATACACTATCGAGGACGTCTTGATGTCCTTTGTCGCACAGCATGAGTCCCACACACAGCGTATACAGGAGCTCGAGAGAGCTCGGTTGTTACCTTGTCAGTGCCATGGACAGGCACCCTCCCCTCTACAGCCGTTTCGACCTTTACCTCCGGATATTGCTGCTCGTCTCTTTACACTGGAGCAGCAGGTTGCTTCCATTATTCGTACTCAGCGAGCCCAGGAGGAGGACTGGCTCCAGTTACGCCGCTTGTTTTATACTCACTTTCCCCCTCCTCCACCACCATCTGCATAGAGCTCACCAGTTACTGATTAGATAGACGAGGATGAGAAGACGGCGATTGTTGGATTGCACAGCATTTTGGAGACCACTTTATGACTTTGACTTTTGTTGACATGTACTTGATGTGGTATTTGACACTAATTTGTTATGATTTTTGGACAGGGGTGATGTAGCCCCTAGTTGATGGATGATTGTATGACACTATGATGTACTGATACACTTACTCTGTGGTCTTGATGTATGACAATCGCAGTATTCTCATCATATCTGTTTCGCTTGATTACTTATTTGCATTGTTATGTTATGAGATGTGGGTGATTGATATATGTGATGTATTGATGACATGAGATATTACGTACTATTACTATTACTATATACGTACTTTTCGCTATGGCCTGACCAATGTGAACACATCTTTTAGAAGATGCCGCCAAAACGCCCTACGCCAATGCCAATGCCTACTAATGAGGCAGAGCTACAGCAAGTCATTGCAGCTGCCATAGCACAGTACGCAGCATCTCAGCCAGGAGCGAGCGGAAGTGTTAACCAAGGCAATAACAATCCACCTCACGGTAATACCACGCCATTTGGACCTACCATGTCCTAGCTAGACATCTTTAGCAATGATGCTAATGCCAAACACATGTTTTAACATACGTGCAGGATGAACCTACAAGTAGTTCTTGGACTGCAAACCAGTTAACTTCGATGGCACAGGAGGTGCAGTTGCCTTTACCCGCTGGGCTGAGAAAACCGATTCTGTTTTACGCATGAGCAAGTGCGCAGAGGATCAGCAAGTCACATACATTTCAGGGCTGTTTCTAGATGGAGCCCTATCCTGGTGGAACCTACAAGTACAAACTCTAGGCGAAGCTGCCGCCTACGCCCTGACTTGGGCCCAATTGAAAGAACTGATGCGCAAAAAGTACTGTTCACGCGCAGAAATTCAAAGGTTAGAGACTGAATTTTGGCACTTAAAGATGGATGGACCAAAGATTGCAGAATACGTCCAGAGGTTTCACGACTTATCTCAAGTGGTTCCTTACATGGTTACACCTGAATACAAGCGAATCGAGCGCTTCATTTGGGGTTTGGCTCCCCAAATCATAAGTATGGTAACCTCTTCAAAGCCTGCGACGATTACCGAGGCGATTGACTTGAGCGTGGCTCTCACAGAAGAGGCCATCCGTCTGAACAAGTTTGGTGATGTTAAGGCAAAGGAGAAAGAGACTCATGTTGAGTCATCAGGAAGTAACAAAAGAAAGTTTTCGAACTTCAAACAAGGTGTTAGCGGTGATGGTAAAAGAGGAGCACCAAACACGCCAGCTCAGGGTACGACTGGCAGTGGAAGGAAAGGAAGGGGATATATGGGAACCCAGCCCAGGTGTAATGCCTGCCAGCGTCACCACTCTGGTCAATGTGGGCTAAAAACATGTGAAGCATGTGGGAAACGTGGTCACTCGAAGGATACTTGTTGGGTCCCTGCCGGCCGCGGAGGCCAGGGAGGATATGGAAATAGGAATGATAACCGTGGTGGAAATGGGAACCGCCCACAAGGAAATTTTGGAGGTAACAGAAATCATGGCAACAACGCTAACCAAGCGGGCGCAGTGAATCGTAATCCGGGGAATGATCAAGCTGGTGGTAATGGACAGAGGCTCAGATGCTATAACTGCGGGGAAATCGGGCATTTTAAGAAGAACTGCCCAACGTTGAACCAAGCCCGTGGTAGAGTGTTCCAACTCGAAGCTAGGGAAGCACGCCAGGATCCAAATGTTGTTACTGGTACGTTCCCTATCAATCAACGCTATGCATCCGTTTTATTTGATACTGGTGCCGATTATAGCTTCGTATCGTTAGAATTTAAGAATATGCTTGGGTTAGCTGCTAATAAGTTAGACATTCCCTACTCGATCGAATTAGCTAATGGAAAGTTAGTTGAAGCCGACGAAGTAATCAGAGGTTGTGTGATAGAATTGGGAGAACGCGAGTTTACTTTGGATCTACTACCAGTCGAATTGGGAAGCTTCGACGTGGTGGTAGGAATGGATTGGCTATCCGGAAACAAGGCTGAGATAGTATGTCACGAGAAAGTTGTTCGTATCCCAACTGATGATGGTGAGACAATTGTGGTTCACGGAGAGAAGCGTGACACGCCGCTAAGGTTTATCAGCTGCTTGAAAGCAAGGAAGTGTTTACAGAAAGGATGTGTTGCTTTTCTGGCACACATTGTGGATAAGAAGGCTGCCGAGCCAAGGATCGAAGACATCCCTGTCGTAAGGGAATATCCAGAAGTCTTCCCAGAAGACTTACCTGGACTGCCACCTCAGAGGCAAGTGGAGTTTCACATTGACTTAGTTCCAGGCGCCGCGCCTGTAGCTAAGGCACCTTATAGACTTGCTCCATCTGAGATGCAGGAACTGTCGACACAACTTCAAGAGTTGTTAGACAAGGGTTTTATCCGACCAAGCTTCTCGCCTTGGGGAGCTCCGGTCCTGTTTGTCAAGAAAAAGGACGGAAGTTTCCGCATGTGTATTGACTACAGATAATTGAACAAGCTGACAATCAAGAACAGGTATCCTCTGCCGAGAATTGATGATCTGTTCGATCAACTTCAAGGTTCAAGCTTTTACTCTAAGATCGATCTTCGATCTGGATACCATCAATTAAGGATACAGGAGGAAAGTATCCCGAAAACAGCCTTCCGAACTCGTTATGGACACTACGAGTTCCTCGTTATGCCATTTGGTTTGACAAACGCACCTGCAGTCTTTATGGACTTGATGAATAGGGTTTGCAAGCCATACTTAGACAAGTTCATGATTGTGTTTATTGATGACATCTTGATTTACTCAAAGACGAAGGCTGAACACGAACAACATCTTAGAGCCATTTTGGAGCTGTTAAAGAAAGAACAACTGTACGCCAAGTTCTCTAAGTGCGAGTTTTGGCTACGCGAAGTCCAGTTTCTTGGACATATGGTTAATGGGGATGGAATTCATGTTGATCCCACAAAGATCGAGGCAATCAAGAATTGGGAAACGCCTACAACGCCAACCGAGATTCGACAATTCTTGGGTTTGGCTGGCTACTATCGAAGGTTCATCGAGGATTTTTCGAAAATCGCTCAACCGTTGACGCTCCTGACCCAGAAAGATAAGAAGTTTGATTGGGGAATCAAACAGGAGGAAGCATTTCAGGTATTGAAAGATAAGCTCTGCAATGCGCCAATCTTAGCTCTACCGGAAGGTACCGAAGATTTTGTGGTATACTGCGACGCATCGCGTCAAGGATTGGGTTGTGTGTTGATGCAACGCCAAAAGGTCATTGCTTACGCATCACGCCAACTGAAAGTGCATGAACAGAACTATACCACACACGATTTAGAGCTTGGCGCAGTGGTATTTGCACTAAAGATCTGGAGACACTACCTTTATGGTACAAAGTGCACAATCTTCACAGATCACAAAAGCCTACAGCATATATTCAACCAGAAGGAGTTGAATATGAGGCAAAGACAATGGGTTGAGTTGCTAAACGACTACGACTGCGAGATAAAGTATCACCCAGGGAAGGCGAATGTAGTCGCCGATGCCCTAAGTCGTAAAGAAAGAATCAAGCCCATAAGGGTTAGAGCTTTGGAAATGATTATACGAACCGATCTTTCCTTGCGCATTCGTGCTGCACAAAAGGAAGCTCTCAAGGAGGGAAACCTTGAGGAAGAATATCTCCGTGGAATGGAGAAGCTTTTGGTACCAAACGAGGAAGGAACGTTATGTTTTGAGAAAAGGATTTGGGTTCCTCTGTTTGGTGGATTAAGGGAAGTTATTTTCGACGAAGCGCACAAGTCACGGTACTCTATCCACCCTGGATCGGATAAGATGTACCAAGATCTCAAAAATTATTATTGGTGGCCTAGGATGAAAGGCGACGTTGCTGTTTACGTGAGCAAATGTTTAACGTGCGCTAAGGTCAAGGCGGAATACCAGAAGCCTTCGGGACTTCTGCAACAACCTGAGATTCCCAAGTGGAAATGGGAACAAATCTCAATGGATTTTGTTACAAAACTGCCAAGAACGCCAAGAGGCCATGATATGATTTGGGTGATTGTTGACCGCCTAACAAAGTCCGCACACTTTCTGCCAATCAAGGAGAAAGACAGCACTAGTAAACTTGCGGAAATTTACTTGAGAGAGATCGTAGCACGCCATGGAGTACCTCTCTCGATCATCTCTGATAGAGACGGAAGATTTGTGTCAAGAATATGGCAATCTTTCCAAGAATCTTTTGGCTCACAATTGAATCTGAGCACTGCGTTCCATCCGCAAACTGACGGCCAGAGCGAGCGAACGATACAAACTTTGGAAGACATGCTGAGGGCATGTGTTATGGATTTAGGAGGTAGCTGGGATAAACACTTACCTTTGGTCGAATTTTCATACAACAACAGCTACCACACCAGTATTGGTGTCGCGCCATTTGAGGCCCTATACGGACGCAAGTGCCGATCACCCCTATGTTGGTCTGACGCAGGTGATAGGCAGCTTGCTGGTCCCGAGATCGTCCAAGAGACGACAGACAAAATTGCGCAAATACTTAAACGCATCGAAGCTGCTCGCCACAGGCAAAAGGCCTACGCGGATCCAAACCGGAAGCATGTGGACTTCCAAGTCGGAGAAATGGTGTTATTGAAAGTTTCACCCTGGAAGGGGGTGGCACGCTTTAGAAAGCGTGGAAAGTTAAATCCGCGCTACATTGGTCCCTTCAAAATTCTGGAAAGAATTGGAACTGTAGCATACAAGTTGGACCTACCTGCTGAACTGAATGGTGTTCACGATACATTTCATGTATCCAATTTAAAGAAAAGTCCAACTCAAGTTGACGTTGCCATTCCTACCGACGAGATTCACATTGACGACACGCTCCACTTCGTTGAAGAACCTGTCGAGGTCACAGACTGGAAAATTAACAAGACCCGCCGGAGCAGTGTCAAACTCGTCAACGTTCGTTGGAATGCCAGACATGGTCCTGAATTTACCTGGGAACGTGAGGACCGGATGAAAGAGAAATACCCCCACTTATTTCCTAAGAACTCTGCATCTACAAGCAGAACTTAAATTTCGGGACGAAATTTATTTAACGGGGGGAGAATGTGACAACCCGCACTAAACCAGGTATCCGTACAACATAATTAATGATTAATTACTACTTGATTACTGTGCTTGTTTGAACTAGCTGATAAACTGCTACCTGCATACTGATACATGAACTTACTTGCATCATACTTGCTTGCTGTCACTACATTATTTACATGCTGAACCCTAGTGACAAACATGATGCACAAAAAGCACAGTAGCACTAAACGGATACACAATAAACATGCTGATATAACCAGCATCAGGCAGACACTGCCTCTAAGGCCTGTTCAGAGCCTCAAATATTTTGGCTACACTGGTAGTGAGTGTAGGGATATGAGGGTTGTGGTACCGCGTCTCTAGGAATAAGATACACTGATTCGGATGTGCCAAAAACGTACTTTAAGTACCAAACACAGCACTTTAATAATTAATCCAGCTTCTAGCTGACTAGTAAAGTGCCAGAACATGAGAAAATAACACTAGACACTTTCTAAAGTGTCGGGAAAACAAATTGTGTCACTAAAAATGTTAATAACGACACTTTAAAGCTTTTGTAACGCTTTAACGGATTACTATCCAACCGGACACCCGGACTTTACCCGGAACATGAAAATATTAGTATTTTCACTATTTATGTTTTTCTGAGCCAGTTAGGGTCTCTGATTACCCTAACACCCGCCATAACACATAACATACAACTAACTAAGTTAAATACTTAGTTAACCTAATTAACTAAACTAAACCCCCTAACTAACTAGTTTAAATCGAACCAACCCCCCACCCCCATCATAACCGTCCCCTAACCTTGGGGAGACACACTTGTACTTAGAGGATTTGATTTGTGATTATTGTCTAGTATCAACATGACATAATACCCATTGGGTAATAACACATGAATTAGTCTATAAATAACACCACTAATCACCATTACTTAACACCACATTTCACTCTCTCTTCTCTTCTCTAAAACCTTCGGCCGAACACCCCTCTCCCCACCATCATATTTTCGGTTCTTGATCTCTCCATTCCAAGTATATACAAGCCTCACAAGTCGCGTATTAGGAGTCTCGGAGCAAGCGGAACACGAAGGACCTCTACCGTTAGCTTTTATCCACGCGTTTTTCATCAAAGATCTTCCCTAGCCTTGAGCTAGAGGTATAACATTTAAAACTTGTTCTTGAACATATCTAAAGTGGTTAAAAGGAATATTGTCGGTTAAATATCGATAACTTACATTTCAAAGCATTAAAGTCTAGTAAAAACTATAAAAGTGGTGGTTAATAGCTTACAACTTGTGTAAAAGTTGTAGTATTTGGAATTTGTGTTTATCTAGACCCGATCTATGATGTGGTAGCTCGGATCTCCGTTTAACCCGACTTTGTAAGATCTTGGATCTTCACATAAGCTCGTTTTTGGGTTACCACAAGGGTTAAAAGGCGAAACTCTACCACACAAGACACATGAACTTGTGTAAAATATTTTACTTGTGTAAAAGAGATTTAACTTGTACATTGGTGTTTAAAACTAGCGGATCTACGTATCTGCAAGTGGTATTTTCAAAGAACCACACATTTAAGAAACCATGTATTTTAAAGAAAGGATCTTACACTAATAAATATGGTTTTATAAACCACAAGTGTGTAAACACTTGTGAAACAAACAGATCCGACAAAGGACTAGCTTTGTCACTTGTTACTAGAAGTTGTAAAGTCGGATTTCTCTAAACACGAGGTTTTTACAAGAATAAAGCTACTTTATATAAAGATCTACATATATAAAGGGGATTTACATTATAGATGCGGAAAAACTACAAGTTCATGCGATTATGCGATTTACATACTTATCGACTAGTTTGATGTGTCGGAAATTGTTTGATTGAATAAAGAAGTTGTTGAATTGATTTGTTAAAAGAAAATGATACGCTTGAAAGCGTGGCCACCTCCAGTTACAGAGGAAACTCTGGCGAAATTTTCTAAAAACCTGACACTTAGGCTTATTTACACAACAAGTGTTAGAACTATTTTTGGACATATTTTCGAAACATAAATTTCGCCAGCACTATATTTTACTACATATTCGGAGGTGGGATTTTCACAAAGATTAACGTGATAAATATATTTTATCACAACACTGTTTATGATTATTTTGTGAAAATACATAAATATTATTTTAGAGTAAAAATAATATTTACAAGCGTTAATGATTCCAAAACTTTACGAACGCTTCCACATTAACATACAAGTTACACCGGTAATTACATTACCACACGACTATTAAAACGTAACTTACGCACATGTATTGTATCCCCCATCCTTGGGAAGAAGTATAACTACCAAGTGTATACAGAACAAACACACGAAATAGTTGTCTAACTATTTCCCCAAAGACTTAAACTATAAAGCTAAAGCAAGGCCGTCCGTCTAATAGAATTAGCACTTGTAGGTCGTTGCACAGCTTACTGTATTGGAGACACTTGGTAGAGACGCGCATTCACTGTGAGTTCATGTCCCCCTTTTCTCTAACTGTTTTCAGTTTTCTTAACTGCGGGGGTGAAATACATGTTACTTTGTTTACAAGTACTATTATACACGGTATGATTAACGTAAGGAGGTTTGGATCATGTGAATGGGTAGTTAGAACACCGAGGGACTCGAGCGGTAGATCTATCTGGGTGTAGCGAGCCCAGCTCTAGGGCCAACAGAACGGGCCTCTCGGAGGACCAACAGAACGGACCTGGAGTGACTTGGTACCCAACGCAAAAATCGGCTAGGGTTGTGTCTACCTACTTGCATTTCACAACATGCTAATGGCCTTGCAAACCATTGGTGATCACAAGTCCTCTTACACTGCTATATACCAGGAAACTTTTATACTTACAAGTGTTTTACTTACTCACTTGCACATGAACTCGCTCAACATTATTGTTGATTTTTCAACTCACATGTATTTCAGGAAATTAAACGGATCTGGCACGGTATGGAACGTTTTCCGCTGCACTTGTCATGAAGTCATCAGGGTTTAGGGGATGTGTCTCTTTCCTGGACAAGACACAGTCCTTAAACCACGTTTATGTTATGTTATAAGTTGTAATGTCTACTGAACAAGGTTATGGTTGTATGTTAAAACAATGGTATTGTGTTTGATTTTCAAAACTTAATGGATGACTTGCATGGTTTTTAAATTCATATAGCTTGTTATGGTTAAGCTATGGTATTAAGAAGTCACACCAAAATTAACCACGCTTCCGCAAAGCCAGGGTGTGACAATTTGGTCGGATCCTAATAATCGACCAAATGGGTCGGGTTCGAAGGTATAAGCGATTCATTAGATCGCTTACCCTACGACCCTAGACAACGTGGTTATCAGTAGGCATAGTCCCAAGGGACTATGACCAACGTGATTACACTCACGTTGCGAAGTTCAAACGAACTTCACCTTGACCATAAACTGGTCAACGCAGAAAGTCCAACAAAGTTTGACTTTCAGACTCGAAAAGACTCGAAAAGCAATAAAAGAACGAAAGAATACTTACGAAGGGTCCTCGAATGCTAATCTTGATCTGAGAATCTCAGGTATGAAACAATGGTTTCAACTTAGAGTTTCTCAAATCAAGATTCTTGTGGGTTTAGCAATGGATGGGGTTGGGTATTTATAGTGTTTGGAGAGCCGTTAAGATCGTTCCTGTTGACCGTGCTTTGATCTCTACCATACACATCAAGATAGTGGTTTTCTAAAACCATTTGTGCCCACGGTATTGCCAAAACCATGTGCGAAAGTGAAAATGGACCAGATTCAAAGTTTCTGTCCAGGTTAGGCAGTCGCGTAGCGCCACTGCCAAGGCATAAGGTGCTCGCGCTACGCCACTGCCCACCAGTATCAGCAAAGTTTCAAAAATGGCAGAAATGGTCCCTGCAGCCCGTTTAAGCTATTTTCGATGCGTTTGAACCCCGTTAACCTCATTTCAAGGCTCTAAAATGAAGTTAAAGTATAGGGAACTCAAAACATACTCAAAAATATCTAGGATGTCGGTTCGTTTGGCCGTACGATCGCGATGTTCGCTTAATAACGACGGAATGCGCATAAGCGCGAAAAACGATCCAAATTGCGCGACGAATGGATTTTTCTTATGCCAAACACTAAAATAAAATATTATAGTGCTTACATAAATTTTTGGATGTCCGGATGTATTCAGAACGTAAGTTATGCGCGAAAATGCAAACTTGTGCACTTTTTGACGCTTTTAGTCCCTGAATGACCCAAAAGTTTATTTTAGCACACCGAACCCCTCAAAGCCTATTTCTAAGCTATGTGAAGGATATTTATGGTATGTTTAACTTATGGTCATGTTCCAGAATGTCTGTTACAGTTCTAATTGGCATACTTTCGCAGTTTGTCAAGTTTAGTCCCTGTAAGCGAATTAACTTATTTTTGACATACCAAAGCCTTCAAAACTTATTTCTAAGTGATGTAATGGTTATTTAAGGTATGTTAAGCCTATTTCACTATTCCAGAGTGTTCGTTGCATTAAACTGGTTATATTTACGCATCAGTGCGCGTATAACCTTCCAGAAAGCGATTTAGAGTTTGGAATCGAACAAGAATTGATATGTGCAAATGATACACATATTTTTACAAATCCCAAGTATGAAATATAATATTTCATTGGTTCGGTATTTGTTTGATGGCCGTGGAGGCACAGGTGTCACAATTACGAGTTTACAGTCATGCCCTTCGGATTAATGAATGCACCTGCAGCATTCATGGACATGATGAATAGGATCTGTAAACCGTATTTGGATAAATTTGTAATTGTTTTTATCGAAGATATACTTATTTATTCCAAAAATCAGGATGAACATTGTCAGCACTTGCATGCACTCTTAACTTTGTTAAGAAAAGAAAAGCTTTACGCCAAATTCTCAAAGTGTGAATTTTGGCTACAAGAAGTGCAATTCCTAGGTCACATGGTAAATCACGAAGGCATTCATGTAGATCCTGCTAATATAGAGGCAATTACTAAATGGAAGGCTCCGCAATCCGCAATGGAAATTAGAAGTTTTATAGGTTTAGCCAGATATTATAGACGGTTTATTAAGGATTTTTCCAAAATAGCTGTACCATTAACTAAGCTAACCTGTAAAGCAGTTAAGTTTGAATGGGACCTAAGCAAGAAGAAGCTTTTAGAATTTTAAAGCAAAAGTTAACAAATGCTCCAATCCTAGCTTTACCAGAAGGAACTGAATATTTTGAAGTTTACTGTGATGCTTCAAAACTAGGATTAGGATGTGTGCTCATGCAACGCAAGAAGGTAATTGCATATGCTTCAAGACAATTGAAAAAGCACGAGGAAAACTATACAACTCATGACTTAGAATTGGGAGCCATAATTTTTGCCCTTAAGATTTGGAGACATTAACTGTACGGAAGTAAATTTACTATCTATACGGATCACAAAAGTTTAAGATATATATTTGGGCAAAAAGAATTGAACATGAGGCAAAGGAGATGGATGGAAATCCTAAGTGACTACGATTGTGATATTCAGTATCACGAAGGAAAAGCAAATGTAGTTGCAGATGCCTTAAGTCGTAAGTATCATGAAAAGCAAAAGCGAGTTCGTGCTCTCAGATTAAATCTACAATTAGATTTAATGGAAACAATAAAATGTACCAAGATTTAAGAAATAATTTCTGGTGGATAGGAATGAAAAAGGACATAGCTCGATATGTTTCTAAGTGTCTTACTTGTTCACAAGTAAAGGTAGAACACCAGAAACCTTCAGGTCTACTACAACAATTAGAAATGCCTGTATGGAAATGGGAACTCATAACGATGGATTTTGTTACTAAGTTGCCCAAAACCAGAAAAGGTAATGATGCGATTTGGGTAATTGTGGATCGATTAACCAAATCAGCTCATTTTCTACCTATGAAAGAAACCTTTAGCATGGAAAGGTTGGCAAAGTTGTATGTAGATGAAGTAGTATCCTTACGGAGTTCCACTCTCCATTGTTTCGGATAGGGATAGTCGTTTCACTTCCCATTTCTGGACAAGTTTCCAAGAAGCAATGGTAACTCGATTAAATTTAAGCACTGCATATCATCCTCAAACAGACGGACAAAGTGAACGAACAATCCAAACTCTTGAAGATATGCTTAGGTCATGTGTGATAGAATTTGGTGGAAATTAGGACGATCACTTACCTTTAATTGAATTCTCCTATAACAATAGTTATCATTCAAGCATCGAAACTGCCCCATTCGAAGCACTGTATGGACGAAAGTGTAGAACTCCAGTTTGTTGGGCAGAAATAGGAGAAAGTCAATTGTCAGGTCCTGAAATAGTGCAAGAAACGACCGACAAAATTACTCAAATCAAGGAAAGATAGAAGACGGCTCGAGATCATCAGAAGAGTTATGCAGATAATAGATGGAAGCCGTTGGAATTCCAAGTAGGAGACAAAGTACTCTTAAAAGTTTCTCCTTGGAAAGGAGTAGTTCGATTCGGTAAGAAAGGAAAGCTAAGTCCAAGATACGTAGGACCATTTTCAGTGATCCAACGTATAGGACGAGTTGCTTATCGTTTACAACTACCAGAAGAACTAGCTAGAGTACATGATGTATTTCATATATCCAATCTAAAGAAATGTCTATCTGACGAATCCCTGGTTGTACCTCTTCAAGACATAGAGGTAAATGAAAAGTTAAAGTTTGTTGAGAAGCCATTACAAATAGAAGATAGAAAGATCAAGTTTCTCAAGCACAAGCGACTAGTACTGGTCAAAGTCAAGTGGGATTCAAAGAGAGGATCCGAATACACTTGGGAGCTGGAATCAGAAATGAAGCGGAAATATCCTCAATTATTCCAGTAAATCTCGAGGATGAGATTTTTATTAAGGTGGGGAGGATGTAACAACTCTCATCAAAAGTCCTATTTATTATTATTAATTTTCCAAATAGGAAACCCTAATTAAGAAACCCAAGTGATTCTGCATAAACCCTAAAATTTTCAGAACAATCGGAATCAGGATCAGGTAAACCCTAGTTGATATTATCTTGACAGTTTCACGTGTGATTCGAAAATTAACGAGCGACCAACTCACGTGAGCTACTGGGACACGAGGCTACCCTATGTTAATAGGGTACCCCTCGCGCCACGTGACGCGCACAAGAGGACCTCTCGTGCCACGCGAGAGGGATAAAATTTCAGTATAAATAGTGGGGTTTGGGACTTGATATTCTGCGTTGATTTGACGTACAAATTCAATACGTACGTTGAGATATTGCCTTATTACTACAAAAACACACACAATTCATGAAGTGCTGCCGCAAAACAGGGTAATAACTCGATCGCTGCTACGATTCAATGTCCGATCGATTAAACTATCCAATGGATGTTTAAGTGCTACCCACATTAGGGTTTATGCTTTGTCATTCGTTGTTAATTCAATGGATGTTTAAGTATCGCACTTTGTCATTCGTTGTGAAGGTTTAATCTCGTGAGTTATCGTAAATGCTGTATTAAGTTTCTAACGGAGTTGTGTGCATGTTATTAATTTTAGGTTAAAAGGCTAATCAGTAGGCTAAGCTCTGCTCATATAAATCTGCAAATGTGAGTCATTCTCTTTTTATCAAAGTACTTTATAAATTCTTAAATGTTTTTCAAAGTTATAATTACAGGGATTAAGTCTTTGTAATCTCCATATTACAGCCGGTATGTGGGGTTTTGTATACATTACTTGATAATCGTCACCATTGGACAACGGGTTAGCCAATGGGTGATATGACCATAGTAATAGAAGCAAGTCGAGTGATAAATACCGTTGGGTAATTGGTTGATATATAAACATTGTAATCGCTCTTAATACTGTAAATTATAACAACATGTCATTTTAGTAAAAAGAATGATTCACCAGTATTTCCCGCTGACAAAACCTTTTTCAAACATGTTTCAGGTGATCTGTTGTGATTCAGGAAAAGTGTCGCGACACACTACAAGCTTAAGGAAGTGGCTCAATATAAAATAAAGAAACATGTTTTGTAAAAATAAAGATTTCTCCGTGAAATCATATGATTGTAAATTTCCGGGGTTTTGTCCCGAATTGTGAAATAAATACCACGGGATTTTCTGTCCCGCGGCTCCTGAAACGGGTCAAACCGGGTCGGGGCCGTGACACACGCAGCTTATGCGCTCTCCTGGAATGAGTTGAATTAACTCATGAAGGAAGAATACTGCCCTCCCCACGAGGTCCAGAAGTTGGAGAACGAATTTTGGAAAATTAAGTAAGTCGAAGGTGACAATGATGGCCTCACAACAAGGTTCAAACAGCTCAGAATCATTTGCCCAAGTCAAGTTAACACCCTAGAAAAGGTTATCAAGAAGTACATTCGTGCCTTACCGGAGTGTGTAGGCGATTTTGTCGAAGCTGCGAGACCTGCTACCATCAACGACAAACAAGTCTTGAAGGGATTTTTCTCCAAGAATCCTACCAAGACGATTAATCAAGTTATTGTAGTGTCATGTGATGGTACTACTGAGTCGTCTGAAGAAGCCATCGACTCCACCGACGACACCACCGACGCATCTAACGACGATGACACATCATTGTAAGATATCGACCAACCCAGCCGCAAATGAAAGATTTCAAGCTCAAACTCTTCAACAAATGAACTGCCTCAACCAGAACCTCTACAAGCAGTTCCTGTTCACTCAAAGCGTGCCTATCTCGGACTGCATCCCCTGTGTTTGAATTGCACCTATCATCACCCAACAGAAGCCAATTGTCACTATTACAACAATTGCAACTGTTACGGTCACTTTACCCGCAACTGTCGCGCAAAACCATGAACTTGAGTACAACAACCGTAGTTCCAGCAACAGTCTTCAATACCAAGCAGGCGTAGAATAATGTTCTAATGAAACAGTTTTGACATTAACTTTCATGTGTTGAACTACTTCTACTAATCGAAGTTGCCACTATGCGCAATGTCAACTCTCGCTTTCGTTTTCTCTCTCGTATTCACACTTAGTCTAGAATCACACACATGCTATATAGTATATCACGATATAATGTGTTTTACCCTCACAACACTCTTAGAATAAGGTACGATAAACGTGCAAGGGACGAATTAATCACGGGTGCACATGGGATTATTTTAGTCAGTGCACGAAGATCGTAGTGAATTCTAATGGTGCCATAACGTTAAAAGATGGTTAAGCGTGGTGGATACGCCACTGGTACTTCCTATATATAAGCGTCTTGACCATGTCGACAAAGTGTGACATCTATTCACGAGATGTAAGTAGTAGGGCTCAAGCAAGGTGTGCCTTGTCATACTACCGAAGTTTCGTGAAGAAGGTTACACGTGGAGTTGAACGTTATTTAGACCTATACTATTGTGGTTATTTTAGACACACTACACTCATTCGCAAGGCGTAACAATTAAATCGCATCATCACGAGACTTTTTGTAAGTCTGCAAACGCAATGCAATCGCCTCATCGATGGACTCTGGATAGTCTACCCCTGCAGAGCAATTGCATTGACGCAAGACTGGTCGTAAGTCTGTATCGCAACTTAATCGCAATTTCGCTGAAATCTAATGCACATCGCTCTCGCAACGCTTAGACGTTTTAATGCTTAACGCATCTATAAATCTCACCGCTTTGATACTCGCATCGCTTATCGCTTCTAACGCTTATCGCTACCTGTGTTATGTCGGCACACATGACATCGATTCACGAAATGGATCTAGTATGTTCAAAACATGGTGGATACGCCGCTGGTACTTCCTATATATAAGTGTTTTAGCCATATTAGCAAACTTTTGTGGAAAGATGTCATGTGGGGCTCAATGTTGGTTAAATTTGTGAGGCTATTGAGACTAATCGAATCGCTTATCGCATACCGCTTACCACTTATCGCTTATCGCTCATCGCCTGATACTTATCGCAATATGTGTTGTTTTAGTATATATGACATTGCTTCACGAGACAAAACTAATATGGTCAAAACATGGTGGATATGCCACTGGTACTTCCTATATATAAGTGTTTTTGCCATGTTAGCAAACTCTCGTGGAAACATGCCATGTGGAATTTAATGTGGAATCTAGTCGAAATCGCACTATTCATTTATCGCATATCGCTCGTCTCATATCGCTCGTCGCCTATCGCTATCACTATCGTTTACCGTTATCTGTGTTAAGTTAGCACACATGACCTCACTTCACGAGACGAAACCCATATGAGCATGGTGGATACGCCGCGGGTACTTCCTATATATAAGTGTTTTAGCCATATCAGCAGACTTTCATGGAAAAAGGCCATGTAGGGTCTAATGTTAGTTAAATTTTGTGGTGTTGATCAATCCAATCGAATCGCATTAATCGCGCATACCTCCATCGCTTGCAGCGCAACAGTCGTCGCTTATCGCTCGACGGTTGTCGCTATCGCTCATCGCTTATCGCTTTTCGCTTATCGCCGCCGTCATCGCTTGCTGTGTTATGTTTATCTTTGTGTTGTTTTTGTGTTATCGCTTATCGCTTACCGCTATCCCTCTCGCTTGCATCGCTGAACTGAATTCGTAAACAACTTCATCACTTCGTCTACCCAAATCCTCTCCAAAACCTGGTCCAACCATTTTTCGCTTGTATCGAGGTATCGAATATCTATCAGTGCTATATCGACACACGTGACACCGCTTCACGGGATAGAAGCCATGTGGTTAAAACATGGTGGATACACCGCTAGTACTTCCTATATATAAGTGTTTTAGCCATATTGTCGAACTTTCGTGAAAATGTGCCATGTGGGGCCGATTTTAAAATTTAAAACTTTGATATTAATAAAACTTTTTATGTAAATAAAATTTTCCTTATAAAACTTTTAGAAAACCAGGGAGAAATCCCTAAAATTTTGATCAAAACCTTAAAGCAAAAACAAAAATTTTCTTGTAACGCGATGTGACAATTGAGTCAAGTCAACGCCGCGTGGCGAGGAAATTTTGTAAAACGATTTTATTACTTAGAAATCTTTTATTTCCTTACAAAACTACTCTTACAGCGCTAGGCGGGGACATCGATACAGTCCAACGCCGCACTGTGAGAGAATTTTCAAAACGCCTACGCCGAATTGATCAAGGCTTTTCGAAATTTAAAACGTTTCGGGTCGCCTTTTGTGTGTATTATCATCCTGTGTTATAGGAATCGCCGTACTCGCCGCTCTCATGTCATCTTTGCAATGCTCTCGCACGTCAACTCTAAATCGATCGCTCTCTACCTCATCGCTTTTATCGCTTCCACACTCGCATACAATCATCACAACCCTACTAGTGGATTAATTTCGGGAAGAAATTTCCTAAAGCAGGGGAGACTGTAACAATCGGCACGTTCGTGCGTTGTTACTACTCAATACTCTTGTTATGCCTAGCACCAGAGATTCAGATCATAATGTATCTATATCTCTTACATCGCTATTTTGCAGTATATTCACATATTACGCATACTTTATCGCTATCACATCACATTGCACTTGCTGACAGCCACGATGATGTCAAGTGAGGACCAATTCTACACTCCTTGATAGCCATGATGCGTCGTAATGCAACGCAATACTCGAAAGCGCACTCGCAGACACGCGCAACTCGATTATCGCATCGCAAAATCGGAAGTGGTGAATACGTAAATATGACCTTTTGTGGACTAATTATAATAAATATATAAATATAAATGTGTGGTTATGTGTGAACAAACTAATCGAAACGCTTAACAATTAAAACGAAACGCCGAAACCCAAACGCCGAAGACATCTGATCGAATGACAATTCGATCGGATGGCCATTCGATCGGATTGCCATCCGATCCGTCACCTGTCGCCTCCTTCCTCCTCTCTTGCCTATAAATACCCCTTGTCACATCAAGAACACTTGGTGTGATAGCTCTTGTTCGACCAGCACGTTCTAGCCCCTTTTTCTCTCGATTTCTCACGATTCTTGTAAGTTTCCACTCTAAATCTTGTACTTTATCGATCTACACACACTATCACATCTTTTTCACCATCAAATCTTCCATTTTAACCGTGAAATCATCTGATTTGAGGTGTTCTAAGATGATGTCATCATGGGGTTCTTATGAACTTCAAGATCTGGCCTCATTTCGCCAAGAACAACTCAGGTCTGAGTGATTTCCACATGATTTTACATGAATCTTATCTAAATCTATGCTATCTAATCAAGGAGACGTTTGATTTAGGGTTTAACATGGAAAACCATCAAGAACGGCCAGATCTGATGGAACAGGGTAGTTCCCGGCCGTTAGAACGGGTCGGATTTGATGGAATTTCAGTTGCTTAACAAGCCGTCATACCGTCTCATCCAAATCGTAAACTTTCATACTTAAAATGAGATTTTAGAACGACCAGGCTACTGAATGGATTGCCATCCGATCGAATGACAATCCGATCGGACAACACTTGGTCTTCAAAAGTTAAACATTTTCCAAATTTCCAAAAATATCAATCAGGATGCCCAGTCGAACGGCCATCCGATCGGATAGCCATCCGATCGAATAACCCTTCGACCATGTGACATGTTCCATTTTTCAAAGCATATCAAATCCAACGAATGGCCATCCGATCGGATAGCCATCCGATCGAATGAGCATTTTGTTGTGAGCTCATTCACACTGAAATGTCTCGCTGATCAGATCGTCATCCAATCGAACGATCATCCGATCGGACGACCATTCGATAGAACGACCTAAAAGGTAGAGATACTTCTCGGTTTTCAAACTGCTACAATGAAAACTTCAAAGCCATCATACACAAACACATCCTTACTAAACGAGTGTCAATCCAACCAAATGGCCATCCGATCGGATTACCATTCGTCACTCAGTCAATCATCACTACTCAACGCACTGTTCCAAACGCTTACAATACTACTGTGAACAGGCTAACTCAACGCGCTCGCTACCATACAATCCAGATTGTGTTTATCAAGTTAGACACACACAGTGAGTATACTCGAACCCTTTTTAACCACATTTTGGGTGTAACATACGTTTTCTATCAAAATCAATCAAATCAATGTGATAATCAAACTATCACTTGCGAATAATTGAGTTACATATTAACACGTGATGCTAGTTACATATATACTAGGGCTTATACTCGCGACGTTCTGCTTAACTAGTTTAGATATAATGAGCCTGACGGGGTCTAGTTAGGAAGCAGCAATCGCATATCACAGCTCGAGTTCGAAGCTAGTAGTATCTGTCTTGTAGTGTATATTTCGTGTATCTCGTTTATGTATGTGGTAATTCGCAGCGTTTTTACGTACTATGCTTGTCACACCCCGATATTTCCATGTTTCACCGGTGGGCCTGGTAGGGGAGTATCGTGACGTTGTTGATATCATCATAGTCAAACAACACAATATATAAATGCACAGCGGAAGCAAAAGCTAAATATATTACAATCCGAATATAAAGTAATATCAAGTATTACAACGGAAAGTAAAGGATCCACAGGCGGATCTTAAAACTTAAACATTGTTCAACAGAGTTTAGACGCCTAGAACTTGCAAGATTCCTTATTAACGCCCTGAGCTTCTAGCCAATTACGTTCAGTACCTGTCACTTAACCTTTTTGGAAAATACGTCAGTTTACACTGGTAAATACAATTAACCGACTCATTTGAAAATGTTTAATAAAATTGATTTGAATGCACAAGGCACAACATATATTTTATAACTTGGGACAATTATATTATAATCTTGTATACAGATTTACATGTTCGTTGTACGTTCAGGGCCCGATGTGGAAACCGAGTCAAAATTAACAGACACACCACAAGCATAGGCCGACAAGAGAGTGAGATACCGTTTCCCTTATGCACTGTCAGGTGTATGCCTACACCCCGAGCATAAGTCGTGGCCATTTTATAATACAATGATGTCAAGGATATCCGGGACATGGTCATTAACCCCTAAAGGCTTTTATTTCAAACAATACAGATTAAAACGGGTTACCTCAATAATTTAACCACAATAAGATTAAACATTCAATACCCAACCAAGCGGTATTATTATAATACCGTATCCCAAGCCCGTATAGGGAAAATAAGTTAAGAGTATTTACCTGAGCTAAATATAAATTCAATCCCAGCCGTATATCAATTCGGCAAGTACAGATAGCTTTTACTGGGCTCCTAATCTGGAACGAAGGTTTTTAATAACCTATTAGAATCCTAATGGGTCTTTAATTAAGCCGTGACTTAGACCGGTTAGCTTTCAAAAGAAAGATACGGTTCAAACGCATGATAAAGCGAAGACTGGATTAGAATGTGGTTTTGACCCGACAAGCTTGTATGTTTGTTTAATATGGGTAACTTAAACACATTCTGGATTTTGAGACAAAAATGATATGGTTTGACCCGTTTCGGCTAATATATGCAAACTAGTTACATAAGCCGACCCGAACGCGAAAAGTGCGTAATGATTAACCAAATGAATCATGTATAGGTTTCCTAAATTAATATGCCTTAAATATGTTGTGATATCAGTAGGATACCTTCCATTATGCCCAAAACGATTTTAATCACAATTTAAGCCCCATGGGGTATTTTGGTCATTTTAAAGATTATAAAAGAGATTATTTAAGTTTCTGAGATTTGGGTCTGAATACATCAGTAAAATAACTTATTTTAATAGGTCATATCAGTTGGTAATAAGTCTTATGTGATAAAATGGTTTTAAACCCAAACTATGCGTTTAATACGCTTAAAAAGCCATTTTAAATCTGAGTTTTCTGATCAGGTTAATAAGTTCAAAATACTTTATTTATTATATAAAATCCGTAGCAATTGGATTGGTGTCAAAATAATATGTAGAACTTATTTTATACACAAAAAGGGTATAATCGGTATTTACCGAATCAACGCCATAACCTTAGGTTATGAGCAGGTTAAAAATAATTAAAAATCTTTAAAAATCCCAAAATATTATATTACATTAGTAGGTAAAAGGTTTGGTGTCGAAAATTGGGTTTAGATAGGCTTTATGCTAATGACGCAGCTTAATTACTAAAAAGCGTTATAATTACGCCATTGAGCATAACTCCTAATCTAGACCTCAAATTGATGTGAAAATTTAGGGATATGTTTATAAATCAGTAACAAAAATTATTGTCCTTTCACATATTCAAAAATCTCATTTTAT
The DNA here is from genome assembly GCA_030545235.1 of Helianthus tuberosus. Classification (NCBI taxonomy): domain Eukaryota; kingdom Viridiplantae; phylum Streptophyta; class Magnoliopsida; order Asterales; family Asteraceae; genus Helianthus; species Helianthus tuberosus. The sequence goes on along the minus strand of CM060445.1, from coordinate 69,221,807 downwards.
GGTCAAAAGGGCATTATGGTCAACATTAAGCAATTAACGGAAACGTGTAAACGAATCGGACAAACAACGAACCAACCACAGAGGGTTATACTAACATGTAGCCTGGTCCTACGGAAGTCCTAAGGCATTTCTAAACTCTACTAAAACGGGTCAGAACTGAAGTCAAAGCAAAAGTCAAAGTTTTGCGACTTTCGGTTCTGAACCGGGTCTAAACAGGAAATTGTCGGATCAACCAAGCTTAGACTAGTTATTATACTTATTACCAAGTTATATGAGTGATAAAATAGTTTACATTCCTTCTACATTGTTAATTATGCGTTAATTCGAAGATTAGCATTTTGTTGACATTTTCTAATCTACTTTGACCCGACATTTGATCTAGTTAGGATGGGAATCAGTGGGTGCCCTTTTAAGGGTTTATTGCCCACATAATTACCAACTTATAACTACTTTCAATTCGACTAATCACTGGACCATTAATGATTAATCGCTAAGTCAACCGTTAATTACGACAGTTTGACTTTTAAGCTAAAACTAAGTAAAAACTCAACTAGGAAAGGTTAAGCATACTTACCCAAGTCTAATGCACTATTAGAGATGGCTTGGGTCTGCTCTTATGCTCCAGGAAGCTCCAAGAAAGCAGATGGAATGAATGATCACAAATTTGCAACCAAAGACCTTTTTATAGTGATTTTGATTGCTTAAGATCATGACACACAAGGCTATACATGATCCCTGATGATTAACAAGTGTCCCTAAGGCCTAAGAATTAATTTAGGCATCTCTTGGTGGTGATAAATGTCACACCCCGACCACGTGGAACAACCAAACGTGGCGGAAACGTCGGGGAGTGTTGTAACAGAATTAATTGTTTCAAATCCATGGCAATTAAAGTTTCGTTTTATAATCAAACAAGAGAGTTAAATTGTTTTAAATAAGAAACAAAGAGTACATAACATAAATTAACTAGTTCTTGTCTCGTTTTAAGTCACTAAGGCACATGTCCGCCTAAGTATGTCTTGATAAGTCCTATGCATCATCTCCTGAAAAACACATGTGAAAATAGGTACGTCAGCATAAAAATGCCTGTAAGATACATAGGTTTTGTGAAAACAGAATTCATGACTTATGTTTGAGAAAATATTTAGTCATGAACCTTGTAATTTGCTTTGTTTTGTAAATCGTTTGAAAAACAATAAGATCAAATGATATGTTTAGATAAAAGTAAGGTTAATTGAATAACCAAGTAAAATGAGTTTGTATAAGATAAGTTGTTTGTAAAACAATGTCTTGTGAAAAGTATGTTATCTGTATAAAATGCTAGATGTCTCAAATTGAAATGATTCAAATAACGCTACGATATGTAATACCATACAAACACTTATATATAGGAAGTACCAGCGGCGTATCCACCATGCTTGTATCATATTACACACGTCTCGTTACTTAAATCACTTACTCCAACCAAACCACCAAGATGTAATGCTTAACGATTGTAGAAATGTTTATGTATAGTCAAATGTCTATTGTCAAATGTAAATCATGTCAACAGATACAAATGGTTCACACGGTTCAACAGTTACAAACGGTTCATATAATCAAAGGGTTACGACGGTTCACATAGTCAAATAGTTACAACGGTTCACATAGTCAAATGGTTATAACGGTTCACCTAGTCAAATGGTTACAACGGTTCACATAGTCAAATGGTTACAACGGTTCAAAATGTAATATAATGTGCTCATATGCTGGATGAGCATATGCAACAATATGCAATGTAAAACAATGTACTAAGTATGCACACAATGGACATACATAGCATGAAATGTAATGTAAAACGATGTACTAAGTATGCACACAATGGACATACATAGCATGAAATGTAATGTAAAACAATGTACTAAGTATGCACACAATGGGCATACATAGCAATAAATATATTGAAATCATGTACTATAAATGTACTAATAAACATAACAAGTATATGATGTGAAGACAGGAAAGCATGAAAGTAACAAGTAGGCACATGTGTTTCACCCCAAAACAGTTTGGAAAACAGTAAAAGAGGGGTCTATGTACTCACTTGAGAATGCTCAGTAGTCCTTGAGTGACAACCAAACAATGCTAGAGATCACGGATATCAATCGGCACCTAATATAGGTAACTATGTTAATAAACCGGACCTATATCGGAAGATCGGATAGAATGAGGGTTCGTAAACCAAACGAGTGTGGAGACTCATGTAATATGGTTTAACAAAGCCTACATACTGAATGAAACCTAACATATATGCTTACGACCCATTACGACCCGTTTAGGTAGCTTATGCTACTTTAACGCGTCGTTCGTGTGAAACGCGTTCGGAACGTGTAACTAGTCCTATGACAAGTGTTATATACCTAAACATGTTACATAATCAGTTATGTGACAAAAGTTTAGGTTACATATGCTTAATTACCAATTATACATGAAAAGGGTATTTATCAGATCGCTTACCCTACGACCCTAGACAACGTGGTAATCAGTAGGCATAGTCCCAAGGGACTATGACCATCGTGATTACAATCACGTTGCGAAGTTCAAATGAACTTCGCATTGACCATAAACTGGTCAACGCAGAAAGTCAAAAAAAGTTTGACTTTCAGACTCGTAAAGCAATAAAAGAACGAAAGAATACTTACGAAGGGTCCCCGAATGCTAACCTCGATCCAAGTAGCTCAGGTATGAAACAAAGGTTTCAACTTAGAGCTTCTCAAATCAAGATTCTTGTGAGAAAAAGTGAAGGGTGGAGGTGGGTATTTATAGTTTTCGGGTAACCGTTAGGATCGTTTCTTGGAAAAGGGGGCACGATCTAAGCCGTACACTTTCACCCTTGGTATTGTAATACCATGTGCTATCAAAACCAGCCCATAGATTTCCCAAAACCATTTGCAACAAGTGGAACAGACCAGATTCGATGTTTCTGCAAGTTTCTGTCCAGCTTAGGCAGTCGCGTAGCGCCACTGCCTAGGCATGAGGTGCTCGCGCTACGCCACTGCCTACCAGTTTCAGCAAAGTTTCAAAAATGGCAGAAATGGTCCCTGCAGCCCGTTTAAGCTATTTTCGATGCGTTTGAACCCCGTTAACCTCATTTCAAGGCTCTAAAATGAAGTTAATGTATAGGGAACTCAAAACATGCTCAAAAATATCTATGATGTTGGTTCGTTTGGTCGTACGATCGCGATGTTCGCTTAATTACGACGGAATGCGCATAAGCGCGAAAAACGATCCAAATGACGCGACGAATGGATTTTTCTTATGCCAAACACTAAAATAAAATATTTTAGTGCTTACATAAATTTTTTGATGTCCGGATGTATTCAGAACGTAAGTTATGCGCGAAAGAGCAAACTTATGCACTTTTTGACGCTTTTAGTCCCTGAATGACCCAAAAGTTTATTTTAGCACACCGAACCCCTCAAAGCCTATTTATAAGATATATAAAGGATATTTAAGGTGTGTTTAACTTATGGTCATGTTTCGGAATGTTTGTTACAGTTCAAATTGGCATACTTTCGCAGTTTGTCAAGTTTAGTCCCTGTAAGCGATTTAACTTGATTTTGCCATACCAAAGCCTTCAAAACTTATTTCTAAGTTATGTACAGGTTATTTAAGGTATGTTAAGCCTATTTCACTATTCTGGAGTGTTTGTTGCATTAAACTGGTTATATTTACGCATCAATGCGCGTATAACCTTCCAGAAAGCGATTTAGAGCTTGAAATCGAACAAGAGTTGATATGTGCAAACGATACACATATTTTTACAGATCCCAAGTATGAAATACAATATTACATTGGCTTGGCATTTGTTTGATGGTCGCAGTGACCCAGGTGCCACAGTCTCCCCTACTTTAGGAAATTTCGCCCCGAAATTTATTCGTAGGAGTCTATTTGTGACTTTGTGTCAAATAACCACCAGAGATATGTAAGGCATAATCCTGTCATTTCCTTAACGGATATTCTTCAGAACGAAAATGAACAGACGGAGTCATTTTCCTCAACGAGTATTCTTCAGAAGCGGAAATGAAGGAATAAACAAACGGGGATTCATTTCCTCAACGGACAATCTTCAGAAACGAAAATGAACAAACGGAGTCATTTTCAACGGGTGCTTCCTCAGAAATGGAAATGAAAAGGATAGACAAACGGATATTCATTTCCTCAACGGACAATCTTCAGAAACGAAAATGAACAAACGGAGTCATTTTCAACGGGTGCTTCCTCATAAATGGAAATGAAAAGGACAGACAAACGGATATTCATTTCCTCAATGGACAATCTTCAGAAACGAAAATGAACAAACAGAATCATTTTCTACGGGTGCTTCCTCAGAAATGGAAATGAATAGAGTTAACTTCTAGGCACATGACAAAGCTCGCTATGGTTTATGTGCACTGAATTTCATAATTATGTATGCATCCATAATCACGTAATTCCTTGCATAGTCCGCACAGTTTGTCTTGTAATGTTTTAGGGGAGGAAAATCAAACCTGTGATGAGTGTGACTAGACTACCATAAGGTCCTTTTAATTAGATCGACAATTGATCCTTTTAATTAGACCACCAAGGAGTCTTTCCAGCTATATCATCACATGATATTCCTAACCAGATTTTTGGATCAATCTGTTTAACTAGACCACTCAAGGGGTCTAATTATGGAGTAGTACTTTATAATCCAAGGGACTTAACTACAACGTAGAAGTCCATTAAGGATTTTATGTAGTACCTTTGGGTATCCTACTATAATCCCTTATACGTAGATATGGAAGATTCTACGAGGATTTGGATAACAAAAACTTGGATTACACCAAAAACATAAAAGGGAACACCTAAGCACATAATCACATAGTTGTTTAACTCAGTTATTAATTTGTTATTAACTTGTTAGTGATTGAATATGGATATTCAAAGTACACCAAGAAACCAGTCGCTGGACTTCAATGTCCTCTGGGCTCTATCTGAAAAGATAGGATGATCTCCCAAAATTCGATTTTGTTTTCAAAGAAACGTAATATTCGAATTAAGGAACACAACAAATTTTAGGATTTACGGAAACATCCTTAAGTACCCTTATGAAGGATTTATAGTGGTACTTTGGGTATTCGTCTCGTGTTGTAACTTGCGCCTTGCACTTCGTTTCCTTAGAATAAACGGGTACTTAGGAATTTCATGGAAACGCAAGAGATCATAAGATGGAAAAAAATTTTGGGGGTAGTTTGCTTTACAAGGAATACGATTCCTTGATTGTCGGTATTGTAAGGGATATGTTGTTTATACATACAACCACATAAATACATTGCAATGTAAACAAAAGGTTTATTTATAAACAACGATAACAACTGTTTCTAGATCTTGACAACAAAAGAGAATAATACATAAGGATTGATTATTTCTAAATAGCGTTGTCTTCCATTCGGTCAGATGCTCATCCCTGTGCTGGATTTGCATTAGCAAGCTTTGGGTAATTTCTTCGGAAATGACCCATCTCGCCACAGTTGAAGCAAGAACCTGGCAGAAAACGACCTTGAGCAAGATTGTTGCCAGCTTGGTTTGGTGCAGCTGCAGCTGGGCAAACTCTTGCTGTATGACCTATAAGTCCACATGTTTGGTATTTGCGGCACTTTACATTGGCATGATGATGGAGGCTACATTGGTTGCACAAGGGTGCAGTTCCATTGTACGGCTTCCTAGCAGGGGGTTGAGCTGGTTGGTTAGGGACGGCTTGATCATTGTGAGTAACCATGGCGAAGTTCTGAGAAGCCTTTCACTTCTTTGACTTCTTAGGGGATCCAGTCTGTTCATCCATGGTCTTTGATTCCTCGCTTGGGTTCGATTCCTCGACCGGTTTCTTGTCACCTTTTCGAAAAAGCTTACGTTTCCTGATCTGAGATTCAGTCAAGGTTGCAGATAGCTCAATGGCCTGCCTAACCGTAGTGGGGTTACTTCCAGTAACAATGTCTTGAACTGAGTCAGGGAGACCATCAATGTATTTCTCGATCGCCTTATCCAAAGGCGTAACCATGGTAGGACACAACAGGCTCAGCTCCTCATATCGATCAGTGTATGCTCGATGTTCACCGCTGTCTTGCTTAAGATCGTCGAATTCCCTTTCCAAGGCCCTGATCTCGTGACGAGGACAGAATTCCATCATCATCAGTGCTCGAAGTTCTTCCCACGTTTGAGCCAGTGCCACTTCGGCACCCCTATCTCTCACCACACCGTTCCACCATGTCAAAGCTCGTTTCTCAAAAACACTAGATGCAAAATCTACCTTTCGCTCATTTGGACATTGAACATGTCTGAAGGTGCTCTCTAGACTCTCAAACCATTGCAGAAGTGCAGTCGCTCCTTGAGACCCAGAAAACTTTGATGGCTTAGCCGAGTTGAACGTCTTGAAGTTGCAGGGGGCATTATTGTTGTTGAGGGCTTGGTTACATTGGGCAACGATGTTCGGGATTACAGCAGTTATTTGCTGTGTAATGACAGCTGCCAGATCTTCAATAGATACCGGATTTTCGCGTCGTGGAGGCATTCTAAAAGGGGAAACATGAAATGAAATGAGTGAGAGAATTAGACGAAAAGAATGAGATGAACAAATCTGATGAAAGCAAGGATAGTGGTCATTTGGTTGTTACTACAAAGCAACAAACGACCCTGGTGATTAATCAAAGTAAATAGGTCAAAAATAATGTATCGCGAAGACATGCTCGCCTATAAGTGAACACTCATCCCAAGAATTCCCAGGTAAGCACAACTGGTCTCGCGTCTGATGAGATATATACGAAGTGCTTGCCTAGACAGAAAACCCAGAATACAGGCATTCACCCTTCCAGTTTGCACGTGTTCACATTATTTAAAACCCAAAACCTTGACGAGATTTTGAAAACTCAAAGGGGTTCAAAACCTTACAATAGAGGGTTCAAAACCTAGTAATCAATCATACTAGAACAGATGATTAGTTTTCAAAGCGGTTTTGAAATTTATGTTCTTGTTGTGGTCGTCGCCTAAGGATAGGTGACGGTATTGTTTTTATGACTAAACGCAAGTAAACTCGCGTTAGGGTCCTAAGAAGGTTATAGACTAGGTCAAAGCATTACTAATAACCTAATTCCCTATAACCATTGGCTCTGATACCATCTTTTCTATCACACCCCGACCACGTGGAACAACCAAACGTGGCGGAAACGTCGGTGACTGTTGTAACAGAATTAATTGTTTCAAATCCATGGCAATTAAAGTTTCGTTTTATAATCAAACAAGAGAGTTACATTGTTTTAAACAAGAAACAAAGAGTACATAACATAAATTAACTAGTTCTTGTCTCGTTTTAAGTCACTAAGGCACATGTCCGCCTAAGTATGTCTTGATAAGTCCTATGCATCATCTCCTGAAAAACACATGTGAAAATGGGTACGTCAGCATAAAAATGCCTGTGAGATACATAGGTTTTGTGAAAACAGAATTCATGACTTATGTTTGAGAAAATATTTAGTCATGAACCTTGTAATTTGCTTTGTTTTGTAAATCGTTTGAAAATAATAAGATCAAATGATATGTATAGATAAAAGTAAGGTTAATTGAATAACCAAGTAAAATGAGTTTGTATAAGATAAGTTGTTTGAAAAACAATGTCTTGTGAAAAGTATGTTATCTGTATAAAATGCTATATGTCTCAAATTGAAATGATTCAAATAACGCTACGATATGTAATACCATACAAACACTTATATATAGGAAGTACCAGCGGCGTATCCACCATGCTTGTATCATATTACACACGTCTCGTTACTTAAATCACTTACTCCAACCAAACCACCAAGATGTAATGTTTAACGATTGTAGAAATGTTTATGTATAGTCAAATGTCTATTGTCAAATGTAAATCATGTCAACAGATACAAATGGTTCACACGGTTCAACAGTTACAAACGGTTCATATAATCAAAGGGTTACGACGGTTCACATAGTCAAATAGTTACAACGGTTCACATAGTCAAATGGTTATAACGGTTCACCTAGTCAAATGGTTACAACGGTTCACATAGTCAAATGGTTACAATGGTTCAAAATGTAATATAATGTGCTCATATGCTGGATGAGCATATGCAACAATATGCAATGTAAAACAATGTACTAAGTATGCACACAATGGACATACATAGCATGAAATGTAATGTAAAACGATGTACTAAGTATGCACACAATGGACATACATAGCATGAAATGTAATGTAAAACAATGTACTAAGTATGCACACAATGGGCATACATAGCATAAAATGTATTGAAATCATGTACTATAAATGTACTAATAAACATAACAAGTATATGATGTGAAGACAGGAAAGCATGAAAGTAACAAGTAGGCACATGTGTTTCACCCCAAAACAGTTTGGAAAACAGTAAAAGAGGGGTCTATGTACTCCCTTGAGAATGCTCAGTAGTCCTTGAGTGACAACCAAACAATGCTAGAGATCACGGATATCAATCGGCACCTAATATAGGTAACTATGTTAATAAACCGGACCTATATCAGAAGATCGGATAGAATGAGGGTTCGTAAACCAAACGAGTGTGGAGACTCATGTAATATGGTTTAACAAAGCCTACATACTAAATGAAACCTAACATATGTGCTTACGACCCATTACGACCCGTTTAGGTAGCTTATGCTACTTTAACGCGTCGTTCGCGTGAAACGCGTTCGGAACGTCTAACTAGTCCTATGACAAGTGTTATATGCCTAAACATGTTACATAATCAGTTATGTGACAAAAGTTTAGGTTACATATGCTTAATTACCAATTATACATGAAAAGGGTATTCTGGTAATTTACCTAAGGCATATAAACTACCTATCATACAACTAATCAAACGATGTGACCATAGGGTATAACCTCGGAAGGTTATTCCCTACCTACTATGGTCACCTAATGTATTTGGTCCGATCCTAATGATCGACCAAATGGGTCGGGTTCGAAGGTATAAGCGATTTATCAGATCGCTTACCCTACGACCCTAGACAACGTGGTAATCAGTAGGCATAGTCCCAAGGGACTATGACCATCGTGATTACAATCACGTTGCGAAGTTCAAATGAACTTCGCATTGACCATAAACTGGTCAACGCAGAAAGTCAAACAAAGTTTGACTTTCAGACTCATAAAGCAATAAAAGAACGAAAGAATACTTACGAAGGGTCCCCGAATGCTAACCTCGATCCAAGTAGCTCAGGTATGAAACAAAGGTTTCAACTTAGAGCTTCTCAAATCAAGATTCTTGTGAGAAAAAGTGAAGGGTGGGGGTGGGTATTTATAGTTTTCGGGTAACCGTTAGGATCGTTTCTTGGAAAAGGGGGCACGATCTAAGCCGTACACTTGCACCCTTGGTATTGTAATACCATGTGCTATCAAAACCAGCCCATAGATTTCCCAAAACCATTTGCAACAAGTGGAACGGACCAGATTCGATGTTTCTGCAAGTTTCTGTCCAGCTTAGGCAGTCGCGTAGCGCCACTGCCTAGGCATGAGGTGCTCGCGCTACGCCACTGCCTACCAGTTTCAACAAAGTTTCAAAAATGGCAGAAATGGTCCCTGCAGCCCGTTTAAGCTATTTTCGATGCGTTTGAACCCCGTTAACCTCATTTCAAGGCTCTAAAATGAAGTTAAAGTATAGGGAACTCAAAACATGCTAAAAAATATCTATGATGTCGGTTCGTTTGGTCGTACGATCGCGATGTTCGCGTAATTACGACGGAATGCGCATAAGCGCGAAAAACGATCCAAATGACGCGACGAATGGATTTTTCTTATGCCAAACACTAAAATAAAATATTTTAGTGCTTACATAAATTTTTGGATGTCCGGATGTATTCAGAAAGTAAGTTATGCGCGAAAGAGCAAACTTATGCACTTTTTGACGCTTTTAGTCCCTGAATGACCCAAAAGTTTATTTTAGCACACCGAACCCCTTAAAGCCTATTTATAAGATATATAAAGGATATTTAAGGTGTGTTTAACTTATGGTCATGTTCCGGAATGTTTGTTACAGTTCAAATTGGCATACTTTTGCAGTTTGTCAAGTTTAGTCCCTGTAAGCGATTTAACTTGATTTTGCCGTACCAAAGCCTTCAAAAATTATTTCTAAGTTATGTAAAGGTTATTTAAGGTATGTTAAGCCTATTTCACTATTCCGGAGTGTTGATATGTGCAAACGATATGTGCAAATGATACACATATGTGCAAACGATACACATATTTTTACAGATCCCAAGTATGAAATACAATATTACATTGGCTTGGCATTTGTTTGATGGTCGCAGTGACCCAGGTGTCACAATAAAGGGCATATATGACGTTTAGATGGGCCGAACAGGCAACATAAACGAGTTTCTGCATCTGGGCATGCTCACGCGAGCCGCGTAGACTCTTAGGGAGTCTTACGCGGGCCGCCTAGCCCCAGCTGACCTGAAATCCAACTTTCAATAATTGCCATTTTGGTCCCTGGTCCTTCTACACTTGATCTTAACATGATTTCTTGCACTTTGAGCCCTCTAACTTGACTTTTAAGGGTCTTAAGACATAACCAAACTTTGTTAAGTCCTTGGGTAACTTTATGGTTACCCGAAAAGTCATAAATTTCAACGTTGACGCTTTTAACCCCTCATATACGAATATTGTCATAACTTTCTCATATGATAACGAAACTTGGTGAAATTTTTATCATGTATTCTAGTGAGCATAATTAATCGTTACAAAGCTTCGGGTTTGCTAAAAGGTCACTCAGAGGTATACTTTAAACATGCTGACACATTTAACCCCTGTAGTTTGTAATCTCTCACTTTCTTTCACAATTGGCTTCGTATGATCTATGAATCATTCGTTTAAGGGTATAAACATCATGTAGGGATATTATAGGGTATATCTATCCATTGTTGACATTTTGAACCCTTATATTCACATATTTTCTATGTTTGTCAACTTTAGTCCTTCTAGAGTATTCTTTCACACGTTCAAAGCTTATGACACGTGTCAATACATTATAGGACTTGAATTTTCGAGGTGTTACAATGCTAGTATCAAACTTGTATACTCGCCAATACATTTTTGTACTGACTCTATTTTAAAGTATGTTGCAGGTAATTATATCACAGTCTACATCAAACAAAGCTAGGAAGTCTAGAAACTCACCTAAAATCTAGATTGTCGGATTTGTATTGTTCGAGAGGACAAGAAATCTTTGATAACTTATGTGATTGTGTTATTTGTTAGTATGGCATAACGAATGTAATAAATATTGTCACAAATAGTTGTTATGGATTCTCTTGAGCAATCTGATTCGCCTAGTGCCGCGCCCCGATGATTCCGCCATCGGTTGGGGTGTGACAAGCTGGTAGGGCAGGTGCTACTTGCTGAACTTAATTGGCTTGACGGCAGTAAGGGGCCGTGTGACCATGGTGATTGAAGGTGGTACATAGGCGATAGTTCGCGTTGGCAGGATGGTGATAGTTGCAAGTAGCACACTTGGGATGAACCCCAGTGTATAACTTCTTGGTGTTTTCTGGAGCAGGAGGGTTTGGAGTAGCAGCAGGCACAATAGCATTGCCAACAGGGTTTGAACTTGCAGCAGGGACAATTGCATTGCAATAGAGTTTTGAGACTTTCGTTTCTTGTTCTTGTTGCCACTCGGTTGCTAGGTAATCTGGTTAGCTGGTTTCGAGGGAGCAGAGTTTCCAAACTGTTTATCACGAACACGGTTGTTGTTCAAGCTTGCTGCAAGATGGTAAACTTCTTCAATAGAGTTGAGTTGAGCCGCTTCAATGGCGTCACACATAGTAGGAGGTAACCCATGGATGTACTTAGTGATCATGCGCTTAGGAGTAGATACCAAGTGTGGCACGATAATGCTGAGTTGCTTAAAATAGGTAGTATAAGACAGATTGTCATCACCAACTTGTTTCTGATGCAAGAATTCATCCTCAAGTTTCTGCTGCTCATGAGGAGGGCAGAATTCGAGCATCATCAATTCCCTAACCTCTTTCCAAGGTAAAGCATATGCTTCATCGTTGGAGCAGATGTTTCTCTAATTGGTCCACAATTCTAGAGCACTTCCTTGAAACACGCCAGTTGCATTCCTAGTCTTTAGATGCTCAGGGCACTCACTGTTGATGAAAGTAACTTCTATGTTGCCAAACCACTCCAGCATTGCAGTCACCCCATCACTGCCCGTGAAAGTCTTACGGTTGAGACGAAGTGTTTGTAGTTAAAGCTCACAGGCTTAGGTTTATCTGCTTTAGAGTCAACAGAGGAGGGAGGTGTGTTTGATCCCTGGATTTCAGTGACAATCTTGGGAACAATGCGTGCAATCTGGTCGGCCATAAAAGACATCATCTTTTTCTGAGTGTTGGCCTTTGACATCTTGTGTGTGTTGGAGAGACGACTTGATGACATCTACAGAGTCATAGTAAGTATCGGGTGAGACTAGATCATAATGTTTCATTTCATAACATAATTTCACGTATCATAGCACAAAGTTTCACATGTTTGCACAAAAGATTCAAGTTGTTTCACACATCACAAAGCGTTCATCATGTTTCACATAGTTTAAATCAAGTTGTTTCAAATAGCATAAGAATGTTTGACATGTTTTGCATAGTTTATTCAAGACCTCGTAGTATAATACGAACGAATAAAGCATCAGAAATTTAGTTCGTTCCTGAGAGATTATTATTATTGTTTTAGATTGCGAAGATAGTGCGATTCGTGTAAAAGTTTCGAAACGAATAAAGTATCAAGTATAAAACCACATGTAAACCAAGATAACATAAAGGATAGGCTCATAAAACATAGGATTGTTTCGGGTAGAGAAACGTTGACTAACCAAAGTAAATCGAGCCCCTTTCGAATTAAGGTATCGTGCTTTGGCCTACTTAGACAAATACATTCATCGATGTTAGGCCTACGATATTTGTCCTTTCAGTCACTACACGTCCTTAATTGATTGGGGGATTCGAGACTTTGGCGAGACAGAAAATCAAAGAGTGGGACTAGTTATCAAGATGCGAGTTTCACCTCTAACTTGGAAACCTTGTACCCTATTGTTGGTGCTCATCAAAAGACTAGACCACCAGAATAAGAGATGGAAATTTCCTTCAAGGTTTGGATGTTACTTGACACACCCCCAAAATCCACAAGCGGAGTATCACCGCAGGAGGCGTGACTGACCAGAATCCAGCCACCAATTATATTGAACAATGTAATTAAGTAAATGAAAATCCAACCACGTAATATAATTGGTGTTCAAAACAAGTTAATCAAATTCAAGTTACCAGCGGAAGCATAAAGTTTAAAACCAAAGTATAAATTTAATTGTTCATAAAGTTTAACAAGGCGCACAACGGTCCATGTCCCACAATGACTCCTGCTCCCTTGCAATCTCCAGCTAAACCTCTAACGACCTGCAAAGCATGTAACAACGAGTCAACAACAAAGTTGAGTGAGTTCACAGTTGGTTGTCCGTTTTAAAGTTATTCCAAAAACCATAAGTTCATTTGAAAATTAGTAGTTGACCAGTTCCTTGTTTCCCAAACCACAAGCAGTGGGGGCTACCCCATGTTATCCACTAGACCTGTTACCAAATCGACCACTGACTGAAGTAAGTTGGTGCCCTAACGTCAATGTTTATCATCATTGACTAGTGCCCAGATCCATTAGTTCACGCCCGTCCTCTACGGCACAGTGTGAGGCTTGTCAAACCTAAATAGCGCTATCTAACTAATGACCCGCTCGCCATTAGCCCGTCGATTAAGTCGATATAAAAATGAGGGACTTCATGAGAGAGATTTTTGTCTAGTATCAGTGTTATCGCCCTTCAATAAAGAGGATGTGGTACGTGTCCCCAAACCAGGAGATCACGCAGGTTCTGACTAAATCCTTAGTACGTGTTATCACCCTTCAATAAAGAGGATGTAGTACGTGTTCCAAACCAGGAGATCACGCAGTTTCTGATTTAATCCTTTACCCATTCCCAACCACCGGGAATCCCATGCCTTATAGAAAGTGTGAACTCACCTCGATTTGCTCGGTATGTTTAACTACTTGTTCACAAATAATTCAGTCAAAACCTATAGTATTCATACATACATAATCTGTTTACATTCACAAGGTTCTCACATAAATTGTAATCACAGTGTGCATTTAAAAATCTTAACAGTTATTCAAGTTCATACAACTCCACAGTACTCATGCATGATTCACAATAGAAATCAATAGTTAAGCGTGCTATTCAACCAACTCAGGTTTCCACAGTCATATCTAACAGACAATAACAATCAATAACAGGTAACAACAGAATCAACTTAGCTCACTGCATCAGTTTATCCTCTTGACGAAACCCCCTGTTTCGTCGTGATCCCCCTTCGGCGAAACTCCCCAAGTTTCGTCGTGATTCCCCATTGACGAAACACTCAGGTTTCGTCCTGATGTGTGTTTCGTCGACATAAGTTTCGTGGGATCCATGTGGGATGAAAGTCCACATGGGTTTCATCGACCTGGGTTCTTCTTTAATAACATCAGACAACAAGAACCCTAATGCCGCCGCTCATCTGAACAGCATAACATAGAATGTAAATCAAGAATCATATTACTCAGTAAGATGTCATTACTTCCTTAAATCGTTCATTACCAAGCTTCATGTCAATCATCAACCATCTCATGATTAAATCAATTATATATGTGCACATTAAGATTTGTTTACCATATTAATCCATCTGTGAATATCACGATACATGAACCTACCGAACCTTAATATGCAACCAGGACCAATCATTCAATCATTATTCATCATAAGCAAATCATAAAACCCTAGTCTGTTAGTTTATCGTCATGAGTACAATTCATATCACACAACCCTATTCTACATCGGACCATTAACACCACACTTCATGCGATTATCATTACAGGTTCGGATCAAACATTCAGACACAGAAACCAACAAACATGCAGATCATGCATCCATGGATTATCAAAACATTGAATATTCATTGATCATCATGTATTTATTATCGATTCACAAACAAATAAACATTAGCAATAAACTAACCGATTCGAATGTTAATCCAGGGATTATGTGCGGCGATAGAGCTTCAAGGAATGGAAGTTTTCGTCGGGTTTCAAAGGAAGAGAGGTTAGGGTTTCGCTATCTTACGGTTATGTGAATAAGGAATATATAATTGATCTAACATGGGCTTCACCCTGGACTACAGGCCCATCTTTGGCGAAACATCAATAGGCTACGAAACTTCCCAAGTTTCGTCGATAGGTACATGACGAAACCCCTAGTTTCGTCCGGTGAGGGTTATGGCGAAACTTCTATGTTTCGTCGAGTGGGGGTTAGGGTGCATGTGTACAGTTTTATAACTCCAGTAGTTAAGTTTATAAGTTTATTATTTACCAAACCATAATATAATATACCAAATATATATCAAACATGAACAAGTTATACTCAACGAATTATAAAACACCGTTGTGAAAGCAAGTAAAGCGTCGGGGAAATACCTTGAAAGCTCTAGTTGTCACATCATCCCCAACTTGAAAGAAATTTCGTCCCGAAATTTAGCATGTAGTCACTGAGGAAGCTAGATAGGTTGCATGGTTTCCTAGTTTTCCTAGGGTGTCACATCATCCCCCCGTTGGTTTGGAATTTCATCCCGAAATTCCGAAGTAGCTTCAGCCTCAGCAGTGGTTTTGCTTTTCTTGAATAATTTGGGATACTTGTGTTTCATTTGGTCTTCTCGTTCCCAGGTAAACTCTGGGCCACGACGGGAGTTCCAACGAACTCGAACAAGAGGGATTTTGATACGCTTGAGAACCTTAACATCTCGGTCAATAATCTCTACTGGTTCCTCGATGAATCGCAGCTGATCGTCGATAGTGAGCTCCTTGAGAGGAACTATGAGGGTCTCATCTGACAGACACTTCTTCAGATTTGACACGTGGAATACGTTGTGAACTCCACTGAGTTCTTCGGGTAGGTTCAGTTTGTAGGCCACCTAGCCTTTTTTTCTCTATGATTTCGAAAGGTCTGACATATCGCTGGTTGAGTTTGCCTCGCTTACCAAAACGAACTACACCTTTCCAAGGTGAGACTTTAAGTAGTACTCGATCCCCAACCTGGAACTCGAGTGGTTTCCTTCGCTTATCAGTGTAGCTTTTGTAGCGGTCACGAGCTACCGCCATTCATTGTTGTATCTGAGCAATCTTCCCCGTTGTGTCTACGACGAGTTCTGGACCTATGATTTGGCTGTCGCCAACCTCTGCCCAACAAAGAGGTGATCGGCACTTACGCCCGTACAATGCCTCAAACGAAGCAGCCTGGATACTGGTGTGGTAACTGTTGTTGTACGAAAACTCCACTAACGGGAGGTGTCTTTCCCAGCCGTTACCAAAATCGATTACACATGCTCGAAGCATGTCTTCAAGGGTTTGAACGTTGCATTCAGACTGCCCGTCCGTCTACGGATGATACGCCGTGCTCATGTCTAATTGAGAGCCAAAGGACTTATGCAACGTTTGCCACAATTCAGATGTAAAACGTGAGTCACGATCAGAAATGATGGAGGTTGGCACCCCGTGCCTCGAAACTACTTCCTTTAGGTAGATGTCTGCTAGAGTAGAGAACTTATCCATTTCCTTGATAGCCAGAAAATCTGCAGACTTGGTAAGTCGATCCATGATCACCCAAATGGTATCGTTTCCTCGTTGAGATCTAGGTAACCCAGTATGGAAGTCCATGGAAATTTGCTCCCATTTCCATGTCGGTATCTCTGGTTGTTGAAGTTGGCCTGATGGTTTCTGGTACTCGATTTTGACTCTCGCATAAGTCAGACATTTACTAACATAGGTCGCTATGTTAGCTTTCATGTGGGGCCACCAGTACGTAGTCTTGAGATCGTGGTACATCTTATTCGAACCAGGATGTACTGAGTAACGAGACTTGTGTGCTTCATCCATCACAAGATCACGTAGATTTCCATACAATGGAACCCAGATGCGCCTTGTCACGTAGTAAGTGTCGTCTTCCTGTTGTTCTAACCGTTTCTTAGATCCTTGCAAGGACTCAGCCCTGAGGTTCTCTGCTTTTAATGCTTCAATCTGAGCATCTCGTATCTGAGTGGGAATACTAGAGTGGATGGTAAGCTATAACACATGTAAACGCTTGGGTTTAGTTTCCTTCCGACTGAGCGCATCAGCCACAACATTGGCTTTGCCCGGATGGTACTTGATCGCGCACTCGTAATCATTCAAAAGTTTAACCCATCGACGCTGTCGCATGTTCAACTCCTTCTGATCGAAGATATATTGGAGATTCCTATGATCGGTATAAATGGTGCACTTGGTACCATACAGGTAATGCCTCCATATCTTGAGTGCAAAAACAACAGCTCCCAGCTCCAGATCATGTGTAGTGTAGTTCCTTTCATGAACCTTAAGTTGGCGTGATGCATAAGCAATGACTTTATCCCATTGCATCAACACACAACCAAGTCCTTGGATTGACGCGTCGCAGTAAACCACAAAATCATCGGTGCCTTCAGGTAACGAGAGAATGGGTGTGCTACAGAGTCTCTTCTTTAAGTGCTGAAACGCGGATTCCTGTGCATCACCCCAACGATAGGTGAAGTGAGAGGTTGCGCAATCTTTGAGAAATCCTTGATAAATCTTCTGTAGTAACCTGCCAAGCCCAAGAATTGACGGATCTCAGTTGGTGTACGGGGTGCAGGCCAGTTCTTGATCGAGTTAACCTTGGATGGATCCACATGAATCCCATCCCCGTTTACCACGTGGCCTAGGAAGTGGACTTCACGAATCCAGAAGTCGCATTTCGAAAACTTAGCATAAAGTTGCTCTGCTCGAAGAAGTTCTAGAATAAGTCGCAGATGATGCTCGGGTTCCTCCTGACTCTTAGAATAGATCAGAATGTCATCGATAAACACAATAACGAACTTATCCAGGTAAGGTTTGCACACTCGGTTCATGAGATCCATGAAGACCGCAGGTGCGTTTGTCAATCCGAAAGGTATAACCAGAAACTCGTAGTACCCGTAATGAATCCTGAATGCTGTTTTGGAGATGTCCTCGTCTTGGACTCTCAGCTGATGATATCCCGATCTCAGATCAATCTTTGAGTAGAAGCTCGACCCTTGCAACTGGTCGAACAAGTCATCAATATGCGGGAGAGGATAACGGTTCTTCACAGTAACCTTGTTGAGTTCACGGTAGTCAATACACATTCGAAAAGTACCGTCTTTCTTCTTCACAAATAAGACTGGAGCTCCCCTGGGCAAAGAGCTAGGATGAATGAAACCCTTGTCCAAGAGCTCTTGTAGTTGTGCGGACAATTCTTCTAATTCTGATGGAGCCAAACGATAAGGTGCACGAGCTATTGGTGCTGCTCCAGGAGCTAGCTCGATTTGAAATTCGACTTGATGATAAGGCAGAAGACCAGGTAATTCCTCAGGAAAGTTGCGTACAACAGGAATGTCTTCTATCTTCTTCTCTTTCGTTGAGGTGTCAGTAACGAGGGCTAGAATAGCTGTGTGGCCCTTTCGTAAACACTCTTGTCACCATGAATCATGAGAGGTTCTTCACCAGAATGAGGGATGCGGACAATTTTCTCCTTGCAAAGAATTTCCGCTTGCTGTTGAGATAACCAATCCATCCCAATGACCATGTCGAAGCTACCAAGAACGATAGGAATAAGGTCGATAGAGAAGGTCTGATCAGCAAGAACAAGATTACAACCCTTAACTATGTGTTTGGCCTCAAGATTTTTACCATTTGCTAGTTCTACCATATGCTTGGTGTTCAAAAGTGTTGGGGTACGCTTAAGCATCTGACTAACTTTTAAGGACACATAACTAGTATCGGCACCCGAATCAAATAAAACAGTAACAAAGAAGTCATCTAGTAGGAACTTACCCGTCACAACGTTGGGATCATTCCTCGCTTCACCCTGACCAATCACAAATACACGTCCCCTGGCACCATTGCCATCATTGTAACCCCTATTGTTTCCATTTCCCTGATTATTGTTGTTGTTCTGATTCTGGTTCAGCTAGGGACAATCTCCCTTAAAGTGGCCTTCAGCACCACACTGAAAGCATCCTTTGTTGTTACCCCTCTGTTGCTGCTGCTGATTCAGTGGGGTCTGCTGCTGTTGCTGTCGTCGCTGATTCATAGGATAGAGGCTCCTGCAATCCTTGGCCACATGGCCATGTTTGTTACATCTCTGACAGTTTCCCTTAGTGCACGGTCCGCTGTGGTGAAAGCCACAACGATTGCATTTGGGGTGATTTCCCTTGTACCCACCCTGGCTTTGATTCCTAGAAGACTGCTGACCGGGGCTCTTGTAGTCATCAGTCTTTCACTGCTGAGACTGAGACTGAACAGAAGTAGAACCTTTGCTTGAATTTCCATCCCATTTGCGCTTGTTGTCGCCAGGTGCATCTGAAGTAGCTGTAGCACTAATAAGCTTGGGCAGCTTGTTTTGCTCAACTGCCTGATCAGTGAGATGGTGGGCTAGCCGTATAACTTGTTGGATAGTACCAAGGTTAGCCGCAGTCACATGGCTCTGAATCTCTGGCACTAGACCCTTGAGGTACAGCTCGATACGCTTGATATGAGGATGTACCATAGTAGGACATAGTGCAGCCAGTTCGTTCGATCTCTTCGTATACGCCTCTATTTCCGACCCCATCATCTTCAAGTTATAAAACTCTACTTCCAGCTTGTGAATGTCGTCACAATAACCGTACTCCTCTTTGATCAGATCTTTGAAGTCGTTCCATGGGGTGGCGTTAGCAGCTGCCAACCCTAGAATTTGTACTTGCGCGTTCCACCATGTCAACGCAACACCTTCAAGTGTTCCAGTAGCAAATTTTACCCTACGAGCCTCAGGGCATTCACACATCTCGAAGACAGACTCGATCTTCTCGAACCAATGGAGAAGGCCTACAGCTCATTCTGTACCACTGAAGGTACTAGGTCGATAGTCTATAAAGGTCGTGAACGTGCATACAGCAGGCTGAGCATGTTAACCTGTTGTGCGAGAAAGAAAAGACAAGGTTAAGCACAAGAGTTGGCTCACGAGAGTAGGATCTAAACATCCTAAGATAGGTCGGAATGGCAGGTTATACCTCCTGTAGGGGCTGCTGCGAGTGCCTCAGCAACTCGTTCATTAATTAAAGTCGTCAGCTAGGATTGAGTCAAGTTCAAACATCCACTCATGATCTTCACATCAAAGAAAGCACAAGTGAGAGAAGTGTTGCGATAGTGCATAAGTGTGGGACAACAGAAGAGAGTAAGCACACAGGGTTTTAAACAATAATCGTTAGGTTGACTAAGCATTCCATGAACAATGCATTATGCAAACTAATAGACAGGCAATATAAATATAAACCATATCACCTATAGTGTTGAGTCTTGCACATGGAGCGAAGCGTCGCTGTGGATCGTTGAGCATCGTTGTGGATCGTTGAGCACTGTACAGGTTATAGTCTGGTTTTGTCAAAAAGCTTTTACCTTTTTAAAACCAAGTTCACTATAACCAATGGCTCTGATACCAATCTGTCACACCCCCAAAATCCATAAGCGGAGTATCACCACAGGAGGTGTGACTGACCAGAATCCAGCCACCAATTATATTGAACAATGTAATTAAGTAAATGAAAATCCAACCACACAATATAATTGGTGTTCAAAACAAGTTAATCAAATTCAAGTTACCAGTGGAAGCATAAAGTTTAAAACCAAAGTATAAGTTTAATTGTTCATAAAGTTTAACATGGCACACAACGGTCCATGTCCCACAACGACTCCTGCTCCCCTGCAAGCTCCAGCTAAACCTCCAACGACCTGCAAAGCATGTAACAACGAGTCAACAACAAAGTTGAGCGAGTTCACAGTTGGTTGTCCGTTTTAAAGTTATTCCAAAAACCATAAGTTCATTTGAAAATCAGTAGTTGACCAGTTCCTTGTTTCCCAAACCACAAGCAGTAGGGGCTACCCCATGTTATCCACTAGACCCGTTACCATATCGACCACTGACTGAAGTAAGTTGGTGCCCTAACATCAATGTCTATCATCATTGACTAGTGCCCAGATCCATTAGTTCACGCCCGTCCTCTGCGGCACGGTGTGAGGCTTGTCAAACCTAAATAGCGCTATCTAACTAATGACCCGCTCGCCATTGGCCCGACGATTAAGTCGATATAAAAACGAAGGACTTCATGATAGAGATTTTGGTCTTGTATCAGTGTTATCACCCTTCAATAAAGAGGATGTGGTACGTGTCCCCAAACCAGGAGATCACGTAGGTTCCGACTAAATCCTTAGTACGTGTTATCACCCTTCAATAAAGAGGATGTACGTGTTCCAAACCAGGAGATCACGCAGTTTCTGATTTAATCCTTTACCCATTCCCAACCACCGGGAATCCCATGCCTTATAGAAAGTGTGAACTCACCTCGGTTTGCTCGGTATGTTTAAATACTTGTTCACAAATAATGTCACACCCCCAAAATCCACACACGGAGTATCACCGCTTGGAGGCATTGTAACACCTGTGCCTTCACGGCCATCAAACAAATACCAAACCAATGAAATATTATATTTCATACTTGGGATTTGTAAAAATATGTGTATCGTTAGCACATATCAACTCTTGTTCGATTTCAAGCTCTAAATCGCTTTCTGGAGGGTTATACGCGCTCTGATGTGTAGATATAACCAGTTTAATCCAACGAACACTCTGGAAAAGTGAAATAGGCTTAACATACCTTAAATAACCTTTACATAACTTAGTTATAAGTTTTGGAAGGTTTGGTGTGGTGAAATCAAAGTTTAATCGCTTACAGGGACTAAAGTTGACAAACTGCGAAAGTATGCCAATTTGAACTGTAACAGACCTTCCGGAGCATGACCATAAGTTAAACATACCCTAAATATCCTTCACATAGCTTAGAAATAGGCTTTGAGGGGTTCGGTGTGCTAAAATAAACTTTAGGGTCATTCAGGGACTAAAAGTGTCAAAAAGTGCACAAGTTTGCATCTTTACGCGTAACTCACGTTCTGCATACATTCGGACATCCAAAAATTTATGTAAGCATGACTACATTATATTTTAGTGTTCGCCTTAAGAAAAATCCGTTCGTTTCGTCATTTGGATCGTTTTTCGCGCTTATGCGCATTCCGTCGTAATTAAGCGAACATCGCGTTCGTACGGCTAAACGAACCGACATCCGAGATATTTTTGAGCATGTTTTAAGTTCCCTATACTTTAACTTCATTTTAGAGCTTTGAAATGGGGTTAACGGGCCTTAAACGTGTCAAAAATGGCCAAAATACAGTTCAGGGACCAAAACTGTAATTCTGCCAAACTTGCACCATACGATGCGTATGGTATGTATACCATACGATGCGTATGGGGTCTGCAGACCAGGTGCAATGTTTAACAGCCTGTTTTCAGCAGGTTTAACCACAACCACATGTTTGCAACTTGCTTAATCACTAAGTTATGGAGCATTTGTGGCACCATAACATTCCGACAAGTGTACGGCCTTGATCATTGCCTCCTTTTCCAAGAAACGATCCTAGCGGTGGACCATTTCCTATAAATACTAACCAACATCACAACCAAAAACTCACACCTTTGAATCTGAACTTGCTCTCTAAGTTGTCGTGTTTAACACTTCATACCTGAGAGTGTTCGGATCCAAACCTTCCATTCTTGGACCCTTCGTAAGTATTCTTTCGTTCTTTTCCTTATTTTATTGTTTTATCGAGTCTGAAAGTCAAACTTTGTTTGACTTTCTGCGTTGACCAGTAATGGTCAATGCGAAGTTCGTTTGAACTTCGCAACGTGATTGTAATCACGTTGGTCATAGTCCCTTGGGACTATGCCCACTGATTACCACGTTGTCTAGGGTCGTAGGGTAGGCGATCTAATAAATCACCTATACCTTCGAACCCGACCCAGTTTGGTCGATCATTAGGATCCGACCAAACCCATTAGGTGACCATAGTGTAGGGAATAACCTTCCGAGGTTATACCTTATGGTCACGACGTTTAAGTAGTTGTATGATAGGTAGTTTATATGCCTTAGGTAAATTACCAGAATACCCTTTTCATGTATAATTGGTAATTAAGCATATGTAACCTAAACTTTTGTCACGTAACTGATTATTTAACATGTTTAGGCATATAATACTTGTCATAGGACTAGTTAGGCGGTCCGAACGCGTTTCACGCGCACGACACGTTAAAGTAGCATAAGCTACCCAAACGGGTCGTAATGGGTCGTAGACAGTTATGTTAGGTTTCATTTAGTATGTAGGCTTTGTTAAACCATATCACACGAGTCTCCACACTCGTTTGGTTTACAAACCCTAATGCTACCCAGTCTTCCGATTTAGGTCCGGTTTATTAATGTAGTTACCTATATTAGGTGCCGTTTGATATTCCGCGATCTCTAGCATTGTTTGGTTGTTACTCAAGGACTACTGAGCAATCTCAAGTGAGTACATAGACCCCTCTTTTACTGTTTTCCAAACTGTTTTGGGGTGAAACACATGTGCCTACTTGTTACTTTCGTGCTTTCCTGTTTTCACATCATATACTTGCTATGTTCAATAGTACATTTATAGTACATGATTTCATGGTGTTCTATGCTTTGTATGATGACTTTGCATACTTAGTACATTGTTTTACATGACTTTTCTACTTTGTATGATGACTTTGCATACTTAGTACATTGTTTTATACTGCATCTCTGTTGCATATGTTCCAGTAACATATGGACACATTGTTTACAGCTCTACCCTGTATGTTTACTCTAGCATACTAGGTACATTATCTTCATAAAACATGCTTACATTTTGGTATGACATTTGGTTTGTTTAAACTATACTATACATTCATTAACACCGATCATGCCGTTCGTTAGTAGGTAGTGGTACCATAGGACTTGACAAATCCCGTTCCGGACATCCCAGGGAAAGGGGATGAAAGGAATGACCGAATCCGAATACATATTCTCTTGATAACTCACTTTTACATAGTTATCCGTCTGTCTCAAGGCTTGGATGTATGAATTTTCACAATACCGCATAAATGTTCATATTCAGTATAGCATGCATATATCTTACAAAACATAACTTTGATTTAAACCAAGTTTTACTTCAATACTTTGTTTTGTACATTTCTACTTATGGTTTAAGTAGTCTACATTTTACTTACCATACATATCATTTTGGTTATACATTACTTGACTACTTTTGGACTATAGACATTTGACATGGATATTTGACATAGACATTTGACATGGATACTTGACATAGACATTTGACATGGATATTTGACATAGACATTTTGACATGATTTACATCTTGACATGAACATTTTACATTGGTTGGTTTGGTTTGATTAAGTGATTAAGTAACGATGCGTGTGTAATATGATACAAACATGGTGGATACGCCGCTGGTACTTCCTATATATAAGTGTTTGTGTGGTATTACATATTGTAGCGTTATT
Organism: Helianthus tuberosus; assembly: GCA_030545235.1. Taxonomy (NCBI): domain Eukaryota; kingdom Viridiplantae; phylum Streptophyta; class Magnoliopsida; order Asterales; family Asteraceae; genus Helianthus; species Helianthus tuberosus. Next base: position 69,197,178 of record CM060445.1, on the reverse strand, counting down.
TGAATCATTTCAGTTTGAGACATATAACATTTTATACAAATAACATACTTTTCACAAGACATTGTTTTACAAACAACTTATCTTATACAAATCCATTTTACTATGGTTATTCATTTAACCATACATTATTCACTTATTTATACATATCATCTGAACTCATTGTTTTTCAAATGATTTACAAAACAAAGCAAATAACAAGGTTCATGACTAAACATTTTCTCAATCATAAGTCATGAATCTTATTTTCACAAAACCTATGTATCTCACAGGCATTTTTATGCTGACGTACCATATTTTCACATGTGTTTTTCAGGAACTGTTGCATAAGATGGACAAGATACACATAGACAGACTTGGGCTTTAGTGACAATAAAAGATGCAAGACTAGTTAATTATGTTGTATTTCCTTGTTTGTTAAGACATTGTAACACTTTTAATCAATAAAATGAAACTTCAATTGCCATGGATTTGAAACAATTAATTCTGTTACAACACTCCCCGATGTTTCCGCCACGTTTTGTATGTTCCACGTGGTCGGGGTGTGACAGGCATGACTGACCAGGATCAAGCCACCAATCATATTGAACATAACAAGTAATACTTAAAATTCAACCACACAATATGAAAGGTGTTTCAAACCGAAACATAGTTAAGTGTTTAGCGGAAGCATAATTGTAAAACCCAAAGTAAGTATTAAGTACGAAATAAAGTAATGTTTTTAACATGGCACACACTGCCATGTGCCACAATGACTGTGCCTCCCTGTGCAAGCTCCATGAGTACCTAACGACCTGCAAGGCATGTAGCAACGAATCAACAACAATGTTGAGCGAGTTCACAGTTGGTTGTTTAGTTATAGTATTCGTTTCGTAAATCATATGTTCGTTTTGTAAACCATATATCGTATTAATTCATATCGCGGTCTCCCAGACATGTTTGCGAAGATTGGTGGGGGCTTCCCATGTGTTACTAAACCACGCGTATCGACTGCTACGAAAATGTAAGAGGTGCCCTAAGTCAATGTCTATCAGCATTGACCCTTTTCCCATAGTCCATTAGTACACGCCCGTTCGGACGACACGGTGTGAGGTTTGTTAAACCTAATAGCGCTATCTACTAATAACCCGCTCGCCATAGGCCTCGGCGATTAAGTCGATAAATGAGGGACTTGAAAATGACAGAGTGATGGTCTTATGGTCGTACGTATCCTGTTGTATGGGGAATACGCAAGTTTGTAGTTACCGTTCAGTTCTTTAACCCATTCCCAACCCTTGGGAATCCCATGCCTTGGATCGAGTGTGAACTCACCTTGGTTTGCTCGGTATGCTAAAGAAATACACGCTCACAAATAATCAGTTTCGTTCGTAATAACTCGCATGTAAATCTAACATCACATAGTGCTTGGCAGTTAACCTCATGTATCACGTAAGCAATTAATCAATTTCATGCAATTCATGCTTCACATTCACATAAGTGTCTTTCACAGTTTGCTATAACATGGTTATTCATTAGTATGCTTGACAGGGTTAACTGGTTTAACGAGGTTAACATATTTAACAAAGTTAATAAACTAAACAGAGTTAACACACTTAACAGGAATAATAAACTAACAAAGCTAATCAACTAACTGAGTTAATAACTAATAGAGTTAATAACTTAACAGGTTTGATAAGCTAACAATGTTACTGTCCTACGAAAACCACATGTGCTGAAAACACTTGCATGGTGAAATCACTATGGACCGAAATCCACTTGGGCCGAAATCCCTTTGGGCCGAAAACACTTGGGCGACGAAATCCCCAAGGTGTTTTCGTTGGGATAGGGTCTTCGTTGGGTGGAGGGTTTTCACCGGGTGCATCATCATCAATAACAGTTTCACAAATCAATTCATGACATCAATTTAATCATCACACAAATCATATTGCACATGTATATATATATTGTTCTTTAAAAATGGCCGACAAAGATTGCTGTGCATGATAATTCTCCACATGAAAGTTGATAAACTCTCCTAACAACACATGTGTAATTTGACCACTAGAAGGCATAAGACTGGCCGATTATTAGGTTGTCACATGTATTGCTAATAATCATGATATCCATTTATAATTTTCACATACTCCTACAACTTGTCAGTAGATCACATGTTGGTCAATTAATAAGATTCAGTAGATCACATTCATACAATCCATCATCCCTAGTATGTATTACATGTAAACAGATTGTTGTTTCACATAACCATATCATTCATTCCCTTAAAACCTTCAAATACATCTACATATCATTGATTCAAACATGAGCAGCAGGCATAACAATATTGTTTTTACTCATACAGATCATCGATAGTTTATCTATAGTGATGATACACATATTAAATCGAACACCATGCACACCTACATCCGATTTTAATCAATTAATCAAATAAAGATTAACACTAACCGTAATGATCGAGACACTAACTTAATCGCTCTAACAAACGATTGCCGTTGTGACAACCCTCACTAAACCAGGTATCCGTACGACTTAATTAATAATTAATTACTGCTTATTTACTGTGCTTACTTGAACTTGTGGATAAACTGCTACTTGAATGCTGATACATGTACTTACTTGCATCATACTTTACTTGCTGTCACTCCATGTTTTGCTTACAGCACCTTTGTGACAACCTTGATGCACCAAAAGCACAGTAGCACAATGAACGGATAACCTATTAAACGTGTTGTCATAACTAGCACCAGGCAGGTACTGCCTCTAAGGCCTGTAAGAGCCTGAGATAGTTTGCTACACTAGTGGTGAGTGTAGGGATATAAGAGTTGTAGAACTGCGTCACTAGGAATGAGATTACAGTGACCGGATGTGCCTAAAACATACTTTAAGTACAAAATTCAACACTTTAATTAAAATTCAGCATCTAGCTAACTAATAAGTGCCAAAACATGAGAAAAACATTACTAGACACTTTCCAAAGTGTCAGGAATAAGTTGGGTCACTAGAAATAGTATTAACGACACTTTAAAGCTTTGTTAAGCGCTTTAACGGATTATTATCCAACCGAACAACCGGACTTTACCCGGAACATAAAAATATTGCCATTCACATTGTTTTTCTTTTTCTAAACCAGTTAGGGTCCCCGGATACCCTAACACCCGTCGCAATGCATAACATGCTAGTAAATGGTCACACCTTCTAATTACTTAACTAAATGGCTAACTAATGGTTGAAATGGAACCGGATAACCCCCCCCCCCCCCCCCCTCAACCGAACTCGTCCCCTAGGGGGACACCCTTGTCCTTTGTTGATTATAATAATCATATTTGTTTAATATCAATTAGACATAAAATCCAATGGTTAATTGTGAAAGGTTTTGTCTATAAGTAACCATCTTAAACCATCATGTTCATTTCATCACAACACTTAACCACAAAACACTCTCTCCCTCTCTCTTGGTTCTCGGCCGAACACCACCCACAACCATCCATCCATTTTCGATTTCCTTCAACCCATTCCAAGTGCATACAAGTGTTAAGGATCTCATACAAAGGAGCTCGGTGCATTCGGAACGCGAAGGACCTCACCTCATTGCTTTTATCCACCCAATCTTCGACTAGTTTCTTCCCTAGCCTCGAGCTAGTAGTAAGTGACTTCAAACACACTCTTGATCTATTCTAAAGTGGTTAATATGAACTTTGTCGGGTGAAAATCATGAACATACTAAATCACATACTAAAAGTTTACAAGAATGAGAAATAAGTTGGATAAAAGCTATAGAGTTGTGTAAAACTTGTAAGACTTGTTTTGTTGTGATTATTTAGTGTTGATCTATGATTGTATTAGCTCGGATCGTCATCTAACCCGGCTAAGTCATGTCCATGAAACATGACCTAGAGTATGTTTAAGTGTAAAAGGGGTTAAATGATGAACACTACTACACATTAAGCATGAACTTGTGTAAAATCAATATTTCTTATGAAGTAGAGTGGTAAACTAGTAGATCTACGGATCTACAAGCGGTATTTTCAAAGGACCAAGTGTCAAGGAAATTTTATTTTCTAAAACCGGATTTTACTTGAACAAGAGTGATTTTTGTAAACACACAAGTGTGTAGACACTTGTGTAACACAAAAATTTTGACAAAGGAACTATTTTTGTAAATGTTGACAAGAAGTTGTAAAGATGTAACTTTTTTAAAAACGAGACTTTCAAGTTACCGAATTGATCTATACAAAGATCCACTAAAAATAATGGAAAGATACTACATATTTTGGAAAAACCACAAGTTCATGTATTTCTGCGATTATATCTATTTTAACTAGTTGAATATTGTTTATTGTTGATTGAGGAAATTGTTGATTTGGATTTTAAAAGAAAATGATACGCTTGAAAGCGTGGCCACCTCCAGTTACAGGGGAAACTCTGGCGAAATTTTTCCAAAAACCTAACACTTGAAAATATTTTCATCACAAGTGTTAGAAATACATTTTTAACTTGTTTTCAAGGACGCAAATTTCGCCATGATTCTATTTACAAAATTTCTAAGTGTCGGAGGTGGGATTTTCACAAAATAAAACCTGAAATATATATAGTTAGAATATATGTTTTTCATAACAACACTTGTGAATTTCTATGATTATTTTGTGAACTATACAAATATTATTTTTAGGGTAAAAATAATATTACCGAATGTTAACGATTCCAAAAATAATACAAACACCTTCATAATAAATAATAAGTTACAACGGTATAATTATTACCACCTAATCTTTAAAACGTAACTTACGCATTTTAAGAAAATATTTATGAGCGCGTATTTTTGTCAAAGTATTATTTTGGGAAGAATATTTATATTTTGAAGTAAGAAATAAAATATATTAAGTGAGACTTAATAATGCATTTCGAATTTTACGAACACGCATGTATTAAATCCCCCATCCTTGGGAAGGAGAATAATTACCAAGTATTTACAAAAAATATAAACACGAAATAGTTGTCTAACTATTTCCCAAAAACTTAAACCTTAAGATAAGGCACGGCCGTCCGTCTAATAGATTTAGTACGTGTAGGTCGTCGCACAGCTGCTTGATCAGGAGATATACTTGGTAGAGACGCACCACTGTGAGTTCATGTCCCCCTTTTCTCTAACTGTTTTCAGTTTTCTAAACTGCGGGGGTGAAATACATGTTACTATGATTACGAATAATTCTTACATGGTATGGTTAGCGTAAGGAGGGTTATTATTCAGATCATGTGAGTGGGTAGGCGAAAACCTGAGGCCATTAATCCTCAGGGTAGGACCGAGGGGCAGGAGCGGTAGATCTATCTGGGTGTAGCGAGCCCAGCCCCAGGCCCAAACAGAATGGACCTCGGGGTGACTTTGTACCCAACGCATAAATCTGCTAGGTTTGAGTCTTCCTACTTGCACTTCACATATATCAATGGCCTTGCAAACCATTGGTGATCTCTTTTTCCTTATTTGCTACATACCAGGGTTTTTATACATACAAAGGTTTATTTACTCACTTACACATGAACTCGCTCAACATTATTGTTGATTTTTTCAACTTACATGTATTTCAGGGAATTAAAGGATCTGGCGCGGTATGACACGTTTTCCCGCTGCATTAGTATCGAGGTCATCCGAGTTTAAGGGATGTGACTTTTTCCTGGACGAGTCACAGTTCTTAAACTGTGTTTATTTCTTGTTGGTGTTGTGTCTTTTGAACACTGTTTATGTTTGTTAGGATGTGATATCCGTTAAGACAATGTTGTGGTTCTTTACTCTTCAAACTTATTTTAATGGACGATCTTGCATGGTTTTTATTTCATATAGCTTGTTATGATTAAGCTATGGTATTAAGAAGTCACACCAAAATAACCACGCTTCTGCAAAGCCAGGGTGTGACAGCTTGGTATCAGAGCTCTGATCATAGCGAACTAGGATTCCTTCTCGAGTCTAGACTATGATCACTAGGGCTCTCACGAAAACATTTTTACACTGCATACCACTCAAGTCCAGATCCAAAACTTTTTACAAACAAATGTTGAGCACATTTATTTATTATTTATAGGCTCAGTCTGGGAGGCTGAGGCTCGGTCTGGAAGACCGAGGCTCGGTCTAGGAGACCGAGGTAGTTGTCTAGTGGTACTAGGGAGTCAGTCTGAGAGGCTGGGAGAATAGGCTAGTGGGACTAGGAAGAGCAGTCTGAGAGGCTGGGAGAATTTGGCTAGTGGGACTAGGAAGAGCAGTCTGAGAGGCTGGGAGGCTAGTGGGACTAGGAGAATTATTTGATTGCTTACTTGGTGACTAATGTGCTTATCTGATTGTATGATTGATTATTTGTACATATTCGTGTTTGTGTTACAGACACCATGGACTCGTCCGGCACAGGTGATTAGGACACCACGGGCCCTAGACCCATAGTATCAGACGACTTAGAGTCTTCAGAGCACGAGGTCCACACATCAGATGTTACCAGCACAGACGAGGACGACTTTCAGCCCTTTGCGCTGCCTGACGCTGTCAATGAGCCCGCTGATGGCCCTTTTGCTGGGTACCTACCACTCGTAGAGATCCCTGCTCCCATACCTTTGACCGTTTATCCTGCTTACGATATGCTCCTCGACGCCGACGTTGACGACGACATCGATCGGTTCGATGATGAGTCCCTGGAGGACGATGTTGAGGGCGAGGCCCTTCTAGCTGACGGTGGTCTTTTGTTACTCGCAGATGCTCCAGCTGAGGAGTCACCTGCACACTCACCCGCTCCAGACTCCTTCGAGTCTGTGGCCTCCGCACCGTCACACACTCGGAGCGCACAGCACTATTCACACGGTTCAGATCCTGACAGGGCATCATCTGCTGTCTCTGCTCCTAGATTTGCTTTCGATCACGACCTCGATGAGGATTCAGACCCTGTTTTTCCCCCTGGATTTGACCCGGACCAGGAGATAGAGTTCATCCACTTGGATCAGCCTATGGTTGACCCAGTAGACCCAGTTGACCCTGCATTCGCTGATCATGCAGATTTTGATATGGAGTTCGTTGATCCCGAGCCTGCCATGGCCCTTGAGCCAGTAGCTGCTCCTGACCCAGTGTTTGAGCATGACCCTGTTCATGCTGGCATGCCCATTGATCCTGTGATTGCTGACCTACCCATTGATGATCAACCTGCTGATGCACCACTACTGGAGGGTGACCATGTTATTGCTGCTGATCATGTTGATCCCCCACTTATCGCTGATATACCTGCTGACCCTCTTGTTGCACCCCACCTTGACCCTATGCCTGTACAGTTTGATCGAGCACTTTTTGAGGCACAGATTGACCCACGAGATGAGCACGCCCAGCATGGGTGGATTCCTGTGGATGATGAGCTTCCACCTATTCCTCCTCATACCACCGATGCACGTCACGTTGATTTCTCTTTTTCATTTGCACAGTACACACCTCCAGCTCGACCTGGAGAGGGTTCCTCGGCTCATCCCTTTGGACATGTGCCGACATCTATTCCAGTTATGCCACAGTCTTCATCTGCTATTCCCCCTGCACCACCATTCTTTGTGCCACCTTTTGATCCAGCCAGCGAGCCGTTTCTCTGGACGTCACCGTCTGTTATGCCACCGACCGACCCCTACCATCCTTTCCATATGGGGTATTCTATTGAGGACGTTCTGATGTCGTTTGTTGTCCAGCAGGAGGCACTCACACGGCGTATTCAGGAGCTTGAGAGAGCTCAGCCACCGCCGTGCCAGTGTCAGGGTCAGACCCACCCTGCTTCTTCGCAGCACCCTCGACCATTGTTACCTGACTATGTTGCACGCCTTTTGGCACTTGAGCAGCAGGTTTCTTCTTGGTTGCGTACCAAGAGAGCCATGGAGGAGGACTGGCTCCATTTGCGACGTTTGTTCTACACCCATTTTCCCCCTCCTCCACCACCATCAGTTTAGGGCATCTTTAGTATAGCATGGGTAGACGTTGGTGAGAAGACGGCGATTGCTCTGACCACACAGCATTTTTGGAGACTGCATTCTGATTCTGACTTCTGTTGATCATGTATATGGGATGTATTGACACTGATTTGATATTCTTTTGGACTGGGGTGATGTAGCCCTTAGTCGATGATGATGTATGACACTATTATGTACTTGTACACTCTACCATGTGGTCCCGATTTTGGCAATGCAATCGCAGTATTCTTATCATATGTGATGTTTTGATTGATTATTTATGTCTTATAACATGGGATGTTGTGTGATTAATATGATTATAACATGAGATGTTATGTACTATTACTATCATTACATACGTACGCTTTATTATGGTCTGACCGACGTGAACCCATCTTTTAGAAGATGCCGCCAAGACGTCAAACGCCGATGCCTACCAATGAGGCAGAACTCCAACAAGTCATCGCTGCTGCCATCGCGCAATACGCCGCCTCGCAAGGAGGACCCAGCGGAAGCAGCTCAAACAACAATGGCAACAACAATCCACCTCGTGTTGAACAAGTTCGATGAGATCGAGACAAAGAAGAAAGAGACTCACGTCGAGTCATCCGGAGGTAACAAACGAAAGTTCTCGAACTTCAAACAAGGCACTAGTGGTGTTGTTAAGAAAGGAGAGCCAAACGCGCCAGCTCAGGTTACAGCTGGTGGTGGAAAGAAAGGAAAGGGATATATGGGCACCCAGCCCAAGTGCAACACCTGCCAGCGTCACCATTCTGGCCGATGTGGTTTGAAGGTATGTGAAGCGTGTGGGAAACCTGGCCACTTGAAGGATTCTTGTTGGGCCACTGTTGGCCAGGGAGGTCAAGGAGGATTTGGAAACAGAAACAATAACCGGGGTGGAATTGGAAATCGCCCACAAGGAAACAATGGAGGTAATGGGAATCGAGGCAACAATGTGAATCAAGCGGGCGCTGTGAATCATAACCAAAGGAATAACCAAGCTGGAAATGGAGGTGGAAACGGGCAAAGACCTGGATGCTTTAACTATGGTGATATCGGGCACTTTAAGAGGAACTGCCCAGAGTTGAACCAAGCCCGTGGAAGAGTGTTCAATATCGAAGCGAGGGAAGAGCGCCAGGATCCCAATGTCGTTACTGGTACGTTCCCTGTAAACCAACGCTATGCATCCGTTTTATTTGATACTGGTGCCGACTATAGCTTCGTATCGTTAGAATTTAAGAATATGCTTGGGTTAGCCACTAGTAAGTTAGATATTCCCTACTCAATCGAATTGGCTAATGGGAAGTTAGTAGAAGCCAATGAAGTGATCAGAGGTTGTGCAATCGAGTTGGGAGAACGTGAGTTTACTTTGGATCTACTACCAGTCCAGCTGGGGAGCTTTGACGTGGTAGTAGGAATGGATTGGTTATCAAGCAACAAGGCAGAAATTGTTTGTCACGAAAAGGTCGTTCGTATCCCGACCGAAGATGGCGAAACAATTGTGGTACATGGCGAAAAGCGCGATACGCCGTTAAGAATTATCAGCTGCCTCAAAGCGCGAAAGTGTTTGCAAAAAGGGTGTGCTGCCTTCCTGGCACACATTGTAGACAAGAAAGCTGCAGAACCGAAGATCGAAGACATCCCTGTCGTGAGGGAGTATCCGGAAGTCTTCCCGGAGGACTTGCCTGGACTGCCGCCTCAGAGGCAAGTGGAGTTTCACATCGATTTAGTCTCAGGCGCCGCGCCTGTGGCTAAGGCACCTTATAGACTTGCCCCGTCTGAGATGCAAGAATTGTCGACACAACTTCAAGAGTTGTTAGACAAGGGATTTATCCGACCAAGCTTCTCGCCTTGGGGAGCTCCGATCCTGTTTGTCAAAAAGAAGGACGGTAGTTTTCGAATGTGCATAGACTACCGGGAGCTGAACAAGCTGACGATCAAGAATAGATATCCTCTGCCAAGAATTGATGATCTGTTTGATCAACTGCAAGGTTCAAGCTTTTACTCAAAGATCAATTTGCGATCTGGATACCATCAGTTAATTGAGGATTTTTCGAAGATCGCTCAACCATTGACGCTCCTCACCCAGAAAGATAAGAAGTTTGATTGGGGAATCAAACAGGAAGAAGCGTTTCAGCTGTTGAAGGATAAGCTCTGCAATGCGCCAATCCTAGCACTACTGGAAGGTACTGACGATTTCGTGGTATACTGTGACACCTCGCGTCAAGGATTGGGTTGCGTGTTGATGCAACGCCAGAAGGTTATTGCTTACGCATCACGTCAGTTGAAGGTACATGAGAAGAACTATACCACGCACGATTTGGAGCTAGGTGCAGTGATATTTGCTTTAAAGATCTGGAGACACTACCTATATGGTACGAAATGTACAATTTTTACAGATCATAAGAGCCTACAACACATATTCAACCAGAAGGAGTTGAATATGAGACAAAGACGATGGGTTGAGTTGTTAAATGATTACGATTGCGAGATAAAGTATCATCCAGGGAAGGCAAATGTGGTTGCCGACGCCGTAAGTCGAAAAGAGAGGATCAAGCCCATAAGGGTTAGGGCTTTAGAAATGATTATCCAAACCGATCTTTCCTTGCGCATTCGTGCCGCGCAGAAAGAAGCTCTTAAGGAAAGAAATCTTGAAGAAGAATATCTCCGTGGGATGGAGAAGCTATTGGTGCCAAACAAGGAAGGAACATTATGTTTTGAGAAAAGGATTTGGGTTCCTCTGTTTGGTGGTTTAAGGAAAGTTGTTTTTGATGAAGCTCACAAATCGCGGTACTCTATCCATCCAGGAGCGGATAAGATGCACCAAGATCTCAAGGATTACTATTGGTGGCCTAGGATGAAGGGCGATGTTGCTGTTTATGTGAGCAAGTGTCTAACGTGTGCTAAGGTGAAAGCGGAATACCAGAAGCCTTCAGGACTTCTGCAACAACCTGAGATTCCCAAGTGGAAATGGGAACAAATCTCCATGGATTTTATTACAAAGTTGCCAAGAACGCCAAGAGGTCATGACACTATTTGGGTGATAGTTGACCGCCTAACAAAGTCCGCACACTTTCTGCCAATCAAAGAGAAGGATAACACCAGCAAACTGGCAGAAATATACATGCGAGAGATCGTCGCACGTCATGGAGTGCCTCTCTCGATCATCTCTGATAGAGATGGACGTTTCATATCAAGGATTTGGCAATCCTTCCAAGAAGCTTTTGGCTCACAATTAAATATGAGCACTGCATTTCACCCTCAGACCGACGGTCAAAGCGAGCGGACTATTCAGACCTTGAAAGATATGCTGAGAGCATGTGTTATGGATTTGGGCGGTAGCTGGGATACGCATTTGCCACTGGTCGAATTTTCATACAACAACAGCTACCACACCAGTATTGGAGCCGCGCCATTTGAAGCTCTTTACGGACGCAAGTGTCGATCACCCCTATTGTGACAACTGGCACAAACAGGTAATTTCCGTACACTTTAATTATTATTTAATGATTGCAATTATGTGCTTAATTGTCAGCAATGTCTGAAAACACACTAAACAAGTGAATTCATGCACGTTGTATACTATAAAATATTGCTTTATGCATAAACGAGAGCGTTGCGTCAGAAATATTAGTATACTCACCGGTAAGACATACTGTGTCAACGGAACTGCAGAAAGCAGTCAGACATTAGAATTGAGGCCTAGGTGAAGGTCCTACGACAAAGGTACATTAAAACCCAAGAGTACATATAAGGGTTTAATTTATGGTCGTTACGAAAGCTAAAGCACGCACTAAAAGGCACCCGAAACACACTTTAAGTGCAGAACTTTATTAAATTCAGCACAATTCAGCTTTTAACAACATAAATATTGTGCAGAGATGTCGTTTTATCATCCAGAATATTTCCCTAAGTGACGGGAATTCTTTGTGTCACTAAAAATAACACTAACGACACTTTAAATGCTTATTAAGCACTTTAACGAATCGGTATCTAACCGAACAACCGAACAATTTGATTCGATACCGATTTCAAGCTTTAAATCACTTTCTGGAGGGTTATACGCAAACTGGTGCTTAAACTCAATCAGTTTAACGCGACGTACACTCCAGAACTGTGACGTAAGCCAAATATACCCTAAATATCCCTTTCATAACATAGAAATAAGTTTCGAAGGATTCGGTATGGCGAAAACATGTTTATTTGAACTAAAGAACTAATTACGACAAAACTGCGAAACGAACGTTGGCGGCCACCCGGATAATATTTAATCCCACAAATATTCTGTTATGATTAAAATTTTATTTTAATCAGGTTCGTGTTGAAAAATAAATTAAAACGCTTAAAAACGTTATTTTTTTCAAGTTTAAGCGCGTACCGTGTGTTCCTACGCGACACAATGCTTACACTGCAAAACGCAGACAACGCAGCAAACCCAGGAATATACCAGGAATATGCCAGGAATATGCCAGGAATATGCCAGGAATATGCCAGGAATATGCCAGGAATATGCCAGGAATATGCCAGGAATATACCAGGAATATGCCAGGAATATGCCAGGAATATGCCAGGAATATGCCAGGAATATGCCAGGAATATGCCAGGAATATGCCAGGAATATGCTAGGAATATGCTATATGGAAGGTCTATAAATACCACCATTTCATCACTCCATCTTCACTTCCCTCTCTCCCTCCCTCCCTTGTTCTCGGCCCAACCAAGCACCACCGCCACCCTCATTTTCAACTCATCCATCCATTCCAAGGTGATATTGAGGAGTAAGAAGGCCACTAACGAAGATCGGTGCAAGCGGATCTTGAAGGACCTTCTTCATTTGCTTTTATCCACCTCTTTTGTCCTCTTGAACTCCCCTAGCCTTGTGCTAGTAGTAAGTGCTTCTAAACATCTTCTTGTTCTCGTTTATGATTGTTAATAGATGATTTAATGGCTAAAAATCATAAACACTAAAGATCACCAACTAAAAGTCTTGTAAAATGATGAACTTAATGGATAAAAGGAAAGTAATGGTGTAAAATTTGTTAAACTTGTTTTGTGATGATTATTTTGTGTTGTTTGATGCTAGTAGTAGTTCAGATCGTCATCTAACCCGGCTAGGTTATGTTCATAGAGCATGGACTAGTGTATGTTAAAGTATAAAAAGGGCAAGATGATGAACACTACTACATAATAACATGAACTTGCGTAAAAGGAATTTTTCTTGTAAAATGAAGTTCTAAACTAGTAGATCTAAAGATCTACAAGTGGTATTTTCGAAAAACCAACTGTAAGACGAAACCATGTTTTAAAACCGGATATTTCATGAAATAGAGGTGTTTTTGTGAACAAACAAGTGTGTGGACACTAGTGTAACAAAAGTTTTAACAAAGAAATAATTTTCGCAAAAACCGACTAGAAGTTGTAAAACTTCATATTCTTTAAAAATAAGATTTCCAAGAAACCGACTTTATTTTTAGAGATGGAAAAACCTACTAAATGTGTTGAAGAGTTACTACATAATTTTACACAACTTGCAAGCTCATGTGTACGCGATTTGTGGTTACTTTGACTAGTTTGATATTTGAAGATGGTATTTTGATGCTGGAAAAATTGATTGGTTGAATTTTAAAAGAAAATTATACGCTAGTAAGCGTGGCCACCTCCAGTTACAGAGGAACCTCTGGCGAAATTTTTCTAGAAAATAACACTTACAATATTTTTGGTGACAAGTGTAATGAATATATTTTTGACTTGTTTTCCAAACAAACTTCGCCATGATTTTTATTACAAAATTTCCAAACATCGGAGGTGGATTTTCATAAAAAAAAAAAAAAAAACTTGTTAAATATATATTTAGAATATATATTTATCGCTTGTGTGATTATGTGATTATTTTATGAACTAGGTATATATTATTTTTAGAGTAAAAATAATATGACTTGGAGATACTCGTAACGAGTAAAAATACAAAAATACACATACAACATACAAGATACATAATTCGGGTGCAAAGTGCAAAATACAAAAAGCTTATATTTATTTTTGAGAAAATAATATAAGTGAGACATTTAGTTAAAAATATAAAATATTTTTAACACAAGAAAATATACACAAAAGAGAGTGACTGTACTCGTGTTTTACGAAGCAAGACTAGCGACTGACGTTAAGAAAACACGTTTAGGTCACGACGTTCTATAAGCAAAATCCGGTGAAGTTTACGACGCACAGGAACGCAAAGTTGTGAGTTCATGCTCCCCCTTTTCTTTTAACTGTTTTTAGTTTTATAACTCGGGTGTGAAATACATGTTACAAATACTTTAATATTTACAAATTGGTATGTTGTGTATTGAAACGAGAAGTACTCTTGGCGAAAACTAGTGCCAAGAATTGATACGAGAAATCGTGTCACGAATAGGGTACCATAAGCACCATTAATCATGTACATACTAAGACCGCAGAACAAAAGGTTAGATCTAATGGGTTTCAGGGCAGCCCCACTCTTGGTGACAACTAGAACCAAGTAGTGTTTTTGTGTCTCAGTCGTGAATCGACTATAGAAAAATGCCTATGGTTTGGTGACTTCCTATGTCGTGTCACATGTTAATGGCTTTGCAACCCATTAACACTTGATACATATAGAGATACTTGACTCATTCATGAATACGCGTTTTGAAACAGAATACATACCATGTTTTTCATACAAAGTATACAAACGTTCAATACAAAAACTGCATGAATTCACACCAACATTATGTTGATGTTTTTCCGAAACTCACATGTATTTCAGGTAATTAAAGGTGGATGTGCGCGCGGTCTTACTAATGCTCGTGGATGTCGCTATGTTTTAATTTCGCTAAATAAAGTTGTAACTCTTAAGACAATATGCTATCACGTGTTGTAAACACTTGACTTATGTGTTGGTAATGTAATGTTTGAAGTTATTTTGAGCATATAGTATGTTTACCTTTCGTATGCAATGAGAACCTTTCATGATCACACCTCGTGCTTCCGCCGCAGAAAGGGGTGTGACAGATTGGTATCAGAGCTGCGATTGTAGTGAACCAAGATTCCTTCTCGAGTCTAGTCTACAATCTCTAGGATCCTTTCACGAAAACAATTTTCAAAGAGTTTTCATTGCATAAAACGTCCCGCGACATCCACTGCCTGAAACTGTCTACATGAGTCTAGAAAAGACACTACGAGACTTAGAGTGCACTTGAGTAGCACTTGTCATTGACTAGGAATTACTTGCAATTATGTGTGATAATTAGCATGTACTAGTAGTAGAATATCACGAGTATACGTGACTTTACCTAAAAGCAATGGCCCATCTGAAGGAAGAAATACGAGGATGAAACGAACTGTGCGGACTGTGCAAGGAGTTACGTAATTATGGATGCATACATAATTATGGAATTCAGTGCACAGAAATCACAGCAAGTCTTGTCACATATAGACTCCCTCAGTACGAGCCTACTAAGTACTCTGCTAGAGTAATAATTGTTTGATGTCACTTATGTGGTATATACCTATGAGTATATATACTACTACTTTCTAGTAGGACGATATCAAACAAATGTCTGACCCTGTTGTGTTATGTTCTGTCAGAACATGGCACCCAGGAAAGCTGTGAATGCTCGCAATGACGATCAACCTCCTCCTCCCCCACTGCCAAAAACTACTGAAGAGCTGAACGCTCTACTGGAGGAAAGGATCTCCGTTGCTATCGCCCAATACGAGGCGAACCATACTCAAGACAGTGGAGGACCAAGCAACGCTAGGCGTAATGGGAATGGAGATTCGTCTGGAGGAAACGCAGCTCAAGGCTGCACTTTCAAGCAGTTCCTCGACTGCAAGCCGATGAACTATGATGGCACAGGAGGTGCAGTAGCATTTGTGCGCTGGACGGAGAAGACTGAAGCTACTATCTGCATGAGCAAGTGTACCACGGATCAACAAGTCACCTTTGCTACTGGGTTGTTTGTCGATGAAGCTCTGACTTGGTGGAACCTACAAGTCCAAACCTTGGGCGATGATGCCGCCTATGGCCTAACTTGGGATGAACTAAAGGAAAGAATGAGAGAGAAGTACTGCTCTCGTGCAGAACTCCAAAGGCTGGAAACGGAGTTCTGGCACTTGACCATGGAAGGTGCTGACATTAATGGCTATACTCGAAGGTTCCACGATCTGTCTAGAGTGCTTCCCTACATGGTGACTCTCGAATTCAAGCGCGTTGAACGCTACATTTGGGGACAGGCGTCAGAGTTTCGTGGCATGGTGACGTCGGCCAAACCACAAACAATCACCGAGGCTGTAACTCTGGCTGTCAGCCTTACTGAAGATTGTGTTCGAATGAAGAAGCTATCACTGAACCCAACAGAAAATGCCGAGACGCATGCTGAGTCGTCTGGCGACAAGAAGAGGAAACATGCAAACTTGAATCAAGCAACTCGTAACAACAAAGGTTCCAACAAGAAGCGTGACCCCAACCCGCCTCAGGAGGCGAAATCTCTTGCAGCTATGAACGACGCTCCAGCAAACGGATACCTGGGCACCTTGCCCAAATGCCATCGGTGTAAACGCCATCACGAGGGAGCTTGTCGCATCTCAAAGTGTGACAAGTGTGGAAAGTTGGGTCACCGCACTGAAGACTGTTGGAGTAAGAGGAACGGGAATGGAAATCGTAATGGGGCCGATGATAGGAACAAGGGTGGAAATGGAAATGGTGCTGGTAACGGGAATGGGCGAAACCAAGGATGCTTTAGATGTGGAAGCAAAGATCATTTCATGAAGGATTGCCCAGAAGGAAACAAGGCTCAGGCTCGAGCATTTGTGATTGGAGCAAGAGACGCACGCGAGGACCCTAACGTGGTCACCGGTACGTTTCTCATTAACAATCACTTTGCATCCATATTATTCGACACTGGCGCCGATTATAGTTTCATGTCTGTGGAATTTAAACGCATACTTGGAATAGAATCTAGTAGATTAGAAATTCCTTATTCCATAGAACTAGCCAATGGTAAACTTGTTGAATCAGGCGAAGTTGTTAGAGGCTGCACGCTAGAACTTGGTGAACGAAGATTTAGCATCGACCTCTTACCTATCCAATTAGGTTGCTTCGATGTAGTGGTCGGAATGGACTGGTTGTCCAAGAACAAAGTTGAAGTCATTTGTCATGAGAAAATCATTCGTATCCCTCTGGCGAATGATGAAACTCTCATCGTACATGGAGAAAGACGAAACGCGCCTCTACGAATCATCAGTTGTATGAAGGCACAGAAGTGCTTAAGGAAAGGATGTGTTGCTTTCCTAGCACACGTTGTAGATAAGAAGGCTGTGGAGCCAAAACTCGAAGACATTCCTGTGGTGAAGGAATTTCCTGATGTGTTCCCTGAAGATCTGCTAGGACTACCTCCGCAACGACAAGTCGAATTCCGTATAGACTTGGTTCCAGGAGCCGCTCCTGTAGCCAAGGCCCCCTATCGACTTGCACCATCCGAAATGCAAGAATTATCCACACAACTCCAGGAGTTGTTGGATAAAGGATTCATAAGGCCAAGCTTCTCGCCTTGGGGAGCTCCAGTATTGTTCGTGAAGAAGAAGGATGGAACTCTGCGAATGTGCATCGATTACAGAGAACTGAACAAGCTCACTATCAAAAATCGGTACCCACTACCGAGGATTGATGACTTATTTGATCAGTTGCAAGGATCAAGCTACTATTCCAAGATCGACCTTCGATCTGGATATCATCAGTTAAGGATCCAAGAAGAGAGCGTACCAAAGACTGCATTCAGAACATGCTATGGGCATTACGAGTTTCTTGTTATGCCATTCAGACTGACGAATGCACCAGCGGTCTTTATGGATCTGATGAAGCGCGTATGCAAACCATATCTCGATAAATTTGTGATTGTATTTATCGATGATATCCTGATTTACTCGCGAATGAAATAAGAGCACGAGCAACATCTCAGAACTATTCTGGAACTACTGAAGAAAGAGAAACTTTATGCAAAGTTCTCGAAATGCGAATTCTGGATTCGCGAAGTACAATTTCTTGGCCACGTTGTGAATGAGAAGGGCATTCATGTAGACCCGTCCAAGATAGAAGCAATAAAGAACTGGGAAGCTCCCAAGACCCCAATTGAAGTTCGACAATTTTTGGGCTTAGCGGGCTATTACCGACGTTTCATCGAGAACTTCTCAAAGATAGCTCAACCGCTAACGACCCTTACACAGAAAGACAAGAAATACGACTGGGGTCACAAACAAGAAGAAGCCTTCCAGTTACTTAAAAACAAGCTCTGCGATGCACCGATACTATCATTACCCGAAGGCACGGAAGACTTCGTGGTATACTGTGACGCTTCACGACAAGGCTTTGGTTGCGTGCTCATGCAAAGCCAAAAAGTCATCGCTTACGCTTCAAGGCAATTGAAGGTGCACGAAAGAAACTATACCACTCACGACCTGGAGCTGGGAGCAGTGGTATTCGCCTTGAAGATCTGGCGACACTATTTATATGGAACTCGATGTACAATCTTCACAGATCACAAAAGTTTACAACACATATTTGATCAGAAGGAACTGAATATGCGCCAACGACGATGGGTCGAGCTGCTGAATGACTATGACTGTGAGATTAAGTACCATCCTGGAAAGGCAAACGTTGTAGCGGACGCGTTGAGCCGAAAGGAAAGAGTTAAGACCCTATGGGTTCGAGCATTGGAAATGACTATCCGATCGAACCTCACTTCACGTATTCGTGACGCACAACAAGAAGCCCTTAAGGTGGAAAATCGCAAAGTTGAATACCTCCGGGGTGCATTGAAGTACATGGCGCCAAATGAAGAGGGAGCCTTATACTTTAAAAAGCGCATTTGGGTTCCGCTCTATGGTGGCCTACGAGAAGTCATCCTTGATGAAGCGCACAAGTCAAGATACTCGATCCACCCAGGGTCGGACAAGATGTATCAAGACTTGAAAGAATATTATTGGTGGCCGAGACTCAAGAGCGACGTTGCTGTCTATGTTGGAAAATGCCTAACCTGTGCTAAGGTTAAGGCCGAATATCAGAAACCGTCCGGTCTACTACAACAACCAGAGATTCCCGTGGGGAAGTGGGAACAAATCTCGATGGACTTCATAACAAAATTACCCAGGACCCCGAGAGGGAACGATATGATATGGGTAATAGTTGATCGATTGACGAAGTCTGCGCATTTCCTACCAATCCGAGAGAAGGATAGCACTGGAAAGCTTGCAGAGATATACTTAAGGGAAATTGTGGCACGACATGGAGTGCCAATCTCAATCATTTCAGACAGAGATGGACGCTTTGTCTCAAGAATCTGGCAATCATTTCAGGAAGCCTTTGGATCTCAGTTAGATCTGAGCACGACATTCCATTCGCAAACAGACGGCCAGAGCGAACGGACTATACAAACGTTAGAAGATATGCTTCGCGCATGTGTCATGGATCTAGGCGGCAGCTGGGATACTCATCTACCTTTAGTTGAGTTTTCCTACAATAACAGTTATCATACGAGCATAAAAGCCGCGCCATTCGAAGCTCTGTATGGCCGCAAATGCCGATCGCCCTTATGTTGGGCAGATGCCGGAGATAAACGTATGGTTGGTCCTGAACTTGTACAAGAAACAACCGACAAGATTGCAGAAATCCGAGAGCGCATTAAGGCAGCTCGAGATCGACAAAAGAGCTACGCTGATCCGAAAAGAAAATCGGTAGAATTCAAGGTGGGAGACAAAGTGTTGTTAAAAGTCTCACCATGGAAGGGCGTAGTCAGATTTGGAAAGCGTGGAAAGCTGAATCCACGATACATCGGACCATTCAGAATATTGAAAAGAATTGGTACCGTGGCATACAAGTTGGAGTTGCCGGAAGAACTTAATGGAGTACATGATACGTTTCATGTATCCAACCTGAAGAAGAGTCCAACACAAGAAAGCGTGATCATCCCGATGGATGAAGTGCATATCGATGAAGCCCTCCGATTTACAGAACAACCCGTTGAGGTTACCGACTGGAAAGTCAACAAGACCAGGAGGAGCAGTATGAAACTTGTCAAAGTACGTTGGAGCTCTAAGCACGGGCCTGAGTATACATGGGAACATGAAGACCAGTTCAAAGAAAAGTATCCCCACCTATTCAAGAAGACTCCTGCGAGAGTTAGTTCAGCCTGAATTTCGGGACGAAATTCTTTTAACGGGGGGAGACTGTGACAACTGGCACAAACCGGTAATTTCCGTACACTTTAATTATTATTTAATGATTGCAATTATGTGCTTAATTGTCAGCAATGTCTGAAAACACACTAAACAAGTGAATTCATGCACGTTGTATATTATAAAATATTGCTTTATGCATAAACGAGAGCGTTGCGTCAGAAATATTAGTAAACTCACCGGTAAGACACACTGTGTCAACGAAACTGCAGAAAGCAGTCAGACATTAGAATTGAGGCCTAGGTGTAGGTCCTACGACAAAGGTACATTAAAACCCAAGAGTACATATAAGGGTTTAATTTATGGTCGTTACGAAAGCTAAAGCACGCACTAAAAGGCACCCGAAACACACTTTAAGTGCAGAACTTTATTAAATTCAGCACAATTCAGCTTTTAACAACATAAATATTGTGCAGAGATGTCGTTTTATCATCCAGAATATTTCCCTAAGTGACGGGAATTCTTTGTGTCACTAAAAATAACACTAACGACACTTTAAATGCTTATTAAGCACTTTAACGAATCGGTATCTAACCGAACAATTTGATTTGATACCGATTTCAAGCTTTAAATCACTTTCTGGAGGGTTATACGCAAACTGGTGCTTAAACGCAATCACTTTAACGCGATGTACACTCCAGAACTGTGACGTAAGCCAAATATACCCTAAATATCCCTTTCATAACTTAGAAATAAGTTTCGAAGGATTCGGTATGGCGAAAACATGTTTATTTGAACTAAAGAACTAATTACGACAAAACTGCGAAACGAACGTTGGCGGCCGCCCGGATAATATTTAATCCCACAAATATTTTGTTATGATTAAAATTTTATTTTAATCAGGTTCGTGTTGAAAAATAAATTAAAACGCTTAAAATCGTTATTTTTTCAAGTTTAAGCGCGTACCGTGTGTTCCTACGCGACACAATGCTTACACTGCAAAACGCAGACAACGCAGCAAACCCAGGAATATGCCAGGAATATACCAGGAATATGCCAGGAATATGCCAGGAATATGCCAGGAATATGCCAGGAATATGCTATATGGAAGGTCTATAAATACCACCATTTCATCACTCCATCTTCACTTCCCTCTCTCCCTCCCTTGTTCTCGGCCCAACCAAGCACCACCGCCACCCTCATTTTCAACTCATCCATCCATTCCAAGGTGATATTGAGGAGTAAGAAGGCCACTAACGAAGATCGGTGCAAGCGGATCTTGAAGGACCTTCTTCATTTGCTTTTATCCACCTCTTTTGTCCTCTTGAACTCCCCTAGCCTTGTGCTAGTAGTAAGTGCTTCTAAACATCTTCTTGTTCTCGTTTATGATGGTTAATAGATGATTTAATGGCTAAAAATCATAAACACTAAAGATCACCAACTAAAAGTCTTGTAAAATGATGAACTTAATGGATAAAAGGAAAGTAATGGTGTAAAATTTGTTAAACTTGTTTTGTGATGATTATTTTGTGTTGTTTGATGCTAGTAGTAGTTCAGATCGTCATCTAACCCGGCTAGGTTATGTTCATAGAGCATGGACTAGTGTATGTTAAAGTATAAAAAGGGCAAGATGATGAACACTACTACATAATAACATGAACTTGCGTAAAAGGAATTTTTCTTGTAAAATGAAGTTCTAAACTAGTAGATCTAAAGATCTACAAGTGGTATTTTTGAAAAACCAACTGTAAGACGAAACCATGTTTTAAAACCGGATCTTTCATGAAATAGAGGTGTTTTTGTGAACAAACAAGTGTGTGGACACTAGTGTAACAAAAGTTTTAACAAAGAAATAATTTTCGCAAAAACCGACTAGAAGTTGTAAAACTTCATATTCTTTAAAAATAAGATTTCCAAGAAACCGACTTTATTTTTAGAGATGGAAAAACCTACTAAATGTGTTGAAGAGTTACTACATAATTTTACACAACTTGCAAGCTCATGTGTACGCGATTTGTGTTTATTTTGACTAGTTTGATATTTGAAGATGGTATTTTGATGCTGGAAAAATTGATTGGTTGAATTTTAAAAGAAAATGATACGCTAGTAAGCGTGGCCACCTCCAGTTACAGAGGAACCTCTGGCGAAAATTTTCTAGAAAATAACACTTACAATATTTTTGGTGACAAGTGTTATGAATATATTTTTGACTTGTTTTCCAAACAAACTTCGCCATGATTTTTATTACAAAATTTCCAAACATCGGAGGTGGATTTTCATAAAAAAAAAAAAAAACTTGTTAAATATATATTTAGAATATATATTTATCGCTTGTGTGATTATGTGATTATTTTATGAACTAGGTATATATTATTTTTAGAGTAAAAATAATATGACTTGGAGATACTCGTAACGAGTAAAAATACAAAAATACACATACAACATACAAGATACATAATTCGGGTGCAAAGTGCAAAATACAAAAAGCTTATATTTATTTTTGAGAAAATAATATAAGTGAGACATTTAGTTAAAAATATAAAATATTTTTAACACAAGAAAATATACACAAAAGAGAGTGACTGTACTCGTGCTTTACGAAGCAAGACTAGCGACTGACGTTAAGAAAACACGTTTAGGTCACGACGTTCTATAAGCAAAATCCGGTGAAGTTTACGACGCACAGGAACGCAAAGTTGTGAGTTCATGCTCCCCCTTTTCTTTTAACTGTTTTTAGTTTTATAACTCGGGTGTGAAATACATGTTACAAATACTTTAATATTTACAAATTGGTATGTTGTGTATTGAAACGAGAAGTACTCTTGGCGAAAACTAGTGCCAAGAATTGATACGAGAAATCGTGTCACGAATAGGGTACCATAAGCACCATTAATCGTGTACATACTAAGACCGCAGAACAAAAGGTTAGATCTAATGGGTTTCAGGGCAGCCCCACTCTTGGTGACAACTAGAACCAAGTAGTGTTTTTGTGTCTCAGTCGTGAATCGACTATAGAAAAATGCCTATGGTTTGGTGACTTCCTATGCCGTGTCACATGTTAATGGCTTTGCAACCCATTAACACTTGATACATATAGAGATACTTGACTCATTCAAGAATACGCGTTTTGAAACAGAATACATACCATGTTTTTCATACAAAGTATACAAACGTTCAATACAAAAACTGCATGAATTCACACCAACATTATGTTGATGTTTTTTCCGAAACTCACATGTATTTCAGGTAATTAAAGGTGGATGTGCGCGTGGTCTTACTAATGCTCGTGGATGTCGCTATGTTTTAATTTCGCTAAATAAAGTTGTAACTCTTAAGACAATATGCTATCACGTGTTGTAAACACTTGACTTATGTGTTTGTAATGTAATGTTTGCAGTTATTTTGAGCATATAGTATGTTTACCTTTCGTATGCAATGAGAACCTTTCATGATCACACCTCGTGCTTCCGCCGCAGAAAGGGGTGTGACACCTATGCTGGGCTGACGCAGGTGATAGGCAGCTTGTTGGTCCCGAAATCGTCCAAGAGACGACAGACAAGATTGCGCAGATACGAAAACGCATCGAAGCGGCTCGCGACAGACAGAAAGCCTATGCAGATCCAAACCGGAAACATTTGGAATTCCAAGTTGGAGATATGGTTTTATTGAAAGTTTCACCCTGGAAGGGTCTGGCACGCTTCGGAAAGCGTGGGAAGTTGAATCCGCGTTACATTGGCCCTTTTAGAATTTTGGAAAGAATAGGGCTAGTAGCATACAGGCTGGACTTACCTGCTGAACTGAATGGAGTTCACGATACATTTCATGTATCCAACCTGAAGAAAAGTCCAACTCAAGATACCGTTGTCATTCCCACCGACGAGATTCATGTTGACGACACGCTCCATTTCGTTGAAGAACCTGTTGAGGTTACGGATTGGAAAGTAAACAAGACCCGCCGGAGCAGTGTCAAGCTCGTCAAGGTTCGTTGGAATGCCAGACATGGTCCTGAATACACCTGGGAGCGTGAGGACCGGATGAAAGAGAAATACCCCCACCTATTTCCCAAGAACCCTGATTCTAGAAGCAGAACTTAAAATTTCGGGACGAAATTTTCCTAACAGGGGGAGAATGTGACAACCCTCACTAAACTAGGTATCCATACGACTTAATTAATAATTAATTACTGCTTAATTACTGTGCTTACTTGAACTTGTGGATAAACTGCTACTTGAATGCTGATACATGTACTTACTTGCATCATACTTTACTTGCTGTCACTCCATGTTTTGCTTACAGCACCATTGTGACAACCTTGATGCACCAAAAGCACAGTAGCACAATGAACGGATAACCTATTAAACGTGCTGTCATAACTAGCACCAGGCAGGTACTGCCTCTAAGGCCTGTAAGAGCCTGAGATAGTTTGCTACACTAGTGGTGAGTGTAAGGATATAAGGGTTGTGGAAATGCGTCACTAGGAATGAGATTACAGTGACCGGATGTGCCTAAAACGTACTTTAAGTACAAAATTCAACACTTTAATTAAAATTCATCATCTAGCTAACTAATAAGTGCCAAAACATGAGAAAAACATTACTAGACACTTTCCAAAGTGTCGGGAATAAGTTGGGTCACTAGAAATAGTATTAACGACACTTTAAAGCTTTGTTAAGCGCTTTAACGGATTATTATCCAACCGAACAACCAGACTTTACCCGGAACATAAAAATATTGCCATTCACATTGTTTTTCTTTTTCTAAACCAGTTAGGGTCCCCGGATACCCTAACACCCGTCACAATGCATAACATGCTAGTAAATGGTTACACCTTCTAATTACTTAACTAAATGGCTAACTAATGGTTGAAATGGAACCGGATAACCCCCCCCCCCCCCCTTAACCGAACTCGTCCCCTAGGGGGACACCCTTGTCCTTTGTTGATTATAATAATCATATGTGTTTAATATCAATTAGACATAAAATCCAATGGTTAATTGTGAAAGGTTTTGTCTATAAGTAACCATCTTAAACCATCATGTTCATTTCATCACAACACTTAACCACAAAACACTCTCTCCCTCTCTCTTGGTTCTCGGCCGAACACCACCCACAACCATCCATCCATTTTCGATTTCCTTCAACCCATTCCAAGTGCATACAAGTGTTAAGGATCTCATACAAAGGAGCTCGGTGCATTCGGAACGCGAAGGACCTCACCTCATTGCTTTTATCCACCCAATCTTCGACTAGTTTCTTCCCTAGCCTCGAGCTAGTAGTAAGTGACTTCAAACACACTCTTGATCTATTCTAAAGTGGTTAATATGAACTTTGTCGGGTGAAAATCATGAACATACTAAATCACATACTAAAAGTTTACAAGAATGAGAAATAAGTTGGATAAAAGCTATAGAGTTGTGTAAAACTTGTAAGACTTGTTTTGTTGTGATTATTTAGTGTTGATCTATGATTGTAGTAGCTCGGATCGTCATCTAACCCGGCTAAGTCATGTCCATGAAACATGACCTAGAGTATGTTTAAGTGTAAAAGGGGTTAAATGATGAACACTACTACACATTAAGCATGAACTTGTGTAAAATCAATATTTCTTATGAAGTAGAGTGGTAAACTAGTAGATCTATGGATCTACAAGCGGTATTTTCAAAGGACCAAGTGTCAAGGAAATCTTATTTTCTAAAACCGGATTTTACTTGAACAAGAGTGATTTTTGTAAACACACAAGTGTGTAGACACTAGTGTAACACAAAAATTTTGACAAAGGAACTATTTTTGTAAATGTTGACAAGAAGTTGTAAAGATGTAACGTCTTTAAAAACGAGACTTTCAAGTAACCGAATTGATCTATACAAAGATCCACTAAAAATAATGGAAAGATACTACATATTTTGGAAAAACCACAAGTTCATGTATTTCTGCGATTATATCTATTTTAACTAATTGAATATTGTTTATTGTTGATTGAGGAAATTGTTGATTTGGATTTTAAAAGAAAATGATACGCTTGAAAGCGTGGCCACCTCCAGTTACAGGGGAAACTCTGGCGAAATTTTTCCAAAAACCTAACACTTGAAAATATTTTCATCACAAGTGTTAGAAATACATTTTTAACTTGTTTTCAAGGACGCAAATTTCGCCATGATTCTGTTTACAAAATTTCTAAGTGTCGGAGGTGGGATTTTCACAAAATAAAACCTGAAATATATATAGTTAGAATATATGTTTTTCATAACAACACTTGTGAATTTCTATGATTATTTTGTGAACTATACAAATATTATTTTTAGGGTAAAAATAATATTACCAAATGTTAACGATTCCAAAAATAATACAAACACCTTCATAATAAATAATAAGTTACAACAGTATAATTATTACCACCTGATCTTTAAAACATAACTTACGCATTTTAAGAAAATATTTATGAGCGCGTATTTTTGTCAAAGTATTATTTTGGGAAGAATATTTATATTTTGAAGTAAGATATAAAATATATTAAGTGAGACTTAATAATGCATTTCGAATTTTACGAACACGCATGTATTAAATCCCCCATCCTTGGGAAGGAGAATAATTACCAAGTATTTACAAAAAATATAAACACGAAATAGTTGTCTAACTATTTCCCAAAAACTTAAACCTTAAGCTAAGGCACGGCCGGCCGTCTAATAGATTTAGTACGTGTAGGTCGTCGCACAGCTGCTTGATCAGGAGATATACTTGGTAGAGACGCACCACTGTGAGTTCATGTCCCCCTTTTCTCTAACTGTTTTCAGTTTTCTAAACTGCGGGGGTGAAATACATGTTACTATGATTACGAATAATTCTTACATGGTATGGTTAGCGTAAGGAGGGTTATTATTCAGATCATGTGAGTGGGTAGGCGGAAACTTGAGGCCATTAATCCTCAGGGTAGGACCGAGGGGCAGGAGCGGTAGATCTATCTGGGTGTAGCGAGCCCAGCCCCAGGTCCAAACAGAACGGACCTCGGGGTGACTTTGTACCCAGCGCATAAATCTGCTAGGTTAGAGTCTTCCTACTTGCACTTCACACATATCAATGGCCTTGCAAACCATTGGTGATCTCTTTTTCCTTATTTGCTACATACCAGGGTTTTTATACATACAAAGGTTTATTTACTCACTTACACATGAACTCGCTCAACATTATTGTTGATTTTTTCAACTTACATGTATTTCAGGGAATTAAAGGATCTGGCGCAGTATGACACGTTTTCCCGCTGCATTAGTCTCGAGGTCATCCGAGTTTAAGGGATGTGACTTTTTCCTGGACGAGTCACAATTCTTAAACTGTGTTTATTTCTTGTTGGTGTTGTGTCTTTTGAACACTGTTTATGTTTGTTAGGATGTGATATCCGTTAAGACAATGTTGTGGTTCTTTACTCTTCAAACTTATTTTAATGGATGATCTTGCATGGTTTTTATTTCATATAGCTTGTTATGATTAAGCTATGGTATTAAGAAGTCACACCAAAATAACCACGCTTCCGCAAAGCCAGCGTGTGACAGCCGTCGAGTTTCAAAGGGTAGCGAGAGGAGGTGAGAAGTGATTTAGGGTTTGCCAGTTACCGACTTCGCGTAAAGTTTATGAACAAGACCCTATATCTAAACGTTACTGGGCCAAAGCCCATTTGTTTTCGCCAAAGTGTGGGTGACGAAAACACCCTAGTGTTTTCGTCCAGCAGGGTTTTTGTGGGGAAGGTGTTTGGCCAAACAGATTTCATTTTTAAATTATACAACACATATATTAAAATGAGACATATATCAACATACACACTTATAAGGCATACCATATAAAACATATCAATCACAGTACGATTAACATATTACAAACGTGCACAGTTGTGAAACAAACAAGTCATGTAACCAAACAACTTAAACATTTATCTAGCAATTAATGCGAAGATAGAAATCTTGAAAACTCGAGTTGTCACATTATCCCCAACTTGAAAGAAATTTCGTCCCGAAATTTAGCACGTGGTTACTGAGGAAGCTAGTTGTGTTGTGTAGTTTACTGGTTTTCCTGGGGTGTCACATCATCCCCCCGTTGATTTGGAATTTCGTCCCGAAATTCTGTAGTAGCTTCAGCCTCAGTAGTGGTTGCACTGTTTCCGAATAACTGGGGATACTTGAGTTTCATTTGATCTTCTCGTTCCCAGGTGAACTCTGGGCCACGACGGGAGTTCCAACAAACTCGAAAAAGAGGTATTCTGGTGTGCTTGAGGACCTTAATGTCCCGGTCCGTGATTTCAGCTGGTTCCTCGACGAATTGCAACTGATCGTCGATAGTGAGTTCCTTCAAAGGAACTATGAGGGTCTCATCTAACAGACACTTCTTCAGATTTGACACGTGAAAAACGTTGTGAACTACACTGAGTTCTGCGGGCAGATTTAGTTTGTAGGCCACCTTGCCTATTTTCTCAATGATTTCGAACGACCCGACATATCGCGGATTGAGCTTGCCTCATTTGCCAAAACGAACTACACCTTTCCAAGGTGAGACTTTGAGTAGCACTCGATCCCCAACCTGGAACTCGAGTGGTTTCCGACGCTTGTTTGCGTAGGCTTTTTGACGGTCGCGAGCTACCGCCATGCGTTGTCGTATCTGAGCAATTCTTTCCGTTGCGTCTACCACCAGTTCTGGACCCGATCTGACAGTCACCCACATCTGCCCAACAAAGAGGTGATCGGCATTTATGCCCGTACAATGCCTCGAATGGAGCGGCTTGAATGCTGGTGTGGTAACTGTTGTTATACGAAAACTCCACTAACGGGAGGTGTTTTTCCCAGCCGTTGCCAAAATCGATTACACATGCACGAAGCATGTCTTCAAGAGTTTGGATGGTGCGTTCAGACTGCCCATCCGTTTGCGGGTGATAAGCTGTGCTCATGTCTAACCGAGAGCCAAAAGACTTATGCATTGCTTGCCACAGTTCAGAAGTAAATCGTGCATCACGATCGGAAATAATAGAGGTTGGCACCCCGTGCCTCGAGACAACTTCCTTAAGGTAGACGTCTGCTAGAGTGGAGAACTTATCCATTTCCTTAATAGCCAAAAAGTGTGCAGATTTTGTGAGTCGATCCACGATCACCCAAATAGTATCATTTCCACGTTGAGATCTAGGCAAGCCAGTAATGAAATCCATGGAAATTTGCTCCCATTTCCATTGTGGTATCTCTGGTGTTGGAGTAGGCCCGATGGTTTTTGATATTCAGTCTTGACTCTCGCACAAGTCAAACATTTGCTAACGTAAGTTGCTATGTGAGCTTTCATGCTAGGCCACCAATACGTAGTTCTGAGATCATGGTACATCTTATCCGAACCCGGATGTACTGAGTAGCGAGACTTATGTACTTCATCCATTACAAGTTCTCGTAAATTGGCATAGAGTGGGACCCAGATGCATCCTGTTACATAATAGGCACCGTCTTCCTTTTGTTCTAATCGTTGTCTTGAGCCACGTAGGGCTTCAGCCCTAACGTTTTCTGGTTTCAATGCTTCTACCTGAGCATCTCGTATCTGTGTAGGAAGACTAGACTGGATGGTAAGTTGTAATGCTCGCACACGCCTAGGTGTGGTATCTTTTTGACTGAGGGCGTCAGCCACAACATTGGCTTTGCCTGGATGGTATTTGATGGCACATTCGTAATCATTCAGTAACTCGACCCATCGACGTTGTCGCATGTTCAACTCTTTCTGCTTGAAGATATGCTCGAGACTCCTGTGATCGGTGTAAATGGTGCACTTGGTACCGTACAGGTAATGTCTCCATATCTTGAGTGCGAAAACAACAGCTCCCAGCTCCAGATCATGTGTAGTGTAATTCCTTTCGTGAATCTTAAGTTGGCACGAGGCGTAAGCAATGACTTTATCTCATTGCATCAATACACAACCAAGACCCTGAATTGAGGCGTCACAATAAACTACAAAGTCGTCTGTGCCCTCCGTGTCACACCCCGACCACGTAGAACATACAAAACGTGGCGGAAATGTCGGGGAGTGTTGTAACAGAATTAATTGTTTCAAATCCATGGCAATTGAAGTTTCGTTTTATTGATTAGAAGTGTTACAATGTCTTAACAAACAAAGAAATACAACATAATTAACTAGTCTTACATCTTTTATTGTCACTAAAGCCCAAGTCTGCCTATGTGTATCTTGATCATCTTATGCAACAGCTCCTGAAAAACACATGTGAAAATAGGTACGTCAGCATAAAAATGCCTGTGAGATATATAGGTTTTGTGAAAATGGGTTTCATGACTTATGTTTGAGAAAATGTTTAGTCATGAACCTTGTAATTTGCTTTGTCTTGTAAATCATTTGAAAAACAATGAGTTCAGATGATACGTATAAATAAGTGAATAATGTATGGTTAAATGAATAACCATATAAGATGAGTTTGTATAAGATAAGTTGTTTGTAATTCAATGTTTTGTGAAAAGTATTTTATTTGTATAAAATGTTCTATGTCTCAAACTGAAATGATTCAAATAACGCTACGATATGTAATACCATACAAACACTTATATATAGGAAGTACCAGCGGCGTATGCACCATGCTTGTATCATATTACACACGCCTCGTTACTTAATCACTTACTCAAACCAAACTACCAAAGTAAAATGTTCATGTCTAATGTAAATCATGTAATATGTATCCAAAATGTAAGCATGTGATGAATAACAAATGTACTAAGTATGCAACAAATAGACATACGTAGCATGTGACCTGTACTAAGTATGCAACAATAGACATACGTAGCATGTGACCTGTACTAAGTATGCAACAATAGACATACGTAGCATGTGACCTGTACTAAGTATGCAACAATAGACATACGTAGCATGTGACCTGTACTAAGTATGCAACAATAGACATATGTAGCATGTGACCTGTACTAAGTATGCAACAATAGACATACGTAGCATGAAATGTAATGTGAAACGATGTACTAAGTAATGCACACAATGGGCACACCTAGCATGAAATGTAATGAAATCATGTACTATAATGTACTAACGAACATAGCATGTATATGATGTGAAAACAGGGAAGCTTGAAAGTAACAAGTAGGCACATGTGTTTGACCCCAAAACAGTTTGGAAAACAGTAAAAGAGGGGTCTATGTACTCACTTGAGATGGCTTAGTAGTCCTTGAGTAACAACCAAATAATGCTAGAGATCGCGGATATCAAACGACACCTAATATAGGTAACTATGTTAATAAACCGGACCTAAATCGGAGGATTTAGATAGAATGAGGGTTTGTAAACCAAACGAGTATAGAGACTCGTGTCATATGGTTTAACAAATCCTACATACTAAATGAAACCTAACCTAAGTGCTTACGACCCATTACGACCCGTTTAGGTAGCTTATGCTACTTTAACGCGTCGTTCGCGTGAAACGCGTTCGGACCGCCTAACTAGCCCTATGACAAGTGTTATATGCCTAAACATGTTACATAATCAGTTATGTGACAAAAGTTTAGGTTACATATGCTTAATTACCAATTATACATGAAAAGGGTATTCTGGTAATTTACCTAAGGCATATAAACTACCTATCATACAACTACTTAAACGTAGCGACCATAAGGTATAACCTCGGAAGGTTATTCCCTACCCACTATGGTCACCTAATGTATTTGGTCAGATCCTAATGATCGACCAAATGGGCCGGGTTCAAAGGTATAAGCGATTTATTAGATCGCTTACCCTACGACCCTAGACAACGTGGTAATCAGTAGGCATAGTCCCAAGGGACTATAACCAACGTGATTACACTCACGTTGCGAAGTTCAAACGAACTTCGCATTGACCATAAGCTGGTCAACGCTGAAAGTCAAACAAAGTTTGACTTTCTGACTCGAAAAGCAATAAAAGAAAGAAAAGAACGAAAGAATACTTACGAAGGGTCCCCGAATGCTAATCTCGATCCAAGAATCTCAGGTATGAAACAATGGTTTCAACTTAGAGTTTCTAAGATCAAAATTCTAGTGGTTTTTGAAGTTGTGGGTGGGGTATTTATAGTTTTCGGGTAACCGTTAAGATCGTTTCATGGAAACCGTGCTCGAATCTCATGCGTACACTTGTCGGAAACTCATGGTAGCTAAAAATGGGTCTAAATGAGCTGAATGTGCAGTTGTGAGTGTGTGGTTGTGGTTAAAATAGTTGGAATATGCTGACTGTTTGTTCTGATCTGTTCTGGGAGGCTGAGGCGGCCCGCTTCAGGATCAGACAAATCTAATGCGGGCCGCATGGCCCTTCTGATCAGCATATAACTTTCAAAAATGACAGTTTCAGCCCCTGCACGTGTTTAAGCCCATTTCCGGCACTTCTAAGGCCCGTAAAGCCAACTTTAAGGCCCTAAAATGATGCCTAAACATTGTGGACATGAAACATGCTCAAAAATATGTCGAATGTTGGTTCGTTTGGTCGTACGAACGCGATGTTCGCTTAATTACGACGGAATGCGCATAAGCGCGAAAAACGATCCAAATGACGTGACGAATGGATTTTTCTTATGCCAAACACTAAAATAAAATATTTTAGTGCTTACATAAATTTTTGGATGTCCGGATGTATTCAGAACGTAAGTTATGCGCGAAAGTGCAAACTTGTGCACTTTTTGAAACTTTTAGTCCCTGAATGACACAAAAGTTTATTTTAGCACACCGAACCCCTCAAAGCCTATTTCTAAGCAATGTAAAGGATATTTAAGGTGTGTTTAACTTATGGTCATGTTCCGGAGTGTCTGTTACACTTCAAATTGGCATACTTTCGCAGTTTGTCAAATTTAGTCCCTGTAAGCGAATAAACTTTGATTTCACCACACCAAACCTTCCAAAACTTATATCTGAGTTATGTAAAGGTTATTTAAGGTATGTTAAGCCTATTTCACTATTCCGGAGTGTTCGTTGCATTAAACTGGTTATATCTACGCATTAGTGCGCGTATAACCTTCCAAAAAGCGATTTAGAGCTTGAAATCGAACAAGAGTTGATATGTGCAAAAGATACACATATTTATACAAGTTCAAAGTATGAAATACAATGTTTCATTGGTTTGGCATTTGTTTGATGGTTGAAGTGACACAGGTGTTACAGTCTCCCCTACTTTAGGAAATTTCGTCCCGAAATTTAGTTTTAGAGTAAACTTGTGGAGACAGCTGTGACGGTTTTGCCTTCAGACAAATCCATTGAGCCCTTAAGTAAAACTATGGGCCATGTTAGGATTCTTAGCAAAGATGTCAACCCTCAAAGTGAAGTCCTTGTAGTAGCAAAACATGGAGTTTCAAACTATAGACAGGAGAACGTTTCCCGTGAAGAATTATCATAGGAAACTTGTGTGTGCTTGAAATCAGAATTGGGAGTATAAGAATATATGACATTGGTCAAAGTCCAAGACTTCTCCCGTATCATTACTCTTATAACTGTAGGTCTTAACACATGACAAAACTTCCCGTGGTTTCTGTGCACTGAATTCCATAATTATGTAGGCCTCCATAATTACGTACTTCCTTGCACAGTCCGCACAGTTCATTTCATAATGCGTATGGGAAAAACAACGAATAATCCTGTGGTGATTTAACTTGACTGCAAAAGAGTCCCTTTAACTAGGTCACCAGAGGATTAGATCAACAAACAATCTCTTCAGCTAAACTACCCAAGAGAAATATTTAACTACATCAACGTAGGATGTCTTTAACTAGATTGTCGAACCAATCTTTTTAACTTAGATCGACGTAGGATCTCTTTAACTAGACCACCAGAGGCCCTTTTTTAACTATATCAACGCATGATATATTCAACTAGATTGTCGAACCAATCTATTTAACTTAGATCGACGTAGGATCTCTTTAACTTAGATCAACGAATGATCTATTTAACTAAACTACCCACGGGGAATATTTAACTACATCGACGTAGGATGTCTTTAACTATATTGTCGGACCAATCTCTTCAACTATATCAACACATGTTGTCCTTAAACCTTGGAATAGTACTTTATAATCCAAGGGACTTAACTTCAACGTAGGAGTCCATTAAGGATTTAAGATAGTACCTTTTTGAATATCCTACTACGAATCCCTCATATGAAGATAAGAAAGATTCTATGAGGATTTGGATAACGAATATCCAGTGCATATGAAAACACAAAATGCATAACCACATAGTCACATAACCACAAAATTGTTTATCTAGATCTTTAATTTGTAAGTTTTGTTTTGTTAGTTACGTACATGCATTTAAAGCACACTAGAAATCCATTTCATGGATTTCATTTGGTACTTTAAACATTAGTAAGAATCTAACTATGAAGATAGAAAGATCTTCCAAAAATTCGATTTCGTTTTCAAGAAAACGCAATATTCGAATTAGGGTACAATAATTTTAGAATATACAGAAATACCCTTAGGTACCTTATTAAGAATTTATAGTGGTACTTTGGGTATTCGTACAGAGTTGCAACTTGCGCCTTGTACTTCGTTTCCTTGGAAGAAACGGGTACTTAGGATTTTCCGTGGAAAACGCAAGAGATAATAAAATGGAAGAAATTACGGGGTAGTCTGTTCTTCAAGGAATACGGTTCCTTGATTATCGGTATTGTAGAGGATACGTTGTTTATACAAGCCATCACATTTGTACATTGCAATGTAAATAAAAGGATTTATTTATAAACAACAACAACTGTTTCATGGACCTTGGCTACAAAAGAAAATAATACATAAGGCTTGATTATTTCTAAACAACATTGTCTTCTAGTTGGTCCGATGCTCATCCTTGCGCTGGATTCGCATTAGCAATCTTTGGGCAATTTCTTCGAAAATGGCCCATCTCGCCACAGTTGAAGCAAGGACCTCGTGGAAGACGAGCTTGAGCAGGATTTACTTGAGGTTGGTTTGGACCACCTTGGTTTGGGGTAAATCGACAAGCATTTGCCAGGTGACCGAGTCGCCCACATGATGCACATAAACGACACTGTAGGTGAGCTAAGTGGTGTGCATTACATTTGTCGCATATCGGTGCAGTACCGGCATAAGGTTTCTTTGCAGGAGGTTGAGTTGGTTGGTTGCGGGTGTTTTGGTTGGGTTGAGCAGCAATTGCAAAATTCTGCGAAGCCTTACGCTTCTTAGACTTCTCAGGGGATCCAGTCTGTTCATCCATGGTCTTTGATTCCTCGATTGGCTTCTTGTCACCCTTTCGAAAAAGTTTATGCTTTCTGATCTGAGATTCAGTCAAGGTTGCAGATAGCTCAATGGCCTGCCTAACCGTAGTGGGGTTACTACCAGTAACAATATCCTGAACTGAGTCAGGGAGACCATCAATGTATTTCTCGATCGCCTTATCCAAAGGCGTAACCATGGTAGGGCACAACAGGCTCAGCTCCTCATATCGATCAGTGTATGCTTGATGTTCACCGCTGTCTTGTTTAAGATCGTCGAATTCCCTTTCCAATGCCCTGATCTCGTGACGAGGACAGAATTCCTTCATCATCAGTGCTCGAAGTTCTTCCCATGTTTGAGCCTGTGCCACTTCGGCACCCCTATCTCTCACCACACCGTTCCACCATGTCAAAGCTCGTTTCTCAAAGACACTAGATGCGAAATCTACCTTTCGCTCGTTTGGACATTGAACATGCCTGAAGGTGCTCTCTAAACTCTCAAACCATTGTAGAAGTGCAGTCGCTCCTTGAGTCCCGGAAAACTTTGATGGCTTAGCCGAGTTGAACGTCTTGAAGTTGCAGAGGGCATTATTGTTGTTGATAGCTTGGTGACATTGGGCAACGATGGTCGGGATTGCAGCAGTTATTTGCTGTGTAATGACAGCTGCCAGATCGTCAATAGATACCGGATTTTCGCGTCGTGGAGGCATTCTAAAAGAGAAGAACATGAAAGGAAACGAGTGAGAGAATTAGACGAAAAGAATGAGATGAAATAAATCTGATGAAAGCAAGGATAGTGGTCATTTGTTTGTTACTACAAAGCAACAAACGACCTCGGTGATTAATCAAAGTAAATAGGTCAAAAATAATGTATCGCGAAGACATGCTCGCCTATAAGTGAACACTCATCCCAAGAATTCCCAGGTAAGCACAACTGGTCTCGCGTCTGATGAGATGTATACGAAGTGCTTACCTAGACAGAAAACCCAGAATACAGGCATTCACCCTTCCAGTTTGCACGTGTTCACATTATTTAAAACCCAAAACCTTGACGAGATTTTGAAAATTCAAAGGGGTTCAAAACCATATAACAGAGGGTTCAAAACCTTACAATAGAGGGTTCAAAACCTTGTAATCAATCATCCTAGAACAGATGATTAGTTTTCAAAGCGGTTTTGAAATTTATTTTCTTGTTGTGGTAGTCGCCTAAGGATAGGTGACGGTATTGTTTTATGACTAAACGCAAGTAAACTCGCGTTAGGGTCCTAGAAAGGTTATAGACTAGATCAAAGCATTACTAATAACCTAATTCCCTATAACCATTGGCTCTGATACCATCTTTTCTGTCACACCCCGACCACGTAGAACATACAAAACGTGGCGGAAATGTCGGGGAGTGTTGTAACAGAATTAATTGTTTCAAATCCATGGCAATTGAAGTTTCGTTTTATTGATTAGAAGTGTTACAATGTCTTAACAAACAAGGAAATACAACATAATTAACTAGTCTTGCATCTTTTATTGTCACTAAAGCCCAAGTCTGCCTATGGGTATCTTGATCATCTTATGCAAGAGCTCCTGAAAAACACATGTGAAAATAGGTACGTCAGCATAAAAATGCCTGTGAGATACATAGGTTTTGTGAAAATAGGTTTCATGACTTATGTTTGAGAAAATGTTTAGTCATGAACCTTGTAATTTGCTTTGTCTTGTAAATCATTTGAAAAACAATGAGTTCAGATGATATGTATAAATAAGTGAATAATGTATGGTTAAATGAATAACCATATAAGATGAGTTTGTATAAGATAAGTTGTTTGTAATTCAATGTTTTGTGAAAAGTATGTTATTTGTATAAAATGTTCTATGTCTCAAACTGAAATGATTCAAATAACACTACGATATGTAATACCATACAAACACTTATATATAGGAAGTACCAGCGGCGTATCCACCATGCTTGTATCATGTTACACACGCCTCGTTAGTTAATCACTTACTCAAACCAAACTACCAAAGTAAAATGTTCATGTCTAATGTAAATCATGTAATATGTATCCAAAATGTAAGCATGTGATGAATAACAAATGTACTAAGTATCCAACAAATAGACATACGTAGCATGTGACCTGTACTAAGTATGCAACAATAGACATACGTAGCATGTGACCTGTACTAAGTATTCAACAATAGACATACGTAGCATGTGACCTGTACTAAGTATGCAACAATAGACATACGTAGCATGTGACCTGTACTAAGTATGCAACAATAGACATACGTAGCATGAAATGTAATGTAAAACGATGTACTAAGTAATGCACACAATGGGCACACCTAGCATGAAATATAATGAAATCATGTACTATAATGTACTAACGAACATAGCATGTATATGATGTGAAAACAGGAAAGCTTGAAAGTAACAAGTAGGCACATGTGTTTCACCCCAAAACAGTTTGGAAAACAGTAAAAGAGGGGTCTATGTACTCACTTGAGATTGCTTAGTAGTCCTTGAGTAACAACCAAATAATGCTAGAGATCGCAGATATCAAACGACACCTAATATAGGTTACTATGTTAATAAACCGGACCTAAATCGGAGGATTTAGATAGAATGAGGGTTTGTAAACCAAACGAGTATAGAGACTCGTGTCATATGGTTTAACAAAGCCTACATACTAAATGAAACCTAACCTAAGTGCTTATGACCCATTACGACCCGTTTAGGTAGCTTATGCTACTTTAACGCGTCGTTCGCGTGAAACGCGTTCGGACCGCCTAACTAGCCCTATGACAAGTGTTATATGCCTAAACATGTTACATAATCAGTTATGTGACAAAAGTTTAGGTTACATATGCTTAATTACCAATTATACATGAAAAGGGTATTCTGGTAATTTACCTAAGGCATATAAACTACCTATCATACTACTACTTAAACGTAGCGACCATAAGGTATAACCTCGGAAGGTTATTCCCTACCTACTATGGTAACCTAATGTATTTGGTCAGATCCTAATGATCGACCAAATGGGCCAGGTTCGAAGGTATAAGCGATTTATTAGATCGCTTACCCTACGACCCTAGACAACGTGGTAATCAGTAGGCATAGTCCCAAGGGACTATAACCAACGTGATTACACTCACGTTGCGAAGTTCAAACGAACTTCGCATTGACCATAAGCTGGTCAATGCTGAAAGTCAAACAAAGTTTGACTTTCTGACTCGAAAAGCAATAAAAGAAAGAAAAGAACAAAAGAATACTTACGAAGGGTCCCCGAATGCTAATCTTGATCCAAGAATCTCAGGTATGAAACAATGGTTTCAACTTAGAGTTTCTAAGATCAAAATTCTAGTGGTTTTTGAAGTTGTGGGGTGGGGTATTTATAGTTTTCGGGTAACCGTTAAGATCGTTTCATGGAAACCGTGCTCGAATCTCATGCGTACACTTGTCGGAAACTCATGGTAGCTAAAAATGGGTCTAAATGAGCTGAATGTGCAGTTGTGAGTGTGTGGTTGTGGTTAAAACAGCTGGAATATGCTGACTGTTCGTTATGATCTGTTCTGGGAGGCTGAGGCAGCCCGCTTCAGGATCAGACAAATCTAATGCGGGCCGCATGGCCCTTCTGATCAGCATATAACTTTCAAAAATGACAGTTTCAGCCCCTGCACGTGTTTAAGCCCATTTCCGGCACTTCTAAAGCCCGTAAAGCCAACTTTAAGGCCCTAAAATGATGCCTAAACATTGTGGACATGAAACATGCTCAAAAATATGTCGGATGTTGGTTCCTTTGGTCGTACGAACGTGATGTTCGCTTAATTACGACGGAATGCGCATAAGCGCGAAAAACGATCCAAATGACGTGACGAATGGATTTTTCTTATGCCAAACACTAAAATATAATATTTTAGTGCTGACATAAATTTTTGGATGTCCGGATGTATTCAGAACGTAAGTTATGCGCGAAAGTGCAAACTTGTGCACTTTTTGACACTTTTAGTCCCTGAATGACACAAAAGTTTATTTTAGCACACCGAACCCCTCAAAGCCTATTTCTAAGCTATGTAAAGGATATTTAAGGTGTGTTTAACTTATGGTCATGTTCCGGAATGTCTGTTACAGTTCAAATTGGCATACTTTCGCAGTTTGTCAAATTTAGTCCCTGTAAGCGAATAAACTTTGATTTCACCACACCAAACCTTCCAAAACTTATATCTAAGTTATGTAAAGGTTATTTAAGGTATTTTAAGCCTATTTCACTATTCCAGAGTGTTCGTTGCATTAAACTGGTTATATCTACGCATTAGTGCGCGTATAACCTTCCAGAAAGCGATTTAGAGCTTGAAATCGAACAAGAGTTGATATGTGCAAAAGATACACATATTTATACAAGTTCAAAGTATGAAATACAATGTTTCATTGGTTTGGCATTTGTTTGATGGTTGAAGTGACACAGGTGTTACACTCCGGCAATGAGAGAATAGGTACGCTACAGAGCCTATCCTTTAGGTGCTGAAATGCAGATTCTTGTGACTCACCCCAATGGTACGTGACTCCTTTCTGAGTTAGTAAAGTGAGAGGTTGCGCAATCTTGGAAAAATCCTTGATGAACCTTCTATAATAGCCCGCCAAACCCAAGAATTGGCGGATTTCTGTTGGTGTACGGAGTGCAGGCCAGTTCTTGATCGAGTCTACCTTGGATGGATCAACGTGTATCCCATCCTTGTTTACCACGTGGCCTAGAAAGTGGACTTCACGAAGCCAGAAGTCACATTTTGAAAACTTGGCGTACAGTTGTTCTGCTCGAAGGAGTTCCAAAATGAGTCGTAAATGCTGCTCGTGTTCCTCCCGACTCTTAGAGTAAATCAGAATGTCGTCGATGAATACAATCACAAACTTATCCAAGTAAGGCTTACACACTCTGTTCATAAGATCCATGAAGACTGCAGGCGCGTTTGTTAGCCCGAATGGCATGACCAGAAACTCGTAATGGCCGTAGCGTGTTCTGAATGCTATTTTGGAGACGTCCTCGTCCCGGACTCTCAGTTGATGGTAGCCTGACCTCAGATCAATCTTTGAATAGTAGCTCAACCCCTGGCGCTGCTGCCATCGTTGTTTCCCCCATTGTTGTTCCCATTGCCCTGATTATTGTTGTTGTTGTTGTTCGGATTTTGATTTAACTGGGGGCACTCCCGCTTGAAGTGGCCTTCAGCACCACACTGAAAGCATCTCGTGTTTCCTCACTGTCGCTGCTGGTTCTGTGGAGCTGGTGGTTGTTGTTGTTGGTTCTGATTCACAGGTCATGAGCTCCTGCAATCCTTAGCCTCATAACCCATCTTGAGACATCTCTGACAACGACCCCTGTTGCACTGAACACCGTGGTGCCTGTTGCATCTGTTGCACTTTGGGAGGTTTCCTCAATATCCACCCTGCCCTTGACTACTAGAAGATTGCTGACCAGGGCTCTGATAGTCATCAATCTTTCGCTGCTATGCCTGGGACTGAACTGAAGTCAAACCCTTGCTGGAGGTTCCATCCCATTTCCTCTTGTTATCACTGGGAATAGCAGAAGTAGTAGTAGTAGTAGCACCAATACGTTTAGGCAGCTTGTTCTGTTCCACTGCCTGGTCTGTGAGACGATGAGCAAGACGAGTAACATCCTGGATGGTAGCAAGGTTAGCAGCAGTCACATGGCTTTGAATCTCTGGTACTAAGCCTTTGAGGTAAAGCTCAATGCGCTTGATGGGAGGATCCACCATAGTTGGACATAACACTGCCAGTTCGTTGGATCGTTTCGTATACGCTTCTATCTCTGACCCCGTCATCTTTAGGTTAAAGAACTCCACTTCCAGCTTGTGGATGTCATCACGACTACAGTATTCACATTTGATCAGTTCCTTAAAATCATTCCATGGGGTGGCATTAGCAGCCGCCAGCCCCATCATCTTAACTTGCGCGTTCCACCAAGTTAATGCAGTGGCTTCGAGAGTACCAGTGGCATATTTCACCCTATGAGCCTCGGGGCATTCACACATTTTGAAGACTGACTCGAGCTTCTCGAACCAATGGAGGAGTCCAACGGCCCCTTCAGTGCCACTGAAAGTAGTAGGACGACAGTCCATAAAAGTCTTGAAGGTACACACAGGAGGCTGAGCGTGTTGACCTGTTGTGTGCGTAAGAGTAAACAAAATTAAGCACAAGTGTTGGTTTACGAAAGTAGGATCTAAGGATCCTAGAGTAAGTTATGATGGCAGGCTATACCTCCTGCCTGGGCTGCTGCGAGTGCTGCAGTAACTTGTTCAGTGATCAAAGCCGCCAACTGGGCTTGAGTTAAGTTAACGCGTCCACTCATGATCTTCATACCAAAGGAAACATGAGTGAGAAAGGTTCGCGAAAGTGCGATGACAGAAGAGAGTAAGCACACAAGTGTTTTCAAACAATAGTTGTTACGTTTATCTAAGCATACCATGAGCAAAGTTCTATGTAATCTAGCAAGTAGGCAATGTAAACATAAATCGTATCACCTAGAATGTTGAGTCTTGCACATGGAGCGAAGCGTCGTTGTGGATCGTTGGGCAATGTTCAGGTTATAGTCTGGTTTTAACAAAAACTTTTCGCTTATTAAAACCAAGTTCACTATAACCAATAGCTCTGATACCAATTTGTCACACCCCCAAAATCCACACACGGAGTATCACCGCTTGGAGGCGTGACTGACCAGGATCAAGCCACCAATCATATTGAACATAAAAAGTAATATGTAAAATTCAACCACACAATATGAAAGGTGTTTCAAACCGAAACGTAGTTAAGTGTTTAGTGGAAGCATAATTGTAAAACCCAAAGTAAGTATTAAGTACGAAATAAAGTAATGTTTTTAACATGGCACACACTGCCATGTCCCACAACGACTACGCCTCCATGTGCAAGCTCCATGAGTACCTAACGACCTACAAGGCATGTAGCAACGAATCAACAACAATGTTGAGCGAGTTCACAGTTGGTTGTTTAGTTATAGTATTCGTTTCGTAAATCATATATTCGTTTTGTAAACCATGTATCGTATTAATTTGTATCACGGTCTCCCAGGCATGTTTGCGAAGATTGGTGGGGGCTTCCCATGTGTTACTAGACCACGCGTATCGACTGCTACGAAAATGTAAGAGGTGCCCTAAGTCAATGTCTATCAGCATTGACCCTTTGCCCATAGTCCATTAGTACACACCCGTTCGGACGACACGGTGTGAGGTTTGTTAGACCTAATAGCGCTATCTGCTAATGACCTGTTGGACTCTGTATGCCCAAGACACATATTAAATTGATGTGGCTAGTATGTTATGATCCAAGTCGAGTCATACCCAATAACAAGCTAGACAAACACTTATATTATTTATTTGTGATATGATCAAACAAATAAATATTAACACTTACAATATTTAGAAATTGGTTTTCTAAATAATTGCACTTGACAAACTAATAAATTATATGGATAATTTGTTTTGAGAGAGTATTTTATTTTGTTATTTAATTGGTTAAATAACATAATAAAAATAGCATAAGTCTTATAACATATGTTGTTATATTTTATAAAAGTTATAAAATATATATATGTAAGACTTATATTATTTAAAAGAAAAATTTGTTTTTTTTAAATAAAAGTCTAGGCCGCCACCCCCCCCCCCATGGGGTCTTCCCAAAAATGTTTGGTCCAATAAGGTTTCATGCATTTGCATGTGCCTTCATTGGGTGGTCTTCCCAAGCATTTGAAATCCAATAAGAATACATGCATTTGAATGTGCTAGAGGTTTGGTGATTGGGTGAAAATGGTGGCAATGTCTCTCTAGGTTTTAAACCTATTTTGTATGACAAAAATGAAGAAGTAAGAACTTGTAAGACTTGAGAGAACCTCTCAAGAATTTCGGCCAAAGGGGATCATCACAAGGGTTTTCAACTTTGAAATTTCAAGTTGTAAGAACTCCATACTTCCCAAAACTTTCGGCCATGAGGTGGTTGTCCAAGAGGGTTTCAAGTTTGTAAAAATCAAGTGCAAGAACTCCATAATATTCTCTAGAAAAATCGGCCATGGTGGTTGTTTAGAGAGAATCTTAGTGAGTTCATATGTGTAGAAATCCTAGCTAAACATAAGGTGTTTGTTGGAAGGCTTGGGGTATACAAGCTTGAGGTCTTCTACACTTGAAGGCAACCGTTCAAGAATCATCATCATCTTCATGTCCTTTACTACTTGGAAGGTAGTATTCTAAACACTCTATGGTTGTGTTTTATTTTGATAGCATGCATGTTCGTATATGGATCCGAGATTGGGTTTTACATATAAAATGGTTTTTATATCTTGTAAGTAACATGTTTTAAATAATAAATTTCCGCTGCGTTTTTATTTCATAAGGATGAAATTACTTTGATAAACATGTGAAAAACCCAACAGTGGTATCAGAGCCGCTTATATGAGTGCATGCTTCATAGGATATGAAATTTTCGGGTTTGGTTAAACCCTATGGCCGAAATTTTTCACCATGGTTATCCCTT
Organism: Helianthus tuberosus; assembly: GCA_030545235.1. Lineage (NCBI taxonomy): Eukaryota > Viridiplantae > Streptophyta > Magnoliopsida > Asterales > Asteraceae > Helianthus > Helianthus tuberosus. The sequence goes on along the minus strand of CM060445.1, from coordinate 69,153,287 downwards.
TGTTTTTCAAGATTATATTATTACATGCATAAATGAATCTTGAAAAATTATTTCATTTGGATGATTATTTTGTTTGGACAAAAACCCACATTTTTCGGTTTTTTCATTCTTGACCGAAATATTGTAGGTTGTAAAAGGGAACCATTTTGCTTCTTGAATTTTATATATTTGGATACATATATTTTAGTGTTCATAACCTAGCCATGACCTTGTGTGAATATGTTGAATATTTGTGTTTGTAATTTGTATTTAATTGTTTCAAAGGTTGTAATAATTATTATTTTTGGTTCTTCCATTTGTAAAGTTATGTAATTTATTTATTTTCATTTGGTATGTAAAATAAATAGATTAGGTGCATTTTATTTTTACTAGAAAAAATGTATTAGGATATTTTTTTTTTTTGTAAAAGAAGATGCACACAAAAATGCGGTTTTGGTTTTGGCCAATTTCGGGCCTAAAGGACTTCATAGTTCTTAACGGGATTTTAGCCCAATAACCAAAACACATTTTCGGAGCCCAAAGGAGTTTGGAGCTGAATTAAAGTACATTTTGGAAGCTCAAAGAAAGTGGAGAAATCACAACACAAAAGGGAGACTTGAAGCATTTGGATGCGGGATCAAGTGGGAGTTCAACGACACATCGCTTGTGTCATTTTTCACCCTTTTGGAAGGACCTTTTGGCACACTTGTTTCGGCTAACAAGTGTGGTCCAAATAGTTGGCTATGGTTATGCACCTATTGATTTATTTGTTATGCTTGTGTGGTTACTTATTTTATTGTTTGGATGATATTTGGATATGCATGCTTAACAAACTAATAATCAACAACAAGCTTAAAAATGGTTCTTTAAAGATCATTAAAATAGGTTAATAAAAGGTTATTAAAAATTAATGATTTTATAATAAAATGGGTTTTATTAAAAGAACCTTGAAAATTTGTTTTCACAAAAGTACCAAGGATTTGAATGCATGCAAATGTATGGTACATAATGCTTTCTAAACTAGAATTTTTGAAAACTCAAAAATCCCTTTTATAAAACAAGTCAAACACCATCCTTTTATACAACACTCGAAACACTTGGGAACTTTTTTGTGGGATAAAGGTCACCTAACCACATTTGAAGGAACTTGTATATTCGAGGTGGGTTTACCATGTTTGTGGATAAAGGTCACCTAACCACTTATGTGTATAAACTCACACGTGTGTGTAAGTTGGATGACTTGATTTGGAAACCATGAACTTAGGGTCACCGAAGCATGGCGAACAAAATGTGTTGATGGGATTAAACATGCCAACTAAACATGAAGATGTTTAACCGATCCCATATGGCTAGAAGTTGCAAAGAGTTGCAATTGTCAAACGTTGACTACCTTGTTAATTTAAATAGAGGGATAAAGGTCACCTAACCAATATTTAAATGTAATGTTGGATTCTAGATTTTAATTATTAATTGTCTATGAGACACAAAAGGGTATTAATGATTAAAATATAATAATATCGAAAATACTAAAATTGAACCTTGTTAAATTTTGTAGATGGCCGCTAACAATATTACCCAAACCGTCCGTAACCTATCACTAAAAACAATCCTTAAAAAGGATCGTTTCAATCAAAACACTTTATGGACTAATATCGAAACTTAAGAATCGTTGTCAAGTAAGAAAAGATATCCTATGTGTTGAACGATCCTAATCCCGATGAACATCTTATGGAAGATAAGGATGCCTATAACGATTGACTAAGTATATCGAGGATACTATGCAAGCCTCTTGCCTCATGTGAGGAATTATGATTTCCGTAATTCAAAGGGATTTTGAACATCCTGAACATACGACGTGATTACCAAATTGAAGGAAATTTTCCTACAATATGCAAGGGTAGAACGCTTCGAAACTGTAACATCTGTGCTTGTAATCATTGTGAACAGTTCAGTTATCAATAAAACAATGTTATTTGATCCCAATGTTTGTTTGGTTGTGTAACACCTGTGCCTTTGCAGCCATCAAACAAATACCGAACCAATGAAATATTATATTTCATACTTGGGATTTGTAAAAATATGTGTATCATTTGCACATATCAATGTTTGTTCAATTCCAAACTCTAAATCGCTTTCTGGAAGGTTATACGCGCACCGATGCGTAAATATAACCAGTTTAATGCAACAAACACTTCGGAATAGTGACATAGGCTTAACATACCTTAAATAACCTTTACATAACTTAGAAATAAGTTTTGAAGGCTTTGGTATGGCAAAAACAAGTTAATTCGCTTACAGGGACTAAATTTGACAAACTGCGAAAGTATGCCAATTTGAACTGTAACAGAACTTCCAGAACATGAACATAAGTTAAGCATACCATAAATATCCTTTAAATAGCTTAGAAATAGGCTTTGAGGGGTTCGGTGTGCTAAAATAAACTTTTGGGTCATTCAGGGACTAAAAGCGTCAAAAAGTCCACAAGTTTGCATTTTCGCGCATAACTTACGTTCTGAATACATCCGGACATCCAAAAATTTATGTAAGCACTAAAATATTTTATTTTAGTGTTTGGCATAAGAAAAATCCATTCGTCGCGCAATTTGGATCGTTTTTCGCGCTTATGCGCATTCCGTCGTAATTAACCGAACATCGCGATCATATGACCAAACGAACCGACATCCTAGATATCTTTGAGCATGTTTTGAGTTCCCTATACTTTAACTTCATTTTAGAGCTTTGAAGTGTGGTTAACGGGGTTCAAACGCATCGAAAATAGCTTAAACGGGCTGCAGGGACCATTTCTGCCATTTTAATGTGACAACCCTCACTAAACCAAGTATCCGTACGACTTAATTAATAATTAATTACTGCTTAATTACTGTGCTTACTTGAACTTATGGATAAACTGCTACTTGAATACTGATACATGTACTTACTTGCATCATACTTTACTTGCTGTCACTCCATGTTTTGCTTACAGCACCTTTGTGACAACCTTGATGCACCAAAAGCACAGTAGCACAATGAACGGATAACCTATTAAACATGCTGTCATAACTAGCACCAGGCAGGTACTGCCTCTAAGGCCTATAAGAGCCTGAGATAGTTTGCTACACTAGTGGTGAGTGTAGGGATATAAGGGTTGTAGAACTGCGTCACTAGGAATGAGATTACAGTGACCGGATGTGCCTAAAACGTACTTTAAGTACAAAATTCAACACTTTAATTAAAATCCAGCATCTAGCTAACTAATAAAGTGCCAAAACATGAGAAAAATGTTACTAGACACTTTCCAAAGTGTCGGGAATAAGTTGTGTCACTAAAAATAATAATAACGACACTTTAAAGCTTTGTTAAGCACTTTAACGGATCTCTATCCAACCGAACAACCGGACTTTACCCGGAACATAAAAATATTGACATTGACATTGTTTTTCCTTTTCTGATCCAGTTAGGGTCCCCGAATACCCTAACACCCGCTGCAATGCATAACATACTAGTAAATGGTTACACCTCCTAATCATCTAACTATAACTTAATTACTTAGTTGGAAACCAACCAACGACCCCCCCCCCCCCTAACCGAACTCGTCCCCAAGGGGACACCCTTTGTACTTTGATGATTATTTAAATCATCGTTGTCTAATATCAATTAGACATATGATCCTTTGGTTAATGATCATGTGAATTGCCTATAAGTTCAAGACATAACACACTTAACCTTTCCATCACTCAACTCTCAACAAAACTCTCCCTCTCCTCTCTATAAGCTCTCGGCCGAACATCCCCTCTACCATCCATCCATCTTTCGATTTCCATCAAGCTATTACAAGAGTATACAAGTGTTAAGGATCTCATACGAGGAGGCTTAGTGCATTCGGAACGCGAAGGACCTCACCTCATTGCTTTTATCCACCCAATCTTTGACTAGTTTCTTCCCTAGCCTCGAGCTAGTAGTAAGTTGCTATAAACACACTCTCGATCTATTTTAAAGTGGTTAAAAAGTGTCACACCCCGACCACGTGGAACATACAAAACGTGGCGGAAACATCGGGGAGTGTTGTAACAGAATTAATGTTTCACAACCATGGAAATTAAAGTTTCGTTTTATTCAATATAAGTGTTACAATGTCTAACAAACATGAAAAATACAACATAATTAACTAGTCTGCATCTTTTATTGTCACTAAGGCCCATGTCCGCCTAAGTGTAACTTGATCAATCCTATGCTTCATTTCCTGAAAAACACATGTGAAAATATGGTACGTCAGCATAAAAATGCCGGTGAGATACATAGGTTTTGTGAAAATAAGATTCATGACTTCTGTTTAAGAAAATGTTTAGTCATGAACCTTGTAATTTGCTTTGTCTTTGTAAATCATTTGAAAAAAAACATAAGTTCAGATGATACATATAAATAAGTGAATAATGCATGGTTAAATGAATAGCCATGTAAAAATGAGTTTGTATAAGTTAAGTTGTTTGTAAATCAATGTCTTGTGAAAAATATGTTATTTGCATAAAATGTTCTATGTCTCAAACTGAAATGATTCAAATAACGCTACGACATGTAATACCATACAAACACTTATATATAGGAAGTACCAGCGGCGTATCCACCATGCTTGTATCATATTACACCCGTATCGTTACTTAATCACTTAATCAAACCAAACCAACAATGTAAATTGTCCATGTATAAATGAATTTGTCAAATGTATTGAATAATATGTCAAAATGCATGATCAATGTAAATCATGTAATGTGTAACCTAAATGATATGTATGGCTAGTGAAAACACATCAACTAAACCATAGGTGAAATGCATAAAAACAAAGTATTGAAGTAAAACTGTGTTTAAATCAACGTTATGTTTTGTGTAAATGCATGATCAATGTCAATCATGTTAAAATGTCTATGTCTAATGTCTATGTCAAAATGTCCTGTATGGCTAGCGAAATGTGTCAACTAAACCATATGCACGAGAACATAGTATTGAAGTAAAACGTAGTTTAAATCAACATTATGTCTTGTGAAAATGCATGATCAAGGTCAATCATGTTAAAATGTCTATGTCTAATGTCTATGTCAAAATGTCCTGTATGGCTAGCGAAATGTCTCAACTAAACCATATGCACAAAAGCAAAGTCTTGAAGTAAAACTGTGTTTAAATCAATATTATGTCTTGTGTAAATGCATGCTGTACTGATAATGAACATTTATGCGGTGTTGTTCCAATGCATACATCCAAGCCTTGCGACTGAGGTGATAAACCCTTAAACAAATTAAAGGTCTATCTGAGTAAATATCATCGAATTCGGTCATTCCTTTACTGTCCCCTTTCCCTGGGATGTCCGGAACGGGAGTTGTCAATTCCTATGGTACCACTACCTACTAACGAACGGCGTAGCTAATGTTAATGAATGTATTGTCCCATTTAACAAACCAAATGTCATACCAAAATGTAAGCATGTGATGAAATGAATCTGTACTAAGTATGCAACAAATGAACATACATAGCATGTGACGTGATGTGATGTAAAACAATGTACTAAGTATGAACTAAATGAACATACATAGCATAAAATGTCATGTAAAACGATGTACTAAGTATGCACGCTATATACATACATAGCATAAAATGTAATGAAATCATGTACTATAATGTACTAACGAACATAGCAGGTATATGATGTGAAAACAGGAAAGCATGAAAGTAACAAGTAGGCACATGTGTTCCACCCCAAAACAGTTTGGAAAACAGTAAAAGAGGGGTCTATGTACTCACTTGAGAATGCTCAGTAGTCCTTGAGTAACAACCAAACAATGCTAGAGATCACGGAAATCAAACGGCACCTAATATAGGTAACTATGTTAATTAACCGGACCTATATCGGAAGATTGGGTAGCATTAGGGTTTGTAAACCAAATGAGTGTAGGAACTCATATGATATGGTTTAACAAAGCCTACATGCTAAATGAAACTTAACCTAAGTGTCTACGACCCATTACGACCCGTTTAGGAAGCTTATGCTACTTTAACGCGTCGTTCGCGTGAAACGCGTTTGGACCGCCTAACTAGCCCTATGACAAGTGTTATATGCCTAATCATGTTACATAATCAGTTATGTGACAAAGGTTTAGGTTACATATGCTTAATTACCAATTATACATGAAAAGGGTGTTCTGGTAATTTACCTAAGGCATATAAACTACCTATCATACAACTACTTAAACGATGTGACCATAGGGTATAACCTCGGAAGGTTATTCCCTACCTACTATGGTCACCTAATATATTTGGTCGGATCCTAATGATCGACCAAATGGGTCGAGTTCGAAGGTATAGGCGATTTATTAGATCGCCTACCCTACGACTCTAGACAACGTGGTAATCAGTGGGCATAGTCCCAAAGGACTATGACCAACGTGATTACACTCACGTTGCGAAGTTCAAACGAACTTCGCATTGACCATTACTGGTCAACGCTGAAAGTCAAACAAAGTTTGACTTTCTGACTCGAAAAGCAGTAAAATAAGGAAAAGAACGAAAGAAAACTAACCCAGGGTCCCCGAATGCTAATCCCGACTTCAAGAACTCAGGTATGAAACAATGGTTTCAACTTAGAGCTCTCAAAATCAGAATTCTTGTAAGAAATAGCAATGGGGGGTATGGGGTATATATAGTTTTCGGGTAACCGTTAGGATCGTTTCTTGGAAAAGGGGAAACGATCAAGGCCGTACATGTGTTGGAAGGTTAGGGTGACTAAAATTCCATCCATATCACATGACTAGACAAATGAAAACATGTGGTGGAGGATTAAATGGCTGCAACTTGTGATTAGAAACATTTAATCTGGTCAGAAGGTGGGAAGCGGCCCGCTTTAGGATTAGCCAAACACAATGCGGGCCGCCTGAGCATGTCAGATCAGAAACAACTTTCAAAAATGACAGTTTAGGTCCCTGCACGTGTTTAAGGCCATTTCCGACACTTCTAAGGCCCGTAAAGCCAACTTTAAGGCCCTAAAATGATGCCTAAACATTGTGGACTTGAAACATGTTCAAAAATATGTCGGATGATGGTTCGTTTGGTCGTACGAACGCGATGTTCGCTTAATTACGACGGAATGCGCATAAGCGCGAAAAACGATCCAAATGACGAAACGAATGGATTTTTCTTAAGGAGAACACTAAAATATAATGTAGTCATGCTTACATAAATTTTTGGATGTCCAGATGTATTCAGAACGTAAGTTATACGCGAAAATGCAAACTTGTGCACTTTTTGACACTTTTAGTCCCTGAATGACACAAAAGTTTATTTTAGCATACCGAACACCTCAGAGCCTATTTCTAAGCTATGTGAAGGATATTTATGGTATGTTTAACTTATGGTCATGTTCCGGAATGTCTGTCACAGTTCAAATTGGCATACTTTCGCAGTTTGTCAACTTTAGTCCCTGTAAGCGAATTAACTTGATTTCAGCATACCAAACATTCCAAAACTTATATCTAAGTTATGTAAAGGTTATTTAAGGTATGTTAAGCCTATTTCACTATTCCGGAGTGTTTGTTGCATTAAACTGGTTATATTTACGCATTGGTGCGCGTATAACCTTCCAGAAAGCGATTTAGAGTTTGAAATCGAATAAGAATCGATATGTGCAAATGATACACATATTTTTACAAATCCCAAGTATGAAATATAATATTTCATTGGTTTGGTACTTGTTTGATGGCCGTAAAGGCACAGGTGTTACAGTCTCCCCTACTTTAGGAAATTTCGTCCCAAAATTTATTTAGAGGAAACTTGTGAGAGCTTGAAAGCATGAAGTTGAAAAGATCGAACAACATTGGCTTGGTTTCTGAACTTCTAGCAACTTTAATAATCATCATGATTGCAACGTAAGAGGGATACTTATATACAAGTATATAAAGCATCATTGGTGCGTCCACCGTACCTCCATTACATCGTCCTCATTTTGTTATTGTTGTCGCTATCGGTTCTTTCACATAATAAATCTTACTGGATTTCTGTGCACTAAATTTCATAATTATGTGCGCATTCATAATTAGAGAATTCCTTGCACAGTTCTCACAGTCTATTTTATAATGTGTAGGGTAAAACCAAATGAACAATCCTGTGATGAGTGTGACTAGACCGCCATAGAGTCCCTTAGACTAAATCAATAAATGATCTAAATAGACTATCAAGGAGTCTGTCCAGCTCCATCACTAGATGTCATTTTTTAACCAAATTGTGAATCAATCCTTTAGACTAGACCACTAAAAAGGGTCTGGAGTGGTACTATATAATCCAAGGGTCTTAACTATTACATAGAAGCCCATTAAGGATTTAAGGTAGTACCTTTGAATATCCTGCTACGAATCTCTCATATGAAGATATGAAAGATCCTGCGAGGATTTGGATAACGAATTATCCAGAGTATAAAAACACAAAAATACTTAAATGAAAACTCAAGATGCATAAACACATAGTCATATAACCACAAAGATTGTTTGTTAATTTGTCTTGTTACTTGCGTACATGCATTTAAAGCACACTAGGAATCCATTCAACGGATTTCATTTGGTACTTTAAATGTTATCAAGAATCTAACTATAAAGATAGAAAGATTTTTGAAGAGAAAATTCGATTTCGATTATAAAGAACCGAAATGTTCGAATTAAGGTACATAAGGAATCCAATTAAGGACTCTGATTTGAATCATGATCATCCACAAGGGTCTAATTATGGAGATAAAAAGATCCCATATGGATTTGTAGAAGTTGAAGATGCTTTGAATTCTTGCACGGGATGTGCTTAAGTCAAAACATGAAGTAAAATGCTTATGAGGTTGAGATGCTAGATATGTCAAGGCGACATATGAAGCAGAATTTGAAGGTTAAGTAAATGTACGAGGAAGATATTTTTGAAAACTGTGCATGGGGTTCTTTTAAGAAAAATATGTTTGATGTTTTTGAAACCTTATATATAATACTTTTGATATCATAAAGTAGGTGTACTAGGTAGGTATATTTATAAAAATATTTTAAAATCATACGAGATGAATTTTTTTGAAATTATGTATAAGGTTTTTGAAAAAAAATTAAATGATGATTTTCGAAATCATGCACTTGATAAGAAAATGTATTGTGTTAATATTGTCTTCAGACTATATGAAATATTTTGAAATTTGAAAGGTTGGTTTTGATAACATGGCCAATGTTTTTGAAATAACATAGACAATGTATCTTGAAAAATTGTTTTCAAACTATATGAAATGTTTTGAGATCATGAAGATTGTTTTGAAATACTGGTACTGTGTATGTTGAAAAATCAAAACGTAATGGGTATGAGATTTGAAAATACCCTTAGTTATTTAACCAAGGATTTCAAAAGCACAGATGTGCAGAAGCATGATCACTCATAATGTCACTTTATTTTCTGTACTTTGTTTCTTAGAATGAAACGAGTACTTAAAATTTTCAAAGGAATCATGAGCGATCATTTGAAAGAGAGAAACACAAGAGTAGTTTGTAAGGTACATAGTTCCTTGATGTAGGCATCATAGGAAAAGCCATATACACCTAGCAGGGGGTTGAGCTGGTTGGTTGGGGACGGCTTTACCATTGTGAGCGACCATGGCAAAGTTCTGAGAAGCCTTTCGCTTCTTTGACTTCTTAGGGAATCGTTCATCCATGGTCTTTGATTCCTCGATTGGTTTATTGGCTGATGGTGCTGTCACCTGACTAGGTCCTGCCTGTCTTGGTGACTCTTGAGTGGCTTCATCCTAGAGATGATACATGGCAGTAGCTAATTCCACAATCTTCAGGACTACTTCGCCTATTCGCCGAGCGAATTTGGCTGCTTGCTCAGATATTTGAGCGTCATCGTGATGAAGAGACATTCTTGAAGGAAAAGAAAGGTATAGGGAGAGACAGGTGAAAGGTTATTGGACAATCAAAACAGAATGATAACGCATGAAAATTGCGATCATTTGTTTGTTACCTAAGGCAAACAAATGAGACGGTGACTAATCAAGGTAAACAGGTCTTATTAATGTATCACTGAAGACATGCTCGCCTATAAGTGAACACTCATCCCAAGAATTCCCAGGTAAGCACAACTGGTCTTGCGTCTGATGAGATGTATACGAAGTGCTTGCCTAGACAGAAAACCCAGAATACAGGCATTCACCCTTCCAGTTTGCACGTGTTCACACTATTTAAAACCCAAAACCTTGACGAGATTTTGAAAATTCAAAGGGATTCAAAACCTTATAACTGAGGGTTCAAAACCTTGTAATAAATCATCCTAGAACAGATGATTAGTTTTCAAAGCGGTTTTGAAATTTATGTTCTTGTTGTGGTCGTCACCTAAGGATAGGTGACAGTATTGTTTTATGACTAAACGCAAGTAAACTCGCGTTAGGGTCCTAAGAAAGTTATAGACTAGGTCAAAGCATTACTAATAACCTAATTCCCTATAACCATTGGCTCTGATACCATCTTTTCTGTCACACCCCGACCACGTGGAACATACAAAACGTGGCGGAAACATCGGGGAGTGTTGTAACAGAATTAATGTTTCACAACCATGGAAATTAAAGTTTCGTTTTATTCAATATAAGTGTTACAATGTCTAACAAACATGAAAAATACAACATAATTAACTAGTCTGCATCTTTTATTGTCACTAAGGCCCATGTCCGCCTAAGTGTAACTTGATCAATCCTATGCTTCATTTCCTGAAAAACACATGTGAAAATATGGTACGTCAGCATAAAAATGCCGGTGAGATACATAGGTTTTGTGAAAATAAGATTCATGACTTCTGTTTAAGAAAATGTTTAGTCATGAACCTTGTAATTTGCTTTGTCTTTGTAAATCATTTGAAAAAAACATAAGTTCAGATGATACATATAAATAAGTGAATAATGCATGGTTAAATGAATAGCCATGTAAAAATGAGTTTGTATAAGTTAAGTTGTTTGTAAATCAATGTCTTGTGAAAAATATGTTATTTGCATAAAATGTTCTATGTCTCAAACTGAAATGATTCAAATAACGCTACGACATGTAATACCATACAAACACTTATATATAGGAAGTACCAGCGGCGTATCCACCATGCTTGTATCATATTACACCCGTATCGTTACTTAATCACTTAATCAAACCAAACCAACAATGTAAATTGTCCATGTATAAATGAATTTGTCAAATGTATTGAATAATATGTCAAAATGCATGATCAATGTAAATCATGTAATGTGTAACCTAAATGATATGTATGGCTAGTGAAAACGCATCAACTAAACCATAGGTGAAATGCATAAAAACAAAGTATTGAAGTAAAACTGTGTTTAAATCAACGTTATGTTTTGTGTAAATGCATGACCAATGTCAATCATGTTAAAATGTCTATGTCTAATGTCTATGTCAAAATGTCCTGTATGGCTAGCGAAATGTGTCAACTAAACCATATGCACGAGAACATAGTATTGAAGTAAAACGTAGTTTAAATCAACATTATGTCTTGTGAAAATGCATGATCAAGGTCAATCATGTTAAAATGTCTATGTCTAATGTCTATGTCAAAATGTCCTGTATGGCTAGCGAAATGTCTCAACTAAACCATATGCACAAAAGCAAAGTCTTGAAGTAAAACTGTGTTTAAATCAATATTATGTCTTGTGTAAATGCATGCTGAACTGATAATGAACATTTATGCGGTGTTGTTCCAATGCATACATCCAAGCCTTGCGACTGAGGTGATAAACCCTTAAACAAATTAAAGGTCTATCTGAGTAAATATCATCGAATTCGGTCATTCCTTTACTGTCCCCTTTCCCTGGGATGTCCGGAACGGGAGTTGTCAATTCCTATGGTACCACTACCTACTAACGAACGGCGTAGCTAATGTTAATGAATGTATTGTCCCATTTAACAAACCAAATGTCATACCAAAATGTAAGCATGTGATGAAATGAATCTGTACTAAGTATGCAACAAATGAACATACATAGCATGTGACGTGATGTGATGTAAAACAATGTACTAAGTATGAACTAAATGAACATACATAGCATAACATGTCATGTAAAACGATGTACTAAGTATGCACGCTATATACATACATAGCATAAAATGTAATGAAATCATGTACTATAATGTACTAACGAACATAGCAGGTATATGATGTGAAAACAGGAAAGCATGAAAGTAACAAGTAGGCACATGTGTTCCACCCCAAAACAGTTTGGAAAACAGTAAAAGAGGGGTCTATGTACTCACTTGAGAATGCTCAGTAGTCCTTGAGTAACAACCAAACAATGCTAGAGATCACGGAAATCAAACGGCACCTAATATAGGTAACTATGTTAATTAACCGGACCTATATCGGAAGATTGGGTAGCATTAGGGTTTGTAAACCAAATGAGTGTAGGAACTCATATGATATGGTTTAACAAAGCCTACATGCTAAATGAAACTTAACCTAAGTGTCTACGACCCATTACGACCCGTTTAGGAAGCTTATGCTACTTTAACGCGTCGTTCGCGTGAAACGCGTTTGGACCGCCTAACTAGCCCTATGACAAGTGTTATATGCCTAATCATGTTACATAATCAGTTATGTGACAAAGGTTTAGGTTACATATGCTTAATTACCAATTATACATGAAAAGGGTGTTCTGGTAATTTACCTAAGGCATATAAACTACCTATCATACAACTACTTAAACGATGTGACCATAGGGTATAACCTCGGAAGGTTATTCCCTACCTACTATGGTCACCTAATATATTTGGTCAGATCCTAATGATCGACCAAATGGGTCGAGTTCGAAGGTATAGGCGATTTATTAGATCGCCTACCCTACGACTCTAGACAACGTGGTAATCAGTGGGCATAGTCCCAAAGGACTATGACCAACGTGATTACACTCACGTTGCGAAGTTCAAACGAACTTCGCATTGACCATTACTGGTCAACGCTGAAAGTGACTCGAAAAGCAGTAAAATAAGGAAAAGAACGAAAGAAAACTAACCCAGGGTCCCCGAATGCTAATCCCGACTTCAAGAACTCAGGTATGAAACAATGGTTTCAACTTAGAGCTCTCAAAATCAGAATTCTTGTAAGAAATAGCAATGGGGGGTATGGGGTATATATAGTTTTCGGGTAACCGTTAGGATCGTTTCTTGGAAAAGGGGAAACGATCAAGGCCGTACATGTGTTGGAAGGTTAGGGTGACTAAAATTCCATCCATATCACATGACTAGACAAATGAAAACATGTGGTGGAGGATTAAATGGCTGCAACTTGTGATTAGAAACATTTAATCTGGTCAGAAGGTGGGAAGCGGCCCGCTTTAGGATTAGCCAAACACAATGCGGGCCGCCTGAGCATGTCAGATCAGAAACAACTTTCAAAAATGACAGTTTAGGTCCCTGCACGTGTTTAAGGCCATTTCCGACACTTCTAAGGCCCGTAAAGCCAACTTTAAGGCCCTAAAATGATGCCTAAACATTGTGGACTTGAAACATGTTCAAAAATATGTCGGATGATGGTTCGTTTGGTCGTACGAACGCGATGTTCGCTTAATTACGACGGAATGCGCATAAGCGCGAAAAACGATCCAAATGACGAAACGAATGGATTTTTCTTAAGGCGAACACTAAAATATAATGTAGTCATGCTTACATAAATTTTTGAATGTCCAGATGTATTCAGAACGTAAGTTATACGCGAAAATGCAAACTTGTGCACTTTTTGACACTTTTAGTCCCTGAATGACACAAAAGTTTATTTTAGCATACCGAACACCTCAGAGCCTATTTCTAAGCTATGTGAAGGATATTTATGGTATGTTTAACTTATGGTCATGTTCCGGAATGTCTGTCACAGTTCAAATTGGCATACTTTCGCAGTTTGTCAACTTTAGTCCCTGTAAGCGAATTAACTTGATTTCAGCATACCAAACATTCCAAAACTTATATCTAAGTTATGTAAAGGTTATTTAAGGTATGTTAAGCCTATTTCACTATTCCGGAGTGTTTGTTGCATTAAACTGGTTATATTTACGCATTGGTGCGCGTATAACCTTCCAGAAAGCGATTTAGAGTTTGAAATCGAATAAGAATCGATATGTGCAAATGATACACATATTTTTACAAATCCCAAGTATGAAATATAATATTTCATTGGTTTGGTACTTGTTTGATGGCCGTAAAGGCACAGGTGTTACAAAAAGAACTTTGTCGGTTAAAATCTACGAACATACAAGAAGACATGCTAAAAGTTTACTAAAATGTTAAAAATGTTGGATAAAAGCTATGTTGTCGTGTAAATCTTGTAAGACTTGTCTTGTTATAATTATTTAGTGCCGATCTATGTTGTGGTAGCTCGGATCATCATCTAACCCGGATTAGTCATGATCAAGAATCATGGCATAGAGTTTGTTTAAGTGTACAAAGGGTTAAATGATGAAACTCTACCACACATTAAACATGAACTTGTGTAAAATCGATTTTACTTATGAAATAGTGTTCAAAACTAGTAGATCTACGGATCTACAAACGGTATTTTCAAAGGACCACGTGTCAAGAGAAAACATACTTTTAAAGACGGATCTTTCATAAACAAGAATGATTTTAGCAAACACACAAGTGTGTAAATACTTGTGTAACACTAAGTTTCGACAAGGAACTAGTATTGTCAAATTCTACAAGAAGTTGTAAAGATGAAATTCCTTTAAAAACGAGACTTTCAAGAAACGAAGTTGATTTATATAAAACTAAAAATAGTGGGATTTATCACGCATTTTTGGATAAACCACAAGTTCATGTAATTTATGCGATTTATATATATATTTTGACTAATTTTGGAAAGTTGTTATTGGTTGAATGAGAAAATTGTTGATTTGAATTATAAAAGAAAATGATACGCTTGAAAGCGTGGCCACCTCCAGTTACAGGGGAAACTCTGGCGAAATTTTTCTAAAAACCTAACACTTAGGAATATTTTCACTACAAGTGTTGTAAATCTACTTTTGACTTGTTTTCAAAACGTAAGTTTCGCCACGACTTTATTTACGAAACATCGGAGGTGGGGTTTTCACAAAATGAAACGGGGTAAATATATATTTGATATATATATATTTTTATAGCGTCACTTGTAAAATGTTTATGATTATTTTGTGAAATATACGGATATTATTTTTAGAGTAAAAATAATATTACCAAGTACTAATGATTCCAGAAATAATGCATACGCCTTCATAATTAATAATAAGTTACAACGGTATAATTATTACCACCTGATCTTTAAAACGTAACTTACGCATCTTAAGAAAATATTTATGAGCGCGTATTTTTGTCAAAGTATTATTTTGGGAAGAATATTTATATTTTGAAGTAAGGAATAAAATATATTAAGTGAGACTTAATAATGTATTTCGAATTTTACGAGCACGCATGTATTAAATCCCCCATCCTTGGGAAGGAGAATAATTACCAAGTATTTACAAAGATATAAACACGAAATAGTTGTCTAACTATTTCCCAAAAACTTAAACCTTAAGCTAAGGCACGGCCGTCCGTCTAATAGACTTAGTACGTGTAGGTCGTCGCACAACTGCTTGATCAGGAGATATACTTGGTAGAGACGCACCACTTGGAGTTCATGTCCCCCTTTTCTCTAACTGTTTTCCGTTTTCTAAACTACGGGGGTGAAATACATGTTACTATGATTCCGAATAATTCTTACATGGTATGGTTAGCGTAAGGAGGGTTATTATTCAGATCATTTGAGTGGGTAGGCGGAAACTTAAGGCCATTAATCCTCAGGGTAGGACAGAGGGGCAGGAGCGGTAGATCTATCTGAGTGTAGCGAGCCCAGCCCCAGGCCCAAACAGAACGGACCTCGGGGTGACTTTGTACCCAACGCATAAATCTGCTAGGTTTGAGTCTTCCTACTTGCATTTCACACATATCAATGGCCTTGCAAACCATTGGTGATCTCTTTTTCCTTATTTGCTACATACCAGGGTTTTTATACATACAAAGGTTTATTTACTCACTTACACATGAACTCGCTCAACATTATTGTTGATTTTTCAACTTACATGTATTTCAGGGAATTAAAGATCTGGCGCGGTATGTTGTGTTTTCCAGCTGCATATGGGTTCCGAGGTCATCCCGGTTTAGGAAATGTGACTTTTCCTGGACGAGTCACAAATCTTAAACTGCGTTTTACTCATGTTGATATTTATGTCTTTCAAAACAATGTTTTATGTTATGGTGTTGTAGTCCCTAAGACAATGTTATGTTACTTCGGTTTTAAAACTTAAATCTATGGTTGATCTTGCATGGTTTTATTATCATATAGCTTTGTTATGATTAAGCTATGGTATTAAGAAGTCACACCAAATTAACCACGCTTCCGCAAAGCCAGGGTGTGACATTTTGAAACTTTTCTGAAACTGATAGGCAGTGGCGTAGCGCGAGCCCTAAGGGTCTTACCAGTGGCGCTACGCCAGCACCTTATCTGGGCAGAAACATTGCATCTAGTCCGTTTTCACTTTCGCACATGGTTTTGGCAATACCGTGGGCTCAAATGGTTTTGTAAAACCACTATCTTGAGGTGTATGGCCAAGATCAAATCACGGTTAACGAGGAACGATCTTAACGGCTCTACGAATCCTATAAATACCCCACCCCCATTTGCTTCAAAACCCACTAGAATCTTGATTTGAGAAGCTCTAAGTTGAAACCATTGTTTCATACCTGAGCTACTTGGATCGAGGTTAGCATTCGGGGACCCTTCGTAAGTATTATTTCGTTCTTTTATTGCTTTTCGAGTCTTTTCGAGTCTGAAAGTCAAACTTTGTTTGACTTTCTGCATTGACCAGTTTATGGTCAATGCGAAGTTCGTTTGAACTTCGCAACGTGAGTGTAATCACGTTGGTTATAGTCCCTTGGTACTATGCCTACTGATTACCACGTTGTCTAGGGTCGTAGGGTAAGCGATCTAATAAATCGCTTATACCTTCGAACCCGACCCATTTGGTCGATCATTAGGATCCGACCAAACACATTAGGTGACCATAGTATATAGGGAATAACCTTCCGAGGTTATACCTTATGGTCGCTTTGTTTAAGTAGTTGTATGATAGGTAGTTTATATGCCTTAGGTAAATTACCAGAATACCCTTTTCATGTATAATTGGTAATTAAGCATATGTAACCTAAACTTTTGTCACATAACTGATTATGTAACATGTTTAGGCATATAACACTTGTCATAGGACTAGTTAGGCGGTCCGAACGCGTTTCACGCGAACGACGCGTTAAAGTAGCATAAGCTACCTTAATGGGTCGTGATGGGTCGAAAGCACTTAGGTTAGGTTTCATTTAGTATGTAGGCTTTGTTAAACCATATGACACGAGTCTCTATACTCGTTTGGTTTACGAACCCTCATTCTATCTAAATCCTCCGATTTAGGTCCGGTTTATTAACATAGTTACCTATATTAGGTGTCGTTTGATATCCGCGATCTCTAGCATTGTTTGGTTGTTACTCAAGGACTACTAAGCAATCTCAAGTGAGTACATAGACCCCTCTTTTACTGTTTTCCAAACTGTTTTGGGGTGAAACACATGTGCCTACTTGTTACTTTCATGCTTTCCTGCTTTCACATCATATACTTGCTATGTTCATTAGTACATTTATAGTACATGATTTCATTGTTTTACATTACATTTTATACTATGTGTGCCCATTGTGTGCATACTTTGTACATCGTTTTACATTACATTTTATGCTATGTATGTCCATTTAGTTCATACTTAGTACATCGTTTTACATTATATTTTATGCTATGTATGTCCATTTAGTTCATACTTAGTACATCGTTTTACATCATATCACATACTATGTATGTTCATTTGTTGCATACTTAGTACAGTTGTTTTTGTCACACCCCGACCACGTAGAACATACAAAACGTGGCGGAAATGTCGGGGAGTGTTGTAACAGAATTAATTGTTTCAAATCCATGGCAATTGAAGTTTCGTTTTATTGATTTAAAGTGTTACAATGTCTTAACAAACAAGGAAATACAACATAATTAACTAGTCTTGCATCTTTTATTGTCACTAAAACCCAAGTCTGCCTATGTGTATCTTGATCATCTTATGCAACAGCTCCTGAAAAACACATGTGAAAATAGGTACGTCAGCATAAAAATGCCTGTGAGATACATAGGTTTTGTGAAAATAGGTTTCATGACTTATGTTTGAGAAAATGTTTAGTCATGAACCTTGTAATTTGCTTTGTCTTTGTAAATCATTTGAAAAACAATAAGTTCAGATGATATGTATAAATAAGAAAATAATGCATGGTTAAATGAGTAACCATGTAAAATGAGTTTGTATAAGTTAAGTTGTTTGTAAAACAATGTATTGTGAAAAGTATGTTATTTGTATAAAATGTTATATGTATCAAACTGAAATGATTTAAATAACGCTACGATATATGTAATACCATACAAACACTTATATATAGGAAGTACCAGCGGCGTATCCACCATGCTTGTATCATATTACACACGCATCGTTACTTAATCACTTAATCAAACCAAACCAACAATGTAATAAGTCTATGTTTAAACCAATTAGTCAAAAGTCCTTGTATAAACCATGTCAAATGTTTATAGTCCAAAAGTAGTCAAGTAATGTATAACCAAAATGATATGTATGGTAAGTAAAATTTAGACTACTTAAACCATAAGTAAAAATGTACAAAACAAAGTATTGAAGTAAAACTTGGTTTAAATCAAAGTTATGTTTTGTAAGATATATGCATGCTATACTGAATATGAACATTTATGCGGTATTGTGAAAATTCATACATCCAAGCCTTGAGACAGACGGATAACTATGTAAAAGTGAGTTATCAAGAGAATATGTATTCGGATTCGGTCATTCCTTTCATCCCCTTTCCCTGGGATGTCCGGAACGGGATTTGTCAAGTCCTATGGTACCACTACCTACTAACGAACGGCATGATCGGTGTTAATGAATGTATAGTATAGTTTAAACAAACCAAATGTCATACCAAAATGTAAGCATGTTTTATGAAGATAATGTACCTAGTATGCTAGAGTAAACATACAGGGTAGAGCTGTAAAACAATGTGTCCATATGTTACTGGAACATATGCAACAGAGATGCAGTATAAAACAATGTACTAAGTATGCAAAGTCATCATACAAAGTAGAAAAGTCATGTAAAACAATGTACTAAGTATGCAAAGTCATCATACAAAGCATAGAACACCATGAAATCATGTACTATAAATGTACTAATGAACATAGCAAGTATATGATGTGAAAACAGGAAAGCACGAAAGTAACAAGTAGGCACATGTGTTTCACCCCAAAACAGTTTGGAAAACAGTAAAAGAGGGGTCTATGTACTCACTTGAGATTGCTCAGAAGTCCTTGAGTAACAACCAAACAATGCTAGAGATGGCGGATATCAAACGGCACCTAATATAGGTAACTATGTTAATTAACCGGACCTAGATCAGAAGATCGGGTAGCATTAGGGTTTGTAAACCAAACGAGTGTAGAGACTCGTGTAGTATGGTTCAACAAAGCCTACATACTAATTGAAACCTAACATAATTGTTTACGACCCATTACGACCCGTTTAGGTAGCTTATGCTACTTTAACGCGTCGCTCGCGTGAAACGCGTTCGGACCGCCTAACTAGCCCTATGACAAGTGTTATATGCCTAAACATGTTACATAATCAGTTATGTGACAAAGGTTTAGGTTACATATGCTTAATTACCAATTATACATGAAAAGGGGTATTCTGGTAATTTACCTAAGGCATATAAACTACCTATCATACAACTACTCAAACGATGTGACCATAGGGTATAACCTCGGAAGGTTATTCCCTTCCTACTATGGTCACCTAATGTATTTGGTCGGATCCTAATGATCGACCAAATGGGTCGAGTTCTAAGGTATAGGCGATTTATTAGATCGCCTACCCTACGACCCTAGACAACGTGGTAATCAGTGGGCATAGTCCCAAGGGACTATGACCAACGTGATTACAATCACGTTGCGAAGTTCAAACGAACTTCGCATTGACCATAAGCTGGTCAACGCTGAAAGTCAAATAAAGTTTGACTTTCTGACTCTAAAAGCATTAAAATAAAGAAAAGAACGAAAGAATACTTACGAAGGGTCCCCGAATGCTAATCCCGATTCAAGAATCTCAGGTATGAAACAATGGTTTCAACTTAGAGGTTCTCAAATCAGAATTCTTGTAATTTTGAAGCATGGGGGGTGGGGTATTTATAGTAAAAGGTCCACCGTTAAGATCGTTTCATGGAAAACGTGCCTTAATCCCACCCGTACAAGTGTCGGGACCTTATGGTGACTAAAATGTGATCCTTATCAGATGACTAGACAAATGAGAATGTGTGGTGGTGGATCAAACAGCTGCAATCTGCTGTTAGAAACATTTAACCTGGTCAGAAGGTCTGACGTGGGCCGCCTAGGAGTCACAGATCAGAACAAAGTTTCAGAAATGTCAGTTTCAGTCCCTGCACGTGTTTAAGGCCATTTCCGACACTTCTAAGGCCCGTAAAGCCAACTTTAAGGCCCTAAAATGTTGCCTAAACATTGAGGACATGAAACATGCTCAAAAATATGCCGGGTGTTGGTTCGTTTGGTCGTACGAACGCGATGTTCGCTTAATTACGACGGAATGCGCATAAGCGCGAAAAACGATCCAAATGACGCGACGAATGGATTTTTGGCAAGCCAAACACTAAAGTATAATATAGTCATGCTTACATAAATTTTTGGATGTCCGGATGTATTCAGAACGTAAGTTATGCGCGAAAATGCAAACTTGTGCACTTTTTGACACTTTTAGTCCCTGAATGACACAAAAGTTTATTTTAGCATACCGAACACCTCAAAGCCTATTTCTAAGCTATGTGAAGGATATTTATGGTATGTTTAACTTATGGTCATGCTCCGGAATGTCTGTTACAGTTCAAATTGGCATACTTTCGCAGTTTGTCAAATTTAGTCCCTGTAAGCGATTTAACTTGATTTTGCCATACCAAAGCCTTTAAAACTTATTTCTAAGTTATGTAAAGGTTATTTAAGGTATGTTAAGCCTATGTCACTATTCCAGAGTGTTTTTTGCATTAAACTAGTTATATTTACGCATCGGTGCGCGTATAACCTTCCAGAAAGCGATTTAGAGTTTGAAATTGAACAAGAATTGATATGTGCAAATGATACACATATTTTTACAAATCCCAAGTATGAAATATAATATTTAATTGGTTCGGTATTTGTTTGATGGCCATGGAGGCACAGGTGTTACAGTCTCCCCTACTTTAGGAAATTTCGTCCCGAAATTTATTTAGAGGAAACTTATGAGAGCTTGAAAACATGAAGTTGAAAAGATCGAACAATATTGATTAGGGTTCTGAACTTCTAGTAACCTTTAATAACATCGTGATTGCAATGTAAGAGGGATACTTATATACAAGTATATGAAGCGTCATTGGTGCGTCCACCGTACCTCCATTACATCGTTCTCATTTCGTTATTGTTGTCACTATCGGTTCTTACACATAATAAATCTTACTGGGTTTATGTGCACTAAATTTCATAATTATGTACGCGTCCATAATCAGACAATTCCTTGCACAGTTTACACAGTCTATTTTATAATATGTAGGGGAAAACCAAATGAACAACCCGGTGATGAGCGTGACTAGACCACCATAGGGTCCTTTTGACTAAATCAATAATTGATCTAAATAGACTTATCAAGGAGTCTGTCCAGCTACATCACTAGATGTCGCCCTTTAACCAAATTGTGAATCAATCTTTTAGACTAGACCGCTAAAAGGATCTCTTATGAAACATGGAGCGGTACTTATATAATCCAAGGGTCTTAACTATTACATAGAAGCCCATTAAGGATCGAAGGTAGTACCTTTTGAATATCCTGCTACGAATCCCTCATATGAAGATATGAAAGATTCTGCGAGGATTTGGATAACGAATATCCAGAGTATTAAAAACACAAAAATGCATAAAAGAAAACATAAGATGAATAAACACATAGTCACATAACCACAAAATTGTTTAACTAGAAGTTTGTTCTGCTAACAGAGTACATGTATTTAAAGCACACTAGGAATCCATCTCGTGGATTTCATTTGGCACTTTAAACATTATCAAGAATCTAACTATAAAGATAGAAAGATTCAAAAAGAAAATTCGATTTCGATTACTAGGAACCGAAGTGTTCAAATTAAGGTACATAAGGAATCCAATTAAGGACTCTGATTTGAATGATGATTATCCACAAGGGTCTAATTGTGGAGATAAAAAGATCCCATATGGATTTTAGAAGTTGAAGATGTTTTGAAATCTTGCACGGGATGTGCTTAAGTCAAAACATGAAGTAAAATGCTTATGAAGTTGAGATGCTAGATATGTCAAGGCGACATATGAAGCAGAATTTGAAGGTTAAGTAAATGTGTGAGGAAAATATATTTGGAAGACTATGCATGGGGTAAAAAAAATGTTTTTGAAACCTTATATATAATACTTTTTGAAATCATAAAGTAGGTGTATTAGGTAGATATATTTACAAAAATGTTTTAAAATCATGCGAGATGAAAGTTTGAAATTATGTATAAGGTTTTTGAAAGACATGAATGATGCTTTTCGAAATCATGCACTCGATCAGAAAATGTATTGTGTTAATATTGTCTTCAGACTATATGAAATATTTTGAAATTAGAAAGGTTGGTTTTGATAACATGGCCAATGTTTTTGAAATAACATAGACAATGCATCTAGAAAAATTGTTTTCAAACTATATGAAATGTTTTGAGATCATGAAGATTGTTTTTGAAATACTGGTACTGTGTATGTTGAAAAATCAAAACGTAATGGGTATGAGATTTGAAAATACCCTTAGTTATCTAACCAAGGATTTAAAGGCACAGATGTGCGAAAAGAACGATTACTCATAATGTCACTTAATTTTCTGTACTTTGTTTCTTAGAGTGAAACGAGTACTTAAAATTTTCGAGGGAATCATGAGCAATCATTTGAAAGAGAGAAATCACAAGAGTAGTTTGTAAGGTACATAGTTCCTTGATGTAGGTATCATAGGAAAAGCCATACACACCTAGCAGGGGGTTGAGCTGGTTGGTTGGGGACTGCTTTACCATTGTGAGCGACCATGGCGAAGTTCTGGGAAGCCTTTCGCTTCTTTGACTTCTTAGGGGATCGTTCATCCATGGTCTTTGATTCCTCGATTGGTTTATTGGCTGATGGTGTTGTCGCCTGACTAGGTCCTGCCTGTCTTGGTGACTCTTGAGTGGCTTCATCCTGGAGATGATACATGGCAGTAGCTAATTCAACAGTCTTCAGGACTACTTCGCCTATTCGCTGAGCGAATTTTGGCTGCTTGCTCAGATATCTGGGCGTCATCGTGATGAAGATACATTCTTGAAGAAAAAGAAAGGCATAGGGAGAAATAGGTGAAAGATTATTGGATAATCAAAACAGAAAGATAACGCATGAAAATTGCGATCATTTGTTTGTTACCTAAGGCAAACAAATGAGACGGTGACTAATCAAAGTAAATGGGTCAAAAATAATGTATCGCGAAGACATGCTCGCCTATAAGTGAACACTCATCCCAAGAATTCCCAGGTAAGCACAACTGGTCTCGCGTCTGATGAGATGTATACGAAGTGCTTGCCTAGACAGAAAACCCAGAATACAGGCATTCACCCTTCCAGTTTGCACGTGTTCACATTATTTAAAACCCAAAACCTTGACGAAGTTTTGAAAACTCAAAGGGGTTCAAAACCATATACTAGAGAGTTCAAAACCTTACAATAGAGGGTTCAAAACCTAGTAATCAATCATCCTAGAACTGATGATTAGTTTTCAAAGCGGTTTTGAAATTTATGTTCTTGTTGTGGTCATCGCCTAAGGATAGGTGACGGTATTGTTTTATGACTAAACGCAAGTAAACTCGTGTTAGGGTCCTAAGAAGGTTATAGACTAGGTCAAAGCATTACTAATAACCTAATTCCCTATAACCATTGGCTCTGATACCATCTTTTCTGTCACACCCCGACCACGTAGAACATACAAAACGTGGCGGAAATGTCGGGGAGTGTTGTAACAGAATTAATTGTTTCAAATCCATGGCAATTGAAGTTTCGTTTTATTGATTTAAAGTGTTACAATGTCTTAACAAACAAGGAAATACAACATAATTAACTAGTCTTGCATCTTTTATTGTCACTAAAGCCCAAGTCTGCCTATGTGTATCTTGATCATCTTATGCAACAGCTCTTGAAAAACACATGTGAAAATAGGTACGTCAGCATAAAAATGCCTGTGAGATACATAGGTTTTGTGAAAATAGGTTTCATGACTTATGTTTGAGAAAATGTTTAGTCATGAACCTTGTAATTTGCTTTGTCTTTGTAAATCATTTGAAAAACAATAAGTTCAGATGATATGTATAAATAAGAAAATAATGCATGGTTAAATGAGTAACCATGTAAAATGAGTTTGTATAAGTTAAGTTGTTTGTAAAACAATGTATTGTGAAAAGTATGTTATTTGTATAAAATGTTATATGTATCAAACTGAAATGATTTAAATAACGCTACGATATATGTAATACCATACAAACACTTATATATAGGAAGTACCAGCGGCGTATCCACCATGCTTGTATCATATTACACACGCATCGTTACTTAATCACTTAATCAAACCAAACCAACAATGTAATAAGTCTATGTTTAAACCAATTAGTCAAAAGTCCTTGTATAAACCATGTCAAATGTTTATAGTCCAAAAGTAGTCAAGTAATGTATAACCAAAATGATATGTATGGTAAGTAAAATTTAGACTACTTAAACCATAAGCAAAAATGTACAAAACAAAGTATTGAAGTAAAACTTGGTTTAAATCAAAGTTATGTTTTGTAAGATATATGCATGCTATACTGAATATGAACATTTATGCGGTATTGTGAAAATTCATACATCCAAGCCTTGAGATAGACGAATAACTATGTAAAAGTGAGTTATCAAGAGAATATGTATTCGGATTCGGTCATTCCTTTCATCCCCTTTCCCTGGGATGTCCGGAACGGGATTTGTCAAGTCCTATGGTACCACTACCTACTAACGAACGACATGATCGGTGTTAATGAATGTATAGTATAGTTTAAACAAACCAAATGTCATACCAAAATGTAAGCATGTTTTATGAAGATAATGTACCTAGTATGCTAGAGTAAACATACAGGGTAGAGCTGTAAAACAATGTGTCCATATGTTACTGGAACATATGCAACAGAGATGCAGTATAAAACAATGTACTAAGTATGCAAAGTCATCATACAAAGTAGAAAAGTCATGTAAAACAATGTACTAAGTATGCAAAGTCATCATACAAAGCATAGAACACCATGAAATCATGTACTATAAATGTACTAATGAACATAGCAAGTATATGATGTGAAAACAGGAAAGCACGAAAGTAACAAGTAGGCACATGTGTTTCACCCCAAAACAGTTTGGAAAACAGTAAAAGAGGGGTCTATGTACTCACTTGAGATTGCTCAGAAGTCCTTGAGTAACAACCAAACAATGCTAGAGATGGCGGATATCAAACGGCACCTAATATAGGTAACTATGTTAATTAACCGGACCTAGATCGGAAGATCGGGTAGCATTAGGGTTTGTAAACCAAACGAGTGTAGAGACTCGTGTAGTATGGTTCAACAAAGCCTACATACTAATTGAAACCTAACATAATTGTTTACGACCCATTACGACCCGTTTAGGTAGCTTATGCTACTTTAACGCGTCGCTCGCGTGAAACGCGTTCGGACCGCCTAACTAGCCCTATGACAAGTGTTATATGCCTAATCATGTTACATAATCAGTTATGTGACAAAGGTTTAGGTTACATATGCTTAATTACCAATTATACATGAAAAGGGGTATTCTGGTAATTTACCTAAGGCATATAAATTACCTATCATACAACTACTCAAACGATGTGACCATAGGGTATAACCTCGGAAGGTTATTCCCTTCCTACTATGGTCACCTAATGTATTTGGTCGGATCCTAATGATCGACCAAATGGGTCGAGTTCGAAGGTATAGGCGATTTATTAGATCGCCTACCCTACGACCCTAGACAACGTGGTAATCAGTGGGCATAGTCCCAAGATACTATGACCAACGTGATTACAATCACGTTGCGAAGTTCAAACGAACTTCGCATTGACCATAAGCTGGTCAACGCTGAAAGTCAAACAAAGTTTGACTTTCTGACTCTAAAAGCAATAAAATAAAGAAAAGAACGAAAGAATACTTACGAAGGGTCCCCGAATGCTAATCCCGATTCAAGAATCTCAGGTATGAAACAATGGTTTCAACTTAGAGGTTCTCAAATCAGAATTCTTGTAATTTTGAAGCATGGGGGGTGGGGTATTTATAGTAAAAGGTCCACCGTTAAGATCGTTTCATGGAAAACGTGCCTTAATCCCACCCGTACAAGTGTCGGGACCTTATGGTGACTAAAATGTGATCCTTATCAGATGACTAGACAAATGAGAATGTGTGGTGGTGGATCAAACAGCTGCAATCTGCTGTTAGAAACATTTAACCTGGTCAGAAGGTCTGACGTGGGCCGCCTAAGGATGTTAAGATCCTGAGGCGGGCCGCCTAGGAGTCACAGATCAGAACAAAGTTTCAGAAATGTCAGTTTCAGTCCCTGCACGTGTTTAAGGCCATTTCCGACACTTCTAAGGCCCGTAAAGCCAAATTTAAGGCCCTGAAATGTTGCCTAAACATTGAGGACATGAAACATGCTCAAAAATATGCCGGGTGTTGGTTCGTTTGGTCGTACGAACGCGATGTTCGCTTAATTACGACGGAATGCGCATAAGCGCGAAAAATGATCCAAATGACGCGACGAATGGATTTTTGGCAAGCCAAACACTAAAGTATAATATAGTCATGCTTACATAAATTTTTGGATGTCCGGATGTATTCAGAACGTAAGTTATGCGCGAAAATGCAAACTTGTGCACTTTTTGACACTTTTAGTCCCTGAATGACACAAAAGTTTATTTTAGCATACCGAACACCTCAAAGCCTATTTCTAAGCTATGTGAAGGATATTTATGGTATGTTTAACTTATGGTCATGCTCCGGAATGTCTGTTACAGTTCAAATTGGCATACTTTCGCAGTTTGTCAAATTTAGTCCCTGTAAGCGATTTAACTTGATTTTGCCATACCAAAGCCTTTAAAACTTATTTCTAAGTTATGTAAAGGTTATTTAAGGTATGTTAAGCCTATGTCACTATTCCAGAGTGTTTGTTGCATTAAACTAGTTATATTTACGCATCGGTGCGCGTATAACCTTCCAGAAAGCGATTTAGAGTTTGAAATTGAACAAGAATTGATATGTGCAAATGATACACATATTTTTACAAATCCCAAGTATGAAATATAATATTTCATTGGTTCGGTATTTGTTTGATGGCCGTGGAGGCACAGGTGTTACAGTTTTCATCACATGCTTACATTTTGTTATGACATTTGGGTTGTTTACAATGGAACAATACATTCATTAACATTAGCTACGCCATTCGTTAGTAGGTAGTGGTACCATAGGAATTGACAACTCCCGTTCCTGAAATCCAGGGTTTGTTTGGATTGGAAGGAATGACTGAATTCGATATACATAATTTAGATAAACCTTTAAGTTGTTTAAGGGTTTATCGCCACAGTCTCAAGGCTTGGATGTATGCATTTTCACAATACCGCATAGATGTTCGTATCAGTATAGCATGCATTTCCACAAAACATAGCTTTGATTTAAACCATGTTTTACTTCAATACTTTGTTTTTGTGCATATGGTTTAGTTGATACATTTCACTAGCCATACAGATCATTTTGGTTACACATTACATGATTTACATTTGACACATGAACATTATTGACATTGGTTACACATCACATGATTTACATTTGACACATAAACATTATTGACATTGGTTACACATTACATGATTTACATATTGACATAAACATTTTTGACATATTATTCAATACGTTTGGCAATTTGTTTAAACATAGACATCTTACATTGGTGGTTTGTTTGGGTAAGTGATTTGAGTAACGGTGCGTGTGTAATATGATACAAGCATGGTGGATACGCCGCTGGTACTTCCTATATATAAGTGTTTGTATGGTATTAAATATCGTAGCGTTATTTGAATCATTTCAATTTAAGATATATAACATTTTATACAAATAACATACTTTTCACAAGACATTCTTTTACAAACAACTTATCTTATACAAACTCATTTTACATGGTTATTCATTTAACCATACATTATTTTCTTAATTATACATATCATCTGATCTTATCGTTTTTCAAATGATTTACAAGACAAATCAAATTACAAGGTTCATGACTAGACATTTTCTTAAACAATAAGTCATGAATCCTATTTTCATAAACCTATGTATCTCACAGGCATTTTTATGCTGACGTACCTATTTTCACATGTGTTTCAGGATATGATGCATAGGATTTATCAAGACACACTTAGGCGGACTTGGTGTAACACCTGTGTCTCCACGGCCATCAAACAAATACCAAGCCAATGAAATATTGTATTTCATACTTTGGACTTGTATAAATATGTGTATCTTTTGCACATATCAACTCTTGTTCGATTTCAAGCTCTAAATCGCTTTCTGGAAGGTTATACGCGCACTGATGCGTAAATATAACCAGTTTAATGCAACGAACAATCCAGAATAGTGAAATAGGCTTAACATACCTTAAATAACCTTTACATAACTTAGAAATAAGTTTTGAAGGCTTTGGTATGGCAAAATCAAGTTAAATCGCTTACAGGGACTAAACTTGACAAACTGCGAAAGTATGTCAATTTGAACTGTAACGAACATTACGGAACATGACCATAAGTTAAACACACCTTAAATATCCTTTACATAGCTTAGAAATAGGCTTTGAGGGGTTCGGTGTGCTAAAATAAACTTTTGGGTCATTCAGGGACTAAAAGTGTCAAAAAGTGCACAAGTTTGCATTTTCGCGCATAACTTGCGTTCTGAATACATCTGGACATCCAAAAATTTATGTAAGCATGACTATATTATATTTTAGTGTTCGCCATAAGAAAAATCTATTCGTCGCGTCATTTTGATCGTTTTTCGCGCTTGTGCGCATTTCGTCGTAATTAAGCGAACATCGCGATCGTACGGCCAAACGAACCGACATCCTTGATATTTTTGAGCATGTTTTGAGTTCCCTATACTTTAACTTCATTTTAGAGCCTTGAAATGAGGTTAACGGGGTTCAAACGCATCGAAAATCGCTTAAAACACGTGCAGGGACCATTTCTGCCAATTTTGAAAGTTTGCTGAAACAAGGGGGCAGTGGCGTAGCGCCACTGCATGTGCCCTTACCCGTCGCGCTACGCGACTGCCTATTCTGGGCAGAAAACATGCAGAAACTCAGTTTTTCGCATTCGGGACCAGATTCGATGTATTAGCCGTTGTTTAATTCACAACCACACATTCTAACTTGCTTAGTCAGCGGATAAGGATGGAATTTAGGCACCATAACATTCCGACAAGTGTACGGATGTGATTAAGGCACGATATTCGACAAACGATCTTAACGGTTCGGGTATTCCTATAAATACCCATCCACCCCCATTGCTTTAATCACTAGAATTCTGAATTGAGAACCTCGAAGTTGAAACCATTGTTTCATACCTGAGATTCTTGAATCGGGATTAGCATTCGGGGACCCTTCGTAAGTATTCTTTCGTTCTTTTCCTTATTTTACTGCTTTTCGAGTCAGAAAGTCAAACTTTGTTTGACTTTCAGCGTTGACCAGTAATGGTCAATGCGAAGTTCGTTTGAACTTCGCAACGTGAGTGTAATCACGTTGGTCATAGTCCCTTGGGACTATGCCCACTGATTACCACGTTGTCTAGGGTCGTAGGGTAGGCGATCTGATAAATCGCCTATACCTTCGAACCCGACCCAGTTTGGTCGATCATTAGGATCCGACCAAATACATTAGGTGACCATAGTGTAGGGAATAACCTTCCGAGGTTATACCTTATGGTCACATCGTTTAAGTAGTTGTATGATAGGTAGTTTATATGCCTTAGGTAAATTACCAGAATACCCTTTTCATGTATAATTGGTAATTTAGCATATGTAACCTAAACTTTTGTCACATAACTGATTATGCAAAATGTTTAGGCATATAACACTTGTCATAGGACTAGTTAGGCGGTCCGAACGCGTTTCACGCGAACGACGCGTTAAAGTAGCATAAGCTTCCTAAACGGGTCGTAATGGGTCGTATATAATTATGTTAGGTTTCAATTAGTATGTAGGCTTTGTTGAACCATACTACACGAGTCTCAGTACTCGTTTGGTTTACAAACCCTCATGCTACCCGATCTTCCGATTTAGGTCCGGTTTAATAACATAGTTACCTATATTAGGTGCCGTTTGATATCCGTGATCTCTAGCATTGTTTGGTTGTTACTCAAGGACTACTAAGCAATCTCAAGTGAGTACATAGACCCCTCTTTTACTGTTTTCCAAACTGTTTTGGGGTGGAACACATGTGCCTACTTGTTACTTTCGTGCTTTCCTGTTTTCACATCATATACTGCTATGTTCGTTAGTACATTATAGTACATGATTTTATGACATTTCATGCTAGGTGTGCCCATTGTGTGCATTACTTAGTACATCGTTTTTTATTACATTTCATGCTAGGTGTGCCCATTGTGTGCATTACTTGGTACATCGTTTTTCATTACATTTCATGCTAGGTGTGCCCATTGTGTGCATTACTTGGTACATCGTTTTTCATTACATTTCATGCTAGGTGTGCCCATTGTGTGCATTACTTGGTACATCGTTTTTCATTACATTTCATGCTAGGTGTGCCCATTGTGTGCATTACTTAGTACATCGTTTTACATTACATTTCATGCTAGGTGTGCCCATTGTGTGCATTACTTAGTACATTGTTTTACATTGCCGTTCTATTGCATATGCTTATCCAGCGTATGAACACATTTTACTACATTTTGAACCGTTGTAATCATTTGACTATGTGATCCGTTGATATCTGTGAACCGTTTGTATTTGTAACCGTTGAACCATGTGAACCGTTTGTAACTGTTGAACCGTTTGTATCCATTATATGATTTACATTTGACATGAACATTATTTTGGTGGTTTGGTTTGATTAAGTGATTAAGTAACGATGCGTGTGTAATATGATACAAACATGGTGGATACCCCGCTGGTACTTCCTATATATAAGTGTTTGTATGGTATTACATATCGTAGCGTTATTTGAATCATTTCAGTTTGAGACATAGAACATTTTATACAAATAACATACTTTTCACAAGACATTGTTTTACAAACAACTTATCTTATACAAACTCAGTTACATGGTTATTCATTTAACCATACATTATTCTTTTATCTATACATATCATCTGGACTTATTGATTTTCAAACGATTTACAAGACAAAGCAAATTACAAGGTTCATGACTAAACATTTTCTCAAACATAAGTCATGAAACCTATTTTCACAAAACCTATGTATCTCACAGGCATTTTTATGCTGACGTACCTATTTTCACATGTGTTTTCAGGTGATGATGTATAGGACTTATCAAGAAATACTTAGGCGGTCCTGTGCCTTAGTGACTTAAAACGAGACAAGAACTAGCTACTTTATGTTATGTACTCTTTGGTTCTTGTATAAAACAATGTACACTATCATATTTGTTGAATAAAACGAAACTTTAATTGGCATGGATTTGAAACATTAATTCTGTTACAACACTCCCCGACGTTTCCGCCACGTTTTGTATGTTCCACGTGGTCGGGGTGTGACAGAAAAGATGGTATCAGAGCTAATGGTTATAGGGAATTAGGTTATTAGTAATGCTTTGACCTAGTCTATAACCTTCTTAGGACCCTAACGCGAGTTTACTTGCGTTTAGTCATAAAACAATACCGTCACCTATCCTTAGGCGACGACCACAACAAGAACATAAATTTCAAAAACCGCTTTGAAAACTAATCATCTGTTCTAGGATGATTGATTACTAGGTTTTGAACTCTCTATTATAAGGTTTTGAACCCTTTGAGTTTTCAAAATCTCGTCAAGGTTTTGGGTTTTAAATAATGTGAACACGTGCAAACTGGAAGGGTGAATGCCTGTATTCTGGGTTTTCTGTCTAGGCAAGCACTTCGTATACATCTCATCAGACGCGAGACCAGTTGTGCTTACCTGGGAATTCTTGGGATGAGTGTTCACTTATAGGCGAGCATGTCTTCGCGATACATTATTTTTGATCCATTTACTTTAACTTAGTCACTGTGTGTCGTTTGTTGCTTTGTAGTAACAAACAAATGACCACTATCCTTGCTTTCATCAGATTTGTTTCATCTCATTCTTTTCGTCTAATTCTCTCACTCGTTTCCTTTCATGTTTCCTTATTTAGAATGCCTCCTCAACGCGAGAACCAGATAGCGACTGCCGAGCTGGCAGAAATCATTGCGCAGCAAATGGCTGCTCAATTCCCAAACCTCTTTGCTCTATGGAATCAAGCCAACAACAACAACAATGGTCCATGCAATTTCAAGAGTTTTAACTCGGCGAAACCACTCAAGTTTAGTGGTTCTGAGGGAGCGACTGGTCTTCTTCAATGGTTTGAGAGCATTGAGAATACTTTCTGCCACGTGCAGTGTCCTGACAATCGCAAGGTCGAGTTTGCTTCGAGTGTGTTCCAAAAGAGAGCCCTTACGTGGTGGAACGGGGTTATGAGAGATGGTGGTGCAGAAGTTGCTCTAGCACAGACATGGGCTGAACTTAGGGCTCTCATGATGAAGGAGTTTTGTCCTCGTCACGAGATCAGGGCTTTGGAAAGGGAATTTGATGATCTTAAGCAAGATAGCGGTGAGCATCGAGCCTACACGGACCGTTATGAGGAGTTAAGTCTGTTATGTCCAAACATGGTCACGCCTTTGGATAAGGCAATCGAAAAGTACATTGATGGCCTTCCCGACTCAATACAAGACATTTTGACAGGTAGCAACCCTACTACTGTTAGGCAGGCCATTGAGCTATCTGCAACCTTGACTGAATCGCAGATCAGGAAACGTAAGCTTTTCCGAAAGGGTGACAAGAAACTGGTCGAGGAATCGAAA
This sequence comes from Helianthus tuberosus, assembly GCA_030545235.1. NCBI lineage: Eukaryota > Viridiplantae > Streptophyta > Magnoliopsida > Asterales > Asteraceae > Helianthus > Helianthus tuberosus. The sequence goes on along the minus strand of CM060445.1, from coordinate 69,119,875 downwards.
TCAATCGAGGAATCAAAGACCATGGATGAACAGTCTGGATCCTCTAAGAAGTCAAAGAAGCGAAAGGCTTCTCAGAACTTCGCCGTGGTCGTTCACAATGATCAAGCTGTCCCCAACCAACCAGCTCAACCCCTTGCCAGGAAACCCTACAACGGAACTGCACCCTTGTGCAACCAATGTGGCCTACATCATCATGCTGGTGTGAGGTGCCGCACATGCCAAGTTTGCGGACTTATAGGTCATACAGCGAGGGTTTGCCCAACAGCAGCAGCACCAAATCAGATTAACAACAATCCTGCTCAAGCTCGTTTTCCACCGGGATCTTGCTACAACTGTGGCGAGATGGGCCATTTTAGTAGGAATTGCCCAAGACTTGCTAATGCAAATCTAGCATAGGGATGAGCATATGACCAACCAGAAGACAACATCGTTTAGAAATAATCACGTCTTATGTATTATTTTCTTTTGTTGTCACGATCCATGAAACGGTTGTTGTTATCATTGTTTATAAATAAATCTTTTATTTACATCGCAATGTATTTATGTGATTGTATGTATAAACAACATATCCTCTACAATACCGACAATCAAGGAACCGCATTCCTTGAAGAACAGACTACCCCCAAATTTCTTCCATTTTATGATCTCTTGCGTTTTTCACGAAAATCCTAAGTACCCGTTTCTTCCAAGAGAAACAAAGTACGAGGTGCCAAGTTAATCGCAATCAATAACAAGATGATAACAATTAAACAATTATGTGCTTATGTGCTTATGTGTTCCCTTTTATGTGTCATGTAATTCAAATTATGTTATCCAAATCCTCGTAAAATCTTACATAGCCTTGTGCAAGAGATTCCTAGTAGGATACCCAAAAGGTACTACCTAAAATCCTTAATGGACTTCTACGCTGTAGTTAAAGTCCCTTGGATTATAAGGTACTACTTCGTAATTAGACCTCTTTAGTGGTCTAGTTAAACAGATTTATCCAAAAATCTGGTTAGGGATATCATGTGATGATATAGCTGAAAGGACTCCTTAGTGGCCTATTTAAGAAGATCCTCTGTTGATCTAATTAAAAGGACCCTATGGTAGTCTAGTCACCGTCATCACAAGTCTTATATCCTTCCCCACAACATTACAAAACGAACTGTGCGGACTGTGCAAGGAATTACGTAATTATGGATGCATACATAATTATGAAATTTTGTGCACAGAAATCACAGCAAGTTCTATCATGTATCCAGAGTTAACCCTATTCATTTCCAATTCTGATGAAGCATCCGTTGAGGAAAAATGAACTAGCTATTCATTTTTCACTTCTGAAGAATATCCGTTGAGGGAAATGAATATCTGTTGTTTATCTTTTCATTTCCATTCTGAAGAATAACCGTTGAGGAAAATGAATTATCCATTCATTTTCGTTCTGAAGAATATCCGTTGAGGAAATGCATACCCGTTGTTTAATCTTTCATTTCCAACTCTGAGGAAGCAACCGTTGAAAATGACTCCGTTAGTTCATTTTCGTTTCTGAAGATTTATCCGTTGAGGAAATGAATATCCGTTGTGTAATCCTTCATTTCCAACTCTGAGGAAATAACCGTTGAAAATGACTCCGTTAGTTCATTTTCGTTTCTGAAGATTTATCCGTTGAGGAAATGAATATCCGTTGATTTTTCTTTCATTTCAAATTCTGAAGAACAAACCGTTGAGGAAAATGACTCCGTTTGTTCATTTTCGTTCTGAAGAATATCCGTTGAAAGAAATGAATATCCATGGATTTTTCCTTCATTCCCGTTTCTGACGAAGAACCCGTTGAGGAAGAATGAATCATCCATTCATTTTCACTTCTGAAGAATATCCGTTGAGGGAAATGTATATCCGTTTAGTTAACTCCTTTATTTTCCATTTCTGAAGAACCCGTTGAAGAAAATGATTTCCGTTCGTTCATTTTTGCTTCTGAAAAAAAAAATATCCGTTGAGGAAAATAACCAGATTATGCTTTACATATCTTTGATGACTATTTGACACAAAGTCATAGACAGACTCCTACGAATAAATTTCGGGACGAAATTTCCTAAAGTAGGGGAGACTGTAACACCTGTGTCTCCACGGCCATCAAACAAATACCAAGCCAATGAAATATTGTATTTCATACTTTGGACTTGTATAAATATGTGTATCTTTTGCACATATCAACTCTTGTTCGATTTCAAGCTCTAAATCGCTTTCTGGAAGGTTATACGCGCACTGATGCGTAAATATAACCAGTTTAATGCAACGAACAATCCAGAATAGTGAAATAGGCTTAACATACCTTAAATAATCTTTACATAACTTAGAAATAAGTTTTGAAGGCTTTGGTATGGCAAAATCAAGTTAAATCGCTTACAGGGACTAAACTTGACAAACTGCGAAAGTATGTCAATTTGAACTGTAACGAACATTACGGAACATGACCATAAGTTAAACACACCTTAAATATCCTTTACATAGCTTATAAATAGGCTTTGAGGGGTTCGGTGTGCTAAAATAAACTTTTGGGTCATTCAGGGACTAAAAGTGTCAAAAAGTGCACAAGTTTGCATTTTCGCGCATAACTTACTTTCTGAATACATCTGGACATCCAAAAATTTATGTAAGCATGACTATATTATATTTTAGTGTTCGCCATAAGAAAAATCTATTCGTCGCGTCATTTGGATCGTTTTTCGCGCTTGTGCGCATTTCGTCGTAAATAAGCGAACATCGCGATCGTACGGCCAAACGAACCGACATCCTTGATATTTTTGAGCATGTTTTGAGTTCCCTATACTTTAACTTCATTTTAGAGCCTTGAAATGAGGTTAACGGGGTTCAAACGCATCGAAAATCGCTTAAAACACGTGCAGGGACCATTTCTGCCAATTTTGAAAGTTTGCTGAAACAAGGGGGCAGTGGCGTAGCGCCACTGCATGTGCCCTTACCCGTCGCGCTACGCGACTGCCTATTCTGGGCAGAAAACATGCAGAAACTCAATTTTTCGCATTCGGGACCAGATTCGATGTATTAGCCGTTGTTTAATTCACAACCACACATTCTAACTTGCTTAGTTAGCGGATAAGGATGGAATTTAGGCACCATAACATTCCGACAAGTGTACGGATGTGATTAAGGCACGATATTCGACAAACGATCTTAACGGTTCGGGTATTCCTATAAATACCCATCCACCCCCATTGCTTTAATCACTAGAATTCTGAATTGAGAACCTCTAAGTTGAAACCATTGTTTCATACCTGAGATTCTTGAATCGGGATTAGCATTCGGGGACCCTTCGTAAGTATTCTTTCGTTCTTTTCCTTATTTTACTGCTTTTCGAGTCAGAAAGTTAAACTTTGTTTGACTTTCAGCGTTGACCAGTAATGGTCAATGCGAAGTTCGTTTGAACTTCGCAACGTGAGTGTAATCACGTTGGTTATAGTCCCTTGGGACTATGCCCACTGATTACCACGTTGTCTAGGGTCGTAGGGTAGGCGATCTGATAAATCGCCTATACCTTCGAACCCGACCCAGTTTGGTCGATCATTAGGATCCGACCAAATACATTAGGTGACCATAGTGTAGGGAATAACCTTCCGAGGTTATACCTTATGGTCACATCGTTTAAGTAGTTGTATGATAGGTAGTTTATATGCCTTAGGTAAATTACCAGAATACCCTTTTCATGTATAATTGGTAATTTAGCATATGTAACCTAAACTTTTGTCACATAACTGATTATGCAAAATGTTTAGGCATATAACACTTGTCATAGGACTAGTTAGGCGGTCCGAACGCGTTTCACGCGAACGACGCGTTAAAGTAGCATAAGCTTCCTAAACGGGTCGTAATGGGTCGTATATAATTATGTTAGGTTTCAATTAGTATGTAGGCTTTGTTGAACCATACTACACGAGTCTCAGTACTCGTTTGGTTTACAAACCCTCATGCTACCCGATCTTCCGATTTAGGTCCGGTTTAATAACATAGTTACCTATATTAGGTGCCGTTTGATATCCGTGATCTCTAGCATTGTTTGGTTGTTACTCAAGGACTACTAAGCAATCTCAAGTGAGTACATAGACCCCTCTTTTACTGTTTTCCAAACTGTTTTGGGGTGGAACACATGTGCCTACTTGTTACTTTCGTGCTTTCCTGTTTTCACATCATATACTGCTATGTTCGTTAGTACATTATAGTACATGATTTTATGACATTTCATGCTAGGTGTGCCCATTGTGTGCATTACTTAGTACATCGTTTTTCATTACATTTCATGCTAGGTGTGCCCATTGTGTGCATTACTTGGTACATCGTTTTTCATTACATTTCATGCTAGGTGTGCCCATTGTGTGCATTACTTAGTACATCGTTTTACATTACATTTCATGCTAGGTGTGCCCATTGTGTGCATTACTTAGTACATTGTTTTACATTGCCGTTCTATTGCATATGCTTATCCAGCGTATGAACACATTTTACTACATTTTGAACCGTTGTAATCATTTGACTATGTGATCCGTTGATATCTGTGAACCGTTTGTATTTGTAACCGTTGAACCATGTGAACCGTTTGTAACCGTTGAACCATGTGAACCGTTTGTAACTGTTGAACCGTTTGTATCCATTATATGATTTACATTTGACATGAACATTATTTTGGTGGTTTGGTTTGATTAAGTGATTAAGTAACGATGCGTGTGTAATATGATACAAACATGGTGGATACGCCGCTGGTACTTCCTATATATAAGTGTTTGTATGGTATTACATATCGTAGCGTTATTTGAATCATTTCAGTTTGAGACATAGAACATTTTATACAAATAACATACTTTTCACAAGACATTGTTTTACAAACAACTTATCTTATACAAACTCAGTTACATGGTTATTCATTTAACCATACATTATTCTTTTATCTATACATATCATCTGGACTTATTGATTTTCAAACGATTTACAAGACAAAGCAAATTACAAGGTTCATGACTAAACATTTTCTCAAACATAAGTCATGAAACCTATTTTCACAAAACCTATGTATCTCACAGGCATTTTTATGCTGACGTACCTATTTTCACATGTGTTTTCAGGTGATGATGTATAGGACTTATCAAGACATACTTAGGCGGTCCTGTGCCTTAGTGACTTAAAACGAGACAAGAACTAGCTACTTTATGTTATGTACTCTTTGGTTCTTGTATAAAACAATGTACACTATCATATTTGTTGAATAAAACGAAACTTTAATTGCCATGGATTTGAAACATTAATTCTGTTACAACACTCCCCGACGTTTCCGCCACGTTTTGTATGTTCCACGTGGTCGGGGTGTGACACTTGGGCCTTAGCGACAATAAAAGATGCAAGACTAGTTATTTATGTTACGTTTCTTTGATTGTTAAGACATTGTAACTACATTAATCAATAAAACAATATTTCAATTTCCATGTGTTATGAAACAATGATTCTGTTACAACACTCCCCGACGTTTTCCGCCACGTTTGGTTGTCCTACGTGGTCGGGGTGTGACAGAAAAGTTGGTATCAGAGCTCATGGTTATACGGAATTAGGTTATTAGTAATACTTTGACCTAGTCTATAACCTTCTTAGGACCCTAACGCGAGTTTACTTGCGTTTAGTCATAAAACAATACCGTCACCTATCCTTAGGTGACGACCACAACAAGAACATAAATCTCCAAACCGCTTTGAAAACTAATCATCTGTTCTAGGATGATTGATTACTAGGTTTTGAACCCTCTATTGTAAGGTTTTGAACCCTCTATTGTAAGATTTTGAACTCTCTGTTATATGGTTTTGAACCCCTTTGAATTTTCAAAATCTCGTCAAAGTTTGGGTCTTATAATGTGAACATGTGCAAACTGGAAGGGTGAATACCTGTATTCTGGGTTTTCTGTCTAGGTAAGCACTTCGTATATATCTCATCAGACGCGAGACCAGTTGTGCTTACCTGGGAATTCTTGGGATGAGTGTTCACTTATAGGCGAGCATGTCTTCAGTGATACATTAATAAGACCTGTTTACTTTGATTAGTCACCGTCTCATTTGTTTGCCTTAGGTAACAAACAAATGATCGTAATTTCTATGCGTTGTCATTTTCTTTTAATTGTCCAATAATCTTTCACTTGTTTCTTCCTATGTCTTTCATTTTCTTCAAGAATGTCTCTTCCTCTCAGCAACGGCCAAATGTCCGAGCAAACAGCCAAACTTGCCCAACAAATAGGCGAAGTGATTCTGAAGAATGTGGAATTGGGAATTGCTATGTCTCATCTCAACAATGACGCCACTCAAGAGCCACGAAAGGAAGCAGAAGCCAAGCCTTCACCTAAACCAAAGAAACGTAAGGCTTCAAGGAAACCCGCAACGGTGGCACCAAAACAGGCAAGACCTAGCCAAATGACAGCACCACCAGCCAAGAAAGCAATCAAGGAATCAAAGACCATGGATGAACGATCCCCTAAGAAGTCAAAGAAGCGAAAGGCTTCTCAGAACTTCGCCATGGTCACTCACAATGGTCAAGCCATCCCCAACCAACCAGCTCAACCCCCTGCTAGGAAGCAATACAACGGAACTGCACCCTTGTGCAACCAATGTAGCCTTCATCATCAGACTAGTGTGAAGTGCCGCAAATGCCAAATTTGTGGACTTATAGGTCATACGGCAAGGGTTTGCCCAACTACAGCAGTACCAAATCAAACAGGACCCATCCGGGTGGCAACACCACTTGCTAAGAAGCAATACAAGGGAACGACACCAATATGCGACAAATGTAATGGGCATCACCAAGCTCACTTACCGTGTCGTCTGTGTGTATCATGTGGGCGAGTTGGTCACCTGGTAAGTGCTTGTCGATGTAACCCGAACCAAGGTGGTCCAGAACAACCACAAGCCAACTCTGCTCAAGCTCGTTTCTCACCAGGGTCTTGCTACAACTGTGGCGAGATGGGCCATTTCCTAAGGGATTGCCAAAAGCTTGCTAGTGCAAATCCAACCCACGTGTCACACCCCGACCACGTAAAACAACAAAACATGGCGAAAACATCGGGGAGTGTTGTAACAGAATCATTGTTTCATAACACATGGAAATTGAAATATTGTTTTATTGAATACACGGGTTACTATGTCTTGATAATCAAAGAAACATAACAAAATAACTAGTCTTGCATCTTTTATTGTCACTAAGGCCCATGTCCGCCTAAGTGTATCTTGATCAATCCTATGCTTCATTTCCTGAAACACATGTGAAAATAGGTACGTCAGCATAAAAATGGCGGCGAGTACATAGGTTTTGTGAAAATAAGATTCATGACTTCTGTTTAAGAAAATGTTTAGTCATGAACCTTGTAATTTGCTTTGTCTTTGCAAATCATTTGAAAAACAATAAGTTCAGATGATACGTATAAATAAGAGAATAATGCATGGTTAAATGAATAACCATGTAAAATGAGTTTGTATAAGTTAAGTTGTTTGTAAAACAATGTATTGTGAAAAATAAGTTATTTGTATAAAATGTTATATGTCTAAATTGAAATGATTTCAAATAACGCTACGATATGTAATACCATACAATCACTTATATATAGGAAGTACCAGCGGCATATCCACCATGCTTGTATCATATTACACACGCCTCGTTACTCAAATCACTTACCCAAACAAACCACCAATGTAAGAGTCTATGTTAAAACCAATTGTCAAATGTATTGCATAATATGCCAAAATGTTTAAGTCAAGATGTAAATCATGCAACGTATAACCAATGTTGAAAATGTTTATGTGTCAAAATGTAAATCATGTAATGTATAACCAATGTTGAAAATGTTTATGTGTCAAATGTAAATCATGTCATGTGTAACCAAAATGATATGTATGGCTAGTGAAATGCATCAACTAAACCATATGTGAAAATGCACAAAACAAAGTATTGAAGTAAAACTTGGTTTAAATCAAAGTTATGTTCTGTGGAAATGCATGCTATACTGATACAAATATCTATGCGTTATTGTGAGAATGCATACATCCAAGCCTTGAGACTGTGGCGATAAACCCTTAAATAAATTAAAGGTTTATCTTGTTGTAACTGTATATCGAATTCGGTCATTCCTTTCATCCCCACCTACCCGGGATGTCCGGAACGGGAGTTGTCAATTCCTATGGTACCACTACCTACTAACGAACGGCATGATCGGTGTTAATGAATGTATTGTTCCATTTACAAACCAAATATCATATCAAAATGTAAGCATGTGATGAAAACAAATGTACTAAGTATGCAATAGATGAACATACATAGCATGTGATGTGATGTGAAACGATGTACTAAGTATGAACTAAATGGATATACATAGCATGAAATGTAATGAAATCATGTACTATAAATGTACTAATGAACATAGCATGTATATGATGTGAAAGCATGAAAGTAACAAGTAGGCACATGTGTTTCACCCCAAAACAGTTTGAAAACGGTAAAAGAGGGGTCTATGTACTCACTTGAGATTGCTCAGAAGTCCTAAGATAACCACCAAGCAATGCTAGAGATCACGGAATATCAAACGGCACCTAATATAGGTAACTACATTAATAACCCGGACCTAAATCGGAAGACCGGATAGAATGAGGCTCGTAAACTAAATGAGTATGGGAACTCATGTAGTATGGTTTAACAAAGCCTACATACTAAATGAAACCTAACCTAAGTGCTTGTGACCCATTACGACCCGTTTAGGTAGCTTATGCTACTTTAACGCGTCGTTCGCGTGAAACGCGTTCGGGCCGCCTAACTAGTCCTATGACAAGTAATATATGCCTTAACATGTCTAATATGGTTTTCAAATCAGTTTAGATGTCGAAAGTTATGTTACATATGTTAAAAATGAATTTTGGCATCATAGGGGTATTTTGGTAATTTACCTAAGGCATATAAACTACCTATTATACAACTACTTAAACGAAGCGACCATAAGGTATAACCTCATAAGGTTATTCCCTATATACTATGGTCACCTAATGTGCTTGATCAGATCCTAATGATCAACCAAACGGGTCGGGTTCGAAAGTATAAGCGATTGTTTAGATCGCTTACCTTACGACCCTATATAAGCACTAAACTAAAAGTGACGAGCTAAGCATGTTAAAACATGCTTACCTAAGTTTAGAAAACAGGTTTGGTATCAAAACAAATGGTTTTGATACCCATAAGTAGTTTGGTTACAAAATACGCAGGAATACGTATTCTGACCGAAACTACGGCTCGTCACTGAGCCTAGATAACGTGGTAATCAGTAGGTATAGTCACTAGGGACTATAACCATCGTGATCACGCTCACGTTATGAAGTTCAAACGAACTTCGCATCGACCATAAACTGGTCAATGCAGAAAGTCAAACAAAGTTTGACTTTCGGACTCGAAAAGCAATAAAAGAACGAAGGAACACTTACGAAGGGTCCCCGAATGCTAATCTTGATCAAAATAGCTCAGGTATGAAACAAAGGTTTCAAATTAGAGCACAAATGATCAGATTCTTGTGAGAAATGAAGTGAAATGTGATGGGTATTTATAGATTTCGGTCCACCGTTAGGATCGTTTCTTGGAGAAGAGGGAATGATCACATCCCTACACTTGTTGAAATGTTGTGGTTACTGATTTTGGCCACCATAAGAGTTTAACATGTGGCACTTGACCTTTGGGGGATGCTAGGGGATGTTAATATTGTGTTTAAATGACCTTTCCTGATCAGAAGGGGCCTAGCGTGACGCTAGGGGGGCTAGGCGTCGCGCTAGGGGTCCCCTGATCAGCAAACAATTTCAAATGTCCACCTTTCAGTCCCCATCGCGTATTAAGGCCATTTCTGACATGTTTAAGGCTCGTTAAATCATTTTAAAGGCTCCACAAAGATGCCTAAACATTGTGGGCATGAAACATGCTCAAAAATATGCCGGATGTCAGTTCGTTTGGTCGTACGAACGCGATGTTCGGTTAATTACGACGAAATGCGCATAAGCGCGAAAAACGATCTAAATTGCGTGACGAATGGATTTTTCTTATGTCAAACACTAAAATAAAATATTTTAGTGCTTACATAAATTTTTGGATGTCCGAATGTATTCAGAACGTAAGATATGCGCGAAAATGCAAACTTGTGCACTTTTTGACACTTTTAGTCCCTGAATGACCCAAAAGTTTATTTTAGCACACCGAATGTAACAACTGTGCTTGTAATCACTGTGAACAGTTCTATTATCAATAAAACAATGTTATTTGATCACAATGTTTGTTTTGTTATGTTTTACATTTTTCATGTTTTGACTTTTATGTAATTTCAAACTCTACATCGCTTTCTAGAGAGTTATACGCAAACTGGTGCGTAAACGTACTCAGTTTAATGTGAGAAATACTCCGGAACATCAACATATACTCAACATACCTTAAATAACCTTTACATAACTTAGAAATAAGTTTTGAAGGCTTTGGTATGGCAAAAACAAGTTAATTCGTTTACAGGGACTAAACTTGACAAACTGCGAAAGTATGTCAATTTGAACTGTAACGAACATTCCGGAACATAACCATAAGTTAAACACACCTTAAATATCCTTTACATAGCTTAGAAATAGGCTTTGAGGGGTTCGGTGTGCTAAAATAAACTTTTGGGTCATTCAGGGACTAAAAGTGTCAAAAAGTGCACAAGTTTGCATTTTCGCGCATAACTTACGTTCTGAATACATCCGGACATCCAAAAATTTTTGAAAGCATGACTACATTATATTTTAGTGTTCGCCTTAAGAAAAATCCATTCGTCGCGTCATTTGGATCGTTTTTCGCGCTTATGCGCATTCCGTCGTAATTAACCGAACATCGCGACCGTACGGCCAAACGAACCGACATCCAAGATATTTTTGAACATATTTTAAGCTCCCTATACTTTAACTTCATTTTAGAGCTTTGAAATGGGGTTAACGGGCCTTAAACGTGTCGAAAATGGGCTGATTACACTACAGGGACCAAAAGTGTAATTCTGCCAAACTAGGGCCTAGCGGTGCGCTACACTTTTAGCGTAGCAGTGCGCTAGGGGTCTGCAGATCAGATCAGACTTAACAGTCAGCAGATTATCAGCGGATTAAACCACAACCACATGCTTGCAACTTGCATTTTCAGCTGATAAACATCATTTCTAACCACCACAACCTTGCAACAAGTGTACGGATGTGATCGAGGCACGTTTTCCATGAAACGATCTTAACGGTTCAACGAAAACTATAAATACCCCATCACCCCCAACCTTATTACTTACAAGAATCTGATCTATTTGACTCTAAGTTGGAACCATTGTTTCATACCTGAGTTATTGTGATCACGATTAGCATTCGGGGACCCTTCGTAAGTATTCTTTCGTTCTTTTCCTTATTTTTACTGCTTTTCGAGTCAGAAAGTCAAAATTTGTTTGACTTTCAGCGTTGACCAGCTTATGGTCAATGCGAAGTTCGTTTGAACTTCGCAACGTGATTGTAATCACGATGGTCATAGTCCCTTGGGACTATGCCTACTGATTACCACGTTCTCTAGGGTCGTAGGGTAAGCGATCTGATCAATCGCTTATACCTTCGAACCCGACCCAGTTTGGTTGATCATTAGGATCCGACCAAATACATTAGGTGACCATAGTAGGTAGGGAATAACCTTCCGAGGTTATACCTTATGGTCACGACGTTTAAGTAGTTGTATGATAGGTAGTTTATATGCCTTAGGTAAATTACCAGAATACCCTTTTCATGTATAATTGGTAATTAAGTATATGTAACCTAAACCTTTGTCACTTAACTGATTATGTAACATGTTTAGGCATATAACACTTGTCATAGGGCTAGTTAGGCGGTCCGAACGCGTTTCACGCGCACGACACGTTAAAGTAGCATAAGCTTCCTAAACGGGTCGTAATGGGTCGTAATCAATTATGTTAGGTTTCATTTAGTATGTAGGCTTTGTTAAACCAAATGACACGAGTCTCTACACTCGTTTGGTTTACGAAACCTCATTCTATCCAATCATCCGATTAAGGTCCGGTTATTAACATAGTTACCTATATTAGGTGCCGTTTGATTCCGAGATCTCTAGCATTACTTGGTGATTATCTTTATACATCTGAGCAATCTCAAGTGAGTACATAGACCCCTCTTTTACTGTTTTCCAAACATTTTGGGGTGGAACACATGTGCCTACTTGTTACTTTCATGCTTTCCTGTTTTCACATCATATACCTGCCATGTTTGATAGTACATTATAGTACATGATTTCATTTCAGTTCATGCTATGTATGCCCATTGTGTGCCTACTTAGTACATTGTTTTACATTTCAGTTCATGCTATGTATGCCCATTGTGTGCCTACTTAGTACATTGTTTTACATTTCAATTCATGCTATGTATGCCCATTGTGTGCCTACTTAGTACATTGTTTTACATGACATTTCATGCTAGGTGTGCCCATTGTGTGCATTACTTAGTACATTGTTTTACATAACATTTCATGCTAGGTGTGCCCATTGTGTGCATTACTTAGTACATCGTTTTACATGACATTTCACGTTATGTATGTCCATTTGATTACATACTTAGTGCATTGTTTTCACATGCTTACATTTTGGTATGACATTTGGTTTGTTTACAATGGGACAATACATTCATTAACATTAGCTACGCCGTTCGTTAGTAGGTAGTGGTACCATAGGAATTGACAACTCCCGTTCCGGACGTCCCAGGGAAAGGGGATGAAAGGAATGACCGAATTCGATGATATAAGACAGATAGACCTTTAATTTGTTTAAAGGGTTTTATCACCACAGTCACAAGGCTTGGATGTATGCATTTTCACAATACCGCATAAATGTTCATATTAAATATTTGCATGCATTTTTCCACAAAGACATAAGATTGATTTAAACCATGTTTTACTTCAATATTTTGTTTTCGTGCATATGGTTTAGTTGAGACATTTCACTTGCCATACATGACATTTTGACATAGACATTTTACACAAAGACATTTGACATAGACATTTGACATGGATATTTGACATAGACATTTGACATGGATATTTGACATAGACATTTGACATGATTTACTTTTGACATATAACATGTTTGACAATTGGTTTAAACATAGACTTCTTACATTGGTTGGTTTGGTTTGATTAAGTGATTAAGTAACGATGCGTGTGTAATATGATACAAGCATGGTGGATACGCCGCTGGTACTTCCTATATATAAGTGTTTGTATGGTATTACATGTCGTAACGTTATTTGAATCATTTCAATATTGAGACATAGAACATTTTATACAAATAATATACTTTTCATAAGACATTGATTTACAAACAACTTATCTTATACGAACACATTTTTACATGGTTATTTATTTAACCTGACATTTACTTATACATATCATCTGATCTTATTGTTTTCAAATGATTTACAAGACAAAGCAAATTACAAGGTTCATGACTAAACATTTTGCTTAAACATAAGTCATGAATCCTATTTTGACAAACCTATGTATCTCACAGGCATTTTTATGCTGACGTACCTATTTTCACATGTGTTTTCAGGTGATTTTCCATAGGATGTTGATCACGAAACTAGGGCGGACCTGTGCCTTAGAGACTTTAAAAGAAGATAGACTATGTTTAATTATGTTCTGAACTCTTAAATTCCTGTTTGATACAATGTAACACCTCTGTTTTTAAATAAAATACAACTTTGTATGCCATGGTTATGAAACAATTAATTATGTTACAACACTCCCCGACGTTTCCGCCACGTTTTGTATGTTACACGTGGTCGGGGTGTGACAGAAGAGTTGGTATCAGAGCCAATGGTTATAGGGAATTAGGTTATTAGTAATGCTTTGACCTAGACTATAACTTTTCTAGGACCCTAACACAAATTATTTGTGTTTAGATCTTAAAACATGTACATCACCTATCCTTAGGTGATTATCAAAACAAGGAATCAAAATTTTTCCGAAATGTTTTTTTGAAAAACAATCATCTGTTTTTGAATGATTTATTACAAGGTTTTGAACCCTCAATTGTAAGGTTTTGAACCCTCTTTTATATGGTTTTGAACCCTTTTCAGTTTGGTTTTTGGCCTTGTGCCTTCAAATTTTCAAAAATCTCGTCAAGGTTTTGGGTTTTAAATAATGTGAACACGTGCAAACTGGAAGGGTGAATGCCTGTATTCTGAGTTTTCTGTCTAGGCAAGCACTTCGTATACATCTCATCAGACGCGAGACCAGTTGTGCTTACCTGGGAATTCTTGGGATGAGTGTTCACTTATAGGCGAGCATGTCTTCATTATACATTATTTTTGATCCATTTACTTTGATTAGTCACTGTGTGTCGTTTGTTTGCTTTGTGATACGGACGAATGACCACCATCTATGCTGTTTGCAATTCTTGTTTTTATCATCTCATTCTTTTCATCCAATCATCTTACTCGTTTCCTTTCATGTTTTCCTCTTTTAGAATGCCTCCTCGACGCGAGAACCAGATAGCAACTGCCGAACTGGCAGAAATTATTGCGCAGCAGATGGCTGCTCAATTTCCAAATCTCTTTGCTCAATGGAACCAAGCCAACAACAACAACAACAACAATGTTCCATGCAAATACAAGGATTTTAATCAGGCTAAACCACTCAAGTTTAGTGGTTCTGAAGGAGCGACTGGGCTTCTTCAGTGGTTCAAGAGCAGTGAGAATACTTTCCGCCACGTGCAGTGTCCGGATAATCGCAAAGTTGAGTTTGCTTCGAGCGTATTTCAGAAGAGGGCTTTGACATGGTGGAACGGGGTTATGAGAGACAGGGGTGCAGAAGTTGCTCTCGCACAGACTTGGGCTGAACTTAGAGCCCTTATGATGAGGGAATTCTGTCCTCGTCATGAGCAGTGAGCGTTGGAAAAGGAATTTGATGAGCTGAAGCAAGATAGTGGTGAGCATAGGGCTTATACTGATCGGTTTGAAGAGTTGAGTCTGCTTTGCCCAACAATGGTCACCCCACTCGACAAGGCTATCGAGAGATACATCGATGGCCTACCTGACTCGGTACAAGACATTCTTACTGGTAGTAACCCTGCCACACTTCGTCAGGCGATCGAGTTATCTGCGACATTGACTGAGTCGCAGATCCGGAAGAACAAGTTACACCGGAAGGGTGACAAGGGCAAGAAACAATCGGCTGACAAAGTGGATAGCAATAAAGGTCAAAACGGGAATGGAAAGAACTCTGGTTCTTCGAAGAGGGCAAAGAAGCGTAAGGCTTCCCAAAACAATGCTGTCACTGCCCAAGCTAACCAGGCAGCTCCCAACCAACCCGCACAACCTCCAGCGAAGAAACCCTATTCAGGGAATGCACCTTTGTGCAATAGATGCAACAGTCACCACCAGCCGCAACTTCCATGCCGTTTCTGTACTAACTGTGGGAAGTCAGGCCATCTTGCCAATTTTTGTCGGTCTGCTCAGAATCCCGCGGTTCAGAACCCGGCTCAACAAGTTGCTCAACCTCCTGCTCAGCAACAGGGTCAAGCTGCACGTCCACAATACCCACCTGGTGCTTGTTATAACTGTGGGGATCTGACCCACTACAGAAACCGTTGCCCAAGGCTAGCAAACCAGAATCAGAATCAGGCTCCGGCTCGAGGCCGAGTTTTTAACATGAATGCCCAAGAGGCACAGGCTGACGATAATGTGGTGAACGGTACGTTCTTTATTAATAATCAGCCTGCATCTGTTCTTTTCGATTCCGGTGCCGATAAGAGTTTCGTGTCTTTGTCTTTTGAGCCTATGCTTCGAGTGTCTAGAACGAAACTAGGAAAACCTTTGACAGTAGAAGTTGCTAGTGGTGAACCCATTATTCTTGATTCTGTTCTACGCAACTGCCAGTTGAACCTAAATGATCATCTTTTCCCTATCGATCTCACGCCTATGCAACTCGGAAGCTTCGACGTTATTGTGGGAATGGATTGGTTATCCAAGCATCACGCAGAGATAGTTTGTTCTGAGAAGATTGTTCGTGTGCCGCTTTCGACAGGCGAGATTCTGCAGGTTCAAGGTGAGAAGCCTACCGGTGGTCTCAAACTCATGTCTTGTTTTAAAGCTCGGAAGTATCTGCAGAAGAACTATGTGGCTTTCTTAGCACATGTTACAGAAGATAAAGGCAAGGGTAAGTCTATTTCAGATATTCCTGTCGTTCGGGATTATTCTGAAGTGTTCCCTGAAGATTTACCTGGTCTACCTCCAGCACGCCAAGTCGAGTTCCGCATAGATCTCGTACCTGGTGCAAATCCCGTTGCCAGAGCTCCGTATCGTCTTGCACCGTCTGAGATGCAAGAGTTGGCTAAGCAGCTTCAGGAACTCTCCGACAAAGGTTTTATCCGTCCCAGCTTTTCACCTTGGGGTGCTCCCATTCTTTTTGTCAAGAAGAAGGATGGATCCTTTAGGATGTGTATCGATTATCGTGAGCTTAACAAGCTTACCATCAAGAATCGATATCCCCTACCTCGCATTGATGATCTCTTTGATCAGCTACAGGGCGCTTCCTATTTTTCGAAGATTGATCTGCGATCTGGATATCATCAACTTCGGGTGCAAGAAGAAGATATTCCGAAGACAGCGTTTCGTACTCGATATGGGCATTATGAGTTCACAGTCATGCCACTTGGTGTGACTAATGCTCCTGCTGTTTTCATGGACTTAATGAATAGGGTCTGTAAACCTTATTTGGATCAGTTCGTCATTGTTTTTATTGACGACATCTTGATTTACTCTAAGACGCGAGCTGAGCACGAGCAACATCTTCGTCTTACCCTAGAACTCCTAAAGAAAGAGCAACTTTTCGCCAAATTCTCCAAGTGCGAATTTTGGCTTAAAGAAGTTTAATTCTTGGGGCATGTTATCAACGAACGAGGTATTCATGTAGATCCCTCCAAAATCAGTGCGATTAAGGATTGGGATACGCCTACTACTCCTACTGAAGTTCGTTCTTTTCTTGGTCTAGCGGGTTATTATCGCCGCTTCATAGAAAACTTCTCGAAGATTGCAGTTCCTCTAACTGCTCTAACTCAGAAGAAAATGCCCTTTTATTGGGGATACAAACAAGAGGAAGCTTTTCAACACCTGAAGCAGAAGCTTTGCGATGCGCCTATTCTATCATTGCCTGAGGGTGATGATGATTTTGTTGTGTGTTGTGATGCATCGAAATTGGGTCTTGGCTGTGTTCTTATGCAAAGGAACAAAGTCATAGCCTATGCATCAAGGCAGTTGAAGATACATGAGAAGAACTACACCACTCATGATCTTGAGTTGGGTGCAGTTGTCTTTGCTCTCAAAATCTGGAGACACTATTTGTACGGCACAAAATGTGTGGTTTTCACTGACCACAAAAGTCTTCAGCATATCTTCAACCAGAAAGAACTCAACATGAGACAGCGACGTTGGGTTGAGCTTTTAAACGACTATGATTGCGAAATTCGCTACCATCCTGGTAAGGCGAATGTCGTAGCTGATGCATTAAGTCGTAAGGAACGTACTAAGCTTCATTGTGTACGTGTTCAATCTGTTATCCAAGCTCGATCCGATATTCAAGCACGCATTTCTCAAGCTCAGCAATCTTGTGTTTCACAAGGTTTGATGGATAAGGAATTTCCTTATCACATAACACCTGCACTGGAACTGAAGGACAATGGATCATATTACTTCATGGACCGTTTGTGGGTCCCAAGCCAGGATGATCTTCGTACCTTGCTTATGGATGAAGCCCATAAGTCTCGTTATTCTATTCATCCGGGCTCAGATAAGATGTATAAGGATCTTCGTACTCACTATTGGTGGCCTGGTATGAAGAAAGACATTGCCTTATACGTATCCAAATGCTTTACTTGTCTTAAGGTTAAGGCTGAACAGCAGCGTCCTTCTGGTTTATTGGAGCAACCAGAGATCCCAGTTTGGAAATGGGAAAACATTACTATGGATCTTGTTACCAAACTTCCACGCACAAAGAAGGGTCATGATGCCATCTGGGTAGTCGTTGATCGTCTTACAAAGTCAGCACATTTCTTGCCAATCCGTGAGGATTTTCCTGCTGACAGACTTGCTCAAATCTATGTGGATGAAATTGTAGCTCGACATGGTGTTCCTTTGAACATCATTTCTGACAGAGATGCTCGTTTCACTTCTCATTTTTGGAGAACCATGCAATCTGCCATGGGGACCCAACTTAATCTGAGCACAGCTTATCATCCGCAAACAGATGGTCAGTCTGAAAGAACAATCCAGACTCTGGAGGATATGCTAAGAGCTTGTGTGATCGATTTTGGTGGTAGCTGGGATTCACATCTTAAATTGATTGAATTCTCCTACAACAACAGTTATCACACTAGCATCAAAATGGCTCCTTTCGAGGCTCTCTATGGTCGAAAATGTCGTTCACCAGTCTGCTGGAATGAGATTGGCGAGGCTCAACTTACTGGACCTGCCCTCATTTTAGAGACAACTGACAAGGTCAAGAAAGTTCGTGATAACCTTCAGGCAGCTAGAAGCCGTCAGAAGATTTACGCGGACCCAAAACGCAAAGCCTTGGAATTTCAAGTCGGTGATCGAGTATTACTTAAGGTCTCACCTTGGAAAGGTGTGATCAGATTTGGAAAGAAAGGAAAACTTGCACCTAGATACGTTGGACCATTCAAGATCGTCGAAAGAATCGGTAAAGTAGCCTACAGACTTGAGTTACCTCCTGAACTTGGAAATGTTCATCCAACTTTTCACGTGTCCAATCTCAAGAGGTGTTCAGCTGATGAGAACTTCTCCATACCGCTTGACGAAATTCGTGTGGGCAAAACACTGAAATTTGTTGAGAAACCAGTGGAAATCATGGAACGTGAAGTCAAGTGGCTTAAACGCAAGCGCATTCCTTTGGTCAAAGTTCGCTGGGAAGCTAAACGTGGACCTGAGTTTACTTGGGAACGCGAAGATCAAATGAAGGCGAAATATCCACATCTTTTTCCACGAGTTTCCTCTAAATAAATTTCGGGACGAAATTTCCACAAGTAGGGGAGACTGTAACAACTGTGCTTGTAATCACTGTGAACAGTTCTATTATCAATAAAACAATGTTATTTGATCACAATGTTTGTTTTGTTATGTTTTACATTTTTCATGTTTTGACTTTTATGTAATTTCAAACTCTACATCGCTTTCTGGAGAGTTATACGCAAACTGGTGCGTAAACGTACTCAGTTTAATGCGAGAAATACTCCGGAACATCAACATATACTCAACATACCTTAAATAACCTTTACATAACTTAGAAATAAGTTTTGAAGGCTTTGGTATGGCAAAAACAAGTTAATTCGATTACAGGGACTAAACTTGACAAACTGCGAAAGTATGTCAATTTGAACTGAAACGAACATTCCGGAACATAACCATAAGTTAAACACACCTTAAATATCCTTTACATAGCTTAGAAATAGGCTTTGAGGGGTTCGGTGTGCTAAAATAAACTTTTGGGTCATTCAGGGACTAAAAGTGTCAAAAAGTGCACAAGTTTGCATTTTCGCGCATAACTTACGTTCTGAATACATCCGGACATCCAAAAATTTATGAAAGCATGACTACATTATATTTTAGTGTTCGCCTTAAGAAAAATCCATTCGTCGCGTCATTTGGATCGTTTTTCGCGCTTATGCGCATTCAGTCGTAATTAACCGAACATCGCGACCGTACGGCCAAACGAACCGACATCCAAGATATTTTTGAACATATTTTAAGCTCCCTATACTTTAACTTCATTTTAGAGCTTTGAAATGGGGTTAACGGGCCTTAAACGTGTCGAAAATGGGCTGATTACACTACAGGGACCAAAAGTGTAATTCTGCCAAACTAGGGCCTAGCGGTGCGCTACACTTTTAGCGTAGCGGTGCGCTAGGGGTCTGCAGATCAGATCAGAATTAACAGTCAGCAGATTATCAGCAGATTAAACCACAACCACATGCTTGCAACTTGCATTTTCAGCTGATAAACATCATTTCTAACCACCACAACCTTGCAACAAGTGTACGGATGTGATCGAGGCACGTTTTCCATGAAACGATCTTAACGGTTCAACAAAAACTATAAATACCCCATCACCCCGAACCTTATTACTTACAAGAATCTGATCTATTTGACTCTAAGTTGGAACCATTGTTTCGTACCTGAGTTATTGTGATCACGATTAGCATTCGGGGACCCTTCGTAAGTATTCTTTCGTTCTTTTCCTTATTTTTACTGCTTTTCGAGTCAGAAAGTCAAACTTTGTTTGACTTTCAGCGTTGACCAGCTTATGGTCAATGCGAAGTTCGTTTGAACTTCGCAACGTGATTGTAATCACGATGGTCATAGTCCCTTGGGACTATGCCTACTGATTACCACGTTGTCTAGGGTCGTAGGGTAAGCGATCTGATCAATCGCTTATACCTTCGAACCCGACCCAGTTTGGTCGATCATTAGGATCCGACCAAATACATTAGGTGACCATAGTAGGTAGGGAATAACCTTCCGAGGTTATACCTTATGGTCACGACGTTTAAGTAGTTGTATGATAGGTAGTTTATATGCCTTAGGTAAATTACCAGAATACCCTTTTCATGTATAATTGGTAATTAAGTATATGTAACCTAAACCTTTGTCACTTAACTGATTATGTAACATGTTTAGGCATATAACACTTGTCATAGGGCTAGTTAGGCGGTCCGAACGCGTTTCACGCGCACGACACGTTAAAGTAGCATAAGCTTCCTAAACGGGTCGTAATGGGTCGTAATCAATTATGTTAGGTTTCATTTAGTATGTAGGCTTTGTTAAACCAAATGACACGAGTCTCTACACTCGTTTTGTTTACGAAACCTCATTCTATCCAATCATCCGATTAAGGTCCGGTTATTAACATAGTTACCTATATTAGGTGCCGTTTGATTCCGAGATCTCTAGCATTACTTGGTGATTATCTTTATACATCTGAGCAATCTCAAGTGAGTACATAGACCCCTCTTTTACTGTTTTCCAAACATTTTGGGGTGGAACACATGTGCCTACTTGTTACTTTCATGCTTTCCTGTTTTCACATCATATACCTGCCATGTTTGATAGTACATTATAGTACATGATTTCATTTCAGTTCATGCTATGTATGCCCATTATGTGCCTACTTAGTACATTGTTTTACATTTCAGTTCATGCTATGTATGCCCATTGTGTGCCTACTTAGTACATTGTTTTACATTTCAATTCATGCTATGTATGCCCATTGTGTGCCTACTTAGTACATTGTTTTACATGACATTTCATGCTAGGTGTGCCCATTGTGTGCATTACTTAGTACATTGTTTTACATAACATTTCATGCTAGGTGTGCCCATTGTGTGCATTACTTAGTACATCGTTTTACATGACATTTCACGTTATGTATGTCCATTTGATTACATACTTAGTGCATTGTTTTCACATGCTTACATTTTGGTATGACATTTGGTTTGTTTACAATGGGACAATACATTCATTAACATTAGCTACGCCGTTCGTTAGTAGGTAGTGGTACCATAGGAATTGACAACTCCCGTTCCGGACGTCCCAGGGAAAGGGGATGAAAGGAATGACCGAATTCGATGATATAAGACAGATAGACCTTTAATTTGTTTAAAGGGTTTTATCACCACAGTCACAAGGCTTGGATGTATGCATTTTCACAATACCGCATAAATGTTCATATTAAATATTTGCATGCATTTTTCCACAAAGACATAAGATTGATTTAAACCATGTTTTACTTCAATATTTTGTTTTCGTGCATATGGTTTAGTTGAGACATTTCACTTGCCATACATGACATTTTGACATAGACATTTTACACAAAGACATTTGACATAGACATTTGACATGGATATTTGACATAGACATTTGACATGGATATTTGACATAGACATTTGACATGATTTACTTTTGACATATAACATGTTTGACAATTGGTTTAAACATAGACTTCTTACATTGGTTGGTTTGGTTTGATTAAGTGATTAAGTAACGATGCGTGTGTAATATGATACAAGCATGGTGGATACGCCGCTGGTACTTCCTATATATAAGTGTTTGTATGGTATTACATGTCGTAACGTTATTTGAATCATTTCAATATTGAGACATAGAACATTTTATACAAATAATATACTTTTCACAAGACATTGATTTACAAACAACTTATCTTATACGAACACATTTTTACATGGTTATTTATTTAACCTGACATTTACTTATACATATCATCTGATCTTATTGTTTTCAAATGATTTACAAGACAAAGCAAATTACTAGGTTTATGACTAAACATTTTGCTTAAACATAAGTCATGAATCCTATTTTGACAAACCTATGTATCTCACAGGCATTTTTATGCTGACGTACCTATTTTCACATGTGTTTTCAGGTGATTTTCCATAGGATGTTGATCACGAAACTAGGGCGGACCTGTGCCTTAGAGACTTTAAAAGAAGATAGACTATGTTTAATTATGTTCTGAACTCTTAAATTCCTGTTTGATACAATGTAACACCTCTGTTTTTAAATAAAATACAACTTTGTATGCCATGGTTATGAAACAATTAATTCTGTTACAACACTCCCCGACATTTCCGCCACGTTTTGTATGTTACACGTGGTCGGGGTGTGACACCGAACCTCTCAAAGCCTATTTCTAAGCTATATAAAGGATATTTAAGGTGTGTTTAACTTATGGTCATGTTCCGGAATGTTCGTTACAGTTCAAATTGGCATACTTTCGCAGTTTGTCAACTTTAGTCCCTGTAAGTTATTTAGCTTGCTTTTGCCATACCAAAGCCTTCAAAACTTATTTCTAAGTTATGTAAAGGTTATTTAAGGTATGTTAAGCCTATGTCACTATTCCGGATTGTTTGTTGCATTAAACTGGTTATATTTACGCATCGGTGCGCGTATAACCTTCCAAAAAGCGATTTAGAGTTTGAAATTGAACAAAAATTGATATGTGTAAATGATACACATATTTTTAACAAATCCCAAGTATGAAATATAATATTCCATTGGTTCGGTATTTGTTTGATGGCCGTGGAGGCACAGGTGTTACACCACGGATGAGCAGTTGGCTGACTAGGAGATGTTGCTGTCTTATGCTTTTGTTCTTTTGTTTTCTTGTAATGTGAAACAATCTGTTTTGTTTATAAATAAATCGTTGATCACAAATTCTGATATACAAGTGTAATTACATGTGTGTATGACTTTTCCTATGATACCTACATCAAGAAACTATGTAACTTGCAAACTACTTTTGTGATTCCTCTCTTTCAAATGATCGCTCATGATTCCCTCGAAAATTTTAAGTACTCGTTTCACTCTAAGAAACAAAGTACAGAAAATAAAGTGACATTATGAGTAATCATGCTTCTGCACATCTGTGCCTTTGAATCCTTGGTTAAATAACTAAGGGTATTTCCAAATCTCATACCCACTACGTTTTGATTTTTCAACATATACAGTACAAGTATTTCAAAAACAATCTTCATGATCTCAAAACATTTCATATAGTTTGAAAACAATTTTTCTAAATGCATTGTCTATGTTATTTCAAAAACATTGGCCATGTTATCAAAACCAACCTTCCTAATTTCAAAATGTTTCATATAGTCTGAAAACAATATTAACACAGTACATTTTCTTATCAAGTGCATGATTTCGAAATGCATCATTCATATTTTCAAAAACCTTATACATAATTTCAAAATTCCTCTCGCATGATTTTAAAACATTTTGTAAAAAAAAAAATATCTACCTAATACACCTACTTTATGATTTCAAAAGTATTATATATAAGGTTTCAAAAACATTTTTAGAACCCCATGCATAGTTTTCCAAATATATTTTTCCTCATACATTTACTTAACTTTCAAATTCTGCTTCATATGTTGCCTTCGCATATCTAGCATCTCAACTTCGTAAAGCATTTTTACTTCATGTTTTGACATAAGCACGTCCAGTGCAAGGTTTCAAAACATCTTCAACTTCTAAAATCCATATGGGATCTTTTTATCTTCACATTTAGACCCTTGTGGATGATCATCATTCAAATCAGAGTCCTTAACTGGATTCCTTATGTACCTAAATTCGAACATTTCGGTTCCTTATAATCGAAATTGAATTTTTCTTTTAAAAATCTTTCTATCTTTATAGTTAGATTCTTGATAATGTTTAAAGTACCAAATGAAATCCAGGAGATGGATTCCTAGTGTGCTTTAAATACATGCACTCTGTAGCAAAACAAATTAACAAATTAAAGATCTAGATAAACAATCTTTGTGGTTATATGACTATGTGTTTATGCATCTTGTGTTTTCTTTTATGCATTTTGTGTTTTTGTATACTCTGGATATTCGTTATCCAAATCCTCGTAGAATCTTTCATATCTTCATATGAGGGATTCGTAGTAGGATATTCAAAAAGGTACTACCTTAAATCCTTAATGGGCTTCTATGTAATAGTTAAGACCCTTGGATTATATAGTACTATTCCATGATTCATAAGAGACCCTTAAGTGGTCTAGTAAAAAAAGATTGATTCACAATTTGGTTAAAGAATGACATCTAGTGATATAGCTGAACAGACTCCTTGATAGTCTATTTAGATCATTTATTGATTTAATTAAAAGGACTCTATGGCGGTCTAGTCACACTCATCACAGGATTGTTCATTTGGTTTTTCCCCTACACATTATAAAATAGACTGTGTGAACTGTGCAAGGAATTGTCTGATTATGGACGCATACATAATTGTGAGATTCAGTGCACGGTAACCACAGTAAGATTTATTATGTGTAAGAACCGATAGTGACAACAATAACGAAATGAGAACGATGTAATGGAGGTACGGTGGACGCACCAATGACGCTTCATATACTTATATATAAGTATCCCTCTTACATTGCAAGCATAATGTTATTAAGGTTACTAGAAGTTCAGAACCCTAACCAATGTTGTTCGATCTTTTCAACTTCATGTTTTCAAGCTCTCACAAGTTTCCTCTAGAAAAAATTTCGGGACAAAATTTCCTAAAGTAGGGGAGACTGTAACACCTGTGCTTTCGCAGCCATCAAACAAATACCAAACCAATGAAATATTATATTTCATACTTGGGATTTGTAAAAATATGTGTATCATTTGCACATATCAATGTTTGTTCAATTCCAAACTCTAAATCGCTTTCTAGAAGGTTATACGCACATCGATGCGTAAATATAACCAGTTTAATGCAACAAACACTCCAGAATAGTGACATAGGCTTAACATACCTTAAATAACCTTTACATAACTTAGAAATAAGTTTTGAAGGCTTTGGTATGGCTAAAATAAGTTAATTCGCTTACAGGGACTAAATTTGACAAACTGCGAAAGTATGCCAATTTGAACTGTAACAGACCTTCCGGAACATGAAAATAAGTTAAACATACCATAAATATCCTTTAAATAGCTTAGAAATAGGCTTTGAGGGGTTCGGTGTGCTAAAATAAACTTTTGGGTTATTCAGGGACTAAAAGAGTCAAAAAGTGCACAAGTTTGCATTTTCGCGCATAACTTACGTTCTGAATACATCCGGACATCCAAAAATTTATGTAAGTACTAAAATATTTTATTTTAGTGTTTGGCATAAGAAAAATCCATTCGTCGCGCAATTTGGATCGTTTTTCGCGCTTATGCGCATTCCGTCGTAATTAACCGAACATCGCGATCGTACGACCAAACGAACCGACATCCTAGATATTTTTGAGCATTTTTTGAGTTCCCTATACTTTAACTTCATTTTAGAGCTTTGAAATGAGGTTAACGGGGTTCAAACGCATCGAAAATAGCTTAAACGGGCTGCAGGGACCATTTCTGCCATTTTTGAAACTTTTCTGAAACTGATAGGCAGTGGCGTAGCGCGAGCCCTAAGGGCCTTACCAGTGGCGCTACGCCAGCACCTTATCTGGGCAGAAACATTGCATCTAGTCCGTTTTCACTTTCGCACATGGTTTTAGCAATACCGTGTGCTCAAATGGTTTTGTAAAACCACTATCTTGAGGTGTATGGCCAAGATCAAATCACGGTTAACGAGGAACGATCTTAACGGCTCTACGAATCCTATAAATACCCCACCCCCATTTGCTTCAAAACCCACTAGAATCTTGATTTGAGAAGCTCTAAGTTGAAACCATTATTTCATACCTGAGCTACTTGGATCGAGGTTAGCATTCGGGGACCCTTCGTAAGTATTCTTTCGTTCTTTTATTGCTTTTCGAGTCTTTTCGAGTCTGAAAGTCAAACTTTGTTTGACTTTCTGTGTTGACCAGTTTATGGTCAATGCGAAGTTCGTTTGAACTTCGCAACGTGAGTGTAATCACGTTGGTTATAGTCCCTTGGGACTATGCCTACTGATTACCACGTTGTCTAGGGTCGTAGGGTAAGCGATCTAATAAATCGCTTATACCTTCGAACCCGACCCATTTGGTCGATCATTAGGATCCGACCAAACACATTAGGTGACCATAGTATATAGGGAATAACCTTCCGAGGTTATACCTTATGGTCGCTTCGTTTAAGTAGTTGTATGATAGGTAGTTTATATGCCTTAGGTAAATTACCAGAATACCC
This sequence comes from Helianthus tuberosus, assembly GCA_030545235.1. Taxonomy (NCBI): domain Eukaryota; kingdom Viridiplantae; phylum Streptophyta; class Magnoliopsida; order Asterales; family Asteraceae; genus Helianthus; species Helianthus tuberosus. The sequence continues at coordinate 69,093,096 of CM060445.1, read as the reverse complement.
TTTTCATGTATAATTGGTAATTAAGCATATGTAACCTAAACTTTTGTCACATAACTGATTATGTAACATGTTTAGGCATATAACACTTGTCATAGGACTAGTTAGGCGGTCCGAACGCGTTTCACACGAACGACGCGTTAAAGTAGCATAAGCTACCTTAATGGGTCGCGATGGGTCGAAAGCACTTAGGTTAGGTTTCATTTAGTATGTAGGCTTTGTTAAACCATATGACACGAGTCTCTACACTCGTTTGGTTTACGAACCCTCATTCTATCTAAATCCTCCGATTTAGGTCCGGTTTATTAACATAGTTACCTATATTAGGTGCCGTTTGATATCCGTGATCTCTAGCATTGTTTGGTTGTTACTCAAGGACTACTAAGCAATCTCAAGTGAGTACATAGACCCCTCTTTTACTGTTTTCCAAACTGTTTTGGGGTGAAACACATGTGCCTACTTGTTACTTTCATGCTTTCCTGCTTTCACATCATATACTTGCTATGTTCATTAGTACATTTATAGTACATGATTTCATTGTTTTACATTACATTTTATACTATGTGTGCCCATTGTGTGCATACTTAGTACATCGTTTTACATTACATTTTATGCTATGTATGTCCATTTAGTTCATACTTAGTACATCGTTTTACATTACATTTTATGCTATGTATGTCCATTTAGTTCATACTTAGTACATCGTTTTACATCATATCACATACTATGTATGTTCATTTGTTGCATACTTAGTACAGTTGTTTTCATCACATGCTTACATTTTGTTATGACATTTGGGTTGTTTACAATGGAACAATACATTCATTAACATTAGCTACGCCGTTCGTTAGTAGGTAGTGGTACCATAGGAATTGACAACTCCCGTTCCTGAAATCCTGGGTTTGTTTGGATTGGAAGGAATGACCGAATTCGATATACATAATTCAGATAAACCTTTAAGTTGTTTAAGGGTTTATCGCCACAGTCTCAAGGCTTGGATGTATGCATTTTCACAATACCGCATAGATGTTCGTATCAGTATAGCATGCATTTCCACAAAACATAGCTTTGATTTAAACCATGTTTTACTTCAATACTTTGTTTTTGTGCATATAGTTTAGTTGATACATTTCACTAGCCATACAGATCATTTTGGTTACACATTACATGATTTACAATTGACACATGAACATTATTGACATTGGTTACACATCACATGATTTACATTTGACACATAAACATTATTGACATTGGTTACACATTACATGATTTACATATTGACATAAACATTTTTGACATATTATTCAATACGTTTGGCAATTTGTTTAAACATAGACATCTTACATTGGTGGTTTGTTTGGGTAAGTGATTTGAGTAATGGTGCGTGTGTAATATGATACAAGCATGGTGGATACGCCGCTGGTACTTCCTATATATAAGTGTTTGTATGGTATTACATATCGTAGCGTTATTTGAATCATTTCAATTTAAGATATATAACATTTTATACAAATAACATACTTTTCACAAGACATTCTTGTAACATCTGTGCTTGTAATCTTTATGAACAGTTCTATTATCAATAAAACAATGTTATTTAATCCCAATGTTTGTTTGGTTGTGTTTTACATTTTTCATGTTTTGACTTTTATCCAATTTCAAACTCTATATCGCTTTCTGGAGAGTTATACGCAAACTGGTGCGAAAACATAACCAGTTTAATGCAAAAAATACTCCGGAACATCAACATATACTTAACATACCTTAAATAACCTTTACATAACTTAGAAATAAGTTTTAAAGGCTTTGGTATGGCAAAAACAAGTTAATTCGCCTACAGGGACTAAACTTGACAAACTGCGAAAGTATGCCAATTTGAACTGTAACAGACATTCCGAAACATGACCATAAGTTAAACATACCATAAGTATCCTTTACATAGCTTAGAAATAGGCTTTGAGGGGTTCGGTATGCTAAAACAAACTTTTGGGTCATTCAGGGACTAAAAGTCTCAAAAAGTGCACAAGTTTGCACTTTTGCGCATAACTTACGTTCTGAATACATCCTGACATCCAAAAATTTATGTAAGCATGACTATATTATGCTTTAGTGTTTGGCTTGCCAAAAATCCATTCGTCGCGTCATTTGGATCGTTTTTCGCGCTTATGCGCATTCCGTCGTAATTAAGCGAACATCGCGTTCGTACGACCAAACGAACCAACATCCGACATATTTTTGAGCATGTTTCAAGTCCACAATGTTTAGGCATCATTTTAGGGCCTTAAAGTTGGCTTTACGGGCCTTAGAAGTGCCGGAAATGGGCTTAAACACGTGCAGGGACTGAAACTGTCATTTCTGAAACATGTTGGCTGATCAGGCAGGCCAGGCGGCCCACATTATAATTGTCTGATCCTGAAGCGGGCCGCGTCCGACTATTAGACCAGATTAAGTGTTTTTAACAGCAGGTTACAGCTGTTTGATTCTCACCCACACATTCCCAATTGCTTAGTCAGATGATAAGGATCGTTTTTAGTCACCATAAGGTTCCAACACTTGTACGGATGCGATTAAAGCACGGTTTCGATGAAACGATCTTAACGGTGGACCGAAAACTATAAATACCCCATGCCCCCCATTGCTCAAATCACTAGAATTTTGATTTGAGAAACTCTAAGTTGAAACTATTGTTTCATACCTGAGATTTTTGAATCGAAATTAGCATTCGGGGACCCTTCGTAAGTATTCTTTCGTTCTTTTATTGCTTTTCGAGTCTTTCGAGTCTGAAAGTCAAACTTTGTTTAACTTTCTGCATTGACCAGTTTATGGTCAATGCGAAGTTCGTTTGAACTTCGCAACGTGAGTGTAATCACGTTGGTTATAGTCCCTTGGGACTATGCCTACTGATTACCACGTTGTCTAGGGTCGTAGGGTAAGAGATCTAATAAATCGCTTATACCTCGAACCCGACCCATTTGGTCGATCATTAGGATCCGACCAAACACATTAGGTGACCATAGTAGGTAGGGAATAACCTTCCGAGGTTATACCCTATGGTCACATCGTTTGAGTAGTTGTATGATAGGTAGTTTATATGCCTTAGGTAAATTACCAGAATACCCTTTTCATGTATAATTGGTAATTAAGCATATATAACCTAAACCTTTGTCACATAACTGATTATGTAACATGTTTAGGCATATTCTACTTGTCATAGGACTAGTTAGGCGGTCCGAACGCGTTTCACGCGAACGACGCGTTAAAGTAGCATAAGCTACCTAAACGGGTCGTAATGGGTCGTAAACAATTATGTTAGGTTTCAATTAGTATGTAGGCTTTGTTGAACCATATTACACGAGTCTCCATACTCGTTTGGTTTACAAACCCTCATGCTACCCGATCTTCCGATATAGGTCCGGTTTATTAATATAGTTACCTATATTAGGTGCCGTTTGATTCCGAGATCTCTAGCATTGCTTGGTGGTTATCTTAGGACTACTGAACAATATCAAGTGAGTATATAGACCCCTCTTTTATTGTTTTCCAAACTGTTTTGGGGTGGAACACATGTGCCTACTTGTTACTTTCATGCTTTCCTGTTTTCACATCATATACCTTCTATGTTCGTTAATACATTATAGTACATGATTACATTACATTTCATGCTAGGTGTGCCCATTGTGTGCATTACTTAGTACATCGTTTTACATTACATTTTATGCTATGTGTGCCCATTGTGTGCATTACTTAGTACATCGTTTTACATTACATTTTATGCTATGTGTGCCCATTGTGTGCATTACTTAGTACATCGTTTTACATTACATTTCACGCTATGTATGTTCATTTGATTACATACTTAGTGCATCGTTTTCACATGCTTACATTTTGGGTATGACATTTGGTTTGTTTAACATGGAACAATACATTCATTAACATTGATCACGCCATTCGTTAGTAGGTAGTGGTACCATAGGAATTGACAACTCCCGTTCCTGAAATCCTGGGTTTGTTTGGATTGGAAGGAATGGCCGAATTCGATATACATAATTTAGATAAACCTTTAATTTGTTTAAGGGTTTATCGCCACAGTCTCAAGGCTTGGATGTATGCATTTTAACAATACCGCATAGATGTTTGTATCAGTAAAGCATGCATTTATTACACAAAACATAACTTTGATTTAAACTATGTTTTACTTCAATACCTTGTTTTGTGCATTTTACATATGGTTTAGTTGATATATTTCACTTACCATACATGACATTTTGGTTACACATTACATGATCTACATTGAACATAAACATTTTGACATTGATATACACATTTGGTGGTTTACATTGGACATAGACATTTTGATATGGTTTACACAATAACACTTGACAATTGGTTTGTACATGAACAAGTTACATTGGTGGTTGTTTGGGTAAGTGATTTGAGTAACGAGGCGTGTGTAATATGATACAAACATGGTGGATACGCCGCTGGTACTTCCTATATATAAGTGTTTGTATAATATTACATAGCGCAACGTTATTTAAACCATTTCAGTATAGACATATTACATTTTATACAAATAACATATTTTTCACAAGACATTGTTTTACAAAACAGTTTATTGTATACAACTCATTTTACATGGTTATTCATTTAACCTTACATTTATTTATACATATCAACTGATCTTATCGTTTTTCAAATGATTTACAAGACAAAGCAAATTACAAGGTTCATGACTAAACACTTTCTCAAATACAAGTCATGAATCCTATTTTCGCAAACCTATGTATCTCACAGGCATTTTTATGCTGACGTACCTATTTTCACATGTGTTTTCAGGAGCTTTTCCGTAGGATGTTGATCACGATACTAGGGCGGACCTGTGCCTTAGAGACTAAAAAATGGAGATAGACTTGTTTAATTATGTTATAAACTTTTAAATTACTGTTTTGAGACAATGTAACACCTTTGTTGATAAATAAAATATCACTTTGTATGCCATGGTTGTGAAACAATAATTCTGTTACAACACTCCCCGACGTTTCCGCCACGTTTTGTATGTTACACGTGGTCGGGGTGTGACAGAAGAGTTGGTATCAGAGCCAATGGTTATAGGGAATTAGGTTATTAGTAATGCTTTGACCTAGACTATAACTTTTCTAGGACCCTAACACAAGTTATCTTGTGTTTAGATCTTAAAACATGTACATCACCTATCCTTAGGTGATTATCAAAACAAGAACCAAATTTTTTTCCGAAACGATTTTTGAAAAACAATCATCCGTTTTTGAATAAATTATTACAAGGTTTTGAACCCTCTATTATAAGGTTTTGAACCCTCTGTTATATGGTTTTGAACTCTTTCAGTTTGGTTTTTGGCCTTGTGCCTTCAAATTTTCAAAATCCCGTCAACGTTTTGGGTTTTAAATAATATGAACACGTGCAAAATGGAAGGGTTAATGCCTGTATTCTGGGTTTTCTGTCTAGGCAAGCACTTCGTATATATCTCATCAGACGTGAGACCAGTTGTGCTTACCTGGGAATTCCTGGGATGAGTGTTCACTTATAGGCGAGCATGTCTTCACGATACATTATTTTTGACCCATTTACTTTGATTAGTCACTGTGTGTCATTTGTTTGCTTGGTAATGCGGACAAATGACCACCATCTTTGCTTTTGTTGATTTTGTTTCATCTCATTCTCTTCATCCAATCATCTCACTCGTTTCTTTTCATGTTTCCTCTTTTAGAATGCCTCCTCGACGCGAAAACCAGATAGCGACTGCCGAACTGGCAGAAATTATTGCGCAGCAGATGGCTGCTCAGTTCCCAAATCTCTTTACTCAATGTAATCAAGCCAACAATAACAACAATGTTCCATGCAAATACAAGGATTTTAACCAGGCTAAACCACTCAAGTTTAGTGGTTCTGAAGGAGCGACTGGGCTTCTTCAATGGTTCGAGAGCATTGAGAATACTTTTCGCCACGTGCAGTGCCCGGATAATCGCAAGGTCGAGTTCTCCTCGAGTGTGTTTCAGAAGAGGGCTCTCACATGGTGAAACGGGGTTATGAGAGACCGGGGTGCAGAAGTTGCTCTTGCACAAACATGGGCCGAACTTAGAGCCCTTATGATGAGGGAATTCTGTCCTCGTCATGAGCAGCGAGCTTTGGAGAAGGAATTTGATGAGTTGAAGCAAGATAGTGGTGAGCACAGGGCTTATACTGATCGGTTTGAAGAGTTGAGTTTGCTTTGCCCGACAATGGTTACCCCACTCGACAAGGCTATCAAAAGATACATCGACGGCCTACATGACTCGGTACAAGACATCCTTACTGGTAGTAACCCTGCCACACTCCGTCAGGCTATCGAGTTATCAGCGACATTGACTGAGTCGCAGATCCGGAAGAATAAATTGCACAGGAAGGGTGACAAGGGCAAGAAACAGTCATCTGACAAGGGGGATAGCAAGAAAGGTCAAAACAAGAATGGAAAGGACTCTGGTTCTTCGAAGAGGTCAAGGAAGCGTAAGGCTTCCCAAAATTTTGCTGTCACTGCCCAAGCTAATCAGGCAGCTCCCAACCAACCCGCACAGCCTCCAGCAAAGAAACCCTATTCAGGGAATGCACCTTTGTGCAATAGATGCAACAGTCACCATCAGCCGCAACATCAGTGCCGTTTCTGTGCTAGCTGTGGGAAGTCAGGTCATCTTGCCGATGTTTGTCGGTTTGCTCAGAATCGTGCAGTTCAAAACCCGGCTCAACAAGTTGCACAGCCTCCTGCTCAGCAACAGGGTCAAGCTGCACGACCACAATACCCACCAGGTGCTTGTTACAATTGTGGGGATCTGACCCACTACAGAAACTAATGCCCAAGGCTAGCCAACCAGAATCAGGTTCAGGCTCCGGCTCGAGGCCGAGCCTTTAACATGAATGCCCAAGAGGCACAGGCTGACGATAATGTGGTGAACGGTACGTTCTTTATTAATAATCAGCCTGCATCTGTTCTTTTCGATTCTGGTGCCGATAAGAGTTTCGTGTCATTGTCTTTTGAGCCAATGCTTCGCGTGTCTAGAACGAAACTAGGAAAACCTTTGACAGTAGAAGTTGCTAGTGGTGAACCCATTATTCTTGATTCTGTTCTTCGCAACTGCCAGTTGAACCTTAACGACCATCTTTTTCCTATTGACCTCGCGCCTATGCAACTTGGAAGCTTCGACGTTATTGTGGGAATGGATTGGTTATCCAAGCATCACGCAGAGATAGTTTGTTCTGAGAAGATTGTTCGTGTGCCGCCTTCGACAGGCGAGATCCTTCAGGTTCAAGGTGAGAAACCTACCGGTGGTCTCAAACTCATGTCTTGTTTTAAAGCTCGGAAGTATCTGCGAAAGAATTATGTGGCCTTCTTAGCACATGTTACAGAAGATAAAGGCAAGGGTAAGTCTATTTCAGATATTCCTGTCATTCAGGATTATTCTGAAGTATTCCTTGAAGACTTACCTGGTCTACCTCCAGCACGCCAAGTCGAGTTCCGCATTGATCTCGTACCTGGTGCAAGTCCCATTGCCAGAGCTCCATATCGTCTTGCACCATCTGAGATGCAAGAGTTGTCTAAACAGCTTCAGGAGCTCTCTGACAAAGGTTTTATACGTCCTAGCTTTTCACCTTGGGGTGCTCCCGTTCTTTTTGTCAAGAAGAATGATGGATCCTTTAGGATGTGTATCGATTATCGTGAGCTTAACAAGCTTACCATCAAGAATCGATATCCCCTACCTCGCATAGACGACCTCTTTGATCAGTTACAGGGCGCTTCTTATTTTTCGAAGATTGATCTACGTTCCGGGTATCATCAACTTCGGGTGCATGAAGAAGACATTCCCAAGACAGCATTCCGCACTCGATATGGGCATTATGAGTTCACAGTCATGCCATTCGGTTTGACTAATGCTCCTGCTGTTTTCATGGACTTAATGAATAGGGTCTGCAAACCTTATTTGGATCAGTTCGTCATTGTTTTTATTGACGACATCTTGATTTACTCTAAGACGCGAGCTGATCACGAGCAACATCTTCGTCTTACCCTAGAACTCCTAAAGAAAGAGCAACTTTTCGCCAAATTCTCCAAGTGCGAATTTTGGCTTAAAGAAGTTCAATTTTTGGGGCATATTATCAACGAACGAGGTATTCATGTAGATCCCTCCAAGATCAGTGCGATTAAGGATTGGGATACACCTTCTACTCCTACTGAAGTTCGTTCTTTTCTTGGTCTAGGGGTTATTATCGCCGCTTCATTGAAAACTTCTCAAAGATTGCAGTTCCTCTAACTGCTCTAACTCAGAAGAACAAACCCTTTGATTGGGGATTCAAACAAGAGGAAGCTTTTCAACACTTGAAACAGAAGCTTTGCGATGCGCCTGTTCTATCATTGCCTGAGGGTGACGATGATTTTGTCGTGTATTGTGATGCATCAAAATTGGGTCTTGGTTGTGTTCTGATGCAAAGGAACAAAGTCATAGCCTATGCATCAAGGCAGTTGAAGATACATGAGAAGAACTACACCACTCATGATCTTGAGTTGGGTGCAGTTGTCTTCGCTCTTAAGATCTGGAGACACTATTTGTACGGTACGAAATGTGTGGTTTTCACGGACCACAGAAGTCTTCAGCATATCTTCAATCAGAAAGAACTCAACATGAGACAGCGACGTTGGGTTGAGCTTTTAAACGACTATGACTGCGAAATTCGCTACCATCCTGGTAAGGCGAATGTTGTAGCTGATGCATTGAGTCGTAAGGAACGAACTAAGCTTCATTGTGTTCGTGTTTAATCTGTTATTCAAGCTCGATCTGATATCCAAGCACGCATTTCTCAGGCTCAACAATCTTGTGTTTCACAAGGTTTGATGGATAAGGAATTTCCCTATCACATAACACCTGCTCTTGAACTGAAGGACAATGGATCATATTACTTCATGGACCGTTTGTGGTTCCCAAGCCAGGATGATCTTCGTACCTTGCTTATGGATGAAGCCCATAAGTCGCGTTATTCTATTCATCCGGGCTCAGATAAAATGTATAAGGATCTTCGTATTCACTATTGGTGGCCCGGTATGAAGAAAGACATTGCCTTATACGTATCAAAATGCCTTACTTGTCTTAAGGTTAAGGCTGAACATTAGCGTCCTTCGGGTTTATTGGTGCAACCAGAGATCCCAGTTTGGAAATGGGAAAACATTACTATGGATCTTGTTACCAAACTTCCACACACCAAGAAAGGTCATGATGCCATCTGGGTAGTCGTTGATCGTCTTACTAAGTCAGCGCATTTCTTGCCAATCCGTGAGGATTTTCCTGCTGACAGACTTGCTAAAATCTACGTGGATGAAATAGTAGCTCGACATGGTGTTCCTTTGAACATCATTTCTGACAGAGATGCTCGTTTCACTTCTCATTTTTGGAGAACCATGCAATCTGCTATGGGGACCCAACTTAATCTGAGCACAGCTTATCATCCGCAAACGGATGGTCAATCTGAAAGAACAATCCAGACTCTGGAGGATATGCTTAGAGCTTGTGTGATCGATTTTGGTGGTAGCTGGGATTCACATCTTAAATTGATTGAATTCTCCTACAACAACAGTTATCACACCAGCATCAAAATGGCTCCTTTCGAGGCTCTCTATGGTCGAAAATGTCGTTCACCAGTCTGCTGGAATGAGATCGGCGAGGCTCAGCTTACTGGACCTGCCCTCATTTTAGAGACAACTGACAAGGTCAAGAAAGTTCGCGATAACCTTCAGACAGCTATGAGCCGTCAAAAGAGTTACGCGGATCCAAAACTCAAACCCTTGGAATTTCAAGTCGGTGATCGAGTATTACTTAAGGTCTCACCTTGGAAAGGTGTGATCAGATTTGGAAAGAAAGGAAAACGTGCACCTAGATATGTTGGACCATTCAAGATCGTTGAAAGAATCGGCAAGGTAGCCTACAGACTAGAGTTACCTCCGGAACTTGGAAATGTTCATCCAACTTTTCACGTATCCAATATCAAGAGGTGTTTAGCTGATGAGAACCTCCACATACCGCTTGACGAAATTCGTGTTGGCAAAACACTGAAATTTGTTGAGAAACATGTTGAAATCATGGAACGTGAAGTCAAGTGGCTTAAACGCAAGCGCATTCCTTTGGTCAAAGTTCGCTGGGAAGCTAAACGTGGACCCGAGTTTACTTGGGAACGCGAAGACCAAATGAAGGCGAAATATCCGCATCTTTTCCCACGAGTTTCCTCTAAATAAATTTCGGGACGAAATTTCCACAATTAGGGGAGACTGTAACATCTGTGCTTGTAATCTTTATGAACAGTTCTATTATCAATAAAACAATGTTATTTAATCCCAATGTTTTTTTGGTTGTGTTTTACATTTTTCATGTTTTGACTTTTATCCAATTTCAAACTCTATATCGCTTTCTGGAGAGTTATACGCAAACTGGTGCGAAAACATAACCAGTTTAATGCAACAAATACTCCGGAACATCAACATATACTAAACATACCTTAAATAACCTTTACATAACTTATAAATAAGTTTTAAAGGCTTTGGTATGGCAAAAACAAGTTAATTCGCCTACAGGGACTAAACTGGACAAACTGCGAAAGTATGCCAATTTGAACTGTAACAGACATTCCAAAACATGACCATAAGTTAAACATACCATAAGTATCCTTTACATAGCTTAGAAATAGGCTTTGAGGGGTTCGGTATGCTAAAACAAACTTTTGGGTCATTCAGGGACTAAAAGTGTCAAAAAGTGCACAAGTTTGCACTTTTGCGCATAACTTACGTTCTGAATACATCCGGACATCCAAAAATTTATGTAAGCATGACTATATTATGCTTTAGTGTTTGGCTTGCCAAAAATCCATTCGTCGCGTCATTTGGATCGTTTTTCGCGCTTATGCGCATTCCGTCGTAATTAAGCGAACATCGCGTTCGTACGACCAAACGAACCAACATCCGACATATTTTTGAGCATGTTTCAAGTCCACAATGTTTAGGAATCATTTTAGGGCCTTAAAGTTGGCTTTACGGGCCTTAGAAGTGCCGGAAATGGGCTTAAACACGTGCAGGGACTGAAACTGTCATTTCTGAAACATGTTGGCTGATCAGGCAGGCCAGGCGGCCCGCATTATAATTGTCTGATCCTGAAGCGGGCCGCGTCCGACTATCAGACCAGATTAAGTGTTTTTAACAGCAGGTTGCAGCTGTTTGATTCTCACCCACACATTCCCAATTGCTTAGTCAGATGATAAGGATCATTTTTAGTCACCATAAGGTTCCAACACTTGTACGGATGTGATTAAAGCACGGTTTTCATGAAACGATCTTAACGGTGGACCGAAAACTATAAATACCCCATGCCCCCCATTGCTCAAATCACTAGAATTTTGATTTGAGAAACTCTAAGTTGAAACTATTGTTTCATACCTGAGATTTTTTAATCGAAATTAGCATTCGGGGACCCTTCGTAAGTATTCTTTCGTTCTTTTATTGCTTTTCGAGTCTTTCGAGTGTGAAAGTCAAACTTTGTTTGACTTTCTACATTGACCAGTTTATGGTCAATGCGAAGTTCGTTTGAACTTTGCAACGTGAGTGTAATCACGTTGGTTATAGTCCCTTGGGACTATGCCTACTGATTACCACGTTGTCTAGGGTCGTAGGGTAAGCGATCTAATAAATCGCTTATACCTCGAACCCGACCCATTTGGTCAATCATTAGGATCCGACCAAACACATTAGGTGACCATAGTAGGTAGGGAATAACCTTCCGAGGTTATACCCTATGGTCACATCGTTTGAGTAGTTGTATGATAGGTAGTTTATATGCCTTAGGTAAATTACCAGAATACCCTTTTCATGTATAATTGGTAATTAAGCATATGTAACCTAAACCTTTGTCACATAACTGATTATGTAACATGTTTAGGCATATTCTACTTGTCATAGGACTAGTTAGGCGGTCTGAACGCGTTTCATGTGAACGACGCGTTAAAGTAGCATAAGCTACCTAAACGGGTCGTAATGGGTCGTAAACAATTATGTTAGGTTTCAATTAGTATGTAGGCTTTGTTGAACCATATTACACGAGTCTCCATACTCGTTTGGTTTACAAACCCTCATGCTACCCGATCTTCCGATATAGGTCCGGTTTATTAACATAGTTACCTATATTAGGTGCCGTTTGATTCCGAGATCTCTAGCATTGCTTGGTGGTTATCTTAGGACTACTGAACAATCTCAAGTGAGTACATAGACCCCTCTTTTACTGTTTTCCAAACTGTTTTGGGGTGGAACACATGTGCCTACTTGTTACTTTCATGGTTTCCTGTTTTCACATCATATACCTTCTATGTTCGTTAGTACATTATAGTACATGATTACATTACATTTCATGCTAGGTGTGCCCATTGTGTGCATTACTTAGTACATTGTTTTACATTACATTTTATGCTATGTGTGCCCATTGTGTGCATTACTTAGTACATCGTTTTACATTACATTTTATGCTATGTGTGCCCATTGTGTGCATTACTTAGTACATCGTTTTACATTACATTTCACGCTATGTATGTTCATTTGATTACATACTTAGTGCATCATTTTCACATGCTTACATTTTGGGTATGACATTTGGTTTGTTTAACATGGAACAATACATTCATTAACATTGATCACGCCATTCGTTAGTAGGTAATGGTACCATAGGAATTGACAACTCCCGTTCCTGAAATCCTGGGTTTGTTTGGATTGGAAGGATTGACCGAATTCGATATACATAATTTAGATAAACCTTTAATTTGTTTAAGGGTTTATCGCCACAGTCTCAAGGCTTGGATGTATGCATTTTAACAATACCGTATAGATGTTTGTATCAGTAAAGCATGCATTTATTACACAAAACATAACTTTGATTTAAACTAAGTTTTACTTCAATACCTTGTTTTGTGCATTTTACATATGGTTTAGTTGATATATTTCACTTACCATACATGACATTTTGGTTACACATTACATGATCTACATTGAACATAAACATTTTGACATTGATATACACATTTGGTGGTTTACATTGGACATAGACATTTTGATATGGTTTACACAATAACACTTGACAATTGGTTTGTAAATGAACAAGTTACATTGGTGGTTGTTTGGGTAAGTGATTTGAGTAACGAGGCGTGTGTAATATGATACAAACATGGTGGATACGCCGCTGGTACTTCCTATATATAAGTGTTTGTATAATATTACATAGCGCAATGTTATTTAAACCATTTCAGTATAGACATATTACGTTTTATACAAATAACATATTTTTCACAAGACATTGTTTTACAAAACAGTTTATTGTATACAACTCATTTTACATAGTGATTCATTTAACCTTACATTTATTTATACATATCAACTGATCTTATCGTTTTTCAAATGATTTACAAGACAAAGCAAATTACAAGGTTCATGACTAAACACTTTCTCAAATACAAGTCATGAATCCTATTTTCGCAAACCTATGTATCTCACAGGCATTTTTATGCTGACGTACCTATTTTCACATGTGTTTTCAGGAGCTTTTCCGTAGGATGTTGATCACGATACTAGGGCGGACCTGTGCCTTAGAGACTAAAAAATGGAGATAGACTTGTTTAATTATGTTATAAACTTTTAAATTACTGTTTTGAGACAATGTAACACCTTTGTTGATAAATAAAATATCACTTTGTATGCCATGGTTGTGAAACAATAATTCTGTTACAACACTCCCCGACGTTTCCGCCACGTTTTGTATGTTACACGTGGTCGGGGTGTGACAATTCTTTTACAAACAACTTATCTTATACAAACTCATTTTACATGGTTATTCATTTAACCATACATTATTTTCTTAATTATACATATCATCTGATCTTATCGTTTTTCAAATGATTTACAAGACAAATCAAATTACAAGGTTCATGACTAGACATTTTCTTAAACAATAAGTCATGAATCCTATTTTCATAAACCTATGTATCTCACAGGCATTTTTATGCTGACGTACCTATTTTCACATGTGTTTCAGGATATGATGCATAGGATTTATCAAGACACACTTAGGCGGACTTGGGCCTTAGCGACAATAAAAGATGCAAGACTAGTTATTTATGTTATGTTTCTTTGATTGTTAAGACATTGTAACTACATTAATCAATAAAACAATATTTCAATTTCCATGTGTTATGAAACAATGATTCTGTTACAACACTCCCTGACGTTTTCCTCCACGTTTGGTTGTCCTACGTGGTCGGGGTGTGACAGGTTGTGTTTTACATTTTTCATGTTTTGACTTTTATTCAATTTCAAACTATATATCGCTTTCTGGAGAGTTATACACAAACTGATGCGTAAACGTAATCAGTTTAATGCGAAAAATACTTTGGAACATCAACATATACTTAACATACCTTAAATAACCTTTACATAACTTAGAAATAAGTTTTGAAGGCTTTGGTATGGCAAAAACAAGTTAATTCGCTTACAGGGACTAAACTTGACAAACTGTGAAAGTATGCCAGTTTGAACTGTAACGAACATTCCAGAACATGACCATAAGTTAAACATACCATAAATATCCTTTACATAGCTTAGAAATAGGCTTTGAGGGGTTCGGAGTGCTAAAATAAACTTTTGGGTCATTCAGGGACTAAAAGTGCCAAAAAGTGCACAAGTTTGCACTTTCGCGCATAACTTACGTTCTGAATACATCCGGACATCCAAAAATTTATGTAAGCACTAAAACATTTTACTTTGTTTGACTCGTTGACCAGTTTATGGTCAATGCGAAGTTCGATTGAACTTCCCAACGTGATTGTAATCACAATGGTTATAGTCCCTTGTGACTATGCCTACTGATTACCACGTTGTCTAGGGTCGTAAGGGTAAGCGATCTAATAAATCGCTTATACCTTCGAACCTGACCCATTTGGTCGATCGTTAGGATCCGACCAAATAGGTTAGGTGACCATAGTAGGTAGGGAATAACCTTCCGAGGTTATACCTTATGGTCACGACGTTTAAGTAGTTGTATGATAGGTGGTTTATATGCCTTAGGTAAATTACCAAAATACCCCTTTGATGCCAGAATTCATTATAAACATATGTGACATAACTTTTGACATCTAAACTGATTGGGCGACAATATTAGGCATGTTAACGCATATTCTACTTGTCATAGGACTAGTTAGGCGGTCCGAACGCGTTTCACGCGAACGACGCGTTAAAGTAACATAAGCTACCTAAACGGGTCGTAATGGGTCGTAAACACTTATGTTAGGTTTCATTTAGTATGTAGGCTTTGTTAAACCATATTACACGAGTCTCCATACTCGTTTGGTTTACGAACCCTCATTCTATCCGATCCTCCGATTTAGGTCCGATTTATTAACATAGTTACCTATATTGGTTGTTACTCAAGGACTACTAAGCAATCTCAAGTGAGTACATAGACCCCTCTTTTACTGTTTTCCAAACTGTTTTGGGGTGAAACACATGTGCCTACTTGTTACTTTCGTGCTTTCCTGCTTTCACATCATATACTTGCTATGTTCATTAGTACATTTATAGTACATGATTTCATTGTGTTCATGCTATGTATGTCCATTGTGTGCATACTTAGTACATTGTTTTACATTACATTTCATGCTATGTATGTCCATTGTGTGCATACTTAGTACATTGTTTTACATTACATTTCGTGCTATGTATGTCCATTGTGTGCATACTTAGTACATTGTTTCACATTACATTTCATGTTATGTATGCCCATTGTGTGCATACTTAGTACAGTTGTTTTCATCACATGTTTACATTTTGGTATGACATTTGGGTTGTTTAAAATGGAACAATACATTCATTAACATTAGCTACGCTGTTCGTTAGTAGGTAGTGGTACCATAGGAATTGACAACTCCCGTTCCGGACATCCTGGGTAGGTTTGGATGAAAGGAATGACCGAATTCGATACACATAACTTAGATAAACCTTTAAGTTGTTTAAGGGTTTATCGCCACAGTCTCAAGGCTTGGATGTATGCATTTTCGCAATACCGCATAAATGTTTGTATCAGTATAGCATGCATTTGTTCCACAAAACATAACTTTGATTTAAACCATGTTTTACTTTAATACCTTGTTTTTGTGCATTTTACATATGGTTTAGTTGATATATTTCACTTACCATACATGATATTTTTGGGTACACATTACATGATCTACATTAAACATAAACATTTTGACATTGATATACACATTTAGTGGTTTACATTGGACCTAGACATTTCGATATGGTTTACACATTAACACATGACAATTCATTTATACATAAACAATTTACATTGGTGGTTGGTTTGAGTAAGTGATTTGAGTAACGAGGCGTGGGTAATATGATACAAGCATGGTGGATACGCCGTTGGTACTTCCTATATATAAGTGTTTGTATGACATTACATGTCGTAGCGTTACTTAAATCATTTCAATATTTGACATATTACGTTTTACATAAACAACTTATTTTCACAAGACATTGATTTAAAAAAACAACTTATCTTATACAAACTCATTTTACCTGGTTATTCATTTAACCTTACATTATTCTCTTATTTTTACATATCATCGCTTTTTGAATGATTTACAAAACAAAACAATTTACAAAGTTCATGACTGACTTTTGTTAAACAACTTTTTCTAAACTTATAAATCATGAATCCTCTTTTCACAAATCCTATGTATCTCACAGGCATTTTTATGCTGACATACCTATTTTCACATGTGTTTTCAGGAGCTATTGCATAGGATGATGATCATGACACTAGGGCGGACCTGTGCCTTAGAGACTAAAAATGAAGATAGACTAGTTTAATTATGTTATGAACTCTTTGTTTCCTATTTAAGACAATATAACACTCTTGTTTAATAAATAAAATATAACTTTGTATGCCATGGTTGTGAAACAATAATTCTATTACAACACTCCCCGACGTTTTCGCCACGTTTTGTATGTTCTACGTGGTCGGGGTGTGACAGAAACGGTTCGAGCGCTTCATGCATGTCGAATGGAGGAAACCCAATCGGACTCATCTTATGTCTTTAAGATGAAAAGCCACATTGATCACCTCGAAAGGCTCAATATGGATAAAAGGGTTTTTATCCATTCTAACGATCAATGAGGGTGGCAACTAGAAAGGGCATCACCCCGACACCAAAGCAAATGTTGAAAATGGAAACGGGTAATTCAAAGGGAAATGATTAGAAAGACTAAAGCGAAACCACCAAAACCAAAAGAGAAGAAGGAAAAGGTTGCCATGAACGATCCATGCTTTGAGTGTGGTGAGATAGGGCATTTAAATAGTAATTGTCCAACCTATCTCAAAGAGTTGAAAAACAAGAGGGATGCTAGGCAAACCTCAGGTACAATCTTAATGATACATATTGACCTTAATGTTATTTCTTCTAACACATGGGTATTAGATACCGGATGTGGAACTCATGTTTGCAATTCGTTGCTAAAGGTTCAAAAGAAATAAACATTACAAGAAAGGAGACTATGTTTTGAAACTTCCAAATGGTTTGGAAATTGTTTTAAAATGTTTTGAATGCTCCTAGTTTGACTAGGAACATTATTCAAGTTTCCCTTATAGGACAATATGGTTTTGATTTAAAGTTTATAACAATGACATTTATATTTCGATGAATGACATGTTTTACTTTAAAACTATGCCTTCAAATGGTAGTTATGAATTGGTTCATAATAATATATCATTTGATAGTTTAATGTACCAATCAATCACCAAGAAACTCAAAATGGATTTGAGTAAGACCTATCTTTGGCATTATCGCCTTGGTCATATAAACAGAATCGCATACAAACACTTCAAAAGAATGGTCTTTTGGAAACAAATGAAATTGGTTTATTTGATATATGCGAATCATGTTGAAAAGGTAAAATGACTTAGAAACCCTTTAGTGGGAAAGGGCAAAAGATTTATTTGGAATCATACATTTGGATGTATGTGATCCTTTTAAGCCAAAGATTAGGAATGGTGAAATATACTTCATTACCTTTAACCAACGACTATAGTAGTTATGGTTATGTGTACTTGCTAGGACACAAAGTTGAAGTATTTAAAATGTTCAAAGCCTTCAAAAGGTGAAGTTCAATATCAACTCAATTAAAGTTCTTCGTTCCGATAGAGGAGGAATCGAACTCTATTTGGATATGCTTCGATCTATGATGGCTAGGAGCACATTATCTCTATCATTTTGGGGTTACGCTTTGCTCTCCGTGGCCCGTATGGCCCAAACCAAGAAAGTGGATAAGACTCCTTTTAAAATATTGCATGGAAGGGCTCCATCATTATCATATTTAAAGGTAAGGGGTTGTAAAGCTTATGTTAAGCTATACACCTCAAACAAATAGAAGTACGATCCACTAAGTGTATCTTTGTAGGATATCCTAAAGATGGTATAGGATATTAATTCTACGATCCAACAGAGCAAAAGGTATTTGTTGCTCAAAAGGCTGAGTTCTTGGAAGCTAAGTTCCTTGTGGAAGGAATTATTAGAACAGTGGAACTTGATAAGGATCAAGAACCACAAGCCGATACACATTTGGTTAAAACTAGCACTCAACAAGAGGTTGTTGAAAAATGATCAAGTGGTTGATCATTACACACAAAACGTTCGCAGATCTAGTAGAATTAGTAGTCCACCTGAAAGATATGGATTTTTTGGATGCTACGTGGTAGATTCAGGGGAATCAACCACATACCATGATGCAATGTCAAAATCCGATTGTGACAAATGGCTTGAAGACATGAACGTAGAGATGCAATCCATGTATAACAACCAAGTATGGGAATTGGTTGTAGCACCTCTTAACTCCAAAGTAGTTGGAAGTAAGTGGGTTTTCAGGAAGGAAACCAATATGCATGGTAACTTGGATACTTATAAAGCGAGACTTATAGCAATAGGTTTCAATCAAACTCAAGGGGTTGATTATGACGAAACCTTTTTCGCCCGTGGAGATGCTAAAGTCAATAAGGATATTATTTGCCATACCTTCATAATATGATTATGAGATTTGGCAAATGGATGCCAAAATGGCTTTCCTCAATAGATATCTTGAGGAAGATGTCTATATGGTTAAGCCTGAGGGTTTTGTCGATCCAAAACATCCTAACAAAGTATGCAAGTTAAAGAAATCAATCTATGGATTGAAACAAGCATCTAGAAGTTGAAATCACCGTCTTGATGAAGAGATTAGGGAATATGGATTCATCAAGAACGTTGATAAAACTTGTGTGTATAAGAAAGCTAGTGGGAGCATCATCACTTTCTTAGTATTGTATGTCGATGACATTCTACTATTTGAAAATGACATTCCAACCATGGAAGGTGTAAAACCCTAGCTTGGAAGTTGTTTTTCCATTTAGAATCTTGGTGAAGTCGCCTATATTTTGGGAATAAAGATCTACAGGGATAGATCAAGGCGCTTGATAAGTTTAAAACTAAAGTGCATACATTGACAAAGTCTTGAAAAGGTTCAAGATGGAGAACTCTATGAAAGGTTTGGTACCTATTCAAGAGAGGACAATATTGAGTGCGTTTCAATGTCCAAGCTCAAAGGATGAGCAAGAAAGAATGAAAGGAATCCCATATGCGTCTGCTATAGGATTAATTATGTATGTAATGATATGCACTAGACCGGACATGTCATGCACATTAAGCATGACGAGAAGATACCAGCGAGTAATGGTCATTGGGTGAGTGTTATAAATATATTTAAATACCTCAGAAAGACTAAGGATATATTTCTAATATATAGATCTGGTGAAGAAAAAACTCGTTGTAAAGGGTTATAGGGATGTGAGTTTCGGAATTCGTTGTATAGGGTTACATGGATACGAGTTTCCAAACTAATCGAGATGGTTCTCGATCACAATCAGGGTAGCATTGTCCACTACATAATTAGAATGCATCATCGCTTCATTGATTGAGATAATTCATATGGATATGCCACTTGAATTATTGCCGATCTAAGGGTAGTTCCTACCATTCAGGGCCCTAGAGATCTTTGTGATAACGATGGTGTGATTGTTTAAATCAAGGAACCTCGTGTACATCAAAAGACTAGACACATTGAGCGGAGTTTCAACTACATAAGGGATGAAGTTGAAAAGGGAAAGATACATATTCGTAAAGTTCACACTGATCAAAATATTACGGATCCACTCACGAAGCTCCTTGAACGGGCAAAGCATGAAAGGGTCATACTTGTGCCTTAGGACTTCGATATTCTAGTGATTGGATTTGATCTATTTTGTATTTGGATATTGGAACAATTATTATTATAACTCTTTATGGTATGTTGAGTTATGTTCCATTTTAGCATGTTTAAATCCGTGAATAAGTTACTTATTCTAAATGTCCGTAGTCGATCATACTTGTGGGAACAAATATGAATGTAAGACTATTATGAACTTGGATTGGTGGATATTCATGAAGTATGAATATAGAGCAAGGCGTTGCTGCCAAAGTTCATAGATATTTGTGGGATACAAATATTGGACTGGATCGCTCTCAAATATTACTGCATGGAATCATCTGTGATTGATCATAAGTAAATTTGAGTAAAGGAGAATATCATAGTTTCCTCAGACCTGAGATACATATTGGGTCTTGATATTCACCAAATATTGTACCTTGACTTATTTCTTCGCTGTTAGTAATATGACAGTACATAAGGCTAAGCTCAGGTGTGGTACAAGGTGATTGTGAGAGACGTATGTAGTCAAGATGGGATTTGTTCCTCTTATTCGTTGAGAGTAAGATGTCTAAGGCCTGCTAAAGTTAAATCAACAGAGAGTGATCACTCTGTGTCTCTCGAACCAATGGAGTTATCACTATGTGTCTCTCGAACCAACAGAGAGTGATCACCCTATGAGCCTCAGGGCATTCACACATTTCGAAGACTGACTCGAGCTTCTCGAACCAATGGAGGAGTCCAACGGCCCCTTCAGTGCCACTGAAAGTAGTAGGACGACAGTCCATAAAAGTCTTGAAGGTACACACATGAGGCTGAGCGTGTTGACCTGTCGTGTGCGTAAGAGTAAACAAAATTAAGCACAAGTGTTGGTTTACGAAAGTAGGATCTAAGGAACCTAGAGTAAGTTGTGATGGCAGGCTATACCTCCTGCCTGGGCAGCTGCGAGTGCTGCAGTAACTTGTTCAGTGATCAAAGCCGCCAACTGGGCTTGAGTTAAGTTAACGCATCCACTCATGATCTTCATACCAAAGGAAACATGAGTGAGAAAGGTTCGCGAAAGTGCGATGACAGAAGAGAGTAAGCACACAAGTGTTTTCAAACAATAGTTGTTACGTTTATCTAAGCATACCATGAGCAAAGTTCTATGTAATCTAGCAAGTAGGCAATGTAAACATAAATCGTATCACCTAGAATGTTGAGTCTTGCACGTGGAGCGAAGCGTCGTTGTGGATCATTGAGCACTGTTCAGGTTATAGTCTGGTTTTAACAAAAACTTTTCCCTTATTAAAACCAAGTTCACTATAACCAATGGCTCTGATACCAATCTGTCACACCCCCAAAATCCACACGCGGAGTATCATCGCTTGGAGGCGTGACTGACCAGGATAAAGCCACCAATCATATTGAACATAACAAGTAATACGTAAAATTCAACCACACAATATGAAAGGTGTTTCAAACCCAAACGTAGTTAAGTGTTTAGCGGAAGCATAATTGTAAAACCCAAAGCAAGTATTAAGTACGAAATAAAGTAATGTTTTTAACATGGCACACACTGCCATGTCCCACAACGACTACGCCTCCCTGTGCAAGCTCCATGAGTACCTAACGACCTACAAGGCATGTAGCAACGAATCAACAACAATGTTGAGCGAGTTCACAGTTGGTTGTTTAGTTATAGTATTCGTTTCGTAAATCATATGTTTGTTTTGTAAACCATGTATCGTATTAATTCGTATCACGGTCTCCCAGACATGTTTGCGAAGATTGGTGGGGGCTTCCCATGTGTTACTAGACCACACATATCGACTGCTACGAAAATGTAAGAGGTGCCCTAAGTCAATGTCTATTAGCATTGACCATTTGCCCATAGTCCATTAGTACACGCCCGTTCGTACGACACGGTGTGAGGTTTGTTAAACCTAATAGCGCTATCTACTAATGACCTGTTGGACTCTGTATGCCCAAGACACATATTAAATTGATGTGGCTAGTACATTATGATCCAAGTCGAGTCATACCCAATAACAAGCTAGACAAACACTTATATTATTTATTTGTGATATGATCAAACAAATAAATATTAACACTTACAATATTTAGAAATTGGTTTTCTAAATAATTGCACTTGACAAACTAATAAATTATATGGATAATTTGTTTTGAGAGAGTATTTTATTTTGTTATTTAATTGGTTAAATAACATAATAAAAATAGCATAAGTCTTATAACATATGTTGTTATATTTTATAAAAGTTATAAAATATATATATGTAAGACTTATATTATTTAAAAGAAAAATTTGTTTTTCTTTTAAAATAAAAGTCTAGGCCGCCACCCCCTCCCCCCATGGGGTCTTCCCAAAAATGTTTGGTCCAATAAGGTTTCATGCATTTGCATTTGCCTTCATTAGGTGGTCTTCCCAAGCATTTGAAATCCAATAAGAATACATGCATTTGCATGTGCTAGAGGTTTGGTGATTGGGTGAAAATGGTGGCAATGTCTCTCAAGGTTTTAAACCTATTTTGTATGACAAAAATGAAGAAGTAAGAACTTGTAAGACTTGAGAGAACCTCTCAAGAATTTCGGCCAAAGGGGATCATCACAAGGGTTTTCAACTTTGAAATTTCAAGTTGTAAGAACTCCATACTTCCCAAAACTTTCGGCCATGAGGTGGTTGTCGAAGAGGGTTTCAAGCTTGTAAAAATCAAGTGCAAGAACTCCATAATATTCTCTAGAAAAATCGGCCATGGTGGTTGTTTAGAGAGAATCTTAGTGAGTTCATATGTGTAGTGTGACAACTCGTATTTCAGAACCTATTGTTGTGCTTAATGTAACGTATGTGAACGTGAAGTGATTGTATGAACTTAATTGATTAAATGAATGTTATGTTGATATGTGCTTTGTGTAACGTATGTATGTATATAAACAACTTGGATCGCACAACACTATTCGAACGCACAAGTCTTTGGGCTTTACTACTCACGGCCCACTTCTCTTGAAACCGAACCGAATGGACAGCTCATGTAGAGGGTTCGGCCCACCCACCCCTTGTGTCGCATAATATTAGGAGAAAGGGGTATATTCCTCATTTGGTTGCTAAACACTTTACACACAAACCCTAGTTCTCTATTTCTCTTGTTCGACGGCAACTCTCTTAGCAGAAGCATCACCTCGTGAAGTTCTCTTAATCGAACCACCTTGTGTTATCTTCTAACTGGTTAGTGTCTATCTATTGATTATATGTTATGTGATTATACATGTTTCATTCGATGATTGTAAATGATATATGATTGGTGATGATGTAAACTGTTAATATTGATGTCTCTAGAATCGGCTCACATGTGTATGATTTCATGTATTACTAGTTGGTGGGTAATGATGTGAGCCTATGATTGAATCGATGTGTATGTAATGTGTGGTCGAATGGTTTTCAAGTAAAATCACATGAATGTCAGTACATGTCATCAGGCTTTTAATCGGCCCAGTCATGCTATTGTATTCAATAAAATTATAATAGGTTGCCAGATCCACTATCTCGGATCCATACATAGTATTTCATGTTGGGATTTTATGAATGGATATTGATTGGACCGAACCCCTGCTCCTTCATGTGATCATGTAGTAAATGGCTGGTATCAAGTTAATAGAATTGAAGATAAGTAATTTAATTAAGTGGATAGCTTTGACTAAAGTAAATGGCAGCCATGTGCTTTCTGAATCAAACCGTGTAGACATCTTTAATAATGTTGTCACTATGAATGTTAGGTGCATTAAAGGGTGAGATGATGAATGATTTTTGAACCGTTTGACTATGTTGCCTGATTTGATTTATCTGAATGAATGTTAAATGCTGATCATGATTTAACCTAGGCGTAGAATCCAAAGATGTCCAAAGAAGTTAAATGATTGTGTTGATGATCGAACTAGTAAATGATTATGATGGATATTTATGTTTTGATTCATATGAATTGTTGATGATTTACTTGGTTTGATCGAACAATTGTTAGGATGGAAACTGTTAAGTGATAATTGTAAATAAAGAAACAGTTGAATGATTGTAACTGTTTAACATAAATATCGGATGTTGTAAACTGTTCGCACAAGGAACCTAGTCGCACAAGTCTTGTCAGTCGCACATTATACCTCCAGTCGCACAAGGCTTGCTGGATCGCACTAGATGAAATACGTTTAACTCTTGGGCCTCAAAGCCCAAGTGAGTCGCACAATATGATCTGAGTCGCACAAGATAGTTTGTTGTTTGTTGTTTTTGGGCCGTAGGGTTATATGTTGGGCCGAGTGCTATTGGGCTTATTTAAATCGCACAAGTTGAATGTATTGTTTGATTGTTAAAATGCTGCCATGATCTATACGTGCATGAAACCTGTTAGTTATGCGTAAACTTATGTGCATTACTTGAGTCAAAACCTGACTTGTATGGTAACCCTATTAGGACGCGGTTGACCACTCATAGTTCAAGAAACCCTTTTGTGTATCTGCCGAGCAAACCAAGGTGAGTTCACACAGCCAAGGCATGGGATTCCCAGGATGGGAATGGGTTGGATTATTTATTCGTTCAGTTTATGGAACTTAGATATATGATTCCCGGTAGAGGAAGGATTATGGATAAGAACAAGACTAGACTGGTTATACTAATTTAAACGATCTTCGCACACACGCCAAGGGTCGGCCGCGATATTATGACAATCTTCGCACACATGCCTAGAAAAGGCCGCGAACTATATACTCTAATCTTCGCAAACATGCCAGGGAGGGCCGCGATACTACTATACCTAGTCTAGCAAACATGGGAAATCCCCACTATACTTCGCAAACATGCCTAGAGGGCCGCGATACGATACATACGATACATGATTACTAAATGAACATACGAACTGCATTATGAACACTATAACTAAACATACTCACTGTGAACTCGCTCAACTAGTTGTTGACTCTCTCTTGCATGCCTTGCAGGACCTTAGGTACATATGGAGCTTGCACAGGGAGGAGCAGGTCGTTGTGGGATACGGATCGTAGACGATATTTGAACTTATAACTTACTTTGGGTTTTCATTATTATGCTTCCGCTACTTAAACAATGTTTGGTTAGGAACATCAGTCATGTCAAGATGAATTATATTTTCTTACTCTTACACTTAAATACTATGTTTGATATGATTGATGGCTTGATCCTGGTCAGTCACGCCTCCAAGCGGTGATACTCCGCGTGTGGATTTTGGGGGTGTGACAGATTGGTATCAGAGCCATTGGTTATAGAGAACTTGGTTTTAATAAGGGGAAAACGATTTTGTTAAAACCAGACTATAACCAGAACAGTGCTCAACGATCCACAACGACGCTTCGCTCCACGTGCAAGGCTCAACATCATAGGTACTACTATTCATGTTACTTTACCTACTTGCTAGAATTACATAGAACTTTGCTCGTGGTATGCTCAGATTACAGAACCTACTATACGTTATTGCTTGAGAATACTTGTGTGCTCACTCTCTTCGCACTATTCGCGAACCTCTCTTACACATGTCCTCCTTGATGTCAAGATCATGAGTGGACGCGTTAACCTAACTCAAGCCCAGTTGGCGGCTTCGATCACTGAACAAGTTACTGCAGCACTCGCAGCTGCCCAGGCAGGAGGTGTAACCTGCCATCACCACTTACTCTAGGATTTCTAGATCCTACCCTTGTAACTCAACACTTGTGCTTAATTTTGATTACTCTTACGCACACGACAAGTCAACACGTTCAGCCACCTGTATGCACATACAAGACTTTTATGGACTGTCGTCCTACTACTTTCAGCGACACTGAAGGAGCTGTTGTACTCCTCCATTAGTTCGAGGAATTCGAATCGGTCTTCGAGTGTGTGAATGACCCGAGGCTCGTAAGGTGAAATATGCCACTGATATTCTCGAAGGCACTGCGCAAACTTGGTGGAACGCGCAAGTTACGACACTGGGGCTGGCGACTGCTATGCCACCCCATGGAATGATTTTAAGGAACCTATCAAACATGAATACAATAGTTATGATGCCATCCACAAGTTGGAAGTGGAGTCCTTTAACATGAAGATGACGGGGTCAGAGATAGAAGCGTGCACGATAACGACCCAACAAATTGACAATTTTGTGTTCAACTATGGTGGATCCTCCCATAAAGAGCTTTGAGCTGTACCTCAAAGGCTTAGTACCAGGAAATTCAAAACCACGTGAAGACGGCTAAACTTGCTACTATTCAAGATGTTACTCATCTTGCTCATCGTCTCACAGACCAGGTAGTGGGACAGAACAAGCTGCCTCAACGTATCAGCGATACTACTACCACTACTACTTCCACTACTTCTGCTACCCTAAGTGCAAACGATGTAACTCGCACCACAGCGGGCAGTGCAACCGAAATCATTGTCAATGATGCGACAAGCTTAGTCATGGAGCCAAAGATGGTAGAAACTCACGTCCTGCAAACCAGAACCAACAACAATAGCCACAAGATCTATAGAATCGGCGACAACAGCATGGTAACAAGGGATGTTATCAGATGGTGCTGAAGGTCACTTCAAAAGACACTGCCCACGGTTGAACCAGAACCAGAATCAGAACCACAACCAAGGAAACGGGAACTAGGGAGGACAACAACGGGGGTAATAACGACGGCAATGGTGCCAGGGGTCGAGTGTTCGTGATTGGTCAGAGTGGTACCAGGAATGACCCCAACGTTGCGATAGTTTCGACATCGTCATTGGTATGGATTGGTTATCCCGACAGCAAGCAGAGATCCTATGCAAGGAGAAAATCATCCGCATTCCTCGTGCTGGTTAAGAACCTTTGGTAACTCATAGTAACAAGCTCTTGGAGCAGCACCCATAGCTCGAGCACCTTATCGTTTAGCTCCATCAGAGTTGAAAGAGCTATCTACGCAATTACAAGAACTCTTAGATAAGGGTTTTATTCGTCCTAGTTCTTCGCCCTGGGGAGCTCCAGTGTTATTCGTAAAGAAGAAAGACGGTACGTTCAGGATGTGTATAGACTACCGTGAACTCAACAAGGTGACGATCAAGAATCGTTATCCTCTTCCGCGCATAGATGATTTATTCGACCAGCTGCAAGGGTCGAGCTACTACTCCAAGATAGACTTAAGGTCAGGCTATCATCAGCTGAGAGTCCGGGATGAGGACGTCTCTAAAACAACATTTAGAACTCGCTACGGCCACTACGAGTTTATGGTCATGCCATTTGGGCTAACGAACGCGCCTGCCGTATTTATGGATCTTATGAACAGGGTGTGCAAACCCTATCTCGACAAATTCGTCATTGTTTTCATCGACGACATCCTGATTTATTCGAAGAGTCAGGAGGAGCACGAGCATCATTTACGACTTATATTGGAACTTCTGCGAACGGAACAGCTATACGCTAAGTTTTCCAAATGTGACTTCTGGCTTCGTGAAGTCCACTTCTTAGGCCACGTGGTAAACAAAGATGGGATCCATGTCGATCCATCCAAGGTAGATTCGATTAAGAACTGGCCTGCGCCTCGTACACCCACCGAAATACGCCAATTCTTGGGTTTGGCGGGTTATTACAGAAGGTTCATCAAAGACTTCTCGAAGATTGCTCAGCCGCTTACACTACTGACACAGAAAGGTGTTGTTTACCGTTGGGGTAATCCACAGGAAACAGCGTTCCAACACTTAAAGGATAGACTCTGTAGCGCACCTATCCTCTCATTGCCTGAAGGCACGGATGATTTTGTAGTCTACTGCGACGCATCCATCCAAGGTCTTGGATGTGTATTGATGCAGAGGGATAAAGTTATTGCTTATGCTTCGCGCCAGCTTAAGATCCACGAACGAAACTACACTACGCATGATTTAGAGCTGGGAGCGGTTGTTTTTGCACTTAAGATATGGCGACACTACTTGTACGGCACTAAATGTGCTATCTACACTGACCACAGGAGCCTCGAACATATATTCAAACAGAAAGAGCTGAATATGCGACAGCGACGATGGGTCGAACTGCTAAATGCCTACGAATGCTCAATCAGGTACCACCCAGGCAAAGCCAATGTTGTGGCTGACGCTCTCAGTCGAAAAGACACTGCGCCTAAGCGCGTGCGAGCTTTACAACTCACCATACAGTCTAGCCTTCCTTCCCAGATACGAGATGCTCAGATAGAAGCATTGAAACCAGAAAATGTCAGGGCTGAAGCCCTACGCGGCTCAAGGCAACGCTTAGAACAGAAGGAAGACGGTGCTTACTACGTTACAGGACGCATCTGGGACCCACTTTATATACTGGTGGCCTAGCATGAAGGCACACATAGCAACATAAGTTAGCAAGCGCTTGACTTGTGCAAGAGTCAAGGCGGAATGCCAGAAACCTTCAGGCCCCCTTCAACAACCAGAAATACCACAATGGAAATGGGAGCAAATTTCCATGGATTTTGCTACTGGCCTGCCTAGATCTTAACATGTTAACGATACTATTTGGGTGATCGTGGATCGACTCACAAAGTCTGCTCACTTCTTGGCTATCAAAGAAACGGATAAGTTCTCCACACTAGCAGACGTATATCTTAAGGAAGTTGTATCGAGGCACGGAGTGCCCACCTCTATTATCTCAGATCGAGATGCACGTGTTACATCAGAACTGTGGCAAGCAATGCACAAGTCCTTTGGCTCACGATTAGATATGAGCACAGCTTATCACCCGCAAACGGATGGGCAATCGGAACGCACCATCCAGACCCTCGAAGACATGCTTAGGGCATGTGTATTTGACTTTGGCAACGG
Organism: Helianthus tuberosus; assembly: GCA_030545235.1. NCBI lineage: Eukaryota > Viridiplantae > Streptophyta > Magnoliopsida > Asterales > Asteraceae > Helianthus > Helianthus tuberosus. The sequence continues at coordinate 69,063,931 of CM060445.1, read as the reverse complement.
CTGGGAAAAGCATCTGCCACTTGTGGAATTCTCATACAATAACAGCTACCACACGAGCATTAAGGCTGCACCATTCGAGGCATTGTACGGGCGTAAATGCCGGTCACCTCTCTGTTGGGCAGAGGTGGGAGAAAGTCAAATCACAGGTCCAGAAATGGTTGTTGATACTACAGAGAAGATTGCACAAATACGACAACGCATGGCGGCAGCTCGCGACCGTCAGAAAGCATACGCTGATTTAGACAGGAAACTACTCGATTCCAAGTTGGGGATCGAGCGCTACTTAAAGTTTCACCCTGGAAGGGTGTGGTTCGTTTTGGCAAACGCGGCAAACTAAACCCACGATATGTTGGACCTTTCGAAGTTATTGAGAAAATAGGCAAAGTGGCCTACAGACTGAACTTACCAGCAGAACTCAGTGCAGTTCACGACGTTTTCCATGTGTCAAATCTGAAGAAATGTCTGTCAGGGGAGACCCACGTAGTTCCTTTGAAGGAGCTCACGATCGACGAGCAGTTACGATTCGTCGAGGAACCTGTTGAAATCACAGACCGGGATGTTAAGGTCCTCAAGCATACCAGAATACCTCTCGTTCGAGTTCGATGGAACTCACGTCGCGGCCCAGAGTTCACCTGGGAACGCGAAGATCAGATGAAACAAAAGTATCCCCAACTGTTCGCAACCGGTACAACCACTACTGAGGCAGAAGCTACGGAATTTCGGGACGAAATTCCAGATCAACGGGGGGAGGATGTGACACCCCAGGAAAACCATACAACTTAACTAGCTTCCTCAGTGAGTACGTGCTAAATTTCGGGACGAAATTTCTTTCAACTTGGGGATAATGTGACAACTCGTATTTCAGAACCTATTGTTGTGCTTAATGTAACGTATGTGAACGTGAAGTGATTGTATGAACTTAATTGATTAAATGAATGTTATGTTGATATGTGCTTTGTGTAACGTATGTATGTATATAAACAACTTGGATCGCACAACACTATTCGAACGCACAAGTCTTTGGGCTTTACTACTCACGGCCCACTTCTCTTGAAACCGAACCGAATGGACATCTCATGTAGAGGGTTCGGCCCACCCACCCCTTGTGTCGCATAATATTAGGAGAAAGGGGTATATTCCTCATTTGGTTGCTAAACACTTTACACACAAACCCTAGTTCTCTATTTCTCTTGTTCGACGGCAACTCTCTTAGCAGAAGCATCACCTCGTGAAGTTCTCTTAATCGAACCACCTTGTGTTATCTTCTAACTGGTTAGTGTCTATCTATTGATTATATGTTATGTGATTATACATGTTTCATTCGATGATTGTAAATGATATATGATTGGTGATGATGTAAACTGTTAATATTGATGTCTCTAGAATCGGCTCACATGTGTATGATTTCATGTATTACTAGTTGGTGGGTAATGATGTGAGCCTATGATTGAATCGATGTGTATGTAATGTGTGGTCGAATGGTTTTCAAGTAAAATCACATGAATGTCAGTACATGTCATCAGGCTTTTAATCGGCCCAGTCATGCTATTGTATTCAATAAAATTATAATAGGTTGCCAGATCCACTATCTCGGATCCATACATAGTATTTCATGTTGGGATTTTATGAATGGATATTGATTGGACCGAACCCCTGCTCCTTCATGTGATCATGTAGTAAATGGCTGGTATCAAGTTAATAGAATTGAAGATAAGTAATTTAATTAAGTGGATAGCTTTGACTAAAGTAAATGGCAGCCATGTGCTTTCTGAATCAAACCGTGTAGACATCTTTAATAATGTTGTCACTATGAATGTTAGGTGCATTAAAGGGTGAGATGATGAATGATTTTTGAACCGTTTGACTATGTTGCCTGATTTGATTTATATGAATGAATGTTAAATGCTGATCATGATTTAACCTAGGCGTAGAATCCAAAGATATCCAAAGAAGTTAAATGATTGTGTTGATGATCGAACTAGTAAATGATTATGATGGATATTTATGTTTTGATTCATATGAATTGTTGATGATTTACTTGGTTTGATCGAACAATTGTTAGGATGGAAACTGTTAAGTGATAATTGTAAATAAAGAAACAGTTGAATGATTGTAACTGTTTAACATAAATATCGGATGTTGTAAACTGTTCGCACAAGGAACCTAGTCGCACAAGTCTTGTCAGTCGCACATTATACCTCCAGTCGCACAAGGCTTGCTGGATCGCACTAGATGAAATACATTTAACTGTTGGGCCTCAAAGCCCAAGTGAGTCGCACAATATGATTTGAGTCGCACAAGATAGTTTGTTGTTTGTTGTTTTTGGGCCGTAGGGTTATATGTTGGGCCGAGTGCTATTGGGCTTATTTAAATCGCACAAGTTGAATGTATTGTTTGACTGTTAAAATGCTGCCATGATCTATACGTGCATGAAACCTGTTAGTTATGCGTAAACTTATGTGCATTACTTGAGTCAAAACCTGACTTGTATGGTAACCCTATTAGGACGCGGTTGACCACTCATAGTTCAAGAAACCCTTTTGTGTATCTGCCGAGCAAACCAAGGTGAGTTCACACAGCCAAGGCATGGGATTCCCAGGATGGGAATGGGTTGGATTATTTATTCGTTCAGTTTATGGAACTTAGATATATGATTCCCGGTAGAGGAAGGATTATGGATAAGAACAAGACTAGACTGGTTATACTAATTTAAACGATCTTCGCACACACGCCAAGGGTCGGCCGCGATATTATGACAATCTTCGCACACATGCCTAGAAAAGGCCGCGAACTATATACTCTAATCTTCGCAAACATGCCAGGGAGGGCCGCGATACTACTATACCTAGTCTAGCAAACATGGGAAATCCCCACTATACTTCGCAAACATGCCTAGAGGGCCGCGATACGATACATACGATACATGATTACTAAATGAACATACGAACTGCATTATGAACACTATAACTAAACATACTCACTGTGAACTCGCTCAACTAGTTGTTGACTCTCTCTTGCATGCCTTGCAGGACCTTAGGTACATATGGAGCTTGCACAGGGAGGAGCAGGTCGTTGTGGGATACGGATCGTAGACGATATTTGAACTTATAACTTACTTTGGGTTTTCATTATTATGCTTCCGCTACTTAAACAATGTTTGGTTAGGAACATCAGTCATGTCAAGATGAATTATATTTTCTTACTCTTACACTTAAATACTATGTTTGATATGATTGATGGCTTGATCCTGGTCAGTCACGCCTCCAAGCGGTGATACTCCGCGTGTGGATTTTGGGGGTGTGACATGTAGAAATCCTAGCTAAACATAAGGTGTTTGTTGGAAGGCTTGGGGTATACAAGCTTGAGGTCTTCTACACTTGAAGGCAACCGTTCAAGAATCATCATCATCTTCATGTCCTTTACTACTTGGAAGGTAGTATTCTAAACACCCTATGGTTGTGTTTTATTTTGATAGCATGCATGTTCGTATATGGATCCGAGATTGGGTTTTACATATAAAATGGTTTTTATATCTTGTAAGTAACATGTTTTAATTAATAAATTTCCGCTGCGTTTTTATTTCATAAGGATGAAATTACTTTGATAAACATGTGAAAAACCCAACATGACCCGCTCGCCATAGGCCTCGGCGATTAAGTCGATAAATGGGGGACTTGAAAATGATAGAGTGATGGTCTTATGGTCGTACGTATCCTGTTGTATGGGGAATACGCAAGTTTATAGTTACCGTTCAGTTCTTTAACCCATTCCCAACCCTTGGGAATCCCATGCCTTGGATAGAGTGTGAACTCACCTTGGTTTGCTCGGTATGCTAAAGAAATACACGCTCACAAATAATCAGTCACGGCCTATAGTACGCATGTATATACAATCAGTTTCGTTCGTAATAACTCGCATGTAAATCTAACATCACATAGTGCTTGGCAGTTAACCTCATGTATCACGTAAGCAATTAATCAATTTCATGCAATTCATGCTTCACATTCACATAAGTGTCTTTCACAGTTTGCTATAACATGGTTATTCATTAGTATGCTTGACAGGGTTAACTGGTTTAACCAAGTTAGCATATTTAACAAAGTTAATAAACTAAACAGAGTTAACACACTTAACAGGAATAATAAACTAACAAAGCTAATTAACTAACTAAGTTAATAACTAATAGAGTTAATAACTTAACAGGTTTGATAAGCTAACAATGTTACTGTGCTACGAAAACCACATGTGCCGAAAACACTTGCATGGTGAAATCACTATGGACCAAAATCCACTTGGGCCGAAATCCCTTTGGGCCGAAAACACTTGGGTGACGAAATCCCCAAGGTGTTTTCATTGGGATAGGGTCTTCGTTGGGTGGAGGATTTTTGCCGGGTGCATCATCATCAATAACAGTTTCACAAATCAATTCATGGCATCAATTTAATCATCACACAAATCATATTGCACATGTATATATATATATATATATATTGTTCTTTAAAAATGGCCGACAAAGATTGCTGTGCATGATAATTCTCCACATGAAACTTGATAAACTCTCCTGACAACACATGTGTAATTTGACCACTAGAAGGCATAAGACTGGCCGATTATTAGGTTGTCACATGTATTGCTAATAATCATGATATCCATTTATAATTTTCACATACTCCTACAACTTGTCAGTAGATCACATGTTGGTCAATTAATAAGATTCAGTAGATCACATTCATACAATCCATCATCCCTAGTATGTATTACACGTAAACAGATCGTTGTTTCACATAACCATATCATTCATTCCCTTAAAACCTTCAAATACATCTACATATCATTGATTCAAACATGAGCAGTAGGCATAACAATATTGTTTTTACTCATACAGATCATCGATAGTTTATCTATAGTGATGATACACATATTAAATCGAACATCATACACACCTACATCCGATTTAAATCAATTAATCAAATAAAGATTAACACTAACCGTGATGATCGAGACACTAACTTGATCGCTCTAACACAAGATTACCGTCGAGTTTCAAAGGGTAGCGAGAGGAGGTGAGAAGTGATTTAGGGTTTGCCAGTTATCGACTTCGCGTAAAGGTTATGAACAAGACCCTATATCTAAACGTTACTGGGCCAAAGCCCATTTGTTTTCGCCAAAGTGTGGGTGACGAAAACACCCTAGTGTTTTCATCCAGCAGGGTTTTCGTGGGGAGGGTGTTTGGCCTAACAGATTTCATTTTTAAATTATACAACACATATATTAAAATGAGACATATATCAACATACACACTTATAAGGCATACCATATAAAACATATCAATCACAGTACGATTAACATATTACAAACGTGCACATTTGTGAAACAAACAAGTCGTGTAACCAAACAACTTAAACATTTAACTCGCAATTAATGCGAAGATGGAAATCTTGAAAACTCGAGTTGTCACAAATAATTCAGTCAAAGCCTATAGTATTCATACATACATAATCAGTTTACATTCACAAGGTTCTCACATAAATTGTAATCACAGTGTGCATTTAAACATCTTAACAGTTATTCAAGTTCATACAACTCCACAGTACTCATGCATGATTCACAATAGAAATCAATAGTTAAGCGTGCTATTCAACCAACTCAGGTTTCCACAGTCATATCTAACAGACAATAACAGTCAATAACAGGTAACAACATAATCAACTTAGCTCACTGTGTCAGTTTATCCTCTTGACGAAACCCCCTGTTTCATCGTGATCCCCCTTCGGCGAAACTCCCCAAGTTTCGTCATGATTCCCCATTGACGAAACACTCAGGTTTCGTCCAGATATGTGTTTCGTCGACATAAGTTTCATCGGATCCATGTGGGACGAAAGTCCACATGGGTTTCGTCGACCTGGGTTCTTCTTCAATAACATCAGACAACAAGAACCCTAATGTCGCCGCTCATCTGAACAGCATAACATAGAACGTAAATCAAGAATCATATTACTCAGTAACATGTCATTACTTCCTTAAATCGTTCATTACCAAGCTTCGTGTCAATCACCAGCCATCTCATTATTAAATCAATTATATATGTGCACATTAAGATTTGTTTACCATATTAATCCATCTGTGAATATCACGATACATGAACCTACCGAACCTTAATATGCAACCAGGACCAATCATTCAATCATTATTCATCATAAGCAAATCATAAAACCCTTGTCTGTTAGTTTATCATCATGAGTACAGTTCTTATCACACAACCCTATTCTACATCGGACCATTAACACCACACTTCATGCGATTATCATTACAGGTTCAGATCAAACATTCATACACATAAACCAACAAACATGCAGATCATGCATTCATGGATTATCAAAACGTTGAATATTCATTGATCATCATGTATTTATTATCGATTCACAAACAAATAAACATTAGCAATCAACTAACTGATTCGAATGTTAATCCAGGGATTATGTGCGGCGATAGAGCTTCAAGGAATGGAAGTTGCCGTCGGGTTTCAAAGGAAGAGAGGTTAGGGTTTCGCTATCATACGGTTATGCGAATAAGGAATATATAATTGATCTAACATGGGCCGCACCCTGGACTACAGGCCCATCTTTGGCGAAACATCAATAGGCTACGAAACTTCCCAAGTTTCGTCGATAGGTACATGACGAAACCCCTAGTTTCATCGGGTGAGGGTTATGGCGAAACTTCTATGTTTCGTCGGGTGGGGGTTAGGGTGCATGTGTATAGTTTTATAACTCCGGTAGTTAAGTTTATAAGTTTATTATATACCAAACCATAATATAATATACCAAACATATATCAAACATGAACAAGTTATACTCAATGAATTATAAAACACCGTTGTGAAAGCAAGTAAAGCGTCGAGGAAAGACCTTGAAAGCTCGAGTTGTCACATCATCCCCAACTTGAAAGAAATTTCATCCCGAAATTTAGCATGTAGTCACTGAGGAAGCTAGATAGGTTGCATGGTTTCCTGGGGTGTCACATCATCCCCCCGTTGGTTTGGAATTTCATCCTGAAATTCCGCAGTAGCTTCAGCCTCAGCAGTGGTTTCGCTTTTCTCGAATAAATGGGGATACTTGTGTTTCAGTTGGTCTTCTCGTTCCCAGGTAAACTCTGGGCCACGACGGGAGTTCCAACGAACTCGAACAAGAGGGATTTTGATACGCTTGAGGACCTTAACATCTCGGTCAGTAATCTCTACTGGTTCCTTGATGAATCACAGCTGATCGTCGATAGTGAGCTCCTTGAGAGGAACTATGAGGGTCTCATCTGACAGACACTTCTTCAGATTTGACACGTGGAATACGTTGTGAACTCCACTGAGTTCTTCGGGTAGGTTCAGTTTGTAGGCCACCTAGCCTTTTTTTCTCTATGATTTCGAAAGGTCCGACATATCGCTGGTTGAGTTTTCCTCGCTTACCAAAACGAACTACACCTTTCCAAGGTGAGACTTTAAGTAGTACTCGATCCCCAACCTGGAACTCGAGTGGTTTCCTTCGCTTATCAGCGTAGCTTTTCTGGCGGTCACGAGCTACCGCCATTTGTTGTCGTATCTAAGCAATCTTCTCCGTTGTGTCTACAGCGAGTTCTGGGCCTTTGATTTGGCTGTCGCCAACCTCTGCCCAACAAAGAGGTGATTAGCACTTACGCCCGTACAATGCCTCAAACGGAGCAGCCTGGATACTGGTGTGGTAACTGTTGTTGTACGAAAACTCTACTAACGGGAGGTATCTTTCCCAGTTGTTACCAAAATCGATTACACATGCTCGAAGCATGTCTTCAAGGGTTTGAATGGTGCGTTCAAACTGCTCATCCGTCTGCGGATGATACGCCGTGCTCATGTCTAATCGAGAGCCAAAGGACTTGTGCATTGTTTACCACAATTCAGATGTAAAACGTGAGTCACGATCAGAAATGATAGAGGTTGGCACCCCTTGCCTCGAAACTACTTCCTTTAGGTAGATGTCTGCTAGAGTAGAGAACTTATCCGTTTCCTTGATAGCCAGAAAATGTGCAGACTTGGTCAGTCGATCCACGATCACCCAAATGGTATCGTTTCCTCGTTGAGATCTAGGTAACCCAGTAACGAAGTCCATGGAAATTTGCTCCCATTTCCATGTCGGTATCTCTGGTTGTTGAAGTAGGCCTGATGGTTTCTGGTACTCGATTTTGACTCTCACCCAAGTCAGACATTTACTAACATAGGTCGCTATGTTAGCTTTCATGTGGGGCCACCAGTACGTAGTCTTGAGATCGTGGTACATCTTATTCGAACCAGGATGTACTGAGTAACGAGACTTGTGTGCTTCATCCATCACAAGATCACATAGATTTCCATACAGTGGAACCCAGATGCGCCCTGTCACGTAGTAAGCACCGTCTTCCTTTTGTTCTAACCGTTTCTTATGTCACACCCCCAAAATCCACATGCGGAGTATCACCGCTTGGAGGCGTGACTGACCAGGATCAAACCACTAATCATATTAAACAAGTAAATAATTAAATGTAAAAGTCCAACCAACACGATTAGTGTCCAAAACAACCATAGTTAAGTTATGAGCGGAAGCATAATGTTCAAATCAAAAGTTTAATTATCCAAATGTTTAACATGGCTATGACACCTGTGTCACTGCGACCATCAAACAAATGCCAAACCAATGAAATATTGTATTTCATACTTGGGATTTGTAGAAATATGTGTATCGTTTGCACATATCATTTCTTGTTTGATTTCAAGCTTTAAATCGCTTTCTGGAGGGTTATACGCGCTCTGATGCGTAGATATAACCAATTTAATGCAACGAACACTCCAGAATAGTGAAATAGGCTTAACATACCTTAAATAACCTTTACATAACTTAGATATAAGTTTTGGAAGGTTTGGTGTGGTGAAATCAAAGTTAAATCGCTTACAGGGACTAAAGTTGACAAACTGCGAAAGTATGCCAATTTAAACTGTAACAGACATTCCGGAACATGACCATAAGTTAAACATACCATAAATATCCTTTACATAGCTTAGAAATAGGCTTTGAGGGGCTCGGTATGCTAAAATAAACTTTTGGGTCATTCAGGGACTAAAAGTGTCAAAAAGTGCACAAGTTTGCATTTTCGAGCATAACTTACGTTCTGAATACATCCGGACATCCAAAAATTTATGTAAGCATGACTATATTATGCTTTAGTGTTTGGCTTGCCAAAAATCCATTCGTCGCGTCATTCGGATCGTTTTTCGCGCTTATGCGCATTCCGTCGTAATTAAGCGAACATCGCGTTCGTACGGCCAAACGAACCAATGTCCGGCATATTTTTGAGCATGTTTCAAGTCCACAATGTTTAGGCAACATTTTAGGGCCTTAAAGTTGGCTTTACGGGCCTTAGAAGTGTCGGAAATGGCCTTAAACACGTGCAGGGATTAAGTCACGTTTTCCATGAAACGATCCTAACGGTTCGGGTATTCCTATAAATACCCATCCACCCCCATTGCTAAAATCACTAGAATCTTGATCTTAGGAACTCTAAGTTGAAACCATTGTTTCATACCTGAGATTCTTGGATCGAGATTAGCATTCGGGGACCCTTCGTAAGTATTCTTTCGTTCTTTTCCTTATTTTATTGCCTTTCGAGTCCGAAAGTCAAACTTTATTTGACTTTCAGCGTTGACCAGCTTATGGTTAATGCGAAGTTCGTTTGAACTTCACAACGTGATTGTAATCACGGTGGTTAGAGTCCCTAGAGACTATGCCTACTGATTACCACGTTGTTTAGGGTCGTAGGGTAAGCGATCTAATAAATCGCTTATACCTCGAACCCGACCCATTTGGTCGATCATTAGGATCCGACCAAACACATTAGGTGACCATAGTAGGTAGGGAATAACCTTCCGAGGTTATACCCTATGGTCACATCGTTTGAGTAGTTGTATGATAGGTAGTTTATATGCCTTAGGTAAATTACCAGAATACCCTTTTCATGTATAATTGGTAATTAAGCATATGTAACCTAAACTTTTGTCACATAACTGATTATGTAACATGTTTAGGCATATAACACTTGTCATAGCACTAGTTAGACGGTCCGAACGCGTTTCACGCGCACGACGCGTTAAAGTAGCATAAGCTACCTTAATGGGTCGCGATGGGTCGAAAGCACTTAGATTAGGTTTCATTTAGTATGTAGGCTTTGTTAAACCATATGATACGAGTCTCTATACTCGTTTGGTTTACGAACCCTCATTCTATCCGATCTTCCGATTTAGGTCCGGTTATTAACATAGTTACCTATATTAGGTGCCGGTTGATATCCGCGATCTCTAGCATTGTTTGGTTGTTACTCAAGGACTACTAAGCAATCTCAAGTGAGTACATAGACCCCTCTTTTACTGTTTTCCAAACTGTTTTGGGGTGAAACACATGTGCCTACTTGTTACTTTCATGCTTTCCTGTTTACACATCATATACCTGCTATGTTCGTTAGTACATTATAGTACATGATTTTATTACATCTTATGCTAGGTATGCCCATTGTGTGCATTACTTAGTACATCGTTTTACATTACATTATATGCTACGTATGTCTATTGTTGTATACGTAGTACAGGTCACATGCTACGTATGTCTATTGTTGTATACGTAGTACAGGTCACATGCTACGTATGTCTATTCTTGTATACGTAGTACATGTCACATGCTAAGTATGTCTATTGTTGCATACTTAGTACAGGTCACATGCTACGTATGTCTATTGTCGCGTACTTAGTACATTTGTTATTCATCACAGGCTTACATTTTGGATACATATTACATGATTTACATTAGACATGAACATTTTACATCTTGATGGTTTGGTTTGATTAAGTAACGATGCGTGTGTAATATGATACAAGCATGGTGGATACGCCGCTGGTACTTCCTATATATAAGTGTTTGTATGGTATTACATATATCGCAGCGTTATTTGAATCATTTCAGTTTGATACATATAACATTTTATACAAATAACATACTTTTCACAATACATTGTTTTACAAGCAACTTATCTTATACAAACTCAGTTTACATGGTTATTCATTTAACCATACATTATTCACTTATTTATACATATCATCTGAACTCATTGTTTTTCAAATGATTTACAAGACAAAGCAAATTACAAGGTTCATGACTAAACATTTTCTCAAACATAAGTCATGAAACCTATTTTCACAAAACCTATGTATCTCACAGGCATTTTTATGCTGACGTACCTATTTTCACATGTGTTTTTCAGGAGCTGTTGCATAAGATGATCAAGATACACATAGGCAGACTTGGGCTTTAGTGACAATAAAAGATGCAAGACTAGTTAATTATGTTGTATTTCCTTGTTTGTTAAGACATTGTAACACTTCTAATCAATAAAACGAAACTTCAATTGCCATGGATTTGAAACAATTAATTCTGTTACAACACTCCCCGACATTTCCGCCACGTTTTGTATGTTCTACGTGGTCGGGGTGTGACAGAAAAGATGGTATCAGAGCCAATGGTTATAGGGAATTAGGTTATTAGTAATGCTTTGACCTAGTCTATAACCTTTCTAGGACCCTAACACGAGTTTACTTGCGTTTAGTCATAAAACAATACCGTCACCTATCCTTAGGCGACTACCACAACAAGAACATAAATTTCAAAACCGCTTTGAAAACTAATCATCTGTTCTAGGATGATTGATTACTAGGTTTTGAACCCTCTGTTATATGGTTTTGAACCCCTTTGAGTTTTCAAATTCTCGTCAAGGTTTTGGGTTTTAAATAATGTGAACACGTGCAAACTGGAAGGGTAATGCCTGTATTCTGGGTTTTCTGTCTAGGCAAGCACTTCGTATACATCTCATCAGACGCGAGACCAGTTGTGCTTACCTGGGAATTCTTGGGATGAGTGTTCACTTATAGGCGAGCATGTCTTCGCGATACATTATATTGACCCATTTACTTTGATTAGTCACCATCTCATTTGTTTGCCTTTGGTAACAAACAAATGGTCACAATCTTCATGTGTTGTTATTCTCTTTTGATTATCTTTTGCTTGTTTCCTTCTATGTCTTCCATTTTCTTCATTTTGCCTCTTCATCGCAACAAGACTCGAGTGTCTGGACCAGGTGCTACAATTGCCCAACAAATAGGCGTCGTACTCCAGAAGACCGTTGATTTAGCTATCACCATGACTCATCTCAGGGATGAAGCCGTGCAAGGGAACCGCTCCTTGGAGAAATCAATGCCATCGTCATTATTCAAATCAAATACCTTGTTTCAAATGTACCCACGGTGGACGATGGAGACATTTGGTTAACATGTGCCGCTTTGCAATCCAAAGCAAAGCTGTTACAAATCCTGCTGCTACTCAACCTTCAAACTCTGCTTCATATGTCGCTTGGCATATCTGGCGCCTCAACCTCATGAACTTTCTACCTTGTGTGTCGACGTAAGCACGCCTAGTGCAAGGTGTCGGAACACTCTCGTTACACAAACTCCAAAATCCATGTAGGATCTTTCTATCCTCATAATTAGATCCTTGTGGATGGGTATCATTCATCGGAGTCCTTAATTGAATTATTCGTATGCCTTAATACGTAAATTACGATTCAATAAGGACAAAGCCGAATTCTTATTAAGATCTTTCTATCTTCATAGTTAGATTCTTGCTAATGTTTAAAGTACCAAATGAAATCCATGAAATGGATTCCTAGTGTGCTTTAAATACATGTACATAATTAACAAAACAAAACTTACAAATTAAAGATCTAGATAAACAATTTTGTGGTTATGTGACTATGTGTTTATGCAATTTTGTGTTTTTGTATACTCTGGATATTCGTTATCCAAATCCTCATAGAATCTTTCTTACCTTCATATGAAGGATTCGTAGTAGGATATTCAAAAAGGTACTATCTTAAATCCTTAAGGGACTTCTACTTTGTAGTTAAGTTCCTTGGATTATAAAGTACTATTCCAAAGTTTAGGGACAACATGTGTTGATAAAGTTAAATACATCCTACGTCGATCTAAGTTAAATAGATTGGTCCGACAATCTAGTTAAATGCATCCTACGTCGATGTAGTTAAATTTTCCCCGTAGGTAGTTTAGTTAAAGAGATCCTACGTCGATCTAAGTTAAATAGATTGGTCCGACAATCTAGTTAAATACATCCTACGTCGATGTAGTTAAATTTTCCCCGTAGGTAGTTTAGTTAAAGAGATCCTACGTCGATCTAAGTTAAATAGATTGGTCCGACAATCTAGTTAAATACATCCTACGTCGATGTAGTTAAATTTTTCCCCGTAGGTAGTTTAGTTAAAGAGATCCTATGTCGATCTAAGTTAAATAGATTGGTTCGACAATCTAGTTAAATATATCATGTATTTATGTAGTTAAATAGGCCCTCGGGTGGTCTAAATCAAGAGATTGTTCGTTAATCTAATCCTTTGGTGACCTAGTTAAAGAGACTCTATTGCAGTCAAGTTAATTCACCACAGGATTATTCGTTTGATTTTTCCCCATACGCATTATGAAATGAACTGTGCGGACTGTGCAAGGAACTACGTAATTATGGAGGCCTACATAATTATGGAATTCAGTGCATATGAACCACAGGAAGTTTTGTCATGTGTTAAGACCAACAGTGGCAAGACTAATGATACGGGAGAAGTCTTGGACTTTGACCAATGTCATTTATTCTCACACTACCCAATTCAGATCTCAATCACACACACAATTTCCTATGATGAGTCTTCATAAGAAACGTTCTTCTGTCCGTAGTTCAAAACTCCATGTTTTGTTACTACAATGACTTCACTTTGAGGGTTGACATTTTCGCTAAGAATCCTAACATGGCCCAGAGTTCTACTTAGGGTTCAAGGGGTTCATTCAAAGTGAAAACATCACCGTCGTTCCCATAAGTTTCTCCTAATATTAAATTTCGGGACGAAATTTCCTAAAGTAGGGGAGACTGTGATACCTGTGTCACTGCGACCATCAAACAAATGCCAAACCAATGAAATATTGTATTTCATACTTGGGATTTGTAGAAATATGTGTATCGTTTGCACATATCATTTCTTGTTCGATTTCAAGCTTTAAATCGCTTTCTGGAGGGTTATACGCGCTCTGATGTGTAGATATAACCAATTTAATGCAACGAACACTCCGGAATAGTGAAATAGGCTTAACATACCTTAAATAACCTTTACATAACTTAGATATAAGTTTTGGAAGGTTTGGTGTGGTGAAATCAAAGTTAAATCGCTTACAGGGACTAAAGTTGACAAACTACGAAAGTATGCCAATTTAAACTGTAACAGACATTATGGAACATGACCATAAGTTAAATATACCATAAATATCCTTTACATAGCTTAGAAATAGGCTTTGAGGGGTTCGGTATGCTAAAATAAACTTTTGGGTCATTCAGGGACTAAAAGTGTCAAAAAGTGCACAAGTTTGCATTTTCGAGCATAACTTACGTTCTGAATACATCCGGACATCCAAAAATTTATATAAGCATGACTATATTATGCTTTAGTGTTTGGCTTGCCAAAAATCCATTCGTCGCGTCATTTGGATCGTTTTTCGCGCTTATGCGCATTCCGTCGTAATTAAGCGAACATCGCGTTCGTACGGCCAAACGAACCAATGTCCGGCATATTTTTGAGCATGTTTCAAGTCCACAATGTTTAGGCAACATTTTAGGGCCTTAAAGTTGGCTTTACGGGCCTTAGAAGTGTCGGAAATGGCCTTAAACACGTGCAGGGACTGAAACTGCCATTTTGTAAACTTGTTTCTGATCTGTGCAGGCCAGGCGGCCCGCGTGAGATCCTTGTGTCCTTTACGCGGCCCGCGTACGCCTCTCTGATCAGATAATAACGAACAGTCAGCATGTTCCAGCTGTTTTAACCACAACCACAAGCTCACAACTTGCCTATTCAGCTGATAAGGACCATTTTAGGCTACCATAACTTTGCAACACTTGTACGGATGGGATTAAGGCACGTTTTCCATGAAACGATCCTAACGGTTCGGGTATTCCTATAAATACCCATCCACCCCCATTGCTAAAATCACTAGAATCTTGATCTTAGGAACTCTAAGTTGAAACCATTGTTTCATACCTGAGATTCTTGGATCGAGATTAGCATTCGGGGACCCTTCGTAAGTATTCTTTCGTTCTTTTCCTTATTTTATTGCTTTTTAAGTCCGAAAGTCAAACTTTGTTTGACTTTCAGCGTTGACCAGCTTATGGTCAATGCGAAGTTCGTTTGAACTTCGCAATGTGATTGTAATCACGATGGTTATAGTCCCTAGGGACTATGCCTACTGATTACCACGTTGTTTAGGGTCGTAGGGTAAGCGATCTAATAAATCGCTTATACCTCGAACCTGACCCATTTGGTCGATCATTAGGATCCGACCAAACACATTAGGTGACCATAGTAGGTAGGGAATAACCTTCCGAGGTTATACCCTATGGTCACATCGTTTGAGTAGTTGTATGATAGGTAGTTTATATGCCTTAGGTAAATTACCAGAATACCCTTTTCATGTATTATTGGTAATTAAGCATATGTAACCTAAACTTTTGTCACATAACTGATTATGTAACATGTTTAGGCATATAACACTTGTCATAGGACTAGTTAGACGGTCCGAACGCGTTTCACGCGCACGACACGTTAAAGTAGCATAAGCTACCTTAATGGGTCGCGATGGGTCGAAAGCACTTAGATTAGGTTTCATTTAATATGTAGGCTTTGTTAAACCATATGATACGAGTCTCTATACTCGTTTGGTTTACGAACCCTCATTCTATCCGATCTTCCGATTTAGGTCCTGTTATTAACATAGTTACCTATATTAGGTGCCGGTTGATATCCGCGATCTCTAGCATTGTTTGGTTGTTACTCAAGGACTACTAAGCAATCTCAAGTGAGTACATAGACCCCTCTTTTACTGTTTTCCAAACTGTTTTGGGGTGAAACACATGTGCCTACTTGTTACTTTCATGCTTTCCTGTTTACACATCATATACCTGCTATGTTCGTTAGTACATTATAGTACATGATTTTATTACATCTTATGCTAGGTATGCCCATTGTGTGCATTACTTAGTACATAGTTTTACATTACATTATATGCTACGTATGTCTATTGTTGTATACGTAGTACAGGTCACATGCTACGTATGTCTATTGTTGTATACGTAGTACAGGTCACATGCTACGTATGTCTATTCTTGTATACGTAGTACATGTCACATGCTAAGTATGTCTATTGTTGCATACTTAGTACAGGTCACATGCTACGTATGTCTATTGTCGCGTACTTAGTACATTTGTTATTCATCACAGGCTTACATTTTGGATACATATTACATGATTTACATTAGACATGAACATTTTACATCTTGATGGTTTGGTTTGATTAAGTAACGATGCGTGTGTAATATGATACAAGCATGGTGGATACGCCGCTGGTACTTCCTATATATAAGTGTTTGTATGGTATTACATATATCGCAGCGTTATTTGAATCATTTCAGTTTGATACATATAACATTTTATACAAATAACATACTTTTCACAATACATTGTTTTACAAGCAACTTATCTTATACAAACTCAGTTTACATGGTTATTCATTTAACCATACATTATTCACTTATTTATACATATCATCTGAACTCATTGTTTTTCAAATGATTTACAAGACAAAGCAAATTACAAGGTTCATGACTAAACATTTTCTCAAACATAAGTCATGAAACCTATTTTCACAAAACCTATGTATCTCACAGGCATTTTTATGCTGACGTACCTATTTTCACATGTGTTTTTCAGGAGCTGTTGCATAAGATGATCAAGATACACATAGGCAGACTTGGGCTTTAGTGACAATAAAAGATGCAAGACTAGTTAATTATGTTGTATTTCCTTGTTTGTTAAGACATTGTAACACTTCTAATCAATAAAACGAAACTTCAATTGCCATGGATTTGAAACAATTAATTCTGTTACAACACTCAAAATCCACATGCGGAGTATCACCGCTTGGAGGCGTGACTGACCAGGATCAAACCACTAATCATATTGAACAAGTAAATAATTAAATGTAAAAGTCCAACCAACACGATTAGTGTCCAAAACAACCATAGTTAAGTTATGAGCGGAAGCATAATGTTCAAAACAAAAGTTTAATTATCCAAATGTTTAACATGGCACCCAGCTGTCCATGTCCCACAATGACTCTTCCTCGTGCAAGCTCCCGCTAAGTACCTATAGACCTGCAAAGCATGTAGTAACGAGTCAACAACAAGTTGAGTGAGTTCACGTTTGGTTGTCCAGTTTATAGTTGTTCCGAAAACACAGTTTGCTCTTTACCAGCTATCCAGCCGTGGGGGTTACCCCATAGTTCGAAAAACATTTATTCGTTACCCGTTCTTACGTTGGCTATTCCAGCCCGGCTCTATGGCCGTGGGGGCTACCCCATGTTTAATTCACCAGACTCGTTTCCATATCGACTACTAACGTTCGTCATGTTTAAGTGCCCTAACGTCTGTGTCTATCATCACTGACGTGCCATAGTCCATTAGTCCACACCCGTCCTCTGTGGCACGGTGTGAGGTTTGTTAAACCTAATAGCGCTATTTAACTAATGACCCGTTCGCCATTGGCCTCGGCGATTAAGTCGATATAAAAGGAGGGACTTCGTTGATAGAGTTCTAGTCTAGTATAGTTAAATCCGTCTCATACTGGACGAGGAATCTATGTTCCTGATTACGTCTCAACAGGACGAGGAATCTATGTTCCTGATTACGTCTCAACAGGACGAGGAATCCCTATTCCTTAACCCATTCCCAACCCCTGGGAATCCCATGCTTTGTAGAGAAGTGTGAACTCACCTTGGTTTGCTCGGCAGATTACACAGAAAAGTCAAGTCTAGCAGCTAGTGGTCAACCACGTCCTAACATGGTTACCAATACAAGTCAGGTTTTGGTTTCAAGTAGTGCACACAAGTATCACATAGATAACAGATTATGAACACAGGTTGATCATGGCAAATACGTAATACATGTTAACACCTTAACAATAACAGTCAAGTACCCATCATGTCTATCTTGTACGATCTAAAAGATTGGGGTCGCACAAGTTCAGCAACCTTGTGCGATCACCCATTGAAGCCCAATAGTACCCGGCCCATTATCCTAAATGCCCAACACAACTATACACACGGCCCAAATTAATAAACAGTTAAACAACTTGTGCGATCCAATACATCATGTACGATTACAATATATCTTGTGCGACTCACTAACATAACCCACTAAATACCCCGGCCCAACATGTGAATAAGCCCAAAGCTTGTGCGACCCAAAACAACTTGTTTTAATCTTGTGCGATCCAGCCAAGCTTGTACGACTGGACAATCTTGTGCGATCAGAAAGCTTATTTGATAAGATTTGATCTTGTGCGATTTGTTTTATTCTCCGTCAATCATGCCAATCGGTTATATTGTTTCCTTTTATTTTGTCAGTTAACAAATTCACAGTTTCATCAATATTCGATCAAACAACATTTTCCAACCAATAATTCTATAATTCATTCCACCCATTACTAACTTAAACAATATATAAGTAATCTGTTAGAATTGTTCGGTCCAATTAAAAAGGCCCAAATCATGCGTGCCATGCTTATAACAGTAATCCAAATTCATTTGCATCATGTAATCTAATAACAACAGACCATACATTCATGAATGTCATCACTAACAATATTATAATATCCCCTCTATTTGATTAAGTCAATGCTCAACACATGACTCATCACATGGCCGACAAACTCTTAACACCTCAAGGTGATAGTGGACCGATTTTTATCTAGTATCTATGTAGTGGACAAATGTTTACTATTATCATATCACCATTATCAAAGCACACACAAATGGCCAACAACTGTTACATCACAACCGATTAAAAGTCACATGCATACATCCCTCGATTTCAGCCAACAAACATCCAAATTCCCTTGATTTAATGCCATGTTTATCTACACAACACCCTAATTTACATAATACCCTAGCCAATGATGATTTGTTTCAGATTATACACATTCATGCGATCACATATGTACATAAATCAATTACGTATTTCAATTCATGATTGTAGTTTTAGCACATGTCCACTAACAAGAAACCCTATTCGATCACACCACAAAATTATCATCAAGAATATAAAAATCAGTACATGAAGAGCACTAACCAGGAAATCGGATAACTAACTCGCACGAGGTTAGAAGGCTTCGAGTGTGAGTCTGCCGTCGAACAAAGAGGGAAAGAGAGAGAGAGAGCTAGGGTTTGTGTATTTTCTTGTGTTAAAAGGATAATGAGGGTTATACACCAACCCCCCCTTAGTGTTAAGCGAAAATTATAAGGATTGGGCTTAGCTTGGGCTTCGGTCATGTTGGATTTGGGCCGAGCACCATCATGTGCGATCGGTTAGGTCTCGTGCGACTAGGTTGATGTTGTGCGACCACGGTTAAGTATATATATATATACATACATTCACATCACATATATATCACACAGCATGATAAACGTAACATTCTGTTGAAACCAAGTACATTAACTAGTCACGTATGTTCAAATAAGTTACATCAAAGCATAGCAAGGAGGTTCTAAAATACGAGTTGTCACATTATCCCCAAGTTGAAAGAAATTCCGTCCCGAAATTTAGCACGTACTCACTGAGGAAGCTAGTTAAGTTGCATGGTTTTCTTGGTTTTCCTGGGGTGTCACATCCTCCCCCCGTTGATCTGGAATTTCGTCCCGAAATTCCGTAGCTTCAGCCTCAGTAGTAGTTGTACCGGTTGCGAACAGTTGGGGATACTTTTGTTTCATCTGATCTTCGCGTTCCCAGGTGAACTCTGGGCCGCGACGTGAGTTCCAACGAACTCGAGAGGTATTCTAGTACGTTTGAGGACCTTAACATCCCGGTCCGTGATTTCAACAGGTTCCTCGACGAATCGTAACTGCTCGTCGATCGTGAGCTCCTTCAAAGGAACTACGTGGGTCTCATCTGAAATGACAGACACTTCTTCAGATTTGACACATGGAAAACGTCGTGAACTGCACTGAGTTCTGCTGGTAAGTTCAGTCTGTAGGCCACCTTGCCTATTTTCTCAATGACTTCGAAAGGTCCAACGTATCGTGGGTTAAGTTTGCCCTGTTTTGCCAAAACGAACCACACCCTTCCAGGGTGAAACTTTGAGTAGTACCCGCTCCCCAACCTGGAGCTCTATTGGTTTTCTGCCCTTATCGGCGTAAACTTTCTGACGGTCACGAGCTGCCGCCATTCGTTGTCGTATCTGAGCAATTTTCTCTGTTGTGTCCACCACATGTTCTGGACCAGTAATCTGACTATCCCCCCACCTCTGCCCAACAAAGAGGTGACCGGCATTTACGCCCGTATAATGCCTCAAACGGAGCAGCTTTAATGCTGGTGTGGTAGCTATTGTTGTACGGAAATTCTACAAATGGCAGATGCTTTTCCCAGCCGTTGCCAAAGTCAATCACACATGCCCTAAGCATGTCTTCGAGGGTCTGGATGGTACGTTCCGACTGCCCATCCGTTTGTGGGTGATAAGCTGTGCTCATATCTAGCCTTGAGCCAAAGGACTTGTGCATTGCTTGCCACAGTTCTGATGTAAAACGCGCATCTCGATCCGAGATGATAGAGGTGGGCACCCCGTGCCTCGAGACAACTTCCTTGAGATATACTTCGGCTAGGGTGGAGAACTTATCCGTTTCTTTGATAGCCAGGAAGTGAGCGGACTTTGTGAGTCGATCCACGATCACCCAAATAGTACCGTTACCACGTTGAGATCTAGGCAGGCCAGTAACAAAATCCATGGAAATTTGCTCCCATTTCCATTGTGGTATCTCTGGTTGTTGAAGTGGGCCTGAAGGTTTCTGGTACTCCGCCTTGACTCTCGCACAAGTCAAGCACTTGCTAACGTATGTTGCTATGTAAAGCTCGCACGCGCTTAGGCGCAGTGTCCTTTCGACTGAGGGCGTCAGCCACAACATTGGCTTTGCCTGGGTGGTACCTGATCGAACACTCGTAGTCATTCAGTAGCTCGACCCATCGTCGTTGTCGCATATTGAGTTCCTTCTGTTTGAAGATATGCTCGAGGCTCCTGTGATCAGTGTAGATAGCGCATTTGGTACCATACAGGTAGTGTCTCCATATCTTAAGTGCAAAAACAACCGCTCCCAGCTCTAAATCGTGTGTAGTGTAGTTCCTTTCATGAACTTTGAGTTGGCGTGAGGCGTAGGCTATAACTTTATCCCGCTGCATCAATACACAACCAAGACCCTGAATTGATGCGTCGCAGTAAACCACGAAGTCGTCTGTGCCCTCTGGCAATGAAAGGATAGGTGCGCTGCAAAGTCTATCCTTTGAGTGCTGAAACGCCGATTCCTGTGCATCACCCCAACGATAGGTGACGCCCTTCTGAGTTAACGAGGTGAGAGGTTGCGCAATCCTATAGAAATCCTTGATAAACCTTCTGTAGTAGCCTGCCAAACCCAAAAAAAAAATTGACGGATTTCTGTTGGTGTACGTGGTGCAGGCCAGTTCTTGATCGAGTCTTCCTTGGATGGATCCACATGAATCCCATCCTTGTTCACCACATGGCCTAAGAAATGGACTTCACAAAGCAAGAAGTCGCATTTTGAGAACTTGGCGTACAGCTGCTCCGCTCGAAGGAGTTCCAAAATTTGTCGTAAATGTTGCTCGTGTTCCTCCTGACTCTTCGAATAGATCAGGATGTCGTCGACGAATACAATAACGAACTTGTCTAGGTACGGCTTGCACACTCGATTCATCAAGTCCATGAAGACCGCTGGTTCGTTTTTCAGCCCAAAAGGCATTACCAAAAACTCATAGTGGTCATATCGAGTTCTGAAGGCTGTTTTGGAGACGTCCTCTTCTCGGACTCTCAGCTGGTGATATCCTGATCTCAAATCATTCTTTGAATAGTAGCTCGACCCTTGTAGCTGGTCGAACAAGTCGTCAATACGTGGAAGAGGGTAGCGATTCCTCACAGTCACCTTGTTCAGTTCACGGTAGTCGATGCACATTCTGAACGTACCGTCTTTCTTCTTCACGAATAGCAATGGAGCTCCCCAGGGCGAAGAGCTAGGACGAATAAAACCCTTATCTAAGAGTTCTTGTAGTTGCGTAGATAGCTCTTTCAACTCTGATGGAGCTAAGCGATACGGTGCACAAGCTATGGGTGCTGCTCCAGGAGCTAGCTCGATCTGGAACTCGACCTGGCGATGAGGCGGGAGGCCAGGTAGTTCCTCAGGAAATACCTCAAGATAATCACGTACAATCGGAAAGTCTTCTATCTTTTTCTCTTTCTTCGAGGTGTCGGTAACGAGAGCCAAAACGGCAGTGTGGCCCTTTCTCCAACATTCCTGGGCCTTAAGGAAAGAGATGATGCTCACCACAGCACCACTCTTGTCGCCACGAATCGTAAGAGGTTCATCACCTGTTCGAGAAACACGAATGACCTTCTCATTGCAGAGAACCTCTGCTCGATATTGAGGTAGCAAATCCATACCAATAACGATGTCGAAACCATCACAACGTTGGGGTCATTCCTAGCATTACCCTGACCAATCACGAGCACTCGACCCCTGGCACCATTGCCATCGTCATTACTTGTCACACCCCCAAAATCCACCATGCGGAGTATCACCGCTTGGAGGCGTGACATGACCAGGATCGAGCCACCAATCATATTGAACAATTCAATTAAGTAAATAAAACCTAACATAATACGATTGGTGACCAAAGCTAGTTAACCTTGTTTGGTTTAAACAGCGGAAGCATAAACGTGAGTTCAAAACATAAGTTCACAGTTCATAAGTTTAAAGTCTCAAACATAAGTTCCATAGGTTTATAAAGTTCAATTATTAAGTATGGGATATAACAACCCATGTTCCACAACGACTCCTTCCCCGTGCAAGCTCCAAGCATTTAGCGACCTGTAAGGCATGTAACAACTAGTCAACAACAAAGTTGAGTGAGTTCACGTTTGGTTGTTTAGTTAATGAGTTCGTATCAGGAATCTGAAGTTCGTTTCATAACCAAGTATTACCCATTATTCTTGATTCCCAAACCTTTACGATATTTAGTGGGGGCTTCCCATTATGTATGTTACTAGACTAGGCGTATCCATAAGAGTCCTTCCCAATCCGAGGACGGTGTTAAGTATGAGTGTACGTAGGTTTTACGTACGTGCCCTTCTCATCCGAGGACAGTAGTGAGTGTGAGTGTACGTAGGTTTTACGTACGTGCCCTTCTCATCTGAGGACAGTAGTGAGTGTACGTAGGTTTTACGTACGTGCCCTTCTCAATCCGAGGACAGTAGTAGGTAGTCTAGTAGTGTTGGTAATATAAATAGAGTGATAGTACGAGTAGTTATTCAATCCCATTCCCAACCACCGGGAATCCCATGCCTTAGTAAGGGTGTGAACTCACCTCGGTTTGCTCGGTTAGATTCTCAATATAGCTAACAGTCAAGGTCGGTCAATCACGTCCTAGTATGATTTACCAGTTAGTCATTTAGTGGCTTTCAAATAGAACACAAAGTTCCTACACGTATCTATCACACAACATGCATCACTGTAACGGTTTATGCCCATCTAAGTTTCCCGTCCGTTCCCCACTCAAAATCAAACATACGATAATGCACATAACATATATAACATGTCAGATCATTCACAGATAGCATACTCGACATTTAGACACGCAAGTCACAACTTATGTCAATTCAGCATTAATACTCAAAACTAGGCTGTTTTCGGGGATTTTAATAAAATAGTTAACATGTTCCAAAAATTCCCAAATTTTTACAGAATGTCTTAAACGTTCCATATTTTATTGTGTAAAAATATCGGGGTCCGGTTCATCACCAATATTTTATAAAAATTCATATTCGGGACTGAACTCAGATTTATGTATTTCTGACCGCAGTCCACGAAACAATTTATTAAAAATTCGTCGTAAGTCCGATTTGCGAAATTCCAGTGGGGTAATTACAAATACTTCAGTTATCATCTACAGTAGAATTTTCATGGTCCGATTCATCACAAAACTCAGGTTATGACTGAAAGTACGACACCCATTTATTGCTGTCAAAATTCAGCTTAAGTAGCTGTTACAAATTAACACTTTAAAAATAGTAAACGGAGTCCAAAAATTACGATTCCGGTGCCATTAGAACCGTATTTCATAATAACATATTTTAGATTCAAAATATTGATTTTTCGTTGAGGTTAAGACCTGTTTACAGCCAACAGAAGTGGGCTGTAAAAGTTAGACAGATTCTGATTTCAAGTGTTTAACCATCTAAATCGTGTTCGATCGATTCCTTTAACAAGTTTAGTGACCACAACAACATGACACATTAATATTAATCAGCAAATCATCAAATAATCAACCAATAATCATAATCACACAAGATCTACATGATTTACACTAGTATTCATCCATTAACCACCTTGTACATCACTTTAGTAAACTTTTAGACTTTGATCTTATATGTTCGTAATTTTTAACCGACGAAACTCTTATTAACCACTCTAGACAAGATCAAAAAGAGGTTTAGAGTCACTTACTACTAGCTCGAGGCTAGGGAAGAAACAAGGCGTAAAAGTGGTGGTTAAAAGAAAACGAGAGCGGTCCTTCAACTTCCGAACACACCGAGCTTCGTTGTATGACCCGTAGCACCTTTGTACAAGCTTGGAATGGACTTGTATATGATGAAGATGATGGTGGTTATGTGATGGTGAGGGTGGCGGTTTTGGGGTGAACCGAAAGTGAGAGAGAGAAGTGAGTGTTGTTGTGTCTTGAAGATGGAAATGCCTAGTGTTCTTATAACCCCTTTAAATGCCATATCTTCATAAGATCCTACAAGTACCATCATATCTTTTTACAAGATCACAAGAGATCTTACAAGATATTATCAAGATTGTATAAGATTATGGAGATCTTGTGAGGGGGGTCCTTGTAACCGTTCATATGGAGTGGGGGGGGGGGGTCTAAGTGTAAACTTTAATCAATAAGAATCTAAACAAAATATTTTCAAGATCTTATCATATCCAATCAAGATCTCATGGAAGATCACTAGAGATTTAGGAAGATATTAGGAAAGATTTGTAAATCTTCGGGTGGGGTCCATAGGACCAAAAATCGGTTGGGGGGGGGTCTTGTTGCAATTTTTCTAACTAAATGGTAATTGATAGTTAGAGTGCAAGTAACTTGATAGTATATGTTTGTGTGACGATTTTTGGTGGGTGTTATGGTATACGGGGATCATGACTAGCCAAAAAATAATTAAGTAATGTGTTTGACAAATATTTGGTGTCCCGGGTAATGTCCGGTTGTTCGGTCGGATACTGTTTCGTTAAAGTGTTTAATTGTTCCGTAGAGTGTCTTATATGTATATTTTTGTAACACAATTAATTCCCAACACTCAGGAAAGCATACCGGACTATTTAGTAATTTTTTTCTGTATACTACTAGTATGTTAACACGCACATGTAAGTTCAACACAGAAATCAGAGAGCAGTTAAATATATTTCCACACAGTCGTCAAGCACTTTCATTATCACTAATTAATTGTACGGAATACATGTAAATTGAGGGTTGTCACATTCTCCCCCTGTTAAGAGAATTTCGTCCCGAAATTTAGCGCGTGGTTACTGAGGAAGCTAGTTAAGTTGCGTTGTTTTCCAGATTTTCCTGGGGTGTCACATCATCCCCCCGTTGATTTGGAATTTCGTCCCGAAATTCTGCGGTAGCTTCAGCCTCAGTAGTGGTTGCGTTTTTCTTAAACAGTTGGGGATACTTGAGTTTCATTTGGTCTTCTCGTTCCCAGGTATACTCTGGGCCACGACGAGCATTCCAACGAACTCGAACGAGAGGTATTCTTGTGTGCTTGAGAATCTTAACATCTCGATCAGTAATCTCTACTGGTTCCTCGACGAATCGCAGCTGGTCGTCGATTGTGAGTTCCTTGAGAGGAACTATGGGAGTCTCATCTGACAAACACTTCTTCAGATTCGACACATGGAAGACATTGTGAACTCCGCTGAGTTCTTCAGGTAGATCCAACCTGTAGGCGACTTGGCCAATTTTCTCAATGACTTTGAACGGTCCGACATAACGCGGATTGAGTTTGCCTCGTTTGCCAAAGCGGACTACACCTTTCCAAGGTGAGACTTTGAGTAGCACTCGATCCCCAACCTGGAGCTCGAGTGGTTTTCTTCCCTCATCAGCATAGCGTTTCTGACGGTCACGAGCTGCCGCCATTCGCTGTCGTATCTGAGCAATTTTCTCGGTGGTATCTACCACGTGTTCTGGGCCAGTGATTTGGCTGTCACCAACTTCTGCCCAACAGAGAGGCGATCGGCATTTGCGTCCGTACAATGCCTCAAACGGAGCGGCTTGGATGCTGGTGTGGTAGCTGTTGTTATATGAGAACTCCACTAGCGGGAGGTGCTTCTCCCAGCCATTGCCGAAGTCGATTACGCATGCCCTAAGCATGTCTTCCAAGGTTTGGATGGTGCGTTCCGATTGCCCATCCGTCTGTGGGTGATAAGCGGTGCTCATATCTAAACGTGAGCCAAAGGACTTGTGCATTGCTTGCCACAGTTCAGAAGTAAAACGCGCGTCACGATCAGATATAATAGAGATTGGCACCCCGTGCCTTGACACTACTTCCTTTAGATAAATGTCTGCAAGAGTAGAAAACTTATCCGTTTCTTTGATGGCCAGAAAATGTGCAGACTTGGTCAGTCGATCTACGATCACCCAAATGGTATCGTTTCCGCGTTGAGATCTAGGCAGGCCAGTAACGAAATCCATGGAAATTTGCTCCCATTTCCATTTCGGGATCTCCGGTTGTTGAAGTAGGCCTGATGGTTTCTGATATTCAGACTTGACTCTCGCACAAGTCAAGCACTTACTGACGTAGGTTGCTATGTGGGCTTTCATGCCAGGCCACCAATACGTAGTCTTGAGGTCGTGGTACATTTTATCCGAACCAGGATGTACCGAATAACGAGCCTTGTGCGCTTCGTCCATCACAAGCTCGCGTAAGTTTCCATAAAATGGAACCCAGATGCGTCCGTTTACATAGTAAGTGCCGTCTTCCTTTTGTTCTAGCCGCTGCCTCGATCCTCGTAGGGACTCAGCCCTGATGTTCTCTGCTTTGAATGCTTCGACCTGGGCATCTCGAATCTGAGCAGGAAGGTTAGACTGGATGGTAAGCTGTAATGCTCGTACATGCTTAGGTAAAGTATCCTTTCGACTGAGGGCGTCGGCCACAACATTGGCCTTGCCCGGATGATACTTGATCGCGCATTCGTAATCGTTCAAGAGTTCAACCCATCGGCGTTGTCGCATGTTTAACTCTTTTTGCTTGAAGATATGTTCGAGACTCCTGTGGTCGGTGTAAATGGTGCACTTTGTACCGTACAGGTAATGTCTCCATATCTTAAGTGCGAATACAACTGCTCCCAGCTCCAGATCATGAGTAGTGTAGTTTCTTTCGTGAACTTTAAGTTGGCGCGATGCGTAGGCAATGACCTTGTCACGTTGCATCAATACGCAACCAAGTCCTTGGATGGAAGCGTCGCAATAAACCACGAAATCATCGGTGCCTTCTGGCAATGAGAGGATAGGCGCGCTACAAAGTCTATCCTTTAGATGTTGAAACGCGGACTCCTGTGCATCACCCCAACGGTAGATGACACCCTTCTGAGTCAGTGAAGTGAGAGGTTGCGCAATCTTGGAGAAATCTTTTATAAACCTTCTGTAATATCCGGCCAAACCCAAGAATTGGCGGATTTCCGTTGGTGTGCGGGGTGCGGGCCAGTTCTTGATCGATTCAACCTTAGATGGATCCACATGAATTCCATCCTTGTTTACCACGTGGCCTAGAAAGTGGACTTCGCGAAGCCAGAAATCACATTTCGAAAACTTGGCATACAACTGTTCTTTTCGAAGAAGTTCCAGCATAAGTCGTAGATGCTGCTCGTGTTCCTCCTGACTCTTGGAATAGATCAGGATATCGTCGATGAACACAATAATGAACTTATCCAGGTAAGGCTTGCACACTCGGTTCATGAGATCCATGAAGACCGCTGGTGCATTCGTCAGCCCGAATGGCATAACCAGAAACTCGTAATGGCCGTAACGAGTTCTGAATGCTGTTTTGGAGACGTCCTCATCTCGGACTCTCAGCTGATGGTATCCCGATCTCAAATCAATCTTGGAGTAATAGCTCGACCCTTGCAACTGGTCAAACAAGTCGTCAATACGTGGAAGAGGATAACGATTCTTCACAGTCACCTTGTTAAGTTCGCGATAGTCAATACACATCCTGAAGGTACCGTCTTTCTTCTTCACGAACAAGACTGGAGCTCCCCAGGGTGAAGAGCTAGGACGTATAAAACCCTTTTCCAAGAGTTCTTGTAGTTGTGTGGACAGTTCTTCGAGTTCTGATGGGGCTAGACGATATGGTGCTCGAGCTACTGGCGCTGCTCCAGGAGCTAGCTCGATTTGAAACTCAACTTGGCGATGAGGAGGAAGACCAGGTAATTCCTCAGGAAATACCTCGGGAAATTCGCGCACAATAGGGATGTCTTCGATTCTCTTCTCTTCCGTAGATGTGTCAGTAACGAGTGCTAAAATGGCAGTGTGGCCCTTTCGCAAACACTTCTGGGCCTTAAGGAAAGAGATGATGCCTTCGACAGCACCACTCTTGTCGCCACGAATCACGAGGGGTTCTTTATCAGAACGAGGAATGCGGATGATTTTCTCCTTGCAAACAATCTCCGCTTGATGATGAGATAACCAATCCATCCCAATAACAACGTCGAAACTACCAAGTGTGATAGGAACAAGATCGATGGGGAAAGTCTGACCAGCTAAGACGAGGTTACAACCTTTAACTACGTGTGTGGCTTCAAGACTTTTACCGTTAGCTAGTTCTACCGTGTGTTTGGTGTTCAGGAGTGTTGGGGTGCGCTTAAGAATTTGGCTAACTTTTACGGACACATAACTAGTATCGGCACCCGAATCGAATAAAACAGTAACGAAGAAGTCGTCAAGAAGAAACTTACCCATCACAACGTTGGGATCATTCCTTGCTTCTCCCTGACCAATCACGAACACACGACCCCTGGCACCGTTGCCATCATTGTTTCCCCCATTGTTGCCCCCATTATTGTTCCCGTTTCCTTGGTTGTGATTCTGATTCTGATTTAACTGCGGGCAGTGTCTCTTGAAGTGACCTTCAGCACCACACTGAAAGCATCCCTTGTTACCCTGTTGCTGTTGCTGATTCTGCGGTGCTTGCTGTTGCTGCTGACGATTCTGATTCGTAGGCCGTGGGCTCCTGCAATCCTTGGCTTCATGACCCATCTTGAGACACCTCTGACAGTGTCCCTTGTTGCACTGACCACTGTGGTGTCTGTTGCATTTGTTGCACTTTGGGTGGTTTCCTCGATATCCACCCTGCCCTTGCCTACCAGAAAAGTGCTGACCAGGGCTCCTATGGTCCTCAGTCCTTCGTTGCTGAGGCTGAGACTGAACAGAGGTAGAGCCTTTGCCGGAATTCCCATCCCATTTTCGTTTGTTGTCGGTAGGTGCATCAGAAGTAGCAGCACCAATACGCTTGGGTAGTCTGTTTTGTTCCACTGCCTGGTCGGTGAGACGATGAGCCAATTTGACGACTTGCTGGATGGTACCCAAGTTGGCTGAAGTCACATGACTTTGAATCTCTGGTACAAGGCCCTTGAGATAGAGCTCAATTCGTTTGAAGGGAGGGTTCACCATGGTTGGACACAAGATGGCCAGCTCGTTTGACTTCTTAGTATACGCCTCGATCTCAGATCCCGTCATCTTCAGATTGTAAAATTCCACCTCTAGCTTATGGATGTCATCCCGACTACAGTACTCCTCCTTGATCAGCTCTTTGAAACCATTCCAGGATGTGGCATTAGCAACTGCCAGTCCTAGTAGTTGAACTTGTGCCTTCCACCAGGTTAACGCAGCTCCTTCAAGTGTTCCGGTAGCATATTTCACCCTACGGTCTTCGGGGCATTCGCACATCTCGAAAACAGTCTCAAGCTTTTCAAACCAGTGAAGAAGGCCCACTGCTCCTTCGGTGCCACTGAAAGTGGTAGGTCGACAGTCCATGAACGTCTTGAACGTGCACACAGGAGGTTGAGCATGTTGACCTGTTGCGCGAGAATAAAAGACAAGATTAAGCACGAGGGTTGGTTTGCGAAGGTAGGATCTAAATGTCCTAAGGTGAGTTGGTATGGCAGGTTATACCTCCTGCAGGGTTAGCTGCAAGTGCCTCCGCAACTCGTTCGTTGATCAAAGCCGTCAACTGGGCTTGAGTGAGGTTGATACGTCCTTCGCGTCCGCTCATGATCTTCATAATGAAGCAACGTAAGTGAGGAAAGTGTCGCGAAAGTGTGTAAGTGTGTGGGACGACATTAGAGAGTAAGCACACAAGGTTCAAATAGCAATTATCACGTTATCTAATGCACAGTGAGAACTATCTAACCGACAATATAACATAATCATACCACTTATGGTGTCGAGTCTTGCACGTGGAGCGAAGCGTCGTTGTGGATCGTTGAGCACTGTACAGGTTATAGTCTGGTTTTAATGAAAACTTTTCCCTTATTAAAACCAAGTTCTCTATAACCAATGGCTCTGATACCAATCTGCCACACCCCCAAAATCCACCATGCGGAGTATCACCGCTTGGAGGCGTGACATGACCAGGATCGAGCCACCAATCATATTGAACAATTCAATTAAGTAAATAAAACCTAACATAATACGATTGGTGACCAAAGCTAGTTAACCTTGTTTGGTTTAAACAGCGGAAGCATAAACGTGAGTTCAAAACATAAGTTCACAGTTCATAAGTTTAAAGTCTCAAACATAAGTTCCATAGGTTTATAAAGTTCAATTATTAAGTATGGGATATAACAACCCATGTTCCACAACGACTCCTTCCCCGTGCAAGCTCCAAGCATTTAGCGACCTGTAAGGCATGTAACAACTAGTCAACAACAAAGTTGAGTGAGTTCACGTTTGGTTGTTTAGTTAATGAGTTCGTATCAGGAATCGGAAGTTCGTTTCATAACCAAGTATTACCCATTATTCTTGATTCCCAAACCTTTACGATATTTAGTGGGGGCTTCCCATTATGTATGTTACTAGACTAGGCGTATCCATAAGAGTCCTTCCCAATCCGAGGACGGTGTTAAGTATGAGTGTACGTAGGTTTTACGTACGTGCCCTTCTCATCTGAGGACAGTAGTGAGTGTACGTAGGTTTTACGTACGTGCCCTTCTCAATCCGAGGACAGTAGTAGGTAGTCTAGTAGTGTTGGTAATATAAATAGAGTGATAGTACGAGTAGTTATTCAATCCCATTCCCAACCACCGGGAATCCCATGCCTTAGTAAGGGTGTGAACTCACCTCGGTTTGCTCGGTTAGATTCTCAATATAGCTAACAGTCAAGGTCGGTCAATCACGTCCTAGTATGATTTACCAGTTAGTCATTTAGTGGCTTTCAAATAGAACACAAAGTTCCTACACGTATCTATCACACAACATGCATCACTGTAACGGTTTATGCCCATCTAAGTTTCCCGTCCGTTCCCCACTCAAAATCAAACATACGATAATGCACATAACATATATAACATGTCAGATCATTCACAGATAGCATACTCGACATTTAGACACGCAAGTCACAACTTATGTCAATTCAGCATTAATACTCAAAACTAGGCTGTTTTCGGGGATTTTAATAAAATAGTTAACATGTTCCAAAAATTCCCAAATTTTTACAGAATGTCTTAAACGTTCCATATTTTATTGTGTAAAAATATCGGGGTCCGGTTCATCACCAATATTTTATAAAAATTCATATTCGGGACTGAACTCAGATTTATGTATTTCTGACCGCAGTCCACGAAACAATTTATTAAAAATTCGTCGTAAGTCCGATTTGCGAAATTCCAGTGGGGTAATTACAAATACTTCAGTTATCATCTACAGTAGAATTTTCATGGTCCGATTCATCACAAAACTCAGGTTATGACTGAAAGTACGACACCCATTTATTGCTGTCAAAATTCAGCTTAAGTAGCTGTTACAAATTAACACTTTAAAAATAGTAAACGGAGTCCAAAAATTACGATTCCGGTGCCATTAGAACCGTATTTCATAATAACATATTTTAGATTCAAAATATCGATTTTTCGTTGAGGTTAAGACCTGTTTACAGCCAACAGAAGTGGGCTGTAAAAGTTAGACAGATTCTGATTTCAAGTGTTTAACCATCTAAATCGTGTTCGATCGATTCCTTTAACAAGTTTAGTGACCACAACAACATGACACATTAATATTAATCAGCAAATCATCAAATAATCAACCAATAATCATAATCACACAAGATCTACATGATTTACACTAGTATTCATCCATTAACCACCTTGTACATCACTTTAGTAAACTTTTAGACTTTGATCTTATATGTTCGTAATTTTTAACCGACGAAACTCTTATTAACCACTCTAGACAAGATCAAAAAGAGGTTTAGAGTCACTTACTACTAGCTCGAGGCTAGGGAAGAAACAAGGCGTAAAAGTGGTGGTTAAAAGAAAACGAGAGCGGTCCTTCAACTTCCGAACACACCGAGCTTCGTTGTATGACCCGTAGCACCTTTGTACAAGCTTGGAATGGACTTGTATATGATGAAGATGATGGTGGTTATGTGATGGTGAGGGTGGCGGTTTTGGGGTGAACCGAAAGTGAGAGAGAGAAGTGAGTGTTGTTGTGTCTTGAAGATGGAAATGCCTAGTGTTCTTATAACCCCTTTAAATGCCATATCTTCATAAGATCCTACAAGTACCATCATATCTTTTTACAAGATCACAAGAGATCTTACAAGATATTATCAAGATTGTATAAGATTATGGAGATCTTGTGAGGGGGGTCCTTGTAACCGTTCATATGGAGTGGGGGGGGGGGGGTCTAAGTGTAAACTTTAATCAATAAGAATCTAAACAAAATATTTTCAAGATCTTATCATATCCAATCAAGATCTCATGGAAGATCACTAGAGATTTAGGAAGATATTAGGAAAGATTTGTAAATCTTCGGGTGGGGTCCATAGGACCAAAAATCGGTTGGGGGGGGGGGTCTTGTTGCAATTTTTCTAACTAAATGGTAATTGATAGTTAGAGTGCAAGTAACTTGATAGTATATGTTTGTGTGACGATTTTTGGTGGGTGTTATGGTATAAGGGGATCATGACTAGCCAAAAAATAATTAAGTAATGTGTTTGACAAATATTTGGTGTCCCGGGTAATGTCCGGTTGTTCGGTCGGATACTGTTTCGTTAAAGTGTTTAATTGTTCCGTAGAGTGTCTTATATGTATATTTTTGTAACACAATTAATTCCCAACACTCAGGAAAGCATACCGGACTATTTAGTAATTTTTTTCTGTATACTACTCGTATGTTAACACGCACATGTAAGTTCAACACAGAAATCAGAGAGCAGTTAAATATATTTCCACACAGTCGTCAAGCACTTTCATTATCACTAATTAATTGTACGGAATACATGTAAATTGAGGGTTGTCACATTACTCCCGTTGCTGCCTCCATTATTATTCCCGTTTCCTTGGTTGTGGTTCTGATTCTGATTCTGGTTCAGTCGTGGGTAGCGTCTCATGAAATGAGCTTTAGCACCACACTGATAACATCCCTTGTTATCCTGCTGTTGCTGCTGATTCTGTGGAGCTTGTGGCTGCTATTGTCGATTCTTGTTTGCAGGATATGAGATTCTAAAATCTTTGGCTCCATGACCAAGCTCGTTGCATCTCTGACAACGATCTCTGTTGCATTGCCCGCTGTGGTGCAAATTACATCGATTGCACTTAGGGTGGTTTTCCCTGTATCCACCCTGACTTCGATTACCAAAAGACTACTGACTGAGGCTCCTGTGCTGCGACTGAGACTGAACCGAAGTGGGACCCTTGCTCGAATTTCCATTCCACTTGCGTTTGTTGTCACTGGGAGCATCCGTAGTAGTTGTAGCAGCATTAGTACGCTTCGGCAGTTTGTTCTGTCCTATTGCCTGATCTGAGAGACGTTGAGCAAGACGAGTAATATCCTGAATGGTTGCAAGGTTGGCCTATGTCACATGACTTTGGATCTCTGGTACTAAGCCTTTGAGGTACAGCTCAATGCGCTTGATGAGAGGATCCACCATTGTTGGACATAACACTGTCAGTTCGTTGGATCGTTTCGTGTACGCTTCTATCTCTGACCTTGTCATCTTCAGGTTTAAAGAACTCCATATCCAGTTTGTGGATGTCATCACGACTACAGTATTCACGTTTGATTAGTTCCTCAAAATCCTTCTATGGGGTGGCATTAGCAGCCGCCAGCCCCAGCATCTGAACTTGCGAGTTCCACCAAGTTAGCTTAGTGCCTTTGAGAGTACCAGTGGCGTACTTCACCCTATGAGTCTCAGGGCATTCACACGTCTCTAAGACAGTTTCGAGCTTTTTAAACCAATGGAGGAGTCTAACAGCTCCTTTAGTTGCACTGAAAGTACTAGGACGATAGTCCATGCACGTCCTGAATGTGCCTACAGGCGGCTGAGCGTTCTGACCTTGTTACGCGAGGAAGAAAGACCGGGTTAAGCGCGAGAGTTGGGTCATGAGAGTAGGATCTAACATCCTAGGATAGGTTCGTAAAAGCAGGTTATACCTCCTGCCTAGGCGGCTGCGAGTGCTGCCGTAACTTGTTCGTTGATAAGAGCCGTCAGCTGGCTTGAGTTAGGTTCACACGTTCCCTCATGATCTCACATCGAAGGAAACACAAATGGGAAAGGTGTCGCGAATGTGTGTAAGTGTGGAGTGACAGTAGGGAGCAAGCACAAATGATTTTTCAAACTATAGTTGCTACGTTCATCTAAGCATACCATGAGCAAAGTTCTATGCAATCTAGCAAGTAGGCAATATAAAACGTAAACCATATCACCTAGAATGTCGAGCCTTGCATGTGGGGTGAAGCGTCGTTGTGGATCGTAGAGCACTGTACAGGTTATAGTCTGGTTTTAACAAAAACGTTTTCCTTTATTAAAACCAAGTTCTCTATAACCAATGGCTCTGATACCAATCTGTCACACCCCCAAAATCCACATGCGGAGTATCACCGCTTGGAGGCGTGACTGACCAGGATCAAACCACTAATCATATTGAACAAGTAAATAATTAAATGTAAAAGTCCAACCAACACGATTAGTGTCCAAAACAACCATAGTTAAGTTATGAGCGGAAGCATAATGTTCAAATCAAAAGTTTAATTATCCAAATGTTTAACATGGCACCCAGCTGTCCATGTCCCACAACGACTCTTCCTCGTGCAAGCTCCCGCTAAGTACCTATAGACCTGCAAAGCATGTAGTAACGAGTCAACAACAAGTTGAGTGAGTTCACGTTTGGTTGTCCAGTTTATAGTTGTTCCGAAAACACCGTTTGCTCTTTACCAGCTATCCAGCCGTGGGGGTTACCCCATAGTTCGAAAAACATTTATTCGTTACCCGTTCTTACGTTGGCTATTCCAGCCCGGCTCTATGGCCGTGGGGGCTACCCCATGTTTAATTCACCAGACTCGTTTCCATATCGACTACTAACGTTCGTCATGTTTAAGTGCCCTAACGTCTGTGTCTATCATCACTGACGTGCCATAGTCCATTAGTCCACGCCCGTCCTCTGCGGCACGGTGTGAGGTTTGTTAAACCTAATAGCGCTATTTAACTAATGACCCGTTCGCCATTGGCCTCGGAAATTAAGTCGATATAAAAGGAGGGACTTCGTTGATAGAGTTCTAGTCTAGTATAGTTAAATCCGTCTCATACTGGACGAGGAATCTATGTTCCTGATTACGTCTCAACAGGACGAGGAATCTATGTTCCTGATTACGTCTCAACAGGACGAGGAATCCCTATTCCTTAACCCATTCCCAACCCCTGGGAATCCCATGCTTTGTAGAGAAGTGTGAACTCACCTTGGTTTGCTCGGCAGATTACACAGAAAAGTCAAGTCTAGCAGCTAGTGGTCAACTACGTCCTAACATGGTTACCAATACAAGTCAGGTTTTGGTTTCAAGTAGTGCACACAAGTATCACATAGATAACAGATTATGAACACAGGTTGATCATGGCAAATACGTAATACATGTTAACACCTTAACAATAACAGTCAAGTACCCATCATGTCTATCTTGTACGATCTAAAAGATTGGGGTCGCACAAGTTCAGCAACCTTGTGCGATCACCCATTGAAGCCCAATAGTACCCGGCCCATTATCCTAAATGCCCAACACAACTATACACACGGCCCAAATTAATAAACAGTTAAACAACTTGTGCGATCCAATACATCATGTACGATTACAATATATCTTGTGCGACTCACTAACATAACCCACTAAATACCCCGGCCCAACATGTGAATAAGCCCAAAGCTTGTGCGACCCAAAACAGCTTGTTTTAATCTTGTGCGATCCAGCCAAGCTTGTACGACTGGACAATCTTGTGCGATCAGAAAGCTTATTTGATAAGATTTGATCTTGTGCGATTTGTTTTATTCTCCGTCAATCATGCCAATCGGTTATATTGTTTCCTTTTATTTTGTCAGTTAACAAATTCACAGTTTCATCAATATTCGATCAAACAACATTTTCCAACCAATAATTCTATAATTCATTCCACCCATTACTAACTTAAACAATATATAAGTAATCTGTTAGAATTGTTCGGTCCAATTAAAAAGGCCCAAATCATGCGTGCCATGCTTATAACAGTAATCCAAATTCATTTGCATCATGTAATCTAATAACAACAGACCATACATTCATGAATGTCATCACTAACAATATTATAATATCCCCTCTATTTGATTAAGTCAATGCTCAACACATGACTCATCACATGGCCGACAAACTCTTAACACCTCAAGGTGATAGTGGACCGATTTTTATCTAGTATCTATGTAGTGGACAAATGTTTACTATTATCATATCACCATTATCAAAGCACACACAAATGGCCAACAACTGTTACATCACAACCGATTAAAAGTCACATGCATACATCCCTCGATTTCAGCCAACAAACATCCAAATTCCCTTGATTTAATGCCATGTTTATCTACACAACACCCTAATTTACATAATACCCTAGCCAATGATGATTTGTTTCAGATTATACACATTCATGCGATCACATATGTACAGAAATCAATTACGTATTTCAATTCATGATTGTAGTTTTAGCACATGTCCACTAACAAGAAACCCTATTCGATCACACCACAAAATTATCATCAAGAATATAAAAATCAGTACATGAAGAGCACTAACCAGGAAATCAGATAACTAACTCGCACGAGGTTAGAAGGCTTCGAGTGTGAGTCTGCCGTCGAACAAAGAGGGAAAGAGAGAGAGAGAGAGCTAGGGTTTGTGTATTTTCTTGTGTTAAAAGGATAATGAGGGTTATACACCAACCCCCCCTTAGTGTTAAGCGAAAATTATAAGGATTGGGCTTAGCTTGGGCTTCGGTCGTGTTGGATTTGGGCCGAGCACCATCATGTGCGATCGGTTAGGTCTCGTGCGACTAGGTTGATGTTGTGCGACCACGGTTAAGTATATATATATATACATACATTCACATCACATATATATCACACAGCATGATAAACGTAACATTCTGTTGAAACCAAGTACATTAACTAGTCACGTATGTTCAAATAAGTTACATCAAAGCATAGCAAGGAGGTTCTAAAATACGAGTTGTCACATTATCCCCAAGTTGAAAGAAATTTCGTCCCGAAATTTAGCACGTACTCACTGAGGAAGCTAGTTAAGTTGCATGGTTTTCCTGGGGTGTCACATCCTCCCCACGTTGATCTGGAATTTCGTCCCGAAATTCCGTAGCTTCAGCCTCAGTAGTAGTTGTACCGGTTGCGAACAGTTGGGGATACTTTTGTTTCATCTGATCTTCGCGTTCCCAGGTGAACTCTGGGCCGCGACGTGAGTTCCAACGAACACGAGAGGTATTCTAGTACGTTTGAGGACCTTAACATCCCGGTCCGTGATTTCAACAGGTTCCTCGACGAATCGTAACTGCTCGTCGATCGTGAGCTCCTTCAAAGGAACTATGTGGGTCTCATCTGAAATGACAGACACTTCTTCAGATTTGACACATGGAAAACGTCGTGAACTGCACTGAGTTCTGCTGGTAAGTTCAGTCTGTAGGCCACCTTGCCTATTTTCTCAATGACTTCGAAAGGTCCAACGTATTGTGGGTTAAGTTTGCCCTGTTTTGCCAAAACGAACCACACCCTTCCAGGGTGAAACTTTGAGTAGTACCCGCTCCCCAACCTGGAGCTCTAATGGTTTTCTGCCCTTATCGGCGTAAACTTTCTGACGGTCACGAGCTGCCGCCATTCGTTGTCGTATCTGAGCAATTTTCTCTGTTGTGTCCACCACATGTTCTGGACCAGTAATCTGACTATCCCCCCACCTCTGCCCAACAAAGAGGTGACCGGCATTTACGCCCGTATAATGCCTCAAACGGAGCAGCTTTAATGCTGGTGTGGTAGCTATTGTTGTACGGAAATTCCACAAATGGCAGATGCTTTTCCCAGCCGTTGCCAAAGTCAATCACACATGCCCTAAGCATGTCTTCGAGGGTCTGGATGGTACGTTCCGACTGCCCATCCGTTTGTGGGTGATAAGCTGTGCTCATATCTAGCCTTGAGCCAAAGGACTTGTGCATTGCTTACCACAGTTCTGATGTAAAACGCGCATCTCGATCCGAGATGATAGAGGTGGGCACCCCGTGCCTCGAGACAACTTCCTTGAGATATACTTCTGCTAGGGTGGAGAACTTATCCGTTTCTTTGATAGCCAGGAAGTGAGCGGACTTTGTGAGTCGATCCACGATCACCCAAATAGTACCGTTACCACGTTGAGATCTAGGCAGGCCAGTAACAAAATCCATGGAAATTTGCTCCCATTTCCATTGTGGTATCTCTGGTTGTTGAAGTGGGCCTGAAGGTTTCTGGTACTCCACCTTGACTCTCGCACAAGTCAAGCACTTGCTAACGTATGTTGCTATGTGGGCCTTCATGCTAGGCCACCAATATGTGGTTTTGATATCGAGGTACATTTTATCCGAACCAGGGTGCACAGAGTAGCGAGACTTGTGTGCCTCATCCATCACAAACTCTCGTAGGTTGCCATAAAGTGGGATCCCAATGCGTCCTGTGACGTAGTAAGCACCGTCTTCCTTCTGTTCTAAGCGTTGCCTTGAGTCGCGTAGGGCTTCAGCCCTGACGTTTTCTGGTTTCAATGCTTCTACCTGAGCATCTCGTATCTGAGAAGGAAGACTAGACTGTATAGTGAGTTGTAAAGCTAGCACGCGCTTAGGCGCAGTGTCCTTTCGACTGAGGGCGTCAGCCACAACATTGGCTTTGCCTGGGTGGTACCTGATCGAACACTCGTAGTCATTCAGTAGCTCGACCCATCGTCGTTGTCGCATATTGAGTTCCTTCTGTTTGAAGATATGCTCGAGGCTCCTGTGATCAGTGTAGATAGTGCATTTGGTACCATACAGGTAGTGTCTCCATATCTTAAGTGCAAAAACAACCGCTCCCAGCTCTAAATCGTGTGTAGTGTAGTTCCTTTCATGAACTTTGAGTTGGCGTGAGGCGTAGGCTATAACTTTATCCCGCTGCATCAATACACAACCAAGACCCTGAATTGATGCGTCGCAGTAAACCACGAAGTCGTCTGTGCCCTCTGGCAATGAAATGATAGGTGCGCTGCAAAGTCTATCCTTTAAGTGCTGAAACGCCGATTCCTGTGCATCACCCCAACGATAGGTGACGCCCTTCTGAGTTAACGAGGTGAGAGGTTGCGCAATCCTATAGAAATCCTTGATAAACCTTCTGTAGTAGCCTGCCAAACCCAAAAAAAAAATTGACGGATTTCTGTTGGTGTACGTGGTGCAGGCCAGTTCTTGATCGAGTCTTCCTTGGATGGATCCACATGAATCCCATCCTTGTTCACCACATGGCCTAAGAAATGGACTTCACAAAGCAAGAAGTCGCATTTTGAGAACTTGGCGTACAGCTGCTCCGCTCGAAGGAGTTCCAAAATTTGTCGTAAATGTTGCTCGTGTTCCTCCTGACTCTTCGAATAGATCAGGATGTCGTCGACGAATACAATAACGAACTTGTCTAGGTACGGCTTGCACACTCGATTCATCAAGTCCATGAAGACCGCTGGTGCGTTTGTCAGCCCAAAAGGCATTACCAAAAACTCATAGTGGCCATATCGAGTTCTGAAGGCTGTTTTGGAGACGTCCTCTTCTCGGACTCTCAGCTGGTGATATCCTGATCTCAAATCATTCTTTGAATAGTAGCTCGACCCTTGCAGCTGGTCGAACAAGTCGTCAATACGTGGAAGAGGGTAGCGATTCCTCACAGTCACCTTGTTCAGTTCACGGTAGTCGATGCACATTCTGAACGTACCGTCTTTCTTCTTCACGAATAGCAATGGAGCTCCCCAGGGCGAAGAGCTAGGACGAATAAAACCCTTATCTAAGAGTTCTTGTAGTTGCGTAGATAGCTCTTTTAACTCTGATGGAGCTAAGCGATACGGTGCACAAGCTATGGGTGCTGCTCCAGGAGCTAGCTCGATCTGGAACTCGACCTGGCGATGAGGCGGGAGGCCAGGTAGTTCCTCAGGAAATACCTCAAGATAATCACGTACAATCGGAAAGTCTTCTATCTTTTTCTCTTTCTTCGAGGTGTCGGTAACGAGAGCCAAAACGGCAGTGTGGCCCTTTCTCCAACATTCCTGGGCCTTAAGGAAAGAGATGATGCTCACCACAGCACCACTCTTGTCGCCACGAATCGTAAGAGGTTCATCACCTGTTCGAGAAACACGAACGACCTTCTAATTGCAGAGAACCTCTGCTCGATATTGAGGTAGCCAATCCATACCAATAACGATGTCGAAACCATCACAACGTTGGGGTCATTCCTAGCATTACCCTGACCAATCACGAGCACTCGACCCCTGGCACCATTGCCATCGTCATTACTCCCGTTGCTGCCTCCATTATTATTCCCGTTTCCTTGGTTGTGGTTCTGATTCTGATTCTGGTTCAGTCGTGGGTAGCGTCTCATGAAATGAGCTTTAGCACCACACTGATAACATCCCTTGTTATCCTGCTGTTGCTGCTGATTCTGTGGAGCTTGTGGCTGCAATTGTCGATTCTTGTTTGCAGGATGTGAGATTCTAAAATCTTTGGCTCCATGACCAAGCTCGTTGCATCTCTGACAACGATCTCTGTTGCATTGCCCGCTGTGGTGCAAATTACATCGATTGCACTTAGGGTGGTTTTCCCTGTATCCACCCTGACTTCGATTACCAAAAGACTGCTGACTGAGGCTCCTGTGCTGCGACTGAGACTGAACCGAAGTGGGACCCTTGCTCGAATTTCCATTCCACTTGCGTTTGTTGTCACTGGGAGCATCCGTAGTAGTTGTAGCAGCATTAGTACGCTTCGGCAGTTTGTTCTGTCCTATCGCCTGATCTGAGAGACGTTGAGCAAGACGAGTAATATCCTGAATGGTTGCAAGGTTGGCCTATGTCACATGACTTTGGATCTCTGGTACTAAGCCTTTGAGGTACAGCTCAATGCGCTTGATGAGAGGATCCACCATTGTTGGACATAACACTGTCAGTTCGTTGGATCGTTTCGTGTACGCTTCTATCTCTGACCTTGTCATCTTCAGGTTTAAAGAACTCCATATCCAGTTTGTGGATGTCATCACGACTACAGTATTCACGTTTGATTAGTTCCTCAAAATCCTTCTATGGGGTGGCATTAGCAGCCGCCAGCCCCAGCATCTGAACTTGCGAGTTCCACCAAGTTAGCTTAGTGCCTTTGAGAGTACCAGTGGCGTACTTCACCCTATGAGTCTCAGGGCATTCACACGTCTCTAAGACAGTTTCGAGCTTTTTAAACCAATGGAGGAGTCTAACAGCTCCTTTAGTTGCACTGAAAGTACTAGGACGACAGTCCATGCACGTCCTGAATGTGCCTACAGGCGGCTGAGCGTTCTGACCTTGTTACGCGAGGAAGAAAGACCGGGTTAAGCGCGAGAGTTGGGTCATGAGAGTAGGATCTAACATCCTAGGATAGGTTCGTAAAAGCAGGTTATACCTCCTGCCTAGGCGGCTGCGAGTGCTGCCGTAACTTGTTCGTTGATAAGAGCCGTCAGCTAGCTTGAGTTAGGTTCACACGTTCCCTCATGATCTCACATCGAAGGAAACACAAATGGGAAAGGTGTCGCGAATGTGTGTAAGTGTGGAGTGACAGTAGGGAGCAAGCACAAATGATTTTTCAAACTATAGTTGCTACGTTCATCTAAGCATACCATGAGCAAAGTTCTATGCAATCTAGCAAGTAGGCAATATAAAACGTAAACCATATCACCTAGAATGTCGAGCCTTGCATGTGGGGTGAAGCGTCGTTGTGGATCGTAGAGCACTGTACAGGTTATAGTCTGGTTTTAACAAAAACGTTTTCCTTTATTAAAACCAAGTTCTCTATAACCAATGGCTCTGATACCAATCTGTCACACCCCCAAAATCCACATGCGGAGTATCACCGCTTGGAGGCGTGACTGACCAGGATCAAACCACTAATCATATTGAACAAGTAAATAATTAAATGTAAAAGTCCAACCAACACGATTAGTGTCCAAAACAACCATAGTTAAGTTATGAGCGGAAGCATAATGTTCAAATCAAAAGTTTAATTATCCAAATGTTTAACATGGCACCCAGCTGTCCATGTCCCACAACGACTCTTCCTCGTGCAAGCTCCCGCTAAGTACCTATAGACCTGCAAAGCATGTAGTAACGAGTCAACAACAAGTTGAGTGAGTTCACGTTTGGTTGTCCAGTTTATAGTTGTTCCGAAAACACCGTTTGCTCTTTACCAGCTATCCAGCCGTGGGGGTTACCCCATAGTTCGAAAAACATTTATTCGTTACCCGTTCTTACGTTGGCTATTCCAGCCCGGCTCTATGGCCGTGGGGGCTACCCCATGTTTAATTCACAAGACTCGTTTCCATATCGACTACTAACGTTCGTCATGTTTAAGTGCCCTAACGTCTGTGTCTATCATCACTAACGTGCCATAGTCCATTAGTCCACGCTCATCCTCTGCGGCACGGTGTGAGGTTTGTTAAACCTAATAGCGCTATTTAACTAATGACCCGTTCGCCATTGGCCTCGGCAATTAAGTCGATATAAAAGGAGGGACTTCGTTGATAGAGTTCTAGTCTAGTATAGTTAAATCCGTCTCATACTGGACGAGGAATCTATGTTCCTGATTACGTCTCAACAGGACGAGGAATCTATGTTCCTGATTACGTCTCAACAGGACGAGGAATCCCTATTCCTTAACCCATTCCCAACCCCTGGGAATCCCATGCTTTGTAGAGAAGTGTGAACTCACCTTGGTTTGCTCGGCAGATTACACAGAAAAGTCAAGTCTAGCAGCTAGTGGTCAACCACGTCCTAACATGGTTACCAATACAAGTCAGGTTTTGGTTTCAAGTAGTGCACACAAGTATCACATAGATAACAGATTATGAACACAGGTTGATCATGGCAAATACGTAATACATGTTAACACCTTAACAATAACAGTCAAGTACCCATCATGTCTATCTTGTACGATCTAAAAGATTGGGGTCGCACAAGTTCAGCAACCTTGTGCGATCACCCATTGAAGCCCAATAGTACCCGGCCCATTATCCGAAATGTCCAACACAACTATACACACGGCCCAAATTAATAAACAGTTAAACAACTTGTGCGATCCAATACATCATGTACGATTACAATATATCTTGTGCGACTCACTAACATAACCCACTAAATACCCCGGCCCAACATGTGAATAAGCCCAAAGCTTGTGCGACCCAAAACAGCTTGTTTTAATCTTGTGCGATCCAGCCAAGCTTGTACGACTGGACAATCTTGTGCAATCAGAAAGCTTATTTGATAAGATTTGATCTTGTGCGATTTGTTTTATTCTCCGTCAATCATGCCAATCGGTTATATTGTTTCCTTTTATTTTGTCAGTTAACAAATTCACAGTTTCATCAATATTCGATCAAACAACATTTTC
Source organism: Helianthus tuberosus (assembly GCA_030545235.1). Classification (NCBI taxonomy): domain Eukaryota; kingdom Viridiplantae; phylum Streptophyta; class Magnoliopsida; order Asterales; family Asteraceae; genus Helianthus; species Helianthus tuberosus. The sequence continues at coordinate 69,019,453 of CM060445.1, read as the reverse complement.
CAACCAATAATTCTATAATTCATTCCACCCATTACTAACTTAAACAATATATAAGGAATCTGTTAGAATTATTCGGTCCAATTAAAAAGGCCCAAATCATGCGTGCCATGCTTATAACAGTAATCCAAATTCATTTGCATCATGTAATCTAATAACAACAGACCATACATTCATGAATGTCATCACTAACAATATTATAATATCCCCTCTATTTGATTAAGTCAATGCTCAACACATGACTCATCACATGGCCGACAAACTCTTAACACCTCAAGGTGATAGTGGACCGATTTTTATCTAGTATCTATGTAGTGGACAAATGTTTACTATTATCATATCACCATTATCAAAGCACACACAAATGGCCAACAACTGTTACATCACAACCGATTAAAAGTCACATGCATACATCCCTCGATTTCAGCCAACAAACATCCAAATTCCCTTGATTTAATGCCATGTTTATCTACACAACACCCTAATTTACATAATACCCTAGCCAATGATGATTTGTTTCAGATTATACACATTCATGCGATCACATATGTACAGAAATCAATTACGTATTTCAATTCATGATTGTAGTTTTAGCACATGTCCACTAACAAGAAACCCTATTCGATCACACCACAAAATTATCATCAAGAATATAAAAATCAGTACATGAAGAGCACTAACCAGGAAATCGGATAACTAACTCGCACGAGGTTGGAAGGCTTCGAGTGTGAGTCTGTCGTCGAACAAAGAGGGAAGGAGAGAGAGAGAGCTAGGGTTTGTGTATTTTCTTGTGTTAAAAGGATAATGAGGGTTATACACCAACCCCCCCTTAGTGTTAAGCGAAAATTATAAGGATTGGGCTTAGCTTGGGCTTCGGTCGTGTTGGATTTGGGCCGAGCACCATCATGTGCGATCGGTTAGGTCTCGTGCGACTAGGTTGATGTTGTGCGACAACGGTTAAGTATATATATATATATATATACATACATTCACATCACATATATATCACACAGCATGATAAACGTAACATTCTGTTGAAACCAAGTACATTAACTAGTCACGTATGTTCAAATAAGTTACATCAAAGCATAGCAAGGAGGTTCTAAATACGAGTTGTCACATCTTAGATCCTCGCAAGGACTCAGCCCTGAGGTTCTCTGCTTTCAATGCTTCAATCTGAGTGGGAAGACTATAGTGGATGGTAAGCTATAACACATGTAAACGCTTGGGTTTAGTTTCCTTCCGACCGAGGGCATCAGCCACAACATTGGCTTTGCCCGGATGGTACTTGATCGCGCACTCATAATCATTCAGAAGTTCATCCCATCGACGCTGTTGCATGTTCAACTCCTTCTGATCGAAGATATGTTGGAGATTCCTATGATAGGTATAAATGGTACACTTGGTACCGTACAGGTAATGCCTCCATATCTTGAGTGCAAAAACAACAGCTCCCAGCTCCAGATTATGTGTAGTGTAGTTCCTTTCGTGAACCTTAAGTTGGCGTGATGCATAAGCAATGACTTTATCCCATTGCATCAACACACAACCAAGTCCTTGGATTGACGTGTCGCAATAAACTACGAAATCATCGGTGCCTTCAGGTAATGAGAGAATGGGTGTGCTACAGAGTCTCTTCTTTAAGTGCTGAAACGCGGATTCCTGTGCATCACCCCAATGATAGGTGACGCCCTTCTGAGTTAGTGAAGTGAGAGGTTGCGCAATCTTTGAGAAAGCCTTGATAAATCTTCTGTAGTAACCTGCAAAGCCCAAGAATTGACGGATCTCAGTTGGTTCACGGGGTGAAGGCCAGTTCTTGATCGAGTCAACCTTGGATGGATCCACATGAATCCCATCCTCGTTTACCACGTGGCCTAGGAAGTGGACTTCACGAAGCCAGAAGTTGCATTTCTAAAACTTAGCATAAAGTTGCTCTGCTCGAAGAAGTTCTAGAATAAGTCGCAGATGATGCTCGTGTTCCTCCTGACTCTTAGAATAGATCAGAATGTCGTCGATAAACACAATAACGAACTTATCCAGGTAAGGTTTGCACACTCGGTTCATGAGATCCATGAAGACCGCAGGTGCGTTTGTCAATCCGAAAGGTATAACCAGAAACTCATAGTACCCGTAATGAATCCTGAATGCTGTTTTGGAGATGTCCTCGTCTCGGACTCTCAGCTGATGATATCCCGATCTCAGATCAATCTTTGAGTAGAAGCTCGACCCTTGCAACTGGTCGAACAAGTCATCAATACGCGGGAGAGGATAACGGTTCTTCACAGTCACCTTGTTGAGTTCACGGTAGTCAATACACATTCGAAAAGTACCGTCTTTCTTCTTCACAAATAAGACTGGAGCTCCCCAGGGCGAAGAGCTAGGACGAATGAAACCCTTGTCCAAGAGCTCTTGTAGTTGTGCGGACAATTCTTCTAATTCTGATGGAGCCAAACGATAAGGTGCACGAGCTATTGGTGCTGCTTCAGGAGCTAGCTCGATTTGAAATTCGACTTGACGATGAGGCGGAAGACCAGGTAATTCCTCAGGAAAGTTGCGTACAATAGGAATGTCTTCTATCTTCTTCTCTTTCATTGAGGTGTCAGTAACGAGGGCTAGAATAGCTGTGTGGCCCTTTCGTAAACACTTCTGAGCCCTAAGGAAGGATATGATGCCTACTACTACACCACTCTTGTCACCACGAATCATGAGAGGTTCTTCACCAGAACGAGGGATGCGGACAATTTTCTCCTTGCAAAGAATTTCTGCTTGCTGTTGAGATAACCAATCCATCCCAATGACCATGTCGAAGCTACCAAGAATGATAGGAATAAGGTCGATAGAGAAGGTCTGATCAGCAAGAACAAGATTACAACCCTTAACTATGTGTGTGGCCTCAAGATTTTTACCATTTGCTAGTTCTACCATATGCTTGGTATTCAAAAGTGTTGGGGTACGCTTAAGCATCTGACTAACTTTTAAGGACACGTAACTACTATAGGCACCCGAATCAAATAAAACAGTAACAAATAAGTCATCTAGTAGGAACTTACCCGTCACAACGTTGGGATCATTCCTCGCTTCACCCTGACCAATCACAAATACACGTCCCCTGGCACCATTGCCATCATTGTTACCCCCATTGTTTCCATTTCCCTGATTATTGTTGTTGTTCTGATTCTGGTTCAGCTGGGGACAATCTCTCTTGAAGTGGCCTTCAGCACCACACTGAAAGTATCCTTTGTTGTTACCCCTCTGTTGCTGCTGCTGCTGCTGGTTCTGTGGGGTCTGCTGTTGTTGCTGTCGTCGCTGATTCGCATGATAGAGGCTCCTGCAATCCTTGGCCACATGGCCATATTTGTTACATCTCTGACAGTTGCCCTTAGTGCACGGTCCGCTGTAGTGAAAGCCACAATGATTGCATTTGGGGTGATTTCCCTTGTACCCACCCTGGCTTTGATTCCCAGAAGACTGCTGAATGGGCTCTTGTAGTCATCAGTCTTTCGCTGCTGAGACTGAGACTAAATAGAAGTAGAACCTTTGCTTGAATTTCCATCCCATTTGCGCTTGTTGTCACCAGGTGCATCTGAAGTAGCTGTAGCACTAATACGCTTGGGCAGCTTGTTTTGCTCAACTGCCTGATCAGTGAGACGGTGGGCTAGCCGTATAACTTGCTGGATAGTACCAAGGTTAGCCGCAGTCACATGGCTCTGAATCTCTGGCACTAGACCCTTGAGGTACAGCTCGATACGCTTGATAGGAGGATCTATCATAGTAGGACACAATGCAGCCAGTTCGTTCGATCTCTTCGTATACGCCTCTATTTCCGACCCCATCATCTTCAAGTTATAAAACTCTACTTCCAGCTTGTGAATGTCGTCGCAATGACCGTACTCCTCTTTGATCATGTCACACCCCGACCACGTAAAAACAACAAGACGTGGCGGAAACGTCGGGGAGTGTTGTAACAGAATTAATGTTTCAAATCCATGGCAATTGAAGTTTCGTTTTATTAATTAAAAGTGTTACAATGTCTTAACAAACAAGGAAATACAACATAATTAACTAGTCTTGTATCTTTTATTGTCACTAAAGCCCAAGTCTGCCTATGTGTATCTTGATCATCTTATGCAACAGCTCCTGAAAAACACATGTGAAAATAGGTACGTCAGCATAAAAATGCCTGTGAGATACATAGGTTTTGTGAAAATAGGTTTCATGACTTATGTTTGAGAAAATGTTTAGTCAGGAACCTTGTTATTTGCTTTGTTTTGTAAATCATTTGAAAATCGATAAGATCAGATGATATGTATAAATAAATGTAAGGTTAAATGAATAACCATGAAAAATGAGTTTGTATAAGATAAGTTGTTTGTAAAACAATGTCTTGTGAAAAGTATGTTATTTGTCTAACATGTTATATGTCTCAAACTGAAATGATTCAAATAACGCTACGACATGTAATACCATACAAACACTTATATATAGGAAGTACCAGCGGCGTATCCACCATGCTTGTATCATATTACACACGCCTCGTTACTTAATCACTTACTCAAACCAAACCAACAATGTAAGATGTCTATGTTTTAAACCAATTGCCAAATGTATTGAATAATATGTCAAAATGTTTATGTCAAGATGTAAATCATATAATGTGTAACCAAAATGATATGTATGGCTAGTGAAATGTATCAACTAAACCATATGCACCAGAACATAGTATTGAAGTAAAACGTAGTTTAAATCAAAGTTATGTTTTGTGTAGTAAATGCATGATCAATGTAAATCATGTAATATGCGTCCAAAATGTAAGCATGTGATGAATAACAAATGTACTAAGTATGAAGAACAATGCAACGATTGAACATACCTAGCATGTGAACTGTACTAAGTATGCAACAATAGACATACATAGCATGTGACCTGTACTACGTATACAACAATAGACATACGTAGCATATAATGTAATGTAAAACGATGTACTAAGTAATGCAAACAATGGGCACGCCTAGCATGATATGTAATGAAATCATGTACTATAATGTACTAACGAACATAGCATGTATATGACGTGAAAACAGGAAAGCTTGAAAGTAACAAGTAGGCACATGTGTTCCACCCCAAAACGTTTGGAAAACAGTAAAAGAGGGGTCTATGTACTCACTTGATATTGCTCAGATGTCTTAAGATAAACACCAAGTAATGCTAGAGATCTCGGAATCAAACGGCACCTAATATAGGTAACTATGTCAATAAACCGGACCTAAATCGGAAGATCGGGTAGCATGAGGGTTCGTAAACCAAACGAGTGTAGAGACTCGTGTCATTTGGTTTAACAAAGCCTACATACTAAATGAAACCTAACCTAAGTGCTTACGACCCATTACGACCCGTTTAGGTAGCTTATGCTACTTTAACGCGTCGTTCGCGTAAAACGCGTTCGGAACGCATAACTAGTCCTATGATAAGTAAAATATGCCTTAACATGTCTAATATTGTTGCCATATCAGTTTAGATACCAAAATTTATGTTACATATGCTTAAAATGAATTTTGGCGTAAAAAGGGCATTTTGGTAATTTACCTAAGGCATAGAAACTACCTATCATACAACTACTTAAACGAAGCGACCATAAGGTATAACCTCGGAAGGTTATTCCCTATATACTATGGTCACCTAATATGTTTGGTCGGATCCTAATGATCGACCAAATGGGTCGGGTTCGAAAGCATAAGCGACTGATCAAGTCGCTTACCCTTACGACCCTAGACAACGTGGTAATCAGTAGGCATAGTCACAAGGACTATAACCATCGTGATTACAATCACGTTGCGAAGTTCTAACGAACTTCGCATTGACCATAAACTGGTCAATGCAGAAAGTCAAACAAGGTTTGGCTTTCGGACTCGAAAAGCAATAAAAGAACGAAGGAACACTTACAAAGGGTCCCCGAATGCTAATCTAGATCCAAATAACTCAGGTATGAAACAATGGTTCCAACTTAGAGTCTTTTGGATCAGATTCTTGTGAGGAAAAGTGAAGGGTGGAGGTGGGTATTTATAGTAAATGGTCCACCGTTAGGATCGTTTGTCGAATATCGTGCCTTAATCACATCCGTACATGTGTCGGAACCTTATGGTACCCAAAATGGCCACTCACCATAAGAGATCAACATGTGGCAAGGGGTTAGGGAGTGGTTAACAGCTGTTAACAGCTGTAAAAAAGATATTTTGCTGCATCTAGCCCCTACTTAGGGACCTAGTTTGGCAGATTTACAGTTTCAGTCCCTGCAACCTCAAAACTTGGTTTACGATGCGTTTTTTTGACACGTTTAAGCCCCGTTAACCCCATTTCAAAGCTCTAAAATGAAGTTAAAGTATAGGGAACTTAAAATGTGTTCAAAAATATCTCGGGTGTCGGTTCGTTTAGCCGTACGGTTACGTTGTTCGGTTAATTACGACGGAATGCGCGTAAGCGCGAAAAATGATCCAAATGGCGTGACGAATGGATTTTTCTTATGCCAAACACTAAAATAAAATATTTTAGTGATTACATAAATTTTTGGATGTCCGGATGTATTCAGAACGTAAGTTATGCGCGAAAATGCAAACTTGTGCACTTTTTGACGCTTTTTGTCCCTGAATGACCCCAAAAGTTTATTTTAGCATACCGAACCCCTCAAAGCCTATTTATAAGCTATGTAAAGGATATTTATGGTATGTTTAACTTATGGTCATGTTCCGGAATGTCTGTTACAGTTCAAATTGGCATACTTTCGCAGTTTGTCAAGTTTAGTCCCTGTAAGCGAATTAACTTGTTTTTGCCATACCAAAGCCTTCAAAACTTATTTCTAAGTTATGTAAAGGTTATTTAAGGTATGTTAAGCCTATGTCACTATTCCGGAGTGTTTGTTGCATTAAACTGGTTATATTTACGCATCGGTGCGCGTATAACCTTCCAGAAAGCGATTTAGAGTTTGGAATTGAACAAAAATTGATATGTGCAAATGATACACATATTTTTACAAATCCCAAGTATGAAATATAATATTTCATTGGTTCGGTATTTGTTTGATGGCCGTGGAGGCACAGGTGTTACAGTCTCCCCTACTTTAGGAAATTTCGTCCCGAAATTTATTTCTAGAGGAAACTTGTGAAGAAAGCTGTGACAGTTTCGCCTTCTAATAAATCCATTGACCCTTAAGTAAAACTCTGGGTCATGTTAGGATTCTTAGCGAAATTATCGACTATCAATGTAAAGTCCTTGTAGTAACAAAACATGGAGTTTCGAACTACGGACAGAAGAATGTTTCTTATGAAGACTCATCATAGGAAACTTGAATTCAGGATTGGGAAGTGTAAGATAAAACGACATCGGTCAAAGTCCAAGACTTCTCCCGTATCATTACTCTTGCCACTATTGGTCTTTACACATGACAAAACTTCCTGTGGTTTCTGTGCACTGAATTCCATAATTATGTAGGCCTCCATAATTACGTACTTCCTTGCACAGTCCGCACAGTTCATTTCATAATGCGTATGGGAAAAGTCAAACGAATAATCCTGTGGTGATTTAACTTGACTGTAATAGAGTCTCATTAACTAGGTCACCAAAGGATTAGATAAACGAACAATCTCTTCAGCTAAACTACCCCAGAGAAATATTTAACTACACCGACGTAGGATGTATTTAAATTTAGATCGACGTAGGATCTCTTTAACTCAACTACCTAAGAGAAACATTTAACTACACCGACGTAGGATGTATTTAACTTTAGATCGACGTAGGATCTCTTTAACTCAACTACCTAAGAGAAACATTTAACTACACCGACGTAGGATGTATTTAACTTTAGATCAACGTAGGATCTCTTTAACTCAACTACCTAAGAGAAACATTTAACTACACCGACGTAGGATGTATTTAACTTTAGATCGACGTAGGATCTCTTTAACTCAACTACCTAAGAGAAACATTTAACTACACCGACGTAGGATGTATTTAACTTTAGATCGACGTAGGATCTCTTTAACTCAACTACCTAAGAGAAACATTTAACTACACCGACGTAGGATGTATTTAACTTTAGATCGACGTAGGATCTCTTTAACTCAACTACCTAAGAGAAACATTTAACTACACCGACGTAGGATGTATTTAACTTTAGATCGACGTAGGATCTCTTTAACTCAACTACCTAAGAGAAACATTTAACTACACCGACGTAGGATGTATTTAACTTTAGATCGACGTAGGATCTATTTAACTTTAGATCGACGTAGGATCTATTTAACTCTATCAACACATGTTGTCCTTAAACTTTGGAATAGTACTTTATAATCCAAGGGACTTAATCTACAACGTAGAAGTCCATTAAGGATTTAAGATAGTACATTTTTGAATATCCTACTACGAATCCCTCATATGAAGGTATGAAAGATTCTACGAGGATTTGGATAGCGAATATCCAGAGTATACACGAACACAAAATGCATAAATGGAAAGACAAGATGCATAAACACATAGTCACATAACCACAAAATTGTTTATCTAGATCTTTAATTTGTAAGTTTTGTTTTGTTAATTACGTACATGCATTTAAAGCACACTAGGAATTCCATTTCATGGATTTCGTTCGGTACTTTAAACATTAGCGAGAATCTAACTATGAAGATAGAAAGATCTTCCAAAAATTCGATTTCGTTTTCAAGAAAACGCAATATTCGAATTAAGGTGTAATAATTTCTGAATATACGAAAATACCCTTAGGTACCCTATTAAGAATTTATAATGGTACTTTAGGTATTCGTACAGAGTTGTAACTTGCGCCTTGTACTTCGTTTCCTAGGAAGAAACGGGTATTTTGGATTTCCGTGGAAAACGCAAGAGATAATAAAATGGAAGAAATTACGGGGTAGTCTGTTCTTCAAGGAATACGGTTCCTTGATTGTCGGTATTGTAGAGGATACGTTGTTTATACCAGCCATCACATTTGTACATTGCAATGTAAATAAAAAGATTTATTTATTAACAATGATAACAACTGTTTCATGGACCTTGACAACAAAAGAAAATAATACATAAGGCTTGATTATTTCTAAACAGCATTGTCTTCTAGTTGGTCTGATGCTCATCCCTGAGCCGGATTCGCATTAGCAAGCCTTGGGCAATTCCTTCGGAAATGGCTCATCTCGCCACAGTTGAAGCAAGGACCTGGTGGAAGACGAGCTTGAGCAGGATTTACTTGAGGTTGGTTTGGACCACCTTGGTTTGGGGTAAATCGACAAGCATTTGCCAGGTGACCGAGTCGCCCACATGATGCACATAAACGACACTGTAGGTGAGCTAAGTGATGTGCATTACATTTATCGCATATCGGTGCAGTACCGGCATAAGGTTTCTTTGCAGGAGGTTGAGTTGGTTGGTTGCGGGTGTTTTGGTTGGGTTGAGCAGCAATCGCAAAATTCTGCGAAGCCTTACGCTTCTTTGACTCCTTATGGGATCCAGTCTGTTCATCCATGATCTTTGATTCCTCGACTGGTTTTGATTCCTCGACCGGTTTCTTGTCACCTTTCCGGAAAAGTTTATGCTTTCTGATCTGAGATTCAGTCAAGGTTGCAGATAGCTCAATGGCCTGCCTAACCGTAGTGGGGTTACTACCAGTAACAATGTCCTGGACTGAGTCAGGGAGACCATCAATGTATTTCTCGATCGCCTTATCCAAAGGCGTAACCATGGTAGGGCACAACAGGCTCAGCTCCTCATATCGATCAGTGTATGCTCGATGTTCACCGCTGTCTTGCTTAAGATCGTCGAATTCCCTTTCCAATGCCCTGATCTCGTGACGAGGACAGAATTCCTTCATCATCAGTGCTCGAAGCTCTTCCCAAGTTTGGGCCAGTGCCACTTCGGCACCCCTATCTCTCACCACACCGTTCCACCACGTCAAAGCTCGTTTCTCAAAGACACTAGATGCGAAATCTACCTTTCGCTCGTTTGGACATTGTACATGCCTGAAGGTGCTCTCTAAACTCTCGAACCATTGTAGAAGTGCAGTCGCTCCTTGAGACCCGGAAAACTTTGATGGCTTAGCCGAGTTGAACGTCTTGAAGTTGCAGAGGGCATTATTGTTGTTGATAGCTTGGTAACATTGAGCAACGACGTTCGGGATTGCAGCAGTCATTTGCTGTGTAATGACAGCTGCCAGATCGTCAATAGATATCGGATTTTCGCGTCGTGGAGGCATTCTAAAAGAGGAAACATGAAAGGAAATGAGTGAGAGAATTAGACAAAAAGAATGAGATGAAACAAATCTGATGAAAGCCAGGATAGTGGTCATTTGTTTGTTACTACAAAGCAACAAACGACACACAGTGACTGAATTAAAGTAAATGGATCAAAAATAATGTATCGCGAAGACATGCTCGCCTATAAGTGAACACTCATCCCAAGAATTCCCAGGTAAGCACAACTGGTCTCGCGTCTGATGAGATATATACGAAGTGCTTGCCTAGACAGAAAACCCAGAATACAGGCATTCACCCTTCCAGTTTGCACGTGTTCACATTATTTAAAAACCCAAAACCTTGACGAGATTTTGAAAACTCAAAGGGGTTCAAAACCATATAATACAGAGTTCAAAACCTTACAATAGAGGGTTCAAAACCTAGTAGTTAATCATCCTAGAACAGATGATTAGTTTTCAAAGCGGTTTTGAAATTTATGTCCTTGTTGTGGTCGTCGCCTAAGGATAGGTGACGGTATTGTTTTATGACTAAACGCAAGTAAACTCGCGTTAGGGTCCTAAGAAGGTTATAGACTAGGTCAAAGCATTACTAATAACCTAATTCCCTATAACCATTGGCTCTGATACCATCTTTTCTGTCACACCCCGACCACGTAAAAACAACAAGACGTGGCGGAAACGTCGGGGAGTGTTGTAACAGAATTAATGTTTCAAATCCATGGCAATTGAAGTTTCGTTTTATTAATTAAAAGTGTTACAATGTCTTAACAAACAAGGAAATACAACATAATTAACTAGTCTTGTATCTTTTATTGTCACTAAAGCCCAAGTCTGCCTATGTGTATCTTGATCATCTTATGCAACAGCTCCTGAAAAACACATGTGGAAATAGGTACGTCAGCATAAAAATGCCTGTGAGATACATAGGTTTTGTGAAAATAGGTTTCATGACTTATGTTTGAGAAAATGTTTAGTCAGGAACCTTGTTATTTGCTTTGTTTTGTAAATCATTTGAAAATCGATAAGATCAGATGATATGTATAAATAAATGTAAGGTTAAATGAATAACCATGAAAAATGAGTTTGTATAAGATAAGTTGTTTGTAAAACAATGTCTTGTGAAAAGTATGTTATTTGTCTAACATGTTATATGTCTCAAACTGAAATGATTCAAATAACGCTACGACATGTAATACCATACAAACACTTATATATAGGAAGTACCAGCGGCGTATCCACCATGCTTGTATCATATTACACACGCCTCGTTACTTAATCACTTACTCAAACCAAACCAACAATGTAAGATGTCTATGTTTTAAACCAATTGCCAAATGTATTGAATAATATGTCAAAATGTTTATGTCAAGATGTAAATCATATAATGTGTAACCAAAATGATATGTATGGCTAGTGAAATGTATCAACTAAACCATATGCACCAGAACATAGTATTGAAGTAAAACGTAGTTTAAATCAAAGTTATGTTTTGTGTAGTAAATGCATGATCAATGTAAATCATGTAATATGCGTCCAAAATGTAAGCATGTGATGAATAACAAATGTACTAAGTATGAAGAACAATGCAACGATTGAACATACCTAGCATGTGAACTGTACTAAGTATGCAACAATAGACATACATAGCATGTGACCTGTACTACGTATACAACAATAGACATACGTAGCATATAATGTAATGTAAAACGATGTACTAAGTAATGCAAACAATGGGCACGCCTAGCATGATATGTAATGAAATCATGTACTATAATGTACTAACGAACATAGCATGTATATGACGTGAAAACAGGAAAGCTTGAAAGTAACAAGTAGGCACATGTGTTCCACCCCAAAACGTTTGGAAAACAGTAAAAGAGGGGTCTATGTACTCACTTGATATTGCTCAGATGTCTTAAGATAAACACCAAGTAATGCTAGAGATCTCGGAATCAAACGGCACCTAATATAGGTAACTATGTCAATAAACCGGACCTAAATCGGAAGATCGGGTAGCATGAGGGTTCGTAAACCAAACGAGTGTAGAGACTCGTGTCATTTGGTTTAACAAAGCCTACATACTAAATGAAACCTAACCTAAGTGCTTACGACCCATTACTACCCGTTTAGGTAGCTTATGCTACTTTAACGCGTCGTTCGCGTAAAACGCGTTCGGAACGCATAACTAGTCCTATGATAAGTAAAATATGCCTTAACATGTCTAATATTGTTGCCATATCAGTTTAGATACCAAAATTTATGTTACATATGCTTAAAATGAATTTTGGCGTAAAAAGGGCATTTTGGTAATTTACCTAAGGCATAGAAACTACCTATCATACAACTACTTAAACGAAGCGACCATAAGGTATAACCTCGGAAGGTTATTCCCTATATACTATGGTCACCTAATATGTTTGGTCGGATCCTAATGATCGACCAAATGGGTCGGGTTCGAAAGCATAAGCGACTGATCAAGTCGCTTACCCTTACGACCCTAGACAACGTGGTAATCAGTAGGCATAGTCACAAGGACTATAACCATCGTGATTACAATCACGTTGCGAAGTTCTAACGAACTTCGCATTGACCATAAACTGGTCAATGCAGAAAGTCAAACAAGGTTTGGCTTTCGGACTCGAAAAGCAATAAAAGAACGAAGGAACACTTACAAAGGGTCCCCGAATGCTAATCTAGATCCAAATAACTCAGGTATGAAACAATGGTTCCAACTTAGAGTCTTTTGGATCAGATTCTTGTGAGGAAAAGTGAAGGGTGGAGGTGGGTATTTATAGTAAATGGTCCACCGTTAGGATCGTTTGTCGAATATCGTGCCTTAATCACATCCGTACATGTGTCGGAACCTTATGGTACCCAAAATGGCCACTCACCATAAGAGATCAACATGTGGCAAGGGGTTAGGGAGTGGTTAACAGCTGTTAACAGCTGTAAAAAAGATATTTTGCTGCATCTAGCCCCTACTTAGGGACCTAGTTTGGCAGATTTACAGTTTCAGTCCCTGCAACCTCAAAACTTGGTTTACGATGCGTTTTTTTGACACGTTTAAGCCCCGTTAACCCCATTTCAAAGCTCTAAAATGAAGTTAAAGTATAGGGAACTTAAAATTTGTTCAAAAATATCTCGGGTGTCGGTTCGTTTAGCCGTACGGTTACGTTGTTCGGTTAATTACGACGGAATGCGCGTAAGCGCGAAAAATGATCCAAATGGCGTGACGAATGGATTTTTCTTATGCCAAACACTAAAATAAAATATTTTAGTGATTACATAAATTTTTGGATGTCCGGATGTATTCAGAACGTAAGTTATGCGCGAAAATGCAAACTTGTGCACTTTTTGACGCTTTTTGTCCCTGAATGACCCCAAAAGTTTATTTTAGCATACCGAACCCCTCAAAGCCTATTTATAAGCTATGTAAAGGATATTTATGGTATGTTTAACTTATGGTCATGTTCCGGAATGTCTGTTACAGTTCAAATTGGCATACTTTCGCAGTTTGTCAAGTTTAGTCCCTGTAAGCGAATTAACTTGTTTTTGCCATACCAAAGCCTTCAAAACTTATTTCTAAGTTATGTAAAGGTTATTTAAGGTATGTTAAGCCTATGTCACTATTCCGGAGTGTTTGTTGCATTAAACTGGTTATATTTACGCATCGGTGCGCGTATAACCTTCCAGAAAGCGATTTAGAGTTTGGAATTGAACAAAAATTGATATGTGCAAATGATACACATATTTTTACAAATCCCAAGTATGAAATATAATATTTCATTGGTTCGGTATTTGTTTGATGGCCGTGGAGGCACAGGTGTTACAGTCTCCCCTACTTTAGGAAATTTCGTCCCGAAATTTATTTCTAGAGGAAACTTGTGAAGAAAGCTGTGACAGTTTCGCCTTCTAATAAATCCATTGACCCTTAAGTAAAACTCTGGGTCATGTTAGGATTCTTAGCGAAATTATCGACTATCAATGTAAAGTCCTTGTAGTAACAAAACATGGAGTTTCGAACTACGGACAGAAGAATGTTTCTTATGAAGACTCATCATAGGAAACTTGAATTCAGGATTGGGAAGTGTAAGATAAAACGACATCGGTCAAAGTCCAAGACTTCTCCCGTATCATTACTCTTGCCACTATTGGTCTTTACACATGACAAAACTTCCTGTGGTTTCTGTGCACTGAATTCCATAATTATGTAGGCCTCCATAATTACGTACTTCCTTGCACAGTCCGCACAGTTCATTTCATAATGCGTATGGGAAAAGTCAAACGAATAATCCTGTGGTGATTTAACTTGACTGTAATAGAGTCTCATTAACTAGGTCACCAAAGGATTAGATAAACGAACAATCTCTTCAGCTAAACTACCCCAGAGAAATATTTAACTACACCGACGTAGGATGTATTTAAATTTAGATCGACGTAGGATCTCTTTAACTCAACTACCTAAGAGAAACATTTAACTACACCGACGTAGGATGTATTTAACTTTAGATCGACGTAGGATCTCTTTAACTCAACTACCTAAGAGAAACATTTAACTACACCGACGTAGGATGTATTTAACTTTAGATCGACGTAGGATCTCTTTAACTCAACTACCTAAGAGAAACATTTAACTACACCGACGTAGGATGTATTTAACTTTAGATCGACGTAGGATCTCTTTAACTCAACTACCTAAGAGAAACATTTAACTACACCGACGTAGGATGTATTTAACTTTAGATCGACGTAGGATCTCTTTAACTCAACTACCTAAGAGAAACATTTAACTACACCGACGTAGGATGTATTTAACTTTAGATCGACGTAGGATCTCTTTAACTCAACTACCTAAGAGAAACATTTAACTACACCGACGTAGGATGTATTTAACTTTAGATCGACGTAGGATCTATTTAACTTTAGATCGACGTAGGATCTATTTAACTCTATCAACACATGTTGTCCTTAAACTTTGGAATAGTACTTTATAATCCAAGGGACTTAATCTACAACGTAGAAGTCCATTAAGGATTTAAGATAGTACATTTTTGAATATCCTACTACGAATCCCTCATATGAAGTTGTTCCATGGGTTGGCGTTAGCAGCTGCCAACCCTAGCATTTGTACTTGCGCGTTCCACCATGTCAACGCAACACCTTCAAGTATTCTAGTAGCAAATTTTACCCTACGAGCCTCAGGGCATTCACACATCTCGAAGACAGACTTGATCTTCTCGAACCAATGGAGAAGGCCTACAGCTCCTTCTATACCACTGAAGGTACTAGGTCGACATTCCATAAAGGTCTTGAACGTGCATACAGGAGGCTGAGCATGTTGACCTGTCGCGCGAGAAAGAAAAGACAAGGTTAAGCACAAGAGTTGGTTGCCGAGAGTAGGATCTAAACATCCTAACATAGGTCGGAATGGCAGGTTATACCTCCTACAGGGGCTGCTGTGAGTGCCTCAGCAACTCGTTCATTGATTAAAGCCGTCAGCTGGACTTGAGTCAAGTTCAAATGTCCACTCATGATCTTCACATCAAAGAAAGCACAAGTGAGAGAAGTGTTGCGATAGTGCATAAGTGTGGGACAACAGAAGAGAGTAAGCACATAGGGTTTTAAACACTAATCATTAGGTTGACTAAGCATTCCATGAACAATGCATTATGCAAACTAATAGACAGGCAATATAAATATAAACCATATCACCTATAGTGTTGAGTCTTGCACGTGGAGTGAAGCGTCGCTGTGGATCATTGAGCATCGTTGTGGATCGTTGAGCACTGTACAGGTTGTAGTCTGGTTTTGTTAAAAAATTTTACCTTTTTAAAACCAAGTTCACTATAACCAATGGCTCTGATACCAATCTGTCACACCCCCAAAATCAACAAGCAGAGTATCACCGCAGGAGGCGTGACTGACCAGAATCCAGCCACCAATTATATTGAACAATGTAATTAAGTAAATGAAAATTCAACCACGCAATATAATTGGTGTTCAAAACAATTTAATCAAATTCAAGTTACCAGCAGAAGCATAAAGTTTAAAACCAAATTATAAGTTTAATTGTTCATAAAGTTTAACATGGCACACAACGGTCCATGTCCCACAACGACTCCTGCTCCCCTGCAAGCTCCAACTAACCTCTAACGAACTGTAAAGCATGTAACAATGAGTCAACAACAAAGTTAAGCGAGTTCACAGTTGGTTGTCCATTTTAAAGTTATTCCAAAAACCATAAGTTCATTTGAAAATCAGTAGTTGACCAGTTCCTTGTTTCCTAAACCACAAGCAGTGGGAGCTACCCCATGTTATCCACTAGACCCGTTACCATATCGACCACTGACTGAAGTAAGTTGGTGCCCTAACGTCAATGTCTATAATCATTGACTAGTACCCAGATCCATTAGTTCACGCCCGTCCTCTGCGGCACGGTGTGAGGCTTGTCAAACCTAAATAGCGCTATCTAACTAATGACTCGCTCGCCATTGGCCCGGCGATTAAGTCGATATAAAAATGAGGGACTTCATGATAGAGATTTTGGTCTAGTATCAGTGTTATCACCCTTCAATAAAGAGGATGTGGTACGGGTCCCCAAACCAGGAGATCACACAGGTTCCGACTAAATCCTTAGTACGTGTTATCACCCTTCAATAAAGAGGATGTAGTACGTGTTCCAAACCTAGAGATCACGCAGTTTCCGATTTAATCCTTTACCCATTCCCAACAACTGGGAATCCCATGCCTTATAGAAAGTGTGAACTCACCTCGGTTTGCTCGGTATGTTTAACTACTTGTTCACAAATAATTCAGTCTAAGCCTATAGTATTCATACATACATAATCAGTTTACATTAACAAGGTTCTCACATAAATTGTAATCACAGTGTGCATTTAAACATCTTAACAGTTATTCAAGTTCATACAACTCCACAGTACTCATGCATGATTCACAATAGAAATCAATTGTTAAGCGTGCTATTCAATCTACTCAGGTTTCCACAGTCATATCCAACATACAATAACAGTCAGTAACAGGTAACAACAGAATCAACTTAGCTCACTGTGTAAGTTTATCCTCTTGACGAAACCCCCTGTTTCGTCGTGATCCCCTCCGGCGAAACTCCCCAAGTTTCGTCGTGATTCCCCATTGACGAAACACTCAGGTTTCGTCCTGATGTGTGTTTCGTCAACATAAGTTTCGTCGGATCCATGTGGGACGAAAGTCCACATGGGTTTCGTCGACCTGGGTTCTTCTTCAATAACATCAGACAACAAGAACCCTAATGCCACCGCTCATCTGAACAGCATTACATAGAACGTAAATCAAGAATCATATTACTCAGCAAGATGTCATTACTTCCTTAAATCGTTCATTACCAAGCTTCATGTCAATCATCAACCATCTTGTTATTAAATAAATTATATATGTGCACATTAAGATTTGTTTACCATATTAATCCATCTATGAATATCACGATACATGAACCTACCGAACCTTAATATGCAATCAGGACCAATCATTCAATCATTATTCATCATAAGAAAATCATAAAACCCTAGTCTGTTAGTTTATCATCATGAGTACAATTCTTATGACACAACCCTATTCTACATCGGACCATTAACACCACACTTCATGCGATTATCATTAGAGGTTTGGATCAAACATTCAGACACATAAACCAACAAACATGCAGATCGTGCATCCATGGATTATCAAAACGTTGAATATTCATTGATCATCATGTATTTATTATCGATTCACAAACAAATAAACATTAGCAATCAACTAACCGATTCAAATGTTAATCCATGGATTATGTGCGGCGATAGAGCTTCAATGAATGGAAGTTGCCATCGGATTTCAAAGGAAGAGAGGTTAGGGTTTCGCTATCTTACGGTTATGCGAATAAGGAATATATAATTGATCTTACATGGGCCGCACCCTGGACTACAGGCCCATCTTTGGTGAAACATCAATAGGCTACGAAACTTCCCAAGTTTCGTCAATATGTACATGACGAAACCCCTAGTTTCGTCGGGTGAGGGTTATGGCGAAACTTCTATGTTTCGTCGGGTGGGGGTTAGGGTGCATGTGTACAGTTTTATAACTCCGGCAGTTAAGTTTATAAGTTTATTATTTACCAAACCATAATATAATATACCAAACGTATTTCAAACATGAACAAGTTATACGCAACGAATTATAAAACACCGTTGTGAAAGCAAGTGAAGCGTCGAGGAAAGACCTTGAAAGCTCGAGTTGTCACATTCAAAGTTTTCAAAATCTCGTCAAAGTTTGGGTCTTATTAATGTGAACACATGCAATCTGGAAGGGTGGGCGCCTATATCCTGAGTTTTCTGTCTAAGGCTAGTGTGTTCATACAAATCCACATAATCGGACCAATCACTCTTACCTGGGAACTCTTGGGGTGAGTGTCCACTTATAGGATAAAGCATGTCTTCGCGATACATTATAAGGACCTATTTACTTTATTTAGCCCTTGTGCGTCATTTGTTTGTTCAAGGTAATAAACGAATGATCGCCTTCCTTATGTTCCGTCGATATCTTCGATACCTCTTTTGTTTATCCAATTGTCAATCTCACTCGCTTCTCATGTTTTCTTATTCTTTTTAGAAAATGCCTCCTAGACGCGATCAAACTGAGAATGTTACCCTCGCAGCCACAATCGTTCAACAGATGGCTGCTGTGATTCTGAACCAAGCGAATAACAATAACAACAATAACAATGTTCATTGTAACTTCAAAACATTCAATTCAGCTAAGCCATCGAAATTTTCTGGGTCTCAAGGAGCAACTGCACTCCTATAATGGTTCGAGAGTCTAGAAAGCACATTCAGACATGTTCAGTGTCCAAATGAACGAAAGGTTGAATTCGCATCTAGTGTTTTTGAGAAACGGGCTTTAACATGGTGGAATGTCATGATGAGAGATAGGGGTGCCGATGTGGCATTGGCTCAAAATTGGGAAGAGCTTTGAGCTCTAATGATGAAGGAATTCTGTCCTCGTCATGAAATCAGGGCATTGGAAAGGGAATTTGACGATCTTAAGCAAGATAGTGGTGTGCATCGAGCCTACACAGACGGATATGAGGAGCTAAGTCTGTTAAGTTCAACCATGGTTACGCCTTTGGATAAGGCAATTGAAAAGTATATTGATGGCGTCCCTGACTCAATTCAAGACATTGTTACTGGTAGCAACCCTACCACAATTAGACAGGCCATTGAGCTATCTGCTACCCTGACTGAATCTTAGATCAGGAAGGGTAAACTTTTCCGAAAAGGCGACAAGAAACCAACCGATGAAACGAAACCGAAGGATAAGCAGACTGAATCCTCCAAGAAGTTAAAGAAGCGTAAGGCTTCTCAGAACTTCTCTGTGGTTGCTCAAATCGATCAAGCTATCCCTAACCAACTAGCTCAACCCCCTGCTAAAAAGCCATATAACAGGACTGCACCTTTGTGCAACCAATGTAATTTCATCATCATGCTAGTGTGAAATACCGCAAATGCCTAAACTGTAGACTTGCTGGTCATACAGCTAGGGTTTGCTGAGCTGCAGCTGCACCAAATCAAGCTGACAACAATCCTGCTCAAGCTCGTTTTCCACCAGGTTCTTGCTACAACTGTGGCGAGATGGGCCATTTCAGAAATAATTGCCCAAAACTTGCTAATGCAAATCCAGCACGTGGATGAGCATTCGACTAACGGAAGACGATGCTGTTTTGAAATGATCAGACTTTATGTATTATTTTCCTTTTGTAATCCTAGAACAATGAAACAAATATTTTGGTTTATAAATAAACATTTATTTGCATTACGATGTACGAAAACAAGTGTGGTTACATGTATGAACGACATATTCCTACGATACCGATACCAAGGAACTGTATTCCTTGCCAAACAAACTACTCTCAAAATTCTTCCTTTTTGTGATCGCTTGCAATCACCAACGAAAAATCCTAAGTACTCGTTTCTTCTACAAAACGAAGTGCAAGGTACAAATTACAACTTGGGACGAATACCCAAAGTACCGATTTAAGTCCTTATTTTGATACCCAAGGGTACTTCTGTGAGTCCTTAATTGGTCTTACGCGATGTACACATCATATTTTTTTTCCAACTTCACGATATTTTACATAGCATATGATTTCAAAAGATTATGCATGTTTTTAAAACCTCATACATATTTTTAAAACATTTCATAAAAATGTTTACCTAATATACTTAGTACATGATTTCAAACACATTACAAAAGGTTTTCAAAAACATACTTTTAACGACTCCATGCATAGTTTTCAAAAACAAACAGCCCGTATGATTCCTAGCATACGTGGTACGCGATTTTCAAAAACACCCTGCTTTGTATGCTAGCTTAGCATGCTTGGCATAATGATTTCAAGGATCCATATGCTTCATATGTTGTCTTGGCATATCTAGCACCTTGATTCCATAAACACTATACTTCGTGTGTTGTCTTAGCATACTTAGTGCAAGATTCCTAAATATTTTTTTCGCTACGAATTCCTAAATCCTTATAGGATCTTCTTCATAGTTAGATCTTTGTGGATGTTTAAGGCGCAAAAATCAAAGTCCTTAATTAGATTCTTTGTGTGCTTTAATACGAATGTTACGATTCATTGTGAACGAAATTGAATCCATATAAGATCATCCTATCTTTATAGATAGATTCTTAAGGATGTTTAAAGTGCTAGTTGTAGTCCATTGATTGGATTCCTAGTATACTTTAAATACACGTGTACAATTCATTGACAAGTTAATAACAAGTTAATAACAGACTAATAACGAATTGATAACCAAGTGGACAATTGTGTGACTATTATGTGCTTACGTGTTATGTGTTCAACCGATTCTATCCCCTTCACATTATAAAAGAAACTGTGCGGACTGTGCAAGGAATTACGTAATTATAAATGCACACATAATTATGGAATTCAGTGCACAGAAACCACATCAAGTTTTGTCATGTATCAACTTAAACAAGAAACAAAAGTTAACTACATTCATTTCCGTTTCTGATGAAGTACCCACTGAGGAAAAATGAACTAGCTATTCATTTTTCGCTTCTGAAAGAGATATCCACTGAGGGAAATGAATAATCTATTCATGAACCATGTTCATTTTCGTTTCTTATGAAGTATCCACTGCGGAAAATGAATTATCCATTCATTTTCGCTTCTAAGAAATATCCACTGAGGAAAATGAACAAATTCATTTTCGTTTCCGATGAAGTATCCACTGAGGAAAATGAACCATCCGTCCATTTTCACTTCTGAAGAAATATCCACTGAGGAAAATGAATAAATTCATTTCGTTTCTAGTGAAGTATCCACTGAGGAAAATGAATTGATCATCCATTTTTGCTTCTAAAGAAATATCCACTGAGGGGATGAATAATCCTGCATTAATTTTGTCATTTTCGTTTCTGATAAAGTATCCACTGAGGAACATGAACTATCCGTTCATTTTCGCTTTTGAAGAAATATCCACTGAGGAAAATGAATAGATTCGTTCCACTTCTAAAAAAGTACCCACTGAGGAAAATGAATTATCCATTCATTTTCGCTTCTAAAGAAACATCCATTGGGGAATGAATAATCCTGTATCAAATCCTTCATTTCCACTTCTGATGAAGTAACCACTGAGGAAAATGAATCATCCATTCATTTTCGCTTCCGAAGAAATATCCATCGGGGAAATGAATAGCTTATTCAGCAATCCTTCATTTCTACTTCTGACGAAGAATCCATTGGAGAAAATGAATCATCCATTCATTTTCGCTTCTGAAGAAATAACCATTGAGAAATGAACAGCTTATCCATACCTTCATTTCCATTTCTGATAAAAGTATCCATTAGAGAAAATGAATTATCCATTCATTTCCGCTTTTGAAGAAATACCCATTGGAAATGAATAACCTATTCGTCCTTCATTTCCACATCTGACGAAGAATCCATTGGAGAAAATGAATCATCCATTCATTTTCGCTTCAAAGTATATCCACTGTGGAATGACAAAGTCATGCCTTACATGGAAATCTTTGACGGGTTACTCTATGCCATGCAAGATAATTGTTTAACACAACGTTACAGACAGACTCCTATGAATAAATTTCGGGACGAAATTTCCGAAAGTAGGGGAGACTGTGACACCAGTGTCTCTACGACCATCAAATGAATACAAAACCAATGAAATATTGTGTTTCATACTTGGTATTTGTATAAATATGTGTATCATTTGCACATATCAATTCTTGTTCAATTTTGAGCTCTAAATCGACTCCTGGAAAGTTATACACGAACCGATACGTAAACATAAGGCTTAACATACCTTAAATAACCTTTACATAACTTAGAAATAAGTTTTGGATGGTCTGGTGTGTCGAAAACAAGTTTATTCGATCGCATGGACTAAATGTGTCAAACTGCGAAACTATACCAATTTGTATAGTAATGAACATTCCGGAACATGATCATAAGTTAAACATACCCTAAATATCCTTTACATAGCTTATAAATAGGCTTTGAGGGGTTCGGTATGCGAAATAAACTTATTTGATCAACAGGGACTAAAAGTGTCAAAAAGTGCACAAGTTTGCATTTCCGCGCATATCTTACGTTCTGAACATATCCGGACATCCAAAAACTTTTGTAATCATTAAAATATTTTATTTTAGTGATTGGAATGCAAAAATACCATTCATCGCGCAATTTGGATCGTTTTCGCGTCCATTCGAGTTTACGTCGTAATTAACCGAACAACGCAATCGTACGACCAAACGAACCGACATCCAAGATGTTTTCAAGCGTATTTTAAGTTCCCTATACTTTAAATTCATTTTAGAGTCTTGAAATGGGGATAACGGGGCTCAAATATGTCGAAAATGCATCAAAAACCAAGTTTCAGGCCTGCAGGGACTAAACTTGACATTCTGCCAAACTTGCTTAGGAGGAGCGCGTAAGACTCAGTGTGAGTCAATGCGGCCCATGACAGACTGTCATACAAAAGCTTTGAATCTGGTCATTTGAGCTGGTTTTGATGGTTTTGATCACTGATTTGGAATACCATTTAATGGTTTTTGATGTCCCCTTGTATTGTAAACCATGGGCAACACATGTAAGGTCCAGATTAAAGCCTGAATTACGAGAAACGATCCTAACGGTTCTTGAAATTCTATAAATACCCACTTGATTTCACTTCATTCCTCACACATTTGCTCTAATCTGCTCTAAGTTGAAGCCTTAGCTTCATACCTGAGTATTTTAGATCAAATCCTTCCTTTCTTGCACCTTTTGTAAGTTTCTTTCATGCTTGTTATTGTTTTCCAAGCATGAAAGTCAAACAGTGTTTGACTTTCTGCTTTGACCATGAGTTGGTCAAAACAAAGTTCGTTTAAACTTTGTAACGTGAGCGTAATCACGATGGTTATAGTCCCTTGTGACTATACCTACTGATTACCACGTTGATTAGTCGAAGTGACGAGTCAAAGTTTTGGTCAAAACACGTGTTTATGCGTATTTTTCATCGAAGCTATTTTCGGGTATCAAAACACTTTGTTTTGATATCAAACCTGTTTTCCAACTTAGTTAAACATGTTTTAACATGTTTAGCTCATCACTTTTAGTCTAGTGCTTGTATAGGGTCGTAAGATGAGCGGTCTTAACAACCGCTTAGACTTTCGTACCCGACCCGTTGGTCGATCCTTAGGATCCAACCAAGCATATATTGTGACCAAAGTTGTATAGGGAATAACCTTCCGAGGTTATACCTTATGGTCACTTAGTTTAATTGGTTGTATGATAGGTAGTTTATATGCCATAGGTAAATGACAAAACGCCCTTTTCATGCACAATTGGATTTTAAGCATATGTAACCTAAACCGATTATGCAACATATTTAAACATGTTAGGGCATATAATACTTGTCATAGGACTTGTTAGGCGTCTCGAATGCGCTTTTGTGCGAACGACGCGTTAAAGTAGCGTAAGCTACCTTAATGGGTCGTAACGTGTCACACCCCGACCACGTAGAACATCAAATCGTGGCGAAAACGTCGGGGAGTGTTGTAACAGAATTATTGTTTCACAACCATGGCATACAAAGTTATATTTTATTTATCAAACAAGAGTGTTACATTGTCTCAAAAAAGGAAATAAAGAGTTCAGAACATAATTAAACTAGTTCTATCTTTATTTTAAGTCTCTAAGGCACAGGTCCGCCCTAGTGTCACGATCATCATCCTAAGCAACAGCTCCTAAAAACACATGTGAAAATAGGTACGTCAGCATAAAAATGCCTGTGAGATACATAGGTTTTGTGAAAATAGGATTCATGACTTGGGTTTTAGAAGAAAGGTTTAATAAAAATTAGTCATGAATCTTGTTAAGTGTTTTCTTTTATAAATCATATGAAAACTCGATAAGAAATCAGATTATATAAAAGAAAGGAGTATGATTAATGAAATAACCAAATAAAATGAGTTGTATAAAATAAACTGTTTTGTAAAACAATGTCTTGTGAAGAATATATTATTTGTGTAAAATGTAATATGTCTATACAGAAATGATTTAAATAACGCTACGATATGTAATATTATACAAACACTTATATATAGGAAGTACCAGCGGTGTATCCACCATGTTTGTATCATATTACACACGCCTCGTTACTCAAATCATTTACCCAAACCAACCACCAATGTAAATTGTTCATGTATAAATCAATTGTCAAATGTTATTGTGTAAATCATATCAAAATGTCCATGTCTAATGTAAATCACCAAATGTGTATATAAATGTCAAAATGTCAAAATGTTTATGTTTAACGTAAATCATGAATTGTGTATCCAAAAATATCATGTATGGCAAGTGAAATACATCAACTAAACCATAGGTAAAATGCACAAAAACAGGGTATCGAATTAAACATAGTTTAAATCAAAGTTACATTTTGTGAAACAAATGCATGCTATACTGATACAAACATCTATGCGGTATTGTTATAATGCATACATTCAAGCCTTGTGACTGTGGTGATAGACTTTTAAACAAATTAAAGGTCTATCTGTGTTATGTTTATCGAATTCGGTCATTCCTTCCACCCAAACAAACCCTGGGTTCAGGAATGGGAGTTGTCAAGTCCTATGGTACCACTACCTACTAACGAACGGCGTGATCAATGTTAATGAACGTATATTGTCCCATTTGAACAAACCAAATGTCATACCAAAATGTAAGCATGTGAAAACAATGCACTAAGTATGTAATCAGATGAACATACATAGCGTGAAATGTAATGTAAAACAATGTACTAAGTATGCACACAATGGAAATACATAGCATGAAATGTAATGTAAAACAATGTACTAAGTATGCACACAATGGACATACATAGCATAAAATGTAATGAAATCATGTACTATAATGTACTAATGAACATAACAAGCATAGGATATGAAAGCATGGAAAGCATAAAAGTAACAAGTAGGCACATGTGTTCCACCCCAAAACAGTTTGGAAAACAGTAAAAGAGGGGTCTTTGTACTCACTTGAGATTGCTTAGTAGTCCTTGAGTAACAACTAAACAATGCTAGAGATCACGGATATCAAACGGCACCTAATATAGGTAACTATCTTAATTTACCAGACCTAATTCGGAAGATCGGATAGAATGAGGGCTTGTAAACCAAATGAGTATGAGAACTCATGTAATATGGTTTAACAAAGCCTACATACTAAATGAAACTTAACCTAAGTTCTTACGACCCATTACGACCCGTTTAGGTAGCTTATGCTACTTTAACGCGTCGTTCGCGTAAAACGCGTTCGGAACGCCTAACTAGCCCTATGATAAGTAAAATATGCCTTAACATGTCTAATATTGTTTCTAAATCAGTTTAGATATAAAAAGTTATGTTACATATGTTTAATATGAATTTTGGCGTAAAAAGCGCATTTTGGTAATTTACCTAAGGCATATAAACTACCTACCATACAACTACTTAAACGAAGCGACCATAAGGTATAACCTCGGAAGGTTATTCCCTATATACTATGGTCACCTAATTTGTTTGGTCGGATCCTAAAGATCGACCAAACGGGTCGGGTTCGAAAGTATAAGCGATTGTTTAGATTGCTTACCTTACGACCCTATATAAGCACTAAACTAAAAGTGACGAGCTAAGCATGTTAAAACATGCTTAAATAAGTTTAGAAAACAGGTTTGGTATCAAAACAAACGGTTTTGATACCTATAAGTAGTTTGGTTACAAAATACGCAATAACGCGCATTTTGGCCGAAACTACGACTCGTCACTAAGCCTAGATAAGGTGGTAATCAGTAGGTATAGTCACTAGGGACTATAACCATCGTGATCACGTTCACGTTATGAAGTTCAAATGAACTTCGCATTGACCATGAACTGCTCAACGCAGAAAGTTAAACAAAGTTTGACTTTAACGCTAAAACAATAAAAAGAACGAAGGAACACTTACAAAGGGTCCCTGAAAGCTAGACTTGATCCAAGTAGCTCAGGTATGAAGCAATGGCTTCAACTTAGAGCTTTTAGATCAGATTTTTGTGGGTTTTGAGTTGTGAAGGGTTGGGTATTTATAGTATTCTTGGAACCGTTAAGATCGTTTCTTGAAAACCGTGATGTAATCTCAACCTTACACTTGTTGGAATGTTATGGAACATCAAATTGGCCCCTCATGAGCAGGAAAGGGCAAGTGTGGGTGAGTTTTGAGAGGTTAACAGCTGTAAACAGCTGTTAAAACTGATTAAACTGATCTAGGGAGCTGACGTGGGCTGCGTAAAGGATCACCCTGGGCTTACGCGGGCCGCCTGGGTGTTCTGATTAGGAGAAAGTTTGCTGAAATGACAGTTTAGGTCCCTGTTGGTGTTTAAGGCTATTTCCGACATGTTTAAGGCCCTCAACATTGTGGACATGAAACATGCTCAAAAATATGCCGTATGTTGGTTCGTTTGGTCGTATGTTCGCGATGTTCGCTTAATTACGACGGAATGCGCATAAGCGCGAAAAACGATCCAAATTGCGTGACGAATGGATTTTTCTTATGCCAAACACTAAAATAAAATATTTTAGTGCTTACATAAATTTTTGGATGTCCGGATGTATTCAGAACGTAAGTTATGCGCGAAAATGCAA
Organism: Helianthus tuberosus; assembly: GCA_030545235.1. Classification (NCBI taxonomy): domain Eukaryota; kingdom Viridiplantae; phylum Streptophyta; class Magnoliopsida; order Asterales; family Asteraceae; genus Helianthus; species Helianthus tuberosus. The sequence continues at coordinate 68,991,996 of CM060445.1, read as the reverse complement.
ACTTGTGCACTTTTTAACGCTTTTAGTCCCTGAATGACCCAAAAGTTTATTTTATCACACCGAACCCTTCAAAGCTTATTTCTAAGTTATGTAAAGGTTATTTAAGGTATGTTAAGTATATGTTGATGTTCCGGAGTATTTGTCGCGTTAAACTGATTACGTTTACGCACCAGTTTGCGTATAACTCTCCAGAAAGAGATATAGAGTTTGAAATTGAACAAAAGTCAAAACATGAAAAATGTAAAACATAACCAAACAAACATTGGGATCAAATAAAATTGTTTTATTGATAATTGAACTGTTCAAAATGATTACAAGCACAGATGTTACAGTCTCCCCTACTTGTGGAAATTTCGTCCCGAAATTTATTTAGAGGAAACTCGTGGGAATAGATGCGGATACTTCGCCTTCATTTGATCTTCGCGTTCCCAAGTAAACTCAGGTCCACGTTTAGATTCCCAGCGAACTTTGACCACTGGAAGGTGTCACACCCCTAAAATCCACCATGCGGAGTATCACCGCTTGGAGTGTCACACCCCCAAAATCCACCATGCGGAGTGTCACCGCTTGGAGGCGTGATGTGACCAGGATCGAGCCACCAATCATATTGAACAACATAATTAAGTAAAGAAAAACCAAACACAATACGATTGGTGACCAAAAGGAAGTAAACCGATTTTAGGTTAACAGCGAAAGCAGAAAAGTAAATCCAAAACCATAAGTCCATAGTTTATAAGTTAAAGTTCAAAACGCAAGTTTAATAAGTTCATGAGGGTTTAAATAATAAGCACGGAACATAACAGTCTGTACGCCACAACGACTCCTTCCTCGTGCAAGCTCCATCTAGCGACCTGTAAGGCATGTAACAACTAGTCAACAACAAAGTTGAGTGAGTTCACGTTTGGTTGTTCAGTTTTTAGGTTGTTTCTGAAAAACGTGGTTTGACTTTCGTTGGCTTAATTGTCGTGGGGTTTACCCCGTAGTTGAAAGTATGTTTAACCAGTTCCCTTTTATTTTCATTACCCAAACCATAACCATAATCAGTGGGGGCTTTCCCCGTTTGAACTACTAGACGGTATGATATCGACTACTACGAACAATAGTTGTGCCCTACATCAGTGTCTATCATCACTGACAGTTTTCCATAGTCCATTAGTACACGCCCGTCCGAACGGCACGGTGTGAGGTTTGTTAAACCTAATAGCGCTATTAACTAATGACCCGCTCGCCATTGGCCTCGGCGATTAAGTCGATATGAAGAGGGACTTATTGATAGAGTTTTGTCTAGCTAGTTTTAAGGTTGTTGTCCTGCACCAGGAGGACGAACGTACGTATTCTGCACCAGGAGAATTCGTAGGTTTAATAATGGCATCCACTCTATGGAGGATGGCCGTACATATCCTACCCAAGGAGGATATGTAGATTTAGTTTTAATTCTTTAACCCATTCCCAAACCACTGGGAATCCCATGCCTTAGAAAGTGTGTGAACTCACCTCGGTTTGCTCGGTTAGATTCTCAATATAGCTAACAGTCAAGGTCGGTCAATCACGTCCTAGTATGATTTACCAGTTAGTCATTTAGTGGCTTTCAAATAGAACACAAAGTTCCTACACGTATCTATCACACAACATGCATCACTTTAACGGTTTATGCCCATCTAAGTTTCCCATCCATTCCCCACTCAAAATCAACCATACGATAAATGCACATAACATATATAACATGTTAGATCATTCACAGATAGCATACTCGACATTTAGACACGCGAGTCACAACTTATGTCATTTCAGCATTGATATTCAAAACCGGCTGTTTTCGGACATTTTAATAAAATAGTTAAATTATTCCAAAAACTCCCAAATTTTTACAGAATATCTTAAACGTTCCATGTTGTATTTTGTAAAAATATCGGGGTCCGTTTCATTACCAATATTTTACAAAAATTCATATTCCGGACTGAACTCAGATTTATGTATTTCTGATCACAGTCCACGGAACAATTTATTAAAAATTCATCGAGTGTCCGATTTATGAAATTCCAGTGGGGTAATTACAAATGCGTCGGTTGTCATCTACTGTACCAATTTCATGGTCCGATTCATCACAAAACTCAGGTTATGACTGAAAGTATGACACCCATTTATTGCTGTCAAAATTCAGCTTAAGCTGTTGTTACAAATCGACACATTAAAAATAGTAAACGAAGTCCAAAAATTTCGATTCCGGTGCCATTAGAACCGTGTTTCATAATAACATATTTTAGATTCAAAATATCGGTTTTTCGTTGAGTTTATGGCCTGTTTACAGCCAACTGAAGTTGGCTGTAAAACTTGGACAGATTCTGTTTTTCAGTGTTTAACCTTCTAAATCGTGTTCGATCGATTCCGTTAACAAGTTTAGTGATCACAACAACATCACATATTAATATTAATCAGCAAGACATCAGATAATCAACCAATAATCATAATCACACAAGATCTACATGATTTACACTAATATTCATCCATTAACCACCTTGTTCATCACTTTAGTAGACTTTTAGTTGGTGATCTTATATGTTAGTGATTTTCAACTGACGTAACTCTTATTAACCACTTAAGAATAGATCAAGAAGATGTTTAGAGTCACTTACTACTAGCTCGAGGCTAGGGAAGAAAATAGACGAAAAACGAGTGGTTAATAGCAACGTAGTAAATGATAGTGTGCACACTTGTTTAATCTTATAAACCAATCACACAAACATTAACCAAAGGATATTATGCTACCTAGATATTTAACATGCCCATATATAATAATCAGAATTTTGTGGAGTGCCCCCCACATGGGAAGCAATCGGTTGGGGGGGGGGGGGTTGGGGTAATTAGTTCCATTTCAACCAAAGTGTAAGTAACTAGTTAATTTAGTTAGGTGTTTAATTGGTGTGTTAAGTGGGTTGTAATTTATAATGGGTGTTAGGGTACTCGGGGACCCTAACTGGCTCAGAAAAAAAAAGAAAACAATGTCAATGACAATATTTTTAGGTTCCGGGTTATGTCCGGTTGTTCTGTTTGATACTGTTCCGTTAAAGTGCCTAATTAATTCGTAACTTGTCCTATGTATATATTTTTGTAACGTTTTTAATTTCTAACACTTAGGAAATTATAACGGACTATTTAATGACTTTTATGTACTTTATTAGTGTGTTAACAAGTACATGTAAGCATAACACATAAATCAGAGAGCAGTTAAATAATTCCACACAGTCCTCAAGCACTTTAATTGTCATTAATAAATTGTACGGAATACATGGAATTTGAGGGTTGTCACATTCTCCCCCTGTTAAGAGAATTTCGTCCCGAAATTTAGCGCGTGGTTACTGAGGAAGCTAGTTAAGTTGCGTTGTTTTCCTGATTTTCCTGGGGTGTCACAGAATGCACTTGCGTTTGAGCCACTTGACTTCACGTTCCATGATTTCCACTGGCTTCTCAACAAATTTCAGTGTTTTATCAACACGAATTTCGTCAAGTGGTATGTGGAGGTTCTCATCAGCTAAACACTTATTGAGATTGGACACGTGAAAGGTTGGATGAACATTTCCAAGTTCAGGAGGTAACCCAAGTCTGTAGGCTACCTTACCGATTCTTTCGACGATCTTGAATGGTCCAACGTATCTAGGTGCAAGTTTTCCTTTCTTTCCAAATCTGATCACACCTTTCCAAGGTGAGACCTTATGTAATACACGATCACCGACTTGAAAATCCAAGGGCTTGCATTTTGGGTTCGCGTAACTCTTTTCTCGGTGACTTCGAATGGTCTGACATAACGCGGATTGAGTTTTCCTCATTTGCCAAAGTGGACTACACCTTTCCAAGGTGAGACTTTGAGTAGCACTCGATCCCCAACCTGGAGCTCGAGTGGTTTTCTTCCCTTATCAGCATAGCTTTTCTGACGGTCACGAGCTGCCGCCATTCGCTGTCGTATCTGAGCAATTCTCTCGGTGGTATCTACCACAAGTTCTGAGCCAGTGATTTGGCTGTCACCAACTTCTGCCCAACAGAGAGGTGATCGGCATTTGCGTCCGTACAATGCCTCGAATGGAGCGGCTTGGATGCTGGTGTGGTAGCTGTTGTTATATGAGAACTCCACTAGCGGGAGGTGCTTTTCCCATCCATTACCAAAATCGATTACACATGCCCTAAGCATGTCTTCAAGGGTTTGGATGGTGCGTTCAGATTGCCCATCCGTCTGTGGGTGATAAGCGGTGCTCATATCTAAACGTGAGCCAAAAGACTTGTGCATTGCTTGCCACAGTTCAGAAGTAAAACGCGCGTCACGATCAGATATAATAGAGGTTGGCACTCCGTGCCTTGATACCACTTCCTTTAGGTAAATGTCTGCAAGAGTAGAAAACTTATCCATTTCTTTGATAGCCAGAAAATGTGCAGACTTGGTCAGTCGATCTACGATCACCCAAATGGTATCGTTTCCGCGTTGAGATCTGGGCAGGCCGGTAACGAAATCCATGGAAATTTGCTCCCATTTCCATTTCGGGATCTCCGGTTGTTGAAGTAGGCCTGATGGTTTCTGATATTCAGTCTTGACCCTCGCACAAGTCAAGCACTTATTGACGTAGGTTGCTATGTGGGCTTTCATGCCAGGCCACCAATATGTAGTCTTGAGGTCGTGGTACATTTTATCCGAACCAGGATGTACCGAATAACGAGACTTATGTGCTTCATCCATCACAAGCTCGCGTAAGTTTCCATAAAGTGGAACCAGATGCGTCCGTTAACATTGTAGGCACCGTCTTCTTTTTGTTCTAGCCGCTGCCTCGATCCTCGTAGGGATTCAGCCCTGATGTTCTCTGCTTTCAATGCCTCAACCTGAGCATCACGAATCTGAGCGGGAAGGTTAGACTGGATGGTAAGTTGTAAAGCACGTACACGCTTAGGTAGGGTATCCTTTCGACTGAGGGCGTTGGCCACAACATTGGCCTTGCCCGGATGATATTTGATGGCGCATTCATAATCGTTCAAGAGCTCAACCCATCGGCGTTGATGCATGTTTAACCCCTTTTGCTTGAAGATATGCTCGAGACTCCTGTGATCGGTGTAAATGGTGCACTTGGTACCGTACAGGTAATGTCTCCATATCTTAAGCGCGAATACAACTGCTCCCAGCTCCAGATCGTGAGTAGTGTAATTTCTTTCGTGAACCTTGAGTTGGCGCGATGCGTAAGCAATGACCTTGTCACGTTGCATCAATACGCAACCAAGTCCTTGGATGGAAGCGTCGCAATAAACCACAAAATCTTCTGTGCCTTCAGGCAATGAGAGGATAGGCACGCTACAAAGTCTATCCTTCAAGTGCTGAAACGTAGATTCCTGTGCATCACCCCAGCGATAGGTGACACCCTTCTGAGTCAGTGAAGTGAGAGGCTGCGCAATCTTGGAGAAATCTTTGATAAACCTTCTGTAGTATCCTGCCAAAACCAAGAATTGGCGGATCTTTGTTGGTGTTCGGGGTGCAGGCAAGTTCTTGATCGATTCAACCTTAGATGGATCCACATGGATTCCATCCTTGTTCACCACATGGCCTAGAAAGTGGACTTCGCGAAGCCAGAAGTCACATTTTGAAAACTTGGCATACAACTGCTCTTTTCGAAGAAGTTCCAACATAAGTCGTAGATGCTGCTCGTGTTCCTCCTGACTCATAGAATAGATCAGGATATCGTCGATGAACACAATAATGAACTTATCCAGGTAAGGCTTGCACACTCGGTTCATGAGATCCATGAAGACCGCTGGTGCATTTGTCAGCCCGAATGGCATAACCAGAAACTCGTAATGGCCGTAACGAGTTCTGAATGTTGTTTTGGAGACGTCCTCATCTCGGACTCTCAGCTGATGGTATCCCGATCTCAAATAAATCTTAGAGTAATAGCTCGACCCTTGCAACTGGTCGAACAAGTCGTCAATACGTGGAATAGGATAACGATTCTTCACGGTCACCTTGTTAAGTTTGCGGTAGTCAATACACATTCTGAAGGTACCGTCTTTCTTCTTCACGAATAGTACTGGAGCTCCCCAGGGCGAAGAGCTAGGACGTATAAAACCCTTTTTCTAAGAGTTCTTTTAATTGCATGGACAGTTCTACAAGTTCTGATGGAGCTAGACGATAAGGTGCTCGAGCTACGGGCGCTGATCCAGGAGCTAGCTCGATTTGAAATTCAACTTGGCGATGAGGCGGAAGACCAGGCAATTCCTCAGGAAAATTACGCACAATAGGGATGTCTTCAATTCTCTTCTCTTCTATTGATGTGTCAGTAACGAGCGCCAGAATGGCAGTGTGGCCCTTTCGCAAACACTTCTGGGCCTTAAGGAAGGAGATGATGCCTTCGACAGCGCTACTCTTGTCGCCACGAATCACAAGAGGTTCTTCACCAGAACGAGGAATGCGGACGATTTTCTCCTTGCAAACAATCTCCGCTTGATGATGAGATAGCCAATCCATCCCAATAACGACGTCGAAACTACCAAGTGTGATAGGAACAAGCGATAGGGAAAGTCTGACCAGCTAAGACGAGGTTACAACCTTTAACTACGTGTGTGGCTTCAAGACTTTTACCATTTGCTAGCTCTACCGCGTTTGGTGTTCAAAAGTGTTGGAGTGCGCTTAAGCATTTGGCTAACTTTTAAGGACACATAACTAGTATCAGCACCCGAATCGAATAAGACAGTAACAAAGAAGTCATCCAGAAGAAACTTACCCATCACAACGTTGGGATCGTTCCTTGCTTCTCCCTGACCAATCACGAACACACGACCCCTTTGCCACATTGCCATTGTTGCTTCCCCCATTGCCGCCTCCATTGTTGCCTCCATTGTTATTCCCATTGTGGTTCCCATTTCCTTGGTTATTTTTCTGGTTTCCAGTTCAACTGGGGACAGTTTCTCTTGAAGTGACCTTCAGCACCACACTGATAGCATTCCTTGTTACCCTGTTGTTGCTGTTGGTTCTGTGTGGCTTGTGGCTGCTGTTGCCGATCCTGATTCGCAAGACGTGAGCTCCTACAATCTCTGGCTTTATGTCCAAGCTTGTTACATCTATGACAACGATCCTTGTTACACGACCAGCTGTGGTGCATCGTTTGCACTTTGGGTGATTTCCCCTGTATCCACCCTGGCCTTGTTTTCCAGAAAACTGCTGACTGGGGCCCCGGTGTTCATCTGTCTTTCATCGTTGGGGCTGGGACTGCACTGGAGTGAAGCCCCTATCCGAATTTCCATCCCACGTGCGCTTGTCACTGCTGGGAGCACCAGTAGCAGTAGTGCTAACACGCTTGGGCAGCTTGCCCTCTTCCACCGCCTGATCGGTGAGTTGGTGCGCCAAACGAATGACTTGCTGGATTGTGGAAAGGTTGGCCTCCATTACAGACCCTTGGATTTCTGGAACTAAGCCTCTGAGGTATTGCTTGATTCGTCTAGATATGGGTCGTGACAAGTTAGGACATAAGTCAGCCAAGTTGTTGGACCTCTTTGTGTACGCCTCAATTTCCGATCCTTCCATCTTCAAACCATAATACTCTGTTTCAAGTTCCAGGATGTCGTCCAGGTGGCAGAACTCTTCCTTAATCAAATCCTTGAAGTCGCTCCAAAGGGTGGCATTCGTGTCTGCCAATCTGAGCATCTGGACTTGTGTGTTCTACCAAGAATACGCTCTCCCTTGCAACATGCTGGTAGCGTACTCTACTCATTTGCTGGCAGGGCTTTCACTCTCTTCGAATGCATATTCGATTCTTCGGATCCAGTGCAGAAGGCCGATTATCCCTTCAGTGTCGTCCAAAGTGGGAGGTTTGCATTCCAGGAACGCCCTGAAGGTGCCCATGCATGTTGGAGAGTGCATGGATTGACTCCTTGATTGGGTTGCTAAGGCTTCAGCAATCCGTTCGTTAATCAAGGTCATCAGCTGACCCTGGGTCATGTCGAGACGTCCACTCATGATCTTCATAATGAAGCAACGTAAGTGAGAAAGGTGTCGCGAAAGTGCGTAAGTGTGGGACGATAGTAGAGAGTCAGCACACAAGGTTCAAATAGCAATTATCACATTATCTAATGCACAGTGAGAACTATCTAACCGATAATATAACATAAATCATACCACTTATGGTGTCGAGTCTTGCACGTGGAGCGAAGCGTCGTTGTGGATCGTTGAGCACGGTACCGGTTATAGTCTGGTTTTATCAAAAACATTTCCCTTTTTAAAACCAAGTTCACTATAACCAATGGCTCTGATACCAATCTGTCACACCCCCAAAATCCACCATGCGGAGTATCACCGCTTGGAGTGTCACACCCCCAAAATCCACCATGCGGAGTATCACCGCTTGGAGGCGTGACGTGACCAGGATCGAGCCACCAATCATATTGAACAATATAATTAAGTAAAGAAAAACCAAACACAATACGATTGGTGACCAAAAGGAAGTAAACCGATTTTAGGTTAACAGCGGAAGCATAAAAGTAAATCCAAAAGCATAAGTCCATAGTTTATAAGTTAAAGTTCAAAACGCAAGTTTAATAAGTTCATGAGGATTTAAATAATAAGCACGGAACATAACAGTCCGTACGCCACAACGACTCCTTCCTCGTGCAAGCTCCATCTAGCGACCTGTAAGGCATGTAACAACTAGTCGACAACAAAGTTGAGTGAGTTCACGTTTGGTTGTTCAGTTTTTAGGTTGTTTCTGAAAAACGTGGTTTGACTTTCGTTGGCTTAATTGACGTGGGGTTTACCCCGTAGTTGAAAGTATGTTTAACCAGTTCCCTTTTATTTTCATTACCCAAACCATAACCATAATCAGTGGGGGCTTTCCCCGTTTGAACTACTAGACGGTATGATATCGACTACTACGAACAATAGTTGTGCCCTACATCAGTGTCTATCATCACTGAAAGTTTGCCATAGTCCATTAGTACACGCCCGTCTGAACGACACGGTGTGAGGTTTGTTAAACCTAATAGCGCTATTAACTAATGACCCGCTCGCCATTGGCCTCGGCGATTAAGTCGATATGAAGAGGGACTTATTGATAGAGTTTTGTCTAGCTAGTTTTAAGGTTGTTGTCCTGCACCAGGAGGACGAACGTACGTATTCTGCACCAGGAGAATTCGTAGGTTTAATAATGGCATCCACTCTACGGAGGATGGCCGTACATATCCTACCCAAGGAGGATATGTAGATTTAGTTTTAATTCTTTAACCCATTCCCAAACCACTGGGAATCCCATGCCTTAGAAAGTGTGTGAACTCACCTCGGTTTGCTCGGTTAGATTCTCAATATAGCTAACAGTCAAGGTCGGTCAATCACGTCCTAGTATGATTTACCAGTTAGTCATTTAGTGGCTTTCAAATAGAACACAAAGTTCCTACACGTATCTATCACACAACATGCATCACTTTAACGGATTATGCCCATCTAAGTTTCCCATCCATTCCCCACTCAAAATCAACCATACGATAAATGCACATAACATATATAACATGTTAGATCATTCACAGATAGCATACTCGACATTTAGACACGCGAGTCACAACTTATGTCATTTCAGCATTTATATTCAAAACCGGCTGTTTTCGGACATTTTAATAAAATAGTTAAATTATTCCAAAAATTCCCAAATTTTTACAGGATGTCTTAAACATTCCATATTTTATTGTGTAAAAATATTGGGGTCCGGTTCATTACCAATATTTTATAAAAATTCATATTCCAGACTGAACTCAGATTTATGTATTTCTGATCACAGTCCACGGAACAATTTATTAAAAATTCATCGAGTGTCCGATTTACGAAATTCCAGTGGGGTAATTACAAACGCATCGGTTGTCATCTACTGTACCAATTTCATGGTCTGATTCATCACAAAACTCAGGTTATGACTGAAAGTATGACACCCATTTATTGCTGTCAAAATTCAGCTTAAGCTGTTGTTACAAATCGACACATTAAAAATAGTAAACGAAGTCCAAAAATTTCGATTCCGGTGCCATTAGAACCGTGTTTCATAATAACATATTTTAGATTCAAAATATCGGTTTTTCGTTGAGTTTATGGCCTGTTTACAGCCAACTGAAGTTGGCTGTAAAACTTGGACAGATTCTGATTTTCAGTGTTTAACCTTCTAAATCGTGTTCGATCGATTCCGTTAACAAGTTTAGTGATCACAACAACATCACATATTAATATTAATCAGCAAGACATCAGATAATCAACCAATAATCATAATCACACAAGATCTACATGATTTACACTAATATTCATCCATTAACCACCTTGTTCATCACTTTAGTAGACTTTTAGTTGGTGATCTTATATGTTAGTGATTTTCAACCGACGTAACTCTTATTAACCACTTAAGAATAGATCAAGAAGATGTTTAGAGTCACTTACTACTAGCTCGAGGCTAGGGAAGAAAATAGACGAAAAACGAGTGGGTAATAGCAACGTAGTGAGGTCCTTGGCAATCCGGGTGCACCGAGCTTCCTTATGCGTGATCCTTCACACTTGTATGAGGTTGGAATGGCTTGAATGAAATTGAAAAGTGGGTGTGGTGTGGCTTGTGGTTGCAGCCGTGAGTTCAAGAGAGGGGAAAGAAAGATAGAATTTGCTAAGTGATTTAGTAAATGATAGTGTGCACACTTGTTTAATCTTATAAACCAATCACACAAACATTAACCAAAGGACATTATGCTACCTAGATATTTAACATGCCCATATATAATAATCAGAATTTTGTGGAGTGCCCCCCACATGGGAAGCAATCGGTTTGGGGGGGGGGGGGGCGGGGTTGGGGTAATTAGTTCCATTTCAACCAAAGTGTAAGTAACTAGTTAATTTAGTTAGGTGTTTAATTGGTGTATTAAGTGGGTTGTAATTTATAACGGGTGTTAGGGTACTCGGGGACCCTAACTGGCTCAGAAAAAAAAAAGAAACAATGTCAATGACAATATTTTTAGGTTCCGGGTTAAGTCCGGTTGTTATGTTCGGTACTGTTCAGTTAAAGTGCCTAATTAATTCGTAACTTGTCCTATGTATATATTTTTGTAACGTTTTTAATTTCTAAGACTTAGGAAATTATAACGGACTATTTAATGACTTTTCTGTACTTTATTAGTGTGTTAACAAGTACATGTAAGCATAACACATAAATCAGAGAGCAGTTAAATAATTCCACACAGTCGTCAAGCACTTTAATTGTCATTAATAAATTGTACGGAATACATGGAATTTGAGGGTTGTCACATTCTCCTCCTGTTAAGAGAATTTCGTCCCGAAATTTAGCGCGTTGTTACTGAGGAAGCTAGTTAAGTTGCGTTGTTTTCCTGATTTTCCTGGGGTGTCACAGAATGCGCTTGCGTTTGAGCCACTTGACTTCACGTTCCATGATTTCCACTGGCTTCTCAACAAATTTCAGTGTTTTATCAACACGAATTTCGTCAAGTGGTATGTGGAGGTTCTCATCAGCTAAACACTTCTTGAGATTGGACACGTGAAAGGTTGGATGAACATTTCCAAGTTCAGGAGGTAACCCAAGTCTGTAGGCTACCTTACCGATTCTTTCGACGATCTTGAATGGTCCAACGTATTTAGGTGCAAGTTTTCCTTTCTTTCCAAATCTGATCACACCTTTCCAAGGTGAGACCTTATGTAATACACGATCACCGACTTGAAAATCCAAGGGCTTGCGTTTTGGGTCCGCGTAACTCTTTTGACGGCTTCTAGCTGTCTGAAGGTTATCACGAACTTTCTTAATCTTATCAGTTGTCTCTAAAATGAGGGCAGGTCCAATAAGCTGAGCCTCACCGATCTCATTCCAACAGACTGGTGAACGACATTTTCGACCATAGAGAGCCTCGAAAGGAGCCATGTTGATGCTGGAGTGATAACTGTTGTTGTAGGAGAATTCAATCAACGAAAGATGTGAATCCCAACTACCACCAAAATCGATCACACAAGCTGTAAGCATATCCTCCAGAGTCTGGATTGTTCTTTCAGATTGACCATCCATTTGCGGATGATAAGCTGTGCTCAGATTAAGTTGGGTCCCCATAGCAGATTGCATGGTTCTCCAAAAATGAGAAGTGAAACGAGTATCTCTGTCAGAAATGATGTTTAAAGGAACACCATGTCGAGCTACAATTTCATCCACATAGATTTTAGCAAGTGTGTCAGCAGAAAAAATCCTAACGGATTGGCAAGAAATGCGCTGACATAGTAAGACGATCAACAACTACCCAGATGGCATCATGACCTTTCTTTGTGCGCGGAAGTTTAGTAATGAGATCCATAGTAATGTTTTCCCATTTCCAAACTGGGATCTCTGGTTGTACGAATAAACCAGAAGGACACTGATGTTCAGCCTTAACCGTAAGACAAGTAAGGCATTTTGATACATATAAGGCAATGTCTTTCTTCATACCAGGCCACCAATACTGAATACGAAGATCCTTATACATCTTATCTGAGCCTGGATGAATAGAATAACGAGACTTATGGGCTTCATCCATAAGCAAGGTACGAAGATCATCTTGGCTTGGGACCCACAAACGGTCCATGAAGTAATACGATCCATTGTCCTTCAGTTCCAGATCAGGAGTTATGTGACAGGGAAATTCCTTATCCATCAAACCTTCTGAAACACAAGTGTGTTGAGCCTGAGAAATGCGTGCTTGGATATCGGATCGAGCTTGGATAACAGATTAAACACGAACACAATGAAGCTTAGTGCGTTCCTTACGACTCAATGCATCGGCTACGACATTCGCCTTACCAGGATGGTAGCGAATTTCGCAGTCATAGTCGTTTAGAAGCTCGACCCAACGTCGTTGCCTCATGTTGAGTTCTTTCTGATTGAAGATATGCTGAAGACTTTTGTGGTCCGTGAAAACCACATATTTTGTTCCGTACAAATAGTGTCTCCAGATCTTAAGAGCGAAGACAACTGCACCCAACTCAAGATCATGAGTGGTGTAGTTTTTCTCATGTATCTTCAACTGCCTCGATGCATATGCTATGACTTTGTTCCTTTGCATCAGAACACAGCCAAGTCCCAATTTAGATGCATCGCAATAAATGATGAAATCATCATTGCCCTCAGGCAAAGTCAGGACAGGCGCGTCGCAAAGCTTCTGTTTCAAGTTTTGAAAAGCTTCCTCTTGCTTGAATCCCCAATCAAAGGGCTTGTTCTTCTGAGTTAGAGCAGTTAGAGGAATTGCAATCTTCGAGAAATTTTCAATGAAGCGGCGGTAATAACCCGCAAGACCAAGAAAAGAACGAACTTCAGTAGGAGTAGTAGGCATATCCCAATCCTTAATCGCACTGATCTTGGAGGGATCTACATGAATACCTTGTTCGTTGACAATATGTCCTAAGAATTGAACCTCTTTAAGCCAGAATTCACACTTGGAGAATTTGGCAAAAAGTTGCTCTTTCTTTAGGAGTTCCAGAGTAAGACGAAGATGTTGCTCGTGATCAGCTCGCGTCTTAGAGTATATCAAGATGTCATCTATAAAAAACAATGACGAACTGATCCAAATAAGGCTTGCAGACCCTATTCATTAAGTCCATGAAAACAGCAGGAGCATTAGTCAAACCGAATGTCATGACTGTGAACTCATAATGCCCATAACGAGTGCGGAACGCTGTCTTGGGAATGTCTTCTTCATGTACCCGAAGTTGATGATATCCCGATCGTAGATCAATCTTCGAAAAATAAGAAGCACCTTGTAACTGATCAAAGAGATCATCGATGCGAGGTAGGGGATATCGATTCTTGATGGTAAGCTTGTTAAGCTCACGATAATAGATACACATCCTAAAAGATCCATCCTTCTTCTTGACAAAAAGAACGGGAGCACCCCAAGGTGAAAAGCTAGGATGGATAAAACCTTTGTCAGAGAGCTCCTGAAGCTGCTTAGCCAACTCTTGCATCTCAGACGGTGCAAGACGATATGGAGCTCTGGCAATGGGGTTTGCACCAGGTACGAGATCAATACGGAACTCGACTTGGCATGCTGGAGGTAGACCAGGTAACTCTTCAGGGAATACTTCAGAATAATCCCGAACAACAGGAATATCTTGAATAGATTTACCTTTGCCCTTATCTGCTACAACATGTTCCAAAAAGGACACATAGTTCTTTCGCAGATACTTCCGAGCTTTAAAACAAGACATGAGTTTGAGACCACCAACAGGTTTCTCACCATGAACTTGTAGGACCTCGCCTGTCGAAAGCGGCACACGAACAATCTTCTCAAAACAAACTACCTCTGCGCGATGCTTGGATAACCAATCCATACCCATTATAACGTCGAAGCTTCCAAGTTGTATAGGCGTGAGGTCAATAGGAAAAAGATGGTCGTTAAGGTTCAACTGGCAGTTGCGAAGAACAGAATCAAGAACAATGGGTTCACCACTAGCAACTTCTACTGTCAAAGGTTTACCTAGTTTCGTTCTAGACACGCGAAGTAATGGCTCAAAAGATAATGACACAAAACTCTTATCGGCACCCGAATCAAAAAGGACAGATGCAGGCTGATTATTAATAAAGAACGTACCGTTCACCACTTCATTGTCTGCTTGTGCCTCTTGTGCATTCATGTTGAAGACTCGACCTCGAGCCTGAGCCTGATTCTGATTTGGGTTAGCATTCACCAATCTTGGACACTGATTACGGTAGTGGGTCAGATCCCCACAGTTGTAACAAGAACCTGGAGGGTAGTGTGGTCGTGCAGCTTGACCCTGTTGCTGAGCAGGAGGCTGAGTAACTCGTTGAGCCGGGTTCTGAACTGCCTGATTCTGAGCAAAACGACAAACACCAGCAAGATGACCTGACTTCCCACAGTTAGTACAGAAACGGCACGGAAGTTGCGGCTGATGGTTTTTGTTGCATCTATTGCACAAAGGTGCATTTCCTGCATAAGGTTTCTTCGTTGGAGGCTGTGCGGGTTGGTTGGGAGCTGCCTGGTTAGCTTTGGCAGTGACAACAAAATTTTGGGAAGCCTTACGCTTTCTTGACCCCCTTGAGGAACCAGAATCCTTTCCCTTCTTGTTTTGACCTTCTTGCTATCTTCTTTGTCAGACGCCTGCTTCTTACCCTTTTTGTGTAGCTTTCCCTTTCGAACATGTAACTCAGTCAATGTCGCTGCTAACTCGATTGCCTGACGGAGTGTGGTAGGGTTACTACCAGTAATGATGTCTTGTACTGAGTCAGGTAGACCATCGATGTACCTTTCGATAGCCTTGTCGAGTGGGGTAACCATAGTTGGGCAAAGCAGACTCAACTCCTCAAACCTATCAGTATACGCCCTGTGCTCGCCACTGTCTTGTTTCAAGTCATCAAAGTCTCTCTCCAAAGCTCGCTGTACATGACGAGGACAGAACTCCCTCATCATAAGGGCCCTAAGTTCAGCCCATGTCTGTGCTAGAGCAACTTCTGCACTACGGTCTCTCATAACCCCGTTCCACCACGTCAGAGCCCTCTTCTGAAACACACTCGAAGAAAACTCGACCTTGAGATTATCAGGACACTGAACATGACGAAACGTACTCTCAGTGCTCTCGAACCATTGTAGGACCCCAGTTGCTCCTTCAGTACCACTAAACTTGAGTGGTTTAGCCGAATTGAAACTCTTAAAATTGCATGGAGCATTGTTGTTGTTGTTGGCTTGGTTCCATTGAGCAAAGAGGTTTGGGAATGCAGCAGCCATTTGCTGCGCAATGATTTCTGCCAGTTCAGCAGTCGCTATCTGGTTTTCGCGTCGAGGAGGCATTCTAAACGAGGAAAACATGGAAGGAAACGAGTGAGATGATTGGATGAAGAGAATGAGATGAAATAAAAGCAAAGATGGTGGTCATTCGTCCGCATCGCAAAGCAAACAAGCGACACACAGTGACTAATCAAAGTAAATGGGTCAAAAATAATGTATCACGAAGACATGCTCGCCTATAAGTGAACACTCACCCCAAGAGTTCCCAGGTAAGAGTGACTGGTCCGATTATGTGGATTTGTACGAACACTCTAGCCTTAGACAGAAAACCTAGGGTACAGGCATTCACCCTTCTAGTTTACACGTGTTCACATTATTTAAAATCCAAAACCTTGACGAGATTTTGAAAACTCAAAGGGGTTCAAAACCATATAACAGAGGGTTCAAAACCTTACAATAGAGGGTTCAAAACCTAGTAATCAATCATCCTAGAACAGATGATTAATTTTCAAAGCGGATTCGGAATCGATGTTCTCGTTGTGGTTATCACCTAAGGATAGGTGAAGTGCATCTTTTAAAATCTAAACACAAGATAACTTGTGTTAGGGTCCTAAAAAGGTTATAGTCTAGGTCAAAGAATTACTAATAACCTAATTTCCTATAACCATTGGCTCTGATACCAACTTTTCTGTCACACCCCGACAAACGTAGAACATCAAATCGTGGCGAAAACGTCGGGGAGTGTTGTAACAGAATTATTGTTTCACAACCATGGCATACAAAGTTATATTTTATTTATCAAACAAGAGTGTTACATTGTCTCAAAAAAGGAAATAAAGAGTTCAGAACATAATTAAACTGGTTCTATCTTTATTTTAAGTCTCTAAGGCACAGGTCCGCCCTAGTGTCACGATCATCATCCTAAGCAACAGCTCCTGAAAACACATGTGAAAATAGGTACGTTAGCATAAAAATGCCTGTGAGATACATAGGTTTTGTGAAAATAGGATTCATGACTTGGGTTTTAGAAGAAAGGTTTAATAAAAATTAGTCATGAATCTTGTTAAGTGTTTTCTTTTATAAATCATATGAAAACTCGATAAGAAATCAGATTATATAAAAGAAAGGAGTATGGTTAATGAAATAACCAAATAAAATGAGTTGTATAAAATAAACTGTTTTGTAAAACAATGTCTTGTGAAGAATATATTATTTGTGTAAAATGTAATACGTCTATACAGAAATGAGTTAAATAACGCTACGATATGTAATATTATACAAACACTTATATATAGGAAGTACCAGCGGCGTATCCACCATGTTTGTATCTTATTACACACGCCTCGTTACTCAAATCATTTACCCAAACCAACCACCAATGTAAATTGTTAATGTATAAATCAATTGACAAGTGTTATTGTGTAAATCATATCAAAATGTCCATGTCTAATGTAAATCACCAAATGTGTATATAAATGTCAAAATGTTTATGTTTAATGTAAATCATGAATTGTGTATCCAAAAATATCATGTATGGCAAGTGAAATACATCAACTAAACCATAGGTAAAATGCACAAAAACAGGGTATCGAATTAAACATAGTTTAAATCAAAGTTACGTTTTGTGAAACAAATGCATGCTATACTGATACAAACATCTATGCGGTATTGTTATAATGCATACATTCAAGCCTTGTGACTGTGGTGATAGACCTTTAAAAAAATTAAAGGTCTATCTGTGTTATGTTTATCGAATTCGGTCATTCCTTCCACCCAAACAAACCCAGGGTTCAGGAATGGGAGTTGTCAAGTCCTATGGTACCACTACCTACTAACGAACGGCGTGATCAATGTTAATGAATGTATATTGTCCCATTTGAACAAACCAAATGTCATACCAAAATGTAAGCATGTGAAAACAATGCACTAAGTATGTAATCAGATGAACATACATAGCGTGAAATGTAATGTAAAACAATGTACTAAGTATGCACACAATGGACATACATAGCATGAAATGTAATGTAAAACAATATACTAAGTATGCACACAATGGACATACATAGCATAAAATGTAATGAAATCATGGACTATAATGTACGAATGAACATAACAAGCATAGAATATGAAAGCATGGAAAGCATAAAAGTAACAAGTAGGCACATGTGTTCCACCCCAAAACAGTTTGGAAAACATTAAAAGAGGGATCTATGTACTCACTTGAGATTGCTTAGTAGTCCTTGAGTAACAACCAAACAATGCTAGAGATCACGGATATCAAACGGCACCTAATATAGGTAACTTTATGAATATACCGGACCTAATTCGGAAGATCGGATAGAATGAGGGCTTGTAAACCAAATGAGTATGAGAACTAATGTAATATGGTTTAACAAATCCTACATACTAAATGAAACTTAACCTAAGTTCTTACGACCCATTACGATCCGTTTAGGTAGCTTATGCTACTTTAACGCGTCGTTCACGTAAAACGCGTTCGGAACGCCTAACTAGCCCTATGATAAGTAAAATATGCCTTAACATGTCTAATATTGTTGCCAAATCAGTTTAGATATCAAAAGTTATGTTACATATGCTTAATATGAATTTTGGCGTAAAAAGGGCATTTTGGTAATTTACCTAAGGCATATAAACTACCTATCATACAACTACTTAAACGAAGCGACCATAAGGTATAACCTCGGAAGGTTATTCCCTATATACTATGGTCACCTAATTTGTTTGGTCGGATCCTAAAGATCGACCAAACGGGTCGGTTTTGAAAGTATAAGCGATTGTTTAGATCGCTTACCTTACGACCCTATATAAGCACTAAACTAAAAGTGACGAGCTAAGCATGTTAAAACATGCTTAACTAAGTTTGGAAAGCAGGTTTGGTGTCAAAACAAACGGTTTTGATACCTATAAGTAGTTTGGTTACAAAATACGCAATAACGCGCATTTTGGCCAAAACTACGACTCGTCACTGAGCCTAGATAACGTGGTAATCAGTAGGTAGAGTCACTAGGGACTATAACCATCGTGATCACTCTCACGTTATGAAGTTCAAATGAACTTCGCATTGACCATAATTTGGTCAACGCAGAAAGTCAAACAAAGTTTGACTTTAACGCTAAAACAATAAAAAGAACGAAGGAACACTTACAAAGGGTCCCCGAAAGCTAGACTAGATCCAAGTAGCTCAGGTATGAAGCAATGGCTTCAACTTAGAGCTTTTAGATCAGATTTTTGTGGGTTTTGAGTTGTGAAGGGTTGGGTATTTATAGTATTCTTCGAACCGTTAAGATCGTTTCTTGAAAATCGTGATGTAATCTCAACCTTACACTTGTTGGAATGTTATGGAACATCAAATTGGCCCCTCATGAGCAGGAAAGGGCAAGTGTGGGTGAGTTTTGATGGGTTAACAGTTGTAAACAGCTGTTAAAACTGATTAAACTGATCTAGGGAGCTGACGCGGGCCACATAAAGGATCACCCTGGGCTTACGCGGGCCGCCTGGGTGTTCTGATCAGGAAAAAGTTTACTGAAATGATAGTTTAGGTCCCTTTTGGTGTTTAAGGTTATTTCCGACATGTTTAAGGCCAGTTAAGCCAACTTTAAGGCCCTAAAATGATGCCTAAACATTGTGGACATGAAACATGCTCAAAAATATGCCGGATGTTGGTTCATTTGGTCGTATGATCGCGATGTTCGCTTAATTACGACGGAATGCGCATAAGCGCGAAAAACGATCCAAATTGCGTGACGAATGGATTTTTCTTATGCCAAACACTAAAATAAAATATTTTAGTGCTTACATAATTTTTTGGATGTCCGGATGTATTCAGAACGTAAGTTATGTGCGAAAGTGCAAACTTGTTCACTTTTTGACGCTTTTAGTCCCTGAATGACCCAAAAGTTTATTTTAGCACACCGAACCCTTCAAAGCTTATTTATAAGTTATGTAAAGGTTATTTAAGGTATGTTAAGTATATGTTGATGTTCCGGAGTATTTGTCACGTTAAACTGATTACGTTTACGCACCAGTTTGCGTATAACTCTCCAGAAAGCGATATAGAGTTTGAAATTGAACAAAAGTCAAAACATGAAAAATGTAAAACATAAGCAAACAAATATTGGGATCAAATAACATTGTTTTATTGATAATTGAACTGTTCACAATGATTACAAGTACAGATGTTACATAACGGGTCGAAAGCACTTAGGATAGGTTCCAATTTAGAATGTAGGCTTTGTTAAACCATATCACATGAGTTCCAATACTCATTTGGTTTACAAGACCTCATTCTACCCGATCTTCTGATTTAGGAGTCGATTTATTAACTTAGCGATCCAATTACTAGGTACTACTTGATTCCTTGATTTCCCGAGCTTGTTAGTTCACCTTAATCGAGGATACCTAGCAATCCAATGTGAGTACATAGTTCCCCTCTTTTACCGCTTTCAAATGTTTTCGGGTGATTCATATGTGCTAAACGATTTCGAGGTTTCTAAACGAATGCTATGGTTTATGTTAAACACAATGATTTAAATTATTTGAACAAACTTGTTGGGGCGTTAGTCGAAAGACAATTGAATGAAATTCATTAACTATTTTAAGCCGACCAGTAGTACGTTATGGTATCATAGGGTATTATGATACCATAGGATCTGACAAATCCCATTATCAGACTTTCCCCATGGTTATGGGGGTAATGTGGGTAACGACAGAACCAGATGATTGTTAACTTACCTTTGGTGGTTTGTTAATACGAGTTAAACGAGTAGGATGAGTCATGTCACACTCCGACCACGTAGAACATACAAAACATGGCAGAAATGTCGGGGAGTGTTGTAACAGAATTAATTGTTTCAAATCCATGGCAATTGAAGTTTCGTTTTATTAATCAAACATGAAAGTTTACATTGTTTTAAACAAGAACTAAAGAGTACATAACAAAAATTAACTAGTTCTTGTCTCGTTTTAAGTCACTAAGGCACAGGTCCGCCTAAGTATGTCTTGATAAGTCCTATGCATCATCTCCTGAAAACACATGTGAAAATAGGTACGTCAGCATAAAATGCCTGTGAGAGACATAGGTTTTGTGAAAACAGGATTCATGACTTATGTTTGAGAAAATGTTTAGTCATGAACCTTGTAATTTCCTTTGTCTTGTAAATCATTTGAAAAACGATAAGATCAGATGATGTCACACCCTGACCGCGTATAACATGCAACCGCGGCGGAAATGTCGGGGAGTGTTGGAACAGAATTAATTGTTTCACAACCATTGCATGCAAAGTCATATTTTATTTATTAAACAAGAGAGTAACATTGTTTTAAACAGGAATCAAAGAGTTTATAACATAATTAAACTAAGTCTTTCTTCATTTTAAGTCTCTAAGGCACAGGTCCGCCCTAGTGTCACGATCATCATCCTACGCAAAAGCTCCTGAAAACACATGTGAAAATAGGTACGTCAGCATAAAAATGCTTGTGAGATACGTAGGTTTTGTGAAAATAGGATTCATGACTTAAGTTTAAGAAAAAGTTGTTTAGTAAAAGTCAGTCATGAACCTTGTAAATTGTTTTGTTTTGTTTTGTAAATCGATTAAAAAGTGATAAGATCGAATGATATGTATAAATAAAAGAATAATGCGTGGTTAAATGTATAACCAAGTAAAATGAGTTGTATAAAGTAAATTGTTTGTAAACAAAAGTCTTGTGAAAATCGTGTTACTTGTGTAAAATGCATAAGTCCAAATTGAATGATTTAAATAACGCTATGATATGTAATATAATACAAACACTTATATATAGGAAGTACCAGCGACGTATCCACCATGCTTGTATCATATTACTGACATCTCGTTACTTAAGTCACTTAAACAAACCACCAATGTATAAAGTCTATGTTTAAACCAATAGTCAAAAGTCCTTGTATAAGCCATGTCAAATGTTTAAAAGTAGTCAAGTAATGTGTATCAAATGTTATGTATTGTAAGTAAAGTATTGTCACATAATCCAAATGTAGAAATGTACAAAACAAAGTATTTTGAATATATCAAAAAGTTATGTTTTGCAAAGTAATGCATGTTACATTGATACAAACATTTATGTGGTAAGTTAACGCATACATTCAAGCCTTGAGACAGTCGGATAATCCTTTCAGTCAAGGTTATCAAAAGAAATGTTTTCGGATTCAGTCATTCCTTACATCCAAACAAACCCGAGATGTTAGGAATGGGATTTGTCAAGTCCTATGGTACCACAACTTACTACCGAGCGGCGTAGCAAATGTTAATGAACGTAATAAAGACCCGTTTGTGCAAACCAAATGTTATAGCAGTTGTATACATGTCATAGGAAAACAATGTACTAAGTATGCTTAGTTAACATACAAAGCGGAAAAGTCTTGTAAATCAATGTGCTAGCATGCTATCAGTCAACATACATAGCAGAAATGTAATGTAAAACAACGTACTAAGTATGCACACAATGGACATACATAGCATGAAACGTAATGAAATCATGTACTATAATGTACTAACAAACATAGCCGGTATATGATGTGTAAACAGGAAAGCATGAAAGTAACAAGTAGGCACATGTGTTTCACCCCAAAACAGTTTGCAAAACAGTAAAAGAGGGGTCTATGTACTCACTTGAGATTGCTCAGTAGTCCTTGAGTGACAACCAAACAATGCTAGAGATCACGGAATCAAATGGCACCTAATATAGGTAACTATGTTAATAAACCGGACCTAAATCAGAAGATCAGGTAGCATGAGGGTTTGTAAACCAAACGAATATGGAGACTCGTGTAATATGGTTTAACAAAGCCTACATACTAAATGAAACCTAACATAAGTGCTTACGACCCATTACGACCCGTTTAGGTAGCTTATGCTACTTTAACACGTCGTTCACGTGAAACGCGTTCGGACCGCCTAACTAGTCCTATGACAAGTAGAATATGCCTTAACATGCCTAATATTGTCGCCAAATCAGTTTAGATGTCAAAAGTTATGTCACATATGTTTATAATGAATTTTGGCATCAAAGGGGTATTTTGGTAATTTACCTAAGGCATATAAACTGCCTATCATACAACTACTTAAACGTCGTGACCATAAGGTATAACCTCGGAAGGTTATTCCCTACCTACTATGGTCACCTAATGTATTTGGTCGGATCCTAATGATCGACCAAATGGGTCTGGTTCGAAGGTATAAGCGATTTATTAGATCGCTTACCCTTACGACCCTAGACAACGTGGTAATCAGTAGGCATAGTCCCAAGGGACTATAACCATCGTGGTTACAATCACGTTGCGAAGTTCAAACGAACTTCGCATTGACCATAAACCGGTCAACGCAGAAAGTCAAACAAAGTTTGACTTTCGGACTCGAAAAGCAATAAAAGAACGAAGGAATACTTACAAAGGGTCCCTGCAAGATTGATAATCCAAGTATTCTCGGGTATGAGGTGATGAAACACCCCAACTTAGAAAAATCTCAGGTTTTAAGTGGGTTTTGCAATGAATCGGGTTGGGTATTTATAGATTTTGGTTCACCGTTAGGATCGTTTCTTGGAGAAGAGGGAATGATCACATCCCTACACTTGTTGGCAAGCTCATGTACATCATATTGGCCCCCCATAAGCAGGAAACAACACTTGGAATTGGATTGGGAGTGCTAAACAGCTATTAACAGCTATTAAAAATGGATTTTGCTGATCAGAAGGGGCCTCGCGTGATGCCAAGGGGGCTAGGTGTCACGCTAAGGTCCCTCTGATCAGCAACCATTTTCCAAAGTTTCCAATTCAGTCCCCGTTGTGTATTAAGACCATTTCCGACATTTTTAAGGCTCGTGAAGCCATTTTCAAGGCCCTAAAATGTTTCCTAAACATTATGGACATGAAACATGCTCAAAAATATCCTGGATGTCGGTTCGTTTGGTCGTACGATCGCGATGTTCGCTTAATTACGACGGAATGCGCATAAGCGCGAAAAACGATCCAAATTGCGCGACGAATGGATTTTTCTCAAGCCAAACACTAAAATAAAATATTTTAGTGCTTACATAAATTTTTGGATGTCCGGATGTATTCAGAACGTAAGTTATGAGTGAAAATGCAAACTTGTGCACTTTTTGACGCTTTTAGTCCCTGAATGACCCAAAAGTTTATTTTAGCACACCGAACCCATAAAAGCCTATTTCTAAGCTATGTGAAGGATATTTATGGTATGTTTAACTTATGTTCATGTTCCGAAATGTCTGTTACAGTTCAAATTGGCACACTTTCGCAGTTTGTCAATTTTAGTCCCTGTAGGCGAATTAACTTGTTTTTGCCATACCAAAGCCTTCAAAACTTATTTCTAAGTTATTAAAAGGTTATTTAAGGTATGTTAAGCCTATTTCACTATTCTAAAGTGTTCTTTTCATTAAACTGGTTATATTTACGCATCAGTGCGCGTATAACCTTCCAGAAAGCGATTTAGAGCTCTAAATTGAACAAGAATTGATATGTGCAAAAGATACACATATTTATACAGATCCCAAGTATGAAATTCAATATTTCATTGGCTTGGAATTTTTTTGATGTTCGCAGTGACCCAGGTGTCACAGTCTCCCCTACTTTAGGAAATTTTGTCCCAAAATTTATTCGTAGGAGTCTATTTGTGACTTTGTGTCAAATAACCACCAGAGATATGTAAGGAATAATCCTGTCATTTCCTTAACGGACATTCTTCAGAACGAAAATGAACAGACGGAGTCATTTTCCTCAACGAGTATTCTTCAGAAGCGGAAATGAAGGAATAAACAAACGGGGATTCATTTCCGCAACGGACAATCTTCGGAAACGTAAAATGAACATACGGATTCATTCATTTTCAACGGGTGCTTCATTAGAAATGGAAATGAAAAGGAGAAACAAATGGATATTCATTTCCTCAATGGACAATCTTCAGAAACGAAAAATGAACTGACGGAGTCATTTTCAACGGGTGCTTCCTCAGAAATGGAAATGAAAAGGAGAAACAAACGGATATTCATTTCCTCAATGGACAATCTTCAGAAATAAAAATGAACTGACGGAGTCATTTTCAACGGGTGCTTCCTCAGAAATGGAAATGAAAATGATAATCAAACGTATATTCATTTCCTCAACGGACAATCTTCAGAAACGAAAATGAACAAACGGAGTCATTTTCAACGGGTGCTTCCTCAGAAACGGAAATGAAAATGATAGACAAACGGATATTCATTTCCTCAACGGGCAATCTTCAGAAATGAAAAATAAACAAACGGAGTCATTTCCAACGGGTGCTTCCTCATAAATGGAAATGAAAAGGATAATCAAACGGATATTCATTTCCTCAACGGACAATCTTCAGAAACGAAAATGAACAAACGGAGTAATTTTTAACGGGTGCTTCCTCAGAAACGAAAATGAATAGAGTTAACTTCTAGGCACATGACAAAGCTCGCTGTGGTTTCTGTGCACTAAATTCCATAATGTGTATCAAATGTTATGTATTGTAAGTAAAGTATTGTCACATAATCCAAATGTAGAAATGTACAAAACAAAGTATTTTGAATATATCCAAACAAACCCGAGATGTTAGGAATGGGATTTGTCAAGTCCTATGGTACCACTACTTACTACCGAGCGGCGTAGCAAATGTTAATGAACGTAATAAAGACCCGTTTGTGCAAACCAAATATTATAGCAGTTGTATACATGTCGTTTGTTCTTTTAATTAAACTGGTTATATTTACGCATCAGTGCGCGTATAACCTTCCAGAAAGCGATTTAGAGCTCTAAATTGAATAAGAATTGATATGTGCAAAAGATACACATATTTATACAGATCCCAAGTATGAAATACAATATTTCGTTGGCTTGGAAATGGAAATGAAAAGGAGAAACAAACGGACAATCTTCAGAAACGAAAAATGAACTGACGGAGTCATTTTCAACGGGTGCTTCCTCAGAAATGGAAATGAAAAGGAGAAACAAACGGATATTCATTTCCTCAACGGACAATCTTCAGAAATGAAAAATGAACTGACGGAGTCATTTTCAACGGGTGCTTCCTCAGAAATGGAAATGAAAAGGAGAAACAAACGGATATTCATTTCCTCAACGGACAATCTTCAGAAATGAAAAATGAACTGCCGGAGTCATTTTCAACGGGTGCTTCCTCAGAAATGGAAATGAAAATGATAATCAAACGGATATTCATTTCCTCAACGGACAATCTTCAGAAACGAAAATGAACAAACGGAGTCATTTTCAACGGGTACTTCCTCAGAAACGGAAATGAAAATGATAGACAAACGGATATTCATTTCCTCAACGGACAATCTTCAGAAATGAAAAATGAACAAACGGAGTCATTTCCAACGGGTGCTTCCTCAGAAATGGAAATGAAAAGGATAATCAAACGGATATTCATTTCCTCAACGGACAATCTTCAGAAACGAAAATGAACAAACGGAGTCATTTTTAACGGGTGCTTCCTCAGAAATGAAAATGAATAGAGTTAACTTCTAGGCACATGACAAAGCTCGCTGTGGTTTCTGTGCACTAAATTCCATAATTATGTATGCATCCATAATTACGTAATTCCTTGCACAGTCTGCACAGTTTGTCTTGTAATGTTTAGGGGAAGAAAATCAAACCTGTGATGAGAGTGATTAGACTACCATAGGGTCCTTTTAATTAGATCGACAAATGATATTTTTAATTAGGCCACCAAGGAGTCCTTTCAGCTATATCATCACATGATGTTCCTAACCAGATTTTTGGATCAATCTGTTTAACTAGACTACTCAAGAGGTCTA
The DNA here is from genome assembly GCA_030545235.1 of Helianthus tuberosus. Classification (NCBI taxonomy): domain Eukaryota; kingdom Viridiplantae; phylum Streptophyta; class Magnoliopsida; order Asterales; family Asteraceae; genus Helianthus; species Helianthus tuberosus. The sequence goes on along the minus strand of CM060445.1, from coordinate 68,965,393 downwards.
ATTATGGAGTAGTACCTTATAACCAAGGGACTTAACTACAGCGTAGAAATCTATTAAGGATTTTAGATAATACCTTTGGGTATCCTACTATGAATCCCTTATACGAATGATATGGAAGATTCTACGAGGATTTGGATAACAAAAACTTGGATTTCACCAAAAACATAAAAGGGAACACATAAGCACATAATCACATAGTTGTTTAACTCGGTTATTAATTGTTATTAACTTGTTAGCGATTGAAAATGGATATGGAAACCAGTTGATGGACTTCAATGTCCTCCGGGATCTATCTAAAAAGATAGGAAGATCTCCCAAAAATTTGATTTTGTTTTCAAAGAAACGTAATATTCGAATTTAAGGAGCACAAAAATTTTCGGATTTACGGAAATACCCTTAGGTACCCTATTAAGGATTTATAGTGGTACTTTGGGTATTCGTCCATTGTCGTAACTTGCGCCTTGTACTTCGTTTTTCCTTAGAAGAAACGGGTACTTTGGAATTTCGTGGAAAACGCAATAGATCATAAGATGGAAAAATTTTGGGGGTAGTTTGCTTTTCAAGGAGTACGATTCCTTGCTTGTCGGTATTGTAGGGGATATGTTCTTTATACATACAACCACATAAATACATTGCAATGTAAATAAAAGATTTATTTATAAACAATGATAACAACTGTTTCATGGACCTTGACAACAAAAGAAAATAATACATAAGACGTGATTATTTCTAAATGATGTTGTCTTCTGGTCGGTCAGATGCTCATCCCTGTGCTGGATTTGCATTAGCAAGCTTTGGGCAATTTCTTTGGAAATGACCCATCTCGCCACAGTTGAAACAAGAACATGGTAGAAAACGACCTTGAGCAGGATTGTTGCCAGCTTGGTTTGGTGCAGCTGCAGCTGGGCAGACTCTTGCTGTATGGCCTATAAGTCCACAAGTTTGGCATTTGCGGCACTTTACATTAGCATGATGATGGAGGCTACCTTGGTTGCACAAGGGTGCAGTTCCATTGTATGGCTTCCTAGCAGGGGGTTAAGCTGGTTGGTTGGGGACGGCTTGATCATTGTGAGTAACCATGGCAAAGTTCTGAGAAGCCTTTCGCTTCTTTGACTTCTTAGGGGATCCAGTCTGTTCATCCATGGTCTTTGATTCCTCGATTGGGTTCGATTCCTCGACTGGTTTCTTGTCACCTTTTCGGAAAAGTTTACCTTTCCTGATCTTTGATTCAGTCAATGTTGCAGATAGCTCAATGGCCTGTCTAACTGTAGTAGGGTTGCTACCAGTCACAATGTCTTGTATTGAGTCAGGGAGGCCATCAATGTACTTTTCGATTGCCTTATCCAAAGGCGTGACCATGTTTGGGCATAACAAACTTAACTCCTCATAACGGTCCGTGTAGGCTCGATGCTCACCGCTATCTTGCGTAAGATCATCAAATTCCCTTTCCAAGGCCCTGATCTCGTGACGAGGACAGAATTCGCTCATCATAAGGGCCCTAAGTTCAGCCCATGTCTGTGCTAGAGCAACTTCTGCACCACGATCTCTCATAACCCCGTTCCACCACATAAGGGCCCTCTTCTGGAACACACTTGAAGAAAAATCGACCTTGCGATTGTCAGGACACTGCACATGGCGGAAAGTATTCTCAATGCTCTCGAACCATTGAAGAAGCCCAGTCGCTCCCTCAGAACCACTAAACTTGAGTGGTTTAGCTGAGTTAAAACTCTTGAAATTGCATGGACCATTGTTGTTGTTGTTGGCTTGGTTCCATTGAGCAAAGAGGTTTGGAAATTGAGCAGCCATTTGCTGCGCAATGATTTCTGCCAGTCCGGCAGTCGCTATCTGGTTTTCGCGTCGAGGAGGCATTCTAAAAGAAAAACAAGAAGGAAAACAAATGAAATGGCATTGGGTAAGAATAGGATGTTACAATTACCGACCATAATCATGGTTGATGGTCATTTGTTTGAACCATGAAGCAAACAAACAACACAAAGGCTGAATCAAAGCAAATAGATCCTCATAGTGTATCGCGAAGACATGCTCGCCTATAAGTGGACACTCACCCCAAGAGTTCCCAGGTAAGAGTGACTGGTTCGATTATGTGGATTTGTACGAACACTCTAGCCTTAGACAGAAAACCCAGGGTGCAGGCATTCACTCTTCCAGTTTGCACGTGTTCACACTATTTAGGACCCCAAAACTTCGACGAGAGTTTTTAAAAATTCAAAGGGGTTCAAAACCTTATAACAGAGGGTTCAAAACCTAGTAATCAATCATCCTAGAACAGATGATTAGTTTTCAAAGCGGTTTTGAAATTTATGTTCTTGTTGTGGTCGTCGCCTAAGGATAGGTGACGGTATTGTTTTATGACTAAACGCAAGTAAACTCGCGTTAGGGTCCTAAGAAGGTTATAGACTAGGTCAAAGTATTACTAATAACCTAATTCCCTATAACCATTGGCTCTGATACCAACTTTTCTGTCACACCCCGACCACGTAGAACATACAAAACGTGGCGGAAATGTCGGGGAGTGTTGTAACAGAATTAATTGTTTCAAATCCATGGCAATTGAAGTTTCGTTTTATTAATCAAACATGAAAGTTTACACTGTTTTAAACAAGAACTAAAGAGTACATAACAAAAATTAACTAGTTCTTGTCTCGTTTTAAGTCACTAAGGCACAGGTCCGCCTAAGTATGTCTTGATAAGTCCTATGCATCATCTCCTGAAAACACATGTGAAAATAGGTACGTCAGCATAAAAATGCCTATGAGATACATAGGTTTTGTGAAAACAGGATTCATGACTTATGTGACAACCCTCACTAAACCAGGTATCCGTACGACTTAATTAATAATTAATTATTGCTTAATTACTGTGCTTGCTTGAACTTGTGAATAAACTGCTACTTGAATACTGATACATGTACTTACTTGCATCATACTTTACTTGCTGTCACTACATTATTTACATGCTGAACCTTAGTGACAAACATGATGCACAAAAAGCACAGTAGCACTATAACGGATAACCTATTGAACATGCTGATAAGCCAGCATCAGGAAAACACTGCCTCTAAGGCCTGTATGAGCCAGAAATATTTTGCTACACTAGTGGTGAGTGTAGGGATATAAGGGTTGTAGAACTGCGTCTCTAGGAATAAGTATTGTAAGTAAAGTATTATCAAAAGAAATGTTTTCGGATTCAGTCATTCCTTACATCCAAACAAACCCGAGATGTTAGGAATGGGATTTGTCAAGTCCTATGGTACCACTACTTACTACCGAGCGGCGTAGCAAATGTTAATGAACGTAATAAAGACCCGTTTGTGCAAACCAAATATTATAGCAGTTGTATACATGTCGTTTGTTCTTTTAATTAAACTGGTTATATTTACGCATCAGTGCGCGTATAACCTTCCAGAAAGCGATTTAGAGCTCTAAATTGAATAAGAATTGATATGTGCAAAAGATACACATATTTATACAGATCCCAAGTATGAAATACAATATTTCGTTGGCTTGGAAATGGAAATGAAAAGGAGAAACAAACGGACAATCTTCAGAAACGAAAAATGAACTGACGGAGTCATTTTCAACGGGTGCTTCCTCAGAAATGGAAATGAAAAGGAGAAACAAACGGATATTCATTTCCTCAACGGACAATCTTCAGAAATGAAAAATGAACTGACGGAGTCATTTTCAACGGGTGCTTCCTCAGAAATGGAAATGAAAAGGAGAAACAAACGGATATTCATTTCCTCAACGGACAATCTTCAGAAATGAAAAATGAACTGCCGGAGTCATTTTCAACGGGTGCTTCCTCAGAAATGGAAATGAAAATGATAATCAAACGGATATTCATTTCCTCAACGGACAATCTTCAGAAACGAAAATGAACAAACGGAGTCATTTTCAACGGGTACTTCCTCAGAAACGGAAATGAAAATGATAGACAAACGGATATTCATTTCCTCAACGGACAATCTTCAGAAATGAAAAATGAACAAACGGAGTCATTTCCAACGGGTGCTTCCTCAGAAATGGAAATGAAAAGGATAATCAAACGGATATTCATTTCCTCAACGGACAATCTTCAGAAACGAAAATGAACAAACGGAGTCATTTTTAACGGGTGCTTCCTCAGAAATGAAAATGAATAGAGTTAACTTCTAGGCACATGACAAAGCTCGCTGTGGTTTCTGTGCACTAAATTCCATAATTATGTATGCATCCATAATTACGTAATTCCTTGCACAGTCTGCACAGTTTGTCTTGTAATGTTTAGGGGAAGAAAATCAAACCTGTGATGAGAGTGATTAGACTACCATAGGGTCCTTTTAATTAGATCGACAAATGATATTTTTAATTAGGCCACCAAGGAGTCCTTTCAGCTATATCATCACATGATGTTCCTAACCAGATTTTTGGATCAATCTGTTTAACTAGACTACTCAAGAGGTCTAATTATGGAGTAGTACCTTATAACCAAGGGACTTAACTACAGCGTAGAAATCTATTAAGGATTTTAGATAATACCTTTGGGTATCCTACTATGAATCCCTTATACGAATGATATGGAAGATTCTACGAGGATTTGGATAACAAAAACTTGGATTTCACCAAAAACATAAAAGGGAACACATAAGCACATAATCACATAGTTGTTTAACTCGGTTATTAATTGTTATTAACTTGTTAGCGATTGAAAATGGATATGGAAACCAGTTGATGGACTTCAATGTCCTCCGGGATCTATCTAAAAAGATAGGAAGATCTCCCAAAAATTTGATTTTGTTTTCAAAGAAACGTAATATTCGAATTTAAGGAGCACAAAAATTTTCGGATTTACGGAAATACCCTTAGGTACCCTATTAAGGATTTATAGTGGTACTTTGGGTATTCGTCCATTGTCGTAACTTGCGCCTTGTACTTCGTTTTTCCTTAGAAGAAACGGGTACTTTGGAATTTCGTGGAAAACGCAATAGATCATAAGATGGAAAAATTTTGGGGGTAGTTTGCTTTTCAAGGAGTACGATTCCTTGCTTGTCGGTATTGTAGGGGATATGTTCTTTATACATACAACCACATAAATACATTGCAATGTAAATAAAAGATTTATTTATAAACAATGATAACAACTGTTTCATGGACCTTGACAACAAAAGAAAATAATACATAAGACGTGATTATTTCTAAATGATGTTGTCTTCTGGTCGGTCAGATGCTCATCCCTGTGCTGGATTTGCATTAGCAAGCTTTGGGCAATTTCTTTGGAAATGACCCATCTCGCCACAGTTGAAACAAGAACATGGTAGAAAACGACCTTGAGCAGGATTGTTGCCAGCTTGGTTTGGTGCAGCTGCAGCTGGGCAGACTCTTGCTGTATGGCCTATAAGTCCACAAGTTTGGCATTTGCGGCACTTTACATTAGCATGATGATGGAGGCTACCTTGGTTGCACAAGGGTGCAGTTCCATTGTATGGCTTCCTAGCAGGGGGTTAAGCTGGTTGGTTGGGGACGGCTTGATCATTGTGAGTAACCATGGCAAAGTTCTGAGAAGCCTTTCGCTTCTTTGACTTCTTAGGGGATCCAGTCTGTTCATCCATGGTCTTTGATTCCTCGATTGGGTTCGATTCCTCGACTGGTTTCTTGTCACCTTTTCGGAAAAGTTTACCTTTCCTGATCTTTGATTCAGTCAATGTTGCAGATAGCTCAATGGCCTGTCTAACTGTAGTAGGGTTGCTACCAGTCACAATGTCTTGTATTGAGTCAGGGAGGCCATCAATGTACTTTTCGATTGCCTTATCCAAAGGCGTGACCATGTTTGGGCATAACAAACTTAACTCCTCATAACGGTCCGTGTAGGCTCGATGCTCACCGCTATCTTGCGTAAGATCATCAAATTCCCTTTCCAAGGCCCTGATCTCGTGACGAGGACAGAATTCGCTCATCATAAGGGCCCTAAGTTCAGCCCATGTCTGTGCTAGAGCAACTTCTGCACCACGATCTCTCATAACCCCGTTCCACCACATAAGGGCCCTCTTCTGGAACACACTTGAAGAAAAATCGACCTTGCGATTGTCAGGACACTGCACATGGCGGAAAGTATTCTCAATGCTCTCGAACCATTGAAGAAGCCCAGTCGCTCCCTCAGAACCACTAAACTTGAGTGGTTTAGCTGAGTTAAAACTCTTGAAATTGCATGGACCATTGTTGTTGTTGTTGGCTTGGTTCCATTGAGCAAAGAGGTTTGGAAATTGAGCAGCCATTTGCTGCGCAATGATTTCTGCCAGTCCGGCAGTCGCTATCTGGTTTTCGCGTCGAGGAGGCATTCTAAAAGAAAAACAAGAAGGAAAACAAATGAAATGGCATTGGGTAAGAATAGGATGTTACAATTACCGACCATAATCATGGTTGATGGTCATTTGTTTGAACCATGAAGCAAACAAACAACACAAAGGCTGAATCAAAGCAAATAGATCCTCATAGTGTATCGCGAAGACATGCTCGCCTATAAGTGGACACTCACCCCAAGAGTTCCCAGGTAAGAGTGACTGGTTCGATTATGTGGATTTGTACGAACACTCTAGCCTTAGACAGAAAACCCAGGGTACAGGCATTCACTCTTCCAGTTTGCACGTGTTCACACTATTTAGGACCCCAAAACTTCGACGAGAGTTTTTAAAAATTCAAAGGGGTTCAAAACCTTATAACAGAGGGTTCAAAACCTAGTAATCAATCATCCTAGAACAGATGATTAGTTTTCAAAGCGGTTTTGAAATTTATGTTCTTGTTGTGGTCGTCGCCTAAGGATAGGTGACGGTATTGTTTTATGACTAAACGCAAGTAAACTCGCGTTAGGGTCCTAAGAAGGTTATAGACTAGGTCAAAGTATTACTAATAACCTAATTCCCTATAACCATTGGCTCTGATACCAACTTTTCTGTCACACCCCGACCACGTAGAACATACAAAACGTGGCGGAAATGTCGGGGAGTGTTGTAACAGAATTAATTGTTTCAAATCCATGGCAATTGAAGTTTCGTTTTATTAATCAAACATGAAAGTTTACACTGTTTTAAACAAGAACTAAAGAGTACATAACAAAAATTAACTAGTTCTTGTCTCGTTTTAAGTCACTAAGGCACAGGTCCGCCTAAGTATGTCTTGATAAGTCCTATGCATCATCTCCTGAAAACACATGTGAAAATAGGTACGTCAGCATAAAAATGCCTATGAGATACATAGGTTTTGTGAAAACAGGATTCATGACTTATGTGACAACCCTCACTAAACCAGGTATCCGTACGACTTAATTAATAATTAATTATTGCTTAATTACTGTGCTTGCTTGAACTTGTGAATAAACTGCTACTTGAATACTGATACATGTACTTACTTGCATCATACTTTACTTGCTGTCACTACATTATTTACATGCTGAACCTTAGTGACAAACATGATGCACAAAAAGCACAGTAGCACTATAACGGATAACCTATTGAACATGCTGATAAGCCAGCATCAGGAAAACACTGCCTCTAAGGCCTGTATGAGCCAGAAATATTTTGCTACACTAGTGGTGAGTGTAGGGATATAAGGGTTGTAGAACTGCGTCTCTAGGAATAAGTCACAATGACTGGATGTGCCTAAAACGTACTCTAAGTACAAAACTCAGCACTTTACATAACAATTCAGCTTTTAGCTAACTAATAAAGTGCCAATACATGAGAAAAATATTGCTAGACACTTTCCAAAGTGTCAGGAATGAGTTGTGTCACTAAAAAGGGTATTGACGACACTTTAAAGCTTTGTTAAGCACTTTAACGGATTACTATCCAACCGAACAACCAGACTATACCCGGAACATGAAAATACTGTTATTTTCATTATTTATCTTTTTCTGAGCCAGTTAGGGTCCCTGAGTACCCTAACACCCGCTATAAAACACTACACGCAACTAACCAGGTTAAGTACCTAACTAACTAACTTAACCTAACTAATATCCTAACTATCTAGTTAGAATCGGACTAGGACCCCCCCCCCCCTCTCTAACCGTCCCCAACTAAGAGGGGACACACTTGTCCTAACTTTGATTATTATATTCATTAGTGCTTAATATCTAGCAAGCATATAATCCAATGGTTAATACTCTTGATTTTGGTCTATAAGTTCATGGTTTAACACAACATGATCATTCATCACCTTCCTCCACAAAACAACTCTCTCTCTCTCCCTAAAAGCTTTCGGCCAAACACCCCCTTGTGCATACATCCACTTTCGATTTTTGTTCATCTTATTCCAACATCATACAAGCTTCAAGGATCACGTATTAGGAGGCTTGGTGCACTCGGAGTTTGAAGGACCTCTTTATCTTGCTTTTATCCACGCGTTTTACGTCTAGATTCTTCCCTAGCCTCGAGCTAGTGGTATGTTACTTAAATCACCTTCTTGAACTATTCTAAAGTGGTTAATACGATTTGTAACGGTTAAAACTCGAAATCTTACAAGATGATACTTTAAAGTCTACTAAAAAATGCTATAAGTGTTGGATAATAGCTCATATGTTGTGTAAATGTTGTAGTAATTGGAATTTGTGATTATTTAGACCCGATCTATGTTGTGGTAGCTCGGATCATCACTTAACCCGGTTTGGTCATGATCACGAATCATGACATAAGGTTGTTTTGAATAGAACAAGGGTTAAAGGGTGAAACTCTACCACACACGAGTCATGAACTTGTGTAAAAGTGTTTTAGCTTGTACAATAGTGTTTAAAACTAGCAGATCTACGTATCTGCAAGTGGTATTTTCAAAGGACCAAGCGTTAAAGAAATCATACTTTAAAAGACGGATCTTACAAGAACGGTTTTTAAGAACACACAAGTGTGTAAACACATGTGTAACACAAAGTTTCGACAAAATAACTATTTTTGTAAAAGTTGACGAGAAGTTGTAAAGACAGAACTTCCATAAAAACGAGGTTTTTACAAAATCGGATTGTTTTATATAAAGATCCACTAAAAGTAATGAGATTACTTCACAGTTTGGATAAACCACAAGTTCATGAAGTTTATGCGATTTATGTATATATTTTGACTAGTTCGCGGTTTGAACATTGTTTTGAATGAATGATAAAAATTGTTGGGTTGATTTATAAAAGAAAATGATACGCTTGAAAGCGTGGCCACCTCCAGTTACAGGGGAAACTCTGGCGAAATTTTTCTAAAAACCTAACACTTAGAACCATTTACACTACAAGTGTTAGAATTATTTTTGACATGTTTTCGAAATATAAATTTCGCCATGACTTTATTTACTAAATATTCGGAGGTGGGATTTTCACAAAATTTAACGTGATACATAAATATATTTAGTATATATTTTTCACAACATCACTTGTATAAGTGTTTATGATTATTTTGTGAACTACGTAAATATTATTTTTAGAGTAAAAATAATATTACTAAGTATTATTTTGGGAAAATCACATGTATTAAAATATACTATTTTTGGGAAGAATATTTATATTTTGGAGTTGGAAATAAAATATATTAAGTGAGACTTAATAGTGAAATTTGAATGTTACGAACGCACATGTATTAAATCCCCCATCCTTGGGAAGGAAAATAACTACCAAGTATACAGAATGTAAACACGAAATAGTTGCCTAACTATTTCCCAAAAACTTAAACCATAAAGCTAAGGCACGGCCGTCCGTCTAATAGAGTTAGCACGTGTAGGTCGTCATACAGCTGATTGATTTGGAGGCATACTTGGTAGAGACGCACCACTGTGAGTTCATGTCCCCCTTTTCTCTAACTGTTTTCAGTTTTCTTAACTGCGGGGGTGAAATACATGTTACTTTGATTACAAGTACTTTATACACGGTATGGTTAGCGTAAGGAGGTTTACTACTTAGATCATGTGAGTGGGTAGGAGCAATATGAGGCCATTAGTCCTCATAACGGGACTGAGGGACAGGAGCGGTAGATCTATCTGGGTGTAGCGAGCCCAGCCCCAGGCCAAACTAGAAACGGACCTTGGGGTGACTTTGTCCACATACTAATGCCGTGGCGAAATCTGCTAGGTTTGAGTCTCCCTATTTGCACTTCACATATATCAGTGGCCTTGCAAACCATTGGTGATCTCAATTCCCTTATTTGCTACATACCAAGACTATTTTTATACTCACAAAGGTTTACTTACTCACTTACACATGAACTCGCTCAACATTATTGTTGATTTTTCAACTTACATGTATTTCAGGAAATTAAAGATCTGGCGCGGTATGTTATGTTTTCCCGCTGCATATGGGTTCCGAGGTCATCCGGGTTTAGGAAATGTGACTTTTTCCTGGACGAGTCACAAATCTTAAACTGCGTTCATTTCATGTTGATGTTTATGTTTTTCAAGACAATGTTTTATGTTATGAGGTTGTAAGTCCCTAAGACAATGTAATGTTACTCTGGTTTTAAAACTTAATCGTATGGATGATCTTGCATGATTTTATTTCATATAGCTTTGTTATGGTTAAGCTATGGTATTAAGAAGTCACACCAAATTATCCACGCTTCCGCAAAGCCAGGGTGTGACAGCTTGGTATCAGAGCTCTGATCATAGCGAACTAGGATTCTTTCTCGAGTCTAGACTATGATCACTAGGGCTCTCACGAAAACATTTTTACTGCATACCACTCAAGTCCAGATCCAAAACCTTTTACAAACAAATGTTGAGCACATTTTACTATTTATAGGCTCAGTCTAGAAGGGCTGAGGCTGGGTCTGAGAGGCTGAGGCTCGGTCTGAGAGATCGAGGTAGTTGGCTAGTTGGACTAGGAAGAGTAGGCTCAGTCTTGGAGGCTGAGGCTCGGTATTGGAGACCGAGGCTCGGTCTGAGAGATCGAGGTAGTTGGCTAGTTGGACTAGGAAGAGTAGGCTCAGTCTTGGAAGCTGAGGCTCGGTGTTGGAGACCGAGGCTCGATCTAAGAGGTCGAGGTAGATGATAGAGCAGTCTTAGAGACTGGGAGAAATTGGCTAGTGGGACTAGGAGAATGATTTGAATGCTTACTTGGTAACTTATGTGATTATTTGATTGTATGATTGACTGATTATTTGTGCACCTCTGTGTTTATGTTACAGACATTATGGATACCTCTGGCACTGGTGACTCAGACACCACCAGACCTAGACCTATAGTATCGGACGACCTAGAGTCTTCTGAGCATGAGGTCCACACATCCGACGTTACTAGCACGGACGAGGATGATTTCCAGCCCTTTGCCTTACCTGATGGTGCGGATGAGCTTGCTGATGGCCCTTTGGCCGGGGACCTACCGTTAGTGGAGATCCCTGCTCCCATACCCTTAGCTGTTTATCCTGCCTATGATTTACTTCTCGACGCCGACGCAGATGACGACGTCGATCTTTTTGATGACGAGCCGTTGGAGGATGAGGTTCAGGGCGAGGCCCTTCTTGCTGCTGGTGATCTTTTGATGATCGCAGATGCTCCCGCCGAGGAGTCTCCTGCTCACTCTCCGGTCCCAGACTCTTTAGAGTATGTGGCCTCCGCACCTTCACATACTCAGAGTGCGCAGCACTTTTCTCATGGATCAGATCCCGACCAGGCATCCTCTGTTGCCCCTATTCCTAGTTTTACTTTCGACCATGATGATGTGGAGGATTCCGATCCTGTCTTTCCCCCAGGATTCGACCCAGATGAGGACATAGAGTTTATACCCATGGATCAGCCTATGGAGGATCCAGTTGACCCAGTTGATCCCATCGACCCTGAGTTTGATTTTGAGATGGCTTTTGATGATCCCGAGCCTGCCGTCGCCCCTGAGCAGGCAGCCGCTCTAGACCCCATACTTGAGCATGACCCCGTACATGCTGGCATCCCTATTGAGCCTGTTATAGCAGACCCACCTGTTGATGATCTCCCCGTGGATGTTCCTTTGTTAGAGGGTGATCATGTCGTTGTTGATCCTGTTGTTCCTCTACCTATTGTTGATATACCTGTTGACCATCCTGTTGAGCACATTGCACCTGTTCACCCTTTTGTTGCTCCCCCACCTGATCCCATCCCACTAGAGCCCGAGCATGCACTGTTCGCGGCACACATGGATCCACCAGATGAGCATGCACAGCACGGTTGGATACCTGCTGATGAGGATGTTCCACCTTTTCCCCCACAGATCCCTGATACACGTCACATTGATACTTCCTTTTCAGTTCCTCAGTTTACACCTCCAGCACGAGCTGGAGAAGGTTCTTCGGCACTCCCTTTTGGGCATGTACCAGTATCAATCCCTGCTATACCACCATCTGCTACTTTTCCCACTGTTTCTCCATTTCATGTGGCACCTTTTGATCCCACCAGTGAGCCGTTCCTTTGGGCACCACACTCTACTATGCCACCGACTGACCCCTACCATTCTTTCCACATGGGGTATACTATTGAGGACGTTTTGATGACTTTTGTCGCCCAGCACGAGGCACACACGCAGCGCATTCAGGAGCTTGAGAGAGCTCAGACACCGCCGTGTCCGTGCCAGGGTCAGACCCACTCTCCATTGCAGCCCTCTCGACCTGTTCCACCAGACTATGCTGCACGCCTTTTTGCCCTGGAGCAGCAGGTTGCTTCATTCTTACGCACCCAGAGAGCCATGGAGGAGGACTGGCTCCATTTGCGCCGCTTGTTTTACACTCACTTTCCCCCTCCTCCACCGCCATCCGTGTAGAGCTCTTCAGTACCGTATAGGTAGACATTGGTGAGAAGACGGCGAATGCTTTTGACTGCACAGCATTTTTGGAGACTACATTTGATTCTGACTTTTGTTGACATGTATTTGATGCATTGACACTGATTTGATATAGTTTTTGGACTAGGGTGATGTAGCCCATAGTCGACTGATGTTGTATGACACTGTGATGTACTTGTACGCTTACTATGTGGTCTCGATATATGGCAATCGCAGTATTCTCATCATATTTGATGCTTGATTTGGTTATTTGTATTCTAGGACATGGGATGTTGTGTGATTGATGTTTGTGACATGAGATGTTGTGTGATTGATATGATTATAACATGAGATGTTATGTACTATTACTATCGTTATATACATACGCTAAAGTATGACCTGACTTATGTATTATAACTATGGCCTGACCGACGTAAACACATCTTTTAGAAGATGCCGCCGAGACGTGAGACGCACATGCCTACCAATGAGGCAGAACTCCAGCAAATTATCGTTGCTGCCATTGCACAATACGCCGCCTCTCAAGGAGGGACTAGTGGAAGCAACTCTGGCAACACTGGCAACAACAATAATCCACCTCATGGTAATACTAAGTCATTTAGACCTACCATGACCTAAATGGATATCTTTAGCAATGATGCTAATGCCGATCGTATGTTATAACATATGTGCAGGATGCACCTACAAGCAGTTTCTAGACTGCAAACCGGTCAACTTTGATGGCACAGGAGGTGTTGTCGCCTTTGTTCGTTGGGCCGAGAAAACTGAATCTGTTCTTCGCATGAGCAAATGCGCGCTAGATCAGCAAGTCACCTATATCTCAGGGCTATTCTTGGATGGAGCCCTCTCTTGGTGGAATTTGCAAGTACAGACACTTGGTGAAGCTGCTGCCTACGCGCTAACCTGGACCGAACTGAAGGAACTTATGCGCAAAAAGTACTGCTCTCGCGCGGAAATCCAAAGATTGGAAACCGAGTTCTGGCACTTGAAAATGGACGGTCCGAAGATCGCAGAATACGTTCAAAGGTTCCATGACTTATCGCATGTGGTACCCTACATGGTCACTCTGGAGTTCAAGCGGATTGAACGTTTCATTTGGGGATTAGCTCCTCAAATCATAAGCATGGTAACCTCATCCAAGCCTGTGACCATTACTGAGGCGATCGATTTGAGCGTGGCTCTCACAGAGGAGGCCATTCGCCTGAACAAGTTTGATGATGCTGAGCTTAAGAAGAAAGAGACTCACGTCGAGTCATCAGGTGGTTAAGAAAGGAAGATCAGGCACGCCAGCTCAGGTTACAGCTGGTAGTGGAAAGAAAGGAAAAGGATATCAGGGCACCCAGCCCAAGTGTAACACCTGTCAACGCCACCATACTGGCCATTGTAGTGTGAAAGTATGCGAAGCATGTGGAAAGCCGGGCCACTTGAAGGATTCTTGTTGGGCTAGTGCCGGCCGGGGAGGCCAAGGAGGACGTGGGAATAGGAATAATAATCGTGGTGGTATTGGAAATCGCCCGCAAGGGAACAATGGAGGAAACGGGAATCGAGGTAACTATGCGAATCAAACCGGCAATGCGAACCAAAACAACAACCAAGCTGGAAATGGAGGTGGAAACGGGCAAAGACTTGGATGCTTTAACTGCGGCGATATTGGGCATTTTAAGAAGAACTGCCTAGAGTTAAACCAAGCCCGTGGAAGAGTGTTCCAAATCGAAGCAAGGGAAGCGCGCCAGGACCCCAATGTCGTTACTGGTACATTCCCTGTAAATCAACGCTATGCATCCGTTTTATTTGATACTGGTGCCGATTATAGCTTCGTGTCGTTAGAATTTAAGAATATGCTTGGTTTAGCCGCTGATAAGTTAGACATTCCCTACTCAATCGAATTGGCTAATGGGAAGTTAGTAGAAGCCAATGAAGTTATCAGAGGCTGTGTGATCGAATTGGGAGAGCGCGAGTTTGCTTTGGATCTACTACCAGTCCAGCTGGGGAGCTTTGACGTAGTGGTAGGAATGGATTGGTTATCAGGCAACAAAGCTGAGATAGTTTGTCACGAAAAGATTGTTCGTATCCCAACCGAAGATGGCGAAACAATTGTGGTTCACGGAGAGAAGCGTGATACGCCGTTAAGAATTATCAGCTGCCTGAAAGGGCGAAAGTGTTTGCAGAAGGGATGTGTTGCCTTCCTGGCACACATTGTGGATAAGAAGGCTGCTGAGCCAAGAATCAAAGACATCCCTGTCGTGAGGGAATACCCAGAAGTCTTCCCAGAAGACTTACCTAGACTGCCACCTCAGAGACAAGTAGAGTTCCGCATTGACTTAGTTCCAGGCGCCGCGCCCATGGCTAAGGCACCTTATAGACTTGCTCCGTCTGAGATGCAGGAACTGTCGACACAACTTCAAGAGTTGTTAGACAAGGGTTTTATCCGACCAAGCTTCTCGCCTTGGGGAGCTCCGGTCCTGTTTGTCAAAAAGAAGGACGGTAGTTATCGTATGTGCATCGACTACAGAGAATTGAACAAGCTAACGATCAAGAATAGATATCCTCTGCCAAGAATCGATGATCTGTTTGATCAACTGCAAGGCTCAAGCTTTTATTCAAAGATCGATCTTCGATCTGGATACCATCAGTTAAGGATGCAAGAGGAGAGTATCCCGAAGACAGCCTTCAGAACTCGTTACAGACACTACGAGTTCCTTGTTATGCCGTTTGGTTTGACAAACGCACCTGCAGTCTTTATGGACTTGATGAATAGAGTTTGCAAGCCGTGCTTGGACAAGTTCGTGATTGTGTTTATCGATGACATCTTGATCTATTCAAGAACAAAGGCCGAGCACGAACAGCATCTAAGAGCTATTTTGGAGCTGCTAAAGAAGGAACAGTTGTATGCCAAATTCTCCAAGTGCGAATTTTGGCTACGTGAAGTCCAATTCCTTGGACACGTGGTAAATGGAGATGGAATCCACGTGGATCCAACAAAGATCGAAGCGATCAAGAATTGGGAAACGCCAAAGACGCCAACCGAGATTCGACAATTCTTGGGTTTGGCTGGCTACTATCGAAGGTTCATTGAGGACTTTTCGAAGATCGCTCAACCATTGACGCTCCTCACGCAGAAAGATAAGAAGTTTGATTGGGAAATCAAACAGGAGGAAGCATTCCAGATATTGAAGGATAAGCTCTGCAATGCGCCAATCTTAGCACTACCAGAAGGTACAGATGATTTCGTGGTATACTGTGACGCTTCACACCAAGGATTGGGTTGCGTGTTGATGCAACGCCAAAAGGTTATTGCTTACGCATCGCGTCAACTGAAAGTGCACGAAAAGAACTATACCACACATGATTTGGAGCTTGGCGCAGTGGTTTTTGCATTAAAGATCTGGAGACACTACCTTTATGGTACAAAGTGTACAATCTTTACAGATCACAAGAGCCTACAGCACATATTCAACCAGAAGGAGTTGAATATGAGGCAAAGACGATGGGTTGAGTTGCTGAACGATTATGACTGCGAGATAAAGTATCATCCAGGGAAGGCGAATGTGGTCGCCGATGCCCTAAGTCGGAAGGAGAGGATCAAGCCCATAAGGGTTAGGGCTTTAGAAATGATTATCCGAACCGATCTTTCCTTGCGCATTCGTGCCGCGCAGAAAGAAGCTCTCAAGGAAGGAAACCTTGAAGAAGAATATCTCCGTGGGATGGAGAAGCTACTGGTACCAAATGAAGACGGAACGTTATGCTTCGAGAAAAGGATTTGGGTTCCTCTGTTTGGTGGTTTAAGGAAGGTTATTTTCGATGAAGCTCACAAGTCACGGTACTCTATCCATCCTGGAGCGGATAAGATGTACCAAGATCTCAAAGATTATTATTGGTGGCCTAGGTTGAAAGGCGATGTTGCTGTTTATGTGAGCAAATGTTTAACATGCGCTAAGGTTAAAGCCGAATACCAGAAGCCTTCAGGACTTCTGCAACAACCCGAGATTCCCAAGTGGAAATGGGAACAAATCTCCATGGATTTTATTACGAAATTGCCAAGAACGCCAAGAGGCCATGACACTATTTGGGTAATAGTGGATCGATTAACGAAGTCATCACACTTCTTACCTATCAGAGAGAAGGATAATACGAGCAAATTGGCCGAAATTTACATGAGAGAGATCGTCGCACGTCATGGAGTACCTCTCTCAATCATCTCTGATAGAGACGGAAGGTTTGTGTCAAGGATATGGCAATCCTTCCAAGAAGCCTTTGGCTCACAATTGAATCTGAGCACTGCGTTTCATCCGCAAACTGACGGTCAGAGCGAGCGAACGATACAGACTTTGGAAGACATGCTGAGAGCGTGTGTTATGGATTTGGGCGGTAGCTGGGACAAACATTTGCCTTTGGTCGAATTTTCGTACAACAGCTACCACACCAGTATTGGTGTCGCGCCATTTGAAGCCCTTTACGGACGCAAGTGCCGATCACCACTATGTTGGGCTGACGCAGGTGATAGGCAGCTTGCTGGTCCCGAAATCGTCCAAGAGACGACAGACAAGATTGCGCAGATGCTAAAACGCATCGAAGCAGCTCGCCACAGACAGAAGGCCTATGCGGATCCAAACCGGAAACATGTGGAATTCCAAGTTGGAGAAATGGTGTTATTGAAAGTTTCACCCTGGAAGGGTGTGGCACGCTTCGGAAAGCGTGGGAAGTTAAATCCGCGCTACATTGGTCCTTTCAGAATTCTGGAAAGAATAGGACTAGTAGCATACAAGTTGGACCTACCTGCTGAACTCCATTCAGTCCACGATACATTTCATGTATCCAACCTAAAGAAAAGTCCAACTCAAGATGACATTGCCATTCCTATCGACGAGATCCATGTTGACGACACGCTCCATTTCGTTGAAGAACCGGTGGAGGTTACGGATTGGAAAGTAAACAAGACCCGCCGGAGCAGTGTCAAGCTCGTCAAAGTTCGTTGGAATGCCAGACACGGTCCTGAGTACACCTGGGAGCGTGAGGACCAGATGAAAGAGAAATACCCCCACCTTTTTCCTAAGAACCCTGCATCTACAAGCAGAACTTAAATTTCGGGACGAAATTTATTTAACGGGGGGAGAATGTGACAACCCTCACTAAACCAGGTATCTGTATGACTAAATTAATAATTAATTATTGCTTAATTATTGTGCTTGCTTGAACTTGTGAATAAACTGCTACTTGAATACTGATACATGTACTTACTTGCATCATACTTTACTTGCTGTCACTACATTATTTACATGCTGAACCTTAGTGACAAACATGATGCACAAAAAGCACAGTAGCACTATAACGGATAACCTATTGAACATGCTGATAAGCCAGCATCAGGCAAACACTGCCTCTAAGGCCTGTATGAGCCAGAAATATTTTGCTACACTAGTGGTGAGTGTAGGGATATAAGGGTTGTAGAACTGCGTCTCTAGGAATAAGTCACAATGACTGGATGTGCCTAAAACGTACTCTAAGTACAAAACTCAGCACTTTACATAACAATTCAGCTTTTAGCTAACTAATAAAGTGCCAATACATGAGAAAAATATTGCTAGACACTTTCCAAAGTGTCAGGAATGAGTTGTGTCACTAAAAAGGGTATTGACGACACTTTAAAGCTTTGTTAAGCACTTTAACGGATTACTATCCAACCGAACAACCGGACTATACCCGGAACATGAAAATATTGTTATTTTCATTATTTATCTTTTTCTGAGCCAGTTAGGGTCCCTGAGTACCCTAACACCCGCTATAAAACACTACACGCAACTAACCAGGTTAAGTACCTAACTAACTAACTTAACCTAACTAATATCCTAACTATCTAGTTAGAATCGGACTAGGACCCCCCCCCCCCCCTCTCTAACCGTCCCCAACTAAGAGGGGACACACTTGTCCTAACTTTGATTAGTATATTCATTAGTGCTTAATATCTAGCAAGCATATAATCCAATGGTTAATACCCTTGATTTTGGTCTATAAGTTCATGGTTTAACACAACATGATCATTCATCACCTTCCTCCACAAAACAACTCTCTCTCTCTCCCTAAAAGCTTTCGGCCGAACACCCCCTTGAGCATACATCCACTTTCGATTTTTGTTCATCTTATTCCAACATCATACAAGCTTCAAGGATCACGTATTAGGAGGCTTGGTGCACTCGGAGTTTGAAGGACCTCTTTATCTTGCTTTTATCCACGCGTTTTACGTCTAGATTCTTCCCTAGCCTCGAGCTAGTGGTATGTTACTTAAATCACCTTCTTGAACTATTCTAAAGTGGTTAATACGATTTGTAACGGTTAAAACTCGAAATCTTACAAGATGATACTTTAAAGTCTACTAAAAAATGCTATAAGTGTTGGATAATAGCTCATATGTTGTGTAAATGTTGTAGTAATTGGAATTTGTGATTATTTAGACCCGATCTATGTTGTGGTAGCTCGGATCATCACTTAACCCGGTTTGGTCATGATCACGAATCATGACATAAGGTTGTTTTGAATAGAACAAGGGTTAAAGGGTGAAACTCTACCACACACGAGTCATGAACTTGTGTAAAAGTGTTTTAGCTTGTACAATAGTGTTTAAAACTAGCAGATCTACGTATCTACAAGTGGTATTTTCAAAGGACCAAGCGTTAAAGAAATCATACTTTAAAAGACGGATCTTACAAGAACGGTTTTTAAGAACACACAAGTGTGTAAACACATGTGTAACACAAAGTTTCGACAAAATAACTATTTTTGTAAAAGTTGACGAGAAGTTGTAAAGACGGAACTTCCATAAAAACGAGGTTTTTACAA
The DNA here is from genome assembly GCA_030545235.1 of Helianthus tuberosus. Classification (NCBI taxonomy): domain Eukaryota; kingdom Viridiplantae; phylum Streptophyta; class Magnoliopsida; order Asterales; family Asteraceae; genus Helianthus; species Helianthus tuberosus. The sequence continues at coordinate 68,945,791 of CM060445.1, read as the reverse complement.
AATCGGATTGTTTTATATAAAGATCCACTAAAAGTAATGAGATTACTTCACAGTTTGGATAAACCACAAGTTCATGAAGTTTATGCGATTTATGTATATATTTTGACTAGTTCGCGGTTTGAACATTGTTTTGAATGAATGATAAAAATTGTTGGGTTGATTTATAAAAGAAAATGATACGCTTGAAAGCGTGGCCACCTCCAGTTACAGAGGAAACTCTGGCGAAATTTTTCTAAAAACCTAACACTTAGAACCATTTACACTACAAGTGTTAGAATTATTTTTGACATGTTTTCGAAATATAAATTTCGCCATGACTTTATTTACTAAATATTCGGAGGTGGGATTTTCACAAAATTTAACGTGATACATAAATATATTTAGTATATATTTTTCACAACATCACTTGTATAAGTGTTTATGATTATTTTGTGAACTACGTAAATATTATTTTTAGAGTAAAAATAATATTACTAAGTATTATTTTGGGAAAATCACATGTATTAAAATATACTATTTTTGGGAAGAATATTTATATTTTGGAGTTGGAAATAAAATATATTAAGTGAGACTTAATAGTGAAATTTGAATGTTACGAACGCACATGTATTAAATCCCCCATCCTTGGGAAGGAAAATAACTACCAAGTATACAGAATGTAAACACGAAATAGTTGCCTAACTATTTCCCAAAAACTTAAACCATAAAGCTAAGGCACGACCGTCCGTCTAATAGAGTTAGCACGTGTAGGTCGTCATACAGCTGATTGATTTGGAGGCATACTTGGTAGAGACGCACCACTGTGAGTTCATGTCCCCCTTTTCTATAACTGTTTTCAGTTTTCTTAACTGCGGGGGTGAAATACATGTTACTTTGATTACAAGTACTTTATACACGGTATGGTTAGCGTAAGGAGGTTTACTACTTAGATCATGTGAGTGGGTAGGAGCAATATGAGGCCATTAGTCCTCATAACGGGACCGAGGGACAGGAGCGGTAGATCTATCTGGGTGTAGCGAGCCCAGCCCCAGGCCAAACTAGAAACGGACCTTGGGGTGACTTTGTCCACATACTGATGCCGTGGCGAAATCTGCTAGGTTTGAGTCTCCCTATTTGCACTTCACATATATCAGTGGCCTTGCAAACCATTGGTGATCTCAATTCCCTTATTTGCTACATACCAAGACTATTTTTATACTCACAAAGGTTTACTTACTCACTTACACATGAACTCGCTCAACATTATTGTTGATTTTTCAACTTACATGTATTTCAGGAAATTAAAGATCTGGCGCGGTATGTTATGTTTTCCCGCTGCATATGGGTTCCGAGGTCATCCGGGTTTAGGAAATGTGACTTTTTCCTGGACGAGTCACAAATCTTAAACTGCGTTCATTTAATGTTGATGTTTATGTTTTTCAAGACAATGTTTTATGTTATGAGGTTGTAAGTCCCTAAGACAATGTTATGTTACTCTGGTTTTAAAACTTAATCGTATGGATGATCTTGCATGATTTTATTTCATATAGCTTTGTTATGGTTAAGCTATGGTATTAAGAAGTCACACCAAATTATCCACGCTTCCGCAAAGCCAGGGTGTGACAACTTATGTTTGAGAAAATGTTTAGTCATGAACCTTGTAATTTGCTTTGTCTTGTAAATCATTTGAAAAACGATAAGATCAGATGATATGTATAAATAAGAGAATAATGTATGGTTAAATGAAGAACCATGTAAAATGAGTTTGTATAAGATAAGTTGTTTGTAAATCAATGTCTTGTGAAAAGTATGTTATTTGTATAAAATATTATATGTCTCAAATTGAAATGATTCAAATAACGCTACAATATGTGATATCATACAAACACTTATATATAGGAAGTACCAGCGGCGTATCCACCGTGCTTGTATCATATTACATACGCCTCGTTACTTAAATCACTTACTCAAACAAACACCAAGATGAAATGTTTAACAATCGTAGAAATGTTTATGTATAGTCAAATGTCTATTGTCAAATGTAAATAGTTACAAACGGTTCATAATCAAAGGGTTACGACGGTTCAAATAGTCAAATGGTTACAACGGTTCAAAATGTAGTATAGTGTGTTCATATGCTGGATGAGCATATGCAACAGAAATGCAATGTAAAACAATGTACTAAGTATGCATGTAATGGACATACATAGCATAAGTGTAATGTAAAACAATGTACTAAGTATGCACGTAATGGACATACATAGCATAAGTGTAATGTAAAACAATGTACTAAGTATGCACGTAATGGACATACATAGCATAAGTGTAATGTAAAACAATGTACTAAGTATGCACACAATGGGCGTACATAGCATGAAATGTATTGTAAAGTGATGTACTAAGTATGCACACAATGGGCATACATAGCATAAAATGTATTGAAATCATGTACTATAAATGTACTAATAAACATAGCAAGTATATGATGTGAAAACAGGAAAGCATGAAAGTAACAAGTAGGCACATGTGTTTCACCCCAAAACAGTTTGAAAACGGTAAAAGAGGGGTCTATGTACTCACTTGAGATTGATTAGTAGTCCTTGAGTAACAACCAAACAATGCTAGAGATCACGGATATTAAACGGCACCTAATATAGGTAACTATGTTAATAAACCGGACCTAAATCGGAGGATTAGATAGAATGAGGGTTCGTAAACCAAACGAGTATGGAGACTCGTCTCATATTGTTTAACAAAGCCTACATACTAAATGAAACCTAACCTAAGTGCTTATGACCCATCACGACCCGTTTAGGTAGCTTATGCTACTTTAACGCGTTGTTCGCGTGAAACGCGTTTGGACCGCCTAACTAGTCCTATGACAAGTAAAATATACCTTAACATATCTAATATTGTTACCAAATCAGTTTAGATACCAAAAGTACATGATTTCATTACATTTCATGCTATGTATGCCCATTGTGTGCGTACTTAGTACATTGTTTTACATTACATTTGTGACACCCCAGGAAAACCAGGAAAAACATGCAACTTAACTAGCTTCCTCAGTGAGTACGTACCAAATTTCGGGACGAAATTTCTTTCAACTTGGGGATAATGTGACAACTCGTATTTCGGAACCTATCTTTGTACCTTGATGTAACATATGTGAACACTGTGTGATTATATGAACCTTGTGGATTGATTAAATGTTATGTTGTTATGTTGTGTAATAATGTGTATTGTATATTAATTAACAAACCGATCGCACAACACTATTCGAATCGCACAAGCCCTTGGGCTTTGATCCTTTACAACTCTCGGCCCACTCCTCACTTAAATCGAATGAACAGCCCATAGTGGTGGGTTCGGCCCACCTCTCACATACGTAACCTCATGAGAAAATCAACACTTCTCATTTGTTGCAAAAATCACAAAACATAGCAAAACCCTAGTGCTCTCTCTCTCTCTCTCCCTCACAAACCCAACGGCAGCCAAACATCCTCTCCATAGAAGATCTTTCATTTTTCGGATCAATCCTTGTTCCTCCTTTAACCAGTTAGTGTTATGTTGCGATTCGATTGTATGTTTGATATACTCTTTCATGATGTTTTATGGATGAGTTATGGTTGATTTATGTTAGGAATAGATGATAGGCGGCTCACATGTATAGCATTGTAGATCAACATAGGGTTGTATTTGATGTTGTAAATGATGGAGAAAACCAAATGCTTGATTGAATTGGCTGTTATGCTTTATGTTTCGGATTGTTAATCATATGATGATGTTAATCGGCTAGCATGATTTGTTGTAGCATAATGATTAGGATTAAACATATGTAACCGGTTGTATGTTCATGTAATCGGCTGTGACATGTTACGATTAGGATGAATTATTGTGTTGTCATAATCGGATGCATGCTAGTGATCAAGATTCATGTTAATATGTTTAAGAATAAGATGATGAAAACCCTAGAATGATGAACAAGTTTGAATGCTAATATGAATATGCCATGAACATTTGAAAGATGCTGTGTTTGATCCATTTGATTAGAATTGTAGACAACAAAACATGTTTACGTTATTTGATTGGGCAGTACACAATTCCATGAAATCGAAATGCTATTGGATAAGTACAATGTATGCAGGTCTTCAAGAAACAGCAGGTGATGGGAGTCGAGACCCTTGGTTTCGACTCGAGACCATCGAACTACAACCCGAGACCGCAGTGATTGCGACTCGAGACCATATACGTGATAACTCGAGACAACGGTTGTGGGTCCGGTTGCGACTCGAGACCGTCTAGTCTCGACTAGTACATGCATGACTCGAGACCTCCACAGTTGCGACTCGAGAACTCGTAGGCTATAACTCGAGACCGCACAGTCTCGACTCGAGATCTCTTGTCTCGACTCGAGACCACGAACACATACTCGCTGATTTGGACTTGCACATTGTTACGGGCTTAGGTGATTGGGCTGTACTGTGGGCTTTGTTTGCTACATGATTCCTACTGTTGAACTAAGCACTGTTGTTGAACTGCCATGCTAGACGTGTATGCCATGATCGTTACTTGCGTACAATACGTGTAGAACATACGTGCACTACTTGAATATGAACCTGACTTGAATGGTATCTATGTTAGGACGTGGTTGACCACTTATAGCTTGACCGACTTTCTGTATATCTGCCGAGCAAACCAAGGTGAGTTCACACTTTCTTCAAAGCATGGGATTCCCAGGGTTGGGAATGGGGTTAAGGAACATGGATTCCTCGTCCTTTCTTGGGTTGGACAGTATTGGTTCAGGAATATAATTCCTCGTCCTCATGGACAGATAAATCGTAGTAGACCAAAACTCTATCACGAAGTCCCTCCTTTTTATATCGACTTAATCGTCGGGCCAATGGCGAGCGGGTCATTAGTTAGATAGCGCTATTTAGGTCTGACAAGCCTCACACCGTGCCGCAGAGGACGGGCGTGAACTAATGGATCTGGGCACGTCGATGATGATAGACCTTGACAGTTCAGGGCACTTAAACATAACTACAGTCAGTAGTCGATATGGTAACGAGTCTAGTGTATACATGGGGTAGCCCCCACGGCCGAAACGCCAGATAACTAACACGGGGTAGCCCCCATGGCTGGATTGCCAGAGTAAATGGGTTAAACAAATCACGTTTTCAACTATGGGGTAACCCCCACGGCAGGATGCCAGTTAAAGGAAACAACTTAAAACGAACACCCAACAGTGAACTCACTCAACTTGTTGTTGACTCGTTACTACATGCTTTGCAGGACAATAGGTACTTAGCTGGAGCTTGCATGGGGAAGAGTCGTTGTGGGACATGGACAGCTGTGTGCCATGTTAAACTTTGGAACAATTAAACTTATGCTTTGGAGATAAACGTTATGCTTCCGCTTGCAACTTAAACTATGTTTTGTTTGGACACCAATTGTATTGGTTGGATTTTTATAATCGCTTACATGCTTGTTCAATATGATTGGTGGCTGGATCCTGGTCAGTCACGCCTCCAAGCGGTGATACTCCGCAGGTGGATTTTGGGGGTGTGACAGATTGGTATCAGAGCCATTGGTTATAGTGAACTTGGTTTTAATAAGGGAAAACGTTTTTGTTAAAACCAGACTATAACCTGTACAGTGCTCTACGATCCACAACGACGCTTCACTCCACGTGCAAGGCTCGACAATCTAGGTGATATGGTTTATGTTCTGTTACCTACTTGCTAGATTTCATAGAACTATGCTCATGGTATGCTTAGATAAACGTAGCAACTATAGCAGGTAAACACATATGTACTTGCTTCCTTCTGTCACTCCGCCCTTACACACATTCTCGACGCCTTTCCTATTTGTGCTTCCTTCGATGTGAAGATCATGAGGGAACGTGTGAAGCTAACTCAAGCCAGTTGACGGCTCTTATCAACAAACAAGACACGGCAGCACTCGCAGCCGCTCAGGCAGGAGGTATAACCTGCTATTACGAACCTACCCTAGGATGTTAGATCCTACTCTCGTGAACCAACCTTTGTGTTTAACTTTATCCCGTCCTTGTGTACTCAACGGGCCGGCATGCCCAGTCACCCGTATGCATGTTTAAGACATTCATGGACTGTCGCCCTAGTACTTTCAGCGGCACTGAAGGAGCCGTAGATCTCCTCCACTGGTTCGAGAAGCTCGAATCGTTCTTCAAAATGTGGAAATGTCCTGAAGCTTGCAGGGGGAAGTACGCTACTGGAACCCTCGAAGGCACTGCGCTAACTTGGTGGAACGCGCACGTTCAGATGCTGGGACTGGCGGCTGCTAATGCCACCCCATGGAATGATTTTTAAGGAACTGATCAAACGTGAATGTTGTAGTCGTGATGACATCCACAAGTTGGAAATGGAGTTCTTTAACCTGAAGGTGACGGGGCCAGAGATAGAAGCGTACACGAAACGATCCGACAAACTGGTAGTGTTGTGCCCGACTATGGTGGATCCTCCCATCAAGCGCATTGAGCTGTACCTCAAAGGCTTAGTACCAGAGATTCAAAACCATGTGACTGCTGCTAACCTTGCAACCATCCAGGATGTTACTCGTTTTGCTCATCGTCTCGCAGACCAGGCAGTGGAACAGAACAAGCTGCCTAAGCGTGTTGGTGCTACTACTGCTACTACTACTTCTGCTACTCCCGGTGACAACAAACGGAAGTGGGATGGAGCTTCAAGCAAAGGTTCGACTTCTGTTCAATCTCAGTAGTAGCAGAGAAGGACTGACGACTACAAGAGCCCTAGTTAGCATCATTTTGGTAATCGAAGTCAGGGTGGATACAGGGGAAACCACCCTAAGTGCAATCGATGTAACCTACACCACAGCGGGCCATGCACCAGGGGAAACTGCCGCCGGTGCAACAAGCCAGGTCACGCCGCCAAGGACTGCAGAAGCTTATATCCCGCAAACCAGAATCGTCAGCAACAACAAGCTCAACAGAATCCACGCCAGCAGCAGCAAGGTAACAACAAAGGATGCTTTCAGTGTGGAGCTGAAGGCCACTTCAAGAAAGATTGTCCCCAACTGAACAGGAACTAGAACAACAACAACAACAATAATCAGGGGAATGGTAACAATGGGGACAACAACAACAACAATGGTGCCAGGGGGCGGGTGTTCGTGATTGGTCAAGGCGAAGCAAGGAATGACCCCAACGTTGTGACGGGTAAGTTCCTTCTCGACGACTTTTATGTTACAGTTTTATTTGATTCAGGAGCCAATACTAGCTACGTGTCACTAGAAGTTAGTCAAATGCTTAAGCGTATTCCAACACCCTTGAACAACAAGCACACTGTAGAGCTAGCAAATGGTAAGAGTTTAGAGGCCGCACACGTAGTCAAGGGTTGTAAACTTATTCTCGCTAACCAGACCTTCTCTATCGACCTTATTCCCATCGTCTTGGGTAGTTTCGACGTTGTCATTGGGATGGATTGGTTATCCCAACACCGAGCAGAGATTCTTTGCAACGAGAAGATTGTTCGTATTCCTGGTTCCGGTGGTGAATCTCTCATGATTCGTGGCGACAAGAGGGGTGCTGTTGAGAACATCATCTCTCTCCTTAAGGCCCAAAAGTATTTGAGAAAGGGCCACATCGCTATCTTGGCTCTTGTTACGGACACCTCGAAGAAAGAGAAGAAGCTAGAAGATTTTCCGATTGTACGCGACTGTCCTGAGGAATTACCCGGCCTTCCGCCTCATCGCCAGGTCGAGTTTCAGATTGAACTAGCTCCTGGAGCTGCGCCTATAGCTCGTGCACCTTATCGTTTAGCTCCATCAGAGTTGGAAGAACTCTCTACGCAACTACAAGAACTCTTGGATAAGGGTTTTATTCGTCCTAGCTCATCGCCCTGGGGAGCCCCAGTGCTATTTGTGAAGAAGAAGGACGGTACCTTTAGAATGTGTATCGACTATCGTGAACTCAACAAGGTAACCGTGAAGAATCGTTATCCTCTACCACGTATTGACGACTTGTTCGACCAGCTGCAAGGGTCAAGCTACTATTCAAAGATTGATTTGAGATCGGGATATCACCAGCTGAGAGTCCGAGAAGAGGACGTCTCCAAACAGCTTTCAGAACTCGTTATGGACACTATGAGTTCTTGGTCATGCCTTTTGGGCTGACAAACGTACCTGCGATTTTCATGGACTTGATGAATCGAGTGTGCAAGCCTTACCTGGACAAGTTTGTTATAGTCTTCATCGATGACATCCTGATCTATTCTAAGAGTCAGGAGGGACACGAGCAACATCTACGACTTATTTTGGAACTTCTTCGAGCAGAACAGCTATACGCCAAGTTTTCAAAATGTGACTTCTGGCTTCGTGAAGTCCATTTCTTAGGCCATGTGGTGGACAAGGATGGGATTCACGTTGATCCATCCAAGGTAGACTCAATTAAGAACTGGCCTGCACCTCGTACACCAACAGAAATTCACTAATTCTTGGGTTTGGCAGGTTACTACAGGAGATTCATAAAGGATTTTTCTTAGATTGCACAGCCTCTCACCTCACTAACGCAGAAAGGCGTTGTTTATCGATGGGGAAATGCACAGGAATTAGCATTTCAGCATTTAAAGGATAGACTTTGCAGCGCACCTATCCTTTCATTGCCAGAGGGCACAGACGACTTCGTGGTCTACTGCGACGCATCAATTCAGGGTCTTGGTTGTGTACTGATGCAACGGGATAAGGTTATAGCCTACGCCTCACGCCAACTTAAAGTTCATGAAAGAAACTACACTACGCATGACTTAGAGCTGGGAGCTGTTGTTTTTGCACTTAAGATATGGCGACATTACTTGTACGGTACCAAGTGTGCCATCTACACCGACCACAGGAGCCTTGAGCATATCTTCAAACAGAAGGAACTGAATATGTGACAACGACGATGGGTCGAGTTATTAAACGATTACGAATGTGCAATCAAGTACCATCCTGGCAAAGCCAATGTTGTGGCCGATGCCCTTAGTCGAAAGGACACTGCGCCCAAGCGCGTACGAGCTTTACAACTCACTATACAGTCTATTCTTCCTTCTCAGATACGAGATGCTCAGGTAGAGGCATTAAAACCAGAAAACATCAGGGCTGAAGCCCTACGTGGTTCAAGGCTACGCTTAGAACAAAAGGAAGACGGTGCTTACTACGTCACAGGACGTATTTGGGTCCCACTCTATGGCAACCTACGAGAGCTTGTGATGGATGAGGCACACAAGTCTCGCTACTCAGTACATCTTGGTTGGATAAGATGTACCACGATATCAAAACTACGTATTGGTGGCCTAGCATGAAGGCCCACATAGCAACTTACGTCAGCAAGTGTTTGACTTGTGCGAGAGTCAAGGCGGAATATCAGAAACCATCAGGCCCACTTCAACAACCCGAGATACCACAATGGAAATGGGAGCAAATTTCCATGGATTTTTTCACTGGCCTGCCTATATCTCAACGTGGTAATGATACTATTTGGGTGATCGTGGATCGACTCACAAAGTCTGCTCACTTCTTGGCTATCAAGGAAACGGATAAGTTCTCCACACTAGCAGACGTATATCTTAGGGAAGTTGTCTCGAGGCACGGAGTGCCCACCTCTATTATCTCGAATCGAGATGCACGTTTTACTTCAGAACTGTGGCAAGCAATGCACAAGTCCTTTGGCTCACGTCTAGATATGAGCATAGCTTATCACCCGCAAACGGATGGGCAGTCTGAACACACCATCCAGACTCTAGAAGACATGCTTAGGGCATGTGTAATCAATTTCGGCAATGGCTGGGAAAAGCATCTGCCACTTGTGGAATTTTCATACAATAACAGCTACCACACCAGCATTAAAGCTACTCCGTTTGAGGCATTGTACGGGCGTAAATGCCGGTCACCTCTTTGTTGGGCAGAGGCGGGGGATAGTCAGATCACTGGCCCAGAACTTGTGGTAGACACAACAGAACGAATTGCTCAAATTCGACAACGAATGGCGGCAGCTCGTGACCGTCAGAAAAATCTACGCCGATAAGGGCAGGAAACCACTAGAGCTCCAGGTTGGAGAGCGAGTACTACTCAAAGTTTCACCCTAGAGGGGTATGGTTTGTTTGGGTAAACGAAGAAAACTTAACCCACGATACGTTGGACTTTTCGAAGTCATTGAGAAATAGGCAAGGAGGCCTACAAACTGAACTTACCAGCAGAACTCAGTGCAGTTCACAACGTTTTCCACGTGTCGAATCTGAAGAAGTGTCTGTCAGATGAGACCCACATAATTCCTCTGAAGGAACTCACTATCGACGAGCAGTTACGATTCGTCGAGGAACCAGTTGCAATCACGGACCGGGATGTTAAGGTCCTCGAGAACACTAGAATACCTCTCGTTCGAGTTCGTTGGAACTCACGTCGCGGCCCAGAGTTCACCTGGGAACGCGAAGATCAGATGAAACAAAAGTATCCCCAACTATTCACAAACAGTACAACCACTACTGAGGCTGAAGCTACGGAATTTTGGGACGAAATTCCAGATCAACGAGGGGAGGATGTGACACCCCAGGAAAACCAGGAAAAACATGCAACTTAACTAGCTTCCTCAGTGAGTACGTACCAAATTTCGGGACGAAATTTCTTTCAACTTGGGGATAATGTGACAACTCGTATTTCGGAACCTATCTTTGTACCTTGATGTAACATATGTGAACACTGTGTGATTATATGAACCTTGTGGATTGATTAAATGTTATGTTGTTATGTTGTGTAATAATGTGTATTGTATATTAATTAACAAACCGATCGCACAACACTATTCGAATCGCACAAGCCCTTGGGCTTTGATCCTTTACAACTCTCAGCCCACTCCTCACTTAAACCGAATGAACAGCCCATAGTGGTGGGTTCGGCCCACCTCTCACATACGTAACCTCATGAGAAGATCAACACTTCTCATTTGTTGCAAAAATCACATAACATAGCAAAACCCAAGTGCTCTCTCTCTCTCTCTCCCTCACAAACCCGACGGCAGCCAAACATCCTCTCCATAGAAGATCTTTCATTTTTCGGATCAATCCTTGTTCCTCCTTTAACCAGTTAGTGTTATGTTGCGATTCAATTGTATGTTTGATATGTTCTTTCATGATGTTTTATAGATGAGTTATGGTTGATTTATGTTAGGAATAGATGATTGGCGGCTCACATGTATAGCATTGTAGATCAACATAGGGTTGTATTTGATGTTGTAAATGATGGAGAAAACCGAATACTTGATTGAATCGGCTGTTATGCTTTATGTTTCGGATTGTTAATCATATGATGATGTTAATCGGCTAGCATGATTTGTTGTAGCATAATGATTAGGATTAAACATATGTAACCGGTTGTATGTTCATGTAATCGGCTGTGACATGTTACGATTAGGATGAATTATTGTGTTGTCATAATCGGATGCATGCTAGTGATCAAGATTCATGTTAATATGTTTAAGAATAAGATGATGAAAACCCTAGAATGATGAACAAGTTTGAATGCTAATATGAATATGCCATGAACATTTGAAAGATGTTGTGTTTGATCCATTTGATTAGACTTGTAGACAACAAAACATGTTTAAGTTATTTGATTGGGCAGTACACAATTCCATGAAATCGAAATGCTATTGGATAAGTACAATGTATGCAGGTCTTCTAGAAACAGCAGGTGATGGGAGTCGAGACCCTTGGTTTCGACTCGAGACCATCAAACTACAACCCGAGACCGCAGTGATTGCGACTCGAGACCATATACGTGATAACTCGAGACCACGGTTGCGGGTCCGGTTGCCGACTCGAGACCGTCTAGTCTCGACTAGTACATGCATGACTCGAGACCTCCACAGTTGCGACTCGAGAACTCGTAGGCTATAACTCGAGACCGCACAGTCTCGACTCGAGATCTCTAGTCTCGACTCGAGACCACGAACACATACTCGCTGATTTGGACTTGCACATTGTTACGGGCTTAGGTGATTGGGCTGTACTGTGGGCTTTGTTTGCTACATGATTCCTACTGTTGAACTAAGCACTGTTGTTGAACTGCCATGCTAGACGTGTATTCCATGATCGTTACTTGCGTACAATACGTGTAGAACATACGTGCACTACTTGAATATGAACCTGACTTGAATGGTATCTATGTTAGGACGTGGTTGACCACTTATAGCTTGACCGACTTTCTGTGTATCTGCCGAGCAAACCAAGGTGAGTTCACACTTTCTTCAAAGCATGGGATTCCCAGGGTTGGGAATGGGGTTAAGGAACATGGATTCCTTGTCCTTTCTTGGGTAGGACAGTATTGGTTCAGGAATATAATTCCTCGTCCTCATGGACAGATAACTCGTACTAGACCAAAACTCTATCACGAAGTCCCTCCTTTTTATATCGACTTAATCGTCGGGCCAATGGCGAGCGGGTCATTAGTTAGATAGTGCTATTTAGGTCTGACAAGCCTCACACTGTGCCGCAGAGGACGGGCATGAACTAATGGATCTGGGCACGTTAATGATGATAGACATTGACAGTTCAGGGCACTTAAACATGACTACAGTCAGCAGTCGATATGGTAACGAGTCTAGTGTATACATGGGGTAGCCCCCACGGCCGAAACGCCAGATAACTAACATGGGGTAGCTCCCATGGTTGGATTGCCAGAGTAAATGGGTTAAACAAATCACGTTTTCAACTATGGGGTAACCCCCACGGCAGGATGCCAGTTAAAGGAAACTGTTTTCGAAACAACTTAAAATGAACACCCAACAGTGAACTCACTCAACTTGTTGTTGACTCGTTACTACATGCTTTGCAGGACAATAGGTACTTAGCTGGAACTTGCATGGGGAAGAGTCGTTGTGGGACATGGACAGCTGTGTGCCATGTTAAACTTTGGAACAATTAAACTTAGGCTTTGGAGATAAACGTTATGCTTCCGCTTGCAACTTAAACTATGTTTTGTTTGGACACCAATTGTATTGGTTGGATTTTTATAATCGCTTACATGCTTGTTCAATATGATTGGTGGCTGGATCCTGGTCAGTCACGCCTCCAAGCGGTGATACTCCGCAGGTGGATTTTGGGGGTGTGACAGATTGGTATCAGAGCCATTGGTTATAGTGAACTTGGTTTTAATAAGGGAAAACATTTTTGTTAAAACCAGACTATAACCTATACAGTGCTCTAGGATCCACAACGACGCTTCACTCCACGTGCAAGGCTCGACAATCTAGGTGATATGGTTTATGTTTTGTTACCTACTTGCTAGATTTCATAGAACTATGCTCATGGTATGCTTAGATAAACGTAGCAACTATAGCAGGAAAACACATGTGTGCTTGCTTCCTTCAGTCACTCCGCCCTTACACACATTCTCAACGCCTTTCCTATTTGTGCTTCCTTCGATGTGAAGATCATGAGGGAACGAGTGAACCTAACTCAAGCTAGTTGACAGCTCTTATCAACAAATAAGACACGGCAGCACTCGCAGCCGCTCAGGCAGGAGGTATAACCTGCTATTACGAACCTACCCTAGGATGTTAGATCCTACTCTCGTGAACCAACCTTTGTGTTTAACTTTATCCCATCCTTGTGTACTCAACGGGCCGGCATGCCCAGTCACCCGTATGCATGTTTAAGACATTCATGGACTGTCGCCCTAGTACTTTCAGCGGCACTGAAGGAGCCGTAGATCTCCTCCACTGGTTCGAGAAGCTCGAATCGGTCTTCGAAATGTGGAAATGTCCTGAAGCTCGGAGGGGGAAGTACGCTACTGGAACCCTCGAAGGCACTGCGCTAACTTGGTGGATAATAAAACGAAACTTCAATTGCCATGGATTTGAAACAATTAATTCTGTTACAACACTCCCCGACGTTTCCGCCACGTTTCGCTGTCCTACGTGGTCAGGGTGTGACAGAAAAGATGGTATCAGAGTCAATGGTTATAGGGAATTAGGTTATTAGTAATACTTTGACCTAGTCTATAACCTTCTTAGGACCCTAACGCGAGTTTACTTGCGTTTAGTCATAAAACGATACCGTCACCTATCCTTAGGCGACGACCACAATAAGAACACAAAGTTCAAAACCGCTTTGAAAACTAATCATCTGTTCTATGATGATTGATTACTAGGTTTTGAACCCTCTATTGTAAGGTTTTGAACCCCTTTGATTTTTCAAACTCTCGTCAAAGTTTTGGGTCCTAAATAGTGTGAACACGTGCAAACTAGAAGAGTGAATGCATGTACCCTGGGTTTTCTGTCTAAGTCTAGAGTGTTCGTACAAATCCACATAATCGGACCAGTCACTCTTACCTGGGAACTCTTGGGGTGAGTGTCCACTTATAGGCGAGCATGTCTTCGCGATACACTATGAGGATCTATTTGCTTTGATTCAGCCTTAGTGTCGTTTGTTCGCCTCATGGTTCAAACAAATGACCATCACCCATGATTTTGGTCGGTAATTGTAACATCCTATTCTTACCCAATGCCATTTCATTTGTTTTCTCTCTTGTTTCCCCTTTTAGAATGCCTCCTCGATGTGAAAATCCGGTATCTATTGAAGAGCTGGCAGCTGTCATTACACAGCAAATGACTGTTGCAATCCCGAACATCGTTGCGCAATGTCACCAAGCTCTCAACAACAATAATGCCCTCTGCAACTTCAAGACGTTCAACTCGGCTAAGCCATCAAAGTTTTCTGGGTCTCAAGGAGCGACTGCACTTCTTCAATGGTTCGAGAGTCTAGAGAGCACCTTCAGGCATGTTCAATGTCCAAACGAGCGAAAGGTAGATTTCGCATCTAGTGTCTTTGAGAAACGAGCTTTGTGTCACACCCTGGCTTTGCGGAAGCGTGGTTAATTTGGTGTGACTTCTTAATACCATAGCTTAATCATAACAAAGCTATATGATAATAAAACCATGCAAGATCATCCATAGATTTAAGTTTTAAAACCGAAGTAACATAACATTGTCTTAGGGACTACGACACCATAACATAAAACATTGTTTTGAAAGACATAAACATCAACATGAATAAAACGCAGTTTAAGATTTGTGACTCGTCCAGGAAAAAGTCACATTTCCTAAACCAGGATGACCTCGGAACCCATATGCAGCGGGAAAACACAACATACCGCGCCAGATCCTTAATTCCCTGAAATACATGTAAGTTGAAAAATCAACAATAATGTTGAGCGAGTTCATGTGTAAGTGAGTAAATAAACCTTTGTATGTATAAAAACCCTGGTATGTAGCAAATAAGGAAAAAGAGATCACCAATGGTTTGCAAGGCCATTGATATGTGTGAAGTGCAAGTAGGAAGACTCAAACCTAGCAGATTTATGCGTTGGGTACAAAGTCACCCCGAGGTCCGTTCTGTTTGGGCCTGGGGCTGGGCTCGCTACACCCAGATAGATCTACCGCTCCTGCCCCTCGGTCCTACCCTGAGGATTAATGGCCTCAAGTTTCCGCCTATCCACTCACTTGATCTGAATAATAACCCTCCTTACGCTAACCATACCATGTAAGAATTATTCGTAATCATAGTAACATGTATTTCACCCCCGCAGTTTAGAAAACTGAAAACAGTTAGAGAAAAGGGGGACATGAACTCACAGTGGTGCGTCTCTACCAAGTATATCTCCTGATCAAGCAGCTGTGCGACGACCTACACGTACTAAATCTATTAGACGGACGGCCGTGCCTTAGCTTAAGGTTTAAGTTTTTGGGAAATAGTTAGACAACTATTTCGTGTTTATATTTTTTTAAATACTTGGTAATTATTCTCCTTCCCAAGGATGGGGGATTTAATACATGCGTGCTCGTAAAATTCGAAATACATTATTAAGTCTCACTTAATATATTTTATTCCTTACTTCAAAATATAAATATTCTTCCCAAAATAATACTTTGACAAAAATACGCGCTCATAAATATTTTCTTAAAATGCGTAAGTTACGTTTTAAAGATCGGGTGGTAATAATTATACCATTGTAACTTATTATTAATTATGAAGGCGTATGCATTATTTCTGGAATCATTAGTACTTGGTAATATTATTTTTACTCTAAAAATAATATCCGTATATTTCACAAAATAATCATAAACATTCTACAAGTGACGCTATGAAAAATATATATATATCAAATATATATTTACCCCGTTTCATTTTGTGAAGATCCCGCCTCCGATATTTTGTAAATAAAGTCATGGCGAAATTTACGTTTTGAAAACAAGTCAAAAATATATTTACAACACTTGTAGTGAAAATATTCCCAAGTGTTAGGTTTTTAGAAAAATTTCGCTAGAGTTTCCCATGTAACTGGAGGTGGCCACGCTTTCAAGCGTATCGTTTTCTTTTAAAAGCAAATCAACAATTTTCTTATTCTCAATAACAACTTTCCAAAATTAGTCAAAATATATATATAAATCGCAAAAATTACATGAACTTGTGGTTTGTCCAAAATTTGTAGAAATTTCCATTACTTTTAGTGGATCTTTGCAGTAATCTACTCGGTTTCGTAAAAGCCTCGTTTTTAAAGAAATTCCATCTTTACAGCTTCTTGTAAAATTTGACAAAACTAGTTCTTTGTCGAAACTTAGTGTTACACAAGTGTTTACACACTTGTGTGTTTAAAAATCATTCTTGTTCATGTAAGATCCGGTTTTAAAAAAAAATAAGATTTCCTTGACACTTGGTCCTTTGAAAATACCGCTTGTAGATCCGTAGATCTACTAGTTTTAAACACTATTTCGTAAGTAAAGTCGATTTTACACAAGTTCATGTTTAGTGTGTGGTAGAGTTTCATCATTTAACCCTTTGTACACTTAAACAAACTCTATGTCATGATCCATGATCACGACTAATCCGGGTTAGATGATGATCCGAGCTACCACAACATAGATTGGCACTAAATAATTATAACAAGACAAGTCTTACAAGATTTACACAACAACATAGCTTTTATCCAACATTTTTAACATTTTAGTAAACTTTTAGCATGTCTTCTTGTATGTTCATAGATTTTAACCGACAAAGTTCTTTTTAACCACTTTAAAATAGATCGAGAGTGTGTTTAAAGCCACTTACTACTAGCTCGAGGCTAGGGAAGAAACTAGTAAAAAAATGCGTGGATAAAAGCAATGGGGTGAGGTCCTTCGCGTTCCGAATGCACTAAGCCTCCTCGCATGAGATCCTTAACACTTGTATAAGCTTGGAATGACAAGATCAAGATCGAAAGGTGGCGGTGGGGGTACTTGTGTCTTCGGCTGAGAGTGAAAGAGAGGGAGAGAGAGGAGTGTTGTTTAGTTAAGTGGTTAAGGTTATGGTGGATCAAAGCTTGTTCTTATAGACATTTCTCATGTTAATTGTCCAAGGGTTACTATGTCACCAAGATATTAGACATAGATGATTATTATAATCAAATAAAGGACAAGGGGGGGTCACATATGGTGACCGAATTCGGTTGGGGGGGGGGGTATTCGGTTAGTTTCCAACTAGATAGTTAGGACATTAGTTAAGTTAAGTTAAGTGATTAGGAGGTTAACTCGGTTGATAGTGTGTTGTGCATTATAGCGGGTGTTAGGGTATTCGGGGACCCTAACTGGCTCAGAAAAGGAAAAACAATGTATATGGCAATATTTTTATGTTCCGGGTAAAGTCCGGTTATTCGGTTGGATAGAGATCCGTTAAAGTGCTTAACAAAGCTTTAAAGTGTCGCTATTATTATTTTTAGTGACACAACTTATTCCCGACACTTTGGAAAGTGTCTAGTAACATTTTTCTCATGTTTTGGCACTTTATTAGGTAGCTTAATGCTGAATTTTTATTTAAAGTGCTGAATTTTGTACTTAAAGTACGTTTTAGGCACATCCGGTCACTGTAATCTCATTCCTAGTGACACAGTTCTACAACCCTTATATCCCTACACTCACCACTAGTGTAGCAAACTATCTCAGGCTCTTATAGGCCTTAGAGGCAGTACCTGCCTGGTGCTAGTTATGACAGCACGTTTAATAGGTTATCCGTTCATTGTGCTACTGTGCTTTTGGTGCATCAAGGTTGTCACAAAGGTGCTGTAAGCAAAACATGGAGTGACAGCAAGTAAAGTATGATACAAGTAAGTACATGTATCAGTATTCAAGTAGCAGTTTATCCACAAGTTCAAGTAAGCACAGTAATTAAGCAGTAATTAATTATTAATTAAGTCGTACGGATACCTGGTTTAGTGAGGGTTGTCACATTCTCCCCCCGTTAGAAAAATTTCGTCCCGAAATTTTAAGTTCTGCTTCTAGAAGAAGGGTTCTTGGGAAATAGGTGGGGGTATTTCTCTTTCATCTGGTCCTCACGCTCCCAGGTGTATTCAGGACCATGTCTGGCATTCCAACGAACTTTGACGAGCTTGACACTGCTCCGGCGGGTCTTCTTTACCTTCCAATCCGTAACCTCAACAGGTTCTTCAACAAAATGGAGCGTGTCGTCAACATGAATCTCGTCGGTGGGAATGACAACGGTATCTTGAGTTGGACTTTTCTTCAGGTTGGATACATGACATGTATCGTGAACTCCATTCAGTTCAGCAGGTAGGTCCAGCTTATATGCTACTAGCCCTATTCTTTCCAAAATTCTGAAAGGGCCAATGTAACGCGGATTTAACTTCCCACGCTTTCCGAAGCGGGCCACACCCTTCCAGGGTGAAACTTTCAATAAAACCATGTCTCCAACTTGGAATTACAAATGTTTCCGGTTTGGATCTGCATAAGCTTTCTGTCTTTCGCGAGCCGCTTCGATGCGTTTTCAAATCTGCGCAATCTTGTCTGTCGTCTCTTGGACGATTTCGGGACCAACAAGCTGCCTATCACCTGCGTCAGCCCAGCATAGGGGTGATCGACACTTGCGTCCGTAAAGAGCTTCAAATGGCGTGGCTCCAATACTGGTGTGGTAGCTGTTGTTGTATGAAAATTCGACCAGTGGCAAATGCTTATCCCAGCTACCGCCCAAATCCATAACACATGCTCTCAGCATATCTTCCAAGGTCTGAATAGTCCGCTCGCTTTGACCGTCGGTCTGAGGGTGAAATGCCGTGCTCAGATTTAATTGTGAGCCAAAAGCTTCTTGGAAGGATTGCCATATCCTTGACACAAACCTTCCGTCTCTATCAGAGATGATCGAGAGAGGCACTCCATGACGTGCGACGATATGTCTCATGTATATTTCTGCCAGTTTGCTGGTGTTATCCTTTTCTTTGATTGGCAGAAAGTGTGCGGACTTTGTTAGGCGGACAACTATCACCCAAATAGTGTCATGACCTCTTGGCGTTCTTGGTAACTTTGTAATAAAATCCATGGAGATTTGTTCCCATTTCCATTTGGGAATCTCAGGTTGTTGCAGAAGTCCTGAAGGCTTCTGGTATTCTGCTTTCACCTTAGCACACGTTAGACACTTGCTCACATAAACAGCA
Organism: Helianthus tuberosus; assembly: GCA_030545235.1. Classification (NCBI taxonomy): domain Eukaryota; kingdom Viridiplantae; phylum Streptophyta; class Magnoliopsida; order Asterales; family Asteraceae; genus Helianthus; species Helianthus tuberosus. The sequence continues at coordinate 68,926,303 of CM060445.1, read as the reverse complement.
ACATCGCCCTTCATCCTAGGCCACCAATAGTAATCCTTGAGATCTTGGTACATCTTATCCGCTCCTGGATGGATAGAGTACCGCGATTTGTGAGCTTCATCAAAAACAACTTTCCTTAAACCACCAAACAGACGAACCCAAATCCTTTTCTCAAAACATAACGTTCCTTCCTCGTTTGGTACTAATAGCTTCTCCATCCCACGGAGATATTCTTCTTCAAGATTTCTTTCCTTAAGAGCTTCTTTCTGCGCGGCACGAATGCGCAAGGAAAGATCGGTTTGGATAATCATTTCTAAAGCCCTAACCCTTATGGGCTTGATCCTCTTTTTTCGACTTAGGGCGTCGGCAACCACATTCGCCTTCCCTGGATGATACTTTATCTCGCAATCGTAATCATTTAACAACTCAACCCATCGTCTTTGTCTCATATTCAACTCCTTCTGGTTGAATATGTGTTGTAGGCTCTTATGATCTGTAAAAATTGTACATTTCGTACCATATAGGTAGTGTCTCCAGATCTTTAAAGCAAATATCACTGCGCCTAGCTCCAAATCGTGCGTGGTATAGTTCTTCTCATGTACCTTCAACTGACGTGATGCGTAAGCAATAACCTTCTGGCGTTGCATCAACACGCAACCCAATCCTTGACGCGAGGCATCACAGTATACCACGAAATCGTCAGTACCTTCCGGTAGTGCTAGGATTGACGCATTGCAGAGCTTATCCTTCAACAGCTGAAACGCTTCTTCCTGTTTGATTCCCCAATCAAACTTCTTATCTTTCTGGGTGAGGAGCGTCAATGGTTGAGCGATCTTCGAAAAATCCTCAATGAACCTTCGATAGTAGCCAGCCAAACCCAAGAATTGTCAAATCTCGGTTGGCGTCTTTGGCGTTTCCCAATTCTTGATCGCTTCGATCTTGGTTGGATCCACATGGATTCCATCTCCATTTACCACATGTCCAAGAAATTGGACTTCACGTAGCCAAAATTCGCACTTAGAGAATTTGGCATACAGCTGTCCTTTCTTCAGCAGCTCCAAAATAGCTCTTAGATGCTGTTCGTGCTCAGCCTTTGTCCTTGAATAAATCAAGATGTCGTCGATAAACACAATCACGAACTTGTCCAAGTACGGCTTGCAAACTCTATTCATCAAATCCATAAAGACTGCAGGTGTGTTTGTCAATCCAAACGGCATAACAAGGAACTCGTAGTGTCCATAACGAGTTCTGAAGGCTGTCTTCGAGATACTCTCCTCTTGTATCCTTAACTGATGGTATCCAGATCGCAAATCGATCTTTGAGTAAAAGCTTGAACCTTGCAGTTGATCAAACAGATCATCAATTCTTGGCAGAGGATATCTATTCTTGATCGTCAGCTTGTTCAGCTCCCGGTAGTCTATGCACATTCGAAAACTACCATCCTTCTTTTTGACAAACAGGACCGGAGCTCCCCAAGGCAAGAAGCTTGGTCGGATAAATCCCTTGTCTAACAACTCTTGAAGTTGTGTCGACAATTCTTGCATCTCAGACGGGGTAAGTCTATAAGGTGCCTTAGCCACAGGCGCGGCGCTTGGGACTAAATCGATGTGAAACTCCACTTGCCTCTGAGGCGGCAGTCCAGGAAAGTCCTCCAGGAAGACTTCCGGATACTCCCTCATGACAGGGATGTCTTCGATCTTCGGTTCTGCAGCTTTCTTGTCTACAATGTGTGCCAGGAAGGCAGCACACCCTTTTTGCAAACACTTTTGTGCTTTGAGGCAGCTGATAATTCTTAACGGCGTATCGCGCTTTTCGCCATGTACCACAATTGTTTCGCCATCTTCGGTCGGGATACGAACGACCTTTTCGTGACAAACAATTTCTGCCTTGTTACTTGATAACCAATCCATTCCTACTACCACGTCAAAGCTCCCCAGCTGGACTGGTAGTAGATCCAAAGTAAACTCACGTTCTCCCAACTTGATTGCACAACCTCTGATCACTTCATTGGCTTCTACTAACTTCCCATTAGCCAATTTGATTGAGTAGGGAATATCTAACTTACTAGCGGCTAACCCAAGCATATTCTTAAATTCTAACGATACGAAGCTATAGTCGGCACCAGTATCAAATAAAACGGATGCATAGCGTTGGTTTACAGGGAACGTACCAGTAACAACATTGGGATCCTGGCGCGCTTCCCTCGCTTCGATATGGAACACTCTTCCACGGGCTTGGTTCAACTCTGGGCAGTTCCTCTTAAAGTGCCCGATATCACCACAGTTAAAGCATCCAGGTCTTTGTCCGTTTCCACCTCCATTTCCAGCTTGGTTATTCCTTTGGTTATGATTCATAGCGCCCGCTTGATTCACATTGTTGCCTCGATTCCCATTACCTCCATTGTTTCCTTGTGGGCGATTTCCAATTCCACCCCGGTTATTGTTTCTGTTTCCAAATCCTCCTTGGCCTCCCTGGCCAACAGTGGCCCAACAAGAATCCTTCAAGTGGCCAGGTTTCCCACACGCTTCACATACCTTCAAACCACATCGGCCAGAATGGTGACGCTGGCAGGTGTTGCACTTGGGCTGGGTGCCCATATATCCCTTTCCTTTCTTTCCACCACCAGCTGTAACCTGAGCTGGCGCGTTTGGCTCTCCTTTCTTAACAACACCACTAGTGCCTTGTTTGAAGTTCGAGAACTTTCGTTTGTTACCACCAGATGACTCGACGTGAGTCTCTTTCTTCTTTGTCTCGATCTCACCAAACTTGTTCAGGCGGATAGCCTCCTCAGTGAGAGCTACGCTCAAATCGATTGCCTCAGTAATTGTTACAGGCTTGGAGGAGGTCACCATGCTTATGATTTGAGGAGCTAATCCCCAAATGAAGCGTTCAATCCACTTGAATTCTGGAGTGACCATATAGGGTACCACATGCGACAGGTCGTGAAACCTCTGAACATATTCCGCGATCTTCGGACCTTCCATCTTCAAATGCCAGAACTCAGTTTCCAATCTTTGGATTTCAGCGCGAGAAAAATAATTTTTGCGCATTAGTTCCTTCAGTTCGGTCCATGTTAGTGCGTAGGCAGCAGCTTCACCAAGTGTCTGCACTTGCAAATTCCACCAAGATAGGGCTCCATCCAAAAATAGCCCAGAAATGTAGGTGACTTGCTGGTCTGGTGCATATTTGCTCATGCGGAGAACAGATTCAGTCTTCTCGGCCCAACGAACAAAAGCGACAGCACCTCCGGTGCCATCAAAGTTGACAGGCTTGCGGTCTAGAAACTGCTTGTAGGTGCACCCTGCACATACGTTACAACATATGAATGGCATTAGCATCCTTGCTAGAGATATCCAATTAGATCATGGTATGTCTTAATGACTTATTATTACCATGAGGTGGATTGTTGTTGCCATTGTTGTTTGAGCTACTTCCGCTGGGTCCTCCTTGCGAGGCGGCGTATTGCGCGATGGCAGCAGCGATGACTTGTTGGAGTCCTGCCTCATTGGCAGGCATCGGCGTTTGACGTCTCGGCGGCATCTTCTAAAAGATGGGTTTACGTCGGTCAGGCCACAATAAAGCGTACGTATATAATGATAGTAATAGTACATAACATCTCATGTTATAATCATATCAATCACACAACATCCCATGTTATAAAACATAAATAATCAATCAAAACATCACATATGATGAGAATACTGTGATTGTATTGCCAAACTCGAGACCACATGGTAGAGTGTACAAGTAGATAATAGTGTCATACATCATCATCGACTAAGGGCTACATCACCCCAGTCCAAAAGAATATCAAATCAGTGTCAATACATCCCATATACATGATCAACAAAAGTCAGAATCAGAATGCAGTCTCCAAAAATGTTGTGTGGTCGGAGCAATCGCCGTCTTCTCACCAACGTCTACCCATGCTGTACTAATGATGCCCTAAACTGATGGTGGTGGAGGAGGCGGAAAATGGGTGTAGAACAAACGTCGCAAATGGAGCCAGTCCTCCTCCATGGCTCTCTGGGCACACAACCAAGAAGCAACCTGCTGCTCAAGTGCCAAAAGGCATGCAGCATAGTCGGGTAACAATGGTCGAGGGTGCTGCGAAGAAGCAGGGTGGGTCTGACCCTGACACTGGCACGGCGGTGGCTGAGCTCTCTCAAGCTCCTGAATACGCCGTGTGAGTGCCTCCTGCTGGACAACAAACGACATCAGAACGTCCTCAATAGAATACCCCATATGGAAAGGATGGTAGGGGTCGGTTGATGGCATAACAGAAGGTGACGTCCAGAGAAACGGCTCGCTGGCTGGATCAAAAGGTGGCACAAAGAATGGTGGTACAGGGGGAATAGCAGATGAAGACTGTGGCATAACTGGAATATATGTCGGCACATGTCCGAAGGGACGAGCCGAGGAACCCTCTCCAGGTCGAGCTAGAGGTGTGTACTGTGCAAATGAAAAAGAGAAATCAACGTGACGTGCATCGGTGGTATGAGGAGGAATAGGTGGAAGCTCATCATCCGCAGGAATCCACCCATGCTGGCCGTGCTCATCTCGTGGGTCAATCTGTGCCTCAAAAAGTGCTCGATCAAACTGTACAGGCATAGGGTCAAGGTGGGGTGCAACAAGAGGGTCAGCAGGTATATCAGCGATAAGTGCGGGATCAACAAGATCAGCAGCAATAACATGGTCACCCTCCAGTAGTGGTGCATCAGCAGGGTGATCATCAATGGGTAGGTCAGCAATCACAGGATCAATGGGCATGCCAGCATGAACAGGGTCATGCTCAAACACTGGGTCAGGAGCAGCTACTGGCTCAAGGGCCATGGCAGGCTCGGGATCAACGAACTCCATATCAAAATCTGCATGATCAGCGAATGCAGGGTCTACTGGGTCAACCATAGGCTGATCCAAGTGGATGAACTCTATCTCCCGGTCCGGGTCAAATCCAGGGGGAAAAACAGGGTCTGAATCCTCATCGAGGTCGTGATCGAAAGCAAATCTAGGAGCAGAGGCAGCAGATGATGCCCTGTCAGGATCTGCACCGTGTAAATAGTGTTGTGCTCTCCGAGTGTGTGACGGTGCGGAGGCCACAGACTCGAAGGAGTCTGGAGCGGGTGAGTGTGCAGGTGACTCCTCAGCTGGAGCATCTGTGAGTAACAAAAGACCACCGTCAGCTAGAAGGGCCTCGCCCTCAACATCGTCCTCCAGGGGCTCATCATCAAATAGATCGACGTCGTCGTCAACGTCGGCGTCGAGGAGCATATCGTAAGCAGGATAAACGGCCAAAGGTATGGGAGCAGGGAGCTCTACGAGTGGTAGGTACCCAGTAAAAGGGCCATCAGCGGGCTCATCGACAGCGTCGGGCAGCGCAAAGGGCTGAAAGTCGTCCTCGTCTGTGCTGGTAACATCTGATGTGTGGACCTCATGCTCCGAAGACTCTAAGTCGTCTGATACTATGGGTCTAGAGCCCGTGGTGTCCGAATCACCTGTGCCGGGCGAGTCCATGGTGTCTGTAACACAAACACAAATATGTACAAATAATCAATCATACAATCAGATAAGCACATTAGTCTCCAAGTAAGCAATCAAATAATTCTCCTAGTCCCACTAGCCTCCCAGCCTCTCAGACTGCTCTTCCTAGTCCTACTAGCCAAATTCTCCCAGCCTCTCAGACTGCTCTCCCTAGTCCTACTAGGCAACTACCTCGGTCTCCTAGACCGAGCCTCGGTCCTCCAGACTGAGCCTCAGCCTCCCAGACTGAGCCTATAAATAATAAATAAATGTGCTCAACATTTGTTTGTAAAAAGTTTTGGATGTGGACTTGAGTGGTATGCAGTGTAAAAATGTTTTCGTGAGAGCCCTAGTGATCATAGTCTAGACTCGAGAAGGAATCCTAGTTCGCTATGATCAGAGCTCTGTACCAAGCTGTCACACCCTGGCTTTGCGGAAGCGTGGTTAATTTGGTGTGACTTCTTAATACCATAGCTTAATCATAACAAAGCTATATGATAATAAAACCATGCAAGATCATCCATAGATTTAAGTTTTAAAACCGAAGTAACATAACATTGTCTTAGGGACTACGACACCATAACATAAAACATTGTTTTGAAAGACATAAACATCAACATGAATAAAACGCAGTTTAAGATTTGTGACTCGTCCAGGAAAAAGTCACATTTCCTAAACTGGGATGACCTCGGAACCCATATGCAGCAGGAAAACACAACATACCGCGCCAGATCTTTAATTCCCTGAAATACATGTAAGTTGAAAAATCAACAATAATGTTGAGCGAGTTCATGTGTAAGTGAGTAAATAAACCTTTGTATGTATAAAAACCCTGGTATGTAGCAAATAAGGAAAAAGAGATCACCAATGGTTTGCAAGGCCATTGATATGTGTGAAGTGCAAGTAGGAAGACTCAAACCTAGCAGATTTATGCGTTGGGTACAAAGTCACCCCGAGGTCCGTTCTGTTTGGGCCTGGGGCTGGGCTCGCTACACCCAGATAGATCTACCGCTCCTGCCCCTCGGTCCTACCCTGAGGATTAATGGCCTCAAGTTTCCGCCTACCCACTCACATGATCTGAATAATAACCCTCCTTACGCTAACCATACCATGTAAGAATTATTCGTAATCATAGTAACATGTATTTCACCCTCGCAGTTTAGAAAACTGAAAACAGTTAGAGAAAAGGGGGACATGAACTCACAGTGGTGCGTCTCTACCAAGTATATCTCCTGATCAAGCAGCTGTGCGACGACCTACACGTACTAAATCTATTAGATGGACGGACGTGCCTTAGCTTAAGGTTTAAGTTTTTGGGAAATAGTTAGACAACTATTTCGTGTTTATATTTTTGTAAATACTTGGTAATTATTCTCCTTCCCAAGGATGGGGGATTTAATACATGCGTGCTCGTAAAATTCGAAATACATTATTAAGTCTCACTTAATATATTTTATTCCTTACTTCAAAATATAAATATTCTTCCCAAAATAATACTTTGACAAAAATACGCGCTCATAAATATTTTCTTAAAATGCGTAAGTTACGTTTTAAAGATCGGGTGGTAATAATTATACCGTTGTAACTTATTATTAATTATGAAGGCGTATGCATTATTTCTGGAATCATTAGTACTTGGTAATATTATTTTTACTCTAAAAATAATATCCGTATATTTCACAAAATAATCATAAACATTCTACAAGTGACACTATGAAAAATATACATATATCAAATATATATTTACCCCGTTTCATTTTGTGAAGATCCCGCCTCCGATATTTTGTAAATAAAGTCATGGCGAAATTTACGTTTTGAAAACAAGTCAAAAATATATTTACAACACTTGTAGTGAAAATATTCTCAAGTGTTAGGTTTTTAGAAAAATTTCGCCAGAGTTTCCCCTGTAACTGGAGGTGGCCACGCTTTCAAGCGTATCGTTTTCTTTTAAAAGCAAATTAACAATTTCCTTATTCTCAATAACAACTTTCCAAAATTAGTCAAAATATATATATATATAAATCGCAAAAATTACATGAACTAGTGGTTTGTCCAAATTTTGTAGAAATTTCCATTACTTTTAGTGGATCTTTGCAGTGATCTATTCGGTTTCGTAAAAGCCTCGTTTTTAAAGAAATTCCATCTTTACAACTTCTTGTAAAATTTGACAAAACTAGTTCTTTGTCAAAACTTAGTGTTACACAAGTGTTTACACACTTGTGTGTTTAAAAATCATTCTTGTTCATGTAAGATCCGGTTTTAAAAAAAAATAAGATTTCCTTGACACTTGGTCCTTTGAAAATACCGCTTGTAGATCCGTAGATCTACTAGTTTTAAACACTATTTCGTAAGTAAAGTCGATTTTACACAAGTTCATGTTTAGTGTTGTTGGACCATTCTACGACCTTTATAAGTCAGTCAAGGACATTCATCTTCATGTGTAAAGGCGGAATCAATGCACACAAAGTCATAACAGCTATTATCCTTTTAATCCTTCTTTTCTGATTGATATTAGTGCTTTTACAACGTATTCTGATACAAAACCGGCAGCACTTCGTGTCTCATACAATGACCATCTCTTTTAACAAATGAACCACACAACCCTATATATACTATGAATATTTCGCTTGAGACAGTTTCAAGCTAAATCATGATTTGGCTTGAACCTGTTCAAGCTAAATCTCTGTTGTTGATTTCGCTTGAACTAGTTCAAGCTAAATCAGATTTAGCTTGAATCACACAAGAATACTTTCAAGCGAAATTTACGAGATAAACATATAACAACCCTAATTAAGATCCTGTTGTGTGTACATTCAATCTATCTAGACACAAGACTTGATTATGACGTAATCAGCAGACATTTAGTGCACCAACAGACTCCCCCTTGGATGTTGATGAAGTCTTTGGCTTCAAGTCTTTGTCTTTGTCATTCTTCAAACATTGTAAAAACTCTCCTCAATCTTTATCTTCAAACTTTAAACTTTAAACTTCAATCTTCCCTTTGATCATTGATCCAGACTCCCCCTTTCACAGACTCCCCCTCTCGATATGCTAGAATCTGAGATATCTGGTTCAAGCTTTGACAATTAGCTTCCGTTGGGAATAATGAAGTCCAAACCTGTTACTCAATCAACAAACATTACAATTCTATCTTTTCAACATTAAATCACAAACTCAATCAGTTTTAACAATCCACTCAAGTATTCAGGTCCAAGTTAATGACCCTGATCACTTGATTAATCTACCAAGTCCAAATTAATGACCTTGGTTGATCTTTTGATGAATCAATACTGATTTTAAAACAACAATTTCAAACATTTTCTGAAAGTAACAAGTATCAAGTTAATGAACTTGTTTTTGATTTTTTTAAACAATTCAAACTTCTTCAAAGTAAGCTATCCTCATTCTTCAGTCCAGAATCTCCTGCATCTGCTTCAAACATCTGAGAATCCAACAATCAACTCTCCACTTTGGTTTGTCTAAAAATAAAGCAGAAATAAAATCTTTTTGGATTTTATCAAAGTGTTCTAAACTAAGAAATGAAATACAGAAAACTTAAATTGCAGAAAGTAAACAAAGTAAACTATTTACAAACATATTTTTGCGAGCGTGTCAGGGAATCATATCAGCTTTTCAGACAAATTACAAGTACCGTTAAGCTTCATTTCATACTCAGACTTAAACAATTCACCTCGATTGTCGATATACTGATCCATCTTAAATTCTCACACAAATTTCAATTTACTCAGGATACGAATTAGATGAATTAAGAACTTAGATCATTCATGTGTCCCACCTCTTGAATATACTCCCGTATCCAGAATCCCAATAATCAGTCTTACAGGCGAGTATACTACAATGATGTCTGTATATAATTTAGGTATGCGAGGGCCGAGGGATCTCAGGTCGATACTTCCGTATACGCAGAGAGATATCAGCTTCGACTTTTCGGTATGTCCCCTTTAGAGGATCTTTTTGCTTACAACAGCAGCGACTATCAATTTTATTGTTTCGGCATGCTGAGGGTTTAATGCTGTGTTTCAAGCATTGCAGCAAGCATTATCCAGGGACTAGGTCAGAACCACCGTTCAGCAGAAGTCCCGGAATAATACCCCAGACATCATTGAGTATAAAGACCTAGTATATCAGATTATGAGACCTTTCAAACGAGATTTCAGGGGTTACCTATATATCCAAGTAGTGTTCCCCACGAATTCACAAGTTTGAAATTTAGGTTTATATCCCAAATAAATCTACTAAATGTGCGAAAACCTATCGACACATCTTCAGTGAGACTGTTTAACTCATTTATACTTTACAAATCTTTAGCATACTGTAATCGTTTAGCTGATGTACTATCATTTTCCCTATATACACAAGCTCTTTTTCAGATTTTATCATGTTTTTGTATTTTTTCATTTTTTACTGTTTTTGTATTTTCTGAAAATAAACTATATACAAATATCTACTCCCCCTAAATACCAAAACAAGTAAAAAATCGACAAACCATTGCAGATTGTTTCTCGTCTTCATCCGCAACAGTACTCTCATCAACGCCCACAATTCCATCTAACACCGAAAGAAGCTTCATACCATTCAGTTTTAACAAATATTTAAACCGATTTTTATCAAAAGCTTTGGTATGTAAATCAGCTTCATGTTCGTCAGTGTGGATTTTCTCAATTCGTATCAACTTTTTCTCAAAACAATCACGAATAAAGTGATGACGAATTTCTATGTGTTTAGTTTTAGCGTGATGTACTGGATTCTTTGTTATATTTATTGCGGCCTCATTATCAACAAAAAGAGGTGTGTTAAGAAACTGCAAACCGTAGTCGCGCATCTGTTGCTGTATCCACAAGATCTGAGAGCAGCAACTGCTAGCAGAAACATACTCCGCTTCACATGTAGATAACGCCACAGACGTTTGTTTCTTACACTGCCAGGTAACCAATCTAGGACCAAAGAACAGGCATCCTGCAGTTGTTGATTTTGAATTGACTTTGCAGCCTCCGAAATCCTAATCGGAATACCCTTCGAGCGTAAAATCGCCTTTCCTAGGATACCACAACCCCAATGAAGGAGTTCCTTTCAGGTAGCGCAATATCCTCTTCACAATGATCAAATGCGATGCTCTCGGGTTAGATTGAAATCTTGCTGCGAGGCACGTTGGGTACTTTATATCAGGACGTGAAGCAGTTAGGTACGTTAAAGAACCTATCATGGAACGGTAAAACGTTTCATCAACCCTGTCTCCGGTGAGATCTGGGTGAATCCCATGATTTGTTGCAAGTGGGGTAGCAGCTGGAGTAGAACTTGACATCCCAAATTTCTCTAGAATATCATGAACATACTTTGACTGATGAATGAAAATTCCCTCAGGAAGTTGTTCAACTTGTAAACCCAGAAAGAATTTCATCTCCCCCATTGATGACATTTCAAACTTTTGCTTCATCACTGATTCAAAATCTTTGCATAGATTTTCATTTGTCGACCCAAAGATTATATCGTCCACATAAATCTGAACTATCAGAAGATGACCATCGACCTTTTTAGTGAAAAGAGTGGCATCCACTTTTCCACGAATGAACTTATTGGCTAGTAGGTGTTGAGACAAAGTCTCGTACCAGGCTCTCGGGGCCTGGTGTAAACCATACAGCGCTTTGTCCAATAAGTAGACCTTGTTTTTGTGGATTGGATCGGTGAAGCCCGGTGGCTGACCGACATAAACCTCCTCTTTAACCTTCCCATAAAGAAACGCTGATTTAACATCCAACTGATAAACTTTAAAGTTCTTCCAAGACGCAAATGCTAGGAAAATTCTGATTGCCTCTAGTCGTGCTACAGGAGCATAGACTTCGGTAAAATCAATCCCCTCCTGTTGACTAAATCCCTAAACAACGAGTCGAGCTTTGTTCCTTACAACAACTCCTCTATCGTCCCTCTTACACTTGAACACCCACTTGGTGTTAATCTTTCTTTGACCGTCCGGCAAATCAACTAACTTCCACACTCCCAATTTCTCGAATTGACTGTTCCTCCTGCATTGCATTGACCCAAGAGTCTTCAGTAAGCGCCTCTTTATAAGTTCTTGGTTCAACCTGCGAGATAAAACAACTTAATGAGAATTCAGTTTGCAAAGGAACAACTTTTGTATAAAAACATGTAGGCCCTTTATCAATCTGATTTCGAGTGCGAATGCCTGTCTGCAATTCTCCTATGATCAACTCCTCTGGATGATATGAAAAAGTCCGCGGCATCACTTCGCTTGGAACATCTACATTTCCCTCCAAATTAGTAACATTCTGTTCTGCATCTTGTTCACCAACTTGGTTTGTTTGACTTGAAATCTGAATTTGCTCCCCCTCAGAATCTGAATCACCATGATCAAATACTGGCATGTTTTCAGCTTCTAGACTATCATTCTGAGCCGACTGATTATCCTGAGCTACTTCATTCTGTTGGACATCATCATGTTCACCAGCATTACTTGGACCTGCTTCATCGTCATTTGAAGTTTCCCGTGGTCTCCTCGAATACTCAGCTGGGAACCTTAACTGCGACTCATATTCACGCAAAATATCCAACTCATCAAAGAAATCTTCTTCATCCTCTGATTCTTCTCTCATGTCAAACAAATCCCAAAGTTTGTCATAATGATAACGCCATGAATCACCAGGATTCTGCGACGGCATAGTATAACCTTGACATTCAACATTTGCAGCTTCAATAATCCGCTTCTCACTTGGAACGAAGACACGTCGCAACGGATTTGCATAACCAACAAATATACCCTCAATGCTCTTCGGACCAAACTTTCCATGAGGCTCTATAACCGTACAAGGTGACCCGAATGGTTCTAGATACTTCAAATTCGGTTTGCGATTATTGATTAGCTCAAAGCATGTTTTGTTGAACTTCTTGATAGTGAGAACCCTGTTAAGCGTATAGCATGCGGCGGAAACAGCTTCAGCCCAAAAATTTATCGGTAACTTTGAATCTGCGAGCATAGTTCTAGCCGTCTCGATTAGTGTCCGGTTTTTGCGTTCTGCGACTCCATTCTGCTGCGGTACACGGAGCACTAAACTCATGCAAAATACCTCTTTCATCACAAAATTCTTCCATCTTGCTGTTCTTGAATTCAGTACCATTATCACTTCTAATTCTCTTGATACGCCTTTGGTACAAATTCTCAATCTTCCTGAACAACCCCATCAAACTGTCAAATGTTTCATCTTTCGTCTTCAAGAAAGAAACCCACAAAAATCTGGTATAATCATCAGTAACGACCAAACAATAGTAATCTCCTGTTATACTTTTGACATTCACCGGACCAAACAAATCCATGTGAAGTCTTTCCAGAGGTCTCGAAACTGAATTGACTTGTTTTGTAGGGTGTGACTTTTTCTTCTGCTTGCCTTTGATGCAGCTAATACACTCCCCTTCCAGATGAAAACCTTTGATATTAACACCCAAAACCAAATCATTATGCACCAAATGATTCATTTTTCTAAGATGTATATGCCCCATCTTTCGGTGCCACAATCTTGATTCTTTCTCAGTTGCTCTAGACACAAAACAATGTGCTTGACCAGTAGTTGTAGTTGCTACACTCATATCTAACACATATAAATCATTCACTCTAGGTGCCCTCATGATAATCCATTCTTCAGGAACAACAAAACCAGGTTTCAAAATCAAACATTCTTTATCAGTGAAGTGAGTAGTATACATATTGTCACAAATCTGCGAGATACTAAGCAGATTGTTCTCCAGCTCAGTGATGTAGTTAACTCTTTCAAACATCACAATCCCATTGGATAACGTTCCTTCACCAACAATTCTACCACCTTCATGACCTGCAAATCCCACATAACCACCATTGATATTCTTCACATCATACAGCAACGCAGTTTTTCCTGTCATATGTCGAGATGCGCCACTATCCATGATCCATCTTGAAATGGCTCTTGGAAGATCCTGCACATACCACAAGTTGATTTTAAAACATTTCAATAAAGATGCCGATTCATGCTTCGCGATACAGGAAGCTCCGGCAATTCAAATTGCTTATTCGAACATGGTGTCCACCCAGGCCTCATCAGCCTTAGGTTTAACCTTGACTCTCGCAATTTGAATTTTGAAATTTTCAGCCTTCAAAGGTGGAAAATTTGCATCATAATCAACCAAAATTGATTCTTCAGCCTTTTTCACTTCAGAAGTTGAAATTTTCATTTCAGTTTTTGGTTTCCAAACTTGTTGAGATAATGCAACCCGTTTATACACCTTGTCGTTTTTAGTTACCACTTTCTTTACAGGTTCATTTTTCATTTTGATGTTGTCATTTTTCTCATTCTTTTTCTCAACAATGATTGGTGCTTTACCCTTCACATCAACTTTCTTCTTTTGAAACTTCACATTTTCAGTTTTAGGCTTCATATTGGTACACTTTCGTGCAATGTGACCAACTTGATTACATCTGAAACATGTTCGAGTATCAACAATTCGACTTGTGCCTTCAGACTGATAATGTGAAGCTCTTTTCTCAAAGAACTCTTTATTTGATTTTGAAAAAATTTCATTTTCCTCATCAGAACGTGAACTTGAACTGTTCACAAACACTTTCTTTTCTGCAAATCTTTTGTTTTGAAACCTCTTCTTCTGATAACTATTACCACCCCGATAACCACCCGACCAACTGTTTCGATTGTTATTATAAAAACGTGGTGGAACAACAGGCTTTTGTAATAAGCTTTATGTTTCTCAAAATTCATTTGCCTTTTTGTTTGACACAAACTGTTCACTTCTGACAACTCAACTTCAACTAACTTGAAAACATTTGTCAACTTTTTCACATTAACATTCTCAATGGGAAACTCAGAATCCGAATACAACTTATCAGATCCAGCCATCTTGTACATCACAAGACCCGGTTCATCACTTAAATTGTTTTTGGATTTTGATTTCTGAATGTATTTGTCCAAGAAACATCCATCATCTTCAGCTGAATCACTATTCAAAACACTTTCAGCTGTACTTTTAACAATCTCTGTCTGAACACTATCATCAGATGATGTAGAAAAAGTAACATCAATGTTCTCCGGAAATTTAACTTCACTCTCTTCCTCAATTTCAACCAACCCAGACTGCTTTTTAGTGTAATTATCAAGAACAGGTGGTGGAACTCGATGAAACCCCACCCCAGTTCCATCACAATACACATCTTCGCCCGCTTTGTCTTTCCCGATGGGTTTGGGAATAATATGTTGCAACACAAAGCTTGCGGAGTTGTAACTGTTAAGCTTCAACTGGATTCGCTCGTTTTCTATTACAGCCTCTTGAACTTTAAGTTTCAATTTAGCGATTTCATCCAGTTGTTGGTTTATTGATTCTTCTTTGACTCTAAGCACTGCTTTTAAATGTTCATTTTCTTTAAAAGTTTTACCATTTCGATCATCACAATCTTTCATTGTGCTTTTGAGTTTTTCAAATTTTTCAGAAATCTGACGGTTTTCAAGAATCAACTTTTCATTTTCTTGTTTAATTTTGTCATGATCAATTTTATCAGTTTCAATTTGAGCAGTTAATTCTCTTATCCGTTCAGTTGAAGCTTTAACTGTTTTGTCACGACCAAGAATCTGATTCTCAACACTTCTGACCTTTGCTGTCAGATCTTTAATTTTCTCACCGTTGAGATACGTGACAGTATTACAAAATTTGCATTCTTTGTTGCAATTTTTGCAATCAGCATTTCCTTCGATCTTTTTACCTGACGCATTTGTTGACGAGTTTTGACTGACCTGGCCTTTTGACTCAGACACGGAGTTAGAATCTACCTCAAGTGCTTTAGCAGCCAGCACTTTGTCAGCCATTTTTCCCAGGTTCTCTGCAGTCAACTCCTGCGTTGTATCGATAACTCCAGTATCAATCTTCTTTGATTTTTCGATCTCTTCTTTCTCTTTCATCTCTTTTTCTTCTTTTTCTTTCTTCGCTTCCTCTTTCATTTTCTCAGTTGGAGTTCCCCACCATTTGTGTTGCCAATACTCATCATCATCTTTCATTTCCTTGATTAAGGCTTCCAGATCGAGAGTTTTGTGATCGATTGCAATATTTCCATACTCATCAAGATAACACTCCCTGTTTGGATCCCATCTTTTTGCTCTCTTTGCTTCCAAATAGATACCAGAAAGTCTAATCATTTTGTTTTCTGAAATCATCTTTCTGTATCTATACTTCTGCTCTTCAGTTCTATCATCTTTCCATGGAATAGGTTCATTTTTCGCCATAAATGCGTAACCAACCGCATCTTCTTCCGGTAGAACCTCTTGACTCCAATCATATCCCTCATCATCGTAAATCACCGCAAGAGCTCTAGATTTCTCTCTGTTGTCTTCAACCTGCTTCAATCTAGGTGGCTCGGATTTATTCTGGTGATAAATCGCCTTCTTGTAGTAATCATCTCTGAAAGGATTCTCTGACTCATCAGCATAAGCGTTTCGACATTCTCTCTTGAAGTGACCCTTCTGCTTACATTTGAAACAAGTCACCTTCGATTTATCGAACCCCAACTTAGTAGATGCACCACCAATTGTTTTTCTTCCGGTAATTTCCATAAAACGCTGTGCTCGGCGAACAGCACTTGCCATAGCCCAACGAATATTGATCAGTTCCATTTCCTCCGGATCAATCTGATCGTAATCTTCTTTCGTCAGATTTGTGTTACCTATCTTCCCAGCTACTAACCCTTCATACGATTCCAACACCGATGCTAGAAAGATCATCTGCTGCTTGGCCGATTCCTCATCAAAGTTCTGAGCATTCTTCAAGTCTATCGCAATGTTACATTGAAAACGATTCTTTGCATCTGGATGATTTCCAGATGATGAAGATCCACTGTGATAACCACTGTGACTTCCACTGCTTTGACTTTCTTTGCCAGCTGTCGACACATTTTCAGCAGAAAACGCAGTTTTTGGAGAAGTTGCTTTTTGCATCATGCTCTTTGGATAATATAGATCCAAATTCTGTTGATAAGATGAATGATTAACTTTGTATGTCTTCTTCAATTCCAGTTCATGACTTTCAAGTCTCTCAATCACCAAATCTGGAGTAAGATCTTTCGGCAAGATAGTGTTTTTAAGCATGAGAGCATAATATCTCCACTCCATCTCGTCTGGCAATGAGTCGAACAACTTGTCTACTTGCTCATCATCAGAATACTTAATTCCATGTCTAACTAACTCCAGCTTCAGGTGCCCAAACCTCTCGATCATTTTTGACACTGATTCATTCTTTAAGCACCCAAACATATCAAACTCTTTCCTAAGTAGTTTTATTTTATTTTTCTTGATTTCTTCACTACCTATACATTTCTTTTCTAACTTTTCCCAAAGATCTTTAGCATTTGAATAATCTATCAATGAGATGATATCCTCCCGAACAGACTGAAATAACAATGCGACACACTTTTGTTCGGCTACGAATGATTCAATCTCATCAGTAGCAGTTAAGACTTCACCATTCTTGTTTCCGTGTTCATAACCGTTCTTCAGACTTTTCCAACTTGGAAATGCAAATGCCATCATCCAATCTTCAAACTTTCTGGACCACCGACTGTACTCCTCAATAGCCATAAGTTTTGGAGGTTTATTGAACGTTCCGAAAGCACTTTCCGATTCCCAAGCTTCATTTTTCTTCTCTTTTGGCGGGTTATCATTCACATTGCTTGACGAAGTGTCATTGTTTCCGGAATCTCCAGCGAACGTATACATATCGCTGAATGGGTTCATGAAAACATCATCCATCGTGAATGTTCCTGCAAAATCAGTAAACACTTAGAAAAATTTTAAGTTTTGAAAATTCAGCAAGTTCAAGCGAAACTCTTGAATTGTAAACAACTTCAAGCGAAATCAACAGTTAAAACTGTTCAAGCGAAATTACACTATTACACTTCAAGCGAAATCTGATCCAAACTGATTTCAAGCGAAATACAGCAATACAATTTCGCTTCAACTTGTTCAAGCGAAATCTATGTCCAGTTCTGATTCAAGCGAAATCCACAGCCAATGAATTTCGCTTCAAACAGTTTCAAGTGAAATCTAAGAACAAATCTAACAGATTCAAGCGAAATCTCACAACTCAATTTTGCTTGAAATGTTCAAGCGAAATCTTCTGATTTTCAAGCTAAATTTTGTAATTTCAAGCGAAATCTTCCTTCAAGTTCGAACACTTTTCAAGCGAAATCCTGTTTTAGGTCATTTTTAACACGTTTTAATCCGAATTTTAGTCCGAAACTTTGTAGGCTTTGTTAAAACTCTGTTTTACACGATATACTCGAAAATCAGACCATATCGACCGTTAGAACTTGTTCGGATCAGAAAAATATAAAAAGAAATGAGTAGAAAGAAGAGAATCCGCTGCTATGGTATGAACTCCTCGTCCTGAGCTCTGATACCATTTGTTGGACCGTTCTACGACCTTTATAAGTCAGTCAAGGACATTCATCTTCATGTGTAAAGGCGGAATCAATGCACACAAAGTCATAACAGCTATTATCCTTTTAATCCTTCTTTTCTGATTGATAGAAGTGCTTTTACAACGTATTCTGATACAAAACCGGCAGCACTTCGTGTCTCATACAATGACCATCTCTTTTAACAAATGAACCACACAACCCTATATATACTATGAAGATTTCGCTTGAGACAGTTTCAAGCTAAATCATGATTTGGCTTGAACCTGTTCAAGCTAAATCTCTGTTGTTAATTTCGCTTGAACTAGTTCAAGCTAAATCTGATTTAGCTTGAATCACACAAGAATACTTTCAAGCGAAATTTACAAGATAAACATATAACAACCCTAATTAAGATCCTGTTGTGTGTACATTCAATCTATCTAGACACAAGACTTGATTATGACGTAATCAGCAGACATTTAGTGCACCAACAAGTGTGTGGTAGAGTTTCATCATGTAACCCTTTGTACACTTAAACAAACTCTATGTCATGATCCATGATCACGACTAATCCAGGTTAGATGATGATCCGAGCTACCACAACATAGATCGGTACTAAATAATTATAACAAGACAAGTCTTACAAGATTTACACAACAACATAGCTTTTATCCAACATTTTTAACATTTTAGTAAACTTTTAGCATGTCTTCTTGTATGTTCATAGATTTTAACCGACAAAGTTCTTTTTAACCACTTTAAAATAGATCGAGAGTGTGTTTAAAGCCACTTACTACTAGCTCGAGGCTAGGGAAGAAACTAGTCGAAAAATGCGTGGATAAAAGCAATGGGGTGAGGTCCTTCACGTTCCGAATGCACTAAGCCTCCTCGCATGAGATCCTTAACACTT
Organism: Helianthus tuberosus; assembly: GCA_030545235.1. Taxonomy (NCBI): domain Eukaryota; kingdom Viridiplantae; phylum Streptophyta; class Magnoliopsida; order Asterales; family Asteraceae; genus Helianthus; species Helianthus tuberosus. Next base: position 68,907,440 of record CM060445.1, on the reverse strand, counting down.
GTATAAGCTTGGAATGACAAGATCAAGATCGAAAGGTGGCGGTAGGGGTGCTTGTGTCTTCGGCCGAGAGTGAAAGAGAGGGAGAGAGAGGAGTGTTGTTTAGTTAAGTGGTTAAGGTTATGGTGGATCAAAGCTTGTTCTTATAGACATTTCTCATGTTAATTGTCCAAGGGTTACTATGTCACCAAGATATTAGACATAGATGATTATTATAATCAAATAAAGGACAAGGGGGGGTCACATATGGTGACCGAATTCGGTTGGGGGGGGGGGGGTATTCGGTTAGTTTCCAACTAGATAGTTAGGACATTAGTTAAGTTAAGTTAAGTGATTAGGAGGTTAACTCGGTTGATAGTGTGTTGTGCATTATAGCGGGTGTTAGGGTATTCGGGGACCCTAACTGGCTCAGAAAAGGAAAAACAATGTATAGGGCAATATTTTTATGTTCCGGGTAAAGTCCGGTTGTTCGGTTGGATAGAGATCCGTTAAAGTGCTTAACAAAGCTTTAAAGTGTCGTTATTATTATTTTTAGTGACACAACTTATTCCCGACACTTTGGAAAGTGTCTAGTAACATTTTTCTCATGTTTTGGCACTTTATTAGGTAGCTTAATGCTGAATTTTTATTTAAAGTGCTGAATTTTGTACTTAAAGTACGTTTTAGGCACATCCGGTCACTGTAATCTCATTCCTAGTGACGCAGTTCTACAACCCTTATATCCCTACACTCACCACTAGTGTAGCAAACTATCTCAGGCTCTTATAGGCCTTAGAGGCAGTACCTGCCTGGTGCTAGTTACGACAACACGTTTAATAGGTTATCCATTCATTGTGCTACTGTGCTTTTGGTGCATCAAGGTTGTCACAAAGGTGTTGTAAGCAAAACATGGAGTGACAGCAAGTAAAGTATGATGCAAGTAAGTACATGTATCAGTATTCAAGTAGCAGTTTATCCACAAGTTCAAGTAAGCACAGTAATTAAGTAGTAATTAATTATTAATTAAGTCGTACGGATACCTGGTTTAGTGAGGGTTGTCACACTTTGACATGGTGGAACGGTGTGGTGAGAGATAGGGGTGCCGAAGTGGCACTGGCTCAAACGTGGGAAGAACTTCGAGCACTGATGATGAAGGAATTTTGTCCTCCTCACGAGATCAGGGCCTTGGAAAGGGAATTCGACGATCTTAAGCAAGACAGCGGCGAACATCGAGCATACACTGATCGGTATGAGGAGCTGAGCCTGTTGTGTCCTACCATGGTTACGCCTTTGGATAAGGCGATCGAAAAATACATTGATGGTCTCCCTGACTCAGTTCAGGACATTGTTACTGGTAGTAACCCCACTACGGTTAGGCAGGCCATTGAGCTAGCTGCAACCTTGACTGAATCTCAGATCAGGAAACGTAAGCTTTTCCGAAAGGGTGACAAGAAACCGGTCGAGGAATCGAAACCAATCGAGTAATCAAAGACCATGGATGAACAGACTTGATCCCCTAAGAAGTCAAAGAAGCGAAAGGCTTCTCAGAACGTCGCCATGGTTACTCACAATGATCAAGCCGTCCCCAACCAACCAGCTCAACCCCCTGCTAGGAAGCCATACAATGGAACTTCACCCTTGTGCAACCAATGTAACCTTCATCATCATGCTAATGTGAAGTGCCGCGAATGCCAAATTTGTGGACTTAAAGGTCATACAGCAAAAGTTTGCCGAGCTGCAGTTGCACCAAATCAAGTTGGCAACAATCCTGCTCAAGCTCGCTTTCCACCAGGTTCTTGCTACAATTGTGGCGAGATGGGTCATTTCCGAAGAAATTGCCCAAAGCTTGCTAATGCGAATCCAGCACAGGGATAAGCATCTGACCGACTAAGAAGACAACACCCTTTAGAAATAATCACGTCTTATGTATTATTTTCTTTTGTTGTCAAGGTCCATGAAACAGTTGTTATCATTGTTTATAAATAAATCTTTTATATACATTGCAATGTATTTATGTGGTTGTATGTATAAACAACATATCCCTTACAATACCGACAATCAAGGAATCGTATTCCTTGGAAAGCAAACTACCCCCCCCCAAGATTTTTCTATTTTATGATCTTTTGCGTTGTCCACGAAATTCCTAAGTACCCGTTTCTCCCAAGGAAACGAAGTACAAGGCGCAAGTTACAACACTGGACGAATACCCAAAGTACCTCTATAAATCATTAATAGGGTACCTAAGGGTATTTCCGTAAATCCTAAAAATGTTGTGTTCCTTAATTCGAATATTGCGTTTCTTTGAAAACAAAAATCGAATTTTTGGGAGATCTTCCTATCTTTTCAGATAGATCCTAGAGGACACTGAAGTCCATCGACTGGTTTCCATATCCATTTTCAATCAATAACAAGTTAATAACAAGTTAATAATCAAGTTAAACAACTATGTGATTATGTGCTTATGTGTTTCCTTTTATGTTTTTGTGTAATCCAAGTTTTGTTATCCAAATCCTCGTAGAATCTTCCATATCTTCGTATAAGGAATTCATAGTAGGATATCCAAAAGTACTATTTTAAATCCTCAATGGGCTTTTACGTAATAGTAAAGACCCTTGGATTATATTGTACTATTCCATAATTAGACCCCTTGAGTGGTCTAGTTAAACAGATTGATCTAAAAGGACTCCTTGGTGGCCTAATTAAAAGGATCATTTGTCGATCTAATTAAAAGGACCTTATGGTAGTCTAGTCACACTCATCACAGGTTTGATTTTTCCTCCCCTTCACATTACAAAACAAATTGTGCGGACTGTGCAAGGAATTGCGTAATTATGGATGCATACATAATTATGAAATTCAGTGCACAGAAACCATAGCAAGTTTGGTCGTGTGTCTAGAAATGACTCATTCCGTGCATTTTCATTTCTGAAGAAATTGTGGAAAATGACTCATCCCGTTCATTTTCGTTTCTGAAGAAATTATGGAAAATGACTCATCCCGTTCATTTTCGTTTCTGAAGGAATTGTGGAAAATGACTCATTTCGTTCATTTTCATTCCGGGAGAAATTGTAGAAAATGACTCATTCCGTTCATTTTCGTTTCTGAAGGAATTGTGGAAAATGACTTATTCCGTTCATTTTCATTCCTGAAGAAATTGTGGAAAATGACTCATTCTGTTCATTTTCGTTCCTAAAGAAATTGTATAAAATGACTCATTCCGTTCAATTTCGTTCCTGAAGAAATCGTGGAAAATGACTCATTCCGTTCATTTTCGTTCCTGAAGAAATCATGGAAAATGACTCATTCCGTTCATTTTCGTTTCTGAAGAAATCATGGAAAATGACTCATTCCGTTCATTTTTGTTTCTGAAGAAATTGTGGAAAATGACTCATTCCGTTCATTTTCATTTCTGAAGAATGTCCGTTAAGGAAATGTCAGGATTATGCCTTTCATATCTCTGGTGGTTATTTGACACAAAGTCACAGATAGACTCCTACGAATAAATTTCGGGACGAAATTTCCTAAAGTAGGGGAGACTGTGACACCTGTGTCACTTCAACCATCCAACAAATGCCAAACCAATGAAATATTGTATTTCATACTTGGGATTTGTAAAAATATGTGTATCGTTTGCACATATCAACTCTTGTTCGATTTCAAGCTTCAAATCGCTTTCTGGAGGGTTATACGCGCTCTGATGCGTAGATATAACCAGTTTAATGCAACGAACACTCCGGAATAGTGAAATAGGCTTAACATACCTTAAATAACCTTTACATAACTTAGAAATAAGTTTTGGATGGTTTGGTATGCCGAAATCAAGTTAAATCGCTTACAGGGACTAAAGTTGACAAAACTGCGAAAGTATGCCAATTTGAACTATAACAGACATTCTGGAACATGACCATAAGTTAAACATACCCTAGATATCCTTTACATAGCTTAGAAATATGCTTTGAGGGGTTCGGTGTGCTAAAATAAACTTTTGGGTCATTCAGGGACTAAAAGCGTCAAAAAGTGCACAAGTTTGCATTTTCGCGCATAACTTACGTTCTGAATACATCCGGACATCCAAAAATTTATCTAAGCACTAAAATATTTTATTTTAGTGTTTGGCATAAGAAAAATCCATTCGTCGCGCCATTTGGATCGTTTTTCGCGCTTGTGCGCATTCCGTCGTAATTAAGCGAACGTCGCGATCGTACGGCCAAACGAACCGACATCTGAGATATTTTTGAGCATGTTTTGAGTTCCCTATACTTTAACTTCATTTTAGAGCCTTGAAATGAGGTTAACGGGGTTCAAACGCATCGAAAATAGCTTAAACGGGCTGCAGGGACCATTTCTGCGATTTTTGAAACTTTTCTGAATCTGGTGCATGGTGGCGTAGCGCGAGCCCTAAGGCCTTTAACGTCGCGATACGCGAGCGCCTAAGCTGAACAGAAAAAAACCAGATTCAATGTATTAACAGCTGTTAAACTCCCAACCACACACCCACACTTGCCCTTTCAGTTCATGAGAGGCCATTTTTAGTCACCACAACATTCCAACAAGTGTACGCCTTAGATTCGATCACGGTTTCCAAGAAACGATCTTAACGGTTCGAAAAACACTATAAATACCCAACCCCATTCCTTCCAAAAACCCACTAAAATCTGATCTTAGAAGCTCTAAGTTGAAACCATTGTTTCATACCTAAGCTACTCGGATCAAGATTAGCTTTCGGGGACCTTGGGTAAGTGTTCCTTCGTTCTTTTATTGCTTTCCGAGTCTGAAAGTCAAACTTTGTTTGACTTTCTGCATTGACCAGTTTATGGTCAATGCGAAGTTCGTTTGAACTTCGCAACGTGAGCGTAATCACGATGGTTATAGTCCCTTGTGACTATGCCTACTGATTACCACGTTGTCTAGGCTTAGTGACGAGTCGTAGTTTCGGTCAAAATGTGCATCCGTGCGTATTTTGTAACCAAACTACTCTTAGGTATCAAAACCGTTTGTTTTGATACCAAACTTGTTTTCTAACTTAGTTGAGCATGTTTCAACATGCTTAGCTCGTCACTTTTAGTTTTGTGCTTGTCTAGGGTCGTAAGGGTAAGCGATCTAATAAATCGCTTATACCTTCGAACCCGACCCATTTGGTCGATCATTGGGATCTGACCAAATACATTAGGTGACCATAGATTATAGGGAATAACCTTCCGAGGTTATACCTTATGGTCACGACGTTTAAGTAGTTGTATGATAGGTAGTTTATATGCCTTAGGTAAATTACCAAAATACCCCTTTGATGCCAAAATTCATTATAAACATATGTGACATAACTTTTGACATCTAAACTGATTTGGTGACAATATTAAACATGTTAAGGCATATTCTATTTGTCATAGGACTAGTTAGGCGGCCCGAACGCGTTTCACGCGAACGACGCGTTAAAGTAGCATAAGCTACCTAAACGGGTCGTAATGGGTCGTAAGCACTTAGGTTAGGTTTCATTTAGTATGTAGGCTTTGTTAAACCATATGACACGAGTCTCCATACTCGTTTGGTTTACGAACCCTCATTCTATCTAAATCTTCCGATTTAGGTCCGGTTTATTAACATAGTTACCTATATTAGGTGTCGTTTGTTATCCGTGATCGATAGCATTGTTTGGTTGTTACTCAAGGACTACTAAGCAATCTCAAGTGAGTACATAGACCCCTCTTTTACTGTTTTCCAAACTGTTTTGGGGTGAAACACATGTGCCTACTTGTTACTTTCATGCTTTCCATGTTTTCACATCATATACCTGCTATGTTCGTTAGTACATTATAGTACATGATTTCATTACATTTCATGCTATGTATGCCCATTGTGTGCGTACTTAGTACATTGTTTTACATTACATTTCGTATGTCCATTGTGTGCATACTTAGTACATTGTTTTACATTACATTTTGTTGCATATGCTCATCCAGCATATGGACACATTATATTACATTATGTGAACCATTTATATCTATTGAACCATGTGAACCATTTGACAATAAACATTTGACTATACCTAAGCATTTCTACAATTGTTAAACATTACATCCTGATGGTTTGGTTTGAGTAAGTGATTAAGTAACGAGGCGTGTGTAATATGATACAAGCATGGTGGATACGCCGCTGGTACTTCCTATATATAAGTGTTTGTATGGTATTACATATCGTAGCGTTATTTGAATCATTTCAATTTGAGACATATAACAATTTATACAAATAACATACTTTTCACAAGACATTGTTTTACAAACAACTTATCTTATACAAACTCATCTTACATGGTTATTCATTTAACCATACATTATTCTCTTATTTATACATATCATCTGATCTTATCGTTTTTCAAATGATTTACAAAACAAAGCAAATTACAAGGTTCATGACTAAACATTTTCTCAAACATAAGTCATGAATTCTGTTTTCACAAAACCCATGTATCTCACAGGCATTTTTATGCTGACGTACCTATTTTCATGTGACAACTGCCACTTTCGGGTAATTTACTTACATTTAAAACGATGATTTACATTATACAAGTATGTGTTTTGAATATTCGGACTACATGATTTCATAATATACATCTTAGAAAACTCATGGAATATTCATTTATTATTACACATGATTCACTTTTATTGGGTACATTTGAAATAGTGCAAACAATTCATCGAAACAACTAGAGTAGTGCCTAGTGAACTAGAGTGCTGACGAAAACTCCGGATCCGCAGAAAACATCTAAAATGACATCTTAAGGACTCGGATGAGAGTCCAACATCAATTATATATTAAACCCTATGTGGGAATACAAGGGTTTGGTTAATATATTACCAATGCCCGGTAGCACTAAAAACTGTCTGAAATGCGCTAAAAGTGACCATTTCATGAATTTTCCGCAAAATTCAGCAATTGTATTTTATTACAAGATGCAAAAATTGATGTTTAGGCACCAATTTCATATAAAAATAATTATGGAATATCCATTACACACATAACTGGAATTTTTCCTACAACTTCCATAAGCGTACCTTTCGACTATCTACTTGCGAAACGAGCGCTATACATCTAGCTAAACTACATTTTGGCACATGTAGCGAACTAGTGATCATTTTTTTTTAGTCTTGTAAAGCTAGTTTATGGTCATTTCAAGTCAAGAAACATCTCGGAAAATTGCAAACCCTTAACATCTAAATACTTACATCTTAATAATTCATTTTAAGTCTTAATATTTACCAACACATTTTTACCATACAAGACCCCCTCCCTCCACCTTGTGACCGTGAACAAGGGGTCCCACCCCCTTGTTTATTATGGTAAAATATCTAGATATTACTTTGTTGTTACAAGTGGATTAGTATGGTGAATTATTTCAACACTTAACCATTAAGTCTTCTACCACATTACTACACATTTTCATCTATCACCAAACAAAGAACACTCTCATCATCTTCATCTTTTTCATAAGAACACCTTCAAAACCCCAATTATTTTTATTACCTCCTTCATGATCAACATGGATTTCCAAGTAACATAAGAGGATCTAAAGCTTTTGGGAGTAAAAGGAAGGGTTTTCATCCATACAAAAGTGTTCTACCAACAAGATCATCATCTTCTTAAGTCTTAATAATCTTCTAAGATCATCCCTAGCCTAGTGCTAGAAGTAAGCTTCTATATCTATTTTTTTTTATACAAATATATTATGTTTATGATTGTTATTATTACTAATAATAACTAAATATCATACATAATAAACATGAAAAAAAAATACAAAGAAGCAAAGAATAAAAATCATGATATAATTATGTTTGTTTATATTGTGATCTAAGACTTGTTATATGCTTATTTAATATTGTTATGATGGTTATGATACAAATAAATGGTTAGAAGATGTTTTAAAAATATGATCTAACAATTATACATATTTATGTTAAAGGGTTTTTAACATAAAGGTTTAAAGTAATGATCATAACCTTTGATATTGTGAAAGTATTTAAGGTTTCTATTTAAAAACAAGACTTTCACAAGATTATAAAAAGTAACATACAACTAGAGATTTTTATAAAAGTTGTTAAACTTAAAATTAAACTTGGTTTTTGAACTTGTTAGCATATGAAATGATCATGGTTAAAACCCTACACGATTTGGATATCATCTTGATAATTTCATGTTATAAAAGTCTCATATGTTTAGTTAGGATGTTGAGTAAATTGGTGGTGATTTGATGAAGAAAATGATATGTTTATGAAACATGGTTAAGATAAAATACAAAGGTTATATGGCCATTTTTCATAAAAACTTTATTTTATAAAGTAATCACATTTTTGGTTAAATCTCTACAAGATTTAAAAAGGTTATTAAAGAAAAGTATTTAGAAAATAAAAGACAAGATAAATATACATTTTTTTTAGAAAATATATATTTGGTTACTTTAACAATTTTTGTGTTATGTATTACTTGGTGTATTAGTTATATATATCAAAGTAGGAATTTGTATCTAATATCACATTTAAACTCAAAACACTTTATAACAAAAGTCCTACAAGACTTCACATATTTACGCCTTAAAACGAGTTACGGACGATTCGAATAATCGGACACCATTTATGGTCAAAATGAACGACGGACGACTACATAAGTGAATTGCCAATCCGAAGAGTTACTACGACGTTTAGGCGATTTTTGGACACGAAATATAAATAAGCTATCGATAACAAATTTCGGATGTTTATAAACTTATAAAAACTAGTATGTTTTTATTTACCAAAAAGTATACCTAGTAAATTTTTATAAAAAGATTTTTATAAAAATGAAAGGCTTACTTTTACAAATGGGCTTATTATACTTAATGGACTATTTTTACAAATGGGCTTATTATACTTAATGGACTATTTTTACAAATGGGCTACTTACACTTAATGGGCTATTGTATTACAAATGGGCTTAGTTTTCTTAATGGGCTTAACTTCATAATGGGCTTAACATAAATTCATGGGCTAAGCCCAAACACCAAACATATGGGCCGAAGCCCAACACTATTCAAGCCCAATACTATTCAAGCCCAACACTATTCAAGCCCAACACTATTCAAGCCCAATACTATTCAAGCCCAATACTATTCAAGCCCAACACTATTCAAGCCCAACACTATTCAAGCCCAGCACTATTCAAGCCCAACACTATTGAGGCCCAACACTATTTGAGGCCCAACACTATTTGAGGCCCAACACTATTTGAGGCCCAACACTATTGAGGCCCAACACTATTTGAGGCCCAACACTATTTAGGCCCAACATTATTTGGGGCCCAATAACATGAAAACATGGGCTCGGCCCAATGATACAATTATTGGAAACACAACTATACAAATTGATACATATAAGACACGAGATTCAGCGGACTAGATCCGACTATACAACTCACAAGATACAAGATAACGTTTATATATATATATATTTGGTGAAAATATATATATAACATTTGAACAACTCATTCATCGAATACACAGTTAACGAACAGTAAAGACATACAAGTCTTACACATATTCAAGACACAAGACTTATACTCAGGTCATTTACAAAGACCGAAGGGTCTAACAAATATAAGGACATTTGTAGGTCGCAACATTGTTCAAGACGACCGTATGTCAGATCACAGTTAGTTACTATTCACGGACGCAATTCTGTGAGTTCATGTCCCATATTCATTTAAATGTTTTTCAAGCTTTACAACTATCGGGGAAAATACATGTACAATAGTATGATAAGTCAAGGAATGAAACACCTTAGATCATGTGCGAATTAGGGCCATACAATAAGCACCATTAATCCAGTTTGGACCAAGGAACAAAGGTTTAGATCTAATGGGTTTTGGCGAGCCCCACTCTTGGTCGTGGACCCATACAGAAGAGTGTGTTTGTGTCCCAGTCGATAGGAATCGGCATAAAATCGTCTAGGGTTGGTTTGCTTCCTATTTCGTCACACATATTAATGTCCTTGCAAAACATTAATGATCACGATTTCATTGACGCTTTTCATACTACAATTGATACAAATACAGATACATCTCATATTTTGCAGATACATCTTATATCCAGTTTGGATACAATTACAATTGAGACAAATACATATTACATACTGTTTTGATACAGATACATCTTATACAGCTAAACTGCATGAACTCGCTCAACTTTTGTTGATGTTTTCAAACTTACATGTATTTCAGGGAATTAGTGGACCAATGCAAAGATTTCAGTTCAAAGAAAACAAGTATCAATACTCCATGCCAACTATTGAAGGGTTTGCCTATTATATACCGCCTCTTTGCGGTGATATAGTGGTCAAAGCCTTGACATTTTTAGACTTACATTTGATGTATGAAACAATGACAACTTATTTTCATTTGATGGTTCGTAAACAATGTACATAACTTATGTTGCGATCTTTTGAAACACTTATGTAATGGCAATGGAGTATGTTTATTCATATAGTTTGTTCATGTACATCGATATTTATGCAATGAAAACCAGACAGATCACACCTTGCGTTTCCGCTATGAGCGGGTGTGACAGATTGGTATCAGAGCATCGATTGTAGTGAACCAGGATTCTTTCTCGAGTCTAAGTCTACAATCACTAGGGATCTCTCACGAAAACCTCTTGTTCATGTTGAACAGATTATAAATAAAATTGGACAAGTCAAAAGGTTTTCATTGCATAAACATTTTTCAAGGTCCACTACAGCAAAAATTCATTTCACATAAATTAAGCGAGGACATTTCCATGGGTGAAGTCTATGAGAAACAGACACAATACATTAATAGACTATGTGCCTACAATACATTACATTATCAGTTTATGCATTATAAACAGTTTACAAGTTCAGCTTATACAAGATAGAAATCCTTGATTGATAGGATTTTACATGATTATATATATAGGTGATTCATATATATGTTGCATGAAATATTTTGCCAAGAACAAAATACCTTCGACTTCAAACTCTATTATTATTCTTTACTCACACGATGAAAATATCGACCTCATGTCTATTGCGGAGCTTATGGCGAACATGATTCCTAAGTGAAATCTTAAACTTAATTCCGTAAAATATGGTTGCTTTCTCGCGAATGCTGAAATGCCTGACCATGATAATGACGACGAGGCGGAGGTGGTAACCTTGGACAACAACTCCATTAGTGGGACGAGATCCATGTGACTCATACTAATCAAGGTGGATATACTCTTGTCCTTACAAGGAAGATGAAGTACTCATCTTGAAGGTGCCTCTTCAGTTGTTATTGTTACAGATTCTTTTCATTTCTATTTCACCTAACGTCGTACCGTTCTGCGAGTAATGACAACAAACGTTGACACGTGAGCTATCACGAAGGTCCCTCATATGTTGAAGGTATATTGACAATAATATTTCCTCTCTTATTGAAGCTGCTTCGTACGAGAGAATGCTAGGGTGACCATGCAAGGCAATTTATTATTACGGTGGCCAACGTAATAACAACTTGTAGTGCATGGGAATTCTGGTGGACTCTGCGGGCCAAGCTAATGATCACTATTCGTTCGAAATTCTTAAGTTATTATTTGAGATTCTATTAGAACACGAACTGTGGTGGTTAGTATAACACCCTACAATACAATGCAATGCAATACAATACAATACAATACAATACAATACAATACAATACAATACAATACAATACAATACAATACAATACAATACAATACAATACAATACAATACAATACAGGAAGACGACACGTATTTGTTCACACCTAACATTCGATCTATATCACGATTCAGTTGAGACTAGTCATTTAAACAAACAAAACTTGTTAGCTACTCATGGAGGATTTTCCTCAACATTCTCGAAATTCTTAAACATGGGTTGGTTCCAGGGTGTCTATGACACTTTATCCTACTTTACCTTACCTTACTTTATCATATTCCACCTTATCATATTTATTGGAAGTGATACAATAAATTCCGTCGTTTGACATTTGTCTTTTTCCAAGGGATGGTATGGCATGAACCATGCTACAACTCCCTCATTACATTTTATTCGACATCTTTGGAGATTCTAATAATTTTGCTAGAGCTCGGGAAACTCAAGCACTATTACCATATTTGTCACATGGACAAGTATGACAAAGGATTTTCTCTATTTAGGACGATCGAGGTCCATAGAGCAGGAAATACATATTATATAGACGAAGACCACTGGTTGGTTTCCCCTCCTCAACAATTTTTTTTTCTCTTTTTTCCATTTAAACATATGACCAATACACGCAAGAGGCATTACACCTTTTGGTTTTGGTTATCCACATTATCATTTATTCAAACATGTATGAACAATGCGGTCTTGAGGTTTCCATGGCCGATTGATTGCATTCTTCATTCTTGGGCACATGATAGACTTTATTTATCCAAATACATGTCTAAGATTCTTTTAATAGTGTGTATTAAAAAGAACATGGCGCCAAAAGAAACAAACGTTTAAGTCAAAAGTTATGTGTTGAAAACCATTGCTTTTACACAAGACATTTTTGTAAATAACGAGACGTGTGTAATATGATAAAAGCATGGTGGATACGCCGCTGGTACTTCCTATATATAAGTGCTTATATTATATTGCATATCGTAGTGTTATTCAAACCTCTTCGACAAAGACAAGACATGACATTTTTGCACAAGACACGACATCCTCTACACAAGACATAATATTCTATTTCAAGACATGATATATTTATACACTACATTTTTATTGGTTATTTATTTAACCATACATTATTCTTTTATATCATCTGATTTTCATATCTATTTTCATATGATTTTATAAAAGAACTCGAGCATAACTGGAGCTAACATTGTTGGTTACACTTGATGCTTTCACGATATCTCAAGGGTTGTTCCATAATGGGTAACACCCGAATTCAAACACACTAAGTGTTACATTTCGGGTTTAGCTTCAGAGATCCGAAGCATGATCGCATCATCCCTCCCTACCTCGATCACTCAAACAATAACTCTCGCCATGAGAGAAATGAAGGCAATTGCTGCCATAAACGATTTTGGCACCAGGATGTATGCTGGTAACTTGCCGAAATCCTAAATGTGAATAAGTGTGTGTGTGGTTAGAACTATGAATACTCCACAAAATCCCAATGAAGTCATGAGTACGTACACTCTACGATCATCATGTATCAATTCTTTTAATACCAACACCGAGCTTAGCTATTGCTTTTAAATGTTAAGCATATACTCGAATTAGAGTCATGTTAGACACACATAACTATATCAAGTTAGCTAATGGGGAATTAGCTGAGACATATCAAATCATTAATGGTCACCGGTATGTATCCTATTCGTCAACATTTCACATCCATATTATTTGATACCATTTCCGATTTTTTTTGTTGCTTTATCTCAACATTTCACATGCATAGTTTCATGGCTAGTGACGGGATTGTCCTAGCTACAAGTAGGGATTGGGTTATCCTACATCTAAACATAGGGATTGGGTTATCCTACATCTAAACATAGGGATTGGGTTATCCTACATCTAAACATAGGGATTGGGTTGTCCTCTACATCTGTACAGGGAAGTCTTTACTACATAAAATTCAAAATGTACTTGGCCTAGAGTCACGTAAGCTAGACGTCTCCTCATTCTATAGAATTGGCAAACGGTAAACTAGTCGAGTCTGGAGCTGAAATTCAAATATCGATCTCTTACCCGTTCAGTTGGGTAGTTTCAAAGTAGTGGTTGGCATAGATTGGTTATCTGATAACCTAGCCGAAGTCTTCTGTCATGAGAAGGTCATTCGCCTACCACTACCGAATAAAGAGACACTTGTTATTCATGAAGAAAAGCATGACACACCATTGCAGATCATCAATTGCATGAAGGCACAGAAGTACTTACGGAAAGGTTGTGTTACCTTTCTGCACATGTTGTCGACAAGAAGGCCATTGGGCCGAGGCTGACAGATATTCCTGTGGTAAAATAATTTCCTGAAGTCTTTCTTGAAAACTTGCCAGGACTACCACCATATCAACAAGTCGAGCTTCACATCGACTTGGTACCGGGAGCCGCACCCATAGCCAAATCTCCATGTCGATTAGCACCTTCTGAACTTTGTAGTTGACCGAATAAGGATGTTGTGAGTTCATAACTCCCACTCTTTACCACTATACATCTTTATAAAGGTTTTGGGGGTGGAAAGACATGCAAGTTTTTGCAAAAGTGCACAACATTTCGATGAATGAAAATTCATATTTCTAAATCATGTTACAGATGAATTTCCAACTAACTCAAATGGTTTATGAAAGGTTCTAGCTTCTACTCTAAGATATACTTACGATCGGAGTATCATCAGTTACGAATTCAAGAGGAAAGCATACCGAAAACGGCTTTTAAGACTCGTTACGGTCAGTACGAGTTTCTCGTTATGCCTTTTGGTTTAACAAATGCACTAGCGGTCTTCATGGATTTAATGAATCGTGTGTGCAAGCCGTATCTCGACAAATTCATCATAGTGTGTATTGACGACATTTTGATATACTCTCGATCGACTGATGAACATGAGCAACATTTGAGAACCATTTTAGATCTACTAAAGAAGGAGAAACTATTCGCGAAATTTTCCAAGTGCGAATTTGGATTCGCGAGGTACAATTTCTCGGGCATGTAGTGAACGAGAAAGGCATTCATGTAGACCCATCAAAGTTTGAAGCAATCAAGAGTTGGGAAGCGCCCAAGACTCCAACTGGAGTCCGACAATTTTTTTTTGGGATTATCGGGATATCATCGGAGATCTATTGAGAATTTTTTTTTAAAATTACTCAATTGCTAACCTCCCTCACCAATAAAGACAATAAATTCGCCCCAATCGAAAAACAAGAAATAGCATTACAACTTATTCTTAAGATTGGTGCATAGCATTTTACAACCTTATCATTATCCGACGATACCGATGACTTTGTTGTAAACTATGATGCTTCGCATCAAGGATTGGGTTGCGTACTCGTGCAACGTGAAAAAAAAAGTTATCGTGTACACGTCGCGCCAATTAAAAAGTTCACGAGAAGAACTATACCACTCTCGACCTTGAGTTAGGCGTGGTGGTATTCGCTTAAAAATTATGGCGACATTATTTATATGGTACTCAATGCATTCTTTTCACGGATCATAAAAGTCTTCGACACATATTCAACCAAAAAGAATTAAATATACGTCAACGATGTTTGTTGAATTGTTGAACGACTATGATTGTGAAATAAAGTACCATCCGGGCAAGGCAAACGTTGTAGCTGACGCCATGAGCCGCAAGGAGCGAGTTAGAACACTGAGAGTTCAAGCATTAGAGAAGATGATTCACAAGCGCTCAAGGAAGAGCATATTCAAGCAGAAACACTTCGAGGCATGAAGGAACAATTAGTGCCGAAAGAAGATGGAACTTTATACCTTATGGGTCGAAATTGGGTTCCATTCTTTGGCGGCCTTCGAGATGATATTTTGAGGAAGCACATAGGCCTAAGTAGTGAAAGAATACTACTGGTGGCCTAACCTCAAAAGTAATATCGCGACTTATATCGGAGAATGCTTGACTTGCGCGAAAGTCAAAGTCGAGTTGCAAAATCCCTCGGACTTGTTACAACAACCCGAGATTCCCGTTTGGTAATGGGAACAAATATCGATGTACTTCATTACGAAGTTACTCAGGACCTCAAGAGGTCACTACATGATATGTGTAATCATCGATAGACTAACAAAGTCCGCACACTTCTTACCGATTCGGGAGAAGGATAATACTAAGAAACTAGCGAAACTCTATCTCAAAGAAATAGTGGCTCGTCATAGAGTGCCTATTTCAATCATTTCAGAAAGAGACGGTCGTTTCATTTCTAGAATTTGGAAATCATTTCAACAGGCCTTTGGATCTCATTTGAATCCAAGTACGGCCTTTCATCCATAAACTGACGGCCAGAGCGAACGGACAATCCAAACACTCGAATATATGTTTCGCGCATGTGTTATGGATTTAGGCGGCAATTGGGATACTCATCTACCTTTAGTTGAGTTTTCCTACAATAACAGCTACAATACTAGTATACAAGCTGCACCGTTTGAAGCTCTTTATGGTCGAAAGTGTCGCTCTCCGCTATGTTGGGCGGAAACAGGCGATAGTTAATTAATTGGTCCGAAACTAGTCCAAGAGACTACGGATAAAATTTTTCAGACCCGAGACCGTATCAAGACGGCTCGCGATCGACAAAAGAGCTACGCAGATAAAAGACAAAAACCATTATCTTTCGAGGATGGAGACAAAATCTTGTTGAAAGTCTCGCCTTGGAAAGGAGTAACGAGGTTCAGTGAACGTGGAAAACTTAACCACGTTACATTGGACCATTTGAAATCTTAGAAAATATTGGCACTGTTGCATACAAGTTGAAGTTACCAGATGAACTTAGCAGTGTGCACGACACGTTTCATGTGTCGAATCTTAAAAAGAGTCCAACATAGGAAACAGTTTTCATCCCGGAGGATGAGGTTCATATTGATAACAAACTCCAATTCACAAAGCACCTATTAAGGTCATGGACCGGAAGGTCCAGAAAATACAAAGGAGTCGTCACAAATTAGTAAAAATTCATTGGAACTCTCGACACGGACCTCAATATACTTGGGAACGTGAAGATCAAATCAAAGTCAAATATCCTCACCTGTTTGAGAACAATCCTGCAAAGGATGACTCAGCTTGAATTTCGGGACGAAATTCTCAATAACAGGGGGAGAATGTGACAACTGCCACTTTCGGGTAATTTACTTACATTTAAAACGATGATTTACATTATACAAGTATGTGTTTTGAATATTCGGACTACATGATTTCATAATATACATCTTAGAAAACTCATGGAATATTCATTTATTATTACACATGATTCACTTTTATTGGGTACATTTGAAATAGTGCAAACAATTCATCGAAACAACTAGAGTAGTGCCTAGTGAACTAGAGTGCTGACGAAAACTCCGGATCCGCAGAAAACATCTAAAATGACATCTTAAGGACTCGGATGAGAGTCCAACATCAATTATATATTAAACCCTATGTGGGAATACAAGGGTTTGGTTAATATATTACCAATGCCCGGTAGCACTAAAAACTGTCCGAAATGCGCTAAAAGTGACCATTTCATGAATTTTCCGCAAAATTCAGCAATTGTATTTTATTACAAGATGCAAAAATTGATGTTTAGGCACCAATTTCATATAAAAATAATTATGGAATATCCATTACACACATAACTGGAATTTTTCCTACAACTTCCATAAGCGTACCTTTCGACTATCTACTTGCGAAACGAGCGCTATACATCTAGCTGAACTACATTTTGGCACATGTAGCGAACTAGTGATCATTTTTTTTTTTTAGTCTTGTAAAGCTAGTTTATGGTCATTTCAAGTCAAGAAACATCTCGGAAAATTGCAAACCCTTAACATCTAAATACTTACATCTTAATAATTCATTTTAAGTCTTAATATTTACCAACACATTTTTACCATACAAGACCCCCCCCCCCCACCTTGTGACCGTGAACAAGGGGTCCCACCCCCTTGTTTATTATGGTAAAATATCTAGATATTACTTTGTTGTTACAAGTGGATTAGTATGGTGAATTATTTCAACACTTAACCATTAAGTCTTCTACCACATTACTACACATTTTCATCTATCACCAAACAAAGAACACTCTCATCATCTTCATCTTTTTCATAAGAACACCTTCAAAAACCCAATTATTTTTATTACCTCCTTCATGATCAACATGGATTTCCAAGTAACATAAGAGGATCTAAAGCTTTTGGGAGTAAAAGGAAGGGTTTTCATCCATACAAAAGTGTTCTACCAACAAGATCATCATCTTCTTAAGTCTTAATAATCTTCTAAGATCATCCCTAGCCTAGTGCTAGAAGTAAGCTTCTATATCTATTTTTTTTATACAAATATATTATGTTTATGATTGTTATTATTACTAATAATAACTAAATATCATACATAATAAACATGAAAAAAAAAATACAAAGAAGCAAAGAATAAAAATCATGATATAATTATGTTTGTTTATATTGTGATCTAAGACTTGTTATATGCTTATTTAATCTTGTTATGATGGTTATGATACAAATAAATGGTTAGAAGATGTTTTAAAAATATGATCTAACAATTATACATATTTATGTTAAAGGGTTTTTAACATAAAGGTTTAAAGTAATGATCATAACCTTTGATATTGTGAAAGTATTTAAGGTTTCTATTTAAAAACAAGACTTTCACAACATTATAAAAAGTAACATACAACTAGAGATTTTTATAAAAGTTGTTAAACTTAAAATTAAACGTGGTTTTTGAACTTGTTAGCATATGAAATGATCATGGTTAAAACCCTACACGATTTGGATATCATCTTGATAATTTCATGTTATAAAAGTCTCATATGTTTAGTTAGGATGTTGAGTAAATTGGTGGTGATTTGATGAAGAAAATGATATGTTTATGAAACATGGTTAAGATAAAATACAAAGGTTATATGGCCATTTTTCATAAAAACTTTATTTTATAAAGTAATCACATTTTTGGTTAAATCTCTACAAGATTTAAAAAGGTTATTAAAGAAAAGTATTTAGAAAATAAAAGACAAGATAAATATATATTTTTTTTAGAAAATATATATTTGGTTACTTTAACAATTTTTGTGTTATGTATTACTTGGTGTATTAGTTATATATATCAAAGTAGGAATTTGTATCTAATATCACATTTAAACTCAAAACACTTTATAACAAAAGTCCTACAAGACTTCACATATTTACGCCTTAAAACGAGTTACGGACGATTCGAATAATCAGACACCATTTATGGTCAAAATGAACGACGGACGACTACATAAGGGAATTGCCAATCCGAAGAGTTACTACGACGTTTAGGCGATTTTTGGACACGAAATATAAATAAGCTATCGATAACAAATTTCGGATGTTTATAAACTTATAAAAACTAGTATGTTTTTATTTACCAAAAAGTATACCTAGTAAATTTTTATAAAAAGATTTTTATAAAAATGAAAGGCTTACTTTTACAAATGGGCTTATTATACTTAATGGACTATTTTTACAAATGGGCTTATTATACTTAATGGACTATTTTTACAAATGGGCTACTTACACTTAATGGGCTATTGTATTACAAATGGGCTTAGTTTTCTTAATGGGCTTAACTTCATAATGGGCTTAACATAAATTCATGGGCTAAGCCCAAACACCAAACATATGGGCCGAAGCCCAACACTATTCAAGCCCAATACTATTCAAGCCCAACACTATTCAAGCCTAACATTATTCAGGCCCAACACTATTCAAGCCCAATACTATTCAAGCCCAACACTATTCAAGCCCAACACTATTCAAGCCCAGCACTATTCAAGCCCAACACTATTGAGGCCCAACACTATTTGAGGCCCAACACTATTTGAGGCCCAACACTATTTGAGGCCCAACACTATTTGAGGCCCAACACTATTTGAGGCCCAACACTATTTGAGGCCCAACACTATTTAGGCCCAACATTATTTGGGGCCCAATAACATGAAAACATGGGCTCGGCCCAATGATACAATTATTGGAAACACAACTATACAAATTGATACATATAAGACACGAGATTCAGCGGACTAGATCCGACTATACAACTCACAAGATACAAGATAACGTTTATATATATATATATTTGGTGAAAATATATATATACCATTTGAACAACTCATTCATCGAATACACAGTTAACGAACAGTAAAGACATACAAGTCTTACACATATTCAAGACACAAGACTTATACTCAGGTCATTTACAAAGACCGAAGGGTCTAACAAATATAAGGACATTTGTAGGTCGCAACATTGTTCAAGACGACCGTATGTCAGATCACAGTTAGTTACTATTCACGGACGCAATTCTGTGAGTTCATGTCCCCTATTCATTTAAATGTTTTTCAAGCTTTACAACTATCGGGGAAAATACATGTACAATAGTATGATAAGTCAAGGAATGAAACACCTTAGATCATGTGCGAATTAGGGCCATACAATAAGCACCATTAATCCAGTTTGGACCAAGGAACAAAGGTTTAGATCTAATGGGTTTTGGCGAGCCCCACTCTTGGTCGTGGACCCATACAGAAGAGTGCGTTTGTGTCCCAGTCGATAGGAATCGGCATAAAATCGTCTAGGGTTGGTTTGCTTCCTATTTCGTCACACATATTAATGTCCTTGCAAAACATTAATGATCACGATTTCATTGACGCTTTTCATACTACAATTGATACAAATACAGATACATCTCATATTTTGCAGATACATCTTATATCCAGTTTGGATACAATTACAATTGAGACAAATACATATTACATACTGTTTTGATACAGATACATCTTATACAGCTAAACTGCATGAACTCGCTCAACTTTTGTTGATGTTTTCAAACTTACATGTATTTCAGGGAATTAGTGGACCAATGCAAAGATTTCAGTTCAAAGAAAACAAGTATCAATACTCCATGCCAACTATTGAAGGGTTTGCCTATTATATACCGCCTCTTTGCGGTGATATAGTGGTCAAAGCCTTGACATTTTTAGACTTACATTTGATGTATGAAACAATGACAACTTATTTTCATTTGATGGTTCGTAAACAATGTACATAACTTATGTTGCGATCTTTTGAAACACTTATGTAATGGCAATGGAGTATGTTTATTCATATAGTTTGTTCATGTACATCGATATTTATGCAATGAAAACCAGACAGATCACACCTTGCGTTTCCGCTATGAGCGGGTGTGACATTTCACATGTGTTTTCAGGAGATGATGCATAGGATTTATCAAGACATACTTAGGCGGACCTGTGCCTTAGTGACTTAAAACGAGACAAGAACTAGTTAATTTTTGTTATGTACTCTTTGTTTCGTGTTTAAACCAATGTAACTCTCTTGTTTGGATAATAAAACGAAACTTCAATTGCCATGGATTTGAAACAATTAATTCTGTTACAACACTCCCCGACGTTTCCGCCACGTTTCATTGTCCTACGTGGTCGGGGTGTGACACAAGTCACACAGGTTTGAATATATTCAATGAAACGACCTAAAGTTAGTTTTCACAATTCAAACACGAACCACTGGAACTATTGAACTATGTGAATTAGATGAACTATTTGAACCACTAGAACTATTTGATCTATGAAAACTATTTGAACCACTAGAACTTTCTGAAACTGTGTGAACGACTTGATCTATTGAACCGTTGGAACTATTTGATCTATGTGAACGATTTGATCTATTGAACCATTGGAACTATTTGATCTATGTGAACTATTTGAACGATTGGAACTATTTGATCTATGTGAACTATTTGAACTATTTGAATGATTGGACTAATTGAACTATTGAACGATTGGGTTATGGTAAGTGATTAGGTAACGGGGCGGGTGTAATGTGATAAAAGCATGGTGGATACACCATTGGTACTTCCTATATATAAGTGCTTTTAACACATTACATGACGTTGCGTTATCTAGATCACTTGGACGAATGTTTTCAAAACGAAGTTACACTACAAGGTTTTCCTAACGATATAAACCATACGAGTTTTATTACGAGAACGATTTACAACTTGGTTAACAAAGAAAAATGTTTTCAGCTAAGATTCATGGCTACAATGGTTTTGGTTTATACATATATCAACTTGTAAAACTTGATAGAAACATACTGCAATATCAAACTCTTTTGTTTTCAAGGTACACACTCGACAACTCCCGTAGTTGGACGAGGTATTGCAATATGAACTTAAAGCCATGAATCTAACATACTCACAAAACCTATGTACTCGCTGTGACACCTGTGTCACCTCAACCATCATACAAATACCAAACCAATGAAATATTGTATTTCATACTTGTAATTTGTATAAATATGTGTATCATTTGCACATATCAATTCTTGTTCGATTTCGAGCTCTATATCGCTTTCTGGGAGGTTATACGCGAAATGATGCGTAAACGTAATAAGTTTAATGCAAAAAACACTCCAGAATAGTGACATAGGCTTAACATACCTTAAATAAACTTTCCATAACTTAGAAATAAGATTTGGAAGGTTTGGTGTGTTGAAATCAAGTTTATTCGCTTACATGGACTAATTTCGATAAACTGCGAAAGTATGCCGATTCGTACTATAACGAACATTCTGAAACATGATCATAAGTTAAACATGCCCTAAATATCCTTTACATAGCTTAGAAATAGGCTTTGAGGTGTTTGGTGCGTAAAAATAAACTTATTTGATCAACAGGGACAAAAAGCGTCAAAAAGTGCACAAGTTTGCATTTTCACACATATCTTACGTTTTGAATATATCCGGACATCCAAAAATGTATGTAATCATTAAAATATTTTATTTTAGTGATTGGCATAATAAAACTTCATTCGTTCCGCAATTTGGATTGTTTTCGCGTCCGTTACGATTTCCGTCGTAATTAACCGAACAACGCAACCGCACGGCCAAATGAACTGACATTCGTATCATTTCTGAGCATATTTCAAGTTCCCTATGTTTTAACATCTTTATGGAGCATAAAAATAGGTTTGACGGGTGTTAGAAGTGCCAAAACGCATCAAAAATCAAGTTTGGAGATGCAGTGGCCTGTTCTGCCAATTTGTGAAACCTTCTGCCAACAAACCAAGGCCATACGGACCGTATGGGTGTGCTTACAGTCCGTAAGCCACTTCCAGCACATCAGACTTCATTTTATTAAAACCCAGCTACTCCCATTGTTTTGCACATAGTTTCCTTGATTCTATGGACTGGTTTTGGATGCCCCTAGGTTTACAAATCAGTGGGCACACATGTACGATCAAGATTGAAGCTCAGATTTCAAGAAACGATCCTAACGGTTCTACGAAATCTATAAATACCCCCAAGTTTTTCAATCCAAGCTCACATTTGATCTGGCCATTTCTCTAAGTTGAAGTTTCTTTACTTCATACCTGAGAAATCTAGATCAAAATCCTCATCGCTTGGACCTTTTGTAAACTTCTTTCGTTCTTTTATGCGTTTTTAAGCGTAAAAGTCAAACAGTGTTTGACTTTTAGCTTTGACCAGTCTATGGTCAACATGAATTTTGTTTGAACTTTGCAACGTGAGCGTAATCACGATGGTCATAGTCCCTTGTGACTACACCTACAGATTACCACGTTATTTAGGCATAGTGACGAGTCATAGTTTCGGTCAAAATGCGCATTCTTGCGTATTTTGCAACCAAACTATTCTTGGGTATCAAAACCGTTTGTTTTGATATCAAACTTTTTTTCAAACTTCATTAAACATGTTTTAACATGTTTAACTCGTCACTTTTAGTTTAGTGCTTATATAGGGTCGTAAGATAATCGGTCTAAACAACCGCTTAGGCTTTCAAACCCGACCCGTTTGGTCGATCATTAGGATCCAACCAAGCATGTTTAGTGACCATAGATGTATAGGGAATAACCTTTCGAGGTTATACCTTCTGGTCACTTAGTTTAATTAGTTGTATGATAGGTAGTTTATATGCCTTAGGTAAATGACCAACATGCCCTTTTCATGCATAATTGGTATTTAAGCATATGTAACTTAAACTTTTGTCACTTAACTGGTTATGCAACATATTTAAACATGTTTAGGCATATAATACTTGTCATAGGACTAGTTAGGCGTTCCGAACGCGTTTTACGCGAACAACGCGTTAAAGTAGCGTAAGCTACCTAAACGGGTCGTAATGGGTCGTAAGCACTTAGGAGAGGTTCTGTTTTAGGATGTAGGCTTTGTTAAACCATATTACATGAGTTCCTATACTCATTTGGTTTACGAAAGCTCATTGTATCCGACCTTCCGATTTAGGTCCGATTTATTTACTTAGTTACCAATATTAGGTGTCGTTTGATTCCGTGATCCCTCTAGCCTTGCTTGGTTGTTATTCAATACTTCTAAGCATTCTCAAGTGAGTACATAGTCCCCTCTTTTACTGCTTTCAAATGTTTTGGGGTGAAACATATGTACCTAATTATTATTTTCATGATTTCAAAGTATAAATTGATTATACATGCTAGTACTTATCTTTTGACAAATTGATTGATTATCTATTGTTTAAACATTAATTTCTCAAAGATTATAAAATTAATTGTTGCGTTGTACTTATTTTAATACATTCACCAAGCTGATAGGTAGTATGATATAGCGCTATAGGACTAGACACCCCATTCCTGTTGTATGGAATGTCAGAAACCAAATTTATCCAAATAGAAGTTGCCTTCGTGGTATTTCTATAGTCTCTAAGGTGTAGTTTGATACACTAAGGTTTGAATGAATACTAAATCACAT
This sequence comes from Helianthus tuberosus, assembly GCA_030545235.1. NCBI lineage: Eukaryota > Viridiplantae > Streptophyta > Magnoliopsida > Asterales > Asteraceae > Helianthus > Helianthus tuberosus. The sequence goes on along the minus strand of CM060445.1, from coordinate 68,882,958 downwards.
TTTCTTTTGTATATTTTGATATACTTCCAAAGTATAGTTTGATATGCTCCCATATGTGATATTGTTTACCAAAGTATAATTTGATATACTATGTACAAAACCAACATATATTTTGTTATTTACCAAAGCACAGTTTTGATATGTTATTTACAAAATGAAAGCATAGTTTTGATCTGTTATTTACAAAACCAAAGTATACTTACGATATACTACTGAAAACTATTATTTTAACAAACTAAAGTATATATGATATACTATATGTTAACTGTTCTGAAACAAAGATATATTTTAATATATATTACTTATCCGACTTTCTCAAAACCAAGGTATATTTTTATATATACTACAAACCTTTTTTTATTAAAACGTTGTTTTACAAACAACATATTTTATACAAAACTCATTTTTACTTGATTTTTTCATTCCATTATGCATTTTTCTTTTATAACATCTGATTTCTTATCGATTCTTTGTTTGATTTATACAAGAAAATATTTTTACAAGTTCATGACTACTATTTGTTAAACATTCTTTTAAACTTACAAGTCATGAATTTTATTTTAAATAAAACCTATGTATCTCACAGGCATTTTTATGCTGACATACCTATTTTTACATATGTTTCAGGTGCTGCTATGTGATGATTATTGATGCATACTATACATAGGATGGACTCGTGCCTTAGCGACTTTAAAACTTGAAAGACAATATTTGTATTAATCTGATTTGTAATAAAACAACGAGTTCAATAATCCAATAAAACGAAATTATTTAATCCATGGTTGTGAAACAATGTTTCTGTTACGACACTCCCCGACGTTTCCGCCACGATTTGTTGTTTTACGTGGTCGGGGTGTGACACTCGCCGGCATTTTTATGCTGACGTATTTTCACATATGTTTCAGGTATCATAGTTTAATGATGTTTGACGATGATTATGATGCACGCTTACATAGGGATGGACAAGGCCTTAGCGACTCAATAACAATGAAAGACAATTTGTTCATGTTTTGCTTTTAATTTCAATGCAATGTAATTAACTTAATTCAATAAAACGAAACTTCAATCCATGTGTTGTGAAACAATGATTCTGTTACGACACTCCCCGACGTTTCCACCGTGGTTTATTATTTTAACGCGGTCGGGTTGTGACATTGATGATCCAACAGTGTCTTGAAATGGAGGTGGAGGGATAGGAGGAAGTGGTGTGGAAACATGTTGATTTTTATCCACTGTTTGAAGATTTTTATCAACAGTGTTTGAGGATATGGAAGCAGGGGTTTGAGTACTACTTTGGTCAACAAGTGTTGATGTAGCAGTGAATGAGCTTTGACAGCTGTTTTGAAGATCTGCTACTCTGGCAATGGATGTGAACTTTTGTTATGGAATGATCACTTCATATCCATTGTCTGATGGAGGAGGTTGAGATGGACCTCCACTATTATTCTTGACAGAAACATTTGCAAAAGTGAATTTATCAAGATCAAATAACTCAGCAGGATTTGCAGGGATTTTCATTGAAGAAAGTTCATTGAACTTTACATTCAAAGTCTCTTCCACTGTCTTAGTCCTAATGTTAAACACTTTGTAGGCCTTAGCAGTGGTTGACTATCCCAAATGATAACCACAGTCTATTTTGGCTGCAAACTTTGAAATTGAGTCTTTTAAGTTTAAAATGAAGCATGGGCAGCCAAATACTTTAAAGTATGAGATCAGTGGTTTGATTTTATACAGAATTTCATAGGCAGTCTTTTGATGCCTGGGGTTGATCAAAACTCTGTTTTGGACATAGCAGATAGTGTTTACTGCCTCTGCCCAGAAAGTTAATGGCAAACCTGAATCTGCAAGCATGGTTCTGGCAGCCTCAATCAGTGTCATGTTCTTTCTTTCAACAACCCCATTTTTGTTCTGATGTCCTTGGAATGTTGTACTGCCTTACAATTCCTTTTGACACATAAAACTGATCCAACTCCCTATTTCTGAATTCTGTGCCATTTTCACTCCTAAAGACTTTTACTGGCAAGTCAAACTACTTTTCAACCTGTTTGACAAAGTCTTGCAGAATGCCTGCATTCTCATCTTTAGAATGTAAGAAATAAGTCCATGTAAACCTAGAAAAGTCATCTACAATTACCAAACAATATCTTTTCTTTTTAAGACTCATGACTTTTACTGGGCCAAACAGATCCATGTGAAGAATTTGCAAACACTTGGTTGTTTTGGACTCTTCAATGGACTTAAATGAGCTTTTATGTTGTTTACCTTTTAAACAGGAAACACAATGCTCAGGACAGGTGAACAATTTTTGTGGAAGACCTCTTACAAGGCCCTGTTTTGACAAAGCAGTGATTGTCTTGAGATTTGTGTGCCCCAATCTTCTATGCCATAGTTCTGTCTCTATGTTAGAGGCAGCTGAGAACAGACAGGCATCAGTCCTGGGGCTCTCTTTTGATAAATCAACTACATAAACATTGCCACTCCTTTGAGCAACAAGTTGGGTTTTTCCATTTTTTTATTATTTCTTCAATCTTTTTAACCATTTCTGGTCCAACAATCCTACAACACTCCTTAGTAAATAATGACCCATAACCTTTGTCACTCATTTGTGAGACACTAAGGAGGTTGAATTTTAGATTGTTAATCAGATTGACATTTTCAAACTTAACATTTCTAGACTGAACTTTACCAGAACCCATCACCTTCCCTTTACTATTATTACCAAAAGATATATCACCCCCTCCATGAGTTTTAAATTCTTTGAGTAGGGCTCTACATCCAGTCATGTGCCTGGAGCCTCCACTATCTACATACCAAAGACTATCTAAGCATGCAGAAGCACCCTGCACATCAAGTAAATAATTAGTTCAGGAGAGTCTCCAAAGCCAATAAGGCTTTGGATGGGGTCTCAACAGTGTCTATGTTAAGTTCAGGAACATGGACAGTGGTTAGCTCAGGGGTTTGGGCAGCTTTTGAAACATTTTTCTCTAACCACTGTTGGGGACTATTTTGTAACAGCTGTTCGGATAGGCACAAATGGTGGTTGTTTCTTGACTTGTGAATTTGATGAACTCATGAGTGTTTTTTAAGTGTACTCTCCTTTTTTGACCTCAAAGGTTTTGAGGTACACACACTCCTGAGTGAGATGGTTTGATTTACCACAGATGATGCAGCTTTTTGAAGGCACAATGATACTTGTTTTGTTAATGTCATAAGCTTTTAAATGAACACAATCCTTTGTCAAATGATTTTTCTTTTCACAAAAGTCACAAAACAAGTTTTTAATATTTTCTCTCTTTTTCTTCTTTTCAGACTCCTTTACAACAGAGTTTTGAACCACTGTCGGGATGTCCTTAAGAGGAATGACCTTGGCCTTTGGTGCTTTTACACCATCCACTGTGGTGAAGTCCATGGGTTTAAAATTTTCAAGGAGGTCACGCTCATCAGACCATGTGGGTTTGAATTGGTATTTCTCAATCTCCTCAAAAGTTGAGGACCCCACTGATCTTTTCAGAGTGATTTTGTTACCATTTTTATCAGTTATTTTAACTTCTTGACCGTCCTTGTTGGTGGGTATGATTTCAACAGGATTTTTAATAGATTCATTTGAAGCAGTGTTTTCAACTTGGTCATGTTTTCTGAACCCTATGCCAAATTTTACATTGCTTTCAATATGTTTTTCAAGCATAACTTCATAACCTTTGCAGGATTCCACCCATTTTTCACATGTGATTTGGGTGGATTCCAACTCCTTTTTACTGGACTGATATTTTTCTATCATTGCCTGAAGTTGGTCCTTGGTTATGCTATGCTCATGTTTGAGGCTGCAGTCTCATTTTCTTTTTCTGAAAATTTGATTTTAAATTCTTTTAAAGATTTTTCAAATTGTATCTCATCATTTAACACTTTATTTCTAAGGTTTTCATTCACCTCCTTGATGTTTGCAAATGCTATGATGCATTTGTCTGAACAAAGGTTTTTAAGAACCTGGGGTGATAACTTAGTTGCAGCCATCATGGCACAATCACATACATGTTCACATTCTGCTGGCTTTTTCTCCTCACTTTCTTCTTGCTTCTTCTCCTTTTCTTCAGCAGACCAGGGGTCAGACAGTGGTTCCAATAGGGGTTTTAAATTTTCTTCCAACAGTTGTTCACCAACAACAGCAGTAACCACTGCTTCAGCAATTGTATCCACTGTTTTTGCACTGGATGTTCCTTCTTCAGTTTCCAGCCGTTCAGGAATTGACTCTAATGCTTCAAAACAGAATTCGTCACTAGAAACAACATTCTCAGCATATAGAGCAAAGTTTTCATCACCTAGATCCTCAGGGAAACTACTCCAATCAACAAAGCCTTGGGTGAAAAAGCATTGCTGATCTGTTTAAATAGTTGTTTCTATAGCTTATTGAGGTGCAACTTGTTGCACCTGAACCTGAGGAGCTGGGGCCTGGACATACTGTATCTGGGGAACAATGGTTTGGACATAGTGCATAGGAACAGGGGTTGGAAGCTATGCATAATGAGCAGTGTTTACATAAGCAGCAGGGGCATATTGGGAATACTACACAGTAGTTTGGTTAGTTTGTGGTCTAGAGCTAGGGTGTATGATGATTGGTCCACTATTTTGGCTCCTACACTCTCTAGCAAAATGACCTAACCTATTACACTTGTAGCATTTGATCTTTGATTTATCCAACCCTACTTTCAAGTTCCCATGTAACCCTGGAAATTTTCTCCCTGTTCTGTTATAAAACTTGTTGGTTCTAACACTCAGCAGTGCAAGTTGGTGCAAAATATCCATCTCCTCCAGATCAGTTGGATCAAAGTGCTGGAGATCATTGAGTTCAAAAGAGAGATTGTCAGAAACCTGGTTTTCACTACTAGCTGCGAAAGCATAGTTAGCTGAGTAAGAATCAGAGTTGTTAAAAGCTCCACCAGCAGTTATGTCAATGTAATGATCATAACTCTGATCCTTACTATTACCAGGTTCCTCTTGACCAAGAAGTGTTGTGCTACCAAATGTGTAGTCATCAGCAACCTTCCCTGACTCTTGTAACTTCTTTTTCTGGTTTAACTCACTCTTATAGGTGAGGAGTCTACCATGAAATTGAGTCAGTGTTAACTCTTTGAACCCAACAGAATTTCTGGTTACAAAAGCAATTGTGTCCCATTTTTCAGGAAGTGACCTTAGAAACCTATTATTTAGAGTTGACTTAGCAAATTTAACATTAACAAGTTTTAGTTCAATTATGAGACAGCTAAAGCGTTCAAACTGTTGTGTTAATGATTCACCCTTGGCCTGACAAAAGGTTTCATACTATTGATTCAAAACCTCTCTATTGTTTTCAATTACTTCTTCAGTACCACCAAACTATTCCTTAAGTGCATCCCATAATTCCTTGGCACTGTTACAGTGTAACAGCCCAGCATAAATTTCATTTGGAAGGGCAGATGCAACGATGCTAAATGCCTTGACATCCAGTTCAATTTTATGAAAATCCTGGTCGGAATAGTTTCCAATTTTCTTAGGTACAAGAACTTTTAGATCCTCAGCACTCGGCACCATTGGAACATATGGTCCAAAGATAACCGACCTCCAACACCCTGTGTTTTGTTGGGCTAAGATGTGACCCATCCTATGCTGCCAGATGTTGTATTCAGATCTGACCAACATAGGTGGTTTAAAGAGTGAACCAGTGTTAATTGTGTTGTCCTATGATTGTGACACCATTCTGGTTGTTTTACAGGTACTGAATAATCAACTTTTGTATGTGATTATACCTTACTCTGTTTTTCAACTAAAAACGAACAATCCAAAGTAACAACGAAATTGAGCTGAACTTTTACGTCAAAATGACTGTTAGATCAAGTTTGACTGTCCTAGCTCTAATACCAATTGTTAGGGTCTGAGTTTCTTAGATTGTGTTTGTTTAAACAAAATGAAAGTGAAACAAAGATAAATTGCAGTGGAATAGATGAAATAAACTTTTAACACACATTCAATGGAAGAAAAGTTTAAGCACACATGTTTAACATCGAATTGAATGATTGTATTTATTACAAAGATCAATTTGTCACACCTTGACTTTTGCGGAAGCGTGATTAAGGTGTGACTTACTTGTTATCATTGCATTCAACCATATCAAATAATCTATATGATAATACCAAAGATTTATCATCCATAAAATAAGTTTAAAACATAACAACATTGTCTAAAATGTAGACTTCAAATTTAAGTTTTACAAACCAGATGAATTGTGTAAAAGTGTGCTAAGGACTCGTAAAAAGATAATAGTTGTAATCAAAGTTTGGAAGACGTGTCTCATCCAGGATTAAGACACACTGGCCAAACCCAAAAAAAACCATGGATGACATCTTTATACTTAACATGACTTGAAACTCCAACGCCCGCCGGATCCATACTTAATTTCCTGAAATACATGTAGTTTGAAGACGTAAGACTGTGAGTTCATGTCCCCCTTTTCTTTAAACTGTTTTGTTTTATAACTTCAGGGGTGAAGTACATGTAATAAAATGATTACAAACAATTACTATTGGTATGGTTACCTATGGAAAGTACAGTAGATCATGTGAATGGGTAGGCGCACTCCTAAGACCATTAATCCTCGTGTTAGGACCGAGGGGCATGAGTGATAGATCTATTTGGGTGTAGCGAGCCCACACCCATATGGACCGGGGTTTTGCCCATGAGGTGACTATGTCGTACAGCCGGAGGCCCGGTACAAAATCTGCTAGGTTTGAGCCTTCCTACGCCATTGTACGCATGTTAATGGCCTTGCAAACCATTAATCGATCTATTTCCTTGTTTTGCTTTCATACCGAGATTTACAAAACATTCATACATACAATGATTACAAGGTTTTATTCATACACACAAACAAACACATGAACTCGCTCAACTTTTGTTGATGTTTTAAAACTACATGTATTTCAGGGAATTAATAGTGGATCTGGCGGGCGTTGGATATTTCAAGCTGCGTTAAGAATAAAGGATGTCATCCGTTGTCTTAGGGTTTGGTTAGTTGTCTTATTCCTGGACGAGACACATCTACCAAAGCCTGATTTTATCTAAAGTCTTTTGACGAGTCCTTAGGGAACTCTAAACAATTCATATAGGTTGTAAAACTTAAATTTGGAGTCTATGTTTCAAACAACGATGTTGTGATGTTTTTAACTTAATTTTATGGATGACCATCTATGGTTTTTATCATATAGTTGTTGTTATGATTGGATGCAATGATATTAAGTAAGTCACACATAATCACGCTTCCGCAAAAGTCAGGGTGTGACAGCTTGGTATCAGAGCTTCGATTGTAGCGAACTAGGATTTCTTCTCGAGTCTAGACTACAATCATTAGGGCTCTATTAAAAATATTTTTACAACATGTTTTCATTGCATACACGAAATGCCTAGATCCAAGAAAACAAACATTTTTACAAACAAAAAGGGACACGAAACACTTTTCAAGGTTTATGCTTGTGGTTCAGTCTGAGAGACTGGGTGGTTCAGTCTGAGAGACTGGGTGGTTCAGTCTGGGAGACTAGGTGTTTTAGTTTGGGAAGACTAGGTAGTTTAGTCTGGGAGACTAGGAAGGATACATGATTACATGATTGCCTTGTCATTGATTTCATGCTTAATGTTAGTAGTTAATATATATGCATATGTGGTGATTGTTATGTTACAGATACCATGTCATCATCTGATAGCGGATTGTCCGATGACCATGATCCTATGGCTATTGTTTCTGACGATGAGATTGTCCTTGAGCCAGAGATCTTTACTTCCGATACCGAGAGTGACCCGGAGATGATGTCCGACGACGATGACGATTTTCAACCATTTGCGCTGCTCGATTTCGGAGATGATTTACCGATTACTGATGGTATCCCAGACGAGGATCTGTTTGTTATTCCCATTCCTATGCACGATCATCTTATCATCAGTCATCCCGATGGTGAGCATGTCGTGGCACCGATCCTCGCTCCTGTTCCTTTGGTGGTCATTCCTCCTGAGTATTGGCCATTCGATGATCTTTTTGACGATGATTTTGATCTGTTTGTTGATGGTCCCCCTGATGATGCTCATGGCGATGGAGAGCTCGATGAGGACGTTGTTGATGTTCCACTTTTGGGGATTCCTGTTATCGAGATTTCTTCTGACTCTAGCTTACACTCCGTTCCAGATTCCTTTGAGTCTATGTCATCTTCCGCCTTACAGGTAGTTGGTTTGCGACATTATGCCACTGACTCTGATGAGGAGACGGCCATGTCAGCTGCACCGATTCCTCCACATGACATTGAGCCAGGACTTGAGCTTGATTTTATCCCTGTTGATCAGCCTGTTGATGCACCCGCTGATCATGAGCCGATACCTGCTCCTGAGCATTTGCCTGATCATGACCCTGTTCCATTTGGCATACCTGATATTGCACCCCTCATACCTGATCCAGTCCCTGCACCCGCTAACCCTCCTGTTATTGAGCCAGTCACTCCTCCACTTGCACCTGCACCCGTTGATGTTGCTCCTTTTCATCCAGTAGAGTCAGATGTGCACCGTGTCAACCTGCCTATTGCTTTCTTGCAGGATATACCAGCACCCCGTCCAAGGGAAGGCACTTCTAGCCAGTAGCCTAGCCATGACCCCATGTATCAGCAGCTCTCCCTCACATGCCTCAGTCTTCACCTACTGCTCATTTTACTTCTTCACCACTTGATGAGCCACTTAGATGGTTCCCACCTTACACTATGCCGATTTCTGTCACACCCCGACCACGTAAAACAACAAAAGGTGGCGGAAACGTCGGGGAGTGTTGTAACAGAATCATTGTTTCATAACCATGGATTAAATAATTTCGTTTTATTGAATTATTGAACTCATTGTTTATTTACAATTCAAACAAATACAATTATTATCTTTATTAGTTTTAAAGTCGCTAAGGCACGAGTCCATCCTATGTATAGCATGTATCAACAATCATCGCAAAGCAGTACCTGAAACATGTGTAAAAATAGGTACGTTAGCATAAAAATGCCTGTGAGATACATAGGTTTTGTTTATGCATGATTCATGACTTATAAGTTTAAAAGAATGTTTTTAACAAAAAGTAGTCATGAACCTAAAAATGTTTTCTTTATAAAATCATGTGAAAACTTATGAGAAATTTGATGATATAAAAGAATGATGCATAATAAATAATCAAGTAAAATGAGTTTATAAAATAATGTTTTGAATAAAATGTTTGTAGTGTATATAAAAATATACTTTGGTTTTAAGAAAGTCGATTAGGTAATATATCAAAATATATTTCGGTTCCAACATCGTTAAATAGATAGTATATTAAATATACTTTAGTTGTCAAAATAGTCGTTTTTGATAGTATATCAAAAGTATACTTTGGATTTATGTATAACATATTTAACTATGTTTTGGTTAAATAAATAATATATTAAAAATATGTTTTGGTAGTTAATCAAAATATATGTTGTTTCGTACAATATCACACATGAGAGTATATCAAACTATACTTTTGGGAGTATAATAAAATATACAATAAAAATGTGATTTAAGAATTCAATCAGGCCTAGTAAATCAAAATACACCTTTGAGACTATAGGGATACCACAAAGGCAATCCCTATTTGGATGGAGAAACAAATTGGTTTCAGACATTCCATGACAACAGGAATGGGGTGTCAAATCCTATAGCGCTATATCATACTACCAATCAGTCTGGTGAACAAAATATGTACTATCCAACAATTAATTTTATAATCTTTGAAAAATCAGTGTTTAGATCATAAATAATCATTTGGTTTGTCAAAAGATAGGTACTAATATGTATAATCAGTTATACTTTGAAATCATGAACATAACAAATAGGTACACATATTTCACCCCCAAAACATTTAAAACAGTAAAAGAGGGGACTATGTACTCACTTGAGGGTGCTTAGAAGTCTTGAACAACAACCAAGCAAAGCTAGAGGGAGTACGGAATCAACCGGCACCTAATGTAGGTAACTATGTTAATAATCGGATCCTAAATCGGGAGATAGGATAGAATGATGTTCTATAAATCAAATGAGTAATTGAACTCATATGGTATGATTTAATAGAGCTAACATTCTGATTTGAAAGTCTACCTAAGTGCTTTTGACTCGTTTCGACCCATTATGGTAGTATAAGCTACTATAATACGTCGTTTGCGCAAAACTATGTTCGGATGGTTAACTATGTGCTATGTTAAGTCTTACATGCCCAATTATACCTAAACATGTTACTAAATCAGATTAGATGTCAAAAATATGTTCACATATGCACATTATGGATTTATGCTTCAAAAGGGCATTTTAGTCATTTCCTATGGGCATGTAAACCAATTAACGAATAGCTAACCAATCCTATGTGATCATAAGGTATAACCTCAGGGGTTATTCCCTATGCAACTATGGTCACTAAGCAAGCTTGGTCGGATCCTAATGATTGACCCAATGGGTCGGGTTCGAAAGTCTAAGCGGTTGTTTAGACCGCTTAACTTACGACCCTAAACAAGCACTAAACTAATAGTGATGAGTTAAACATGTCAAAACATGTTTAACCTACTTAGAAAACTGATTTGGTATCAAAACAATGGGTTTTGATACCCGAAAATAGTTCAGTTGCAAAATGCGTGCTTAAACGCATTTTGACCGAAACTTTGACTTGTCACTACTCCTAGTTAACGTGGTAATCAGTAGGCATAATCACTAAGGATTATAACCATCGTGATTACAATCACGTTATAAAGTTCAATTGAACTTTGACTTGACCAATTGATGGTCAAAACCGAAAGTCAAACTGTTGGCCAAACTGTTTAACTTTCTGCACTAACATAAATAAAAGAATGAAAGAATGCTCACTAAAGGTCCTTGCTATCTTTTCTACAAAGAACAAGTTCCTTATCAGATGAGAGAGCTCCCAATTTAGATTGTAGAGGAGAAATGAGAGGAATGAGCAAATGAAACAAGTGAATGTGATGGCTATTTATACTTGTTGTGGATTAACAAGATTGTGACAACTGTGTTAGGTAATCGATGTACGATGTAAAACAATGATGATTATTAATAAAACAATGTGCTTTGGTGTTATTATATGTGTTTTGGTGTTTCTATGTGTGTATTTGTGTTTGGTGATTTTACAATTCGATTCGATTCCGATTGCAAGCTTTAAATCGCGTTCTGGAAGGTTATACGCAAACTGGTGCTTAAACGCAGTCAATATAACGCGAAAAACACTCCATAATAGTGACATAGTCTTAACATACCTTAAATAACCTCCACATAACTTATAAATAAGTTTTGAATGGTTTGGTGTGTCGAAATCAACTTTGTTCGATCGCAGGGACTATTTGTGTCAAATTGTGAAACTATGCCGATTTGAACTATAATTAACATTTCGGAACATGACCATAAGTTAAACATACCCTAAATATCCTTTACATAGCTTAGAAATAGGCTTTGAGGGGTTCGGTGTGCTAAAATAAACTTTATGCTCATTCAGGGACTAAAAGCGTCAAAAAGTGCATAAGTTTGCATTTTCGCGCATAACTTACGTTCTGAATACATCCGGACATCCAAAAATTTATGTAAGCATTAAAATATTTTATTTTAGTGTTTGGCATAAGAAAATTCCTTTCGTCGCGCAATTTGGACCGTTTTTACGTCCGTTATGACTTCCGTCGTAATTAACCGAACAGCGCAACCGTACGACCAAACGAACTGACATCCGAGATGTTTTTGAGCATATTTTAAGTTCCCTATACTTTAAATTTATTTTAGAGCCTTGAAATGGGGTTAACGGGGCTTAAAAGTGCCAAAAAAATCAAGTTTTACAAGTGCAGGGACCATTTTTGAAATTTCTGGCAGATTCAATGAACCTAGTCCATTTTGAAGTGTTGATGGTTTTCACCCATGGTTTTGCAAAACCATGGGCTGGTATTCAATGAACATAGTCCATATTAGGGGCTCCCATGGTTTTAGAAAACCATGGGCACACATGTAAGGTCCAGATCAAAGCTCAGTTTTCGAGGAACGGTCTTAACGGTTCTAGAAATCCTATATATACCCCATCCATTTCACTTCAAAACCCACAATTTGAAATCTGATTTATGCTCTCTAAGTGGAAATATATGCTTCCTACCTGAGAGAAAAATCGGAATCAAATCTTGCGGGGACCTTCTGTAAGTGTTCTTTCGTTCTTTTCATTCGTTTTAGCGTTAAAGTCAAACTGCGTTTGACTTTCTGCATTGACCAGTTTATGGTCAATGTGAAGTTCGTTTGAACTTCATAACGTGAGTGTAATCATGATGGTTATAGCCCCTAGTGACTATACCTACTGATTACCACGTTATCTAGGCTCAGTGACGAGTCGAAGTTTCTGCCAAAATGCACATTTACGCGTATTTTGTAACCAAACTACTTTAGGATATCAAAACCGTTTGTTTTGATATCAAAACCTGTTTTCTAACTTAGTTAAGCATGTTTTAACATGCTTAGCTCGTCACTTTTAGTTTAGTGCTTATATAGGGTCGTAAAGGTAAGCGATCTAATCAATCGCTTATACTTTCGAACCCGACCCGTTTGGTCGATCATTAGGATCCGACCAAACACATTAGGTGACCATAGTAGCATAGGGAATAACCTTCCAAGGTTATACCTTATGGTCACCTAGTTTAGATGGTTGTATGATAAGTAGTTTATATGCCTTAGGTAAATGACCAAAATTACCTTTTCATGCATAATTGGTAATTAAGCATATGTAACCTAAACTTTTGTCACATAACTGATTATACAACATGATTAAACTTGTATAGGCATATGATACTTGTCATAGGACTAGTTAGACGTCTCGAACGCGCGTTTGCGGGCACGACGCGTTAAAGTTGCATAAGCTACCTTAATGGGTCGCGATGGGTCGAAAGCACTTAGGTTAGGTTCCGATTTAGGATGTAGGATTTGTTAAACCATATCACATGAGTTCCAACACTCATTTGGGCTGCAAGACCTCATTCTGTCCGATCTTCCGATTTAGGCGTCTATTGTTTGACTAGTGGTTCGATTACTAGGTGCTGCTTGATTTCTCTGGTTTACTCGAGTTTGTTGAAGTACTATTGATTGAGGATACCTTGCACTACATGTGAGTACATAGTTCCCCTATTTTACTGTTTTCAATTGTTTTGGGGTGATTCATATGTACAAAATGTTTTCAAGGTTTAAACGATGATTTCAAAAACGAATAGAACGATTTATACTAAACTATTAACGATTTCGATAATGTGAACGAACTTGTTGGTTGTAGTTACATAACGAACGACATTCATTAGCATTGATCAAGCCGACCAGTATTAGATTATGGTACCATAGGATATGACAAATCCCGTTATTGCACTATACCCATGGTTATGTGTGGGTGTTGTGGGTAACGACTGAATCTGATGATTGTTAACTTACCCTTTGGAGGTTTGTTAATGCAAGAACGAGTTGAATGATAAACGAGTCACAAAGGTTTGAATGTTATTAACGAGACGACCATATATAAGTTATCACAATTAAAACGAGGACGATTTAAATGATTTAACCGAGTAAACGATTTGGAAACGATTTGGGAACGATTTGGAAACGATTTGGAAACGATTTGGGAACGATTTGGAAACGATTTGGAAACGATGTTAAACGACCTGGGTAAACGATTGGTTTTTGGCTAGTGTTTAGATAACGGTACGGGTGTAATGTGGTGAAAACATGGTAGATACGCCGCTGGTACTTCTTATATGTAAGTGTTTTCAACATATTACATACCGTGGCGTTATTTAGTTCACTTGGGTAAACGATATTAAAACGATGTCACTCAACGATGTTTTCGAAATAATATACGAGTTTTATTAACAAGTTTATACGAGATGTTTTACAAGATGGTTTTCTAAAACAAAAGCATTTGGGTTAAGAATCATGGCTACGAGGTTTTATAAATTATAACCCGCTTGATTTGAGTTGGTTAATTAAGTTGCAATGTTATACTCTTTTCGAAACAAGGTTTTCAAGGTATTGCAATATATGTAAACAAGCCATGATTCCGATACTCTTATAAAACCTATGTACTCGCCAGCATTTCTTTGCTGACTTTGTTTTTACATATGTTTCAGGTATTGTTGCTTGATTGACGTTCTAGGATGCATGCGTCACATAGGATCTGGACGAGGCCTTAGTGACATAAAACAATGATAGTCGATATAAAACGTGTTTGTTATGTGTTAAAACAATGTTAATGTTTAATATTATCAATAAAACGAGACACTTTTTGTATCCATGGTTATGAAACGATAATTCTGTTACAACACCCCCCGACGTTTCCGCCACGCTTTGTTGTTTTACTTGGTTGGGGTGTGACAAAGATCAATCCATGTGTTTGTGTGGCCAACAAGGATTAAATCATAGCCACACATGTGTTAGGAACTGATTAGAGACCTTGGAGAACACTTAAACTTGCTCAACACACCAAGAAATTGCATAAACAGCCCCTGATTTAGCAACAGGTTGCTGAAAACACATTTCTGGTCACTGGGCACTTCACACGGCCCGCTTAAGTAATGGGCAGGGGGTTACACGGCCCGCCTGGGCTCCCCAGATCAGCACAAGTTTGATATAATTACAATTTAGGTCCCTGCACTTGGTTTAAGCTCATTTCAGGCCCTTTTGACCCCCGTTAAGCCATTTTCAAGGCTCTACAAGGTCAATAAAGTTTAGAGGACTCAAAATGTGCTCGGAGAACTCTCGGATGTCGGCTCGTTTGGTCGTACGGCCGCGTTGTTCGTTAAATTACGACGAAACTCAAACGGACGCGAAAACGAACCAAATTAAGCGACGAATGGTATTTTTGCATGCCGATCACTAAAATAAAAATATTTTAGTGTGTACAAAAATTTTGGATGTCCAGATGTGGTCAGAACGTAAGATATGCGCGAAAATGCAAACTTACGCTGTTTTTGACACTTTTAGTCCCTGTAAGATCATATAAGCATATTTTCGCACACCGAACCTATCAAAGCTTATTTCTAAGCTATGTTTAGGTTATTTATGGTATGTTTAGCTTATAATCAAGTTCATTGCCTTACGAAATGGCAGACTTTTGCAGTTTGACGCAAATAGTCCCTGTGAGTGATTAAACTTAATTTCGGCATACCGAACCTTCCAAAACTTATTTCTAAGTTATGTAAAGGTTATTTAAGGTATGTTAAGCCCATGTCACTATTCCGGAGTGTTTGTTGTGTTAAACTGGTTATATTTACGCATCAGATCGCGTTTAACCTTCCAGAAAGCGATTTAGAGCTCGAAATCGAACAAGAATTGATATGTGCAAACGATGCACATATTTATACAAATACCAAGTATGAAATACAATATTTCATTGGTTTGGTATTTTTATGATGGTTGAAGTGACACAGGTGTCACAATTTCTGATCCCTACCATCCCTCACATCTTACTGGTTATACACGGGATGAGTTACTTCTATCATGGCAGCTCCAGTATGAGATCATGAGTTGCAGGATTTTAGAGCTTGAGATGACACCGCAACCTTTGCCATGTCCGTGTCATCCCGCATTTGTTCCTCGTTCATCATCATCCCCATTTTCACGTCCTCCTGCACCACTTACTCCATTTCCCTAGTTTGACACTCGCTTTCTTACCGTTGAGCAGCAGATCAGTTATTTGTTGCGTCATGTTTATGATCTTAAGGAGGAGCTTATGCACGTGCGTAGCTTGCTATTTGTTCCTCCACCTCCTCCTCCACCACCATCAGCATAGACGGTTTTTGGTTTTATGTCGGTAGCTTGCTTTTGATGAGAGCACCGCTATTGAGTCGAGCTAGTGAAGCCTTTTGGAGACCACTTTTTGACTGTATGACTGTTGTAGACTGCTAGATATTTTAGACAAGGGTAGTGTGACCATGTGTTCCCTTTTGATATGATACTTTGTAAAACATGTAACAATATGTGTGGTCGATGATTAATGAAAAGCTCAATCGTAATGTTCTCATTAAATACGTTGTTAAATTACATGCTTGTGTTATAATTGTGCTAATTACCTGATTGCTTGCTACAATGAATGCTACTACATATACATACTATACACTTATTATATGATTAAGACCTGACCTATACAATCTTCTTTATAGAAGATGCCTCCTCGAGGGAGCAATCAGTTGCCCACAACAGAGGCGGAACTACAAGAACGGATTTCACAAGCAATCGCACAACATGAGGCCTTACGCTCTGAACACAGCGGAGGTACCTCAGAAATAACCCACCTCACGGTAATGTTTAAGTCACTTAAAACACATTACGATACGTTTGGACATTCCATGTGTGTTTGCTAATGCTTGTGGTGAATGATGTTGCTGGTACAGGCTGTACTTACAAGCAGTTCCTTGATTGTAAGCCTCTGAACTTTGACGGCACTGGAGGTGCTGTAGCTTTTGTAAGATGGGCTGAGAAGACAGATTCTGTGCTGTGAATGAGCAAGTGTGCGCCTGAGCACCAGGTCACTTACATTTCTAGACTATTCCTAGACGGAGCTCTATCCTGGTGGAACCTTTAGGTTCAGACTCTAGGTGAGGAAGCAGCGTAAGCTATGACCTGGGATGAGATGAAAGAACTGATGCGCAAGAAGTATTACTCGAGAGCTGAGATTCAGAAGTTGGAAACCAAGATCTGGAATCTGAAAATGGATGGACCCAAGATTGCTGAGTACGTACAGAGATTTCATGACCTGTCTCGTGTGGTCCCCTACATGGTAGAGCCGGAGTTCAAGCGAGTTGAATGCTTCATCTGGGGATTGGCACCCCAAATTATGAGCATGGTGACTACTTCGAAGCCTCCAACAATCACAGAGGCCATTGATTTGAGCGTGGCACTGACAGAGGAAGCCATTAGATTGAACAAGTTTTCAATCTCTGAGGGAAAGAAGAAGGAGACTCATGCTGAGTCATCAGGAGAGAACAAAAGGAAGTTCTCCAATTTCAAGAAGGGTACCCAAAGAAACAATAGTGGTAACAAGAAGAGAGATGTGAATCCACCAGCCGAGGTTAAGACTGGTGCCACTTCTGGTGCTGAGATTAGAGGAAAAGGATATATGGGCACCTTGCCTAAATGCGATGTGTGTTAGTTTCATCACACTGGACGATGCAGAGTTGGAAAGTGTGAAACATGCGGAAAAGTTGGCCATGCCAAAGAGACATGCTGGTATGGTGCCGGTCGTGGGAATAATGGTCAAAAAGGAAATGGTAATGGCAACGGAAACCGTGGTGGCAACGGTTATGGCAATAGAAACCAAGGTGGAAATCAAGGAGGTAATGGTAATCGTGGTGTTTCTGGAAACCAAGTTGGTAATGGAAACCGCAACCAAAACAACAACCAGGGCGGTACTGGGAACAAACAAGGATGCTTTAGTTGCGGAGATGTCGGGCATTTCAAGCGAGATTGCCCAAAGAACAATCAAGCCCAAGGAAGAGTCTTCAACATTGGAGCTAGGGAAGCTCACCAAGATCTGAATGTAGTCACGGGTACGTTCCCTATCAACCAACACTTTGCATCTGTACTATTTGATACTGGTGCCGACTATAGCTTCGTATCCCTAGAATTTAAGGATATACTTGGGTTAGTTTCCAGTAAGTTAGATATCCCGTATTCAATAGAACTAGCTAATGGAAAGCTAGTAGAGGCAAATGAAGTAATTAGAAGCTGAGTAATAGAGCTCGGAGAGCATGAGTTTACGCTTGATCTTCTGCCAGTCGAGTTGGGAAGTTTTGACGTAGTAGTCGGAATGGATTGGTTATCAAGCAACCGAGCCGAAATCGTATGTCATGAGAAGGTTATCCGCATTCCATTGGCGAATGGAGAGACGATTGTAGTGCACGGAGAGAAACACGATACTCCTCTAAGGATTATCAGTTGTTTGAAGGCCCGAAAGTTTTTAAAGAAAGGATGTGTTGCCTTTTTGTCTCACATTGTTGATAAAGAAGCCGAAGAGCCAAAGCCGGAAAATATCCCTGTGGTAAGCGAATATCCTGAAGTCTTCCCCGAAGACTTGCCAGGATTTCCGCTGCAATGACAAGTCGAATTCCACATTGATTTAGTTCCAGGCGCCGCGCCTGTAGCTAAGGCACCTTATCGACTTGCGCCTTCCGAGATGCAAGAGCTGTCAACGCAACTTCAGGAACTTTTGGACAAGGGATTTATTCGACCAAGCTTCTTGCCTTGGGGAGCTCCAGTTCTGTTTGTCAAGAAGAAGGACGGTAGTTTCCGTATGTGCATTGACTACCGAGAGCTGAACAAGTTGACCATCAAGAATCGGTATCCCTTGCCGAGGATTGATGATTTATTTGATCAACTTCAAAGTTCAACTTACTACTCCAAGATCGATCTTCGATCAGGTTATCACCAGCTGAGGATTCAAGAGGAGAGTATACCCAAGACTGCCTTTAGAACTCGTTATGGACATTACGAATTTCTAGAAATGCCGTTTGGTGTGACAAACGCGCCGGCAGTATTTATGGATCTGATGAACCGAGTTTGCAAGCCATATCTCGATAAATTCATGATTGTGTTTATCGATGATATTTTGATCTATTCAAGGACGAAGGAAGAGCATGAGCAACACCTTAGAGCCATTTTAGAGCTGCTAAAAAAGGAGAAACTGTATGCTAAATTCTCGAAGTGCGAATTCTAGTTGCGTGAGGTACAATTCCTCGGTCATGTAGTAAACGAAGATGGAATCCATATGGATCCCACCAAGATCGAAGCGATTAAGAATTGGGAAACTCCGAAGACGCCAACCGAGATCCGACAGTTTCTAGGTTTAGCAGGGTACTATCGCCGATTCATTGAGGATTTTTCAAAAATCGCTCAACCACTGACCTCCCTTACTCAAAAAGTCAAGAAGTATGAATGGGGAGATAAATAAGAGGAAGCTTTTCAGCTACTCAAGAACAAGCTTTGTGATGCGCCTATATTATCCCTACCCGAAGGCACCAATGACTTCATGGTATACTGTGACGCCTCGCGTCAGGGATTGGGCTGTGTACTGATGCAGCGACAAAAGGTTATCGCTTATGCTTCGCGCCAGTTGAAAGTTCATGAGAAAAATTACACCACGCGTGACTTGGAGTTAGGCGCAGTGGTGTTTGCTTTGAATATCTGGCGACATTATTTGTATGGCACCAGATGTACGATCTTTACCGATCACAAGAGCCTTCAGCACATATTCGATCAGAAAGAGCTTAATATGAGACAGCGATGATGGGTTGAGTTGTTAAATGATTATGATTGCGAAATCAAATATCATCCAGGAAAGACGAATGTGGTGGCAGACGCCTTGAGTTGAAAAGAGAGGATTAAGCCCATAAGGGTTAGGGCTTTAGAAATGATCATTCAGACAGACCTCTCGTTGCGCATTCGTGCTGCATAAAGAGAAGCTCTCAAGAAGGAAAACTTGAAGGATGAATATCTCCGTGGGATGGAGAACCAGTTGGTACCCAATGAGGAAGGAACATTGTGTTTCATGGGACGAATTTGGGTTCCCCTCTTTGGAGGTCTTAGAGATGTGATCTTTGATGAAGCTCATAAATCAAGGTACTCGATCCACCCAGGATCGGATAAGATGTACCAAGATTTGAAAGATTTCTACTGGTGGCCGAGATTGAAAGGTGATGTTGCAACTTATCTTGGAAAATGTTTGACTTGCGCCAAGGTAAAGGCCGAGTATCAGAAGCCTTCAGGTCTCCTACAGCAACCTGAGATACCCATTTAGAAGGGGAGCAGATTTTGACGGATTTTATAATGAAGTTTCCCAAGACACCCAGAGGTCATGATACGACTTGGGTAATTGTAGACCGTCTGACAAAATCTCCGCACTTTCTGCCAATCAGGGAAAATGATAACACAGGTAAGCTAGCTGAGCTATATCTCAGGGAGATAGTTGCACGTCATGGAGTGCCTATCTCAATTATATCTGATAGAGATGGGAGATTTATGTCAAGGATTTGGCAATCTTTCCAAGAAGCGTTTGGTTCACAGTTGAATCTGAGCGCCGCATTTCATCCACAGACGGACGGCCAAAGTGAGAGAACGATTCAGACGCTTGAAGATATGTTACGAGCTTGTGTAATGGACTTGGGTGGCAGTTGGGACACTCACCTACCTTTGGTTGAGTTCTCCTATAATAACAGCTACCATACAAGCATTCAAGCTGCACCGTTTGAAGCTCTCTATGGATGAAAGTGTCGATCGCCGTTATGCTGGGCAGATGCAGGCGATAGACAGCTAGTTGGTCCCAAACTGGTCCAAGAAACGACAGATAAGATCATGCTGATCCGAGAGCGCATTAAGGCGGATCGTGATTGACAAAAGAGCTATGCGGATCAAAGAAGGAAACCTTTGGAATTTGAAGTAGGAGATATGGTTTTGTTAAAAGTCTCACCTTGGAAAGGTGTGGCACGCTTTGGGAAGCGTGGTAAATTAAACCCACGATTTATCAGACCGCTCAAAATCCTGGAAAGGATTGGCCCTGTAGCTTATAAGTTGGAACTACCAGCGGAACTTAATGGTGTTCATGATACATTCCATGTATCTAATCTGAAGAAGAGTCCAACACAAGAGACAGTGGTCATCCCTGCTGACGAAGTTCACATAGACGACACACTCCACTTTACCGAAGAACCTGTTGAGGTTACTGATTCGAAGTTAACAAGACTCGGAGGAGTAGTGTTAAACTTGTCAAGGTTCGGTGGAACGCACGTCACGGCCCAGAGTTTACATGGGAGCATAAGGACCGCGTGAAAGCTAAATATCCGCATTTATTCCCTAACACCCCTACAGCTAGTAGTGAAGCTTAAAATTTTGGGACGAAATTTTCTTAACAGGGGGAGAATGTGACAACTGTCAAAATTCAGGTATCCGTACAATTAATTAAACCCTGATTAGTGCTTAATGACTGTGCTAAATTACAATTAACTGCTTACTGATTATTTTCATATACATACATGTGCATCACATATTGCAAATGATATGTCATTATTGCATGAGAGCTTGTATGACTCAAATGATGCACGAAACACAGTTAGCACAGTTATCAGATAAATCAGGAAAATGCTGACAGAACTCAGCACATAGACAGACAGTGTATTGAGACACAGAATGTAACAACTGTGCTTGTAACCATTATGAACAGTTCTGTTATCAATAAAACAATGTTATTTGATCCCAATGTTTGTTTGATTGTGTTTTACATTTTTCATGTTTTGACTTTTATGTAATTTCAAACTCTACATCGCTTTCTGGAGAGTTATACGCAAACTAGTGCGTAAACGTACTCAGTTTAATGCGAGAAATACTCCGGAACATCAACATATACTCAACATACCTTAAATAACCTTTACATAACTTAGAAATAAGTTTTGAAGGCTTTGGTATGGCAAAAACAAGTTAATTCGCTTATAGGGACTAAATATGACAAACTGCGAAAGTATGTCAATTTGAACTGTAACGAACATTCCAGAACATGACCATAAGTTAAACACACCTTAAATATCCTTTACATAGCTTATAAATAGGCTTTGAGGGGTTCGGTGTGCTAAAATAAACTTTTGGGTCATTCAGGGACTAAAAGTGTCAAAAAGTGCACAAGTTTGCATTTTCGCGCATAACTTACGTTCTGAATACATCCGGACATCCAAAAATTTATGTGAGCATGACTATATTGTATTTTAGTGTTCGCCATAAGAAAAATCCATTCGTCGCGTCATTTGGATTGTTTTTCGCGCTTGTGCGCATTCCGTCGTAATTAACCGAACATCGCGACCGTACGGCCAAACGAACCGACATCCGAGATATTTTTGAACACATTTTAAGTTCCCTATACTTTAACT
Organism: Helianthus tuberosus; assembly: GCA_030545235.1. Taxonomy (NCBI): domain Eukaryota; kingdom Viridiplantae; phylum Streptophyta; class Magnoliopsida; order Asterales; family Asteraceae; genus Helianthus; species Helianthus tuberosus. The sequence goes on along the minus strand of CM060445.1, from coordinate 68,860,981 downwards.
TCATTTTAGAGCTTTGAAATGGGGTTAACGGGCCTTAAACGTGTCGAAAATGGGCTGATTTCAATACAGGGACCAAAAGTGTAATTCTGCCAAACTAGGGCCTAGCGGTGCGCTACACTTTTAATGTAGCGGTGCGCTAGCCTGTGCCAGAACAGATAATATCAACCAGTCAGCAGATTATCAGCTGATTAAACCACAACCACATACTTGCAACTTGCCTAATCTGTTGATAAACATCATTTTTAGCCACCATGAGTTTCCGACACTTGTACGGCTTGGATTAAGGCACGATATTCAACAAACGATCTTAACGGTTACCCGAAAACTATAAATACCCCACCCCCCATGCTTTAAAATCACTAGAAATTTGATTTGAGAAACTCTAAGTTGAAACATTTGTTTCATACCTGAGATTTTTGAATCGAGTTTAGCATTCGGGGACCCTTCGTAAGTATTCTTTCGTTCTTTTCCTTATTTTACTGCTTTTCGAGTCAGAAAGTCAAACTTTGTTTGACTTTCAGCGTTGACCAGCTTATGGTCAATGCGAAGTTCGTTTGAACTTCGCAACGTGATTGTAATCACGATGGTCATAGTCCCTTGGGACTATGCCTACTGATTACCACGTTGTCTAGGGTCGTAGGGTAAGCGATCTAATAAATCGCTTATACCTCGAACCCGACCCAGTTTGGTCGATCATTAGGATCCGACCAAACACATTAGGTGACCATAGTAGGTAGGGAATAACCTTCCGAGGTTATACCCTATGGTCACGTCGTTTAAATAGTTGTATGATAGGTAGTTTATATGCCTTAGGTAAATTACCAGAATACCCTTTTCATGTATAATTGGTAATTAAGCATATGTAACCTAAACCTTTGTCACATAACTGATTATGTAACATGTTTAGGCATATAACACTTGTCATAGGGCTAGTTAGGCGGTCCGAACGCGTTTCACGCGCACGACGCGTTAAAGTAGCATAAGCTTCCTAAACGGGTTGTAATGGGTCGTAAACAATTATGTTAGGTTTCATTTAGTATGTAGGCTTTGTTAAACCAAATGACACGAGTCTCTACACTCGTTTGGTTTACGAAACCTCATTGTATCCAATCATCCGATTAAGGTCCGGTTATTAACATAGTTACCTATATTAGGTGCCGTTTGATTCCGAGATCTCTAGCATTACTTGGTGGTTATCTTTAGACATCTGAGCAATATCAAGTGAGTACATAGACCCCTCTTTTACTGTTTTCCAAACATTTTGGGGTGAAACACATGTGCCTACTTGTTACTTTCATGCTTTCCTGTTTTCATATCATATACCGACTATGTTTGTTAGTACATTATAGTACATGATTTCATTACTTTTCATGCTATGTATGTCCATTGTGTGCATACTTAGTACATTGTTTTACATTACATTTCTGCTATGTATGTTGACTGATAGCATGCTAGCACATTGATTTACAAGACTTTTCTACTTTGTATGTTAACTTAGCATACTTAGTACATTGTTTTCATATGACATGTATACTACTTCTATGACATTTGGTTTGCACAAACGGGTCTTTATTACGTTCATTAACATTTGCTACGCCGCTCGGTAGTAAGTAGTGGTACCATAGGACTTGACAAATCCCATTCCTGACATCCCGGGTTTGTTTGGATGTAAGGAATGACTGAATCCGAATACAATTCTTTTGATAACCTTGACTGAAAGGGTTATCCGACTGTCTCAAGGCTTGAATGTATGCGTTAACTTACCACATAAATGTTTGTATCAGTGTATCATGCATCACTTTGCAAAACATAACTTTTTGATATATTCAAAATACTTTGTTTTGTACATTTTACTTATGGTTTAAGTAGTCTTATTTTACTTACCATACATAACATTTGTTACACATTACTTGACTACTTTTGGACTATCAACATTTGACATGGTTTATACAAGGACTATTGACTATTGGTTTAAACATAGACATTATACTTTGTTGGTTGGTTTAAGTGACTTAAGTAACGAGATGTGAGTAATATGATACAATCATGGTAGATACGCCGCTGGTACTTCCTATACATAAGTGATTGTATTATATTACATATCATAGCGTTATTTAAATCATTCATTTTGGACTTATACATTTTACATAAGTGACATGTTTTTACAAGACTTTGGTTTACAATACAGTTTATTTTATACAACTCATTTTGCATGGTTATTCATTTAACCATACATTATTCACCTATCTATACATATCATCCGAACTTATTGTTTTTCAAACAATTTACAAAACAAATCAAATTACAAGGTTCATGACTAAACATTTTCTTAAACTTAAGTCATGAATCCTATTTTCACAAAACCTATGTATCTCACAGGCATTTTTATGCTGACGTACCTACTTTCACATGTGTTTTCAGGTGCTTTTCCGTAGGATGACGATCATGACACTAGGGCGGACCTGTGCCTTAGATACTTAAAATGAAGATAGACTTTGTTTAATTATGTTATAAACTCTGTATTTCCTATTTAAGACGATGAAACTCATATGTTGATAAATAAATACAACTTTGTATGCCATGGTTATGAAACAATTAATTCTGTTACAACACTCCCCGACGTTTTCCGCCACGTCTTGTATGATATACGTGGTCGGGGTGTGACAGAAGAGTTGGTATCAGAGCCAATGGTTATAGGGAATTAGGTTATTAGTAATGCTTTGACCTAGACTATAACTTTTCTAGGACCCTAACACAAATTATTTGTGTTTAGATCTTAAAACATGTACATCACCTATCCTTAGGTGATTATCAAAACAAGGAATCAAAATTTTTCCGAAACGATTTTTGAAAAACAATCATCTGTTTTTGAATAAATTATTACAAGGTTTTGAACCCTCAATTGTAAGGTTTTGAACCCTCTGTTATATGGTTTTGAACCCTTTTCAGTTTGGTTTTTGGCCTTGTGCCTTCAAATTTTCAAAATCTCGTCAACGTTTTGGGTTTTAAATAATGTGAACACGTGCAAACTGGAAGGGTGAATGCCTGTATTCTGAGTTTTCTGTCTAGGCAAGCACTTCGTATACATCTCAACCAGACGCGAGACCAGTTGTGCTTACCTGGGAATTCTTGGGATGAGTGTTCACTTATAGGCGAGCATGTCTTCATTATACATTATTTTTGACCCATTTACTTTGATTAGTCACTGTGTGTCATTTGTTTGCTTTGTGATACGGACGAATGACCACCATCTATGCTGTTTGCAATTCTTGTTTTTATCATCTCATTCTTGTCATCCAATCATCTCACTCGTTTTCTTACATGTTTTCCTCTTTTAGAATGCCTCCTCGACGCGAGAACCAGATAGCTACTGCCGAGTTGGCAGAAATTATTGAGCAGCAGATGGCTGCTCAATTCCCAAATCTCTTTGCTCAATGGCAACAAGCCAACAACAACAATAATGCTCCATGCAAATACAAAGATTTCAACTCGGCTAAACCACTCAAGTTTAGTGGTTCTGAGGGAGCGACTGGGCTTCTTCAGTGGTTTGAGAGCATAGAGAATACTTTTCGCCACGTGCAGTGTCTCGAGAATCGCAAAGTCGAGTTTGCTTCGAGCGTATTTCAGAAGAGGGCTTTGACATGGTGGAACGGGGTTATGAGGGACCAAGGTGCAGAAGTTGCTCTCGCACAGACATGGGCTGAACTTAGAGCCCTTATGATGAGGGAATTCTGTCCTCGTCATGAGCAGCGAGCCTTGGAGAAAGAGTTTGATAATTTGAAGCAAGATAGTGGAGAGCACAGGGCATATACTGACAGGTTTGAAGAGTTGAGTCTGCTTTGCCCGACTATGGTTACCCCACTCGACAAGGCCATCGAAAGGTACATCGACGGCCTACCTGACTCGGTGCAGGATATTCTTACTGGTAGTGACCCTGCCACACTCCGTCAGGCGATAGAGTTATCAGCGACACTGACTGAGTCGCAGGTTCGTAAGGGAAAGCTGCATAAGAAGGGTGACAAGGGTAAGAAGCAGGCATCTGGCAAAGGGGATGGTAAGAAGGGTGAAAACAAGAATGGAAAGAATTCTAGCTCCTCAAGGAATTCTAGGAAGCGAAAGGCTTCCCAAAATTTTGCCGTTACTGCACAGGCTCAGGCTGCACCAAATCAGCCTGCGCAGCCACTAGCCAAGAAGCCTTATTTTGGCAATGCACCTTTGTGCAACAGGTGTAACGGCCATCATCAACCACACCTCCAGTGTCGTCAGTGCACCAACTGCGGAAGATCTGGTCATCTTGCTGTCAACTGCCGCATTCCTATCAATCAAAACCAGGCAGTTCATAACCAAGCTCAACAAGTTGCTCAGCCTCTTGCTCAGCAACAAGGCCAAGCTGCACGACCTCATTTTCCTCCTGGTTCGTGCTACAATTGTGGGGATCTGACCCACTACAGGAACCGGTGCCCAAGGCTAGTCAACCAGAACCAGAATCTGAATCAGGCTCCGGCTCGAGGCCGAGTCTTTAACATGAATGCCCAAGAGGCACAGGCTGACGATAATGTGGTGAACGGTACGTTCTTTATTAATAATCAGCCTGCATCTGTTCTTTTCGATTCTGGTGCCGATAAGAGTTTCGTGTCTTTGTCTTTTGAGCCTATGCTTCGCGTGTCTAGAACGAAACTAAGTAAATCTTTGACAGTAGAGGTTGCTAGTGGTGAACCCATTATTCTTAATTCTGTTCTACGCAACTGCCAGTTGAACCTTAACGACCATCTTTTTCCTATCGATCTCACGCCAATGCAACTTGGAAGCTTCGACGTCATTGTGGGTATGGATTGGTTATCTAAGCATTACGCGGAGATAGTTTGTTCTAAGAAGATTGTTCGTGTGCCGCTTTCGACAGGCGAGATTCTGCAGGTTCAAGGTGAGAAGCCTACCGTTGGTCTCAAGCTCATGTCTTGTTTTAAAGCTCGGAGGTATCTGCAGAAGAACTATGTGGCTTTCTTAGCACATGTTACAGAAGATAAAGGCAAGGGTAAGTCTATTTCAGATATTCCTGTCGTTCGGGATTATTCTGAAGTGTTCCCTGAAGATTTACCTGGTCTACCTCCAGCACGCCAAGTCGAGTTCCGCATTGATCTCGTACCTGGTGCAAATCCCATTGCCAGAGCTCCATATCGTCTTGCACCATCTGAGATGCAAGAGTTGTCTAAACAGCTTCAGGAGCTCTCTGACAAAGGTTTTATACGTCCTAGTTTTTCACCTTGGGGTGCTCCCATTCTTTTTGTCAAGAAGAAGGATGGATCCTTTAGGATGTGTATCGATTATCGTGAGCTTAACAAACTTACCATCAAAAATCGATATCCTCTACCTAGCATAGACGACCTATTTGATCAGTTACAGGGCGCTTCTTATTTCTCGAAGATTGATCTGCGATCTGGATATCATCAACTTCGCGTACAAGAAGAAGATATTCCCAAGACAGCATTCCGTACTCGATATGGGCATTATGAGTTCACAGTCATGCCATTCGGTGTGACTAATGCTCCTGCTGTTTTCATGGACTTAATGAATAGGGTCTGTAAACCTTATTTGGATCAGTTTGTCATTGTTTTTATTGACGATATCTTGATTTACTCTAAGACGCGAGCTGATCACGAGCAACATCTTCGTCTTACCCTAGAACTCCTAAAGAAAGAGCAACTTTTCGCCAAATTCTCCAAGTGCGAATTTTGGCTTAAAGAAGTTCAATTTTTGGGGCATGTTATCAACGAACAAGGTATTCATGTAGATCCCTCCAAAATCAGTGCGATTAAGGATTGGGATACGCCTACCACTCCTACTGAAATTCGTTCTTTTCTTGGTCTAGCGGGTTATTATCGCCGCTTCATAGAAAATTTCTCGAAGATTGCAGTTCCTCTAACTGCTCTAACTCAGAAGAAAATGCCCTTTTTTTGGGGATACAAACAAGAGGAAGCTTTTCAACACCTGAAGCAGAAGCTTTGCGATGCGCCTGTTCTATCATTGCCTGAGGGTGATGATGATTTTGTTGTGTATTGTGATGCATCTAAATTGGGTCTTGGCTGTGTTCTTATGCAAAGGAACAAAGTTATAGCCTATGCATCGAGGCAGTTGAAGATACATGAGAAGAACTACACCACTCATGATCTTGAGTTGGGTGCAGTTGTCTTTGCTCTCAAAATCTGGAGACACTATTTGTACGGTACAAAATGTGTGGTTTTCACTGACCACAAAAGTCTTCAGCATATCTTCAACCAGAAAGAACTCAACATGAGGCAACGACGTTGGGTCGAGCTTTTAAACGACTATGACTGCGAAATTCGCTACCATCCTGGTAAGGCGAATGTTGTAGCTGATGCATTGAGTCGTAAGGAACGTACTAAGCTTCATTGTGTACGTGTTCAATCTGTTATTCAAGCTCGATCCGATATCCAAGCACGCATTTCTCAGGCTCAACAATCTTGTGTTTCACAAGGTTTGATGGATAAGGAATTTCCCTATCACATAACACCTGCTCTGGAACTGAAGGACAATGGATCATATTACTTCATGGACCGTTTGTGGGTCCCAAGCCAGGATGATCTTCGTACCTTGCTTATGGGTGAAGCCCATAAGTCTCGTTATTCTATTCATCCGGGCTCAGATAAGATGTATAAGGATCTTCGTACTCACTATTGGTGGCCTGGTATGAAGAAAGACATTTCCTTATACGTATCCAAATGCCTTACTTGTCTTAAGGTTAAGGCTGAACATCAGCGTCCTTCGGGTTTATTGGTGCAACCAGAGATCCCAGTTTGGAAATGGGAAAACATTACTATGGATCTTGTTACCAAACTCCCGCGCACAAAGAAAGGTCATGATGCCATCTGGGTAATCGTTGATCGTCTTACAAAGTCAGCACATTTCTTGCCAATCCGTGAGGATTTTCCTGCTGACAGACTTGCTCAAATCTATGTGGATGAAATTGTAGCTCGACATGGTGTTCCGTTGAACATCATTTCTGACAGAGATGCTCGTTTCACTTCTCATTTTTGGAGAACCATGCAATCTGCTATGGGGACCCAACTTAATCTGAGCACAGCTTATCATCCGCAAACGGATGGTCAATCGGAGAGAACAATCCAGACTCTGGAGGATATGCTAAGAGCTTGTGTGATCGATTTTGGTGGTAGCTGGGATTCACATCTTAAATTGATTGAATTCTCCTACAACAATAGTTATCACACTAGCATCAAAATGGCTCCTTTCGAGGCTCTCTATGGTCGAAAATGTCGTTCACCAGTCTGCTGGAATGAGATTGGCGAGGCTCAACTTACGGGACCTGCCCTCATTTTAGAGACAACTGACAAGGTCAAGAAAGTTCGTGATAACCTTCAGGCAGCTAGAAGCCGTCAGAAGATTTACGCGGACCCAAAACGCAAAGCCTTGGAATTTCAAGTCGGTGATCGAGTATTACTTAAGGTCTCACCTTGGAAAGGTGTGATCAGATTTGGAAAGAAAGGAAAACTTGCACCTAGATACGTTGGACCATTCAAGATCGTTGAAAGAATCGGAAAGGTAGCCTACAGACTTGAGTTACCTCCTGAACTTGGAAATGTTCATCCAACTTTTCACGTGTCTAATCTCAAGAGGTGTTCAGCTGATGAGAACTTCTCCATACCGCTTGACGAAATTCGTGTTGGCAAAACACTGAAATTTGTTGAGAAACCAGTGGAAATCATGGAACGTGAAGTCAAGTGGCTTAAACGCAAGCGCATTCCTTTGGTCAAAGTTCGCTGGGAAGCTAAACGTTGAACTGAGTTTACTTGGGAACGCGAAGATCAAATGAAGGCGAAATATCCACATCTTTTTCCACGAGTTTCCTCTAAATAAATTTCGGGACGAAATTTCCACAAGTAGGGGAGACTGTAACAACTGTGCTTGTAACCATTATGAACAGTTCTGTTATCAATAAAACAATGTTATTTGATCCCAATGTTTGTTTTATTGTGTTTTACATTTTTCATGTTTTGACTTTTATGTAATTTCAAACTCTACATCGCTTTCTGGAGAGTTATACGCAAACTAGTGCGTAAACGTACTCAGTTTAATGCGAGAAATACTCCGGAACATCAACATATACTCAACATACCTTAAATAACCTTTACATAACTTAGAAATAAGTTTTGAAGGCTTTGGTATGGCAAAAACAAGTTAATTCGCTTACAGGGACTAAATATGACAAACTGCGAAAGTATGTCAATTTGAACTGTAATGAACATTCCAGAACATGACCATAAGTTAAACACACCTTAAATATCCTTTACATAGCTTAGAAATAGGCTTTGAGGGGTTCGGTGTGCTAAAATAAACTTTTGGGTCATTCAGGGACTAAAAGTGTCAAAAAGTGCACAAGTTTGCATTTTCGCGCATAACTTACGTTCTGAATACATCCGGACATCCAAAAATTTATGTGAGCATGACTATATTGTATTTTAGTGTTCGCCATAAGAAAAATCCATTCGTCGCGTCATTTGGATTGTTTTTCGCGCTTGTGCGCATTCCGTCGTAATTAACCGAACATCGCGACCGTACGGCCAAACGAACCGACATCCGAGATATTTTTGAACACATTTTAAGTTCCCTATACTTTAACTTCATTTTAGAGCTTTGAAATGGGGTTAACGGGCCTTAAACGTGTCGAAAATGGGCTGATTTCAATACAGGGACCAAAAGTGTAATTCTGCCAAACTAGGGCCTAGCGGTGCGCTACACTTTTAATGTAGCGGTGCGCTAGCCTGTGCCAGAACAGATAATATCAACCAGTCAGCAGATTATCAGCTGATTAAACCACAACCACATACTTGCAACTTGCCTAATCTGTTGATAAACATCATTTTTAGCCACCATGAGTTTCCGACACTTGTACGGCTTGGATTAAGGCACGATATTCAACAAACGATCTTAACGGTTACCCGAAAACTATAAATACCCCACCCCCCATGCTTTAAAATCACTAGAAATTTGATTTGAGAAACTCTAAGTTGAAACATTTGTTTCATACCTGAGATTTTTGAATCGAGTTTAGCATTCGGGGACCCTTCGTAAGTATTCTTTCGTTCTTTTCCTTATTTTACTGCTTTTCGAGTCAGAAAGTCAAACTTTGTTTGACTTTCAGCATTGACCAGCTTATGGTCAATGCGAAGTTCGTTTGAACTTCGCAACGTGGTTGTAATCACGATGGTCATAGTCCCTTGGGACTATGCCTACTGATTACCACGTTGTCTAGGGTCGTAGGGTAAGCGATCTAATAAATCGCTTATACCTCGAACCCGACCCAGTTTGGTCGATCATTAGGATCCGACCAAACACATTAGGTGACCATAGTAGGTAGGGAATAACCTTCCGAGGTTATACCCTATGGTCACGTCGTTTAAATAGTTGTATGATAGGTAGTTTATATGCCTTAGGTAAATTACCAGAATACCCTTTTCATGTATAATTGGTAATTAAGCATATGTAACCTAAACCTTTGTCACATAACTGATTATGTAACATGTTTAGGCATATAACACTTGTCATAGGGCTAGTTAGGCGGTCCGAACGCGTTTCACGCGCACGACGCGTTAAAGTAGCATAAGCTTCCTAAACGGGTTGTAATGGGTCGTAAACAATTATGTTAGGTTTCATTTAGTATGTAGGCTTTGTTAAACCAAATGACACGAGTCTCTACACTCGTTTGGTTTACGAAACCTCATTCTATCCAATCATCCGATTAAGGTCCGGTTATTAACATAGTTACCTATATTAGGTGCCGTTTGATTCCGAGATCTCTAGCATTACTTGGTGGTTATCTTTAGACATCTGAGCAATATCAAGTGAGTACATAGACCCCTCTTTTACTGTTTTCCAAACATTTTGGGGTGAAACACATGTGCCTACTTGTTACTTTCATGCTTTCCTGTTTTCATATCATATACCGACTATGTTTGTTAGTACATTATAGTACATGATTTCATTACTTTTCATGCTATGTATGTCCATTGTGTGCATACTTAGTACATTGTTTTACATTACATTTCTGCTATGTATGTTGACTGATAGCATGCTAGCACATTGATTTACAAGACTTTTCTACTTTGTATGTTAACTTAGCATACTTAGTACATTGTTTTCATATGACATGTATACAACTTCTATGACATTTGGTTTGCACAAATGGGTCTTTATTACGTTCATTAACATTTGCTACGCCGCTCGGTAGTAAGTAGTGGTACCATAGGACTTGACAAATCCCATTCCTGACATCCCGGGTTTGTTTGGATGTAAGGAATGACTGAATCCGAATACAATTCTTTTGATAACCTTGACTGAAAGGGTTATCCGACTGTCTCAAGGCTTGAATGTATGCGTTAACTTACCACATAAATGTTTGTATCAGTGTATCATGCATCACTTTGCAAAACATAACTTTTTGATATATTCAAAATACTTTGTTTTGTACATTTTACTTATGGTTTAAGTAGTCTTATTTTACTTACCATACATAACATTTGTTACACATTACTTGACTACTTTTGGACTATCAACATTTGACATGGTTTATACAAGGACTATTGACTATTGGTTTAAACATAGACATTATACTTTGTTGGTTGGTTTAAGTGACTTAAGTAACGAGATGTGAGTAATATGATACAATCATGGTAGATACGCCGCTGGTACTTCCTATACATAAGTGATTGTATTATATTACATATCATAGCGTTATTTAAATCATTCATTTTGGACTTATACATTTTACATAAGTGACATGTTTTTACAAGACTTTGGTTTACAATACAGTTTATTTTATACAACTCATTTTGCATGGTTATTCATTTAACCATACATTATTCACCTATCTATACATATCATCCGAACTTATTGTTTTTCAAACAATTTACAAAACAAATCAAATTACAAGGTTCATGACTAAACATTTTCTTAAACTTAAGTCATGAATCCTATTTTCACAAAACCTATGTATCTCACAGGCATTTTTATGCTGACGTACCTACTTTCACATGTGTTTTCAGGTGCTTTTCCGTAGGATGACGATCATGACACTAGGGCGGACCTGTGCCTTAGATACTTAAAATGAAGATAGACTTTGTTTAATTATGTTATAAACTCTGTATTTCCTATTTAAGACGATGAAACTCATATGTTGATAAATAAATACAACTTTGTATGCCATGGTTATGAAACAATTAATTCTGTTACAACACTCCCCGACGTTTTCCGCCACGTCTTGTATGATATACGTGGTCGGGGTGTGACACAGAATGAGCCAGAAACTAAGTACTACACTAGTATAGTGTGTAGGAAAGTAAGGAGCACAAAACTTCCTTTCTAGTGATAGTTTAAGTGCCGTAAAGTGCCTAAAACTCACCCAAAGTGTTGAATTCAGCAAAATTCAGCACTAATCAACATTTTAACAATCTAATTTTATGCAGAAATATGGTTAAATGGTCCTGAATGCTTTCCTAAGTTTCGAGAATCAAAAGTGTCACAAAAGGGTACATAAAGCACACTAAACTGCAAGTTTAGCACCTTAACAAACCAGTAACCAACCGAACAACCGGACACTACCCGAAACACCAAATTTACACTAGAAGCATTGTTTTAACATTACCAAGCTAGTTATGATCCCCGAACATCATAACACCTCCTAAATATCTAGTAACTAATATAACTAACTAGATACTTACAATTTAACCTTAAACTAACTAACTTGGTTCAAGCCTAATCTACTACCCCCCCCCCCCCATGTATACGGCCCCAACAAGGGACCCATTTGGTTGATTTTATTTCAATATTAAAATGGATATGCATGTCCTTTACTAAACATAGTAACCAAGGGTTAACACTTGAATTTGGTTATAAGTAAGACATGTAAGATCATGGTTTCATTTCACACACACTCAAAACACACACAAGCTCTCCTTCTTCCCCTTGGAGCTCTCGGCCGAACATCACCCCACACACATCCACCTTCATTCAATCTTCCTCATACAATCCAAGCTCATACAAAGGTGTTAGAGATCATACAAAGAAGCTAGGAGCTTGTGGAAGTGGAAGGACCTCTCTTATTTGCTTTTATCCACTTGATTTCTACACTTGATCTTCCCTAGCCTTGTGCTAGTGGTAAGAATCTTGATCTTGCTATTTTACTTCTATTTTAAGTGGTTAAAAGGAGAAACATGATCATAATCATGAAGAACACTAAAGATCACAAGAAGTAAACTTGAACATAAGCATGAATAATGAATAAACTAAGTTGTTTATGTGTTGATTATTATTTGTTCATATATTTGAGGTTGATGTCACACCCCGAAATATGAGAGCTTGTCGTGACTGGACTGGTATCTTCATTGCACAGCGGAAGCAAAATACAAGCTAAGACTTCTAGAAATCGAACGCCCACTAAGTACTCAAATCTCCAGTGGTTCTCCTATTCCAACCGTGCCATAATTTGAAAAGTAACCTGAGAAAGAAACATGCGAAAAAGTCAACATAAAGTTGAGCGAGTTCATAGTTTGTTTGTAAAAGATTTGAAATAAATCTTTTGAATAACCGGTTTGTGAAATAATAGTGAGAAAATGAATTTAGAAATCATTTTCTTGCCAAGTTATATGGAAACTTTGTATTTGTAACGCATTAATGCCGTAAAACCATGTATTTGTAAACTCTTGTTTTTGTAATGTTCGTATAACCGTCAATGCCCACCCTGACTTTGACTCCACGCCCGCAAAAATCTTATGCTTTGAATTTGTATAAAACATGGTATTTAATTTTTATAAATCAAGTATTTCTGTAAGTATGTATGTCCCTGGTATGTAGTAATAAGGAAAAATAGATCACCAATGGGTTGCAAAGCCACTGGCATGTGTGAAAAGGTGCAGGAAGACTCAAACCTAGCAAATTTGTTACCGGGCTTCGGCTGTAAGACACAGTCACCTTTATGGGTCGCCCCGGCCTCACGGGTGTGGGCTCGCTACATCCAAATAGATCTATCACTCTTGTATCCCTCGGTCCTAACAACGAGGATTGATGGCCTTAAGTGTTGTACCCACCCCTCACATGATCTAGTAGTAAACCCTCCTTAAGCTAATCATACAATGTATAAAATGTCTGTAATAATTGTAACATGTATTTTACCCTAGCCTCTAAGGCTGAACCTCCCCAGCCTCTAAGGCTGACTCCCCTCTCTATATTATCACCAGACGATCCCATCCCTAGTCATGAAAATCATTCCCATTTTGATAATACGCATTTGTTTTATAAAAACTGGTATGTTTAGTATGATTCATTCGTAAACCATTTGAGTTCCTCGAAATTCATTCGTAACATGATTCAGAAATATGAGTTTTTGTTCATTCAAAAACTTTGTATGTTCTTGTAAAACGTGCTTTGTCTAAAAATATGCTGTAACAACTCTCATCAAAAGTCCTATTTATTATTATTAATTGTCCAAATAGGAAACCCTAATTAAGAAACCCAAGTGATTCTGCATAAACCCTAAAATTTTCAGAACAATCGGAATCAGGATCAGGGCCCCTAAAACTCAGGGGGGGTAAACCCTAGTTGATATTATCTTGACAGTTTTACGTGTGATTCGAAAATTAACGAGCGACCAACTCACCTGAGCTACTGGGACACGAGGTTACCCTATGTTAATAGGGTACCCCTCGCGCCACGCGACGCGCACAAGAGGACCTCTCGCGCCACGCGACGCGCACAATTCATGAAGTGCTGCCGCAAAACAGGGTAATAACTCGATCGCTGCTACGATTCAATGTCCGATCGATTAAACTATCCAATGGATGTTTAAGTGCTGCCCACATTATGGTTTATGCTTTGTCATTCGTTGTTAATTCAATGGATGTTTAAGTATCGCACTTTGTCATTCATTGTGAAGGTTTAATCTCGTGAGTTATCGTAAATGTTGTATTAAGTTACTAACCGAGTTGTGTGCATGTTATTAATTTTAGGTTAAAAGGCTAATCAGTAGGCTAAGCTCTGCTCATATAAATCTGCAATGTGAGTCATTCTCTTTTTATCAAAGTACTTTATAAATTCTTAAATGTTTTTCAAAGTTATAATTACAGGGATTAAGTCTTTGTAATCTCCACATTACAGCCGGTATGTGGGGTTTTGTATACATTACTTGATAATCGTCACCATTGGACAACGGGTTAGCCAATGGGTGATATGACCATAGTCACAGAAGCGAGTCGAGTGACAAATACCGTTGGGTAATTGGTTGATATATAAACATTGTAATCGCTCTTAATACTGTAAATTATAACAACTTGTCATTTTAGTAAAAAGAATGATTCACCAGTATTTTCCGCTGACAAAACCTTTTTCAAACATGTTTCAGGTGATCTGTTGTGATTCAGGAAAAGTGCCGCGACGCACTACAAGCTTAAGGAAGTGGCTCAATATAAAATAAAGAAACATGTTTTGTAAAAATAAAGATTTCTCCGTGAAATCATATGATTGTAAATTTTCGGGGTTTTGTCCCGAATTGTAAAATAAATAATCAGGAAATTACGGTTTTAAAAAGATCCTGAAGAAATCTTCCGCTGTTAAATAAATACCACGGGATTTTCTGTCCCGCGGCTCCTGAAACGGGTCAAACCGGGTCGGGGCCGTGACAGAAAAAGGTGGTATCAGAGCCACTGATTTAAGCCAATTAAGTATTTAGAAAATACTTAATTTTTACTAATTGTCATTTTGTGATTATATGTTTTATTATTTGAATATTTGTGTACAGTATGGGTAAGCAAAAGCTTTCAAACATCTATCTTAAATTAGATAGGTCATCAAACGAGAATGGAAGTTCATCCCAAACAAATTCCTCAAAACATTATGCAAATCATGAAGAAGGAATATTTGTCCGAAAGGCACAATATGAGGAACCACTTTCTCCTAATAAAAGAAGTTTGATTATTAGGAAAAGTCGGGAGAAATTAAAGAAATTACAACCAAAAGAAAAGAGAGTTAATCCGAAAACCCAAGAACTAGGCAATAACCCACCATGGGAAGACAAGTTAGATGAAAAATGGGCAGATCTCTATATGCTAGTTACTGTAGCAGTAAATGCAAATCTTTAAATTACACCTGACTCAAGTTTTAGCATCCTTATCACCTACAATCTAGAAACTTTACCCAGTTAATAAATAAGTTTACAGTAAACTCTAGTGTATTTTAATTTCTAGTTGTCTTTGTATTAAATTAGTTCCACGGTATGCAATAATATTTAAAAGGTTATTTATGAAAATTTTTATAAAATTTTAACTTAGCAATTTTTGTGTATTTTGCATATATGCTAAACAGCATGAATGACCTGTCTGAAGCCCTTCAGAATTTAAATCTCTATCCGGTGAAAATAGAGGTTTCAAGAGATTTTAATAGGTATATACCTGATATAGAAGAACCTATGGAATTCAACACTCCACCTCCGGAGAAACCCAAGCCTAAGAAAAGGAGAAGGTTTGTGGGATGGAGACGTGTGCGCAGAAGGAAACCCGCCACTAGGAAGATTCCCAAAATAGAGAATCCATTAGACAAAGGGAAGGGGATTGAAGTCGGGGAAGGTTCTAGGCAGATGGAAATGCAGTTTGAGGAATATTCTAGGCAAATGGAAATGGAATTTGGGGAAGGTTCTAGACAAACCAAGATGGAAATTGGGGAAAGCTCTATACAAATTGAGGAGTTACCATTTCAGGAGGAATTGGATCGTGCATTGGCGAGCTGTGATGTCGGCAGGCCTATTAATAAAAATCTATACCCTTATCCTGATGAAACTCAATTACCAATGAACTTGGAACCAGCAATGCCAGAACCTATAATCCACACCCAACCTCTAGGAATGGACAAGTGGTGGACCAATGATTGGCAGTTCCAAAACCTTCTCAACAGTCCTTATTCCTTTCTCCCTCAGTTCGACCCAGAACCTATACCAAACCCACCAATGAGCAATGAAAATTTAGCTGAACTCCGCCACTTTGGCGAGGAGTTGGTGGATGCAGGAAATAGGATCAGGGAGGTAGGAGAACAGATCTCCTGGAAATACGACGAGAGGGAACGTCGTTATTAAAGTATTAACTGACAAGGGGATAGTGGGGTTGTGAAACTGTGGTTGTATAATAAATAGAAAAATATAATCTTGTAAAATAACTACAAATAAAACTTTGTAAAATAATGGTGTGTATTGATGCATACTATAAAATATAAAAATGGGAATCGAGAAATCGATAGTTTTGGCTATATGTATGATTATTTTATGAATGATTCTTTTGTGTATAATTGTTATTTATTCGATACTAATAAATTATATATATTAATTATCTGATGGAAAACGCTAATAATGAACCAGTAAACGAGGTTAATCAATCTGAGCAACATCCGGAAGATCAATTTATGACTAGGCAGGATATAGAAAATATCGTTGCTGAAGGAATAGCCAATGCTATTCCAGCAATACTTGCTGCTGCCCAAAAACCTGTTGAACCTCAACAAATCATTCCTAGCAAACGTATTTCTGAAGATAACTTCAGTAATAGTGTAAACGGAGGCGGTAATAATCACGATAATGATTCACGACTGGCTCCGCTCCCTAAGAAAATGAAAGCTGCAACGCCTGGTTGCACTTACAAAGAATTTCTTGCTTGTAAACCCGCTGAATTTGCGGGCAATGAAGGAGCGACTGCGGCACTGCGTTGGTTAGAAAAAACCAAGGCAGTGATTTTAATAAGTAAATGTGCCAAGGACGATAAGGTTATGTACGCGTCTAATCTTTTCAAAGAAGGGGCGCTAGAATGGTGGAATACGGTACTTCAAGCCAAAGGAAGAAATTTGGCTTATGCCATGACTTGGGAAGAATTTAAGCAGCTAATTGAAAGAAAGTTTTGTCCTGAATATGAAAAAGATCAAATGGCGAATAAGTTTCTAAACCATCAAATGATGGATGTAGATTGTCGAGGATATACTTCGACATTCTTTGAATATGCTAGAGTGGTACCAACACTGGCTTCGCCAGAACCGGTACTCATTTCTCGCTATATTTGGGGATTAATTAGCGAAATCCGTAACATCGTTAAAGCTGCGAGACCTCGTACTATTGACGATGCTGTGGAATTAGCTAACACCCTAACTGACGAGCTGGTACATACAAGAGATGAAAATAGGAAAAAGGAACTGGCTCTATAAAATTACCCAAGGCTTTCGTGTGGGTAATAATAGCAATTTCAAAAGAAGAGGAATGGGACAATCCTCAACTCCGCCATTCTGCAAGAATTGCAGAAAGAAACATTTTGGAAGATGCAATGTAACCTGTAACTTTTGCAAAGCTGTAGGACATCGTGAAGAAGACTGCAGAAAGAAAACAACGATCTGCTATAACTGTGGAGAAAAGGGACATTTTAAACCAGAATGTCCTAAATTGGTCAAACCAGCAGACAACAAAGCCAAGACAGTCGACGGAGCTACTAAAAAGAATGTCAGAGCATTCCAGCTGACCACTCAAGAAGCAGAACTAATTCCAGATGTGATAACTGGTATGTTCTTAGTTCACAACGTGTATGCAAAAGTATTATTTGACTCTGGTGCAAACCAAAGTTTTATCAATACTTCATTCTGCCAAGCTCTTAATTTACCTTTGACCAACCTTAGGCAAATTTTTTACAGTCGAAACGGCAGATGGAAATTCAGTTAGTATAGATAAGGTTTTGCAAAAAGAACATATAGAACTTTCAGGTTATAAATTTCATGCAAATTTGTTACCTATGAAATTAGCTGAGTTCGATGTTGTGTTAGGAATGGATTGGTTGATAGCCAACCATGCTCGAATCCTTTGTGATAAGAATTCCATAGAAATTCGGGCACCTACTGGAGAAGTAATCATGATTACAGGAGATAAACCACGTAAGCCCATGAAGTTCATTTCAGTAATGAAAGTTGCTAGTTATGAACGAAAGCAAGGAATAGTATATATGATTTCAGTAATCATTAGTACTAAGGGTAAAGAACTTAAGGAGATTCCTGTAGTCTCAGAATACCCAGATGTATTTCCAGAAGAATTACCAGGATTACCACCAGATAGGGAAGTAGAATTTAGAATTCATCTAATTCCAGGAACTACATCGATAGCCAAGGCACCTTATCGGTTAGCACCCACAGAAATGTTAGAACTGAAAAAGCAATTAGATGAATTACTAAGTAAAGGTTTCATACAACCTAGTTCATCCCCTTGGGGAGCACCAGTGTTGTTTGTAAAGAAAAAGGATGGTTCGATGAGAATGTGTATTGATTATAGAGAATTGAATAAGCTTACAATTAAGAATCGATACCCATTACCTAGGATTGATGATCTATTCGATCAACTTCAAAGAGCTAGATACTTTTCTAAGATAGATTTAAGCTCTGGATACCATCAGTTGAAGGTGCAAGAAGAAGACATACCTAAAACTGCTTTCAGAACTAGGTATGGTCATTACGAGTTTACAGTCATGCCCTTCGGATTAACGAATGCACCTGCAGCATTCATGGACATGATGAATAGGAACTGTAAACCGTATTTGGATAAATTTGTAATTGTTTTTATCGACGATATACTTATTTATTCCAAAAAATCAGGACGAACATTGTCAGCACTTGCATGCACTCTTAACTTTGTTAAGAAAAGAAAAGCTTTACTCCAAATTCTCAAAGGGTGAATTTTGGCTACAAGAAGTGCAATTCCTAGGTCACATGGTAAATCACGAAGGCATTCATGTAGATCCTGCTAAGATAGAGGCAATTACTAAATGGAAGGTTCCGCAATCCGCAATGGAAATTAGAAGTTTTATAGGTTTAGCCAGATATTATAGACGGTTTATTAAGGATTTTTCCAAAATAGCTGTACCATTAACTAAGCTAACCTGTAAAGCAGTTATGTTTGAATGGGGACCTAAGCAAGAAGAAGCTTTTAGAATTTTAAAGCAAAAGTTAACAAATGCTCCAATCCTAGCTTTACCTGAAGGAACTGAAGATTTTGAAGTTTACTGTGATGCTTCAAAACTAGGATTAGGATGTGTGCTAATGCAACGCAAGAAGGTAATTGCATATGCTTCAAGACAATTGAAAAAGCACGAGGAAAACTATACAACTCATGACTTAGAATTGGGAGCCATAATTTTTGCCCTTAAGATTTGGAGACATTATCTGTACGGAAGTAAATTTACTGTCTATACGGATCACAAAAGTTTAAGATATATATTTGGGCAAAAAGAATTGAACATGAGGCAAAGGAGATGGATGGAAATCCTAAGTGACTACGACTGTGATATTCAGTATCACGAAGGAAAAGCAAATGTAGTTGCAGATGCCTTAAGTCGTAAGTATCATGAAAAGCAAAAGCGAGTTCGTGCTCTCAGATTAAATCTACAATTAGATTTAATGGAACAATTGAAGAATGTTCAAGCTACAGCAATCGAGGATGATGCTGAAGGAATGAAAGGACAAATAAAAGAATTAGAGCAAGGAGCTGATGGAATTTGGAGATTCCACAAAAGCAGAATCTGGGTACCTAAGCAGGGAGAATTAAGAAATAAGATTTTAGAAGAAGCCCATAAATCTAGGTATACCATGCACCCTGGAAACAATAAAATGTACCAAGATTTAAGAAATAATTTCTGGTGGATAGGAATGAAAAAGGACATAGCTCGATATGTTTCTAAGTGTCTTACTTATTCACAAGTTAAGGCAGAACACTAGAAACCTTCATGTCTACTACAACAATTAGAAATGCCTGTATGGAAATAGGAACTCATAACAATGGATTTTGTTACTAAGTTGCCCAAAACCAGAAAAGGTAATTATGCGATTTGGGTAATTGTGGATCGATTAATCAAATCAGCTCGTTTTCTACCTATGAAAGAAACCTTTAGCATGGAAAGGTTGGCAAAGTTGTATGTAGATGAAGTAGTATCCTTACATGGAGTTCCACTCTCCATTGTTTCGGATAGAGATAGTCGTTTCACTTCCCATTTCTGGACAAGTTTCCAAGAAGCAATGGGAACTCGATTAAATTTAAGCACTGCATATCATCCTCAAATAGACGGACAAAGTGAACGAATATATTATGTGCAGGTTTAGGCCTGTGGGTTTTGGGCTTGGGCCCAGGGCCCACAAGCCCATCTCGTGTGTAAGTGGCCCGTAATTCCTACGAGACCCGTTGTCAAAACCTGAACTCCGTTTAACGTCAAAAATTAAAATACACAAAATACGGTCGGTAGTCGTTGTTTGCACGTCCGTTCGTCGATTACGGTAATAATCGTGAAAAATTGTACCGTTGCCGACTTTAATCCGTTTTTCGATCCGGTTTCGACTGTAGTCACTAAAATTTAATTACGAAGCTAAATATAGTGTAAAATGTAGGTTCTAAAGGTGACAGGCGTCTCCGTCGCTTCCGTTTCGTTGCCGATGCGTTTCCTGCTATCGCGTTTTAGTTTGCGTTTGTGTCGTACGGAATCCTAATAAATTCACAAAATTAATTTCATAAGCATAAAATTTTCGTGTAATGTTCATACTTGTCGGTGTTGTTAGTATTTTGTACGGTATCAGTTCGTTGTCGTTTGATGTTCCACAGATTCCACGCGAATCTTCATACGCGTACTGCAAAGTCGGATAAACGTTCCTAGGCATTCCAAAGGCCTAATTAAGTTAATTTGCGTCTTAAACACTATTTATTGTCGCGTTAATCATCTGTTAATCACGTAATTAAGAGCCGTAAATCACCGGTTGTCACATTCTCCCCCTGTTACAGAAATTTCGTCCTCGAAATTTAGATTACGTTAACTCCTTAGAGTTACGTTATGCGTAAGTAAATACGAACAATGTCAAAGGAAACGAGACATACTGATACAGTCACCAGTGTGACCAAGTTAACAGGGGTCCAATAAAAGAGGAATTTCGACCAATCGAATTTCGTATGAACGTTTACAATATGTAAATGAGTTCTAAAAGCAATAACATCCACTGGATGAACTTAGAATCAACAAATTCAAATATACTAGTTTGCATTAAACGCTCGATCGTGATCAGCACAAGCTGCAAGTTATACCGACGCCACAAGGTGTCGTAGTGAATGAAACAATTCAAATATAGCGGTGATCGAACAAGTATCACCTGTGTTTTGCATGAAACACTCGATCTTGATTAGCCCAAGCTACAAGTTTACACCGACACCACAAGGTGTCGTATCAATTTAAATAATTCAATGATAGCGGTGATCTAACAATTTCACCGTGTTTGAAGTCAAATGAAGGCGCAATGAAGTAAATATGAATGTTTGTTCCAACAAACATCAAAAGATTTTCAATTGAAAACGGAACAATAAATAATGTTTTCAATCGAAGATGAAGAAGCAATGAATATCGCAAAACTTTCGATCGATGTTGAAATAACCGTTAAGAGGTACACCGAAATATAAAAAAAATGAATTTGTGTACCATTGTCTTAACACACGATTGTATTAAGACCGTCTTAATATGATAAATCAAAGCGGATTTAAAGCAACTCAATAAATAAATATTTAAATCCGTGCAGGAGATATGTAAACGAGTTTAGCGCGAGCTTCAAATAGTGTCGAAGTCAACAAACAATTTAATGGAGTCAAATACCAAACAAGTTTACCACAACTCGGAACAAATGAAGTCTTCGTTAAAATTGATTTGTATATGATGCTCCCAATACATCATATGGTGTATTGAATCGAATAGGTGTAATGAACAAGTTCAAACAAACGAACTTGGTTTCGACGCAATCCGACAATAAATACATGTATCGACAAGAAAGACTTTCGGCATGGTCACAACGAAAAACCATGTATGTAACTTGAAAAGAAGAGAATTTTCAAGAAAATGTGTTGACTTGATAACAAAGGAGCCAACAATGAATAATAATGCAAGTCATTTGAATCACAAATCAATAATTAGGTTTAGCGAAACAATATTTAGACTTTGATTAAACACTTTATTCGAAGCGAAACCACATGCGTAACAAACGATGCATGTGTAACCTATGAATTTTCAAGAATTGAATGAGTATTCGCTATACTGAAAGAAATGACCGTGACACAATGACCATTAAGAGGAGTAGAGATTTGAAAATCTACTCATTAGATGCAAAAGTCGGAATTTCTATAAAAGAAATTTAAGGACTTTACCTGGGGTTTCGTGTGATGACTGGTTGTTAGGTGACATTACCATGGAATGTCGAACATAGCGTACTTGTCGTTATGAGTTAGGGGGAATGAGGAGACATTCGTCTTCTCCTTGGCGTGTTTCGTGTCGTTTGCAGGACCGCGTGCCAAGCCGCCGCTTCCTGATCGATAGTTCTCCTGCTGACAGGAATCTTGTGTCGTCGTTGAATTGCGCCATCGTGTCTTTTCAAAGGCCTCGCCTCGATAGTCGTATGTTTCGTACTTCAACCTCCGTTGATGCATAGCTTAAGTTTCACGTATACCTGTGCACTAGCGTTACGTTTCGCATAGAATGTGATGTACTCTGACACCCGTTGACGTAAAATTTGAGTTTCATGTATTCTCGTGCGCTAGCGTTTCGTTCTGCGTAGGCTACCTGCTCAGGAAGTTAAAATATCATAGACAATATGGATAATAGTGTGTGCCCGAGTTTATATTCGCGGTTCCTACGTGATGACCTTTAATGAACTTCAACATAAGTTTCCGAAGGTCTTAAATGCATGTTTCCTAAACTCTCAGAGTTTTGTGTACTGCATGCGACTGTTTTGTGTACCGTGTATAAAACACCACTATAGCGTATGTTTTGAAAACAAAATCTTGACTGTTTGTTTTTCGGCAACGGTTGGAGACCATATTCGAGTACTATGCGTTCTGTATGTATTTAGAGTCTTAATATTCTAAGTCCCAGAGAAGGGTGAGGTTAGAGCCTAGGTATTCCTACAAAAACCCTGTTCGCTGTAACCTATAGCTCTGATACCAATCTGTCACACCCCGAAATATCAGAGCTTGGCGTGACTGGACTGGTATCTTCATTACACAGCGGAAGCAAAATACAAGCTAAGACTTCTAGAAATCGAACGCCCACTAAGTACTCAAATATCCAGTGGTTCTCCTATTCCAACCGTGCCATAATTTGAAAAGTAACCTGAGAAAGAAACATGCGAAAAAGTCAACATAAAGTTGAGCGAGTTCATAGTTTGTTTGTAAAAGATTTGAAATAAATCTTTTGAATAACGGGTTTGTGAAATAATAGTGAGAAAACGAATTTAGAAATCATTTTCTTGCCAAGTTATATGGAAAATTTGTATTTGTAACGCATTAATGCCGTAAAACCATGTATTTGTAAACTCTTGTTTTTGTAATGTTCATATAACCGTCAATGCCCACCCTGACTTTGACTCCACGCCCACAAAAATCTTATGCTTTGAATTTGTATAAAACATGGTATTTAATTTGTATAAATCAAGTATTTCTGTAAGTATGTATGTCCCTGGTATGTAGTAATAAGGAAAAAGAGATCACCAATGGGTTGCAAAGCCACTGGCATGTGTGAAAGGTGCAGGAAGACTCAAACCTAGCAAATTTGTTACCGGGCTTCGGCTGTAAGACACAGTCATCTCTATGGGCCGCCTCGGCCTCACGGGTGTGGGCTCGCTACACCCAAATAGATCTATCACTCTTGTGTCCCTCGGTCCTAACAACGAGGATTGATGGCCTTAAGTGTTGTACCCACCCCTCACATGATCTAGTAGTAAACCCTCCTTAAGCTAATCATACCATGTATAAAATGTCTGTAATAATTGTAACATGTATTTTACCCTAGCCTCTAAGGCTGAACCTCCGCAGCCTCTAAGGCTGAACCTCCCAAACCTCTAAGGCTGACTCCCCAGTCTCTCTATATTATCACCAGACGATCCCATCCCTAGTCATGAAAATCATTCCCGTTTCGATAATACGCATTTGTTTTATAAAACCGGTATGTTTAGTATGATTCATTCGTAAACTATTTGAGTTCCTCAAAATTCATTCGTAACATGATTCAGAAATATGAGTTTTTGTTCATTCAAAAACTTTGTATGTTCTTGTAAAACGTGCTTTGTCTAAAAATATGCAGTCTTTGTTTATCGAGAACTTTGTATGTTTTTGAAAAACGTGCATGTCTTTCCAACCCGAAAACATTCATAAAAATGTAAAACCGTAAAAAGGTGGGGTTATGAACTCACCTGAATATTCCTGTGCAAAGCTAGCTATATACAACTTCGATGATGTCGTTTCTAAGACGTGACTCGCTAGCGTGCATTCTACAATATTCCTAACACGGAATGTCTTATAAGTTTCTAAATAAACGCAGTAACTAAACTACGTGTCATCGAGCTTTACCGAGTCGTTAATCGAACGATTCGACGATAAGTCGTTATTTTGAAGTAAACGAGGAAGTTATACTTGTTAGTTCATTTGTTGTTGGTTATAAATCTTGGAAAGACTTAGTCCTTGAGAGATTTAAAAATAAATAAATATTTATATAGAAATATATATAAATATATCGTTATCATTGCGTTAGTCGTCTTGAGAAATCGTATGTGTAAAAGTTTATATAACATATAACAAACTTGTACGTTGATATATGATATATATATATAATGTGTCGTTAGGCGTTTGAAATAAATATAACTTATATTTATTTGATAGCGTTTTCGTGTTGATGTCGTTTAAAATAAATACGATAGTTATATTTATTTCATAAAAGAATACGAGTTGTTTGGCGCTTGAAATAAATATATGAAATATATTTATTTTATAAAAGAATTCGCGTTGTTTGGTATTTGAAGTAAATATGTAAACTATATTTATTTTATAAAACGAATACGGGTCGTTTGAACTTTGAAATAAAGAAATAAATATATAAATTATATTTATTCTCATAAAAGAAGTCGTGTTGTTCGACATTTGAAATAGATATATAAAACTATATTTATTTTATAAAAGAAGGCGTGTTGTTTGTTATTCGAAATAAATATATCGACTATATTTATTTATTTATTATTTTTTTTATAAAAGAATTGTCGAAATCTCGTAGTTTAGAATTAGCATAATAACTACACTTATTATTGTAAGTAATATCCGAATCGTCGTCTTCGTATATCATAAAGTGTTAACGAGAATTATACACTTGTTTTTATAAAAGATTATTTAAATCCGATAACTTGGTGTTATAATAAAACGAAATCATTTTACGGATTTTCTCGAAAAACGGACAGAGTTTCCTCTGTTTTTGGACGCCCCCGACAACACGAGTTGTCGTTATATTTTCAAAATTCAATCAATGTTCAAACAATAAAATCAATATTTATATAAGTCTTGTTGAATGAACTAATAGTTAATTGTTTCGAGCTCGTTTCACACATAAGATTAATACTATAAAAATAACAAAATAAATGTGTCGTTAAGTTTTACCAAGTCTTCGCGTGTCGATACGTTTGTCTGAGTTGACCGGGTCAACTGTGTTGACCGGCTGAGTTGACTGAGTGAACTCGCTGAGTTGACCGAGTCAGCTTGCTGAGTTGACCTGAACCGACCGCGCCGCGAAACTCGAGCCACCCGAACTGAACCAAGACCCGTGTTGACCCGAACCGCCTGACCCGAAACCGAACCCGCTGACCAGTTGATTTTGTTGACTGAACCAAACATAACCCGAATCCCGATCCCGAACCATAGTCGACCAGATCTGACCCGAACAACCCAACCTGATAAACCGAACTGAGTGACCTGGGTCGAAACAAACATCTGACCTGAACTGGATTTCCAACCGAAACTTGAACCGGCTCAACTGTCATCACCACCACATGCGACTCGTCGCTCCGGTGGTCGATCGGAGAGCGCCGCCGCCGTGACCCGCCGCTGCCGTCGCTCACGGCGGCGGCTCTCTCTTTTTTTCTCGCGTCCACTCTCTCTCTCTCTCTCTTCGCCTCTCTCTCTCTCTCCTCCTGTCTCTCTCTTTCTGCTCGAATCTCCAGCCGGCACCACCCATCACCGCCGAGACACCGTGCCGCCGCCGTGTGCGGTGGCTTTCCTTTTGCTTCAGATCTGCACGTGTGAGAGGGAGGGGGTGGGCCGAGTGAGTGTTTGGTTTGGGTGTTTGTGAGCACCAGATTGTGAAAATGATGGCTTTCTGTGGTTTGGGTTTTTTCCTTGTGAAGTTGAATGGTTCTCTGTGTTTGTGACTTTGAGTGTGTTTAGAGATGGATTGCAGAGAATAATGAAAGAGATGAGGGGTTTTTATCTTCATTTATGTGTGTATTGACCATTGCTGTTTCCTTTTGAACTGTGTGTATAGATCTATGGAGATCTTATGAAGATATAGGCAAAAGATTTGTAGTTTAAAGAGCATACAACTTTGTTTTAATAATAAGTTTGAAGATTTGATCAAGATTTAGTAGATCTTGTAGAGATTTGTAAGATCTAATATACTATGTGCAGGTTTAGGCCTGTGGGTTTTGGGCTTGGGCCCAGGGCCCACAAGCCCATCTCGTGTGTAAGTGGCCCGTAATTCCTACGAGACCCGTTTTTAAAACCTGAACTCCGTTTAACGTCAAAAATTAAAATACACAAAATACGGTCGGTAGTCGTTGTTTGCACGTCCGTTCGTCGATTACGGTAATAATCGCGAAAAATTGTACCGTTGCCGACTTTAATCCGTTTTTCAATCCGGTTTCGACTGTAGTCACTAAAATTTAATTACGAAGCTAAATATAGCGTAAAATGTAGGTTCTGAAGGTGATAGGCGTCTCCGTCGCTTCCGTTTCGTTGCCGATGCGTTTCCTGCTATCGCGTTTTAGTTTGCGTTTGTGTCGTACGGAAGCCTAATAAATTCACAAAATCAATTTCATAAGCATAAAATTTTCGTGTAATGTTCATACTTGTCGGCGTTGTCAGTATTTTGTACGGTATCAGTTCGTTGTCGTTTGATGTTCCGCAGATTCCACGCGAATCTTCATACGCGTACTGCAAAGTCGGATAAACGTTCCTAGGCATTCCAAAGGCCTAATTAAGTTAATTTGCGTCTTGAACACTATTTATTGTCACGTTAATCATCTGTTAATCACGTAATTAAGAGCCGTAAATCACCGGTTGTCACAGTTGATCATCATATGATCTTGCTAGATCATGATTAAAAACATAATCTAGCAAGATGAGAGAATGAAGATGTTGTAGGATGATAGATCATCCACACATGAAGCATGAACTTGAATGAACAACTGGTTTTCTTGAAAAATAATGAACAAAGTAAGTTGTTAATCATATAGATCTAAAGATGTATGGATGGTTTTTACAAAGAAACCGAGTTAAAGATATAAGTTTCATTTAATCTTGGTTATTAAATAAACAAACCTTATTTTTAGTGGTTAAACAAGTGTAGAAACACTTGTGTAACAAGAAGAATTCATAAAGAAATATTTTTAGAAAACATGATCATAAGTTCTAAACATCTATATTCTCTAAAAATGAAGTTTTTAAAGAATCAATCACACTTTAGAAGGTAACAAGGCTTACTAAGAACACTAGTAAGTTACTACGGATTTTTACAAATATTCAAGTTCATGAAGCGTTAGATTACACTTGTTTTTGGCAAAATTGGTAAGTAAAGGTTGTTTATTGTTGATTATGAATTGATTGTGATGATTTTTACAAAAGAAAATTATATGCTTGAAAGCATGGAAACCTCCATTTTTAGGGGAAACTATGGCAAAATTTTCTAAAAATTTAAACACTTAGAAAATATTTATAAACATGCACTTACAAGTGTGTTTTCAACAATAAATTGTTTCATAAACTTTGCCATAATTCTTGTTACAAAAATTATAATTATTGGAGGTTGGTTTTTATAAATAAAAGTGACTAAATATGTATTTAGGAAATATATATTTAGAAGACACCATGTGTGTGATTATTTGTATATTATGTGTATTAGTTATATTATTTTAGGACATGAAATAATATAACACATCAAAATATCAAGGATTACAATCCAAAATATTACCAAAATTCCAAGAAATAAATATACAATTTGTACACAAAATATTGGTGAAAACCGAACTATGGAATAAGACTTACAAAGTATTCTGGAAAATTTGTTCACAAAGTATATTTTGGTAAATAATATTTTGGACACCAAGGAAATAAAAATATGATTTTTACAATTACTACAAGAATATATCATATTTTTTACAAGGGAAAAATATATTATTTTTGGCATGTATGAATATATTTTTCTGAGATTTTTAGAAGATATATTATTTTTAAGAAATATATATTTTCTTACACAAACACGAAATACAAGATTTTTGAGGTGAAAGATATATTTTCTCAAGTAAATATCAAATATATCATTTTTGGAGAAAAATGAGTTTATATATATATATATATATATACATATATATATATATATATATTCAAAGTTGGGCATGAAAATATATTATTTTTGAAACTTATGAGAAAATACAAATATTGTTGCCAAAAGAAAAATTATAAATAATTTTTCTAAATATTATTTATTACAATATATATATTGGAAATATATATTGGTGGACTTTTATTAAAGATAATATTCCGGAAAGATTAATACGAAATTAAGTACAAGAATACTTAATGAATACAATAAAATACGTATTTCTCGTACGTATGAATACACACCGGAATACGACTCTAATACATGGCAAAATATACAAGTGTAAGGATACAAATACAAATACACCCATCCTTGGGAAGGATATACAAGTATAAATACTTGGGAAGTATTAAGTTAAAATAATTGTTTTAACAATTATTCCAAAATTTAATAAATATAATTTAAGTTAAAATAATAATTATTTTAACAAATAATTATATAACTTGAAATAATATCGAGGACACAAAAGAAACGTAACTCAAAAACATTAATACTAAGTCAAGGCACGACCCGCTCGTCTAATAGATCATAGTACGTTGTAGGTAGTCGTGTTTACCGAAGGAGCTTGAGTTACGTTGATTGAAGACGCAAGACTGTGAGTTCATGTCCCCCTTTTCTTTAAACTGTTTTGTTTTATAACTTCGGGGGTGAAGTACATGTTACAAAATGATTACAAACAATTACAATTGATATGGTTAGCTATGGAAAGTACAGTAGATCATGTGAATGGGTAGGCGCACTCCTAAGACCATTAATCCTCGTGTTAGGACCGAGGGGCATGAGTGATAGATCTATTTGGGTGAAGCGAGCCCACACCCATGTGGACCGGGGTTTGGCCCATGAGGTGACTATGTCTTACAGCCGGAGGCCCGGTACAAAATCTGCTAGGTTTGAGCCTTCCTACGCCATTGCACGCATGTTAATGGACTTGCAAACCATTAATCGATCTGTTTCCTTGTTTTGCTTTCATACTGGGATTTACAAAACATACATACATACAATGATTACAAGGTTTTATTCATACACACAAACAAACACATGAACTCGCTCAACTTTTGTTGATGTTTTAAAACTACATGTATTTCAGGGAATTAATAGTGGATCTGGTGGGCGTTAGATGTTTCAAGCTGCTTTAAGAATAAAGGATGTCATCCGTTGTCTTAGGGTTTGGTTAGTGTGTCTTATTCCTGGACGAGACACATCTACCAAAGCCTGATTTTATCAAAAGTCTTTTGATGAGTCCTTAGGGAACTCTAAACAATTCATATGGTTTGTAAAACTTAAATTTGGAGTCTGTTTCAAACAACGATGTTGTGATGTTTTTAACTTAATTTGATGGATGACCATCTATGGTTTTTATCATATAGTTGTTGTTATGATTGGATGCAATGATTTTATGTAAGTCACACATAATCACGCTTCCACAAAAGTCAGGGTGTGACACAAGATCGTAAATATCGTCATTTAACGACTTAAACGCCCTTTCGGCGCATAATATGCTTTTAAACCATATTTACCAACCAAGACTTGTTATCTACTGATTTTATAACTTATAGAAAATATTTTTATAGTAGGTACATGATATAAACTCAGATTCCCAAATAAGCTTTTAAACTATGTGTGAAATGACCAAAATGCCCCTAAGGTGCATAGTTTGGTCTTAAACTATAAAACACACATATTTTTGATATCCTACTGATATTATATCATAAATAAAATGTTTTCACAGAATGTTTATGGTCGTAACATCAGATTATACGCAAGTTCCTTTTATACGTCGCTGATTGACCAAAACACCCTTTTGAGGCATAGTTTGATTTTAAAATCTTAACGGGAATACAAGTTGATATCCTAGTGATATTATAACTTGTTCAAAGTGTATTGTCATATGGAACTTGTTCATGACTCATCCGGTTACCCGTTATCGCTTATACGCGTACGGTTAGACTTACGTAACTAGTTTACATAAGTTTACCGAAACGGGTTTAACCTTATCATTTTCACTTCAAAATCCAGAATGTACTTTGTTTACCCATATTATACAAGTCCTAGTACTTGTTGGGTTGAAAACACATTCTATTCGGTATACGCTTAATCTAGCGAACCTATTTTTAAGTATCGGGTCATATCTAAAGGGACTACCTTTGGCCTGTATATATTCTAACAGATAATAAATCTGTTTATTACAGACTATAGTACTTGGGTCAATAGAACTTAGACTTGCGGCTTTTTGCTAAATTATAATCTTATTGATTGGAAGCTAGCAAAAAGGTAAATACTCTTAACTTATTTTAGTTTTAAACTTGGGATGGCAATTATGCCACTTGGAGTGGGTATTACATAAGTAAGTCGTCTATGATTGCGCAAAAATGTAAGAATCCAGTTTATTCCATTATACTTGATAACTGAAATGATTGGGGGTTAATGGTACCGTGTCCGGACGTCCTAATGGGTTAATCAAGTATGTAAATCTGGTAACAAGAATAAATCCCAAGAAATATTTAAAAGATCACCTACGGGTTTCTCTATGTATAAAACTCTTTTCGAAAAACTATTTTCCAAAGAGTAGTTAATTGTGTTTACCAGCTTTGGCTGACGTATTTTCAAAAGATTAAACCACAGGTACCGAACCTTATTATAGGCTGGGAATACGGGTCGGCTATAAGGAATTTGGAACTCCTGATGCTTAAGGCCTATGATGTCTAAAGCTCTGTTTATTAGATCCTGCCTATGGGCTTGTATCGAATGCTTGTAATTCATTTATATATTCAAGCTTTATTTAATAATTTTAATCCAATACTTCCGCTGCATATTATTATATTGTGATAACTGTTATCCAACCGTCACGATTATACCCATTCGGGCCCACCGGGAATCGGGGTGTGACATATTGGTTTGGCATATGACCGTTGCGCTATTCATTGGCCAACGACTATTTAAGAAAATTCTTTTATTTATAATCTATATGTATCAAATAGTACTTACCATTTTTACTATCAAAAAATTCAAAAACCCACTATCAACCTCCAATGGATTTTTCATGTAACATCTGTGCTTGTAATCATTCTGGACAGTTCAATTATCAATAAAACAATTTTATTTGATCCCAATGTTTGTTTGGTTGTGTTTTACATTTTTCATGTTTTGACTTTTA
Source organism: Helianthus tuberosus (assembly GCA_030545235.1). NCBI lineage: Eukaryota > Viridiplantae > Streptophyta > Magnoliopsida > Asterales > Asteraceae > Helianthus > Helianthus tuberosus. Next base: position 68,829,310 of record CM060445.1, on the reverse strand, counting down.
TTCAATTTCAAACTCTACATCGCTTTCTGGAGAGTTATACGCAAACTGATGCGTAAACGTAATCAGTTTAATGCGACAAATACTTCGGAACATCAACATATACTTAAAATACCTTAAATAACCTTTACATAACTTAGAAATAAGTTTTGAAGGCTTTGGTATGTCAAAATCAAGTTAATTCGCTTACAGGGACTAAACTTGACAAACTGTGAAAGTATGCCAATTTGAACAGTAAGGAACATTCCGGAACATGACCATAAGTTAAACACACCTTAAATATCCTTTATATATCTTAGAAATAGGCTTTGAGGGGTTCGGTGTGCTAAAATAAACTTTCGGCTCATTCAGGGACTAAAAGTGCCAAAAAGTGCATAAGTTTGCACTTTCGCGCATAACTTACGTTCTGAATACATCCGGACATTCAAAAATTTATGTAAGCACTAAAATATTTTATTTTAGTGTTTGGAATGAGAAAAATCCATTCATCACGCCATTTGGATCGTTTTTCGCGCTTATGCGCATTCCGTCGTAATTAACCGAACAACGCAATCGTACGGCCAAACGAACCGACATCTGAGATATTTTTTAGCACATTTTGAGTTTCCTATACTTTAACTTCATTTTAGAGCTTTGAAATGGGGTTAACGGGGCTTAAACGTGTCAAAAGTGCATCAAATAGCTAGTTTGGAGCTTCAGGGGCCTGTTCTGCCATTTTTCAAACTTCTGGTCTGCAGGTCCTTGCGCACCTCAACACTATGAGTGTTACGGTGCGCAAGCAGGGGTCAGATGCAGAAAATTGTCTTGGCTGCTGATTAATGGCCTCTAAACCCTCCAAAGTCCAATGCCACTTGTCAATAACTGGTGGTGGGAGCAAAATGAGCTACCACAACATTCCGACAAGTGTACGGGCGAGATCAAGGCACGTTCTCCAAGAAACGATCCTAAAGGTGAACCGAAATCTATAAATACCCACCTCAACTTCACTCATTCCTCACAAGAATCTGATTTGAGAAGTTCTAAGTTGAAACCATTGTTTCATACCTGAGCTACTTGAATCAAGATTAGCATTCGAGGACCCTTCGTAAGTATTCCTTCGTTCTTTTATTACTTTTCGAGTCTGAAAGTCAAACTTTGTTTGACTTTCTTCATTGACCAGTTCATGGTCAATGCGAAGTTCGTTTGAACTTCGCAACGTGAGCGTAATCACGATGGTTATAGTCCCTTGTGACTATGCCTACTGATTACCACGTTGTCTAGGGTCGTAAGGGTAAGCGATCTAATAAATCGCTTATACCTTCGAACCCGACCCATTTGGTCGATCATTAGGATCCGACCAAACACATTAGGTGACCATAGTATATAGGGAATAACCTTCCGACGTTATACCTTATGGTCGCTTCGTTTAAGTAGTTGTATGATAGGTAGTTTATATGCCTTAGGTAAATCACCAAAATACCCCTTTGATGCCAAAATTCATTTTAAACTTATGTAACATAACTTTTGACATCTAAACTGATTTGACAACAATATTAGACATGTTAAGGCATATGTTACTTGTCATAGGACTAGTTAAGCGGTCCGAACGCGTTTCACGCGAACGACGCGTTAAAGTAGCATAAGCTACCTAAACGGGTCGTAATGGGTCGTAAGCACTTATGCTAGGTTTCATTTAGTATGTAGGCTTTGTTAAACCATACTACATAAGTTCCCATACTCATTTGGTTTACGAGCCCTCATTCTATCCGATCCTCCGATATAGGTCCGGTTTATTAACATAGTTACCTATATTAGGTGTCGTTTGATTCCGTGATCTCTAGCATTGCTTGGTGGTTATCTTAGGACTTCTGAGCAATCTCAAGTGAGTACATAGACCCCTCTTTTACTGTTTTCAAACTGTTTTGGGGTGAAACACATGTGCCTACTTGTTACTTTCATGCTTTCCTGTTTTCACATCATATACTTGCTATGTTCATTAGTACATTTATAGTACATGATTTCATTATATTTTATGCTATGTATGTCCATTGTGTGCATACTTAGTACATCATTTTACATTACATTTCATGCTATGTATGTCCATTGTGAGCATACTTAGTACATTGTTTTACTTTACATTTCTGCTATGTATGTTGACTGATAGCATGCTAGCACATTGATTTACATGACTTTTCTGCTTTGTATGTTAACTTAGCATACTTAGTACATTGTTTTCATATGACATGTATACAATTGCTATAACATTTGGTTTGCACAAACGAGACTTATATACGTTCATTAACATTAGCTACGCCGCTCGGTAGTAAGTACTGGTACCATAGGACTTGACAAATCCCATTCCTGACATCCCGGGTTTGTTTGGATGTAAGGAATGACTGAATCCGAAAACATTTCTTTTGATAACCTTGACTTAGGGTTATCCGACTGTCTCAAGGCTTGAATGTATGCGTTAACTTACCACATAAGTGTTTGTATCAATGTAACATGCATTACTTTGCAAAACATAACTTTTTGATATATTCAAAATACTTTGTTTTGTACATTTCTACATTTGGATTATGTGACAATACTTTACTTACAATACATAACATTTGTTACACATTACTTGACTACTTTTGGACTATAAACATTTGACATGGCTTATACAAGGACTTTTTGACAATTGGTTTAAACATGGACTTTATACATTGGTGGTTTGTTTTAGTGATTTAAGTAACGAGGCGTGTGTAATATGATACAAGCATGGTGGATACGTCGCTGGTACTTCCTATATATAAGTGTTTGTATGGTATTACATATCGTAGCGTTATTTGAATCATTTCAATTTGAGACATATAACATTTTATACAAATAACATATCTTTCACAAGACATTGCTTTACAAACAACTTATTTTATACAACTCATTTTACTTGGTTATACATTTAACCACACATTATTCTTTTATTTATACATATCATTTGATCTTATCGCTTTTTAAATGATTTACAAAACAAAACAATTTACAAGGTTCATGACTGACTTTTGCTAAACAACTTTTTCTTAAACTTAAGTCATGAATCCTATTTTCACAAAACCTATGTATCTCACAGGCATTTTTATGCTGACGTACCTATTTTCACATGTGTTTTCAGGAGCTTTTGCGTAGGACGATGATCGTGACACTAGGGCGGACCTGTGCCTTAGAGACTTAAAATGAAGATAGACTTAGTTTAATTATGTTATAAACTCTTTATTTCATGTTTAAAACAATGTAACTCTTATGTTGATAAATAAAATACAACTTTGTATGCCATGGTTATGAAACAATTAATTCTGTTACAACACTCCCCGATGTTTTCCGCCACGTCTTGTATGTTATACGTGGTCGGAACATTGAGAATACTTTCCGCCACGTGCAGTGTCCTGACAATCGCAAGGTCGAGTTTTCTTCGAGTGTGTTTCAGAATAGGGCTCTCACATGGTGGAACGGGGTTATGAGAGACCGTGGTGCAGAAGTTGCTCTAGCACAAACTTGGGCTGAACTTAGGGCCCTTATGATGAGGGAGTTATGTCCTCGTCATGAACAGCGAGCTTTGGAGAAAGAGTTTGATGACTTGAAACAAAACAGTGGCGAGCACAGGGCATATACTGATAGATTTGAGGAGTTAAGTCTGCTTTGCCCAACAATGGTTACCCCACTCGACAAGGCTATCGAAAGGTACATCTACGGCCTACCTGACTCAGTGCAAGACATCATTACTGGTAGTAACCCTGCCACACTCCGTCAGGCGATCGAGTTAGCAGCGACATTGACTGAGTCACAGGTTAGAAAGGGAAAGCTGCACAAAAAGGGTGACAAGGGTAAGAAGCAGGCGTCTGACAAAGAAGATAGCAAGAAAGGTCAAAACAAGAATGGAAAGAATTCTGGTTCCTCAAAGGGTTCTAGGAAGCGAAAGGCTTCCCAAAACTATGTCGTTACTGCACAGGCCCAAGCTGCACCAAATCAGCCTGCGCAACCACTAGCCAAGAAGCCATATCTTGGCACTGCGCCTTTGTGCAACAGGTGTAACGGCCATCACCTACCACATCTCCAAAGTCGTCATTGCACTAACTACGGAAGAATTGGTCATCTTGCTGCCACTTGCCGCATTCCTGCTAATCAGAACCAGGCAGTTCAGAACCAAGCCCAACAAGTTGCTCAGCCTCTTGCTCAGCAACAAGGTCAAGCTGCACGACCTCATTTTCCTCCTGGTTCGTGCTACAATTGTGGGGATCTGACCCACTACAGAAACCGATGCCCAAGGCTAGCCAACCAGAATCAGAATCCAAATCAGAATCAAGCTCAGGCTCGAGGTCGAGTCTTCAACATGAATGCACAAGAGGCACAAGCGGACAATGAAGTGGTGAACGGTACGTTCTTTATTAATAATCAGCCTGCATCTGTTCTTTTTTATTCGGGTGCCGACAAGAGTTTTGTGTCTTTATCTTTTGAGCCAATGCTTCGCGTGTCTAGAACGAAACTAGGTAAACCTTTGACAGTAGAAGTTGCTAGTGGTGAACCCATTGTTCTTGATTGTGTTCTTCACAACTGCCAGTTGAACCTTAACGACCATTTTTTCCTATTAACCTCACGCCTATGCAACTTGGAAGCTTCGACGTTATTGTGGGTATGGATTGGTTAGCTAAGCATCGCGCAGAGGTAGTTTGTTTTGAGAAGATTGTTCGTGTGCCGCTTTCGACAGGCGAGATCCTACAGGTTCGTGGTGAGAAACTTGTTGGTGGTCTCAAACTCATGTCTTGTTTTAAAGCTCGGAAGTATCTGCGAAAGAATTATGTGGCCTTCTTGGCACATGTCACAGCAGATAAAGGCAAATGTAAGTCTATCCAAGATATTCCCGTTGTTCGGGATTATTCTAAAGTATTCCCTGAAGATTTACCTGGTCTACCTCCATCCTGCCAAGTCGAGTTCCGTATTGATCTCGTACCTGGTGCAAATCCCATTGCCAGATCTCCATATCGTCTTGCACCGTCTGAGATGCAAGAGTTGTCTAAGCAGCTTCAGGAGCTCTCTGACAAGGGTTTTATCCGTCCTAGCTTTTCACCTTGGGGTGCTCCCGTTCTTTTTGTCAAGAAGAAGGATGGATCATTTAGGATGTGTATCGATTATCATGAGCTTAACAAGCTTACCATCAAGAATCGATATCCCCTACCTCGCATCGATGATCTCTTTGATCAGTTACAAGGTGCTTCTTATTTTTCGAAGATTGATATGCGATCTGGATACCTTCAACTTCGGGTGCATGAAGAAGACATTCCCAAGACAGCGTTCCGCACTCGTTATGGGCATTATGAGTTCACAGTCATGCCATTCGGTTTTACTAATGCTCCTGCTGTTTTCATGGACTTGATGAATAGGGTCTGCAAGCCTTATTTGGATCAGTTCGTCATTGTTTTTATTGACGACATCTTGATTTACTCCAAGACGCGAGCTGATCACGAGCAATATCTTCGTCTTACTCTGGAACTCCTAAAGAAAGAGCAACTTTTCGCCAAATTCTCCAAGTGTGAATTTTGGCTTAAAGAAGTTCAATTTTTAGGACATATTGTCAACGAACAAGGTATTCATGTAGATCCCTCCAAGATCAGTGCGATTAAGGATTAGAATACGCCTACTACTCCTACTGAGGTTCATTCTTTTCTTGGTCTAGCGGGTTATTACCGCCGCTTCATTGAGAACTTCTCAAAGATTGCAGTTCCTCTAACTGCTCTAACTCAGAAGAACAAACCCTTTGATTGGGGATTCAAGCAAGAGGAAGCTTTTCAAAACTTGAAACAGAAGCTTTGCGACGCGCCTGTTCTGACTTTGCCTGAGGGCAATGATGGTTTCGTCGTTTATTGTGATGCATCTAAATTGGGTCTGGGCTGCGTCCTGATGCAAAGAAACAAAGTCATAGCATACGCATCGAGGCAGTTGAAGATACATGAGAAAAACTACACCACTCATGATCTTGAGTTGGGTGCAGTTGTCTTCGCTCTTAAGATCTGGAGACACTATTTGTACGGTACAAAATGTGTGGTTTTCACGGACCACAAAAGTCTTCAGCATATCTTCAATCAGAAAGAACTCAACATGAGACAACGACGTTGGGTGGAGCTTCTAAACGACTATGACTGCGAAATTCGCTACCATCCTGGTAAGGCGAATGTCGTAGCTGTCACACCCCGACCACGTAAAACAACAAAACGTGGCGGAAACGTCGGGGAGTGTTGTAACAGAATCATTTTTTCATAACACATGGAAATTTAAATACTGTTTTATTGAATAAATGAGTTACAATGTCTTGATAATCAAAGAAACATAACATAAATAACTAGTCTTGCATCTTTTATTGTCACTAAGGCCCATGTCCGCCTAAGTGTATCTTGATCAATCCTATGCTTCATTTCCTGAAACACATGTGAAAATAGGTACGTCAGCATAAAAATGCCGGCGAGTACATAGGTTTTGTGAAAATTAAGATTCATGACTTATGTTTAAGAAAATGTTTAGTCATGAACCTTGTAATTTGCTTTGTCTTTGTAAATCATTGGAAAAACAATAAGTTCAGATGATACGTATAAATAAGAGAATAATGCATGGTTAAATGAATAACCATGTAAAATGAGTTTGTATAAGTTAAGTTGTTTGTAAAACAATATATTGTGAAAAGTATGTTATTTGTATAGAATGTTATATGTCATAAACTGAAATGATTCAAATAACGCTACGATATGTAATACCATACAAACACTTATATATAGGAAGTACCAGCGGCGTATCCACCATGTTTGTATCATATTACACACGCATCGTTACTTAATCACTTACTCAAACCAAACCAATCAACGTAAAATGTTCATGTCTAATGTAAATCATGTAATGTATAACCAATGTCAAAAGTGTTTATGTGTCAAATGTAAACCATGTAATATGTAACCAAAATGATATGTATGGCTAGTGAAAATGCATCAACTAAACCATAGATGAAATGCACAAAACAAAGCATTGAAGTAAAACTTGGTTTAAATCAAAGTTATGTTTTGTGGAAATGCATGATCAATGTAAATCATGTAATATGTAACCAAAATGATATGTATGGCTAGTGAAATGCATCAACTAAACCATATGCACAAGAACATAGTATTGAAGTAAAACTTGGTTTAAATCAAAGCTATGTTTTGTGTAAATGCATGCTATACTGATACGAACATCTATGCGGTGTTGTGAAAATGCATACATCCAAGCCTTGAGACTGCGGCGATAAACCCTTAAACCACTTAAAGGTTTATCTAAATTATGTATATCGAATTCGGTCATTCCTTTCATCCCCTTTCCCTGGGATGTCCGGAACGGGAGTTGTCAATTCCTATGGTACCACTACCTACTAACGAACGGCGTAGCTAATGTTAATGAATGTATTGTTCCATTGTAAACAACCCAAATGTCATAACAAAATGTAAGCATGTGATGAAAACGATGTACTAAGTATGCACGCAATGGACATACATAGCATAAAATGTAAATGTAAAACAATGTACTAAGTATGCACGCAATGGACATACATAGTATAAAATGTAATGTAAAACGGTGAAATCATGTACTATAAATGTACTAATAAACATAGCAAGTATATGATGTGAAAACAGGAAAGCATGAAAGTAACAAGTAGGCACATGTGTTCCACCCCAAAATGTTTGGAAAACAGTAAAAGAGGGGTCTATATACTCACTTGAGATTGCTTAGTAGTCCTTGAGTAACAACCAAACAATGCTAGAGATCACGGATATCAAACGGCACCTAATATAGGTAACTATGTTAATAAACCGGACCTAAATCGGAAGATCGGGTAGCATGAGGGTTTGTAAACCAAACGAGTATGGAGACTCGTGTAATATGGTTCAACAAATCCTACATACTAATTGAAACCTAACATAATTGTTTACGACCCATTACGACCCGTTTAGGTAGCTTATGCTACTTTAACGCGTCGTTCGCGTGAAACGCGTTCGGACCGCCTAACTAGTCCTATGACAAGTAGAATATGCCTAAACATGTTACATAATCAGTTATGTGATAAAGGTTTAGGTTACATATGCTTAATTATCAATTATACATGAAAAGGGTATTCTGGTAATTTACCTAAGGCATATAAACTACCTATCATACAACTACTCAAACGATGTGACCATAGGGTATAACCTCGGAAGGTTATTCCCTACCTACTATGGTCACCTAATGTGTTTGGTCGGATCCTAATGATCGACCAAATGGGTCGGGTTCGAGGTATAAGCGATTTATTAGATCGCTTACCCTACGACCCTAGACAACGTGGTAATCAGTAGGCATAGTCCCAAGGGACTATAACCAACGTGATTACACTCACGTTGCGAAGTTCAAACGAACTTCGCATTGACCATAACTGGTCAACGCAGAAAGTCAAACAAAGTTTGACTTTCAGACTCGAAAGACTCTAAAAGCAATAAAAGATCGAAAGAATACTTACGAAGGGTCCCCGAATGCTAATTTCGATTCAAAAATCTCAGGTATGAAACAATAGTTTCAACTTAGAGTTTCTCAAATCAAAATTCTAGTGATTTGAGCAATGGGGTGATGGGGTATTTATAGTTTTCGGTCCACCGTTAAGATCGTTTGTTGAATATCGTGCCTTAATCGCATCCGTACAAGTGTCGGGACCTTATGGTAGCTAGAAATTGATCCTTATCAGCTGACTAGACAATTGGGAATGTGTGGTGGAGGATTAAACAGCTGCAATCTGCTGTTTGATACACTTAATCTGGTCTGGTTAGGCAGTCGCGTAGCGCGACTGGTAAGGGCCTTAGGGCTCGCGCTACGCCACTGCCCCCTGTTTCAGAAATGTTTCAAAATTGACAGTTTTGGTCCCTGTTGTGTTTTAAGGCCTTTTTCGATGCGTTTGAACCCCGTTAACCTCATTTCAAGGCTCTAAAATGAAGTTAAAGTATAGGGAACTTAAAACATGCTCAAAAATATCTCAGATGTCGGTTCGTTTGGCCGTACGAACGCGATGTTCGCTTAATTACGACGGAATGCGCATAAGCGCGAAAAACGATCCAAAATGCGTGACGAATGGATTTTTCTTATGCCAAACACTAAAATAAAATATTATAGTGCTTACATAAATTTTTGGATGTCCAGATGTATTCAGAACGTAAGTTATGCGCGAAAATGCAAACTTGTGCACTTTTTGACACTTTTAGTCCCTGAATGACCCAAAAGTTTATTTTAGCACACCGAACCCCTCAAAGCCTATTTCTAAGCTATATAAAGGATATTTAAGGTGTGTTTAACTTATGGTCATGTTCCAAAATGTCTGTTACAGTTCAATTTGGCATACTTTCACAGTTTGTCAAGTTTAGTCCCTGTAAGCGAATTAGCTTGTTTTTGTCATACCAAAGCCTTCAAAACTTATTTCTAAGTTATGTAAAGGTTATTTAAGGTATGTTAAGCCTATGTCACTATTCCGGAGGGTTTGTTGCATTAAACTGGTTATATTTACGCATCGGTGCGCGTATAACCTTCCAAAAAGCGATTTAGAGTTTGGAATTGAACAAAAATTGATATGTGCAAATGATACACATATTTTTACAAATCCCAAGTATGAAATATAATATTTCATTGGTTCGGTATTTGTTTGATGGCCGTGGAGGCACAGGTGTTACACTCTCCCCTACTTTAGGAAATTTCATCCCGAAATTTTATCTAGAGGAAACTTGTGTGAGTTTGAAAACATGAAGTTTGAAAAGATCGAACAATATTGGTTGGGGTTCTGAACTTCTAGTAGCCTTAATAACATTATGCTTGCAATGTAAGAGGGACACTTATATACATGTATATAAAGCGTCATTGGTGCGTCCACCGTACCTCCATTACATCGTTCTCATTTTGTTATTGTTGTCACTATCGGTTCTTACACATAATAAACCTTACTGGGTCTCTGTGCACTAAATTTCATAATTATGTACGCGTCCATAATCAGACAATTCCTTGCGCAGTTCACACAGTCTATTTTTTAATGTGTAGGGGAAAACCAAATGAACAATCCTGTGATGAGTGTGACTAGACCACCATAGAGTCCTTTTAATTAAATCAATAAATGATCTAAATAGACTATCAAGGAGTCTGTTCAGCTACATCACTAGATGTCGTTCTCTAACCAAATTGTGAATCAATCCTTTTGACTAGACCACTAAAAGGGTCTCTTATGAATCATGGAGTAGTACTATATAATCCAAGGGTCTTAACTATTACATAGAAGCCCATTAAGGATTTAAGGTAGCGCCTTTTGAATATCCTGCTACGAATCCATCATATGAAGATATGAAAGATTCAACGAGGATTTGGATAACGAATATCCAGAGTATACAAAAACACAAAAAATGCATAAAAGAAAACATAAGATGAATGAACACATAGTCACATAACCACAAAATTGTTTGTTAATTTGTCTTGTTAATTGCGTACATGCATTTAAAGCACACTAGGAATCCATCTCGTGGATTTCATTTGGTACTTTAAACATTATCAAGAATCCAACTATAAAGATAGAAAGATTCAAAAAGAAAATTCGATTTCGATTATTAGAAACCGAAGTGTTCGAATTAAGGTACATAAGGAATCCAATTAAGGACTCTGATTTTGGATGATAATCATCCACAAGGATCTAAATGTGAAGATAAAAAGATCCCATGTGGATTTTTGAAGTTTGAAGATGTTTTGAAATCTTGCACTGGATGTGCTTAAGTCAAAACATGAATTAAAAATGCTTATGAAGTTGAGATGCCAGATATGCCAAGGCGACATATGAAGCGAAATTTGAAAGTTAAGTCAATGTATGAGGAAAATATTTTTTGAAAACTATGCATGGGGTTCTTTTAAGAAAAATGTGTTTAACGTTTTTGAAACCTTATATATAATACTTTTGAAATCATAAAGTAGGTTTTTAGATAAGTATATTTATAAAAATGTTTTAAAATCATACGAAATTAATTTTTTTGAAATTATGTATAAGGTTTTTGGAAAACATGAATGATGCTCTTGAAATCATGCACTTGATTAAAAAAATATGCTGTGTTAATATTGTCTTCAGACTATATGAAAAATTTTTGAAATTATGAAGGTTGGTTTTGATAACATGGCCAATGTTTTTGTAATAACATAGACAATGCATTTAGAAAAAAAAATTGTTTTCAAACTATATGAAATGTTTTGAGATCATGAAGATTGTTTTTGAAATACTTGTACTGTATATGTTGAAAAATCAAAACGTAATGGGTATGAGATTTGAAAATATCCTTAGTTATCCAACCAAGGATTCAAAGGTACTGATGTGCAAAAAGCACGATTACTCATAATTTCACTTTATTTCATGTACTTCGTTTCTTAGAATGAAACGAGTACTTAGAACTTTCGAGGAAATTATGAGCGATCACTTGAAAGGGACAAATCACAAGAGTAATTTGTAAGGAACATAGTTCCTTAATGTAGGTATCATAGGGAAATTCCATACATACATGTAACTATACTTGTATATCAGAATTGCGAACAACAACTTTTATTTATGAACAAGACATATTGTTTCACAATACATGAAAACAAAAGAAACAAAGGCATAAGACAGCAACATCCTTTGTTCAGCCGAATGCTCATCCAAGGGTTGGATTTGCACTGACTATCTTCGGGCAGTTGTTCCTGAAATGGCTTGTCTCGCCACAGTTGTAGCAGGTACCAGGCGGAAAACGAGCTTGAGTAGGGTTGACTTGGAGTTGGGTAGCAGCAAGATTTGCAACAGCTTTGTTTTGGATAGCAAAGCGGCATGTGTTAATCAAATGTCCCCTCCGTCCACAGTAGGTACATTTGAAGCAGGGTATGAGGTTTGAATGATGACGGTTGCATCGTTTGCATCTTGGGGCAGCTCCCAAGTACGGCTTCCTAGCTAGTGGCATCGCTACCTGGCTAGGTCCCACTTGATTAGGTGCAACTGCTGCGGGTTTCCTTGAAGCCTTACGCTTCCTTGATTTAGGTGCTGGCTTGACTTCTGCTTCCTATGGTGGCTCTTGAGTGGCTTCATTGTCGAGACGAGAGACTTCATTGTTGAGATGAGCCATGGAAATGCCTAAATCCACAGTCTTCTGAATCACTTCGCCTATTTGCTGGACAAATTTAGCTGTTCGCTCGGACATTTGACCAGTGCTGAGAGGAATAGACATTCTAGAAGAAAATGAAGGACATAGGAAGAAACAAGTGAAACGTTATCGGCTAAACAAATCAGAATGGCAATGCATAAGAATTTGCGATCATTTGTTTGTTACCAAAGGCAAACAAATGAGACGGTGACTAATCAAAGTAAGCAGGTCTTATTAATGTATCACTGAAGATATGCTCGCCTATAAGTGAACACTCATCCCAAGAATTCCCAGGTAAGCACAACTGGTCTCGCGTCTGATGAGATATATACGAAGTGCTTGCCTAGACAGAAAACCCAGGATATAGGCATTCACCCTTCCAGTTTGCACATGTTCACATTATAAGACCCAAACTTTGACGAGATTTTGAAAATTCAAAGGGGGTTCAAAACCTTATAACTGAGGGTTCAAAACCTAGTAATTAATCATCCTAGAACAGATGATTAGTTTTCAAAGCGGTTTTGAATTTTATGTTCTTGTTGTGGGTGTCGCCTAAGGATAGGTGACAGTATTGTTTTATGACTAAACGCAAGTAAACTCGCGTTAGGGTCCTAGAAAGGTTATAGACTAGGTCAAAGTATTACTAATAACCTAATTCCCTATAACCATAAGCTCTAATACCAACTTTTCTGTCACACCCCGACCACGTAAAACAACAAAACGTGGCGGAAACGTCAGGGAGTGTTGTAACAGAATCATTGTTTCATAACACATGGAAATTTAAATACTGTTTTATTGAATAAATGAGTTACAATGTTTTGATAATCAAAGAAACATAACATAAATAACTAGTCTTGCATCTTTTATTGTCACTAAGGCCCATGTCCGCCTAAGTGTATCTTGATCAATCCTATGCTTCATTTCCTGAAACACATGTGAAAATAGGTACGTCAGCATAAAAATGCCGGCGAGTACATAGGTTTTGTGAAAATTAAGATTCATGACTTATGTTTAAGAAAATGTTTAGTCATGAACCTTGTAATTTGCTTTGTCTTTGTAAATCATTGGAAAAACAATAAGTTCAGATGATACGTATAAATAAGAGAATAATGCATGGTTAAATGAATAACCATGTAAAATGAGTTTGTATAAGTTAAGTTGTTTGTAAAACAATATATTGTGAAAAGTATGTTATTTGTATAGAATGTTATATGTCATAAACTGAAATGATTCAAATAACGCTACGATATGTAATACCATACAAACACTTATATATAGGAAGTACCAGCGGCGTATCCACCATGTTTGTATCATATTACACACGCATCGTTACTTAATCACTTACTCAAACCAAACCAATCAACGTAAAATGTTCATGTCTAATGTAAATCATGTAATGTATAACCAATGTCAAAAGTGTTTATGTGTCAAATGTAAACCATGTAATATGTAACCAAAATGATATGTATGGCTAGTGAAAATGCATCAACTAAACCATAGATGAAATGCACAAAACAAAGCATTGAAGTAAAACTTGGTTTAAATCAAAGTTATGTTTTGTGGAAATGCATGATCAATGTAAATCATGTAATATGTAACCAAAATGATATGTATGGCTAGTGAAATGCATCAACTAAACCATATGCACAAGAACATAGTATTGAAGTAAAACTTGGTTTAAATCAAAGCTATGTTTTGTGTAAATGCATGCTATACTGATACGAACATCTATGCGGTGTTGTGAAAATGCATACATCCAAGCCTTGAGACTGCGGCGATAAACCCTTAAACCACTTAAAGGTTTATCTAAATTATGTATATCGAATTCGGTCATTCCTTTCATCCCCTTTCCCTGGGATGTCCGGAACGGGAGTTGTCAATTCCTATGGTACCACTACCTACTAACGAACGACGTAGCTAATGTTAATGAATGTATTGTTCCATTGTAAACAACCCAAATGTCATAACAAAATGTAAGCATGTGATGAAAACGATGTACTAAGTATGCACGCAATGGACATACATAGCATAAAATGTAAATGTAAAACAATGTACTAAGTATGCACGCAATGGACATACATAGTATAAAATGTAATGTAAAACGGTGAAATCATGTACTATAAATGTACTAATAAACATAGCAAGTATATGATGTGAAAACAGGAAAGCATGAAAGTAACAAGTAGGCACATGTGTTCCACCCCAAAATGTTTGGAAAACAGTAAAAGAGGGGTCTATGTACTCACTTGAGATTGCTTAGTAGTCCTTGAGTAACAACCAAACAATGCTAGAGATCACGGATATCAAACGGCACCTAATATAGGTAACTATGTTAATAAACCGGACCTAAATCGGAAGATCGGGTAGCATGAGGGTTTGTAAACCAAACGAGTATGGAGACTCGTGTAATATGGTTCAACAAATCCTACATACTAATTGAAACCTAACATAATTGTTTACGACCCATTACGACCCGTTTAGGTAGCTTATGCTACTTTAACGCGTCGTTCGCGTGAAACGCGTTCGGACCGCCTAACTAGTCCTATGACAAGTAGAATATGCCTAAACATGTTACATAATCAGTTATGTGACAAAGGTTTAGGTTACATATGCTTAATTACCAATTATACATGAAAAGGGTATTCTGGTAATTTACCTAAGGCATATAAACTACCTATCATACAACTACTCAAACGATGTGACCATAGGGTATAACCTCGGAAGGTTATTCCCTACCTACTATGGTCACCTAATGTGTTTGGTCGGATCCTAATGATCGACCAAATGGGTCGGGTTCGAGGTATAAGCGATTTATTAGATCGCTTACCCTACGACCCTAGACAACGTGGTAATCAGTAGGCATAGTCCCAAGGGACTATAACCAACGTGATTACACTCACGTTGCGAAGTTCAAACGAACTTCGCATTGACCATAACTGGTCAACGCAGAAAGTCAAACAAAGTTTGACTTTCAGACTCGAAAGACTCTAAAAGCAATAAAAGAACGAAAGAATACTTACGAAGGGTCCCCGAATGCTAATTTCGATTCAAAAATCTCAGGTATGAAACAATAGTTTCAACTTAGAGTTTCTCAAATCAAAATTCTAGTGATTTGAGCAATGGGGTGATGGGGTATTTATAGTTTTCGGTCCACCGTTAAGATCGTTTGTCGAATATCGTGCCTTAATCGCATCCGTACAAGTGTCGGGACCTTATGGTAGCTAGAAATTGATCCTTATCAGCTGACTAGACAATTGGGAATGTGTGGTGGAGGATTAAACAGCTGCAATCTGCTGTTTGATACACTTAATATGGTCTGGTTAGGCAGTCTCGTAGCGTGACTGGTAAGGGCCTTAGGGCTCGCGCTACGCCACTGCCCCCTGTTTCAGAAATGTTTCAAAATTGACAGTTTTGGTCCCTGTTGTGTTTTAAGGCCTTTTTCGATGCGTTTGAACCCCGTTAACCTCATTTCAAGGCTCTAAAATGAAGTTAAAGTATAGGGAACTTAAAACATGCTCAAAAATATCTCAGATGTCGGTTCGTTTGGCCGTACGAACGCGATGTTCGCTTAATTACGACGGAATGCGCATAAGCGCGAAAAACGATCCAAAATGCGTGACGAATGGATTTTTCTTATGCCAAACACTAAAATAAAATATTATAGTGCTTACATAAATTTTTGGATGTCCGGATGTATTCAGAACGTAAGTTATGCGCGAAAATGCAAACTTGTGCACTTTTTGACACTTTTAGTCCCTGAATGACCCAAAAGTTTATTTTAGCACACCGAACCCCTCAAAGCTTATTTCTAAGCTATATAAAGGATATTTAAGGTGTGTTTAACTTATGGTCATGTTCTAGAATGTCTGTTACAGTTCAATTTGGCATACTTTCACAGTTTGTCAAGTTTAGTCCCTGTAAGCGAATTAGCTTGTTTTTGTCATACCAAAGCCTTCAAAACTTATTTCTAAGTTATGTAAAGGTTATTTAAGGTATGTTAAGCCTATGTCACTATTCTGGAGGGTTTGTTGCATTAAACTGGTTATATTTACGCATCGGTGCGCGTATAACCTTCCAGAAAGCGATTTAGAGTTTGGAATTGAACAAAAATTGATATGTGCAAATGATACACATATTTTTAAAAATCCCAAGTATGAAATATAATATTTCATTGTTTCGGTATTTGTTTGATGGCCGTGGAGGCACAGGTGTTACAGTAGCCGATGCATTGAGTCGTAAGGAACGTACTAAGCTTCATTGTGTTCGTGTTCAATCTGTTATTCAAGCTCGATCCGATATCCAAGCACGCATTTCTCAGGCTCAACAATCTTGTGTTTCACAAGGTTTGATGGATAAGGAATTTCCCTATCACATAGCACCTGATCTCGAACTGAAGGACAATGGATCGTATTACTTCATGGACCGTTTGTGGGTCCCAAGCCAAGATAACCTTCGCACCTTGCTTATGGATGAAGCCCATAAGTCTCGTTATTCTGTTCATCCTGGCTCAGATAAGATGTATAAGGATCTTCGTATTCAGTATTGGTGGCCTGGTATGAAGAAAGACATTGCCTTATATGTATCAAAATGCCTTACTTGTCTTAAGGTTAAGGCTGAACATCAGCGTCCTTCTGGTTTATTGGTGCAACCAGAGATCCCAGTTTGGAAATGGGAAAACATTACTATGGATCTCATTACCAAACTTCCGTGCACAAAGAAAGGTCATGATGCCATCTGGGTAGTTGTTGATCGTCTTACGAAGTCAGCGCATTTCTTGCCAATCCATGAGGATTTTTCTGCTGACAAACTTGCTAAAATCTATGTGGATGAAATTGTAGCTCGACATGGTGTTCCTTTAAACATCATTTCTGACAGAGATGCTTGTTTCACTTCTCATTTTTGGAGAACCATGCAATCTGCTATGGGGACCCAACTTAACCTGAGCACAGCTTATCATCCGCAAACGGATGGTCAATCTGAAAGAACAATCCAGACTCTGGAGGACATGCTTAGAGCTTGTGTGATCGATTTTAGTGGTAGTTGGGATTCACATCTTCCGTTAATTGAATTCTCCTACAACAATAGTTATCACACCAGCATCAAAATGGCTCCTTTCGAGGCTCTCTATGGTCGAAAATGTCGTTCACCAGTCTGCTGGAATGAGATCGGCGAGGCTTAACTTACTGGACTTGCCCTCATTTTAGAGACAACTGACAAGATTAAGAAAGTTCGTGATAACCTTCAGACAGCTAGAAGCCGCCAAAAGAGTTACGCGGACCCAAAACGCAAGCCCTTGGAATTTCAAGTCGGTGATCGAGTATTACTTAAGGTCTCACCTTGGAAAGGTGTGATCAGATTTGGAAAGAAAGGAAAACTTGCACCTAGATACGTTGGACCATTCAAGATCGTCGAAAGAATCGGTAAGGTAGCCTACAGACTTGAGTTACCTCCTGAACTTGGAAATGTTCATCCAACCTTTCACGTGTCCAATCTCAAGAGGTGTTTAGCTGATGAGAACCTCCACATACCGCTTGACGAAATTCGTGTTGATAAAACACTGAAATTTGTTGAGAAGCCAGTGGAAATCATAGAACGTGAAGTCAAGGGGCTCAAACGCAAGCGCATTCCTTTGGTCAAAGTTCGCTGGGAAGCTAAACGTGGACCTGAGTTTACTTGGGAACGCGAAGATCAAATGAAGGCGAAATATCCGCATCTTTTTCCACGAGATTCCTCTAAATAAATTTCGGGACGAAATTTCCACAAGTAGGGGAGACTGTAACATCTGTGCTTGTAATCATTGTGAACAATTCAATTATCAATAAAACAATGTTATTTGATCCCAATGTTTGTTTGGTTGTGTTTTACATTTTTCATGTTTTGACTTTTATTCAATTTCAAACTCTACATCGTTTTCTGGAGAGTTATACGCAAACTGATGCGTAAACGTAATCAGTTTAATGCGAAAAATACTCCGGAACATCAACATATACTTAAAATACCTTAAATAACCTTTACATAACTTATAAATAAGTTTTGAAGGCTTTGGTATGTCAAAAACAAGTTAATTCGCTTACAGGGACTAAACTTGACAAACTGCGAAAGTATGCCAATTTGAACAGTAACGAACATTCCGGAACATGACCATAAGTTAAACACACCTTAAATATCCTTTATATAGCTTAGAAATAGGCTTTGAGGGGTTCAGTGTGCTAAAATAAACTTTCGGCTCATTCAGGGACTAAAAGTGCCAAAAAGTGCATAAGTTTGCACTTTCGCGCATAACTTACGTTCTGAATACATCCGGACATCCAAAAATTTATGTAAGCACTAAAATATTTTATTTTAGTGTTTTGCATGAGAAAAATCTATTCGTCACGCCATTTGGATCGTTTTTCGCGCTTATGCGCATTCCGTCGTAATTAACCGAACAACGCAATCGTACGGCCAAACGAACCGACATCCGAGATATTTTTGAGTACATTTTAAGTTCCCTATACTTTAACTTCATTTTACAGCTTTGAAATGGGGTTAACGGGGCTTAAACGTGTCAAAAGTGCATCAAATAGCAAGTTTGGAGCTTCAGGGGCCTGTTCTGCCATTTTTCAAACTTCTGGTCTGCAGGTCCTTGCGCACCTCAACACTATGAGTGTTACGGTGTGCAAGCAGGGGTCAGATGCATAAAATTGTCTTGGCTGCTAATTAATGGCCTCTAAACCCTCCAAAGGCCAATGCCACTTGTCAATAACTGGTGGTGGGAGCAAAATGAGCTACCACAACATTCCGACAAGTGTACGGGCGAGATCAAGGCACGTTATCCAAGAAACGATCCTAACGGTGAACCAAAATCTATAAATACCCACCTCAACTTCACTCATTCCTCACAAGAATCTGATTTGAGAAGCTCTAAGTTGAAACCATTGTTTCGTACCTGAGCTACTTGAATCAAGATTAGCATTCGGGGACCCTTCGTAAGTATTACTTCGTTCTTTTATTGCTTTTCGATTCATTGACAAGTTCATGGTCAATGTGAAGTTCGTTTGAACTTCGCAACGTGAGCGTAATCACGATGGTTATAGCCCCTTGTGACTATGCCTACTGATTACCACGTTGTCTAGGGTCGTAAGGGTAAGCGATCTAATAAATCGCTTATACCTTCGAACCCGACCCATTTGGTCGATCATTAGGATCCGACCAAACACATTAGGTGACCATAGTATATAGGGAATAACCTTCCGAGGTTATACCTTATGGTCGCTTCGTTTAAGTAGTTGTATGATAGGTAGTTTATATGCCTTAGGTAAATTACCAAAATACCCCTTTGATGCCAAAATTCATTTTAAACTTATGTAACATAACTTTTGACATCTAAACTGATTTGACAACAATATTAGACATGTTAAGGCATATGTTACTTGTCATAGGACTAGTTAAGCGGTCCGAACGCGTTTCACGCGAACGACGCGTTAAAGTAGCATAAGCTACCTAAACGGGTCGTAATGGGTCGTAAGCACTTATGCTAGGTTTCATTTAGTATGTAGGCTTTGTTAAACCATACTACATAAGTTCCCATACTCATTTGGTTTACGAGCCCTCATTCTATCCGATCCTCCGATATAGGTCCGGTTTATTAACATAGTTACCTATATTAGGTGTCGTTTGATTCCGTGATCTCTAGCATTGCTTGGTGGTTATCTTAGGACTTCTGAGCAATCTCAAGTGAGTACATAGACCCCTCTTTTACTGTTTTCAAACTGTTTTGGGGTGAAACACATGTGCCTACTTGTTACTTTCATGCTTTCCTGTTTTCACATCATATACTTGCTATGTTCATTAGTACATTTATAGTACATGATTTCATTATTTTTATGCTATGTATGTCCATTGTGTGCATACTTAGTACATCATTTTACATTACATTTCATGCTATGTATGTCCATTGTGAGCATACTTAGTACATTGTTTTACTTTACATTTCTGCTATGTATGTTGACTGATAGCATGCTAGCACATTGATTTACATGACTTTTCTGCTTTGTATGTTAACTTAGCATACTTAGTACATTGTTTTCATATGACATGTATACAATTGCTATAACATTTGGTTTGCACAAACGAGACTTATATACGTTCATTAACATTAGCTACGCCGCTCGGTAGTAAGTACTGGTACCATAGGACTTGACAAATCCCATTCCTGACATCCCGGGTTTGTTTGGATGTAAGGAATGACTGAATCCGAAAACATTTCTTTTGATAACCTTGACTTAGGGTTATCCGACTGTCTCAAGGCTTGAATGTATGCGTTAACTTACCACATAAGTGTTTGTATCAATGTAACATGCATTACTTTGCAAACATAACTTTTTGATATATTCAAAATACTTTGTTTTGTACATTTCTACATTTGGATTATGTGACAATACTTTACTTACAATACATAACATTTGTTACACATTACTTGACTACTTTTGGACTATAAACATTTGACATGGCTTATACAAGGACTTTTTGACAATTGGTTTAAACATGGACTTTATACATTGGTGGTTTGTTTAAGTGATTTAAGTAACGAGGCGTGTGTAATATGATACAAGCATGGTGGATACGTCGCTGGTACTTCCTATATATAAGTGTTTGTATGGTATTACATATCGTAGCATTATTTGAATCATTTCAATTTGAGACATATAACATTTTATACAAATAACATATCTTTCACAAGACATTGCTTTACAAACAACTTATTTTATACAACTCATTTTACTTGGTTATACATTTAACCACACATTATTCTTTTATTTATACATATCATTTGATCTTATCGCTTTTTAAATGATTTACAAAACAAAACAATTTACAAGGTTCATGACTGACTTTTGCTAAACAACTTTTTCTTAAACTTAAGTCATGAATCCTATTTTCACAAAACCTATGTATCTCACAGGCATTTTTATGCTGACGTACCTATTTTCACATGTGTTTTCAGGAGCTTTTGCGTAGGACGATGATCGTGAAACTAGGGCGGACCTGTGCCTTAGAGACTTAAAATGAAGATAGACTTAGTTTAATTATGTTATAAACTCTTTATTTCCTGTTTAAAACAATGTAACTCTTATGTTGATAAATAAAATACAACTTTGTATGCCATGGTTATGAAACAATTAATTCTGTTACAACACTCCCCGACGTTTTCCGCCACGTCTTGTATGTTATACATGGTCGGGGTGTGACACTTCAAGTTCAAGTGATTCGTATGATAGATTTGTTTTGTCATCCTCATCCGACGACGGAGCGGAAATATTATTATCAACAGTGGCGACGGTCGTGAAAGCTATTGTTGAAGATTCAGATGAGGGGACTTCCCAACCCCAACCTAAACGGAGGAAGTACATAGTTCGTGAACGCGAAACCGCAAACGATTTGCTGGTAAGAGATTATTTCTCACCCGAACCAACGTATGATGAAAACATGTTTAAGTGTCGTTTTCGTATGAGTAAAATTTTATTTTTAAGAATATCAAAGGATTTAGAGGATAATTATCCTTCTTTCCAACAAAGACCCGATGCGCGTGGTAAGATCGGATTTACCACGTGGCAAAAGGTCACGGCCGCCCTAAGACAATTGGCTTACGGCAATAGTTCCGACATAATGGAAGACTATGTAAACATGTCGGCACGAGTGGCTAGGGAAAGTCTTCACAATTTTTGTGCGTATATCACTGAACTATATATGAAAAGATACTTGAGAAAACCGACGTTTAGTGATATGCAACAACTTTTGGAACATCACTCTGAATATCATGGTCTCCCCGGGATGATAGGTAATTTAGATTGTATGAAATGGAAGTGAGAACTTTGTTCGAATACATGGCAGGCTCTCTCACAAGCGGATATCATGGAATGCCGGCTATGATGCTTGAAGCTGTTGCATCACAAGATCTTTGGATCTGGCATTCATTCTTTGGTATGCCAGGTTTACATAACTATATAAACATTATACATCACTCGCCCCTTTTCAATGATCTAATAAATGGTGTTGGACCAAAAGGAACATTTATTGTAAATGGTGAATACCTATCTTGTTGATAGAATTTACTGTCACACCCTCAAAATCCACATGCGAAGTATCACCGCTTGGAGGCGTGACATGACCAGGATCAAGGCACCAATCATATTGAACAAGCATGTAAGTAATATATAAAATCCAACACAATACAATTGGTGTCTAAACAAAACATAGTTGAAGTTGCAAGCGGAAGCATAAAGTTTAAAACCAAGTCATAAGTTTAAACGTTTCAAATGTTTAGCATGGCACACAGCTGTCCATGTCCCACAACAACTCTTCCCACTCCAATGCAAGCTCCATGAGTACCTAACGACCTGCAAGGCATGTAACAACGAGTCAACAACAAAGTTGAGCGAATTCACAGTTGCTTGTTTTAGTTATAGCATTCGTTTCGTAAATCATATGTTCGTTTTGTAAACCATGTATCATATTAATCTGTATCGCGGTTTCCCAAACATGTTTGTGATGATTAGTGGGGGCTTCCCATGTGTATCGTATTAATCCGTATCGCGGTTTCCCAAACATGTTTGCGATGATTAGTGGGGGCTTCCCATGTGTATTACTTGACTAGTCGTATCCGTACGTGCCCTTCTTGATCCAAGGACCTTAACAAGTATGAGTGTACGTAGGTTTTACGTACGTGCCCTTCAATCCAAGGACAGTAGTAAGTATGAGTGTACGTAGGTTTTACGTACGTGCCCTTCAATCCGAGGACAGTAGTAAGTAGTTTAATAGTAATGATAGTACGAGTAGTTATTCAATCCCATTCCCAACCCACCGGGAATCCCATGCCTTAGGAGTGTGAACTCGCCTTGGTTTGCTCGGCAGATACACGAAAAGGTTACTTGAGCTATATGTGGTCAACCACGTCCTAACATGGTTACCATACAAGTCAGCTTTTGGTTTTAAGTAGTGCACATAAGTTTCACACAAGCTAACAGGTTACGAGCACGCAATGGTCATGGCACATGTTAACAGTTAAGTACATAACATATTCATACTTGTGCGATTCAAAAGATTGGGCTCGCACAAGTCTAACAGCCTTGTGCGATTCGCCCGTTGAAGCCCAAAGGCACCCGGCCCAAATGACATAGCAGTCCAACATGTATACGGCCCAACAACTAAACATGAGACTTGTGCAATCCGGATGGTCTTGTGCGACTGACCAGTCCTTGTGCGATTGGGATTGGGCTTTGAGGCCCAATTGTCCAAATGTTCGTGTGTGGCCCAAGCCTTGTGCGATCGGCACAACCTTGTGCGATCCACAAGGTCTTGTGCAATCATGCATAACTAAACAGTACCCGGATCTTGTGCAAATCTTCGTGGTTGTACCTAGCTTGTGCGGTTTGCTCTTGTGCGATCAGATCAGGTCTTGTGTGACCTGATCTTGTGCGACCGAGAGGGCTTGTGCGATTGGTTAACTAATTCCCTTAATTCATGCAGTAGTTACAATCATTCAAATGGTTTCCAAATTTCTATTCAACCAATCAATGCTAACAGTTTCCAAAACCAATCATAATCGATCAAACAAAGGTTTTTATCAGTTGATTTATATGAACCCTAATCCGTTCAAGCATGAACAAAACACAAGCAACAATCCTAACACTTAGGCATATTAGCATGATTCACGATTTCGATCTCTAGCATACATACTAACATAATCAATTCATCTAACAATCATTCGAATATGAATACATCTCAGCCGAATATCATGCTTTCAGATTTTAAATCATCATTCAAATCATAACATCATCACACCCTATATTGATCCGTAATTACTACAAACATGAGCCGAATAAACAAACACCAAACCTCATTACAATCAATCTCGAAACATCCCTAAATCATTATATGGAATCGTATTGATCATACATCATTCAACAAAACATAAATCATGAAACACTAACCGATTACAGATAGGATGAGGATGATCCGAATCAAAAGCTTCGAGGAAGAGAGGATTGTTACTGTCGTCGAGTTAGAGAGAGAATTAGGGTTTTGTGTGTGTGAAGAGGTTTGCAACTAATGAGGAGTATATACTCTCCTCATGAGGTTATGCGACACAAGGGAGTGGGTCGAACCCTCCTAATGGGCTGCCCATTCGGTTCAATCACAAAAGAATGTGGGCCGAGAATGTTAAGGAACCACAGCCCAAAGGCTTGTGCGTTCGGGTTGTTGTTGTGCGATCGGTTTATTTCGTGTGACCCTAATAGATTCGATTAATCTGGTCAGAAGGGGCCTCGCGGGCCGCGTGAGGATGTAAGGATCCTGAGACGGGCCGCCTAGCAGTCACAGATCAGACATAAGTTTCAGAAATGACAGTTTCAGTCCCTGCACGTGTTTAAGGCCATTTCCGACACTTCTAAGGCCCGTAAAGCCAACTTTAAGGCCCTAAAATGTTTCCTAAACATTGTGGACAAGAAACATGCTCAAAAATATGCTGGATGATGGTTCGTTTGGTCGTACGAACGCGATGTTCGCTTAATTACGACGAAATGCGCATAAGCGCGAAAAACGATCCAAATGACGCAACGAATGGATTTTTGGCAAGCCAAACACTAAAGCATAATATAGTCATTCTTACATAAATTTTTGGATGTCCGGATGTATTCAGAACGTAAGTTATGCGCGAAAATGCAAACTTGTGCACTTTTTGACACTTTTAGTCCCTGAATGACACAAGAGTTTATTTTAGCATACCGAACACCTCAAAGCCTATTTCTAAGCTATGTGAAGGATATTTATGGTATGTTTAACTTATGGTCATGTTCCGGAATGTCTGTTACAGTTCAAATTCGCATACTTTCGCAGTTTGTCAACTTTAGTCCCTGTAAGCGATTTAACTTTGATTTCACCACACCAAACCTTCCAAAACTTATATCTAAGTTATGTAAAGGTTATATAAGGTATGTTAAGCCTATTTCACTATTCCGGAGTGTTCGTTGCATTAAACTGGTTATATTTACGCATCAGTGCGTGTATAACCTTCCAGAAAGCGATTTAGAGCTTGAAATCGAACAAGAGTTGATATGTGCAATCGATACACATATTTTTACAAATCCCAAGTATGAAATACAATATTTCATTGGTTTGGCATTTGATTGATGGTTGGAGTGACACAGGTGTCACAGTCTCCCCTACTTTAGGAAATTTCGTCCCGAAATTAATTCGTAGGAGTCTATCTGTGACTTTTTGTCAAATAACCACCAGAGATATGTAAGGCATAATCCTGTAATTTCTCTTTAACGGACATTTTTCAGAAAGGAAAAATGAACGGAGTTATTTTCAACAGGCATTCTTTAGAAAATGGAACATGAAGGAATAAACAAGGATATTCATTTCCCTCGATGGATATTCTTCAGAAACAAAAATGAACGGAAAAGTCATTTTTCACAACATCTTCAGAAACAAAAATGAACGGAAAAGTCATTTTTTCACAACATCTTCAGAAACAAAAATGAACGGAAAAGTCATTTTTCACAATATCTTCAGAAACAAAAATGAACGGAAAAGTCATTTTTCACAACATCTTCAGAAACAAAAATGAACGAAAAAGTCATTTTTCCCAATATCTTCAGAAACAAAAATGAACGGAAAAGTCATTTTTCACAACATCTTCAGAAACAAAAATGAACGGAAAAGTCATTTTTCACAACATCTTCAGAAACAAAAATGAACGGAAAGGTCATTTTTCACAATATCTTCAGAAACAAAAATGAACGGAAAGGTCATTTTTCACAACATCTTCAGAAACAAAAATGAACGGAAAGGTCATTTTTCACAACATCTTCAGAAACAAAAATGAACGGAAAAGTCATTTTTCACAACATCTTCAGAAACAAAAATGAACGGAAAAGTCATTTTTCACAATATCTTCAGAAACAAAAATGAACGGAAAAGTCATTTTTCACAATATCTTCAGAAACAAAAATGAACGGAAAAGTCATTTTTCACAACATCTTCAGAAACAAAAATGAACGGAAAAGTCATTTTTCACAATATCTTCAGAAACAAAAATGAACGGAAAAGTCATTTTTCACAATATCTTCAGAAACAAAAATGAACGGAAAAGTCATTTTTCACAATATCTTCAGAAACAAAAATGAACGGAAAAGTCATTTTCCAGACACACGACCAAACTAGCTGTGGTTTCCGTGCACTGAATTCCATAATTATGTATGCATCCATAATTACGCAATTCCTTGCATAGTCCGCACAATTTGCTTGTAATGTGAAGGGGGAGGAAAATCAAACCTGTGATGAGTGTGACTAGACCACCATAGGGTCCTTTTAATTAGATCGACAAATGATCCTTTTAATTAGGCCACCAAAGAGTCCTTTCAGCTATATCATCACATGATATTCCTAACCAGATTTTTGGATCAATCTGTTTACCTAGACCACTCAGGGGTCTAATTATGGAATAGTACTATATAATCCAAGGGTCTTTACTACAACGTAGAAGCCCATTGAGGATTTAATATAGTACCTTTGGATATCCTACTATGAATCCCTTATACGAAGATATGGAAGATTCTATGAGGATTTGGATAACAAAAACTTGGATTACACCAAAATCATAAAAGGAAACACATAAGCACATAATCACATAGTTGTTTAATTTAACCTTTAAGTTGTTGTCTTTGGACGCGGATACTTAAAGCACGCCAGGAATCCAATTCGTGGATTTCATTTGGCACTTTAATCATTTCAAGAATCTATCTATGAAGATAGGATAATCTTAAAAGAAATTCGGCTTTGTCCCTATTGAATTGTGATGTACGTATTGAATCATACAAAGAATTCAATTAAGGACTCCGATGAATGATACCCATCCACAAGGATCTAATTATGAGGATAGAAAGATCCTACATGGATTTTTGGAGTTTGTGTAACGAGAGTGTTCCGACACCTTGCACTAGGCGTGCTTACGTCGATACACAAGGTAGAAAGTTCACGAGGTTGAGGCGCCAGATATGTCAAGCGACATATGAAGCAGAGTTTGAAGGTTGAGCAGCAGCAGGATTTGTAACAGCTTTGCTTTGGATTGCAAAGCGGCACATGTTAACCAAATGTCTCCATCGTCCACCGTGGGTACATTTGAAACAGGGTATTTGGTTCGGATAATGGCAGTGGTATTAATTGCACCAAGGAACAGTTCCCTTTATACAGCTTCATCCCTGAGACAAGTCATGGGGATAGCTAAATCATCGGTCCTTTGGAGTATGACGCCTATTTGCTGGGTAGTTGCAGCACCTGGTTCGGACATTGTTGTTGCGATGAAGAAGCATCTTGAAGATAACGAAAGGCATAGGAGGAAACAAGCGAAAGATAGTCAAAAGAAAATGACAAGGCATGTAGATTGTGACCATTTGTTTGTTACCAAAGGCAAACAAATGAGACAGTGACTAATCAAAGTAAGCGGGTCAATATAATACATCGCGAAGACATGCTCGCCTATAAGTGAACACTCATCCCAAGAATTCCCAGGTAAGCACAACTGGTCTCGCGTCTGATGAGATGTATACGAAGTGCTTGCCTAGACAGAAAACCCAGAATACAGGCATTCACCCTTCCAGTTTGCACGTGTTCACATTATTAAAAACCCAAAACCTTAACGAGATTTTGAAAACTCAAAGGGGTTCAAAACCATACAATAGAGAGTTCAAAACCTTACAATAGAGGGTTCAAAACCTAGTAATCAATCATCCTAGAACAGATGATTAGTTTTCGAAGCGGTTTTGAAATTTATGTTCTTGTTGTGGTCGTCGCCTAAGGATAGGTGACGGTATTGTTTTATGACTAAACGCAAGTAAACTCGCGTTAGGGTCCTAAGAAGGTTATAGACTAGGTCAAAGCATTACTAATAACCTAATTCCCTATAACCATTGGCTCTGATACCATCTTTTCTGTCACACCCCGACCACGTAGAACATACAAAACGTGGCGGAAATGTCGGGGAGTGTTGTAACAGAATTAATTGTTTCAAATCCATGGCAATTGAAGTTTCGTTTTATTGATTAAAAGTGTTACAATGTCTTAACAAACAAGGAAATACAACATAATTAACTAGTCTTGCATCTTTTATTGTCACTAAAGCCCAAGTCTGCCTATGTGTATCTTGATCATCTTATGCAACAGCTCCTGAAAAACACATGTGAAAATAGGTACG
This sequence comes from Helianthus tuberosus, assembly GCA_030545235.1. Classification (NCBI taxonomy): domain Eukaryota; kingdom Viridiplantae; phylum Streptophyta; class Magnoliopsida; order Asterales; family Asteraceae; genus Helianthus; species Helianthus tuberosus. The sequence goes on along the minus strand of CM060445.1, from coordinate 68,800,894 downwards.
TCAGCATAAAAATGCCTGTGAGATACATAGGTTTTGTGAAAATAGGTTTCATGACTTATGTTTGAGAAAATGTTTAGTCATGAACCTTGTAATTTGCTTTGTTTTGTAAATCATTTGAAAAACGATAAGATCAGATGATATGTATAAATAAGAGAATAATGTATGGTTAAATGAGTAACCATGTAAAATGAGTTTGTAAAAGTTAAGTTGTTTGTAAAACAATGAATTGTGAAAAGTATGTTATTTGTATAAAATGTTATATGTATCAAACTGAAATGATTCAAATAACGCTACGATATATGTAATACCATACAAACACTTATATATAGGAAGTACCAGCGGCGTATCCACCATGCTTGTATCATATTACACACGCATCGTTACTTAATCACTTACTCAAACCACCAATGTAATAAGTCTATGTTTAAACCAATAGTCAAAAGTCCTTGTATAAACCATGTCAAATGTTTATAGTCCAAAAGTAGTCAAGTAATGTATAACCAAAATGATATGTATGGTAAGTAAAATTTAGACTACTTAAACCATAAGTAAAAATGTACAAAACAAAGTATTGAAGTAAAACTTGGTTTAAATCAAAGTTATGTTTTGTAAGATATATGCATGCTATACTGAATATGAACATTTATGCGGTATTGTGAAAATTCATACCAAAATGTAAGCATGTTTTATGAAGATAATGTACCTAGTATGCTAGAGTAAACATACAGGGTAGAGCTGTAAAACAATGTGTCCATATGTTACTGGAACATATGCAACAGAGATGCAGTATAAAACAATGTACTAAGTATGCAAAGTCATCATACAAAGTAGAAAAGTCATGTAAAACAATGTACTAAGTATGCAAAGTCATCATACAAAGCATAGAACACCATGAAATCATGTACTATAAATGTACTAATGAACATAGCAAGTATATGATGTGAAAACAGGAAAGCACGAAAGTAACAAGTAGGCACATGTGTTTCACCCCAAAACAGTTTGGAAAACAGTAAAAGAGGGGTCTATGTACTCACTTGAGATTGCTCAGATGTCTTAAGATAATCACCAAGCAATGCTAGAGATCACGGAATCAAACGGCACCTAATATAGGTATCTATGTTAATAAACCGGACCTGTATCGGAAGACTGGGTAGCATTAGGGTTAGTAAACCAAATGAGTGTAGGAACTCAAGTGCTATGGTTTAACAAAGCCTACATGCTAAATGAAACTTAACCTAAGTCTTATCGACCCATTACGATCCGTTTAGGTAGCTTATGCTATTTTAACGCATCGTGCGCGTGAAACGCGTTCGGAACGTCTAACTAGTCCTATGACAAGTGTTATATGCCTAAATATGTTACATAATCAGTTATGTGGCAAAAGTTTTGGTTACATATGCTAAATTACCAATTATGTATGAAAAGGGTATTCTGGTAATTTACCTAAGGCATATAAACTACCTATCATACAACTACTTAAACGATGTGACCATAGGGTATAACCTCAGAAGGTTATTCCCTACCTACTATGGTCACCTAATGTATTTGGTCGGATCCTAATGATCGACCAAATGGGTCGAGTTCGAAGGTATAGGCGATTTATTAGATCGCCTACCCTACGACTCTAGACAACGTGGTAATCAGTGGGCATAGTCCCAAGGGACTATAACCAACGTGATTACAATCACGTTGCGAAGTTCAAACGAACTTCGCATTGACCATAAACTGGTCAATGTAGAAAGTCAAACAAAGTTTGACTTTCAGACTCGGAAGACTCGAAAAGCAATAAAAGAACGAAAGAATACTTACCCAGGGTCCCCGAATGCTAATCCCGATTCAAGAATCTCAGGTATGAAACAATGGTTTCAACTTAGAGGTTCTCAAATCAGAATTCTAGTGATTTTAGCAATGGGGGGGTATGGGGTATATATAGTTTTCGGTCCACCGTTAGGATCGTTTCATGGAAAACGTGCCTTAATCCCACCCGTACAAGTGTCGGGACCTTATGGTGACTAAAATTCCATCCTTATCAGCTGACTAGATAATTAGGAATGTGTGGTTGTGAATGTAACAGCTGCAATCTGCTGTTAGATTCGATTAATCTGGTCAGAAGGGGCCTCGCGGGCCACGTGAGGATGTAAGGATCCTGAGGCGGGCCGCCTAGCAGTCACAGATCAGACATAAGTTTCAGAAATGACAGTTTCAGTCCCTGCACGTGTTTAAGGCCATTTCCGACACTTCTAAGGCCCGTAAAGCCAACTTTAAGGCCCTAAAATGTTGCCTAAACATTGTGGACAAGAAACATGCTCAAAAATATGCCGGATGATGGTTCGTTTGGTCGTACGAACGCGATGTTCGCTTAATTACGACGAAATGCGCATAAGCGCGAAAAACGATCCAAATGACGCAACGAATGGATTTTTGGCAAGCCAAACACTAAAGCATAATATAGTCATGCTTACATAAATTTTTGGATGTCCGGATGTATTCAGAACGTAAGTTATGCGCGAAAATGCAAACTTGTGCACTTTTTGACACTTTTAGTCCCTGAATGACACAAGAGTTTATTTTAGCATACCGAACACCTCAAAGCCTATTTCTAAGCTATGTGAAGGATATTTATGGTATGTTTAACTTATGGTCATGTTCCGGAATGTCTGTTACAGTTCAAATTCGCATACTTTCGCAGTTTGTCAACTTTAGTCCCTGTAAGCGATTTAACTTTGATTTCACCACACCAAACCTTCCAAAACTTATATCTAAGTTATGTAAAGGTTATATAAGGTATGTTAAGCCTATTTCACTATTCCGGAGTGTTCGTTGCATTAAACTGGTTATATTTACGCATCAGTGCGTGTATAACCTTCCAGAAAGCGATTTAGAGCTTGAAATCGAACAAGAGTTGATATGTGCAATCAATACACATATTTTTACAAATCCCAAGTATGAAATACAATATTTCATTGGTTTGGAATTTGATTGATGGTTGGAGTGACACAGGTGTCACATATAGTAACTGTTGTTATACGAGAACTCCACCAAAGGAAGGTGTTTTTCCCAGCCGTTTCCAAAGTCGATTACACATGCTCGAAGCATGTCTTCAAGAGTTTGGATGGTGCGTTCAGACTGCCCATCCATTTGCGGGTGATAAGCTGTGCTCATGTCTAATCGAGAGACAAAAGATTTGTGCATTGCTTGCCATAGTTCTGAAGTAAAACGTGCATCACGATCAGAGATAATAGAGGTTGGCACCCCGTGCCTCGAGACAACTTCCTTTAAGTAAACGTCTGCTAGAGTGGAGAACTTATCCGTTTCCTTGATAGCCAGGAAGTGTGCAGACTTAGTGAGTCGATCCACGATCACCCAAATAGTATCATTCCCACGTTGAGATCTAGGCAAGCCAGTAACAAAATCCATGGAAATTTCCTCCCATTTCCATTGTGGTATCTTTGGTTGTTGGAGTAGGCCCGATGGTTTCTGATATTCAGTCTTGACTCTCGCACAAGTCAAACATTTGCTAACGTAAGTTGCTATGTGAGCTTTCATGCTAGGCCACCAATACGTAGTCCTGAGATCGTGGTACATCTTATCCGAACCAGGATGTACCGAGTAACGAGACTTATGTGCTTCATCCATCACAAGTTCTCGTAGATTGCCATAGAGTGGAACCCAAATACGTCCTGTTACATAGTAGGCACCGTCTCCCTTTTGTTCTAACCGTTGCCTTGAGCCGCGTAGGGCTTCAGCCCTGACGTTTTCTGGTTTCAATGCTTCTACCTGAGCATCTCGTATCTGTGCAGGAAGACTAGATTGGATAGTGAGTTGTAAAGCACGTACACGTCTAGGTGTAGTATCCTTTCGACTGAGGGCGTCGGCCACCACATTGGCTTTGCCCGGATGGTACTTGATGGCACATTCGTAATCATTCAATAGTTCGACCCATCGACGTTGTCGCATGTTCAACTCCTTTTGCTTGAAGATGTGCTCGAGACTCCTGTGATCGGTGTAGATGGTGCACTTGGTACCGTACATGTAATGTCTCCATATCTTGAGTGCGAAAACAACAGCTCCCAGCTCCAAATCATGTGTGGTGTAATTCCTTTCGTGAATCTTAAGTTGGCGCGAGGCGTAAGCAATGACTTTATCCCGTTGCATCAATACACAACCAAGACCCTGAATTGACGCGTCGCAATAAACAACAAAATCGTCTGTGCCTTCAGGCAACGAGAGGATAGGTGTGCTACAAAGTCTATCCTTTAAGTGCTGAAACGTCGTTTCTTGTGCATTACCCCAACGGTAGATAACGCCTTTCTGAGTTAGTGAGGTGAGGGGCTGTGCAATCTTGGAGAAGTCTTTGATGAACCTTCTATAGTAGCCCGCCAAACCCAAGAATTGGCGGATTTCTGTTGGTGTACGGGGTGCAGGCCAATCCTTGATTAAGTCTACCTTGGATGGATCAACATGAATCCCATCCCTGTTCACCACGTGGCCTAGGAAATGGACTTCGCGAAGCCAGAAGTCACATTTCGAGAACTTTGCATAAAGTTGCTCTGTTCGTAGCAGTTCCAAAATAATCCGCAGATGCTGCTCGTGTTCCTCCTGACTCTTAGAGTAGACCAGGATGTCGTCGATGAAAACAATGATGAACTTGTCCAGGTAAGGCTTGCACACTCTGTTCATGAGGTCCATGAAGACTGCAGGTGCGTTTGTTAGTCCGAAAGGCATAACCAGGAACTCGTAATGCCCATAACGAGTCCTGAACGCTGTCTTAGAGATGTCCTCGTCTCGGACTCTCAGTTGATGGTAGCCTGGCCTCAAGTCAATCTTTGAATAGTAGCTCGACCCTTGCAGCTGGTCGAATAAGTCGTCAATGCATGGAAGAGGATAGCGAATCTTCACGGTCACCTTGTTGAGTTCGCGGTAGTCTATGCACATACGGAAGGTACCGTCCTTCTTCTTTACAAACAGTACTGGAGCTCCCTAGGGCGAAGAGCTAGGACGAATGAAACCCTTATTTAAGAGTTCTTGTAACTGCGCCGATAGTTCTTCCAATTCTGATGGAGCTAAGCGGTACGGTGCACGAGCTATTGGTGCTGCTCCAGGAGCTAGCTCGATTTGAAACTCGACCTGGCGATGAGGCGGAAGGCCAGGTAAATCCTCAGGAAACACTTGAGGAAAATCGCGTACCACTGGAATATCCTCTATCTTCTTCTCTTACGTTGATGCGTCAGTAACGAGTGCTAAAATAGCAGTGTGGCCCTTTCGCAAACACTTCTGGGCCTTAAGAAAGGAGATGATGCCCACAACATCACCACTCTTGTCGCCTTGAATCACGAGAGGTTCTTTACCAGAACGGGGAATACGAACGATCTTCTCCTTGCAAAGAATCTCTGCCTGCTGTTAGGATAACCAATCCATCCCAATGACGATGTCGAAACTACCCAAAACTATAGGAATGAGATCGATAGAGAAAGTCTGACCAGCTAAGACGAGATTACAACCCTTAACTATGTTTGTGGCCTCTAGGCTTTTACCGTTTGCTAGCTCTACCATGTGCTTGGTGTTTAAAGGAGTTGGTGTGCGTTTAAGCATTTGACTAACTTTTAGAGACACATAACTGGTATCAGCACCCGAATCAAATAAAACAGTAACATAAAAGTCGTCGAGAAGAAACTTACCCATCACCACGTTAGGATCATTCCTTGCGTCACCCTGACCGATCACGAACGCTCGACCCCTGGCACCATTGCCGTCGTTATTACCCCCGTTGTTATTCCCGTTGCCCTGATTATTGTTGTTGTTGTTCTGATTCTGGTTTAACTGGGGGCAGTTCCGCTTGAAGTGACCTTCAGCACCACACTGAAAACATCCCCTGTTGCCCCGCTGTTGTTGCTGCTGGTTCTGTGGAGCTGGTGGTTGTTGTTGATGGTTCCGATTTGCAGGTCGTGAGCTCCTGCAATCCTTAGCTTCATGACCCACCTTGAGACACCTCTGACAATGACCCTTGTTGCACTGACCATTGTGGTGTCTGTTGCATTGGTTGCACTTCGGGAGGTTTCCTCGATATCCACCCTGCCCTTGACTACCAGAAGATTGCTGACCAGGACTCTGGTAGTCATCAGTCTTTCGCTGTTGTGCCTGGGACTGAACTGTAGTCGAACCCTTGCTGGAGTCTCCATCCCATTTTCGTTTGTTGTCACTGGGAGTAGCAGAAGTAGTACTAGCAGTAGTAGCAGCACCAATACGCTTAGGCAGCCTGTTCTGTTCCACTGCCTGGTCTGTGAGACGATGAGCAAGACGAGTAACATCTTGAATAGTAGCAAGGTTAGCGGCAGTTACATGGCTTTGAATCTCTGGTACTAAGCCTTTGAGGTACAGCTCGTTACGCTTGATGGGAGGATCCACCATAGTTGGACATAACACTGCCAGTTCATTGGACCGTTTCGTATATGCCTCTATTTCTGACCCCGTCATCTTCAGGTTAAAGAACTCCACTTCCAGTTTGTGGATGTCATCACGGTTACAGTATTCTCGCTTGATCAGTTCCTTGAAGTCGTTCCATGGGGTGGCATTAGCAACAACTAACCCCAGCATTTGAACCTGCGCGTTCCACCACGTGAGCGCTATGCCCTCGAGAGTACCAGTAGCATACTTCACCCTGCGAGCCTCAGGGCATTCACACATTTCGAAGACTGACTCGAGCTTCTCGAACCAGTGGAGGAGGCCTACAGCTCCTTCAGTGCCGTTGAAAGTAGTAGGTCGGCAATCCATAAAGGTTTTGAAAGTACACACAGGAGGCTGAGCGTGTTGACCTCCTGCCTGGGCAGCTGCGAGTGCTGCAGTAACTTGTTCAGTGATCAAAGCCGCCAACTGGGCTTGAGTTAGGTTAACGCGTCCACTCATGATCTTCATATCAAAGGAAACATGAGTGAGAAAGGTTCGCGAAAGTGCGATGACAGAAGAGAGTAAGCACACATGTGTTTCAAGCAATAGTTGTTACGTTTACCTAAGCATACTATGAGCAATGTACTATGTAACTAGCAAGTAGGTAATATAAACATAAATCATCCACATGCGGAGTATCACCGCTTGGAGGCATGACATGACCAGGATCAAGCCACCAATCATATTGAACAAGCATGTAAGTAATATATAAAATCCAACACAATACAATTGGTGTCTAAACAAAACATAGTTTAAGTTGCAAGCGGAAGCATAAAGTTTAAAACCAAGTCATAAGTTTAAACGTTTCAAATGTTTAGCATGGCACACAGCTGTCCATGTCCCACAACAACTCTTCCCACTCCAATGCAAGCTCCATGAGTACCTAACGACCTGCAAGGCATGTAACAACGACTCAACAACAAAGTTGAGCGAGTTCACAGTTGGTTGTTTTAGTTATAGCATTCGTTTCATAAATCATATGTTCGTTTTGTAAACCATGTATCGTATTAATCTGTATCGCGGTTTCCCAAACATGTTTGCGATGATTAGTGGGGGCTTCCCATGTGTATCGTATTAATCCGTATTGCGGTTTCCCAAACATGTTTGCGATGATTAGTGGGGGCTTCCCATGTGTATTACTTGACTAGTCGTATCCGTACGTGCCCTTCTTGATCCAAGGACCGTAGCAAGTATGAGTGTACGTAGGTTTTACGTACGTGCCCTTCAATCCGAGGATAGTAGTAAGTATGAGTGTACGTAGGTTTTACGTACGTGCCCTTCAATCCGAGGACAGTAGTAAGTAGTTTAATAGTAATGATAGTACGAGTAGTTATTCAATCCCATTCCCAACCCACCGGGAATCCCATGCCTTAGGAGTGTGAACTCACCTTGGTTTGCTCGGCAGATATACGAAAAGGTTACTTGAGCTATATGTGGTCAACCACGTCCTAACATGGTTACCATATGTCACACCCCGACCACGTGGAACATACAAAACGTGGCGGAAACGTCGGGGAGTGTTGTAACAGAATTAATTGTTTCAAATCCATGGCAATTGAAGTTTCGTTTTATTGATTAAAAGTGTTACAATGTCTTAACAAACAAAGAAATACAACATAATTAACTAGTCTTGCATCTTTTATTGTCACTAAAGCCCAAGTCTGCCTATGTGTATCTTGATCATCTTATGCAACAGTTCCTGAAAAACACATGTGAAAATATGGTACGTCAGCATAAAAATGCCGGTGAGATACATAGGTTTTGTGAAAATAGGTTTCATGACTTATGTTTGAGAAAATGTTTAGTCATGAACCTTTTTGTTTGCTTTGTTTTGTAAATCATTTGAAAATCGATAAGATCAGATGATATGTATAAATAATGTATAATGTATGGTTAAATGAATAACCATGTAAAATGAGTTTGTATTAGATAAGTTGTTTGTAAATCAATGTCTTGTGAAAAATATGTTATTTGTATAAAATGTTCTACGTCTCAAACTGAAATGATTCAAATAACGTTACGACATGTAATACCATACAAACACTTATATATAGGAAGTACCAGCGGCGTATCCACCATGCTTGTATCATATTACACACGCATCGTTACTTAATCACTTAATCAAACCAAACCAAACAATGTAAAATGTTCATGTCAAGATGTAAATCATGTCAAAATGTCTATGTCAAATATCCATGTCAAATGTCTATGTCAAATATGTCATGTATGGCAAGTGAAAGGTCTCAACTAAACCATATGCACAAAAACAAAGTATTGAAGTAAAACTTGGTTTAAATCAAAGTTATGTTTTGTGGGAAATGCATGATCAAATGTCAATCATGTTAAAATGTCTATGCCGAAATGTCTATGTCAAATCAATTGTCAAATGCATTGGGTAATATGTCAAAGTGTTCATATACTGGATGAGCATATGCAACAAAATGTAATGTAAAACAATGTACTAAGTATGCTAAGTTAACATACAAAGCAGAAAATTCATGTAAATCAATGTACTAATAGTGTACTAATGAACATAACCAGTATATGATGTGAAAACAGGAAAGCACGAAAGTAACAAGTAGGCACATGTGTTCCACCCCAAAACAGTTTGGAAAACAGTAAAAGAGGGGTCTATGTACTCACATAAACACCTTGAAAACATTTAAAAGAGGGGGTTCTATGTACTCACTTGAGATTGCTCAGAAGTCCTAGGATAACCACCAAGCAATGCTAGAGATCGCGGAATATCAAACGGCACCTAATATAGGTAACTACATTAATAAACCGGACCTAAATCGGAAGACTGGGTAGCATGAGGGTTTGTAAACCAAATGAGTGTAGGAACTCATGTGATATGGTTTAACAAAGCCTACATACTAAATGAAACTTAACCTAAGTCTTGTCGACCCATTACGACCCGTTTAGGTAGCTTATGCTACTTTAACGCGTCGTTCGCGTGAAACGCGTTCGGACCGCCTAACTAGCCCTATGACAAGTGTTATATGCCTAATCATGTTACATAATCAGTTATGTGACAAAGGTTTAGGTTACATATGCTTAATTACCAATTATACATGAAAAGGGTATTCTGGTAATTTACCTAAGGCATATAAACTACCTATCATACAACTACTTAAACGATGTGACCATAGGGTATAACCTCGGAAGGTTATTCCCTACCTACTATGGTCACCTAATGTATTTGGTCGGATCCTAATGATCGACCAAATGGGTCGGGTTCGAAGGTATAGGCGATTTATCAGATCGCCTACCCTACGACCCTAGACAACGTGGTAATCAGTGGGCATAGTCTCAAGGGACTACGACCAACGTGATTACACTCACGTTGCGAAGTTCAAACGAACTTCGCATTGACCATTAATGGTCAACGCTGAAAGTCAAACAAAGTTTGACTTTCTGACTCGAAAAGCAGTAAAATAAGGAAAAGAACGAAAGAATACTTACCCAGGGTCCCCGAATGCTAATCCCGACTCAAGAACTCAGGTATGAAACAATGGTTTCAACTTAGAGCTCTCAAATCAGAATTCTTGTGAGTTTTAAAGCAATGGGGGGTGGGGTATTTATAGTATTCGGTTAACCGTTGAGATCGTTTCATGGAAAAGAGGGCACGATCAAGGCCGTACACTTGTCAGAAAGTTATGGTGCCTCAAAATGCTCACCACCATAAGGAATCAACACTTGGCAAGGGGTTAGGGAGTGGAAACCAGCTGCAAACAGGCTGTTCAAACATTGCACCTGGTCTGGAGACCCCATACGCATCGTATGGTATACATACCATACGCATCGTATGGTGCAAGTTTGGCAGAATTACAGTTTTGGTCCCTGAACTGTATTTTGGCCATTTTTGACACGTTTAAGGCCCGTTAACCCCATTTCAAAGCTCTAAAATGAAGTTAAAGTATAGGGAACTTAAAACATGCTCAAAAAATATCTCGGATGTCGGTTCGTTTAGCCGTACGAACGCGATGTTCGCTTAATTACGACGGAATGCGCATAAGCGCGAAAAACGAACCAAAAGACGCGACGAATGGATTTTTGGCAATCCAAACACTAAAGCATAATATAGTCATGCTTACATAAATTTTTGGGTGTCCGGATATATCCAGAACGTAAGTTATGCGCGAAAATGCAAACTTGTGCACTTTTTGACACTTTTAGTCCCTGAATGACCCAAAAGTTTATTTTAGCACACCGAACCCCTCAAAGCCTATTTCTAAGCTATATAAAGGATATTTAAGGTGTGTTTAACTTATGGTCATGTTCCGGAATGTCTGTTACAGTTCAAATTGGCATACTTTCGCAGTTTGTCAACTTTAGTCCCTGTAAGCGATTAAACTTTGATTTCACCATACCAAACCTTCCAAAACTTATATCTAAGTTATGTAAAGGTTATTTAAGGTATGTTAAGCCTATTTCACTATTCCAGAGTGTTCGTTGGATTAAACTGGTTATATTTACGCATCAGAGCGTGTATAACCTTCCAGAAAGCGATTTAGAGCTTGAAATCGAACAAGAGTTGATATGTGCACAAGATACACATATTTATACAAGTCCCAAGTATGAAATACAATATTTCATTGGTTGGGCATTTGTTTGATGGTTGAAATGACACAGGTGTTACAGTCTCCCCTACTTTAGGAAATTTCGTCCCGAAATTAATTCGTAGGAGTCTGTTTATGACTTTGTGTCAAATAGTCATCAAAGATATGTAAAGCAAAATCTGATTATTTTTCCTCAACGGATATTTTTCAGAAGCGAAAATGAACGAACAGAGTCATTTTCTTCAACGGGTTCTTCGGAAATGGAAAATAAGGAATTAACTAAACGGATATAGATTTCCCTCAACGAATATTCTTCAGAAGTGAGAATGAATGGATGATTCATTCTTTCTCAACGGATTCTTCGTCAGAAATGAGAATGAAGGAATAATCCACGGATATTCATTTCTCTCAACGGATATTCTTCAGAACGAAAATGAACAAACGGGGTCATTTTCCTCAACGGTTTGTTCTTCAGAATTTGAAATGAAAGAAAAATCAACGGATATTCATTTCCTCAACGGATAATCTTCAGAAACGAAAATGAAATAACTGAGTCATTTTCAACGGTTGTTTCCTCAGGTACAGAAATGAAGGACAGACAAACGGATATTCATTTCCCCAACGGATAAATCTTCAGAAACGAAAATGAACTAACGGAGTCATTTTCAACGGTTATTTCCTCAGAGTTGGAAATGAAAGACTACACAACGGATATTCATTTCCTCAACGGATAAATCTTCAGAAACGAAAATGAAATAACGGAGTCATTTTCAACGGTTATTTCCTCAGAGTTGGAAATGAAAGACTACGCAACGGATATTCATTTCCTCAACGGATAAATCTTCAGAAACGAAAATGAAATAACGGAGTCATTTTCAACGGTTATTTCCTCAGAGTTGGAAATGAAAGACTACGCAACGGATATTCATTTCCTCAACGGATATTCTTCAGAACGAAAATGAATGGATAATTCATTTTCCTCAACGGTTATTCTTCAGAATGGAAATGAAAGACTACACAACGGATATTCATTTCCTCAACGGATAAATCTTCAGAAACGAAAATGAACTAACGGGGTCATTTTCAACGGTTATTTCCTCAGAGTTGGAAATGAAAAGACTAACAACGGATATTCATTTCCTCAACGGATATTCTTCAGAACGAAAATGAATGGATAATTCATTTTTCTCAACGGTTATTCTTCAGAATGGAAATGAAAAGATAAACAACGGATATTCATTTCCTCAACGGATATTCTTCAGAAGTGAAAAATGAATAGCTAGTTCATTTTTCCTCAACGGATGCTTCATCAGAATTGGAAATGAATAGGGTTAACTCTAGATACATGATAGAACTTGCTGTGATTTCCGTGCACTAAATTCCATAATTATGTATGCATCCATAATTACGTAATTCCTTGCACAGTCCGCACAGTTTGTTTTATAATGTTGTGGGGAAGGATGTCGAACTAGTGATGACGGTGACTAGACTACCATAGGGTCCTTTTAATTAGATCAACAGAGGATCTTCTTAATTAGGCCACCAAGGAGTCCTTTCAGCTTGTATCATCCAGTTTAACTAGACCACTCAAGGGATCTAATTATGAAGCAGTACTTTATAATCCAAGGGACTTATCTTCAACGTAGAAGTCCATTAAGGATTTTAGGTAGTACCTTTGGGTATCCTACTATGAATCTCTTGCACAAGGATATGTAGGATTCTACGAGGATTTGGATAACATAATTTGAATTACATGACACATAAAAGGGAAACACATAAGCACATAACCACATAATTGTTTAATTGTTATCATCTTGTTATTGATTGCTATAAACTTGGCGCCTCGTACCTTGTTTCTCTTGGAAGAAACGGGTACTTATGATTTTCGTGGAAAACGCAAGAGATCGTACAAGGGAAAAAATTTGGAAGTAGTCTGTTCTTCAAGGAATATGGTTCCTTGATTGTCGGTATTGTAGAGGATATGTTGTTTATACATACAATCACATAAATACATTGCGATGTAAATAAAAGATTTATTTATAAACAATGATAACAACAACCGTTTCATGGATCGTGACAACAAAAGAAAATAATACATAAGACGTGATTATTTCTAAACGATGTTGTCTTCTAGTTGATCATATGCTCATCCCTGCGCTGGATTTGCATTAGCAAGTCTTGGGGCAATTTCTACTAAAATGGCCCATCTCGCCACAGTTGTAGCAAGATCCCAGTGGGAAACGAACTTGAGCAGGATTGTTGTTAATCTGATTTGGTGCTGCTGCTGTTGGGCAAACCCTCACTGTATGACCTATAAGTCCGCAAACTTGGCATGTGCGGCACTTCACACCAGCATGATGATGTAGGCCACATTGGTTGCACATGGGTGCAGCTCCTTTGTAGGGTTTCCTGGCAGGGGGTTGAGCTGGTTGGTTGGGGACGGCTTGATCATTGTGAGCGACCACGGCGAAGTTCTGAGAAGCCTTTCGCTTCTTTGACTTCTTAGAGGATCCAGTCTGTTCATCCATGGTCTTTGATTCCTCGATTGGTTTCGATTCCTCGACCAGTTTCTTGTCACCCTTTCGGAAAAGCTTACGTTTCCTGATCTGCGATTCAGTCAAGGTTGCAGATAACTCAATGGCCTGCCTAACAGTAGTAGGGTTGCTACCAGTCAAAATGTCTTGTATTGAGTCGGGAAGGCCATCAATGTACTTTTCGATCGCCTTATCCAAAGGTGTGACCATGTTTGGGCATAACAGACTTAACTCCTCATAACGGTCCGTGTAGGCTCGATGCTCACCGCTATCCTGCTTAAGATCATCAAATTCCCTTTCCAAAGCTCTGATCTCGTGACGAGGACAAAACTCCTTCATCATGAGAGCCCTAAGTTCGGCCCATGTCTGTGCTAGAGCAACTTCTGCACCACGATCTCTCATAACCCCGTTCCACCACGTAAGGGCCCTCTTCTGGAACACACTCGTAGAAAACTCGACCTTGCGATTGTCAGGACACTGCACGTGGCGGAAAGTATTCTCAATGCTCTCGAACCATTGAAGAAGCCCAGTCGCTCCCTCAGAACCACTAAACTTGAGTGGTTTCGCCGAGTTAAAACTCTTGAAATTGCATGGACCATTGTTGTTGTTGTTGGCTTGATTCCATAGAGCAAAGAGGTTTGGGAATTGAGCAGCCATTTGCTGCGCAATGATTTCTGCCAGCTCGGCAGTCGCTATTTGGTTTTCGCGTCGAGGAGGCATTCTAAAAGAGGAAACATGAAAGGAAACGAGTGAGAGAACTAGACGAAAAGAATGAGATGAAACAAATCTGAAGAAAGCAAGGATAGTGGTCATTTGTTTGTTACTACAAAGCAACAAACGACACACAGTGACTAATCAAAGTAGATGAGTCAAAAATAATGTATCATGAAGACATGCTCGCCTATAAGTGAACACTCATCCCAAGAATTCCCAGGTAAGCACAACTGGTCTCGCGTCTGATGAGATGTATACGAAGTGCTTGCCTAGACAGAAAACCCAGAATACAGGCATTCACCCTTCCAGTTTGCACGTGTTCACATTATTTAAAACCCAAAACCTTGACGAGATTTTGAAAACTCAAAGGGTTCAAAACCTTATAATAGAGAGTTCAAAACCTAGTAATCAATCATCCTAGAACAGATGATTAGTTTTCAAAGCGGTTTTGAAATTTATGTTCTTGTTGTGGTCGTCGCCTAAGGATAGGTGACAGTATTGTTTTATGACTAAACGCAAGTAAACTCGCGTTAGGGTCCTAAGAAAGTTATAGACTAGGTCAAAGCATTACTAATAACTTAATTCCCTATAACCATTGGCTCTGATACCATCTTTTCTGTCACACCCCGACCACGTGGAACATACAAAACGTGGCGGAAACGTCGGGGAGTGTTGTAACAGAATTAATTGTTTCAAATCCATGGCAATTGAAGTTTCGTTTTATTGATTAAAAGTGTTACAATGTCTTAACAAACAAAGAAATACAACATAATTAACTAGTCTTGCATCTTTTATTGTCACTAAAGCCCAAGTCTGCCTATGTGTATCTTGATCATCTTATGCAACAGTTCCTGAAAAACACATGTGAAAATATGGTACGTCAGCATAAAAATGCCGGTGAGATACATAGGTTTTGTGAAAATAGGTTTCATGACTTATGTTTGAGAAAATGTTTAGTCATGAACCTTTTTGTTTGCTTTGTTTTGTAAATCATTTGAAAATCGATAAGATCAGATGATATGTATAAATAATGTATAATGTATGGTTAAATGAATAACCATGTAAAATGAGTTTGTATTAGATAAGTTGTTTGTAAATCAATGTCTTGTGAAAAATATGTTATTTGTATAAAATGTTCTACGTCTCAAACTGAAATGATTCAAATAACGTTACGACATGTAATACCATACAAACACTTATATATAGGAAGTACCAGCGGCGTATCCACCATGCTTGTATCATATTACACACGCATCGTTACTTAATCACTTAATCAAACCAAACCAAACAATGTAAAATGTTCATGTCAAGATGTAAATCATGTCAAAATGTCTATGTCAAATATCCATGTCAAATGTCTATGTCAAATATGTCATGTATGGCAAGTGAAAGGTCTCAACTAAACCATATGCACAAAAACAAAGTATTGAAGTAAAACTTGGTTTAAATCAAAGTTATGTTTTGTGGGAAATGCATGATCAAATGTCAATCATGTTAAAATGTCTATGCCGAAATGTCTATGTCAAATCAATTGTCAAATGCATTGGGTAATATGTCAAAGTGTTCATATACTGGATGAGCATATGCAACAAAATGTAATGTAAAACAATGTACTAAGTATGCTAAGTTAACATACAAAGCAGAAAATTCATGTAAATCAATGTACTAATAGTGTACTAATGAACATAACCAGTATATGATGTGAAAACAGGAAAGCACGAAAGTAACAAGTAGGCACATGTGTTCCACCCCAAAACAGTTTGGAAAACAGTAAAAGAGGGGTCTATGTACTCACATAAACACCTTGAAAACATTTAAAAGAGGGGGTTCTATGTACTCACTTGAGATTGCTCAGAAGTCCTAGGATAACCACCAAGCAATGCTAGAGATCGCGGAATATCAAACGGCACCTAATATAGGTAACTACATTAATAAACCGGACCTAAATCGGAAGACTGGGTAGCATGAGGGTTTGTAAACCAAATGAGTGTAGGAACTCATGTGATATGGTTTAACAAAGCCTACATACTAAATGAAACTTAACCTAAGTCTTGTCGACCCATTACGACCCGTTTAGGTAGCTTATGCTACTTTAACGCGTCGTTCGCGTGAAACGCGTTCGGACCGCCTAACTAGCCCTATGACAAGTGTTATATGCCTAATCATGTTACATAATCAGTTATGTGACAAAGGTTTAGGTTACATATGCTTAATTACCAATTATACATGAAAAGGGTATTCTGGTAATTTACCTAAGGCATATAAACTACCTATCATACAACTACTTAAACGATGTGACCATAGGGTATAACCTCGGAAGGTTATTCCCTACCTACTATGGTCACCTAATGTATTTGGTCGGATCCTAATGATCGACCAAATGGGTCGGGTTCGAAGGTATAGGCGATTTATCAGATCGCCTACCCTACGACCCTAGACAACGTGGTAATCAGTGGGCATAGTCTCAAGGGACTACGACCAACGTGATTACACTCACGTTGCGAAGTTCAAACGAACTTCGCATTGACCATTAATGGTCAACGCTGAAAGTCAAACAAAGTTTGACTTTCTGACTCGAAAAGCAGTAAAATAAGGAAAAGAACGAAAGAATACTTACCCAGGGTCCCCGAATGCTAATCCCGACTCAAGAACTCAGGTATGAAACAATGGTTTCAACTTAGAGCTCTCAAATCAGAATTCTTGTGAGTTTTAAAGCAATGGGGGGTGGGGTATTTATAGTATTCGGTTAACCGTTGAGATCGTTTCATGGAAAAGAGGGCACGATCAAGGCCGTACACTTGTCGGAAAGTTATGGTGCCTCAAAATGCTCACCACCATAAGGAATCAACACTTGGCAAGGGATTAGGGAGTGGAAACCAGCTGCAAACAGGCTGTTCAAACATTGCACCTGGTCTGGAGACCCCATACGCATCGTATGGTATACATACCATACGCATCGTATGGTGCAAGTTTGGCAGAATTACAGTTTTGGTCCCTGAACTGTATTTTGGCCATTTTTGACACGTTTAAGGCCCCGTTAACCCCATTTCAAAGCTCTAAAATGAAGTTAAAGTATAGGGAACTTAAAACATGCTCAAAAAATATCTCGGATGTCGGTTCGTTTAGCCGTACGAACGCGATGTTCGCTTAATTACGACGGAATGCGCATAAGCGCGAAAAACGAACCAAAAGACGCGACGAATGGATTTTTGGCAATCCAAACACTAAAGCATAATATAGTCATGCTTACATAAATTTTTGGGTGTCCGGATATATCCAGAACGTAAGTTATGCGCGAAAATGCAAACTTGTGCACTTTTTGACACTTTTAGTCCCTGAATGACCCAAAAGTTTATTTTAGCACACCGAACCCCTCAAAGCCTATTTCTAAGCTATATAAAGGATATTTAAGGTGTGTTTAACTTATGGTCATGTTCCGGAATGTCTGTTACAGTTCAAATTGGCATACTTTCGCAGTTTGTCAACTTTAGTCCCTGTAAGCGATTAAACTTTGATTTCACCATACCAAACCTTCCAAAACTTATATCTAAGTTATGTAAAGGTTATTTAAGGTATGTTAAGCCTATTTCACTATTCCAGAGTGTTCGTTGGATTAAACTGGTTATATTTACGCATCAGAGCGTGTATAACCTTCCAGAAAGCGATTTAGAGCTTGAAATCGAACAAGAGTTGATATGTGCACAAGATACACATATTTATACAAGTCCCAAGTATGAAATACAATATTTCATTGGTTGGGCATTTGTTTGATGGTTGAAATGACACAGGTGTTACACCATACAAGTCAGGTTTTGGTTTTAAGTAGTGCACATAAGTTTCACACAAGCTAACAGGTTACGAGCACGCAATGGTCATGGCACATGTTAACAGTTAAGTACATAACTTATTCATACTTGTGCGATTCAAAAGATTGGGCTCGCACAAGTCTAACAGCCTTGTGCAATTCGCCCTTTGAAGCCCAAAGGCACCCGGCCCAAATGACATAGCAGTCCAACATGTATACGGCCCAACAACTAAACATGAGTCTTGTGCGATCCGGATGGTCTTGTGCGACTGACCAGTCCTTGTGCGATTGGGATTGGGCTTTGAGGCCCAATTGTCCAAATGTTCGTGTGTGGCCCAAGCCTTGTGCGATCGGTACAACCTTGTGCGATCCACAAGGTCTTGTGCGATCATGCATAACTAAACAGTACCCGGATCTTGTGCAAATCTTCGTGGTTGTACCTAGCTTGTGCGGTTTGCTCTTGTGCGATCAGATCAGGTCTTGTGTGACCTGATCTTGTGCGACCGAGAGGGCTTGTGCGATTGGTTAACTAATTCCCTTAATTCATGCAGTAGTTACAATCATTCAAATGGTTTCCAAATTTCTATTCAACCAATCAATGCTAACAGTTTCCAAAACCAATCATAATCGATCAAACAAAGGTTTTTATCAGTTGATTCATATGAACCCTAATCCGTTCAAGCATGAACAAAATATAAGCAACAATCCTAACACTTAGGCATATTAGCATGATTCACGATTCCGATCTCTAGCATACATACTAACATAATCAATTCATCTAACAATCATTCGAATATGAATACATCTCAGCCGAATATCATGCTTTCAGATTTTAAATCATCATTCAAATCATAACATCA
The DNA here is from genome assembly GCA_030545235.1 of Helianthus tuberosus. Classification (NCBI taxonomy): domain Eukaryota; kingdom Viridiplantae; phylum Streptophyta; class Magnoliopsida; order Asterales; family Asteraceae; genus Helianthus; species Helianthus tuberosus. The sequence continues at coordinate 68,781,975 of CM060445.1, read as the reverse complement.
TCACACCCTATATTGATCCGTAATTACTACAAACATGAGCCGAATAAACAAACACCAAACCTCATTACAATCAATCTCGAAACATCCCTAAATCATTATATGGAATCGTATTGATCATACATCATTCAACAAAACATAAATCGTGAAACACTAACCGATTACAGATAGGATGAGGATGATCCGAATCAAAAGCTTCGAGGAAGAGAGGATTGTTACTGCCGTCGAGTTAGAGAGAGAATTAGGGTTTTGTGTGTGTGAAGAGGTTTGCAACTAATGAGGAGTATACATTCTCCTCATGAGGTTATGCGACACAAGGGAGTGGGCCGAACCCTCCTAATGGGCTGCCCATTCGGTTCAATCACAAAAGGATGTGGGCCGAGAATGTTAAGGAACCACAGCCCAAAGGCTTGTGCGTTCGGGTTGTTGTTGTGCGATCGGTTTATTTCGTGTGACCCTAATACATACATACAAGCACAACACATATTCACATAACATTTCATTAATCATCAAAGTTCACATAATCACATAAGGTCCATATACGTTACATTAAACACATAGATAGGTTCTGAAATACGAGTTGTCACATTTACCCTGAGTGGGTTGTTTTTGTGAAATCATTTTCAAGAGAGGGAACCCTAGATCCTAAAAGAATAAAGTTTAACAAAGTTAAGATGGCGGCACACAAAAACGTTGTGCGAGCATTTGGTGTTTTGCAGAAAAAGTGGCGCATTTTGAGCATGCCTTGTAGATTGTATGAAAAAGATCAAATAAGAAACGTGATGTACGTGTGCATCATTCTACACTAACATGATTTTAGAGGATGAAAGGCGTGCAACAGTTGAATATTATGGCGAGGAGACCGCATCAAATAACGAAGACATTAGTAACGAAGAGAGAACGCAAAACCAAAATCTAATTGAGTCAAGACAAATACGTTCAAACCTTCGAGCGGATTTGGTACAACATGTTTCGACACTTCCTAGATTTGACTCAATGGAAGATGAAGATGATTGATTGATTTTTTTTTTTTTTTTGTAATGTATTATTTTATTGTAGTTTTTTAAAATTACTTTATTTAAATTTTATGATTAACATAAAAAAATTAAAACTCTATCCACATGGCACCCTACGCCCCTTCCACACCCCACTTTTTGGGTGTGAAATAGTGAAACCCACAAATACCATGTGTCATGCGAAGCCCCCAACTCACATAAGAGTGTGCCATGTCAAAGTGGTAAACTATGCTCAAAAGTAAAAAGAATCAACCAATAAGAGTGTGCCATGTCAAAGTGGTAAACTATGCTCAAAAGTGTTGGCAATGGTTAAACACTTGGTGAAGTGGTAAACTATTTTTTAAAAAAAAAAAGAAAAATGTGTGATTGGTTGAGATTGGAATGACCCCACCCACACTACCCTCTCTCTCTCTCACACTACCCTCTCTCTCTCATGATTCCCGCACGGCAAACGGTCACCGCGTGACTAACCAAACCGACGTAGCAAAGGAGTTGGCGGCGGTGTTGCCGCGCGGCAAACCACTTTGCCACTTCCCTTTTGCCGCTCCACACCGTATCTATCTACTATAATAAAAAAAACCAAGTTTTGAGCACGTGTCACTCATAGAACGTATCCTCAAATCTATACTTATCTTATATTAACTAAATAAATAAATAATAAATTAATATTAAATCTTATCATACTTTAATAAAATATTATCCTTAAATCTAAATTGTTAATTTAATATATTTTTAAAACAAGTAGCTCTCTTTTCTACTTATCTTATATTAAATATATAAATAATAAATTAATATTAAATGGTATCCTAGATTATTAAAATATAACTTTTTTTATTAATTAATTGGTATACAAAATTATATTTATTCAACTCGTGTAAAATGCATTGTTTTTAAAAATATAATTTTATTATTATTTACTATACAAAGTTACATTTATATAACACGTGTAACACACGAAGTTTTTAAAGATATAACATTTTATCATTTGCTATGTAAAATTAGATTTATTCAACACGTGTAATACACGAGGGTTTTAAGGATACAATTTTTTTTATTATTTGGTAGATTTTTCAACCCGACTATACACGAGTTTTTTAAAGATACGGCGTTTTTAGTATTTAATACACAAAATTACATTTATTTAATATGTGTAATACACATGGTTTTTAAAGATATAACTCTTTTTTAGATCTATTCAACACGTGTAACATACGAGGTTTTTAAGGATGTAATATTTTTATTATTTTGTAGATTTATTCAACCCGATTATACACGGGTTTTTTAAAGATACGACGTTTTTAGTATTTAGTATACAAAATTACATTTATTTAATCTGTCTAATACACATGGTTTTTAAAGATGTAACTATTTTTTTATTTGATATATAAAATTACATTAATTTAACCCGGACAATATACGGGGTTCATAAATATATAACTTTTTATTATTTAATATATAAAATTAAATTTATTCTACCCGTGTAATATACAGGGTTCTAACCTATACCCTAATGTCCAATAATGTGTTCTTATCGGATTAAATAAGAATCGCATATAAATAAATAGAAAGTAGTAATAAAAGTTTATCTTGAACCCTTGGAGTTGAATTTACAGCAAACTTTGTGCATCTTCGTCTTGTGTACATGTTCTATATTTAGCTTAAAGCCTGTATGTATATGTATGTATCAGCAGTATCACCGATTATAACACGTACATACATATATACATACTCCCCAATTTCCTAATTTGAGGGTCAGTTTCATTACTGAAAGTGAGTAATGATGAAAGTAGGGTTTATAGTTTTGGTTTGGTTTATGTTCATGTGTGGGCCGTGTTTGGGTAGATTTGTGGTGGAAAAGAACAGCTTGAGGGTGTCATCACCTGATAATTTGAAAGGAACATATGAATGTGCAATTGGGAATTTTGGGGTCCCTCAATATGGTGGAACATTATCTGGTTATGTTGGGTACCCAAAATCGAACCAGAAGGCGTGTGAAACCTTTGATTCGTCTTTGAAATCGGAGCCTGCTGGTGGTCTTCCCCTTTTTCTTCTACTTGATCGTGGCGGTAATGCTTCTTTTTTTCTTCAATTGGCTTTTCATTATTATTGTAATGTAATTTCATATTGATGATGCTAGTTTCAGTTTGTAGTTATTCGGGTTTACTTCTGTTTGGCTATTATAAGGTTTCTTGTATGCAGGGATACGAATCAACCGGCACCTAATAGTTTTGAGAATAAGACCAAATAAGGCTCCAAGGATCACGAATCAACCGGCACCTAATATAGGTAACTATGTTAATAATCGGAACCTAAATCGAGAGATAGGATAGAATGATGTTCTATAAATCAAATGAGAAATTGAACTCATATGGTATGATTTAATAGAGCTAACATTCTGATTTGGAAGTCTACCTAAGTGCTTTTGACCCGTTTCGACCCATTGTGGTAGTATAAGCCACTATAATGCGTCGTTTGCGTAAAACTATGTTCGGATGATTAACTATGTGCTATGTCAAGTCTTACATGCCCAATTATACCTAAACATGTTACTAAATCAGATTAGATGTCAAAAATACGTTCACATATGCAAGATATGGATTATTTCTTCAAAAGGGCGTTTTGGTCATTTTCTATGGGCATACAAGCTAACTAGCAAATGACTAACCAATCCTATGTGATCATAAGGTATAACCTCAGAGGTTATTCCCTATGTAACTATGATCACTAAACAAGCTTGGTCGGATCCTAATGATCGACCAAACGGGTCGGGTTCGAAAGTCTAAGCGGTTGTTTAGACCACTTAACTTACGACCCTAAACAAGCGCTAAACTAATAGTGACGAGTTAAACATGTCAAAACATGTTTAACCTACTTATAAAACTGATTTGGTATCAAAACAAAGTGTTTTGATACCTAAAAGTAGCTTCGTTGCAAAATGCGTGCTAAAACGCATTTTGACCGGAACTTTGACTCGTCACTACGCCTAGTTAACGTGGTAATCAGTAGGTATAATCGCTAAGGATTATAACCATCGTGATTACAATCACGTTGCAAAGTTCAATTGAACTTTGACTTGACCAATTGATGGTCAAAACCGAAAGTCAAACTGTTGGCCAAACTGTTTGACTTTCTACACTAATATAAAGAACAAGATTGAAAGAATACATACAAGAGTCCAAAGCTTAAAGAAATAATATAAGAAAACTAGAGAGGAAGTTCCAATCACTTGAGAAAGCTCCCAAATCAAATTAGAGAAGAGATAAGAGAGGAATGAGCAAGGAATGAGGAAGTTTGGCATGCTATTTATACTAGAGCATGATGAACAAGATCATTCCATGTGTTTGTGTGGCCATCAAGGATTAAATCATAGCCATACATGTGTTAGGAACTGATTAGAGACCTTGTAGAACACTTAAACTTGCTCAACACACCAAAAAATTGCATAAACAGCCTCCAAAGATCAAACAGAATGCTGAAATTCATTTTCTGGTCACCGGGCTATTCAGGCGGCCCACGTAAGCATATGGGATGGGCTTACGCGGCCCGTGTGGGCTCAACAGATCAACAAAGTTTCATATAATTACAGTTCAGGTCCCTGCACATGGTTTGAGCTCATTTCAGGCCCTTTTGACCCCCGTTAAGCCATTTTCAAGGCTCTACAAGGTCAATAGAGTTTAGAGGACTTAAAATGTGCTCAGAAAACTCTCGGATGTCGGCTCGTTTGGTCGTACGGTCGCGTTGTTTGTTAAATTACGACGAAACTCAAACGGTCGCGAAAACGAACCAAATTAAGCGAGGAATGGTATTTTTGCATGACGATCACTAAAATAAAAATATTTTACTGTGTTCAAAAATTTTGGATGCCCAGATGTGGTCAGAACATAAGATATGCGCGAAAATGCAAACTTACGTCGTTTTTGACACTTTTAGTCCCTGTAAGATCAAATAAGCGTGTTTTCGCACACCGAACCACTCAAAGCTTATTCCTAAGCTATTTTTAGGTTATTTATGGTGTGTTTAGCTTATGATCAAGTTATGGACTGTACGTTGCCTTACAAAACGGCAGAATTTTGCAGTTTGACGCAAATAGTCCCTGTGAGCGAATAAACTTGTTTTTGCCATACCAAAGCCTTCAAAACTTATTTCTAAGTTATGTAAAGGTTATTTAAGGTATGTTAAGCTTATGTTGCTGTTCTGGAGTGTTTGTCGCATTAAACTGATTACGTTTACGCATCAGTTTGCGTATAACTTTCCAGAAAGCGATATAGAGTTTAAAATCAATCAAAAAACCAAAACGTGCATAATGTCAAACATAAATAACAAACATTGGGATCAAAACACACTGTTTTATTAATATTGAATTGTTTAGAGTCTATACAATGATTACACAAGCATAGATGTCACAGTTGTAAACTGCGTTTAAATGCGATAACTGCGTTGTAATTAAGCGTTGTGAATGCATTGTAAAACATAGTTTAAAATATCGTCTGACCCATTATATTGATTATCACAACGGGTTAAACTATTTATCGAATCTCGAGAGTACAAAATTAAGCACGAAATGTCAGATCTGAGTAACAACATGACTTGACCTTGACTTTGACTTTCCGGGAAGTCGGGTTGTTACAATGGTGGTGGTGTGCGGCGGCGGTGTGCGGCGGTGGTTGTGTGTGGCGGAGGTGGATGGTAACGGGTGTGGTTTGGTGGTGGGGGTTGTATGGTCTGGTGGTGGCAGTGGTGTGGTGGTGTATTGTGGTGGTGTAATGGTGGTTTTTGTGTGGTTCTACAGAGAGATGGTATTGTGATTAAACAACATTTTAACAATATCCTCTTATAATTTATAAATTTCAAAAAAATACCCCAACAGGTGGCATAAAGTAACCTGGTTAGGCATTTGGATGAAAATGACAAAAAGTTACAAACGTAGGGGGCAATATGATACAAAAAAGTCATTTTGGACGAAAATGGCAAACATGCCCAAACCTAGGAGACGATTTTGACAATTAACTCTTCCATTTTTTAACATGTGGGGGTATTAATTACATAGTTGATTACATAGTTAGTCCATGTGCTTTATACAAACTAGCATTCTAAGGTACTAACAGTTAACCAGGGAATTAACGTTAATACCCCCACAGTTAAAAAATGGAAAGTTAGTACCCTAAGAAGTGATTTTAAACTATTAGTACCTTAGATTGTTAGTTTGTATAAACCACAGGGATTAACTCAGTTTTGTAATTAACTCAGTTTTTAACGTATTTTGTTTTTCGCTTATAATTTTTAAGATAAGACGGTTTTTATAATTCAAAGTATGTTGTTGCAACATTCTTATTTTTATTTACATGTAAGTTTAAATTTTGCTCAAAACCGACAAAGTACCTTTTCAATATCGTAAGTTGTAATGTGTTGGTGTTGTAGCGGTACTGTGACGAACTAAAATGATTCCAACCGAACAACTTCAACACTAATATCAAAAATATCGGAGCTTGTACCAGTATATGTTTTTATGGGTTTTTTTATCAATGTAAAACACGTGACGTTATCCTTTTAAGCATATAAAGACTTTATTTTGTATTTTTCTCTTTCGGTCGCTATAACAAGTGTCGGTATCATAACGAAGCAACATCAATACCGACCAAATTCCGACCATCTAGCGCAGGAAAATCCCACAACTTTTTATTTATAGCAACTATCATCCTATAATTTACTTTTGTTATTGATTTTTTCAAGTTATTTTACCCTATATTATGATGATTAGAGTTAAAACATATATGTGATGAAGTTCAAATGGGAAAATGGATTCTGTAACAAATTAAAATTCTATCTTGACGAAACCAAAGCAAATATAAAAAATCTGAATGGGAAAGGGGTAAGGCAATGTTGAAGAAACCATTTTATTTTAAATATTTTCACCCAACCAACTACGTAAACTACTTGTTTTATAACTTAAAAAAACAAAAGAAAATGTAGCATAAACAGATGAGAACTTCATGAAAACATATAGACAACACTAACAAAAACCGTTAAATAAACCCTTCTCTATCTTTGTTCCCCTCTTTTACACGTTACCCCGAGTCGGCCCATGAACTTCAATCTCCGCTTGGTTGTCCAAGGGCATATACTGTGCCATGATAGCCCGGATCTCGGAATCCATGTATGTCTGCACATCATGAACCATTACATTAAAAAAGCCATCCATATGGGTTGTTAGCTATACTTTCGAGGATTGTAGGAGGAATGGTTGCTTTCCCGGACCCTGTACTTATAGAATGCATATCCTGCTGCTCCAGCAACTGCCAGACCCAGGATCATCACCCACACGAATCCCCAACTCACTTCTGATTTACCATCTTTACCTACATCATCATGCCACGTGTATGTATTATTATTATTATGTAATTACGTATATCTAGAGAGAGAGAGAGAGGTGAAACATCATAAGAGACCACTAAATTATTATGAGAACAAGATGAACATTGTTATTATTAAATTGTTTTCTTTTTACTTACAAATGCGTATGTTTACGTGCATAAAGAACATCAAACTTAATTTTTTCAAATGCTTTTTTTTTTTTTAATTTTAACCGTTTACCCAAGCATGTGTCGACGTGTCGTAAACAAAATTTGTTCACATTTATTTTCGAATTTCATGAGAGACTAATTAACATTGAATTTCTGTCATTTCCTTCTAGTTAAAGTTTTTTAGTAATGAAAAAATGAACTATTAATTATGTTCTGCGTTCCACAAACACACACATATACATATATACATATATATATATATATATATATATAGACACAGAGAGAGAGAGTACGAGGACTCACTAATACAAGTGTCATGTTCTCTCATGTAGAGCAAACTACCACTGCAGCTACAGTCATAACTACCCCATGTATTCTTGCATTTGCACTCCGGACACTGACACGCCGTCTTCTCTTTGCATTCATCAACATCTGAACATAATAACAAAAAAAAGAACACTTGAACTCAGACAACAACCTTAATTGCATCAAAGAATTGTTTTACTCAGGGTGAAAGAAGACCTTCACAACTGTCAACTCCGTCTCCCTTGAACCCCGGTGGACACTTGCAGCCTTTCGTATGGTCGTCCTGCAACACAACATAAGTTTTATTACCAAAAGACAATTAATAAGAGAAGTATTTGATCTAATACCCGTCATGCCCATGCATATACACATAAGCCTTGGTGTATCGTATTGATATGCATAATACATAAATGGATAATTTGCACTTTACGTCCTTTATGTTTCGATGAGGTTACAGGCGCTGTCCTTTAACTACGAAAATTACATTAGATGTCCTTTAAGTATCTATCATCCATCAAGCGGTATCCTTTTGCCCTAACCGTGTTAATTTTTTACTTAAATCAGGTCATGTGCCACTCACATGAGGGTATAATAGTCATTTTTATTCCCCCTTTTAATTTTATTTTAAAAAGACTAAAGCATACAAAAATAAAATTAGAAATTAGATATTAAAAATATATAAAGATCTCATCTCCATGCCAATCAGATACCCCTGATCTGAACACTCATTTTCTCAGGCCGACCACACCATACACCCCTTCCGACCACCCATCTTTCTCCGGCTGGCCACACCATACCCCCCTCCGGCTGGCCACACCATCAGCCCACACCTTCGTTTCTTGTTCGAAACAACCCACACACCCAACATCTTCGTCGTCAACTCGTCATCAACATCGTCGGCATCTTTGGGCGGCAGCAACCACGGTGCTCCGGTCTGATGACAAAACATTTAACAGATGGCAATGGAACTCCGACTGGGGTTTTATGTACTCGATTTCGTTGGATCTAAATCCTAACCGTGACAACGACCGTGTATGGCTCTGGATCAGCGACTACAAGTCGATTATTCGGTAACAAAGAGATTCCGACGACTTTCACTCAAAACAGACCAACATGAGGTGGTGATGGCGGTATTTTGGTCACTTTGGTTGTCAATTTCCGGTCAGATCTTGGTTGTCAGATAACTGTCGGTCTAAACCCTTCATACCATTCATCATTTTTATAATTCGGTTTTTGTCAATATCGTTTCGAGATAACATTCACATGCAGTTTTGTGGCAACATAAGGCAATGTACGATCAACTCATGTGGAGTATATCACTTTATGTGTTGAATTTGATTAATTCAAGTGTTACAAAGCTCTAATCTGTCGAAGGGGGTGGGGGTTGCGGGTGGGGAAAAAGGAGTTAGGGCAGCCTATAAACACTAGTTGTAGGAGGTGATGTTGTGGCTGGTCGCTTGTGAGTGTAGAACAATTGAAAGGGGGGAGGTTTTATTGCAGAATTATTTGGTTAAAAGACAATACTACCCTCACGTGATATGCACATGAGGGGATTTAACTAGAAAAGTTAACTGGGTTTAGAGGAAAGGATACCGCCTGTTGATATGTTTAAACGTAAAGGACAGAGAGTATAATTTTTATAGTTGAAGGACACCGCCTGATGAAACATTGAAACATAAAGGACGAAAATTGCAATTTAGCCTTACATAAATATGTGTGTGTATGTGTATGTGGAGGGACATTCATATAAGAAGCAATAATATGCTGAGAACTGCCAGAACCAAACTGCACTTGTACAAGTGCAATAGTGCATTATGTGGTTCCTGTAGTTGTCAACATAATCGTGGTTCTGAAATGAGCGTCCCAGTGTGCATGTATATGAAGTATAAAGATAGAGAAAGAGAACGCTAACAATGCAAGCAGAGTAGGTCCTGCCCTGCTGTGTGCCTTTCCAACAACCTCCATTATTAACTTCACAGCGTAGTGCTCCCGAAGCTGTAAAATGAAAAAAATAAATAAATGGTTTTTCCTCTAGTTAATATCCGTTTACTCATAATCAGGTTATGATGATCAAACAATTACATTCAAAATACCTTCACAGCGTTTATAGCCATCACCAACAAACTTTACACCTTGCACAATCGGGCATTCACAAACTCTCCCTCGAAATGTATCCTATACAGATGCCCATCAAATAAAACAACTTATAACCAATGATCACTTGGCCTAGTGGTTAAGGGGGAGGTGGGAAGCTTTGCTTTTCTTGGAGGTCCTGGGTTCAAGTCCAGGCAAGGGGGTTTTAATACTAACTTGGTGATACTAACATACTAACTACGAACCCCGGTTAGCGAAATCCTAATCGTACGCCGTTCAAAAAAAAAACTTATAATTAAATAATGAAATAAAAACGAGCATCTAAAGTACCCGGCATGCTGTAACATTGGCAGCTTTGTCCATCCAGCACCCACCATTGTTGTCTAGACACTCATTTGTTTCTATTTCTGTAAACAACATACAACAAACTATATTAAACAACATACACAATGATACCACTATACCAGTGGTCCCTTATTTGATGTTACAAGTATGTTTCTTTACATGCAAATTTCCCTAGATATGTAGTTTATGCACAGATATCATTATCATCATCATCATCATCATCATCATCATGCGTAAATCCCACCAATAGAAAAGCTAAGGTAGGGTCTGAGGAGGGTATAATGTAGACAGCCTTACCTCTACCCGTTAGGAATAGAGAGGCTGCTTCTAGTGAGACCCCCGGCTCGATAGTAGTTTTGCATCAAGCCTTGGACATAAGGCACATAACACTCAGCAATTAAGTCAAAGGCCGATTAGTGCATGTACTCCCTTGTCTTTCGGCTATCAACGCCACCACATGATGCATGATTAACCATCCCCCTCTTTTAACGTTATTTTCACGAAATTCGTAAAATAACGTTAAAATTAGTGCACTTTCACTTTTGCCCCCAGAGCGCCCACACATATATACATTATATGCACAGATATGTGGGATTCAATTTAAACTGACCAACAAGTTACACTAACCATCACTCAAACATATGGCTGGCTCAGTGGTCTCTTCAAATCCTGAGCAAATAGCCTTCAGGACAGCTTGTTTTGCAAGCCTACCTGAAACAATCACAAGTTTGTAAGTATACAAACAATCGGATACTTTTGGTTCATGACATACCCCTATATTGTCTGTTATTGATGACCAGAGTTGGGAGTATTGTTACATCCCCACGTGAACCCTTGCCTATCTGCAGAATTAGCACATTAACCTCAATAGTCAATATATTTGCATTTAGTGTGTGCAAATTGCAACAAAACTTTGTTACAGTCAACTGTCAATAGATACCTGTGCTTCTTGCTCAGCCTTGAGTACAGGGTTATCGACATCTGCTTCTGTGTCACCGACACACTCATCAATCTTCTTCAAATCAACACCTGTCAATGACAACACATTATCAATCAATCAGCATACGAGGTTTCACCAAGTGCTTAAAACTAAATAAACTCACCAAGTGACTTAATAACTTCATATGCACACTCTTTAGTGTACTTTTTATCTTTCATGGGGCACCTGATAGAAAAATCAGTCACATAATCCCACCAAAGCCAAGGCTTCCCGGTTTCATTCGCCACCTTGTAAAAGCAGGCCTGCCTTAAATTTTGAACCACCACATCTTTCCCATCGTACCCTTTACTAAAATCTTGCTCGGGATCCGGAGCACAATATCTTCCATGATTAATACATTGAGATTTGCACTGTTTGCTAAATGTGAACACCTCAGGGCAATACCAAGTGATATAATGCGGTGTAAACTGAGTGTACCCTTTTTTCTCAAGTATTTGAGCCGCCCCTTTAAAATTTTTCACAAAATTTATTTGGCTGTCACACTTGGTCCCACACTCGTCATTACTATTTGTCCAAAACTCATACTCTACGCGCTCATCAGGGTGAGGGAGAGCTTCTGTCCAATCGAGTTTTATATTTACCATATCGCCCTTGTTTAAAGCTTTCTTTATTGAATTTCCGAGTGACATGCTAATGAGAGCAGATGGGATTGTTATGTTCTGTACGTAATCTGCATGCACGTTTTCTTCTTCAGGCATATCCATGGTGATCAATGGCTCGGGTCTGTTGTCTACAACAAGAACGGTTGCAGCACCACCTTTTTGTGCATTCCATGCCTTTAATGTAAAGAAACAATCTGCCACATCAAACTATAGTTATATTTACATTCCCTTAAGAAAACCGACTACTTTAGCTACACAAAGACCATCAATTTAACATGGTTAAGATTACGAGACGGGTATGGTATATTTGCCAGAGAAAGCACTTTACTGAATCAAAGGAACAAACTTGACTATCAACGATTAGTCAAGATACTTCAGGCTCTTTATGAACATGCTCAACTGATCCCAAGTAAGGTACAACAAAAGTTTTCAAAAAAAAGTTGTTTGGATGTGCATATATAAGTTTTTCATGATGCACATGTGATGTGGTAGACCATCGGTTGCAATGGGCCTGAGATTTTCAAATCTGACTGAACAAATTTGAGCAACAATTGAGCAGTGGGTTTTGAGTATTTGAACAAATTAGACCCTCGATGGAACACAGATAATGAGAATATCTTATATTATAGTGTTTAAAAGTTAACAATTTAGAATATTACCCCTCTTATACAAAAAGCAACTTGGGTTATGTCCCTCTCTTTAAACATCGCGTCTATCCCTCTCCCAGCGTTTAAGATTAACCCATTTTTCTATCTTTACGTTATCACTATCCCACCGTTTAAAGATTAACCCACTTTTCCACCGTTTACTTAATTTGACAAAACACAACCACCAACAAAACTACATCAGATTGATATCAAATCTTCCACCGCTCCGTACATTTAATTCCATCGCTCGAATCCTATGGTCTACCGTTTCAATTTACATTATATATTTTCAGAAGACAGTTGCGTCCGTTGATGTGTATGTGGGGTTGGTTGATCTTACGATTTAGACGCACCAATTTTCCGGTAACAAACCGACGCGAACCATGTGAAGACTTGTAGGCATATGAATGAATTAGTATATAGATACGTTGGAGAATGCAAGGGGCTGAAGAAATTAAAGATGTTAAGAAATGTAGAGTTTTCTTATTAACTATATAATAAGATACAAGAAATTCCCCATTATTTGACTCTTTCTAACTTAAATCAAGAAGAACACGATTGATCTTCGAAATCGAAACCATCGTCTACACCGAAACCCTGATTTCGGACTTAAGGCGACGATTTCAGACTTTGGATCCGATCGTTTGATTTTGCTTCATTCGCTTTCACTGCAGGCCATGATTGGATGATTTCGGTGTAGACGACAGTTTCGATTTTGGTTCGTTCGATGTGAAAGACATTCGACACCTTGATTTATTCAGGTTTAATATGTGCGTTTTAGTTTTGATTATATGTTGCTTATCATTCAAATTTCGTTTGCATAGGGAAAATAATGTTTAAACTAATGATGAAACATGTTTTGATTGTTTTATTGGAATCTCTATACCTAATAAAAGAACAAGGTTCTGCCACTTGGCATCACCACATTCAACCAATACACTTGTCAACACCTCCTTGATTTTACTAACGTGTTCAACATAGAAGGCTCCACGTCTTCAACTTGTGAGAACCCGGTTTTTGGGTAAACTTTTGAAGAAACCCTAAAGGTGTATTCATCGCCGCTACCATTCTTTCTTCTTTCTTCTCTCCTTCTTCCGTCGCTCAACCCTTCTTCTTCTCAATCAGTCATACATGGTTCCTGATCTAAACCACGCTATTAGCAGGTATGGATTTTTATTTTTTTTGTTCATTGTTGTTATCTTTTATCAGTTTCTTGATTTGATTTTGTTACCTTTCTATTGTAGATCTGAACCCCCTTTTGAAGAAACCCTAAAAGTTCCCCACCGCCGCTACCATTCGTTCTTCTCTCCTCTCCACTCGCTCAACCATTCTTCTTCTCCATCACTCCGGCATGCTTCCGGATCTTAACGACGTTATTAACAGGTATGGTTTTATTCTTTTTTGGTTAATTGTTCTTCACTTTTATCAGTTTCTTGAGTTGATTTTGTTACTGATTATTGTAGATCTGATCCCCGTGTATTTCATATTAGGGTTTATTCTTCCATTGGTCATGTCCATCACTCATCCATGGTTGAAGATCTTAAGCACGCGATTAACATGTATGGGATTCCTCATTATTTGTTAATTCTTCTTCATTGTCGTTTGTTTTTAACCTGTTTTTCTTACTTACTATTGTAGATCTGAACCATCCGTTGATCATATTACTGTTTCTTCGAGGTATTTGCATCCTTTTCTGTCTCAGGTTTGATTATCCCTAAAAAATATTTTGTTTTTTTAAACTTTGTTCAAGATTAAAACACCGCGTTTAATAGGTTATGTTTTCGTTATGTTTTTTATCACTGTTCTTGATTCTAGGCGTTTGTTGATTTGATTTTGTTAGTGATTATTGTAGATCTGAACCACGTGTATTACAAGTTAGGGTTTGTTCATCTTTTAATTTTAGGGTTTGTTGATTTGATTTGATTTTGTTATGTTTTTTATCCTGTTTTTGATTTATCGCGTGTATTTAAATGTTTAATTTCATGATGATGATGTTTTAAATACACTTTAACCCTAAACCTTATTTACTTTATGTTATGTTATGATGATGATGATGATGATTATATGAATCCGTGTTTGTTTGATTTTATTTGAAATATTGTTTAAAACCGCCTTTCAATTGTATGCCACTTAAATTTTGTTGCTATGTGTATTTATGAACAACAAAATGTTTAATCCGTATCTATGAGTTGTGATTCCATTTTGTTATTCTAATCCTGTTTATGATTTATCGCGTGTATTTAAATGTTTAATTTCATGATGATGATGTTTTAAATACACTTTAACCCTAAACCTTATTTAGTTTATATTTTGATGATGTTGATGATGATTATATGAATCCGTGTTTGTTTGATTTGATTTGAAATATGGTTTTAAACCGCCTTTCAATTGTATGGGAGTTAAATTTTGTTGTTATGTGTATCTATGTACAATGGTTTTTGGCTGATATAATTACCCAATTTGTTGATTACAGTCCTTTATATGACTGACATAATTAATTAGGATGTTTATTTGCCAGAGGTTTAATGTTCCTGGTTTTGAATCGACGGTTTTCTGTATGTGACTCCGTTGTTTTTACTTTTGACGTATCCATTAGTTAAGTCTAACACTTTTGTTTTCAAATACACATAAAGAAAGATGTTGTTCTATTTTGTAAACAAATTTTGGTTGTTGCTTATCATCAACAGATCCACTATAGGTTAATACTTGAACATGTTTCCATCAATTATCATATTTCTGTAGTCATATTTATTTGTCATTTTTAAATTCTAATCCCCTTTTTTTTTTTTTTGCAGATGGTTTAATTGCGGTTTAAAATAAATCCATAAGTGCACAGTTTTTACTGTTTAGATGATACGCCTAAAAACTTAATAAGAATTAACCCTCTGTTGAATTAGCAACCACTGACAGACCTCTGCTGGAAACATCGATGTGTCGGTGATGTTGTCAAGGAGTGTCATTAGATGCTTAGTGATAGCATTTTCTTATTCTCCTTGACAATGTCACCGACCCCTCATAATAATTCCATCAAAAATCTGTCACTGGTTGCTTCTTCAACAGAGGATTGCTTTTTGTTACGTGAAACTGTATCATCTAAAGTTATTTTTTAATAAGTGATAACATTTTTTTTTTCAGTTCATATCAGATTCATAATAGACTTTGATTTTCATCAATATTTTTTTGTTGTAGGTGATACAAATAAGTTTATCTGGAATCATCATTTTTCAGCATTGGATGGAATCATCAAAATCTCAGTCAGTTGAGTTTCAAATGGTCCAAAGGTATATAAGTTTATAAGTCTAATTTTATCTTATCGTTGAAAATGTACTCACAAATTGATTACTAACATTTTTTTGATCAACGAATTTAAAATTTAAACTAAATCTTGGTTCATATGATTTTGATCTTTGTAAACCATTATTTCACGATTCTGTATTTGAAAACAAAATATATTTGTCCTATATTTGATTCAATTATTTAGAATCTGAATCTGATTTCATATTTGATAATCAAATATTGTGTTAATGGGGTGTTTTTCCTAGTTTATAGCTTATTAACTATCATTTCATAAGCGATTTTTAAGTGCTTGGTTTCAGTTATACTTCTTTTATATCATTAACTCTTACAACAAGAAGTTTCTTCAAATAAGCTAAAAAGCCATCTTGAACTTAGCTTCTATAAATTTAGCTTATATAAGCTAATAATCATAAGCTTAAAAAGCTAAACCAAACACCAAGTTAAGCTTATTTTGTAAAAAAAGGTAAATAAAGCTATAAGCTTTGTTAAAAAAGCTAGGCCAAACACCCCCTAACTGTCCAATTTGTGTTCTGGCTGTTTGCAAGAAATAATGTCCCCTCTGTTCAATACCATGATATTAGTTATAGTTTTTAAAAAGGGATGACATGTTTTTATTTCAGTTCATATCAGTTTCATAATAGACTTTATATTTTTAGGTAATTTTTTTTGTTGTATGTGATACA
Organism: Helianthus tuberosus; assembly: GCA_030545235.1. NCBI lineage: Eukaryota > Viridiplantae > Streptophyta > Magnoliopsida > Asterales > Asteraceae > Helianthus > Helianthus tuberosus. The sequence continues at coordinate 68,765,467 of CM060445.1, read as the reverse complement.
AATAAGTTTCTATGGAATCATAAGTTTTCAGCATTGGATGGATGCATACCTGAATCCAAGATCTCAGTCAGGTGAGTTTGAATGGTCCAAAGGTATATAATATTTTAAGTCTCAATTTATGTTATCGTTGTAAATGTACTCCCAAATTGATTAGTAACATGTTTAGGATGAACGAAACCAAAAATTTAAAGTAAATGTTTTTTCAATTGAATTTCATATTGGTAAACCATTATTTCACGATTCTGTATTTGAAAACAAAATATTCCAAACACCTTTGAATTAATTTTGGTATTTCTTTTAACCTATTTTACAACTTTTTACATTTTACACTTCTAAGAATTCCTATAGTATACAAGTTTGTCTTTGTATCAACAAGGTAATCTAACTCTTCCATAAAAATACTGTTCACCTCCTTTACTTTTCAGATTACTATATTTAAAAAACCAGGATAAGCAAAAAAATACAAAGACACACTTTTCCTCTTTTTTTAAACCTTTAATTTTGACTTTCAGAAATACCTTTTCATTTTAGTTGACCTTACCCATAATCTTTGTTCCACTTTTCACCATTCAGAAAAACCTTTTCCTTTTAATTTTGACTTTCAGAAATACCTTTTCCTTTTAATTCCTTTTTTGAAAGTAAATAAAAATGTTCAAGGACCTTAGGTCAAGTCACTTTGATTTCTACTCACAACCATAATTTTGTAAACCTTTTAAAGACCGGAAATATCTTTCTTTTTTACAAAGTTATATAATTTTTTAAGTCTCATTTTATGTTATCGTTGTATATGTACTCACAAATTGATCACAAATTCAGTTTATTAACGGTCAAGGCTTTTTGTTTAAAAATATACTTACATTATTTCAATTTTTTTAAAGTAAATCAAAAATTTCAAGGATGTTTCATAAAGACACTTTGTTTTCTACTCATAACCATACTTTTGTAATCACTTTAAAGACCGGAAACCTGTTTTATTTTTACAAAGATAATTAATTTAAACCTTTACAACAGTAGTCCTTAAGAATAGTAAATGATATTTGATATACATATGTATTTAAATACTTTTAAGAAGAAGTATTAACTTTAAAAACTCTACATACCCAATTGATATTCATACAGCCTATTAAGGCCCATAACAGACGGTAGTTATAAAAACAGAATAATACAAACAAAACTGAAAGCCTAAAATGGGTTTGAATTCTTTGTTCCTTTAAAAATTTGACTTTCAACGGTTCATTAACATAAAAAACTCTACATACCCAACTGATATTTATACAGCCTATTAAGGCCCTTAACAGACAATAGTTATAAAAACAGAATAATAAAAACAAAACTGAAAGCCTAAAATGGGTCTGAATTTTTTGTTCGTTTAAAAATTTCACTTTCAACGGTTCATGGTTTCATATTTGCAGGTTTTGTAAGCTTTAACCTTTTTGTCGGTCAACTATAAGGACAAATACACCATTTCAAAGTGTTTCACCTTTTAGTTAATCTACTACCTATCCAAGAAAGAAGACTAAATCTGATTACTTTCATATACCTTATATAGTTTTGTTTTTTTCTTCCAACCCTCATTATTTATATCCACTCCCCCTTCCTCCTTTTTCACCAACTACAATTCTCCTTATTCCCTTTGATCTTTGAAGCAACTTACTGAACTAATGGAGCACGGGTAGGGAATTGAATTTTTATACATTTACTGTTTCATATGGTATTTTATACATAGTAATATTAACGCATATTTCTTTGATATAGTAACATCACCTATTTGAAGGATTTGGATTTGGCTCGCCGTGATTACACTGTGAAGGTTCGTGTACTCCGTTTATGGAAGCAACCGATGTATAACAATCCAGAGCAGTTTTACTCAATCGAAATGATCGTTGTTGATGAAGAGGTATATATTTCTCATATGAAGTAGAGTTATTTGAAATAACGAACAAATTTAAATATTTAACTTATCCGTTTAAGTTAAAGTTTTATCCAGTCAGTCAGTTTGTCTCTTAGTTTGTTAAAGTGCTATCAAGAATGGGTTTTTGAAATAAAGTGAAAAATTTTTAAACAAACTTATAACCTTTGCATCCAGTCAGGCAGTCAGTTTGTTAAAATTTTGGTTATCTAATTACTTATCCCTTTAATTTAAAGTGTTATCCTTCTGCTTATGAACATCTCACTGTAACATGTAAAAATGAAGTTTCCCGTTTCTTTTCTCTGTCATCTCCTAAAAGTATTTATATTTTTTGTGCTTATTATCCTTATTATTTTTACTTTTCATGTTTTATTTGACAGGGAACCACCATGCAAGCCAATGTTCTCCGAAGATGGTTTCCGAGATTTGAACAACTTTTGAATGAATCAGGTATATTGTTATAACCTTTTAAAGTAGTTTAACTTATATTTAATGCAACAAGTTGCCTGTTTAACTATTTCATATTACATTATTTACACCTGCCTTAATTATAATAAAATGTTAATTTTTACAGCTGCCTTGGTTGTTTATGTCTTTGTTTTTAAATTATTTTTAGTCACATGTCATTAATTTAGGAGTTGTAATATCATGTTACCCCTAGATAGTTATGATTAGTTCCCAATTTTAAAACGTCAAGTTTTCACCATATTCTCATTTAAGTCCCTCACATGTTTCTATTTTATACATGATAAATTATTTGTATACTTCCAATTTCCGTATCCATAAATTTATTTAAAAGAAGTTATTTACATCCACATAGTGTAGAACTAAATGGTAGTTATAAGTTAATGTATATTCAATAACGTATTATCAATTGTATTATCATCTTATCCCTAATAAGTTATGAGTAGTTTCTAATGGAACAACCACAAGTTTTGACCACATTCTCATTGAAGTACCTTATATGCTTATATTATAAACATCCTATAATATTTGTATACTTACATTTACCTTATCCTTAAATTTATTAAAAATAAATTGGTGACATCCACATATTGTAGAAGTAAAAGGTACCTATAACTTAGTTATATGCAATAAGTTATAACATGTATAAATAAGCAAATGCTTAATATATTTGTACATTGTTTGTTGGTTATAATTTTTAGTTAATATTACAACCTTCAATTGTAACTTTAGTATATTAAGTTTTTGATTATTTTTTAAATTTTATGTTTTACATACCAACTTTTTTACATGTACGTTACATGTTCACTTTTTATAGTTTTTTTAATTCTTTTATGTTTATTTATCAAATTTTCAAACAGATTGCTATTTCATTGTCAAACCCACTATTGGTTTAAATGAGTCCAAGTACAAGTATGTGGACAACAAAAACAAGCTGGGAATCTACTGTGATACCGATGTGTATCCATGTAAGGATTTCAATGGTCCCATCTATGGGTTCTCATTCACATCCTTTAAGGATATCATTGACAAAACTGTTCCAGAAAACAAATCTATAGGTGACTAAAAACCTCATACATGTTTTTTAGTTATATTTTTATATACTGTAAAATGTTTTCACATTTAACCGACTGTCATTTTCTAGATGTTATTGGTTTTGTTGCTGATGTTAAAGACCTTAAGAAGTTTAAGACAGCAAGGGGTAAAGACACCAAGAAACTCAATGTCATCATTCAAGATCTAGAGTATGTATTTTAATTCTTATTCAATCTATTGATTATAAATTCATAATTTATATTTTTTACCCATTTACTTTAAGCCTGATTTTTGGATATTTTTTGTGAAGGATGGATTCAATATACCTGTCTTTGTGGGATTCTTATGCTGATCGGATTTTAGAGCAATGGGAAAACAGAGAACAACATGGTGTTATTGTTGTCATTCTGCAGTTTGCTACACTGAAGTACTTTGGTCGTTTTGGTTATGTTAACAGCTGTTTCAATGTTTCAAAGCTTTTCATAAATTCTGATGTTGATGAAATGACTACTTTTCGTAACAGGTGAATCATTTCAATGAATGAAAACCGAGAATTCATTTATTCAATTTTTTCCTTAATATATTATAATTACATAAATATTAATGTAATATAATTATTTGTAACAGGCTTATTGCAAACTCTGCTGCTTCGTCATGTTCGAGTCAATCTTCTCGGCTTTCTGGAATTTTTTTATCCTTGTATGATGAGTATGTTGTTAGATCTGAATTCAACAACATAGCTGAAGTAAATCTCAATCAGGTAAAGCACATGACTATGTTTTTATATTAACATTATTTCTGTCATTATCACTAAACTACATATTTTATAGGCCAAGTCTGTTGTTGTTGTTGGTACTGTTCAAATGATATCCGAAGATTTGCCTTGGTATTACTTTGCTTGTAAAACTTGTAACAAGAAGGTTTTTCCAAAAGTTAATAATGATACACCTACGGTTGGTGTCTTGGTTGATGAAGAAGAGGTTTATGAGTGCAAAACGGCAACTTGCAAGGACACTGTGATTCAATATACTCAAAGGTGTAAATAAATTTAAATTGTTAGAAAGTTATTGTTTCTCTTAGCTGTTTATATTTCATTGCTTACATTTTGACACTTTGTGATTTAGGCTTAAAATTCCATTGACTGTTCAAGATTCAAGTGGAACTGTGTCATTGACATTGTTTGACAGAGATGCTTGCCGAATTCTAAAAACAACTGCAGCTAACTTAATTGAGAAACACGTTGCTGTAAGTTTCCATTTATTAAATTTGCAAATTATTATTTTTGTCCCCTGTAATATGTCAATAATATTTTTGTATATATACTACAGGGTGGTGATAAGGGTCTGTATCCTGACGAGTTTGAAGCTCTTTTAGGGAAAAAATTTGCATTTAAGATTGATATAAGTGAGTTCAACATTGAAAACAACTTTTGGTTTTTTGGTGTTTCTAAATTGACTGATGATGAGGATATCATATTTGAGCTTGAGAAGAAAGCAAACAACATTGAGGTAATATTAAGTTTAAGTACTTAATTACCGGTTCATTTAGTATATAAACATATTTTACATACTCAAATTCTGGAAAACATTGTAGGTGGAAAATACTGCTTCTTTGAACAACAGGTTCACTGATATGGAATCAGAAGATACTGTTAACCTGAATGTATGCATTGTCTACTCTATAAAATTACTCATTATTATACTTTATCTTCAATTATATGTTTGTGAAGTATTTTAGTTGTTTGATATTAAAATTGAACTATTCCAAAAATGCAGGATGATAACTGCACTGATGTTATTATGGGAGTCACTGTTGGTACCAAATCAAATGAAGACTTCAAAGCGAAGGTATGTAAAATTATATTAAATACTTATAAATTTAAGACAAATTTTCAGTGTTTTTTTTACACCAATTTTGTTTATCATTTTTAGGTTCCTACTGAGTCCATGGATGATAATGTCATCACCCCTTTGGTCCAAAATTTGGATGACACTGCCATGGCAAGTAAGCCTATTGGTGAGCCTGCGATTTTTAAGAGGAAAACCAAAAAACCTGCTTTCAAGAAAAACTTGGTTGAGAGTTATGATGTTGATGAAAATGGAGAAATGTCAACCACCAAACCGGTTAAACCTGGAAAACCAACTCTCCTAATTCCAAAAATTGAAAAATGAAGACTTTACAGTCTTTATGTTCTAAGTGTTGGTTTCCTATGTTATTTTAATGTGTTTTAAGTAATGTTTATCGTTTAAGAACTACTTCAAAAGCTTTGGATCATTCAAGCTTTTATGTTTAAGAAGTTTAATTTCCTTTTGTTGTACTGAATGCTTCTTGACAATATTCCAAAGCAAGTATTATGTTTGGTTTTTAATGTATTAATGTTTTGTTACATTTCTCATTTTATTTTTGACAACATTATATTTGATGTGGTTGTAATGTAAATATAACTAGATAAGGTTGATCACTTTTTCAACTCTGCTCCTTTATCAACAACTATTTTAAGAATATATATTATCATCTTCAGTTGATAGTAGTTACAGAAAAGCCTCAAATCTTTTGTAAATATCGACATTCACATATAATACATGAGAAACGCTAATTTTTATTCTAAACATAAGTTTGTTTTTTATATTGCGATTGTACTACATAATTTATCAAAATACATAATTTTCAAAAGTTTATACCCTTTAAACATTCAAATCCTTTAATGTCAAAATATTCCACATCTTATTATGTAATTTTAAAACTCCACATTTTAAAATTATAATTTTTTAAATACTTCTCTAAATATGGCTTATATTTCAGTCTATGTAAATTATTTATTTCCTTACTTATACCATATATTATCCACAGATCAAAACGATGGAATTTATGAAGCAAAGGTTATGCGACAAAAAAGGAAATTACATATGGCAGTTAAAAAAACGAAACGTTGTGATTTGGCTTCCACAGGGAAAGGTCATGTTTTCATTACTTTCTCCTATTTGTGATAAATATATGCCATTGAATATTAATTTATTCCCGCTTATAAAACAATAATTTGAAACTAATGATAGTTTTTTATATGTATTCAGGCTTTCAAATGCGAAGTCCGCTTTCTAACATTACAAATGGTATGTATTTACTTTATTTATTTTTCACCAATTTGATTATTGTTGAAATAGGTGTATTCATTCTAGATTGTAAAGAAAGAATACTTATGCGAAAAGAAGAGATCGATAAAAGGAATTCCCACAAAAAGTCTAAAGGTAATTTATCAGTTTACCATTAATTATTTATGAATAAGCTATATTTTAAAGTTAATTTTCATTACTCACATATTTTTTAATTTAAAAATTACATTTTATGGAAATATTAGCAGTACACTATTATTACAATACTAAATATTTGTTTTCATAAAGCAGGTTTGAAAAATGTCCCAGTTACTTCTAACCAATCACCAACTAACAGAAATGTCGATTATGGGAAGGAAGTCGTCAATACTTATCAATCAATTCCAAACACACATACCACTGACACTGCTTCAAATATCTATTATACACCATTGCTATCAGATGTTACAAATGGTACATATTTATTTATAATCAATTATTTAAAAACTACATATTTTCCTTATGTTTTTGTCTTTGTTATCCACGTTTTTTTGTTTCACAGCTTCAATCCGCAATAATGATTATACTAGCCCGAAGTTTAATCGGCGCATCCGTAAAGAATATCTGGATAGCAAAAAAAAAGGCCTGAATTTTACCTCACCAAACATTCCAATTTCAAGTACACAACCCTGTCTCACATATTGTCAAAGTATGGTAGTCTCATTATCTAATTACAAAATAGTAATTCAAATTATTATTAATAGTTGTCATATTTTTTGCAGGTACTTCTTCGTCAGATATCCAATTCAGTTTTAACAATTCACCAATTAATAGAACTGTCCCTTATGTGAAGGAAGTTGTTATTCCTTATCAATCAAATCCAAATCAACATACCACTGTTCATTCTTCCAATATCTATTTTACACCAATGCTATCAGATATTACTAATGGTATATAAATTTTTAATTTTCCTGTTTTGCATTTAATAAAAATGTACATTAATCCATTTACTTTTTCTCTTTGTATACAACATTATATCTTTTACAGCTTCAATCACCACTGATGATTATAGTAGCCCAAAGTTTTGTCGGAGCATCAGGAAACAATATCGTGATAGGCAAAAACAAGCAATTAAATCTCCATCAGTAAACTTTCAAAGGTCAACTACACAAGCATCTATCAAATTACCACAAAGTATGTTACTTACTTATTTATATTTTCAAATTGTAAATTCAAATTATTATTAGTAGTTAACATATTTATATATATTCAAAATTGTTAAATCCGAATTCCTTTTTCAGGTACTTATACGTCAAAGAAGAATATTCAATTATCTTCGTTGAACAATTCTCGAGAAAAACTCCATTTTGCCGGAGAATTTATAACGAATATATTTTGTGGCATATCAAAAGGTAATATTCCACTTCCAAATATTTTTCAATTTATTATTTTCAATTTAACAATACTATGTTATAATTATATACTACTAAAATTAAACTTTTCCATTAACAGATTACTTGGATCATGGTGATCAGAGTCATATATGTGAAACATGTCATGCAAAATTATGGAAAGATGAAGTCTTAAGAAGTTATCAAAGAAAGACTAAATCAAGTTTTTCTCTATGTTGTGGTTACAGCAAAGTCAAACTTCCCGATTTCAAGCCCCCGCCCTCTGATTATAAAAGTCTTTATACTTCTTCGGACTCTAAAAGCATTCATTTTTTGAAAAACATTCGTCGTTACAACTCAATGTTTTCTTTTACTTCCATGGGTGGAAAAGTAGATAACTCCATTAACAATGGTAATTCTCCTTATGTATTCAGACTTAGTGGTGAGAATTATCATAGTATTGGAAGTCTTATACCAACGAATGGATCCAAGCCTAAGTTCTCTCAGTTATATATATATGATACTGAGAATGAGGTTGCAAACAGACAATTTGTTTTAGGGTATGTTTTTTATGTAATATTTCAAAATTTCATATTCCAAAATATTTTTTTTTATCAATCCTTATTTATTTTATATTTTATTTTTTTTAATTAGGGAAAGCAGAAAACACTCCAGCTCAAGTACCGAAAATTTGGATTTTCAAATTATTTCAGAATTGAAGGCAATGTTAGATTCTCATAATCAGTTGGTTAAGTCTTACAGAATGGCGCGAGATTGTTTTCAAAGAAATCCTTGTGAGAATCTAAAGATTCGCCTTATTGCAAAAAGGAATAAAGATGGTAGGACATATAACTTGCCAACTGCTTCTGAAGTTGCTGCTTTAATAGTTGGAGATATTGACACTTTGTTTGAACCTAGAGATATTATTGTGAAGAGTAAACAAGGTTATCTCGAGCGTATTAGTGAACTACATCCTTCTTATTTAGCTCTTCAATATCCCCTACTTTTTGTGTACGGTGATGATGGTTATAGAATTGATATCCTTCATCGTGATGTTTCTACTTCAACCAGCAGTGATGTTTCTACTTCAACCACCAGTAAAAGACATACGTGCACAATGAGAGAATACTTTTGCTACAGAATCCAAGATAGATCGAATACGTTTTCTTTGGTTCTTAATTCCAGAAGGCTTTTTCAACAATTTTTGGTTGATGCGTATACTATGATTGAAAGCGAAAGGCTCTTATACATACGTACTCAACAAAAGAAATTAAGATGCGAGACTTTTGAGAATTTATGTTCCGTTAAAGAACAAGGCAAAAGTGATGTCTCTAAAATCGGTCAGCGTGTTATATTACCTTCGTCTTTTACTGGTAGTGCACGGTACATGTTTCAAAATTATTTAGATGCCATGTCCCTTTGTAAATGGTATGGATATCCTGATTTTTTCATAACAATCACATGTAACCCAAAATGGCCTGAAGTGAAGAGGTTTCATAAGGACACGACTCTTAACCCGGAAGATAGGCCTGATATTTTATGTAGGTTATTTAAAATCAAGTTGGATTCCATCATTAAAGACTTAAGGGATAATGCAATTCTGGGAAAGCTTCAAGCAGGTATTTTAATTATTTTTGTTTTTGTCTTCAAACGTTTCTACTTTTTTTTCAACATTTATAATAAATAAACTTTAAACTATGTTATATATGCCTATTTAGTTAGTAAACGGTAGGAAACATTAAAAAGTAAATATAATACACAATTTAAAATTTGTTTATTTTGTATTTTTAGTTGTATATACGGTGGAGTTTCAAAAGCGCGGCTTGCCTCATGCTCATTTGTGCTTATTTATGCATGCCGACCACAAACTTCCAACCGTTGATTATATCGATCCATTCATTTCTGCCGAAATACCTGACAAAGACAAAGAACCAGAGTTATATTTTCTTGTAAGTGAGTTCATGATTCATGGTCCTTGTGGTGTTGAAAATATGAATTGTCCCTGCATGATTGACGGAAAGTGTTCCAAAAATTTTCCCAAAAAATTTCGTGAATCTACATGCATAGATGGTGATGATTTTCCCGTTTATAGAAGACGTAACAACGGTGTTTTTATTGAGAAGTCAGATGTCAAGTTAGATAACCGCAGTGTTGTGCCATACAATAAAATTCTTTTACAAAGATATCAAGCACACATCAATGTTGAGTGGTGCAATCAGGCCGGATCAATAAAATATTTGTTTAAATATATAAATAAAGGTCATGATAGGGCATCAATTTGTTTTGTACCAAGTAAAGAAGCAAATGATCAAGAAAAGACGGTTGATGAAATCAAAGACTACTATAGTTGTAGATACATATCTGCTTGTGAAGCGTCTTGGCGGATTTTTTCTTATGATATACATTATAGGAATCCTTCTGTCATTAGGCTTCCTTTTCATCTTCCAGGACAACAACATGTTATCTATGAAGAATTTGAAGAAATAGAAGATGTGTTAGATAAACCGTCAGTGAATGCTTCAATGTTTTTACAGTGGTTTGTTTGTAATGAAAAATACCCTGCGGCACGTCAACTTACTTATGTCGAATTCCCAACAAAATTTGTATGGAAGAGCAACAAACGTAAGTGGAAACCAAGGAAAAGAGGGTTTTCAATTGGCAGAATTCATTCGGTTTCTCCTTCAGTCGGTGAAGCTTATTATTTGAGGATTTTGTTGAACAAGGTGAAAGGTCCAAGAAATTTTGAGGATATTAGAACCGTAAATGATGTTGAGTATCCTACTTTTAGAGATGCATGTTATGCATATGGCCTTTTGGATGATGACAATGAATATGTTGAAGCAATTATAGAAGCCAGTTTCACCGGATCGGGTTATTATTTAAGAAGTTTGTTTTGTACAATGTTAATGTCCGAGAGTATGTCTAGACCTGAATTTGTGTGGGAAAAAACTTTCACTTACTTATCAGATGACATTCTCTACAAGCAACGTCGTATTTTAAAACATCCAGGTATTTTCCATTATAATAGATTTTATATAAATGTTTAAGTTAATGTAATATATAATTTAGACGTTAATTTCATTATTTGACAGGTTTGGTACTTAACGAAGATCAAATTAAGAACCTAACATTGTTTGAGATCCAAAAGTTTTTACTTCGAAATAATTCCACTCTTAAAAGGTATTCCAGTATGCCTTTTCCTAATCATGATTGTATATCTTCCGCAAACAATCTTTTACTTAGTGAAGAGTTGGCTTATGACAAGGAGATATTAGCTGAAGAGTTTCGTAACCTTTTCTCTTCATTAACTCATGAACAACGGGTTATATATGAAGAAATCATCACAGCGGTGGATAACAACAAAGGAGGGGTTTTTTTTGTTTATGGTTACGGTGGAACTGGAAAAACATATCTTTGGAAGACTTTATGTGCATCTATAAGATCAGAAGGGAAAATTGTTTTAAGTGTGGCTTCCAGTGGAATTGCATCTCTTTTGCTATCAGGAGGGAGGACTGCTCACTCTCGGTTCCACATTCCTATCAATTTAGATGAGGATTCTTTTTGTTTCATTAAGCCAGATAGCGATCTTGCACGTTTATTACAAGAAACATCACTTATTATTTGGGACGAAGCACCAATGGTACATAAACATGGATTTGAAGCTTTGGACAGATCGTTAAAAGACCTTTTTAGATCTGTATCTGGAGCATCATCAGAATTACCATTTGGTGGGAAAGTTATAGTTTTTGGAGGAGACTTCCGACAAATACTACCTGTGGTGCCAGGAGGAAGCAGACAACAAATTGTAAATGCTTCTTTAAGTTCTTCTTATATTTGGAGAACTTGCAAAGTCCTAAAATTGACCAAAAATTTGAGGTTGAGTACCTCAAATGATCCATCTGAAATACAAGAAACTACCAACTTTGCAAACTGGCTTTTGGATATAGGGGAAGGTAATGTCGGTGGTGTGAATGACGGCAATGCAAATTTACAAATACCCGAAGATCTTCTCATCAAACATTCGTCTGATCCCATTTCAGAGTTAATCGAGTTTGTATATCCTTCTCTTATATATAATTTCAATGAACAAAATTACTTCCATCAAAGAGCCATTCTAGCTCCAACAAATGATGTTGTTCAAGAAATTAACGATCGTATGCTGTCACTTTTTCCGGGAGTTGAGAAGGAATATTTAAGCTCAGATAGTATCTGTCCAACAGAAATGCTTAATGAGAATTTAGATGATACATTATGCTCACCGGATATTCTTAATGGAATTAAAGCTTCTGGTTTGCCGAATCATAGGTTAGTTTTCAAGGTAGGTGTTCCGGTCATGCTTCTTAGAAATATTGACCAAAAAAGTGGTTTGTGTAACGGAACAAGATTAAAGGTGGTCTCTTTGGGTAAACGTGTTATACAGGTAGAGATTATCTCTGGAAGTCACATTGGCGATCGTCATTATATTCCTAGAATTACGTTGATACCTACAGACAAAAAACTTCACATTAAGTTACAAAGAAGACAATTTCCACTTGCGGTATCTTTTGCAATGACCATAAACAAAAGTCAAGGACAATCACTCTCTAGAGTTGGTTTGTTTTTGAAAAATCCAGTTTTCACACATGGTCAATTGTATGTTGCATTATCAAGAGTTACCCGACGAGATGGCCTCAAAATTGTTATTCTAGATAGTGATGGAAATCTTTCTGATACAACGTCAAATGTCGTATACAAAGAAGTTTTTAGAAATTTGTAATGTAAATATAAAATATCATGTGTTCAGTAACAGTGAAGTGTACGTGTATGTCGCTTTATGTTTAGTTTAAGTCAGACACGTTAGTATATTGTATGAATATTATTATCGTTATTTTCATTTATTGCCATTTTTTAAAATGTAATATAATGATAAGTTGAGTAGTCTATATAAAAAATCATATGTAATTTAAATTTAAAGTAACAACAAAAATACCATTACATTGATATCTCTATAATAGAGAATTTGTGAAGACGTTAAAGTAAACCTGTATATTTAGAGGCTCATATCCATCCACTATATTTTTTTTTGTGAGTGTGTAACAAAGAGAAATAAATAATAAAATTTGTGTTTTTGTGTTAGATAAAGATATACATATAGAGATGGACGTGATAGGTTTTTTAAAAGCTAAGATAATTTAGAGAAAAACAAATATTTTGATGAAATTATATAAATGAACATGAAGGCATCAATGTCAATGCTCTTAGATGTTATTTTGATTGTTAAGATATAAAACCTGATATTGAATAATAGGTTATTAATTGTAAATTTTAAACCCGTGCGTCACACGTCAACTGTGTATTACCATTAAACGTAAGACATAATATCAAAATTAGTCAAGTTATTATACCCAAAAATAACAACCAACCATGCATGTACCTGACTACCTGTTAACCTTGATTTACATAAAAGCCCAACCCAAAATAAACCAAAAGCTGTCTAATTTAGCCCCAAGTTTTTCTAGACGAACTAGGACTCTAAAGCCCAACAAAAGAAATTAGCATATATATTGTTTATAAAAACCACCACAACGACAAGTAGACTTCCGATTCATGCACGCAATTTTTTCTTCTTAACACCACGCTTCTCCACAACCTTTGTCAGTGTCAAGACCTTGCTTGAGTTGTTGAACTCAAAAAACAGTTCTGCTCCCATTTTGATGTTCCAAGCCTTCAAGTAATTCGACCATCCAACAAATGCATACCGGAACTCTTTGCGGTGTTTTTCCGATCTGGTCATTATAAAGTTGACTTCACCTGTCCGGTTTTGAACACTGACTTCTTTGAGATTAGCAGGAGATAAGTCCAACACAGATGACATTTTTGGTGGTAGTCGCTGAAAAATACAACATATTACAGTCATGATTAAATATATCCTTTGGATAAAAAGTTGAAGAAAGAAACACAAAAAAATCTACAAAATCTTACAATTCTGTGTTCCGCAATTCTTTTGAAGTTCAAAACCGGTGATTGTGGGTTAAGTTTTTGAAGTGTCTTCTTGCGCTTCTTCTGAACATAATTGAATTAAGTTGAACATATTCTAGATATATATTATAGAGATTATATATTATCACGAAACAAACACGAGTGTTCAAAACCGGCTATCCGAATATTTCGGATAGTCAATATCACTATCCGAAACCGTATCCGAAATTTTGGATTTCCGAAGTTCGGATATCCGATTTCGTAAACACACACAAATAAAGATGAGACAAATAAAATTACTACTTTGTTGTTAGGATGTTTACAAGTTCCTCCACTAATTTTGAAGACCCCTACACGACACTCTATTATCACTAAAAACAATTTTATCACGAAAGGAAGCTGAGACTATATAATCATGCAAAACAATACTATCAGCTATATTGTTATGAAACACATAATTCCTAAGTTATCATCAAATCAAAAGGAGCAAATGAGTATATTATCATGAAGCGAATTACACCTATATTATCACGAAACCAAATGAACAAATGACTATATTATCATGAAACAAATAAAGCATGTATTATCACCAAAAAGAAATGAACAAACCACTATTTTATCAATTAAGAAAGAACGCCTATATTATAACCAAACAAATAGTGGCTATATTTTTAGCAAACAATTTAAACCCAAACCCATTTATTGCAGAAACCATATTGAACGAAAAGCACTACATAATTAAGATATATGAACTATGTAAAGAAAAAAAAATTTCCAAAAAAGTTACAATTTGTTGTTGTACCAGGTTTGTGGATTTCAAGACTGGAGAACCCGTCATTGGCGCTTCATCAACCTTTTTAATCCTGCTTCGAAGATTTCTTTTTGTCTGTACCAAAAGTAACACAAATAATTATTAACTTTTTTAAAAATTTGTTACTATAAAATATAAACCGTAAATGTCCAAAAATTATCAATTTGGTTTTCTACCGTTTCTGTGGATTTCAAGACCGGAGAACCAGTGCTTGCTGCTGCATCAACTCTTTTAATTCTGCTCCGAAGATTTCGTTGTGTCTGTATCAAAAGTAACACAAATAAGTAACAACTTTTAAATAAACATGTTACTATGAAATATATAACGATAAGTGAGTTGAGCGGTATTCATTTTTGGTTTTAAATACCTGAGTTTCATATACTTTGGACTTGCCTTTAACCTTCACAATAAAAACAATAAATATGAATATGTAAAAGTTAAATAATAATTGAAATAAACAAAGAATGTTTTGTATTTTCATTCTTTCTTACCAAAACATGATTATGTAAAAGTTTAATAATAATTCTAATAAATAAATTCATTAATGTTAAACATATCAAACACTTTTGGAGTTATCTTTGTCTAATAAAGCATGAATACGTAAAAGTTAAATAATAATTCAAAAAAAAAATATTAGAAATTGTTAAACATATAAAACACTTTCAAAATGAACAAGCTGAATACTTACATGTTTTTGATTTCCTTCCAGATCATCTTCACACACATCAGCCGGCAACTTTTGTTCAACTATCATATCATCATCCGCAGTAGACTAGAAAATATAAAAAACCTCAGAAAAAAATCAGTATAATTATTAACAGTTTTAATTAATATGTTTCGATATATACTTTTTAAAACAACCAGTCAACCTTTTTTAGAAAAACTTCTGTTCCGGTGTCAGGATCGAATACGGAAACATCAAAGCTTAATAAATCCAGGCTGGTAAAAACAAAGAAATAATATTTGTCTATAGGGACCTCTTCAACCACCTTACGCCATCCATCGGTGAAATAACCACCGTTCGAGCCTCCTTCCAGTCTTACGTTCCAAAATCTTTCTCCAAAATAAACCTTCGCCATTCCACCTTTGAAATTGTTGCCGTAAAAGTCAGGATAAAATTTATCTGGCATTACCTATAAAAGAAATTGAACAAATTATTACTATACAATTTCAAAAAATTACAAATTTGTTGAAAATGAGTGCTGAAATAATATGAATTCACTTACACAATTTCCATATTCGGATTCAACTTGTGCTGTAATATACGTGTTCTGACATACCAAATCTTTAAAACACAAAACTTCAAAGTTCAACTTCCCAACTGCTGTGATCAGTACCCCATCTTTGTATTTCAATTGATGTTCTTTAACTAACAACATCCACCCATCTGTAAACACCGGCCCATCATTTTTTTTCTAATACGCATCTTTCTCAGTTTTTCACCATCTCTTATTTCAACAGTTTGATAATATGGTATTTTTTCGCCCCACAGATTTTTTGCAAAATCACTTGGTATCTCCTAATAAAGCAATAAGAAACTTGTCAAATGATAACCTCAAATATTAATATAACAGGGCAACGAAATTAAAAAAAATTACCATTAAGATAGGCTCTTCATTATCAAGAAATGCTAGGAATGAATGAGCGTTTTTTGTTGAATCCATATCTGCAGAGAATGAAATAGATACTTACAATTAGGAAGGTAAATACACTAGCATAAGAATTTTCAAATAACACACTAAAGCATAACTTAAAGGTTTGAAAGAACATATATCAAAATCTCCGTTTTATGGTTTGAAGTAAAGAAAATCAACAACGAGCTTGAAGATTCATATAACAGTTCATAGAAACATCACGATGAAAATTTAGCATAAAAACATCACCCTTATCAATCATAGCCCTAAAAACCATCATTATCACCAGAAATGTTATATCAAATACCAAAAAGTGTCAAAATTCTAAATAACCAGGGCATTAATCAAGCACAAACAATCAAAGTTTCTGTTTTAGGGTTTAAAATGAAAATCAACTAGCACTAACAAAACATTTCGGGTTTGATCAGTATCAACGTTTAGGGTTTAATGAAAAACAAAACATAATGTAAACATTACTTAGATAGAAAAACAAGTCAACAAAAAAAATGAAACACAAACGACTGAACTTCTGGTCATCGTTATTTTGTTTTCCGACACTTAGATTCTCATTATTTAACATTATTAAAGAAATAAAACTACGAAATCTGTGAAAAAGCAAGAAATAAGTTCAAAATTTTTTACCGAATGCTGTGATTTCTGATAACTGTTAGTGTATATCCTTTTCGTGAGTGAAATCGTGAAATCGCGTCTGTGGATGTTGAAGAAGAGGCGGAATTCTGAGATTTTAGGGTTTGTGTTGATGTTGAAGATAAGAAACGCAGAGAGAATTGAGAGTGTGGGAGTGTTGAAGAAACCGAGGGGGAAGCGAGTGTAGTGAGAGACGGGTGTGTTTTGAATAATGTGATCCTTTTTTTATGTTTCTCCTACCAAAAATAAAAAAGAAGTGTTATAATTTCTAATAAACACATCATATAAAAAAATATCTTTTGCAAATATATAATATATGGTTTTTTTACTTTTACTTTCCAAATAATATGGCTAGAGTTTCACTAAACCCTATGTTGGTAACTTGAATTCCAACTTCGGAAAATAGGGTTGAGTAAAGCTTTAGCCATATGGTTTGAAAAATAAAAGTTAAAAAGTTTTAGTGTGATGAGAGTGTACGGTTAAAACGAAGAAAAATACAATAAACTATATTTTGGATTGTGAGTCTGTAGGAAAGAGAAATAAATAATAAAATTAGTGTTTGTGAGTTAGATCAAGATATAGATATAGAGATGGACGTGATACGTTATTTAAAACTAAAGATAATTTAGAGAAAAATAAATTTTATATTAAATTATCTAAATGAATATAAAGGCACGAATGTCAATGCTCTTAGATGTTATTTTGATTGTTAAGATATAAAAGATCATATTAAATAATAAGTTATTAATTGTATTTTTTAAACCCGTGTGTCACACGGGATATAGGCTAGTAGATCATATAACCTCTTTTGTTTAATTTGAACCTAGGAAATCACCACAACCTGTTTATTGTTCTTTATTGGTATAATATTATAACATGATTCTTCTTTATTTTTTTATTTGATTTAATTTGAACAATGCTAACCTGTTTTGATTTCGAGCAATGGAATTAACTGAGACCAATTGGTTTGTATTTACCGATATTCAAAAAATTTGTGGAATCAAAGTCTTTGAAATTTATTACAGTATCTCCATTAAAATTTTATAAATAAATGGTGGGTGTGTATCCAAGTTAAAATTTTAAGTGGTAATTAAATGATAAAAGGATATGAGTGATTTAACAGGATGAAGATGTCATCTTATATTGTGAAATGATATACAAAGGGGAGAGTTTGGGAAATATTTGTATGAGAATCTGGATGATCAAAATAAATGTCCGGATGCCCTATTTATAGGAACTTATGCATCCCTTTTTTAACTGTCGTAATGTCTCTCAATTTACACATGTACACGTTGGTTCTTTTATTCAGGTTGTTTGGAGTTTATTTTTAAACTATACACTGCGATGTGGCCCGACGATACTCGACATCCCGCTGCAACGCGCGGGTTGACGTTAACTCGTTGTCTACAAAAGTTAATTTTTTTTTTAATAACAAACAAACACTTCACATACATGTTGGGTATGCATCACATATGGGCTTTTGGGATCAAAACGCATCCGAGCATTCTAAAACCACAATTTTTTTGGGTTACCCAAAATAGCCAGTTTATAGGCACATCCAAACACCCCCTAGTACTATCCCTAACACACAAGTAGGGCAATTTCAACAGAAGTAAACCCCTACAACTACAAACCGAAACTAGCATCATCAATATGAAATTACAATAATAATGAAAAGCCAATTGAAGAAAAAAGAAGCATTACCGCCACGATCAAGTAGAAGAAAAAGGGGAAGACCACCAGCAGGCTCCGATTTCAAAGATGAATCAAAGGTTTCACACGCCTTCTGGTTCGATTTTGGGTACCCAACATAACCAGATAATGTTCCACCATATTGAGGGACACCAAAATTCCCAATTGCACATTCATATGTTCCTTTCAAATTATCAGGTGATGACACCCTCAAGCTGTTCTTTTCCACCACAAATCTACCCAAACACGCCCCACACATGTACATAAACCAAACCAAAATTATAAACCCTACTTTCATCTTTACTCACTTTCAGTGATGAAACTGACCCTGAAATTAGGAAATTGGGGAGTATGTATGTATGTACGTGTTATAATCGGTGATACTGCTGATACATACATACACAATACAGGCTTTAAGCTAAATATAGAACATGTACACAAGACGAAGATGCACAAAGTTTGCTTAATATGCACGTAAATTCAACTCCAAGGGTTCAAGATAAACTTTTATTACTACTTTCTATTTATTTATATGCGATTCTTATTTAATCCGATCAGAATACATTATTGGACATTAGGGTATACGGTGTGGAGCGGCAAAAGGGAAGTGGCAAAGTGGTTTGCCGCGCGGCAACACCGCCGCCAACCCCTTTGCCGCGTCGGTTTGGTTAGTCACGCGGTGACCGTTTGCCGTGCGGGAATCATGAGAGAGAGAGAGGGTAGTGTGAGAGAGAGAGGGTAGTGTGGGTGGGGTCATTCCAATCTCAACCAATCACACATTTTTCTTTTCTTTTTA
This sequence comes from Helianthus tuberosus, assembly GCA_030545235.1. NCBI lineage: Eukaryota > Viridiplantae > Streptophyta > Magnoliopsida > Asterales > Asteraceae > Helianthus > Helianthus tuberosus. Next base: position 68,746,039 of record CM060445.1, on the reverse strand, counting down.
AAAAAAAAATAGTTTATCACTTCACCAAGTGTTTAACCATTGCCAATCTACCAAAGATATTTGAATTTGTAATGATCTCGGATGATAAAATAATCATAAAAACACTTTTGAGCATAGTTTACCACTTTGACATGACACACTCTCATTGGTTGATTTTTTACTTTTGAGCATAGTTTACCACTTTGACATGGCACACTCTTATGTGAGTTGGGGGCTTCGCATGACACATGGTATTTGTGGGCTTCACCATTTCACACCCAAAAAGTGGGGTGTGGAAGGGGCGTAGGGTACCATGTGGATAGAGTTTTAATTTTTTTTTTATGTTAATCATAAAATTTAAATAAAGTAATTTTAAAAAACTACAATAAAATAATACATTACAACAAAAAAAAATCAATCAATCATCTTCATCTTCCATTGAGTCGAATCTAGGAAGTGTCGAAACATGTTGTACCAAATTAGCTCGAAGGTTTGAACTTATTTGTCTTGACTCGATTAGATTTTGGTTTTGCGTTCTCTCTTCACTACTAATGTTTTCGTTATTTGATGCGGTCTCCTCGCCATAATATTCAACTATTGCACGCCCTTCATCCTCTAAAATCATGTTGTGTAGAATGATGCACGCGTACATCACGTTTCTTATTTGATCTTTTTCATACAATCTACAAGGCATGCTCAAAATGCGCCACTTTTTCTGCAAAACACCAAATGCTCGCTCAACGTTTTTGTGTGACGCCATCTGAACTTTGTTAAACTTTATTCTTTTAGGATCTAGGGTTCTCTCTCTTGAAATGATTTCACAAAAACAGCCCACTCAGGGTAAATTCTTTCAACAAGATAGTACCCATACTTGTATTCGCCATTTACAATAAATGTTCTTTTTGGTCCAACACCATTTATTAGATCATTGAAAAGGGGCGAGTGATGTATAATGTTTATATAGTTATGTAAACCTGCCATACCAAAGAATGAATGCCAGATCCAAAGATCTTGTGATGCAACAGCTTCAAGCATCATAGCCGGCATTCCATGATATCCGCTTGTGAGAGAGCCTGCCATGTAGTCAGACAAAGTTCTCACTTCCATTTCATACAATCTAAATTGCCTATCATCTCGGGGAGACCATGATATTCAGCGTGATGTTCCAAAAGTTGTTGCATATCACTAAACGTCGGTTTTCTCAAGTATCTTTTCATATATAGTTCAATGATATACGCACAAAAATTGTGAAGACTTTCCCTAGCCACTCGTGCCGACATTTTTACATAGTCGTCCATTATGTCGGAACTATTGTCGTAAGCCAATTGTCTTAGGGCGGCCGTGACCTTTTGCCACGTGGTAAATCCGATCTTACCACGCGCATCGGGTCTTTGTTGGAAATAAGGATAATTATCCTCTAAATCCTTTGATATTCTTAAAAATAAAATTTTACTCATACGAAAACGACGCTTAGACATGTTTTCATCAAACGTTGGTTCGGGTGAGAAATAATCTCTTACCAGCAAATCGTTTGCGGTTTCGCGTTCACGAACCATGTACTTCCTCCGTTTGGGTTTGGGTTGGGGTTGGGAAGTCCCCTCATCTGAATCTTCAACAATAGCTTTCACGACCGTCTCCACTGTTGATAATAATATTTCCGCTCCGTCGTCGGATGAGGATGACAAAACAAATCTATCATACGAATCACTTGAACTTGAAGAATCCATTGGAGGTTGATAGTGGGCTTTTGAATTTTTTGATAGTAAAAATGGTAAGTACTATTTGATACATATAGATTATAAATAAAAGAATTTTTTTAAATAGTCGTTGGCCAACGGATAGCGCAACGGTCATATGCCAAACCAATATGTCACACCCCGATTCCCGGTGGGCCCGAATGGGTATAATCGTGATGGTTGGATAACAGTTATCACAATATAATAATATGCAGCGGAAGTATTGGAGTAAAATTATTAAATAAAGCTTGAATATATAAATGAATTACAAGCATTCGATACAAGCCCATAGGCAGGATCTAATAAACAGAGCAGTAGACATCATAGGCCTTAAGCATCAGGAGTTGCAAATTCATTATAGCCGACCCGTATTCCCAGCCTATAATAAGGTTCGGTACCTGTGGTTCAATCTTTTGAAAATACGTCAGCCAAAGCTGGTAAACACAATTAACTACTATCTGGAAAACAGTTTTTCGAAAAGAGTTTTATACATAGAGAAACCCGTAGATGATCTTTTAAATATTTCTTGGGATTTATTCTTGTTACCAGATTTACATACTTGATTAACCCATTAGGACGTCCAGACACGGTACCATTAACCCCCAATCATTTCAATTATCAAGTATAATGGAATAAACTGGATTCTTACATTTTTGCGCAATCATAGGCGACTTACTTATGTAATACCCGCTCCAAGTGGCATAATTGCCATCCCAAGTTTAAAACTAAAATAAGTTAAGAGTATTTACATTTTTGCTAGCTTCCAATCAATAAGATTATAATTTAGCAAAAAGCCGCAAGTCTAAGTTCTATTGACCCAAGTACTATAGTCTGGAATAAACAGATTTATTATCTGTTAGAATGTATACAGGCCAAAGGTAGTCCCTTTAGATATGATCTGATACTTAAGAATAGGTTCGCTAAATTAAGCGTATACCGAATAGAATGTGTTTTAAACCCAACAAGTACTAGGACTTGTATAATATGGGTAAACAAAGTACATTCTGGATTTTGAAGTGAAAATGATAAGGTTAAACCCGTTTCGGTAAACTTATGTAAACTAGTTACGTAAGTCTAACCGTACGTGTATAAGCGATAACGGGTAACCAGATGAGTCATGAACAAGTTCCATATACCAATACACTTTGAACAAGTTATAATATCAATAGGATATCAACTTGTATGCCCGTTAAGGTTTTAAAATCAAACTATGCCTCAAAAGGGCGTTTTGGTCATTCAGCGACGTATAAAAGGAACTTGCGTATAATCTGATGTTACGACCATAAAAATTCTGTGAAAACACTTTATTTATGATATAATATCAGTAGGATATCAAAAATATGTGTGTTTTATAGTTTAAGACCAAACTATGCACCGTAGGGGCATTTTGGTCATTTCACACATAGTTTAAAAGCTTATTTGGGAATCTGAGTTTATATCATGTACCTACTGTAAAAATATTTTATATAAGTTATAAAATCAGTAGATAACAAGTCTTGGTTGGTAAATATGGTTTAAAACCATATTATGCGCCGAAAGGGCGTTTAAGTCATTAAATGACGATATTTACGATCTTGTGTCACACCCTGACTTTTGCGGAAGCGTGATTATGTGTGACTTACTTAAAATCATTGCATCCAATCATAACAACAACTATATGATAAAAACCATAGATGATTATCCATCAAATTAAGTTAAAAACATCACAACATCGTTGTTTGAAACATAGACTCCAAATTTAAGTTTTACAAACCATATGAATTGTTTAGAGTTCCCTAAGGACTCATCAAAAGACTTTAGATAAAATCAGGCTTTGGTAGATGTGTCTCATCCAGGAATAAGACACACTAACTGATGTGTGTAAAATGCAACATATAAATTACATCAAATGAGGCATAAAACTAACCCTTTTTAAGTACTAATATTGGAAAAAGAGTGTTTTTGTCTTCCTTTTGTATTTTCAGGATTAAATGAGCTCAAAAACGCAAAAGAAGCAAAAAGACAGCTAAATCCAACATAAATACAAGAAAAGGAACATTAGTGGACTGCCCGACCCCTCAACGGCACCTTCCAAAGCAAAAAGGAGAAGACAGAAGGCTGAACACGCCCCGTGCTCAGCCAGCACGGGGCCGTGCCCAAGAAGCAGCAGAAAAGACAAATCCATAGAAGCTTCTATTGCCCACCACGGGCCGTGCCCAGCGGACACGGGGGCGTGCCGAAAGTACAGCAGGCGCATTTATTGTAATTGCGAATTACAATTAATGAGGAGAGAGAGTGTCAGACAGGCACGGGGCCGTGCCCAGCGGACACGGGGCCGTGCCCAGCTCTCTGTTCAGCCTATAAATAGGAGTGCTTGGATTCATTTCATCTCATCCCTTGGCACACCACCTCTCTCACACTTCATCCACCACCCACCACCATCACAACACCATCATCCACCACCATCATCCATTGTCCATCGTAGAGTGTGTGAGTCGTCTCGGGATCCAAGATTGATCGTAAGAGTTCTTGACAATCAAGGCCATGTTTGCCTAAGTCTCTTACATCACTTGGTGAAGACAAAGTGTCTAGTATAATACTTTTTATTTCTAATCTTTTGCACTTTTTATTTGGTTTTGTATTAATGACTTTAATAACTAGTTACTTATGTTGAAGGTGATCTTTCCTTATCGTTTGTCCGTGGTGTCTTGGCATTATTTTACTGTCTATATAAAATAAAGGATTTTCACCATTCATATCTCCACGGTCTATATGGAGATATGTTGGCTACCTGGTAGGGGGTTAAGGGAACGGTTTGGTAAAGGTCTTGCCATTGTTCAGCGTTTAGAGGTCCTGCAATGGACCTGGGTCAAATTTAGTAGGACCTCCTTCAATACTTCACGGTATTGGATGGCGGGGGTCCAAACTCTTTGATCCCCTCATAAGTTAACTACTATTAATACTATAACCCGGCTATTTAGGACTGTATCCCTGCTGACTCAGACTACTTAGCCGAGGGTAACGTCACCGCCAAAAGCGGGGCCTACCATAATACTGCATTAATAACTTAATTCATTATCTTCCAATAATCCACCATTTTAGGATTGTATCCCTGCTGACTCAAACTACTGGGGTGAGGGTAACGTCGCCTTCAAAAGAGGGGCCTACTACAATAACTAAGATAATCTCTTAATTATGTGCAAAAGTGCGGAAATAATCAAAGGTTATACTAGATACGAGTCGGAACCAAGTGATTCATCTTGTCTATCTGTTTTTATTTTATTTTTATTTTCAGCATTTTAGTTAGTTTTATTTTTCTTAGTTTAAAACATTTTTCTAAACTTTTATTTTGGTTAGACGTTGAGGATAAACCGGTATTAAAAGCTCTTGTGTCCTTGGACGACCTCGGTATCTTACCAACGCTATACTACACTCAACGATGGGTGCACTTGCCCATATGTGTGTTTAGTGTTAGTGAAATATCGTGTTTTATAAATTTAAAACTTGGCTAAAATAAGTGTTAAAAAGGGCTTAAAATATACACCTAATATATATAACACTTCGCACGCATCAAGTTTTTGGCGCCGCTGCCGGGGACACGAGGATTTTAAGAAAGTTAGGAATCAACGGCCTAATCATTTTTTATTTTTCTTTTTAATTTTTTTTTAGGATTTTCTTAGTTTTTCAGCTTCTGCAGAGCTCAGCACGGGCCGTGCCCGCTGAACACGCCCCGTGCTCAATCATTGGAACTGGCAATCCTGTTTTACATCAGACAGTAAGCTGAACACGGGGCCGTGCCCACTCAACACGCCCCCGTGCCCAAGTTTCAGTTACTGAAAACAGAACCGTTAGATCCCAGCGGTTGGTAATTTCTGACACAAACATGAGTGATAGTAATTATTTTTACTTTCGGCACTCTTATGGTCCGTGGTGTCAATTATGTGGTGGCGAACATGAAGAAGTAAAATGCTACTTCCTAAATTATAGGCCCCACTACATGGACCCACCGACTTCTCACAACCTTAAGAGGGGCGAAAGTAAGAATAAGCACTATTTCTCCCTCGAATGCGCCCAGCCAGAGATTCTAGGGGAAATGCTCCTTGATGAGTTATTTCAACTAGAAAAACTAATTCTGAATTGGTTAAAAGAGCTTAGGAAGGATTTCATTGATCCTCCCCAAGACGATAACCATGAAGAAACGTTGGAACCGCATTCCAACAACCTCGTTGCTCCCGAAAATACCTTCGTTCCTAGCAAAGACTTGGACGATAGTCGTCCCTGTGTCGATTGTTCCGTGAAGGACTCCCCATCGACTTCGTTCGGTGTATACATAGACCTGAGCGATTCGGCATACACCTTCTTTAACGAGAGCCCGGGAAAGGGTTGGACTTGTCCACCTAGAATGAAAATAGGAATTACCCTCACCGACAACCTCTTGCGTTCTCGTCTTAGTCTAGGACAATTAAGGTATCTTAGGCACTTTGGGGTTGTTCCAACCAGTAAGGAACCACCCGATTTCAACGAGATCCTTGAAGCATCAAAACTCCATAAAACAGCCTCCAGACACGGGGCCGTGTCCAGGTCAACACGCCCCCGTGCTCACCAAAAAGATTCGCTGCAGATTTGGTCAGAATACGGACAAAATGTGTCAGGATTTCCTCTGAACACGGGGCCGTGTCCAGTCAACACGGGGCCGTGCCCAGTGCACTGTCGTTTTCTTTAAATGTAGCCTGATTCCTGCTCATTTTGACCACTTCAATTGACAGAGATCCCTGGGATTTTCACTCATACCATCCTAGGTAAGTGCTAAAAGAAGGTTCCAAGGAACCCTCTTGTCCCTTCCACTTTTATTCATTTCCTCCTCTTTCAAAAAAAATTTTCAAAATTTCCTCCATGAAAGCTTGGAAATCTCTTGATTCCAACCCTCTATGTGAAGTTTGTAAGATTATTTGCTAAAGATTCTTGCTTAAAGTTAGTTGTATAACTTTGTTTTAAATTATCTGAGCTTAAAACCCAGATAAAAATCATAAAAATAATTTAAAACTGCAAGATGCTTTAGCCAAAAATCCTGTAGACGAATGGACACGGGGCCGTGCTCAACGAGCACGGGGCCGTGTCCAGGGGCTCTGTTTTGTAAAAATTTAGCTATCTTCGGTTTCCTTCGCAGAAAATGGCAAGCAGAACAAGCGGATCATCTTCAAGAAATAACCGACAAGGGAGGAGATCTTCAACAGCAGAAGACTCTCTTGTAAACTATGTTTACGCTCTAAGAGAGGCTATTGATGAAATGACGGGAGTGGAAGAAGCATTGGTCGACCGTATCAACCATCTTACAGTAGGACTGGAGGGCTGTCTCCATGAAGTAAACCTCTTGCACCAGAGATTGAACCTTCTCGCCTCCCCGCCTTTGGTTCCTATAATAACCCAAAGGGCGTGGAACATGGTGCCCGAAGTTGTCATTCCAGCCGAATGGTACGCCATGCACCAAGAGCTTCCGCGAAGAGTGGTGCAAGGAGTCCCGGTGAATGTTCCCCCTCAACCACCAGCAGCGGAGGAAAATGAAGCCGCATTCTTCCTTCCTAGGGAGATCGAAGAGTGGCTTTAAACAAGGTTTAGGGAAGAATTCGTTCGGCTAAAAGTCCTACTATATCGGGAAACCATTCTCGAAATTTTCTTAAGATAGTAGAACTTATTATGATAACCTCGTGTACCTGCTGACCTATTTAGTTAAGTTTTAGTTTTATTTTAATTTAGTACTATGTATGTTCTCTCTATGATGAAATGAAATGATGGTTTTAAGGTTTGGATGGTTTGTAAGGAATAAAACACACTCATGGTGGTAAAGGATGAAAAAGGGAACGAGAAAAATGATCCCATGCACAAGAACGAGGCAACCCGACATTTCTCACCATTCCAGAAGGTTCAACACGGGCCGTGCCCAACCAACACGGCCCCGTGCTGAACCACCTGCAGTAAAACGCCCAGTTCAGGTAACTGGACACGGGCCGTGTTCACCCAACACGCCCCCGTGTCCAGGCTTCTGCTTCTTTTAATTTAATTCTGTTACTGGCACCTGAACACGGGGCCGTGCCCGGATAACACGGGGCCGTGTTCAGTGCCCAGTAACACAAATTTTTGCTTTTAAACACTATTTTACACATCTAATCAACCTAAAAATGTATTTTTGGGACACATTGAGGACAATGTGTAATTTAAGTGTGGGGGGGATGCTAAAACCTTGAATTTTGCAAGTCCTAAATACAAGCCTTACACAAAACTCTATTGGAACCGCTAATCACCCCAAATTTTTTCAAAAATTTCATTTTTTTTTACTTGTCTAGGTTTAACTCGGGAAATTCAAGTTCTCAAAAAGCTTATATTTTTACAAATTTACAACCGATAGCGTAGTGATAAAAAGAACCAACATAAGAAAATTATGAAAAGGCATAGCAAACTTATTTAAAATTTGATTATATATACTTGATCACATAAAAACCCATTCCCACAAAAGTGAGTTTTGAGCCTTTATTGAGCACACAATTACATATCATTTGACTAAATGCTCATTTTTCGTTTCTTGTGTGAATAGCCGCTTGGTTCTTACAACTCTAGAACTTGCCATGACAATGCATTCCCGGTCCTTATCAACTTAAACCCGAGTAAGTAAATGATGGAGGCATTAGGACTAACCATTTTTATTTCTACACCATTATTTTTCTTTTTCTTTTACCACCTACCCAAAAATCCCCCTAGTTAGCCCCTTTGAGCCTAAACCTTTTCGTTTCATCACCCAAACAAAAACCCTTTTTACCCACCAAAACCTTTTTCTTTTTAACCCTTTATTTTAGTAACAAGTTCGGTTCTTCGTAAAAAAAAAAAAATGATGATGATGAAGCAAAATGAAAATAAACAAACAAGTTAATCAAAAATAACTTAGTTTGAATAAAAGCTTCATCAAAATAAAAAGTTGCAAAAATACGAAAACCGACACTTGTTACGCTTTTAGCCCTTTTTCTACTAACCACTAACCCAACCACCTACCTTTAACCCTAGCCTAACCCTTAACCCACAAAGTCCTCTTGATATTTACAAAGGTATAAAAGTTAAAAAGGAGGAGGATTGATTTCTTGGCAAGCCTATGGTAGGAATAAGTTCCATGCCGCTCTCGAGTGATTCACTAAAAATACACCTTCGGCCGAGTGTGAGTGATTTCCCCGTGAGGTATGTGAACTTGTATATAAATAGAATTTTAAAAAGGCATGTTATGCCCAAATAAGTAATTTCTTTTATGAAAAGTTCTAAATAAATCATTACGAATAGGAGTGTAAATAAATAAAAATAAAACCCCAAAAAGATCTTGGAAATCCCGACACTCTACGACAAGCCCAAAACCTTCTCTTCTACCTATTCCATTTGGGAGTGTAAGCCACATATTAAAGAGTTTTGCTTGAGGACAAGCAAAAGTTCAAGTGTGGGGGTATTTGATGTGTGTAAAATGCAACATATAAATTACATCAAATGAGGCATAAAACTAACCCTTTTTAAGTACTAATATTGGAAAAAGAGTGTTTTTGTCTTCCTTTTGTATTTTCAGGATTAAATGAGCTCAAAAACGCAAAAGAAGCAAAAAGACAGCTAAATCCAACATAAATACAAGAAAAGGAACATTAGTGGACTGCCCGACCCCTCAACGACACCTTCCAAAGCAAAAAGGAGAAGACAGAAGGCTGAACACGCCCCGTGCTCAGCCAGCACGGGGCCGTGCCCAAGAAGCAGCAGAAAAGACAAATCCATAGAAGCTTCTATTGCCCACCACGGGCCGTGCCCAGCGGACACGGGGGCGTGCCGAAAGTACAGCAGGCGCATTTATTGTAATTGCGAATTACAATTAATGAGGAGAGAGAGTGTCAGACAGGCACGGGGCCGTGCCCAGCGGACACGGGGCCGTGCCCAGCTCTCTGTTCAGCCTATAAATAGGAGTGCTTGGATTCATTTCATCTCATCCCTTGGCACACCACCTCTCTCACACTTCATCCACCACCCACCACCATCACAACACCATCATCCACCACCATCATCCATTGTCCATCGTAGAGTGTGTGAGTCGTCTCGGGATCCAAGATTGATCGTAAGAGTTCTTGACAATCAAGGCCATGTTTGCCTAAGTCTCTTACATCACTTGGTGAAGACAAAGTGTCTAGTATAATACTTTTTATTTCTAATCTTTTGCACTTTTTATTTGGTTTTGTATTAATGACTTTAATAACTAGTTACTTATGTTGAAGGTGATCTTTCCTTATCGTTTGTCCGTGGTGTCTTGGCATTATTTTACTGTCTATATAAAATAAAGGATTTTCACCATTCATATCTCCACGGTCTATATGGAGATATGTTGGCTACCTGGTAGGGGGTTAAGGGAACGGTTTGGTAAAGGTCTTGCCATTGTTCAGCGTTTAGAGGTCCTGCAATGGACCTGGGTCAAATTTAGTAGGACCTCCTTCAATACTTCACGGTATTGGATGGCGGGGGTCCAAACTCTTTGATCCCCTCATAAGTTAACTACTATTAATACTATAACCCGGCTATTTAGGACTGTATCCCTGCTGACTCAGACTACTTAGCCGAGGGTAACGTCACCGCCAAAAGCGGGGCCTACCATAATACTGCATTAATAACTTAATTCATTATCTTCCAATAATCCACCCTTTTAGGATTGTATCCCTGCTGACTCAAACTACTGGGGTGAGGGTAACGCCGCCTTCAAAAGAGGGGCCTACTACAATAACTAAGATAATCTCTTAATTATGTGCAAAAGTGCGGAAATAATCAAAGGTTATACTAGATACGAGTCGGAACCAAGTGATTCATCTTGTCTATCTGTTTTTATTTTATTTTTATTTTCAGCATTTTAGTTAGTTTTATTTTTCTTAGTTTAAAACATTTTTCTAAACTTTTATTTTGGTTAGACGTTGAGGATAAACCGGTATTAAAAGCTCTTGTGTCCTTGGACGACCTCGGTATCTTACCAACGCTATACTACACTCAACGATGGGTGCACTTGCCCATATGTGTGTTTAGTGTTAGTGAAATATCGTGTTTTATAAATTTAAAACTTGGCTAAAATAAGTGTTAAAAAGGGCTTAAAATATACACCTAATATATATAACACTTCGCACGCATCACTAACCAAACCCTAAGACAACGGATGACATCCTTTATTCTTAACATAACTTGAAACATCTAACGCCCGCCAGATCCCCTATTAATTCCCTGAAATACATGTAGTTTTAAAACATCAACAAAAGTTGAGCGAGTTCATGTGTTTGTTTGTGTGTATGAATAAAACCTTGTAATCATTGTATGTATGTATTTTTTGTAAATCCCGGTATGAAAGCAAAACAAGGAAACAGATCGATTAATGGTTTGCAAGGCCATTAGCATGCGTGTAATGGCGTAGGAAGGCTCAAACCTAGCAGATTTTGTACCGGGCCTCCGGCTGTAAGACATAGTCACCTCATGGGCCAAACCCCGGTCCACATGGGTGTGGGCTCGCTTCACCCAAATAGATCTATCACTCATGCCCCTCGGTCCTAACACGAGGATTAATGGTCTTAGGAGTGCGCCTACCCATTCACATGATCTACTGTACTTTCCATAGCTAACCATACCAATTGTAATTGTTTGTAATCATTTTGTAACATGTACTTCACCCCCGAAGTTATAAAACAAAACAATTTAAAGAAAAGGGGGACATGAACTCACAGTCTTGCGTCTTCAACCAACGTAACTCAAGCTCCTTCGGTAAACACGACTACCTACAACGTACTATGATCTATTAGATGAGCGGGTCGTGCCTTGACTTAGTATTAATGTCTTTGAGTTACGTTTCTTTTGTGTCCTCGATATTATTCCAAGTTATATAATTATTTGTTAAAATAATTATTATTTTAACCTAAATTATATTTATTAAATTTTGGAATAATTGTTAAAACAATTATTTTAACTTAATATTTCCCAAGTATTTATACTTGTATATCCTTCCCAAGGATGGGTGTATTTGTATTTGTATCCTTACACTTGTATATTTTGCCATGTATTAGAGTCGTATTCCGGTGTGTATTCATACGTACGAGAATACGTATTTTTATTGTATTCATTAAGTATTCTTATACTTAATTTCGTATTAATCTTTCCGGAATATTATCTTTAATAAAAGTCCACCAATATATATTTCCAAAAAATATATATATATTGTAATAAATAATATTTAGAAAAATTATTTATAATTTTTCTTTTGGCAACAATATTTGTATTTTCTCATAAGTTTCAAAAATAATATATTTTCATGCCCAACTTTGAAAATATATATATATAAACTCATTTTTCTCCAAAAATGATATATTTCATATTTATTTGAGAAAATATATCTTTCACCTCAAAAATCTTGTATTTCGTGTTTGTGTAAGAAAATATATACTTCTTAAAAATAATATATCTTCTAAAAATCTCAAAAAAATATATATTCATACATGCCAAAAATAATATATTTTTCCCTTGTAAAAAATATGATATATTTTTGTAGTAATTGTAAAAATCATATTTTCATTTCCTTGGTGTCCAAAATATTATTTACCAAAATATACATTGTGAACAAATTTTCCGAAATATTTTGTAAGTCCTATTCCATAGTTCGGTTTTCACCAATATTTTGTGTACAACTTGTATATTTATTTCTTGGAATTTTGGTAATATTTTGGATTGTAATCCTTGATATTTTTATGTGTTATATTATTTCATGTCCTAAAATAATATAACTAATACACATAATATATAAATAATCACACACATGGTGTCTTCTAAATATATATTTCCTAAATACATATTTAGTCACTTTTATTTATAAAAACCAACCTCCAATAATTATAATTTTTGTAACAAAAATTATGGCAAAGTTTATGAAACAATTTATTGTTGAAAATACACTTGTAAGTGCATGTTTATAAATATTTTCTAAGTGTTTAAATTTTTAGAAAATTTTGCCATAGTTTCCCCTAAAAATGGAGGTTTCCATGCTTTCAAGCATATCATTTTTTTTTGTAAAAATCATCACAATCAATTCACAATCAACAATAAACAACCTTTACTTACCAATTTTGCCAAAAACAAGTGTAATCTAATGCTTCATGAACTTGAATATTTGTAATAATTTGTAGTAACTTACTAGTGTTCTTAGTAAGCCTTGTTACCTTCTAAAGTGTGATTGATTCTTTAAAAACTTCATTTTTAGAGAATATAGATGTTTACAACTTATGATCATGTTTTCTAAAAATATTTCTTTATGAATTCTTCTTGTTACACAAGTGTTTCTACACTTGTTTAACCACTAAAAATAAGGTTTGTTTATGTAAGAACCAAGATTAAATGAAACTTATATCTTTAACTTGGTTTCTTTATAAAAACCATCCATACATCTTTAGATCTATATGATTAACAACTTACTTTGTTCATTATTTTTCAAGAAAACCAGTTGTTTATTCAAGTTCATGCTTCATGTGTGGATGATCTATCATCCTATAACATCTTCATTCTCTCATCTTGCTAGATTATGTTTTTAATCATGATCTAGCAAGATCATATGATGATCAACCTCAAATATATGAACAAATAAAAATCAACAAGCAAATCAACACATAAACAACTTAGTTTCTTCATTATACATGCTTATGTTCAAGTTTACTTCTTGTGATCTTTAGTGTTCTTAAAGATTATGATCATGTTTCTCCTTTTAACCACTTAAAATAGAAGTAAAATAGCAAGATCAAGATTCTTACCACTAGCACAAGGCTAGGGATGATCAAGTGTAGAAATCAAGTGGATAAAAGCAAATAAGAGAGGTCCTTCGACTTCCAGAAGCTCCTAGCTTCTTTGTATGATCTCTAACACCTTTGTATGAGCTTGGATTGTATGAGGAAGATTGAATGAAGGTGGATATGTGTGGGGTAATGTTCGACCGAGAGCTCCAATGGGAAGAAGGAGAGCTTGTGTGTGTTTTGAGTGTGTGTGAAATGAAACCATGATCTTACATGTCTTACTTATAACCAAATTCAAGTGTTAACCCTTGGTTACTATGTTTAGTAAAGCACATGCATATCCATTTTAATATTGAAATAAAATTAACCAAATGGGTCCCTTGTTGGGGCCGTAGACATGGGGGGGGGGTAGTAGATTAGGCTTGAATCAAGTTAGTTAGTTTAAGGTTAAATTGTAAGTATCTAGTTAGTTATATTAGTTACTAGATATTTAGGAGGTGTTATGATGTTCGGGGATCATAACTAGCTTGGTAATGTTAAAACAGTGCTTCTAGTGTAAATTTGGTGTTTCGGGTAGTGTCCAGTTGTTCGGTTGGTTACTGGTTTGTTAAGGTGCTAAACTTGCAGTTTAGTGTGCTTTATGTACCCTTTTGTGACACTTTTGATTCCCGACACTTAGGAAAGCATTCAGGACCATTTAACCATATTTCTGCATAAAATTAGATTGTTAAAATGCTGATTAGTGCTGAGTTTTGCTGAATTCAGCACTTTGGGTGAGTTTTAAGCACTTTCCGGCACTTAAACTATCACTAGAAAGGCAGTTTTGTGATCCTTACTTTCCTACACACTATAGTAGTGTAGTACTTAGTTTCTGGCTCATTCTGTTACTCAATATACTGTCTGTCTATGTGTTGAGTTCTGTCAGCATTTTCCAGATTTATCTGATAACTGTGCTAACTGTGTTTCGTGCATCATTTGAGTCATACAAGCTCTTATGCAATAATGACATATCATTTGCAATATGTGATGCACATGTATGTATATGAAAATAATCAGTAAGCAGTTAATTGTAATTCAGCACAATCATTAAGCACTAATCAGGGTTTAATTAATTGTACCGATACCTGAATTTTGACAGTTGTCACATTCCCTGGTAATGTCACTTAACAACGGTTATCACTTGAAAATCCAGATAAAAGTTCTTATATTTCTTTCATTGAAATTCTGATTTCTGCATATAAAGAGTTGACTTTCGCGTTTCCACTTTCCCTAAAGGTCATCATACCATGAGGATTTCTTTCATCATAGCAAATATTGATCTATTTTATTTCTTGGTAAATCCACACATTACACATGCACTGTTTGTTGCACATGTGGTTCGTCTGATTCTAATTTGTTGTTTTATTTAAAACTCGAATATCATTCCGCTTTTGCACCGTGAACCGCATTATTACAAAACAATGACCCTTTGATATCGAGTCAATAAATTTCTTAAGAAACTCAATTTCCTTTGGCATACATAGTTTTTGTTGTGACCATGCCCGAACTTTCTTATTAATACATGAACTTGTTTTGTTCAAAGCAAAATCAACTATTTGAACTTTCTCACATTACATATTCATTTCAAGATCCCATATGATGGATGGAAGCTATCATATTCAAAATAGTCCCAACAAGCACTTCATTTGTTTGGAACCATAATAGGCTTGTTTAAATCTTCGACTTCATTAAATCATTTATTTAATTACGATCACCTTGTACTGACGTTTTCACAAAAATTTAAAACTTGCACTAATCTCGTTTCTATATATATCATATATGGATTTAATTATTTATATAAGTCATCTTAACACAAATCGTGTGCTAAGATAATGTTACACAAATTTTTTTCATATTTCAGTGTATCTCTTAATGATTATTACAACATCAATCTAGCCTTTCGTGATAATTATTGCTTTAACATCTTCAATCGAAAAACATTATATAAAATTAATTATATATGGAAACTTACATAAGTGATTACCTAATTTACAAAATAGTATTACTATATTAAACCATTGAAGTAAAGAATTTATATATATATTTATATATAAAATTTATGTTGAAGTATACTCTTATTTAAAGTTTACGTTCAGTTATTTATTATTGATAATTAATATTAGTTTATTTATTAATAATAGATTAATAATAGAAATATTAATATTATTTTTAAGTACTAGGGTTATTGTCAGGGGTAGGTATTGAATAGCCTAGCCTTAGTTAGGCATGGACTGGCCACCTATGCTTAAATAAGGCAGCACTAACCAATATCCACTATGATAATGACTAGTTAATATATATAAATTTAGTCATCATACTTATTTAGTAAATTTTAATTATATATAAAAATATTTTACTTTGTACTGTAAGGAGAAGACATATTTTCATAAAACAATACAAGAATTAGAAGGATGAATAAAATTATATAAATAATTTTCTATTACATATTTTGTGGTAACTATGTACCGTAACGCTTTGGTAAGAAAGTAACCATATAAGAATAATATGGTAATCATCAACTACGTTGGGTTAGGAAAACATTGTAATATATAGGAATAATTCCCGTTTTTACTTATTTTCAATAATTGTAAATATATTCACAACGTTATATGGTTTCAAAATAAAATAAAATCGACCCATTAAGTGTTATATATTTACAAAATATTTTACAAATATTTTTGTACAATAAATATTTTTACACCTTTAATTTTCATTCAACATTATAAATAATAGTGATTTCTTTTACAAAATAATAAATACTAAAATATTTTGTAATGTAATAAACTTCATTGCGGTGTTTTATAGTAAATATAAGTTATTTTACATAGTATAGTAAAATATTAAAATAATATTTATTTAAAAGTGGTGACCATTTACATATAGTAAAAATGTGTAACAAATAATAATATTACATAGTATTTATATTTGATATGTAAGATACGATTCAGATATGGACACAAATAATATATTACATTTGCTTTACAAATATAATAATGGTTATTCATACCAAAACAACTTATTTTATTATATTTCAATCTCTAGGATATAGTATGAAAAATATGGTCACTAAAAGTGTACTATTACATTGTTTCACAATTAAAATAACTTGAAACTCTAAACAATGATACACTAACTCTATTGTCTTTTGGTATATCTTTGCAATCCACTCATCTCAACACTTTGATTTTCTCATATCATAATTTAATATTTGACAAATCATTTTCATGCCTTTATTTCATTTGGAACCTGTCAATTCTAAATCTTCCTCGGTTGCCAATCAAAGTAAGCTTTCTTTTGACAAAGAATTTTATCTAAAAATCCTTCACATTTATTTTAAATATCTATTGATCATATATCTTTTGGCTTGAACCTAGTCACTTGGAAATTATATCATTTCATTCATTTGTCATCGATTTCTTGAACTAATTTAGTTGAACCATTGAATCCTACTTATGGTACAACTCGTATTCACAAAATTTGATATTTTAATTCTGTACCATCTATCTTAATATTATTTTATTAACTAAAATGTGACATAAGTCTAAAAGAAATATCATAACCCAAAATACACTTGGGAGCTGGAATCTGAGATGAAGAAAAAAAGTATTCCTACTTATTCCAGTAAATCTCGAGGACGAGATTTTTATTAAGGTGGGGAGAATGTAACAACCCTCATTAAAAGTCCTATTTATTTTATTATTTTATCCAATAGGAAACCCTAATTGAGACACCCAAGTGATTCTACACAAACCCTAAAATTTTCAGAACAATCAGAATCAGGATCAGGGCCCCTAAAACTCAGGGGGGTATTCCCTACTCGACGATTATCTATATAAAATACTGTCAAAATCGAATTTAATCGTTCCGTCGACTCAGCAAGCCTACACACACACGTGGCAAGTCTATAGTGAAAAGGTGTCCCTTACGGACCGTAAGGGATAAGTCTTACGGTCCGTAAGCCTGTCAATTTTCGTGTATAAATAGCAGACATTGGGACTTGAATTCTGGCGATTGAACGACGATAAAATTCAAATTGTACGCAGAGATATCGTCCAAATACTCTAAAAACACACAAAATCACTAATTAGTATAGCGGGGTGCTGCTACGATACAGGGTATTAACTCGATCGCTGCTACGATTCAATGTCCGATCGATGGAAACTATCCGATGGATGTTTAAGCGCTATCCTTTGTCATTAGTCGTGAATCCGATAGGATGTTTGAGTACCACCCGAACTCGGGGAATACTCTGTCATTCGTTGTGAATCTGATGGATGTTTAAGTGATTGCACTTTGTCATTCGTTGTGAGGGTTTTAATCTCGTGAGTTATCGTAAATGCTGTATTAGTTACTTACCTAGTTCGTGTGCACTAGGTTACAAGGCTAATCAATAGGCTAAGCTCTGCCTGTATAATCTGCAATATATCAAGGCTTATCTGTAGATTAAACTTTGCCCGTATGAATCTGCATGCTTATAATGTGAGTCATTCGCTTAATTTGGTTCGTTTTCGCGACCGTTTGAGTTTCGTCGTAATTTAACAAACAACGCGACCGTACGACCAAACGAGCCGACATCCGAGAGTTTTCTGAGCACATTTTAAGTCCTCTAAACTCTATTGACCTTGTAGAGCCTTGAAAATGGCTTAACGGGGGTCAAAAGGGCCTGAAATGAGCTCAAACCATGTGCAGGGACCTGAACTGTAATTATATGAAACTTTGTTGATCTGTTGAGCCCACACGGGCCGCGTAAGCCCATCCCATATGCTTACGTGGGCCGCCTGAATAGCCCGGTGACCAGAAAATGAATTTCAGCATTCTGTTTGATCTTTGGATGCTGTTTATGCAATTTTTTGGTGTGTTGAGCAAGTTTAAGTGTTCTACAAGGTCTCTAATCAGTTCCTAACACATGTATGGCTATGATTTAATCCTTGATGGCCACACAAACACATGGAATGATCTTGTTCATCATGCTCTAGTATAAATAGCATGCCAAACTTCCTCATTCCTTGCTCATTCCTCTCTTATCTCTTCTCTAATTTGATTTGGGAGCTTTCTCAAGTGATTGGAACTTCCTCTCTAGTTTTCTTATATTATTTCTTTAAGCTTTGGACTCTTGTATGTATTCTTTCAATCTTGTTCTTTATATTAGTGCAGAAAGTCAAACAGTTTGGCCAACAGTTTGACTTTCGGTTTTGACCATCAATTGGTCAAGTCAAAGTTCAATTGAACTTTGCAACGTGATTGTAATCACGATGGTTATAATCCTTAGCGATTATACCTACTGATTACCACGTTAACTAGGCGTAGTGACGAGTCAAAGTTCCGGTCAAAATGCGTTTTAGCACGCATTTTGCAACGAAGCTACTTTTAGGTATCAAAACACTTTGTTTTGATACCAAATCAGTTTTATAAGTAGGTTAAACATGTTTTGACATGTTTAACTCGTCACTATTAGTTTAGCGCTTGTTTAGGGTCGTAAGTTAAGTGGTCTAAACAACCGCTTAGACTTTCGAACCCGACCCGTTTGGTCGATCATTAGGATCCGACCAAGCTTGTTTAGTGATCATAGTTACATAGGGAATAACCTCTGAGGTTATACCTTATGATCACATAGGATTGGTTAGTCATTTGCTAGTTAGCTTGTATGCCCATAGAAAATGACCAAAACGCCCTTTTGAAGAAATAATCCATATCTTGCATATGTGAACGTATTTTTGACATCTAATCTGATTTAGTAACATGTTTAGGTATAATTGGGCATGTAAGACTTGACATAGCACATAGTTAATCATCCGAACATAGTTTTACGCAAACGACGCATTATAGTGGCTTATACTACCATAATGGGTCGAAACGGGTCAAAAGCACTTAGGTAGACTTCCAAATCAGAATGTTAGCTCTATTAAATCATACCATATGAGTTCAATTTCTCATTTGATTTATAGAACATCATTCTATCCTATCTCTCGATTTAGGTTCCGATTATTAACATAGTTACCTATATTAGGTGCCGGTTGATTCGTGATCCTTGGAGCCTTATTTGGTCTTATTCTCAAAACTATTAGGCAATCCCAAGTGAGTACATAGTTCCCCTCTTTTACCGCTTTCAAATACTTTTGGGTGATACACATGTGCATGCTTGTTACTTTCATGTTTTCATTGCTTTTATGACATAAACATGCTAGTTTCACCTAGTACACATATAGTACATGTTTTCAATTGTGTTTTGCTATGCATGTTTACTTAGCATGCTAGCACATTGATTTCATAAACATTTTTGCTATGTATGTTTACTTAGCATACTAGCACATTGATTTCATGAACATTTCTACTATGTATGTTTACTTAGCATACGTAGTACATGGTTTTCACATGCTTACATTGGTTATGACATTTGGTGTGTTTAATTGGAACAATAATACATTCATTAACATTAGCTACGCCGCTCGGTAGTATGTAATGGTACCATAGGAATTGACAACTCCCGTTTCCGACTTCCTAGGTTTGTTTGGAAGTTGGAAATGACAGAATCCGATATACATAACTTAGATGAACCTTTAATTTGTTTTAAGGTTTGTCGCCACAGTCGCAAGGCTTGAATGTATGCGAATAAACAATACTGCATAAATGTTTGTAATCATAAAGCATTGTTTTCTGCAAAACATAACATTTGATTTAATCTTGGATTTATTCAAAAGCATTGTTTTGTACATTTTCCTAGGGGGTTGAGTAACTACTAGTTATTCACCGTACATAACATTGATTATCACATTAACATTTTCACGTAGTTAAGTAGATACTTTCTACTTGCTATGCTTTACATTTGTTTATACATGATACATTTCACACATGACATTGAACATGGTTTATACATAAACATTTTTTTGACATTGAACAAGACATTTTGGTTGGTTATTGATAAGTGACTTATGTTACGGGGCTATGTGTTATATGATAAAAGCATGGTGGATACGCCGCTGGTACTTCCTATATATAAGTGATTTTATTGTATTATACATTGTTGCGTTATCTAAGCCACTTGACAAAGACATGAAACATTTTTTCACAAGGACACAGCATTTTTATACAAAGTAAACATTTTATACAAATTCACTTTTACTTGGTTATTCATTTAACCATGCATATTTCTTTTATATCATTTGACCTTCATATCGATTTTCACATGATTTCATAACACAAAACAATTTACAAGGTTCACGACTACTTTTTGTTAAACCCTTCTTTAAACTACAAGTCATGAATCTTGCATAAACAAAACCTATGTATCTCACAGGCATTTTTATGCTGACGTACCTATTTTCGCATGTGTTTCAGGTGCTAATGCATGATGATGCTTGTGCTACACTTAGGCGGACTTGGGCCTTAGTGACTTAAAAGACAATTATTATGTTATGTTTTATTTAAATTCCAAGACAATGTAAACATTAATCTTAATAATACAAAAGTTTAATTACCATGGTTGTTGAAACAATAATTCTGTCGCATCACTCCCCGACGTTTCCACCGCGGTTTGTTGTTTTACGCGGTCGGGGTGTGACGTGTGCGTGACTACACATATTTTTATAATGAAATTACACACGATTTGGTTTTAAATTTATAAAAGTGATTATTACTTTTACATCAAAACACACACGAAAGAGGCAAGTGTACCCCGTTATATATGTAGTACAGTATCAGTAAGAACCAAGTATTGATCCAAGGAAATGGGCGGAGAAATAATACTAGACCGTTGTCACTAAACTACCGGTAAAAACATAAGTTGTTTGATTTTTAATAAACTAAAGTAAGCATAAACAACTAATTATAAAAACATAATAGATTTCAAATATGAAAATAGATAAATAGCCTTGCTTAATACACAACCAAAGCATGTCAAGTAAGTCGGTTTTGGCACTAGAAGCATTTGATCAATTCTCCAATTTTGAAACAATTAGTATCCCTTTCGGGAATCCTAACATGACAATCATTCAGAAAGTTAAAACGATAAACACACTTTAACCACCTAAAATTGTTCTTTAACGTGCAATTGATAAATGTCCATGAAAATCTCTTAAAAATAAGTTAGTCATCCATTAGGAGTTTTCTAACCTCACTTAAACAAGGAAAGCAACACCGATAAACATAATGCAACCACCGAGACAAGCATAAACTAAATTAAATCACAACCTAGTTCATTTTTCAAATCTTACACATAAATTCACCAAGATAGCAATTTTGGCCTAAACTACTAACTAAGCTAACAAATCATGGCAAGAATTTATAACGACACCATTTAACCCGTTAAGGTCCTTACGTGATGGCAAGCTTTCTTGATTAACAATAATTACATTTTATTAAACCACTAACCATTTCTAGTATCATGATGCACACATTTTAACCAAGCTAAACTAGTTAACCAAGTTTAAAGTTTACTAATACAAGATTAATTAAGCTTCGTTTTTCAACTATCTTAACTAACCAAATACCAATCATCCAACACAATTACTTATAATCAAGAAATCAATATCAATAACAAGGTTGCAAACTAATCATCAAAGATTAACATAGAAAATACTTCCAAGTGTCATTACAAACAAAGAGTAACATACTAATGGCTATAATCAAGCAAGGGATTGTTGTGTTTTTGCCCAAAGACTACAATAATACATAAACATTAATCTAAATGCTTGAAAGATTAACAAAATCATGGAAAGATTAGAAAACCAAACCATAAACAAGCATAAGATTAAGAATCTGGAAGATAACGAAGCTAATCGGCACAATGTGGCTTGAATCCGGGTGAAAGTAGAAGCCTCCGGAGCCTGAAAATCGCCAGAATCGCTTCCAAAATGTCCAGAGTTACGAGCATAATATTTCTGCAAGTTTTTATATAATTTCGATCTCGCACGGTCGTGCATCCTGTTGTGACACCTGGGTCACTGTGACCATCAAACAAATGCCAAGCCAATGAAATATTGTATTTCATACTTGGGATCTGTATAAATATGTGTATCTTTTGCACATATCAATTCTTGTTCAATTTCAAGCTCTAAATCGCTTTCTGGAAGGTTATATGCGCACTGATGCGTAAATATAAACGGTTTAATGCAACGAACACTCCGGAATAGTGAAATAGGCTTAACATACCTTAAATAACCTTTAAATAACTTAGAAATAAGTTTTGAAGGCTTTGGTATGGCAAAAACAAGTTAATTCGCCTACAGGGACTAAAATTGACAAACTGCGAAAGTATGCCAATTTGAACTGTAACAGACATTTTGGAACAAGACCATAAGTTAAACATACCCTAAATATCCTTTACATAGCTTAGAAATAGGCTTTGAGGGGTTCGGTGTGCTAAAATAAACTTTTGGGTCATTCAGGGACTAAAAGCGTCAAAAAGTGCATAAGTTTGCTCTTTCGCGCATAACTTACGTTCTGAATACATCCGGACATCAAAAAATTTATGTAAGCACTAAAATATTTTATTTTAGTGTTTGGAATAAGAAAAATCTATTCGTCGCGTCATTTAGATCGTTTTTCGCGCTTATGCGCATTCCGTCGTAATTAAGCGAACATCGCGATTGTACGGCCAAACGAACCGACATCCGAGATATTTTTGAGCACATTTTAAGTTCCCTATACTTTAACTTCATTTTAGAGCTTTGAAATGGTGTTAACGGGGCTTAAACGTGTCAAAAATGCATCAAATAGCAAGTTTGGAGCTTCAGGGGCCTGTTCTGCCATTTTTCAAACTTTCTGGTCTGCAAGGTCCTTGCGCACCTCAAGGTTTTTAGTGTTACGGTGCGCAAGCAGGGTTCAGATGCAGAAACTTGTTTTTAACAGCCTGTTTCCAGCCTTTAAACCCTCCAAAGGCCAATGCCACTTGTCAATAACTTGTGGTGGGGGCAAAATGAGCTACCATAACATTCCAACACTTGTACGGATGAGATTCGATCACGTTATTCGAGGAACGATCCTAACGGTGGTCCATTTACTATAAATACCCATCCATACCCATTGCAAAACCCACTTGAAATCTGAGTTTTTCTCTAAGTGGTTGTGTTTATACACTTCCTACCTGAGAATACTTGGAAATCAATCTTGCGGGGACCCTTTGTAAGTGTTCCTTCGTTCTTTTATTGCTTTTCGAGTCCGAAAGTCAAACTTTGTTTCACTTTCTGCATTGACCAGTTTATGGTCGATGCGAAGTTCGTGTGAACTTCATAACGTGAGCGTAATCACGATGGTCATAGTCCCTAGAGACTATACC
Source organism: Helianthus tuberosus (assembly GCA_030545235.1). NCBI lineage: Eukaryota > Viridiplantae > Streptophyta > Magnoliopsida > Asterales > Asteraceae > Helianthus > Helianthus tuberosus. The sequence continues at coordinate 68,722,223 of CM060445.1, read as the reverse complement.
TACTGATTACCACGTTATCTAGGCTCAGTGACGAGTCGTAGTTTCGGCCAAAATGCGCATTCTTGTGTATTTTGTAACCAAACTACGCTTAGGTATCAAAACCGTTTGTTTTGATACCAAACCTGTTTTCTAAACTTAGTTAAGCATGTTTTAACATGCTTAGCTCATCACTTTTAGTTTAGTGCTTATATAGGGTCGTACGGTAAGCGATCTAAACAATCGCTTATACTTTCGAACCCGACCCGTTCGGTCGATCATTAGGATCCAACCAAACACATTAGGTGACCATAGTATATAGGGAATAACCTTCCGAGGTTATACCTTATAGTCGCTTCGTTTAAGTAGTTGTATGATAGGTAGTTTATATGCCTTAGGTAAATTACCAAAATGCCCTTTTGACGCCAAAATTCATTTTAAGCATATGTAACATAACTTTTGGTATCTAAACTGATTTGGTAACAATATTAGACATGTTAAGGCATATTTTACTTATCATAGGACTAGTTAGGCGGTCCGAACGCGTTTCACGCGAACGACGCGTTAAAGTAGCATAAGCTACCTAAACGGGTCGTAATGGGTCGTAAGCACTTAGGTTAGGTTTCATTTTAGTATGTGGGCTTTGTTAAACCATACTACATGAGTTCCCATACTCATTTGGTTTACGATCCCTCATTCTATCCAATCCTCCGATTTAGGTCCGGTTTATTAACATAGTTACCTATATTAGGTGCCGTTTGATTCCGTGATCTCTAGCATTGCTTGGTGGTTATCTTAGGACTTCTGAGCAATCTCAAGTGAGTACATAGAACCCCATCTTTTAAATGTTTTCAAGGTGTTTATGTGAGTACATAGACCCCTCTTTTACTGTTTTCAAACTGTTTTGGGGTGAAACACATGTGCCTACTTGTTACTTTCATGCTTTCCTGTTTTCACATCATATACTTGCTATGTTTATTAGTACATTTATAGTACATGATTTCAATACATTTTATGCTATGTATGCCCATTGTGTGCATACTTAGTACATCACTTTACAATACATTTTATGCTATGTATGCCCATTGTGTGCATACTTAGTACATCACTTTACAATACATTTTATGCTATGTATGCCCATTGTGTGCATACTTAGTACATCACTTTACAATACATTTCATGCTATGTACGCCCATTGTGTGCATACTTAGTACATTGTTTTACATTACACTTATGCTATGTATGTCCATTACGTGCATACTTAGTACATTGTTTTACATTGCATTTCTGTTGCATATGCTCATCCAGCATATGAACACATTATACTACATTTTGAACCGTTGTAACCATTTGACTATGTGAACCGTCGTAACCCTTTGATTATATGAACCGTTTGTAACTATTGAACCGTGTGAACCAGTTGTATCTGTTGACATGATTTACATTTGACAATAGACATTTGACTATACATAAACATTTCTACAATTGTTAAACATTTCATCTTGATGGTTTGGTTTGAGTAAGTGATTTAAGTAACGAGGCGTATGTAATATGATACAAGCACGGTGGATACGCCGCTGGTACTTCCTATATATAAGTGTTTGTATGGTATCACATATTGTAGCGTTATTTGAATCATTTCAATTTGAGACATATAACATTTTATACAAATAACATACTTTTCACAAGACATTGATTTACAAACAACTTATCTTATACAAACTCATTTTACATGGTTATTCATTTAACCACACATTATTCTCTTATTTATACATATCATCTGATCTTATCGTTTTTCAAATGATTTACAAGACAAAGCAAATTACAAGGTTCATGACTAAACATTTCTCAAACATAAGTCATGAATTCTGTTTTCACAAAACCTATGTATCTCACAGGCATTTTTATGCTGATGTACCTATTTTCACATGTGTTTTCAGGAGTTGATGCATAGGACTTATCGAGACACACTTAGGAGGACCTATGCCTTAGTGACTTAAAACGAAGCAAGAACTAGTTATTTTATGTTATGTAACTCTTTGGTTTGATAAATAAAATATAACTTTAATTGCCATGGATTTGAAACAATTAATTCTGTTACAACACTCCCCGACGTTTCCGCCACGTTTTGTTGTTTTACGTGGTCGGGGTGTGACAGAAAAGTTGGTATCAGAGCCAATGGTTATAGGGAATTAGGTTATTAGTAATGCTTTGACCTAGACTATAACCTTCCTAGGACCCTAACGCGAGTTTACTTGCGTTTAGTCATAAAACAATACCGTCACCTATCCTTAGGCGACGACCACAACAAGAACATAAATTTCAAAACCGCTTTGAAAACTAATCATCTGTTCTAGGATGATTGATTACTAGGTTTTGAACCCTCTGTTATGAGGTTTTGAACCCCTTTGAATTTTCAAAACTCTCGTCAAAGTTTTGGGTCCTAAATAGTGTGAACACGTGCAAACTGGAAGAGTGAACGCCTGTACCCTGGGTTTTCTGTCTAAGGCTAGAGTGTTCGTACAAATCCACTTAATCAGACCAGTCACTCTTACCTGGGAACTCTTGGGGTGAGTGTCCACTTATAGGCGAGCATGTCTTCGCGATACACTATGAGGATCTATTTGCTTTGATTCAGCCTTTGTGTTGTTTGTTTGCTTCGTGGTTCAAACAAATGACCATCAACCATGATTATGGTCGGTAATTGTAACATCCTATTCTTACCCAATGCCATTTCATTTGTTTTCTTTCTTGTTTCTCTTTTAGAATGCCTCCTCGATGCGAAAACCAGATACCGACTGCCGAACTGGCAGAAATCATTGCGCAGCAAATGACTGCTCAATTCCCAAACCTCTTTGCTCAATGGAACCAAGCCAACAACAACAAAAATGGTCCATGCAATTTCAAGAGTTTTAACTCGGCTAAACCACTCAAGTTTAGTGGTTCTGAGGGAGCGACTGGGCTTCTTCAATGGTTCGAGAGCATTGAGAATACTTTCCGCCACGTACAGTGTCCTGACAATTGCAAGGTTGAGTTTTCTTAGAGTGTGTTCCAGAAGAGGGCCCTTACGTGGTGGAACGGGGTTATGAGAGATCGTGGTGCAGAAGTTGCTCTAGCACAGACATGGGCTGAACTTAGGGCCCTTATGATGAAGGAATTCTGTCCTCGTCATGAGATCAGGGCCTTGGAAAGGGAATTTGACGATCTTACGCAAGATAGCGGTGAGCATCGAGCCTACACGGACCGTTATGAGGAGTTAAGTCTGTTATGCCCAAACATGGTCACGCCTTTGGATAAGGCAATCGAAAAGTAAATTGATGGCCTCCCTGACTCAATACAAGACATTGTGAGTGGTAGCAACCCTACTACAGTTAGACAGGCCATTGAGCTATCTGCAACCTTGACTGAATCAAAGATCAGGAAAGGTAAACTTTTCCGAAAAGGTGACAAGAAACCGGTCGAGGAATCGAACCCAATCGAGGAATCAAAGACCATGGATGAGCAGACTGGATCCCCTAAGAAGTCAAAGAAGCGAAAGGCTTCTCAGAACTGTGACAACTGCCACTTTCGGGTAATTTAAGTACATTTAAAGCAATGATTTACACTATACAAGTATGTGTTTTGAATATTCGAACTGCATGATTACATGATATACATCTTATAACACTCAAGGAATATTCATTTATGATGCACATTATTAATTTTTATTGGTTACATTTGAAATAGTGTAAACAATGCATCGAAACAACTAGAGTAGTACCTAGTAAACTAGTGTGCTGACGAGAACTCAGGATCCGCATAAACCATCTAAATTACATCTTTAGGACTTAGACGAAAGTCCAACATCAAAAATACCTTAAACCCTATATGGGAATAAAAGGGTTTGGTTTAATATATTACCAATGTCCGGTAGCACCAAAAACTGCCCGAAAACTGCCGAAAAGCACTAAAAGCGACGATTTCAACACTTTTCCGTAGAGATTCTGCAGAAATCAGCTTTCTAATATTTTTACGACATGTAAAAATGTTATTTAACATAGAATTCATGTGAATAAACATTCGGGTATCATCCGAACAAATAACTACATCAATTCACACAAGTTACACAACTTAGCGTTCAAATAACGTCTAACCGAAACAATTCGAAACGAATATCCGAACAATGTCGGATCTTTTTTTTAGTGACCATCTAATATTATATAGATCATATTAGACTAGTAATGGTCACTTAACACCTTCTAATCACTTAAAAGCTTAAACATCAAAGCTTTTCCTAAACAACTTCCTAATAAAAACTAACATTTTTTTTACTAAGTAAAACAAGAAGCAAACAAGGGCACCCCCCCCCCCCCCATTCACGGTCATAAGTCCCTTGTGGGATCTTTTTTTTTCACCTTTGTTCCCAAATAATATCTAGATATTTCATGCTTAATCAAGTGGTGTTGCAAGTGGTGATGTTGGTGAATTATTAACAACATGAGAACTTACTTTCACTTAACCATTTCAAGACCATTTTACACCTTATTTTTAACACACAAAAGCTCTCATCATCTTGATCCATTTTACCAAGAACACCTTCAAAAACCTATTTAAATTCTATCACATCTTGGTGATCAACATGGAGTTTCATGGAGCTTAAAGTGATCTAAAGCATTTGCAAGTTAAAGGAAGTATATTCATCCATTCAAGAACCTTCAATCATCAAGATCATCATCTTCTTAGTTCTTAATCATCTTCTAAGATCATCCCTAGCCAAGTGCTAGAAGTAAGCTTCAAGATCTATTTTTTTTCATACTTATATTATGTTTATGATTGTTATTATAACTAATAAATAACTAAATAATCATACATAATAAACATGAAAAATACAAAGAAGCAAAATTAATAATCATGATATATTTATGTTGGTTTATGTTGTGATCTAAGACTTGTTATTTGCATATTTGATCTTGTTATGATGATTATGATATAAATAATTTGTTAGATGATGTTTTAAAAATATGATCTAACAATTATACATGAATATGTTAAAGGGTTTTTGTTAAGCTTAAAAGATAAATGGATGATCATAATATATTGTGTAGTTAATTTATTTAAGGTTTTTATTTAAAAACAAGACTTTTACAAGATTATAAAAAGTAACATACAACATGAGATTTTTATAAAAGTTGTTAAAACAAGAAGTAAACTTGGTTTTTGAACTAGTTAGCATATGTTATGATCATGTCCAAAACCCTACATGATTTGGAGATCATTTTGATAAGTTTATGTTATAAAAATCTCATATGTTTTAGTTAAGATGTTATGAGTAAATTGATGGTGATTTTGAAAAAAAATGATATGTTTAGTAAACATGGCTAAATGATTAATACAAAGGTTATATGGCCAATTTTTCTTAAAAACTTTATGTTACAAGAACCAACGTTTTTGGTTAAATCTTTACAAGACTAGAAAGTTTTTAAAGAAAGGTTTTTATAAAAGAAAAGACAAGATAAATATATATTTTTGAGAAAATATATATTTGGTCACTGTCACACCCCGACCACGTGGAACATACAAAACGTGGCGGAAACATCGGGGAGTGTTGTAACAGAATTAATGTTTCAAATCCATGGCAATTGAAATTTCGTTTTATTCATTAGAAGTGTTACAATGTCTTAATAAACAAGGAAATACAACATAATTAACTAGTCTGCATCTTTTATTGTCACTAAGGCCCATGTCCGCCTAAGTGTATCTTGATCAATCCTATGCTTCATTTCCTGAAAAACACATGTGAAAATATGGTACGTCAGCATAAAAATGCCGGTGAGATACATAGGTTTTGTGAAAATAGGTTTCATGACTTATGTTTGAGAAAATGTTTAGTCATGAACCTTGTTATTTGCTTTGTCTTTAAATCATTTGAAAAACGATAAGATCAGATGATAAGTATAAATAAATGTAAGGTTAAATGGATAACCAAGTAAAATGTGTTTGTATAAGATAAGTTGTTTATAAATCAATGTCTTGTGAAAAGTATGTTATTTGTATGAAATGTTCTATGTCTCAAACTGAAATGATTCAAATAACGCTATGACATGTAATACCATACAACCACTTATATATAGGAAGTACCAGCGGCGTATCCACCATGCTTGTATCATATTACACACGCATCGTTACTTAATCACTTTATCAAACCAAACCAATCAATGTAAGATGTCTATGTCAAATGTTTATGTCAAAATGTCTATGTCAAAATGTCATGTATGGCTAGTGAAATGTCTCAACTAAACCATATGCACAAAAGCAAAGTATTGAAGTAAAACTTGGTTTAAATCAATATTATGTCTTGTGTAAATGCATGATCAAATGTCAATCATGTTAAAATGTCTATGTTTAAACCAATAGTCAATAGTCCTTGTATAAATCATGTCAAATGTTTATAGTCCAAAAGTAGTCAAGTAATGTATAACCAAAATGATATGTATGGTAAGTAAAATTTAGACTACTTAAACCATAAGTAAAAATGTACAAAACAAAGTATTGAAGTAAAACTTGGTTTAAATCAAAGTTATGTTTTGTAAGATATATGCATGCTATACTGAATATGAACATTTATGAGGTAAGTTAACGCATACATTCAAGCCTTGAGACAGTCGGATAACCCTTTCAGTCAAGGTTATCAAAAGAATTGTATTCGGATTCAGTCATTCCTTACATCCAAACAAACCCGGGATGTCAGGAATGGGATTTGTCAAGTCCTATGGTACCACTACCTACTACCGAGCGGCGTAGCAAATGTTAATGAACGTAATAAAGACCCGTTTGTGCAAACCAAATGTCATAGTAGTTGTATACATGTCATATGAAAACAATGTACTAAGTATGCTAAGTTAACATACAAAGTAGAAAAGTCATGTAAATCAATGTGCTTAGCATGTTATCAGTCAACATACATAGCAGAAAAGTCATGTAAATCAATGTGCTTAGCATGTTATCAGTCAACATACATAGCAGAAAAGTCATGTAAATCAATGTGCTTAGCATGTTATCAGTCAACATACATAGCAGAAAAGTCATGTAAATCAATGTGCTTAGCATGTTATCAGTCAACATACATAGCAGAAAAGTAATGAAATCATGTACTATAATGTACTAACAAACATAGCAGGTATATGATGTGAAAACAGGAAAGCATGAAAGTAACAAGTAGGCACATGTGTTCCACCCCAAAACAGTTTGGAAAACAGTAAAAGAGGGGTCTATGTACTCACTTGAGATTGCTCAGTAGTCCTTGAGTAACAACCAAACAAAGCTAGAGATCACGGAAATCAAACGGCACCTAATATAGGTAACTATGTTAATTAACCGGACCTAAATCGGAAGATTGGGTAGCATTAGGGTTTGTAAACCAAATGAGTGTAGGAACTCATATGATATGGTTTAACAAAGCCTACATACTAAATGAAACTTAACCTAAGTGTCTACGACCCATTACGACCCGTTTAGGTGGCTTATGCTACTTTAACGCGTCGTTCGCGTGAAACGCGTTCGGACCGCCTAACTAGTCCTATGACAAGTGTTATATGCCTAAACAAGTTACATAATCAGTTATGTGGCAAAAGTTTAGGTTACATATGCTAAATTACCAATTATGCATGAAAAGGGTATTCTGGTAATTTACCTAAGGCATATAAACTACCTATCATACAACTACTTAAACGATGTGACCATAGGGTATAACCTCGGAAGGTTATTCCCTACCTACTATGGTCACCTAATGTATTTGGTCGGATCCTAATGATCGACCAAATGGGTCGAGTTCGAAGGTATAGGCGATTTATTAGATCGCCTACCCTACGACTCTAGACAACGTGGTAATCAGTGGGCATAGTCCCAAAGGACTATGACCAACGTGATTACACTCACGTTGCGAAGTTCAAACGAACTTCGCATTGACCATTACTGGTCAACGCTGAAAGTCAAACAAAGTTTGACTTTCTGACTCGAAAAGCAGTAAAAATAAGGAAAAGAACGAAAGAATACTAACCCAGGGTCCCCGAATGCTAATCCCGACTCAAGAACTCAGGTATGAAACAATGGTTTCAACTTAGAGCTCTCAAAATCAGAATTCTAGTGAGAAATGCAATGGGGGTGGATGGGTATATATAGTTTTCGGGTAACCGTTAGGATCGTTTCTTGGAAAAGAGGAAACGATCAAGGCCGTACACTTGTCGGGATGTTATGGTGCCTCAAAATGCACACACCATAGGGATTTGACATGTGGGAGGGGTTTTGGAAGTGCAAAACAGCTGCAACCAGCTGTTAAAACCATTTAATCTGGTCTGATACTCGGATGCGGCCCGCTTCAGGATGTTCCAAACACAATGCGGGCCGCTTTGGCCTGTCTGATCAGCAAACTTGTTTCAGAAATGACAGTTTCAGTCCCTGCACGTGTTTAAGGCCTTTTCCGACACTTCTAAGGCCCGTAAAGCCAACTTTAAGGCCCTAAAATGTTGCCTAAACATTGTGGACATGAAACACGTTCAAAAATATGCCGGGTGATGGTTCGTTTGGTCGTACGAACGCGATGTTCGCTTAATTACGACGGAATGCGCATAAGCGCGAAAAACGATCCAAATGACGCAACGAATGGATTTTTCTTAAGGCGAACACTAAAATATAATATAGTCATGCTTATATAAATTTTTGGATGTCCGGATGTATTCAGAACGTAAGTTACGCACGAAAATGCAAACTTGTGCACTTTTTGACACTTTTAGTCCCTGAATGCCACAAAAGTTTATTTTAGCATACCGAACACCTCAAAGCCTATTTCTAAGCTATGTAAAGGATATTTATGGTATGTTTAACTTATGGTCATGTTTCGGAAGGTCTGTTACAGTTCAAATTGGCATACTTTCGCAGTTTGTCAACTTTAGTCCCTGTAAGCGATTAAACTTTGATTTCACCACACCAAACCTTCCAAAACTTATATCTAAGTTATGTAAAGGTTATTTAAGGTATGTTAAGCCTATTTCACTATTCCGGAGTGTTTGTTGGATTAAACTGGTTATATTTACGCATCAGTGCGCGTATAGCCTTCCAGAAAGCGATTTAAAGCTTGAAATTGAACAAGAGTTGATATGTGTAAACTATACACATATTTTTTACAAATCCCAAGTATGAAATATAATATTTCATTGGTTTGGTATTTGTTTGATGGCCGTGAAGGCACAGGTGTTACAGTCACTTTAACAATTTTTATGATATATAATACTTGGTGTATTAGTTATATGTAACAAAAATTAGGAACTTGAATCAAATGTCACAATTAAACTCAAGACACTTTATAACTAAAGCCTTACAAAACTACACATGATTACACCTTAAAAACGAGTTACGGACGATCCGAAGGATCGGACACAACTTATGGTCAAATCGGGCGACGGACGAATCTATGAACATATCGCCATTCGGAGAAGTTACTACGATGCTTAGGCGACCTTTCGACGCGGACGCAAGAATTTCGTTACCATTAACAAAATTCGGACATTTTGAAACTTATAAAAACTATTATGTTTTTTTATTAACTAAAAAGTATACTTAGTGATTTTTATAAAAATGAAAGACTTATACTTTCAAATGGGCTATTTTATACAAATGGGCTTACAGTTCTTAATGGACTATTTTATACAAATGGGCTTACACTTCTTAATGGGCTTATCTTCATAATGGGCTTAACATAAATACATGGGCTAAGCCCAATATCAAAAACTCATGGGCTAAGCCCAATACCAAACATATGGGCCAAGGCCCAATAACATTAAGCCCAACACTATTTAGGCCCAACACTATTGAAGCCCAACACTATTTAGGCCCAACATTGTTTAGGCCCAACATTGTTTAGGCCCAACACTATTTAGGCCCAACACTATTGAGGCCCAACACTATTTGGGCCCAACACTATTTGGGCCCAATAACATGAATTCTTGGGCTAAGCCCAATGACATATAATTGATAAACATTACAATTATACAATTTACTTATACAAGACACGAAACCAAGAAGACAAGACCCGATGATACAACTCACGAGATACAAGAACATGTATTTGGAGAAATATATACACTAAACAGTTATCAGTTAATACATCTAAGACACGGTTCAATGAATAACAAAGACATACAAGTCTTAACACATATTCAAGACACAAGACTTGTACTCAAGTCATTTACAAAGACCGGAGTGTCTAACAAATATAAGGACATTTGTAGGTCGCAACATTGTTCAAGACGACCGTACGTCAGATCACAGTTAGTTACTATTCACGGACGCAATTCTGTGAGTTCATGTCCCCTATTCATTTAAATGTTTTACAACTTTACAACTATCGGGGAAAATACATGTTCAACGTATGTTAAAGTTAGGGAATGAAACACCTTAGATCATGTGCGAATTAGGGTTATACATCTAAGCACCATTAATCCAGTTTGGACCTAGGTACAAGTGGTTAGATCTAATGGGTATTGGCGAGCCCCACTCTTGGTCGTGGACCCATACAGAAGAGTGCGTTTGTGTCCCAGTCGATAGGAGTCGACATAAAATCGTCTAGGTTTGGATTGCTTCCTAATTCGTCACACATATTAATGTCCTCGCGAAACATTAATGATCAACGATTTCATTGACGCTTTACATACTACATCATACATACAGATACATCATACATACAGATACATCTTATACAACTCACATTTTATGGATACAGCTTATACAACTCACATTTTATGGATATAGTTTATACAACTCACATTTTATGGATACAGTTTATACAACTCACATTTTACAGATACATTTTATACAGATCACATTTTACAGATACATCTCATACAACTAAACTGCATGAACTCGCTCAACTTTTGTTGATGTTTTCAAACTTACATGTATTTCAGGGAATTAGTGGACCAATGCAACGATTTCAGTTCAAGGAAAACAAGTATCAATACTCCATGCCAACTATTGAAGGGTTTGCCTGTTATATACCGCCTCTTTGCGGTGATATAGTGGTCAAAGTCTTGACATTTTAAGACTTACATTTTGATGTATAAAACGATGACAACTTATTTTCATTTGATGGTTTGTAACCAATACATTCAACTTATGTTGCATTCTTTTGAAACAATTATGACAATGGCATTGGAGCTTGTTTTATTCATTTAGTATGTTCACTTATATTGTTATGCAATGAGAACTGATCAGATCACACCTCGCGCTTCCGCTACGAGCGGGTGTGACAGATTGGTATCAGAGCATCGATTGTAGTGAACCAGGATTCTTTCTCGAGTCTAAGTCTACAATCACTAGGGATCTCTCACGAAAACCTCTTGTTCATGTTGAACAGAATAAAATTGGACAGGTCAAAAGGTTTTCATTGCATAAACATTTTTCAAGGTCCACTACAACAAAAATTCATTTCACATAAATCAAGCGAGGACATTTCCATGGGTGAAGTCTATGAGAAACAGACACAATACATTAATAGACTATGTGCCTACAATACATTACATTATCAGTTTATGCATTATAAACAGTTTACAAGTTCAGCTTATACAAGATAGAAATCCTTGATTGATAGGATTTTACATGATTATATATATAGGTGGTTCATATATATGTTGCATGAAATATTTTGCCAAGAACAAAATACCTTCGACTTCAAACTCTATTATTATTCTTTACTCACACGATGAAAATATCGACCTCGTGTCTATTGCGGAGCTTATGGCGAACATGATTCCTAAGTGAAATCTTAAACTTAATTCCGTAAAATATGGTTGCTTTCTCGCGAATGCTGAGATGCCTGACCATGATAATGACGACGAGGCGAAGGTGGTAACCTTGGACAACAACTCCATTAGTGGGACGAGATCCATGTGACTCATACTAACCAAGGTGGATATACTCTTGTCCCTACAAGGAAGATGAAGTACTCATCTTGAAGGTGCCCCTTCAATTGTTATTGTTACAGATTCTTTCCATTTCTATTTCATCTAACGTCGTACCGTCCTGCGAGTAACAACAACGGACGTTGACACGTGAACTATCACGAAGTTTCCTTCTATGTTGAAGGTATATAAACAATAGTGTCATCTCTCTGACTGATCGCCTGCTCTGAACGAGAGAATGCTAGGGTGACCATGCAAGACAATTTATTATTACGGGGGCCCACGTAATAACAACTTGTAGTGCATGGAAATTCTGGTGGACTCTGCGGGTCAAGCTAATGATCACTATTCATTCAACATTCTTAAGTTATTACTTGAGATTCAATTCTTCCTATCTAGTAGAACACGAACTGGGGGTGGTTAGTATAACACCCTACAATACAATACAATACAATACAATACAATACAATACAATACAATACAATACAATACAATACAATACAATACAATACAATACAATACAATACAATACAATACAATACAATACAATACAATACAATACAATACAATACAATACAATACAATACAATACAATACAATACAGGAAGACGACACATATTTGTTCACACCTAACATTCGATCTATATCACAATTCAGATGAGACTAGTCATTTAAACAAACAAAACTTGTTAGCTACTCATGGAGGATTTTCCTCAACATTCTCGAAATTCTTGAACATGGGTTGGTTCCATGGTGTCTATGACACTTTACCTTACCTTACCTTATCATATTCCACCTTATCATATTTATTGGAAATGATACAATAAATTCCGTTGTTTGACATTTGTCTTTTCCCAAGGAATGGTATGGCATGAGCCATGCTGCAATTCCCTCATTGCAGTTTATTCGACATTTTTGTAGATTCTAATAATTTTGCTAGAGCTCGTGAAACTCAAGCACTATTACCATAATTATCACATGGACAAGTAAGACAAAGGATTTTCTCTACTTAGGATGATCGAGGTCCATAGAGTAGGGAATACATATTATATAGACGAAGACCACTTGTTGGTTTCCCCTCCTTAGCGAATTATTTTTTTTCTTTTTCCATTTAAACATATGACCAATACACGCAAGAGGCATTACACCTTTTGGTTTTAGTTATCCACATTATCATTTATTCAAACATGTATGAACAATATGGTCTTGAGGTTTCCATGACCGATTGATTGCATTCTTCATTCTTGGGCACATGATAGACTTTATTTATCCAAATACATGTCTAGATTCTTTTAATAGTGTGTATTAAAAAGATCATGGCGCCAAAAGAATCAATTGTTTAAGTTAAAAGTTATGTGTTGAAAACCATTGCTTTTACTCAAGACATGTTTTATACATGACATTGTTACGCAAGACATTGTTATACATGTCATTGACGTTGGTATACACAAGACATTTTTTGTGGTTATTTGTAAGTGATGAGACGTGTGTAATATGATAAAAGCATGGTGGATACGCCGCTGGTACTTCCTATATATAAGTGCTTATATTATATTGCATATCGTGGTGTTATTCAAATCTCTTCGACAAAGACAAGACATGACATTTTTTGCATAAGACACGACATCCTCTACACAAGACATAATATTCTATTTCAAGACATGATATATTTATACACTACATTTCTAGTGGTTATTTATTTAACCATACATCATTCTTTTATATCATCTGATTTTCATATCTATTTTCATATGATTTTATAAAAGAATTCGATCATAACTGGAGCTAATATTGTTGGTTACACTTGATGCTTTCACGATATCTCAAGGGTTGTTCCATAATGGGTAACACCCGAATTTAAACACACTGAGTGTTACATTTTAGGTTTAGCCTCGGAGATCCGAAGCATGACAGCATCATCCCTCCCTACCTCGATCACTCAAACAATAACTCTCGCCATGAGAGAAATGAAGGCAACTGCTGCCATAAACGATTTTGGCACCAGGATGTATGCTGGTAACTTGCCGAAATCCTAAATGTGGATAAGTGTGTGTGTGGTTAGAACTATGAATACTCCACAAAATCCCAATGAAGTCATGAGTACGTACACTCTACGATCATCATGTATCAATTCTTTTAATACCAACACCGAGCTTAGCTATTGCTTTTAAATGTTAAGCATATACTCGAATTAGAGTCATGTTGGACACACATTACTATATCAAGTTAGCTAATGGGTAATTAGCTGAGACATATCAAATCATTAAGGGCCACCGGTATGTATCCTATTCGTCAACATTTCACATCCATGTTATTTTATACAATTGGCAATTTTAGCTTCATCTCAACATTTCACATACATGAGTTTCATGGCTAGGGATGGGATTGTCCTAGCTACAATTAGGGATTGGGTTATCCTACATCTAAACATATGGTTGGGTTATCCAACAACTAAACATATGGATCGGGTTATCCTACATCTAAACATATGGATTGGGTTATCCTACATTTAAACATAGGGTTCTTAAAACTATACAGTGAAGTCCTCGCCACACAGAATTTAAAATGTACTTGGCCTAGAGTCAAGTAAGCTAGACGTCTCCTCATTCTATAGAATTGGCAAAAAGTAAACTAGTCGAGTCTAGAGCTGAAATTCAATATCGATCTCTTCCCTGTTCAGTTGAGTAGTTTCGAAGTAGTGGTTGACATGGATTGGTTATCCGATAACCTAGCCAAAGTCTTATGTCACGAGAAGATCATTCGCCTACCACTACTGAACGAAGAGACACTTGTGATACATGGAGAGAAGCGCGACACCCCATTGCGGATCATCAATGGCATGAAAGCACATAAGTGCTTACGGAAAGGTTGTATTGCCTATCTAGCACTTGTTGTAGACAAGAAGGCCGTTGGGCCACAGCTGACAGATATTCTTTTGATAAAATAATTTCCTGAAGAAATTCCTGAAGTCTTGCCAGGACTACCACCATATCAACAAGTCGAGTTTCACATCGACTTGGTACCTGGAGCCGCACCCATAGCCAAATCTCCATGTCGATTAGCACCTTCTGAACCTTGTAGTTGACCGAATAAGGATGTTGTGAGTTCATAACCCCCACTCTTTACCACTATACATCTTTATAAAGGTTTTGGGGGTGGAAAGACATGCAAGTTTTGCAAAAATGCACAACATTTCGATGAACGAAAATTCATATTTCTAAGCCATGTTACAAATGAATTTCCAACTAACTCAAATGGTTTATGAAAGGTTCTAGCTTCTACTCTAAGATAGACTTACGATCGGAGTATCATCAGTTATGAATTCAAGAGGAAAGCATACCGAAAACGGCTTTTAAGACTCGTTACGGTCATTACGAGTTTCTCGTTATGCCTTTTGGTTTAACAAATACACCAGCGGTCTTCATGGATTTATTGAATCGTGTGTGCAAGCCGTATCTCGACAAATCCGTCATAGTGTTTATTGACGACATTTTGATATACTCTCGATCGACTGATGAACATGAGCAACATTTGAGAACCATGTTAGAGTTGTTAAAGACAATAAATTCGCCCCAAATCGAAAAACAAGATATAGCCTTACAACTTATTCTTAAGATTGGTGCATAGCATTTTACAATCTTATCATTATCCGACGATACCGATGACTCTGTTGTAGACTATGATGCTTCGCATCAAGGATTGGGTTGCGTACTCGTGCAACGTGAAAAAGTTATTGTGTACACGTCGCGCCAATTAAAAAGTTCACGAGAAGAACTATACCACTCTCGACCTTGAGTTAGGCGTGGTGGTATTCGCTTTAAAAAAAAAAATTATGGCGACATTATTTATATGGTACTCAATGCATTATTTTCACGGATCATAAAAGTCTTCAACACATATTCAACCAAAAAGAATTAAATATACGTCAACGATGTTTGTTGAATTGTTGAACGACTATGATTGTGAAATAAAGTACCATCCGGGCAAGGCAAACGTTGTAGCAGATGCCTTGAGCCGCAAGGAGCGAGTTAGAACACTGAGAGTTCAAGCATTAGAGTAGATGATTCACAAGCGCTCAAAGAAGAGCATACTCAAGAAGAAATACTTCGAGTCATGAAGGAACAATTAGCGCCGAAAGAAGATGGAACTTTATACCTTATGAGTCGAAATTGGGTTCCATTCTTTGGCGGCCTTCGAGATGACATTTTGAGGAAGCACATAGGCCTAAGTAGTGAAAGAATACTACTGGTGGCCTAACCTCAAAAGTGATATCGCGACTTATATCGGAGAATGCTTGACTTGCGCGAAAGTCAAAGTCGAGTAGCAAAATCCCTCGGACTTGTTACAACAACCCGAGATTCCCGTTTGGTAATGGGAACAAATATCGATGTACTTCATTACGAAGTTACTCAGGACCTCAAGAGGTCACTACATGATATGTGTAATCATCGATAGACTAACAAAGTCCGCACACTTCTTACCGATTTGGGAGAAGGATAATACTGAGAAACTAGCGGAACTCTATCTCAAAGAAATAGTGGCTCGTCATGGAGTGCCTATTTCAATCATTTCAGACCGAGACGGTCGTTTTATTTCTAGAATTTGGAAATCATTTCAACAGGCCTTTGGATCTCATTTGAATCCAAGTACGGCCTTTCATCCATAAACTGACGGCCAGAGCGAACGGACAATCCAAACACTCGAATATATGTTTCGCGCATGTGTTATGGATTTAGGCGGCAATTGGGATACTCATCTACCTTTAGTTGAGTTTTCCTACAATAACAGCTACAATACTAGTATACAAGCTGCACCGTTTGAAGCTCTTTATGGTCGAAAGTGTCGCTCTCCGCTATGTTGGGCGGAAACAGGCGATAGTCAATTGATTGGTCCAAAACTAGTCCAAGAGACTACGGATAAAATTTTTCAGACCCGAGACCGTATCAAGACGACTCGCGATCGACAAAAGAGCTACGCAGATAAAAGGCAGATAAAAGACGAAAACCATTATCTTTCGAGGTTGGAGACAAAGTCTTGTTGAAAGTCTCGCCTTGGAAAGGCGTAGCGAGGTTCGGTGAATGTGGAAAGCTTAACCCACGTTACATTGGACCATTTGAAATCTTAGAAAAGATTGGCACTGTTGCCTACAAGTTGAAGTTACCAGATGAACTTAACAGTGTGCACGACACGTTTCATGTGTCGAATCTTAAAAAAAGAGTCCAACACAAGCAACCGTTGTCATTCTATTCACATTGACGACAAACTCCAATTCACTAAAGAACCTGTTGAAGTCATGGACTGTAAAGTCTAGAAATCATGGAGGAGTCGTATCAAATTATTAAAATGTACGTTGGAACTCTCGACACGGACCCGAGTATACTTGGGAACGTGAACATTAAATCAAAGCCAAATACTCTCGCCTGTTCGAGTAATCTCCTGCAAAGGATGATTCAGCTTGAATTTCGGGACGAAATTCTCAATAACAGGGGGAGAATGTGACAACTGCCACTTTCGGGTAATTTAAGTACATTTAAAGCAATGATTTACATTATATAAGTATGTGTTTTGAATATTCGAACTGCATGATTACATGATATACATCTTATAACACTCAAGGAATATTCATTTATGATGCACATTATTCATTTTTATTGGTTACATTTGAAATAGTGTAAACAATGCATCGAAACAACTAGAGTAGTACCTAGTAAACTAGTGTGCTGACGAGAACTCAGGATCCGCATAAACCATCTAAATTACATCTTTAGGACTTAGACGAAAGTCCAACATCAAAAATACCTTAAACCCTATATGGGAATAAAAGGGTTTGGTTTAACATATTACCAATGTCCGGTAGCACCAAAAACTGCCCGAAAACTGCCGAAAAGCACTAAAAGCGACGATTTCAACACTTTTCCGTAGAGATTCTGCAGAAATCAGCTTTCTAATATTTTTACGACATGTAAAAATGTTATTTAACATAGAATTCATGTGAATAAACATTCGGGTATCATCCGAACCAATAACTACATCAATTCACACAAGTTACACAACTTAGCGTTCAAATAACGTCTAACCGAAACAATTCGAAACGAATATCCGAACAATGTCGGATCTTTTTTTTAGTGACCATCTAATATTATTTAGATCATATTAGACTAGTAATGGTCACTTAACACCTTCTAATCACTTAAAAGCTTAAACATCAAAGCTTTTCCTAAACAACTTCCTAATAAAAACTAACATTTTTTTTACTAAGTAAAACAAGAAGCAAACAAGGGCACCCCCCCCCCCCCCCCCCCATTCACGGTCATAAGTCCCTTGTGGGACCTTTTTTTTTTCACCTTTGTTCCCAAATAATATCTAGATATTTCATGCTTAATCAAGTGGTGTTGCAAGTGGTGATGTTGGTGAATTATTAACAACATGAGAACTTACTTTCACTTAACCATTTCAAGACCATTTTACACCTTATTTTTAACACACAAAAGCTCTCATCATCTTGATCCATTTTACCAAGAACACCTTCAAAAACCTATTTAAATTCTATCACATCTTGATGATCAACATGGAGTTTCATGGAGCTTAAAGTGATCTAAAGCATTTGCAAGTTAAAGGAAGTATATTCATCCATTCAAGAACCTTCAATCATCAAGATCATCATCTTCTTAGTTCTTAATCATCTTCTAAGATCATCCCTAGCCAAGTGCTAGAAGTAAGCTTCAAGATCTATTTTTTTTCATACTTACATTATGTTTATGATTGTTATTATAACTAATAAATAACTAAATAATCATACATAATAAACATGAAAAATACAAAGAAGCAAAATTAATAATCATGATATATTTATGTTGGTTTATGTTGTGATCTAAGACTTGTTATTTGCATATTTGATCTTGTTATGATGATTATGATATAAATAATTTGTTAGATGATGTTTTAAAAATATGATCTAACAATTATACATGAATATGTTAAAGGGTTTTTGTTAATCTTAAAAGATAAATGGATGATCATAATATATTGTGTAGTTAATTTATTTAAGGTTTTTATTTAAAAACAAGACTTTTACAAGATTATAAAAAGTAACATACAACATGAGATTTTTATAAAAGTTGTTAAAACAAGAAGTAAACTTGGTTTTTGAACTAGTTAGCATATGTTATGATCATGTCCAAAACCCTACATGATTTGGAGATCATTTTGATAAGTTTATGTTATAAAAATCTCATATGTTTTAGTTAAGATGTTATGAGTAAATTGATGGTGATTTTGAAAAGAAAATGATATGTTTAGTAAACATGGCTAAATGATTAATACAAAGGTTATATGGCCAATTTTTCTTAAAAACTTTATGTTACAAGTACCAACGTTTTTGGTTAAATCTTTACAAGATTAGAAAGTTTTTAAAGAAAGGTTTTTATAAAAGAAAAGACAAGATAAATATATATTTTTGAGAAAATATATATTTGGTCACTTTAACAATTTTTGTGATATATAATACTTGGTGTATTAGTTATATGTAACAAAAATTAGGAACTTGAATCAAATGTCACAATTAAACTCAAGACACTTTATAACTAAAGCCTTACAAAACTACACATGATTACACCTTAAAAACGAGTTACGGACGATCCGAAGGATCGGACACAACTTATGGTCAAATCGGGCGACGGACGAATCTATGAACATATCGCCATTCGGAGAAGTTACTACGATGCTTAGGCGACCTTTCGACGCGGACGCAAGAATTTCGTTACCATTAACAAAATTCGGACATTTTGAAACTTATAAAAACTATTATGTTTTTTTATTAACTAAAAAGTATACTTAGTGATTTTTATAAAAATGTTTTTATAAAAATGAAAGACTTATACTTTCAAATGGGCTATTTTATACAAATGGGCTTACACTTCTTAACGGACTATTTTATACAAATGGGCTTACACTTCTTAATGGGCTTATCTTGATAATGGGCTTAACATAAATACATGGGCTAAGCCCAATATCAAAAACTCATGGGCTAAGCCCAATACCAAACATATGGGCCAAGGCCCAATAACATTAAGCCCAACACTATTTAGGCCCAACACTATTGAAGCCCAACACTATTTAGGCCCAACACTGTTTAGGCCCAACACTGTTTAGGCCCAACACTATTTAGGCCCAACACTATTGAGGCCCAACACTATTTAGGCCCAACACTATTTGGGCCCAATAACATGAATTCTTGGGCTAAGCCCAATGACATATAATTGATAAACATTACAATTATACAATTTACTTATACAAGACACGAAACCAAGAAGACAAGACCCGATGATACAACTCAGAAGATACAAGAACATGTATTTGGAGAAATATATACACTAAACAGTTATCAGTTAATACATCTAAGACACGGTTCAATGAATAACAAAGACATACAAGTCTTAACACATATTCAAGACACAAGACTTGTACTCAAGTCATTTACAAAGACCGGAGTGTCTAACAAATATAAGGACATTTGTAGGTCACAACATTGTTCAAGACGACCGTACGTCAGATCACAGTTAGTTACTATTCACGGACGCAATTCTGTGAGTTCATGTCCCCTATTCATTTAAATGTTTTACAACTTTACAACTATCGGGGAAAATACATGTTCAACGTATGTTAAAGTTAGGGAATGAAACACCTTAGATCATGTGCGAATTAGGGTTATACATCTAAGCACCATTAATCCAGTTTGGACCTAGGTACAAGTGGTTAGATCTAATGGGTATTGGCGAGCCCCACTCTTGGTCGTGGACCCATACAGAAGAGTGCGTTTGTGTCCCAGTCGATAGGAGTCGACATAAAATCGTCTAGGTTTGGATTGCTTCCTAATTCGTCACACATATTAATGTCCTCGCGAAACATTAATGATCAACGATTTCATTGACGCTTTACATACTACATCATACATACAGATACATCATACATACAGATACATCTTATATAACTCACATTTTATGGATACAGCTTATACAACTCACATTTTATGGATACAGTTTATACAACTCACATTTTATGGATACAGTTTATACAACTCACATTTTACAGATACATTTTATACAGATCACATTTTACAGATACATCTCATACAACTAAACTGCATGAACTCGCTTAACGTTTGTTGATGTTTTCAAACTTACATGTATTTCAGGGAATTAGTGGACCAATGCAACGATTTCAGTTCAAGGAAAACAAGTATCAATACTCCATGCCAACTATTGAAGGGTTTGCCTGTTATATACCGCCTCTTTGCGGTGATATAGTGGTCAAAGTCTTGACATTTTAAGACTTACATTTTGATGTATAAAACGATGACAACTTATTTTCATTTGATGGTTTGTAACCAATACATTCAACTTATGTTGCATTCTTTTGAAACAATTATGACAATGGCATTGGAGCTTGTTTTATTCATTTAGTATGTTCACTTATATTGTTATGCAATGAGAACTGATCAGATCACACCTCGCGCTTCCGCTACGAGCGGGTGTGACAAGAACTTCGTCGTGGTCGCTCACAATGGTCAAGCCGTCCCCAACCAACCAGCTCAACCCCCTGCTAGGAAGCCATACAATGGAACTACACCCTTGTGCAACCAATGTAGCCTCCATCATCATGCCAATGTAAAGTGCCGCAAATGCCAAACTTGTGGACTTATAGGCCATACAGCAAGAGTCTGCCCAGCTGCAGCTGCACCAAACCAAGCTGGCAACAATCCTGCTCAAGGTCGTTTTCTACCAGGTTCTTGCTTCAACTGTGGCGAGATGGGTCATTTCCGAAGAAATTGCCCAAAGCTTGCTAATGCAAATCCAGCACAGGGATGAGCATCTGACCGACTAGAAGACAACATCGTTTAGAAATAATCACGTATTATGCATTATTTTCTTTTGTTATCAAGGTCCATGAAACAGTTGTTATCATTGTTTATAAATAAATCTTTTATTTTCATTGTAATCTATTTATGTGGTTGTATGTATAAACAACATATCCCTTACAATACCGACAATCAAGGAATCGTATTCCTTGAAAAGCAAACTACCCCCCAAAATTCTTCCACTTTATGATCTCTTGCGTTTTCCACGAAAATCCTAAGTACCCGTTTCCTCCAAGAAAAACGAAGTACAAGGCTCAAGTTACAACTATAGACGAATACCCACTCCTTAATGGGGTACCTAAGGATATACCGTAAGTCCTTAATTGTTGTATACCTTAATTCGAATGTGGTGATTCCTTGTAATTAAAAATCGAATTTTGGGAGATCTTACTATCTTTTCAGATAGATCCCAGAGGACATTGAAGTCCATCGACTGGTTTCCATATCCATTTTTCAATCGATAACAAGTTAATAACAAATTAATAATCAAGTTAAACAACTATGCGATTATGTGCTTATGTGTTCCCTTTTATGTTTTGTGTAATCCAAGTCTTGTTATCCAAATCCTCGTAGAATCCTCCATACCTTCGTATAAGGGATTCATAGTAGGATACCCAAAGGTACTACATAAAATCCTTAATGGACTTCTACGTTGTAGTTAAGTCCCTTGGGTTATAAAGTACTACTCCATAATTAGACCCCTTGAGTGGTCTAGTTAAACAGATTGATCCAAAAATATGGTTAGGAACATCATGTGATGATATAGCTGAAAGGACTCCTTGGTGGCCTAATTAAAAAGATCATTTGTCGATCTAATTAAAAGGACCCTATGGTAGTCTAGTCACCCTCATCACAGGTTTGATTTTTTTCTCTAAACATTACAAGACAGACTGTGCGGACTGTGCAAGGAATTACGTAATTATGGATGCATACATAAATATGGAATTTAGTGCACAGAAACCACAGCGAGCTTTGTCATGTGCCTAGAAGTTAACTCTATTCATTTCCGTTTCTGAGGAAGCACCCGTTGAAAATGACTCCGTTTGTTCATTTTCGTTTATGAAGATTGTCCGTTGAGGAAATGAATATCCGTTTGATTATCCTTTTCATTTCCATTTCTGAGGAAGCACCCGTTGAAAATGACTCCGTTTGTTCATTTTTCGTTTCTGAAGATTGTCCGTTGAGGAAATGAATATCCGTTTGTCTATCATTTTCATTTCCGTTTCTGAGGAAGCACCCTTTGAAAATGACTCCGTTTGTTCATTTTCGTTTCTGAAGATTGTCCGTTGAGAAATGAATATCCGTTTGATTATCCTTTTCATTTCCATTTCTGAGGAAGCACCCGTTGAAAATGACTCCGTAAGTTCATTTTTCGTTTCTAAAGATTGTCCGTTGAGGAAATGAATATCCGTTTGTTTCTCCTTTTCATTTCTATTTCCGATGAAGCAACCGTTGAAAATGACTCCGTAAGTTCATTTTTCGTTTCTGAAGATTGTCCGTTGAGGAAATGAATATCCGTTTGTTTCTCCTTTTCATTTCCATTTCTGATGAAGCACCCATTGAAAATGACTCCGTAAGTTCATTTTACGTTTCTGAAGATTGTCCGTTGAGGAAATGAATCCCCGTTTGTTTATTCCTTCATTTCCGCTTCTGAAGAATACTCGTTGAGGAAAATGACTCCGTCTATTCATTTTTGTTCTGAAGAATGTCCGTTAAGGAAATGACAGGATTATGCCTTACATATCTCTGGTGGTTATTTGACATAAAGTCACAAATAGACTCCTACGAATAAATTTCGGGACGATATTTCCTAAAGTAGGGGAGACTGTGACACCTGGGTCACTGCGACCATCAAACAAATTCCAAGCCAACGAAATATTGTATTTCATACTTGGGATCTATATAAATATGTGTATCTTTTGCACATATCAATTCTTGTTCAATTTCGAGCTCTAAATCGCTTTCTGGAAGGTTATACGCGCACTGATGCGTAAATATAACCAGTTTAATGCAACGAACACTCCGTAATAGTGAAATAGGCTTAACATACCTTAAATAACCTTTAAATAACTTAGAAATAAGTTTTGAAGGCTTTGGTATGGCAAAAACAAGTTAATTCGCCTACAGGGACTAAAATTGACAAACTGCGAAAGTATGCCAATTTGAACTGTAACAGACATTTCGGAAGATGACCATAAGTTAAACATACCCTAAATATCCTTTACATAGCTTAGAAATAGGCTTTGAGGGGTTCGGTGTGCTAAAATAAACTTTTGGGTCATTCAGGGACTAAAAGCGTCAAAAAGTGCATAAGTTTGCTCTTTCGCGCATAACTTACGTTCTGAATACATCCGGACATCCAAAAATTTATGTAAGCACTAAAATATTTTATTTTAGTGTTTGGCATAAGAAAAATCTATTCGTCGCGTCATTTGGATCGTTTTTCGCGCTTATGCGCATTCCGTCGTAATTAAGCGAACATCACGATTGTACGGCCAAACGAACCGACATCCGTGATATTTTTGAGCACATTTTAAGTTCCCTATACTTTAACTTCATTTTAGAGCTTTGAAATGGTGTTAACGGGGCTTAAACGTGTCAAAAATGCATCAAATAGCAAGTTTGGAGCTTCAGGGGCCTGTTCTGCCATTTTTCAAACTTTCTTTTCTGCAAGGTCCTTGCGCACCTCAAGGTTTTTAGTGTTACGGTGCACAAGCAGGGGTCAGATGCAGAAACTTGTTTTTAACAGCCTGTTTCCAGCCTTTAAACCCTCCAAAGGCCAATGCCACTTGTCAATAACTTGTGGTGGGGGCAAAATGAGCTACCATAACATTCCAACACATGTACGGATGAGATTCGATCATGTTATTCGAGGAACGATCCTAACGGTGGTCCATTTACTATAAATACCCATCCATCCCCATTGCAAAACCCACTTGAAATCTGAGTTTTTCTCTAAGTGGTTGTGTTTATACACTTCCTACCTGAGATTACTTGGAAATCAATCTTGCGGGGACCCTTTGTAAGTGTTCCTTCGTTCTTTTATTGCTTTTCGAGTCCGAAAGTCAAACTTTGTTTCACTTTCTGCATTGACCAGTTTATGGTCGATACGAAGTTCATGTGAACTTCATAACGTGAGCGTAATCACGATGGTCATAGTCCCTAGAGACTATACCTACTGATTACCACGTTATCTAGGCTCAATGACGAGTCGTAGTTTCGGCCAAAATGCGCATTCTTGCGTATTTTGTAACCAAACTACTCTTAGGTATCAAAACCGTTTGTTTTGATACCAAACCTGTTTTCTAAACTTAGTTAAGCATGTTTTAACATGCTTAGCTCGTCACTTTTAGTTTAGTGCTTATATAGGGTCATAAGGTAAGCGATCTAAACAATCGCTTATACTTTCGAACCCGACCCGTTTGGTCGATCATTTGGATCTGACCAATCACATTAGGTGACCATAGTATATAGGGAATAACCTTCCGAGGTTATACCTTATAGTCGCTTCGTTTAAGTAGTTGTATGATAGGTAGTTTATATGCCTTAGGTAAATTACCAAAATGCCCTTTTGACGCCAAAATTCATTTTAAGCATATGTAACATAACTTTTGGTATCTAAACTGATTTGGTAACAATATTAGACATGTTAAGGCATATTTTACTTATCATAGGACTAGTTAGGCGGTCCGAACGCGTTTCACGCGAACGACGCGTTAAAGTAGCATAAGCTACCTAAACGGGTCGTAATGGGTCGTAAGCACTTAGGTTAGGTTTCATTTTAGTATGTGGGCTTTGTTAAACCATACTACATGAGTTCCCATACTCATTTGGTTTACGATCCCTCATTCTATCCAATCCTCCGATTTAGGTCCGGTTTATTAACATAGTTACCTATATTAGGTGCCGTTTGATTCCGTGATCTCTAGCATTGCTTGGTGGTTATCTTAGGACTTCTGAGCAATCTCAAGTAAGTACATAGAACCCCATCTTTTAAATGTTTTCAAGGTGTTTATGTGAGTACATAGACCCCTCTTTTACTGTTTTCAAACTGTTTTGGGGTGAAACACATGTGCCTACTTGTTACTTTCATGCTTTCCTGTTTTCACATCATATACTTGCTATGTTTATTAGTACATTTATAGTACATGATTTCAATACATTTTATGCTATGTATGCCCATTGTGTGCATACTTAGTACATCACTTTACAATACATTTTATGCTATGTATGCCCATTGTGTGCATACTTAGTACATCACTTTACAATGCATTTTATGCTATGTATGCCCATTGTGTGCATACTTAGTACATCACTTTACAATACATTTCATGCTATGTACGCCCATTGTGTGCATACTTAGTACATTGTTTTACATTACACTTATGCTATGTATGTCCATTACGTGCATACTTAGTACATTGTTTTACATTGCATTTCTGTTGCATATGCTCATCCAGCATATGAACACATTATACTACATTTTGAACCGTTGTAACCATTTGACTATGTGAACCGTCGTAACCCTTTGATTATATGAACCGTTTGTAACTATTGAACCGTGTGAACCAGTTGTATCTGTTGACATGATTTACATTTGACAATAGACATTTGACTATACATAAACATTTCTACAATTGTTAAACATTTCATCTTGATGGTTTGGTTTGAGTAAGTGATTTAAGTAACGAGGCGTATGTAATATGATACAAGCACGGTGGATACGCCGCTGGTACTTCCTATATATAAGTGTTTGTATGGTATCACATATTGTAGCGTTATTTGAATCATTTCAATTTGAGACATATAACATTTTATACAAATAACATACTTTTCACAAGACATTGATTTACAAACAACTTATCTTATACAAACTCATTTTACATGGTTATTCATTTAACCACACATTATTCTCTTATTTATACATATCATCTGATCTTATCGTTTTTCAAATGATTTACAAGACAAAGCAAATTACAAGGTTCATGACTAAACATTTCTCAAACATAAGTCATGAATTCTGTTTTCACAAAACCTATGTATCTCACAGGCATTTTTATGCTGATGTACCTATTTTCACATGTGTTTTCAGGAGTTGATGCATAGGACTTATCGAGACACACTTAGGCGGACCTGTGCCTTAGTGACTTAAAACGAAGCAAGAACTAGTTATTTTATGTTATGTAACTCTCTGGTTTGATAAATAAAATATAACTTTAATTGCCATGGATTTGAAACAATTAATTCTGTTACAACACTCCCCGACGTTTCCGCCACGTTTTGTTGTTTTACGTGGTCGGGGTGTGACACCTGTCGCACGACCGTTCACTTTATGAATTATTGGAGGTATGGTGCACCATACTGCATGACGTCATCAGATTTTGACCGGTCTTCGGTCTCGCACGACCGTTCTTCAGAACGCACGATCGTGCATTTCCGGGTTCTTGTTGCACGGACTGCTGCACTGGTGGTGCATTGCCGGGCTTTGGCTGATCATCGAATCCGCACGGGGTGCAATCAGACGCACGCCCGTGCATCACCGGAATATGCTTGCACTCCGGGTCGCACCCTCGTTCATTGCCGGACTGGACTGCATTTGTCGGATATGCACGGTCGTTCACATGGTCGCACGACCGTTCCACTTGCCCAGGTCAGAATTCCAACAGAATGTTCGCAGCTTTGTTGTTTCGTCCGGAAAGTCCTCGTTTTCACTATCATCTTGTCTAGTATGCTGTTTTAGGCCTGTAAACAAAAGTATACATAATTAAGTATCCGAATGACGGTTTTACGGCCGAAAACGCATAAAATGGGGATAAAATGGGGAACTAAAATATGTGTAAATTAGCGAATATCAAATCTCCCCACACTTGAACCTTGCTTGTCCTCAAGCAAGCTAAACTAAAATGCAATAAAAGATAGAATCAAATAAGAACGATAATTTACACACTATTTATTGAAATAACTACAAACGGTTAGCCGGTTTTTCGAAAGACAACATCAAATGAATCAAACCCAAGCAAGCATATGCAAATATATGGCGATAACCAAAAAGCCGTGACTCACTTTCAATTGACTTAACATGTTAATCTTCACACAACTCACAATGTTCACACACACTCGGTTTTATTTATGAAACATACATAAAATGTGTATGTGCAAACACTCAATGCCTCGTCAATGAAATGTGTAATATCATAAGCTTGTCATAAGATCTCGTCTCCACCAACTAACATGCCAAAAAGTGTAAATCAAGAGGTCTTTAGGGGGTGTAACGTTAGGCTTGGGCGAAGGGTATGGAAATGGATATATAAAGTGGCGAAATGGTTAAAACTCGGTAGTTACGTTTAACAAGCGCAATACAACAAAACTATACATACAAATGCCTTAAAAAGGCGACTTATGCGACAACGAGCTCATAAACAAGATTTCATCATTTTATCAATCAAAATTGCTCGAATTTTGTCTACTTCACCCTATTTTAGCGTGTTTTATTTTCTGTTTTTTTTTTTTTTTTTTACTAATGGATTTATACAATGAATCATAAAGGTAATGGAAGGAACGGGAAGGCTCGACATGGTTAAACCTAAAGGTAATGTAAGGTTTACGGGAAACACAACACAAAGAACAAGGTTAACAACAAAGGGGTAATCTAAGTGCCTCTATCATTTCTACACAATTCCGCAAGTTCATGGTCTTAACAAGCATACTAGTGACAAGTTCTAAATTACACATGACATCCGGCTCACTCCTACATCCGAAATGAACAAATATATAACAATTTCAAGGCTCAAACATGCTCACGTAACGGAAGGAATGGGTAAAAGTGTGAAAACTATCATGCAAGTCTTTCTTTGTTTGTCACGCTTTCCGGTTTTCTTTTCAAAATTTATTTTGCTTGTCGAGTTTTTATCAAGTCCGAAGCTTTCTAAAACACAACTAACCGGTTTATTTACTAAAATATATACAGAATACAGATATTTTTGAATGATTTTTCTGATTTTTTTTTTTTAGGACAAACAAAGTTAACCCCCTCCCCACACTTGAACTTCGCATTGTCCCCAATGCGAAACCCGAAATATAGAGAAAAAGGATAATAGTACTCCCCTCAAGATGATTTCTGATGAAATGAGAGTTCGAAGTTGTATCTGTCATGTGCTCTGGTCAAAGACTTGATAGCCAAAATCTGCATGTACGTCACAAGGTACAACAAAACATAACAGAAATAAAATAAACACAAATAAACCATAATGTACATAAATAGAAGTACTAAAAATCCAAACAAAGACATGACAAACAAAGTAAAGCGTCTGAAAATAAAGAGTACATAACCGAGGGTGTTTGACATAACAACCAAAATGAACACCCGAAATAAACAAAGTACGGAAATAACGAAACCACAAACGATCAACTCCACCGTCTCCTACTCGTCGTCACCAGCATCATCTCTCGTGAAGGATGCTGAAAGTAGTCGGGATAGGCATGATGCATCTCCCCGAACAGGTATGAGAACCCAGCACTCACCCCCTGGTACAAGCTATCCTGGTTCGCCCTGATCTGGTCCTGACTAGCCCTGATCTGGTCCTGACTAGTCCTAATCTGGTCAATATAAATCCCATGCTGCTCCTGGTTAACCTGCATTTGTTGGAACTGCTGGTAAAACTCAGGGTAAGAGGGAATGCCCTCGGGCCACTCCTGGTGGTGGTATCCATGATGCTGCGGTGAATGTGGTGGTGTCTGTGGCTGGTGCTGCTTGTGCTGCTGCTCCTCATCATGCATCTCCTCATCCTCGTCTTCCTCCTCAGCCGGAGGCAACGGGTCCCAGACCTCGTTGTTTAAACCCCTCAATCTATCCCCCCGATCCGTTTCAGCAATCAACCCCATCGCTTTCAATGACCGAATATCAACATATACCCCTTCGGTCACCAGAGTGAGACTCTCAAGTACCTCATCAGTCATCAAGCCTAAATTGTAAGCAATTTCAGTCACATACTGACCGCCGTGAATCTGACTGTTGGGTGTCCTCCCTGAGCTCTTCACAAAATATTCTGCCATCCTTACAGCTAGGTTGATGTGTACCCCATCAACCAGTGCATAAAGAAATATTAGATCTGGCGTTGGACAGTTCCCCAAACTGTCCATACGGCCGCAGATCGTGTGGCTGAAAATATGATGCATCACCCGAACCAAAGGGTCTTTCAATCGTGAAGCTTTAGACACTCTCGGGTCGTAAGGGTCACCAACTGCATTTTCAGCCCAAAACGCGGCCCTTGCTTCATCAGTTGGAAAGGTAAACTGCTCCGTGAAGAATTCGGAATCCATGTCGTCTCTTGAGTAGATTCCAAGCCTCCTACCCAATCTACCCACCGACCATCTGTGCCATTGTCCACCCAACCTGAAAGTTATCCACTCCTTGTAGCGGAATTTTGGCCTTTTATGAGCAAGTGTTTTTTCGTAGGCATATGTGGAGAAGAACTCTATCGTTAGCTCAAGATAGATGGGTCGGTTGATATCGACCAAGTTCGAAAGCGGAATAGTAAGCATGTTTTCTAAACGTTCACACTGATTTAGATCTCTCATAACCTCCCAATCCAGCCTCTGTGGGATGCCGAACTGCCCTCGCCTTCTCCATAAGGCGTCACGTCTTGGGATACAAAGAGCTTCTCTCTCATCATCGGGGTTAAATTGCAGGAAAGGATGATCCATGCTCAATTTCAACAAATTTCATGATTGATCACAAACTCACTTCATACAAGATCACCAAATCACAAATTACAACTTACCACATGTTTATCTTGTCTAGATGATTCAGAATCTAAGCTCTTGCATCTGATTTATCTCCAATCTCCATCCTAATTTGATCAATTGGGCCATTCTTGAGTTGAAGAGGGGTTTTTCCTCCTCTCTCTCTCTCTGATCGAACACACATACACACACTTAGGTGTTTTATAGAACTTTCATTCTTTTTTCCAAGTTTAGCCCCTCATGTTTGCCATTCTTTCTTTTTGTCACAAAACTTTTTTCATTACTACTTAACCTACATATCCTAACTAAGTTAAAAGACTTAGTTATTTTATTTCTTTCCATTACCCAAGGAACATACTGATGAAATAAAACTTCTGGTTTTTGGGGTGTTACAAGTCTACTGTCACACCCCGACCACGTTAAAACAACAAACCGTGGCGGAAACGTCGGGGAGTGTTGTAACAGAATCATCGTTTCACAACCATGGTAATTAAAAGTTTCATTTTATTGATTCATTTAATAAATTACATTGTCTTAATACCAAAACAAACAAACTACACATTGTTTATAACTGTTTTTAAGTCACTAAGGCCTCGTCCAGGTCCTATGTGACACAATCTTCTTAGCTAGCAACATCAAGCAATACCACCTGAAACATATGTAAAAATAAAGTCAGCAAAGAAATGCTGGCGAGCACATAGGTTTTATAAGAGTATCGAAATCATGGCTCGTTTATATATATTGCAATACCTCAAAAACCTTGTTTTGAATAGTATATAATATTGCAACATGATTAACCAACTCAAATCAAGATGGTTATAATTTATAAAATCTCGTAGCCATGATTCTTAACTCAAAGACTTTTGTTTTAGTAAACCAATTCGTAAAACATCTCGGTAAAACTCGTTAATAAAACTCGTATGGTTTATATCATTTCGAAAACCTCGTTGTGTGACATCGTTTCAAATCGTTTCCCAAGTGAACTAAATAATGACACGCAATGTAATATGATAGAAGCACTTATACATAAGATGTACCAACGGCGTATCTGCCATGCTTTTATCATGCTACACCCATCCCATTATCTAATCACCACCCAAAACCATTTGTTTAACCAAATCGTTTAAGTCGTCCCAAAATCGTATTCGTTTTAATTTGTGAAACTACTTATGGTCATCTCACTAATAACATTCAAACCTTCGTGACTCAACTACCTCGCCTATCGCATTAACAAACCACCAAAGGGTAAGGTAACAATCATCAGATTCGGTCGTTACCTACATAACCCCTACACATAACCATGGGTGTAGTCTGATAATGGGATTTGTCAGATCCTATGGTACCATAACCTAATACTGGTCGGTTCGGCCAAAATTAATGAATGTCATTCGTTATGTAACTACAACCAACAAGTTCGTTCACATTATCGAAATCGTTAGTAGTTTAATATAAACCATTTAAATCGTTTTTGAAACCATCGTTTGAATATCGAAATCGTTTTAATACATATGAATCACCCCAAAACAATTGAAAACAGTAAAATAGGGTAACTATGTACTCACATTGAATAGAAGGGTATCCTTGATCTAAAGAACTTAGCGAAGCTCAGACAAACCAAGGAAATTCAAGTAGTACCTAGTAATCGGATCACTAGTAAATAAATCGACACCTAAATCGGAAGATCGGACAGAATGAGGTCTTGTAAACCAAATGAGTGTTGGAACTCATACGATATGGTTTAACAAAGCCTACATTCTAAATCGGAACCTAACCTAAGTGCTTTCGACCCGTTACGACCCATTAAGGTAGCTTACGCTACTTTAACGCGTCGTGCGCGCAAAAGCGCGTTCGAGTCGTCTAACTAGTCCTATGACAAGTATTATATGCCTAAACATGTTTAATTAAGTTGCTTAATCAGTTAAGTGACAATTGTTTAGGTTACATATGCTTAAAATCTAATTATGCATGAAAAGGGTATTTTGGTAATTTACCTAAGGCATATAAACTATCATACAACTACTTAAACTAGGTGACCATAAGGTATAACCTCGGAAGGTTATTCCCTATGCAACTATGGTCACTAAACATGCTTGGTCGGATCCTAATGATCGACCAAATGGGTCGAGTTCGAAAGTCCAAGCGGTTGTTTAGACCGCTTGACTTACGACTCTAAACAAGCACTAAACTAAGAGTGATGAGCTAAGCATGTTAGAACATGCTTAACTTAAGTTAGAAAACAGGTTTTGATATCAAAACAAAGTGTTTTGATATCCTAATGTATTTTGGTTGCAAAATACGCTTAAATGCGCATTTTGACCGAAACTACGACTCGTCACTACGCCTAGTCAACGTGGTAATCAGTAGGTATAGTCACTAAGGACTATAACCATCGTGATTACGCTCATGTTGCGAAGTTCAAACGAACTTCTCGTTGACCAACTCGTGGTCAAAGCTGAAAGTCAAACACTGTTTGACTTTCACGCTCGAAAAAGCGATAAAAGAACGAAAGAGAACTTATAAAGGGTCCAAATAGATTTGGTTCCAAGTATTCTCAGGTAGGTAGTGAATAATCACAACCACTTAGAGAAATCTCAGACCAAATGCAAGGAAAATGGAATGGGAGCATGTCCTTATATAGTTTTTCGTAAACCGTTAGGATCATTTCTTGGAGAAGAGGGAATGATCTAGGCCATACAAATGTCAAAGCATGATTAGGGGACTTGTTCTCCACACAAACCAGCCCATAGCATTAAAAACCATTGATCAAAACCATCAAAATCGAGCTAAATGACCAGATTCAATGTTTCGGTCTGGCATGTCCATGCGTCCCGCGTAAGATATGGCTTGGGCTTACCCGCCCCGCCTGGGCCATCTTTGGCAGATTGTCAAAACAGGTCCCTGAACTTGTAAAACATGCATTTCGGCCCATTTTTGACACGTTTAAGCCCCGTTAACATCATTTCAAGGCTCTAAAATGAAGTCAAAGTATATGGAACTCAAAACATGTTCAAAAATATCTCGGATGTCGGTTTGTTTGGTCGTACGATCGCGTTGTTCAGTTAATTACGACGGAAGTCGTAACGAACGCAGAATCGATCCAAATTAAGCGATGAATAAAATTTTATCATGCCAATCACTAAAATAAAATATTTTAATGATTACATAAATTTTTGGATGTCCGGATATATTCAGAACGTAAGATATGCGCGAAAATGCAAACTTGTGCACTTTTTGACGTTTTTAGTCCCTATTGATCAATAAAGTTTGTTTTAGCATATCGAACCCCTCAAAGCCTATTTCTAAGCTATGCAAAGGATATTTAAGGTATGTTTAACTTATGATCAAGTTCCGGAATGTTCGTTACTATACAAATCGGTATAGTTTCGCAGTTTGACACAAATAGTCCCTGCGATGGAACAAACTTGTTTTCGACACACCAAACCATCCAAAACTTATTTCTAAGTTATGTAAAGGTTATTTTAGGTATGTTAAGCCTATGTCACAATTCCGGAGTGTTTGTCGCATTAAACTGACTGCGTTTACGCACCAGTTTGCGTATAACCTTCCAGAAAGCGATTAAAAGCTTGAAATCGGAATCGAATCGAATCGTAAAATCATCAAAGTCACAATTACACATATAAATACACCAGAACACATTGTTTTATTGATAATTAACATTTTTTTGCATTGTTTATCGATTACAGAGCACAGTTGTCACATCTACCCCCCTTAAAGGAGGTTTCGCCCTCGAAACCTTCTCATTCCTACCAGACTATGACTGTGTTTATTCATTTAACAAATCCTACAGCATACTATTACCCGAACCCACTCATGGTTCGGATAGAGTCTTCATTCGTGAACAAGCATAATTATATATTTCGTTTCTACTTTCTTAATTAAGCATAAAACTTTCTTACCTTTACTAATCATAACGAATCCATAAATTCCAATTTACTCACCAATCATACTCAATATTCTATTCTTGCGTTAGTCACATTAGTACTTGTCACGAGCTTACTAATGCATCTCACTATTAGTATTCCTTCTAATAATTTCATTAACACATGAAAATTTAAACCGTGTATATTCACATATTACCAACATTCATTTGGGGTTGTCACTACCTCTAGGTAGTTATTATTTCATTTTCGTTAATCTTGAGCGAACCATAACATTTCATTACTAACGTTCCTTCTACTTACTTTCATATTCATATGAGGGATCAACATATCATGATACGCATACTATGAATATTCAATGATCTATTAATACTACAACAAAACTACCATTTTCATATTTACTTATTTGTACTTGATGCGAGAACTAAGCATCATTCTACGTTTGCTATCATTACTTGTACTATGCACGCCCTTAGGTTTAACATCAAATCATTTCATTCTTGTCACTTTGTTCTCCATCCTCTTCACGCACTATTTATTTTACATAAGTAATTATGTCGTGCAAGTCCATCGTACGAGCGTTTAACCAATACCCGAAATTTTCACTCGAGGCATTTCGAGATTTCTTTTATATGACATAAATTTCTCCTTATGTTGACTGTTAAAAGTCAAACACTTCATACCATACCATATTTATCCTATCATTCATTTTCTTAGTTCGTATGTCGTATTCAATCTACCAATTCATACCTATCCAACATGAGTTATACATTTTACTAACCTCGATTTCATTGCATAATCAACGATCCGTAAACCAGATCGATCCGCTTCTTCACGAGTACTCACCGTACCAAGCCAGATTCCATTCATCCGTGTAATGAGCTTCTGCTCGTGCACATCCTTTCACCAATTCGCTTGGTTTCATCACATTAAGAGTTCTACCACTATCATCTACAAAATTGGGGTTAGCACATTTCATTCAAACATTCATTCTACTAGGTGATTATTCACCTAAAATTCTTCTACAAATTTCCTACGTACATGCTATACCATATCACACATTCCTTTTCTTACATACAATTTTTTTGTTATTTATTTCGCCAGCTTCTTGCAAAGACTTTATTATATTATTTCAGTATTTCTTGCAAAAACATACCCTTCCCATCCGTACTTAAGTTATTTGTCTAGGTCGTAGTCGTCATTCATCCCGACTCTCAAGAGTCAATTAATAATATGTCTAACACATAACTTATTTCTTTCGTCTAAAGTTTCTTGTTACTACAATGGTTTTTATCGGTTTTATCTTCTTGACAATTCAACTACTTCATGCTATCTTACTATTACTTGCTTAATAACTTATCAACTTACTTTGTTTGACTTTTCAAAAATCCAATTGTAATTACATTCTGATCTACATTCACCAATTACCCAATTCTAACACACCCCTCTCTAGTCGAGCAATAAGCTCCTATTAAATGCATAACCTTTGTACATACCTGACGCAAGTCAAAATCCATTGACTCGTTATCCATACCTTGCTTGACTATTTCCTTCCAGTTGGTGACATTACATTACCGTACATCATGCTCACCTACGATTAAATAACTTGACCATTTCAAACATTAAATATCGGGTTCAAATGGCAATCACCATTTGACCCGCATAACTCATTTATCCTTTCAACCATTCTTGCATACAATACATGAGCATAATTATATATATATATATATATATATATATAAGTTCAAAACATAACTTGAATACTTGAATAATATCTGCTTCTTAAAGAATATTTACTCGTTCGATCTATAATTTCTTAAATTTTGAGCCTTTCATTCTTGTCATTCATTCTTACTTATTTGATTCGTGCCTATTTAAGAATTTTAAACTTTTTCATTCTATCATTCATTCCCTTCTATGTTTCGAATCCGTCTCGCGGTTTCTAACATATCATTCATATCTTTCATTCCTTTCATGTTTCGAATCCGTCTCGCGGATTCTAACATATCATTCATATCTTTCATTCCTTTCATGTTTCGAATCCGTTTCGCGGATTTTAACATATCATTCATATCTTTCATTCCTTTCATGTTTCGAATCCGTCTCGCGGATTCTAACATATCATTCATATCTTTCATTCCTTTCATGTTTCAAATCCGTCTCACGGATTCTAACATATCATTCATACTTCTCATGTGTATTTGGTACTTTCAAAACCCTGAAAGTCTTACATTTTCCTTCACCCTCACATCCACCTACTACCTAATTCTAACGGACATACCTGTAACAATTATCACGATCTCACGAACGTCATATGTTTCTTGTGTACTGGCCAGGTACACAATCCACATACTAGTTTCGTGTCTTCGTGTAATCGTCACCTTATGTCCGAATAATTAGGTTTCGGCACGTGTAACATTTTCAAAACTTCATTACCATTCTATTATTATATTTCTTCTTAAAACTTTCCTTCACTTGATAGATTTTACCGTTACATGCACCCACATGTTAAATTTACGTACCTAGGGTCAATTTGTCTTATCACATGCCTTGATGCCGGTCCTAGACCGCATTCACGAATCATCCTCTCTAAGCAATTATGTTTACCTTACACATAACATACTGTTAGTTTTCTTCAAATACATACTTAAGTACATACTTACCTTTGCTTCTACCCTTAGATCTTGATCGAGTCTCGGATTGTACGGGTTCCTTGTCACAAGAGCACACAAGTTTGAGTCCAAGTATTTACCTCCTCATACTTGATTTCCCTCAAACCAGGGCTCTGATACCAACTTGTAAGACCCTATTCACAATTTGACCCAAAACGACGCAGCGGAAAATGAACCGTAAAATTTCTTTCTTTTAACTAATCTAACGTACTTAAATACCATTTAGGTCAACCCTTCTAACATAAATACATCATTCATCATTTATTTAATGTAACTATGTTAACAAATGATTACAAACAACGTGACCGCTTTCCCGTACAATCCATGATCTTCAACTTGATCCTCGTTCACTTGTCCATCATGAATATCTGACTAACCTACGGTCACCATATATAATCAACACGTTAGTACATGGTAACATCATATATAATTTAATACATATACTTAAAAAGGCTATATCACATTCTACTACGTAAGGTATTCTATTGAAAACATCCTCTCAATTTTATTTACTCGAGTCCGACATCAATTCCTTGAGAGTCTGGCGTTTCCATACCTGCACTCCATTTATTTCATTCTCAATAGTAACATGGTTAGGAGTACATGATCTCAAACATATTGGAAACCCATATCTTCACATATACGTATACCAGTGATCTACAATCATTAGATTACAACACGTGTATACACTTTCATATATCTAAGTACATTCATACGTATCCCATTTATATGTACGTACATACAAGTTCACACTACTTACACACGCTACAGTTCCATATCTACATACATACATACATAAAAGTCACATTCACTTATTCGTAAGTTGAGACTTATCTACAAACATATCAACACGAATCAATGCAATTACAAACAAACATAACCGACTAACTTCCAACAAACATGATGTACATTCGATTATCATAATGAACATTCCAGTGACATGATGAACATTCCAGTAATCATGATGAACATTCCATTAACATGATGAACATTCCATTAACATGATAAACATTTCAGTAACATGATGAACATTCCAGTAACATGATGAACATTCCAGTTACATGATGAACATTCCATTAACATGATGAATATTTCAGTAACATGATGAACGTTCCAGTAACATAATGAACATTCCATTAACATGATGAACATTTCAGTAACACTATGAACATTCTAGTAACATGATGAACATTCCAGTTACATGTTGAACATTCCATTAACATGATGAACATTTCAGTAACATAATGAACATTCCATTAACATGATGAACATTTCAGTAACATGATGGACGTTCCAGTAACATAATGAACATTCCATTAACATGATGAACATTTCAGTAACATAATGAAACTATCATCTTAATTTACATTAAGGATAGACGAAGTTCATATGAACTTACCTTGGTACTTACCCTTACCCGTAAATTCTTACATAGTTCCCTATATACAACATACCAAACTTCATTTATAAATGAGAAGTGATTCCGGAAATCACTTACCTTAAACGTCCGTTTCATACTTGCTTCCTCGCATCCTTCCTGTTAGCCTTCCACGCTTCCATCCACCTTGACATGATCCTATACTTTCATGTCATTATGGTTACTGCATTATTAGCAAAGACGCACATCCTAAATTACATTTATTCTACATAATTCTTTATATCATCACATATAACATTTATTGATATAGCATGTGCCTTGCGATTTCCCTAACATCACATTTGTGGCCAAACGTCTTACTATGCTATTTATGCACAGTTGACTTTTAGAAAGTCAACTATCCATCATATGAATTATCAACTTAAGCTCATACATTCTCAACATTAATAGATTATACTACGGACGTCATACACATTTCATACTCATATAGCAATACACAAAATGTGCATCATATGACCCAAGCATAGAGTACAACTTCTAATGCATAGTGTTTACCAAACCATATAATTAACCAAAATCCTACATGTATTCCATTCAAAACATATTTCTCATGTTTAATTATCACCGAATTACAACACCTCCACACATTATACACTTTCATCCATCATTTGCATACCATTTCATCTATTAATCTCACCTAGGCATTTCAACAAATACTTGGTGTGCGTACTACTTTCTAAGCACACTGTACAAGCATCTTATGCTCATCTTCATACTTCTTGCCTTCATCAATCAAATACAACTAAAATCAACCTAATTCCATACCATACTCAACCTATCTAACAAGTATTCATCACATACAACATACTACATCAAATTTTGAACAAGGATTGGACATGGGTGTTATACCCATGTCGCCATTTTCACTAACCCAAGTGGGTTTCACCTTCAAACATCAAATTACTTGATATCATACATAAAACAAGTTCTATTTGGTCATTCTAACACATATCCATGCTCAATTTCAACAAATTTCAGGATTGATCACAAACCCACTTCATATAAGATCACCAAATCACAAATTACAACTTACCACATGTTTATCTTGTCTAGATGATTTAGAATCTAAGATCATGCATCTGATTTAGCTCCAATATCCATCCTAATTTGATCAATTGGGCCATTCTTGAGTTGAAGAGGGGTTTATCCTCCTCTCTCTCTCTCTCTCTCTCTCTCTCTCTCTCTCTCTCTCTGATCGAACACACATACACACACTACACACACTTAGGTGTTTTATAGAACTTTCATTCTTTTTTCCAAGTTTAGCCCCTTATGTTTGCCATTCTTTCTTTTTGTCACAAAACTTTATTCATTACTACTTAACCTATATATCCTAACTAAGTTAAAAGACTTAGTTATTTTATTTCTTTCCATTACCCAAGGAACATACTGACGAAATAAAACTTCTGGTTTTTGGGGTGTTACAAATAGGTTCAGACATAGCCAATGTTGAAGTGATACTCTTAGTAATCAGTTGGTGAGAGGGGCTGTTTTGTGTCTGAATTTTAATGGCCTCAAACAGTGGTATGATGGTAGGTGGAATAGGAGATGAAGGGTGTGGTGTTGAAAGAGACATTGCCCCGGGAGAAAGGCTTTTAAACATACTCTCAAGTGAGGGTAATGTTTCATATTGTGGTGTCCCTATGCTTATAACATGTTCCTTTTGTGAGGAATCATGAGGAGTTAAGGTTTCAGGTTGAGATCTTTCCATCTGTTGTGAGGAAGTAGCAACAGTGGTTTCTAGTGACATTTGTGTTGTCACAGGGTTAACCTCTGGGATCTCATCTTCCAGAGGACCCTTATTTGTGGGTTTGGTGGGGTTTTTTTTATTTGCTCTTTTTGGGTTTTGATGGTGGGTGTAACGCCTCGCTTTTTTCGCACCTTTCCATTTTTAGAAAGATTGTATCGTAATTCTATTTTCGGAAACTCGTTTCCTCTGTAATCGTTTCTCATTTCGAACCATTGTAAATCCGTGACTTTGATCGTACTAAAATTGATCTTTTATGTGATATATACATTATTTATACATGTTTATACCTTGACACATACATTCGTTTAATACATGATTCATAATTCTCATAATCGAAGGTTTAACTCGCAAACAACTATCGCGTATTCGTAATCTTAAACCTTCCATACATACAAATGCTTGATCATTCAATTATAAGACTAACTTATATATATATTTTTTCACTTGATTCGTACCTAAACACCTATTATACAAACTTGTTTGCTACGTATTAGTCAATCACATGTCTTCTTCTACTTCATTAACTTAAAACATATTTATTTCACATAATAGGCCCTGTACATGTTAAATAAACTTTGTCACATCACTAATACATAATATACATCATAATTATACATCTTAATATGTTAGAAAAAAATAAAATAAAAATGAAAAGGGTTTTGCCAGCTTGAAATCGCAGCTTTCAAAGCTGTGTTTAATTGTCCTTTTAATGTGTAACACCCACCTAATCATCTTAAATGCACACCTAACCTAAACCCTAATCCTTCCCCTATAAATACAACTTATATTCAGCCTCCTTACCACTTTTACAACACTAAAACCTCTCTAAAACACTCAAAAACACAGCTGAGTTTTCAGCAAGTTCATCAGAAACTTCCAGCCATAAAAAGTGAGTTTTAACTCACTTCTACTTCGATTTTCTTCTGATTTCTTTCTTCTTAACACTTTGATAACCTCTAGGAAGTTTTTCACAAGTTTGCTTTGGCAAACTAAGATGAAACCTCACCATTTTTGAGGCCGAAAGTGTGATATACTTTCTGCTCGATTTTTTTTTATTTTGTTGTATGTTCATTTTCTTGTTGATAACTTGATGGAATCTTGTTCCCATCAAGCTCACAATCAAGTCCATGATTGTGGGTTTGTATTAGGGAGATTACCATCCAAGTTATGAGTTCAAACACTCAATTATTTTTTGTTTAAACTTGATAATCAAGTGATGAAAACAAGCACAAGTCATCATCTTCTATATGATGAACTTGTGACTTGTGAAGTGTGAACAAATGGAAGCTTTGGCTTTCCAAACTAAGTTCCACTCCTTCATTTGAACATTTTTATAACTTGTTAGTTTAGATTTACTTTCTTGTTATTCATGACCCTCCCACCATCTTCAAGATGGTGTGTGTAGTGGTGAATCATACAATG
This sequence comes from Helianthus tuberosus, assembly GCA_030545235.1. Taxonomy (NCBI): domain Eukaryota; kingdom Viridiplantae; phylum Streptophyta; class Magnoliopsida; order Asterales; family Asteraceae; genus Helianthus; species Helianthus tuberosus. Next base: position 68,680,478 of record CM060445.1, on the reverse strand, counting down.
AGATTTCAAACCTCCATGCTTGACAATACATCATATTACATGACAATACTTGATTGGACATAGTTTAGGATATAATTACCTTATACATATACCTATTATTATATAAAAACATAGCTAAGTTTGTGGTATTAATCAAGCTATGATCAATCACCATAAACCTAAGCTAGCATATCAAAGATTCTAGAACATTTGTTATGATTCCGATGGGCAATTTGGGACCCATGAAACCACTTGATATGGTGTCATAAACAAACTCTTAGAACTTAGATATTACTTTTATATATACATACTTTCACTACTTTAAATTCCTAATTCTGATTCTAAACACTCCCATAAATTACATCACCAAACACATTCATTCTCCTATTTTCATTAACTCGCCAATACTTGGATAATCGGAAGACTTAGCAATTTTGTGAGTACACTTGACCCTTTTTTGCTTTAACACACTTTGTATTGAACTATGCTTTTAAAACATGTTGCAGGTTTAATGATGATGTTGATGATGCATGGAACATAGTAGGATGCCTAGATACTCATTTTAAATTTTGTATACTTATTGTAATGTAATTATTCTATTTCAAGTTGTTGTATTTGATTTCAATCTTTGTAATTGACTCTTTAGAAATGAAATGAATTTTAATATTTAAATACTCGTCGCAAATACTAGTGTTATGATGTCTCGAGCAATCTATTTCGTCTCACTCCGATGTTTCCGCCATCGGTTGGGCCCGAATCACCTATAAATTGAGTAGACTTCTGCACTTTCAATCCATTCATCTTCTTTTCTCTCTGTCTCTATAATAGCCCGAAAATACCAGATAAAATACCCTCTAAAACACGAAGCTCTGCTCCGTTGTAAGTATTTTAACCCCCGATCACTAATTCGTTACCCTACCCGATTGATTTAGGACCCACCAACGCAAGTGAATGAATCATGTTCCATTAATAATAGTAATAGTAATAGTCACAATAACAATAATAATAATAAAATGTTATATTAAACTTTCAATAAGTAGTATTTCTTTAATCTATAATATACTTATTTTCTCACACATCGTACATTAAAATAAATTTTACATTTGTTGTATACATAATTTAGACGGTCCAACCCCATGAACGACTTATTGATATGTTACAATTATTAACATATTTCGACGAGTTGTGATTTTTTCCTATTCAATTATTCAGTGTACTCTAATATTTGCATTAGTAGTTTAACGTTTAGATAATTAAAATATTTACGTCAACAATCTTAAAGTAGTTATTTTTCTTATTTGCCACCCGTCTAACACACGGGTACTTAGACTAAGTATATATATATTTATAGGATAAATTTTAGTACTACAATTTAGAGTTTAAATTTTAAAAAACTTTTCCCGCTTGGTTAACTATAAGACTTTGTTACCTCTTTAAAGTAGAAAGTTTTGTTGATATTTGACTAAAGTGTAAAAGAAAATATCAATCAATTATTCAACAATAGTTTTAGTTTTAAAAAGGCCAATTGGATTTTAACACCTTTAACTTTGAAGAATTGGCCGATAACACCCGCAACTAACACTTTGATCTGTGACACCCCAAACTTTTAATTTTGTTTGTCATTTCACCACTCAGTTAAAAAATCAGTAACTGAGTTAGTTTTCAATCCTAGCTGGCATCCTACGTGGACTATTTTTGCAGATATGGCACATTCATGGGTATAAAAGCCATCTTCATCTTCGATTAACACCTGCACAAACAATTGGGAAACCCTAATTTGCTCATACGCATGAATCGACCCAAATCCAAACCCTAATTTGCTCATCACGAGATCAGAGGTGTTCTTCAACTTATTGGCTGATCGACATGTCTACTTCTTCTAACTCTTCATGTAATACGAACCGAATCCCTAAAATATTCAAGGTGGACATGGATGGGAAGTTGTATTGTCATCACGAGATCAGAGCTGTTATTCGCGTAGCGGGAAGGAGAAGTGTTCGATGTGGTGCTGAATTTTACGGTTGCTCACAATGGCCGGTAAGTCCTGTGTATCCATGTGTATTGAATTTAACTTGTTTATGAACTGACGACATGATGTTGGTTTGTAGCGAGACGACTGCAAGTTCTTTATGTGGAAAAAATATTTCGACAAATTATTCGAAGTTCATTCAACTTGCAGCTCAAGTGCAGTTACAAGAAGTGATGCTATGACCGGCAATGAATATAATTTGCAATTGCGGAACAACTTGCTATCTCAAGAGAACAATATGTTGAAACGACAAATTTGTGCGAAAGAATTCATGTTGAAGCAGCAGTTTGTCTTTAGTTTGTTTGTTATCATTGGCATGTTGTTTTACGTAGTGTATCGAATTTAACTTGTTTTTTATTGTACGTTCTTTGAACACATGAATGAATGTAGTCTTTATTTGAAACACATGAATGAATGTACCATATGTGCAGACCATTAGACCATTTGTAGACCAAATCCCCTGTGACCACAAGAGACTTTGACTTTGAAAACAAGTAAATAACTACCATTGTGCAGACCATTTGAAACCACATGTGCAGACCAAAACAATACAGCCACAGTTTGAAAACAAGTAAATGGTCATTTGAAACTGCCCTTTGAAACAACTACCATATATGCAGACCAAAACAAGTGTGCAGAATATGCAGAATGACCATTCTACCCCTGTGACCATATATGCAGACCAAAACAAGTGTGCAGAATATGCAGAATGACCATTCTACCCCTGTGACCATACATGTGCAGACCTGTTTACCATACATATGCAGAATGACCATTCTACCCCTGTGACCATACATGTGCGGACCTGTTTACCATACATATGCAGAATGACCATTCTACCCCTGTGACCATACATAGCCATAAGTTTACATAGTCATTACACAATCATTCAAAAGATTCAGCACAACAGTCATAAGTTTACATAGTCTTAGGTTTACACAGTCATAAGTTTGCATCTTCAGTTTCATGCAAATTACCCTCTGTTTCATGCAAATTACCCTCTGTTTGTCTTTCATGTACTACCTCATCAAGCACTTTTTTTTTTTTGGCTTCCAAATCTATCTTGGTTGCCTCTCTAACTGCATGTTGTGACTATATCCACTCAACATCCTCTCTGTCTGACTCTAATCCAAGTACATCATCCGCAGCTTCTTCTTCATCACTGGTCTCAATTAGTTCATCATAATCTTCATCAGCAAAATTTGACTCTTCATCTTCCACACTGAAGTCACTATCTTCACTGTCCTCGTCTGCTTGCTTACCTATTGAGTTAGAGCTGCATCCAGGGGAAACCCTAGAAGATTGGGCTTTTAGTTTACTGGATTGGGCTTCAGTTTTACTGGGCTGGGTAACAGGGTTACTGGGCTGGGTAACAGGTTTAATTGGCCTAGAACTGGACTGGGCTTCAGGTGCACTCAATTGACGTTCTTGAACAAATACTTCCATAAATGTTTCACTCCAATTAAAAACCTTCTTAACCAACTCCAACACATCTCTATCATCACGAAAATGCCTAATTTCACCATCATCCGCATCCAACCCATACATATGAAAGTTCCTTGATTTATAGCATTTCGTTTCCAATGCATAATCTGCTAGCTCAAAGTATGAAATGTAGTCTACATCAACTTTAATTAACCTAGATGCACCCCCAACATACTGTGGTACACCAAAACCTAACTCAATGTAACCACCATACCAAAGCATAACATCAATCGTTTCCCCCATTGCATAATCTACTAGTTCATGTGAAATCGTACCTTGATCGGAGTTTAAACTTGATGGATTGTTGATTTTGAGAAGCTAGGTCACGTCACCCTTGATCGTTCCCTCCAAATTGAACAGAACAAACAATGCCAGCTTTCAGAATTTTGCTTCTTATAACATGTGTTAGCCACGTCACTCGTGCCATGTAGGATTAATGATGCCAGCTAGGATTGAAAACTAACTCAGTTACTGATTTTTTAACTGAGTGGTGAAATGACAAACAAAATTAAAAGTTTGGGGTGTCACAGATCAAAGTGTTAGTTGCGGGTGTTATCGGCCAATTCTTCAAAGTTAAAGGTGTTAAAATCCAATTGGCCTTTTAAAAATGATGATGCTTTTAGCCTTTTAATCTATATTTTATTTGTGATGATGACTAAAAGTACGTCGGACTTTAATCACTTGTACACTAAGACATCATCTATTTGTACATTTTAATCCGTACGTCAATATTAATTAAGACAAACATCGAGACGTCGAGAAAAATGAGCAGGTCGTCACGGTACCTTTGTACCTTTGAATGTTTTTATAACGTCATAAGTTTAAAAGATATGACAAGAATACATAAACGAATTATAGTGGAGGGGGAAAAGTGTAAGTACTACCTATTTATTCATAATTTTGTTAAAATAGAAGGATTAAAGTGTAATAAGATAAGGGATTAAAATGTAATTAGTGTTTAAAAAACTAGTTTACCCGCTATACCAAAAATTTATCCCTCCCTCATGCATTATAATACAGTAACTAAGACGCATTATAGTTTTTATTTGTTGTCCTTAATACGTAAAAATTAAGTTAATCAATAGGGAAGGCATTTCCACTTTTTAGCGACTATTTCTGTAATGATAATTTACTCAAATTAATTAATATTAATAATAAAAAACAATTGAGTTAAATAAAAGATTTATGCAATTAGAGCTGGTTCGTGAGCAAGAAATGACTTTATTTTAACAACAAACCACCATTTCGAAGGATATTAAATTAAATCGCTTACTTTCTTTGGGTGAAAAGATCCAAGTAATCCTGTCTCAGAATCTTGGCTAGTGGATTTTTATTTATTTTGGTGGTTGATTAATATATCATTTAAAAATGTGATTAATATATCCAAGTAACCTACCTACCTACTCATTTCATTCAACAGCCTCATGCCAAGCTTTGTTTGTAATTCTCCAACCCTCGAATGTATCTTACTTTAATTTAGTGCCCTATTTGTATACAAAAGCACCTGCACTCATGGGTCATGCCCATGGCAATGACAAAACCTTCTCAGAAATTAAAAAAAAAAAAACTGAAAAAAGGAGACTAAGTTGAATTCATGTGATGCCTTTCAGTAAATAAAGGAAACAAAGTCGTAAATTCACTCACATTACATCCCATGCAGCTTTTCTTCAAGTCATATAATTATCTTTTATTTTTTTAAATTTCTACAACTAACAGATAATAACTAAAAACTTGTTAACAATAGCGGGTTTCAATCTGAAGCAGCAGCAGCATCCATCAATTCTGCATCACACCCCGGACTCACAAACTATAAACCTGAGACATAAATATACTGTCAGACATAAGCGTGCCCTTTTTCGTGCGTTTATGTGTGAGGTCACATGTATGAACATACAGATGAACAAAGATACATACTATGTATACTATTCACCTACACACCCGTATGTATATAACTAGTTGATGCCCCGCCCGCGTTGCGGGGCGATGGCCGGATAATTCTCAATCAATTAAAAAAACACTATTATAATTATGCTAGGAAAAAAAAAACTAAAACGATATTTTTCGGATCAGGGCAAAACTGTAATTTTTCAAGACTAATGAGCGAGTGTTATGCGGCTCCTTGACACGGGAAAAAAATAAATGGAGTCAACCAATTAAAAAAAATGTTTTCTACTTTTTCTAAAAAAAACTAAAACGATTGGGAAAACGTTATTTTTAACTGAGGGCGAAATCATAATTTTAATTCAGGGATAAAATCGTAAATTTAATGGACCAATGGGGAAGTGCCAGGAATCTGCCGGCATGACTGTAATTTTACATTGGGGGCAAAATTGTAGTTTCACCAGGAAAACAAACAAAAACGATGGAGAAAATGTAAATATAAGTTGAGGGTAAAATCGTAACTTGGCTGTGAGAAAAAAACTAATGGCAAAACTATAAATTTATACGGGGCAAAATCGTAATTTTGAACCGAGGGCAAAATTGGAATTTTTAGCTGGGAGCAAAAGCGTTAATTTATTTTTAAGTGAGGGTAAAAACATAACTTTGAACTGATGGCAAAATCGTAATTATAAGGGAAAAAAAACTAATGGCAAAACTGTAAATTGAAACGGGGCAAACTCATAATCTTTAACCGGGGGCAAAATTGAAATATTTAGCTGAAGTAAAAGTGTAAATTTATTTTTAAGTGGGGGCAAAAACATAATTTTGAACTGATGGCAAAATCGTAAATTTGTTGGGCCAATAGGGGAGTGCCAGGCAGCTGCCTGACACTATTCCCCCTGCCGCCCATTTAACCCAATAGAAAGCAAACACTATTGCCGTCCATAGAATTTGTAGGTATTGAATATAAAGTAACATTCCATAAACATTGCCAGACATAATTATATGAATGGAGATCAAATACTGACCTTGTAACATGAAGCTAATTTTCGGTTTCAGTCTCAAAACTTGATCCTTCTGTTGACTGTCCACGTGAGTATGTGATTCTATAAACGTAAAATGCCAGTGCCGCACCGCTGCACGTTAGAAATGAAAACAGAGATTAAACAATGCAAACACTAAATTACAAGATTAAATGCAAGGGGGGGGGGGGGGGGGGGGGGGGGTCAACTTGTTTTTTTTTACAATCTTAAGATCCTAACGAGTTTTAAAATAACCTGGAAATCTACAGTGTATGATAGAATCCTCGCTACTTCAAATCATAATGAGCTGAATCTGTTTGGGCCTAATTGGAGAATCCAGCTGACCCAATCAATTAGAAGTTATGAACGTGGGAAAACCATATTAGTGGAGAGGGTTGTTAGTGGGGTAATCAGTTAGATAGGGTTTATTTTAATACCTGTTTTGTGTTAGATTAGGGTGTCGATGTTTATGTTTATATAAATTAGGGTTTTTACTCTAAAATTGGAGATCAGGCCTATCTCGAATGTGGTTAATTGTATCGTTCTTTCAGTAATCGAAGTTTTCGGTTACAAGTTTCTATCAGTGTATCTAATGGATGATTTAAACATAAGAACTCTACTTCGTAGCGGTGGAATTGCAACCCATATACTTATGAACGAGTGGTCTCAGGTAAAGCTGGAAAGAAAACAAAAGCAGACCAACTGGTCTAAAGCTGTCCAAGTTCATTGTTTAAAATCTTAGAAAAACCTATTTTTGGACAAACAGTGTTTCAATAAAGCCCAAACCTATTTCAACCCATGTTTCAAGTTTTTAACCAAGCCCATTTTGAACTAGCTATTACTCGAGTCATTCATCTTGACACCTCTAGTTTATAATTCAATTTTAAACAAGTGTCGTAAATCAGAATGCATTGCTCTTACAAGATCAAAGCTTATATATCCACTTAACTTGTTACTGGAATGCACACTTTCACTTTAATTAGTAGTGCCTACAGCCTATTAATTTACGACATAAAGATTGCACCTTAAGAGGTTGTTCTATGCAACATTCTTAAGGTAATAAAAAGTCTTAAAACTGAAAACAAACAGCATGTTAACATGCGGAATTCCATCACTACAATTCGCATACACACTTGTTTATTAGATTAAAACGTAACAAATCCCATCGATGTATGATTTCTTTTTTCAATTTTTCAAAAAGCTGGTCATTTTAAGAAAGATAAAGGTGAAGACTGTCATCAAGAAAAATATCTTGGGCCATGAAAATTGCAATAAAGAATGTTATTATAGATCTATATACAAGTGAAATATTTCAAACCTGATTATCAGTGCAATATATTTGGTGAATGCTGGCCTCTGTTAAGGACAAAACGTCACAGATATCAGTGCCATGCCAATTACAGATCTACAATTATATGTAACTTTGTGTACACACATTTACAAATACAGATATATAAGTATTCATACAAATATTTGATGGACTCTTACAGTGAATACCAGGCGAAGATCCCTCAAAAATAATATTGTAGCAATGGCTGCAAAATGAACAAACAGTACATCAAACTGAAAGAAGCTGCAACTAACAAATCTTCATGAACATAGAAATCAGACATAAGTTATGTAGGCTGCGTCTTTATGCTTTAGCAACAGATCCAATCTTAAGCACCAACAAAGGTTACAGGTTCCTTAGTTTTAAAAAGCGAGAGGCGCACAAAAACAACGAGGTCTAAAACCAAGGCGCGAAGCGCAAAAGCGGCGGGCTTTTTGTACCTGAGGCTCAAGCTAATTATATATTTTTTATATATCCCATAGGTTTTTAGCTTTCCCTACCCAAAATATAGCTATAAGTAAGGTTTTGGTAATGATGTTAGCTGCATGTACAAGCCAAAAAAACCCAAGGTACAACAGTTAGATGCATAAAAAAGCCTCGGGTACAGGAGGCGCGCGACTCAGGCCAAAAAAGCCCAGAAAAATCCCAAAAAAAGCATGCCTTTTTGGGACTTCTTGTAATTACTCTAGGCGTTGGGCGAAAAAAGGTTTTGTGAGCCTTGTTGCGCCTTGCGCTTAAGCGCGCTTTTTAAAACCAAAACATCAGTCAACATAAGGCAGGAAATAGATTATCCAGATGATGTATAAATATATAAATACTTGCCATCACAAACGACAACCTCCTTGACCACTACTTAGCCATTACTTTTAGATTTCATAACCTAGAAAACCTTAGATAGCAAATATGCTGCTGTTCTAACAAGAAAGTAAATCACACAAACCAAAAGTAGATTTATACACCAACCTGCCTGTCCTTTCAACGCAGAGGAAGAAGATTCTCCTTTTTTCCATGATCTTAGGCTATAGACAGCCAACCCCAAAAGAGTTCCACCAAGTATAACACCAAATCTAATTGCAGAGATGCTTCCGGTGATCATGAAGGAAAGAAAACCACCTAATGTAAGCAGCCCACCTGAAGACATAATAATCAAGAGTTTATACCGAAAGCAGGGTCGGGTCAATAAACATTTTGCACGACGCATACCATATGGAATACCAACATAAAAGTCAAGCACTTTGGACACATCTTTCAAATCCTCAGTGGAAGAAGAAGCAAAGGTTTCCACAATATCCTTCACCGGTTCAGGGGACTTCTCTGCAGCTGCAGACAAATACACTTTACCTTCTTCACTAAGTTCCTTAGCAATTACACTCAAATCTTCAGTCGCTTTATCAGCTTGAATCTTTAATTGCTCCGAGGTCTCCTTCAGCACTACTGTAGCCTTCTTCAAGTACACTTGATAAGCTTCTTGGGAAACGCCCAGCATTTTCAATGCTTGTTCTTTGAAAGAAGCTAAAGTTTGTTTCCAGGCTTCTTCAGATTCTTCAGCTTTCTCTTTAAGACTCGTTGCTTCCTCCTCGATTTCAATATCCGAAGGGGGGTTCTAAAAACGCAAACAAAAAGCATCATTACCCTTATGAACCAGAACCCCTGCTGCCAATCAAAGTCAAGGTCATCCTTGGTTGTTTAAAAGAGCAAGTATGTAACCAAATAAGCTTTATTTACAGCCAAAACAAATCATTCATTCATTTACCATACAAAATGTTAAGCAAATGGTTGAAATGCAATGTTTATTCAACTCAAAAAGCATATTTATGTGTAGGTAAACGATTATTAGGTTGAAGTCACTCACCGAGTCCTGATGAAAGGAGAAGATAGAGCGATGGCGTGAGTTTGTCTGAGGAAGAAGTAAACCTCTGGGACAGCCGGACACAGCAGGTGCGAGCACACCGGGTGGTCGAAGAAGACGGCTGAACCGACGGAACGCCGGCCTCTTTGAGCATAGGTGGCTGCTAGGGTTAGGGGTGCTCATAGTAGATGATGTCATTGCAGCAGTAGACATGTATGTCTTCTTGTGTTTCCAGGCGACGGGAACGATAACTGTGAACAACAACAAGAATAGGGTTCTAAGGCCTAAGGGGAAGGAAGGGAGTATCCCTTTGTTGACACGTAACGGGTTTTGTACGATTTTTTTTTTTTTTTTTTTATGCTAACTGGTTTTTGGGACTCGCACGATGCGGTGGGATCGTTAGACCAAACAAAAAGTACCATAAAACTGAGCTCGTGCGGACGTACTAGTTCGTGCGGACGAGCTCTAATCCGTGCGAACGAGCACTTTCATACGAAGGTGAAATATCTTGTTTTTCAAGTTTTTTCGAAAATTTCGGCATGAAAATGTTTGAATTTTAAGCTAATTTTTCAATATGTTGTTCAAAACTGAGTTTTTCACAACCCTTGAAAAATCAGTCCAATTTGACAGTGGAAAGTATGAGAAAACAAGAAAATGTGTAGAAAAGAATGTTCTGTGTTCAAGTCTTGGTTTCAGTAGATATCAGCTTCCTACTCGGTTACCACTTGTAGGTCCGGGTTACGGATTGCTCGATTACTTCACTGTGATATCCAAACCTATGTATGTTGTGCGGAATCCATCAAACATAAGCAGAAACACAAGATTTCATAATTTTCTATGTTTTATAAACAATCTTCAATCACGGAACAAATTTGACAGTGCTTCGCTCCTCAGTTCGCCTCAACCACGTGTGGAACACTTAGTCTGATCCACTATATATACTAGTCTACCTTCGTACGGACTAGTAAATTAGACATTCGTGTGGACCAACCACCTGCTCATCCGTGTTGATGAGCTTCATCCGTGCGGATGAGCTTCATTCGTGCTGATGTGCTCCTCTGTACGGATGAGCTTGGTTTACATAACTAACTCGTATTTGACGCTTCTAGCCCTATCACATCAAGACGTAGGCGACAGACATATGCACTAACATAAGTAAACCTAAAAATATACTTATTTTTAGTGGTGTTGAAAGATATATATAAACAAGCTTATATAACAAGTGAGATTAAATATTGAGTACAAAAATATTGTTATTGTTAGAAAACTTGACAAATACATATAAATAAGTTTATGAAGATTTGATAAAGAATATGTGTCATTATACATGAAAGTTAATGGTTTGTAAATTGAATTGTGTGGTGATGATTTGGGGAGTTTAAAAATGTTTAAAATACGTTTTAAAAACGTGAAAAACGCTATAATTTAAGAGGAAACTATGGTGAAATTTTCTAAAATTCTAATCGCGATTAAGGTATGATTTTAAGGTGATTAAAATGACTAAACATATTTCCTAAACATAGTTATATATATATAGGGAGCCGCTAAAATGAGAACCACCCCCAGTTGTAAAAACCATGAGAACCTCTTGATCCGGGGCGAGTTGGACCAAATTTTTTTTTTCATGAACGTAGATGTGTGTATTACAAACACATATGTAAAAAAAAAAATTCAAAAAAAAAAAAATGTCGTGTGTGTAGTTTTTTACACCACAAGTTTGGTGTTTACGGGTACCGTAAATTTACGGTACCCGTAAACACCAAACTTGTGGTGTAAAAAACTACACACACGACATTTTTTTTTTTTTTGAATTTTTTTTTACATATGTGTTTGTAATACACACATCTACGTTTATGAAAAAAATTTGGTCCAACTCGCCCCGTACGGTGTAGTTCTCATGGTTTTTACAACTAGAGGTGGTTCTCATTCTAGCGGCCCCCTATATATATATATATATATATATATATATATATATAGTACCTTATTAAGTAAACTATGTTTTCTACCCTTATGGTAATTTTATATTGTGTACACATTTTGAATCAACATGTACAAGAGAGTCAAACTATTTTAGAGGGGGTAAACTTGTGCATTGTCCAAAAATTTAAGACACTTTAGGGGCATTTTAGGGATTTCGACACATTTGTAACCTATAATTAAGATGAGATGTGAAGAGTCCAAGTTAAATATTATTCTAAATAAATTTATGCATTGTAAAATTGATGGTCCATGTTTTGATATAATGATTATGAAATAAAATATTTGATGGATAGAAATGTAATTTTGCCACCCATACAAATTTTAAAACATGTACAAAGAGATACAAGGCATTTGAAAGGGGTAAATTGGTCAGTGACGTAAATTAAGACGCCTGATGGGGTAAGTTGGTCTTTAAGAGAATTGATGCTATTGTAAATTTACACTTAACTTGACACTTGTTGAGGTCATTTATGGGCTTTGAGAAAATTAATAAACTTGTTTTCTTACATACACATACTTTTTATTTATCTTAAGTTCATAAATGTATGTAGTCATTTAGTGCACGTTTCCTTGTAACCCATAACCCCTTTCATCTTACATTTTAGTGATTAGATTAAACATCTATTTTTCAACGTAACCATCGACTGAACAATAACTTTCATTCGATGGCAATTATTGAGTGATAACCACACTTTAGTATATGAAGATATGTGTGTCTATATATTGATATCGGAAGTATCATTTCATATTTCATCTACTCCTTCCCAAATTCCATGTTCCAAGAATTGTCTCTTTGATTCGATTGGGAAAATCTCCGACAACCACCAACCACCTTGAACGCAACGCGCCATCCATTTTTGGTCACCATTGTACCCGTAACGATAGGCGATCACATCCATGTTCGGCAGTCACCAACTAGGGTAAAGTGAAGAGATTAGAAACCATCCTTCGACTTTTGGATTTTCGTTTTTATTTTATTTATATATAATGACTATACTAGTATCATGGATAGAATAAGTCTGTGATGATTTTGTTTTGTAGAAATATATATGGTTGCGGCATTATACAATATACCGCGCACATAAGAAGATGACTCTGTTTTGTAGAAATTCTTGCGTACATAAGTTATTGTAAAATGCATTCTCTTGCTCATTCTACATGGTTACATCAATTTTAATTGCCTAAGATCAGTGATTGTAGCTAATTTTGTAGTCTGAACCGTTTGCCAATATCTTTGTTTCTCAGGACACTGTTTTCATTTGCTAAAGTTCTTATACATTTTCTAATAATCTTTCATAAGTGGATAATGTTGGGGTTGCTGTTAAGATGACAATTTGGGCTTTAGTAACGTTGAATAACATCTGTAGTTTTACTTTTAACTTCATAGATTACTTTATAAAATTAATGTTATATAACTCCCACTTTTGCAAAATCGTCAAAATATCCATCGCAACTGAATTCAACCTTTTGATGAAGAACCCAAAATAATGCTCAGCATAGCAATCCAATGTGTTAAGCATAGCTTCTGCCACTGGGACCACAAGGACTAAGACCGAATGGATTTAAATAAATTTAGTTGAATCACTAGGTTAAAATCTCATGTTTTATAACTAACTTGGTTTCTGTTATGGTTATGGCTCAAGACCGAACCAAATCGTCCCGTAGAACCCCTAAAATCACCAATCTAAGGGTTGTGTTCCCGCCGCATCGCACAGGCACCCCACTATTATATATTATTAGTTAAAGAGCATCTTTATATACACCATGAGACACTCCCGTTTGACAACCTATTGAAACAAAAGCAATACCATGATGACAACAGGCATACTGATCACGGTGGTGGTTATGCTATTGTTTCCACCACTCGTCACCCTAACCGCCACCGCAGCATCATCGTTGTCACATACATCTCACCATATCCTTGACGTCCAAGAAATCTTACAGACCACAACATCAACATCATCATCATCATCCCACGTATGCCAAACATAAATTTTTGATCATGAAATGTTAGAATCCGATGAGTCCCAGGACAGCAAGCAGTGGAAGCTTAACCTTGTCCACCGTGACAAGCTGTCGGAGCACCATGGCGATCATAGGCGGCAGGTGGAAGCGCGGTTGAAGAGGGATGTGAAAAGGGTGATGTTTTTTAATAGTCGGATTGGTAATGGTAGTTAGACTGTCGGTGGTGGTGGAGGAGGGTGGTTCGAGGTGGAGGATTTCAGGTCAGAGGTGGTTTCCGGCATGCAACAGGGAAGTGGAGAGTATTTTGTGAGGATAGGGGTTGGAAGTCCGGCCCAGAGTCAATACATGGTGGTTGACTCTGGTAGCGATGTTGTTTGGGTCCAATGCTTGCCATGCAAGCAATGTTTGACCCGGCTAATTCAGCTTCTTTTACAGCTGTGTCATGTGGGTCCGCTGTTTGTGAACATGCAGAGACTGCAGTTGGGTGTCGTGGCCATGGTGGTGGTAGGTGGTGCGGGTACGAGGTTTCATATGGTGATTGGTCCTACACGAAGGGAACGTTGGCACTCGAGACCCTCACCTTCGGCAATACCTTCATTCAAAAGGTTGCCATCGGTTGTGGTCATAGAAACCAAGGGTTGTTTATAGGAGCCGCTGGATTACTTGGCATCGGCGGTGGCTCGATGTCATTAGTGAGTCACCTTGGTGGCGCATCCGATGGTGCGTTTAGCTATTGTCTTGTTAGCAGGGGAACATGATCCCCTGGCTCGTTGGAATTCGGGAGAGAATCTCTCCCGACAGATAGTGCAGTTTGGGTCTCACTACTAAGAAACTCGAGAGTCCCTACTTTTTATTATGCAGGGCTTTCAGGTCTTGGTGTGGGAGGGGCTTAGGTGAGCATACCATAACCAAAATTTCAATTGAGCGACATGGGCCGTGGGGGAGTTGTTATGGACACAGGACAACCGTCACCAGACTCCCAACCTGTGACAACTGGCACTTTTCCATGTAATTCCGTACGATGTGAACAGTAATTTGTAATATATGGTTGTGCATGATGAATTAATGATATGAATGATTTCATGATTTACTTTCAAAGAATTCACAAATACATTACATGTTGCATGTTCCTTATGATTGTTAAATGCAACTTGAAATAGTTAAATAGGTGCACAGATGGAAACTAGCACAATTATCAGATAAACAAGTAGTACTGACGGGAGTTTAGTACTCAGACAGACAACATATTAGGACACAGATTGAGTCCTAGGACCAAGATTTACACTAGAATTCTATGTAGGAAAGTATGGGTTATGAAACTTCCTTCCGAGTGACGATTAAGCACTAAAAAGTACCCGAAACACACCCTAAATGCAGAATTCTGCAAAATTTAGTAAAAATCAGCAATTGAACATCGAAACATTATGCAGAAACAAGGTTTAATTGTCCAAAATAACTTGTAAAGTGTCGGGAATGAAAACTGTCATAAAAGGTATCTCATAACACACTAAACTGCGCAATTTAGCACCTTAATGAACCGGTAACCAAGCGAATAACCGGACACTACCCGAAACACCAAAATTGAATTAGAAGCATTGTTTTAATGTTACAAGACAAGTTATTAACACTAAACACCATATTACACATCAAAACATTTAAATACACTAAACCCCTAACTAAACACTTAACCTTCAACTGGATTATGTAACTAATCATTCAAAATCAACTAGATACCCCCCCCATGGACGGTTACAAAGGGGTCCCACACCCCACCATTTTATTGATTATTATATTGAATTTGTTTTGAAGATATTAGACATAAGAACTATTGTGTAATATTGTGATGGTGGATAAAAGAACCATAAGACCTTAGACATCATTACTTTCAATTCTCAACATTTTCAAACTCCACAAACTTCCTCTCCCCCTCTCATACCTACGGCCAACACCCCCATTCTCCCTTAAAATTTTCAAGTCCATTTCCAAGAAATCCAAGAGTGTTCTAAGGTGAATCAAGGCTAGATAGGAAGGTTGCAAGCAAGGGAACTTGAAGGACCATCTTGAGGAGCTTTTAACCACCTTTTTTCTTCTTCATCTTGCATCTTGTTCATCCCTAGCCCTTGTGCTAGTAGTAAGCCCTCTTGATCTTGTTTTTACACCGTATTTAGTAGTTAAAGTTGATATGTAACAAGAAAATCTAGAGATCACACCAAAACAAGAACATGAACATAAGAATAAAGCTTGAAATCATGACGATCTAAGTTGTTTAAGTGTATGTGATGAACTTGTTTGTTGATTTCTTGAATGTATGGTGTAGATCACCACATAAAAGCTTGCTAGATAATGATTTAAAACATGATCTAGCAAGTATGAGGATGAACCTTGAAAGATCTACGTTGATCATCCTTTATGTTAAGTGTGAACTTGAAGATAAACATGATTTTGTGTAGAATGATGGTTCCTACAAGTTGTAAGTCTTAAAAGTATAAGATTTCAAAGATAAAAGTTTCAAGAAAATAAAGTTTACTTCAAGATTTAACATGATTTGGTTTTAAAAGAAGAAAGACATGTTTTATGTGTTAAAATGGAACCTTTAAAGTGTACAAGGCATGAAAAAATCAAGAAGATGATTTTTTGTAAAAATGTGTTACAAGTTGTAAAGGTTAAAATTTTGTAGGAATGAGTTTTATGAAGTAAAAAATCATGTTTTTAGTGTTAGTATACCATGTTAAACATCATGATAAAATACTACAAGATTTTACAAAACTTCAAGTTCATACCATCTTGTAGAAATGTATGTTATGGCTCATGGTAAGTTGTAGGATAATTGTTGATGATTATTGATGAATTTTGGAAAAGAAAAAGATATGCTAATAAGCATGGAAACCTCCATTTTCAAGGGAAACTATGGCAAAATTTTTGTAAAAATTAAACACTTAGAAAAATATTTTTAAACAAGTGTTTACAAGTGATTTTTGATCATGGTTTTAAATATAAAAGTTGCCACAATTTTTATTATAAAAAATTACAAGTATTAGATGTTGATTTTCAATAATAAAAATGACTAATTATGTGCTACATGTATATTGCTTGTATTAGTTATACTAAAAATTAGGAACTTGAAAAATAATACACCAGACAAAAATACTAAAAATTGTAATTTGAAATATTACAAAAATCACAAGAAAATAAATATATAAATTACACACAAATATTGGACGATTCGGACAATGGACACTTTGGACTATATATATATATTCCGGAAATAAATTCGTATCTTGACAAAATTGGTAAACGGTATTTTGAAACCAAAAAAATGACAAAGTATGAATTCTTACCATTATCATAAAATATATCATATTTTGTCAAAATTGAAAATATATTATTTTTGGAATGGAAGAAATATATATTTTCATAAACAACTCAAAAATATATTATTTTGGTGAAAACTAACAATATATATTTTTCTACTTTAATCTTAAAAATATATTATTTCTATGATATATGTGGAAGTGTACATACTTTTACCAAATAAAATTTATAGATATTTTTTCTATAAAATTCTCTTAAAATATATATATTTTAAGAATATAAAGTTAGTGATTTTTAAATTATGCAAAAATAATATTCCGGAAAATTATACATAAATTAAGTATGGGTTACTTAATAAATACAAGAAAATACATATTCCTATACGTATAAATACATACCGACATACACTACCAACACTTGGTAAAATACGCAAATACAAGTATACTTATACTTGAAAATATATATGTGAGAACCATATGACAAAACAAGTTAAAAATATATTATTTTTAACAATATTCCGAATAATTGTATGGAAATGAATTAAGTTAAAATATCCTTATTTAAACTAATATATATATATATATATATATACAAATATGGAGTTATATATAATTATAAAATTATATATACAACATACACCAAGCGTGTAACTCAAAGTATACCAGAATTCCAAAATAAGTCTTAATATATAAATAAGGTTAAGAGTCGTTACACGACCTAAGTGTCTAATAAAACATAGCACGTGTGTAGGTTGGTACGACCCGAGGATAGAGACTTTGAGTACACGATGCTGCTGACGCAAACTAGTGAGTTCATGTCCCCCTTTTCTCTTAACTGGTTTTGGATTTATAACTTTCGGGGGTGAAATACATATTTCAATGGTATGGTTTAGCTAAGGAATGAACTGTTAGATCATGTGGATGGGTAGGCACACACTTAAGACCATTAATCTTGTTAAAAACCGAGGGGCAGGAGTGGTAGATCTATCGGTTGTAGCGAGCCCCACTCATGGGTCCTTGTGCGTTCGCATATAGTGACTATGTCGTTCCAACCGGGCGGACCGGAAGAAATTCGCTATGTTTGAGCCTTCCTACGCCATTGTACACATATTAATATCCTTGCAAAACATTAATTGATTTGTTCATAGACGCTTTACATACCGGTTATCAAAAGAATTCTCTCAAATGTTTACAAGTTTATTTGGAACTTATACAAAAACACATGAATTCGCTCAACTTTTGTTGATGTTTTCAAATTACATGTATTTCAGGAAACTAGATGGATCGTTGGCGTTGGTGTTGTTTTCAAGCTGTAAATTTCAAGTTTGGATGTCATCCATTATTGAAGGGTTTAATCCGTATATCTCATCCTTGATGAGATATAGGATGCAAAGCCTCGTGAAACTAATCTTTTGTAAAGAAACCCCTTTTTATGGAACTACTTATCTTTTGATGGATTGTAACCTGAACTTAAACAACTTGTGTTTGTAATGTTTTAACTTATGAATGGATGAACATCATTTTAGTCATATAGTTGTTTATTATAATCGAATGCAATGAAAACCGATCAAGTCACATGCACACGCTTCCGCAAAAGACAGGGTGTGACAGGTTGGTATCAGAGCTTCGATTGTAGTGAACTAGGATTCCTTCTCGAGTCTAGACTACAATCACTAGGATTCTCTCACGAAAACAAGTTTACAACAAACAAAAAGGTTTTTCATTGCATTTCCGAAAGCGCCAGATCCATTAGTAGGGGTGAGGAAAACCTCAACTAATGTGCCAATTGAGGTATAGTCTATATGAGATAGACTTGCCGAAGACGAAATGACCCACGAAAGAACAAACGAGAGTTATGTGTGACATGTTGCATTTATTTGCCTGTATATACTAAGTAACATTATTATTCATTAATATATATGCATATATGTGTACGGAATAATTATTGACGGGAACGAGATACCTTCGACTTCGAATCCTATTATTATTCTTGACTCGCACAATGAGACTATCGACCTCGCGTTTATTGCGGAGCTTATGGCTGATGTAGTTACCAAACGAGACCCTGAACTTGATTCTGTAGAATATGGCTACTCTTCCCTCTCGAATGCGAAGGTGCCTGACTACGGCAGTGACGGCGAGGCGGAGGAGGTAACTTTGGACAACAACCTTATCAGTGAGACGAGGTCCCTGTGGCTTTTATGAAACATGATTGACGACACTCTTGTCCAGAAAAGGAAGATGAGGTACTCATCTTGAAGGTGCCCCTACAACTACTATTGCTAGGAACCCTTTTTATTCCTACTTTGTCTAAGCATTGTGCCATTTCGCGCGTAACAACAACGGACGTTAGCGCATGGACCATAATAAAGGTCCCTTCTATGTTGAAGGTATGAAGATAGTAGTGTCCCCTCTTTGACTGATCGGCTGCTTTGAACGAGAGAAAATTAGGGTGACCATGCAAGACAATTTATTATTACGGGGGCCCATGTAATAACAACTTGTAGTGCATGGAAATCCTGGTGGACTCTGTGGGTCAAGCTAATAATCACCACCTATTCGAAATTTCTAAAGTCGTCAAACCTCCATCTAATAGAACACTAACCGAGATAGTTACTATAACACCCTACAAAGTAGGAAGTCCGTCTTTGCCTGCTTCGTGCCTAACACTTCTACCTGTAGTACGAGTCGTTTGGGACCCGGTATCTAAGCGAGTGAAGATCGATAACACCCAGGAAAGATTTTCCTCAACACTTTAGGATTCTTATGTTTAAATTTGTACGGAGCCTACAACACCCCAACTTATCCATTGTAGTTGCTACGATAGACCCCAACATTTGACATCCGTTTTACCCCAAGGAGGTAGCATGGCGCGAGCCGTAGTGTAACCCATTTACCGCACTCTATTTGGCATTCATGGAGACCATACCAACTATATTGGGACTCATGGAGCCCAAGCAAAATCAATGTATGCGTCGCACAGTTCAGTGCGGCAAAGGGGTCCTCCCTACATCGGACAATCAAGGTCCATGAAGTATGGAACACATGTTATAAGGACGGAAGCGACCACTTGATTCTCCCCTTCTCAACGGATTCCCATCCTATATAGGCACATGGATAACACATGCAAGAAGATTCTTCTCGTCCTTCAACCCACATGCACTCTATCACCCACTAACTATATCACCGCCACCAACACCCTTATTAGTACCTCCACACTCTCTATCCCTTAGTGCACCACATCGGTTGGGTAGTGCATTCACGCCCTGGAAACCGCTCTACGGTTGCTGCAAGGCACAATTCGGTCCCGAGGAAGAAGTCACGTACCCTCACGACCTTATTTCTGCATTTTCACTATCCCCCCCCCCACACGTGGTAGCAATGCACAACCCCCCCATCTTTTGGGAAGTATACCTGTTTTTTATAAAACTAAAGACTATGGAAGAGTCGGAGACTTGAGGAATAAACAAGGAACAAGGTGAAGGGAAGACCTCACCGTATTTGTATGATACTGTATGACTTGCATCAACTGGAGTGAGATGACACCGAGGAGGTTTTCTTCACAAAACTGATAACAACAAGTTGATATGGTGTATACAAAAGTCGATATGTCCTTAGCAGAACTTGGTTGTAACTCAATGCACCTCCCTAAAATGATGAGATAATTATGGTGGAAGGATTTGCATAAGCATCATTAGGAATTACCTTACCCATATACTCGTAGTGCGTAACGAATGAGCTTTGCTTTCACTCAAAGACGACAAAATTTATTCCAAAATAAATGTTTAATTCCGTCGATATGATTTATACATGTGAAGCTCATGGAACCACAGCGAAGGAAAGGCTGGTCGAGCCCAATCAGAACCTTTATCTACAACACGAGCTGAGCTCGAAGCGCTAGTAAACTAGCAAGTCGCTAAAGCAATCCTCCAATACGAAGCAAGCAGTACTGCAAACAACGGTGGAATAAGAGGAACCGTATTGGGAATCGCTCAGGCGATAACTCTTGCCCTAGGTCCTGCCAAGAGCGGAGTAACAGTGGAGAAATTAAGTAAAAATCCAGTGAAAAAGAAGACGCATATGGAGTTTTCTTCGGATAGAAATAAGAGAAAGTATACGCATTTCAAGCAAGACACTAAATCAAGCAACAAACATAAGGAAAATGATGCGACTAAGAAAGTCAAGGCATTCATTGTCACGACTAAAACAGGTAATAAGAACTACCAAGGAGAACTACAAAGTGTGACAGGTGTGGTTATCATCACACAGGTCCGTGCAGGACTCGTAAGTGTGGAAATTGTGGCAAGATCGGGCATATCAAGGAAGCATGCTGGTCTAGTACGGGGCATGGGAATGGAATTTAAGGCAATAATAGAAATGGCAAGGGCAAAGGTTGTGTCACACCCCGACCACGTAAAACAACAAACCGTGGCGGAAACGTCGGGGAGTGTTGTAACATAATCATCATTTCAACAACCATGGTAATTAAAAGTTTCGTTTTATTGATTTTTCAAGTAATGTACATTGTCTTAAAACCAAACGAACAAATTTAAACATCGTCTACTATCGTTTTTATGTCACTAAGGCCACGTCCAGATCCTAAGTGAACATGCTTCCTAGTAATCATCACGCAACATCACTTGAAACATATGTAAAAAAAAAACATAGTCAGCAAAGAAATGATGGCGAGTACATAGGGTTTGTAAGAGTATCGGAATCATGGCTTGTTTACATATATTTTGCAATACCTCGAAAACCTTGTTTTGAAAAGTGTATAGCATTGTAACATGATTAACCAACTCAAATCAAGATGGTTATAATTTATAAAATCTTATAGCCATGATTCTTAACCCCAAAACATTTGTTTTAGTAAACCATTTCGTAAAACATCTCGTTAAAAACTCGTTAATATAACTCGCATGGTTTATATCATTTTGAAAACCTCGTTGTGTGACATCGTTTCAAATCGTTTCCCTTGTGAACTAAATAATGACACACAATGTAATATGATAGAAGCACTTATATATAAGATGTACCAGCGGCGTATCTACCATGATTCTATCATGCTACACATGTCCCATTATCTAATCACTACCCAAAACCAATCGTTCGTTCAAATCGTTTATTTCGTTTAGGTCGTTCCAAATCGTTTAATTCGTCCCAAAATCGTATTTGTTTTAATTGTGAAACTACTTTTGGTCGTCTCGCTAATAACATTCAAACCTTCGTGATTCGACTACCTCGCCTATCGCATTAACAAACCACCAAAGGGTAAGTTAACAATCATCAGATTCGGTCGTTACCTACATAACCCCCACACATAACCATGGGTGTAGTCTGATAACGGGATTTGTCAGATCCTATGGTACCATAACCTAATACTGGTCGGCTTGATCAATGCTAATGAATGTCATTCGTTATGTAATTACAACCAACAAGTTCGTTCACATTATCGAAATCGTTGTTAGTTTAATATAAACCATCTTAATCGTTTTTGAAATCATCGTTTAAAATATCGAAATCATTTTAATACATATGAATCACCCCAAAACAATTGAAATCAGTAAAATAGGGGAACTATGTACTCACATTGAATAGAAGGGTATCCTTGATCTAAAGAACTTAGCGAAGCTCAGACAAACCAAGGAAATTCAAGTAGTACCTAGTAATCGGATTACTAGTAAATAAATCGACACCTAAATCGGAGGATCAGATAGAATGAGGTCTTGTAAACCAATGAGTGTGAAACTCATGTGATATGGTTTAACAAAGCCTACATTCTAAATCGGAACCTAGCCTGAGTGCTTTCGACCCGTTACGAGCCATTAAGGTAGCTTATGCTACTTTAACGCGTCGTTCGCGTGAAACTATGTTCGGATGGTTAACTATGTGCTATGTCAAGTCTTACATGCCCAATAATACCTAAACATGTTACTAAATCAGATTATATGTAAAAAACATGTTCACATATGTAACATATGGATTTATGCTTCAAAAGGGCGTTTTGGTCATTTCTTATGGGCATACAAGCTACTTAACAAATAACTAACCAATCTTATGTGATCATAAGGTATAACCTCAGTGGTTATTCCCTATGCAACTATGATCACTAATCAAGCTTAGTCGGATCCTAATGATCGACCAAACGGGTCGGGTTCAAAAGTCTAAGCGGTTGTTTAGACCGTTTAACTTACGACCTTAAA
This sequence comes from Helianthus tuberosus, assembly GCA_030545235.1. Taxonomy (NCBI): domain Eukaryota; kingdom Viridiplantae; phylum Streptophyta; class Magnoliopsida; order Asterales; family Asteraceae; genus Helianthus; species Helianthus tuberosus. Next base: position 68,657,444 of record CM060445.1, on the reverse strand, counting down.
CAAGCACTAAACTAATAGTGATGAGTTAAACATGTCAAAACATGTTTAACTAGCTTACAAAACTGATTTGGTATCAAAACAATGGGTTTTGATACCCGAAAATAGTTCCGTTGCAAAATGCGTGCTAAAACGCATTTTGACCGAAACTTTGACTCGTCACTACGCCTAGTTAACATGGTAATTAGTAGGTATAATCACTAAGGATTATAACCATCGTGATTACAATCACGTTGCAAAGTTCAATTGAACTTTGACTTGACCAATTGATGGTCAAAACCGAAAGTCAAACTGTTGGCCAAACTGTTTGACTTTCTGCTTAAACATAAAGAATAAGCATGAAAGAAGACTTACAAAGGGTCCTAGCTATCTTTTCTACAAAGAACAAGTTCCTAATCAGATGAGAGAGCTCCCAATTCAGATTGTAGAGATGAGAAGACAAGAATGAGCAAATGAAATGGAAGTTGGCCATGCTATTTATACTTGTTGCAAGATCATAGAATCATGACAAGTGTTTTGTGTAGCCTCCAAGCAATGATCATGGCCATACAAGTGTTAGGAGCAGATTCAAAGCCTTGGAGAAGTGTTAACTTGGCTACCACACAAGGGAATTTGCATAAACGATCAAACAGTTTGCTGAAACTCATTTCTGGTCGCTGGGCACTTCACAGGGCCCGCGTAAACAATGGGGAGGGGGTCACGCGGCCCGCCTGGGCTCCCTAGTTCAGCATAAGTTTGAAAATTGACAGTTCAGATCCCTGCACTTGGTTTAAGCTCATTTCAGGCCCTTTTGACCCCCGTTAAGCCATTTTCAAGGCTCCACCAGGTCAATAAAGTTTAGAGGACTCAAAATGTGCTCGGAAAACTCTCGGATGTCGGCTCGTTTGGTCGTACGGTCACGTTATTCGTTAAATTACGACGAAACTCAAACGGACGCGAAAACGATCCAAATTAAGCGACGAATGGTATATTTGCATGCCGATCACTAAAATAAAAATATTTTAGTGTGTAAAATAATTTTGGATGTCCAGATGTGGTCAGAACGTAAGATATGTGCGTAAATGCAAACTTACACCGTTTTTTACACTTTTAGTCCCTGTAAGATCAAATAAGCATGTTTTTGCACACCGAACCACTCAAAGCTTATTTCTAAGCTATGTTTAGGTATGTTTAGCTTATGATCAAGTTTCGGACTCTTCGATACCATACGAATCGGCATAGTTTCGCAGTTTGACACAAATAGTCCTTGCGATCGAATAGACTTGATTTCAACACACCAAACCATCCAGAACTTATTTCTAAGTTATGTAAATGTTATTTTAGGTATGTTAAGCCTATGTCACTATTCTGGAGTGTTTGTTGCGTTAAACTGGCTGCGTTTACGCATCAGTTTGCTTATAACTTTCCAGAAAGCGATTTAAAGCTTGAAATCGGAATTGAATCAAATTGTAAAATCATCAAACACAAATACACATATAATAACACCAAAACAAATTGTTTTATTGATAATTAACATTGTTTTGCATTGTTCATCGATTACAGAGACTTTTGGAAATTTCATCCCGAAATTTTAACTAGAGGAAACTTGTGAGAACAATTGCGGATATTTCGCCTTCATTTGGTCCTTACATTCCCAAGTAAACTCTGGGCCACGTTTGGATTCACAGCGAATCTTGACCAAATGAATCCGTTTGTTCTTCAACTGTTTGTATGTACGGTCCACTATCTCCACAGGTTTCTCGACAAAGTGCATCGTTTCATCGATTTGGATTTCGTCGAGTGGAATGTGAAGATCAGCGTCAGCTAAACACTTTCGCAGATTGGACACGTGAAAAGTCGGATGAATATTTCCAAGCTCTGGAGGTAGCTCTAGTCGATAGGCAACCTTCCCAATGCTTTCCACAATCTTAAATGGTCCAACATATCGTGGTGCAAGTTTTCCTTTCTTTCCAAATCTCACCACTCCCTTCCAAGGTGACACCTTGAGTAGGACATGGTCTCCGACTTGAAATTCTAAGGGCTTGCGTCGCAAATCCACATAACTCTTTTGATGGCATCTTGCTGTCACAAGGTTATCGCGAATTTTCTTGATTTTGTCTGTTGTTTCCAGAACAAGCTCAGGTCCAGTAAGGTGAGCTTCACCGGTCTCGTTCCAACAAACAGGTGAACGACATTTTCGACCATAGAGAGCTTCGAATGGTGCCATATTAATGCTAGCATGATAACTATTGTTGTAAGAGGACTCGATCAATGGCAGATGAGAATCCCAATTACCACCAAAGTCTATCACACATGCTCTAAGCATATCCTCCAAAGTTTGAATCGTCCTCTCAGATTGTCCATCTGTTTGGGGATGATAAGCAGTGCTTAGATTTAGTTGGGTTCCCATGGCAGATTGCATGGTCTTCCAAAAATGAGATGAAAACCGAGCATCACGATCGGAAATGATATCCAAAGGAACACCATGTCGTGATACAATCTCATCAACATAAATCTTTGCAAGTTTATCAGCAAATAGATCCTCGCGAATTGGAATAAAGTGAGCTGACTTCGTTAATCGATCGATAACAACCCAAATAGCATCGTGACCTTTAGATGTACGTGGTAACTTAGTGATGAGATCCATAGCAATGTTCTCCCACTTCCAAACCGGTATCTCTGGTTGTACAAGCAAACCAGAAGGTCGTTGATGTTCAGCCTTGACTTTGAGACAAGTTAGGCATTTCGCAACATACAAGGCAACATCTTTCTTCATACCAGGCCACCAATACTGAGTACGAAGATCCTTGTACATTTTGTTAGCACCAGGATGGATAGAATATCGAGACTTATGAGATTCGTCCATCACTAAAGTGCGGAGATCGTCTTGTTTTGGAATCCACAAACAATCCTTGAAATAGAGCAAACCATCGTCCTTCGCTTCGAGCTTAAGCTCAAGTTGACGTGGTAATTCCTTACCCATCAATTTTTGTGAAATACAAAATTGCTGAGCTTGAAGAACACGAGTTTGAAGATCAGATAGAGTAAGAATAGAATGAAGCTTGACTCGCTCCTTTCGACTAAGCGCATCGGCTACGACATTCGCCTTACCAGGATGGTAGCGAATCTCGCAATCGTAGTCATTTAGGAGTTCAACCCAACGTCGTTGCCTCATGTTCAACTCCTTCTGATTAAGAATGTGCTGGAGACTTTTGTGGTCTGTGAAAACCACACACTTCGTGCCATAAAGATAGTGTCTCCAGATTTTGAGAGCGAAAACCACAGCTCCCAACTCAAGATCGTGAGTCGTGTAGTTCTTCTCATGAACTTTCAATTGTCTAGATGCGTATGCTATAACTTTACCTCGTTGCATGAGGACACAACCAAGGCCTAAGTTAGACACATCGCAGTAGACAACGAAATCATCGTTTCCCTCAGGCAAAGATAGAACAGGAGCATCACATAGCTTCTGTTTCAGCGTTTGGAACGCTTCTTCTTGTTTGGGTCCCCACTCAAAAGGCTTATTCTTTTGAGTCAAAGCAGTGAGTGGAACCGCAATCTTAGAGAAGTTCGAAATGAAACGATGATAATATCCAGCGAGACCAAGGAAAGAACGAATTTCTGTAGGTGTCGTTGGTGTATTCCAATCCTTGATTGCTGCAATCTTGGATGGATCCACATGAATACCTTGCTCGTTGACAATATGTCCCAAAAACTGAACTTCTTTAAGCCAAAATTCACACTTGGAGAATTTAGCAAAAAGTTGTTCCTTCTTCAGGAGTTCTAGAGTCAAACGAAGGTGTTGTTCGTGATCGGCTCGAGACTTCGAATAAATGAGAATATCGTCGATGAACACAATGATGAACTTATCTAAATAAGGTTTACATACCCTATTCATTAAGTCCATGAAAATAGCTGGGGCATTTGTCAAACCAAAAGGCATGACTGTGAACTCGTAATGCCCATATCTCGTGCGGAATGCAGTTTTGGGAATATCTTCTTCGAATACATGAAGTTGATGATACCCAGAACGCAGATCGATCTTGGAGAAACATGTAGCACCTTGCAGCTGATCAAAGAGATCATCGATTCGGGGTAGGGGATATCGATTCTTGATGGTAAGCTTATTAAGCTCACGATAATCGATACACATTGAAAAAGATCCATCTTTCTTCTTCACAAAGAGGACAGGAGCGCCCCAAGGTGAATAACTTGGACAGATGAATCCTTTATCAGATAACTCTTGAAGCTGTTTCGATAACTCTTGCATCTCAGACGGTGCAAGACGATAAGGTGCTTTCGCAATCGGGTTAGCATAGGGTACAAGATCAATATGGAACTCAACTTGACGAACTGGAGGCAAACCAGGCAGTTCATCAGGAAACACCTCTGGATAATCCCGAACAATCGGAATATCCTGAATACTCTTGTTCTTGCCTTTCTCCTCGGTGACATGTGCCAGAAAAGCGACATATCCTTTTCGTAAGTAACTTTAGGCTTTCGTACACGACATGAGTTTCAATCCACCAGATGGTTTCTCGCCACGAACCTCTAGGACATCACCGGACGAAAGAGGAATACGAATGATCTTATCGAAACAAACAACCTCGGCATGATGTTTGGTTAACCAATCCATCCCCACGATTATGTCGAAACTCCTAAGTTGCATCGGTACGAGGTCGATGGGAAAAAGATGGTTATCGAGGTTCAATTGACAACCATGAATAACAGAATTAAGCACAAGAGGTTTACCAGTAGCAACTTTGACAGATAAGGGTTTCCTTAGTTTAGTTCTAGGTATCGCAAGTAAAGGCTCAAAGGATAACGAAGTAAAACTCCTATCGGCACCAGAATCGAAAAGAACAGATGCAAGTTGATTGTTAACAAGGAACGTACCGTTAACAACTTCGTTGTCAGCTCGAGCCTCGTTAGCATTCAGATTGAATGCTCGTCCAAGAGCGGGATTCACATTCGCGATTGCGTTTGGATTCGCATTCGCATTTACCAACCTCGGGCAGTTGTTGCAAAAATGACCCATTTCTCCACAATTAAACCATGAACCAGGTGGAAATATCGCAACATTCCCCTGAACTTGTGCTGGAACCTGAACAGCCTGATTTTGACCAAAATGACAAATGTTGGCCAAATGCCCAAGTCTACCACACGTAGCACACTGTTTACAGGCCTGTTGGGCAACATGGTGACCATTACATCGAGCATAGTGAGGTGCGGTACCAACATATGCTTTCTTTGCAGGAGGTTGAGTCGGTGGGTTCTGAGGGTTCTGGTTGGTGACAGCAAAGTTCTAGGAAGCCTTGCGCTTCCTTGACTTTTTCGACGACTCACCTTTCTTACCCTTACCCTTTTCCTTGTCAGAATCGGTCGACTTCTTTTTATCACCCTTGCGGGTGAGTTTACCCTTCCTGACTTGGGACTCAGTCAGGGTAGCCGATAATTCGATTGCATGACGAACGGTAGTAGGATTAACGTCGGTCACAATATCCTGCATGGAATCGGGTAAACCATCGATATATCTCTCGATTGCTTTCTCCAGTGGGGTAACCATAGTGGGACACAACAAACTGAGCTCCTCAAATCGATCCGTATAAGCACGGTGTTCTCCCCCGTCTTGTTTCAAATCATCAAACTCTCGTTCCAAAGCTCGAATCTCTTGACGGGGACAGAACTCTCTCATCATGAGAGCTCGGAGCTCTTCCCAAGTTTGTGCTAATGCCACTTCGGCACCCCTATCACGCATCACTCCGTTCCACCATGTAACAGCTCGCTTCTCAAACACGCTTGAAGCAAACTCAACCTTACGCGCATTCGGACACTGCACATGTCTGAATGTGCTCTCGATACTCTCGAACCACTGCAGGAGTGCAGTTGCTCCTTGTGACCTAGAAAACTTAAGCGGCTTCGCAGAATTGAAATTCTTGAAATTACACTGTGCGTTATTGTTGTTATTATTGTTGTTGTATAACTCATGGATTTGGGTCACAACGCCTGGAAGTACAGCAGCCATTTGCTGAGAGACAAGGGCTGCGACTTCCTCAGCAGTAAAAGTTTGAGCATCGCGTCGAGGAGGCATTGTCTAACAAGGAAACATGAGAAACGAGTGAGGTTCACAATTGGAAAAACAAAAGAGGCATTGAAAAACATCGCCAAAACAAAAGGAAGGCGATCATTTGTTTGTTACCTCGAACAAACAAACGACACGCAGTGACTAATCAAAGTAAATAGGTCATAATAATGTATTGCTAAAGACATGCTTGCCTATAAGTGAACACTCACCCCAAGAGTTCCCAGGTAAGAGTGACTGGTCCGATACTGCGAATTTGTACGAACACTCTAGCCTTAGACAGAAAACTCAGGGTACAGACATTCACTCTTCCAGTTTGCACGTGTTCACATTATTTAGATCCAAACTTTGACGAGATTTTGGAAACTAAGAGGGATCAAAACCTTGTAATCAATCATCCAAGGATAGATGATTAATTTTCTAAGCGGATTTGTTATTGTGTTCTCGTTGTGGTTATCACCTAAGGATAGGTGACGGTATTGTTTTAAAATCTAAACGCGAGATAACTCGCGTTAGGGTCCTAGAAAGTTATAGTCTAGGTCAAAGCAGTACTAATAACCTAATTCCCTATAACCATTGGCTCTGATACCAACTCTTCTGTCACACCCCGACCACGTAAAACAACAAACCGTGGCGGAAACGTCGGGGAGTGTTTAACAGAATCATCGTTTCAACAACCACGGTAATTAAAAGTTTCGTTTTATTGATTTTTCAAGTAATGTACATTGTCTTAAAACCAAACGAACAAATTTAAACATCGTCAACTATCGTTTTTATGTCACTAAGGCCACGTCCAGATCCTAAGTGAACATGCTTCCTAGCAATCATCACGCAACATCACCTGAAACATATGTAAAAAAAACATAGTCAGCAAAGAAATGCTGGCAAGTACATAGGTTTTGTAAGAGTATCGAAATCATGGCTTGTTTACATATATTTTGCAATACCTCGAAAACCTTGTTTTGAAAAGTGTATAGCATTGCAACATGATTAACCAACTCAAATCAAGATGGTTATAATTTATAAAATCTTATAGCCATGATTCTTAACCCCAAAACATTTGTTTTAGTAAACCATTTCATAAAACATCTCGTTAAAAACTCGTTAATATAACTCGCATGGTTTAAATCATTTTGAAAACCTCGTTGTGTGACATCGTTTCAAATCGTTTCCCTTGTGAACTAAATAATGACACGCAATGTAATATGATAGAAGCACTTATATATAAGATGTACCAGCGGCGTATCTACCATGATTCTATCATGCTACACCCGTCCCATTATCTAATCACTACCCAAAACCAATCGTTCGTTCAAATCGTTTATTTCGTTTAGGTCGTTCCAAATCGTTTAATTCGTCCCAAAACCGTATTTGTTTTAATTGTGAAACTACTTTTGGTCGTCTCGCTAATAACATTCAAACCTTCGTGACTCGACTACCTCGCCTATCGCATTAACAAACCACCAAAGGGTAAGTTAACAATCATCAGATTCGGTCGTTACCTACATAACCCCCACACATAACCATGGGTGTAGTCTGATAACGGGATTTGTCAGATCCTATGGTACCATAACCTAATACTGGTCGGCTTGATCAATGCTAATGAATGTCATTCGTTATGTAATTACAACCAACAAGTTCGTTCACATTATCGAAATCGTTGTTAGTTTAATATAAACCATCTTAATCGTTTTTGAAATCATCGTTTAAAATATCGAAATCGTTTTAATACATATGAATCACCCCAAAACAATTGAAATCAGTAAAATAGGGGAACTATGTACTCACATTGAATAGAAGGGTATCCTTGATCTAAAGAACTTAGCGAAGCTCAGACAAACCAAGGAAATTCAAGTAGTACCTAGTAATCGGATTACTAGTAAATAAATCGACACCTAAATCGGAGGATTGGATAGAATGAGGTCTTGCAAACCAGTGAGTGTGAAACTCATGTGATATAGTTTAACAAAGCCTACATTCTTAATCGGAACCTAGCCTGAGTGCTTTCGACCCGTTACGACCCATTAAGGTAGCTTATGCTACTTTAACGCGTCGTTCGCGTGAAACTATGTTCGGATGGTTAACTATGTGCTATGTCAAGTCTTACATGCCCAATAATACCTAAACATGTTACTAAATCAGATTATATGTAAAAAACATGTTCACATATGTAAAATATGGATTTATGCTTCAAAAGGGCGTTTTGGTCATTTCTTATGGGCATACAAGCTACTTAACAAATAACTAACCAATCCTATGTGATCATAAGGTATAACCTCAGTGGTTATTCCCTATGCAACTGTGATCACTAATCAAGCTTAGTTGGATCCTAATGATCGACCAAACGGGTCGGGTTCGAAAGTCTAAGCGGTTGTTTAGACCGTTTAACTTACGACCTTAAACAAGCACTAAACTAATAGTGACGAGTTAAACATGTCAAAACATGTTTAACTAGCTTACAAAACTGATTTGGTATCAAAACAATGGGTTTTGATACCCGAAAATAGTTCCGTTACAAAATGCGTGCTAAAACGCATTTTGACCGAAACTTTAACTCGTCACTACGCCTAGTTAACGTGGTAATTAGTAGGTATAATCGCTAAGGATTATAACCATCGTGATTAAAATCACGTTGCAAAGTTCAATTGAACTTTGACTTGACCAATTGATGGTCAAAACCGAAAGTCAAACTGTTGGCCAAACTGTTTGACTTTCTGCTTAAACATAAAGAATAAGCATGAAAGAAGACTTACAAAGGGTCCTAGCTATCTTTTCTACAAAGAACAAGTTCCTAATCAGATGAGAGAGCTCCCAATTCAGATTGTAGAGATGGGAAGACAAGAATGAGCAAATGAAATGGAAGTTGGCCATGCTATTTATACTTGTTGCAAGATCAAAGGATCATGACAAGTGTTTTGTGTAACCTCCAAGCAATGATCATGTCCATACAAGTGTTAGGAGCAGATTCAAAGCCTTGGAGAAGTGTTAACTTGGCTACCACACAAGGGAATTTGCATAAACAGCCCCTAAAGATCAAACAGTTTGCTGAAACTCATTTCTGGTCACTGGGCACTTCACACGGCCCACGTAAACAATGGGGAAGGGGTTACACGGCCCGCCTGGGCTCCCCAGTTCAGCATAAGTTTGAAAATTGACAGTTCAGGTCCCTGCACTTGGTTTAAGCTCATTTCAGGCCCTTTTGACCCCCGTTAATTCAAGGCTCTACCAGGTCAATAAAGTTTAGAGGACTCAAAAAGTGCTCGGAAAACTCTCGGATGTCGGCTCGTTTGGTCGTACGGTCACGTTATTCGTTAAATTACGACGAAACTCAAACGGATGCGAAAACGATCCAAATTAAGCGAGGAATGGTATTTTTGCATGGCGATCACTAAAATAAAAATATTTTAGTGTGTACAAAAATTTTGGATGTCCAGATGTGGTCAGAACGTAAGATATGCGCGTAAATGCAAACTTACGCCGTTTTTGACACTTTTAGTCCCTGTAAGATCAAATAAGCATGTTTTTGCACACCGAACCACTCAAAGCTTATTTCTAAGCTATGTTTAGGTATGTTTAGCTTATGATCAAGTTCCGGACTCTTCGATACCATACGAATCGGCATAGTTTCGCAGTTTGACACAAATAGTCCTTGCGATCGAATTGACTTGTTTTCAACACACCAAACCATCCAAAACTTATTTCTAAGTTATGTAAAGGTTATTTTAGGTATGTTAAGCCTATGTCACTATTCCGGAGTGTTTGTTGTGTTAAACTAGCTGCGTTTACGCACCAGTTTGCTTATAACTTTCCAGAAAGCGATATAAAGCTTGAAATCGGAATTGAATCAAATTGTAAAATCATCAAACACAAATACACATATAATAACACCAAAACAAATTGTTTTATTGATAATTAACATTGTTTTGCATTGTTCATCGATTACAGTGCACAGTTGTCACAGGTTGCTACAGATGTGGCGACAAAGGACATTATCGGAAGGACTGCCCGAAGAAAAATCAAGTTCGAGGGAGCATTTTCACGAAAGAAGCACCCAAGGCACACCAGGACTCGAACGTAGTTACGAGTACGTTCCCTATAAACCGATACTTTGTATCCGTTCTATTTAACACTGGCGCTGACTTTAGTTTCGTATCTATAGAGTTTAAGAATACACTTGGCCTAGGTCCGAGTAAGCTAGACATCCTATATTCAATAGAACTGGCAAATGGAAAGTTAGTTGAAGCAAGTGAGGAGATTAAGGGCTGCACTCTTGAACATGGGGAGCGAAAATTTTCCATCGGCCCTTTTCCAGTTGGTTTGGGTAGTTTTGATGTAGTTGTCAGAATGGATTGGTTGACCAATAACCTGGCTGAGGCGGTTTATCATGAGAAAATCATTCATATCTCTCTTGTGAATGATGAAACAATTATTATACACGGCCTTCATGCAGTTGATGCGAGGACGTCGGGCCCCATGAGGTGGTAGATTGTGACATTCCACGTTGGTCATGAAGGCACAGAAGTGTCTCCGAAAAGGCTGCATAGCCTTCCTCGCTCATGTTGTCGACAAGGAGACCAAGGGGCCGAAGTTAGAAGACATCCCTGTTGTGAAGGAATTTCCAAAAGTCTTTCCCGAAGACTTGCATGGGTTACCTCCACAGCGACAAGTGGAGTTTCGATAGATCTAGTGCCAGGAGCGACACCAGTGGCAAAGGCACCATTACCGGTTAGCCCCATCCGAGATGTAAGAGCTTTCGAATCAACTGCAAGAGCTGCTAGACAAGGGATTTATCAGGCCAAGCTTCTCGCCCTGGGAGCTCCAATGTTGTTTGTTAAAAAGAAGGATTGCAGTTTCCATATGTGCATCGACTGCAGGGAGTTGGATAAGTTAACCATCAAGAATCGGTATCCCTTGTCGAGGATTGATGACTTATTCGACCAATTGCAAGGCTCTAGCTACTACTCCAAGATCGACTTGAGATTAGGATACCATCAACTGCGAATACAAGAAGAAAGTATCCCTAAAACGGCCTTTAGGACTCGCTATGGACATTACGAGTTCCTTGTCATGCTGTTTGGCTTAACGAATGCACCTGCGGTGTTCATGGACCTCATGAATCAGGTGTGTAAGCCATATCTGGATAAGTTCGTGATTGTGTTTATTGATGACATCCTTATATATTCGCGAACCAAGGAAGAACATGAGCAACACCTGCGAGCTATTTTAGAACTCTTGAAGAAGGAACAGTTGTGTGCAAAGATGTCGAAGTGCGAATTTTGGATTCGCGAGGTGCAATTCCAAGGTCATGTGGTGAATGAGAATGGAATTCATGTCGACCCTACCAAGATTGAGGCAATCAAAAACCGGGAAGCCCCAAAGACGCCAACCGAGATACGACAAATTCTAGCGGGTTACTACAGGATATTCATAGAGAACTTTTCAAATATTGCTCAACCGTTAACAACCTTAACCCAGAAGGATAAGAGATTCGATTGGGGTGAAATACAAGAAACAGCTTTTCAGACATTGAAGGATAAGCTTTGTGATGCACCTATCTTGTCTTTACCTGATGGTACCGATGGTTGTGTGGTTTATTGTGATGCTTCTCGACAAGGTCTTGGTTGCGTATTGATGCAACGGGACAAAGTCATCGCGTACGCATCACACCAATTGAAGGTACATGAGAAGAACTATACAACGCACGACCTTGAGTTAGGAGCTATGATATTCGCGTCGAAGATTTGGCATCATTACTTGTATGGTACTCGTTGCACGATCTTTACAGACCATAAGAGTTTGCAGCACATTCTTGATCAGAAGGACTTAAACATGAGATAACGAAGATGGGTCGAGCTGTTAAATGATTACGACTGTGAGATAAAGTATCACCAAGGCAAGGCGAACGTTGTGGTGGACGCCTTGAGCCGCAAGGAGCGTGCAAAGCCTCTAAGGGTGCGAGCCTTAGAGATGACTGTACAAACGGATCTCGCTACCCGGATTCACGAAGCTCAGCAGGAAGCGCTTAAACCGGATAACCTACTAGCTGAAGCATTACGTGGAATGGAAGCGCAATTGTTGCCAAAGGGAGATGGAACGTTGTACTTTATGGAACGAGTTTGGGTTCCATCCTTCGGCGATCTACGTGCACTCATTTTGGATGAAGCTCACAAGTCAAGGTACTCTATCCATCCTTGATCCGACAAGATGTACCAAGACTTTAGGGAGTTTTATTGGTGGCCCAAGATGAAAGCCGACATCGCTACATATGTGGGTAACTGTCTTACTTGTGCCAAAGTTAAGGCGGAGTACAAGAAACCATCAGGATTGCTTCAATAACCTGAGATTCCCGTATGGAAGTGGGAACATATATCAATGGATTTCATTACCAAGCTACCGAGAACCCAAAGAGGTCATGATATGATTTGGGTAATTGTTGATCGACTCACGAAGTCTGCACATTTCCTACCGATCAGTGAGAAAGATAACATGAAGAAGTTGGCAGAAATATACCTAAAAGGGATTGTGGCACGTCATGGAATGCCTGTTTCTATCATATCAGACCGAGATGGTCGTTTTATGTCAAGGATTTGGCAAACGTTTCAGAAGGCTTTTGGATCTCAATTGAATCTTAGCACGACCTTTCACCCTCAGACGGATGACCAAAGTGAACGAACGATACAGACTTTGGAAGACATGCTGCGAGCTTGTGTGATGGACTTTGGTGGGAGTTGGGATACTCACTTGCCTTTGGTGGAGTTTTCTTACAATAATAGCTATCACACCAGCATTCAGGCCGCCCCGTTTGAAGCTTTATATGGACGAAAGTGTAGGTCCCCGTTGTGTTGGGCGGATACCGGAGATAAACAGCTTATTGGTCCAGAGTTGGTTTAGGAAACTACAGACAAGATTGCTCAGATACGTGATCGTATCAAGTCAGCTCGCGATAGACAGAAGAGCTACGCCGACAAGCGACGGAAACCATTGGAATTTGAGGTTGGAAATATGGTCTTGTTGAAAGTCTCGCCTTGGAAAGGTGTAGTGCGGTTTGGTAAAAGTGGAAAGCTGAACCCGCGTTACATTGGGCCTTTTGAGATCCTAGAAAGGATCGGAACCGTTGCATACAAGCTGAAGCTTCCAGAAGAACTTAGTAGTGTCCACGACACGTTTCACGCGTCTAATCTCAAGAAGAGTCCTACTCAAGAAACAGTCGTCATTCCTACAGATGAGATTCACATCAACGACAAACTCCAATTTACTGAAGAACCTGTTGAGGTTAAGGACTCGAAGGTCCACAAAACACGGAGAAGTCATATTAAACTCGTCAAGGTCCGTTGGAATTCACGTCATTGTCACACCCTGACTTTTGCGGAAGCGTGATTATGGTGTGACTTTCTTAATACCATTGCATTCAATCATAACAACAACTATATGCTAAAGTCGTAGATTCGTCATCCATTAAACAAGTTTAAAACATTACATTATCATCGTCTTGAAACATAGACTTAAAATCCGAGTTACAAACCATATGAATTGTTTAGAGTTCCATAAGGACTCATCAAAAGACTTTAGTTAAAATTAGGTTTTAAAAGATGTGTCTCGTCTAGGATAAGACACACTAACCAAATTCTACGGCACGGATGACAACTTTTATTCTCAACATGCCTTGAAACTCCAACGCCCTCCAGATCCATACTTAATTTCCTGAAATACATGTAGTTAGAAAACATCAACAAAAGTTGAGCGAGTTCGTGTGTATGTATAAACCTTTGAAACCTTTGTAAATATGTTTGTATGTAATTGAAATCCGGTATGAAAGCAACAAGGAAACATATCAATTAATGTGTAGCTAATACATTAATATACGTGACATGGTGCAGGAAGACTCAAACCTAGCAGACTTTGTACCGGGCTTCCGCATGTAAGACATAGTCACCACATGGCCCATTCGGCGGACTCATGGATGGGGCTCGCTACACCCGAATAGATCTATCACTCCTGTCCCTCGGTCCTACTACGAGGAATAATGGCCTTAAGTATGCGCCTACCCATTCACATGATCTACTGTACTTTCCTTAGCTAACCATACCAATTGTATTTGTCTGTAAGCATTTCTAATCATTTGAAACATGTACTTCACCCCCGAAGTTATAAAACTGAAAACAGTTAAAAGAAAAGTGTAACAACTGCGCTTGTTATCACTATGAACAGTTCTGTTATCAATAAAACAATGTTATTTGATCCCAATGTTTGTTTGATTGTGTTATACATTTTTCATGTTTTGACTTTTATGTAATTTCAAACTCTACATCGCTTTCTGGAGAGTTATACGCAAACTAGTGCGTAAACGTACTCAGTTTAATGCGAGAAATACTCTGGAACATCAACATATACTCAACATACCTTAAATAACCTTTACATAACTTAGAAATAAGTTTTGAAGGCTTTGGTATGTCAAAAACAAGTTAATTCGCTTACAGGGACTAAATATGACAAACTGCGAAAGTATGTCAATTTGAACTGTAACGAACATTCCGGAACATGACCATAAGTTAAACACACCTTAAATATCCTTTACATAGCTTTGAAATAGGCTTTGAGGGGTTTGGTGTGCTAAAATAAACTTTTGGAACATTCAGGGACTAAAAGTGTCAAAAAGTGCACAAGTTTGCATTTTCGCGCATAACTTACGTTCTGAATACATCTGGACATCCAAAAATTTATGTAAGCATGACTACATTTTATTTTAGTGTTCGCCATAAGAAAAATCCATTCGTTTCGTCGTTTGGTTCGTTTTTCGCGCTTATGCGCATTCCGTCGTAGTTAAGCGAACATCGCGTTCGTACGGCTAAACGAACCGACATCCGAGATATTTTTGAGCATGTTTTAAGTTCCCTATACTTTAACTTCATTTTAGAGCTTTGAAATGGGGTTAACGGGCCTTAAACGTGTCAAAAATGGCCTAAATACAGTTCAGGGACCAAAACTGTAATTCTGCCAAACTTATACCATACGATGCGTATGGTGTTTATACCATACGATGCGTATGGGGTCTTCTGACCAGATGCAGAGTTTTTAAACAGGCTGTTTGCACATGTTTAATCCACAACCACATGTTCCTAATTATCTAGTCATGAGATAAGGATGGAATTTAGCTTCCATAACCTTGCAACAAGTGTACGGGCTAGATCTTTTCCCCTTTTTCCAAGAAACGATCCTAGCGGTAGTGCTTTTACTATAAATACCCATCCATCCTCAACACAAAACCGACACCTTTGAACCTTTGGATCTTGGACCCTTCGTAAGTATTCTTTCGTTCTTTTCCTTATTTTTTTTTTTTACTGCTTTTCGAGTCGGAAAGTCAAACTTTGTTTGACTTTCAGCGTTGACCAGTAATGGTCAATGCGAAGTTCGTTTGAACTTCGCAACGTGAGTGTAATCACGTTGGTCATAGTCCTTTGGGACTATGCCTACTGATTACCACGTTGTCTAGGGTCGTAGGGTAGGCGATCTAATAAATCGCCTATACCTTCGAACCCGACCCAGTTTGGTCGATCATTAGGATCCGACCAAATACTTTAGGTGACCATAGTAGGTAGGGAATAACCTTCCGAGGTTATACCCTATGGTCACATCGTTTAAGTAGTTGTATGATAGGTAGTTTATATGCCTTAGGTAAATTACCAGAATACCCTTTTCATGTATAATTGGTAATTAAGCATATGTAACCTAAACTTTTGTCACGTAACTGATTATGTAACATGTTTAGGCATATAATACTTGTCATAGGACTAGTTAGGCGGTCCGAACGCGTTTCACGCGCACGACGCGTTAAAGTAGCATAAGCTTCCTAAACGGGTCGTAATGGGTCGTAAACAATTATGTTAAGTTTCATTTAGTATGTAGGCTTTGTTAAACCATATCACGTGAGTTCCGACACTCATTTGGTTTACAAACCCTAATGCTACCCAGTCTTCCGAGATAGGTCCGGTTTATTAACATAGTTACCTATACTAGGTGCCGTTTGATTCCGAGATCTATAGCATTACTTGGTGGTTATCTTTATACAACTGAGCAATCTCAAGTGAGTACATAGACCCCTCTTTTACTGTTTTCCAAACTGTTTTGGGGTGGAATACATGTGCCTACTTGTTACTTTCCTGCTTTCCAGTTTTCACATCATATACTGCTATGTTCGTTAGTACATTATAGTACATGATTTCATTACATCTTATGCTAGGTGTGCCCATTGTGTGCATTACTTGGTACATTGTTTTACATTACATTTCATGCTAGGTATGCCCATTGCGTGCATTACTTAGTACATCGTTTTATATGACATTTCATGCTAGGTATGCCCATTGCGTGCATTACTTAGTACATCGTTTTATATGACATTTCATGCTAGGTATGCCCATTTTGTGCATTACTTAGTACATCGTTTTACATGACATTTCACGCTACGTATGTTCATTTGATTACATACTTAGTGCATCGTTTTCACATGCTCACATTTTGTTATGACATTTGGTTTGTTTACATGGGACAATATATCCATTAACACTAGCTACGCCGTTCGTTAGTAGGTAGTGGTACCATAGGAATTGACAACTCCCGTTCCGGACATCCCAGGGTAAGGGGACAGAAAGGAATGACCGAATTCGTTGACATTAAGACAGATAGACCTTTAATTTGTTTAAAGGGTTTATCACCACAGTCGCCAGGCTTGGATGTATGCATATTCACAATACCGCATAAATGTTCATATTAAATAGTTGCATGCATTTACACAAAACATAGCTTTGATTTAAACCAAGTTTTACTTCAATACCTTGTTTTTGTGCATATGGTTTAGTTGAGACATTTCACTTACCATACATGACATTTTGACATAGACATTTGACATGGATATTTGACATAGACATTTGACATGATTTACATCTTGACATAAACACTTTGACATATTACCCAATACATTTGACAATTGATTTAAACATAGACTTCTTACATTGTTTGGTTTGGTTTGATTAAGTGATTAAGTAACGATGCGTGTGTAATATGATACAAGCATGGTGGATACGCCGCTGGTACTTCCTATATATAAGTGTTTGTATGGTATTACATGGCGTAGCGTTATTTGAATCATTTCAGTTTGAGACATAGAACATTTTATACAAATAACATACTTTTCACAAGACATTGAGTTACAAACAACTTATCTTATACAAACACATTTTTACATGGTCATTTATTTAACCTGACATTTACTTATACATATCATCTGATCTTATTGTTTTCAAATGATTTACAAGACAAAGCAAATAACAAGGTTCATGACTAAACATTTTCTCAAACATAAGTCATGAATCCTATTTTCACAAAACCTATGTATCTCACAGGCATTTTTATGCTGACGTACCTATTTTCACATGTGTTTTCAGGGGCTTTTCCATAGGATGTTGATCATGATACTAGGGCGGACCTGTGCCTTAGAGACTTTAAAAGATGATAGACTATGTTTAATTATGTTCTGAACTCTTAATTTGCTATTTCGAAACAATGTAACACCTTTGTTTATAAATAAAATACAACTTTGTATGCCATGGTTATGAAACAATTAATTCTGTCGCGACACGCCCCGATGTTTCCGCCGCGCTTTGTTGTTTTACGCGGTCGGGGTGTGACAGAAGAGTTGGTATCAGAGCCAATGGTTATAGGGAATTAGGTTATTAGTAATGCTTTGACCTAGACTATAACTTTTCTAGGAACCTAACACAAGTTATCTTGTGTTTAGATCTTAAAACATGTACATCACCTATCCTTAGGTGATTAACAAAACAAGAACCAAAAATTTTCCGAAACGATTTTTGAAAAACAATCATCTGTTTTTGAATAAATTTTTACAAGGTTTTGAACCCTCAATTGTAAGGTTTTGAACCCTCTGTTTTAGGGTTTTGAACCCTTTTCAAGTTTGGTTTTTGGCCTTGTGCCTTCTAAATTTCAAAAATCCCGTCAAACGTTTTGGGTTTTAAATAATGTGAACGTGTGCAAACTGGAAGGGTGAATGCCTGTATTCTGAGTTTTCTGTCTAGGCAAGCACTTCGTATACATCTCAACCAGACGCAGAGACCAGTTGTGCTTACCTGGGAATTCTTGGGATGAGTGTTCACTTATAGGCGAGCATGTCTTCATTATACATTATTTTTGATCCATTTACTTTGATTAGTCACTGTGTGTCGTTTGTTTGCTTTGTGATACGGACGAATGATCACCATCTTTGCTGTTTGCAATTCTTGTTTTTATCATCTCATTCTTTTCATCCAATCATCTCACTCGTTTCTTTTCATGTTTACTCTTTTAGAATGCCTCCTCGACGCGAAAATCAGATAGCAACTGCCGAGCTGGCAGAAATTATTGCGCAGCAAATGGCTGCTCAGTTTCCAAATCTCTTTGCTCAATGGAACCAGGCCAACAACAACAACAACGTTCCATGCAAATACAAGGATTTTAACCAGGCTAAACCACTCAAGTTTAGTGGTTCTGAGGGAGCGACTGGGCTTCTTCAGTGGTTCGAGAGCATAGAGAATACTTTTCGCCATGTGCAGTGTCCGGATAATCGCAAGGTCGAGTTCTCCTCGAGCGTATTTCAGAAGAGGGCTTTGACATGGTGGAACGGGGTTATGAGGGACCAAGGTGCAGAAGTTGCTCTCGCACAGACATGGGCTGAACTTAGAGCCCTTATGATGAGGGAATTCTGTCCTCGCCATGAACAGCGAGCGTTGGAGAAAGAGTTTGATGTTTTGAAGCAAGATAGTGGTGAGCACAGGGCTTATACTGATCGGTTTGAAGAATTGAGTCTGCTTTGCCCAACAATGGTCACCCCACTCGACAAGGCTATCGAGAGATACATCGATGGTCTACCTGACTCGGTACAAGACATTCTTACTGGTAGTGAACCTGCCACACTTCGTCAGGCGATCGAGTTATCTGCGACATTGACTGAGTCGCAGATCCGGAAGAACAAGTTACACCGGAAGGGTGACAAGGGCAAGAAGCAGTCGGCTGACAACGAAGATAGCAAGAAAGGTCAAAACTTGAATGGAAAGAACTCTGGTTCTTCGAAGAGGTCAAAGAAGCGTAAGGCTTCTCAAAATTTTGCTATCACTGCCCAAGCTAATCAGGCAGCTCCCAACCAACCCGCACAGTTTCCAGCAAAGAAACCCTATACAGGGAATGCACCTTTGTGCAATAGATGCAACAGTCACCACCAGCCGCAACTTCCATGCCGTTTCTGTACTAACTGTGGGAAATCAGGCCATCTCGCCAATGTTTGTCGATCTGCTCAGAATCCCGCGGTTCAGAACCCGGCTCAACAAGTTGCTCAGCCTCCTGCTCCGCAACAGGGTCAAGCTGCTCGACCACAATACCCACCAGGTGCTTGTTATAATTGTGGGGATCTGACCCACTATAGAAACCGGTGCCCAAGGCTAGCCAACCAGAACCAGAACCAGAACCAGAATCCGGCTCCGGCTCGAGGCCGAGTTTTTAACATGAATGCCCAAGAGGCACAGGCTGACGATAATGTGGTGAACGGTACGTTCTTTATTAATAATCAGCCTGCATCTGTTCTTTTCGATTCTGGTGCCGATAAGAGTTTCGTGTCTTTGTCTTTTGAGCAAATGCTTCGCGTGTCTAGAACGAAACTAGGCAAATCTTTGACAGTAGAGGTTGCTAGTGGTGAACCCATTATTCTTGATTCTGTTCTTCACAACTGCCAGTTGAATCTTAACGACCATCTTTTTCCTATTGACCTCGCGCCTATGCAACTTGGAAGCTTCGACGTTATTGTGGGAATGGATTGGTTATCCAAGCATCACGCAGAGATAGTTTGTTCTAAGAAGATTGTTCGTGTGCCGCTTTCGACGGGCGAGATCCTGCAAGTTCAAGGTGAGAAGCCTATCGGTGGTCTCAGACTCATGTCTTGTTTTAAAGCTCGGAAGTATCTGCAGAAGAACTATGTGGCTTTCTTAGCACATGTTACAGAAGATAAAGGCAAGGGTAAGTCTATTTCAGATATTCCTGTCGTTCAGGATTATTCTGAAGTGTTCCCTGAAGATTTACCTGGTCTACCTCCAGCACGCCAAGTCGAGTTCCGCATTGATCTCGTACCTGGTGCAAATCCCATTGCCAGAGCTCCATATCGTCTTGCACCGTCTGAGATGCAAGAGTTGTCTAAACAGCTTCAGGAGCTCTCTGACAAAGGTTTTATCCGTCCTAGCTTTTCACCTTGGGGTGCTCCCGTTCTTTTTGTCAAGAAGAAGGATGGATCCTTTAGGATGTGTATCGATTATCGTGAGCTTAACAAGCTTACCATCAAAAATCGATATCCTCTACCTCGCATCGACGACCTCTTTGATCAGTTACAAGGTGCTTCTTATTTTTCGAAGATCGATCTGCGTTCCGGGTATCATCAACTTCGGGTGCAAGAAGAAGACATTCCGAAGACAGCATTCCGTACTCGTTATGGACATTACGAGTTCACAGTCATGCCATTCGGTTTGACTAATGCTCCTGCTGTTTTCATGGACCTAATGAATAGGGTCTGCAAACCTTATTTGGATCAGTTCGTCATTGTTTTTATTGACGATATCTTGATTTACTCTAAGACGCGAGCTGATCACGAGCAGCATCTCCGTCTTACTCTGGAACTCCTGAAGAAAGAGCAACTTTTCGCCAAATTCTCCAAGTGCGAATTTTGGCTTAAAGAAGTTCAATTTTTGGGACACATTATCAACGAACGAGGTGTCCATGTAGATCCCTCCAAGATCAGTGCGATTAAGGATTGGGATACACCTACTACTCCTACTGAAGTTCGTTCTTTTCTTGGTCTAGCGGGTTATTATCGCCGCTTCATTGAAAACTTCTCTAAGATTGCAGTTCCTCTTACTGCTATAACTCAGAAGAAAATGCCCTTTTACTGGGGATTCAAACAAGAGGAAGCTTTTCAACACCTGAAGCAGAAGCTTTGCGATGCGCCTGTTCTATCATTGCCCGAGGGTGATGATGATTTTGTCGTGTATTGTGATGCATCTAAATTGGGTCTTGGCTGTGTTCTGATGCAAAGGAACAAAGTCATAGCCTATGCATCAAGACAATTGAAGATACATGAGAAGAACTACACCACTCATGATCTTGAGTTGGGTGCAGTTGTCTTTGCTCTCAAGATCTGGAGACACTATTTGTACGGTACAAAATGTGTGGTTTTCACTGACCACAAAAGTCTTCAGCATATCTTCAACCAGAAAGAACTCAACATGAGACAGCGACGTTGGGTTGAGCTTTTAAACGACTACGACTGCGAAATTCGCTACCATCCTGGTAAGGCGAATGTCGTAGCTGATGCATTGAGTCGTAAGGAACGTACTAAGCTTCATTGTGTACGCGTTCAATCTGTTATTCAAGCTCGATCTGATATTCAAGAACGCATTTCTCAAGCTCAGCAATCTTGTGTTTCACAAGGTTTAATGGATAAGGAATTTCCTTACCACATAACACCTGCTCTTGAACTGAAGGACAATGGGTCATATTACTTCATGGACCGTTTGTGGGTCCCAAGCCAGGATGATCTTCGTACCTTGCTTATGGATGAAGCCCATAAGTCTCGTTATTCTATTCATCCGGGCTCAGATAAGATGTATAAGGATCTTCGTATTCACTATTGGTGGCCTGGTATGAAGAAAGACATTGCCTTATACGTATCCAAATGCCTTACTTGTCTAAAGGTTAAGGCTGAACATCAGCGTCCTTCGGGTTTATTGGAGCAACCAGAGATCCCAGTTTGGAAATGGGAAAACATTACTATGGATCTCATTACTAAACTCCCGCGCACAAAGAAAGGTCATGATGCCATCTGGGTAGTCGTTGATCGTCTTACAAAGTCAGCGCATTTCTTGCCAATCCGCGAGGATTTTCCTACTGACAGACTTGCTCAAATCTATGTGGATGAAATTGTAGCTCGACATGGTGTTCCGTTGAACATCATTTCTGACAGAGATGCTCGTTTCACTTCTCACTTTTGGAGAACCATGCAATCTGCTATGGGGACCCAACTTAATCTGAGCACAGCTTATCATCCGCAAACGGATGGTCAATCTGAGAGAACAATCCAGACTCTGGAGGATATGCTAAGAGCTTGTGTGATCGATTTTGGTGGTAGCTGGGATTCACATCTTAAATTGATTGAATTCTCCTACAACAACAGTTATCACACTAGCATCGGAATGGCTCCTTTCGAAGCTCTCTATGGTCGAAAATGTCGTTCACCAGTCTGCTGGAATGAGATTGGCGAGGCTCAACTTACTGGACCTGCCCTCATTTTAGAGACAACTGACAAGGTCAAGAAAGTTCGTGATAACCTTCAGGCAGCTAGAAGCCGTCAGAAGATTTACGCGGACCCAAAACGCAAAGCCTTTGAATTTCAAGTCGGTGATCGAGTATTACTTAAGGTCTCACCTTGGAAAGGTGTGATCAGATTTGGAAAGAAAGGAAAACTTGCACCTAGATACGTTGGACCATTCAAGATCGTCGAAAGAATCGGAAAGGTAGCCTACAGACTTGAGTTACCTCCTGAACTAGGAAATGTTCATCCAACTTTTCACATATCAAATCTCAAGAAGTGTACAGCTGATGAGAACTACTCCATACCGCTTGACGAAATTCGTGTTGGCAAAACACTGAAATTTGTTGAGAAACCAGTGGAAATCATGGAACGTGAAGTCAAGTGGCTTAAACGCAAGCGCATTCCTTTGGTCAAAGTTCGCTGGGAAGCTAAACGTGGACCCGAGTTTACTTAGGAACGCGAAGATCAAATGAAGGCGAAATATCCACATCTTTTTCCACGAGTTTCCTCTAAATAAATTTCGGGACGAAATTTCCACAAGTAGGGGAGACTGTAACAACTGCGCTTGTTATCACTATGAACAGTTCTGTTATCAATAAAACAATGTTATTTGATCCCAATGTTTGTTTGATTGTGTTATACATTTTTCATGTTTTGACTTTTATGTAATTTCAAACTCTACATCGCTTTCTGGAGAGTTATACGCAAACTAGTGCGTAAACGTACTCAGTTTAATGCGAGAAATACTCTGGAACATCAACATATACTCAACATACCTTAAATAACCTTTACATAACTTAGAAATAAGTTTTGAAGGCTTTGGTATGTCAAAAACAAGTTAATTCGCTTACAGGGACTAAATATGACAAACTGCGAAAGTATGTCAATTTGAACTGTAACGAACATTCCGGAACATGACCATAAGTTAAACACACCTTAAATATCCTTTACATAGCTTAGAAATAGGCTTTGAGGGGTTTGGTGTGCTAAAATAAACTTTTGGAACATTCAGGGACTAAAAGTGTCAAAAAGTGCACAAGTTTGCATTTTCGCGCATAACTTACGTTCTGAATACATCTGGACATCCAAAAATTTATGTAAGCATGACTACATTTTATTTTAGTGTTCGCCATAAGAAAAATCCATTCGTTTCGTCGTTTGGTTCGTTTTTCGCGCTTATGCGCATTCCGTCGTAGTTAAGCGAACATCGCGTTCGTACGGCTAAACGAACCGACATCCGAGATATTTTTGAGCATGTTTTAAGTTCCCTATACTTTAACTTCATTTTAGAGCTTTGAAATGGGGTTAACGGGCCTTAAACGTGTCAAAAATGGCCTAAATACAGTTCAGGGACCAAAACTGTAATTCTGCCAAACTTATACCATACGATGCGTATGGTGTTTATACCATACGATGCGTATGGGGTCTTCTGACCAGATGCAGAGTTTTTAAACAGGCTGTTTGCACATGTTTAATCCACAACCACATGTTCCTAATTATCTAGTCATGAGATAAGGATGGAATTTAGCTTCCATAACCTTGCAACAAGTGTACGGGCTAGATCTTTTCCCCTTTTTCCAAGAAACGATCCTAGCGGTAGTGCTTTTACTATAAATACCCATCCATCCTCAACACAAAACCCACACCTTTGAACCTTTGGATCTTGGACCCTTCGTAAGTATTCTTTCGTTCTTTTCCTTATTTTTTTTTTTTACTGCTTTTCGAGTCGGAAAGTCAAACTTTGTTTGACTTTCAGCGTTGACCAGTAATGGTCAATGCGAAGTTCGTTTGAACTTCGCAACGTGAGTGTAATCACGTTGGTCATAGTCCTTTGGGACTATGCCTACTGATTACCACGTTGTCTAGGGTCGTAGGGTAGGCGATCTAATAAATCGCCTATACCTTCGAACCCGACCCAGTTTGGTCGATCATTAGGATCCGACCAAATACTTTAGGTGACCATAGTAGGTAGGGAATAACCTTCCGAGGTTATACCCTATGGTCACATCGTTTAAGTAGTTGTATGATAGGTAGTTTATATGCCTTAGGTAAATTACCAGAATACCCTTTTCATGTATAATTGGTAATTAAGCATATGTAACCTAAACTTTTGTCACGTAACTGATTATGTAACATGTTTAGGCATATAATACTTGTCATAGGACTAGTTAGGCGGTCCGAACGCGTTTCACGCGCACGACGCGTTAAAGTAGCATAAGCTTCCTAAACGGGTCGTAATGGGTCGTAAACAATTATGTTAAGTTTCATTTAGTATGTAGGCTTTGTTAAACCATATCACGTGAGTTCCGACACTCATTTGGTTTACAAACCCTAATGCTACCCAGTCTTCCGAGATAGGTCCGGTTTATTAACATAGTTACCTATACTAGGTGCCGTTTGATTCCGAGATCTATAGCATTACTTGGTGGTTATCTTTATACAACTGAGCAATCTCAAGTGAGTACATAGACCCCTCTTTTACTGTTTTCCAAACTGTTTTGGGGTGGAATACATGTGCCTACTTGTTACTTTCCTGCTTTCCAGTTTTCACATCATATACTGCTATGTTCGTTAGTACATTATAGTACATGATTTCATTACATCTTATGCTAGGTGTGCCCATTGTGTGCATTACTTGGTACATTGTTTTACATTACATTTCATGCTAGGTATGCCCATTGCGTGCATTACTTAGTACATCGTTTTATATGACATTTCATGCTAGGTATGCCCATTGCGTGCATTACTTAGTACATCGTTTTATATGACATTTCATGCTAGGTATGCCCATTTTGTGCATTACTTAGTACATCGTTTTACATGACATTTCACGCTACGTATGTTCATTTGATTACATACTTAGTGCATCGTTTTCACATGCTCACATTTTGTTATGACATTTGGTTTGTTTACATGGGACAATATATCCATTAACACTAGCTACGCCGTTCGTTAGTAGGTAGTGGTACCATAGGAATTGACAACTCCCGTTCCGGACATCCCAGGGTAAGGGGACAGAAAGGAATGACCGAATTCGTTGACATTAAGACAGATAGACCTTTAATTTGTTTAAAGGGTTTATCACCACAGTCGCCAGGCTTGGATGTATGCATATTCACAATACCGCATAAATGTTCATATTAAATAGTTGCATGCATTTACACAAAACATAGCTTTGATTTAAACCAAGTTTTACTTCAATACCTTGTTTTTGTGCATATGGTTTAGTTGAGACATTTCACTTACCATACATGACATTTTGACATAGACATTTGACATGGATATTTGACATAGACATTTGACATGATTTACATCTTGACATAAACACTTTGACATATTACCCAATACATTTGACAATTGATTTAAACATAGACTTCTTACATTGTTTGGTTTGGTTTGATTAAGTGATTAAGTAACGATGCGTGTGTAATATGATACAAGCATGGTGGATACGCCGCTGGTACTTCCTATATATAAGTGTTTGTATGGTATTACATGGCGTAGCGTTATTTGAATCATTTCAGTTTGAGACATAGAACATTTTATACAAATAACATACTTTTCACAAGACATTGAGTTACAAACAACTTATCTTATACAAACACATTTTTACATGGTCATTTATTTAACCTGACATTTACTTATACATATCATCTGATCTTATTGTTTTCAAATGATTTACAAGACAAAGCAAATAACAAGGTTCATGACTAAACATTTTCTCAAACATAAGTCATGAATCCTATTTTCACAAAACCTATGTATCTCACAGGCATTTTTATGCTGACGTACCTATTTTCACATGTGTTTTCAGGGGCTTTTCCATAGGATGTTGATCATGATACTAGGGCGGACCTGTGCCTTAGAGACTTTAAAAGATGATAGACTATGTTTAATTATGTTCTGAACTCTTAATTTGCTATTTCGAAACAATGTAACACCTTTGTTTATAAATAAAATACAACTTTGTATGCCATGGTTATGAAACAATTAATTCTGTCGCGACACGCCCCGATGTTTCCGCCGCGCTTTGTTGTTTTACGCGGTCGGGGTGTGACAAAAAGGGGGACATGAACTCACAGTTTTGCGTTCCTTGTATCCGATGTAACTCAAAGCTTCCTCTAGAACGCACGACTACCTACATGCGTACTACGGTCCGTTAGACGAGCGGGTCGTGCCTTGTCTTAGTATTGATTAGTGCCTTTGAGTTACGTTTTAAAGTGTCCTCGTTATTATTCCAAGTATATAATTATTTATTAAAATAATAATTATTTTAACTTAAATTATATTTATTTAGTTTTGGAATAATTGTTAAAACAATATTTTTGTAATGATACTTCTCAAGTATTTGTACTCGTATTTCCTTCCCAAGGATGGGGGTATCTCATACATGTGTACTCGTATCCTTGTATGTGTATAACTTGCCTTGTATTGGTGTCGTATTCCGGCGTGCGTCATTTTTAATAAGTGTCCAATATATATTTCTAAAATATATAGTTCAAGTAGTATTTCTTAGAAAAGTTATTCCTAATCTTTCTTTTGGCAAAAATATTTGTAGTTCCAAAACAATATATTTTCAAGTCTCACTTTAGAAAATATTTATAACTTATTTTTATCCAAAATACTGTATTTCAAGTTTATCCAAGAGAATATATATTTTCCCAAAAATCATATATCTTCTAAAATTCCAAGAAAATATATTTTTATTTCCCAAAAATAATATATTTTCTTCTTGTCAAAATATGATATAACTTTGTAATAATTGTAAAGATCAGATTTCCCTTTCCCTTGTATCCAAAATACTATTTACCAAAATACATTTATAACTGTATTTTCCGGAATATTTGGTAAGTTACAATTCTTGTTCGGTCTCCCAATATTTTGTGTGTAACTTGTGTATTTATTCCTTGAGATTTTTGGTGGTATTTTGGTTTGTAATTTCTTGATGTTTTAATGTGTTATATTATTTCAAGCACCAAAATAATATAACTACTACACATGATATACAAATAATCACACATATGGTGTCTTCTAAATACATGTATTTTCTAAATACATATTTAGTCACTTTTATTTATGAAAACCAACCTCCAATATTCGTATTTTGTAACAAAAAATTATGGCAAAGTTTATGTAAAATTTCATGGTTTAAAATACACTTGTAAGTGTATGTTAATAAATATTTTTCTTAGTGTTAATATTTTTAGAAAATTTTGCCATAGTTTCCCCTAAAAATGGAGGCTTCCATGCTTTCAAGCATATCATTTTCTTTTGTAAAAATCATCACAAATCAATTTACAATTATCAACAGACAACCTTTACTTACCAATCTTGCCAAAATCATGCATATTTCACTACTTCATGAACTTGAATATTTGTAAAAATTTGTAGTAACTTGGTAATGTGTTTAGTAAGTTTAGTTACCCTTTAAAGTGTGGTTGTTTATATAAAAACATCATTCTTGAATGATTTGGATGTTTACAACTTGTAATCATATTTTTCGAAAATATTTCTTTATGTATTCTTCTTGTTACACAAGTGTTTCTACACTTGTTTAACCACTAAAAATAAGATTTGTTTATGTAAGAACCAAGCTTTAGTAAAACTTATATTTTTAGTTTGGTTTCTTTAGAAATCCTCCATAAATCTTTAGATCTATAAGTATTATTACTCACATTAATCATTATTTTTCAAGAAAACAATATATTCTTTCAAGTCCATGTCTTGCATGAGGATGATTTATAAATCTCTAACATTTTCATCCTCTCATCTTGCTAGATTATGTTTTTAATCATGATCTAGCAAGATCATATAATGATCTACATCATTTACACAAACCATCAATCATCAAGCATCATAACTACACTAAACAACATGATTTCTTTAAGATTTCTTATAGTTTTATGCTTATGTTGATGTTTCATCTTCAAGTTTCTTAGTGTTCTTCATGATTTTCAACATGTATCATTCTTTAACCACTTGAAATAGATGTAAAATGAAGAGTAGAAGATCTTACTACTAGCTCAAGGCTAGGGATGACCAAGTGAAGAAAACAAGTGGATAAAAGCAAATGGTGAAGGTCCTTGAACTTCCGAAAGCTCCAAGCTTCCTAATTATGCTAGAGACACCTTGTGAACACCTTAGAATGCTAGATAATGGAGTGAAAATGGAGATGGTATAGTGGTGATGAGTGGCCATGAGTTATGGAGGGGTTGGAGGAAGTTTATGTAGAAGATGGTGAATGAAAGAGAATGGAAGTCTTGTGGTTACTTATATTACTTTCCAACAAACTTTTATCTAATGGTCACTATGTTCACAATGGGGAGACATAATCTTGTTTAATATTCAAATAAAATGAACAAGTGGGACCACATGGATCCGCCAACTAGGTGGGGGGGGGGTCTAGGTGTAGGATGTAACTAATATTTAGTTAAGTTAGTCATATTCCAAGTATTAGTTAGGTTATAGTTATTAGATATTTATATGGTGTATTATGATGGTTGGGGACCATAACTAGCTTGGCAATGTTAAAATAGTACTTCTAGTAAAAATTTGGTGTTTCGGGTAGTGTCCGGTTGTTCGGTTGGTTATCGGTTCGTTAAGGTGCTAATCTTCGCAGTTTAGTGTGCTTTATGTTACTTTTTGTGACATTTTTGATTCCCGACACTTAGGAAAGTATTCTGGACCATTTAACCATAATTCTGCATGATATTAAGTCGTTAAATTGCTGAATTTTTGCTGAATTCTGCAGTGTATGAGAGTTTTTAGGCACTTTCCGGCACTTAAACTACCACTAGGAAGGCAGTTTTGTGATCCTTACTTCCCTACACTCTATACTAGTGTAGTACTTAGTTTTTGGCTCATACAGTGTCCAAACGACGTCTGTCTATGTACTGAACTCCGTTAGCATTTTCCTGGTTTGTCTGTTAACTGTGCTAACTGTGCTTTGTGCATCATTTATGTCAATATGTTTGCATGCAGTCAATGATGTGTTATTTGCAATATGTGATGCACATGTATGTACAATGCAGCAATCAGAAAGCAATTCAAGTCATAAATTGTAAATCAGCACAGTCATTAAGCACTAATCATCATTTAATAATTGTACGGATGCATGCAAATTTGTCAGTTGTCACATTCTCCCCCTGTTAAGAAAATTTTGTCCTCGAAATTTGTACTACCTTAACTCCTTAGGGTTACATTATGCGTGTATGTATATGAATAATACTGAGGTAGGTAATCACAAAACCGAGTCAAATCTTTATTCACATCAGGTGATTCCAAGGATATATTACAACAACAAGAATCCAATGGTTAAAACGTATGTGTTCTAGCATTTGGTGTCAAAGGACACGAGATGTATAGATGTATAATCTAGTGTAACTCAGTTAACAGGGGTGTAACAAAGGAGTTTTGACCAATGGATTCTCAAACAATCGGTCACAATATGCAAACGAGTTTTCACAAACCATAGCATCCGCTATATGAACTCAAAATCATCAACTCGAATGTGATAGTAACATAAAAATGATCTGTCAACTTTCGAACAAATACATGGATAAAATAGTGTGTTGACATTCTTGAATTGCGAAAATACACCGAATGAAACACAAGCGAATCTGGTGTATTATTGTCTTAGTTCGTAGTTACATACAGAATTTTTAAATGACAAGTCAAACAAAAGTATGTGTAGTTTTGTGTGAAACGGTTGACCATGATTAGCACAAGCTACAAATTTGTAATGACACCACAAGGTGTCGTAATTGACATATTTTAATAATAGCGGTGACCGAACAAGTTCACCGTGCTTGAGGTCAAACGAAAGTGCAATGAAACAGTCCTGAGGATTTGATTTAAACAGCATAGTAGGACCCTTCAATTGAATGTAGAATATCCAAGAGCCACTCTTTCCGATCGAAGGTGAAAAAGTAGTAAGTACCGCAAGGCATTCGATTGACGATGAAAGAATCGTTAGGAGGTACATCGTGACATGAAATGAACCTATGTACCATTGTCTTAACACACAACTGTGTGGAGACCGCTTTAATCGTGATAATCAAAACGGATTTAGAGCAAGTCAATAAACAATTAAATCCGTGTATGAGGTGCGTAACGAAATTAGCGCAAGCTTCAATTTTGTGAAAGCATCACCACAAGGTGTCGAAACCAACAAACGATTTAGTGGACTCATAGACCAAACAAGTCTACTACGACTCGAAACAAAAGAACTTTTGCAAAAATATTTGCATATGATGCTTTCAATACATCATATGGCGTTTTAAACGGAATATGTGAAATGGATAAGTTCAAGCAATTGAACTTGGTAACCTGACAATAAACATATGTATCAACAAAGGGAATCTCGGAATGGTTACAAAGATAAACCATGAATGTAACTTGAAAGAAATGAAGTCTCAAGAAAGTGTGTTGACTTGATAGTAAAGGAGCCAACATTTACAATAATGTAGGTCATCTGAATCACAAATCGAAAATTAGCTTTAGCAAATAATTTTTGAACCTTTGATGAAACGTTTATTCGAAACGAAACCACATGCATAACCAATGGTGCATACGTAACATGTGACTTTCCACGAAATGAAACAATGAGTATCTGCTGTAATGAAGAAATAATCAAGTATCGAGACAAAGGAGTGTTTGCTTTGAAGAAAACTGTTATGTTGCAACTATCATTAGGAGAAGTAGAGATGCAAAGTTCTACTTGTTAGAAGCAAAAGTGGAAATTTCAATAAAAGAAATTCGAGCGCTTTATTTGTTTGGTTAATTGAAATAGCATATATGTCAGGTTAGTGGGGTTTGCTTGAGTTAACAGGTGCGGTTCTTAAGCAACAACCTTTACGAGTTTGGACCTGGGTTCCCAAAGGTCCTAAGTACATGTTTTTCGGATTCTCAAAGTTTCGTATTCCGTGTAAAACTGTTTTGTGCATTGTGTAGAAAACACAATTTTTGTGTATGTTTAAAACAAGTTATTGTCCCATAATTTCCCCGGTATACTTTCTTCCTGAATTCACAGCTAGTGACACTCGATCACCGATCAGTTGTGAAATAGTAATTGGATCCTCACAGTTAGTTAAATAAATAATTTGTTAATCCTCGGCAAGAGTTACCGACTCTTGTTGGTTAGCTCGTTCGGCTCCTGGTAGTTGATGCTCGTACGGAAACTATCGTCCTTCCTCTTGACGAGCGGAACTGGGGTTACCCAAAACGGGAAACTTGGTCTGTTATCTTCCTTCTCTAGCCACTACTGAAATTACACTGACAATCCTTGCATCTCTGAAGGTGTAAGTCGCTAAGGTGCATTGACTGCAGGCGTGGCACCTGGAACAGAGTCAATTATGGAATTCGACTTGTCGTTGGGGCGGTAGTCTTGGCAAGTATTCGAGGAAGACATCAGGATGTTCCTTTATCACAGGGATATCTTTGAGCTTAGGTTCTTCGGCTCTTTTGTCCATGACATGAACCAAGAAGGCAACACATCCTTTGCGCGAAAACTTCCATGTCTTTAACAACGGATAATCCTTAGGGGCGTATCCTGCTTCATGAACCCTGATCGTTTCGCCGTTCGTCATCGGGATGCGGATAACAATCTTCGCTCGATTGCTTGACAACTAATCCATTCCAAATACGTCGTCGAAGTTTCCCTTTAGCTAGTACGAGTTATCTAACTTACTTGCTACTAAAACAAGTATACTCTCAAACTCTAGAGATGCGAAGCTAAAATTTGTAATAATATCAAGTAGCACAGATGCATAATGTTGACTAATATGGGATGTACGGATAACCTTGTTTGGATCCTGGCATGCTTCCCTAGCTCCGCTATTGAGCTTTCATCCTTGTGCCTGATTCTTCTTAGGGCAGTATTTTCTGAAATGCTTTTTGCTTCCACAGTTAAAACAACCTTGAGCACGTTTTTGTTTATCACTCGTCCTGCCTTGATAGTTGTCGTTGTTTCCTTCGAGATTCTTGCTACCATCTTGACCTTCATTTCTAGGTTCAGTACCTTGCCTACAAGTCTCCTTGGGATGCCCCCTCTTGCCACAGTTATCACATTTTCCATATTTACATCGTCCGACATGATAACGTAGACAATTGTCACACTTAGGTAGGATACCTATGTAGTCTTTTCCCTTTTTGGCCTTGTTCTTGCTATTCACCTGAGTGCCCTTCTTGAAGTTTGCGAACTTTCTCTTGTTGTCTCCAGATGACTCTACAGGAGTCTCCTTTTTCTCTTCCGAAGTGGAAAATTTTTCTAGTCTAACCGCTTCTTCAGTGAGCGCCATACTTAAGTCGATAGCATCGGTGATCATTGAGGGTTTAGATGTTGTCACCAGGCCTAGAATCTGCGGTGCCAATCCCCCGATGAAGCGTTCGATCCTCTTAAACTCTGGTTCCGCCAGACGCGAAGCAACTTGTGATAAATCGTGAAATCTCTGTACATACTTAGCTATCTTTGAACCTTCCATTTTCAAGTTCCACAGTTCAGTCTCCAACTTCTGGACCTCTGCCCTCGAGCAATATCTCTTGCGCATTAGTTCTTTCAGTTCGTCCCACGTCAAAGCGTACGCAGCAGTCTAACCCAACGTCCGAACCTGAAGGTTCCACCATGACAGGGCCCCATCTAGAAACAATCCAGATATGTACATGACTCATTGCTCTGGAGTACATTTGCTCAAACTCAAAATAGAATCCGTCTTCTCAACCCAACGCACAAAAGCTACGGCACCCCCAGTGCCATCGAATTCTCAGGGTTTTCAGCTCAAGAACCGCTTGTAGGTGCAACCGTTGGGTGGGTTATTTCCTGAGGTACCTCCGCTGCGTTCGGAGCTAAGGGCCTCATGCTGTGCGATGGCCCGTGAGATGCGCTCTTGTAATTCTGCCTCTGTTGTTCGCAGAGGGTTGTTGGTATCGGTGTTCCTTCGAAGTGACATCTTCTAAGAAGAAGATCGGATAGGTCAGGTCTCATTAAAGACACAAGCACATAAGCATCTACTTAACGAATGAGACCTAGGAGGTTTGTACATATGCATATAAGCAATCGTTATAACAATCATTCACATAACATCACAATTATAGCACAAACAGGTAGGTGTGAATATATTTAATGAGAACATAACAAGTAAGCACGTAGTATCACACTTATAGCACACATACGCAGATCAACAATGTGCTTAGTGAGGACATAGCGACTGAGCTTTCATTAGTCAATGTCCGCAAAGTATTGTTACATGTTTAATGGGGAATATGGTGAATGGGCTTCCATTACTTTCCGACCATAATCATATTGTTTACAAAGTGTATCACAACAAAAGGGACACAGGGTCACCCTACCCTTGCCCAATAAGTCTGTCGGTGTATCAAAATCACGTAGTCAAAAGTGGTCTTCAAAAGTCTCCACAATCTCGGCTCATTAGTAGTGTCGTTACTCAAAAGTAATGCAATCCGCATAAATCCAGAAATCAACTATACTGGTGACTGAGGTGGAGGAGGGAAGATAAGCGAACTGCTAACATGCGTGAGCTCCTCCTTGAGCTTACATACGCGTCAAAGTAATTAACTGGTCTGCTGCTTGATAGCAAAGAGACGAGCATCCACACCTAAGAAAGGTGTAAGAGTAGCAGGTGAGAATGCAGAAGGAGAAAGTGATGAATGTGGAGGATCAAAGTATACTGGCGTAGACAGGGTGGAGGACGTGGTGTCAGCTCAAGCTCCAAAATTCTGCGACTCATATCCTCAAGTTGTAGCTGATGTGACAGGGGCAACTCATTCCGTGTGTATCCTCTATAATGCGAAGAATGATAGGGGTCCGAAATCGGCATAGTGTATGGTAGGGGCCATCAGAATGGATCGTCTCGCGGTGAAGAAATGAGGGGAGTAAATAGTGCAGCCTGTGAGGTCGGAGGAAATGCTACTGATACAAAAGGGATCGTCATGCGGGTGCTGACCTGGAGTACCTTCCCGGGGTGCGGGTATGTCCTGGAAGAAGGCGGTTGGCATGTCGGTGCAATGGAAGTTGGTCTCCATAGGGGAAAAGGAGCAACATCAGCGGTGCAGGTACAGGAACAAATGTCTCAACAAAAGAGAAGATCACCAGGTGCAGGTACTAGGTTAGGTACAAGGGGTGCAATGTCTGGTAAGCCAAAAGAAGCATGGTCAGGATCAGGAATCAGCTCAAGATCAATATGTGCAACATCAGGCTGACCCAAAAGGAACTGATCTAGCTCAGGAGCAGGCTCTGGGTCGGGTGGAAGTGTGGGATCTCGAGCAGGTGATAGTGCAGCAGTCATAGCGGTGTCGTCGTCTGAGTCAGTAGTAGAAAGCTACAATCCGGCCATCTATAAGGCTGCAGATGTCGCAGACTCAAAGGAGTCTGAAATCGAGTGTATACTAGAATCAGAGGATAGCTTGATAACAGGGATCTCAAGAAGTTGATTTAGTAACAACATTCTCGTCTAACTTCCCATCATCACGGGCGTCATTAGGATCAATAAACAAATCAACGTCATCATCATATAGATCATCGAATGGCCAAGCCTCGGAAAGTATGACCACAAGAGGTACGACATCGCGGATCGGAGCCATGACGTCCTCGCTATCGGGGTGACCAATGATAAGGTGGTCATGGACTGAAACAAGAGTGACAGAGGGTTCTTGTCGGGGAAGCCATCAGCAAGGGTAAATCATTACCAATGTCTAGTAGCGCGGACGGTTGGAAGTCATCCTTGTCCTTGGTCAGTATGTCAGGGTCACTCTCAGTGTCTGACGTGAACATTTCCGGTGCAGGTGCAATCCTGTTGGATCGTCGTGTGACCCTAACGAGTCAATCTGAGTAGTTCATCATAAAAAACAAAGGAGGAATCAATGTAAATGATGTCAACACAGCTTGTTCCTTTCTAATCTTTATCTATTACTAATTTCCTGAGCTTTTACAGATCTGATTACAATTCGGCAGCACCTCGGCTCTCAAACAATGACTTCTAATTCCTTTCCAAATGACACCAGCACACACCTATATATAGAGATCTGATTTCGCTTGAACGAGACATGTATGTTTCAAGCGGAATTAGTGATTTCGCTTGAACCTGCCACATCTCATTTCAAGTGAAATTATAATGCTAATTTCGCTTGAACTGTTCAACGTCATGTTCAAGCGGAATTACCCACTTTCACATATAAAACCCTAATTTCAACCCTGTTGTGTGCTCGTTTATCCTATCTAGACATAAGATTCGATTAAGACGAAGTTAACAGACATTTGATGCACCAACAGACTCCCCCTTGGATGTTGACGAAGTCTTCGGTGTTGAGTCTTTAGTCTTTGTCTCTTTCCAAATTGTGTTGACATTGTAAAGCATCCTTCAAATCTTCTCTTCTTCTATCAACAGCTAGCATGAATCACAGAATCTGAATCTTTAACAACCTTCAAGCTCCCCCTTGAATGTAGATTCAGGAACTGCATCTGACTTTTAAATCTTCAGACTCCCCCTATCAGTAGGCTGGGATTTTGCTTAGTTACTTTCATAAATTCATACCTGTTACCTGCACAATCTCTACTCAAATATAAGATATATAACAATAACAGTTTCAATTCAAACTTACCATTCAATCTCATTTGTTGTTCTTGTCAGAATTAGAAATCCACTTAAGTATTCAGGTCCAAATTAATGACCCTAACTACTCAATTTTTCTACCAAGTCCAACTTAATGACCTTGGTTGATCTGAGACAATTCACACTGACATTTGTTCAACTTTTTCAAACAATTTTCTGAAATTTACAAGTTTCAAATTAATGAACTTGTTTTGACTTTTCAACTTTCACAAACTTATCATGTTAAGCTCA
Organism: Helianthus tuberosus; assembly: GCA_030545235.1. Classification (NCBI taxonomy): domain Eukaryota; kingdom Viridiplantae; phylum Streptophyta; class Magnoliopsida; order Asterales; family Asteraceae; genus Helianthus; species Helianthus tuberosus. The sequence continues at coordinate 68,621,134 of CM060445.1, read as the reverse complement.
TAACTCATCCTCCTGTTCAGACAACTTCCTGCATCAGCTTCAATTCGAATCTGAAGATCAACTTTCCACTTTGGTTTGTCGGAAAATAAAGCAGAAGTGTAAAATCTTTTTGGATTTTTAATAAAGTTTCTAAACTAGAAATGAAATATAGAACTAAAATGCAGAAATAGAATATAATGAAAGTAAACTATATACAAACATATTTTTGGTGAGCGTATTAGGGAATCATATCAGCTATTCGACAAGTCACAAGTACCGTTAAGCTTTAATTTCATACTCAGAATTAAACAATTCACTTACATTGTCGATATACTGATCCACTTAAATTCTCACACAAATTTCAATCTGTCCAGGATACGGATTTAGTGTTTTAGAAACTTAAACTTATTCATGTGTCCCACCTCTTGAATATACTCCCGTATCCAGATCCCAATATTCAATCTTACAGGTGAGTATACCACAGATGATATCTGTAAGGGGTTAAATTGCGAAAAACCATGAGAGCTCAGGTCAGAACTTCCGTTCAGCAAAGAGATGACGGCTTCGACTTTGAGTGGGTCCCCTTTAGAGGATCTTTTTTTATAACAGCAACGATTAGCATTTTTCAATGTTTCATCATTTTTTATGCTGAGGGCAGCTCTATATTTCAAGCAAGCGGAAAGTATTATTCGGGGACTAGGCCATTGCTTCCGCAAAATCAGAAGTCCCGGGATAATACCCCAGATATCACTGAGTATAAAGACCTAGTATCTCAAAAAGAGGGATCCTTCAAACAAGATTTCAGGGGTTACCTATATATCCAAGTAGTGTTCCCCACAAAATAAGCAAGTAAGGATTTAGGTTTATATCCCGAACAAACCTACTAAATGTGTAAAAACATATCGGCACATCATCAGCGAGACTGTTTAATCACTTTTAAACATTACATATCTTTAGCATACTGTAACTGTCAAGCCAATGTACTATTTTCCCTTTTTTACACAAGCTCTTTTATGGTTTTCTATTGTTTTTGGATTTTGAAAATATCTCATGTTTTTGGATTTTTGAAATTTTTTACTGTTTTTGTATTTTTCTGAAAATATTACCCTATACTCCCCCTAAATACCAAAACAAGTAAAAAATCAACAAAACATTGCAGATTGCTTCTCAACATCATCATCTACAGTGTCTCCTTCATCAATGCCAAGAATCTCCTCCAACACCGATAAAAGCTTCATACTGTTCAATTTTAACAAGTATTGAAAACGAGTTTTATCAAACGCTTTGGTATGTAAATCAACTTTTTGTTCGTCAGTGTGGATTTTCTCAATTCGTATCAACTTCTTCTCGAAACAATCTCGGATGAAGTGATGACGAATTTCAATGTGTTTCGTTTTAGCGAGATGAACTAGATTTTTAGTAATGTTAATCGCTGCCTCATTATCAACAAAGATAGGGGTGTTAAGAAATTGCAAACCGTAGTCGCGCCTCTGTTGCTGGATCCACAAGATCTGAGAGCAGCAACTGCTGGCAGATACATACTCCGCTTCACATGTGGATAGAGCCACAAAAGTCTGCTTCTTGCATTGCCAGGTAACCAATCGTGGTCCAAAGAACTGGCACCCCGCGGTTGTTAATTTAGCGTTAATTTTGCAGCATCCGAAATCAGAATCGGAATACCCTTCGAGCATGAATTCGCCATCTTTTGGATACCACAACCCCAACGATGGAGTTCCTTTCAGATAGCGTAATATCCTTTTAACAATGACCATGTGCGAAGCTCTCGGGTTAGATTGAAATCTTGCTGCGAGGCAGGTTGGATACATGATATCGGGTCTTGAAGCTGTCAAATACATCAGCGATCCGATCATGGAATGATACAACGTTTCATCTACCTTTTCTCCGGTGAGACCAGGGTTTATCCCATGGTTCGTCGCTAATGGGGTGGAAGCTGGAGTAGAACCTGACATCCCAAATTTCTCCAAGATATCATGAACGTACTTCGTTTGATGTATGAAAATTCCCTTAGGCAGTTGATCAACCTGTAGTCCCAAGAAGAATTTCATCTCACCCATCGATGACATTTCAAATTTTTGCTTCATAACTTGTTCAAAATCTTTGCACAGATTCCCATTTGTAGACCCAAATATGATGTCGTCCACGTATATCTGAACGATCAGAAGATGTCCGTCGACCTCTTTGGTGAAGAGAGTGGCATCCACTTTTCCTCGTATGAAGCTGTTGGCTAACAGGTGTTGAGACAATGTCTCGTACCAAGCTCTCAGGGCCTGGTGTAAACCATACAGCGCCTTATCCAGTAAGTACACCTTGTCTTTGTGGATTGGGTCAGTGAAGCCTGGTGGCTGTCCGACATATACCTCCTCTTTTACCTTCCCATAGAGAAACGCCGATTTAACATCTAGCTGATAAACTTTGAAATTTTTCCAAGATGCAAATGCCAGGAAGATTCTGATTGCTTCTAGTCGAGCCACTGGAGCATACACTTCGGTGAAATCTATACCCTCCTGCTGACTGAAACCCTAGACTACGAGTCGAGCTTTGTTACGAATAATAACTCCTCGATCATCCCTCTTGCACTTGAACACCCACTTGGTGTTTATTTTCCTCTGACCATCAGGCAAGTCTACTAACTTCCACACACCTAACTTCTCAAACTGACTCAACTCTTCTTGGATAGCATTGACCCAAGAATCTTCAGTTAGCGCCTCCTTATATGTTCGCGGTTCGATCTGCGAAATAAAACAACTAAGTGAAAACTCAGTTTGTAAAGGTGCTACTGTAGAATAAAAACAAGTAAGGCCTTGGTCAATTTGACGTCTAGTGCGAACGCCTGATTGTAACTCTCCAATGATCAGCTCCTCTGGATGGTATGAAAGAGTTCTTGGCATCACCTCGCCTAGAACATCTACCTCGCCTTCCAAATTAGTAACATTCTGATTTGCACCTTGTTCACTGACTGGAATTGATTGACTTGAAATCTGGATTTGCTCCCCCTCAGAATCTGAATCACCATGATCAAATACTGGCATGTTATCAGATTCTTGATTATCATTGTCTGCCGTCTGATTATCAGGAGCAACTTCATTTTGTTGAATATCATCATGTTCTCCAGCATTGCTCGGACCTGCTTCATTATCATTTGAAGTTTGTTGCAGTCGTCTTGAATACTCAGCTGGGAACTTTTCCTGCGAAGACTTATACTCTCTCAGAATATCCAACTCGTCAAAGAAATCTTCTTCTTCTTCTTCCTTTTCTTCTTCCATGTTAAACGAATCCCACAAAGTGTCATAATGAAAACGCCATGAATCTCCAGGATTCTGCGATGGCATTGTGTGACCTTGGCATTCAACATTGTGTGCTTCAATAATCCGCTTCAAGCTTGGAACAAAGACTCGTTTCAATGGACTTGAGTAACCCACGAAAATTCCTTCAATGCTCTTTGCACCAAATTTTCCAAAAGGCTCTAGAACGGTACAGGGAGACCCAAACGGTTCTAAATACTTCAGATTCGGTTTGCGGTTATTGATCAACTCAAAACACGTCTTGTTGAATTTCTTTACAGTGAGAACCTGGTTGAGTGTATAGCAAGCGGCTGACACTGCTTCTGCCCAAAAGTTAACAGGTAGTTTAGAATCAGCAAGCATCGTCCTAGCCGTTTCAATTAGCGTCTTGTTCTTTCTTTCAGCTACTCCATTTTGCTGCGGAGTGTAAGGAGCACTAAATTCTTGCAATATACCTCTCTCATCACAATATTCTTCCATCTTGTTGTTCTTGAACTCAGTAGCATTATCACTTCTGATTCTTTTGATACGCCTTTGGTACAAGTTTTCAATTTTCCTGAACAACGCCATCAAGCTTTCAAACGTCTCATCTTTAGACTTCAAAAATGAAACCCACGAAAATATGGAATAATCATCAGTTACTACGAGACAGTAGAGATCTCCAGTTATGCTTTTGACATTGACTGGACCAAAAAGATCCATATGAAGTCTCTCTAAAGGTCGTGAGACTGAATTTACTTTCTTTTGAGGATGTGATTTCTTCTTTTGCTTGCCTTTTATGCAGCTAATGCACTCCCCTTCCAGATGAAATCCTTTCACATGAACACCAATAACTAAGTCGTTGTGCACCAAGTGATTCATTTTTCTAAGATGAATATGGCCCATCTTTCGATGCCACAACTGTGATTCTTTTTCTGTTGCTCTTGACATAAAACAGTGTGCTTGACCCGTGGTTGTAGTTGCTACACTCATGTCCAACACGTACAGATCATTCACTCTGGGCGCTCTCATGATAACCCATTCTTCGGGAACAAAAAATCCTGGTTTCAAGATCAAACATTCTTTTTCTGTAAAGTGCGTTGTATACATGCGATCACAAATCTGAGAAATACTCAGAAGATTGTTTTCAAGCTCGGCGATGTAGTTAACTCTTTCAAACGTAACAATCCCATTGGATAACGTTCCTTCACCAACTATTCTACCACCTTGATTGCCTACAAAATCTACATAACCTCCATTAAACTTTCTAACATCGTACAACAGGGCTGTTTTCCCCGTCATGTGCCGAGAAGCACCACTATCCATAATCCATCGCGAAACGGATCTTGGAAGCTCCTGCACATATCACAAACACTTAATGAGATTTTGATGCCATCCAAGCCTCTTTTGACTCAGGTAACTTAACATTGATGTGAGTTGTTGCAGTATAAAGTGGCGGAAAATTCTTGTCATTCATTTTTAAACTCTCCTCAGATCTAATCTCAACCTCTTTGTATAAAAAGAAATCATTTTTTATAGGTTGAACAGATGATTGGTCTTTCTTTGGAGCATCTTTCTTCTCAGAAGTGATAGACTCATGTTTTTCAAGTTTCTCATAGTGATCCAAAGAAACATCCATCTTTACCTGAGTGGTAGAAGACGATTGTTTTTCTTTCTCAGAAACCTTTGGTTTTGTAGAACTTGATTTCTTTTCAACAGATTTTGGCTTCCATGTTTGTTGAGATGGTGCAACCCGTTTGTAGAAATTGTTATTTTTAGATTCCAACTTCTTAACAGGTTCATTTTTGACTTTTGTGTTCTCATTTTTCAAAATTTTCTCAACAACCATTTGAGCTTTTCCCTTCACATCATCTTTCTTTCTTGAATTCATCACAACTTCAGTCTTAGGCTTCAAGTTGGTACACTTTTGTGCAATATGTCCAACTTGATTGCATTTGAAGCATGTTCGGGTGTCAACTACCCGACTTGTGCTTTCAGACTGAGGCTGTGAGGCCTTCTTCTCAAAGAACTCTTTGTTTGATTTTGAAAAAATCTCAGATTCTTCATCAGAAAGTGAACTTGAACTGTTCACAAACACCTTTTTCTCAGCAAACTTCTTGTTTTGAACATTCTTTTTCTGATAATTCTTACCACCCTGATAACCACCCGACCATCTGTTTCGATTGTTGTTATAAAAATGCGGTGGAACAACAGGTTTCTTGTAGTAAGTTTTATCTTTTTCAAAATTCATTTGCCTCTTCGTCTGTTTTAGCCCTTCAATCTCAGACAGATCAATTTCAACCAATTTGAACACATTTGTCAATTTAGCAACATTAACATTCTCCAGTGGAAACTTAGAATCCGAATACAACTTATCCGATCCCGACATCTTGTACATGACAAGAGTAGGTTCTTCATTTAAGTTGTTTTTGGATTTTGGTTTCGGAATGTAATTGTTCAGAAAACACTCTTCATCCTCAACTGAATCACTATCAGACTTCAAAACACTTTCAGCCATGCCTTTCACAATCTCAGTTTGAACACTATCATCAGATGAAGAAAATATAACATCAATTGACTCTGGAAGTTTTATTTCATTTGTTTCATCTTCATCATTAACTAACCCAGATGTTTTCTTTGAAAAATTGTTTAACACTGGCGGTGGAACCTGATGATACCCAACCCCAGTTTCATCCGAGTAAACATCTTCGCCTGCTTTGTTTTTCCCGATGGGTTTGGGCACAATGTGTTGCAAAACAAAGCTTGCGGAGTTGTAACTGGTTAATTTCAGATTGATACGCTCATTCTCAATCTTAGCTTCTTCAAACTGAAGCTTCAATTTAGCAATCTCATCCAGTTGTTGGTTGATTTGCTCTTCTTTGTATCTAAGAACTACAGTTAAATGCTCATTTTCTTTATTGGTTTTACCATTTCTTTCATCAGAATCTTTTACCGTTCGTTTTAGTTTGTCAAAATTTTCTGAGAGTTGACGATTTTCGTGAATTAGCTTTTCATTCTCTTTCCTAATTCTTTCTACTTCAATTTTATCATTTTCAATTTTCTCAGTTAAATTTATCATTTGAATCTTTTAGCATTTTATCACGGTCTAGAATCTGATCTTCAACCTTTCTGACTCTTGTTGTCAGTTCTTCAACCTTTGTATCACTAAGGTAAGTGATTGTACTACAAAACTTGCAGTTTTTCATGCAACTTTTGCAGTCAGTATCACCTTTGATTTTCTTACCTGACTCTCTTGTTGAAATGTTTGGACTGACCTTGCTTTTAGACTCAGTTTCAGACTTAGAGTCTACCTCAAGTTCCTTTGCAGCAAGCACTTTGTCAGCCATCTTCCCCAAGTTTTCAGCGGTGAATTCTTGTGAAGTATCAATAATCCCATCATCAATCTTCTTAGACTGCGACTCATTCTCTTTCTCTTTTTCTTTTTCTTTCTCTTCTCCACCTCCCCACCATTCTCTCTGTAAGGCTTCTTCTTCTTCTTCAGCAAATTCCTTAATGAAAGCTTCTAGACTCAGAGTTTTCGTATCAATAGCAATGTTTCCTTGAGGATCAAGGTAACATTCTCTATCAGCATCCCATCTCTTTGCTCTCCTGGCTTCACTGAACACCTTAGATAATATGATCATCTTGAATTCTGCTCTCTGCTTTTGTATTTATCTTCTTCATTTCTTGTGTCTTTGAAAGGAATAATCTTTTCTGCTACGAAAGCGTATCCTACTGCATCTTCCTCTGGTAGCAATTCACTCCAATCAAAACCTTCGTCATCATGAATAACAGCAAGAGCTCTTGATTTTTCTTTGGGGGCATCCTCAAGCTGCTTCATTCTGGGCGGTTCTGATTTATTCTGATGATAGATCGCTCTTTTGTAGTAATCCTCGCGGAATGGATTTGCAGTATCATCAGCAGGAGCGTTACGACATTCACGTTTGAAATGTCCTTTTTGTTTACACCTGAAGCACGTGACTTTTGATTTGTCAAAGCCAAGTTTTGTGGACGGCCCACCGATAGAATGTCTCCCAGTAATCTCCATGAACCGTTGTGCTCTCCGGACTGCACTGGCCATACACCACCTGATATCGATCAGTTCCATCTCTTCAGGATCTATTTGATCATAGTCCTCCTTAGTCAGGTTGGTGTTTCCAATCTTGCCCGCCACAAGGCTCTCGTACAATTCTAACACCGACGCTAAGAACACCATCTGTTGTTTTGCTGACTCTTCACTGAAATTTTGAGCATTCTTCAGATCCACAGCAATGTTACATTGGAACAGATTCTTTGATGCAGATTGGCTTGGAGTTGTTGAAGAAGATCCACTATGAAAACCACTGTGAGGAGTTTCTTGATTCACATTATTTGAACTCTCTACAGAAAATGCTGTTCTTGGAGAACCAGTCTTTGGTAGATTTCCTCTGTAGTACAACTGCACATTCTGCTGATAAGATGAATTGTTGACTTTGCTAGATTTCTTGATCTCCAACTCGTGACTCTCCAGTCTTTCGATAAGCAGATCAGCTGTCAACTCTTCAGACTTGATTGTATTCTTCAGCATTAATGCAAAATATTGCCAATCTTGTTCATTCGGCAGCGAGTCGAACAGTTTGTCAACCAACTCTTCTTGAGTATATACAATTTTGTGTCTTGCCAGCTCCAATTTCAGATGCCCGAATCTCTCAATCATCTTGGAAACAGACTCGTTCTTTAAACAACCAAATAAATCAAACTCTTTTCTTAACAATTTCTTTTTTGTTTTTGACTATCTCAGTACTACCTACACATTTTACCCTCAGTTTCTCCCAAAGATCTTTTGAATTTTCATATTCAATCAACGAAATTATATCATCTCTCATAGACTGATGAATCAACGTGATGCACTTTTGTTCAGCAACATAACTTTCAATATCATCAGTATCTGTCAAACTTTCACCAAAACGTCCTCCTCTAACGTAACCATTCTTTAAACTCTTCAAGCTTGGATATGCAAAAGCTTGAAGCCACTCGTCAAATCTTGTAGCCCACCTATTATAATCTTCAATCGCCAACAATTTTGGAGGTTTGTTATATGTTCCATAGGCACTCTCAACACTTAATGCATCCGAAAGAGTCTTTCTCGCACTCGGAGCTTTCTCATTTGTATTGTTTGATGTGTCGTTTGAAATATCATCTCCACCATTTCTAGCAAAGGCAAAAACGTCACAGAACGGATTCATGAACTCATCCATCTTCAAGTATCTGATACAATCAACAAACAATTAGAAAAATTTTGATTTTTGATAAAGACAGATTCAAACGGAATTATCTCAAGCGAAATCAGCTTTCAAGCGAGATTGCTTTTCAAGCGGAATAAGACTTTTCAAGCGGAATAACTAAATTTGTTTGAAACTTTCAAGCGAAATCTGATTTTGAAGCGAAATCACTTATTTCGCTTGAACTTCAAGCGGAATCTGATTTGAAGCGGAATCAGACAATAACTTTCAAGCGAAATTAACAAAAAGAAGCTAATTTTGTTTAAAATTTTACGTGCAAGTTCAAGCGTAATTAGGATGATGTCAGCATGTTCGAACAGTTTTTCAAGCGGAATTACAAGATTTTATCAAAATTTGTTCGAAATTAGGTCCAATACTTTCAAGGATTAGTTAAAACTATCTTTCGCTTGATATGTGTGAGTTTTAATCCATTTCAACCGTTAAATTTTGTTCAAATCAGAAAAGAAGGAGTAGAAGTGAGAGAATCGGCTGAAATCAAGCTGAATTAGTATGAACTCCTCGTCCTGAGCTCTGATACCACTTGTTGGATCGTCGTGTGACCCTAACGAGTCAATCTGAGTAGTTCATCATCAAAAACAAAGGCGAAATCAATGTAAATGATGTCAACACAGCTTGTTCCTTTCTAATCTTTATCTATTACTGATTTCCTGAGCTTTTACAGATCTGATTACAATTCGGCAGCACCTCGGCTCTCAAACAATGACTTCTAATTCCTCTCTAAATGACACCAGCACACACCTATATATAGAGATCTGATTTCGCTTGAACGAGACATGTATGTTTCAAGCGGAATTAGTGATTTCGCTTGAACCTGCCACATCTCATTTCAAGCGAAATTATAATGCTAATTTCGCTTGAACTGTTCAATGTCATGTTCAAGCGGAATTACCCACTTTCACATATAAAACCCTAATTTCAACCCTGTTGTGTGCTCGTTTATCCTATCTAGACATAAGACTTGATTAAGACGAAGTTAACAGACATTTGATGCACCAACAAATCCCATTATTTGTGGCGGTGGCCATAGGGTCGTCAACGTCTGACAACTCGCTCTCTGAAGAAGGTGACATGTGTGTCGGTACATAATAATCATAGCATGTATATCCATAGTAATCACTAACACTTAGTGTATTGCAAGCAAAGACAATTCATCATGTAATCATGTATTCACATTATTTTTCATGAAATTTTCTATCCTTCCTAGTCTCTCAGACTAAGCCTCCTAGTCTCCCAGACTAAACTTCCCAGTCTCTCAGACTGAAACATCCAGTCTCTCAGACTGAAACCCCCAGTCTCTCAGACTGAACTACCCAGTTTCTCAAACTGTCCCAACTAGTCTCTCAGACTAACTACCCAGTCTCTCAGACTGAACTACCCCGTCTCTCAGACTGAACTACCCAGTCTCTCAGACTGAATTATAAACATTAACTTTGAAATGTGTTTCGTGTCTTTTATTTGTAAAAATGTTTGTTTTCCTAGATCTGGGCGTTTTGTGTATGCAATGAAAACATGTTTGTGAAAACGTTTTCATGAGAGCCCTAATGATTGTAGTCTAGACTCGAGAAAGAATCCTAGTTTGCTACAATCGAAGCTCTGATACCAAGCTGTCACACCCTGACTTTTGCGGAAGCGTGATTATGGTGTGACTTTCTTAATACCATTGCATTCAATTATAACAACAACTATATGCTAAAGTCATAGATTCGTCATCCATTAAACAAGTTTAAAACATTACATTATCATCGTCTTGAAACATAGACTTAAAATCCGAGTTACAAACCATATGAATTGTTTAGAGTTCCATAAGGACTCATCAAAAGACTTTAGTTAAAATTAGGTTTTAAAAGATGTGTCTCGTCCAGGATAAGACACACTGACCAAATTCTACGGCACGGATGACAACTTTTATTCTCAACATGCCTTGAAACTCCAACGCCCTCCAGATCCATACTTAATTTCTTGAAATACATGTAGTTTGAAAACATCAACAAAAGTTTGAAAACAAGTGGATAAAAGCAAATGGTGAAGGTCCTTGAACTTCCGAAAGCTCCAAGCTTCCTAATTGTGCTAGAGACACCTTGTGAACACCTTAGAATGCTAGATAATGGAGTGAAAATGGAGATGGTATTGTGGTGATGAGTGGCCGTGAGTTATGGAGGGGTTGGAGGAAGTTTATGTAGAAGATGGTGAATGAAAGAGAATGGAAGTCTTGTGGTTACTTATATTACTTTCCAACACACTTTTATCTAATGGTCACTATGTTCACAAAGGGGAGACATAATCTTGTTTAATATTCAAATAAAATCAACAAGTGGGACCACATGGATCGGCTAACTAGGTGGGGGGAGGGGGTCTAGGTGTAGGATGTAACTAATATTTAGTTAAGTTAGTCATATTCCAAGTATTAGTTAGGTTATAGTTATTAGTTATTTATATGGTGTATTATGATGGTTGGGGACTATAACTAGCTTGGTAATGTTAAAATAGTACTTCTAGTAAAAATTTGGTGTTTCGGGTAGTGTCCGGTTGGTTAATGGTTCGTTAAGGTGCTAATCTTCGCAGTTTAGTGTGCTTTATGTTACTTTTTGTGACAGTTTCGATTCCCGACACTTAGGAAAGTATTCTGGACCATTTAACCATAATTCTGCATGATATTAAGTCGTTAAATTGCTGAATTTTTGCTGAATTTGCTGAATTCTGCAGTGTATGAGAGTTTTTAGGCACTTTCCGGCACTTAAACTACCACTAGGAAGGCAGTTTTGTGGTCCTTACTTCCCTACACTCTATACTAGTGTAGTACTTAGTTTCTGGCTCATACTGTGTCCAAACGACGTCTGTCTATGTGCTGAACTCCATCAGCATTTTCCCGGTTTGTCTGTTAACTGTGCTAACTGTGCTTTGTGCATCATTTATGTCAATATGTTTGCATGCAGTGAATGATGTGTCATTTGCAATATGTGATTCACATGTATGTACAATGCAGCAATCAAAAAGCAATTCAAGTCATAAATTTTAAATCAGCACAGTCATTAAGCACCAATCATGATTTAATAATTGTACGGATGCATGCAAATTTGTCAGTTGTCACAGTCATGGCCCAGAGTTTACATTGGAACGTGAAGACCAAATCAAGTCTAAGTATCCGCATTTGTTTCACAACTCCCTTGCAACCGATAACGCAACTAGAATTTCAGGAGGAAATTCTTTTAAAGGTGGGAGAATGTGACACCTGACACTTTTCAAAGTAATTCCATACGATGTGAACAGTAATTTGTAATATATGGTTGTGCATGATGAATTTATGATATGAATGATTTCATGATTTACTTTCAAAGAACTCATAAATACATTACATGTTGCATGTTACTTATGATTGTTAAATGCAACTTGAAACAGTTAAATTAGTGCACAGAATGAAACTAGCACAATTATCAGATAGATAAGTAGTACTGATGGGAGTTCAGTACTCTTACAGACATCATATTAGGACACAGATTGAGTCCCAGGACCAAGATTTACACTAGAATTCTATGTAGGAAAGTATGGGTTATGAAACTGCCTTCCGAGTGACGATTAAGAACTAAAAAGTACCCGAAACACACCCTAAATGCAGAATTCAGCAAAAATCAGCAATTGATCATTGAAATAGTATGCATAAACAAGGTTTAATTATCCAGAATAACTTGTAAAGTGTCGGGAATGAAAACTGTCATAAAAGGTATCTCATAACACACTAAACTGCGCAATTTAGCACCTTAATGAACCGGTAACCAAGCAAATAACCGGACACTACCCGAAACACCAAAATTGAACTAGAAGTATTGTTTTAATGTTACAAGACTAATTATTAACACTAAACACCATATTACACATCAAAACATTTAAACACACTAAACCCCTAACTAAACACTTAACCTTCAACTAGATTATGTAACTAATCATTCAAAATCAACTAGATACCCCTTATGGACGGTTACAAAGGGGTCCCACACCACACCATTTGATTGATTATTATATTGAATTTGTTGTGAAGATATTAGACAAAAGAACTATTGTGTAATATTGTGATGGTGGATAAAAAAACCATAAGACCTTAGACTTCATTACTTTCAATTCTCAACATTTTCAAACTCCACAAACTTCCTATCCCCCTCTCATACCTACGGCCAACACCCCTATTCTCCCTTAAATTTTTAAAGTCCATTTCCAAGCAATCCAAGAGTGTTCTAAGGTGAATCAAGGCTAGATAGGAAGGTTGCAAGCAAGGGAACTTGAAGGACCATCTTGAGGAGCTTTTAACCACCTCTTTTCTTCTTCATCTTGCATCTTGTTCATCCCTAGCCCTTGTGCTAGTAGTAAGCCCTCTTGATCTTGTTTTTACACCGTATTTAGTAGTTATAGTTGATATGTAACAAGAAAATCTAAAGATCACACCAAAACAAGAACATGAACTTAAGAATAAAGCTTGAAATTATGAAGATCTAAGTCGTTTAGCGTATGTGATGAACTTGTTTGTTGATTTCTTGAATGTATGGTGTAGATCACCACATAAAAGCTTGCTAGATGATGGTTTAAAACATGATCTAGCAAGTATGAGGATGAATCTTGAAAGATCTATGTTGATCATCCTTTATGTTAAGTGTGAACTTGAAGATAAACATGATTTTGTGTAGAAAGATGGTTCCTACAAGTTGTAAGTCTTAAAAGTATAAGATTTCAAAGATAAAAGTTTCAAGAAAATAAAGTTTACTTCAAGATTTAACATGATTTGGTTTTAAAAGAAGAAAGACATGTTTTATGTGTTAAAATGGAACCTTTAAAGTGTATAAGGTATGAAAAATTCAAGAAGATGATTTTTTGTAAAAATGTGTTACAAGTTGTAAAGGTTGAAATTTTGTAGGAATGAGTTTTATGAAGTAAAAATCATGTTTTTAGTGTTAGTATACCATGTTTAACATCATGATAAAATACTACAAGATTTTACAAAACTTCAAGTTCATACCATCTTGTAGAAATGTATGTTATGTCTCATGGTAAGTTGTAGGATAATTGTGGATGATTATTGATGAATTTTGGAAAAGAAAAAGATATGCTAATAAGCATGGAAACCTCCATTTTCAAGGGAAACTATGGCAAAATTGTTGGTGCATATGTCTGTCGACTTCGTCTTGTATCGAGTCTTGTAACTAGAATGATAGATCAAGTCACGTAGAACGAGAAAAATGAGAAACGTATAGAGTGGAGCCAGTTTGCACGAAATGGAAGAGCCATTTCGTACGAAATGGACATTGTCCATTCCGCACGAAATGGACATTCCCATTCCATGCGAAATGGCACGCCTATAAATACCAGACTTGAGATTTCATTTGTAACAGTTCTGATTCCGGTGCCGAGGTGCTGCCGAAGTGTCTACTGCCTGTAAAACGTTGTTATATCAATTTACAAGACAATTAAAGTTATTCTGAGTGTAAATCAAGCTGATTCAAAGTCGATACGTTTGTTTCCACCTCTCATATTGATTAAAACTCTTCTGAATGACTCGTTTTGGTCGTGCAAACGATCCTACATTTGGTATCAGAGCTCAGGAGGAAGAGTTCTTACCGATTCAGCTTGATTTCATCAAAATTCTGACTTCTACACCTTCTTTTACAATATTTTTCAAAATTAAACAAGATTTTACGGTTAAAATGGATTGAATTTCACATATAACATGCGAAACACAGTTTTAAACAATCCTTGAAAGAATCAGATTTAAAATCGGCCTAAATCTTGATCAATTTGTCAAAAATCCACTTGATTGTGTGACATCACCAGCATTTCGTACGAAATAGCCCATTTCGTGTGAATCAGAACCTCATTTCGCACGAATTGAACCTTGTGAACCCCATTCCGCATGAATTGAACCTTGTGACCTCTCATTTCGCATGAAATTGCATCTTGAGACCTTCATTTCGCACGGATTGGACCTATTCCGCTTGAAAGTTGCCATTTCGCTTGGATTGAACGTCCATTTTGCACGATTTGGATAAAATCATCACCAGTTTGTTTGAAAAGGGACATTTCACATCAAAATCCATTTCACACCAAAGTCATTTCGTATCGAAGTCCAATTCGCTTGAACATTGTGTTTTTGTGAACTTTCAACACCGAAACATGGAAGAGTTTTACAACGCGTTTGCTACTACTCCACCTGCTCCAATTACAGTTGCCGAGACTCTTGAAATTGAAAATGAAACGGGAACGTCTCAAAAGCCTCCAAAGCTTATGTACATCGAGGATTTTAAAGGATGGCAAAACCGTTTTGAAACCTGGGTGCAAGCTTATAAGTTTGATGCATGGGTTTCGTTGGACAAAGATTACGTTAAACCGACAGATGACCGTGGAAATGAAAAATCTTTAAGTGATTATTCAGTGGCTGAGAAGTTAAAATACACCAGTGAAAAAATGATGATTAGCATTCTCTAACAAGCGGTAAAAGAAGATATCTTTGTTTTGCTTCAACATGAGGACACTGCTAAATCAATTTGGTTGTCGTTGATTCAAAAGTTTAAGGGAAGTGCTGATATGATAAAAAATAAATGTGCATTACTAAAGAAATCTTTTGATATGTTTACAGCTTATAAAGGTGAAACGACTAAGAGGACTATCGATAGATATTGTCATCTTGTCCAGGAAATGAAAAGATTAGAGATCAAAAAGGAAGATGATGAATGGGTTGATAAGCTATCTGATGCGTTACCACAAGACAAATGGGGAACTTATCTGTTGATTTTAAAACATATGAGAAAATCTGAAAGCATGAATTTGTGTAAGTTTATACAGAAGATCGAAGAACATGAATTAGATGTTCAGAAAACAGCTATCATGAATAATCCAAATGCTCAACAAGATGATAGTTTATACTATAGAGTCCGAAAATTCAGACTGCATTCAGTGCTGATGGTACTTCCGGAACAAATGTTAGCACTACAACTCAGAGTGGTGGATATTCGTTATCGTATTCAAGTTTTGATCCGAATTTCTCAACACCAAGTTCTCAACGACAGAGTTCAACAAATCTACAATGCAATGTGACATTAAACATACAAAATGGTCAAAATCTCTCTCCAGAATTGGCTAAGCAACACATGGCATCACTTGTTACTATGTTAGAATCTTATGAAAGCTTAGTTTCTGGAAGAATTGGAAATCCAATGCTCACTAAAGAGGATTATGACCAGATTGATCCTGAGGAACTTGAGTTAATGGACCTCAAGTGGTGTTTAGCCAGTGCTGTAAGAAGAGCAGAAAAATTCAAACAAATCACCGGTAGAGATGATCTTCGTGATGCTGCAACATCTCCGTTAGGGTTTGATAAATCAAAGGTTACTTGTTTTTGTTGCAGAGAAAAGGGGTATTTTAAACGAGAGTGTACAAACACAGAAGCAATAGGAAGACAAGATTCGTTTGGAAACAACGATTATCATCGAAAAGCAATTTATCATCAGATTGCTCAACAATCGTCATCATCTCGTGCTATTGAAGATGGAAAGAAGAAAGCTTATCTAGTAAATCAAGATGATGAAAGATTGGCAGAGGGATTTAGCTGGGACAAATACGTTCCTGCTGATTCAGCATTTGTTGCTCGAATCTTGGAAGAAGAGTCAATCAAATCTAAGCCAAAAAGAGAGAAGATTTTCAGATCATCAAAAAGTGATGAAGATACTGATGATGAGGAAGAGTATATTAATACAGCTAGACAAAAATTGGACTCATTTAGTTTTAATTTGTTTTTTGCAGATAAGATTGAGATGTTGAATAAGAAAAAGGCTGCTAGACTGGAGAAAGAATTGGAAGCAAAAAGGACTGCTGAAGAACAGATTCAAGTTCAGATGGAAGCTGAAAAGGCAAAGGTTGAAGAAAATTCAACAGAAAAAGCCGGAGTTGAAGAAAGTGAAGTAAAAATAGAATTTGATGAAGAACCGATGAGTGAAAAGGTGATTGAGAAAATAGTTGAGAAAATTGTTGAAGTTGAAAAAAATCGTCGAAGTTGAAAAAATAGTCGAAGTTGAAAAGATTATCGAAGTTGAAAAGATCATTGAGATCACGAAACCTTGTCTGAAATGTTTGAAACCATGCAAAGATTGTGAGGAGAAAGACAAGAAGTATCGTGAACTAGAAGAGTTGAAAGAAAAAATGTTGTCTGATGTGAAGTATGTAAAAGAATCATATGATGTGCTGAACAGAACGGTTGATAGTTTGAACAAAACAAACCTAGAAATGGGAGCTGCTGAAACGATGATGAGTTCAACATTAATGACTAAGCAGAAGGTCATCAATGAGTATATTGAAGATTGTGCAAAGCTGAAACAGGAGTTGGAGACTGAAAGGATTGAGAATGAAAGAATCAGATGATTGTTGATGAGTTATACATCTTCTGATTATTTGATTGATAGAGTTTATCCTATTGTTGCAGGTCTTGAAGCTTTTCAAGATGAAAAGACGGAAGAGGATACTGGTAAGAAACAAAGTGTCAAGTATAACAAGTGTCCGCCTCCGATCTGGGAAAGTTATTCTCCCAGAAAACCAAATGAGGAGCAATTAAAAAAGGCAGTCAACATAAAGTTAAAGTCTGAAACCATTGATGAGTTACCAGACAACATTGACGTCACATTCACAGCGTCTGACACTGATCATGAGTCTGAGTTATTAAAGAAAGTGGTTGATCAGGTGTTGGATATGGATGAAGAGTCAAAGTCGGAGTCTAAATCTGAAAGTTCGAGTTCATCAGACAAGAGTCCGAGTTCACCGGTCAAACGGGTTTACAATAAAGAATTTCTGATGTCGAAAAATAATTTGAAAGACGAAACATTTAAAGTAGCATATACTTTGAATGATTCTGACAAATTATTTTCTGATGAAGAATTTCCAATAAGAAGTGTTAAAACTGAAATGATCAAACAGGTTTTCAAATTGACGAAAATTAATATTTCTGAAATAAAAGATTTAAATCTTGCAGAAAAACCTAAAAATACACTTCAAGATTTCAACAGAGATTGAACAAGAAGAAAGGTTACAGTTCTGGTTCAGGTTTTCAAAAGAAACCAAACCATAACAGTAATTTCAAAAAGAAGGGTTTAGGTTTCATTCCCCCAGAAAATCATAAAAATGAGAAAACTAATAAACCAAAAACTAAATTTGTTTTAGGTACAAGTGATGGAGAGTGTGAAACACGAGCCTTAAGTGTAATATTTTGTGTTATTTAATGCATTTTATGTAATTACATATTTAGAATGTGATAACTACGATCTTTTGTGGTTTTACAGGTAAAACGCGTAATATGGCGAAGTTAGAGAGTTTAGTGATGAAACGGGGCAAGCACAGATGATTATTAAAGAGATATCATGTTAAACGGGATTGGTTTCGGGCCAAATGCTAGCTTGGAGTTGCAAGTAACATGGAAGAATAAAGTCTAGGGGCCAATTGTGATTTGGTGAAAGTTGTATTATGAATGAAATTGAGATTGTAGTCTACGAGTGTAATAGGGTCAGCAAGTTAAAAAAGAAAACATCAAGTCATCATCATCTTTGACTTTTGGAGAACATCACATTCACGTGCACTAGAGTTGTTGGTGTCAACATCAATTTCAATCTTGGGTTGAAGGAACATTAGAATTCATTTATGTGGAATGGAGGGTTTTAATTAATTATCATCATTCAAGTCAACAACATCACATCATCCTACATATTCACGTGAAGAAGTTGGAGGGCATTTGGGCCTTGATTTTCAAAAAGAACAACACAACAAGAAGTTAACATCATCATCATTTAATGGGCCGACATAAGGGACACAAAAGTCAACATACGAAAAACCTTATTGGACTTGTGTGGGCTGCACATAATTGGACTACTTGTGACGGTATCAGGATTATTCAACTTTGGGGGCGGCTCTAAAGAAAGTGACGAAGAACATCACACATCGATCCATCACTCATCAGCCGCAAATGAACCTTTGGCTTTCAAAAACTCATCATCGAACAACATCATTTATCATCCATCATCCACACATACCGAACCAATCATGTCTTCATCACTATCTCAAGCTTGTGATCGCGCCTCTTCAACAATGAGCGGATAGTCTCGTCGGTTTCACCCCGGTGTAGATGTTGTAAGATTTCTAGGGTTTATACATTTGTATTTTAATTTGGTTTTGTGACAAATTGTTTAGTATTTGAAACTTATGATAATTGTCGTGCATTTGAATTGAATTTGTGAATTGTCGAACGATGATAAAGTTATGACTTTGCGAAATGAATTTGTGCACTTATGCCTTATCGTAGGTTAGGATTTACATGTCCGAGGCAACGAAGTGCATTACGGTCCGTTGTCTATGAAGTTGATAGCAATTGGCACCTAAGCTTCGTGATAGTAATCCGTTAATCACTATATGCAATTGAATCAAGTTAAAACATGTAGGAACCCTAGGTCTTGCAATTATCGAACCGGGTGTGATCCGTATTCTCATTTCTTGTTTCAACTTTCTAGTTAGTATTTTAGTTGCAATTTTAGTTAATCAAAAGTGTTTTAGATAATACCCATTGTCAGTTCACTCCGATTTATTTTCAAACTAATTAAACAAATAAAATTAGCAATCTTCATAATCACTTTGTACATTATTTGTAAATATAGTCTAACTAGTCGAACAGGTCGTGCGATACTGACCACATGCTCTTCGTGGATTCGATACCCGACTTACCCTAGCTACCTAGGTTTAATTGGGTTTTTGACTGATCGGGACGACACGGTCACGTCAACAAGTTCAGTAGAAGAAGAGAAGAAACCATTCTGGAGACAGACAAACAAAGAGTTTCTCGCCGAAAAAAGGAAGAATATGGTGAAGGAATCTGAGAAAAGATTTGAACGAAGAACCTGTTTCAAATGGCAAGAAGTTGGACACATCGCTTGGAATTGCCCAAAGTCCAATTATACAAAACAGGGAGTTTCTTCTAACTCAAAGCTGAAAGAGAAATGTGTTGATAAACCAAAACAACCAACAGAAAAATTCAAAGTGTTCAAAAATTCGACTTTCGAAATTGGTGAAAGTTCGAAACGTTTTTACAAAAGAAGAGTCGATTTGAACAAACAGAAATGGGTTGTTAAATCAGAGAGTAGTTCTGGTGATGAATCTAACTCGTCAAAGTCAGAAGAGCCACATGTTGTGAAAAATGATGAGAAATCCGTTCCAGAAATGAACGATGAAAACTTTCCGCCATTGTCAAAAGATAATTTGAAATCAAAAGTTGGAAAGATTGAGATTTCAGATCAATTCTTCTCTGGTAAGGAAGAATTTGATGTTGAAAAGGCGTTTAATGGAAAAGTGAAATATATTTTTGGAAAAATGGTTAATAGGAAGGTAAAGGGCGTGAAAGAGTTTTATAAATCAAAAAGATGGTGGAGTGAAGATGACTCACAATCACCCAAGACTGGTCAGGTTTGGGTGACAACATTCTCTACTTAAAATCCTGACTTGCCGGAGCTCCCAAGTTGGTAATCGTGGAGCATGAATCGGCATCATTCTTAAAAAAATTGTTTTTTGTGAAAAATCTAAAAAGTGTTAAATTTTTACAAGTGATGACTTGCCGGAACTCCCAAGTTGGTAATTGTGGAGTAGGAATCGACATCTTTCTTGATATTTCAACCTACAAGTGGTTGTATTCTTAATATTGTCATATTTCAATTTTTAAATAGTATGGTTGAACCTACAAGTGGTTGAAAAAAATAGGTTTTCACCGACAAGTGGTTAATCAAGGTCATTAAGTTGAACTTGATTTAACTTTCATTCAAATGATTGAGAAAACAAAGTGATGAACATTTCCCCAATCTTACAATTGGTTTCAACAAAACTAATTTTCCGGAAAAACCATTTTGATTAAAACAAACTTAAGTGTTTTGAAATCATAATGGGAAAATAGTTTGTTGTCAGGGGGAGTTCTGATTGTTTATGCCAAGTGGATGGCGAATTGAAGCAATTCGAATCAGTTTGTCAGTTTGTTTGTACAGTTTGTTTTCAAATTTTCTTTGAAAATAAAAAATTGAAACATATTTTTGATTTTAGGGGGAGTAAAAATTTTTAGAAATTTCGAAATTTGAAAAATCCAAAAACATGATAAAATCGAAAAGCCAAAAACATCGGAAAATTTGAAAAAGAGTTTTGTTGTGAAAAGGAGGAAATGATAGTACATCAGTGGACTATCACAACACGCTAAAGAATTGGAAAGTCAAATGTGATAAACGGTCTCACTGATGATATGCTAGTAGGTTTTTGCACGCTTAGTAGATTGTTGTCGAGATATAAACCTAAATATCAAACTTGCTTATCTCGTGGGGAACATCTCTCGAATATATGGGTAACCCCCGAAATCTTGTTTGAAGGGCTTTCTATTTCTGACATACTAGGTCTTTGTGCGTGGTGATATCTGGAGTATTATACCAGGACTTCTGATTTTGCGGGAGCAATAGCCTAGTCCTCGTATAATACTTTGCATTGGTTTAATCATAAAGCACGCCCTCAGCATAAAAAATGATGAAACATTGAAAAATGCTAATCATGTGCTGTTGTAAAGAAGATCCCCAAGGGGGACCCACCTAAAGTCGAACCATCATCTCTCTGATTTTGCGGAAGCAATAGCCTGAGCTCTCATGGTCTCGCATTTACCCCTTACAGATATCATTAGTGTACACTCACCTGTAAGACTGAATATAGGATTCTGGATACGGGAGTATATTCTGAGGTGGGACATGTGAATAAGTTCAAGTTCATTAAAACACTAATCTCGTATCTCGAAATAGTTGAACTTTGTGTGAAAATTTAAGTGGATTAGTATACTGACAATCTACGTGAATCGTTTAGAACTTAAAATGTTTAAAGCTTAATGGTGTTAGTGATTTGTCTCAAAAACTGATATGATCCTCTTACACAAACTCACAAAAATATTGCTTGTAAATATTTCTTTACTGCATTTCTTTAAAAACAAAAATTCAAAAAGATTTTCGGAGTCTTTTAGCATAAATTTTGAAAAATACAAAAAGATTTTCGACAACTGATGATGAAAAGCTGATTTTCAAAATTCCAAGTGTTAAACATGAAGAACAGTTGGTTTGGGAAAGTTTGTTTGAAGAAAGAGAAAAAAATTGATATTCTTACAAGTGTTCATCAAAGATTTTAAATGTTAAATCATTTTGATCGATACCTGCAAAGTGATTTATAAATTTGTCAAATTATTAAATTTGTGAAATTTATTTTGAGGTAGAGACTGTGCAGGTTAGCCAGGTTTCGATTCTTATAGCTAAGCAGAGTTTGAACCAGATTCCAGATCCTATTGCTACGGAGAGCCAGGAGACGACCTGAACCTGTGGAATGCTATGTCAGATTGCGATTCCAGAATAATTTAAGGGGGAGTCTGCTAGCAAAGGGGAGTCTGAAGATAGTAGAGCCAATTTCGAATACTGTTGTCCGAGCCAGTTGCTATTGCTGAAGAGTAAGAGAAAGAGAAGATTGAAGATTGTTAGATCAACATTCAAGGGGAAATTTGAATGATAAAGAGCCAGGATGAGATTATAGAAGAGAAAGAGATTGAAGGATGCTTAAACTGTCAGATACTTTGGAAAGAGCACGAAGACTGATCAAGACTGAAGACTTGTCATACTGAAGACTTGACACTGAAGACTTCGTCAACATCCAAGGGGGAGTCTGTTGGTGCATATGTCTGTCGACTTCGTCTTGTATCGAGTCTTGTAACTAGAATGATAGATCAAGTCACGTAGAACGAGAAAAACGAGAAACGTATAGAGTGGAGCCAGTTCGCACGAAATGGAAGAGCCATTTCGTACGAAATGGACATTGTCCATTCCGCACGAAATGGACATTCCCATTCCATGCGAAATGGCACGCCTATAAATACCAGACTTGAGATTTCATTTGTAACAGTTCTGATTCCGGTGCCGAGGTGCTGCCAAAGTGTCTACTGCCTGTAAAACGTTGTTATATCAATTTACAAGACAATTAAAGTTATTCTGAGTGTAAATCAAGTTGATTCAAAGTCGATACGTTTGTTTCCGCCTCTCGTATTGATTAGAACTCTTCTGAACGACTCGTTTTGGTCGTGCAAACGATCCTACAAAATTTTTTGTTAAAATTCAACACTTAGAAAAATATTTTTAAACAAGTGTTTACAAGTGATTTTTGATCATGGTTTTAAATATAAAAGTTGCCATAATTTTTGTTATAAAAAAATTACAAATATTGGAGGTTGATTTTCAATAATAAAAATGACTAAGTATATATTTAGGAAAATATATATTTAGAAGTCACAAAACTATGTGCCACATGTATATTGTTTGTATTAGTTATACCAAAAATTAGGAACTTGAAAAATAATACACCACACAAAAATACTAAAAATTGTAATTTGAAATATTACAAAAATCACAAGAAATTAAATATATAACTTACACACAAATATTGGACAATTCGGACAATGGACACTTTGGACTATATATATATGTTCCGGAAATAAATTCGTATCTTGACAAAATTGGAAACGGTATTTTCAAACCGAACAAACGACAAAGTATGAATTCTTACCATTATCATAAAATATATCATATTTTGTCAAAATTGAAAATATATTATTTTTGGAATGCAAGAAATATATATTTTAATAAACAACTCAAAAATATATTATTTTGGTGAAAACTAACAATATATATTTTTCTAACTTTAATCTTAAAAATATATTATTTCTAAGATATATGTGGAAGTGTACATGCTTTTACCAAATAAAATTTATAGATACTTTTTCTGTAAAATTCTCTTAAAATATATATATTTTAAGAATATAAAGTTGGTGATTTTTAAATTATGCAAAAATAACATTCTGGAAAATTATGCATAAACAAATCCAAGAAATAATAACTATCAAATATTTTAAACAACGTTTAATAATGCTATTATTTTTAAAACAAGATACTTGGCAAAAGTATTTTCTTATATTGAGCGTTTGAATTTTATCAAAATAAAATAGTTTATCACATTTCATAGCAAATCAACATTAGCAAAAAGAACTAATTTTCTAACTTTGAAAAAGTTATAATTTAGAAATATAATAAATGTCATAAACTGACATGGAAAGCCGATACAAAATCAAAACCAAATACGTAAGCCTAAACATTTTAAACACTAAAAATCCTATAATCTTAAAAAAAAAAAGAATTGTCGAACTATTATCTTTAAATAAATGTTTAGATTCAAATCCATCTATATTAATTATTCAAATTTCATAAGTTATTATTTAATTAAAATAACTATTTGTATAGTGATGTGTGTAAAATGCAACATATAAATTACATCAAATAAGGCATAAAACTAACCCTTTTTAAGTACTAATATTGGAAAAGGAGTGTTTTTGTCTTCCTTTTGTATTTTCAGGATTAAATGAGCTCAAAAACGCAAAAGAAGCAAAAAGACAGCTAAATCCAACATAAATACAAGAAAAGGAATATTAGTGGACTGCCCGACCCCTCAACGGCACCTTCCAAAGCAAAAAGGAGAAGACAGAAGGCTGAACACGCCCCGTGCTCAGCCAGCACGGGGCCGTGCCCAAGAAGCAGCAGAAAAGACAAATCCATAGAAGCTTCTATTGCCCACCACGGGCCGTGCTCATCGGACACGGGGCCGTGTCGAAAGTACAGCAGGCGCATTTATTGTAATTGCGAATTACAATTAATGAGGAGAGAGAGTGTCAGACGGACACGGGGCCATGCCCAGCGGACACGGGGCCGTGTCCAGCTCTCTGTTCAGCCTATAAATAGGAGTGCTTGGATTCATTTCATCTCATCCCTTGGCACACCACCTCTCTCACACTTCATCCACCACCCACCACCCACCACCATCACAACACCATCATCCACCACCATCATCCATTGTCCATCGTAGAGTGTGTGAGTCGTCTCGGGATCCAAGATTGATCGTAAGAGTTCTTGACAATCAAGGCCATGTTTGCCTAAGTCTCTTACATCACTTGGTGAAGACAAAGTGTCTAGTCTAATACTTTTTATTTCTAATCTTTTGCACTTTTTATTTGGTTTTGTATTAATGACTTTAATAACTAGTTACTTATGTTGAAGGTGATCTTTCCTTATCGTTTGTCCGTGGTGTCTTGGCATTATTTTACTGTCTATATAAAATAAAGGATTTTCACCATTCATATCTCCACGGTCTATATGGAGATATGTTGGCTACCTGGTAGGGGGTTAAGGGAACGGTTTGGTAAAGGTCTTGCCATTGTTCAGCATTTAGAGGTCCTGCAATGGACCTGGGTCAAATTTAGTAGGACCTCCTTCAATACTTCACGGTATTGGATGGCGGGGGTCCAAACTCTTTGATCCCCTCATAAGTTAACTACTATTAATACTATAACCCGGCTATTTAGGACTGTATCCCTGCTGACTCAGACTACTTAGCCGAGGGTAACGTCACCGCCAAAAGCGGGGCCTACCACAATACTGCATTAATAACTTAATTCATTATCTTCCAATAATCCACCCTTTTAGGATTGTATCCCTGCTGACTCAAACTACTGGGGTGAGGGTAACGTCGCCTTCAAAAGAGGGGCCTACTACAATAACAAAGATAATCTCTTAATTATGTGCAAAAGTGCGGAAATAATCAAAGGTTATACTAGATACGAGTCGGAACCAAGTGATTCATCTTGTCTATCTGTTTTTATTTTTATTTTTATTTTCAGCATTTTAGTTAGTTTAAAACATTTTTCTAAACTTTTATTTTGGTTAGACGTTGAGGATAAACCGGTATTAAAAGCTCTTGTGTCCTTGGACGACCTCGGTATCTTACCAACGCTATACTACACTCAATGATGGGTGCACTTGCCCATATGTGTGTTTAGTGTTAGTGAAATATCGTGTTTTATAAATTTAAAACTTGGCTAAAAAAAAAGTGTTAAAAAAGGGCTTAAAATATACACCTAATATATATAACACTTTACCGCACATCAAGTTTTTGGCGCCGTTGCCGGGGACACAAGGATTTTAAGAAAGTTAGGAATCAACGGCCTAATCATTTTTTATTTTTCTTTTTAATTTTTTTAGGATTTTCTTAGTTTTTCAGCTTCTGCAGAGCTCAGCACGGGCCGTGCCCGCTGAACACGCCCCGTGCTCAATCATTGGAACTGGCAATCCTGTTTTACATCAGACAGTAAGCTGAACACGGGGCCGTGCCCACTCAACACGCCCCCGTGCCCAAGTTTCAGTTACTGAAAACAGAACCGTTAGATCCCGGCGGTTGGTAATTTCTGACACAAACATGAGTGATAGTAATTATTTTTGCTTTCGGCACTCTTATGGTGCGTGGTGTCAATTATGTGGTGGCGAACATGAAGAAGTAAAATGCTACTTCCTAAATTATAGGCCCCACTACATGGACCCACCGACTTCTCACAACCTTAAGAGGGGTGAAAGTAAAAATAAGCACTATTTCTCCCTCGAATGCGCCCAGCCAGAGATTCTAGGGGAAATGCTCCTTGATGAGTTATTTCAACTAGAAAAACTAATTCTGAATTGGTTAAAAGAGCTTAGGAAGGATTTCATTGATCCTCCCCAAGACGATAACCATGAAGAAACGTTGGAACCGCATTCCAACAACCTCGTTGCTCCCGAAAATACCTTCGTTCCTAGCAAAGACTTGGACGATAGTCGTCCCTGTGTCGATTGTGCCGTGAAGGACTCCCCATCGACTTCGTTCGGTGCATACATAGACCTGAGCGATTCGGCATACACCTTCTTTAACGAGAGCCCGGGAAAGGGTTGGACTTGTCCACCTAGAATTAAAATAGGAATTACCCTCACCGACAACCTCTTGCGTTCTCGCCTAAGTCTAGGACAATTAAGGTATATTAGGCACTTTGGGGTTGTTCCAACCAGTCAGGAGCCACCCGATACTAACAAGTTCCTTAAAAAACTAGACAACTTCATAAAACAGTCCCTAGACACGGGGCCGTGCCCAGCCAACACGCCCCCGTGTCCATCGAAAGATTCCCTTCTGATCAGTACGTCAGAATACGGACAAACTGTGTCAGAACCCCACCTGCACACGGGGCCGTGCCCACTGAACACGGGCCGTGTCCAGGATGCTGTCATTTTCTATAAATGCAGCCAAGAATTCTGCACATTTGGACCAACTTGGGGCAGAGATTTGCAGGAATCTTCTCTCAAACTATCCTAGGTAAGTCTAAAAGAAGGTTCCAACAACCCATCTTGTCCTTTCCTCTTTTAGCCATTTCCTTCTTCTTCATCTTTCTCCAAGAGCTACCATTGAAAGTTTGGAAATTCTCCAACTCTATGGTAGGGATAAATGAGTTTTGATTCAAAGGATCTTGGTAAAAAAACGTGTTATGAAACATTGTTTTAAGTTATTTGTAACTAAATAAGCCCCACAAGTTCAGAAAATAACTTAAAAATCCAAGTTTCCTTATTCCGAAACTCTGCAGAAAGATGAACACGGGGCCGTGCTCAGTGAGCACGGGGCCGTGTCCGGACACTGTTTCATTAAATAAGCTATTTTTAGTTTATTTTTCGTAGGATGTCAAGTGAAAACAGCGAAACATCTTCTGTGCATTCGTCAAACAGCCGGAGAGGAAGAAGACCCTCCATTGAAGCTACACTTGTGCACTATGTGATAGCATTAAGGGAGGCTCTCGACGAAATGACTTCAGTAGAGGAGGTCCTAATCGACCGTATTAACGATCTTACGATGGGACTTGAAAGCAGCTTTCAAGAAATTAACCT
This sequence comes from Helianthus tuberosus, assembly GCA_030545235.1. Classification (NCBI taxonomy): domain Eukaryota; kingdom Viridiplantae; phylum Streptophyta; class Magnoliopsida; order Asterales; family Asteraceae; genus Helianthus; species Helianthus tuberosus. Next base: position 68,593,753 of record CM060445.1, on the reverse strand, counting down.
CTTGCACCAGAGGTTAAATATTCTTGTAGCACCTCCAATGGAACCAGTCTTTCCTCAACAGGATTGGAACCTAGCACTCGGAATCAACAACCCTACCGGGTGGGAAGACTTACCGGCGGAACCTCCCATGGAACACCTACAAGAGATCCCGGTGGAAGTTGAAACTCCTCAAACTAATGCCAATGAGCCTTCTTTTCTCCTCCCGATGGAGGTGGAAGAATGGCTCGCCGACATTTGAGGAGGACCGCATGCGGAAGAAGGAGTTCAAAAAGGCCTTGGTTAACCAAGAATAATTACTTCTTGGAAATTTTGCTAATTAAAATAAAAGTATAGGCTAGGACTCCATGGTTTGTTATTTCGTTGTTTTATCTATTTAATTTAGTACTATGTATGTTCTCTCTATGATGAAATGAAATGATGGTTTTAAGGTTTGGATGGTTTGTAAGGAATAAAACACACTCATGGTGGTAAAGGATGAAAAGGGGAACGAGAAAAATGAACCCATGCACAAAGAACAAGGCAACCCAACATTTCTCACCATTCCAGAAGGTTCAACACGGGCCGTGTCCAACCAACACGGCCCCGTGCTGAACCACCTGCAGTAAAACGCCCAGTTCAGGTAACTGGACACGGGCCGTGTTCACCCAACACGCACCCGTGTCCAGACTTCTGCTTCTTTTAATTTAATTCTGTTACTGGCACCTGAACACGGGGCCGTGCCCGGATAACACGGGGCCGTGTTCAGTGCCCAGTAACACAAATTTTTGCTTTTAAACACTATTTTACACATCTAATCAACCTAAAAATTTATTTTTGGGACACATTGAGGATAATGTGTAATTTAAGTGTGGGGGGGATGCTAAAACCTTGAATTTTGCAAGTCCTAAATACAAGCCTTACACAAAACTCTATTGGAACCGCTAATCACCCCAAAATTTTTTTCAAAAATTTCATTTTTTTTTACTTGTCTAGGTTTAACTCAGGAAATTCAAGTTCTCAAAAAGGTTATATTTTTACAAATTTACAACCGATAGCGTAGTGATAAAAAGAACCAACATAAGAAAATTATGAAAAGGCATAGCAAACTTATTTAAAATTTGATTATATATACTTGATCACATAAAAACCCATTCCCACAAAAGTGAGTTTTGAGCCTTTATTGAGCACACAATTACATATCATTTGACTAAATGCTCATTTTTCGTTTCTTGTGTGAATAGCCGCTTGGTTCTTACAACTCTAGAACTTGCCATGACAATGCATTCCCGGTCCTTATCAACTTAAACCCGAGTAAGTAAATGATGGAGGCATTAGGACTAACCTTTTTTATTTCTACACCATTATTTTTCTTTTTCTTTTACCACCTACCCAAAAATCCCCCTAGTTAGCCCCTTTGAGCCTAAACCTTTTCGTTTCATCACCCAAACAAAAACCCTTTTTACCCACCAAAACCTTTTTCTTTTTAACCCTTTATTTTAGTAACAAGTTCGGTTCTTCGTAAAAAAAAAAAAAAAAAAAAATGATGATGATGATGATGAAGCAAAAAGAAAATAAACAAACAAGTTAATAAAAAATAACTTAGTTTGAATAAAAGCTTCATCAAAATAAAAAAAAAATAAAAAAAGTTGCAAAAATACGAAAACCGACACTTGTTACGCTTTTAGCCCTTTTTCTACTAACCACTAACCCAACCACCTACCTTTAACCCTAGCCTAACCCTTAACCCACAAAGTCCTCTTGATATTTACAAAGGTATAAAAGTTAAAAAGGAGGAGGTTTGATTTCTTGGCAAGCCTATGGTAGGAATAAGTTCCATGCCGCTCTCGAGTGATTCACTAAAAATACACCTTCGGCCGAGTGTGAGTGATTTCCCCGTGAGGTATGTGAACTTGTATATAAATAGAATTTTAAAAAGGCATGTTATGCCCAAATAAGTAATTTCTTTTATGAAAAGTTCTAAATAAATCATTACGAATAGGAGTGTAAATAAATAAAAATAAAAACCCCAAAAAGATCTTGGAAATCCCGACACTCTACGACAAGCCCAAAACCTTCTCTTCTACCTATTCCATTTGGGAGTGTAAGCCACATATTAAAGAGTTTTGCTTGAGGACAAGCAAAAGTTCAAGTGTGGGGGTATTTGATGTGTGTAAAATGCAACATATAAATTACATCAAATAAGGCATAAAACTAACCCTTTTTAAGTACTAATATTGGAAAAAGAGTGTTTTTGTCTTCCTTTTGTATTTTCAGGATTAAATGAGCTCAAAAACGCAAAAGAAGCAAAAAGACAGCTAAATCCAACATAAATACAAGAAAAGGAATATTAGTGGACTGCCCGACCCCTCAACGGCACCTTCCAAAGCAAAAAGGAGAAGACAGAAGGCTGAACACGCCCCGTGCTCATCCAGCACGGGGCCGTGCCCAAGAAGCAGCAGAAAAGACAAATCCATAGAAGCTTCTATTGCCCACCACAGGCCGTGCTCATCGGACACGGGGCCATGTCGAAAGTACAGCAGGCGCATTTATTGTAATTGCGAATTACAATTAATGAGGAGAGAGAGTGTCAGACGGACACGGGGCCGTGCCCAGCGGACACGGGGCCGTGTCCAGCTCTCTGTTCAGCCTATAAATAGGAGTGCTTGGATTCATTTCATCTCATCCCTTGGCACACCACCTTTCTCACACTTCATCCACCACCCACCACCATCACAACACCATCATCCACCACCATCATCCATTGTCCATCGTAGAGTGTGTGAGTCGTCTCGGGATCCAAGATTGATCGTAAGAGTTCTTGACAATCAAGGCCATGTTTGCCTAAGTCTCTTACATCACTTGGTGAAGACAAAGTGTCTAGTCTAATACTTTTTATTTCTAATCTTTTGCACTTTTTATTTGGTTTTGTATTAATGACTTTAATAACTAGTTACTTATGTTGAAGGTGATCTTTCCTTATCGTTTGTCCGTGGTGTCTTGGCATTATTTTACTGTCTATATAAAATAAATGATTTTCACCATTCATATCTCCACGGTCTATATGGAGATATGTTGGCTACCTGGTAGGGGGTTAAGGGAACGGTTTGGTAAAGGTCTTGCCATTGTTCAGCGTTTAGAGGTCCTGCAATGGACCTGGGTCAAATTTAGTAGGACCTCCTTCAATACTTCACGGTATTGGATGGCGGGGGTCCAAACTCTTTGATCCCCTCATAAGTTAACTACTATTAATACTATAACCCGGCTATTTAGGACTGTATCCCTGCTGACTCAGACTACTTAGCCGAGGGTAACGTCACCGCCAAAAGCGGGGCCTACCACAATACTGCATTAATAACTTAATTCATTATCTTCCAATAATCCACCCTTTTAGGATTGTATCCCTGCTGACTCAAACTACTGGGGTGAGGGTAACGTCGCCTTCAAAAGAGGGGCCTACTACAATAACTAAGATAATCTCTTAATTATGTGCAAAAGTGCGGAAATAATCAAAGGTTATACTAGATACGAGTCGGAACCAAGTGATTCATCTTGTCTATCTGTTTTTATTTTTATTTTTATTTTCAGCATTTTAGTTAGTTTTATTTTTCTTAGTTTAAAACATTTTTCTAAACTTTTATTTTGGTTAGACGTTGAGGATAAACCGGTATTAAAAGCTCTTGTGTCCTTGGACGACCTCGGTATCTTACCAACGCTATACTACACTCAACGATGGGTGCACTTGCCCATATGTGTGTTTAGTGTTAGTGAAATATCGTGTTTTATAAATTTAAAACTTGGCTAAAAAAAAAAGTGTTAAAAAAGGGCTTAAAATATACACCTAATATATATAACACTTTACCGCACATCATATAGCTTTGGAGATTTATATTTAATAACCAAAATAATCTAGATAACTTGAGTTTAAAAGTAGAATAATTTAACCCTTACGAAATTTCTTAAACCGGTAAGAAAATAGACACGGAACAAAGATAGATTCAATGACAAATATCGACAGACACCGAATCAAATACTGAATACAGATATTGTCAGACACAACCTAATGTACAACACGGAATCTAAATCCAAACTGAGACCGATATTGATCGGGACAAATCTGATACAAACCGGTACAGATACTAAGTCAAAATAGACATAGCTAATACATAACAGAGTCGGATACTGAACACAATCAAAAGCATAATTAACCCAATACACGATCGGAAACAAAACCGAATGCGTACAAACATATCGGACATATCAGAACAGATACTTAACATATGCACATACAGAAACATATAATAACTTACACGACAACTACATATCAACAAAATAAATCGTGTAACACAGAAGCACCCAAAGCCAAAAACAGAAACAGACTGGTACACAGCTAGCTAGTCCATGCACCTATGAGATGGTGAGTGTGGCGTTCACCCCTTATTCCATCTCCAGACAAACAAACTCAAACTCAGAGCTAAGATCGATTTATACGCCTCTAGTGGCCAAGATGCTACACAAGCACAAGCTAGAGACACCGTGAACTTTGATTACGCACTGTCACGATAAGTGCCATGCCGTTGACGCCCAAATGACACGCCAGACATGCTTGGGTGACAGAGTACAAATACTAAGGCCTTATAAATAATTTACAGGCAACTGAAAATAATACTAACAGGAACATGCGACCATGATACAAGTCTGAGGTATGGCATGCTACAACACACTAACAAAAAGTAGACTGATACAATACTGACTCAGATAACATATCACACATATCAAACGAATATAGGTATCAAACCATGACAATAACACTTTAAGACAGAGACAATAATCCCTACTACAAAGTAACGGATATGATAAAGAGAAATGCTATGATGAGAAGACTAAAGGATTCGTACCAAAGAGTAATGAATCTAATAAATAAAAGATACTACGATGTAATAGAAATAGAATCCGTAACTTTGGTTTAGCAAGTAAAGCAAAGCAAAACGTGTTCGATGAGTAGACGAACCTATATTTTAATTAATTATAGTTTGAATAAGATACAAGGAACTTTAACACGTTTTGGGAATTCGTTGGCCAATATGTTTCCGACGACATAGACTTTTTGGGGTATTTTTTTAAATTATTATATTAAATTCGTAAGCTTGTGTTAGTGAATACAATTCAAAATCACTAATACCCTTGTACGTATTATATATGGATCAATCCATTTCTAAAGTGCCAAGTTTAACTTATATACTTGATGTAATACTTCTTAAATATGATATCTTTACTAGAATTAATTGACTGTGCATATGAGCACGCCAATAGAATATCACAATCTTAACTCCGGTTCTTTTGAACCTAACAAAATGAAAAAGCCTTTGTTTCAGTTTGTTTGTGATCCTAATTTGAAGTTTGGACCTAATGGAGTTGATGTGGATCCAATTTTTGGTTCAAAGTTTTGGAACCAAGAATTGTTCTCTCAACTGACGAAGGGTCTTGAAATTGAGGAGAGTGAAACTAGATTGATGTATGAGCCCCCTATGGTTGAAGAGGGTGAGGCTATTGTAAATCTTAATGGACACTTTATGACCAAAAGTATAAAGGCCCATCGTCTGCAACTATATGGATATTTTGTGGGTGAAAACTTATCATTTCAAATGGTAAAAGAAAACCTCATTAAGATGTGGCACAAGTTCGGATTAAAATCCATTAACAAAAAGAATGGGGGATTTTATTTTTTCACCTTTGACAATGAGGAGGGTATGCTTCAAGTCCTTGAAAGGAACCCATGGTTAGTGAAAAATGTCCCTCTTGTTTTACAACTGTGGCAACCGGATACCATATTGTCTAAACCGGATTTGGACAAAGTGCCGATATGGGTTACTAAAAAGGATCTTCCGCTTTGCTTATGGAACGGAGGCAACATTGGTCAAATTGTTAGTAGAGTTAGAAAACCGCTTATGTTAGATAAGGCAACATATGAACGATGTGAGACCAAGAGGGGTCCTTTAAGCTTTGCTCGTGTTCTTGTGGAGGCAAGTGCTTCATGTGGTCTTCCTAATCGAGTTAAGGTTCGGTTCCCATCTTTAAATGATTTACCGAGTAAAATTGCTTATCTTGATCTTGCCTACAAATGGAAACCTCCTATTTGTGAAAAATGCAATGTTTTTGGTCATATGGAAGCTAGCCATGAAGTTATTCAAAAACCGGTTGATAGTGTTTTAAAAGGTAAAAAAGTTGTTGATCAACCGGTTGTAAAGCCTATTTTGAAAAAACCGGTTGTCCAAGATGATGGATTTACTATAGTTACACGGAAAAAGCCCAATGTGAAATGGGCTCCATTGGCTAAAGTTGATATTGAAAGGTTGACACGTGGACCGAAATCAAATGAAGCAGGCCCATCTATTGTTTCGGATGCTACTGGTGGCCCAAATAATAGTTCTGTTAGGCAGGTAAGCCCAGTTAAGCCCAGCGATAAGGCTGCTGGGCTTAGCAGAGGCGATAATTCTGTTGTGGGCTTATCGGACATGAAGGGCCCAACTGAGAAGTCTGGTGCTGATTCAATACAATCTGGGCTGGGCTCAAAGGTGATTGGCCCAGCAGCGAATTATGTTGAATATGGAGTCTCGGCTGATGGAAACAGGCCCAGTATTGATAAAGCAGCTGGGCCCAACACTGGTTTGGGATGTGATGCAGCGAAGTCAGGCCCAGATACATTGGGTTCGGTTGATCAGCCGAGCAAATCAGGCCCATATTGCCCAGGATCAGGTGTGCTTTCGGATGGCCCAAACATTTATGGTTTAAAATATAATCCGGTTCTTATGGAAATCAAAAGCCCAAAAAATGGAAGCGGTTTTTTTGATGTGTCTAGACAGAATTTTGGGCCACGGCAAAGCCCAATTCTTGAAACTAAAAATGCATTTGGTTCACTTCAAGATGATGAATATTGCTTCGATACCGAGCACGGGTTGTAGGAAAAAGAAATGTTAATGGTACGTAAATTCTATGAGACAAGTACGCAACCGCCGGATGAAGTATTTTCTTCATGGTCGGAAAAATTGAAGGCTTATTACTTTATGCTTACAAAATTTGATCCGGTGAAGGAAGCCATGGTTGAAACAAATATTGAAGATGATGTAGAAGTTGAATCCGAAACGGATGAGTCGGCTAGAGACATCGCTCGTGGAGTTTAGCTTTTATGTTATTTTCTTGTTTTGGTGTTTGTTGTATGTTTTCTTTCTTATGGTTCCTTTTGTTTGGGGTGTTGGTCTTTGGCAAGTCGCCTTAGCCTTTTGCCCTTGTTTGTAATCTCTTTTTGAACATCATTAATAAAGGTTTGCCCGGGGGTCTTCCCTCGTTTCCAAAAAAAAAAAAAAAAAAAAAAAATCTTAACTCCGATAATGTGAGCAAGGTTTTCATTTTTTTTTTCATGTGGCCAGCCAAACTTGAAGACAAAAAGAGGAAAAAAACATATTTCAATGTCGATTGAATATTATAGCACAATCAACTCCAATCTTAGTCCTATATTTTTATATTGATTTTTAAAGTTTAAATCGTTGGAAACAATTTAAGGGTCACATGAGGCAAAGCCACATTCAAAGTGGGCAAGGAGTATGTATATAATTAACAGCAAGGGATCGAATATATTACCCGAATAACCAAACGTAACTAGTCAAGGAGTGAGATAGCAGCATGGTGGCTTAGGGTACCAACAGAGTCGGAGAAGCGCGACTAACCAAACCTAACAATGGCTAATGCAGACGATCAGCATGGTCCGAAGTCGTTGATGTTTTCTTGCGGGGATGGGTCGGCACCGAACGAGATACCTGCGGTAGTGTCATTGTATACCTCGAAAACGCAGGTTAAGAGCGGTTAGTATAACTGGAGTGAAGAACCAAAGAATCGAGTTAAGGCCGGAGCCTGTAATCGAGGGTTTGGGTCTTGTAAGAAAGCTTGGAGAACAATCCTGCAAAACAGAAAACCGTTAGGCTCGCCGCAGAGATGGGAGGGCCCCTCTGCGACCACCCTCCGGCGTGAGGATAAGTATTGGTAGAGAGAGAAAATAGAGAGAGAAAGTAGGGACGAAGGTTCAGAAAATCGTACTTGGCCTTGTACTTGATGGGGTATTTATAATGGTCAACTGAGATTACGTCATTCGTCCAGACGCACTTGAATGGAGGTTCGTCCTCGGAGTTATGAGGGGAACGGGCGTATCTGGGATATCCGTTCAGGTGAGTCCGGTTCGTCCCAAGGGATCATGTCCGGCCTCGGATATGTATCTTCAAGTCCCCCAGTTTGTTAAGTTTCGTACGAGACTTAGCAAAATGTTAATTCAAATTTGTTTCGTTCGAAAGATCTGTCATCGCTGGAGTGGGCCGAGGTAATGACGTGGCGTGGTCTGAATGGTGCAGACGTGGCGTGGGTGACTTGATTTATTTGACTGTCAGTCACCCACTTGTGACTGTTACGGAACCCCGCGTTGGGAATCGTGGGCGTCAGTTGAAGCGACGTCTTCGACTTGATAGCCCTTAACCGACCTACTCTTCCTATAAAAAAGACTTTTACCATTTTATTTTTACCTTTTTTTTTCTCTCACCTTCTTCTTCTCCTCTGTTATCCTCTTATTTTTAACATCTTCTTCTTCAAGGTAAGGTGCGTCCTTTTTTACTTTATGGCACCTGGTAAGGATAATATGTCAGCGAGCGTGAGTGTGCTTACTCAACGTCAGTTGAATAAGTTCATCCGTGAGTATGACATTCCATTAGATTTGAATCCGGTCCTTCCTTCAAAGGACGAAACCATTCGTCCCTTTCGTCAAGGGAAGTTTCCTCTTTATACCCGTGTTTGTAATTTTGCAAACTACCGGGTTCCATTTTCAAAATTTTTGATACGAGTGCTCCAGTTTTTCCGAGTTCATATTAGCCAGGTGAACCCGTTCGGCTTGAGTCGTGTGAGTCACTTTGAAATATCCTGTAGGGCCCAAAACCGCAGACCGGACCTAAATGTCTTCCGGTACTTTTATGAATTTATCACGGCCGGAGACTGGTATACGTTTGCCCACCGGAAGGGCATACCTCCCCCCTCCTCCGATGAATGGTCGAGCCTAAAGAATTGGAAGGATAACTTTTTCTGGCTGGACGATCGTTGCCTTCCGGAGGATATGAGGTGGCGGCTCAAGGACCAGACGATGTCTTTTGATCTGGGCGAAGACTTCATCTTCGACCAAGAACTGGCCCGTGCCCTGATTGAGCACAAGTCCCCAATTCGTCCCCTTCATGAACATTTTCTTTTATTAGGTCGAGTCTATTTTCAGTGGAGCCAAGGGGACAGGGATTGGCCGGTTATTCGCAGAAAGCGTGATCGTAAGTTCCGGGCCTTTACCCCCCCTTCGGCACTTTTTTCCTTACTTTACTGATTTGTTCTCTTTTTGGAAAATGTAGGAGCTATAATGTCTCTGAGGGATGCTCTGAAGGTTCCGAGCTTTGATGTTTTGGACTTCGATTTGGGGGAGCAGGGTGAGGATGATATTCCTGTTATGAAGAAGGTGGCCACTTCGGCACAGGAGATTCGTCCACTTGTTACCCAGGACGCAGCTGAGCCATCTACTGCTGTAGGTGGTTCTACCATTCCTGCATCTACGAAAGAGGTGTCCGGTTCCTCCGGATCTCAAGCTGGTAAGAGATCCATTTTGGATGATGTGGATGATGATCCGGAAATACGCAAGTTAGATGAAGCTCTTCAATACCGTCCTTCTTCTGCTTCTTTGAAGAGTAAGGGTGTTGGGTCTGATCCTGAACCGAAGCCTCTTGTTCGTAAGAGGAAAAATGAAACTTTGCAAATCCGTTCTTCTGATCCTCTCCCGATGCCAAAGACAAAAAAGACTAAGAAAGGTTCCTCTTATTCCGGTGGGGATGTGATGGATGAACTGGATGAACATCTCACCGGTCGTAAGTTTTCTAGAGAGGAAGCCGCTCGGGCTCGAACTGAACCAACCCCTTCCTTTTCGGGCGGTTTTCTTCCTGTTAACGAGGTGGAGAGTATGGAGACGGAGGTCCCAGAAATTACGAGCAAGGAGAAGGGAAAAGATCATGGGGAGCCTAAAGTAGTGACTTTTTCAGGTACGATGCTGGACTCGTCTTTGGGTCCGGACCGTTTTATTGAAGATGAGGAAGACCAAGTGTCTTCTCTTCCTTCATCTTGGTTCGGACCTGAGTTGATGTCCTTTTTTCGATATGCAGATGTATTCTCGGATGATATGGAGATCGATCCGGCGACGGCTGAAGATAAATTCGTTCCTGATTGGGATATTCGGAACAAGGACTCAGTGATGGACGAGCTGGTTGCAAGAACTCTCCTTTTCAATATAAACACTCCGCTTGACCACGCCAAGAGCCGAAGAATGAAGAACCCGGATCTGGGTGCTGCGGTTTTGACTAACCAAGCTCAGTCAAATATTTTTGTGACGGAGCTCTATCGGAGGTGGGTAGAGGCGGAGTCAGTACGGGAGAACTTGGAGAAGGAAACTCGCTCTTTAAAGCGTAAGATTCAAAAGGGTCCGGATGCGGAGAAAATGATTACTCAGCTTACTCAGGACCTTCAAGCTCAGCAAGAGAAAGTTAAGTCTTTAATTGCTCAAAATCAATCATCTCAAGCGGCTGCCGCTTCTACTGCGGAGGACCGTGATAGGATATCAGCTGAGTTGAAGAGTTTCTCCGAATCCATGAAGCAGAAAGATGATCAGCATAAGGAGGTTATGGCGAAGATGGAGGCGTCTTTCGAGAATGCTCGTATAGCTTATGCAAACATGATGGCCGGTACGTACCTTGTTTTGGCTTAAACATTCTTTTATTTCTCTGTTTTTTCTAACACCTTGGCCAGAGCGGGATGTGCTCAAATCAGGGGAAGCTGATTTGAAGGCACAGATTGAGGAAATGAAGGGGCATGAAGAGGAGATTGAAGCAGAGAATGTTTCTTTGAAAGCTAAGGTGGAGGAGCTTCAGGCAACAAAAACCTGGATGCTTTCGGAAGGGGCCAAGCTGCTGGCTAAAAACATTCATAAGGGGCCGGAGATGACTGCTGCCGTGGCAGCCGTTAATAATGCGATGAGCGCCGTGGGCGTTAACTCCGGTCTTCACAGTGGTTACGTCCATGCTTTGAAGAAGAAGACCCCTTATGCAGATGTTCCGTTATTGAATCGTAATGCCGCTGAGGAGCTGAATGCGGCGGTTGCCTGCTTTGATTCCCTTTTCTTTCCGGTGGTAGAGGACCTCCCGAAGCTTGTTAATGAGCCACTTTCTGAAATCAAGAAAGCTCTCTTCTTTGCAAGTGGTGGTTCTCCGAAGGAATGAGATGGACATGCCCGGCTCCTTGGGGTATGCATCTGGGCAGTTTTTAATTTGTTTAACTTTTTAGAGGGTGGACATATCCGGTTGCTTGGGATATGCATCCTATTTTTTGGATTCGGGATGTAATGATGTTCTTACCGCACTTGTGTTTATAACAATTATCCTATGACTTTTTGTAATTTCCAGAGATATTAGTCCGGTCAATATTGATGTAATCACTTGGTTATGCATGCGTCCATACTTTTTGTGCTTACATTTTTCTGCTTTTCTGAACGTTTATTTTAGGTACGGATCCGATTTGTTTCATTTTCTAGGATATTTTTTTTAATGAAGGAAAAACACGAACGAAGCCCGTTCGTTCTTACCCTTTTAGGGCTGGGACCCTTGATTCGGCCGATGATATTTATGAGTTGCAACTTTATGATAGAAAAATTATCATTCTATTTATTTCATCCGGAGATATACTTCTCCGGTTTAACATATGAAAAAAACATTTTAAAATGATCTGTGGGCAAAAAACCCTCCGCAGTTCTTGGAATTATAAATTTGTTCGGTGCGGGCAAAAACATCCGCATTACAAGGAAAACAAAAGGTGACGGAGGCCGTAGCTTCCGTATTACAACTTTATTTTCAAAATAGGAAAAGACTTTTCAAAGAAAACACTTTTTGAGGTGCGCTCCATTCCAAGTACGAGGAACGATGGTTCCGTCCATTTTTTTGAGCGTATAAGCACCGTCCTTTCCTGCAGTGTTAATTTGATAGGGACCCTCCCACTTCGGAGCCATTTTTCTGGAACCTTCAGCCAAACTCGCTTTGTTGCTCCGCATGACGTAGTCTCCGACCTTAAAACGGATCTCCTTTACTTTAGAGTTGTAGTGTTTTTCCAACTCTTTTTTATACTTTGCTTCCCGGATGGCCGCAAGTTCTCTTCTTTCTTCGGCCAGATCGAGGTTTAGGCGGAGTTCTTGTTCATTCTCTTCTTGGCTCTGTTGCATGCGAGGTGTGGGTATCCCTACTTCGGCGTGAATGACTGCTTCTGTACCGTACGTTAAGCTGAAGGGAGTTTCCCTAGTGCTTGTCTTCGGCATCGTCCGGTGAGCCCATAGGACGTGCGGAAGTTCATCTGCCCAAGAAACTCCTTCTTTCCCCAGCCGCTTTTTTATACCTTCCACAATACTGCGGTTAGCTCTTTCTACCTGCCCATTGGCCTGAGGATGGGCTACCGAAGCAAAATTTTGCTCAATGTGCATTCTTTCGCACCAAGTCTTGAATGGTTTTTCTGCAAACTGCTTCCCATTGTCACTGACGATATAGAGCGGCATTCCGTATCTACATACGATATTTTCCCAAACAAACCTCAGCACTTGGTCTCCAGTGATAGTTCGGAGGGGTTTGGCTTCGATCCATTTTGTAAAGTAATCGATGGCCACCAACAAGAACCTCACTCCTCCGGTGGAAACAGGGAAAGGACCGACGATGTCAATCCCCAATTTCTGAAACGGCCAAGCTGAAGTTACTGGGACGAGGTTGTTTTTAGCTCGGTGACTAATGGGAGCATGCCGCTGGCAGTCTTCACATGCTTGTAATTCATTGACAGCGCTTTGATGCATGCCCGGCCAGAAATAGCCATCATTCATAGCCTTGGCTACAACCATCCTTGGTCCGGAATGGATTCCGCATATCCCCCAGTGAATTTCTCTTATGACATAACTGGCTTCCTCCAGAGTTAGGCATTTCAGGAGCGGACCTAGGAAGGTCTTTCGGTAGAGTTTCCCATCATGAATCTGATACTGTAATGCTTTCACCTTTAGCTTTCGGGCTTGAGCTTTTTCTTTCGGCAGTGTGCCATCTTTCAAATATTCTAGGATCGGAGTCATCCATGATCTCTCCTGCACGGAAATTGACATTACGGACTCTGTCTGATGAATTGCCGGAGCTTGCAAAGTTTCTACTAGTACTTCTTTGGACAAATGACAGAAGGCTACGGATGCAAGTTTGCTCTCCGCGGTATGTGCACTATCTTGCAAGAGTCAAAAGAGGAGATTAAGCTGTTAACTTGGTTGAGGTACCGAACCATATTTTCTTCTCGTGCTTCGTACTCTCCGCTGACCTGATTAGCGACTAGTAGTGAATCGACATGTGCTAGTACGGAGGTCGCGCCGGCTTTAGCTGCGGTTTGGAGTCCTGCGAGGAGATCCTCATATTCTGCTTCGTTGTTTGAAGTTTTAAACTCGAAACGCAGAGCATAAGTAAATTCTATTCCCTCCGGATCTATCAGAATTAAACCGGCTCCTGACCCTTCTTTGCTGGAGGCTCCGTCCGTATACAGGTTCCATACCCTTGGGAGGGCAGATTTTTCTTTGGTGCTTTCTCCGACTGGTATTTCCGTGAGGAAATCTGCCACTGCCTGACCTTTTACCGGACCTTTCGGTAGGTAATATCAAAAGCACTAAGCTCAATTGCCCACTTGGTGAGGCGTTCGGAAACCTCCGGCTTTCTAAGAATTTGCTGGATCTGAAGATCGGTCTGTACTTCTATATTGAAAGCCTGAAAATACCTTCGGAGGCGTCTGGAAGCATGTACCAATGCGAGTGCCAATTTTTCTATCATCGGGTATCGAGTTTCATAATCTTTCAGGATGCGGCTTACATAGTAAACCGGTATTTGTGCTTGATTCCGGTGCACCACGAGTACCGCACTTATAGCGAAATGTGAGGCGGAGAGATAAACAGTGACAGTTTCACCGGTGATAGGAGCGGTCAGAGTTGGTAATGACCCAAGACAAACTTTTAATTCTTGGAATGCCGAATCGGCCTCTGGTGTCCACTCTACCTGACCCTTTCCAGTTCGCTTTTTCAACACATTCATGAAGGGAATGGTGTGATCGGCTACTTTTGAGACGAAACGATGGAGAGCTACCAACTTACCGTTCAATGATTGGATTTCCTTGACCGTTTTAGGAGGCTGTATGGAAATTACCGCTTTGATTTTATCAGGGTGTGCCTGTATTCCGGACTGTGTTATCCATACGCCTAAGAACTTTCCTTCTTCTAAACCGAAAGAACATTTTTTGGGATTAAGCTTGAGATTGATACTCCGAAGCCTGGTGAAGGTTTCGAGTATGTCATCGATCATGTTGTCTTCGGCTTGACTTTTGATGACCAGATCATCAACGTAAATTTCTAAGTTTCTTCCGATCTGATCTTTGAATGCTTTATCCATCAACCTTTGGTATGTAGCTCCGACGTTCTTCAGCCCAAACGGCATTTTGGTATAACAGAAGAGTCCCTCATTCATTACGAACGCCGTCTTATCTTCATCTTCTAAAGCCATCAGTATCTGGTGGTAGCCTTTGTATGCGTCCAAGAAGCATTTAAGACGAAAGCTGGAAAGGGAGTCAATCTTTAGATCGATCTCCGGCAGAGGATAGCAATCCTTCGGACATGCGTTGTTCAGATAGGAAAAACAAACCCACATCCTCCAAGTTTTGTCTTTCTTGGTTACCATCACCGGATTAGAGACCCATGTTTGATACCGCACTTCTCTGATAATTCCGGCGCTAAGCAACTTTCGCACATCCTCGGAGATGGCTTTGTTACGGGCTGGAGCCATGTTTCTTTTTCTTTGAGCCACTGGCTTTACTGAATGCGACACTTTCAGTCTATGTTCGGCCAAACATCGTGGAACTCCGACCATGTCAGAGGTTTGCCACCCAAATACGTCAAGTGAATTGGACAAAAGCTTCCATAGCTTCTTTTTGGTACGTTCAGGGAGCTGGGCCCCGACTGCAATTTTTTGCTCCGGAAAATGTGGGTGTATGGCCCATTCTTCTGTAAGGAGGTTCGGAGGTTGGATACTACCATTGCTTTGTCGTATTTCAGCTACGCAGATTGTTGACTCAGAGTGCAAAGTTGCTACCCCTGCTTCGGTGGGGAATTTTAACGAGCCATGGATGGTAGAACTGATAATACCGAAAGCGCACATGCCTGGTCTCCCTAGTATGACATTGTGGACGGATCTTGCTTCCACCACCAGGTATGTCAAATTGACAGTTCGGACCATACTTCCTTCTCCCAATGTTGTTGGCAATGTGATTTGCCCGATAGGCTGTACTACCTCTCCGGAGAAACTTACCAACGGCATAGAGACTCGTATCAGTTTTGCTTTTGTTTTCGGAGCTAGCTGTTGGAAACACTGCTGATACATGATCTCGGTGGCACTTCCACTGTCAACATAAACTCTCCGGACCTTGTGGCCTGCTATTATCGCAGACACAATGATTGGTCCATCTTTGATTTCTCTGGGAGTGATGGGAGGGAAAGCGATTGGTTGCTGCATCCAAGCGGCCATATGGTGACTGGACCGCTTGATGCCCTGGTTACCTACTCTCCTGATCATACAAATTGCTGGTTGATTGTTCGAGTTATCCACCGAATTCCCTGAGGACTTTCCCTCTTTTACTTCTTTTACCAAATGCGACAGCTTACCCGACCGCACTGCTTTTTCTATTTCTTGCTTTAGGGACCAGCAATCGTCGGTGTTATGGCCTCGCGCATGATGGTAATCACAATATTTTTTGGAGTTCTTATCACCCGGATTTCGGAGTTTTGGTGGGACAGGGAAGCTTGCACCTTCGGCGCTGAGGATTTCGCTGGGAGTTTTGGAAAGATCCGATAAATTGTAAAATCTTGATCCGGAACTTCTTCCCCGTTGAGGCCTATCATTCCTGGAGTAAGGGTGTGGTCGTCCCCTATTACCGGTCGGAGTTTTATCGAATACGGAGCCACCATTTTTCTTCCAGGAAGACATCTTGTAATCCGACTCCGGAGCTGGATTACATGCATTTTTCCCCCGAGCAAAGGCTCTGGCTCGCTACATGAGTACTTCCATTGTCTTCGGGAGATTTTCGTGTAGCTTTTCGACCAGCTGGTTATTCCGGACACCATGACAGAATCCAGAAATCCTTAACTGATCAACCACCCCACTGATCTGCATACTTTCTTGGTTGAATCGGTCGATGAAACTATCCAAAGATTCCCCATCCTTTCTCCGGATGTTATGAACTTCGGTAATTTCTTTGGAGTAGTGCCGTTGTTGGCTAAAGTTCTGAAGGAACAACCTTCGGAACTCTTCAAAGTCGTTGATCTCTCCTTCACTCAACGCATCAAACCACACCCGAGCAGCCCCGGTTAGCGTTTGTGCGAACATGAAACACCACGCCGGCATCGGCCATTGTTCTACTCGTGCAGCTCTGTCGAAATCAAACATATGATCATCTGGATCAGTCGTACCATCATACTTCTTTACTGTAGTTGACATTTTGAGCTTTGGAGGGAGCTTGGCATGTGTGATGCAGGCACTGAACTTGGACTTGGCAGTCATGGAAACCGGATGATATGGCTTTGTGAGTTCCGGATCATTAATTACTTCCATTTGTGTTTCATTTCGTATTGCCATTGCTGGAGATGGTCCGGAGGAACCCTGCACATATCCACTATAAGTTTCCGAGGTAACAATTGTGGAGAAAGTAGGAGAGGTGAATATCGTAGGACCCATAGTCCTTACCGGAGTTTCATCATGAAAGAGCCTGGTTCGTAAACCGAGGATCTGTTCATCTCTAGCCTGCTGTGCTTTTAATCTTCGTAGAAGACTTGCATTTTTGGAGAGAAATTCTGCATCGAACTCCGAGGTTTGCGAAGTAGGAAGTAGAATAAAAGGCAAGGTCGTTCCTGGTCCCGAGCCTAAAGGAGCTGAGATTGCGGAAACAGTGCTTGCTGGTGCTGTAGTTTGCGTACTAACAGCCATGGATCCCAGATTCACAGAACCTGAGGCCGCGATTTGTTAGTTCGTTGCTCAAGAAATTCACCAAAGTGAAGGACTGTGAGCTATGAGATCGGATGGCGCCAATTGAAGAACCAAAGAATCGAGTTAAGGCTGGAGCCTGTAATCGAGAGTTTGGGTCTTGTAAGAAAGCTTGGAGAACAATCCTGCAAAATAGAAAACCGTTAGGCTCGCCGCAGAGATGGGAGGGCCCCTCTGCGACCACCCTCCGGCGTGAGGATAAGTATTGGTAGAGAGAGAAAATAGAGAGAGAAAGTAGGGACGAAGGTTCAGAAAATCGTACTTGGCCTTGTACTTGATGGGGTATTTATAATGGTCAACTGAGATTACGTCATTTGTCCAGACGCACTTGAATGGAGGTTCGTCCTCGGAGTTATGAGGGGAACGGGCGTATCTGGGATATCCATTCAGGTGAGTCCGGTTCGTCCCAAGGGATCATGTCCGGCCTCGGATATGTATCTTCATGGAGGGAGATGAAATCCCAAAAATTCGGGATTGATTTGTTATGTTCGATAAGGAAACATATAATTTTAATGAGATTGAAATAACGTAGGAAACAAGACTTCCGATAAATTTGTGATCTTTGGAGGTTGTCATACCTTCATTCTCTCAACTTCCAATTTAAATTATATTAACATTTATACCTACATACATTAATAATACAACCTTACGTAGCTTGTTTTTAATATGTATTATCTAAAAATACTCAATTCAATTATAACAATTTAATTTTATACTTGTTCAATTATTATTATTATTTAGTAATCTAATAAAAAAAATGCAAAAGTTGTTAATCACCAATTATCAAATAAACATGTTGGTTTAATTGTCGATAATCATCTTCCGAATATACGAGTATTAAATTCCCATGAGATGCCACATAATAAATTGATATTAATTATCTTAGGTGTCTCCAATCGTTCCAAATCATGTAGTCTCTCTCGTACGAGTTGATTGTCTCTTTCGTACGAATTGTATTTTGTTCCTTCTCGTGCGAATTGAGTTTTCTTCGGTCGTGCGATTGGATGCTTTCGTTTGTATATCATATGAACTGTTGACTCTAAGCTTTACTGTACGTATCATCCATTCATTCTTTACTTGTTAATATTGTAGAAATATCTGTGATGCCATATATGATGTCAACATGATGTATGATGACATCATTCCAGAAAGTACCTTCACTCTCCGTATCGTGTCGTATCGTATCCTGATACCGTATGCTGACCTGATCTAACTGAAACCTCGGTTATATTACAGACTCAAGACATTAGACTTTACACATACAAACAAAATTATAACTATGGACATACACATAGTGCACTCACATTATTAGTCAAAAAAGTTAGTTTATCTCTATTTTATTAGTCTATTAGAGCATTCACATTTGATCCTTTATATTTATATGAGTGAGTTCTTTATATTGTATATAGAGTGATTATGAGTGGAGGATAGAAAAAAAATATTACTGTTCATCAGTAAAAATTCGGTAAGACAGTGTTCACCCTCTGTTATTTTTTAATATTTTTTAAAAGTGGTTGTGAGTGGAGGAAAAAAAGAAGATAATGATAAAAGTATAAAAAAATGTATTATTTAATTGAAAATGGGAGAGAAAATGTAGTGATTTTTAGTGCAGTTATAGAGATGGAGATGAAGAAACAATTGTGAATGCTCTTATAACAAGGAAACAAAACGGCATTGTCACCTCCACTTGCCTTCTAAACTCCTCCAGCTCTCTAAGTTCCTTGAACAACAACTAGTTGGTCTCCTTATGCTGCTCCTTTGCTCTTTCATCGTAGCAAACATCGACAAGATGTCATCATTAGAAGCAAGCACGAGTCCAGCAGCATATTTTCGTTCTTGAAGAGACGTTCCCGGTTATAGTAGTCTTCATCTGATATAGAGGAGGAGAAGGAAGATATTTGCTCGTTCCAGAAGTTGCAGCGGTAACAGAGGATGGAGTAGAGGTTGATTTGGGTTAAGAAGCCATTTCTAAGAATTACTTCGAAAAAAATTAGTTTAACCAAAATTTCAACAGAAATTTAGCGATGTAGAGCACCACTTGCCCCACGGTGGGCACCAAATTATTTTGGTAAAAAACTAGTGAGATCAATTTAACAAACCAAATTGAGAAAGTGAGGTAAGGTGCTTTAGGAAATAGTAAGTTTGCTATTGAGGATCCTGGAATAAATGTCAGGATCCCTGGTTTAGGAAACGGGTTTTATGATCGGTAGGCTTTTTAAAACAGTTGAAATATGATGACTGAAGGTTACATGTAGTAAATAAATATGAACACAAGCGATTTGTTACGGGGAAAAGCCCTTGATATCTACGAGAGATGATCGCCGGCTCAAAAACCCCGGTAGCTGGAAACTACCTAGCTCCAGTTTATTAAGAACTTGAAATAAATTACAGTGGTGAGCTTGATCGATCGAGTTCTAAGTGTTACAAAGTTTTGTTATGAGTGTAATGAGTGTATAATGAAAAAAAGTTATCCCTAAAATGATCGGATCAAGCTATTTATAGTTAACAAGTTAAAAAGAATCCTAACTACTAGTTAAATTTTCCCGGGATCCTCTGAGGTCTGGGCAACTGATCGGTGCAAGCTCTGTAACTCTTTTCCACGATTGATACATGTTCATCACTCTCATAAGCACATACTTATTTCACGAACAAACTATCATAAGATACATATTTTTATACTCTTTATCCATGCAAATACTTGTTTACACATTCACAATACTTAACCACTACTTTAGTACATGTTTTATACTAAATAATATGTCACTTATGCAAAATATAACATAAAACATCGCAAGAACCAAACTACAGGGACCATTAGCGTAAAAACTGAAAGTTTGCCCGGTGATACCCGCCCGCGACATGCGATAAATCCCGTCCCCCCCTCCGCGACCTGCAGGAGACATCAATCCTCATTCAGCCCTTTTTAGCGCGATTATTGGTCTGTTTTTCACACTTAACTCCCACCTAATTGTCTTTATTGCTCAACTAACACACTTTAAAGCCTAAAACCTAATACCACACTATAAATACAAGTCCTCCTCACTCTCCCAACACTTTACACTCTCTAAATTCGCTCTCAATATCCCACAATTCCTTCAAACTTTCAAGTGTTGACAGATTATACCTTTGCTTAAAACAGTGAGTTTTGAGCACTTTTCTTCTACTTTTTCTCATGACTTTTTGTACCAATCTACTTGGATGACCTTCAAGGATGTTATCCAAGATTCACCAAGGTGAAATCACGTGATACATCACTTACATAAGGCTCCAAAGTCAGATTTACATTATGATTTATAAAAACTTTTGCAAACTCATCTTCTTTCATTATTTATCTTGTGAATCTTGTGCCAAACTTGTCCTCAATCGAACTCATGGTTGTAGGACTTGTGTATGGATGATTCTTATGAGTTAAGAGGTGCAAACACCCTCTAAACTTTCTGTTTTGTGAAATGTTCATATATCTTTTATTTATTTACTAAAACTTGGTGAAATCTTGTACCCACCAAGATCACATCCTAAATCTTTAGTTGTGGGTTTGTGTTGAGGTGATTTCCATCAAGTTATGAATTCAATACTCTTTACTTTAAAAGTTCATACATGTTATAATCCAAGTGTTGAAAAACAATCACGATTCATCAACTTCTATATGTTGAACTTGTGACTTGTAAAGGTGTGAACCGTGGGAACTTTGACTTTCCAATCTAGTTCCACTACCTTAGTTGTAAAACTTATGTATGAACACTCAGGTGGCTTCCTAGTATCAAAGTAACATAACCCCGCCTAGCCTCTGACACTTAGTTAACTCTTTCCATGTCGTGGTGGTTCACCTGGGTTAAGATTTACTTGGCTACTTGAGAATGTATTAGTTAGTTTTATTTCTTGTTAATTATGACCCTCTGAATCATCCTTGTGATGATTTGTATAACTGTGAATCATATAACGAGGTTAATCCTCCATGCTTGACTTATATGACAATCTATGATGGACTTAGTTTTAGGTTAATATTATAACTATATATATATATATATATATATATGAACATGGCTGAATTTATGATGATAATCGAATCATGGTTATTCGTCATAAACTTAGCTTGCTTTATCTACGAATCTAAGTCTCTCATTGATGATTCTAATGGGGAAACTAGGACCCATGAAATCACATACAACTTAATGTCAGAAACGAGTACTTGGACTAGATATAATTTTATGCATAAGATACTTTTGTACTCAATTTCTAAATCCTAAATCTAATTACTTCATAAATGTCGTATGACCTTACATTCGATTCCTTAATCACAAACAACTCGTCACTCACGGATAATCGGAAAGTTTTTACAATATTGTGAGTATGCTCGAACACCCTTTTTCATTTTACACTTTTGGGTGCAATAAGTTTTACTTATTCAACTTACACTATCACTTATACTAATACATTATACTTGATTTGTGTTTCAGGGTGATTCTTATGTGATAAACTTGTCATTAACTTCGTACGAGCCTCCCCTTAACATGTATTGCGCTATAGGAGTAATGCACCTCCCACGAACGTGAGGTCATGTTAAGTTATTCATTCATCTATACTTGCGGTAATCAGACGCTTGATTTGTTATTCGCATGCCAAATTTACGTTAATCTTGATAACTAGGTGTGCTGATACGTGGTCTAAAACCGGTGTTCGTTTATGTCTAAGTTCATATTTTTATTTAACTTTTAATCTCGAATAGCCTACTTGTAAAAGGATTTGTGTTTTGCAGGTCTTGTGAAGTTTAAGGAGCTAATTGGGAGCTAAACGGACCACCAGAACGAAAAATGAGCCACCGGGACGCGAAACGAGTCAACCCGGAGCAAGGAATGCGAAAAACGAAGAAATGGACTTGGGGGCACCGTCGCCGACGGCTGGTGCAAACTACCATCGCCAGAAATGCCCGTAGGCAGCAAGTTTAGCTGTCGGCTTCAAGTCAACATACACGGACCGTCGCCGACGGGGCATCAGGCCGTCGGTGACGGCCCTTCAATTCTGCTGCGCGAATTTCTTTTGTTTTTGGTCAAGTAAACAATCAAAAGGCCATCTAGAGCCATTATGACGGGAGTTACACTTTCTTTTGAAGTTTGAAACATATCTTGGAGACATTATCATCCATCTATCACCGACCATTAACCATCCATCATCTCCATCATCCGAATCAAGTACCAAATCAAAACCCTAATTCATCACCATTACAATCATCCTGCAATCCTCCATCCATTCAATTCCTCCATCACAAACCCTAACCACCATTCCATCATTATCCAAACTTCAAGATGATCAAGATCAAGCTTCCAACATCCGGT
This sequence comes from Helianthus tuberosus, assembly GCA_030545235.1. NCBI lineage: Eukaryota > Viridiplantae > Streptophyta > Magnoliopsida > Asterales > Asteraceae > Helianthus > Helianthus tuberosus. The sequence continues at coordinate 68,571,249 of CM060445.1, read as the reverse complement.
GATCAAGTTCTTTCGATCATGCGCGGCTAATTTCTACCCGGTGTAGACTTTTGTAAGATTTAGGGTTTACTATGTTTTGATGATTGTTTTGTGACAACTTGAAGTACATTTGAATCTTAGACAATTGTCCTACGTTGGTATTGAATTTGCAAATTGTCGAGTGAATGATTAATTTTGACTTTGTGAAATGAATACACGTATTTATGCCTTGTCTTTTGATAGGATTTGCCAGTCTAAAGTAACGAAGTGCATCATGGTCCGTTGTTTATGATGTTGATAGCGATTGGCACCTAAGCTTTGTGATTGCGACCCATTAATGAATTATTTCAAGTAAAGCTAATTAAAATACATAGTAACCCTAAGTCTTGCATTAGTTGAAACCGGGTGTGAGCCTTGTTTTCTTTATATTGTTCAAACAATCAAATTTATTTCTTGCAATTTGTTAATCAATAGTGGTTAATCAATCCAATTATTCTAGTAATTTTAATTCACATCTTTCCAATTAAACAAAAATACATAAAAACAAGATAGTAAGCTTCATAATTGTGACAATCGTTTAAATTCATTCAAATCCGATCGCAAACCACATACTCTTCATGGTTCGACCCCTTGCTACCGCTAACTATTTTTTAAGGGTAATTTGGGACTATAAATATTATCTTTGATCGGAGCGCGACATTCCGATCAAATTTTGGCGCCGTTGCCTGGGAGTGCGTGCGCTTTGTGTTTGGATTATTGTTTGAATTTCGTGATTATCTGTTTAAGTTGTTTAGTTTCTTTTTGTACTTTGTCTTTTTCCTTGTTACGCGGAGTGTGTTACTTGTGCAGGTTACAGGTAGTGCATGCATACGCGAAACTCCAGGAGGACTTCACCGTTAGTCTACGAACCGGAAATCGAGAGAGTAGCAAGAAGAAACCTAGCAAGCCGGTTAGAAGCAACTCTTGCTTCTAATCAAACCAGCCAAACACCACAACTCACACCATCCATTGAAACCGATTCAATGGAAAACCAAAACTCCAATCACCCAAACCTCAACCAAAATCAATTCCAATCCCGAGGAACCTTTCACCCCACCCAAAATGTTCAACCTATGCCTCAAGAGCGACCGGGTGGTAATAACAACAATGGGACACCCACACCACCTTTCCAAAACCAAAATCCCAACAACACCCAAAGAACACCCCAACAACAAAACCTTCATCGACAAACTTCTTTACCCATCAACCTCGATGATCGGAACGTCAATTCCGACCCCGAGGTAATCGAGATCGTGGCAATCCCGCGAACGAAGACCCATTCTTCAACATAGACGATTTGAGGAACGCCATCCCCGATGACAAACCATATAGTGTTCCCGGTTATCAATCGCCGAAACATGTGAGCGTGCATACGGAAAATTCGAACGATGGGGGATATTACGATGATCGGGCTAATGATGACGAAGATTGGGGGTATGTGAATCAAGGCAATATCTACAATGCAAGAGGGTATGAAGATGAGGAGTTTGGCTACCAAAACGCTAACTATGTGGGGAATGATAACTATGGGTACGGGAATGCAAGAAATGACGGTTATGAGAACAACCGCCAACCACGAAACAAAAATCAACGGAACCGAAATGATGGGTTTTACAACAACAACAATAACAACAATGGTAACCCTAATCGGATTCCTCGTTTCGTGGGAGGAGGTAATCAAAGGGGTAACCAAGGTAGAAATCAAGGTGGTGATAGAAGAGGGGATCGAAGGGACAACCGAAGGCCAGTCGATCAAGAGGTTAACGGTCCACAACGTCGTCAACAACCTCCACGGGGAGTGAATGATCGTTTTCGACCGGTAGTCACTGATAATGACTCTCCTATAGTGTGCGAAAGGATAATGTTTGATTGTAAACCTCATTACATCAATATACTTCCCTACTTCAATGGGAGGTCTAATGATGAGCCGTACACGCACTTGGCGGAGTTTTCGTCCATTTGTAACACTATCGGGGGGCACAACTTCGCATTAGAGGAGGTCAAACTTCGCTTGTTCCAATTTTCGTTGAAAGATAAGGCAAAGCAATGGTTTCTCACACTTCCGGCGAATAGCATCCGGACATGGGGTGAGATGCAACAAGTCTTTTTAGATGAATACTATTCGATGGCGAAGACCGACGACGCCAGGGATGAAATAAGGTCGTTTCGGCAACTATCGAGTGAACCGTTACATGAAGCATTCACTCGATTCAAAGAATTGATGTGGAGATGCCCACATCACCAATTAAAAAAGTGGGAATTGGTGAAGTACTTTGTACGTGGTTTGGATGACGCGACATGGAATCGCCTCGAGTCGACGAGCAACGGGACTCTTTTGAGCAATCATGAAGATGACGATTGGGAATTTCTTGAGCGGATGAGCAAACGGTCAAAGGAAAAGGAATCGGCCGATAGAGCCAAGAAACATCCCGTTTCCCGGTCACTTCCCGATCTTGATTATAAAGATCGAATTTCCACTCTAGAACGGGAAATGGCTCGTATGAAAAAGATGGAGGTGAATGCGGTCCAATTCGCGGTGTGTGAAGATTGTGGGGATATTGGCCATAGGACCGATCAATGTCCAATGGGGCCGGGTGAGTACACCGAGGAAGTAAATCAAGTGTTCGGGGATAGAAAGAATAATGACATGAATTCGAACACTTACCATCCCGGATTGAGAAACCATCACAACTTCCGATATGGGAATGCCGCGAATCAAATGAACCCAAACTTTCAACCGGGTAATCAAAGCCGGTCATCATATCAAAATCGCCAAGGTGGTAACCAAGGGGGGTACCAACGTAATTACAATCAAGGGTACCAAGGTCAGGACAACAATTACCAGGGTGGGTACCAAAGGAATTACAACAATCAAGGCGGTAATGGAAGCGGGTCGAACAATCAAACCGGTGGTGATGACTTGAGTGCAAAAATGGATGCTTTGTTAAATATGCAAAAAGAATCTCACAATGACAATAAGGAAATAAAGAAGACAAACGAGATTCGGGACAAAGCACATGAGGCATTGGCAAAGCAAGTGGGCCAACTCGCAGAGGAAATGGCTCAAATAAGGGGAAGCATGGGAAGACTTCCAAGTGATACCACGGTGAACCCTAAGCATCAAGGGTCGAACTCGAAGAACACACGTGAGGTACCAATTAATAAAATTACTTTACGTAGTGGTCGAGTCATAGATAATGGTGTTGAGCCACCACCCGAGTTTGTTGAAGGGGTGGTGGAAGATGCGAGTGATGATGAAGGTAATAACGGTCAAACGGGTCAAAATAAAAATGATTCAAAAATTAATAAAAATACACCCGTTGTGACCGTTCCCATCTCAAAGGCTAAGGAAAAGGGTGTGGAAATTAATACCGCCCCTTATCCCGAAGCTCTGTTGGGACCATCTAAGAAAGTGGTAAGCAAACGAGGCCCACAACAAGAAGAGATGTGGGAAATTTTTAAACAAGTCAAAATCAATTTACCACTCTTAGATGCAATTAAGCAAGTACCTTCATATGCTAAATACTTGAAAGATTTATGCACCCAAAAACGGACTCACAAATTTCCTAAGAAACTTGATTTAACCGAAAATGTGAGTTCGATTCTTTCGGGTGCACTTCCACCAAAACTTCAAGATCCGGGGGCGCCCATTATTTCAATACAAGTCGGTGAATTTAAAATGACCCGGGCACTTTTGGATCTTGGGGCAAGTGTGAGTATCTTGTCGGGTAGTTTATACGACCAATATGATTTTGGTCCACTTCAAGTGTCTAACACCACCGTGGTGTTAGCCGATTTGACCCCTAAATTACCCCGTGGGATAGTCACGGATGTAATAGTCAAGGTCGAGGACTTTTACTATCCGGTGGACTTTCTTGTATTAGATTATGTCTCTTTGGACCGAACCAAGCAACTAATGGTGATCCTCGGTCGACCATTTTTGGCAACATCAAATGCCCAAATTAATTGTAAATTGGGCACGGTCGACATGACTTTTGGTAACCGTCGGTTGCGATTAAATGTCTTTTCGGGATTGACGGATCCTCTAGTCGGCGATGAATGCTATATGGCGGACATTGTTGACGAGTGTATACCTCTATGCGACATTAGTGTCGAAGAGGAAAACACAATAGAGGAATGTTTCATGTTTGACAGGTTACAAGGAGAGACAAATCGGATCATGGATGAAGAGGTGAAAGAGTTGGAGGTTATGGCGACAAAGGAAGGAAGGCCTACTTGGACACATCAAGTGGAAAGTCTTCCGGAAAGCATAGACACAAAGTTGAAGCCGTCATTGGAAGAGCCGCCGGTGCTAGAGTTGAAGGTACTACCCAAGCATCTTAAGTATGCTTATGTGGGTGAAGGTAGCACGCTCGCGGTTATCATTGCATCTAACTAGACCGGGGAGCAAGAAGAAAAATTGATGAAGGTGTTGGTCACTCATAGATCCGCTATCGGGTGGACCATTGCGGATTTGAAGGGAATTAGTCCCTCGGTGGTGATGCACAAGATCATCACGGAAGATGGCATGAGTCCTTCTCGCGACACACAACGGAGGCTAAATCCGAACATGCGAGAAGTGGTCAAGAAGGAGGTATTGAAGTGGCTAGATGTGGGTATCATATACCCTATCTCGGATAGCCAATGGGTAAGCCCAACACAGACAGTTCCTTAGAAAACGGGCATTCAAGTCGTCACAAATGACGCAGGTGAAGAGGTCGCCACTCGGCCGGTAACCGGGTGGCGTATTTGTATTGACTATAGGAAGTTAAATGCTGCAACTTCTAAAGATCATTTCCCTTTGCCATTTATTGACCAAATTGTTGAGAAATTGGCTGGACAAAAATTTTATTGTTTTCTGGATGGTTATTCCGGATACAATCAAATTGCTATACTTCCGGAAGACCAAGCAAAGGCTACTTTTACTTGTCCATACGGTACCTTTGCATTTAGGCGAATGCCCTTTGGACTTTGTAATGCCCCCGCCACCTTCCAAAGGTGTATGACGAGTATCTTTTTAGATATGGTGGGGGAGTCTTTGGAAATCTTCATGGATGATTTCTCAATATTTGGGTCATCATTTGATTCATGCCTTGACCAACTCGAAAAAGTTTTAAAAAGATGTGTTGAGAAAAATCTTGTTTTGAGTTGGGAAAAGAGCCATTTTATGGTTCAAGAAGGGATTGTGTTGGGGCATGTCGTTTCGAGTCGTGGGATTGAGGTGGATAGAGCAAAGGTACAAATCATATCCACTTTGCCTTATCCCACAAGTGTTAAGGGTATTCGGTCATTCTTGGGACATGCGGGGTTTTATAGGAGGTTTATAAAAAGTTTTAGTGATATAACGAAACCCCTATGTAATCTATTGTTAAAAGATAAAACATTTGATTTTGACAAGAATTGCCAAAACGCCTTTAACATTTTGAAGAAAAAGTTGGTTGAGGCCCCAATCTTGCAATCACCGAATTGGTCTTTACCATTCGAAATTTTGTGTGATGCAAGTGATTATGCGGTGGGGGCCGTATTGGGTCAAAGGGTAGACAAGAAACCGGTTGCCATTTACTACGCAAGTAAGACTCTCTCGGATGCACAATTAAATTATACAACTTCCGAGAAAGAGCTACTTGCGGTGGTATATGCATTGGATAAATTTCGTGCTTATATATAGGGTACTAAGGTCATTGTATATTCTGACCATTCTGCAGTTAGGTATCTCATGGACAAGAAAGATGCAAAGCCGAGATTAAACCGATGGGTGCTCTTGCTACAAGAATTTGATTTGGAAATCAGAGATAAGAAAGGGAGTGAGAATGTGATTGCGGACCACTTGTCTCGATTGGTTGTGGAGGAGGATTCTTCCCGTGAAGAGATTAATGAGAACTTCCCAGATGAGCAAATTTTAAAAGTTTCAATATTACCATGGTATGCTAATATTGTTAATTATTTGGTTACAGGTGACTTGCAGGCTCATTGGGATAGAAGGAAGAGGTTGCACTTCCTATCTCAAATCAAGTATTACACGTTGGAAGAACCGGACTTATTCAAGTTTTGTCCGGATCAAGTCGTTCGAAGATGCATACCCGACGAGGAGATTCCTAGTGTCTTGATGCACTTGCATTCATTTGCTTGTGGGGGCCATTTCAGTGGTCACAAAACCGGGCACAAAGTGCTCAATAGCGGTCTTTATTGGCCGACTATTTTTAAGGATGCTTTTAATTTCGCTAAGAACTGTGTAGAGTGTCAAAAGTTAGGGGGTATTTCTAAAAGGGATGAAATGCCCATGCAACCGATCCTCATTGTAGATATTTTTGATGTGTGGGGGATCGATTTCATGGGCCCATTCCCTAATTCACATGGCAACTTATACATCTTGGTGGCGGTTGATTATGTATCCAAGTGGGTCGAAGCGATTGCCACTAAGACGAATGACCATACCGTTGTTTGCAATTTTGTATAAACAAATATAATTTCTAGACTTGGGATTCCCCGGGTAATCATTAGTGATGGGGGATCTCACTTTAAGAATTTTAACTTTGGCAAACTTTTGAAACGGTATGGTGTTGACCATCGAATCGCTACCCCTTACCACCCACAAACAAGCGGTCAAGTGGAGGTTTCCAATAGGCAAATAAAAGAAATTTTGCAAAAGACCATTCGACCCGACCGAAAGGGTTGGTCGACGAAGTTGAATGATGCTTTATGGGCTTATAGAACGGCTCATAAAACACCTATTGGAACTACACCTTATCGCTTAGTTTATGGGCGAAATTGCCATTTACTGGTTGAACTTGTGCATCTTGCTTGGTGGGCTATTAAAGAAGTTAACATGAAATATGACTATGCAGGAAAAGAGAGAAAGTTAAAGCTTTGCGAGTTGGAGGAGCTTAGGGAAGAAGCGTACGAGTGCGCCTCAAAATACAAGGATGATATGAAGAGGGCACATGACGTGAAGTTGAAGCCGAAGGAGTTTGAAGTGGGTCAAAAGGTTTGGCTATATAATTCACGGCTTAAATACTTCCCCGGTAAGCTCAAGAGCAAATGGATGGGCCCGTACGTGATTACACGGGTCGGAAAGCTTGGAGATGTTACAATCAAGGATCCAAAGGATGGGTCGAAGCAAACGGTTAATGGGCATCGCCTTAAACCGTTCCTTGATGGTAACTGTTTTGGTCAAAAATTACCTAAGCAATTAAGTGATCAAATTAGTTAAGTGAGGTAGTGTGCTAGAAATATGTGTGAAAAATGTGTTAACGGAATTAGATATGAAAACTGTTTCAGGATACGGCTCAGGATATAGAGCTGTATCTATGATCAAACAATGAGCAAAAATGTAAAGGTTGACACGTGATGTACGAGGAAAGCCCTTGATCAATCTAGATCGCCGGCATAAAACCTCGGGAGCTGACAATCGCAGCTGCCTTGTTCTTCTATTGCTTCAAATATCAGGATACAGTGCAGGATGTAGTGCGGATCGACTATGTGTTACAATGTAATTTGAATACAAGTGTTTGAGTGTGGTGTTTGCGGTGAACTGAAGAGTAACAGTGTTCGAGAGTGTAAGTGTAAAATTGCGTGACTTAAACTGATCCACCCCCATCTATTTATAGTAAAGATAATGTAACAAACTATCCTAAACTTCCGGGATCCAGCGAATATTCCCACTCGAACATTGAGGACCAAGTCTTTCGGGTTCAACGGCTTCCTCATAACAAATACGCCCGAGTCTTGAGGAGAAGAAGTCCTGATGACCGTTAGTAACTTACAGCCATTAACCTGCACGTGTTTAATTCACTCAACCTTAGGATATCGCCCAGGATGTCAGCAATATCCCCGTCCAGTATCCTGGTCACAAATAAACAATTAGAAGCAGGATATTAGTCAGGATATGTATGCTTAGAAAATGGCCCATAACAATTGTCCCCAAATATATCGGTTGGTATACCAATCCAACGGATATATTTTAAAAACTTTATCTCGTCGACCAAGGCAATTAAAATGAAACGATGGTTGAAGTGACATTGTGCCATTTTCAATGCAATATTTACTCTTTACCCCCTATATTCAGCCTATAATTAGCCGAATCATTTCTGCTTATTATCATCATTCTTCAAGCGATTTTCAGGTAATCACTTTTCTCTTCATCCTCTATCCTTCTTTCTTGAGTTTCTTTTAGTTTGCCCAACACCCTCGATGGCATCACGAACAAGATCTCGATCGGACGGACCGGCCTCAACCCTCGTAAGCCAAAACCTCATCCGTGATCCAGCAAAGGAAATCTGCTGCTTCAACAACGCCGATATCGCTGCTCTTAAAGATTCCGACGCCTTCCCCACCGGAACAGTCTTTCGCCCTTTTGATCGGGAAGCCCGATCAGATGCATCATCTAACGAGTGGGTTTGTTTCTTCGCCTACCCTTTTTCTCTTGGACTCCGGTATCCATTTCCACCCTTTATCTCTCGCTTTTTTTAACTCACCGGCCTTAGCTATGCCCAGACTATGCCAATGGTCTGGCGAGTTTTGATAGTGCTGGATCAAATCAAGTCTCATCATTTTCCGGACCTGTGTATTGAAGACCTCCCCATAGCATACCGGTTGAGATCCCATGGCGATCATCGTTTTCTTTTGTTTTCTACCTCCAAGAACCCTTTGGTTCTTAAGGCCACCAAGAACGAGAATCGATGGCGACGAAAATTCTTTTTCGTAAAAAGAGACTCTATTGATAAGGGTTTCGAACTGCCGGTTACATGGTTAACCAAGGGTAGGATTTAGGGTTATAGGAGTATCCCCAATTATATCTTCAAACTATATCCCAAACTTATATCCTGATGTTTTTATGCAGCGAACTTTAGAGATTTAGTGCCTCCCAGTGCAGAATCCGAATCCAAGATCAAGGAAATCTACCGACTTCCTGCCAGTGAAAGAACTTTCTCCCTGTCTCTCACAGATTCAAGCCAGAAATCAAGCTCAGAGATGTCTGGTAAGCACATTCTTAGCAATTGTACATATATTTTAAATCAATTATTTTTCAAAAGTATAATGAGTTTAAGAATATCTTCCTTTGTACAGTACCAGTTGTCAACCTTGAAGGTTTCCAACTTGATGAGTTGGATTGCTATTCCAGCCTTGTACCCATCAAATAAGAATCCAAGCCAAAGTCATCTGCTACACCAAAGCCTACCTCTTCAAGGACTGTTTCTGCTTCCAAAGCCCCTCCGGCATCCAGGACCCGGGCAGCTAGCTCTCGGAAGAGAAAGGAGACGGACTCTCCAGCTGTTTCTGAGACATTCTCTCTCGAGAATCATGGGTTTAACGAAGCCACCTCATTCCTCAAACAGGTAAAATTTTTCTTTCGATATCCTGCACAAGTATGTTAGTCCTTATCCTGCTTATTTTTACATCGATACCTGTGTCCTTATCGATAGGGCTTGGAACGTCTTATGCACTTGTATGAAGACGCCTGCGGGCTTAACAAGATGTTGGAGATCAAGCTGGAGAAAGCTGAGGCCACCATAGCTGATCAAGGAACCATTGCGGCTACCAAATCCCAGCATTACGAAGACAAATACAAATCAATGATCCAGGAACACCAAGCTACCCTCCATAAAGCCAACGAGGATGCCCAAGCCAAATTAGATGCCGCCCTTCTCCAATACCAGCAGAATATGAGTTCATATTGAGATAGCCTCAAAGCATCCGTGGTCGTCTCTCTTCTCCAAGCCAGGATAAGGATGGCTTATGAGGCCAGGGATTTGGGTTTCGAATGCCCCTCCTGGAACATAAAGACTTGGGAGGTGAAACTAAAGGATCTCGGAGGTCATCCCGTTGCTCATCCTGCAAAGCATGCTGGTGAAGAGCCTTCTAAGGCGGCAGAGGGAGTGGCCAATGCTGATGATGGTGATGCCGAGAAGAATCCTGAGGCCGATGCTGGTGCAGATGCTGGGAAGGAAGCTGTTGATCAAGAAGGTGCCGCTTCTTAAGCGGCGAAGTGGGCGATGATGGATATACGTGCCAAGGCCGGAGCCCACTTTTAAATTTCGTGGTTGTGGTTGTGTAAACAATTTAGTTTTCCTGTCTTCGAACAATTTATATTTCCTGCATTAGAACAATATGATGACCAAAGGTGGATGGGTCCTAGGTTTTAGGATGAAGCCCTTGGTCATCGATTAGTATAACCTGTTTTGAATGTGGTAACGGTTGTAGGTGGACAGGTCCTGTTTTGAGATAGATCCTCCAACCGTTACACAAGTATGGTAGAAACTAATTGTGCTTTTGGCAGATGGGCCTTAGTTTAAGGTGAAACCAAAAGCACAACCTTTGACTTTTTAATAATATAACTATCTTTTGACTTATTTGTTATTGCCTTGCACTACTTAATGTAACTCTTAGCTTTGTAAAAATTTTGTATTGTTATATCCTGATCAATATGCTCAGCGATATACTATAAAAACTTTTTATTAGATAGGACTTCCAAATATTCGTTCAACTTTGTAGAAAGCTTTTTAAAGAGTGAAAAACAATCCACTTTTCCAAAACCGGTTTTGATAATACTTAAATGATCAAAGTTTCAAACTAGTATTAGTTTCAAATATTTTAATCAAATATTCTGAGAAGTATTTAAAAACATATCTTGAGGATATATCAGGATATTTAACCTTTTACCAAAAATTTAAACGATGTTTACAAAGGAAAGATCATACCAGGAATAGGATATAACCCTATTATCAAACCTCAATCCCTTTGCAACTTTTCCGATGAAGATGTCCCCTGTGTGAGATACTTAGTGCATTAGTTCCGAGCCTTATCCTTTGAGCTCTACATCATCGCTTTAGTGGGAATGTCCCCTGTGTACAATGTCTTCAAATACTTAGAAATCTTCTGGATATCAGTTCCCATTGTATAGACAATTTTTCATGTTACAAGGGTAAAACCCAAGAATGCACTGGAGATAAATTCCTTGTATCCTGGGGAAAATCCCAAATTTTCGTGCGCTACAGGCAGGAGTGTATAAACTCCAAGACTTAGAAAGGTGAAAACCTTTAAACCTTAGAGAGTATGAAAATACCCTTTCGTGAGAGAGGGTGATCAATCCTCATATACCTTTAGGATTCAGGATATAGCCAACAGTAACGAAATTGTCAGCCACTTTTACATGGACTGGTCCCGCCACCTTGAACTATCCCTGAATAACTTGCGCTCCAGGCGGGGTGTTTAAACCCAATTCGGAAGAAAGGTGAATACCTTTAAACCTGTGAAGGGATCAGGATCCCTTGTACGTGAGAGAGGGGGCCAATCCTCTAATCTTCTGAAGTATCCCGAGTGAACATCCTGGAGCTATATCCCGGAGCATATACTGCAAAACATCCTTAAACTAAGGTGGGTGTTAGCTTGGCTAACACCCCTTTGATGCTTAAGTTAGTATTGGGTTTCAAAGAATAAATTAAACCAAACATATTTAAAATAGATAGAATTCATACCATCCTGAGTTAGAAATTAAATTCTAAACTCACTTGAAATAAAGCTTAAGGTGTATAGCATTCCAAGACCTCAGTAGCATATCCCCTTCCATATTCTTGAGTCTATATGCTCCTTTCCCTGCTTCTGATTCAACTTCATATGGTCCTTCCCATTTTGGAGCTAACTTGCCATCGGCAGGATTAGTGGTATTCTGAAAAGCCTTTCTTAACACCCAATCTCCAACCTTAAATCTTCTGGTCCTAATATTCTTGTTATATGCTCTGGATATTCTTTGTTCATATGCTGCCATCCTTAGCCTTGCTGCATCTCTCTTTTCATCTATAGTATCCAAATCCTGACTCAAGGCTTCAGGATTCTGTTCAGGATCACTTAGGGTAGATCTTGCAGTAGGTATTGCCATTTCCGTTGGGATCATTGCTTCTGCTCCAAATACCAAGGAAAATGGGGTTTGGCCTGTTGCATTCTTTACCGTTGTCCTATCAGCCCACAAAACAAAGGGTAATTCTTCTGCCCATCTTCCTTTTTTGGCTCCAAGCCTCTTCTTTAAGTTATTGACAATTATCTTGTTTGAGGATTCTGCTTGTCCATTCGCTTGAGGATGTACTGGAGTAGATGTTATCATTTTGATTCCCCAACTCTTGCAAAAGTCAGTAGTTCTCTTGCTTATAAACTGAGAGCCATTGTCACAGATTATCTCGGCTGGTACTCCGAATCTGGTCAGGATATTTCTCTTTATGAAGGATACAACTTCTTGATCCCTGACTTGGACAAATGCCTCGGCTTCAACCCATTTGGAGAAATAATCTGTCATTGCCAACATAAAAACCTTCCCTCCTGGAGCCTTTGGAAGCTTTCCCACTATATCCATACCCCACTTCATAAACGGCCAAGGGGAAACAATAGGATACAGTGGTTCAGCAGGCTGATGTAATATGTTGCTATGTCTTTGACATGCGTCACATCTTCGAGCATATTCTGCGGCATCTTTTCTCATTTTCGGCCAATAATATCCTGTCCTTAATACTTTTGAGAATAATGACCTGCCCCCAGTATGGTTACCACAATCCCCTTCATGTATATCCTGAAGTACTTCTTTGGCTTCAGGATCCTCCAAACACCTTAAATACGATCCTGCAAGAGATTTCTTGTATAAAACATTATTTATAATAGTGAATCATGATACCTTCATCCTAAATGCCTTAGGATTTTCATTTTCGGGGATGTGTCCTTCCTTGAGATATCTCATGATTGGAGCCGTCCAAGATTCAGGATCCTCTTCAGGATACTCTGCTCCAGGATCCTGAATACCCGCTACTTCTTTATCCCGAGGATTCGTTGCAGGATACAAGACATGTATTATTGGTATTTGGGTTCCTTCTGGTATCCTGATCGATGATCCCAGATTTGCTAAGGCATCTGCTTCAGCGTTATCCTCTCTTGGTACCTGTTCAAGTGTAAAAACATCGAAATATTCTGCTAATTTTTTGAGAATATCGAGGTATTCGATTATTTTTTGGCCCTTAACTGCATAGGATCCATTAAAATGGTTAGTTATTAACAAGGAGTCAACATATACTCGCAAATTCTTGATACTCATACTCTTATCCAATTCTAATCCTGCCATTAAAGCTTCATATTCTGCCTCATTATTAGTAGCAGGAAATTCACACCTAATGACCTGGGGTAATATGTCCCCCTGTGGTGATTTTAGTAGTATACCTAAACCTACACCTCTTATATTGGATGCACCATCAGTATATAATGTCCAGGATCCTGAAGATTCTCCTAACTGTTGAACTTTTAGGTCTACATCGTCCTGAATGTCACTACTAAAATCAGCCACAAAGTCAGCTAAAGCCTGAGACTTTATGGCAATTCTAGGTTCATATACTAAATCATAAGCACTTAACTTTACTGACCACTTGGCCATCCTGCCTGACATCTCTGGTTTCCTAAGCACATTTTTGACAGGATAATTCGTTTTAACATGGATCCTATGTGTCTCAAAATAATGTCTAAGCTTTGTCGATGCCATAATTAGAGCTAATATCAATTTTTCTAAATGAGAATACCTAGTTTCAGCATCTAACAAACTTTTACTAACATAATAAACAGGATATTGTTGACCTTCATGGTCTTTTACAAGAACGGCACTTACAGCATTCCCTGATACAGCAAGGTATAGGGATAGTGGTTCACCATTTTCAGGCTTCATCAATAGAGGTGCGGTTGAGAGATATCGCTTCAAATCCTGCAAGGCTGCTTCATGCTTTGCTCCCCATTCAAATTTCTTATTCTTCTTGAGGATATCATAGAATTCCTTGCATTTTTCTGAGGATCTTGAAATAAATCTATTCAAAGCTGCTACTCGGCCTGTCAACCTTTATACGTCCTTCATATTTGAGGGTGATTTTATATCCAGGATAGCTTTGATCTGCTCTGGGCTTGCTTCTATCCCCCTTTTTGTCACCATATATCCAAGAAACTTTCCTGCCCCCACTCCGAAATGGCACTTAGCAGGATTCAGCTTCATGTTGTATTGATCCAGGATATCAAATGCTCCCTTGATATCCCGGTGGTGATCCTTAGCTCTTTTAGATTTTACCACCATATCGTCAATATATACCTCCATGGTGTCCCCCAGCTTATCTTTGAACATCATGTTCACCAATCTCTGGTATGTTGCACCTGCATTTTTTAAACCGAAAGGCATAGCAGTATAGCAATATATACCTGTTGGTGTCATGAAAGTAGTATCCTCCTGATCCGAAGGCTCCATTTGAATCTGCTGAAATCCTGAGGATGCGTCCATGAACGTTAACATTTCATGTCCAGCAGTTGCATCCACCATTGCATCGATATGAGGGAGAGGAAATGGGTCTTTAGGACAGGCCTTGTTCAAGTCCGTGTAGTCTACACAGACTCTCCATTTCCCGTTTTTCTTCTGTACCACAACTACGTTTGCTAACCATCTTGGAAACTTGACTTCTCTGATCATCCTGGATTTCAACAATCTTTCAACTTCCTCTTGGATAATCGCATTCCGCTCAGGAGCGAATTTTCTTCTTTTTTGCTGAACAGGCTTGAATGATTTGTCAATTCCAAGCTTGTGAGTGATAATGTCTTTGGATATGCCTGTCATATCCTCATGCTTCCATGCAAACGTTGACATCCTTCATTTCAAAAAGTTAGTTAACTGCTCTTCAATATCCTGAGGGATATTGGTTCCTACGAGCACCGAGATATCAGGATTATCTTGATCCAGGATAATTTTCTTCACATCCTGCTCCGAATCCTCCACGATATCCTGGGCCCGCATCTTTAATTGCTATGCTGTACTAGGCTTAGTTGAAGATTTCATTGAGGATGAGTAGCATTCTTTCGCTTCCTGTTGATCACTTTCCACCTTGACAACTCCCCAAGGGGTAGGGATCTTGATGCATTGTTGATATGTTGATGGCACAGCCTTCATATCGTGAATCCATGGTCTTCCCAGTATGATGTTATAGCAGGATAAGGAGTCCATCACACAGAAGCGTTGTATTGAGTTGACCCCTTCAACATATACTGGTAACTTTATCTCCCCTACGGTATTCCTAGCTTCTCCACTGAAACCAACGAGCACAGTGGACTTCAAAGTGATATCCATCGGAGACACATTCATCCTCTTCAATGTTTCCAGCTGAATAATATTGACAGAACTACCGTTGTCTACCAGTATCCTGCGTACAAAATGGTTAGCCACATATAATGTTATTACCAAAGCATCATGGTGAGGATCCTGAACAGTATCCCTGTCATCACTATCGAAAGTGATCACTTTATCAGTTGTCAGGGTAGTCATCCTGACTGGTCTGTCTCCCCTCTCACTCTTAGCTTCCTTTGCATGTATTTTGGCCGCCGAATACGAAGTTCCACAAATGTCGGATCCTCCTGAAATAAAGTTAATTATCTTGGCATCTGCTGGGGGTGATGCTGCTCGTTCAGGATCCTTCTCAGGATCCTGACCTTTATTCTTCTTTTTTCCCAGCAAGTCCTTCAGATACCCTTTGCTTAACAGGTAACTTATTTCTTTCCTTAGAGCAATGCAATCCTCGGTCATATGTCCGAAGTCTTCATGGAAGGCACACCATTTGGATTTATCCTTCCAATCAGCTTTCTGCTGGTTCTTTCGAGGCCACCTAGCTTTGTTCCCTAAACCCTGCATAGCATACATTAACTCAGGTATATTGACAGAAAAGCAGTATTCAGATAAATCAGGATATTCTTCAGGATCCTCGTCTTCAACAGCATTCACTTTCTTGTTATCATTTCTGCCATATGGCTTGGAGCGATATGGCTTATATGAGGTTTCTGATTTCCTGTTAGTTGATTCATAGGTCGAGGTAGAATTCATCCTCTCCTGCATCTTCTTGTCATCTTCCAAACGGATATATCTCAAAGCCCTGTTACGAGCTTCGTCGAGATTCCTGCAGGGATTCATTACAAGATCCTGATAGAATCCTTTTGTAATCCCATCTTAAAAGCTTGCACAGCTGTTGCAACATCAAGATGTGGGATATCCAAGGATTCTCGACTGAATTTGTTCACATAATCCCTCAAGGATTCCTGAGGCCCTTGAGTTATCCTGTAAAGATCACTGGTTAGTTTCTCAAAACTCCGACTACAAGAAAATTGACTGTTAAATAAATTACCAAATGAGCAAACGAAGGAATTGAGTGAGGAGGAACGTTTAACAGCCATTTTAAGGCTGATCCTGTCAGGGTAGAACCAAATCCCTTGCATAAGCATGCTTCCTTGAGCTCCGGAGGGATAGGGTTAATCTCCATTCTTTCCCTATACTGGGCAATATGCTCTTCAGGATCCGTAGTCCCATCGTACAGCTTCATGTTGGGAGTTTGAAATCTTTTTGGGATTTCAGCATCACAGATAGGATATGCAAAGCGGGATATCCTGTGGCTGTCTTGGGATACTTCCGGAATTGGCTGGACCACTCCAGGTACACTGGATATCATGTCCTTCAATTTCTGGAGCTCCCTGGTAAATGTTGACGTCATACTTGCATCCTGCAAAGAGCCATTGTTGTTAGTAGCAAGAATATTATTATTTGACACATTACCGTTATGAGGATTTTGGCCATATCCTGAAGCATATCCTGAACTTCTCACAGTCGATATCCTGACCGAAGAGGGTATCTCAGGGGTATGATTCTGAGAATGGCTTGGGACGATATTCCCCCTATTATCCTCAGTGTAAACTGCGGAACTGAAGTTCAAAGCCCTAGGCTGTATAGGAGTGACAGTTTCCTCAACAGGTCTGCTCGAGCTAGCTTTTAAGAGTTGTATTTCTCTTAACAGCATTTGGTTAGTCTCCTGTTGCTGCCTCATTTGTTCCTGCACACTTCCAAATAAAGTCAAAATTTCATCGTTAGAGGCTAAAACGGGAACAGATCCCTGGACACTCCGAGTAGGGATAACATCTTGAGATTGTGAAGAAAACGGCATCCTTGGAGGAGGTGGTGGAAGCACCGAACCAGTAGTAGCAGAGGTTGTAGCAGACATAGTGGACGAGCTCATGTTTGATCTTGAGGCCATTGTAAACAATGTGGCAAAAAGTTTAGAAAATAGAAAACCAACCAACGATTTTACAAAGATTTTTAGTAAAAGTAGCACCACTTGCCCCACGGTGGGCGCCAAATTGTTTTGGTCAAAAATTACCTAAGCAATTAAGTGATCAAATTAGTTAAGTGAGGTAGTGTGCTAGAAATATGTGTGAAAAATGTGTTAACGAAATTAGATATGAAAACTGTTTTAGGATACGGCTCAGGATATAGAGCTGTATCTATGATCAAACAATGAGCAAAAATGTAAAGGTTGACACGTGATGTACGAGGAAAGCCCTTGATCAATCTAGATCGCCGGCATAAAACCTCGGGAGCTGACAATCGCAGCTGCCTTGTTCTTCTATTGCTTCAAATATCAGGATACAGTGCAGGATGTGGTGCGGATCGACTATGTGTTACAAGGTAATTTGAATACAAGTGTTTGAGTGTGGTGTTTGCGGTGAACTGAAGAGTAAAAGTGTTCGAGAGTGTAAGTGTAAAATTGCGTGACTTAAACTGATCCGCCCCCATCTATTTATAGTAAAGATAATGTAACAAACTATCCTAAACTTCCGGGATCCAACGAATATTCCCACTCGAACATTGAGGACCAAGTCTTTCGGGTTCAACGGCTTCCTCATAACAAATACGCCCGAGTCTTGAGGAGAAGAAGTCCTGATGACCGTTAGTAACTTACAGCCATTAACCTGCACGTGTTTAATTCACTCAACCTTAGGATATCGCCCAGGATGTTAGCAATATCCCCGTCCAGTATCCTGGTCACAAATAAACAATTAGAAGCGGGATATTAGTCAGGATATGTATGCTTAGAAAATGGCCCATAACAGTAACAATGAGAAAAAAGATGAGAATGTGGAGTTGGTGAACTTCGTGGTAAGTGTGGCAACTTATGAGGTCAACTGAAAGGACCGGTAATGAATTTTGTAAAGTTATGTATAATCTATTTAATTATTTGAGTATTTTTGTGATTAATCGTTCTCGTTTTGTACTAACCCTTGTAATTGTGTGAAGTTCGGACATCATAAATGGGTCTTGAAGACAAAAGGTATGTTCTTAGACTTATTTGTGTGTATTAGGGACAATACACGACTTTTCGGGGGGTGGTAGGGGCCGTTAACGGTATTCGTGTTTTAAATTTTTAACTTATAAAAAATTATAAAAAGATTTTTAATAATTTTTTAGGATTTTTTATTGTATATAGTTGTTTTATAAAAAGTTTTTAAAAATCTTTCCTTTTTTCATAAAAAAAATTGAAAAATAAAAAAATTGCTTTTAGGGGAACCGTTGCCGACGGTGGGTGTTCCCGTCGCCTACGGCCTCTAAAAACCGTCTGTCGCCCAAGTTTGTCCATAGACAGGGAATTAGGCCGTCACCTATATTGATCATATCCACATACCTTCGCCGACGGTGCCTATATCCGTCGCCGACGGTGCCTATATCCGTCGCCGACGGTCCTTGAAACCTCAGCCGACGCATTTTTTTGTTGCACGCTCAGGTTCGAACCCAAAACCCTTGAAACCCATTCGAGTGCAACCTTAACATGTTCTAAACCCCAAACTCGACTCATGGGTCCACAATCTGATCTATCTACACATTAACACCACAAATCTTCTGCCTTCATCACCTCTCTCTCTCTCCTTCATCTTCATCTTCCCCAAACTTCCTACCAAGAACCCTAATTTTCTTCTCTTCATAACTCCTTCAATTCTCCACCAAATCACTTGATTCTTGAGCCTATTGTGTGTATTTTCTCGAGAGGAACAAAACCCCCATAACGGTTTTCATTAATTCTTGATGGTTTGCAAGATTTCTGAAGTCAAAGATTCGGGTTTTTGAAGAGTGTTAACCAAGTCTTTTGCTTTGCATCTTTTCTTAGTTTTTCTTGATCAATCTACATCAAATGTATGAAATTTCAGTAAATTTATGCATGATTTTCATATGTATTGTTGATTTCTTCCGAAATTTTAAGCTCATTGTTTAAGAGTAGGTTGTTTATCATAATGTATGATGTTTTAGCATAAACTTAAGAATGTTACTTGATTTGGGTGGGATTTGAGCATGCTTTAGTCTTGGTGATGTGATTACACTAGATTTTTGCATGATTAAGCATAGTTATAATATTGAATATTGTTGAAACCATGAAATTTTGAGAAATCTTGTGAATAAACATGCTAAATTGATATGTAGATGTTAAAATGAGCGACTTTGGAAGTTTAACAAGGAGATTTTGCATCTAATTATTGATTGAAATTCAACATTGCATATTATGTTCAAAGTTTGAGATTGTTTGAAGATTTGGGGTGTACTATTTGTTGTCTTGTCTTTTGATTATAGCTATGGCCGGAGGAAGAAAGAAAGCAAAAACTTCCGGGCAAGGTTCATCTTCGGGAGCCGGTTCAGGCTCGGGGCAATATCAAAAACGTTGGGAACAATTAAGTAATATAGAAGAAGGTGATGGGCAACTCTATAGACAAGATTAGGATTGGGAGGAGGCCAAGAATAGTAGGTCGGCTTCGGTATGGAAAGACGAAAAACTGAAGGCTCTTTCTCGGTACCGAAACAAGAAATTAGAGGCGAAGATGTGGAAATTGAAGATGGTCACGGGTGTTTCAAAGCCCGTACCCGAGAGGGCAGTATGTGAGTGTACGTTGAATGTCGAAAGTTCTGAAAAATCGGCATAGTTCAAAGGTTTGAAAAGATTGGGTGGGAACGAGTGCTTGACTGGTGCGAGGATATCACCACCCGGGTGTATTTGGGGGCTGTTTGTGAATGGTTGTCAACTCTACGTTTTGAACATTCTGATGGGCCGGCCCCTACGTGGCAGTTGATCGGCAATATTGGCAAAAACCAAATGATCATGTCATTCGAGCACATGAATGCTATAGCAAGATTTGATTCGCTTGGGGTTGAAGCATATGATTATTACGATTATGATCAGTTTTTTTATAATAAAAGAAATGGAGTTGATCCGGAGCGAATGTTAGCATCGGTATTGCCAGGTTCTGGGGGTGCAGGGGATTCGAGAAACGATTTGTCGTTGGAGTGCAAAATACTACAAGGCATTTCGTTGGAGAATGTTTTGGTGCGGTTTGGGGACCGCGGTAAAGTGAAGGCACCCGACTGCCGGGTTTTACATTCGTTGTTGTATGGGACGCCAAGGCTATCATGGTGCCAAATTGTGATGATCAATACATGGGATACAAGGGAATCATTCAAGCGGAAGATGATCCCTTATGTGAGATTGATTAGCGCAATGATTTTGCAGTAAAATGCATTGCCTCAGGAGTCACTGTGGGTGTCTAAACCCATCGATCAGTTCAACTTCACCTCCATGAGGCGACATTGGAAGATAACGGTTAAGGCTTTTGGTCATCTTCACACGGTTGAAGATGAACAAGGAGATATTTACCGATTCACCGAACCGAGAGAGGGTGATGAAGAGGAAGCAGATGAGGAGATGCCTGATATTGAGGAGGAGACAGAGCCTTCCGGTCCACGGGGACCAAGACAAAGATACAGGAGGAAGCATCGGGAGATTTCTGCCGATGTAGCAGACTTTGTGAACCAAAGGCAGGTGCCGTCGTACCGGCTTTGGACCCGCGGGCAACAAGCGGTTTACGATAATGTATCGGCATGCATTGGCGAAGGGAGAGAATACCAGGCGAGAAGGAAGGCTTGGGAAGAGGCGCAAGGGGCGTACTCGTAAGAACAGTGAGCTTTCCAAGCATCCTTTCGCGAGAGGATGGAGAAACAGATGGAGCAACAACAATTGCAACAAGCGTTACAACGGTCACAAATGGAACGCTTGTTACAGTTGCAAGAGGAGGATAGGGCCCAAAGACGGGCATGGGAGGAATAAGAGGCGAGGCGTCAAAATGCACAAAGAGAATTGGAGCAACGCCGATGGAGAGCTTTAGCTGTCTCTAACCAAATGGCTATTAATAATGCCAAGGTGCTCCACGATCAGGAGCGCCATCAAAGAGACTATCAAGCCGGTCTCCCTTATTCCGAGCACTCGGGGTGGACCGATTACCCCAACCTTCCCCATCCACGAGGCCCATCCGATCCAACCCCTCACTGGCCCGAGGCAGTAGGCTCCAGCTTCATCCCGATTCCTTACCAACCACCGCCTCAAGGGGAGCAGAGTCCACTCGATAATTATAGGGAGATGTTTGAGGCCCTCACTGGTTATCAATACCAGCCAAACCCGCCAGTGAACCCTAACGAGAGATATCAGCGGTAGAGGCAAGGTATGTTTGTGTTGTTGTTGTATATTATTTTGTTTTTGTTATTTTTATTTCGTTTTATTTACTTTTGCCTAGTTAAATGAACGTTGTGGGTGTGTTCCCTATATAACCCTCACGAGACCTCTCGTCCTCCCAAGCTATTGGGGGGTTTAAAAGGGCTTGTTGCATAAGCTAAATGCAACCGTGATTCCTACGAAAGTGAGTTAGGTTTGTTATTGTTGTACTTTATTTTCCACATAAATCAAAGTGAAATAACGTATGGCTTGGTAATATTTTCATAAAAGTGGTAGAACTAGGTAACTAACAAATTTTGATGGTTGTGAGAAGCATGCTTCTACACAAGGGTTAAGATTTGTAGGTACATTGTGTTCGTGGGACAACCGCTTTCTTGAAGAGAAGAAGAGCACACGAGGAATAAGCTCAAAAATCAGGTGCATACGTTTCTTTTTACTTTTGATTTTTTAGTTAGCAAATAAGTGGATTGTAAATTGTATATTTTTTTTCCGGGGTGAAATTTTTGGGAAGTTAGCCGTGTCACATCCCTTGTGCGTTTTAAAACTCTAGTTCTTACACATTGAGGACAATGTTTACCTCAAGTGTGGGGATGGGGGAGTAGTAAAAGTTTTAGATTTTGACCCGTTCATTTAAATACTACACATTGAGGACAATGTTTACCTCAAGTGTGGGGAAGGGGGAAAATTTCAAAAAAAAAAAATTCAAAAATATCTTGTTTCAAAAGCGATCTTAAAAGCACAAGTAACTAAGTCAACGAGGGATGTCACAACCCATTTGGTCTTTTGTCATGGTCAAGTTCAAATTAATAGCATGACGGGTATTTAGCGGGTGGTTATTTGGGAATAATCCGCCTAAGAAACTAGTATTTTATGCATGTCACATACCATACCCTTTTAGATATGTGAGGTTTTGAGCCACTTTTATATCATAGATTACATACCTATGTTTCTTTGTTTGAGTGGACCATTAGTCATATATTGTAGAACTTGCAACTTTTGATACGTTTGAGACCATAGACCGAATACAAGCACGAGAATGATTAAGGCATTAGGTAAACCTTTTCTTTTAAAACCATTTGTCCATCCTTACCCAAATAAATCCCCTAGTCGCCCACTTGAGCCTAAACCTTTCGTTTGACCACCCTATAGCCCATAACCTTAAACTTTTTTCTTTTAAACTCGTGTGATGGAAATTCGATTATAGGAGTCGTATTTGTATAGTTGTTTTTTATTGTTTGCATAAAAAAAAATCAGAAAATGTTATGAAAAATAATTGAAAAAGCATTGAAAAAAAAAATACAAAAAGAAGTGTTAGTAGTTGTTGAATAAAAGGGCGAAAGATTATTGCCCATAGTTGATGTTTATATTTAGTTTTGTTTAAGTTAGTGGTTTGTAATAAAAATCGAATTTTCATCGCCTTAGCCACTTTAAAATATCATATTTCCTACCCTTAGCCTAGCCCCGTTACAACCCTTACAAAGACCTTATGACTTGTGCTTAGTATTCGTGATCGATGGTGGAGAATGATTGAGTTGCAAGCTTATGCAGGTATGTGTTCTAATCGGTTTTGAGTGAACATTCTTTGAAGTGCTAATACATTATAAACATTAGCCAATTTACAAGCCGAGTGGAGAGAACATTGTGTGGGATGTGTATGAATTGTTAGTTTCGCGGACGGGTTAATCTTGGATAACCATTGTTATACGTGATTATTCACTTGACCGTTAAATATGTTGAAAATTGTAAAGAGTTTGAACTTTGGCATGACAATGGACCTTAACCTTCGTCTTGGGAATGGGGAGTGTATTCATTGTTCGACCCATGTGAAAGTGAAAAACAGATTTGCTTGAGGGCAAGCAGAAGATAAGTGTGGGGATGTGATACGTGGTCGAAAACCGGTGTTCGTTTATGTCTAAGTTCATATTTTTATTTAACTTTTAATCTCGAATAGCCTACTTGTAAAAGGATTTGTGTTTTGCAGGTCTTGTGAAGTTTAAGGAGCTAATTGGGAGCTAAACGGACCACCGGAACGAAAAATGAGCCACCGGGACGCGAAACGGGTCAACCGGGAGCAAGGAATGCGAAAAACGAAGAAATGGACTTGGGGGCACCGTCGCCGACGGCTGGTGCAAACTACCGTCGCCAGAAATGCCCGTAGGCAGCAAGTTTAGCCGTCGGCTTCAAGTCAACATACACGGACCGTCGCCGACGGGGCATCTGGCCGTCGGCGACGGCCCTTCAATTCTGCTGCGCGAATTTCTTTTGTTTTTGGTCAAGTAAACAATCAAAAGGGCATCTAGAGCCATTATGATGGGAGTTACACTTTCTTTTGAAGTTTGAAACATATCTTGGAACCATTATCATCCATCTATCACCGACCATTAACCATCCATCATCTCCATCATCCGAATCAAGTACCAAATCAAAACCCTAATTCATCACCATTACAATCATCCTTCAATCCTCCATCCATTCAATTCCTCCATCACAAACCCTAACCACCATTCCATCATTATCCAAACTTCAAGATGATCAAGATCAAGCTTCCAACATCCGGTGATCAAGTTCTTTCGATCATGCGCGGCTAATTTCTAGGAGGTTTCACCCCGGTGTAGACTTTTGTAAGATTTAGGGTTTATTATGTTTTGATGATTGTTTTGTGACAACTTGAAGTACATTTGAATCTTAGACAATTATCCTACGTTGGTATTGAATTTGCAAATTGTCGAGTGAATGATTAAATTTGACTTTGTGAAATGAATGCACGTATTTATGCCTTGTCTTTTGATAGGATTTGCTAGTCTAAAGTAACGAAGTGCGTCATGGTCCGTTGTTTATGACGTTGATAGCGATTGGCACCTAAGCTTTGTGATTGCGACCCGTTAATGAATTATTTCAAGTAAAGCTAATTAAAATACATAGTAACCCTAAGTCTTGCATTAGTTGAAACCGGGTGTGAGCCTTGTTTTCTTTATATTGTTCAAACAATCAAATTTATTTCTTGCAATTTGTTAATCAATAGTGGTTAATCAATCCAATTATTCTAGTAATTTTAATTCACATCTTTCCAATCAAACAAAAATACATAAAAACAAGATAGCAAGCTTCATAATTGTGACAATCGTTTAAATTCATTCAAATCCGATCGCAAACCACATACTCGTCGTGGTTCGACCCCTTGCTACCGCTAACTATTTGTTAAGGGTAATTTGGGACTATAAATATTATCTTTGATCGGAGCGCGACATTCTGATCATGTGCCATGTGTATTTGTTTCAATCATTTTTATATGTATTCTATGTATTAAACTCGTATACTCGCCAATACTTTGTATTAAACTATGCTTTTAAACATGTTGAAGATTGTTGATGTTGATGCATATGGAATCTAGTAGGATATGCTTAGATACACGCTTAGACTATTGATGATGTCATTGTATTTTGATCCTTTAAATTTGTTGTATTTCGTTCATCAAATGTTGTACTTTGAATTTTCTGTGTATTGTATTAGATAACTATTATCAATGAAATGAAACTTGTTTATTAATTACTTGTCATAATTAGTGTTATGATGTCTCGAGGAATCTCGTTCGTCTCACTCCGATGTTTCCGCCATCGGTTGGGGTGTAACAGATTGGTATCAGAGCCATAACTATAGAGAATTAGGAAAATTGTCATGCTTTTGACCTAGTCTATAGTTAAGCACCATACTTGATCATACTTGATTTATGTGCTTAATTCTGGAAACATCTTTTATGTGCTCATATCTATTTTATTATTTCAAAACATACACCTTTCCTAAAACGATTTTACCCGATTACGTTAAACACGAAAACACTCATAGTATACAAACGAGACAACTTCACCAAAATAGGCGTGAAACCCACAATTTGGTGAACGGCTCTCTTTCCGCTTATTCGTTTTTGCATGAAATTCGCCATCAAGGTTAGGAGTGAAATCATCACCTTGATGAAGAATTTCCATTTCAAATCTAGCGGACCCTCGTCAACGCGTCGGAATTAACTTTCTTGACTCGACGAGCACTAACCACACTTAGGGTACGATGTTTCCAAGTTAGTGGTGAAACCCACATATTGTCAACTAGTCCCACTCCTCGATTTTCAAAATCTCGCCAAGTCTCGAATTTTCGATTGATTAGGGACATGTAGTAACTGGAAGGGTGAATACCGTTAACCAAAATTTCGGCGAGAGTATTCTACCTATTAGGCCAAAGCATGCTTCCCAAACTTAAAAGAACTTTTGACCACTTTGATTTAGTCAAAGTTCCGTTTAGGAACAATCAAGTTTTAAACAAACCTCCGTTTTACTAGTATCAATTTTACGCTCATCATGATCCAAACTCTCCTTTTCAAAATTCAAATTATTTTTCACCATGGTTACACACACATCATACTAACCCTTTTTCCATACACATATGCGTTATTTATATGCACAATTTCAAAAACGTCACCAACAAGATTTACATTTCCCCGTAATCCTAAGATAGGAGTGTTTCCCTTACCTTGACGATTAGCTCCTTCCCTTCTTAAAACGGGCTCACCAACGGGCTAGGGATGGTTCCCTTACCTTGGTGATCGTTACCAAACTTTCATTTTTAAAGAGACTTTATTATGCCAACCACACGATCAAGTTTTATACCTAAAACTTTTATCATTTTTTCAAAATTTCTACTTATGCAAAAATTTCAAAACTCATTGTTTTATCAAACATATTTCTTACCCTACAATCTATTTTACATAAATCCCATACACAAAATTCCTAATCGTACCTTAAATGTTTAATTACCCGATTTTCAAAATTTTATGAAATACTACCTATCAACCTAGTCAGTCTAATCAATCTCTTGCCCACAAAATTCATATCCAACACATTATACTAAAGACATTTGTTCTCAAGCGGAAACCAACCAACTTTTTCTCACATGCTTATAAAATCTTATAGATGTTATAAGATTATCTTGCTAAAACTACTTTCAAAATCAAAAAGATCATCTTGTTAAAACTATTTTCAAAATCACTAAGTTCATTTTGCTAAAATTCTTTTCAAGGACCAAAGTTTTCACAAAAGTTTCTGAAATACAACTCTTCGTATTTTAACACGAAATACTTTAAATAAAGCAAACTCACTGTTTTCAAAAAATAAAAAAATCTTTTCAGACACCGCTCAATACACCATTCTAATTCCAAACACATGGGCAAGGAGACTTCATAGGAACCGACAATCTCTGACATACGTAAATCCCCTGTTCCTTTTGAAACAAAATAGCATTTCCTTTTCTTTTCAAAACACATCTCGTTTTACCAATAGATACTTTATATTCTTTTGACATTAACAAACTTGATTCACCACTCCCGCCAAACTCAATCTATTTTGATTCAACAAACTCAATGATTTACTCAAACAACTATGCATGCATATCATCGTACACGTTTTAGCCAATATTTCACGACAATCTCACACATATCATTCGTTTTTACATACTCAAAATTTCTTGATCATTTTATATGCTTAAATTCATTGTGTTTTAATTTATACCATATACACAATCGTTATCATTCATACTTATACTTATATTCATACTCATACATTCGTACCTATACGTGAGCATAACCCGAGTGGTTCACTTACGTTGGTCACATACATACTTAAACATAATTTTTCTTACATCCTTAATTTTTCATACGCTATCACACACACATATTCTCACTTTTAATGTTACTACATACCCCGACTCATACACTGCTAGTACAAACTATGTGGATCATGCAAGGACCAATATAATCGCGGGTGCACATAGGATTATAGTGGTAGGTGCATGAAAACCATAGGGTGTTCTACCATGTATGGTAAGACACGGAACGTAACATGACACCGAATAACGAGACGGACGTAACATGGTTAGAGCATGGTGGATACATCACTGGTACTTCCTATATATAAGTGTTTTTACCATGTTACCAAACTATCGTAAAACGTGCTATGAGAAATTTGGTGTTTTACAGACCTTATTTAAATGCGATTAAACAAACTTTAGCAACTCACAAACACACTGCTAAACGCGCGATATCCGATTATCCATGACAAAACCTCATCCTCAACACTTCATATTCGCATTGTATCTGATAATCATACCATTCCTGCCCTTGCATTCATCTATCAAAATATTCGATCACTCTCACTCCAATGTCATACCCGATTATTTTCAACTATTCTTTGACATTATACCCGCAACATATTTACAATAAATCGGACTAAACGTTCAATCCGTAAAAAAAATCCCTCCTTACTTTTAAAACTATCTTCCATTCTTTATTTACGCGCAAACATACTTAGTCGGCCCGTTACCCCCCAAAACTTTTTGATAAATACCTAACCTTCCCGTTTTCTCACCAATAAACAATTTTCTACAAACATGTGGTATTACAGATGCTCCTTAAAACCAATACAACTTTCTTACAACCTACGAAGTGGGCCGCACCTTTTATCAAAATACACTATATTCTATTCAAAAACTTTTTTTTCTTAAGTAACATCTTTTCGAACTCACCTCGCCTATACACACACACGCACGTTTTACTCGTACTTACGATTAATGCTTCAAGTCGCCTGAGCCAACGAACTATTTTTACAAACCTACCCTTTTCACTCCTCAGAAGTCCCATACATTTTCAACACACTTCAAGTTTCAAAATCTCAATTTTAGTCAACCATTTTAGCCAAAATGCTTTCTCCAAAGTCTTCCTCTTGAATAAATTTCAGGACGAAATTTCCTAAAGGAGGGGAGACTGTAACGCCTCGCTTTTTAAACTTACCTTATTTAGAAGGATTATTTATGTTCCTATTTTTGGACATTTATATCAGTATCGTATCCATGTCTCACCTCCAGCTTCATAATTCGAAACGTTGATCGTAATAAAACGTGATCATTTTATAAAAATTATATATTGATTATTCATACTCATTTATCATTCGATTTATTCACATACTAGATACATGTTCATCACTCTCATAAGCACATACTTATTTCACGAACAAACTATCGCAAGATACATATTTTTATACTCTTTATCCATGCAAATACTAGTTTACACATTCACAATGTCACACCCCGACCACGTAAAACATCAAATCGTGGCGGAAACGTCGGGGAGTGTTGTAACAGAATTATTGTTCCACAACCATGGTAATTAAAAGTTATGTTTTATTCATCAAACAAAGAGTTACATTGTCTTAAAATAACTGAAACGAAGAGTTCATCACATAATTAAACTAGTTCCATCTTTATTTTAAGTCTCTAAGGCACATGTCCGCCCTAGTGTGTCACGAACATCCTAAGCAAAAGCTCCTGAAAACACATGTGAAAATAGGTACGTCAGCATAAAAATGCCTGTGAGATACATAGGTTTTATGAAAATAGGATTCATGACTTGAGTTTAAAGAAATGTTTAATAAAAGTTAGTCATGAACCTTGTAAATTGTTTTGTTAACCAAAGTCTTGTGAAAAATATATTGTTTGTGTAAAATGTATAAGTCCAAATTGAATGATCTAAATAACGCTACGACATGTAGTACAATACAAGCACTTATATATAGGAAGTATCAGCGGCGTATCCACCATGCTTGTATCATACTACACACATCTCGTTACTTAAGTCATTTAAACAAACCACCAGTGTATAAAGTTCATGTTTAAACCAATTGTCAACAAGTCCTTGTATAAACCATGTCAAATGTTAAAAGTCCAAATGTAGTTAAGTAATGTGTAACAAATGTTATGTATGGTAAGTAAAGTGGAGTCACATAAACCAAATGTAAAAATGTACAAAACAAGGTATTTTGAATATATCAAAAAGTTATGTTTTGTAAAGTAAATGCATGTTTTACTGATACAAACACTTATGTGGTAAGTTAACGCATACATTCAAGCCTTGAGACAGACGGATAACCCTAAGTCAAGGTTATCAAAAGAAATGTTTTCGGATTCAGTCATTCCTTACACCCAAACAAACCTAGGATGTCAGGGACGGGATTTGTCAAGTTATATTGTACCATTACTTACTACCGAGCGGCGTAGCTAATGTTAATGAACGTATTTAAGTCCCGTTTGTACAAACCAAATGTTATACCAAATGTAAACATGTTATATGAAATCAATGTACTAAGTATGCTAAGTTAACATACAAAGCGGAAAAGTCATGTAAATCAATGTGCTAGCATGTCAAGTAAACATACATAGCAAAAGAAGATGAAATTATGTATTAATAGTGTACTAATAAACATAACAAGTATATATTATGAAAACATGGAAAGCACGAAAATAACAAGTAGGCACATGTGTTTCACCCCAAAATGTTTGAAAAACGGTAAAAGAGGGGTCTATGTACTCACCTTTGGGTGCGTTTTTATATGTTAACACAATTCCACAATTTGTTTATTCGTCCTAAATTAAATAAGAATTATTAAATAATCAAAACTCACAAAAATACATGAGTTTCTCCGATACTTGGAATTTTCACATAACTTTGAGATTTCTCGAAAAGTTATTATTTTTTATTATTTTGGTGTATTTGTATATATGTACTCGAGCGTAACACACATAATCTTGTCAACACTAACATATGATCATACACATATTTCAAAACACATAGCACATTGAAATACATAAAATAACCCATGAACAACCCATTCTAGTGTATGTCGAAAAACACTTATTTTAGCGATTCAGTGACATTTTTGGGCGTCGGAAGTCACGTATGACTAACCAAACACCAAGTAAACTTAATATAAGTTAAAATACTTATTTTTATACCAAATATATCAGTTTGGTTACTGATCTAAAACAGTTTTGTAAAAGTCCTCCGAAAAGGCGATTTTAACCGTTTTACCGCATAGTTTTGCATCAAACGTTACCCGAACCATCCGAAATCGAAACGACTTGAAATTTTGACACAACCCATGTTATTTACTGAACAAAATAATGGTTATACTCATGATAGTGCAGGTCTTAAATAAAGCACATAAATCATGCAAATTTCACATAATTTACCACTTTTTAAGCTAAAACAGTTTTGTCATATAGCCATTTTTCATCATCTTTTGAGCTTTAAATCAACATATTTTCATATGTACAAGTGCCTAAAGAATACTTATCATAACATCATCATTTTATGTTAATCTAAATGCATCAAATATGTGATATATTCAGATGTATTTGCTGATGTAATTTATATTTAACATATCATACATAAATCACCAAATACTTACATTTTTACCACCATTCTAGAACATGTATCAACATAAACAAGTACTTAACAAGATAACAAACTTCAAAACTCATATACACACATACATATGTACGGTTATACATACATATATATACATCACCATTTTTACTTGTATCATGACCCATTTCATTTTAGATTTCAAGTTTAGTGAAAATCCCAAGATTCAAGAGAAACTTCAATCATCAAGAACAACCAAGAATCAAAAGTATGATTTAAACATAATGTTATACCTTCAAGATTCAAGTAGGTTGTAGGATGAGATTTTGATGATAGGAAGCTTGTAATCACTTGACAACACCTTGGGAACACCTTTAGATCCTCACACTAACTTGAAGTTTACTAGAAATGGTGTTGAACTTTGAAGAACAAAGCTTGAAGGTTTGAAGAAGATGAAGATGGAGGAGAGAGAGAGAGAGATGGGGACGGTTTGGGAGGGAGAGAGAGTGAAGGAGTTGGAGTGTGGTGTTGAGTGAAATGACCTTGAAAGATTAAGTGAAGATATAGAAAGATTTATAGAAGATATGAAGGTGTCATGCACATACAAGTGTCCTCAAAAGATCAAAAGAAATATATGAAAGATCTAGCCAATATTTGTGGGGCCACACTATAAAAAAAACCGTATATGTATATGGGGGAGGGGGTAGAGTGTAATTTTTTTTATATAAACATGCCATATGTAGGCTAAAACGGGAGTTTAACTGAATACCGGGTATTTTATCTAGCGTTTAAATCCCGGTTTATGGTGTTCTAAATTATTTTTATTATACTATAAAAATAAACCCACCAAAATATTACTGAAATAAATTTCAGTTGCCAAGACTGGCTGTGTTGTCCGTGTTTTGCAGTAGAAGCATTGTGCTGCGCAGAAACACGCGGTACGCGCTTTAAACTTGAAAAATAACGTTTTTAAGCGTTTTAATTTATTCTTCAACACGGACCTGATTAAAAATAAAATTTTAATCATAACAGAATATTTTTGGGATTTAAATATTATCCGGGCGGTCACCAACGTTAGTTTCGCAGTTTTGTCGTAAATAGTTCTTTAGTTCAAATAAACATGTTTTTGCCATACTGAATCCTTCGAAACTTATTTCTAAGTTATGTAAAGGATATTTATGGTATGTTTGGCTTACGTCACAGTTCTGGAGTGTACGTCACGTTAAACTGATTGCGTTTATGCACCAGTTTGCGTATGACCTTCTAGAAAGTGATTTAAAGCTTAAAATTGGAATCGAATCAAATTGTAAAGTCATCAAACACAATAACACATATAATAACACCAAAGCACATTGTTTTATTGATAATCCACATTTTTTTACATTATACGATGATTACAGAACACAATTGTCACAGTCTCCCCTACTTTAGGAAATTTCGTCCCGAAATTTTATTTAGAGGAAACTTGTGAAAACAAATGCGGATATTTTGCCTTCATCTGGTCCTTACATTCCCAAGTAAACTCGGGGCCACGTTTGGATTCCCAGCGAACCTTGACCAAATGAATCCGTTTGTTCTTCAACTGTCTGAATGTACGGTCCACTATCTCCACAGGTTTCTCGATAAAGTGCAGTGTTTTATCAACACGAATTTCGTCAAGCGGTATGTGGAGGTTCTCGTCAGCTAAGCACTTTTTGAGATTGGATACGTGGAAGGTTGGATGAACATTCCCAAGTTCAGGAGGTAACTCGAGTCTGTAGGCTACCTTACCGATTCTTTCGACGATCTTGAATGGTCCAACGTATCTAGGTGCAAGTTTTCCTTTCTTTCCAAATCTGATCACACCTTTCCAAGGTGAGACCTTAAGTAATACACGATCACCGACTTGAAATTCCAAGGGCTTGCATCGTTGGTCCGCGTAACTCTTTTGACGGCTTCGAGCTGTCTGAAGGTTATCACGAACTTACTTAACCTTATCAGTTCTCTCTAGAATGAGGTCAGGTCCAGTAAGTTGAGCCTCACCTATCTCATTCCAGCAGACTGGTGAACGACATTTTCGACCATAGAGAGCCTCAAAAGGAGCCATGTTGATGCTGGAGTGATAACTGTTGTTGTAGGAGAATTCAATCAATGGAAGATGTGAATCCCAACTACCACCAAAATCGATCACACAAGCTCTAAGCATATCCTCCAAAGTCTGGATTGTTCTTTCAGTTTGGCCATCTGTTTATGGATGATAAGCTGTGCTCAGATTAAGTTGGGTCCCCATAGCAGATTGCATGGTTCTCCAAAAACGAGAAGAGAAGCGAGCATCTCTGTCAGAAATAATGTTCAAAGGAACACCATGTCGAGATACGATTTCATCCACATAGATTTTAGCCAGCCTTTCAGCAGAAAAATCCTCACGTATTGGCAAGAAATGTGCTGACTTAGTAAGACGATCAACAACTACCCAGATGGCATCATGGCCCTTTTTAGTGCGCGAAAGTTTGGTAATAAGATCCATAGCAATGTTTTTCCATTTCCAAACTGGAATCTCTGGTTGCTCCAAAAGACCATAAGGATGTTGGTGTTCAGCCTTGACCTTAAGACAAGTAAGGCATTTTGAAACATACGAGGCAATGTCTTTCTTCATACCGGGCCACCAATACTGAGTACGAAGATCCTTATACATCTTATCAGAGACAGGATGAATAGAATAACGAGACTTATGAGCTTCATCCATAAGCAAAGTGCGGAGATCATCTAGGCTTGGGACCCACAAACGGTCCATGAAATAATACGATCCATCATCCTTAAGTTCAAGATCAGGCTTAATGTGATAGGGTAATTCCTTAGCCATCAAGTCTTGTGAAACGCAAGCATGTTGAGCCTGAGAGATGCAGGCTTGAATATCAGATCGAGCTTGAATATCAGTTTGAACACGAACACAATGAAGCTTAGTACGTTCCTTACGACTCAAAGCATCGGCTACGACATTCGCCTTACCAGGATGGTAGCGAATTTCACAGTCATAGTCGTTTAGAAGCTCAACCCAACGTTGTTGCCTCATGTTGAGTTCTTTCTGATTGAAGATGTGCTGAAGACTTTTGTGGTCTGTGAAAACCACACACTTTGTACCATACAAATAGTGTGTGGGATCGTTTTGAGACCCAAACAAGTCGTTCAGAAGAAATCTTAGACTATACGAAAGGCGGAAACAGACGTATAGGCTTGAAACAGCTAGAATATCACTTTAATCTTCTTGTATATTGATTTAACAGCGATTACAGTCACAAGAAATACCGGCAGCACTTCGGTACAAGTTCCTATACTCTCCTCTAGTCCGCTTCAAATGAAAGGACATGAAACATATATATAGGAGATGCTAGACCGCTTGAACCTACACATACATGTTCAAGCGGACACACAAGTACAAGCGGTCCATTTCAAGCGAACCTACCTAATTTGTCTTCAAGCGAACTCAACATAATTACTATTTCAAGCGAATCCTCAAATCTGATATGTATGTATGTTGTGTAATGATGTAGACTTGTGATGTCATATATGTGATGTCATCATGGAGAATGATGACATCATTCTTGACCAGATCCGCAACGAAACTGAGACTTGACATAAGACGAAGACGACAGATGTATGCACCAACAGGCTCCCCCTCAGATGTTGACGAGTCTTAAGTGACGAGTCTTTTACAATCTTCAGTCTTTATCAGTCTGAACACTCTCTGAAATATCTCACAGTGTAAGCATCCTCAAACTTTATCTCCTTCTCCTCTTCAGCATCAACAGACTCCCCACGAACAATCTCCACTCGGATGTCTTCAGACTCCCCCTTTCGATATACTGGGATCGCAGTCTGGCTCGATAAAATCACAAATTCCTCAGGTATCGAAACCTGGCTCTCTATCTCTTAGAAACCTGCACATCCTCTACCTCACAATAAATTTTCTGATGATAACTTTGTAAAAACAATCTCACCATCTAATGAACCACTTGCAGGAATTATACAACCAAAGAATGATTTTACAATGTTAATCATTGATGAACCACTTGAAGATATATCATTTTTATTTTCAAAACAACACACTCTCCCAAACCATATGTTCATCATGTTTAGCACTCGGAATTTTGAAAATTAGCTCTCCAACACCAGTTGTCGAAAATCTTTTTGAATTTTACAAAATTTATGCTAAAACACACTAAAATCTTTTTGGATTTTTGAATAGAATGAAATGTAGTAAAGAAATATTTACATACACTATTTTTGTGAGTTTGTATAAGAAGATCATATCAGTTTATGAGACAAATCACCAACACCGTTAAGCTTTATACATTTTAAGTTCTAAACGATTCACTTAGATTATCAGTATACTGATCCACTTAAATTTTCACACAAAGTTCAACTGTTTCGAGATACGGATTAATGTCTTAAGCACTTAGACTTAATCGCGTGTCCCACCTCAGAATATACTCCCGTATCCAGATCCCAATATTCAGTCTTACAGGTGAGTATACCACAGATGATATCTGTAAGGGGTTAAATGCGAATACCGTGTGATCTCAGGTCAGAACTTCCGTTCAGCAGAGAGATCGGTTTCGACTTTTGGTGGGTCCCCTTTAGAGGATCTTTTTTACAACAGCACATGGTTTTGCATAATAATTTTTCTTTTTGAGTTTGCAACCATTTTTTATGCTGAGGGCGACGCTATATTTCAAGCAAGCGTAAAGTATTCTCCGGGGACTAGGCCATTGCTTCCGCAAAATCAGAAGTCCCGGGATAATACCCCAGATATCACTGAGTATAAAGACCTAGTATCTCAGAAAGAGGGACCTTTCAAACAAGATTTCGGGGGTTACCCATATATCCGAGAGATGTTACCCACGAATTAAGCAAGTTTGAAATTTAGGTTTATATCTCGTCACAATCTACTAAATGTGCAAAAACCTACTGGCATATCATCAGTGAGACCGTTTATCACTATTTAACTTTCCATTTCTTTAGCATGTTGTGATAGTCCACTGATGTACTATCATTTCCTCTTTTATACAACAAAACTCATTTTTGAATTTTATCATGTTTTGGCTTTTTCAAATTTTCAAATGTTTTTGGATTTTCTGAAATTTTTACTCCCCCTAAAATGCAAACACATTTTAGGAAATTTTAAAACAAATGAGCTCTTGACTCACTTAGTAAGAACAATTTGAAAACAAACTGTACAATAAAATGACAACCAATATCGAATTGCTTCAATTCGCCATCCACTTGGCATAAACAATCAGAACTCCCCCTCACAACAAACTATTTTCCCATTATGATTTCAAAACACTTAAGTTTGTTTTAATCAAATGGTTTTTCTGGAAAATAAGTTTTGTTGATTGATTTTACCATTTATAGGTTAGGGGTTCATCATCTTGCTTCTCAATCAATCACTTGAATGTTTGGCCGAATCAAGTTCAAACTAATGACCTTGATTAACCACTTGTAGGAAAATGCAAGTACAACTTAATGTCCTTGATTTTACCATTTGTAAGTGTAAATCTTCTTCAACCACTTGTAGGTTTTCCTACCAATCATACCATTTGTAGAAAACTAACAATTTAAATGATATCACCTGTACTTTACCATCTTTAACACTTGTAAGATTATCAACCAAGAAAGATAGATGTCGATTCATGCTCCACTCTTACAAACCTGGGAGCTCCGGCATATCCAGAGACTTACTGTTCATAATATGTACCATCCCAGTCACAAACCAGGGATGGTTCAACTTTCTCTTTCTTTGTCTTCTTCTCATAAAACTCCTTCACTCCTTTGACCTTCCTGTCAACCATTTTTCCAAAAATGTTATGGACTTTGGAGTTGAAGGCTTTCTCAATGTCAAAATCTTTCTTTTCAGAAAAAAATTGATTTGAGATCTCAACTTTATCAACTTTCTTCTTAAAATTTTCAGCCCGAAGTGATGGAAAATTCACATCATCTACAATCGGCACTGATGTTTCACTTTTAATCTCAACCTGTGGCTCCTCTGACTTTGTGGAATCAGATTCATCGCCAGAAGATAGCTCCTCTGATTTTGATGAATCAGAATCATTGCTAGAACTATCAACCGATTTCTTAACAACCCATTTTTGGTTGTCAAGATTTGCTCTTTTCTTGTAAAATCTGTTTGAACTTTCACCAATCTCAAAAGTTGAATTTTTGAAAAGTTTAGTTCTATCAATTGGTGATTCAAACACAACTTCTTTATCTTTCAGTTTACGAGAAACTCCTTGTTTTGATTGTATTGCTTTGGAACAATTCTTTGCAATATGGCCAACAGTGTTGCATTAGAAACAGGTTCTCGTTTCTTTCATCTGATCAGCAATCTTCATCTCTTCTTGCTTCTTTGCAAGGAATTCTTTGTTCGATTGTCTCCATAATTCTTTCTTTTCTTCTTCTTCTGCTGATGTTCCTGAAACAAATGTCATTTTTGATTTAAAATCTCGAACATAATTTTCATTTTTCTGTTTTTCTGATGGTATAAAACCTAATCCTTTCTTTTTGAAATTACCATTATGGTTTGGTTTCTTTTGAAAACCAGAACCAGAACTGTAACCTTTTTTCTTGTTTAATCTTTGTTGAACTCTTGATGTCACACCCTGGCTTTGCGGAAGCGTGGGTTTATTTGGTGTGACTTCTTAATACCATAGCTTAATCACAACAAAGCTATATGAAAGTAAAACCATGCAGAATCATCCATTAATTAAAGTCTTAAAAACAAAATACCACAATGTTGTTTGAAACGCTGACACATGCTTCGAGTTAACAACACCACCAAATAAAACATTGTTCTTAAGACGCAACCACAAACTTAAAATAGACGTAGTTTAAGAACTGTGACTCGTCTAGGTAAAAGCCACAACCCCTAAACTTGGATGATCCCATAACTCTAACGCAGCGTGAAAACGTAGCATACCGTGCCAGATCCTTAGTTCCCTGAAATACATGTAAGTTGGAAAAATCAACAAAAATTGTTAAGCGAGTTCATGTGTAGTGAGTATGTAAAACCTTTGTAAGTATAAAAATCCTGGTATGTAGCAAATAAGGAAATAAAGAGATCACCAATGGTTTGCAAGGCCATTGATATGTGTGAAGTGCAGTAGGAAGACTCAAACCTAGCAGATTTTTGCGTCGGGCACCAAGTCACACCGAGGTCCGTACTGTTGGGCCTGGGGCTGGGCTCGCTACACCCAGATAGATCTACCGCTATTGTCCCTCGGTCCTACACTGAGGATTAATGGCCTTCAGTTCCCGCCTACTCACTCACATGATCTAAGTAGTAACCCTCCTTACGCTAAACATACCATGTGTAAAGTATTCGTAATCACAGTAACATGTATTTCACCCCCGCAGTTTAAAAACTGAAAACAGTTAAGAGAAAAGGGGGACATGAACTCACCGAAATGCGTCTCTAACAAGAAATCTCCCGGTCAACCTGCTGCGCGACGACCTACACGTACTAACTTCTATTAGACGGACGGCCGTGCCTTAGCTTAAGGTTTAATGTCTTTGGGAAATAGTTAGGCAACTATTTCGTAATTACACTTCGTAATTATTTTGTAAATATATTCCTTCCCAAGGATGGGGGTTTTAATACATGTGCGTTCGTATAACTTCGAAATATATTATTAAGTCTCACTTAATGTAATATATTTTATTTCATTTGACCAAAATACTTTACTTCCAAAATATAATTATTTTTCCCAAAAATATTATACTTTATTCCATATAATTCTCCAAAATAATATCCTTGTCAAAATGCACACTTATGAGTATTTTATGATAATACGTAAGTTACGTTGTAAGGTTCGGGTGGTATAAATAATACCGGTGTAACTTAAATATTTATTGTGAAGGCGTTCGTATTATTTTGGAGCCGTGAATATTCAGTGTGTTCCAGTAATATTATTTTTACTCTAAAAATAATATTTATGTAGTTCACAAAATAATCATAGAAATTACACAAGTGTTACTATGAAAAATATATACTAAATATATATTTTAACAAGTTTTATTTATGAAACTCCCACCTCCGACACTTGGAGATTTTGTATTAAAATTCATGGCGAAGTTTGTTTGGAAAAACAAGTCGAAAATATATTCATAACACTTGTCGTAAAAATATTTTCCAAGTGTTATATTTCTGGAAAAATTTCGCCAGAGTTTCCTCTGTAACTGGAGGTGGCCACGCTTTCAAGCGTATCATTTTCTTTTATAATTTCAATCAACAATGTTCCCAACATCAACAACCAATGTTTCAACATCAAACTAGTCAAAAGAAGACATAAATTGCAAACACATGAACTTGTAAGTTATGTAAAAGTGTGTAGTAACCTTCCATCATTTTTAGTAAATCTTTCTATCCTTAAAAATAAAGTCGGTTTCTTGAAATCTTTATTTTTAAAGAAAATACATTTTTACAACTTCTAGTCAAAATTGCAAAAACATTTCTTTGTTAAATCCTTTTGTTACACAAGCGTCTACGCACTAGTTTGTTCACAAAAACACCTTTGTTTCAAGAAAGATCCGGCTTCAAAACATGATTTCATTTGACACTTGGTTCTTCGAAAATACCACTTGTAGATCTTTAGATCTACTAGTTTTGGACTCTATTTTGTAAGAAAAACTCTTTTTACACAAGTTCATGTTAATAAGTAGTAGTGTTCGTCATCTAATCATTTTCACACTTAAACATACACTAGTTCATGTTCCATGAACATGACTTAGCCGGGTTAGATGACGATCCGAACTACTACTAGCATCAAACAACATACAAGAATCATAACAAAACAAGTTTCAAGAGTTTTACACTAATATTCATTCTTACAAGACTTTTAAATTTTGTTCTCTAGTGTTCATAATTTTTACCCGTTAAATCTCTTATTAACCACGTTAAATATGAACAAGAGAATGTTTAGAGACACTTACTACTAGCTCGAGGCTAGGGAAGAAACTAGACGAAAAATGGGTGGTTAATAACATCGTAGTGAGGTCCTTGTGATTCCGTAAGCACCAGGTCTCCTCGTATGTGATCCTTCACCTTTGGTTGTATGTAAGATTGCAATATCTAAATTGAAAAGTGTTGGTGTGTGTGTGTGAGGGTTCGGCTGAGAGTATTAAGGGAGGGAGAGATGAGAAAATTTTGTTTAAGTGTTGGTGGAAATGAAGGGTGCAATCTCTTGGTCCTCTTTATAAAACAATTACCCTTATTATCCACTAGATCATATGTCATCAAGATTTTTGACAACCCAAAATAACATACTCAACAATTGTATGGTGCTGTCCCCTTGGGGGGAACCGATCGGTTGTAAATGGGGGGTATTTGGTTTGGGTTTAACTAGTTAGTTAGGGTTTAGTTGGTAACTAGTTAGGTGATTAATTTACTTATTAATGTGTAGTAATTTATAACAGGTGTTAGGGTATTCGGGGACCCTAACTGGCTCAGAAAAGGAAAAATAATGTCATGTCAATATTTTTATGTTCCGGGTAAAGACCGGTTGTTCGGTTGGATATTAATCCGTTACAGTGCTAACTAAGTAATTAAAGTGTCGTTAATATTATTTTTAGTGACACAATAAATTCTCGACACTTTGGAAAGTGTCTAGTTTTATTTTTCCATGTTTTTGCACTTTGCTAGATAACTAAAAAGCTGAATTTTTGTTTAAAGTGCTGAATTTTGTACTCAAAGTACGTTTTAGGCACATCCGGTCACTATAATTATCACCTAGTGACGCAGTTTAACAATCCTCACCTCCCTACACTCACTACTAGTGTAGTAAACTATTCCCGGCTCATACTGGCCTTAGAGACAGTGTCTGTCTGATGCTGGCTATGTCAGCATGTTTACTGGGTTATCCATATAGTGTGCTCACTGTGCTTTTTGTGCATCAAGGTTGTCACTGATGTTTGTGTAAAAATAATAGAGTGACAGTATAAAATGTGATGCATGAGTATGTATGTATCAGAAATCAGTAAGCAGTTTAATCACAGTTGTAAGCAAGCACAGAATTAAGTAGTAATTAAATATTAATTAATT
This sequence comes from Helianthus tuberosus, assembly GCA_030545235.1. NCBI lineage: Eukaryota > Viridiplantae > Streptophyta > Magnoliopsida > Asterales > Asteraceae > Helianthus > Helianthus tuberosus. The sequence goes on along the minus strand of CM060445.1, from coordinate 68,530,556 downwards.
TGTACGGATACCTGGTTTGGTGAGGGTTGTCACATTCTCCCCCCGTTAAAGAAATTTCGTCCTGAAATTTAAGCTCTGCTTCTAGATGCAGGGTTCTTAGGAAATAAATTGGGGTATTTCTCTTTCATACGATCCTCACGTTCCCACGTGAATTCAGGCCCATGTCTTGCATTCCAACGAACTTTGACGAGTTTGACACTGCTCCTGCGAGTTTTGTTAACTTTCCAATCCGTGACCTCAACAGGTTCTTCAGTGAAGTGGAGCGTGTCATCGATATGGACTTCGTCAGCAGGAATGATCACTGTTTCTTGTGTTGGACTCTTTCTCAAATTTGACACATGAAATGTATCGTGAACACCATTGAGTTCAGCAGGTAGGTCCAATTTGTAGGCTACAAGCCCAATCCTTTGCAGGATTCTGAAAGGGCCAATTTAACGTGGATTCAACTTCCCACGCTTTCCGAAGCATGCCACACCCTTCCAGGGTGAAACTTTCAATAAAACCATATCCCCAACTTGAAATTCCAAAGGTTTTCTCTTTGGATCTGCATAGGCTTTCTGCCTGTCGCGAGCCACTTCGATGCGTTTTCGAATCTGCGCAATCTTGTCTGTCGTCTCTTGGATGATTTCGGGACCAACAAGCTGCCTATCACCCGCATCAGCCCAGCATAGTGGTGATCGACACTTGCTTCCGTAAAGAGCTTCGAATGGCGCGGCTCCAATGCTCGTGTGGTAGCTATTGTTGTATGAAAATTCGGCCCATGGTAAATGTTTATCCCAGCTACCACCAAGATCCATTACACATGCTCTCAGCATATCCTCCAATGTCTGTATAGTTCGTTCACTTTGCCCATCAGTTTGCGGATGAAATACAGTGCTCAGATTTAACTGTGAACCAAAGGCTGCTTGGAAGGATTGCCAAATCCTTGATGTGAAACGTCCATCTCTATCAGAGATGATCGAGAGGGGCACTCCATGACGTGCAACAATCTCCCGCATGTATATTTCCGCAAGTTTACTCGTATTGTCTTTCTCTTTGATTGGCAAGAAATGTGCGGACTTTGTTAGGCGGTCAACTATCACCCAAATAGTATCATGACCCCTGGGCGTCTTTGGCAACTTAGTTATGAAGTCCATTGAAATCTGTTCCCATTTCCACTTAGGAATCTCAGGTTGTTGCAGAAGTCCTGAAGGCTTCTGGTATTCAGCTTTAACCTTGGCGCATGTTAAACACTTGCTAACATAAACAGCAACGTCGCCTTTCATCCTGGGCCACCAATAGTAATCTTTAAGATCCTAGTACATCTTATCCGCTCCTGGATGGATAGAGTACCGTGATTTGTGTGCCTCATCAAAAATAACTTTTCTCAAACCACCAAACAGAGGAACCCAAATCCTTTTCATAAAACATAACGTTCCTTCCTCGTTTGGCACTAATTGCTTCTCCATCCCACGGAGATATTCTTCTTCAAGGTTTCTTTCCTTAAGAGCTTCTTTCTGTGCGGCATGAATGCGCAGGGAAAGATCTGTCTGGATAATCATCTCCAAAGCCCTAACCCTTATGGGCTTGATCCTTTCTTTACGACTTAGGGCATCGGCGACCACATTCGCCTTCCCAGGATGGTACTTGATCTCGCATTCGTAATCGTTTAACAATTCGACCCAATGTCTTTGTCTCATATTCAGCTCTTTCTGGTCGAATATGTGCTGCAGACTTTTATGATCCGTAAAGATTGTACATTTCGTACCATATAAATAGTGTCTCCAGATTTTCAATGCAAATACCACTGCGCCTAGCTCCAAATCATGCGTGGTATAGTTCTTTTCATGAACTTTCAGTTGGCGTGAAGCGTAAGTTATAACTTTCTGGTGTTGCATCAACACGCAACCCAAGCCTTGACGCGAAGCATCGCAATATACCACAAAATCATCTGTACCCTCCGGTAGTGCTAAGATTGGCGCATTGCAGAGCTTGTCTTTTAATAGCTGAAATACTTCTTCCTGTTTGATTCCCCAATTAAACTTCTTATCTTTCTGCGTGAGGAGTGTCACTGGTTGAGCGATTTTTGAAAAATCCTCAATGAACCTTCGATAATAGCCAGCCAAGCCTAAGAATTGTCGAATCTCGGTTGGCGTCTTTGGGGTTTCCCAATTTTTGATCGCTTCAATCTTTGTTGGATCCACATGAATCCCATCTCCATTCACCACATGTCCAAGGAATTGGACTTCACGTAGCCAAAACTCGCACTTAGAGAATTTGGCATACAACTGTTCCTTTTTCAGCAACTCCAAAATAGCTCTTAAGTGCTGTTCGTGTTCAGCCTTTGTCTTTGAATAAATCAAAATATCGTCGATGAATACAATCACGAACTTATCGAGATACGGCTTGTAGACTCGGTTCATTAGGTCCATAAAAACAGCAGGCGCGTTTGTCAACCCAAACGGCATAACTAGGAACTCGTAGTGTCCATAACGAGTTCTGAAGGCTGTCTTCGGGATACTCTCCTCTTGTATCCTTAGCTGATGGTATCCAGATCGAAGATCGATCTTAGAGTAAAAGCTTGAACCTTGGAGCTGATCGAATAAGTCATCGATCCTTGGCAGGGGATACCTATTCTTGATAGTCAACTTGTTCAATTCCCGGTAGTCAATGCACATACGAAAACTACCGTCCTTCTTCTTGACAAACAGGACCGGAGCTCCCCAAGGTGAGAAGCTTGGTCTGATGAATCCTTTGTCTAGCAACTCTTGAAGTTGTGTCGACAATTCCTGCATCTCTGATGGTGCAAGTCTATAAGGTGCCCTAGCTACAGGCGCGGCGCCTGGAACTAAGTCTATACGGAACTCCACTTGCCTCTGGGGTGGCAATCCTGGCAAGTCCTCAGGGAAGACTTCAGGATACTCCCTTACGACAGGGATGTCTTCGATTTTCGGCTCAGCAACTTTCTTATCCACGATGTGTGCCAGGAAGGCAGCACATCCCTTCTATAAACACTTACGGGCTTTCAGGCAGCTGATGATTCTCAAAGGTGTATCATGTTTCTCCCCATGAACCATAATCATTTCACCATCCTCGGTTGGGATGCGTACGACCTTTTCGTGACAGACAATCTCTGCCTTGTTGCTCGACAACCAATCCATTCCTACTACCACGTTGAAGCTTCCCAACTGGACTGGTAGTAGATTCAAAGCAAACTCACGCTCTCCCAACTCGATTACACAACCTCTGACCACTTCATTAGCTTCTACTAACTTTCCATTCGCCAATTTGATTGAGTACGGGATATCTAGTTTACTAGCGGCTAAACCAAGCATATTCTTAAACTCTAACGATACGAAGCTATAATCGGCACCAGTATCAAATAAAACGGATGCAAAGCGTTGGTTTATAGGGAAGGTACCAGTAACAACATTGGGATCTTGGCGCGCTTCCCTCGCTTCGATATTGAAAACCCTTCCCCGTGCTTGGTTCAATTCTGGGCAGTTCCTCTTATAGTGCCCAATGTCACCACAGTTAAAACAACCCGGTCTTTGCCCGTTTCCACCTCCATTCCCAACTTGATAGTCGTTTTGGTTATGATTCACAGCACCAGCTTGATTCGCATTGTTGCCTTGAATGCCATTTCCTCCATTATTTCCTTGAGCACGATTTCCATTACCACCACGATTATTGTTTCTATTTCCAAAACCTCCTTGGCCTCCCCGGCCAGCGTTAGCCCAGCAGTTATCTTTCAAGTGTCCAGTTATCTTTTGATCACTGGAGCTTCTTCATCATCACTACTAACTGGTGTTTTGACCTTTTTCTTAATCACGGGAACTTCCTCATCATCACTGCTGACTGGTGTTTTTACCTTTTTCTTTTTCTTTTTAACTTTATCATCATCACTATCACTTTCAGCCATCATTTTCAAATGAGCTGCCATTCTTCTTGACCAATACTCACGATCGTCATCACTATCCTCTTCCATGTTTCGGATTTTCAAAGTTTACAAAACACAAACTTTCTTGTTTCAAAAATACTGGTCTCAAACGAGCTGTATCACCTTGTAAAATACCTGAAACAAACAAACAAACGATCAGTTTAAACAGACTGAGAACGTAAAAGTGTGTTGATGAAATCAATCGAAGACTCGTGTCGAAGATTTGTGAACTCGTTTCAAAGTTGTAGAAGTGAGATCACTGAATGAATGGGCTCTCCAAAAGGATATGGATTTAAATGAGTCGATTAAACTTGATATTGAACAAATTCTGATTGGGCCTATTAAAAACGATTCACAACATATGGGCCGACATGCTTGATTATATTGGGCCGATATAGTGTATAGTGTGCCTTTTAAAGTCTGACAAACAATATCAATAGCTTCACTTGTAAACTTAATTTTCAATTCGATAGTGACCGATGCAATATCACAAAAGCATTAGATGACTGGACCAACACTTGATGTATCTGATCACATGCAATTAGCTGGACATGCATACAAACACAAAGAACTTCTCAATGGCCGACAATTGTGATCACCACTCAAATCTCATTGGACCAAAAAATCCACTAAATCGACAATTTGAAGTATGCATGAAATTTGATTGGGCCGTTTTATCTCATTCAATGCTTTAATGGCTGATATCTTTTAAAAACTATTGAATCGATGAATGTAACAATCCGACAAAAACGTGAATTGGCTACAACAATTTACGAGAATCACATGCAAACTGTCAACCTCGATTAATGTTTCACACAAACCGATGCACTTTTCACGTGAAAAACAAATCAAGCGGAACGTCGTTTTCAAGCGAGATCAACACATATTTCAAGCGGAATGTCTTTTTCAAGCGAGATCAACACGTATTTCAAGCGGAATGTCTTTTTCAAGCGGTATTTGTAACACCTGTGCCTCCACGGCCATCACACAAATACTGTAGCAATGAAATATTGTATTTCATACTTGGTCTTTGTAAAAAATATGTGTATCATTTGCACATATCAATTCTTGTTCAATTTCAAACTCTAAATCACTTTCTGGAAGGTTATACGCGCACTGATGCGTAAATATAACCAGTTTAATGCAACAAACACTCCGGAAAAGTGAAATAGGTTTAACATACCTTAAATAACCTTTACTTAACTTAGAAATAAGTTTTGAAGGCTTTGGTATGGCAAAATCAAGTTAAATCGCTTACAGGGACTAAAGTTGACAAACTGCGAAAGTATGCCAATTTGAACTGTAACAGACATTCCGGAACATGACCATAAGTTAAACACACCTTAAATATCCTTTATATAGCTTAGAAATAGGCTTTGAGGGGTTCGGTGTGCTAAAATAAACTTTTGGGTCATTCAGGGACTAAAAGTGTCAAAAAGTGCACAAGTTTGCATTTACGTGCATAACTTACGTTCTGGATATATCCGGACACCCAAAAATTTATGTAAGCATGACTACATTATATTTTAGTGTTCGCCATAAGAAAAATCCATTCGTTACGTCATTTGGATCGTTTTTCGCGCTTATGCGCATTCCGTCGTAATTAAGCGAACATCGCGTTCGTACGACCAAACGAACCATCATCCGACATATTTTTGAACATGTTTCAAGTCCACAATGTTTAGGAATCATTTTAGGGCCTTAAAGTTGGCTTTACGGGCCTTAGAAGTGTCGGAAATGGCCTTAAACACGTGCAGGGACCTAAACTGTCATTTTTGAAAGTTGTTTCTGATCTGACATGCTCAGGCGGCCCGCATTGTGTTTGGCTAATCCTAAAGCGGGCCGCTTCCCACCTTCTGACCAGATTAAATGTTTCTAATCACAAGTTGCAGCCATTTAATCCTCCACCACATGTTTTCATTTGTCTAGTCATGTGATATGGATGGAATTTTAGTCACCATAACCTTCCAACACATGTACGGCCTTGATCGTTTCCCCTTTTCCAAGAAACGATCCTAACGGTTACCCGAAAACTATATATACCCCATACCCCCCATTGCTATTTCTTACAAGAATTCTGATTTTGAGAGCTCTAAGTTGAAACCATTGTTTCATACCTGAGTTCTTGAAGTCGGGATTAGCATTCGGGGACCCTGGGTAAGTATTCTTTCGTTCTTTTCCTTATTTTACTGCTTTTCGAGTCAGAAAGTCAAACTTTGTTTGACTTTCAGCGTTGACCAGTAATGGTCAATGCGAAGTTCGTTTGAACTTCGCAACGTGAGTGTAATCACGTTGGTCATAGTCCTTTGGGACTATGCCCACTGATTACCACGTTGTCTAGAGTCGTAGGGTAGGCGATCTGATAAATCGCCTATACCTTCGAACTCGACCCATTTGGTCGATCATTAGGATCCGACCAAATATATTAGGTGACCATAGTAGGTAGGGAATAACCTTCCGAGGTTATACCCTATGGTCACATCGTTTAAGTAGTTGTATGATAGGTAGTTTATATGCCTTAGGTAAATTACCAGAATACCCTTTTCATGTATAATTGGTAATTTAGCATATGTAACCTAAACTTTTGACACATAACTGATTATGTAACATGTTTAGGCATATAACACTTGTCATAGGGCTAGTTAGGCGGTCCAAACGCGTTTCACGCGAACGACGCGTTAAAGTAGCATAAGCTTCCTAAACGGGTCGTAATGGGTCGTAGACACTTAGGTTAAGTTTCATTTAGTATGTAGGCTTTGTTAAACCATATCATATGAGTTCCTACACTCATTTGGTTTACAAACCCTAATGCTACCCAGTCTTCCGATTTAGGTCCGGTTAATTAACATAGTTACCTATATTAGGTGCCGTTTGATTTCCGTGATCTCTAGCATTGTTTGGTTGTTACTCAAGGACTACTGAGCATTCTCAAGTGAGTACATAGACCCCTCTTTTACTGTTTTCCAAACTGTTTTGGGGTGGAACACATGTGCCTACTTGTTACTTTCATGCTTTCCTGTTTTCACATCATATACCTGCTATGTTCGTTAGTACATTATAGTACATGATTTCATTACATTTTATGCTATGTATGTATATAGCGTGCATACTTAGTACATCGTTTTACATGACATTTTATGCTATGTATGTTCATTTAGTTCATACTTAGTACATTGTTTTACATCACATCACGTCACATGCTATGTATGTTCATTTGTTGCATACTTAGTACAGATTCATTTCATCACATGCTTACATTTTGGTATGACATTTGGTTTGTTAAATGGGACAATACATTCATTAACATTAGCTACGCCGTTCGTTAGTAGGTAGTGGTACCATAGGAATTGACAACTCCCGTTCCGGACATCCCAGGGAAAGGGGACAGTAAAGGAATGACCGAATTCGATGATATTTACTCAGATAGACCTTTAATTTGTTTAAGGGTTTATCACCTCAGTCGCAAGGCTTGGATGTATGCATTGGAACAACACCGCATAAATGTTCATTATCAGTACAGCATGCATTTACACAAGACATAATATTGATTTAAACACAGTTTTACTTCAATACTTTGCTTTTGTGCATATGGTTTAGTTGAGACATTTCGCTAGCCATACATGACATTTAGACATAGACATTTTAACATGATTGACCTTGATCATGCATTTACACAAGACATAATATTGATTTAAACACAGTTTTACTTCAATACTTTGTTTTTGTGCATTTCACCTATGGTTTAGTTGATGCGTTTTCACTAGCCATACATATCATTTAGGTTACACATTACATGATTTACATTGATCATGCATTTTGACATATTATTCAATACATTTGGCAAATTCATTTATACATGGACAATTTACATTGTTGGTTTGGTTTGATTAAGTGATTAAGTAACGATACGGGTGTAATATGATACAAGCATGGTGGATACGCCGCTGGTACTTCCTATATATAAGTGTTTGTATGGTATTACATGTCGTAGCGTTATTTGAATCATTTCAGTTTGAGACATAGAACATTTTATGCAAATAACATATTTTTTCACAAGACATTGATTTACAAACAACTTAACTTATACAAACTCATTTTTACATGGCTATTCATTTAACCATGCATTATTCACTTATTTATATGTATCATCTGAACTTATGGTTTTTCAAATGATTTACAAAGACAAAGCAAATTACAAGGTTCATGACTAAACATTTTCTTAAACAGAAGTCATGAATCTTATTTTCACAAAACCTATGTATCTCACCGGCATTTTTATGCTGACGTACCATATTTTCACATGTGTTTTTCAGGAAATGAAGCATAGGATTGATCAAGTTACACTTAGGCGGACATGGGCCTTAGTGACAATAAAAGATGCAGACTAGTTAATTTTGTTGTATTTTCATGTTTGTTAGACATTGTAACACTTATATTGAATAAAACGAAACTTTAATTTCCATGGTTGTGAAACATTAATTCTGTTACAACACTCCCCGATGTTTCCGCCACGTTTTGTATGTTCCACGTGGTCGGGGTGTGACAGAAAAGATGGTATCAGAGCCAATGGTTATAGGGAATTAGGTTATTAGTAATGCTTTGACCTAGTCTATAACCTTCTTAGGACCCTAACGCGAGTTTACTTGCGTTTAGTCATAAAACAATACCGTCACCTATCCTTAGGCGACGACCACAACAAGAACATAAATTTCAAAACCGCTTTGAAAACTAATCATCTGTTCTAGGATGATTGATTACTAGGTTTTGAACCCTCAATTGTAAGGTTTGAACTCTCTGTTATATGGTTTTGAATCCCTTTGAATTTTCAAAATCTCGTCAAGGTTTTGGGTTTTAAATAATGTGAACACGTGCAAACTGGAAGGGTGAATGCCTGTATTCTGGGTTTTCTGTCTAGGCAAGCACTTCGTATACATCTCATCAGACGCGAGACCAGTTGTGCTTACCTGGGAATTCTTGGGATGAGTGTTCACTTATAGGCGAGCATGTCTTCAGTGATACATTAACAAGACCTGTTTACCTTGATTAGTCACCGTCTCATTTGTTTGCCTTAGGTAACAAACAAATGATCGCAATTTTCATGCGTTATCATTCTGTTTTGATTGTCCAAAAACCTTTCACCTGTTTCTCCCTATGCCTTTCTTTTCCTTCAAGAATGTCTCTTCATCATGATGACGCCCAGATATCCAAGCAGACTGCCAAATTTACCCAACAAATAGGCGAAGTAGTCCTGAAGGCTGTTGAATTGGCTACTGCCATGTATCGTCTCCAGGATGAAGCCACACAAGGATCACCAAGACAGGCAGGACCTAGTCAGGTGACAGCACCATCAGCCAATAAACCAATCGAGGAATCAAAGACCATGGATGAACGATCCCCTAAGAAGTCAAAAAAGCGAAAGGCTTCTCAGAACTTCGCCATGGTCGCTCACAATGGTAAAGCCGTCCCCAACCAACCAGCTCAACCCCCTGCTAGGTGTATATGGCTTTTCCTATGATGCCTACATCAAGGAACTATGTACCTTACAAACTACTCTTGTGATTTCTCTCTTTCAAATGATCGCTCATGTTTCCCTCGAACATTCTAAGTACTCGTTTCATTCTAAGAAACGAAGTACATGAAATATAGTGAAACTATGAGTAATCATGCTTCTGCACATCTGTGCCTTTGAATCCTTGGTTAAATAACTAAGGGTATTTTCAAATCTCATACCCATTACGTTTTGATTTTTCAACATACACGGTACAAGTATTTCAAAACAATCTTCATGATTTCAAAACATTTCATATAGTTTGAAAACATTTTTTTTCTAGATGCATTGTCTATGTTATTTCAAAAACATTGGCCATGTTATCAAAACCAACCTTTCTAATTTCAAAATATTTCATATAGTCTGAAGACAATATTAACACAATACATTTTCTGATCAAGTGCATGATTTCGAAAAGCATCATATAATTTTTTTCAAAAACCTTATACATAATTTCAAAATTCATCTCGCATGATTTTAAAACATTTTTATAAATATACTTACCTAGTACACCTACTTTATGATTTCAAAATATTATATATAAGGTTTCAAAAACATTTTTTTTTTCCCATGCATAGTTTTCCAAAAATATCTTCCTCGTACATTTACTTAACCTTCAAATTCTGCTTCATATGTCGCCTTGACATATCTAGCATCTCAACTTCATAAGCGTTTTTACATCATGTTTTGATCTAAGCACGTCCAGTGCAAGGTTTCAAAACATCTTCAACTTCTAAAATCCATATGGGATCTTTTTTATCTTCACATTTAGATCCTTGTGGATGATCATCATTCAATTCAGAGTCCTTAATTGGATTCCTTATGTACCTTAATTCGAATATTTCGGTTCTTTATAATCGAAATCGAATTTTCTCTTCAATAATCTTTCTATCTTTATAGTTAGATTCTTGATAACGTTTAAAGTACCAAATGAAATCCGTTGAATGGATTCCTAGTGTGCTTTAAATGCATGTACGCAAGTAACAAGACAAATTAACAAACAATTTTTGTGGTTATATGACTATGTGTTTATGCATCTTGAGTTTTCATTTAAGTATTTTTGTGTTTTTATACTCTGGATAATTCGTTATCCAAATCCTCGCAGGATCTTTCATATCTTCATATGAGAGATTCGTAGCAGGATATTCAAAGGTACTACCTTAAATCCTTAATGAGCTTCTATGTAATAGTTAAGACCCTTGGATTTATATAGTACCACTCCAGACCCTTTTTAGTGGTCTAGTCTAAAGGATTGATTCACAATTTGGTTAAAGAATGACATCTAGTGATGTAGCTGGACAGACTCCTTGATAGTCTATTTAGATCATTTATTGATCTAGTCTACGGGACTCTATGGCGGTCTAGTCACACTCATCACAGGATTGTTCATTTGGTTTTACCCTACGCATTATAAAATAGACTGTGTGAACTGTGCAAGGAATTGTCTAATTATGGAGGCCTACATAATTATGAAATTTAGTGCATAGAAACCCAGTAAGGTTTATTATGTGTAGGAACCGATAGTGACAACAATAACAAAATGAGAACGATGTAATGGAGGTACGGTGGACGCACCAATGACGCTTCATATACTAGTATATAAGTGTCCCTCTTACATTGCAAACATAATGTTATTAAGGTTACTAGAAGTTCAAGAACCCTAACCAATGTTGTTCGATCTTTTCAACTTCATACTTTCAAGCTCTCACAAGTTTCCTCTAAATAAATTTCGGGACGAAATTTCCTAAAGTAGGGGAGACTGTAACACCTGTGCCTCCACGGCCATCACACAAATACTGTAGCAATGAAATATTGTATTTCATACTTGGTCTTTGTAAAAAATATGTGTATCATTTGCACATATCAATTCTTGTTCAATTTCAAACTCTAAATCACTTTCTGGAAGGTTATACGCGCACTGATGCGTAAATATAACCAGTTTAATGCAACAAACACTCCGTAAAAGTGAAATAGGTTTAACATACCTTAAATAACCTTTACTTAACTTAGAAATAAGTTTTGAAGGCTTTGGTATGGCAAAATCAAGTTAAATCGCTTACAGGGACTAAAGTTGACAAACTGCGAAAGTATGCCAATTTGAACTGTAACAGACATTCCGGAACATGACCATAAGTTAAACACACCTTAAATATCCTTTATATAGCTTAGAAATAGGCTTTGAGGGGTTCGGTGTGCTAAAATAAACTTTTGGGTCATTCAGGGACTAAAAGTGTCAAAAAGTGCACAAGTTTGCATTTACGTGCATAACTTACGTTCTGGATATATCCGGACACCCAAAAATTTATGTAAGCATGACTACATTATATTTTAGTGTTCTCCATAAGAAAAATCCATTCGTTACGTCATTTGGATCGTTTTTCGCGCTTATGCGCATTCCGTCGTAATTAAGCGAACATCGCGTTCGTACGACCAAACGAACCATCATCCGACATATTTTTGAACATGTTTCAAGTCCACAATGTTTAGGAATCATTTTAGGGCCTTAAAGTTGGCTTTACGGGCCTTAGAAGTGTCGGAAATGGCCTTAAACACGTGCAAGGACCTAAACTGTCATTTTTGAAAGTTGTTTCTGATCTGACATGCTCAGGCGGCCCGCATTGTGTTTGGCTAATCCTAAAGCGGGCCGCTTCCCACCTTCTGACCAGATTAAATGTTTCTAATCACAAGTTGCAGCCATTTAATCCTCCACCACATGTTTTCATTTGTCTAGTCATGTGATATGGATGGAATTTTAGTCACCATAACCTTCCAACACATGTACGGCCTTGATCGTTTCCCCTTTTCCAAGAAACGATCCTAACGGTTACCCGAAAACTATATATACCCCATACCCCCCATTGCTATTTCTTACAAGAATTCTGATTTTGAGAGCTCTAAGTTGAAACCATTGTTTCATACCTGAGTTCTTGAAGTCGGGATTAGCATTCGGGGACCCTGGGTAAGTATTCTTTCGTTCTTTTCCTTATTTTACTGCTTTTCGAGTCAGAAAGTCAAACTTTGTTTGACTTTCAGCGTTGACCAGTAATGGTCAATGCGAAGTTCGTTTGAACTTCGCAACGTGAGTGTAATCACGTTGGTCATAGTCCTTTGGGACTATGCCCACTGATTACCACGTTGTCTAGAGTCGTAGGGTAGGCGATCTGATAAATCGCCTATACCTTCGAACTCGACCCATTTGGTCGATCATTAGGATCCGACCAAATATATTAGGTGACCATAGTAGGTAGGGAATAACCTTCCGAGGTTATACCCTATGGTCACATCGTTTAAGTAGTTGTATGATAGGTAGTTTATATGCCTTAGGTAAATTACCAGAATACCCTTTTCATGTATAATTGGTAATTTAGCATATGTAACCTAAACTTTTGACACATAACTGATTATGTAACATGTTTAGGCATATAACACTTGTCATAGGGCTAGTTAGGCGGTCCAAACGCGTTTCACGCGAACGACGCGTTAAAGTAGCATAAGCTTCCTAAACGGGTCGTAATGGGTCGTAGACACTTAGGTTAAGTTTCATTTAGTATGTAGGCTTTGTTAAACCATATCATATGAGTTCCTACACTCATTTGGTTTACAAACCCTAATGCTACCCAGTCTTCCGATTTAGGTCCGGTTAATTAACATAGTTACCTATATTAGGTGCCGTTTGATTTCCGTGATCTCTAGCATTGTTTGGTTGTTACTCAAGGACTACTGAGCATTCTCAAGTGAGTACATAGACCCCTCTTTTACTGTTTTCCAAACTGTTTTGGGGTGGAACACATGTGCCTACTTGTTACTTTCATGCTTTCCTGTTTTCACATCATATACCTGCTATGTTCGTTAGTACATTATAGTACATGATTTCATTACATTTTATGCTATGTATGTATATAGCGTGCATACTTAGTACATCGTTTTACATGACATTTTATGCTATGTATGTTCATTTAGTTCATACTTAGTACATTGTTTTACATCACATCACGTCACATGCTATGTATGTTCATTTGTTGCATACTTAGTACAGATTCATTTCATCACATGCTTACATTTTGGTATGACATTTGGTTTGTTAAATGGGACAATACATTCATTAACATTAGCTACGCCGTTCGTTAGTAGGTAGTGGTACCATAGGAATTGACAACTCCCGTTCCGGACATCCCAGGGAAAGGGGACAGTAAAGGAATGACCGAATTCGATGATATTTACTCAGATAGACCTTTAATTTGTTTAAGGGTTTATCACCTCAGTCGCAAGGCTTGGATGTATGCATTGGAACAACACCGCATAAATGTTCATTATCAGTACAGCATGCATTTACACAAGACATAATATTGATTTAAACACAGTTTTACTTCAATACTTTGCTTTTGTGCATATGGTTTAGTTGAGACATTTCGCTAGCCATACATGACATTTAGACATAGACATTTTAACATGATTGACCTTGATCATGCATTTACACAAGACATAATATTGATTTAAACACAGTTTTACTTCAATACTTTGTTTTTGTGCATTTCACCTATGGTTTAGTTGATGCGTTTTCACTAGCCATACATATCATTTAGGTTACACATTACATGATTTACATTGATCATGCATTTTGACATATTATTCAATACATTTGGCAAATTCATTTATACATGGACAATTTACATTGTTGGTTTGGTTTGATTAAGTGATTAAGTAACGATACGGGTGTAATATGATACAAGCATGGTGGATACGCCGCTGGTACTTCCTATATATAAGTGTTTGTATGGTATTACATGTCGTAGCGTTATTTGAATCATTTCAGTTTGAGACATAGAACATTTTATGCAAATAACATATTTTTCACAAGACATTGATTTACAAACAACTTAACTTATACAAACTCATTTTTACATGGCTATTCATTTAACCATGCATTATTCACTTATTTATATGTATCATCTGAACTTATGGTTTTTCAAATGATTTACAAAGACAAAGCAAATTACAAGGTTCATGACTAAACATTTTCTTAAACAGAAGTCATGAATCTTATTTTCACAAAACCTATGTATCTCACCGGCATTTTTATGCTGACGTACCATATTTTCACATGTGTTTTTCAGGAAATGAAGCATAGGATTGATCAAGTTACACTTAGGCGGACATGGGCCTTAGTGACAATAAAAGATGCAGACTAGTTAATTTTGTTGTATTTTCATGTTTGTTAGACATTGTAACACTTATATTGAATAAAACGAAACTTTAATTTCCATGGTTGTGAAACATTAATTCTGTTACAACACTCCCCGATGTTTCCGCCACGTTTTGTATGTTCCACGTGGTCGGGGTGTGACAGTATTATACTCTGATCCCGCTTGAAATGTCAATGACGTCAGCAAATGTCGAACAAATTTCAAGCGAACTCATGATTTTAACCGGTTTTAAGTTGATTCAAGTACTGAAACTTTCCAGGATTTGTTAAACTATGATTGCGCATAATATGTGAGAATTTGAGCCAATTTTATCCTTGAAAAATTTTTAATTTTGAAAAAGAAGGTGTAGAAATCAAAAAAAGTGATGAAAACAGGCTGTTTTGGCAAGATCTCTTCCTCCTGAGCTCTGATACCACTTGTGGGATCGTTTTGAGACCCAAACGAGTCGTTCAGAAGAAATATTAGACTATACGAAAGGCGGAAACAGACGTATAGTCTTGAAACAGCTAGAATATCACTTTAATCTTCTTGTATATTGATTTAACAGCGATTACAGTCACAAGAAATACCGGCAGCACTTCGGTACAAGTTCCTATACTCTCCTCTAGTCCGCTTCAAATGAAAGGACATGAAACATATATATAGGAGATGCTAGACCGCTTGAACCTACACATACATGTTCAAGCGGACACACAAGTACAAGCGGTCCATTTCAAGCGAACCTACCTAATTTGTCTTCAAGCGAACTCAACATAATTACTATTTCAAGCGAATCCTCAAATCTGATATGTATGTATGTTGTGTAATGATGTAGACTTGTGATGTCATATATGTGATGTCATCATGGAGAATGATGACATCATTCTTGACCAGGTCCGCAACGAAACTGAGACTTGACATAAGACGAAGACGACAGATGTATGCACCAACATAGTGTCTCCAGATCTTAAGAGCGAACACAACTGCACCCAACTCAAGATCATGGTTGGTGTAGTTCTTCTCATGCACCTTCAATTGTCTTGATGCGTAGGCTATGACTTTGTTCCTTTGCATCAGAACACAGCCAAGACCCAATTTAGATGCATCGCAATAAACGACGAAATCATCATTGCCCTCAGGCAAAGTCAGAATAGGCGCGTCACAAAGCTTCTGCTTTAAGGTCTGAAACGCTTCCTCTTGCTTAAATCCCCATTCAAAGGATTTGTTTTTCTGAGTTAGAGCAGTTAAAGGAACTGCAATCTTTGAGAAATTCTCTATGAAGCGGCGGTAATAACCCACGAGACCAAGAAAAGAACGAACCTCAGTAGGAGTAGTAGGTGTATCCCAATCCTTAATCGCACTGATCTTAGAGGGATCTACATGAATACCTTGTTCGTTGACAATATGCCCCAAAAATTGAACTTCCTTAAGCCAAAATTCACACTTGGAGAACTTGGCGAAAAGTTGCTCTTTCTTTAGGAGTTCCAGAGTAAGACGAAGATGTTGCTCATGATCAGCTTGCGTCTTAGAGTATATCAAGATGTCATCAATAAAAATGATGACGAACTTATCTAAATAAGGCTTACAAACCCTATTCATCAAGTCCATGAAAACAGCAGGAGCATTAGTCAAACCGAACGGCATGACTGTGAACTCATAATGCCCATAACGAGTGCGGAAGGCAGTCTTGGGAATATCTTCTTCAGGCACACGAAGTTGATAATACCCAGAATGAAGATCAATTTTCGAAAAATAAGAAGCACCCTGTAACTGGTCAAAGAGATCATCGATGCGAGGTAGGGGATATCGATTCTTGATGGTAAGCTTGTCCAGCTCACGATAATCGATGCACATCCTGAAGGATCCATCCTTCTTCTTGACAAAGAGAACTAGAGCACCCCAAGGTGAAAAACTAGGACGAATAAAACCTTTGTCAGATAGCTCCTGAAGCTGCTTAGACAACTCCTGCATCTCAGATGGTGCAAGACGATATGGAGCTCTGGCAATGGGATTTGCACCAGGTACGAGATCAATACGGAACTCGACTTGGCGTGCTGGGGGTAGACCAGGTAACTCTTAAGGAAACAACTCCGAAAAATCCCGAACAACATGAATATCTTGAATAGACTTACCTTTGCCTTTATCTGCTGTAACATGTGCCAAGAAGGCCACATAATTATTTCGCAGATACTTCTGAGCTTGAGTACAAGACATGAGCTTGAGACTACTAGCAGTTTCTCGCCACGAACCTGTAAGATCTCACCTGACGAAAGCGGCACCCGAACAATCTTCTCAAAACAAACTACCTCCGCATGATGCTTGGCTAACCAATCCATACCCACAATAATGTCAAAGCTTCCAAGTTGCATGGGTGTGAGGTCAATAGGAAAAAGATGGTCGTTAAGGTTCAATTGGCAATTGCGAAGAACAGAATCAAGAACAACGGGATTACCACTCGCAACTTCTACTGTCAAAGGCTTACCTAGTTTCGTTCTAGACACGCGAAGCAATGGCTCAAAAGATAATGACACAAAACTCTTATCGGCACCAGAATAAAAAAGAACAGATGCGAGTTGATTATTAACAAAGAACGTACCGTTAACCACTTCATTGTCTGCTTGCGCCTCTTGTGCATTCATGTTGAAGACTCGACCTCGAGCCTGAGCCTGAGCTGGATTCGCATTCACCAATCTTAGACATTGATTACGGTAGTGGGTCAGATCCCCACAGTTATAACAAGAACCTGGTGGGTAGTGAGGTCGTGCAGCTTGACCTTGTTGTTGAGCAAGAGGCTGAGCAACTTGTTGAGCCGGGTTCTGAGCTGCCCGATTCGGATTAGCAAGAATGCGGCATGTAGCAGCAAGATGACTAGGTCTTCCACAGTTGGTACATTGACGACACTGGAGGTGTGGCTGATGATGACCATTACACCTGTTGCACATAGGTGCATTACCTAGATAAGGTTTCTTGGCAAGTGGTTACACAGGCTGATTTGGTGCAGCTTGAGCCTGTGCAGTAACGGCGTAGTTTTGGGAAACCTTTCGCTTCCTAGAACCCTTCGAGGAACCAGAATCCTTACCCTTCTTGTTTTTACCTTTCTTGCTATCCTCTTTGTCAGACGCCTGCTTCTTACCTTTCTCGCCCTATCTGTGCAACTTACCCTTCTGAATCTGTGACTCAGTCAATGTCGCTGCTAACTCGATCGCCTGACGGACTGTGGTAGGGTTACTACCAGTAACTATGTCTTGCACTGAGTCAGGTAGACCATCGATGTACCTTTCGATAGCCTTATTGAGTGGGGTAACCATTGTTGGGCATAACAAACTCAGCTCCTCATATCTATCAGTATATGCCCGGTGCTCGCCACTATCCTGCTTCAAGTCATCAAACTCTCTTTCCAAAGCTCGCAGTTCATGACGAGGGCAAAACTCCCTCATCATAAGAGTTCTAAGTTCAGCCCATGTTTGTGCTAGAGCAACTTCTGCACCACGGTCTCTCATAACACCGTTCCACCATGTAAGTGCCCTTTTCTGAAACACGCTTGAAGCAAACTCGACTTTGCGATTATCAGGACACTGAACGTGACGGAAAGTATTCTCAATGCTCTCGAACCATTTAAGAAGCCCAGTTCCTCCCTCAGAACCACTAAACTTGAGCGGTTTAGCCGAGTTAAAACTCTTGAAGTTATAAGGAGCATTGTTGTTGTTGTTGGCTTGGTTCAATTAAGCAATAAGGTTTGGGAATGCAGTAGCCATTTGCTGCGCGGTGATTTCTGCCAGTTCAGCATTTGGTAGCGGATTTTCACGTCGAGGAGGCATTCTAAAAAAGGAAACATGAAAGGAACGAGTGAGATGATTAGATGAAAAGAATGAGATGAAACAAAAACCGACAAAAGCAAAGATGGTGGTCATTTGTCCGCATCACAAAGCAAAGCAAACAAACGACACACAGTGACTAATCAAAGTAAATGGGTTAAAAATAATGCATCACGAAGACATGCTCGCCTATAAGTGAACACTCACCCCAAGAGTTCCCAGGTAAGAGTGTCTGGTCCGATTATGTGGATTTGTACGAACACTCTAGCCTTAGACAGAAAACCCAGGGTACAGGCATTCACTCTTCCAGTTTGCACGTGTTCACACTATTTAGAACCCAGATCTTTGACGAGATTTTGAAAACTTGGAAGGTTTAAGAGATTGATGATTCATTTTGGCTTTGTGCCTTCCATTATGTTGTGTTTTTGGTAATCACCTAAGGATAGGTGAAGTGCATGTTTTAAAAATCTAAACACAAGACAACTTGTGTTGGGATCCTAGAAAGGTTATAGTCTAGGTCAAAGTATTACTAATAACCTAATTCACTATAACCATTTGCTCTGATACCAACTCTTCTGTCACACCCCGACCACGTAAAACATCAAATCGTGGCGGAAACGTCGGGGAGTGTTGTAACAGAATTATTATTCCACAACCATGGTAATTAAAAGTTATGTTTAATTCATCAAACAAAGAGTTACATTGTCTTAAAATAACTGAAACAAAGAGTTCATCACATAATTAAACTAGTTCCATCTTTATTTTAAGTCTCTAAGGCACAGGTCCGCCCTAGTGTGTCACGAACATCCTAAGCAACAGCTCCTGAAAACACATGTGAAAATAGGTACGTCAGCATAAAAATGCCTGTGAGATACATAGGTTTTATGAAAATAGGATTCATGACTTGAGTTTAAAGAAATGTTTAATAAAAGTTAGTCATGAACCTTGTAAATTGTTTTGTTAACCAAAGTCTTGTGAAAAATATATTGTTTGTGTAAAATGTATAAGTCCAAATTGAATGATCTAAATAACGCTACGACATGTAGTACAATACAAGCACTTATATATAGGAAGTACCAGCAGCGTATCCACCATGCTTGTATCATACTACACACATCTCGTTACTTAAGTCATTTAAACAAACCACCAGTGTATAAAGTTCATGTTTAAACCAATTGTCAACAAGTCCTTGTATAAACCATGTCAAATGTTAAAAGTCCAAATGTAGTCAAGTAATGTGTAACAAATGTTATGTATGGTAAGTAAAGTGGAGTCACATAAACCAAATGTAAAAATGTACAAAACAAGGTATTTTGAATATATCAAAAAGTTATGTTTTGTAAAGTAAATGCATGTTTTACTGATACAAACACTTATGTGGTAAGTTAACGCATACATTCAAGCCTTGAGACAGACGGATAACCCTAAGTCAAGGTTATCAAAAGAAATGTTTTCGGATTCAGTCATTCCTTACACCCAAACAAACCTAGGATGTCAGGGACGGGATTTGTCAAGTTCTATGGTACCATTACTTACTACCGAGCGGCGTAGCTAATGTTAATGAACGTATTTAAGTCCCGTTTGTACAAACCAAATGTTATACCAAATGTAAACATGTTATATGAAATCAATGTACTAAGTATGCTAAGTTAACATACAAAGCGGAAAAGTCATGTAAATCAATGTGCTAGCATGTCAAGTAAACATACATAGCAAAAGAAGATGAAATTATGTATTAATAGTGTACTAATGAACATAACAAGTATATATTATGAAAACATGGAAAGCACGAAAATAACAAGTAGGCACATGTGTTTCACCCCAAAATGTTTGAAAAACGGTAAAAGAGGGGTCTATGTACTCACCTTTGGGTGCGTTTTTATATGTTAACACAATCCCACAATTTGTTTATTCGTCCTAAATTAAATAAGAATTATTAAATAATCAAAACTCACAAAAATACATGAGTTTCTCCGATACTTGGAATTTTCACATAACTTTGAGATTTCTCGAAAAGTTATTATTTTTGATTATTTTGGTGTATTTGTATATATGTACTCGAGCGTAACACACATAATCTTGTCAACACTAACATATGATCATACACATATTGAAAAACACATAGCACATTGAAATACATAAAATAACCCATGAACAACCCATTCTAGTGTATGTCGAAAAACACTTATTTTAGCGATTCGGTGACATTTTTGGGCGTCGGAAGTCACGTATGACTAACCAAACACCAAGTAAACTTAATATAAGTTAAAATACTTATTTTTATACCAAATATATCAGTTTGGTTACTGATCTAAAACAGTTTTGTAAAAGTCCTCCGAAAAGGCGATTTTAACCGTTTTACCGCATAGTTTTGCATCAAACGTTACCCGAACCATCCGAAATCGAAACGACTTGAAATTTTGACACAACCCATGTTATTTACTGAACAAAATAATGGTTATACTCATGATAGTACAGGTCTTAAATAAAGCACATAAATCATGCAAATTTCACATAATTTACCACTTTTTAAGCTAAAACAGTTTTGTCATATAGCCATTTTTCATCATCTCTTGAGCTTTAAATCAACATATTTTCATATGTACAAGTGCCTAAAGCATACTTATCATAACATCATCATTTTATGTTAATCTAAATGCATCAAATATGTGATATATTCAGATGTATTTGCTGATGTAATTTATATTTAACATATCATACATAAATCACCAAATACTTGCATTTTTACCACCATTCTAGAACATGTAACAACATAAACAAGTACTTAACAAGATAACAAACTTCAAAACTCATATACACACATACATATGTACGGTTATACATACATATATATACATCACCATTTTTACTTGTATCATGACCCATTTCATTTTAGATTTCAAGTTTAGTGAAAATCCCAAGATTCAAGAGAAACTTCAATCATCAAGAACAACCAAGAATCAAAAGTATGATTTAAACATAATGTTATACCTTCAAGATTTAAGTAGGTTGTAGGATGAGATTTTGATGATAGGAAGCTTGTAATCACTTGACAACACCTTGGGAACACCTTTAGATCCTCACACTAACTTGAAGTTTACTAGAAATGGTGTTGAACTTTGAAGAACAAAGCTTGAAGGTTTGAAGAAGATGAAGATGGAGGAGAGAGAGAGAGATGGGGATGGTTTGGGAGGGAGAGAGAGTGAAGGAGTTGGAGTGTGGTGTTGAGTGAAATGACCTTGAAAGATTAAGTGAAGATATAGAAAGATTTATAGAAGATATGAAGGTGTCATGCACATACAAGTGTCCTCAAAAGATCAAAAGAAATATATGAAAGATCTAGCCAATATTTGTGGGGCCACACTATAAAAATAACCGTATATGTATATGGTGTCACACCCTGGCTTTGCGGAAGCGTGGTTAACTTTGGTGTGACTTCTTAATACCATAGCTTAATCATAACAAAGCTATATGAATTTAAAAACCATGCAAGTCATCAATTAAGTTTGAAAACAACATACAATACCATTGTTTTTAACATGCAACCATAACCTTGTTCAACAACCTTACAAATTAAAACATAACATAAACGTGGTTTAAGGACTGTGTCTTGTCCAGGAAAGAGACACATCCCCTAAACCCTGATGACTTCATGACAAGTGCAGCGGAAAACGTTCCATACCGTGCCAGATCTCGTTAATTTCCTGAAATACATGTGAGTTGAAAAATCAACAATAGTGTTGAGCGAGTTCATGTGTAAGTGAGTAAGTAAAACACTTGTGAGTATAAAAATAGTTGTGGTATGTAGCAGTTGTAAGAGGACTTGTGATCACCAATGGTTTGCAAGGCCACTGACATATGTGAAGTGCAAATAGGGAGACTCAAACCTAGCAGATTTCGCCACGGCAAAGTATGTGGACAAAGTCACCCCACGGTCCGTTTCTAGTTTGGCCGGGGGCTGGGCTCGCTACACCCAGATAGATCTACCGCTCCTGTCCCTCGGTCCCTCCATGAGGACTAATGGCCCCATGTTGTTCCTATCCACTCACATGATCGTATAACACCTCCTTACGTTAAACATACCGTTGTAAAGTACTCGTAAATCATAGTAACATGTATTTCACCCCCGCAGTTAAGTAAACTGAAAACAGTTAGAGAAAAGGGGGACATGAACTCACAGTGAATGCGCGTCTCTACCAAGTGTCTCCAATACAGTAAGCTGTGCAACGACCTACAAGTGCTAATTCTATTAGACGGACGGCCGTGCCTTAGCTTTATAGTTTATGTCTTTGGGAAATAGTTAGACAACTATTTCGTGTTTATGTTCCGTATACACTTGGTAGTTATTCTTCCTCCCAAGGATGGGGGATACAATACATGTGCGTAAGTTACGTTCTATCAATCTTGTGGTAATGTAATTACCGGTGTAACTTATATGTTAATGTGGAAGCGTTCGTAAAGTTTTGGAATCCTTAACGCTTGCAAATATTATTTTTACTCTAAAATAATATTTATGTATTTCACAAAATAATCATAAACAGTGTTGTGACAAATATATTTATCACGTTAATCCTTGTGAAAATCCCACCTCCGGATATGTAGTAAAATATAGTGCTGGCGAAATTTATGTTTCGAAAATATGTCCAAAAATAGTTCTAACACTTGTTGTGTAAAAAGTCTAAGTGTTAGGTTTTTAGAAAATTTCGCCAGAGTTTCCTCTGTAACTGGAGGTGGCCACGCTTTCAAGCGTATCATTTTCTTTTAACAAATCAATTCAACAATCTTCTTTATTCAATCAAACAATTTCCGACACATCAAACTAGTCGACAGGTATGTAAATCGCATAGTCGCATGAACTTGCAGTTTTTCCGAATCTATAGTGTAAACACCCTTTATATATATGTAGATCTTTATATAAAGTAACTTTGATCTCATAAAAACCTTGTGACTAGCGAAATCCGTCTTTACAACTTCTAGTCATTTTTCCAAAAATAGTTATTTGTCGGATCTCTTCATTTCACAAGTGTCTACACACTTGTGGTTTATAAAATCATATTTATTAGTGTAAGATCCATCTTTAGAAAAAAACATGATTTCTTTAAAGTGTGGTCTTTCAAAAATACCACTTGCGGATACGTAGATCCGCTAGTTTTAAACACCATTTTACCGGTTAAATCACTTTTACACAAGTAAAATATTTTCTCACAAGTTCATGCTCTAAATGTGGTAGTGTTTCACCTTTAACCCTTGTATCTTTCAAAAACAAGTTTATGTGATGATACATGATTTTTACAAAGTCGGGTTAAACGAAGATTCGAGCTACCACATCATAGATCGGGTCTCAATAATCACATATTTCAAGTCCTACGACTTTTACACAAGTTATATGTCTTTATCCACCATTTTTATGATTTTACTAGACTTTAAAGTTCCAAAACGCATGTTTACGATATTTAACCGACGAAAGTCCTTTTACCCACTTTAGATAAGTGTAAAAACAAGTTTTAAGCAATATACCTCTAGCTCAAGGCTAGGGAAGAATTGTGACGAAAACGAGGTGGATAAAAGCTAACGGTGGAGGTCCTTCGCGTTCCGCTTGCGCCAAAACTCCTAATACGCGACTTGTGAGGCTTGAATGATGTTGGAATGCAAAGATCAACACTTGAAAGTATGAAGGTGGGTGGGTTGAGGTTCGGCCGAGAATTAGTGGGAGGGAGAGAGTGAAAGTTGTGGTGAGTTGTAGTGGTGATTAGTGGTGGTAAATCTCTAGTATTTATAACCAAATCAAGTGCCATTACCCAATTAGTAATATGTCCTCTAGATACTAAGCCAACTTATTGAAATAATGGGTCTTGTACTCTTGTGTCCCCTAAGGTTTTGGGGCCGGTTAGGGACTTGGGGGGGGGGGGGGTTGGTTCGATTGTAAGTAGTAATTAGGGAGGTTAGTTATGTTAAGAAAGGTTAACTAAGTATTTAACTTAGTTAGTTGTATATAGCGCGTTATGACGGGTGTTAGGGTAATCAGGGACCCTAACTAGCTTAGAAAAATATAAATAGTGAAAATATTAATATTTTTATGTCCCGGGTATAGTCCGGTTGGATAGTAATCCGTTAAAGTCTTTTGTAACGCTATAAAGTGTCGTTATTACATTTTTAGTGACACAATTAGTTTCCAACACTTTAGAAAGTGTCTAGTGTTATTTTCTTATTTTCTGGCACTTTACTAGTCAGCTAGAAGCTGGATTTATTTTTAAAGTGCTGTGTTTGGTACTTAAAGTACGTTCTTGGCACATCCGAATCAGTGTATCTTATCCCTAGAGACGCGGTAACACAACCCTTATATCCTACACTCACTACCAGTGTAGCCAAAATATATGAGGCTCTTAACAGGCCTTAGAGGCAGTGTCTGCCTGATGCTGGTCATATCAGCATGTTTGCCGTGTATCCGTTTAGTGCTACTGTGCTTTTTGTGCATCAAGTTTGTCACTGAGGTGCCGTATGTAAATAATGTAGTGACAGCAAATAAAGTATGATGCAAGTAAGTGCATGTATCAGTATGCAGGTAGCAGTTTATCAGCTAGTTTCAATTAAGCACAGTAATTAAGCAGTAATTAATCATTAATTAAGTTGTACGGATACCTGGTTTAGTGCGGGTTGTCACATTCTCCCCCCGTTAAATAAATTTCGTCCCGAAATTTAAGTTCTGCTTGTAGATGCAGAGTTCTTAGGAAATAAGTGGGGGTATTTTTCTTTCATCCGGTCCTCACATTCCCATGTGAATTCAGGACCATGTCTGGCATTCCAACGAACCTTGACGAGTTTGACACTGCTCCGGCGGGTCTTGTTAACTTTCCAATCCGTGACCTCAACAGGTTCTTCAACAAAGTGGAGCGTGTCGTCAATATGTATCTCGTCGATAGGAATGGCAACGTCAATTTGAGTTGAACTTTTCTTTAGATTGGATACATGAAATGTATCGTGAACACCATTTAGTTCAGCAGGTAGGTCCAACTTGTATGCTACTGTCCCAATTCTTTCCAGAATTCTGAAAGGACCAATGTAGCGCGGATTTAACTTTCCACGCTTTCCAAAGCGTGCCACCCCCCTCCAGGGTGAAACTTTCAACAACACCATTTCTCCGACTTGGAAGTCCACATGCTTCCGGTTTGGATCCGCGTAGGCCTTTTGTCTGTGGCGAGCGGCTTCGATGCGTTTAAGAATTTGCGCGATTTTGTCTGTCGTCTCTTGGATGATCTCGGGACCAGCAAGCTGCCTATCACTCGCGTCAGACCAACATAGTGGTGATCGGCACTTGCGTCCGTATAGGGCCTCAAATGGCGCGACACCAATACTGGTGTGGTAGCTGTTGTTGTACGAAAATTCGACCAAAGGTAAGTGTTTATCCCAGCTACCGCCTAAATCCATAACACATGCCCTCAGCATGTCTTCCAAGGTTTGTATCGTTCGCTCGCTCTGGCCGTTAGTTTGCGGATGGAATGCAGTGCTCAGATTCAATTGTGAGCCAAAAGATTCTTGGAAAGATTGCCATATTCTTGACACAAATCTTCCGTCTCTATCAGAGATGATCGAGAGTGGTACTCCATGGCGTGCTACGATCTCTCTCATGTAAAGTTCCGCAAGTTTACTAGTACTGTCTTTCTCCTTGATTGGCAGAAAGTGTGCGGATTTTGTTAGGTGGTCAACAATCACCCAAATCATATCATGGCCTCTTGGCGTTCTTGGTAATTTTGTAACAAAATCCATTGAGATTTGTTCCCATTTCCACTTGGGAATCTCAGGTTGTTGCAGAAGTCCCGAAGGCTTCTGGTATTCCGCCTTGACCTTAGCGCACGTTAAACATTTGCTCACGTAAACAGCAACGTCGCCTTTCATCCTAGGCCACCAATAGTAATCTTTGAGATCCTGGTACATCTTATCCGATCCAGGGTGGATAGAGTACCGTGACTTGTGCGCTTCGTCGAAAATAACTTCCCTTAATCCACCAAACAGAGGAACCCAAATCCTTTTCGCAAAACATAACGTCCCTTCCTCGTTTGGTACCAAAAGCTTCTCCATTCCACGGAGATATTCTTCCTCAAGGTTTCCCTCCTTGAGAGCTTCTTTTTGTGCAGCACGAATGCGCAAGGAGAGATCGGTTCGTATGATCATTTCCAAAGCCCTAACCCTTATGGGCTTGATTCTTTCTTTACGACTTAGGGCATCGGCGACTACATTCGCCTTCCCTGGGTGATACTTTATCTCGCAGTCGTAGTCGTTCAATAATTCAACCCATCGTCTTTGCCTCATATTCAACTCCTTCTGGTTGAATATATGCTGTAAGCTTTTGTGATCTGTGAAGATTGTGCATTTCGTACCGTACAGGTAGTGTCTCCAGAT
Source organism: Helianthus tuberosus (assembly GCA_030545235.1). Taxonomy (NCBI): domain Eukaryota; kingdom Viridiplantae; phylum Streptophyta; class Magnoliopsida; order Asterales; family Asteraceae; genus Helianthus; species Helianthus tuberosus. The sequence goes on along the minus strand of CM060445.1, from coordinate 68,503,694 downwards.
CTTCAAAGCGAAAACCACTGCGCCAAGCTCTAAATCGTGTGTGGTATAATTCTTTTCATGCACTTTCAGTTGGCGTGATGCGTAAGCAATGACCTTTTGGCGTTGCATCAACACACAACCCAATCCCTGACGCGATGCGTCGCAGTATACCACAAAGTCATCAGTACCTTCTGGTAGAGCTAAGATTGGCGCGTTGCAGAGCTTATCTTTCAATATCTGAAATGCTTCATCCTGTTTGATTCCCCAATCAAACGTCTTATCCTTCTGTGTCAGGAGCGTCAATGGCTGAGCGATTTTCGAGAAATCCTCGATGAATCTTCTATAGTAGCCAGCCAAACCCAAGAATTGTCGAATCTCGGTTGGCGTTGTAGGCGTTTCCCAATTCCTGATTGCCTCGATCTTTGTGGGATCAACATGAATTCCATCCCCATTAACCACATGTCCAAGAAACTGGACTTCGCGTAGCCAAAACTCGCACTTAGAGAACTTGGCGTACAGTTGTTCCTTCTTTAGCAGCTCCAATATGGTTCTAAGATGTTGTTCGTGTTCAGCCTTCGTCTTTGAGTAAATCAGGATGTCGTCGATGAATACAATTACGAACTTGCCTAAGTATGGCTTGCAAACCCTATTCATTAGATCCATGAATACCGCAGGCGCGTTTGTCAAACCAAATGGCATAACGAGGAACTCGTAGTGTCCATAACGAGTTCGGAAGGCTGTTTTCGGGATACTTTCCTCCTGTATCCTTAGTTGATGGTATCCAGATCGAAGATCGATCTTAGAGTAACAGCTTGAACCTTGAAGTTGATCGAACAGATCGTCGATTCTCGGCAGAGGATACCTGTTCTTAATCGTCAGCTTGTTCAATTCTCTGTAGTCGATACACATGCGGAAACTTCCGTCCTTCTTCTTGACAAACAAGACCGGAGCTCCCCAAGGCGAGAAGCTTGGTCGGATAAAACCCTTGTCTAACAACTCTTGAAGTTGTGTCGACAATTCCTGCATCTCAGATGGCGCAAGTCTATAGGGTGCCTTAGCTACAGGCGCGGCGCCTGGAACTAAGTCGATGTGAAACTCCACTTGCCTCTGAGGTGGCAGTCCGGGTAAGTCTTCTGGGAAGACCTCTGGATACTCCCTTACGACAGGGATGTCTTCGATCCTTGGCTCAGCAGCCTTCTTGTCCATGATGTGTGCCAGAAAAGCAACACATCCCTTCTGTAAACACTTCCTTGCTTTCAAGCAGCTGATAAATCTTAGCGGTGCGTCATGCTTCTCTCCGTGAACCACAATCGTCTCACCATCATCAGTTGGGATACGAACAACTTTCTCGTGACATACTATCTCAGCCTTGTTTCTGGATAACCAATCCATTCCTACCACCACATCGAAGCTTCCCAATTGGACTGGTAGTAGATCCAGAGTAAACTCGCGTTCTCCCAATTCTATCACACAACCTCTGATTACTTCGTCGGCTCCAACTAATTTTCCATTAGCTAATTCGATCGAGTAGGGAATGTCTAACTTATTAGCAGCTAACCCAAGCATATTCTTAAATTCTAACGATACGAAGCTATAATCGGCACCAGTATCAAATAAAACGGATGCATAGCGTTGATTGATAGGGAACGTACCCGTAACAACATTTGGATCTTGGCGTGCTTCTCTAGCTTCGAGCTGGAATACTCTACCACGGGCTTGATTCAGTGTTGGGCAATTCTTCTTAAAATGCCCGATTTCCCCGCAGTTATAACATCCGAGCCTCTGCCCGTTTCCATCACCGTTTCCAGCTGGGGTGTTGTTCTGGTTGGCATTGTTGCCTCGGTTTCTGTTTCCTCCGAAATTCCCTGGTAGGCGGTTTCCATTTCCACCACGGTTATCATTCCTATTTCCATATCCTCCCTGGCCTCCGCGGCCTGTATTAGCCCAACATGATTCCCTTGTGTGGCCCGGTTTTCCACAAGATTCACAAACTCTTATGTTACAAGGGCCAGTGTGGTGGCGTTGGCAGTTGTTGCATCTGGGCTGGGTGCCCTGGTACCCTTTTCCTCTCTTGGTACTGCCAGTTGATTTTCCTTTCTTCACTGCCATGCTGACGCCTTGTTTGAAGTTTGAAAACTTCCTTTTGTTATCCCCTGAGGACTCAACGTGAGTCTCTGTTTTCTTCACCTTGACTTCATCAAACTTGTTTAAACGAATTGCCTCCTCAGTGAGAGCCACGCTCAAATCGATGGCTTCAGTGATAGTTGCTGGTTTGGAGGAGGTTACCATGCTGATTATTTGGGGAGCCAAACCCCAAATGAAGCGCTCGATTCGCTTGTATTCTGGCGTAACCATGTAAGGAACCACTTGAGATAGGTCGTGAAACCTCTGGACGTATTCCGCAATCTTAGGTCCATCCATCTTTAAGTGCCAAAATTCAGTCTCCAACCTTTGAATTTCTGCGCGTGAACAGTACTTTTTGCGCATCAGTTCTTTCAACTCGGCCCAAGTCAGGGCGTAGGCGGCAGCTTCGCCTAGTGTTTGCACTTGTAGGTTCCACCATGATAGGGCTCCGCCTAGAAATAGCCCTGAAATGTACGTAACTTGCTGATCTTCTGTACACTTGCTCATACGTAAAACGGAATCGGTTTTCTCAGCCCAGCGGGTAAAGGCAACTGCACCTCCTGTGCCATCGAAGTTAACTGGTTTGCAGTCCAAGAACTGCTTGTAGGTGCATCCTGCACGTATGTTAAAACATGTGTTTGGCATTAGCATCACTGCTTAAGATGTCCAGCTAAGACATGGTAGGTTCGAATGGCGTGGTATTACCGTGTGGTGGGTTGTTATTGCCTTGGTTGACACTTCCGCTTGCTCCTGGCTGAGATGCTGCGTACTGTGCTATGGCAGCAGCAATGATCTGTTGTAGTTCTGCCTCGTTAGTGGGCATGTTTGGTTCGCATGTTGGCGGCATCTTCTAAAAGATGGTTTCGCATAGGTTAGGTCATAGCAAGTGAAGCGTACGTATGCATTCAACAATACCAACACATAACATCTCATGCTATCAACAAATCAATCACATAACATCTTATGTTATAGGACATAAACAATAGATTGAATCATCACAAGTGATGAGAACACTGCGATTGTATTGCCACAATTCGAGACCGCAAAGCAAAGCTTACAAGTACACCACTATATCATACAACATCAATGACTTAGTAGGGGACGACCCTAGACAAGTCGTGCGATCGCTGAACATGTTCAGGAGTCTCTGGTTCGTCCATTCTCAAATTTCAGGACTCCACGTCAAGTTTCTGAATTTCTGTCCTAAAACAACATTTCTTCTCAGTCGTTTCCTTGAGCTTGTCCCAGCTCAGTGTATAAGCAGCGTCTGTGCCAAGGGTCTGAACCTAGAGGTTCCATAAGAGAGTGTGCCATCTAGCAATATCCCTGAGATATAGGTAACACTCTGTTGGGGCGAACAGTTACTCGTTCTTAGAATGGAGTTGGTCTCTTCGGACCAACGAACAAATGCATCGGTGCCTCCTGTTCCGTCAAAGTTTAAAGGCTTGCAGTTCAGGCACTGTTTATAGGTGCAGCCAGTTGAGGGGGTTATCCCCAGTAATGCCATCGATGTACTTAGAGTGGAGGGCTTCATGTCGTGCATTTATCTGTGAGATGAGTTCTTGCAGCTCGTCTTCTGTCCTTGGCGACGTACTGGTGCTTGTGTCACGTCTGAGTGATATTCCCTTTTTGTCGGAATAGTGTGAAGCAGTTTGGACAATGTTTCACTTGTCTATGGGGTATATATAGCAACGTAAGCTGTCATGTAATCACCCCATTTCACACGCAAATATACTCACTGTATAAGTGGGGAAGTAAATTCCTGAGCCTTCACATAGGCTTGTCAATTTGGCTTGTTGCTTGTAATAGAATGAACTCGAGGCTACATCGCCTAGGTCATTTGTGTTTAAGTTATTTCCTGCTGCATTGGTTATCATTAGCTTGACCTGCAGAGTCCACTAGGATTCCTGTGCACTACAAATCGTTATTACGTGGGCCCCCGTAATAATAAATTGTCTTGCACAGTTACCCCAAATTTTCTCTCATCCAAGCAGATGATCAATCAAGGAGCAACAGCCGGTGCATTGGCATGAACAGGGTCATACTCCAATGCGGTGTCAGGAGCAACGCCTGGCTCAGGGGCCACGGCTAGCTTCGAAACAAAACTTTATCTCAAAATCAGCTGGATCAACAATCACAGGGGTTACAGGATCCCCCAAGGGGCTGGTCTAAGTGCATGAACTCAATGTCATGGTCCGGATCAACACCAGGCGGAAAAACAGGATTGTCCTCAATATCGCGATCAAACTCAAAACTGTGTGCGGGATCCGGTGCAGCTAGCGATGCCATATCAGGGTCGGCGTCGTGTAAGTAGTGCTGCATTCCCTGTATGTGCGAAGATGCGGGTGTCAGAAACTCAAATGAGTCTGGGATAGGGGAATGGTCATAAGTTTCCCCTATAGGAGCGTCCGCATGCAGTAGTCTAATACCAGCAGTAATAAGGCCCTGCCCTCGAATGGGTCCTCCTCCAGTAGATCGTTATCGTCTTCAGAGGCCTCGTTGGGAGGGCGTATCATCAACAGGATAAGCGGCAAGGGGCACAGGAGCAGGGATCACCGCCAGTGGTAAAATCCCAACAAGATGGCCATCAGTAGGCTCTGCTACGACTTCAGGCAGTACACAAAGGGCTGAAAGTCGTCATTGTCTGTGCTGGTAGTATCAGAAATGTACACCTCGTGCTTCGTTGAACTATGTCGTCTGATACTATGGTCATAGGGTTCGTAGTGCCCATCTTTCTAGTACTTGATGAAAGCATAACATTCGTAACACAAACACATATACGTATAATAATCAATCATATAATCAGTTAATCTCATAAGTCACAAAGTAAGGTATCACATACTTCTCCTAGTCTTACTAGCCAGTACCATCCAGTCTACCAGACTGCTCTATCCTTCTCTTAAACCAAACCTCGATCCTCCAGATCGATCCTATAACAAACCAACGTGCTCAACTACCTTAATCACCTCGATCCTCCAGACCGATCCTCAGCCCTCCAAGCTGAGCCTATAATAAATAAAATGTGCTCAACATTTGTTTGTAAAAAGTGTGGATCTGGACTTAAGTGGTATGCAGAAAAATGTTTTCGTGAGAGCCCTAGTGATCATAGTCTAGACTCGAGACAGAATCCTAGTTCGCTATGATCAGAGCTCTGATACCAAGCTGTCACACCCTGGCTTTGCGGAAGCGTGGTTAACTTTGGTGTGACTTCTTAATACCATAGCTTAATCATAACAAAGCTATATGAATTTAAAAACCATGCAAGTCATCAATTAAGTTTGAAAACAACATACAATACCATTGTTTTTAACATGCAACCATAACCTTGTTCAACAACCTTACAAATTAAAACATAACATAAACGTGGTTTAAGGACTGTGTCTTGTCCAGGAAAGAGACACATCCCCTAAACCCTGATGACTTCATGACAAGTGCAGCGGAAAACGTTCCATACCGTCCCAGATCTCGTTAATTTCCTGAAATACATGTGAGTTGAAAAATCAACAATAATGTTGAGCGAGTTCATGTGTAAGTGAGTAAGTAAAACACTTGTGAGTATAAAAATAGTTGTGGTATGTAGCAGTTGTAAGAGGACTTGTGATCACCAATGGTTTGCAAGGCCACTGACATATGTGAAGTGCAAATAGGGAGACTCAAACCTAGCAGATTTCGCCACGGCAAAGTATGTGGACAAAGTCACCCCACGGTCCGTTTCTAGTTTGGCCGGGGGCTGGGCTCGCTACACCCAGATAGATCTACCGCTCCTGTCCCTCGGTCCCTCCATGAGGACTAATGGCCCCATGTTGTTCCTATCCACTCACATGATCGTATAACACCTCCTTACGTTAAACATACCGTTGTAAAGTACTCGTAAATCATAGTAACATGTATTTCACCCCCGCAGTTAAGTAAACTGAAAACAGTTAGAGAAAAGGGGGACATGAACTCACAGTGAATGCGCGTCTCTACCAAGTGTCTCCAATACAGTAAGCTGTGCAACGACCTACAAGTGCTAATTCTATTAGACGGACGGCCGTGCCTTAGCTTTATAGTTTATGTCTTTGGGAAATAGTTAGACAACTATTTCGTGTTTATGTTCCGTATACACTTGGTAGTTATTCTTCCTCCCAAGGATGGGGGATACAATACATGTGCGTAAGTTACGTTCTATCAATCTTGTGGTAATGTAATTACCGGTGTAACTTATATGTTAATGTGGAAGCGTTCGTAAAGTTTTGGAATCCTTAACGCTTGTAAATATTATTTTTACTCTAAAATAATATTTATGTATTTCACAAAATAATCATAAACAGTGTTGTGACAAATATATTTATCACGTTAATCCTTGTGAAAATCCCACCTCCGGATATGTAGTAAAATATAGTGCTGGCGAAATTTATGTTTCGAAAATATGTCCAAAAATAGTTCTAACACTTGTTGTGTAAAAAGTCTAAGTGTTAGGTTTTTAGAAAATTTCGCCAGAGTTTCCTCTGTAACTGGAGGTGGCCACGCTTTCAAGCGTATCATTTTCTTTTAACAAATCAATTCAACAATCTTCTTTATTCAATCAAACAATTTTCGACACATCAAACTAGTCGACAGGTATGTAAATCGCATAGTCGCATGAACTTGCAGTTTTTCCGAATCTATAGTGTAAACACCCTTTATATATATGTAGATCTTTATATAAAGTAACTTTGATCTCATAAAAACCTTGTGACTAGCGAAATCCGTCTTTACAACTTCTAGTCATTTTTCCAAAAATAGTTATTTGTCGGATCTCTTCATTTCACAAGTGTCTACACACTTGTGGTTTATAAAATCATATTTATTAGTGTAAGATCCATCTTTAGAAAAAAACATGATTTCTTTAAAGTGTGGTCTTTCAAAAATACCACTTGCGGATACGTAGATCCGCTAGTTTTAAACACCATTTTACCGGTTAAATCACTTTTACACAAGTAAAATATTTTCTCACAAGTTCATGCTCTAAATGTGGTAGTGTTTCACCTTTAACCCTTGTATCTTTCAAAAACAAGTTTATGTGATGATACATGATTTTTACAAAGTCGGGTTAAACGAAGATTCGAGCTACCACATCATAGATCGGGTCTCAATAATCACATATTTCAAGTCCTACGACTTTTACACAAGTTATATGTCTTTATCCACCATTTTTATGATTTTACTAGACTTTAAAGTTCCAAAACGCATGTTTACGATATTTAACCGACGAAAGTCCTTTTACCCACTTTAGATAAGTGTAAAAACAAGTTTTAAGCAATATACCTCTAGCTCAAGGCTAGGGAAGAATTGTGACGAAAACGAGGTGGATAAAAGCTAACGGTGGAGGTCCTTCGCGTTCCGCTTGCGCCAAAACTCCTAATACGCGACTTGTGAGGCTTGAATGATGTTGGAATGCAAAGATCAACACTTGAAAGTATGAAGGTGGGTGGGTTGAGGTTCGGCCGAGAATTAGTGGGAGGGAGAGAGTGAAAGTTGTGGTGAGTTGTAGTGGTGATTAGTGGTGGTAAATCTCTAGTATTTATAACCAAATCAAGTGCCATTACCCAATGAGTAATATGTCCTCTAGATACTAAGCCAACTTATTGAAATAATGGGTCTTGTACTCTTGTGTCCCCTAAGGTTTTGGGGCCGGTTAGGGACTTGGGGGGGGTTGGTTCGATTGTAAGTAGTAATTAGGGAGGTTAGTTATGTTAAGAAAGGTTAACTAAGTATTTAACTTAGTTAGTTGTATATAGCGCGTTATGACGGGTGTTAGGGTAATCAGGGACCCTAACTAGCTTAGAAAAATATAAATAGTGAAAATATTAATATTTTTATGTCCCGGGTATAGTCCGGTTGGATAGTAATCCGTTAAAGTCTTTTGTAACGCTATAAAGTGTCGTTATTACATTTTTAGTGACACAATTAGTTTCCGACACTTTAGAAAGTGTCTAGTGTTATTTTCTTATTTTCTGGCACTTTACTAGTCAGCTAGAAGCTGGATTTATTTTTAAAGTGCTGTGTTTGGTACTTAAAGTACGTTCTTGGCACATCCGAATCAGTGTATCTTATCCCTAGAGACGCGGTAACACAACCCTTATATCCTACACTCACTACCAGTGTAGCCAAAATATATGAGGCTCTTAACAGGCCTTAGAGGCAGTGTCTGCCTGATGCTGGTCATATCAGCATGTTTGCCGTGTATCCGTTTAGTGCTACTGTGCTTTTTGTGCATCAAGTTTGTCACTGAGGTGCCGTATGTAAATAATGTAGTGACAGCAAATAAAGTATGATGCAAGTAAGTGCATGTATCAGTATGCAGGTAGCAGTTTATCAGCTAGTTTCAATTAAGCACAGTAATTAAGCAGTAATTAATCATTAATTAAGTTGTACGGATACCTGGTTTAGTGCGGGTTGTCACATTCTCCCCCCGTTAAATAAATTTCGTCCCGAAATTTAAGTTCTGCTTGTAGATGCAGAGTTCTTAGGAAATAAGTGGGGGTATTTTTCTTTCATCCGGTCCTCACGTTCCCATGTGAATTCAGGACCATGTCTGGCATTCCAACGAACCTTGACGAGTTTGACACTGCTCCGGCGGGTCTTGTTAAAACGGGAGTTTAACTGGAGTTTAACTGGATACCGGGTATTTTATCTAGCGTTTAAATCCCGGTTTATGGTGTTCTAAATTAGTTTTATTATACTATAAAAATAAACCCACCAAAATAATACTGAAATAAATTTCAGTTGCCAAGACTGGCTGTGTTGTCCGTGTTTTGCAGTAGAAGCACTGTGCTGCGCAGAAACACGCGGTACGCGCTTTAAACTTGAAAAATAACGTTTTTAAGCGTTTTAATTTATTCTTCAACACGGACCTGATTAAAAATAAAATTTTAATCATAACAGAATATTTTTGGGATTTAAATATTATCCGGGCGGTCACCAACGTTAGTTTCGCAGTTTTGTCGTAAATAGTTCTTTAGTTCAAATAAACATGTTTTTGCCATACCGAATCCTTCGAAACTTATTTCTAAGTTATGTAAAGGATATTTAGGGTATGTTTGGCTTACGTCACAGTTCTGGAGTGTACGTCACGTTAAACTGATTGCGTTTATGCACCAGTTTGCGTATGACCTTCTAGAAAGTGATTTAAAGCTTAAAATTGGAATCGAATCAAATTGTAAAGTCATCAAACACAATAACACATATAATAACACCAAAGCACATTGTTTTATTGATAATCTATTTGTTTTACATTATACGATGATTACAGAACACAGTTGTCACACACAACTCAACCAAAACTTTAGTACATGTTTCATACAAAATAATATGTCCCTTATACAAAATATAACATAAAACATCGCAAGAACCAAACTACAGGGAACATCTATGTAAAACTGAATGTTTGCCCGGTAATACTCGCCCGCGACACGCAACAAAACACATCCCCCCTTCTGCGACCCTCGGGAGACATCAATTAGCATTCAGCCCTTTTTCAGGCGATTATCAGTCCGTTTTTTACACTTAACTCCTACCTAATTGTCGTTATTGCTCAAGTAACACACTTAAAAGCCGAAACCCTAATACCACACTATAAATACAAGTCATCCACACTCTCCCAACACTTTACACTCTCTAAATTTACTCTCACTATTCCACAATTCCTTCAAACTTTCAAGTGTTGACAGATTATACCTTTGCTCAAAAAAGCAAGTTTTGAACACTTTTCTTCTACTTTTTCTCATGACTTCTTGTACCAATCTACTTGGATGACCTTCAAGGATGTTATCCAAGATTCACCAAGGTGAAATCACGTGATACATCACTTACATAAGGCTCCAAAGTCAGGTTTACATTCTGATTTATAAAAACTTTTGCAAACTCATCTTTTTTCATTATTTATCTTGTGAATCTTGTGCGAAACTTGTCCTCAATTGAACTCATGATTGTAGGACTTGTGTATGGATGATTCTTATGAGTTTAGAGGTGCAAAGACCCTCTAAACTTTCTGTTTCATACAATGTTCATGTATCTTTTATTTCTTTGCTAAAACTTGGTGAAATCTTGTACCCACCCAGCTCACATCTTAGTCTATAGTTGTGGGTTTGTGGTGAGGTGATTTCCATCAAGTTATGAGTTCGAAACTCTTTACTTTAAAAGTTCATACATGTTATAATCCAAGTGTTTAAAAAAATCACGATTCATCATCTTCTGTAACGCCCTGCATTTTCATACTTTCCATATTTAGAAACCATTGCTTGAAATTCTATTTTTTTGGAAATCTTGTATTCCTTGTAATCGTATTTTGTTGTATCGTTGTAAAATCCGAGACTTTGATCGTAATGAAACGAATCTTTTATACATCGTTTATACATGTTTATACATTGATATGGTTCGTAATTCGTATAAACGAAAGCTTAAATCGTAAACAATGATCGTGTATTCGTAATCCTTAAATCTTCATACATTTAAACACTTAGTTATTCAATTATAAGATTAAGTTGTATGTTTTTTTTTTCACTTGATCATACCAAACTCTAAACCATACATACTTGTTACATTTCATATGTTATACACACCTATGTTATCACACTTTTTACTAAATTAAAACATGTCATTTATGCATTTTGGACCTTGTTACAAGTTACATACATACTAGACACCATGTAACACTTTATTAAACATCAAATATATACCTTTTAATGTCAAAAAAATAAAATAAAATAAAAATTATAGGGTTGTTAACAGCCTTGCATCAGCCCACTTAATTTCCTTGTTTTGAGTTATTTAGCCTACTAAACACTTCCAAAGCCCAACCCAATGAAACCCTAATCCATCCCCTATATAACCCAAGCCTCCTCCAAGCATTTTTCACTTTCTAAACACTCTCCATTCACTCTCAAACACTCTAAACCGTAGCTGATTATAGAAGTTCGAGCAGATTTATACCACTTCACTAAAGTGAGCATAACTCACTCAATTCTTATCCGTTTCACTTGATTCTTTTTCCTACTGTTGGGTTTTTCACATGTTTATCAAAGCTAATTTTATCCAAATAAAATTAAAATGCAGTGGAATATATATTTAAAACATATTACTTTACAAGATTTAAAACCATTTTTAAATGCAAAACCCAATAATCGGATCCATATATGACATGCATGCTATCAAAATACAACCATAGGGTGTTTTAGAATACTACCATTCCAAGAGCAAGGTGATATGAAGAAGATAATATTCTTGAATGGAAATCTTCAAAGGAGAAGACCTCAAGCTTGCATATCCCAAGCCTCCAACGAACACCTTATGTTGCTAGGATTTGTACACTTGAAACACACTTGAAAAAAACCCTCTTGATCAACCACCTTTGGCCGAAAATTTTTAGAGTATTTGTGTGTGTTCTTGCACTTTAATCTCTAGTGAGAATAATGAGAGAAGTTGTCACTTATTTTTAAAATCAAGTTGCCTTGATATGAGATAACTTTGCATGAAAAATTAGTGGGGAAAACCCACCTTGGGAAGACAAGGTGGACGGCCATAGGGCCTCCAATTTTGACCAATCAAAAATTTTCTTCCTTTTCAAATATTAAGTCTTGTATTATATTTATAGATTTTATAAATATAACATCCTATATATATAAGACTTTATGCAACAAATCATAAGTTTTATAATGTTATTTAACCAATTAAATAACATGATTAATTATTCTCTCAAAATAAATTATCCATATAATTTATTAGTTTCTCAAGTGCAATTATTTAGAAAACCATTTTCTAAATATTCTAAGTGTTAATATTTATTTATTTGATCAAATCATAAATAAATATTGTAGGTGTTTGTCTAGCTTGTTATTGGGTATGACCCGACTTGGATCATAACGTACTAACCACATCAATTTAATATGTGTCTTGGGCATACAGAGTCCAACAATCTCACACTTGCACAAGATACATAGAAGATTGATGCAAGCGGCAAATAACGCCTAACAACGATTTACTACCCCTAGTACGGACGAAGTGCCATTCAATAACATTATCCCCTTCAAGTCCCTTACTTGAACATGATTTAGGTGAATCTATCATTTATCCTTTCCTTACAGATGTCATGTCAAATCCAGAGACATAGTGTGATCATTCTCTGTTGATTTAACTTTAGCAGGCCTTAGACATCTTACTCTCAATGAATAAGAGGAACAAATCCCTTCTTAACTACATACGTCTCTCACAATCACCTTGTACCACACCTGAGCTTAGCCTTATGTACTGTCTTATTACAGACAGTGAAGAACTAAGTCAAGGTATAATATTTGGTGAATATCAAGACCCAATATGTATCTCAGGTCAGAGGATACTATGATATTCGCCTTTGCTCAAATTTACTTATGATCAATCACAAATGATTCCATGCAGTAATATTTGAGAACGGGTCAGTCCAATATTTGTATCCCACAAATATCTATGAACTTTGGTAGCAACACTTTGCTCTATATTCATACCTAATGAATATCCACCAATCCAAGTTCATAATAGTCTTACATTCACATTTGTTCCCACAAGTATGATCGACCACGGACATTTAGAATAATTAATTTATTCACGGATTTAAACATGCTAAAATGGAACATAACTCAAAATACCATAAAAGAGTTAAAATAATAATTGTTCCAATATCCAAATACAAAATAGATCAAATCCAATCACTAGAATATAGATGTCCTAAGGCACAAGTATGACCCTCATGTTTTGGCCGTTGAAGGAGCTTCGTGAGTGGATCCACAATGTTTTGATCGGTGTGAACTCTGCGAATACATATCTTTCCCTTTTCAACTTCATCCCTTATGTAGTTGAATCTCCGCTCAATGTGCCTTGTCTTTTGATGTGCACGAGGTTCCTTGATTTGAGCAATCGCACCCTCGTTATCACAAAAGATCTCTAGGGGGTCTTAAATGGTAGGGACTACCCCTAGGTCGGCAATGAACTTCTTTAACCACGCAGCTTCTTGCGCTGCCAATGAAGTGGCGATGTATTCTGATTCTGTAGTGGATAATGCTACAACATCCTGCTTCGAGCTCTTCCATGAGACTGCAGCTCCATTCAAAATGAAGAAATACCCAGATTGTGATCGAGAACCATCTCGATCAGTTTGGAAACTCACATCCGTGAAACCTTTTACAACGAGTTCCTCTTCACCAGATCCATATATTAGAAACATATCCTTAGTCCTCCTAAGGTATTTCAATATGCTCTTAACAGCCATCCAATGACTGTTACCTGGATTTTGCTGGTATCTACTTGTCATGCTTAAAGCGCATGACACGTCCAGTCTAGTGCATATCATTGCATACATTATGGATCCTAGAGCAGAAGCAGATGGGATTCCTTTCATTCTTTCTTGCTCATCCTTTGAGCTTGGATATTGAGTTACATTCAATATTGTCCCCTTTTGAATAGGTACCAAACCTTTCTTAGAGTTCTCCATCTTGAGCCTTTTCAAGGCTTTGTCAATGTATGCACTTTGGTTTATACCTATCAAGCGCCTTGATCTATCCCTATAGATCTTTATTCCCAAAATATAGGCGGCTTCTCCAAGATCTTTAATGGAAAAACATCTTCCAAGCCAGGCTTTTACACCTTCAATGGTTGGAATGTTATTTCCAAATAGTAGAATGTCATCAACATACAATACTAAGAAAGTGACGGTGCCCCCACTAGCTTTCTTATACACACAAGCTTCATCGTCGTTTTTTATGAATCCAAAATTCCTAATTTATTCATCAAAACGGTGATTCCAACTTCTCGATGCTTGTTTCAATCCATAGATTGATTTCTTTAACTTTCACACTTTGTTAGGATGTTTTGGATCGACAAAACCTTCAGGCTGAACCATATAGACATCTTCATCAAGATATCGATTGAGGAAAGCCGTTTTGACATCCATTTGCCAAATCTCATAGTCATAATATGCAGCTATGGCAAATAATATCCTAATCGACTTTAGCATCGCCACGGGTGAAAAGGTCTCATCATAATCAACCCCTTGAGTTTGAGTGAAACCTTTTGCTACAAGTCTCGCTTTATAAGTATCCAAGTTACCATGCATATCCGTTTTCTTCTTGAAAACCCACTTACTTCCAACTACTTTGGAGTTGAGAGGTGGCACAACCAATTCCCATACTTGGTTATCATACATGGATTGCATCTCTACGTTCATGGCCTCAAGCCATTTGTCGCAATCGGATTTTGACATTGCATCATGGTATGTGGTTGGTTCATCTTAATCTACTACGTAGCATCCATCCATGAAAAATCCATATCTTTCAGGTGGATTACTAATTCTACCAGATCTGCGAACGTTTTGTGTATGTTAATCAACCATTTGATCATCTTCAACAACCTCTTGTTGAGCGCTAGTATCAACCAAACGTGTATCGGCTTGTAGTTCTTGATCCTCATCAAGTTCCACTATTCTACTAGTTCCTTCCATAAGGAACTTATCTTCCAAGAACTTAGCCTTTCGAGCAACAAATACCTTTTGCTCTGTTGGATCGTAGAAATAATATCCTATATCTTCTTTAGGATATCCTACGAAGATACACTTAGTGGATCGTACTTCTAACTTGTTTGGGGTGTATTGCTTCACGTAAGCATCACAACCCCATACCTTCAAATATGATAATGATGGAACCGTTCCATGCCATATTTCAAAAGGTGTCTAATTCACTTTCTTGGTTGGGGCCATATTTAACATACGAGCCGCAGAGAGCAAAGCGTAACCCCAAAATGATAGAGGTAATGTGCTTCTAGCCATCATAGATCGAACCATATCCAATAGAGTTCGATTCCTCCTCTCAGATACACCATTATGTTGTGGTGTTCCAGGTGGAGTAAGTTGTGAGATGATCCCACAACTCCTAAGATGATTTTGAAAAGCATCACTAAGGTATTCACCTCCTCTATCGGAACGAAGAACTTTGATTGTCTTGGTGAGTTGATTCTCTACTTCTCTTTGGAAGATTTTGAACGTTTCAAAAACTTCATCTTTGTGTCTCAGCAAGTACACATAACCAGAACGACTGTAGTCGTCGGTAAAAGTTACGAAGTATCTTTTACCATTCCTAGTCATTGGCCTAAAAGGACCACATACATCCGAATGTATGATACCTAATAAATCTTTTGCCCTTTGGTTGGTGCCACTAAAGGGTTTCTTAGTCATTTTACCTTGTAAACAAGATTCGCATGTATCAAATGAACCAATTTCATTTGTTTCCAAAAGACCATTCTTTTGAAGTATTTGCATGCGATTTCTGTTTATATGACCAAGACGACGATGCCAAAGATAGGACTCACTCAAATCCATTTTGAGTTTCTTGGTGTTTGCTTGGTACATCGAATTATCAAATGATGTATCATTATGAACCAATTCATAAATACCATTTGAAGGCGTAGCTTTAAAGTAGAGCATGTCATTCATAAAAGCATAAATTTCATTGTTCACAAACTTCAAATCAAATCCATATTGTCTTAAAAGGGAAACATAAATAATGTTCCTAGTCAAACTAGGAGCATACAAAACATTTTTTAAACAAATTTCCAAACCACTTGGAAGTTTTAAAACATAGTCTCCTTGGGCTTCAACTTGAACTTTCGCTCCATTGCCCATGAAGAGACTAGTGTCTCCCTTCTTGTAATGCTTATTTCTTTTGAACCCCTGCAACGAATTGCAAATATGAGTTCCACATTCGGTATCTAATACCCATGTGTTAGAGGAAATAACATTTAGATCAATATGTATCATAAAGATTGTACCTGAGGTTTGCCCCGCATTCCTCTTCTTTTTCAACTCCTTGAGATAGGTTGGACAATTCCTTTTCCAATGCCCTATCTCTGCACACTCAAAGCATGGATCACTCGTGGTAACTTTTTCCTTCTTCTCTTTTGGTTTTGGTGGTTCTACTTTAGCCTTTCTTTTTCCCTTCCCTTTGACGTGTCCCTTTCCCTTGGCAACATTTGCTTTGGTGTCGGGGTGATGCCCTTTCTTGCCTCCCTCATTGATCGTTAGAACGGGTAAAGCCTTTTTACCCATTCCTGCTTCGGCCATTTTGAGCATTGAATGAAGCTCACCAATGCTCTTGTCCCATCCATTCATGTTGTAGTTCATAACAAAGCTCTCAAATTTCTTTGTTAAATGGTTGAGGATCAAATCCGCAGCCAACTCTTTAGAGACGGGACAATTTAGCCTTTCGAGGCGATCAATATGGCTTTTCATCTTAAGGACATAAGATGATATCGATTGGGTTTCCTCCATTCGACATGCATGAAGCGCTCGAACCGTTTCGAAGCGTTCTACCCTTGCTTGTTGTAGGAACATTTCCTTCAATTGGGTGATCATGTCGTATGCCCCATGATGTTCAAAATCCTTTTGAATCTCGGGAATCATAGTTCCCAACATGAGGCATGAGGCTTGCATGGAGTCCTCGGTATACTTAACCCAATCATTGTAGGCTTCTACATCTTCCTCATCAGGTTCATCGGGAATAGGATCGTCCAACACATAGGATATCTTCTCTTGCTTGAGAACAATTCTCAAGTTTCGAAACCAATCCATGAAGCTGATATGGTTGAGACGATCCTTTTCAAGGATGGTTCTTAGTGATAGGTTACGGACGGTTTGGGTAATTGGGTTTGCATTGTTAGCGGCCATCTACAAAATTTAACAAAGTTAAATTTTAGTATTTTTGATATTATTAAAATTTTAATCATTAATACCCTTTTATGTCTCATAGACAATTAATAATTAAAATCTAGAATCTAACGTTACATTTAAATATTGGTTAGGTGACCTTTATCCCATTATTTAAATTAACAAGGTAGTCAACGTTTGATGATTACAACCCTTTGCAACTTCTAGCCATATGGGATCGGTTAAACATCTTTATGTTTAGTTGGCATGTTTAATCCCATCAACACCTTTGTTCCCCATGCTTCGGTGACCCTAAGTTCATGGTTTCCAAATCAAGTCATCCAACTTACACACACATGCGAGTTTACACATATAAGTGGTTAGGTGACCTTTATCCCACAAACATGGTAACCCCAACTCAAATACACAAGTTCCCTCAAATGTGGTTAGGTGACCTTTATCCCACAAAGAGTTCCCAAGTGATTCGAGTGTTGTATAAAAGGATGGTGTTTGACTTGTTTTATAAAAGGGATTTTATTTTTCAAAATTCTAGTTTAGAAAAATTTATGTACCATATATTTGCATGCATTCAAATCAATGGTACTTTAGTGAAAACCAATTTTCAAGGTTCTTTTAATAAAACTCATTTTATTATAAAATCATTAACTTTTAATAAAACCTGTTATTGACCATTTTAATGATTTTGTTAAGAACCAATTTTAAGCTTGTTACGGATCATTTGTTGTTAAGCATGCATATCCAAATATCATCCAAACAACCATAAATAAAATAACCATACAAGCACACACATATAACAAAAAGGTGCATAACCATAGCCAACTATTTTTACCACAGGAAACAAGTGTGTCAAAAGGTCCTTCCTAAATGGTGAATATTGACACAAATAATGTGTCGTTGAACTCCCACTTGATCCCGCATCCAAATGCTTCAGGTCTTCTTCTTGTGTTGTGATTTCTTCACATTTTTGGGCTTCCAAATGTCTTTTATATTCAGCTCCAAACTCCTTTAGACTTCAAAAATGTGTTTTTGTTATCGGGCTAAAATCCCTTTAAAAACTATGAAGTCCTTTATGCCCGAAATTGGCAAAAACCAAAACCGCATTTTTGTGTGCATCTTTTTTTACAAAAGGTATCCTAATACATTTTTTTTAGTAAAATAAAATGCACCTAATCTATTTACTTACATACCAAATAAAAATAAATAAATTACATATTTTTACAAATGGAAGAACAAAAATAAATAATTATTACACCCCATTGAATAATTAAATACAAATCACAAACACAAACATTCAACATATTCACACAAGGTCATGGCTAGGTTATGTACACCAAAATATATATATATATATATATATCCAAATATATATAAAATTCAAGAGCAAAAATGGTTTCCTTTTTCAACCTACATTTTCGGTCAAGAATGAAAAAACCGAAAAATGTGGGGTTTTGTCCAAACAAAACAAATCATCCACATGACATAATTTTTTCAAGATTCCTTTATGCATGTAGGAAATAAATCTTGAAAAACAAAGGAAAACCATGGATAAAAATTTCGGCCATAGGGTTTCTACAAACCTGAAAACCCGAAAATTTTAAATCCGATGAAGCATGCACTCATATAAGCGGCTCTAGATGCCATTGTTGGGTTTTTCACATGTTTATCAAAGCTAATTTTATCCAAATAAAATTAAAACACAGCGGAATATATATTTAAAACATGTTACTTTACAAGATTTAAAACCATTTTTCAATGCAAAACCCAATAATCGGATCCATATATGACATGCATGCTATCAAAATACAACCATAGGGTGTTTTAGAATACTACCATTCCAAGAGCAAGGTGATATGAAGAAGATAATATTCTTGAATGGAAATCTTCAAAGGAGAAGACCTCAAGCTTGCATACCCCAAGCCTCCAACGAACACCTTATGTTGCTAGGATTTATACACTTGAAACACACTTGAAAAAAATCCCTCTTGATCAACCACCTTTGGCCAAAAAAATTTAGAGTGTTTGTGTGTGTTCTTGCACTTGAATCTCTAGTGAGAATAATGAGAGAAGTTGTCACTTATTTTTAAAATCAAGTTGCCTTGATATGAGATAACTTTGCATGAAAAATTAGTGGGGAAAACCCACCTTGGGAAGACAAGGTGGACGGCCATAGGGCCTCCAATTTTGACCAATCAAAATTTTTCTTATGTTAGTGCATTACGTCTATTGACTTCATCTTGTATCATGTTATAGTATAGGATAGGTTAGAATAACCAGTGCACAAGGTTCGAGAATCGAAGACTAGAAGTTAAGTGTGTGATTTCACTTATATGGACACTTGGTCATAAAAGCAAAATCTTAAGACACTGATTTCGCTCATATGGCATGTCCATATAAGCGAAATCACTTCTACTATATATAGTGCACTTGTTGTTCATTTGGTAACGGTTCGAAACTTGTAACGAAGTGCTGCCAGATTGCTTTTAGGTTGTAAACGTTGTTAAATCAATCAAAGAAGCATTATAATTAGTTTGAGCGTCTGTATCTTTGATTCCGCCTCTGATACAGAGAAAAGACTCTTCTGATTGACTCGTTCGGGTCCAACAACGATCCTACAAGTGGTATCAGAGCACAGGAGGAAGAGTTTAGCTCAATTGCATCAGATTTCTGTCTTTTACACCTTCTTTTTCGATCTGAACAAGTTTCCACTGTTAAAATCGGCCAAATTTTTCACAGAATGTGTATTAGTGGATATTAACAAACCCTGGAAAGTTTGACACTGAAATTCAAAGTAAAAATGGACAAAATGGATCTCCGAGTTGATTCCGCTTATTTGGACATCCTCTGATTTCGCCCCAATGACCATATAATTTTGCTTTTGTGGACATCAGAGATTCCTGATTTCTTTTTTGTGTCAACATAAGATTCTGATTTCGCTTTTATGATCACCATTAACATCTAATTTCGCTCATAGATCATTGTGATTCCGCTTATTCGTACATTGTGGTTTCGCTTATTCGTACATTGTGATTCCGCTTATTCGTACATTGTGATTCCGCTTATTCGTACATTGTGATTCCACTCATTCGTACATTGTGATTCCACTCATTCGTACATTGTAGTTCCACTTATTCGTACACTGATAGTTCCACTTATTCGGACATTGCTTATTTCGCTTATAGGAACATATCTGATTTCGCTTTTCAGTCACATAAACTGATTGAGTTTGTTTGTTTGCTTTTAGGTGTTTGAAGATGTCAAGCAACGGTGAAGAATTCTACAACACATTCTACAACGCATTCACTTCCGAATCAACAGATAGAAGATCCTAGATGAGAGAATATTCTAAGGAGATTTCGGAGAATTTGAAATTCGAGAACATGTATGGAAGTCAACAAAAACCACCGAAGCTAATGAAAGTTGAAGATTATAACTGGTGGAAAAATAGATTTGAGGGTTGGGTAAAAGCTTTCGCTCCTGAAAGCTGGTTAAAACTGACACATGAATACGTTGAACCAGTAAAAGAGGGAGGAGAGTTAATAGATGCAAAAGATTTTACAGAAAAAGATATAAAAAATGTTGTGGCTGAATATAGAATGATAACATTGATCAAACAGTCAGTAAGAGAGGATATTATTTCATTGCTCGAACAAGAAAAGACTTCAAAGAGTTTGTGGGAAGCGTTAGAGAGAAAATGTGTAGGAAGTAATGAAATTGTTAAAAACAAAAAGAAATTGTTGCGTAAAGAGTTTGATTTATTCAACTGTATGAAAAATGAGTCTGTTTGTAAAATGATTGAGAGATTCGGATATCTAAAAATGGAGCTGACCAGACATGAAATTTTACCTTCTGAAGAGGAGTTGGTGGATAAATTGTTTGATTCATTGCCAAATGATCAAGAGTGGCAATACTTCGCTTTAATGTTGAAAAATACAATCAAGCCTGAAGATTTAAAAGTGGATTTGTTGATTGAAAGGCTTGAAAGCCATGAGCTGGAGATAAAGAGATCTAAAGTCAACAATTCGGCTTATCAGCAGAATGTAGAGCTTTACTACAGAGGAAATGTACCGCAGGCTGGGTCTCCAAGAACAGCGTTTTCTGCAGAAAGCTCAAATTCAGTGAACAATGAAAGTCTTCACAGTGGTTTTCACAGTGGATCTTCTTCAAACACTTCAAGTCAATCTGCTTCCAAGAATTTGTTTCAGTGTAATATCGCAGTGGATCTGAAGAATGGGCAGAATTTCAGTGAAGAATCGGCAAAACAACAGATGGTTTTCTTGGCATCTGTACTTGAATCGTATGAAAGCCTCGTTGCAGGGAAGATTGGCAACACCAACTTGACGAAAGAAGATTATGATCAATTAGACTCCGAGGAGATGGAACTAATGGATATAAGATGGTGCATGGCCAGTGCGGTTCGTCGGGCACAGCGGTTCATGGAGATCACGGGGAGAAAGTCAATTGGTGGACCATCTACCAAACTGGGATTTGATAAATCTAAGGTGACATGCTTCAAATGCAAACAAAGAGGTCACTTCAAGCGCGAGTGCAGAAATGCGTATGCTAATGATGATTCTGTAAACCCGTTCAACGAAGATTATTACAAGAAAGCAATTTATCATCAGAATAAGTCTGAACCACCAAGATTAAAGCAACCAGAAGAAAGATCAAGGGCTCTTGCAGTTATATATGATGATGAAGGTTACGACTGGAGTCAAGTTTGCCCTGAAGAAGATGCAGTTGGATATGCATTTGTTGCAAATGATGATCATGATACTTGGTGGAGAAGAGACAGTGCGAGATGGGAGATTGGCAAATTGTATGAACCATTTAAGGAAGCATAAAGAGCCAAGAGATGGAATGAAGAACTAGAGTGTTACATGGATCCACAGGGTAATCCAGTAGTTGATCCATCAAAAGTGGATTTTGATGCAGTAACCAATGTGTTTCCAAGTGAGGGCACTTTCAATACAAGAAGGCTTTCTGATAAAAGCTATTTGCCAAATTTGATGAACAAGTTAAAAGAAGTTTTTGAAGCAAGTTTACCGAAGGTGGTAGAACTGAAGAAAAGAAAAGAAGAAGAATTGAAGAAGATGATTGAAGAAGTGAAGACTGTTGCAAAGCTTGCTGGAGAGGAACAGAGAGCTGAAGAAATGCAGAAGAATGAAGAAGCTCAGAAAGGAAAAAAGGAGGAAGATCAGAAAGCCGAAACAGAAGAATCATCGGTGCTGAAAGAAACTGAGGTAAATAAATCTTCTGACTTATCAAATGTTGAAATTGTTGATAAAAATGAGAACAAATGCAGGAATTGCATAGAAATGTGCAAAGCCTGTATTGAAAAAGATGAATTGATAAAAACAAAAGATAATGAATTAAGCAAACTTGAAAATGGTTTCATAACAAAATGTAAAGATATGATTGAAAAAGAAGAAATTTTGAAACTAAAAATTGAAAAATTGACACAGAAATGTCAAGGTCTTGAAAAGGATAATGATGTTTATAGACAATTGTGTTCAGCAAAATGTGTTGATTGTGTTGAAAAAGAATCTAAGTGTCAAGATTTACAAAATCAGTATGATTCTTTAAAGTGGTCGAGTCAGAGAGTACAAGAAGCTTATGATACTTTGAAGAGCCAAGTCAAAAGTTTTGATCAAAGATTGTCAGAAACTTTAGTCACTAAAGAAATGTATGAAAGAAAGTTTAAAGAAAATCAAATTGAATTAAACAAATGTGTTGATGAAATTGCTAATCTTAAACAAGTCTTGGCTGAAAAAGAAAAGATTGTTACAAAACTTCAAAGTTATCATAACTCTTCATACATTCTCGAACGCATTTTCAACATCACACCAGATGATAAAGATACTGACAATTGCAAAAAGGGTATTGGTTCAGAGTTTCATCAGGTACCACCACCATTGAGAAACAATTATACTTTTTATGATGAGGAAAAGGTGGCAAAGGGTTTGAACATAGCTGACCAGTTACCTGAAAGTATCGATGTGACTTACTCCAAATCTGATGATGCTAATGATTCAGAGGTGGTAAGTAAGGTTGTTGAAAGTGTTTTGAAAGATGAGTCTACAAAAGGTAAGTCTGAATCACAGGATGAAGATGAAGGAAATCTTTATGATGGATATCTGAAAAACACAAAATCCGAGAAAAATTTGGATGATGATTCAAAGGGATTGGTCTATACCATGATTGGATCGGACAAACTATTCTTAGATGTTGTATTCCCGATTCAGAATGTGATTTCAGAGAAGGTCGATAAAGTTTTCAAAATGGTTGAGATTGAGAAGTCGGAAATTTCAAAGTTTGCTGGTAAAGGTCATAAAGGTTCTTATAACAAACCTGGTTTTAAGAAGAAAAACATGAAGGCTGGTTTGGGTTATAAAAAGAAACAAAATTGGAAGAAAAATGTTCAGGATAAAACAAGTTTTGTTCAAGGAAAAAGTTTAGCAGAAGAGGAAAAACTCAAATTTGGACAACAGTCTAATGAGGAGTTTGATGCTATGAAAAAGAAACAACAACAGGCCAAGGATGTTTCAAAGAAAGTGTGTTTTAAATGTGATCAAATTGGACATGTTGCACGAAAGTGTCCAAATCCAAAGCCTGTTGATGTTGAAAAATAGCAATCTGAGAATGTGAAACAAAGGTCAACCAGATTTGATTCGAAACAAACTTGGAGGTATAATACAAACAAGTTTGCTTCAAATCAAAATTGGAAATCAAACCCGAACAGGTTCGATTCAAGACAGACCTGGAATTCTCACACACCCAGATTCAGAACAACACAGAGTTGGAGAACATCTGTTGATATGACAAAACCTCAAGAGTTTTGGAAACCTAAAATGTTATTCAAAATCAAAAGGTTCAAAAAGAGACAAAATTTTACAAAAGAGGTACTCCGGAAGGTCAAATGTGGAGTGCTAAGAAACAAGTGACGTCGGAAAAAGATGAGAAAGTTGAAGTTAACGCTGAAAATGTCTTAAATGACAAAGAGTTTCCGAAATTAAATGAACATTATTGTGTTGAAATGCCTAAGGTCCAACAGACCTGGGCTAAATTGTTCAAATGATTGATAAAGTTTGAATGTGCAGGTGCTCAAGGAAGCTGAAGATTGTGAAAAGGGAAGTTGGAGCAGCCTGGCACAGAAAGAGGGTGCAGGACCCTGGTTTGGTTGAACAGGGAGTTTAGTTTGATTGTTTTCTGTATATAAATAAACAATATTTTCAAAACGCTAAAAACTTGAAAATTAAAAACCAAAAATATGTTTGTTTTTAATTTTGTTCGAATAAATGTTGATTGAATACGCCGAAACCCTCACGGCTGAACAAACATGATTACTTTCACCAGATTGAAAAACGGTTTTCAAACTGTAAAAATCAATGTGTTGTAAATCATGGGGGTATGTTAAATATTCTGCTTCTCATGCGTATATTTTCTGCAAATCAGAGCACTTTAAGCAGAAAATGGATGGCGAGACAAAGCTATCAGTGTTGGTTGTCAAATTTTCTTTAAATGGTTTTGCATTTTAGGGGGAGATATAATATTGTTAGAAAATACAAAAACATTTGAAAATTTGAAAAAGCCAAAAACATGATAAAATTCAGAAAATTGAGTTTTTGCGTAAAAAGAGGAAATGATAGTACATCAGTAGACAGTCACGGTATGCTAAAGAAATGTAATGATTAAAAAGTGTTAAACAGTCTCACTGATGATGTGTCGATAGGTTTTTGCACATTTAGTAGGTTTGTTCGGGATATAAACCTAAATCTTTACTTACTTATTTCGTGGGGAACACTACTTGGATATATAGGTAACCCCTGAAATCTCGTTTGAAAGATTCCTTTTTCTGATATACTAGGCTTTATACTCAATGATCTCTGGGGTATTATTCCGGGACTTCTGCTGAATGGAAGTTCTGACCTAGTCCTCGAATAATACTTTCCGCAATGCTTGAAACATAGCATCACCCTCAGCATATATGATAAGACAATAAAATTGCTTAGCAATGCTGTTGTAAAAAAGATCCTCTAAAGGGGACACACCCAAGTTGAGTCATGATCTCTCTGCTAAACGGTAGTTCTGACCTGAGCTCTCATGATTCTTCATAAATTATTAACCCCTTACTGATATCATTTGTGTTATAATTACCTGTAAGACTGAATATCGGGATCTGGATACGGGAGTATATTCAAGAGGTGGGACACACGTATAAGTTTAAGTCTCTAAAACAATAAATCCGTATCCTGGACAGATTGAAAATTGTGTGAGAATTTAAGATGGATCAGTATATCGACAATCTAAGTGAATTGTTTAATTCTTAATGTGTAAATAAGCTCAACGGTACTTGTGACTTGTCAGAAACTGATATGATCCTCTGACGCATACTCAAAACAAAAATATTGTCTGTAAATATGTTTGTACATATTTCTTTACTGTTTTATATTTTCAGAAAATACAAAAAGATTTTTTATTCTGCTTTATTTTCGACAACTAATGTCTGAGTGCTGAGTTTCAAAATCTAAAGTAAGCTGATCGTGTTTCTGAAAATAAAACAAGTTCATTAATTTGAAACTTGAAGTTTTAAAATCAAAAATTCAAAAACAGTTTGTGATATCTCCAAGGTCATTAATTTGGACTTGGATGATTAACTGTGGGGGATTTGGATGCTTATATTGTTATAAGAGTTAGTTTCAGATACGATTCGATGAAACTGCCAAATTCATGAGAAGTGATTTTGAGGAGATTGAATTGTTAGATTACAATATCTGGAAGTTTAAAATGTTGTTACTTATAAGTGTATGAGTGATTGCAGGAAAAGTCCAGACTACGATCCCGAGAGCAGAGTCTAAGGGGGAGTCTGAAGACAAGCTGAAAGTTAGGAGGAGCTTGTAGCTGTAAAGCTAGGTGTCGATCTCTAAAAGCACGGAAGCTTGACGAAAGGGGGAGCCTGCTGATGATATAGTTGTTGATGATAGAGCCAGTGATGAGATTCTGGTGAAAGAGTCAAAGTATGAAGCTGATCAAGAGAGTGATGGATGCTTACAATGTTACAATCTGAGTGAGGATGCAGAATGATCAAGACTGAAGAAGGTGTCATGATGAAGATTAGTCACTGAAGACTTCGTCAATATCCGAGGGGGAGTCTGTTAGTGCATTACGTCTATTGACTTCGTCTTGTATCATGTTATAGTATAGGATAGGTTAGAATAACCAGTGCACAAGGTTCGAGAATCGAATACTAGAAGTTAAGTGTGTGATTTCGCTTATATGGACACTTGGTCATAAAAGCGAAATCATAAGACACTGATTTCGCTCATATGGCATGTCCATATAAGCGAAATCACTTCTACTATATATAGTGCACTTGTTGTTCATTTGGTAACGGTTCGGAACTTGTAACGAAGTGCTGCCAGATTGCTTTTAGGTTGTAAACGTTGTTAAATCAATCAAAGAAGCATTATAATTAGTTTGAGCATCTGTATCTTTGATTCCGCCTCTGATACAGAGAAAAGACTCTTCTGATTGACTCGTTCGGGTCCAACAACGATCCTACATCTTCCTTTTCAAATATTAAGTCTTGTATTATATTTATAGATTTTATAAATATAACATCCTATATATATAAGACTTTATGCAACAAATCATAAGTTTTATAATGTTATTTAACCCATTAAATAACATGACTAATTATTCTCTCAAAATAAATTATCCATATAATTTATTAGTTTCTCAAGTGCAATTATTTAGAAAACCATTTTCTAAATATTCTAAGTGTTAATATTTATTTATTTGATCAAATCATAAATAAATATCGTAGGTGTTTGTCTAGCTTGTTATTGGGTATGACCCGACTTGGATCATAACGTACTAGCCACATCAATTTAATATGTGTCTTGGGCATACAGAGTCCAACACCTATTACTTTGTATTGACCTTAGCTACGTTTCCATGGGTTTTCCCTGGAAAATCAGAGCCTGGAATGTTGCCAAAAGGGCTCCAAAGTGGACTGATTTTTTTGTTCTTGTTTCAAACTTTGATAAACTTATTTAAACTCATCTCAAAACTATGTCCTTATGCTTATAACCACTTCTATGGTTAGTTAGGCTTAAAAACAAGGTTGAGACATTCAAAATCAGAGGTATAAACCTCACAAACTTTCTGTTTTGTTCAAGGGTTTTAACCCACAAGTGATGCTCAAGTTCAAGACTTGATGATTGTGTGATTTAGGATTAGCTTGGGCTAACCTACTTGAAAATCCACACATTGCTTGATATTTTCTCATAGATTAGTTGTTCATATTCTATTGTTTCTTATAAGTTCATGACCCTCCTTATTGTTCATAACAACAAGTGTAGTGGTGAACAATAGAGGTACCTAAATGGAAGCTTTGTTCTTCCTACCTCATGTATGAATTCCATGATACTTAGAGGTGCCTAAATGAAGACTTTAATCTTCTACCTCATGCTTGACTTATATGATGTAATATACACTATGTAATACTTATGTAACAACCAAATAATCGAACTCTTGGTGATGAACTAATGGACATTCGTCAAGCTAGTAGAGTGTATCATCTTAGGCCTTGACAACTTGTCACGATTCTAATGGAAGTTTGTTCCATGAAAACATTTAAACTCTTTTAGAGTTTCATAGTGTCAAGAACAAGTGTCATAGGTGTTAGATGATTATTTTCATATGTTTATTTTTCATGTTATTTAAACTCCAAATCCCTAGAACCATATGTAAACACCTCTTAAACTCCAAATCGAACACATTCAACTTCCTAGTCTCAACAACTTCATCACATGGGATAATCGGAAAGCATATGCAACTTTGTGAGTACACTTGACCCATTTTCCTTTTAATACACTTTGGGTGCAACATGTTTTACTTGTTAAAATGCACGATTCACAAACATACTTTTTTTCGTTCAATCCTTATACATGCTTTGCTATGCTTAGGTTCATGCTAGAATACATACTACTTGTTAACTCGGCTTAACAATTATAGCGCTATAGGAGTAGCACACCACCTGACGGGGTTTTGTTGAGTCTTTATTCTATAACGGTCTCGTCACTTTTGTGTCGAGGGATGCTAAATACCAGTGGACACTAGAGTTGACATATTGTTATGCATGATAGATTGACCTTGTATACCAATTGCTATGTTGGATTGAAAATACCTTTTTATACAAATGCCACGATTCTAAAACTAGTGTACTCGCCAATACCTTTGTATTGAACTATGCTTTTAAAACATGTTGCACGTTTAGCGATGATGTTGATGATGCATGGAATCTAGTAGGATGCTTAGATACACACTTTAAATTTTGTATTTTATTTGTATTGTATTTCATTATTCATGTTGTATTTGTTTCAAATCCTTGTAATTGACTCTTTAGAAATGAAATGAAAATTTATCATTTAAATACTTGTCACAAATAGTGTTATGAAGTCTCTTGCAATCTATTTCGTCTCTCTCCGATGTTTCCGCCATCGGTTAGGGTGTAACAGATTGGTATCAGAGCCATAACTATAGGGAATTAGGAAAATTGCCATGCTTTTGACCTAGTCTATAGTTAAGCACCAAAATTCGACCATACTTGCTTCACATGCTACTTTTATGAAATATCTTTACATGTTATTCTTGAAATGTCTCTTACGTGTTATTTTCTTAAAATGCTTTATGTGCTTATACTTGTTATTATTATTTTGAACATACGTCTTTTACTCATTTATACTAAATTCGAAACCACTTGTAATACACAAACGAGACGACTTCACCAAAATAGGCGTGAAACCCACAATTTGGTGAAAGACTCTCAATCCACCTATTCTTTTTACACGAAATTCGCCACCAAGTTAGGAGTGAGATCCTCACCTTGATGGAGAATTTCCGCTTTCAAATTCAAGTGGACCCTCATCAAAGTGTTGAAATTAAATTTTGACCCGACGAGTACCAACCACACTTAGGATACGAAATCGTCAAGTTAGGGGTGAAACCCGCACCTTGTCGACTAGTTCCATCCTTGAATTTTTCATAAATCCCGCCAAGTCTCAAAATTTCGATTGATTTGGGACATGTAGTAACCAGAAGGGTAAATACCGTTAACCGATTTATCGGTGAGAGTATTCCACCTATTAGGCCAAATCATGCTCCTCAAATTCGCAAGACTTTTCGACCACTTTGGTTAGTCAAAGTTCCATTTTGGAACCATCCCAAATTTTAATCAAACATGTGTTTCTATTATTAATTTTATACGATGCAATCTTTCAAATTTGAATTTACTTTCGATATTTTCTTCTCACACACACATCATACTAAATCTTTTTCATACATTTATACCTATGCATGATTTCAAAAAGTCACTCAATTTTGCTTACATTCTTTATAACGCCAAAATGGAGACATATCATTGAGTTAGGAGTGATTTCCTTACCTTGACGATTAACTCCACTCATTCTTTTCTTAAAACGACCTCACCAACGAGTCAGGGGTGATTCCCTTACCTAGGTGATCGTTACCAAAACTTTCCTTCAAAATACTTTATCAGGCAAACACAATCATGTTTCATCCTAAATCATTTATCATTTATCAAAATACCCACTTATATCAATTCCAAAATACATTGTTTTATCAAATGTACTTCTTATCCTACAATCTATTTTCACATAACTCACATACACGAAATTCTTAATCATACCTTAAAATGTTTTATTTCCCGAATTACAAAACCTTACGAAATGCTACCTATCAATTTAATCGGTCCAATGAATCTCTGGCCCATGAACTTCATATTCAACTTAATCACTAAAACATGCACACGTTATATCATCATACTAGAGATTTCCATTCTTAATCGAAATCAAACCAACCTTTCTCAATTACTTATAAGATCTTATAGATGTTATATGATCGTTTTACCAAATACTCTTTTCAACATCAACAAATCATTTGTTAAAACTTTTAACAATCACTAAGTCCTTTTGCTAAATTTCTTTTCTAAGGATCCTCGTTTTCACAAGAACCTCCTAAATTCATAATTTCTAGTTTGATGAAACGAACTTACTTTTTATCGAAAACCTTTTTCCTACACCAATTTACAAAACACGTGGGCAAGAAGACTTCATGGGGACCGACCATCTTCGGACTACGTAAACTCTTTTAAAACAAAAGTAGCATTTCCATTCATTACAAAATACATTATGCTTAACCAATGAGTACTTTATATCCTCTTACATATACAAACTATATTGTACCCTTCAAATCAAGCTCAATCTAATTTTGATTCGATGAACTCAACGTTTCGTTTAAACAACTATACATGCATATCATCATACACATTTTAGTCGATATCTCGCGATAACATCTTTCATATCGTTCGTATTTACATACTCAACCTTTTGAATGCTTTTATACGCTTAAATTCGCTATGTCCCAACGTACACTATATACGTAAATTTTATTATTCGTACCTACACTTATACGCATACGTTTTATGCTTATACTTATACTCATACTACTCGTACGTTTTACGTTTATACTCATAGTTATATGCATATTCATACTTAAACTTATACTTATGCTCATACTTTCATTCATACTCATGATTCATACATCCGTACCCGTATGCGAGCGTAATCCGAGTGATTCGCTTACGTGGGTCCCATACATACTTAAGCATGGACTTGCTTATATACTATATTCTTATACGTACACATTCTTATTTTTAAATTATGTATACCCTGATTCATACACAACTAGTACTAGCTATGCGGATCATGCGACGATTAAAATAATCGCGGGTGCACACGAGATTATAGTGATAGGCGTATGAAAACCATAGAGCGTACTAGTGTGTATGGTAAGAAATGAAACGTAACATGACACCGAATAACGAGACGGACATAACATGGTCAAAACATGGTGGATACGCCATTGGTACTTCCTATATATAAGTGTTTTCACCATGTTACCAAACTTTCGTAAAACGTGCCATGAGAAATTCAGTGTTTTGCAGACCTTTTGACCTAATACAAACTTTAAACAACTCACAAACGCATTATATCCGATTATCCATGACGAGACTTCATCTTTAACACGCTACTTTCGTCTATCTAATACTTATATCATTCATATACTTGCATTCATTTAGAGTCAATCGTTCGCCCCATACTCCTATTATTCTCCATTATCCTTTCTTTCATACGAACCCTGTTCACAATCAAGCTTGTTTAAACATTCAAATCCTAACTTATCTCATTACCTTTAAAACCGTCTTCCTATTCTTAGTATACCTTTAACGCTTTATTCAAGGTACCAAACCTTTTCGTTCCTCTCAATAAACAATTTTTACGAAAGTGTGATTTTTATACTATACTTAAAACTTCCCCTATAAACTACACCACTTTCCAACAAAATATAAACCGTTTGTCAAAATCTTCCTTCTTAATATGACTCATTTTTAATACAACTCCAATTTAAGTTATCCAAACTTGTTTAGACTCACTTTACCTGTCACACCCCGACCGCGTTAAAACAACAAAACCGCGGCGGAAATGTTGGGGAGTGTCGTGGCAGAATTATCATTTCATAACCATGGATACAAAAAGTGTTTCGTTTTATTGATAATATTAAACATTAACATTGTCTTAACACAAAACAAACAAGTTACATATCGACTAATATTGTTATTATGTCACTAAGGCCTCGTCCAGAATCCTATGTGACTCATGCATCCTAGTAATCATCATCAAGCATCAATACCTGAAACATATGTAAAAACAAAGTCAGCAAAGAAATGCTGGCGAGTACATAGGTTTAATAGGAGTGTCGGATTCATGGCTAGTTTAAATGTTGCAATACTTTGTTAAAAACCTTGTTTTGAAAAGTGTAGTATTGCGACATAATTAACCAACTCAAATCAAGCGGGTTATAGTTTATAAAACCTCGTAGCCATGATTCTTACCCCAAAAACATTTGTTTTAGTAAAGCAATTTGTAAAACATCTCGTATTAAATCGTTAATAAAACTCGTTAATAAATCTCGTATGGTTTATATCCTTTTGAAAACCTTGTTTGTGTGACATCATTTCAAAATCGTTTACCCAAGTGAACTAAATAACGCCACGGTATGTAATATGTTGAAAACACTTATATATAAGAAGTACCAGCGGCGTATCTACCATGTTTTCACCACATTACCCCCGTCTCGTTATCTAAACACTTAACCAAAAACCAATCGTTTATCCAACTCGTTTAATCTCGTATGAATCGTTCCCAAATCGTTAATTCGTTTAAATCGTTTAAATCATCCTCGTTTTAAGTGTGAAAACTATTTATGGTCGCCTCGCTAATAACATTCAAACCTTCGTGACTCGACTATCTCGCTCTTGCATTAATAAACCACCAAAGGGTAGATTAACATTCAGATTCAGTCATTACCCACCTAACCCACACATAACCATGGGTACAGTACGATAATGGGATTTGTCAGATCCTATGGTACCATAACCTAATACTGGTAGGCTTGATCAATGCTAATGAATGCCATTCGTTATGTAATGACAACCAACTTGTTTATTCACTTTATTGAAATCGTTATTAGTTTAATATAAACCATCTTAATCGTTTTTGAAATCATTGTTATAATATCGAAAATCGTTTTGAAAACCATCGTTAAAACCTAAAAAAAACATTTAGCACATATGAATCACCCCAAAACAATTGAAAACAGTAAAATAGGGGAACTATGTACTCACTTGGAGTGCAAAGTATCCTCAATCAATAGAACTTCAACAAACTCGAGCAAACCAGAGAAATCAAACAGCACCTAGTAATCGAATCACTAGTCAAACAATAGACACCTAAATCGGAAGATCGGGTAGAATGAGGTCTTGTAAACCAAATAAGTGTTGGAACTCATGTGATATGGTTTAACAAAGCCTACATCCTAAATCGGAACCTAACCTAAGTGCTTTCGACCCGTTGCGACCCATTAAGGTAGCTTACGCTACTTTAACGCGTCATGCGCGCAAAAGCGCATTCGAGACGTCTAACTAGTCCTATGACAAGTGTTATATGCCTAAACATGTTTAAATATGTTGCATAATCAGTTATGTGACAAAAGTTTAGGTTACATATTCTTAATTACCAATTATGCATGAAAAGGGTATTTTGGTAATTTACCTAAGGCATATAAACTACTTATCATACAACTACCTAAACTAGGTGACCATAAGGTATAACCTCGAAAGGTTATTCCCTATGCTACTATGGTCACTAAACATGTTTGGTCGGATCCTAATGATCGACCAAACGGGTCGTGTTCGAAAGTCTAAGCGGGTGTTTAGTCCGCTTGACTTATGACTCTAGACAAGCACTAAACTAAAAGTGACGAGCTAAACATGCTAGAACATGTTTAGTTAAGTTAGAAAATAGGTTTTGATATCAAAACAAACGGTTTTGATACCCTAGAGTAGTTTGGATACAAAATACGCATAAACACGCATTTTGGCCGAAACTACGACTTATCACTACGCCTAGTCAACGTGGTAATCAGTAGGTATAGTCACAAGGGACTATAACCATCGTGATTACGCTCACGTTGCAAAGTTCAATGGAACTTTATGTTGACCATTGACTTGGTCAAAGCTGAAAGTCAAACTTGTTTGACTTTCATGCTTGAAACTCAAGAACAAGCAAGAAGAGGACTTACAAAGGGTCCAAGAAGGATGTTTGATCTAAAATAGCTCAGGTATGAAGTGCAAGCACCCCAACTTAGAGCTGATTTCAGATCAAGTGTGAGAATGAAGTGAAGTGGGGGTTGCTATTTATAGTAAGTTAGGATCAATAGGATGATTCCAAGTGGTTTGAGGGAGTAATCTTGGCCATACATGTGGGTTGATGGTATTAGAATACCATGGGGGTCGAAAACCAGCTCCAGGTATTGCAAATATTACATTAAAACCCCTGAATTTGGCCCAGATTGCTGTTTCAGAACATTCTGTCTGACAAGGCCATGCGGCCCGCGTGAGTATACAGCCAATCCTTACGCGGCCCGTGTAAGGAAGTTTGGCAGAATGTCAGAACAGGTCCCTGCACATCAGAAACTTGCATTTCGGCTCATTTTTGACAAGTTTAAGCCCCGTTAACCTCATTTCAAGGCTCTAAAATGAAGTTAAAGTATAGGGAACTTAAAAAATGCTCAAAAATATCTCAGATGTCGGCTCGTTTGGTCGTACGGTTGCGTTGTTCGGTTAATTACGACGGAAGTCGTAACGAACGCAAAAACGATGCAAATTAAGCGACATTTTATCATGCCAATCACTAAAATAAAATATTTTAATGATTACATAAATTTTTGGATTTCCGGATATATTCAGAACGTAAGATATGCGCGAAAATGCAAACTTGTGCACTTTTTGACGCTTTTAGTCCCTGAATGACCAATAAAGTTTGTTTTAGCATACCGAACCCCT
This sequence comes from Helianthus tuberosus, assembly GCA_030545235.1. Lineage (NCBI taxonomy): Eukaryota > Viridiplantae > Streptophyta > Magnoliopsida > Asterales > Asteraceae > Helianthus > Helianthus tuberosus. Next base: position 68,469,399 of record CM060445.1, on the reverse strand, counting down.
CAAAGCCTATTTCTAAGCTATGTAAAGGATATTTAGGGTATGTTTAACTTATGATCAAGTTCCGGAGTGTTCATTACTATACAAATCAGTATAGTTTTGCATTGACACAAATAGTCCCTGTGATCGAACAAAGTTGATTTCAACACACCAAACCATTCAAAACTTATTTCTAAGTTATGTGGAGGTTATTTAAGGTATGTTAAGCCTATGTCACTATTCCAGAGTGTTTGTCGCATTATACTGACTGCGTTTATGCACCATTTTGCGTATAACCTTCCAGAAAGCGATTTAAAGCTTGAAATTGGAGTCGAATCTAATTGAAAATTCACCAAACACAAATACACATATAATAACATCAAAACACATATAGTAACACCAAATCACATTGTTTTATTAATAATCATCATTGTTTTACATCGTACATTGATTACATAGTACAGTTGTCACAGTCTCCCCTACTTCAGGAAATTTCATCCCGAAATTTTATTTAGAGGAAGCTTGTGAAAACAAATGCGGATATTTTGCCTTCATTTGGTCCTCACGTTCCTAAGTAAACTCTGGGCCACGTTTGGACTCCCAACGAACTTTAACCAAATGAATCCGTTTGTTCTTCAACTGTTTGAAAGTACGGTCCACGATCTCCACTGGTTTCTCGACAAAGTGCATCGTTTCATCGATTCGGATCTCGTCGAGAGGAATGTGAAGATCAGCGTCAGCTAAACACTTTCGCAAATTGGACACGTGAAAAGTCGGGTGAATATTTCCAAGCTCTGGAGGTAGCTCTAGTCGATAGGCAACCTTCCCAATTCTTTCCACAATCTTAAATGGTCCCACATATCAAGGTGCAAGTTTTCCTTTTCTTCCAAATCTCACCACTCCCTTCCAAGGTGACACCTTGAGTAGGACACGGTCTCCGACTTGAAATTCTAAGGGCTTGCGTCATAAATCCGCATAACTCTTTTGACGGCATCTAGCTGTCACAAGATTATCGCGAATTTTCTTGATTTTGTCTGTTGTTTCCAGAACAAGCTCAGGTCCAGTAAGCTGAACTTCACCGGTCTCGTTCCAACAGACAGGTGAACAACATTTTCGACCGTAGAGAGCTTCGAATGGTGCCATTTTAATGCTAGCATGATAACTATTGTTGTAAGAGAACTCGATCAATGGCAGATGAGAATCCCAATTACTACCAAAGTCTATCACGCATGCTCTAAGCATATCCTCCAAAGTTTGAATCGTCCTTTCAGATTGACCATCTGTTTGGGGATGATAAGCAGTGCTTAGATTCAGTTGGGTTCCCAAAGCAGATTGCATGGTCTTCCAAAAATGAGATGAAAATCGAGCATCACGATCAGAAATGATATCCAAAGGAACACCATGTCGACATACTATCTCATCAACATAAATCTTGCAAGTTTATCAGCAGATAGATCCTCGCGAATCGGAATAAAATGAGCTGATTTCGTTAATCGATCGATAACAACCCAAATAGCATCATGACCTTTAGACGTACGCGGTAATTTAGTGATAAGATCCATCGCAATGTTCTCCCACTTCCAAACCGGTATCTCTGGTTGTACAAGCAAACCAAAAGGTCGTTGATGTTCAGCCTTGACTTTAAGACAAGTCAGGCATTTCGATACATACAAGGCAACATCCTTCTTCATACCAGGCCACCAGTACTGAGTATGAAGATCCTTGTACATTTTATTAGCACCAGGATGGATAGAATATCGCGACTTATGAGATTCGTCCATCACTAGGGTGTGAAGATCGTCTTGTTTCGGAATCCACAAACGATCCATGAAATAGAGTAAACCATCATCTTTCCTTTCGAGCTTAAGCTCAAGTTGAAGCGGTAGCTCATCTTTCAAAAAACCCTTGATCACACAGGATCGTTGAGCTTGAAGGACACGAGATTGGATGTCGGATAGAGCTTGGACAGAGTGAAGCTTAACTCGCTCTTTTTGACTAAGCGCATCGGCTACGACATTCGCCTTACCAGGATGGTAGCGAATCTCGCAATCGTAATCGTTCAAGAGTTCAACCCAACGTCGTTGCCTCATGTTCAGCTCTTTCTGATTAAGAATATGCAGGAGACTTTTGTGGTCTGTGAAAACCACACACTTCGTTCCATAGAGGTAGTGTCTCCAGATTTTAAGCGCGAAAACCACAACTCCTAACTCAAGATCATGAGTCGTATAGTTCTTCTCGTGAACTTTCAATTGTCTAGATGCATATGCTATAACCTTACCTCGTTGCATGAGGACGTAACCAAGTCCTAAGTTGGACGCATCGCAATAGACAACGAAATCATCGCTTCCCTCAGGCAGAGATAGAACAGGAGCATTACATAACTTCTGCTTCAGCATTTGGAACGCTTCTTCTTGCTTGGGTCCCCACTCAAAAGGCTTATTCTTCTGAGTCAAAGCAGTGAGTGGAACCGCAATCTTCGAGAAATTAGAAATGAATCGACGATAATAACCAGCAAGACCAAGAAAAGATCGAATCTCTGTAGGCATCGTCGGTGTACTCCAGTCCTTAATAGCAACAATCTTGGATGGATCCACATGAATACCCTGCTCGTTAACTATATGACCCAGAAACTGAACTTCTTTAAGCCAGAATTCACACTTGGATAATTTAGCGAAAAGTTGTTCCTTCTTAAGGAGTTCCAACGTTAAGCGAAGGTGTTGCTCGTGATCGGCTCGAGTCTTCGAATAAATGAGAATATCGTCGATGAACACAATAAAGAACTTGTCTAAATAAGGTTTACAGACCCTATTCATTAAGTCCATAAAGATGGTTGGGGCATTCGTCAAACCAAAAGACATGACAGTGAACTCGTAATGCCCATATCTCATGCGGAAAGCAGTTTTGGGAATATCTTCGTCGAGAACACGAAGTTGATGATACCTAGAACGCAGATCGATCTTAGAAAAACACGAAGCACCTTGCAGCTGGTCAAAGAGATCATCAATTCGAGGTAGGGGATATCGATTCTTGATGGTAAGCTTATTAAGCTCACGATAATCGTTACACATTCAAAAAGACCCATCTTTCTTTTTCACGAAGAGGACAGGAGCTCCCCAAGGTGAATAACTCGGACGGATGAATCCTTTATCAGATAACTCTTGAAGTTGTTTCGATAACTCTTGCATCTCTGACGGTGCAAGACGATAAGGTGCTTTCGCGATCGGCTTGGCATTGGGTACAAGGTTAATATGAAATTCGACTTGACGAACTGGAGGCAAACCAGGCAGTTCATCAGGAAACACCTCTGGATAATCCCGAACAATCGGAATATCCTGAATACTCTTACTCTTGCCTTTCTCCTCGGTGACATGTGCTAGAAAAGCAACACATCCTTTTCTCAAGTACTCTGAGCTTCCATACACGACATAAGCTTCAGTCCACCTGAAGGTTTCTCGCCACGAACTTCTAGAATTTCGCCAGAAGACAAAGGGATACGAACAATCTTATCGAAGCAAACTACCTCAGCGTGATGTTTGGTTAACCAATCCATTCCAATGATAACGTCGAAGCTCCCAAGTTGCATCGGCGTGAGGTCAATAGGAAAAAGATGGTTCTCAAGGTTTAACTGACAACCATGAATAACATGATCGAGAACAAGAGGTTTACCAGTAGCAACTTCGATAGATAAGGGTTTCCGCAATTTAGTTCTAGGTATTGCAAGCAAAGGTTCAAAAGATAACGAAACAAAACTTCTATCGGCACCAGAATCAAAGAGAATAGATGCAGGTCGATTATTAACAAGAAACGTACCATTCACCACCTCGTTGTCAGCCCTCGCTTCGTTTGCATTCAAATTGTATGCTCACCCTTGAGCAGGATTCACATTGGCGTTGACGTTCACATTCGGGTTCGCATTAGCATTCGCGTTTGCATTCACCAGCCTCGGACAGTTGTTGCGGAAGTGACCAAACTCTCCACAATTGAAACATGAACCTGGTGGGAATCTAGCAGCATTCCCTTGTACCGGAGCTTGAACCTGGGCAACCTGATTTTGTCCTAAACGACAAACATTGGCCAGATGCCCAAGTTTACCACACGTCGTGCACTGCTTACAAGCTTGTTGTGCAACATGATGACCATTGCAGCGAGCACAATGAGGTGCGGTACCAGCATACGCCTTCTTCGCTGGAGGTTGAGCCGGTGGGTTCTGATCAGTCTGTGCCGTAACAGCAAAATTCTGGGCACCCTTTCGCTTCCTCGATTTCTTTGACGACTCACCTTCTTTACCCTTACCCTTTTTCTTGTCCTTCCCAGAATCAGTCGCCTTCTTTTTATCACCCTTGCGGGTGAGTTTACCCTTCCTGACTTGAGTCTCAGTCAGGGTAGCAGACAACTCGATCGCTTGACAAAGGGTAGTAGGATTAACACCGGTCACAATATCCAGCATAGAATCGGGTAGACCATCGATATATCTCTCGATTGCTTTCTCTGGTGGGGTAACCATGGTGGGACACAATAGACTGAGTTCCTCAAAACGATCCATGTACGCATGGTGCTCAGCCCCATCTTGCTTTAAATCGTCAAACTCTCGTTCCAAAGCTCGAACCTCGTGACAGGGACAAAACTCTTTCATCATGAGAGCTCGAAGCTCTTCCCATGTTTGTGCCTACGCCACTTCGGCACCCCTATCACGCATAATACCATTCCACCAGGTAAGCGCTCGCTTCTCAAACACGCTCGAAGCAAATTCAACCTTACGCGCATTCGGACACAGCACATGCCTGAATGTGCTCTCGATACTCTCAAACCACTGCAGGAGCGCAGTTGCTCCTTGCGATCCAGAAAACTTAAGCGGCTTAGCAGAATTGAAATTCTTGAAATTACACTGTGCATTATTGTTGTTATTATTGTTGTTGTTGTATATCTCGTGGACTTGGGTCACAACACCAGGGCTGCGATTTCTTCAATAGTAAAAGATTGTGCTTCACGTCGAGGAGGCATGGTCTAACAAGAAGATATGAGAAACGAGTGAGGTTGATAATTAGGAAAAGCAAAAGAGGTATCGACAAAACACAAGGAAGGCGATCATTTGTTCGTTACCTCGAACAAACAAACGACACGTAGTGACTAATCAAAGTAAATGGGTCAATATAATGTATCGCCGAAGACATGCTCGCCTATAAGTGAACACTCACCCCAAGAGTTCCCAGGTAAAAGTGACTGGTCTGATTATGTGGATTTGTACGAACACTCTAGCCTTAGACAGAAAACTCAGGGTACAGGCTTTCACTCTTCCAGTTTGCACGTGTTCACATTATTTAGCCCCAAACTTTGATGAGATTTTGAAAACTTAAAGGGTTCAAAACCTTATAACAAAGGGTTCAAAACCTAGTAATCAATCATCCTAGAACAGATGAGTAGTTTTCAAAGCGGATTCAAAAATTGTGTTCTCATTGTGGTTATCACCTAAGGGTAGGTGACAGTTTTGTTTTAAAAATCTAAACGCAAATTTCTTCGCGTTAGGGTCCTAAAAGTTATAGTCTAGGTCAAAGCAATGCTAATAACCTAATTCCCTATAACCATTGGCTCTGATACCAACTCTTCTGTCACACCCCGACCGCGTTAAAACAACAAAACCGCGACGGAAACGTCGGGGAGTGTCATGGCAGAATTATCGTTTCATAACCATGGATACAAAAAGTGTTTCGTTTTATTGATAATATTAAACATTAACATTGTCTTAACACAAAACAAACAAGTTACATATCGACTAATATTGTTATTATGTCACTAAGGCCTCGTCCAGAATCCTATGTGACTCATGCATCCTAGTAATCATCATCAAGCATCAATACCTGAAACATATGTAAAAACAAAGTCAGCAAAGAAATGCTGGCGAGTACATAAGTTTTATAGGAGTGTCGGATTCATGGCTAGTTTAAATGTTGCAATACTTTGTTAAAAACCTTGTTTTGAAAAGTGTAGTATTGCGACATAATTAACCAACTCAAATCAAGCGGGTTATAGTTTATAAAACCTCGTAGCCATGATTCTTACCCCAAAAACATTTGTTTTAGTAAAGCAATTTGTAAAACATCTCGTATTAAATCGTTAATAAAACTCGTTAATAAATCTCGTATGGTTTATATCCTTTTGAAAACCTCGTTTGTGTGACATCATTTCAAAATCATTTACCCAAGTGAACTAAATAACGCCACGGTATGTAATATGTTGAAAACACTTATATATAAGAAGTACCTGCGGCGTATCTACCATGTTTTCACCACATTACCCCCGTCTCGTTATCTAAACACTTAACCAAAAACCAATCGTTTATCCAACTCGTTTAATCTCGTATGAATCGTTCCCAAATCGTTAATTCATTTAAATCGTTTAAATCATCCTCGTTTTAAGTGTGAAAACTATTTATGGTCGCGTCGCTAATAACATTCAAACCTTCATGACTCGACTATCTCGCTCTCGCATTAATAAACCACCAAAGGGTAAATTAACATTCAGATTCAGTCATTACCCACCTAACCCACACATAACCATGGGTACAGTACGATAATGGGATTTGTCAAATCCTATGGTACCATAACCTAATACTGGTCGGCTTGATCAATGCTAATTGTGACAACTGTGTTCGGTAATCGATGTACGATGTAAAACAATGATGATTTTTAATAAAAAATGTTCTTTGGTGTTATTATATGTGTTTTGGTGTTATTCTGTGTGTAATTGTGTTTAGTGATTTTACAATTTGATTCGATTCCAATTTCAAGCTCTAAATCGCTTTCTGGAAAGTTATACGCAAACTGGTGCTTAAACGCAGTCAGTATAACGCGAAAAACACTCCGGAATAGTGAAATAGGCTTAACATACCTTAAATCACCTCCACATAACTTAGAAATAAGTTATGAATGGTTTGGTGTGTCGAAATCAACTTTGTTCGATCGTAGGGACTATTTGTGTCAAACTGCGAAACTATGCCGATTTGTATAGTAACGAACATTACGGAACTTGATCATAAGTTAAACATACCCTAAATAACCTTTAAATATCTTAGAAATAGGCTTTGAGGGGTTCGGTATGCTAAAATAAACTTTATGCTCATTCAGGGACTAAAAGCGTCAAAAAGTGCATAAGTTTGCATTTTCGCGCATAACTTACGTTCTGAATACATCCGGACATCCAAAAATTTATGTAAGTAATAAAATATTTTATTTTAGTGTTTGGCATGATAAAATTCCATTCGTCGCTTAATTTGGATCGATTTTGCGTTCGTTACGACTTCCGTCGTAATTAAGCGAATAACGCAACCGTACGACCAAACGAACCGACATCCGAGATGTTTTTGAGCATATTTTAAGTTCCCTATACTTTAACTTTATTTTAGAGCCTTGAAATGGGGTTAACGGGGCTTAAAAGTGCCAAAAAAATCAAGTTTTACAAGTGCAGGGACCATTTTTGAAATTTCTGGCAGATTCAATGAACCTAGTCCATTTTGAAGTGTTGATGGTTTTCACCCATGGTTTTGCAAAACCATGGGCTGGTATTCAATGAACATAGTCCATATTAGGGGCTCCCATGGTTTTAGAAAACCATGGGCACACATGTAAGGTCCAGATCAAAGCTCAGTTTTCGAGAAACGATCTTAACGGTGCTAGAAATCCTATATATACCCCATCCATTTCACTTCAAAACCCACAATTTGAAATCTGATTTATGCTCTCTAAGTGGAAGTATATGCTTCCTACCTGAGAGAAAATCGGAATCAAATCTTGCGGGGACCTTCTGTAAGTGTTCTTTCGTTCTTTTCATTCGTTTTAGCATTAAAGTCAAACTGCGTTTGACTTTCTGCATTGACCAGTTTATGGTCAATGTGAAGTTCGTTTGAACTTCATAACGTGAGCGTAATCACGATGGTTATAGTCCCTAGTGACTATACCTATTGATTACCACGTTATCTAGGCTCAGTGACGAGTCGTAGTTTCGGCCAAAATGCGTATTCTTGCGTATTTTGTAACCAAACTACTCTTAGGTACCAAAACCGTTTGTTTTGATACCAAACTTGTTTTCTAACTTAGTTAAGCATGTTTTAACATGCTTAGCTCGTCACTTTTAGTTGTGTGCTTGTCTAGGGTCGTAAAGGTAAGCGATCTAAACAACCGCTTAGACTTTCGAACAGGACCCGTTTGGGCGATCACTGTAACAACTGTGCTTGTAATCACTATGAACAGTTCTTTTATCAATAAAACAATGTTATTTGATCCCAATGTTTGTTTGGTTGTGTTTTACATTTTTCATGTTTTGACTTTTATGTAATTTCAAACTCTACATCACTTTCTGGAGAGTTATACGCAAACTGGTGCGTAAACGTACTCAGTTTAATGCGAGAAATACTCTGGAACATCAACATATACTCAACATACCTTAAATAACCTTTACATAACTTAGAAATAAGTTTTGAAGGCTTTGGTATGGCAAAAACAAGTTAATTCGACTACAGGGACTAAATATGACAAACTGCGAAAGTATGTCAATTTGAACTGTAACGAACATTCCGGAACATAACCATAAGTTAAACACACCTTAAATATCCTTTACATAGCTTAGAAATAGGCTTTGAGGGGTTCGGTGTGCTAAAATAAACTTTTGGGTCATTCAGGGACTAAAAGTGTCAAAAAGTGCACAAGTTTGCATTTTCGCGCATAACTTACGTTCTGAATACATCCGGACATCCAAAAATTTATGAAAGCATGACTACATTATATTTTAGTGTTCGCCTTAAGAAAAATCCATTCGTCGCGTCATTTGGATCGTTTTTCGCGCTTATGCGCATTCCGTCGTAATTAAGCGAACATCGCGATCGTACGGCCAAACGAACCGACATCTGAGATATTTTTGAGCATGTTTTGAGTTCCCTATACTTTAACTTCATTTTAGAGCCTTGAAATGAGGTTAACGGGGTTCAAACGCATCGAAAATCGCTTAAACGGGCTGCAGGGACCATTTCTGCCAATTTTGAAAGTTTGCTGAAACAAGAGGGGCAGTGGCGTAGCGCCACTGCATGTAGCCTTACCAGTCGCGCTACGCGACTGCCTATTCTGGGCAGAAAACATGCAGAAACTCAGTTTTTCGCATTCGGGACCAGATTCGATGTATTAGCCGTTGTTTAATTCACAACCACACATTCTAAACTTGCTTAGTCAGCGGATAAGGATGGAACTTAGGCACCATAACCTTGCAACACATGTATGGATGGAATTTAAGCACCTAAGCACCACAACTTTCCGACAAGTGTTCGGGCAAGATCATTTCCCTTTTTCCATGAAACGATCCTAACGGTTGGGGAAAAACTATATATACCCCAACACCCCCATTGCTAAAATCACAAGAAACTTGAATTGAGAAACTCTAAGTTGAAACATTTGTTTCATACCTGAGATTTTCGAATCGAGTTTAGCATTCGGGGACCCTTCGTAAGTATTCTTTCGTTCTTTTCCTTATTTTACTGCTTTTCGAGTCAGAAAGTCAAACTTTGTTTGACTTTCAGCGTTGACCAGTAATGGTCAATGCGAAGTTCGTTTGAACTTCGCAACGTGATTGTAATCACGATGGTCATAGTCCCTTGGGACTATGCCTACTGATTACCACGTTGTCTAGGGTCGTAGGGTAGGCGATCTAATAAATCGCCTATACCTTCGAACCCGACCCAGTTTGGTCGATCATTAGGATCCGACCAAATACATTAGGTGACCATAGTGTAGGGAATAACCTTCCGAGGTTATACCCTATGGTCACATCGTTTAAGTAGTTGTATGATAGGTAGTTTATATGCCTTAGGTAAATTACCAGAATACCCTTTTCATGTATAATTGGTAATTTAGCATATGTAACCTAAATTTTTGTCACATAACTGATTATGTAACATGTTTAGGCATATAACACTTGTCATAGGACTAGTTAGGCGGTCCAAACGCGTTTCACGCGTACGACGCGTTAAAGTAGCATAAGCTACCTAAACGGATCGTAATGGGTCGATAAGACTTAGGTCAAGTTTCATTTAGCATGTAGGCTTTGTTAAACCATATCACATGAGTTCCTACACTCATTTGGTTTACAAACCCTAATGCTACCCAGTCTTCCGATTTAGGTCCGGTTTATTAACATAGTTACCTATATTAGGTGCCGTTTGATTCCGTGATCTATAGCATTACTTGGTGGTCATCTTTAGACAACTGAGCAATCTCAAGTGAGTACATAGAACCCCTCTTTTACTGTTTTCCAAACTGTTTTGGGGTGGAACACATGTGCCTACTTGTTACTTTCATGCTTTCCTGTTTTCACATCATATACCGGCTATGTTTGATAGTACATTATAGTACATTGATTTCATTACATTTCATGCTAGGTGTGCCCATTGTGTGCATTACTTGGTACATTGATTTCATTACATTTCATGCTAGGTGTGCCCATTGTGTGCATTACTTGGTACATTGTTTTACATTACATTTCATGCTAGGTGTGCCCATTGTGTGCATTACTTGGTACATTGTTTTACATTTCATGCTAGGTGTGCCCATTGTGTGCATTACTTAGTACATCGTTTTACATTACATTTCATGCTAGGTGTGCCCATTGTGTGCATTACTTAGTACATCGTTTTACATTACATTTTCACGCTATGTATGTTCATTTGATTACATACTTAGTGCATCACATGCTTCCATTTTTGGTATAACATTTGGTTTGTTTAACATGGAACAATACATTCATTAACATTGATCATGCCATTCGTTAGTAGGTAGTGGTACCATAGGAATTGACAACTCCCGTTCCGGACATCCCAGGGAAAGGGGACAGAAAGGAATGACCGAATTCGATATACATAATTTAGATAAATCTTTAATTTGTTTAAGGGTTTATCGCCTCAGTCTCAAGGCTTGGATGTATGCATTTTAACAATACCGCATAAATGTTTGTATCAGTATAGCATGCATTTGTTACACACAACATGACTTTGATTTAAACTGTGTTTTACTTCAATACCTTGTTGTTGTGCATTTTACATATGGTTTAGATGATACATTTCACTTACCATACATGACATTTTGGTTACACATTACATGATCTACATTGAACATAAACATTTTGACATTGATATACACATTTGGTGGTTTACATTGGACATAGACATTTTGATATAGTTTGCACAATAACACTTGACAATTGGTTTGTACATGAACATTTTACATCTTGATGGTCTGGTTTGATTAAGTGATTAAGTAACGATACGTGTGTAATATGATACAAACATGGTGGATACGCCGCTGGTACTTCCTATATATAAGTGTTTGTATAATATTACATAGCGTAACGTTATTTGAATCATTTCAGTTTGATACATATAACATTTTATACAAATAACATACTTTTCATAAGACATTGTTTTACAATCAACTTATCTTATACAAACTCATTTTACATGGTTATTCATTTAACCTTACATTTACTTATACATATCAACTGATCTTATCGTTTTTCAAATGATTTACAAGACAAAGCAAATTACAAGGTTCATGACTAAACATTTTCTCAAATACAAGTCATGAATCCTATTTTCACAAACCTATGTATCTCACAGGCATTTTTATGCTGACGTACCTATTTTCACATGTGTTTTCAGGAGCTTTTCCGTAGGATGTTGATCATGACACTAGGGCGGACCTGTGCCTTAGAGACTTTAAAAGAAGATAGACTATGTTTAATTATGTTATAAACTCTTTTGTTTACTGTTCAAGACAATGTAACACCTTTGTTTAATAAATAAATAAAACTTTGTATGCCATGGTTATGAAACAATTAATTTTGTCGCGATCACTCCCCGGCGTTTCCGCCGCGGTCCGTTGTTATACGCGGTCGGGGTGTGACAGAAGAGTTGGTATCAGAGCCAATGGTTATAGGGAATTAGGTTATTAGTAATGCTTTGACCTAGACTATAACTTTTCTAGGACCCTAACACAAATTATTTGTGTTTAGATCTTAAAACATGCACATCACCTATCCTTAGGTGATTATCAGAACAAAAGCCAAAAATTTTCCGAAACGATTTTTGAAAAACAATCATCTGTTTTTGAATAATTTATTACAAGGTTTTGAACCCTCAATTGTAAGGTTTTTGAACTCTCTTTTATATGGTTTTGAACCCTTTTAGTTTGGTTTTTGGCCTTGTGCCTTCAAATTTTCAAAATCTCATCAAAAGTTTTGGGTTTTAAATAATGTGAACACGTGCAAACTGGAAGGGTGAATGCCTGTATTCTGAGTTTTCTGTCTAGGCAAGCACTTCGTATACATCTCAACCAGACGCGAGACCAGTTGTGCTTACCTGGGAATTCTTAGGATGAGTGTTCACTTATAGGCGAGCATGTCTTCATTATACATTATTTTTGATCCATTTACTTTTATTAGTCACTGTGTGTCGTTTGTTTGCTTTGTGATACGGACGAATGACCACCATCTATGCTGTTTGCAATTCTTGTTTTTATCATCTCATTCTTTTCATCCAATCATCTCACTCGTTTCCTTTCATGTTTTTCCTCTTTTAGAATGCCTCCTCGACGCGACAATCTGATAGCAACTGCCGAACTGGCAGAAATTATTGCGCAGCAGATGGCTGCCCAATTCCCAAATCTCTTTGCTCAATGGAACCAAGCCAACAACAACAACAACAACAATGTTCCATGCAAGTACAAGGATTTTAATCAGGCTAAACCACTCAAGTTTAGTGGTTCTGAGGGAGCGACTGGGCTTCTTCAGTGGTTTGAGAGCAGTGAGAATACTTTCCACCACGTGCAGTGTCCGGATAATCGCAAAGTTGAGTTTGCTTCGAGCGTATTTCAGAAGAGGGCTTTGACATGGTAGAACGGGGTTATGAGGGATAGAGGTGCAGAAGTTGCTCTCGCACAGACATGGGCTGAACTTAGGGCCCTGATGATGAGGGAATTCTGTCCTCGTCATGAGCAACGAGCGTTGGAGAAGGAGTTTGATGAGCTGAAGCAAGATAGTGGTGAGCATAGGGCTTATACTGATCGGTTTGAAGAGTTGAGTCTGCTTTGCCCAACAATGGTCACCCCACTCGACAAGGCTATCGAGAGATACATCGATGGCCTACCTGACTCGGTACAAGACATTCTTACTGGTAGTAACCCTGCCACACTCCGTCAGGCAATCGAGTTATCAGCGACACTGACTGAGTCGCAGATCCGGAAGAACAAGTTACACAGGAAGGGTGACAAGGGCAAGAAACAGTCGGCTGACAAGGGTGATAGCAAGAAAGGTCAAAACTTGAATGGAAAGAACTCTGGTTCTTCGAAGAGGTCAAGGAAGCGTAAGGCTTCCCAAAATTTTGCTATCACTGCCCAAGCTAATCAGGCAGCTCCTAACCAACCCGCACAGCTTCCAGCAAAGAAACCCTATACAGGGAATGCACCTTTGTGCAATAGATGCAACAGTCACCATCAGCCGCAACATCAGTGCCGTTTCTGTACTAGCTGTGGGAAGTCAGGTCATCTTGCCGAGGTTTGTCGGTTTGCTCAGAATCGCGCAGTTCAAAACCCGGCTCAACAAGTTGCACAGCCTCCTGCTCCGCAACAGGGTCAAGCTGCACGACCACAATACCCACCAGGTGCTTGTTACAATTGTGGGGATCTGACTCACTATAGGAATCGGTGCCCAAGACTGGCGAACCAGAACCAGAACCAGAATCAGGCTCCGGCTCGAGGCCGAGTCTTTAACATGAATGCCCAAGAGGCACAGGCTGACGATAATGTGGTGAACGGTACGTTCTTTATAAATAATCAGCCTGCATCTGTCCTTTTCGATTCTGGTGCCGATAAGAGTTTCGTGTCATTATCTTTTGAGCCTATGCTTCGCGTGTCTAGAACGAAACTAGGAAAACCTTTGACAGTAGAAGTTGCTAGTGGTGAACCCATTATTCTTGATTCTGTTCTACGCAACTGCCAATTGAACCTTAACGACCATCTTTTTCCTATTGACCTCGCGCCTATGCAACTCGGAAGCTTCGACGTTATTGTGGGAATGGATTGGTTATCCAAACATCACGCAGAGATAGTTTGTTCTGAGAAGATTGTTCGTGTGCCGCTTTCGACAGGCGAGATCCTGCAGGTTCAAGGTGAGAAGCCTACCGTTGGTCTCAAACTCATGTCTTGTTTTAAAGCTCGGAAGTATCTACAGAAGAACTATGTGGCTTTCTTAGCACATGTTATAGAAGATAAAGGCAAGGGTAAGTCTATTTCAGATATTCCTGTCGTTCGGGATTATTCTGAAGTGTTCCCTGAAGATTTACCTGGTCTACCTCCAGCACGCCAAGTCGAGTTCCGCATTGATCTCGTACCTGGTGAAAATCCCATTGCCAGAGCTCCATATCGTCTTGCACCGTCTGAGATGCAAGAGTTGTCTAAACAGCTTCAGGAGCTCTCTGACAAAGGTTTTATACGTCCTAGTTTTTCACCTTGGGGTGCTCCCGTTCTTTTTGTCAAGAAGAAGGATGGATCCTTTAGGATGTGTATCGATTATCGTGAGCTTAACAAGCTTACCATCAAGAATCGATATCCCCTACCTCGCATCGACGACCTCTTTGATCAGTTACAGGGTGCTTCTTATTTTTCGAAGATTGATCTGCGATCTGGATATTATCAACTTCGGGTGCAAGAAGAAGACATTCCGAAAACAGCATTCCGCACTCGTTATGGGCATTATGAATTCACAGTCATGCCATTCGGTTTGACTAATGCTCCTGCTGTTTTCATGGACTTAATGAATAGGGTCTGTAAACCTTATTTGGATCAGTTCGTCATTGTTTTTATTGATGACATCTTGATATACTCTAAGACGCAAGCTGACCACGAGCAACATCTTCGTCTTACCCTAGAACTCCTAAAGAAAGAGCAACTTTTCGCCAAATTCTCCAAGTGCGAATTTTGGCTTAAAGAAGTTCAATTCTTAGGACATGTTATCAACGAACGAGGTATTCATGTAGATCCCTCCAAGATCAGTGCGATTAAGGATTGGGATACGCCTACTACTCCTACTGAAGTTCGTTCTTTTCTTGGTCTAGCGGGTTATTATCGCCGCTTCATTGAAAACTTCTCTAAGATTGCAGTTCCTTTAACTGCTCTAACTCAGAAGAAAATGCCCTTTTATTGGGGATACAAACAAGAGGAAGCTTTTCAACACTTGAAACAGAAGCTTTGCGATGCGCCTGTTCTATCATTTCCTGAGGGTGATGATGATTTTGTTGTGTATTGTGATGCATCGAAACTGGGTCTTGGCTGTGTTCTTATGCAAAGGAACAAAGTCATAGCTTATGCATCGAGGCAGTTGAAGATACATGAGAAGAACTACACCACTCATGATCTTGAGTTGGGTGCAGTTGTCTTTGCTCTCAAGATCTGGAGACACTATTTGTACGGTACAAAATGTGTGGTTTTCACTGACCACAAAAGTCTTCAACATATCTTCAATCAGAAGGAACTCAACATGAGACAGCGACGTTGGGTTGAGCTTTTAAACGACTATGACTGCGAAATTCGCTACCATCCTGGTAAGGCGAATGTCGTAGCTGATGCATTGAGTCGTAAGGAATGTACTAAGCTTCATTGTGTACGTGTTCAATCTGTTATTCAAGCTCAATCCGATATTCAAGCACGCATTTCTCAAGCTCAACAATCTTGTGTTTCACAAGGATTGATGGATAAGGAATTTCCTTATCACATAACACCTGCTCTGGAACTGAAGGATAATGGATCGTATTACTTCATGGACCGTTTGTGGGTCCCAAGCCAGGATGATCTTCGTACTTTGCTTATGGATGAAGCCCATAAGTCTCGCTATTCTATTCATCCGGGCTCAGATAAAATGTATAAGGATCTTCGTATTCACTATAGGTGGCCTGGTATGAAGAAAGACATTGCCTTATACGTATCCAAATGCCTTACTTGTCTTAAGGTTAAGGCTGAACATCAGCGTCCTTCTGGTTTATTGGAGCAACCAGAGATCCCAGTTTGGAAATGGGAAAACATTACTATGGATCTCGTTACCAAACTTCCACGCACAAAGAAAGGTCATGATGCCATCTGGGTAGTCGTTGATCGTCTTACAAAGTCAGCACATTTCTTGCCAATCCGTGAGGATTTTCCTGCTGACAGACTTGCTCAAATCTATGTGGATGAAATTGTAGCTCGACATGGTGTTCCGTTGAACATCATTTCTGACAGAGATGCTCGTTTCACTTCTCATTTTTGGAGAACCATGCAATCTGCTATGGGGACCCAACTTAATCTAAGCACAGCTTATCATCCGCAAACGGATGGTCAATCTGAGAGAACAATCCAGACTCTGGAGGATATGCTTAGAGCTTGTGTGATCGATTTTGGTGGTAGCTGGGATTCACATCTTAAATTGATTGAATTCTCCTACAACAACAGTTATCACACTAGCATCAAAATGGCTCCTTTCGAGGCTCTCTATGGTCGAAAATGTCGTTCACCAGTCTGCTGGAATGAGATTGGCGAGGCTCAAATTACTGGACCTGCCCTCATTTTAGAGACAATTGACAAGGTCAAGAAAGTTCGTGATAACCTTCAGGCAGCTAGAAGCCGTCAGAAGATTTACGCGGACCCAAAACGCAAAGCCTTGGAATTTCAAGTCGGTGATCGAGTATTACTTAAGGTCTCACCTTGGAAAGGTGTGATCAGATTTGGAAAGAAAGGAAAACTTGCACCTAGATACGTTGGACCATTCAAGATCGTCGAAAGAATCGGAAAGGTAGCCTACAGACTTGAGTTACCTCCTGAACTTGGAAATGTTCATCCAACTTTTCACGTGTCCAATCTCAAGAAGTGTTCAGCTGATGAAAACTTCTCCATACCGCTTGACGAAATTCGTGTTGGCAAAACACTGAAATTTGTTGAGAAACCAGTGGAAATCATGGAACGTGAAGTCAAGTGGCTTAAACGCAAGCGCATTCCTTTGGTCAAAGTTCGCTGGGAAGCTAAACGTGGACCTGAGTTTACTTGGGAACGCGAAGATCAAATGAAGGCGAAATATCCACATCTTTTTCCACGAGTTTCCTCTAAATAAATTTCGGGACGAAATTTCCACAAGTAGGGGAGACTGTAACAACTGTGCTTGTAATCACTATGAACAGTTCTTTTATCAATAAAACAATGTTATTTGATCCCAATGTTTGTTTGGTTGTGTTTTACATTTTTCATGTTTTGACTTTTATGTAATTTCAAACTCTACATCACTTTCTGGAGAGTTATACGCAAACTGGTGCGTAAACGTACTCAGTTTAATGCGAGAAATACTCTGGAACATCAACATATACTCAACATACCTTAAATAACCTTTACATAACTTAGAAATAAGTTTTGAAGGCTTTGGTATGGCAAAAACAAGTTAATTCGACTACAGGGACTAAATATGACAAACTGCGAAAGTATGTCAATTTGAACTATAACGAACATTCCGGAACATAACCATAAGTTAAACACACCTTAAATATCCTTTACATAGCTTAGAAATAGGCTTTGAGGGGTTCGGTGTGCTAAAATAAACTTTTGGGTCATTCAGGGACTAAAAGTGTCAAAAAGTGCACAAGTTTGCATTTTCGCGCATAACTTACGTTCTGAATACATCCGGACATCCAAAAATTTATGAAAGCATGACTACATTATATTTTAGTGTTCGCCTTAAGAAAAATCCATTCGTCGCGTCATTTGGATCGTTTTTCGCGCTTATGCGCATTCCGTCGTAATTAAGCGAACATCGCGATCGTACGGCCAAACGAACCGACATCTAAGATATTTTTGAGCATTTTTTGAGTTCCCTATACTTTAACTTCATTTTAGAGCCTTGAAATGAGGTTAACGGGGTTCAAACGCATCGAAAATCGCTTAAACGGGCTGCAGGGACCATTTCTGCCAATTTTGAAAGTTTGCTGAAACAAGAGGGGCAGTGGCGTAGCGCCACTGCATGTAGCCTTACCAGTCGCGCTACGCAACTGCCTATTCTGGGCAGAAAACATGCAGAAACTCAGTTTTTCGCATTCGGGACCAGATTCAATGTATTAGCCGTTGTTTAATTCACAACCACACATTCTAAACTTGCTTAGTCAGCGGATAAGGATGGAACTTAGGCACCATAACCTTGCAACACATGTATGGATGGAATTTAAGCACCTAAGCACCACAACTTTCCGACAAGTGTTCGGGCAAGATCATTTCCCTTTTTCCATGAAACGATCCTAACGGTTGGGGAAAAACTATATATACCCCAACACCCCCATTGCTAAAATCACAAGAAACTTGAATTGAGAAACTCTAAGTTGAAACATTTGTTTCATACCTGAGATTTTCGAATCGAGTTTAGCATTCGGGGACCCTTCGTAAGTATTCTTTCGTTCTTTTCCTTATTTTACTGCTTTTCGAGTCAGAAAGTCAAACTTTGTTTGACTTTCAGCGTTGACCAGTAATGGTCAATGCGAAGTTCGTTTGAACTTCGCAACGTGATTGTAATCACGATGGTCATAGTCCCTTGGGACTATGCCTACTGATTACCACGTTGTCTAGGGTCGTAGGGTAGGCGATCTAATAAATCGCCTATACCTTCGAACCCGACCCAGTTTGGTCGATCATTAGGATCCGACCAAATACATTAGGTGACCATAGTGTAGGGAATAACCTTCCGAGGTTATACCCTATGGTCACATCGTTTAAGTAGTTGTATGATAGGTAGTTTATATGCCTTAGGTAAATTACCAGAATACCCTTTTCATGTATAATTGGTAATTTAGCATATGTAACCTAAATTTTTGTCACATAACTGATTATGTAACATGTTTAGGCATATAACACTTGTCATAGGACTAGTTAGGCGGTCCAAACGCGTTTCACGCGTACGACGCGTTAAAGTAGCATAAGCTACCTAAACGGATCGTAATGGGTCGATAAGACTTAGGTCAAGTTTCATTTAGCATGTAGGCTTTGTTAAACCATATCACATGAGTTCCTACACTCATTTGGTTTACAAACCCTAATGCTACCCAGTCTTCCGATTTAGGTCCGGTTTATTAACATAGTTACCTATATTAGGTGCCGTTTGATTCCGTGATCTATAGCATTACTTGGTGGTCATCTTTAGACAACTGAGCAATCTCAAGTGAGTACATAGAACCCCTCTTTTACTGTTTTCCAAACTGTTTTGGGGTGGAACACATGTGCCTACTTGTTACTTTCATGCTTTCCTGTTTTCACATCATATACCGGCTATGTTTGATAGTACATTATAGTACATTGATTTCATTACATTTCATGCTAGGTGTGCCCATTGTGTGCATTACTTGGTACATTGATTTCATTACATTTCATGCTAGGTGTGCCCATTGTGTGCATTACTTGGTACATTGTTTTACATTACATTTCATGCTAGGTGTGCCCATTGTGTGCATTACTTGGTACATTGTTTTACATTTCATGCTAGGTGTGCCCATTGTGTGCATTACTTAGTACATCGTTTTACATTACATTTCATGCTAGGTGTGCCCATTGTGTGCATTACTTAGTACATCGTTTTACATTACATTTTCACGCTATGTATGTTCATTTGATTACATACTTAGTGCATCACATGCTTCCATTTTTGGTATAACATTTGGTTTGTTTAACATGGAACAATACATTCATTAACATTGATCATGCCATTCGTTAGTAGGTAGTGGTACCATAGGAATTGACAACTCCCGTTCCGGACATCCCAGGGAAAGGGGACAGAAAGGAATGACCGAATTCGATATACATAATTTAGATAAATCTTTAATTTGTTTAAGGGTTTATCGCCTCAGTCTCAAGGCTTGGATGTATGCATTTTAACAATACCGCATAAATGTTTGTATCAGTATAGCATGCATTTGTTACACACAACATGACTTTGATTTAAACTGTGTTTTACTTCAATACCTTGTTGTTGTGCATTTTACATATGGTTTAGATGATACATTTCACTTACCATACATGACATTTTGGTTACACATTACATGATCTACATTGAACATAAACATTTTGACATTGATATACACATTTGGTGGTTTACATTGGACATAGACATTTTGATATAGTTTGCACAATAACACTTGACAATTGGTTTGTACATGAACATTTTACATCTTGATGGTCTGGTTTGATTAAGTGATTAAGTAACGATACGTGTGTAATATGATACAAACATGGTGGATACGCCGCTGGTACTTCCTATATATAAGTGTTTGTATAATATTACATAGCGTAACGTTATTTGAATCATTTCAGTTTGATACATATAACATTTTATACAAATAACATACTTTTCATAAGACATTGTTTTACAATCAACTTATCTTATACAAACTCATTTTACATGGTTATTCATTTAACCTTACATTTACTTATACATATCAACTGATCTTATCGTTTTTCAAATGATTTACAAGACAAAGCAAATTACAAGGTTCATGACTAAACATTTTCTCAAATACAAGTCATGAATCCTATTTTCACAAACCTATGTATCTCACAGGCATTTTTATGCTGACGTACCTATTTTCACATGTGTTTTCAGGAGCTTTTCCGTAGGATGTTGATCATGACACTAGGGCGGACCTGTGCCTTAGAGACTTTAAAAGAAGATAGACTATGTTTAATTATGTTATAAACTCTTTTGTTTACTGTTCAAGACAATGTAACACCTTTGTTTAATAAATAAATAAAACTTTGTATGCCATGGTTATGAAACAATTAATTTTGTCGCGATCACTCCCCGGCGTTTCCGCCGCGGTCCGTTGTTATACGCGGTCGGGGTGTGACAGAAGAGTTGGTATCAGAGCCAATGGTTATAGGGAATTAGGTTATTAGTAATGCTTTGACCTAGACTATAACTTTTCTAGGACCCTAACACAAATTATTTGTGTTTAGATCTTAAAACATGCACATCACCTATCCTTAGGTGATTATCAGAACAAAAGCCAAAAATTTTCCGAAACGATTTTTGAAAAACAAACATCTGTTTTTGAATAATTTATTACAAGGTTTTGAACCCTCAATTGTAAGGTTTTTGAACTCTCTTTTATATGGTTTTGAACCCTTTTAGTTTGGTTTTTGGCCTTGTGCCTTCAAATTTTCAAAATCTCATCAAAAGTTTTGGGTTTTAAATAATGTGAACACGTGCAAACTGGAAGGGTGAATGCCTGTATTCTGAGTTTTCTGTCTAGGCAAGCACTTCGTATACATCTCAACCAGACGCGAGACCAGTTGTGCTTACCTGGGAATTCTTAGGATGAGTGTTCACTTATAGGCGAGCATGTCTTCATTATACATTATTTTTGATCCATTTACTTTTATTAGTCACTGTGTGTCGTTTGTTTGCTTTGTGATACGGACGAATGACCACCATCTATGCTGTTTGCAATTCTTGTTTTTATCATCTCATTCTTTTCATCCAATCATCTCACTCGTTTCCTTTCATGTTTTTCCTCTTTTAGAATGCCTCCTCGACGCGACAATCTGATAGCAACTGCCGAACTGGCAGAAATTATTGCGCAGCAGATGGCTGCCCAATTCCCAAATCTCTTTGCTCAATGGAACCAAGCCAACAACAACAACAACAACAATGTTCCATGCAAGTACAAGGATTTTAATCAGGCTAAACCACTCAAGTTTAGTGGTTCTGAGGGAGCGACTGGGCTTCTTCAGTGGTTTGAGAGCAGTGAGAATACTTTCCACCACGTGCAGTGTCCGGATAATCGCAAAGTTGAGTTTGCTTCGAGCGTATTTCAGAAGAGGGCTTTGACATGGTAGAACGGGGTTATGAGGGATAGAGGTGCAGAAGTTGCTCTCGCACAGACATGGGCTGAACTTAGGGCCCTGATGATGAGGGAATTCTGTCCTCGTCATGAGCAACGAGCGTTGGAGAAGGAGTTTGATGAGCTGAAGCAAGATAGTGGTGAGCATAGGGCTTATACTGATCGGTTTGAAGAGTTGAGTCTGCTTTGCCCAACAATGGTCACCCCACTCGACAAGGCTATCGAGAGATACATCGATGGCCTACCTGACTCGGTACAAGACATTCTTACTGGTAGTAACCCTGCCACACTCCGTCAGGCAATCGAGTTATCAGCGACACTGACTGAGTCGCAGATCCGGAAGAACAAGTTACACAGGAAGGGTGACAAGGGCAAGAAACAGTCGGCTGACAAGGGTGATAGCAAGAAAGGTCAAAACTTGAATGGAAAGAACTCTGGTTCTTCGAAGAGGTCAAGGAAGCGTAAGGCTTCCCAAAATTTTGCTATCACTGCCCAAGCTAATCAGGCAGCTCCTAACCAACCCGCACAGCTTCCAGCAAAGAAACCCTATACAGGGAATGCACCTTTGTGCAATAGATGCAACAGTCACCATCAGCCGCAACATCAGTGCCGTTTCTGTACTAGCTGTGGGAAGTCAGGTCATCTTGCCGAGGTTTGTCGGTTTGCTCAGAATCGCGCAGTTCAAAACCCGGCTCAACAAGTTGCACAGCCTCCTGCTCCGCAACAGGGTCAAGCTGCACGACCACAATACCCACCAGGTGCTTGTTACAATTGTGGGGATCTGACTCACTATAGGAATCGGTGCCCAAGACTGGCGAACCAGAACCAGAACCAGAATCAGGCTCCGGCTCGAGGCCGAGTCTTTAACATGAATGCCCAAGAGGCACAGGCTGACGATAATGTGGTGAACGGTACGTTCTTTATAAATAATCAGCCTGCATCTGTCCTTTTCGATTCTGGTGCCGATAAGAGTTTCGTGTCATTATCTTTTGAGCCTATGCTTCGCGTGTCTAGAACGAAACTAGGAAAACCTTTGACAGTAGAAGTTGCTAGTGGTGAACCCATTATTCTTGATTCTGTTCTACGCAACTGCCAATTGAACCTTAACGACCATCTTTTTCCTATTGACCTCGCGCCTATGCAACTCGGAAGCTTCGACGTTATTGTGGGAATGGATTGGTTATCCAAACATCACGCAGAGATAGTTTGTTCTGAGAAGATTGTTCGTGTGCCGCTTTCGACAGGCGAGATCCTGCAGGTTCAAGGTGAGAAGCCTACCGTTGGTCTCAAACTCATGTCTTGTTTTAAAGCTCGGAAGTATCTACAGAAGAACTATGTGGCTTTCTTAGCACATGTTATAGAAGATAAAGGCAAGGGTAAGTCTATTTCAGATATTCCTGTCGTTCGGGATTATTCTGAAGTGTTCCCTGAAGATTTACCTGGTCTACCTCCAGCACGCCAAGTCGAGTTCCGCATTGATCTCGTACCTGGTGAAAATCCCATTGCCAGAGCTCCATATCGTCTTGCACCGTCTGAGATGCAAGAGTTGTCTAAACAGCTTCAGGAGCTCTCTGACAAAGGTTTTATACGTCCTAGTTTTTCACCTTGGGGTGCTCCCGTTCTTTTTGTCAAGAAGAAGGATGGATCCTTTAGGATGTGTATCGATTATCGTGAGCTTAACAAGCTTACCATCAAGAATCGATATCCCCTACCTCGCATCGACGACCTCTTTGATCAGTTACAGGGTGCTTCTTATTTTTCGAAGATTGATCTGCGATCTGGATATTATCAACTTCGGGTGCAAGAAGAAGACATTCCGAAAACAGCATTCCGCACTCGTTATGGGCATTATGAATTCACAGTCATGCCATTCGGTTTGACTAATGCTCCTGCTGTTTTCATGGACTTAATGAATAGGGTCTGTAAACCTTATTTGGATCAGTTCGTCATTGTTTTTATTGATGACATCTTGATATACTCTAAGACGCAAGCTGACCACGAGCAACATCTTCGTCTTACCCTAGAACTCCTAAAGAAAGAGCAACTTTTCGCCAAATTCTCCAAGTGCGAATTTTGGCTTAAAGAAGTTCAATTCTTAGGACATGTTATCAACGAACGAGGTATTCATGTAGATCCCTCCAAGATCAGTGCGATTAAGGATTGGGATACGCCTACTACTCCTACTGAAGTTCGTTCTTTTCTTGGTCTAGCGGGTTATTATCGCCGCTTCATTGAAAACTTCTCTAAGATTGCAGTTCCTTTAACTGCTCTAACTCAGAAGAAAATGCCCTTTTATTGGGGATACAAACAAGAGGAAGCTTTTCAACACTTGAAACAGAAGCTTTGCGATGCGCCTGTTCTATCATTTCCTGAGGGTGATGATGATTTTGTTGTGTATTGTGATGCATCGAAACTGGGTCTTGGCTGTGTTCTTATGCAAAGGAACAAAGTCATAGCTTATGCATCGAGGCAGTTGAAGATACATGAGAAGAACTACACCACTCATGATCTTGAGTTGGGTGCAGTTGTCTTTGCTCTCAAGATCTGGAGACACTATTTGTACGGTACAAAATGTGTGGTTTTCACTGACCACAAAAGTCTTCAGCATATCTTCAATCAGAAGGAACTCAACATGAGACAGCGACGTTGGGTTGAGCTTTTAAACGACTATGACTGCGAAATTCGCTACCATCCTGGTAAGGCGAATGTCGTAGCTGATGCATTGAGTCGTAAGGAATGTACTAAGCTTCATTGTGTACGTGTTCAATCTGTTATTCAAGCTCAATCCGATATTCAAGCACGCATTTCTCAAGCTCAACAATCTTGTGTTTCACAAGGATTGATGGATAAGGAATTTCCTTATCACATAACACCTGCTCTGGAACTGAAGGATAATGGATCGTATTACTTCATGGACCGTTTGTGGGTCCCAAGCCAGGATGATCTTCGTACTTTGCTTATGGATGAAGCCCATAAGTCTCGCTATTCTATTCATCCGGGCTCAGATAAAATGTATAAGGATCTTCGTATTCACTATAGGTGGCCTGGTATGAAGAAAGACATTGCCTTATACGTATCCAAATGCCTTACTTGTCTTAAGGTTAAGGCTGAACATCAGCGTCCTTCTGGTTTATTGGAGCAACCAGAGATCCCAGTTTGGAAATGGGAAAACATTACTATGGATCTCGTTACCAAACTTCCACGCACAAAGAAAGGTCATGATGCCATCTGGGTAGTCGTTGATCGTCTTACAAAGTCAGCACATTTCTTGCCAATCCGTGAGGATTTTCCTGCTGACAGACTTGCTCAAATCTATGTGGATGAAATTGTAGCTCGACATGGTGTTCCGTTGAACATCATTTCTGACAGAGATGCTCGTTTCACTTCTCATTTTTGGAGAACCATGCAATCTGCTATGGGGACCCAACTTAATCTAAGCACAGCTTATCATCCGCAAACGGATGGTCAATCTGAGAGAACAATCCAGACTCTGGAGGATATGCTTAGAGCTTGTGTGATCGATTTTGGTGGTAGCTGGGATTCACATCTTAAATTGATTGAATTCTCCTACAACAACAGTTATCACACTAGCATCAAAATGGCTCCTTTCGAGGCTCTCTATGGTCGAAAATGTCGTTCACCAGTCTGCTGGAATGAGATTGGCGAGGCTCAAATTACTGGACCTGCCCTCATTTTAGAGACAATTGACAAGGTCAAGAAAGTTCGTGATAACCTTCAGGCAGCTAGAAGCCGTCAGAAGATTTACGCGGACCCAAAACGCAAAGCCTTGGAATTTCAAGTCGGTGATCGAGTATTACTTAAGGTCTCACCTTGGAAAGGTGTGATCAGATTTGGAAAGAAAGGAAAACTTGCACCTAGATACGTTGGACCATTCAAGATCGTCGAAAGAATCGGAAAGGTAGCCTACAGACTTGAGTTACCTCCTGAACTTGGAAATGTTCATCCAACTTTTCACGTGTCCAATCTCAAGAAGTGTTCAGCTGATGAAAACTTCTCCATACCGCTTGACGAAATTCGTGTTGGCAAAACACTGAAATTTGTTGAGAAACCAGTGGAAATCATGGAACGTGAAGTCAAGTGGCTTAAACGCAAGCGCATTCCTTTGGTCAAAGTTCGCTGGGAAGCTAAACGTGGACCTGAGTTTACTTGGGAACGCGAAGATCAAATGAAGGCGAAATATCCACATCTTTTTCCACGAGTTTCCTCTAAATAAATTTCGGGACGAAATTTCCACAAGTAGGGGAGACTGTAACAACTGTGCTTGTAATCACTATGAACAGTTCTTTTATCAATAAAACAATGTTATTTGATCCCAATGTTTGTTTGGTTGTGTTTTACATTTTTCATGTTTTGACTTTTATGTAATTTCAAACTCTACATCACTTTCTGGAGAGTTATACGCAAACTGGTGCATAAACGTACTCAGTTTAATGCGAGAAATACTCTGGAACATCAACATATACTCAACATACCTTAAATAACCTTTACATAACTTAGAAATAAGTTTTGAAGGCTTTGGTATGGCAAAAACAAGTTAATTCGACTACAGGGACTAAATATGACAAACTGCGAAAGTATGTCAATTTGAACTATAACGAACATTCTGGAACATAACCATAAGTTAAACACACCTTAAATATCCTTTACATAGCTTAGAAATAGGCTTTGAGGGGTTCGGTGTGCTAAAATAAACTTTTGGGTCATTCAGGGACTAAAAGTGTCAAAAAGTGCACAAGTTTGCATTTTCGCGCATAACTTACGTTCTGAATACATCCGGACATCCAAAAATTTATGAAAGCATGACTACATTATATTTTAGTGTTCGCCTTAAGAAAAATCCATTCGTCGCGTCATTTGGATCGTTTTTCGCGCTTATGCGCATTCCGTCGTAATTAAGCGAACATCGCGATCGTACGGCCAAACGAACCGACATCTAAGATATTTTTGAGCATGTTTTGAGTTCCCTATACTTTAACTTCATTTTAGAGCCTTGAAATGAGGTTAACGGGGTTCAAACGCATCGAAAATCGCTTAAACGGGCTGCAGGGACCATTTCTGCCAATTTTGAAAGTTTGCTGAAACAAGAGGGGCAGTGGCGTAGCGCCACTGCATGTAGCCTTACCAGTCGCGCTACGCAACTGCCTATTCTGGGCAGAAAACATGCAGAAACTCAGTTTTTCGCATTCGGGACCAGATTCAATGTATTAGCCGTTGTTTAATTCACAACCACACATTCTAAACTTGCTTAGTCAGCGGATAAGGATGGAACTTAGGCACCATAACCTTGCAACACATGTATGGATGGAATTTAAGCACCTAAGCACCACAACTTTCCGACAAGTGTTCGGGCAAGATCATTTCCCTTTTTCCATGAAACGATCCTAACGGTTGGGGAAAAACTATATATACCCCAACACCCCCATTGCTAAAATCACAAGAAACTTGAATTGAGAAACTCTAAGTTGAAACATTTGTTTCATACCTGAGATTTTCGAATCGAGTTTAGCATTCGGGGACCCTTCGTAAGTATTCTTTCGTTCTTTTCCTTATTTTACTGCTTTTCGAGTCAGAAAGTCAAACTTTGTTTGACTTTCAGCGTTGACCAGTAATGGTCAATGCGAAGTTCGTTTGAACTTCGCAACGTGATTGTAATCACGATGGTCATAGTCCCTTGGGACTATGCCTACTGATTACCACGTTGTCTAGGGTCGTAGGGTAGGCGATCTAATAAATCGCCTATACCTTCGAACCCGACCCAGTTTGGTCGATCATTAGGATCCGACCAAATACATTAGGTGACCATAGTGTAGGGAATAACCTTCCGAGGTTATACCCTATGGTCACATCGTTTAAGTAGTTGTATGATAGGTAGTTTATATGCCTTAGGTAAATTACCAGAATACCCTTTTCATGTATAATTGGTAATTTAGCATATGTAACCTAAATTTTTGTCACATAACTGATTATGTAACATGTTTAGGCATATAACACTTGTCATAGGACTAGTTAGGCGGTCCAAACGCGTTTCACGCGTACGACGCGTTAAAGTAGCATAAGCTACCTAAACGGATCGTAATGGGTCGATAAGACTTAGGTCAAGTTTCATTTAGCATGTAGGCTTTGTTAAACCATATCACATGAGTTCCTACACTCATTTGGTTTACAAACCCTAATGCTACCCAGTCTTCCGATTTAGGTCCGGTTTATTAACATAGTTACCTATATTAGGTGCCGTTTGATTCCGTGATCTATAGCATTACTTGGTGGTCATCTTTAGACAACTGAGCAATCTCAAGTGAGTACATAGAACCCCTCTTTTACTGTTTTCCAAACTGTTTTGGGGTGGAACACATGTGCCTACTTGTTACTTTCATGCTTTCCTGTTTTCACATCATATACCGGCTATGTTTGATAGTACATTATAGTACATTGATTTCATTACATTTCATGCTAGGTGTGCCCATTGTGTGCATTACTTGGTACATTGATTTCATTACATTTCATGCTAGGTGTGCCCATTGTGTGCATTACTTGGTACATTGTTTTACATTACATTTCATGCTAGGTGTGCCCATTGTGTGCATTACTTGGTACATTGTTTTACATTTCATGCTAGGTGTGCCCATTGTGTGCATTACTTAGTACATCGTTTTACATTACATTTCATGCTAGGTGTGCCCATTGTGTGCATTACTTAGTACATCGTTTTACATTACATTTTCACGCTATGTATGTTCATTTGATTACATACTTAGTGCATCACATGCTTCCATTTTTGGTATAACATTTGGTTTGTTTAACATGGAACAATACATTCATTAACATTGATCATGCCATTCGTTAGTAGGTAGTGGTACCATAGGAATTGACAACTCCCGTTCCGGACATCCCAGGGAAAGGGGACAGAAAGGAATGACCGAATTCGATATACATAATTTAGATAAATCTTTAATTTGTTTAAGGGTTTATCGCCTCAGTCTCAAGGCTTGGATGTATGCATTTTAACAATACCGCATAAATGTTTGTATCAGTATAGCATGCATTTGTTACACACAACATGACTTTGATTTAAACTGTGTTTTACTTCAATACCTTGTTGTTGTGCATTTTACATATGGTTTAGATGATACATTTCACTTACCATACATGACATTTTGGTTACACATTACATGATCTACATTGAACATAAACATTTTGACATTGATATACACATTTGGTGGTTTACATTGGACATAGACATTTTGATATAGTTTGCACAATAACACTTGACAATTGGTTTGTACATGAACATTTTACATCTTGATGGTCTGGTTTGATTAAGTGATTAAGTAACGATACGTGTGTAATATGATACAAACATGGTGGATACGCCGCTGGTACTTCCTATATATAAGTGTTTGTATAATATTACATAGCGTAACGTTATTTGAATCATTTCAGTTTGATACATATAACATTTTATACAAATAACATACTTTTCATAAGACATTGTTTTACAATCAACTTATCTTATACAAACTCATTTTACATGGTTATTCATTTAACCTTACATTTACTTATACATATCAACTGATCTTATCGTTTTTCAAATGATTTACAAGACAAAGCAAATTACAAGGTTCATGACTAAACATTTTCTCAAATACAAGTCATGAATCCTATTTTCACAAACCTATGTATCTCACAGGCATTTTTATGCTGACGTACCTATTTTCACATGTGTTTTCAGGAGCTTTTCCGTAGGATGTTGATCATGACACTAGGGCGGACCTGTGCCTTAGAGACTTTAAAAGAAGATAGACTATGTTTAATTATGTTATAAACTCTTTTGTTTACTGTTCAAGACAATGTAACACCTTTGTTTAATAAATAAATAAAACTTTGTATGCCATGGTTATGAAACAATTAATTCTGTCGCGATCACTCCCCGGCGTTTCCGCCGCGGTCCGTTGTTATACGCGGTCGGGGTGTGACAATCACTAGGATCCGACCAAACACATTTGGTGACCATAGTGTATAGGGAATAACCTTCCAAGGTTATACCTTATGGTCGCTTCGTTTAAGTAGTTTTATGATATGTAGTTTATATGCCTTAGGTAAATTACCAAAAATGCCATTTTACGCCAAAATTCATTTTAAGCATATGTAACATAACCTTTGGTATCTAAACTGATTAGACAACAATATTAAACATGTTGAGGCATATTTTACTTATCATGGGACTAGTTAGGCGTTCCGAACGCGTTTCACGCGAACGACACGTTAA
Source organism: Helianthus tuberosus (assembly GCA_030545235.1). Lineage (NCBI taxonomy): Eukaryota > Viridiplantae > Streptophyta > Magnoliopsida > Asterales > Asteraceae > Helianthus > Helianthus tuberosus. Next base: position 68,439,214 of record CM060445.1, on the reverse strand, counting down.
AGTAGCATAAGCTACCTTAATGGGTCGCGATGGGTTGAAAGCACTTAGGTTAGGTTTCATTTAAGATGTAGGCATTGTTAAACCATATCACATGAGTTCCAACACTCATTTGGGTTACAAGACCTCATTCTGTCCGATCTTCCGATTTAGGCGTCTATTGTTTGACTAGTGATCAAATTACTAGGTGCTGCTTGATTTCTCTAGTTTACTCGAGTTTGTTGAAGTACTATTGATTGAGGATACCTTGCACTACATGTGAGCACATAGTTCCCCTATTTTACAACTTTCAATTGTTTTGGGGTGATTCATATGTACAAAATGTTTTCAAGGTTTAAACGATGATTTCAAAAACGAATAGAACGATTTATACTAAACTAATAACGATTTCAATAATGTGAACGAACTTGTTGGTTGTAGTTACATAACGAATGACATTCATTAATTTTGGCCGAACCGACCAGTATTAGGTTATGGTACCATAGGATCTGACATATCCCGTTATTGCACTATACCCATGGTTATGTGTGGGTGTTGTGGGTAACGACTGAATCTGTAATTATTAACTTACCCTTTGGAGGTTTGTTAATATGAGAAGCGAGGAACGAGGTAGTCGAGTCACGAAGGTTTGAATGTTATTAACGAGACGACCATATATAAGTTTTCACAATTAAAACGAGGATGATTTAAATGATTTAACCGAGTAAACGATTTGGAAACGATTTGGAAACGATTTGGAGACGATGTTAAATGATTTGGGTAAACGATTGGTTTTTGGCTAGTGTTTAGATAACGGGACGAGTGTAATGTGGTGAAAACATGGTAGATACGCCGCTGGTACTTCTTATATATAAGTGCTTTCAACATATTACATACCGTGGCGTTATTTAGTTCACTTGGGTAAACGATATTGAAACAATGTCACTCAATGATGTTTTCGAAATAATATACGAGTTTTATTCACGAGTTTATACGAGATGTTTTACAAGATGATTTTCTAAAACAAAAAGCTTTTAAGTTAAGAATCGTGGCTACGAAATTTTTATACATTTTAACCATCTTGATTTGAGTTGGTTAATCATGTTGCAATATTATACACTTTTAAAAACAAGGTTTTCGAGGTATTGCAATATAAGTAAACAAGCCATGATTCCGATACTCTTATAAAACCTATGTACTCGCCAGCATTTCTTTGCTAACTTTGTTTTTACATATGTTTCAGGTGTTGTTGCTTGATTGACGTTCTAGGATGCATGCGTCACATAGGATCTGGACGAGGCCTTAGTGACATAAAACAATGATAGTCGATATAAAACTTGTTTATTATGTGTTAAGACAATGTTAATGTTTAATATTATCAATAAAACGAAACACTTTTGTATCCATGGTTATGAAACGATAATTCTGTTACAACACTCCCCGACGTTTCCGCCACGCTTTGTTGTTTTACGTGGTCGGGGTGTGACAGAAGAGTTGGTATCAGAGCCAATGGTTATTGGGAATTAGGTTATTAGTAATTCTTTGACCTAGACTATAACTTCTAGGACCCCAACGCAAGTTTATTTGCGTTTAGATTTTTTTTAAAACAAGATCGTCAACTATCCTTAGGCGATAACCACAACGAGAACACAATTTTCGAATCCGCTTTGAAAACTAATCATCTGTTCTAGGGTGATTGATTACTAGGTTTTGAACCCTCTATTGTAAGGTTTTGAACCCTCTAAGTTTTCAAAATCTCATCAAAGTTTGGGTCTAAATAATGTGAACACGTGCAAACTGGAAGAGTGAATGCCTGTACCCTGGGTTTTCTGTCTAAGGCTAGAGTGTTCGTACAAATCCACATAATCGGACCAGTCACTCTTACCTGGGAACTCTTGGGGTGAGTGTTCACTTATAGGCGAGCATGTCTTCGCGATACATTATTTTTGACCTATTTACTTTGATTAGTCACTGCGTGTCGTTTGTTTATTCAAGGTAACAAACAAATGATCGCCTTCCTTGTGTTTTGTCGATACCTTTTTTGTTTTTCCTAATTTTCAACCTCACTCGATTCTCTTGTTTCCTTGTTAGACAATGCCTCCTCGACGTGAAGCACAATCTTTTACTATTGAAGAAATCGCAGCCCTGGTCTCTCAGCAAGTGGCTGCTGTGCTTCCCGGTGTTGTGACCCAAGTCCACGAGATATACAACAACAATAATGCACCGTGTAATTTCAAGAACTTCAATTCTGCGAAGCCGCTTAAATTTTCTGGGTCGCAAGGAGCAACTGCGCTCCTGCTGTGGTTTGAGATTATCGAGAGCACATTCAGACATGTGTAGTGTCCGAATGCGCGTGAGGTTGAATTTGCTTCGAGCGTGTTTGAGAAGCGAGCGCTTACCTGGTGGAATGGTATTATGCGCGACAGGGGTGCCGAAGTGGTGTTGGCACATACATGGGAAGAGCTTCGGGCTCTCATGATGAAGGAGTTTTGTCCCCGTCACGAAGTTCGGGCTTTGGAGCGAGAGTTTGATGATTTAAAGCAAGATGGGGCTGAACACCGTGCGTACATGAATTGTTTTGAGGAACTCAGTCTATTGTGTCCCACCATGGTTACCCCTCTGGAGAAAGCAATCGAGAGATATATCGATGGTCTACCCGATTCTATTCTGGAGATTGTGACCGGTGTTAATCCTACTACCCTTCGTCAAGCAATCGAGTTGTCTGCTACCCTGACTGAGACTCAAGTCAGGAAGGGTAAACTCACCCGCAAGGGTGATAAAAAAAAGGCGACTGATTCAGGGAAGGACAAGAAAAAGGATAAGGGTAAGGAAGGTGAGTCGTCGAAGAAATCGAGCAAGCGAAAGGGTGCCCAGAATTTTGCTGTTACAGCACAGACTGCTCAGAACCCGCAGAACCCACCGGCTCAGCCACCTGCAAAGAAGGCATATGCTGGTACCACACCTCATTGTGCTCGTTGCAACGGTCATCACGTTGCACAACAAGCTTGCAAGCAATGCACGACGTGTGGTAAACTTGGGTATTTGGCCAATGTTTGTCGTTTGGGACAGAATCAGGTTGCCCAGGTTCAAGCTCCGATACAAGGGAATGCTGCAAGATTCCCACCGGGTTCATGTTTTAATTGTGGAGAGTATGGTCACTTCCGCAACAACGGTCCGAGACTGGTGAATGCAAACGCGAATGCTAACGCGAACCCGAATGCGAACGTCAACGTCAATGTGAATCCTGCTCGTGGGCGAGCGTACAATTTGAATGCAAACGAAGCGAGGGCCGACAACGAAGTGGTTAACGGTACGTTTCTTGTTAACAACCGACCTGCGTCTATTCTTTTTTATTCTGGTGCTGATAGAAGTTGTGTTTCTTTATCTTTTGAGCCTTTGCTTGCGATACCTAGAACCAAACTGAGGAAACCCTTATCTGTCGAAGTTGCTACTGGTAAACCTCTTGTTCTCGATTATGTTATTCGTGATTGTCAGTTAAACCTTGATAACCATCTTTTTCCTATTGACCTCACACCGATGCAACTTGGGAGTTTCGATATTATCGTTGGAATGGATTGGTTAACCAAACACCACGCTGAGGTGGTTTGTTTCGATAAGATTGTTCGTATTCCTTTGTCTTCCGGCGATGTTTTGGAAATTCGTGGAGAGAAGCCATCTGGTGTTTTGAAGCTTATGTCGTGTTTGGAAGCCCAAAGGTATCTACGAAAAGGATATGTTGCTTTTTTGGCACATGTCACCGAGGAGAAAAGCAAGAGCAAGAGTATTCAGGATATTCTGATCGTTCGGGATTATCCAGAGGTGTTTCCTGATGAACTGCCTGGTTTGCCTCCAGTTCGTCAAGTCGAGTTTCATATTGACCTTGTACCCAATGCCAACCCGATTGCAAAAGCACCTTATCGTCTTGCACCGTTGGAGATGCAAGAGTTATTGAAACAGCTTCAAGAGTTATCTGATAAAGGATTCATCCGACAGAGCTTTTCACCTTGGGGAGCTCCTGTCCTCTTCGTGAAAAAGAAAGATGGATCTTTTCGAATGTGTATCGATTATCGTGAGCTTAATAAGCTCACCATCAAGAATCGATATCCCCTACCTCGAATTGATGATCTCTTCGACTAGCTGCAGGTGCTTCATGCTTTTCCAAGATCGATCTGTGTTCTGGGTATCATCAACTTCGTGTTCTCGAAGAAGATATTCCCAAAACTGCTTTCCGCACAAGATATGGGCATTACGAGTTCACTGTCATGCCTTTTGGTTTGACGAATGCTCCAGCTATCTTTATGGACTTAATGAATAGGGTCTGCAAACCTTATTTGGACAAGTTCATTATTGTGTTCATCGACGATATTCTCATTTATTCAAAATCTCGAGCCGAGCACGAGCAACACCTTCGCTTAACATTGGAACTCCTGAAGAAGGAACAACTTTTTGCTAAATTCTCCAAGTGTGAATTCTGGCTTAAAGAAGTTCAATTCTTGGGCCATATAGTCAATGAGCAAGGTATTCATGTGGATCCATCCAAGATTGCTGCTATTAAGGACTGGAATACACCGACGACGCCTACGGAGATTCGATCTTTTCTTGGTCTTGCTGGTTATTATCGTCGATTCATTTCAAATTTCTCGAAGATTGCGGTTCCACTCACTGCTTTGACTCAGAAGAATAAGCCTTTCGAGTGGGGACCCAAGCAAAAAGGAGCGTTCCAAACGCTGAAGCAGAAGTTATGTAATGCTCCTGTTCTATCTCTGCCCGAAGGAAGCGATGATTTCGTTGTCTATTGCGATGCGTCCAACTTAGGCCTTGGTTGCGTCCTTATGCAACGAGGTAAGGTTATTGCATATGCATCTAGACAGTTGAAAGTTCACGAGAAGAACTATACGACTCATGATCTTGAGTTAGGAGCTGTGGTTTTCGCGCTTAAAATCTGGAGACACTACCTCTATGGAACAAAGTGTGTGGTTTTCACAGACCAAAAAAGTCTCTAGTATATTCTTAATCAGAAAGAGCTGAATATGAGGCAACGACGTTGGGTTGAACTCTTGAACGACTATGATTGCGAGATTCGCTACCATCCTGGTAAGGCGAATGTCATAGCTGATGCGCTTAGTCGAAAAGAATGAGTCAAGCTTCATTCTGTTCGAACTCTAGCTAATCTTCAATCTCGTGTCCTTCAAGCTCAACAATTTTGTGTTTCACAAAATTTGATGGGTACGGAATTACCACGTCAACTTGAGCTTATGCTCGAAGTGAAAGACAATGGTTTGCTCTATTTTAAGGATCGATTGTGGATTCCGAAACAAGACGATCTTCGCACCTTGGTAATGGACGAATCTCATAAGTCTCGATATTCTATCCATCCTGGTGCTGATAAAATGTACAAGGATCTTCGTACTCGGTGCTGGTGGCCTGGTATGAAGAAGGATGTTGCCTTGTATGTATCGAAATGCCTAACTTTTCTCAAAGTCAAGGCCGAACATCAACGACCTTCTGGCTTGCTTGTATAACCAGAGATACCGGTTTGGAAGTGGGAGAACATTGCGATGGATCTCATCACTAAGTTACCGCGTACGTCTAAAGGTCATGATGCTATCTGGGTTATTGTCGATCGATTAATGAAATCAGCTCATTTCATTCCGATTCGCGAGGATCTATCTGCTGATAAACTTGCAAAGATTTATGTTGATGAGATTGTGACACGACATGGTGTGCCCTTGGATATCATCTCTGATCGTGATGCTCGATTTTCATCTCATTTCTGGAAGGCCATGCAATCTGCTTTGGGAACCCAACTGAATCTAAGCACTGCTTATCATCCCCAAACAGATGGCCAATCTGAGAGAATGATTCAAACTTTGGAGGATATGCTTAGAGCATGCGTGATAGACTTTGGTGGTAATTGGGATTCTCATCTGCCGCTGATCGAGTTCTCTTACAACAATAGTTATCAAACTAGAATTAATATGGCACCATTCGAAGCTCTCTACGGTCGAAAATGTCGTTCACCTGGCTGTTGGAATGAAACCGGTGAAGCTCAGCTTACTGGACCTGAGCTCGTTATGGAAAAAACAGACAAAATCAAGAAAATCCGCGATAATCTTGTGACAGCTCGAAACCGTCAAAAGAGTTATGCAGATCTGAGATGCAAGCCCTTAGAATTTCAAGTCGGAGATCATGTCCTACTCAAGGTTTCACCTTGGAAAGGAGTCGTGAGATTTGGAAAGAAAGGAAAACTTGCACCTCGATATGTGGGACCATTTAAGATTGTGGAAAGAATTGGAAAGGTTGCCTATCGTCTAGAGCTACCTCCAGAGCTTGGAAATATTCACCCGACTTTTCACGTGTCCAATCTGCGAAAATGTTTAGTTGACGCTGATCTACACATTCCTCTCTACGAGATTCGAATCGATGAAACGATGCACTTTGTCGAGAAACCTGTGGAGATAGTGGAACGTACATACAAACAGTTGAAGAACAAACGGATTCATTTGGTTAAAGTTCCTGGGAATCCAAACGTGGCCCAGAGTTTACTTGGGAACGTCAGGACCAGATGAAGACGTAATATCCACATTTGTTTTCACAAACTTCCTCTAGTTAAAATTTTGGGACGAAATTTCCTGAAGTAGGGGAGACTGTGACAACTGTGTTTGGTAATCGATGTACGATGTAAAACAATGATGATTATTAATAAAACAATGTGATTTGGTGTTACTATGTGTGTTTTGATGTTATTATACGTGTATTTGTGTTTGGTGAATTTTCAATTAGATTCGACTCCAATTTCAAGCTTTAAATCGCTTTCTGGAAGGTTATACGCAAACTGGTGTGTAAACGCAGTCAGTATAACGCGACAAACACTTCGGAATAGTGACATAGGCTTAATATACCTTAAATAACCTCCACATAACTTAGAAATAAGTTTTGAATGGTTTGGTGTGTCGAAATCAACTTTGTTCAATCGCAGGGACTATTTGTGTCAAACTGTGAAACTATGCTGATTTGTATAGTAACGAACATTCTGGAACTTGATCATAAGTTAAACACACCCTAAATAACCTTTACATAGCTTAGAAATAGGCTTTGAGGGGTTCGGTATGCTAAAATAAACTTTATGCTCATTCAGGGACTAAAAGCGTCAAAAAGTGCATAAGTTTGCATTTTCGCGCATAACTTACGTTTGGAATACATCCGGACATCCAAAAATTTATGTAAGCATTAAAATATTTTATTTTAGTGTTTGGCATGATAAAATTCCATTCGTCGCTTAATTTGGATCGTTTTTGCGTTCGTTACGACTTCCGTCGTAATTAAGCGAATAACGCAACCGTACGACCAAACGAACCGACATCCGAGATGTTTTTGAGCATATTTTAAGTTCCCTATACTTTAAATTTATTTTAGAGCCTTGAAATGGGGTTAACGGGGCTTAAAAGTGCCAAAAAAAATCAAGTTTTACAAGTGCAGGGACCATTTTTGAAATTTCTGGCAGATTCAATGAACCTAGTCCATTTTGAAGTGTTGATGGTTTTCACCCATGGTTTTGCAAAACCATGGGCTGGTATTCAATGAACATAGTCCATATTAGGGGCTCCCATGGTTTTAGAAAACCATTGGCACACATGTAAGGTCCAGATCAAAGCTCAGTTTTCGAGGAACGATCTTAACGGTGCTAGAAATCCTATATATACCCCATCCATTTCACTTCAAAACCCACAATTTGAAATCTGATTTATGCTCTCTAAGTGGAAGTATATGCTTCCTACCTGAGAGAAAATCGGAATCAAATCTTGCGGGGACCTTCTGTAAGTGTTCTTTCGTTCTTTTCATTCGTTTTAGCGTTAAAGTCAAACTGCGTTTGACTTTCTGCATTGACCAGTTTATGGTCAATGTGAAGTTCGTTTGAACTTCATAACGTGAGCGTAATCACGATGGTTATAGTCCCTAGTGACTATACCTACTGATTACCACGTTATCTAGGCTCAGTGACGAGTCGTAGTTTCGGCCAAAATGCGTATTCTTGCGTATTTTGTAACCAAACTACTCTTAGGTATCAAAACCGTTTATTTTGATACCAAAATTGTTTTCTAAATTAGTTAAGCATGTTTTAACATGCTTAGCTCATCACTTTTAGTTTTGTGCTTGTCTAGGGTCGTAAAGGTAAGCGATCTAAACAACCGCTTAGACTTTCGAACAGGACCCGTTTGGGCGATCACTAGGATCCGACCAAACACATTTGGTGACCATAGTGTATAGGGAATAACCTTCCAAGGTTATACCTTATGGTCGCTTCGTTTAAGTAGTTTTATGATAGGTAGTTTATATGCCTTAGGTAAATTACCAAAAATGCCATTTTACGCCAAAATTCATTTTAAGCATATGTAACATAACCTTTGGTATCTAAACTGATTAGACAACAATATTAATCATGTTGAGGCATATATTACTTATCATAGGACTAGTTAGGCGTTCCGAACGCGTTTCACGCGAACGACGCGTTAAAGTAGCATAAGCTACCTTAATGGGTCGCGATGAGTCGAAAGCACTTAGGTTAGGTTTCATTTAGGATGTTGGCATTGTTAAACCATATCGCATGAGTTCCAACACTCATTTGGGTTACAAGACCTCATTCTGTCCGATCTTCCGATTTAGGCGTCTATTGTTTGACTAGTGATCAAATTACTAGGTGCTGCTTGATTTCTCTGGTTTACTCGAGTTTGTTGAAGTACTATTGATTGAGGATACCTTGCACTACATGTGAGTACATAGTTCCCCTATTTTACAACTTTTAATTGTTTTGGGGTGATTCATATGTACAAAATGTTTTCAAGGTTTAAACGATGATTTCAATAACGAATAGAACGATTTATACTAAACTAATAACGATTTCAATAATGTGAACGAACTTGTTGGTTGTAGTTACATAACGAATGACATTCATTAATTTTGGCCGAACCGACCAGTATTAGGTTATGGTACCATAGGATCTGACATATCCCGTTATTGCACTATACCCATGGTTATGTGTGGGTGTTGTGTGTAACGACTGAATCTGTAATTATTAACTTACCCTTTGGAGGTTTGTTAATACGAGAAGCGAGGAATGAGGTAGTTGAGTCACGAAGGTTTGAATGTTATTAACGAGTCGACCATATATAAGTTTTCACAATTAAAACGAGGATGATTTAAATGATTTAATCGAGTAAACGATTTGGAAACGATTTGGAAACGATTTGGAGACGATGTTAAACGATTTGGGTAAACAATTGGTTTTTGGCTAGTGTTTAGATAACGGGACGGGTGTAATGTGGTGAAAACATGGTAGATACGCCGCTGGTACTTCTTATATATAAGTGTTTTCAACATATTACATACCGTGGCGTTATTTAGTTCGCTTTGGTAAACGATATTGAAACAATGTCACTCAACGATGTTTTAAAATAATATACGAGTTTTATTAACGAGTTTATATGAGATGTTTTACAAGATGATTTTCTAAAACAAAAAGCTTTTAAGTTAAGAATCGTGGCTACGAAATTTTTATACATTTTAACCATCTTGATTTGATTTGGTTAATCATGTTGCAATATTATACACTTTTAAAAACAAGGTTTTCAAGGTATTGTAATATAAGTAAACAAGCCATGATTCCGATACTCTTATAAAACCTATGTACTCGCCAGCATTTCTTTGCTGACTTTGTTTTTACATATGTTTCAGGTGTTGTTGCTTGATTGACGTTCTAAGATGCATGCGTCACATAGGATCTGGACGAGGCCTTAGTGACATAAAACAATGATAGTCGACATAAAACTTGTTTATTATGTGTTAAGACAATGTTAATGTTTAATATTATCAATAAAACGAAACACTTTTGTATCCATGGTTATGAAACGATAATTCTGTTACAACACTCCCCGACGTTTCTGCCACACTATGTTGTGACACTAATGAATGCCATTCGTTATGTAATTACAACCAACTAGTTTATTCACTTTATTGAAATCATTATTAGTTTAATATAAACCATCTTAATCGTTTTTGAAATCATCGTTATAATATCGAAAATCGTTTTGAAAACCATCGTTAAAACCTAAAAAAAAACATTTAGCACATATGAATCACCCCAAAACAATTGAAAACAGTAAAATAGGGGAACTATGTACTCACTTGGAGTGCAAAGTATCCTCAATCAATAGAACTTCAACAAACTCGAGCAAACCAGAGAAATAGCTCAGGTATGATGTGCAAGCACCCTAACTTAGAGCTGATTTCAGATCAAGTGTGAGAATGAAGTGAAGTGGGGGTTGCTATTTATAGCAAGTTAGGATCAATAGGATGATTCCAAGTGGTTTGAGGGAGTAATCTTGGCCATACATGTGGGTTGATGGTATTAGAATACCTTGGGGGTCGAAAACCAGCTCCAGGTATTGCAAATATTACATTAAAACCCCTGAATTTGGCCCAGATTGCTGTTTCTGAACATTCTGTCTAACAAGGCCACGCAGCCCGCATGAGTATACAGCCAATCCTTACGCGGCCCGTGTAAGGAAGTTTGGCAGAATGTCAAAACAGGTCCCTGCACATCAGAAACTTGCATTTTGGCTCATTTTTGAGACGTTTAAGCCCCGTTAACCTCATTTCAAGGCTCTAAAATGAAGTTAAAGTATAGGGAACTTAAAACATGCTCAAAAATATCTCGGATGTCGGCTCGTTTGGTCGTACGGTTGCGTTATTCGGTTAATTACGACGGAAGTCGTAACGAACACAAAAACGATCCAAATTAAGCGACATTTTATCATGCCAATCACTAAAATAAAATATTTTAATGATTACATAAATTTTTGGATGTCCGGATATATTCAGAACGTAAGATATGCGCGAAAATGCAAACTTGTGCACTTTTTGACGCTTTTAGTCCCTGAATGACCAATAAAGTTTGGTTTAGCATACCGAACCCCTCAAAGCCTATTTCTAAGCTATGTAAAGGATATTTAGGGTATGTTTAACTTATGATCAAGTTCCGGAGTGTTCGTTACTATACAAATCAGTATAGTTTTGCAGTTTGACACAAATAGTCCCTGCGATCGAACAAAGTTGATTTCAACACACCAAACCATTCAAAACTTATTTCTAAGTTATGTGGAGGTTATTTAAGGTATGTTAAGCCTATGTCACTATTCTGGAGTGTTTGTCGCGTTATACTGACTGTGTTTACGCACCAGTTTGCGTATAACCTTCCAGAAAGCGATTTAAAGCTTGAAATTGGAGTCGAATCTAATTGAAAATTCACCAAACACAAATACACATATAATAACATCAAAACACATATAGTAACACCAAATCACATTGTTTTATTAATAATCATCATTGTTTTACATCGTACATTCATTACATAGTACAGTTGTCACATTACCTATATACGCACCTACACGTTTTCAACTATGTTTGGTACCTCAAATTATTTTAGACAACGAGTTCCCTTGCAAATTTACCTTGTCGTTCTCCAAAGTTTCGTACTTTTCAAACCGTTTCAAAATTTCCAAGTCTCAATTTTTGCCAAAAATTTTTCAAGTCTTCCTCTTGAATAAATTTCGGGACGAAATTTCCTAAAGTAGGGGAGATTGTAACGCCCTGCGTTTTCATACTTTCCGTATTTAGAAACCATTGCTTGAAATTCTATTTTTTTGGAAATCTTGTATTCCTTGTAATCGTATTTCATTGTATCGTTGTAAAATCCGAGACTTTGATCGTAATGAAACGAATCTTTTATACATCGTTTATACATTGATACGTGCACTCGTTTGATACGTGGTTCGTAATTCGTATAAACGTAAGCTTAACTCATAAACAATGATCGTGTATTCGTAATCCTTAAATCTTCATACATTTAAACACTTAGTTATTCGATTATAAGATTAAGTTGTATGTTTTTTTTTCACTTGATCATACCAAACTATAAACCATACATACTTGTTACATTTAATGTGTTATACACATCTATGTTATCACACTTTTTGCTAAATTAAAACATGTCATTTATGCATTTTGGACCTTGTTACAAGTTACATACATACTAGACACATGTAACACTTTATTAAACATCAAATATATACCTTCTAATGTCAAAAAAATAAAATAAAATAAAAATTATAGGGCTATTAACAGCCTTGCATCAGCCCACTTAATTTCCTTGTTATGAGTTATTTAGCCCACTAAATACTTCCAAAGCCCAACCCAATGAAACCCTAATCCATCCCCTATATAACCCAAGCCTCCTCCAAGCGTTTTTCACTTTCTAAACACTCTTCATTCACTCTCAAACACTCCAAACCGTAGCTGATTACAGAAGTTCGAGCAGATTTATACCACTTCACTAAAGTGAGCATAACTCACTCAATTCTTATCCGATTCACTCGATTCTTTTTCCTACTACTTTGTATTGACCTTAGCTACGTTTCCATGGGTTTTCCCTGGAAAACCAGAGCCTGGAATGTTGCCAAAAGGGCTCCAAAGTGGACTGATTTTTTTGTTCTTGTTTCAAACTTTGATAAACTTGTTTAAACTTGAGGAAACTCATCTCAAACCTATGTCCTTATGCTTATAACCACTTCTATGGTTAGTTAGGCTTAAAAACAAGGTTGAGACATTCAAAATCAGAGGTATAAACCTCACAAACTTTCTGTTTTGTTCAAGGGTTTTAACCCACAAGTGATGCTCAAGTTCAAGACTTGATGATTGTGTGATTTAGGATTAGCTTGGGCTAACCTACTTGAAAATCCACACATTGCTTGATGTTTTCTCATAGATTAGTTGTTCATATTCTATTGTTTCTTGTAAGTACATGACCCTCCTTGTTGTTCATAACAACAAGTGTAGTGGTGAACAATAGAGGTACCTTAATGGAAGCTTTGTTCTTCCTACCTCATGTATGAATTCCATGATACTTAGAGGTGCCTAAATGAAGACTTTAATCTTCTACCTCATGCTTGACTTATATGATGAAATATACACTATGTAATACTTATGTAACAACCAAATAATCGAATTCTTGGTGATGAACTAATGGACATTCGTCAAGCTAGTAGATTGTATCATCCTAGGCCTTGACAACTTGTAACGATTCTAATGGAACTTTGTTCCATGAAAACATTTAAACTCTTTTAGAGTTTAATAGTGTTAAGAACAAGTGTCATAGGTGTTAGATGACTATTTTCATATGTTTATTTTTCATGTTATTTAAACTCCAAATCCCTAGAACCATATGTAAACACCTCTTAAACTCCAAATTGAACACATTCAACTTCCCAGTCTCAACAAATTCGTCACATGGGATAATCGAAAAGCATATGCAAATTTGTGAGTACACTTGACCCATTTTCCTTTTAATACACTTTGGGTGCAACATGTTTTACTTGTTAAAATGCACGATTCACAAACATGTTTTTATTCATGCTTTGCTATGCTTAGGTTCATGCTAGAATACATACTACTTGTTAACTCGGCTTAACAATTATAGCGCTATAGGAGTAGCATACCACCCGACAGGGTTTTGTTGAGTCTTTATTCTATAACGGTCTTGTCACTTTTGTGTCGAGGGATGCTAAATACCAGTGGACACTAGAGTTGACATATTGTTATGCATGATAGATTGACCTTGTATACCAATTGCTATGTTGGATTGAAAATACCTTTTTATACATATGCCACGAGTCTAAAACTAGTGTACTCGCCAATACCTTTGTATTGAACTATGCTTTTAAAACATGTTGCAGGTTTAGCAATGATGTTGATGATGCATGGAATCTAGTAGGATGCTTAGATACACACTTTAAATTTTGTATTTTATTTGTATTGTATTTCATTATTCATGTTGTATTTGTTTCAAATCCTTGTAATTGACTCTTTAGAAATGAAATGAAAATTTATCATTTAAATACTTGTCACAAATAGTGTTATGAAGTCTCTTGCAATCTATTTCGTCTCGCTCTGATGTTTCCGCCATCGGTTAGGGTGTGACATCTTCCATATGTTGAACTTGTGACTTGTAAAGGTGTGAACCGTGGGAGGTTTGGCTTTCCAATCTAGTTCCACTACCTCACTTGTAAAACTTATGTATAAACACTCAAGTAGCTTGCTTGTATCAAAGTAACATAACACCCGGGTTAATACTTACTTGGCTAATATGACAATCTATGATAGACCTAGTTTTAGGTTAATATTATAATTATATAAATATGAACATGGTTGAATTTATGATGATAATTGAATCATGGTTATTCGTCATAAACTTAGGCTACTTTATCTACGAATCAAATTCTCTCGTTGATGATTCTAATGGGCAAACTAGGACCCATGAAATCACATACAACTTAGTGTCAGAAACAAGTACTTGGACTAGATATACTTTTATGCATACCATATTTTTGTACTCAATTTCTAAATCCCAAATCTAATTACTTCATAAACATCACATGACCTTACCATCGATTCCTTAATCACAAACAACTTGTCACTCACGGATAATCGGAAAGCTTTTGAAATATTGTGAGTATACTCGAACACCCTTTTTCATTTTACACTTTTGGGTGTAATATGTTTACTTATTCAACTTACGCAATCACTTATCCCTTTATGCAATCACACAAACAATCCAATACATGCATACTAATACCTTATACTTGATTCGTGTTTCTGGGTGATTCTTATGTGAAAAAACTTGTCATTAACTTCGTACGAGCCTCCCCTTATCATGTATAGCGCTATAGGAGTAACGCACCTCCCGTGAACGTGAGGTCATATGTGAATGCACTATGTCTATTGCTTACGTCAATCATGTGTTTAAGTGTCAAATGTATTGAGTTGTAGTTAATCAGATAGGTTAGACAATTATCTTTTATTTATGATGTAAACTTTAAACTAAATTCTGTATTTTGGGATAATTAAACTTGAATGGCAAACCTCCAAATATACAAATAATCACACACATAGTTCCTTCTAAATATATATTTCCTAAATACATATTTAGTCACATTTATTTATAAAAACTAACCTCCAATATTTATAATTTTGTAACAAAAATTATGGCAAACTTTATATAAAAATTCATGGTTTAAAATATACTTGTAAATATTTGTTTAGAAATATTTTTCTAAGTGTTTAATTTTTAGAAAAATTTTGCCATAGTTTCCCCTAAATATGGAGGTTTCCATGCCTTCATGGCATATCATTTTATTTTATAAATCAATACAATCATCAACAAATAAATCTATACTTACCAATTTGCCAAATCAAGCATAAACTACTACTTCATGAACTTGAAAATTTACAAAAATTTGTAGTAACTTACTAGTGTGTTTAGTAAGCTTAGTTACCCTTTGAAGTATGGTTGTTTCTTTAAAAATATCATTTTTAAAGAAATTGGTTCTTTACAACTTGTAATCACATTTTCTAAAAATATCTCTTCTTGGATTATTCTTGTTACTCATGTGTTTCTACACTTGTTTAACCTCTAAAAACATGGTTGATTTCTTTAAGAACCAAGATTAAGCAAACTTTGTATTTTTAACTTTGTTTCTTGAAAAATCATTCTTGAAATCTTAGATTTACAAGACTTATACTTTACTTTGATCATCATTTTACAAGAAAACATTTCATACTTTCAAGTTCATGATTTATGTGAGGATGATCTATAGATCTTTAACCTTTTCATCCTCTCATCTTGCTAGATTATGTTTTTAATCATTATCTAGCAAGATCATATGATGATCTACATCATCAACATAAACAATCAATCATCAAGTAGCACAACAACACTAACAACATGATTTCTTAAGATTTTAAGCTTATGTTCATGTTTCATGTTCTTGATTCTTAGTGTTCATCATGATTAAAAACATGTATCATCTTTTAACCACTTAAACAAGATGTAAAATGAAGAGTATGATGTTCTTACCACTAGCTCAAGGCTAGGGATGATCAATAGAAGAAAAGAAGTGAATAAAAGCAAATGGTGAAGGTCCTTCAACTCCTACAAGCTCCAAGATTCTTTGTGCATCTTCTAACACCTTTGTATGTATATGGAATGGATGGAACTTGAATGAAGATGGTGGTTGTGTAAGTGTGGGTGTTCGGCCGAGAATGGGGAAAAAGGAAGGGGAAAAGTGGTGTAGTGTGTTGTGAGATATGTGAGTTATGATCCTAAAGGTTTTCTTATAAACTTCTAACTCACAATTTTCCAATGGTCATTATGTTTTCTAAAGAACCAACATAATCCAATATAATAACATAATAAAATCACATGTGGGTCCCTTGTTTGGGCCGTGAACTAGGTGGGGGGTATAGGTTTAGGTTATAACTAGTTAGTTAGTTTATGGTTAGAAATCAAATGTCTAGTTAGGTGTTTAGTTATTAGGTGTTATATGATGTGTTATGATGTTCGGGGACCATAACTAGCTTGGTAATGTTGAAACAATGCTTCTAGTGAAAATTTGGTGTTTCGGGTAGTGTTCGGTTGTTCGGTTGGTTACCGGTTCGTTAAGGTGCTAAACTATGCAGTTTAGTGAGCTTTGTGGTACCTTTTATGACAGTTTTGATTCCCGAAACTTAGAAAAGCATTCAGGACCATTTAACCATATTTCTGCATGATATTAGAGTGTTCAAATGCTGATTTTGCTGATTTTCTCCAGAATTATGCAGTTTATGTGAGTTTTAGGCCCTTTCCGGCACTTAAACTATCAATAGGAAGGCAATTTTGTGATCCTTACTTTCCTGCACACTATACTAGTGTAATACTTGGTATCTGGCTCATTCAGTGTCTCAACACCTTGTCTGTCTATGTACTGAACTCCGTCAGCATTTTTCTGATTTGTCTGATAACTGTGCTAACTGTGTTTCGTGCATTATTTGAATCAATAAAGTTCTCATGCAATAATGATATGTCATTAAGCAATATGTGATGCACATGTATGTATCATAGAAATAATCAGAAGGCAATTCAAGTCATTAATTGAAATGCAGCACAGTCATTAAGTACTAATCATGGTTTAATAGTTGTACGGATACCTGGAATTTTGACAGTTGTCACATTCTCCCCCTGTTATGAAAATTTCGTCCGGAAATTTTAAGCTTTACTACTAGCTGCAAGGGAGTTGGGGAACAAATGCGGGTATTTTGCTTTCATACGATCTTCACGCTCCCAAGTAAACTCTGGGCCGTGACACGCGTTCCATCTAACCTTGACAAGCTTAACACTACTCCTCCGAGTCTTGTTAACCTTCTAATCCGTAACCTCAACAGGTTCTTCGGTAAAGTGGAGTGTGTCGTCTATGTGAACTTCGTCAGCAGGGATGACCATTGTTTCTTGTGTTGGACTTTTCTTCAAATTAGATACATGGAATGTATCATGAACACCATTAAGTTCTGCTGGTAGCTCCAACTTGTATGCTACAGGACCAACCCTTTCTAAATTTTTAAACGGTCTGATATATCGTGGGTTCAACTTACCACGCTTCCCAAAGCGCGCAACACCTTTCCAAGGTGAGACTTTTAACAAAACCATATCACCCACTTCGAATTCCAAGGGTTTTCGTCTTTGGTCCGCATAGCTCTTTTGTCGATCACGAGCCGCCTTAATGCGCTCTCGGATCCGCATAATCTTATCAGTTGTCTCTTGGACCAGTTCGGGACCAACCAACTGTCTATCACCTGGATCTGCCCAGCATAATGGTGATCGACACTTGCGTCCGTAGAGAGCCTCGAACGGTGTAGCTTGAATGCTTGTATGGTAGCTGTTGTTATAGGAGAACTCAACCAAAGGTAGGTGAGTGTCCCAACTGCCACCCAAGTCCATTACACAAGCACGTAGCATATCTTCAAGCGTCTGAATCTTTCTCTCGCTTTGACCGTCCGTCTGTGGATGAAAAGCAGTACTCAGATTCAACTGAGAACTAAACGCTTCTTGGAAGGATTGCCAAATCCTTGACACAAACCATTCGTCTCTGTCTGATATAATCGAGATAGGCACTCAATGATGTGCTACTATCTCCCTTAGGTACAGCTCAGCTAGCTTTCCTGTGTTATCCTTTTCTTTGATCGGCAAAAAGTGCGCAGACTTTGTCAAACGGTCCACGATTACCCAAATCGTATCATGACCTCTGGTGTCACACCCCGACCACGTATATCATACAAGACGTGGCGGAAAACGTCGGGGAGTGTTGTAACAGAATTAATTGTTTCATAACCATGGCATACAAAGTTGTATTTATTTATTAAACAAGGATGTTACATTGTTTCAAACAGAAATTAAAGAGTTTAGTACATAATTAAACATCGTCTAGCTTCATTTTAAGTTTCTAAGGCACAGGTCCGCCCTAGTGTCATGATCGTCATCCTACGGAAAAGCACCTGAAAAACACATGTGAAAGTAGGTACGTCAGCATAAAAATGCCTGTGAGATACATAGGTTTTGTGAAAATAGGATTCATGACTTAAGTTTAAGAAAATGTTTAGTCATGAACCTTGTAATTTGATTTGTTTTGTAAATTGTTTGAAAAACAATAAGTTCGGATGATATGTATAGATAGGTGAATAATGTATGGTTAAATGAATAACCATGCAAAATGAGTTGTATAAAATAAACTGTATTGTAAACCAAAGTCTTGTAAAAACATGTCACTTATGTAAAATGTATAAGTCCAAAATGAATGATTTAAATAACGCTATGATATGTAATATAATACAATCACTTATGTATAGGAAGTACCAGCGGCGTATCCACCATGATTGTATCATATTACTCACATCTCGTTACTTAAATCACTTAAACCAACCAACAAAGAATAATGTCTATGTTTAAACCAATAGTCAATAGTCCTTGTATAAACCATGTCAAATGTTGATAGTCCAAAAGTAGTCAAGTAATGTGTAACAAATGTTATGTATGGTAAGTAAAATAAGACTACTTAAACCATAAGAAAAATGTACAAAACAAAGTATTTTGAATATATCAAAAAGTTATGTTTTGCAAAGTGATGCATGATACACTGATACGAACATTTATGTGGTAAGTTAACGCATACATTCAAGCCTTGAGACAGTCGGATAACCCTTTCAGTCAAGGTTATCAAAAGAATTGTATTTGGATTCAGTCATTCCTTACATCCAAACAAACCCGGGATGTCAGGAATGGGATTTGTCAAGTCCTATGGTACCACTACTTACTACCGAGCGGCGTAGCAAATGTTAATGAACGTAATAAAGCCCGTTTGTGCAAACCAAATGTCATAGAAGTTGTATACATGTCATATGAAAACAATGTACTAAGTATGCTAAGTTAACATACAAAGTAGAAAAGTCTTGTAAATCAATGTACTAGCATGCTATCAGTCAACATACATAGCAGAAATGTAATGTAAAACAATGTACTAAGTATGCACACAATGGACATACATAGCATGAAAGGTAATGAAATCATGTACTATAATGTACTAACAAACATAGTCGGTATATGATGTGAAAACAGGAAAGCATGAAAGTAACAAGTAGGCACATGTGTTTCACCCCAAAACAGTTTGGAAAACAGTAAAAGAGGGGTCTATGTACTCACTTGATATTGCTCAGATGTCTAAAGATAACCACCAAGTAATGCTGGAGATCTTGGAATCAAACGGCACCTAATATAGGTAACTATGTTAATAACCGGACCTTAATCGGATGATTGGGTAGAATGAGGTTTCGTAAACCAAACGAGTGTAGAGACTCGTGTCATTTGGTTTAACAAAGCCTACATACTAAATGAAACTTAACATAATTGTTTACGACCCATTACGACCCGTTTAGGAAGCTTATGCTACTTTAACGTGTCGTGCGCGTGAAACGCGTTCGGACCGCCTAACTAGTCCTATGACAAGTGTTATATGCCTAAACATGTTACATAATCAGTTATGTGACAAAATTTTAGGTTACATATGCTTAATTACCGATTCTACATGAAAAGGGTATTCTGGTAATTTACCTAAGGCATATAAACTACCTATCATACAACTACTTAAACGATGTGACCATAGGGTATAACCTCGGAAGGTTATTCCCTACCTACTATGGTCACCTAATGTATTTGGTCGGATCCTAATGATCGACCAAACTGGGTCGGGTTCGAAGGTATAAGCGATTGATCAGATCGCTTACCCTACGACCCTAGACAACGTGGTAATCAGTAGGCATAGTCCCAAGGGACTATGACCATCGTGATTACAATCACGTTGCGAAGTTCAAACGAACTTCGCATTGACCATTACTGGTCAACGCTGAAAGTCAAACAAAGTTTGACTTTCTGACTCGAAAAGCAGTAAAAATAAGGAAAAGAACGAAAGAATACTTACGAAGGGTCCCCGAATGCTAATCGTGATCACAATAACTCAGGTATGAAACAATGGTTCCAACTTAGAGTCAAATAGATCAGATTCTAGTGCTTTAAAACAATGAAAGGCATGGGGTATATATAGTTTTCGGTGAACCGTTGAGATCGTTTCATGGAAACCGTGATTCGATCACATCCGTACACTTGTTGAAAGGTTATGGAAGCTAAATTCCATCCTTATCTAGTGACTAAGCAAGTTAGAACATGTGGTGAAGGATCAAACATGTGCAACTTGTGATTAAATTCATTTAATCTGGTCTGATAGTGGGAAGCGGCCCGCTTCAGGATCAGGCAAACACAATGCGGGCCGCCTGACCCTTCTGATCCGCAAATATGTTTGAAAAATGACAGTTTCAGTCCCTGCACGTGTTTAAGGCCATTTCCGACACTTCTAAGGCCCGTAAAGCCAACTTTAAGGCCCTAAAATGTTGCCTAAACATTGTGGACATGAAACATGTTCAAAAATATGTCTGATGTCAGTTCGTTTGGTCGTACGAACGCGATGTTCGCTTAATTACGACGAAATGCGCATAAGCGCGAAAAACGATCCAAATGACGCGACGAATGGATTTTTCTTATGGCGAACACTAAAATATAATATAGTCATGCTTACATAAATTTTTGGATGTCCGGATGTATTCAGAACGTAAGTTATGCGCGAAAATGCAAACTTGTGCACTTTTTGACACTTTTAGTCCCTGAATGACCCAAAAGTTTATTTTAGCACACTGAACCCCTCAAAGCCTATTTCTAAGCTATGTAAAGGATATTTAAGGTGTGTTTAACTTATGGTCATGTTCCGGAATGTTCGTTACAGTTCAAATTGACATACTTTCGCAGTTTGTCATATTTAGTCCCTGTAAGCGAATTAACTTGTTTTTGCCATACCAAAGCCTTCAAAACTTATTTCTAAGTTATGTAAAGGTTATTTAAGGTATGTTGAGTATATGTTGATGTTCTGGAGTATTTCTCGCATTAAACTGAGTACGTTTACGCACTAGTTTGCGTATAACTCTCCAGAAAGCGATGTAGAGTTTGAAATTACATAAAAGTCAAAACATGAAAAATGTAAAACACAATCAAACAAACATTGGGATCAAATAACATTGTTTTATTGATAATAGAACTGTTCATAATGGTTACAAGCACAGTTGTTACAGTCTCCCCTACTTGTGGAAATTTCGTCCCGAAATTTATTTAGAGGAAACTCGTGGAAAAAGATGAGGATATTTCGCCTTCATTTGATCTTCGCGTTCCCGAGTAAACTCAGGTCCACGCTTAGCTTCCCAGCGAACTTTGACCAAAGGAATGCGCTTGCGTTTAAGCCACTTGACTTCACGTTCCATGATTTCCACTGGTTTCTCAACAAATTTCAGTGTTTTGCCAACACGAATTTCGTCAAGCGGTATGGAGAAGTTTTCATCAGCTGAACACCTCTTGAGATTGGACACGTGAAAAGTTGGATGAACATTTCCAAGTTCAGGAGGTAACTCAAGTCTGTAGGCTACCTTTCCGATTCTTTCGACGATCTTGAATGATCCAACGTATCTAGGTGCAAGTTTTCCTTTCTTTCCAAATCTGATCACACCTTTCCAAGGTGAGACCTTAAGTAATACTCGATCACCGACTTGAAATTCCAAGGCTTTGCGTTTTGGATCCGCGTAAATCTTCTGACGGCTTCTAGCTGCCTGAAGGTTATCACGAACTTTCTTGACCTTGTCAGTTGTCTCTAAAATGAGGGCAGGTCCAGTAAGTTGAGCCTCGCCAATCTCATTCCAGCAGACTGGTGAACGACATTTTCGACCATAGAGAGCCTCGAAAGGAGCCATTTTGATGCTAGTGTGATAACTGTTGTTGTAGGAGAATTCAATCAATTTAAGATGTGAATCCCAGCTACCACCAAAATCGATCACACAAGCTCTTAGCATATCCTCCAGAGTCTGGATTGTTCTCTCAGATTGACCATCCGTTTGCGGATGATAAGCTGTGCTCAGATTAAGTTGAGTCCCCATAGCAGATTGCATGGTTCTCCAAAAATGAGAAGTGAAACGAGCATCTCTGTCAGAAATGATGTTCAACGGAACACCATGTCGAGCTACAATTTCATCCACATAGATTTGTGCAAGTCTGTCAGCAGGAAAATCCTCACGGATTGGCAAGAAATGTGCTGACTTTGTAAGACGATCAACGACTACCCAGATGGCATCATGACCTTTCTTTGTGCGCGGGAGTTTGGTAACAAGATCCATAGTAATGTTTTCCCATTTCCAAACTGGGATCTCTGGTTGTTCCAATAAACCAGAAGGACGCTGATGTTCAGCCTTAACCTTAAGACAAGTAAGGCATTTGGATACGTATAAGGCAATGTCTTTCTTCATACCAGGCCACCAATAGTGAATACGAAGATCCTTATACATTTTATCTGAGCCCGGATGAATAGAATAACGAGACTTATGGCCTTCATCCATAAGCAAGGCACGAAGATCATCCTGGCTTGGGACCCACAAACGGTCCATGAAGTAATACGATCCATTGTCCTTCAGTTCCAAAGCAGGCGTTATGTGATAGGGAAATTCCTTATCCATCAAACCTTGTGAAACACAAGATTGTTGAGCCTGAGAAATGCGTGCTTGGATATCGGATCGAGCTTGAATAACAGATTGAACACATACACAATGAAGCTTAGTACGTTCCTTACGACTCAATGCATCAGCTACGACATTCGCCTTACCAGGATGGTAGCGAATTTCGCAGTCATAGTCGTTTAAAAGCTCAACCCAACGTCGTTGCCTCATGTTGAGTTCTTTCTGGTTGAAGATATGCTGAAGACTTTTGTGGTCAGTGAAAACCACACATTTTGTACCGTACAAATAGTGTCTCCAGATCTTGAGAGCAAAGACAACTGCACCCAACTCAAGATCATGAGTGGTGTAGTTCTTCTCATGTATCTTCAACTGCCTCGATGCATAGGCTATGACTTTGTTCCTTTGCATAAGAACACAACCAAGACCCAATTTCGATGCATCACAACAAAATCATCATCACCCTCAGGCAATGATAGAACAGGCGCATCGCAAAGCTTCTGCTTCAGGTGTTGAAAAGCTTCCTCTTGTTTGTATCCCCAATAAAAGGGCATTTTCTTCTGAGTTAGAGCAGTTAAAGGAACTGCAATCTTTGAGAAGTTTTCTATGAAGCGGCGATAATAACCCGCTAGACCAAGAAAAGAACGAACTTCAGTAGGAGTAGTAGGCGTATCCCAATCCTTAATCGCACTGATCTTGGAGGGATCTACATGAATACCTCGTTCGTTGATAACATGCCCCAAAAATTGAACTTCTTTAAGCCAAAATTCGCACTTGGAGAATTTGGCGAAAAGTTGCTCTTTCTTTAGGAGTTCTAGGGTAAGACGAAGATGCTGCTCGTGATCAGCTCGCGTCTTAGAGTAAATCAAGATATCGTCAATAAAAACAATGACGAACTGATCCAAATAAGGTTTGCAGACCCTATTCATTAAGTCCATGAAAACAGCAGGAGCATTAGTCACACCGAATGGCATGACTGTGAACTCATAATGCCCATATCGAGTACGGAATGCTGTCTTGGGAATATCTTCTTCTTGCACGCGAAGTTGATGATATCCGGAACGTAGATCAATCTTCGAAAAATAAGAAGCACCCTGTAGCTGATCAAAGAGATCATCTATGCGAGGTAGAGGATATCGATTTTTGATGGTAAGCTTGTTAAGCTCACGATAATCGATACACATCCTAAAGGATCCATCCTTCTTCTTGACAAAAAGAATGGGAGCACCCCAAGGTGAAAAGCTAGGACGGATAAAACCTTTGTCAGAGAGCTCCTGAAGCTGTTTAGACAACTCTTGCATCTCAGATGGTGCAAGACGATATGGAGCTCTGGCAATGGGATTTGCACCAGGTACTAGATCAATGCGGAACTCGACTTGGCGTGTTGGAGGTAGACCAGGTAAATCTTCAGGGAATACTTCAGAATAATCCCGAACGACAGGAATATCTAAAATAGACTTACCCTTGCCTTTATCTTCTGTAACATGTGCTAAGAAAGCCACATAGTTCTTCTGCAGATACTTCCGAGCTTTAAAACAAGACATGAGTTTGAGACCAACGGTAGGCTTCTCACCTTGAACCTGCAGAATCTCGCCTGTCGAAAGCGGCACACGAACAATCTTCTCAGAACAAACTATCTCTGCGTGATGCTTGGATAACCAATCCATACCCACTATAACATCGAAGCTTCCAAGTTGCATAGGCGTGAGGTCGATAGGAAAAAGATGATCATTAAGGTTCAACTGGCAGTTGCGTAGAACAGAATTAAGAATAATGGGTTCACCACTAGCAACCTCTACTGTCAAAGATTTACTTAGTTTCGTTCTAGACACGCGAAGCATAGGCTCAAAAGACAAAGACACGAAACTCTTATCGGCACCAGAATCGAAAAGAACAGATGCAGGCTGATTATTAATAAAGAACGTACCGTTCACCACATTATCATCCACCTGCGCCTCTTGGGCATTCATGTTAAAGGCTCGGCCTTGAGCCAGAGCTTGATTCTGATTCTGGTTCTGGTTGACTAGCCTTGGGCTCCGGTTCCTGTAGTGGGTCAGATCCCCGCAATTGTAGCACGAACCGGGAGGAAAATGAGGTCGTGCAGCTTGACCCTGTTGCGGAGCAGGAGGCTGAGCAACCTGTTGAGCTTGGTTATGAACTGCCTGGTTCTGATTGACAGGAATGCGGCAGTTGACAGCAAGATGACCAGATCTTCCGCAGTTGGTGCACTGACGACACTGGAGGTGTGGTTGATGATGGCCGTTACACCTGTTGCACAAAGGTGCATTGCCAAAATAAGGCTTCTTGGCTAGTGGCTGCGCAGGCTGATTTGGTGCAGCCTGAGCCTGTGCAGTAACGGCAAAATTTTGGGAAGCCTTTCGCTTCCTAGAATTCCTTGAGGAGCCAGAATTCTTCCCATTCTTGTTTTCACCCTTCTTACCATCCCCTTTGCCAGATGCCTGCTTCATACCCTTGTCACCCTTCTTATGCAGCTTTCCCTTACGAACCTGCGACTCAGTCAGTGTCGCTGATAACTCTATCGCCTGACGGAGTGTGGCAGGGTCACTACCAGTAAGAATATCCTGCACCGAGTCAGGTAGGCCGTCGATGTACCTTTCGATGGCCTTGTCGAGTGGGGTAACCATAGTCGGGCAAAGCAGACTCAACTCTTCAAACCTGTCAGTATAAGCCCTGTGCTCTCCCCTATCTTGCTTCAAATTATCAAACTCTTTCTCCAAGGCTCGCTGCTCATGACGAGGACAGAATTCCCTCATCATAAGGGCTCTAAGTTCAGCCCATGTCTGTGCGAGAGCAACTTCTGCACCTTGGTCCCTCATAACCCCGTTCCACCATGTCAAAGCCCTCTTCTGAAATACGCTCGAAGCAAACTCGACTTTGTGATTTTCGAGACACTGCACGTGGCGAAAAGTATTCTCTATGCTCTCAAACCACTGAAGAAGCCCAGTCGCTCCCTCAGAACCACTAAACTTGAGTGGTTTAGCCGAGTTGAAATCTTTGTATTTGCATGGAGCATTATTGTTGTTGTTGGCTTGTTGCCATTGAGCAAAGAGATTTGGGAATTGAGCAGCCATCTGCTGCGCAATAATTTCTGCCAACTCGGCAGTAGCTATCTGGTTCTCGCGTCGAGGAGGCATTCTAAAAGAGGAAAACATGAAAGAAAACGAGTGAGATGATTGGATGAAAAGAATGAGATGATAAAAACAAGAATTGCAAACAGCATAGATGGTGGTCATTCGTCCGTATCACAAAGCAAACAAACGACACACAGTGACTTATCAAAGTAAATGGGTCAAAAATAATGTATAATGAAGACATGCTCGCCTATAAGTGAACACTCATCCCAAGAATTCCCAGGTAAGCACAACTGGTCTCACGTCTGGTTGAGATGTATACGAAGTGCTTGCCTAGACAGAAAACTCAGAATACAGGCATTCACCCTTCCAGTTTGCACGTGTTCACATTATTTATAACCCAAAACGTTGACGAGATTTTTGAAAATTTGAAGGCACAAGGCCAAAAATTTAATCAAACTGAAAAGGGTTCAAAACCATATAAAAGAGGGTTCAAAACCTTACAATTGAGGGTTCAAAACCTTGTAATAATTTATTCAAAAACAGATGATTGTTTTTCAAAAATCGTTTCGGAAAAATTTTGATTCCTTGTTTTGATAATCACCTAAGGATAGGTGATGTACATGTTTTAAGATCTAAACACAAATAATAATTTGTGTTAGGGTCCTAGAAAAGTTATAGTCTAGGTCAAAGCATTACTAATAACCTAATTCCCTATAACCATTGGCTCTGATACCAACTCTTCTGTCACACCCCGACCACGTATATCATACAAGACGTGGCGGAAAACGTCGGGGAGTGTTGTAACAGAATTAATTGTTTCATAACCATGGCATACAAAGTTGTATTTATTTATTAAACAAGGATGTTACATTGTTTCAAACAGAAATTAAAGAGTTTAGTACATAATTAAACATCGTCTAGCTTCATTTTAAGTTTCTAAGGCACAGGTCCGCCCTAGTGTCATGATCGTCATCCTACGGAAAAGCACCTGAAAAACACATGTGAAAGTAGGTACGTCAGCATAAAAATGCCTGTGAGATACATAGGTTTTGTGAAAATAGGATTCATGACTTAAGTTTAAGAAAATGTTTAGTCATGAACCTTGTAATTTGATTTGTTTTGTAAATTGTTTGAAAAACAATAAGTTCAGATGATATGCATAGATAGGTGAATAATGTATGGTTAAATGAATAACCATGCAAAATGAGTTGTATAAAATAAACTGTATTGTAAACCAAAGTCTTGTAAAAACATGTCACTTATGTAAAATGTATAAGTCCAAAATGAATGATTTAAATAACGCTATGATATGTAATATAATACAATCACTTATGTATAGGAAGTACCAGCGGCGTATCCACCATGATTGTATCATATTACTCACATCTCGTTACTTAAATCACTTAAACCAACCAACAAAGAATAATGTCTATGTTTAAACCAATAGTCAATAGTCCTTGTATAAACCATGTCAAATGTTGATAGTCCAAAAGTAGTCAAGTAATGTGTAACAAATGTTATGTATGGTAAGTAAAATAAGACTACTTAAACCATAAGAAAAATGTACAAAACAAAGTATTTTGAATATATCAAAAAGTTATGTTTTGCAAAGTGATGCATGATACACTGATACGAACATTTATGTGGTAAGTTAACGCATACATTCAAGCCTTGAGACAGTCGGATAACCCTTTCAGTCAAGGTTATCAAAAGAATTGTATTCGGATTCAGTCATTCCTTACATCCAAACAAACCCGGGATGTCAGGAATGGGATTTGTCAAGTCCTATGGTACCACTACTTACTACCGAGCGGCGTAGCAAATGTTAATGAACGTAATAAAGACCCGTTTGTGCAAACCAAATGTCATAGAAGTTGTATACATGTCATATGAAAACAATGTACTAAGTATGCTAAGTTAACATACAAAGTAGAAAAGTCTTGTAAATCAATGTACTAGCATGCTATCAGTCAACATACATAGCAGAAATGTAATGTAAAACAATGTACTAAGTATGCACACAATGGACATACATAGCATGAAAGGTAATGAAATCATGTACTATAATGTACTAACAAACATAGTCGGTATATGATGTGAAAACAGGAAAGCATGAAAGTAACAAGTAGGCACATGTGTTTCACCCCAAAACAGTTTGGAAAACAGTAAAAGAGGGGTCTATGTACTCACTTGATATTGCTCAGATGTCTAAAGATAACCACCAAGTAATGCTGGAGATCTCGGAATCAAACGGCACCTAATATAGGTAACTATGTTAATAACCGGACCTTAATCGGATGATTGGGTAGAATGAGGTTTCGTAAACCAAACGAGTGTAGAGACTCGTGTCATTTGGTTTAACAAAGCCTACATACTAAATGAAACTTAACATAATTGTTTACGACCCATTACGACCCGTTTAGGAAGCTTATGCTACTTTAACGTGTCGTGCGCGTGAAACGCGTTCGGACCGCCTAACTAGTCCTATGACAAGTGTTATATGCCTAAACATGTTACATAATCAGTTATGTGACAAAATTTTAGGTTACATATGCTTAATTACCGATTCTACATGAAAAGGGTATTCTGGTAATTTACCTAAGGCATATAAACTACCTATCATACAACTACTTAAACGATGTGACCATAGGGTATAACCTCGGAAGGTTATTCCCTACCTACTATGGTCACCTAATGTATTTGGTCGGATCCTAATGATCGACCAAACTGGGTCGGGTTCGAAGGTATAAGCGATTGATCAGATCGCTTACCCTACGACCCTAGACAACGTGGTAATCAGTAGGCATAGTCCCAAGGGACTATGACCATCGTGATTACAATCACGTTGCGAAGTTCAAACGAACTTCGCATTGACCATTACTGGTCAACGCTGAAAGTCAAACAAAGTTTGACTTTCTGACTCGAAAAGCAGTAAAAATAAGGAAAAGAACGAAAGAATACTTACGAAGGGTCCCCGAATGCTAATCGTGATCACAATAACTCAGGTATGAAACAATGGTTCCAACTTAGAGTCAAATAGATCAGATTCTAGTGCTTTAAAACAATGAAAGGCATGGGGTATATATAGTTTTCGGTGAACCGTTGAGATCGTTTCATGGAAACCGTGATTCGATCACATCCGTACACTTGTTGAAAGGTTATGGAAGCTAAATTCCATCCTTATCTAGTGACTAAGCAAGTTAGAACATGTGGTGAAGGATCAAACATGTGCAACTTGTGATTAAATTCATTTAATCTGGTCTGATAGTGGGAAGCGGCCCGCTTCAGGATCAGGCAAACACAATGCGGGCCGCCTGACCCTTCTGATCCGCAAATATGTTTGAAAAATGACAGTTTCAGTCCCTGCACGTGTTTAAGGCCATTTCCGACACTTCTAAGGCCCGTAAAGCCAACTTTAAGGCCCTAAAATGTTGCCTAAACATTGTGGACATGAAACATGTTCAAAAATATGTCTGATGTCAGTTCGTTTGGTCGTACGAACGCGATGTTCGCTTAATTACGACGAAATGCGCATAAGCGCGAAAAACGATCCAAATGACGCGACGAATGGATTTTTCTTATGGCGAACACTAAAATATAATATAGTCATGCTTACATAAATTTTTGGATGTCCGGATGTATTCAGAACGTAAGTTATGCGCGAAAATGCAAACTTGTGCACTTTTTGACACTTTTAGTCCCTGAATGACCCAAAAGTTTATTTTAGCACACCGAACCCCTCAAAGCCTATTTCTAAGCTATGTAAAGGATATTTAAGGTGTGTTTAACTTATGGTCATGTTCCGGAATGTTCGTTACAGTTCAAATTGACATACTTTCGCAGTTTGTCATATTTAGTCCCTGTAAGCGAATTAACTTGTTTTTGCCATACCAAAGCCTTCAAAACTTATTTCTAAGTTATGTAAAGGTTATTTAAGGTATGTTGAGTATATGTTGATGTTCTGGAGTATTTCTCGCATTAAACTGAGTACGTTTACGCACTAGTTTGCGTATAACTCTCCAGAAAGCGATGTAGAGTTTGAAATTACATAAAAGTCAAAACATGAAAAATGTAAAACACAATCAAACAAACATTGGGATCAAATAACATTGTTTTATTGATAATAGAACTGTTCATAATGGTTACAAGCACAGTTGTTACATCTGGGAGTCTTAGGCAACTTCGTTATGAAATCCATTGAGATCTGTTCCCATTTCCACATGGGTATCTCAGGTTGCTGTAGGAGACCTGAAGGCTTCTGATACTCGGCCTTCACTTTGGCGCAGGTCAAACACTTCCCAACATAAGTAGCCACATCACCCTTAAGTCTTGGCCACCAGTAATACTCCTTCAAATCTTGGTACATCTTGTCCGATCCTGGGTGGATCAACTACCTTGATTTATGAGCTTTATCAAAAATAACATCTCTAAGACCACCAAAAAGCGAAACCCAAATTCGTCCCATAAAATACAAAGTTCCTTCCTCATTGGGACCAGCTTGTTCTCCATCCCACAGAGATATTCAGCCTTTACATTTTCTTTCTTAAGAGCTTCTCTCTGTGCAGCACGAATACGCAATGTGAGATCTGTCTGGATAATCATCTCCAAAGCCCTAACCCTTATGAGCTTGATCCTTTCTTTTCGACTTAAGGCGTCTGCCACCACATTCGCCTTTCCAGGATGATATTTGATTTCGCAATCATAATCATTTAACAATTCTACCCATTGCCGATGTCTCATGTTAAGCTCTTTCTGATCGAATATGTGCTGAAGGCTCTTGTGGTCTGTAAAGATAGTACAACGAGTACCATACAGATAATGCCGCCAAATCTTCAAAGCAAACACCACTGCGCCTAATTCCAAATCATGCGTGGTGTAGTTCTTCTCATGGACCTTTAACTGGCGTGAAGCATAAGCGATAACCTTTTGTCGCTGCATTAGCACACAGCCCAATCCCTGATGTGAGGCGTCACAGTATACCACAAAGTCATCAGTGCCTTTGGGTAGGTACAAAATAGGTGCATCGCAAAGCTTATTCTTGAGCAGCTGAAAAGCTTCTTCTTGTTTATCTCCTCGTTCGTACTTCTTATCATTTTGAGTAAGGGAGGTCAGCGGCTGAGCGATTTTAGAGAAATCCTTGATGAATCTGCGATAATACCCTGCTAAGCCCAAAAACTGTCGGATCTCAGTTGGCGTCTTCGGAGTTTCCCAATTCTTAATTGCCTCGATCTTGGTGGGATCCACATGAATTCCATCCTCGTTTAACACGTGACCGAGGAACTGTACCTCACGTAACTAAAACTCGCACTTCGAGAACTTAGCATAGAGCTTCTCCTTCTTAAACAGGTCTAAGATGGCTTTAAGGTGTTGCTCATGCTCTTCCTTTGTCCGTGAATAGATCAAAATATCATCGATAAATACAATCACGAATTTATCGAGATATGGCTTGCAAACTCGGTTCATCAAGTCCATAAATACTGCCGGTGCATTTGTCAAACCAAATGGCATCACTAGAAACTCGTAATGTCCATAACGAGTTCTGAAGGCAGTCTTCGGTATACTCTCTTCTTGAATCCGCAGCTGGTGATAACCTGATCGAAGATCGATCTTGGAGTAGTAACTCGAACCTTGAAGTTGATCGAATAAATCATCAATCCTCGGTAAAGGATACCGATTCTTGATGGTTAACTTGTTCAGCTCCCGGTAGTCAATGCACATACGGAAACCACCGTCCTTCTTTTTGATAAACAGAAATGGAGCTCCCCAAGGCGAGAAGCTTGGTCTAATGAATCCCTTATCTAACAACTCCTGAAGCTGCGTCGACAACTCTTGTATCTCTGAAGGCGCAAGTAGATAAGGTGCCATGGCGACAGGCGCGACGCCTGGAACCAAGTCAATACGGAACTCGACTTGTCGTTGTGGAGGTAATCCTGGCAAGTCTTCAGGGAAGACTTCAGGATATTCCCTTACCACAGGGATATCTTCGAGCTTTGGTTCTTCAGCTTCTTTATCGACTACGTGAGCCAAGAAGGCAACACATCCTTTACGCATAAACTTTCGGGCCTTCAAACAACTGATAATCCGTAGAGGCGTATCATGCTTTTCTCCGTGTACCACAATCGTCTCTTCATTCGCCATTGGGATGCGGACAATCTTCTCATGGCATACGATCTCAGCTCGATTAATTGACAACCAATCCATTCCAACTACCACGTCTAAACTTCCCAACTCAACTGGCAGAAGATCTATCGCGAACTCCCGCTCTCCAAGCTCTATCACACAGCCTCTAATCACCTCATTTGCCTCTACTAGCTTCCCATTAGCTAGTTCTATCGAATACGGGGTATCTAACTTACTTGCAACTAACCCAAGTATATCCTTAAACTGTAGGGATACGAAGCTATAGTCGGTACCAGCATCAAATAGCACAGATGCAAAATGTTGATTAATAGGGAACGTACCAGTGACTACGTTCGGATCCTGACGAGCTTCCCTAGCTCCAATGTTGAATACTCTTCCCTGGACATGGTTGTTCTTTGGGCAATCCCGCTTGAAGTGCCCTACATCACCACAACCAAAACAACCTTGGTCGTGACCATTTCCATTTCCATTTCCGCCCTGGTTGTTGTTCCCCCACGGTTTCCGATACCAGCTTGATTTCCAGAACCACCACGATTTCCATTTCCTCCTTGATTCCTATTTCCATAACCGTTTCCACCACGGTTGCCATTGCCATTACCATTTTCGTTTCCTCTTTGACCACCATTTCCACGACCGGCTCCATACCAGCATGTCTCCTTGGCATGGCCAACTTTTCCGCAAGTTTCACATTTTCCAGCTCTGCATCGTCTAGTGTGATGAAACTGACACACATCGCATTTGGGCAGGGTGCCCATATACCCTTTTCCTCTGATCTCAGCACAAGTAGCACCAGCTTGTGCCTCAACTGGTGGGTTAGCGTCTCTATGCTTGTTGGCATTGTTGTTTGCACGAGTACCCTTCGTGAAGTTTGAAAACTTCCTTTTCTTCTCTCCTGACGACTCGACATGAGTCTCCTTCTTCTTTTGCTCAGTGATTAAAAACTTTCCCAATCTAACGGCTTCCTCTGTTAGTGCCACGCTTAAGTCGATGGCTTTAGTAATTGTTGGAGGCTTAGAAGCATTCACCATGCTCAGTATTTGGGGTGCCAATCCCCAAATGAAATGTTCAACTCGCTTGAACTCTGGTTCTACCATGTAGGGGACAACACGAGACAAATCGTGGAATCTTTGCACATACTCAGCTACTTTAGAACCTTCCATTTTCAGATTCCAAAACTGGGTCTCTAACTTCTAAATTTCAGCCCTTGAACAGTACTTCTTACGCATCAGTTCTTTCAACTCGTCCCACGTCAACGCATAGGCTGCAGCTTCACCCAAAGTTTGAACCTGAAGGTTCCACCATGACAGGGCTCCGTCAAGAAACAATCCAGAAATGTAAGTGACCTGGTGCTCTGGCGCACATTTACTCATCCGTAGCACAAAATCTGTTTTCTCAGCCCATCTTACGAAAGCTACGGCACCTCCAGTGCCGTCAAAGTTCAGAGGCTTGCAGTCCAGGAACTGCTTGTAAGTACAGCATGTACAAGCAACACCATTCACAGAAAGTATTAGCAAACGCACATGGAAATGTCCAAACATATTGTAATGTGTCTTAGGTGACTTAAACATTACCGTGAGGTGGGTTATTCCCTGAGGTACCTCCGCTGTGTTCAGAGTAGGGCCTCATGGTGTGCGATTGCCTGTGAAATTCGTTCTTGTAATTCTGCCTCGTTTGTGGGCAACTGAGTGTTCCTTCGAGGAGGCATCTTCTAAGAAGTAGATTGTATAGGTCAGGTCTTATTCGATAAATAGTAAATAGTACGTATATATAATAGTATTTATCATAGCAAGCAAACATATAATCATCACAATCATAGCATCAACATGTAGATCAACAACGTATTTAATGAGAACATGACGATTGAGCTTTCATAAATCATCGACCACAAAGTATTGTTACATGTTTTACAAAGTGTATCATATCAAAAGGAACACAGGGTCACACTACCCTTGTCCAATAAGTCTACCAATCTACAAAGGTCATACAATCAAAAGGTGGTCTCCAAAAGGCTTCACAAGCTAGGTTCAATAGTGGTGCTCTCTTCAAAAGCAATGCAACCTACATAAAACCCAAAACCAACTATGCTGATGGTGGTGGTGAAGGAGGAGGAGGTGGAGGAAAGAAAAGCAAGATGCGCACATGCGCAAGCTCCTTCTCAAGCTCATATACATGACGCAGCAGATAACTGATCTGCTGCTCGACAGTGAGAAATCGAGCATCAAACTCTTGAAAAGGAGTGAGAGGTGCAGGTGGATGTGAAAATGGAGATGGTGATGAACGAGAGGGAACAAAAGCAGGCTGACAAGGACACGGTAGAGGGCGCGGTGTCATCTCAAGCTCCAAAATCCTACGACTCATAATCTCATACTGGAGCTGAAGTGATAAGAGTAACTCATCCCGTGTATAGCCAGAAAACTATGAGGGATGGTTGGGATCTGAAATCGGCATAGTATACGGTGGGAACCATCGGAGTGGCTCATCAAGTGGTGAAGAAGTGAAAGGAGCAAAAGGTACAGACTGGGAAATGTGTGGAAAAGCTGTTGAAACATGAGGGTTATGACTAGGCTGCTGGCCTGAAGTACCTTCCCCTGGACTGGGTACGGGTATGTCCTGCAGGAAAACAATAGGTAAATCAACACAATGGACATCAGACTCCACAGGATGAAAAGGAGCAACATCAGCGGGTGCGGGTGCAGGTGGAGGAATATGTGGCTCAATAACAAGAGGGTCAACGGGTGCAGGAACTGGATCAGGTCTGAGGGGTACAATGTCTGGTATGCCAAAAGGAATAGGGTCATGATCAGGCAAGGGCTCAGGATCAGCAGGTGCAACATCAGGCTGATCGGCAGGAACAAAATCTAGCTCAAGATCAAGATCAAGATCAAGCTCGGGGTCGTGTGGAGGAGATGGTGCAGCTGACATGGCCGTATCATCATCAGAATCAGTGGCATAGCGTCATAATCTAACTGTCTGCAAGGCGAAAGATGTCACAGACTCAAAGGAATCTGAGACAGAGTGTAAACTAGTATCAGAGGATACCTCAATAACAGGAATCTCGTGAGGTGGAATAGCAACAACGTCCTCGTCTAGCTCTCCATCACCATGGGCATCATCAGGAGGACCATCAACAAACAGATCAACGTCATCATCAAACAGATCATCAAAAGGCCAATCCTCAGGAGGGATGACCACTAGAGGAATAGAAGCGAGGATCGGTGCCACAATATTCTCACCATCGGGATGCCCGATAATAAGATGACCATGGACTAGAATGGGAATAACAAAAGGATCCTCGTCTGGAATACCATCAGTAAGCGGTAAGTCATCTCCAAAATCAGGCAACGCAAACGGCTGAAAGTCGTCGTCGTCTGATATCATATCTGGGTCGCTCTCAGTATCGGATGTGAATATCTCTGGCTCTGGGGCGATCTCGTCATCGGAAACAATAGCCGTGGGGTCATCGGCGTCGAACAATCTGCTCTCGAATGAAGACATAGTGTCTGTAACAGAACAATCATAACATATGCACATATATTAACCATTATCATTTAGTATGCAAGCAAAGGCAATGTATCATGAAATCATGTATCCTTGTTACTCCTCACGAATCCTTTCTATCCTTCCTTAGTCTACCCTAGACTAAACCACAATTGTGACCTTGCATTGTGTTTCTTGTCTTTTCCTTTGTAAAAATGTTTGTTCCCTGGATCTGGGCGTTTTGTGTATGCAATGAAAACATGTTGTAAAGATATTTTCGTGAGAGCCCTAATGATTGTAGTCTAGACTCGAGAAAGAATCCTAGTTCGCTACAATCGAACCTCTGATACCAAACTGTCACACCCTGACTTTTGCGGAAGCGTGATTATGTGTGACTTGCTTAATATCATTGCATTCAACCATAACAAACAACTATATGATAAAACTAAAGATGACCATCCATTGATTAAGTTTTAAAACATCACAAACAACATTGTTTTAACATCCCAACACAGACTTTGAATCTAAATTACAAACCATGCAAATGTTTAGAGTTCCATAAGGACTCGACAAAATACTTTAAATAAAACCAGTCTTTGAAAGATGTGTCTTATCTAGGATAAGACACACTATCCAAACCCTTAGACTTCGGATGACATCTTTTATTCCTATCATTTCTTGAAACATTCAAACGCCCGCCAGATCCACATTTAGTTCCCTGAAATACATGTAGTTTGAGTTTGACAAAAGTTGAGCGAGTTCATGTGTTTGTATGTGTGCACGAATAAACCTTTGTAATCATTGTAAGTATGTATGTTTTGTAAACCCGGTATGAAAGCAAACAAGGTAACAGATCAATTAATGGTTTGCAAGGCCATTAACATGTGTGTAACGGCGTAGGAAGGCTCAAACCTAGCAGATTTTGTACCGGGCCTCCGGCTGTAAGACATAGTCACCTCATGGGCCAAACCCCGGTCCACATGGGTGTGGGCTCGCTACACCCAAATAAATCTATCACTCATGTCCCTCGGTCCTAACACAAGGATTAATGGTCTTAGGAGTGCGCCTACCCATTCACATGATCTAACAGTGCATTCCTTAGCTAACCATACCAATTGTAAT
The DNA here is from genome assembly GCA_030545235.1 of Helianthus tuberosus. Classification (NCBI taxonomy): domain Eukaryota; kingdom Viridiplantae; phylum Streptophyta; class Magnoliopsida; order Asterales; family Asteraceae; genus Helianthus; species Helianthus tuberosus. The sequence goes on along the minus strand of CM060445.1, from coordinate 68,402,390 downwards.
TGTTTGTAAACATTTTGTAACATGTACTTCACCCCCGAAGTTATAAAACAAAGACAGTTATAAGAAAAGGGGGACATGAACTCACAGTCTTGCGTTCTTCGTACCAACTGTAACTCAAAGCTTCTTCTGGAGTACACAACTACCTACAACGAACTACGGTTTATTAGACGAGCGGGTCGTGCCTTGACTTAGTATTAATTAGTGTCTTTGAGTTACGTTTCTTTGTGTCATCAATATTATTCCAAGTTATATAATTATTTGTTAAAATAATAAATATTTTAACTTAAATTATATTTATTAAATTTTGGAATACTTGTTAAAATAATATATTTTAACTTGTAGCTTTTTATGTATTTATACATGTATATCCTTCCCAAGGATGGGTGTATTTGTATTCGTATTCTATCCTTGTATATTTTTGCCATATATTGGTGTCGTATTCCGGAGTGTATTTATACGTACGAGAATACGTATCCTTATTGTGTTTATTAAGTATTCTTACACTTAACTTTTCCGGAATATTATTTTTAATAAAAATACATCAACATATATTTCCAAAATATATATTTTGAGAAATATTACTTAGAAAAATTATTTATAATTTTTCCTTTGGCAAAAATAATTGTATTTCCATGTAATTTCCAAAGATAATATATCTTCAACTTTATTTAGGAAAATACTTTTTCTCCCAAAAATAATGTATTTCATGTTTGTTTGAGAAAATATATATTTCTTCCAAAAATAATACATCTTCTAATAATTTCAAGAAAAATATATATATTTTTATTTACCCAAAAATATTATATTTTCTTCTTGTCAAAAATATGATATATTTTGTAATAATTGTAAAAATCATATTTTTGATCTCTTGGTGTCCAAAACATTATTTACCAAAATATACTTATGAATAAAATTTTCGGAATATTTGGTGAGTTATACTCCCTTGTTCGTTTTCTCCAATATTGTGGGTATAATTTGTATATTCATATTCTTGGGATTTTGGTAATATTTTGGATTGTAATATTTAGTATTTTGATGAGTTATATTATTTCAAGTCCTAAATTAATATAACTAATACACATAATATACAAATAATCACACACATGGTGCCTTCTAAATATATATTTCCTAAATACATATTTAGTCACTTTTATTTATAAAAACTAACCTCCAATATTTACAATTTTGTAACAAAAATTATGGCAAACTTTATATAAAAATTCATGGTTTAAAATATACTTGTAAATATTTGTTTAGAAATATTTTTCTAAGTGTTTAATTTTTAGAAAAATTTTGCCATAGTTTCCCCTAAAAATGGAGGTTTCCATGCCTTCAAGGCATATCATTTTCTTTTATAAATCAATACATTCATCAAGAAATAAATCTATACTTACCAATTTGCCAAAATCAAGCATAAACTACTACTTCATGAACTTGAAAATTTACAAAACTTTGTAGTAACTTACTAGTGTGTTTAGTAAGCTTAGTTACTCTTTGAAGTGTGGTTGTTTCTTTAAAAATATCATTTTTAAAGAAATTGGTTCTTTACAACTTGTAATCACATTTTCTAAAAATATCTCTTCTTGGATTATTCTTGTTACTCGTGTGTTTCTACACTTGTTTAACCTCTAAAAACATGGTTGATTTCTTTAAGAACCAAGATTAAGCAAACTTTGTATTTTTAACTTGGTTTCTTGAAAAATCATTCTTGAAATCTTAGATTTACAAGACTTATACTTTACTTTGATCATCATTTTACAAGAAAACATTTCATACTTTCAAGTTCATGATTTATGTGAGGATGATCTATAGATCTTTAACCTTTTCATCCTCTCATCTTGCTAGATTATGTTTTTAATCATTATCTAGCAAGATCATATGATGACCTACATCAGCAACATAAACAATCAATCATCAAGTAGCACAACAACACTAAACAACATGATTTCTTAAGATTTTAAGCTTATGTTCATGTTTCATGTTCTTGATTCTTAGTGTTCATCATGATTAACAACATGTATCATCTTTTAACCACTTAAACAAGATGTAAAATGAAGAGTATGATGTTCTTACCACTAGCTCAAGGCTAGGGATGATCAATAGAAGAAAAGAAGTGGATAAAAGCAAATGGTGAAGGTCCTTTAACTCCTACAAGCTCCAAGCTTCTTTGTGCACCTTCTAACATCTTTGTGTATATGGAATGGATGGAACTTGAATGAAGATGGTGGTTGTGTAAGTGTGGGTGTTCGGCCGAGAATGGGGAAGAAGGAAGGGGAAAGCTCAAGTGTTGTAGTGTGTTGTGAGATATGTGAGTTATGATCCTAAAGGTTTTCTTATAAACTTCTAACTCACAATTTTCCAATGGTCATTATGTTTTCTAAAGAACCAACATAATCCAATATAATAACATAATAAAATCACATGTGGGGCCCTTGTTTGGGCCGTGAACTAGGTGGGGGGGGGTATAGGTTTAGGTTATTACTAGTTAGTTAGTTTATGGTTAGAAATCAGATGTCTAGTTAGGTGTTTAGTTATTAGGTGTTATATGATGTGTTATGATGTTCGGGGACCATAACTAGCTTGATAATATTGAAACAATGCTTCTAGTGAAAATTTGGTGTTTCGGGTAGTGTTCGGTTGTTCAGTTGGTTACCGGTTGGTTAAGGTGCTAAACTATGTAGTTTAGTGAGCTTTATGTTACCTTTTGTGAAATGATTCCCGATACTTAGGAAAGCATTCATGACCATTTAACCATATTTCTGCATGATATTAGAGTGTTCAAATGCTGATTTTGCTGATTTTCTGCAGAATTCTACAGTTTATGTGAGTTTTAGTCACTTTCCGGCACTTAACTCCGTCAGCACCTTGTCTGTCTATGTACTGAACTCCGTCAGCATTTTTCTGATTTGTCTGATAACTGTGCTAACTGTGTTTCGTGCATTATTTGAATCAATAAAGTTCTCATGCAATAATGATATGTCATTAAGCAATATGTGATGCACATGTATGTATCATAGCAATAATCAGAAGGCAATTCAAATCATTAATTGAAATGCAGCACAGTCATTAAGCACTAATCATGGTTTAATAGTTGTACGGATACCTGGAATTTTAACAATTGTCACATCTCTATCATTGATATCATGAAAATTTAACCAAGAAACCCTAATTTGAAAAGGATGACAAAACGTAAATTTATATATATGGAGAGTTGTTACCTTGAATTGTGATTAACATAGAATAGTACAATCAATCGGTGAAACAGAGATTAACATCACTGACTAAACACAATCATCGGGGATCAAACAGAATATTACAAAATTGGAAAAAGAAAACTGAAGGATTATGAAATTTACCTGTAGAGAAAGCTCCGATTATGTAAACCAAAGCCGCACCAAATCCGCAATCCTTCCACCTTCTTCATCAGCTTCCATTAAAACAAAGCATCACCAAAGTTGCAAATCCCTTCCTCTCCTAGCCGATTCTCGTTTCCCCTTATTCTCTTTCTGGCAATTTATTCCCGATTCTCTCCCTATATGTATAAATTGAAAATGAATTAAAGTAGGATTGAAGGAATTGAATCGATATGAAACTGAAGCATTCAATCACCCATGTACTGAAATCCCCCAATTACCCCTCTAATGTCTTAAAACTTTGGATGAAATACAGATTTAACCCCTCTAAAATGGTTTACACATCCTTGTACATGGTGCTTCATAACTTGTAAGCATGGTAAAATTACAATCTTATCCATCACATTTGCTTTATATAGTATTATAGATTATAAGAATAAATCATGAAACGTGTTATGTTTTAAAAAATGCCATCTATCTCAATAAAACGTTCCTTGCGAAAGAATCTAATGTTATATAAGCATGAATAGAGTTAGATGTAAGCATACTCATCGCATCGAACCTAGCCATAGTGTCAATGGAGACAATGATATTTTTGTCAAAACTCCATTTTCTAAACAAAAGAAAGCCACAACCATAATAATATCTATGCTTAAATAAAAGAATTAGGATACTGATATTTACTGGTAACACCCAGGATAGTATTTAGACTTGAACCTAAGAAAATGCCTTAGTATAAGCTTCGAGATAAGCTAATTACTTGCGTAGATAAAGTGTGATGAGTGTTGGTATGCCGTGAGGATGATGACTAGAACATTGCAAGTATGATAAACAAGCGATAACACTTGGCCACTGTTATTTCTTGTTTATTAGTACTACTCGGTTCAAGAAGATGATCCATCATGAGAATACTAATTTCCTTGTTTCTTGATACAAACCATAATAAATAATGTACTTTTAAAATCATGATTTGAGAAAATCTATTTATGGGAAATACAATGATAATTACCTCTCCGGCAAGACTGGGTATGGTGTAGTAGACTCTACAGCTTGTCCGGGTAAGATGGGGGTACCTCTCCGGCGAAACCGGGTAAGATGGGGTATATGTTATTTTAATGGAATTCCCTAAATAGTACCATGACCTGATGTCTAACCTGCTTTTGGAAATATGAACCTGTTAAATATATTGACCTTATGAATGGTATGTTTATTATAGTATGTGAAATATATGATTATATAGATATGTTATCTATAAGGAAATCCAAAGGCCATAATGATTGTCAATTAGGGATAAATCACGAACAAGTGTGTCAATGATAATTTTAGATTTATTTATCAGGAATCTCTCGTATACGTCTATTATTCCGATATCAAACAGTATTTCATTTTATCATTTGTCTCGTAACTCGTGTGACAAGATGAACGACGGGAACCCTTTAAGTTGGGATGCCATAGAAAGTATAAGAATTCCCATTGCGTTACCTTCGATTATTGACGCATTAGGAAACCTGTAACTAAAAGTTGTGCTAAGACACAAAACATCTAAAAACTTACGCTAATGAGAGTAATTTTACCTTCATTAAGAACTCATGAGAAGATAAGAGTAACCACGAATAGATGCACTTACAAAGACTCTCTTCACCTATAATCCTACTAATATTACCAGTAATAAAGGAATTGCTACAACAATACTTGGACTATCACCCGATCGCGAGGAGGAACTTAGAATTCACCTGATACTAGGAACAACACTGATTATTAAAACACCTGTATCATTTGTTAAGAATAAGGACGAACAGATACGTATGTGCATCGCTTATCAGAAATTGAATAAAGTCACAATTAAGAATTTATACTCATTACCAAGAATTGACGACTTATTCGAGTAGCTCGTTATTTATTAATCTATGCTCAGGATACTATCAACATTTTAGACTTATCCCGGATAGCCATCTTGTTACCCAAGTCAATAAGTAAATCTGGAAACATTATTTGTATGCTAGTAAGTTCATTATAATTACAGATCATAAGAGCTTAAGATATATTTTTGGGCAAAAAGGCAAAGACGATGAACGGAAAATTTAAATGACTACGATTGTGATATATCACGAAAGTAAGACTAATGTAGTATTTGATGCTTTAAGTCGTAAGTTTCATAAGAAGCCGAAAACAAGTGCGGCTCTTAAATTAAATTTGGAGATTCCGTAAGAAAAGAATTTGGGTACCTATTCAAGGAAACCTACGAGAAAGGATTCTCGAAGAAGCTCATAAATCTAATTATATGATACATCGTGGAAGTAATAAGAGGTATCAAGGTTTGAATAAGAATTACTGATAGATAGGAATGAAAAAGGAATAGTCCGATGCGGCAAGAAAGAAAAGTTAAGTCTAAGATTTGTTGAATCATTCGGAATCATTAAATAAATTGGATCGGTAGCTTGTCAGCTAAAGTTACCAGAAGAAATGACAGGAATATATGATATATTTCATGTATAAAGAAATACCTAACTGGTGAATCTTTAGTTATATCTCTTCAAGATATAGAGGTAAATGAGGAATTTAAGTCCATTGAAAGACCATACAAGTCAAAGATAAGAATCTCAAAGCATAGAGAATAGTTCTGGTCAAAATAAAGTGGAATTCAAAGCTAGGACCAGAATATACTTGGGAACTAGGATCAGCGACGAACTAAAAGTATTCCTCCATATTTCAGTAAATCTCGAGGACGAGATTTAAAAGAAGGTGGGGGAGGATGTAACATTTCCAAATTATTTTTCTTCTTATAAATTAAAATAAACTATATATATAACAACCCTCAGAAATGCCCTAAAACGCTCCGTAATCGAAAAACCGAACTCGCGTAACGTTATTTAGTTTGAAAAATGAAAAATAAATTATAGGTCTAGCGGGCCGCGACAGACTAAGGGAAACCCTCCGCGAGTCGCGGAGCCTCCATAACTTTTCGGTCACGTCTTGGGACACGTGTCGTCCACGTGTCGCACCTACATTGATGACTAGTCAAACCTAAAAGCTAAACCCTAGCTAGAGGGTTTCGAGGGCTGCGATAGGATTAGCTAAGGGCTTCGCGGGCAACGACGGGGTCTAAAAACAACTATAAATAGATCGTTTTACCTGCCGTTCAAAGCGTTCAACTTTCTTTTCTTTCTCTTAAGATTAAATTAAGCTTGAAAATATATACCCCAATACCCCTAATTTCACGAAGCTCTACCCCGTTGTAAGTGTTTTAACCCCTGATCACTGATTCAATTGTTAACATTTATTAATTAAATAACCCATCAACGGATGTCAAGGCGCTACCTGATTAAGGCTATGCTTTGTAGACTACGTTAGGGTTCTAATCTCATGATGTATTGATAAAGTTGAATTGGGTTATTACACTAAACACGAGTGCATTATATATTTTATTAAGAGCTCAGGAGTTATACCCAAGATTTTACCAGGAGGCCTGTAGTTAAACCCTAAAGTTACAAAGTGAGTCATTCTCTTTTTCTCACAGTTTGTGAGTCATTCTTCTTATTATCACATTTTTGTGATACATTTATATTTAAAATGCTTTACGAAACCCTAAATGTTTATCAGTTATACTTATAGTGATTAAGTTTTTAGATTCTACAAATACTGCCAGTATGTGGGGTTTTGTATACACTATTATTCAAGCGTTGCTATTGGACAAAGAGTTAGCCAATAGTAATATGACCACCGTCATTGTAACTACCAACGTGACAAATACTGAATAAGTTATTGGTAGATATAAACAAATGTAAAAACCCTTGAAGCTGTAAAGTTATAACAATGTGTCTTTTTATAAAATAGAATGAACTCGCCAGTATTTCTTGCTGATAAAATGTTTTTAAACGCGTTTCAGGAATCCCACTGTGAAAGAAATTGAAGCCTGCTATGGAGCACTGAAGGCTTAAATAAAGTGGCTATAAATACCTGAATAAAAGAAGAAATTTATGTTTTATTAATTAGGGTTTATCCCTATAAATACATTTGAAATAGAATATAGGTTTTAGCCCATTTATTTAATATTAAAAGTTTGGTGTTTTACAAACTCTAAAATTATTTCCTAACTACGATCCTGATGAAAATTTTTTCCGCTGCGTATTTAATAAACACCGGTACCACTTGACTGGTTCACAGCTCCGGCTCCAAGGGTGGGGTCGGGGCTGTGACACAACATCAAAGGACAAACCAGACAACCAACACAGGGCCGTGCTAAGGCAACACGGGGCGTGGTTAACTCTAAGATTCGTAGAATCTAAGATAGTACAACAAGTACATTGGCCACGGGTCGTGCCGTTGACACACGGGGCCGTGTTAGTACAAGACCTGACACTTCAGTTAATGAGGAAGGGAGAGAAAGATGGCCACGGGACCGTGCCAGGCGGGCACGGGCCATGTTGATCGCCTGTCTTTAGCTATAAATAGGGGTGCTTGGTTCCATCCAATCCATCCCTTGACAAACCACTTCTCTCACACTTGCCACCAATCCACCACCACTACAACACCATCATCCACCACCATCATCCATCTTCCATCATTTAGAGTGTGTAGTAGTCTCGGGATCCAAGATCGATCGTAAGAGTTCTTGTCAAACAAAGGCCATGCTTTGCTAAACTCTTACATCACTTGGTGAAGATAAATCTTTTAGAGTAAACTTCCGTTTTGCTCCATGTGGTTTGGTCATTTTAACGGTTTTGCTCCAATAGTTTAAAAATAGCCATTTCCTCCTTGATTTTTCTAACTTATCTTCATTTGCTCCCAGCCTCTAACTCCATCAGGGAGGAAACCGGCGACAAACTCGAAAGATTAGGGAGCAAACTGGCGACAAACTCGAAAGATCAGGGAGGAAAATGGCTATTTTTAAACTATTGGAGCAAAACCGTTAAAATGACTAAACCACAGGGATCAAAACGGAAGTTTACTCAATCATTTATGTATTACTTTTTGATTTCCAATCTTTGGCTCCTTTTTATTTGAGTATGTATTTGTGACTTTAATAACTAGTTTTTTATATTGAAGGAGAATTTATCTAACCATTCTTCATATGTTGCAGATTCACATATTCGTGTCTTTACGGTTTATATAAAGCGCGTTAACAACTTGGAAGGGGGTTAGAAGGATGGTTGGGTAATTCTATGTCTCGTTCAGTGTATAGATCCTGCGAGAACCTGATTCAAGCTTAGTATTACTTCACGGTTTGGGCGGGAATGACTGCCCCGGAAGAAAGTAAGAAACCCTTTCTATAAACTATTATTAAAACTTTAAACAAACCCTACGATGACTGTATCCATGCTGACTCAGACCAAAGGGTTGAGGGTAACGCTGCCTGGAAGGGGCCTACCACTTTTTGCATCAATAACTTACTTAATTATTTTTCAATAATCCGCCCTTGCGGGACTGTATCCCTGCTGACTCAGACCAATAGGTTGAGGGTAACGCTGCCTGGAAGGGGGCCTACTACTATAACTTAAAGATAATCTCTTAAAATGCACAAAGTACGGAAATCATTAAATGATACATAAAAGAGGAGTTGGAACCAAGTGATTCCTTCTTGTCTATCTGTTTTTCCTTATATTTTATTTTTACTTTACTTTTTAGTTTATCTTTTATAACTTTAAAACCTTTTAATCAAAATTTGGTTAGATTAGACGTTAACGAAAGCTCTTGTGTCTTTGGACGACATCGGTATCTTGCCATCACTATACTACGTCCGCGATGAGTGCACTTGCCCTAACGTGTATGTAGAGTGATAGTATTATTTCGTGTTTTATAAATGTAAAACTTGAATTTGCGAGTAAAAAGAGCTAAAATATATCTAGAAAATATATGCACACACCACACACGTCAAATACAATACTAGAAAAGAAATTTACACATTTAAATTCACATGTGTACGTAAATACAATAAATTTACACATGTATAAATTTATTGTATTTATACATATGTACAAATTTATTTAGAGCGATTTTGAAAGAATAGATTAATTATTTAAAGAGTAAATTATTTTTCAGTGTTGTATTTTAATTATAATGACGGTTCTAAAAAAAAATGATTTTAATTGGTTTTCAATTTTTTTTCTCATGTTTCTCATAATATTTAGCGTTCTCAAGATAACATTTCTCTGTATATAATTTTGTATAATACATGCTTAATTATATTGTAAATTGTATGTAATTAATCTACGTATGTTGTAAAAGCATGAGTATATAGGGAATAATTATACCATGACTTCATAAATCACATGGTATTTGTTTTTTTTTTGTTTGCAATAACCACAAATATTACGAAAACCAACCTAATTTTTTTTTTATTAACAGGTGTATATCTGTAAAATATTACTATTTGTAGGTATTTAAATGTTTATAGGTGTATATTTGTAAAATATTAATTTGTAGGTATTTAAATGTTTATTTTTGACGAATAGACATAAATTTAGACAATACATACATCAATTTCAATTTCAAGTAAAATTCTCACATTATTTTATTCTAAATTAAACCTTTCTATATATACATAATTGAATTGAATTCTGATGTCAAGTTGCACATCCATACTCATCTGATTTGAATGCTCGAATTAAATTGATAAATTTAATTAATAAATGTTAACAAATTGGTTTACCAATAAATTGCAAAAAGCGAACACATTTAATTAAATGATTTAGCCCTAATTAATAAAAAAAAAAAAAAAGAAATCAATCTTCGGTTTCACACTAGAGAATCCCAATTGATAGGCTGAAGCAGCCGCACCCTGAAGTGTTCAAAAACCCCTCGAATCAGCCGACGAACGAACACTTCAAACTTTGACGTCAAGAATTCTTAACGACCAAAAGTTTACCCAAAATCCTTCAAATTTCAACCCAAAAGAAGTCAAATTTTGACCTCCCCAGATGGAATTTTGACGAAATCGAATCTGGGTTTTGTTAAAAATTGTGCCCTTTTTGGTTCTTGATTTATGGGAGTCCAACAAGACGCGGTGGTTGGTTCGAATTTGATCGGTGAAGAGCCAGCATCGTCGCAATCAGATGCTTGTTCAATTGGGATTCAGCAGTGGAACAGAGCGGAGAAAGCTGCAGAAGGAATCATTTCAAATTTTCAGCCCACGATTGTTGCTGAAAAGAAAAGAGATGCAGTGATTATTTATCTGCAGAAGTTGCTCAAGGATAAACTTGATTGTGAGGTGAGATGGTTTTAATCATAAGTTGATGAATTTTGTTATTTGTTTATGATTGTATGTATGTGATTTTTGGGTTGAAATGTGGTTAGATGTTAGTGTATGTGTTCAAAGTATACATACAGGCTTGTAAAAGCAGATTGGTATGATTGAGTTTCATGGATTTAGGACTAAAATGAAGGGTTAGGTTAGTACTTTTTGTTGTGGCTTTTTAAAATTAGCGTATGGTGGTAGTTGGTTTCCAAGGATTTTGAGGGTGGAGAGGGAGAGAAGCATGGGCATTGAATACAGTTATGATTGGATTTTAGGGATTTAGGACGAAATTCGAGGGTTAGATCATAACTTTTCGTCGCATATGATGTTAGTTGGTTTTATAGGAATTTGAGGGAAGATACGTTGGAGATGTTAAGTTAGCAAAGGGCTTTATGATTGGATCTCATGGATTTAGGTTAAAATCTTGGATTAGGTTATTACTTTTCTTTGTGGTTATTCAAAATTTGCATATGATGGTAGTTGCTTTATAGGAATTTGAAGGAAAAGACATTGGCGGTGTTAATGAAGCAATGAACTTTTGATTGGATTTCATTGATATGGGTCTAAATTTAAAAATTAGATTATTACTTTTCTTTGCAATTGTCCAAAAATCGCATATGAAGGTAGTTGGTTTCATAGGAATATGAAGGAAGAGACATTGGGTATTTTAAGAATGCAAGGAACTTTATGATTGAATATTATGGATTTAGGTCTAAATTCAAGGATCAGATTATTACTTTTCTTTGTGGTTGTTCAACATTTGCATATGATGGTAGTTGGTTTCATAGGAAGTTAGGAGAAGAGACATTGGAGACGTTAATGAAGCACGGAACTTTATGATTGAATTTCATGGATCTTGGTCAAGTCAAGGACTATTGTTGCCCTTTTTTCCGATTTTGTGAAAGAGCGTTTGATGTTACTATCGAGATCATAACGTATCTAATTTTATATCTAAAAGTAGATATTCGATTATGCGCGTATATTCGAAGTAATGACGGCGTCTTATGTCTCTTAGGGTTTGTAAGTTACATCGTATGTTGATTAATAATGACAGTTCTTCTAGGTGCTGCCTGTAGATTTTTTGTTTAACATTTATGATGCAAAGACATTCTATATTGACCAAGAAGCCTCTATCTACGAGATCAAAGTTGAAAATTTTCTATTGAATCAATAGTATTGATGCAATCCAGCAAATGACAAATATCTCCTCTTCTAGTCATATATATTAAAAATCTAGAAATACAGAGTTTTTTGTTCTATAGTTAGTAACCCTAGTGACACTTACACTCTTGGGTTCTTCTTATAGTCCAAAATAATATAAAACATGTCATCTTTTCAAGTTCGAAATAAACAATTTTTTTTGTTAAGACGCTGAAGGTTACATATTGAGTATAGGATCAAGTTTTCATTTTTGTTTTAGGATTGAGAGTTTAGTATTGTCTTTTCTTATACAAATGATCAACTATATCATTTCCAATGATTTACTTATGGTTACGCTGCTTGAAATAATTTTCTGCTTTGTATTGAAATATTGAATAACAAAAGATTTAACAATTTTGCTAATGGTAAGTCCTTTATTAGTAACATAACAAAAGGTTTCATGTTTTTTCAGGTATTTGCTTATGGCTCGGTACCGTTAAAAACTTATCTCCCTGATGGAGATATTGATCTAAGCGTGGTGGGTGCACGCACACGTAGTCTCATTAAGGAGATTGCATCGTTACTTGAGAGTGAAGAGAAAAACAGCTCAGCCGAGTTTGTTGTTAAAGACGTTCAACTTATTGGCGCCCAGGTCCTTTTTTTAATTTTTTTCTGATGCATTAATAGGTTTTTTTTTATTATTTCTTTCGTTTTTTTTTTATTTTTTTATTTCAATGGTTATGGAAATGAATTTATGATGACAGGTTAAGCTCGTGAAATGCTTGGTTCAGAATCTAGTTGTTGACATTTCAGTAAATCAAATCGGGGGACTCTGCACGCTCTGTTTTCTTGAGCAGGTGATGTTATGCCTTTTAATATATATTATCTCATTGGCAGTGACAAACTGAGTGCATCATGCATGTTGACTGAAGACTCGAAAAGGATGTATTGGGTTGACTCAAAACACATTTTCTCTAATTTTTTTAAAGTGTGTTGTAAATAGTAAGCATGTGGTATGTTTACAAAATAATACTAAGGGGCTGTTTGGCAACTTCTGAATGGTTAAGTGCTGAACCAGTAAAATGTCAGAACCATTAAGTGCTGAACCAGTAAGAAGTCTGAACCATTAAAAGCCAGTATAATGCTTAACCGTTCAAAGGCAAATGTCTGACCAATTCAGATTAGAGGTCTTAACCATTTAGACTGAATATAATGCTTAACCATTCAGAGGCAAATGTCTGAACCATTCAGACATCTGCTCACGAAACAAAGAGTCTGAACCATTAAGTGCTGAACCAGTAGGATGTCTAAACCATTAAGTGCCCCATTAAGAGTTAAACAAACAGCCCCTAAATCAGTCATAAATCTATTTCTATGCAGTTAATATCGGTGATATATCGGTGAGATATCGGTTATATCGGTCCCCTAGTAAAATATCGGTGTCAAATATCGGTTAGAATATCGGTACCGATATTATCGGCGATATTGACCGATATTTGACCGATATAACCAATATTTCACCGATATTTGATCGATATAACCGATATATCACCGATAGTTGACCGATACAACCGATATATCACTGAATTATTATTGTTAAATTGCTACATATGTAAATTTTGCATTATATTAAAATTACCGATATCCCACCGATATCTCACCGAGATAACCTATATCTCAAATATCGGTCGTTGACCGATATCCGATATTTTACCGCATTAACTGCATAGATCTATTTTTATCAGTTAAATGATTTTAGAGGTCTTATGCATTAAAGTTACACTTTGACCGACTTCTCCCACTCATGTATCAAGCTATGTTTTCTTGGTGTTACTCATTTGACCGTTAAAGGTAAAACATAACCTGAAACGGATCCATTCATAAGTAAATTGGTCAAAATTGCCACCTCTATGTTCCATCTAAACTCTTAAACCTAACCCTAACCATTTATTGGTTTGAATTTGCAGGTGGACCGTGTAATCAAGAAAGATCACCTTTTTAAGAGAAGCATAATTTTGATTAAAGCATGGTGCTATTATGAGAGCCGCACTCTTGGTGCACACGTTGGTCTGATATCAACATACGGCTTAGAGACTTTAGTTCTCTATATATTTCATGTGTTTCATATAACAATAGACGGTCCTCTCTCGGTGAGTTTCTAAAAATTCCATTTTTCAATTTATCTAGGTATTCGTTACAAGATTCTTCCTTTGATGGAATATTGTGTTGCTATAATGACAGGTTCTATATAAATTCTTGGAGTATTTTAGTACGTTCGATTGGGATAATTATGGTATCAGTTTAATGGGGCCCATTAGATTATCCGAGTTGCCAAGAATCATGGGTGAGTCTATATTTACCTTTTTATGCCCTTTGTTAGGTTTCGTCCTTATTTGAAACGGTTGTTTATTTATAAATCTGTAGTCGAGAGACCACCAAACAGTGATGATCTTCTGCTCAAAGTTGGCTTCCTTAGACGTTGTTCTGATACGTTATCAATCCCCATGAGGCATGGGGACACATTTTCAAAAAAGCATCTCAACATTGTTGATCCTTTAAATGTCCATAATAACCTTGGTCGAAGTGTTAGCCAAGGTATGTATGATTCCAAATATTCAACCTCATTACCATGTTAGTATAATTACACTATACATTATCTTATTAGTTATTACAAATAAATCTAATTAAACATAAGGAAAGGGTATCAAAACCTCTTTTTAGAAGATAAAAAGTTACACTTTCTATTTTTTTTTTGAAAATAAAGAAGTAATTTACTTATATTTTTTTCAAAAATATATATAATTGAAATTAACTGAAACTTTAGTATATTGATGGAATCAGATTCCTTCAGGAATGGTTCATTTCACTCCATCAGGTTTTTCTTGTTCTATATATTTTTATGATTTTGTTAAGCGTTTAAACCATAGATACCACTATAATTTCTTATTTTTTTACGAGAAATCTCTCAACCCAATATTGGTATTTTAAAGTCCCTCAACTCGCAAAAAGTACACAAAAAAAGTCCCTAAATTAATTGCTGTATATTAAAGCCCCCAAACTTGTCTAAAATGCATGTACTCCTGAATTTTTTTTTTAATAATGAATAATGACTTGTAAACTCTTAAATTGGTTAAAAATGAGATGGTATTGTTTTTTTTTTCTTGCAGAAATGTTGAATCAGTTTATCAAATTATGATCAATTTAAGAGTTAACAAGTTTTAATATTAAAGTTTTTTAGCAAGTACGTACATTTTAGACAAGTTTAAGGACTTCAATATACGGATAACTAGTTTAGTGGTTTTTTTGTGTATATTTTGAACTTGAGTGACGCTATTACATCACAATTAAGTAGTGAGATTTTAGCGTGAAACATAAGAAAATATATTGTATTTTTATGTAGATACATGTTTATGTGAATTAACGTTTAATATGTGGTCAGGGAATTTTTTCCGGATACGTAGTGCCTTAGGTTACGGGGCTAGAAAACTCAGGCAAATCCTTACGGCACCTGAAGATAAGCTAACTGAGGAGCTTCTTTCTTTTTTCTCAAATACATTAAAAATGCACGGAAGTGGTCAAGCGTCATCTCTGACCATCAGCGTTTCTGGGGCAGAAAAGTCTTTTACCACAAGGGTAAGTGGAAAACCGAGAAGTTCTAATGATGAGAATGAATATTTAGGCAGTGGGAACCGAATATCTAGTGACGAAAAGGATGTTTCTACCCTCAAGTTGAGTGGTGCAGGAGAAGTTGCTGGCCGTGTCTGTATACCGTTCTATGCACCCCATCTTTTTTCTGAGTATTCCAAGTTAGCTAACAAGACGGAAGACGGTGATCATGATGTTAATGATGTAAAACAGTCTGAGGTGCATGACGAGGATGTACTTCCATCCGAACCTTTGGATCTGACTGGAGATTTGTTGTCTCATTTGATATGTTTGGATCATGTGAGGGGGTGGGATAACTATTTATTAGCTCCACCTGGTGTGATGGGACCACCGCCGCCGCCCCCGCTAGTTTTGCTGAGCATGATCGCGTCGGAACATGGCGGCATTAACGGTTTTCACCATCCACAGTTCCACCCTACCGGCCCGATGTTCATGTCTAGACCACCTTTCATTCCCAACGACCCTAATCAAGCAGCTCCTGTGAATCACTACTTGGATATTGTAACTTTCCCATTCTGTTCTTTTCGAGCTCGTTTTATACTTATCTATCAAATTAACCAGCAAATTCATCTTGATTTTAGTTATTGTGATTTAAGATGCTAATACATGACAAATTTGCTACGAAATTGATATCTGCATGGTCCTGTTATTGGTACATTTTGGCACGAATGTTAGTCCTGTAAATCTTTTATATCAGTCAAATTATCTTCACTACATTAAGGTATTTTAATATATATTTTATTATCATTTTTTAATATAAGTTCAATATTTTAAATATAAATAAAGTCTTTTATGGTTTAAAACAGTTTTCTATATTCTATTTAGAATGTTTAAAGAAAAAAATTTAAATTCGACACTGATCTGGTTGGAACTGCAGGCCCAAATCAGATTTCT
This sequence comes from Helianthus tuberosus, assembly GCA_030545235.1. Classification (NCBI taxonomy): domain Eukaryota; kingdom Viridiplantae; phylum Streptophyta; class Magnoliopsida; order Asterales; family Asteraceae; genus Helianthus; species Helianthus tuberosus. The sequence continues at coordinate 68,386,103 of CM060445.1, read as the reverse complement.
TCTTTAGTTCAGTGGATCTTTATTGCGCTAGCGTATTACTTTCGTTTCTTGAGTGTTACACATAAGATACTAATTACAGGTTTTATAATGTCTTAACTCTTCAGAATCGGTCTGGACATGGTTATCATACTTCAACCTCAGGTAACAGAGCACCAAACTCTAATAATTCAAGTCCCCGACCCGAGGGAGTCACCGGTCCGATGCAACAAAGAGAGCCTTTGTTACATAGAAGGAGGCAACAAAATCCTAACCGTCCTCGCCAGCTGGACGGTTCACAGAGGCCCAGATCTGCTTCTGGTACGGATAGGTATAGGAAATGTATCAATTCCCTAAAAAATCTCTACTGCTATGTCGGTTATATCTCAACCTGTGATTGATGGTGTTCTTTTGGTTGAAAACGTGTAGGTTGGCTTTACAGTCCTCGTACCATTTAAAAGACGAGGGTGATTTCCCGCCTCTGTCTGGTTGATTCTTGAGATTTTGAGACCCCTGGCCGGGGGGGATTGCAGGTTATACCATAGACGAAAGGTTGTTGTGTATGCATAGGCTGCTGCTACAGAGTTCTGTTTTTGTGTTGTCAACATAAACTGTCTGTAAGTTGATGTTGTCTAATAGTCGTCGACCAAAGGTCTTTTTTTGAATGTGACATTGTATCTTGGTTGACAAGAATGGTCTTTCAACATTTTTCAGAGGTTTATTATTTATCCCTGTTTTGTGATTTTCTTTTAAGTGGGTCATTGTGTTTACAAAACTGAAGATGTCGTTGATGGGGAGAGAAGAGGAAGAGAGGGCTGAGGGTTTTACCATAACAGATAATAATCTCTCACAGATGAGAATAGAAACATATTTTACAAAATATAAAATACAACCAACAGTCTCAACTATGCAAGAGATGGTTCATGTTTATCAGCATGCTGTCACTGAGCTAGCACTGGTTTCATCATAAACATTAGGCACTCTTAAGCACAAGTGACTAGGAACCCACACCTTGAGTGAATTTTCGTTTTCGTTTAGCTCACTCGACATCTAGGAGAAAGAAAATCTGGCATGACCTTTGACCAACACCGTTGCAGTCACTATGAATATTTTGATATTTTTATTCATGTTTAGAGACAAAAAGATTCTTGTATAAACTACAACGTAACCAGTTATTAAATGCATGCTTAGAAAATAATAGTAAACTTTCCTTTACTATTAGACATAGTAGTTGTTAGTTGTACAAAACTAAAAGCCTTGTATGATACTGATGTGCTTGATTTGATGAGAACCGAATAAATCGAATGGTTAAACCTAAACAAGTTGATCGGTTTGCTTTACATTGGTTGAGTGGCCAATTTGAGGTTTTTCAGACTGTTCTATACCGTTTGGTTTGTGATATGGCTCTCGAGTCATCGCCAAGATTAAGAGCAAGAAACACGTACATAAGAGAGTAGAGAAGAAGACGAGATTTTAATTAATATTCATGCATACCTGTCCATCACTTGCAAAAAATATGAGGTGGGTATGGAAAGTCTATCTGTCAAAACTCCACTTGTGTGTTGATTTGGAACAGATGCTTATTTGTTGCTTATCTCATTAAGAAGCATGTTTACATCTTTGATGAACCTTCAAGGGTATTCATCCCTATTGTCTTGTCTTTTAACATGAATCTTAGCGATTTACCCAACTTGGGTTAAGAATTTTTACTCAAAACGAATTATTCGCGATTGATTTGCTTTTACGAGGTTGGCTTGTTTTATGGAGTTAAACTGGTACAATATTAGGGTTATGATCATGATTCTCATGCTACCAAGATCCAAGGTGTGCATATAGTCTCTAGAAGTTTTCTTCAACATTTCGAGGGGTTGGATCCAATACAAATAGAAATTAACTTACTAAACGTTTAAATTGAGTAATTTAGAACACATCAACACCATGGCAAAAATGTACATATATTAGACTGTGGGGTATGGGGCTTGGGTTGGGGGAAAACGCCCAAGCAATCACCCCTTGGGGCTTGGGTTGGGGCTTGAGTTGGGGCGTGGCCCTTGGGGCTTGGGTTTGAAGCCGGGCGTGGGGCGGGCTTGAGATCCGATGTGGCGGCCTCCTATTCGCTGTCCACCGCCAACCCACGCGGTGCACCCACGCCCCGCCATACCCCACGGACACGTCACTAGGCGGTGGGGGGGGGGGGGGGGGGGGGGGGGCTCGAACTCCACGTGTCAACTCATGCCCCCAACCCAAACCCCACCATACCCCACGGTCTTAACTATTTTTAATCGCAAAAAGATACTCAAATCACGTATAGCTAGCTAACTAGCGTAATCATTTGTACTGTATATTGGTTGCAGTTAGAGGTGGCAAAATGGGTGGGTCGGGTAGGTTTGGGTAATGGGTTAGGATAAATTTGGGTAAGGATGAGTTTTTTAAGAAAAAGATCAAGATGGTTTTAGGTCACAATGGGTTTCGGTCATCATAGGCTAAAAATAAAATAAAAAATTAAATATAAAATATAAAATAAAAAAAAACAAAAATTAAGAAAATCAGAATAATTTAAAAAATTTCAAAAAAAAATCAGAAAAATTAAAATAATTCAAAAAAATTTAAAAAAGAATCAGAAAAATTCAAAAATTCAAAAAAACTAAAAAAATCAGAAAAGCTAAAAAAAATTAAAAAATAAAAAATAATAAAAAAATCAGAAAAACTAAAAAAATCAAAAATCAAAAAAATAAAAAAAAATCAGAAAAATAAAAAAAAAAAAAATTTTCAAAAACTGTCACAAACAATTCACTTTCGTCTTATCTCAGATTCGATTATTCTTTCAAAATCTGCACACCTTCTCCGATGAGTATCAACTACAAGTTCTCTATTTTTTCTGTTTGAAAATAATCAGCAACAAATCAGATTTCGATCTCAGCTAATATCTTCACTAACCTTCGTTGATCTCAGATTCAGAGATTTCGATTCAAATCAACAAGTTTCTTCTTCGTTCAAATCAAACAGCACTGAATAACTTGCAACATCGATGTAAAACTTATACGATACCTCACCTTCGTGCGACCCGACACCGTACTTCCGTGCGAACCGGCTCCACCCTCTCTCCGTGCGAACTGGCTCCACCCTTCGTCCGTGCGAACCGGCCATTTTTTTCCTACAAAGTGTAGGAAGCCTCCTACTACATGTGACTACTACATGTGACATGTGGCAATTAGAGATTTAATCAAAAGGGTATAAAGGTAATTTGATTATTATTTTAATTATGGATTATATTAATAGATTAACTAACTTGCTAGATAATTAAGGAAACTAAATATCTCATTAAAATCAAATCGACGGTTTCGTTAAATTCAATACAACATATAACCAGAGGATTCGTATTGCATCTGGTTCTTCATAACATCTTTACTGATCAAAATCATGGTGTCAAATGTTATGGTTGATTGCGGTGATGGTAAAGTTTTATGATATTGCATAAACTTGAATTTTTGTTTGATGTGTTGTAGCAATTGTATCATTTATCTAACAAGGATTACGATATTGAATTAATGCTAGAGGATTTCTTGGCATTGTGTTTTAACAACATGCTGACTAATACCGTTGTGTTTTATCAGTTTATCATTGGATTAATTAGAGGATTTTTTGTCGTTGTGTTTTAAACATTCACGGTGTAACATGTGTTTTACCAGCTGCAATCCTTCATGAACAATTTCTTGGCAATGTGTTTTACCAGCTGCAATCTTTAATGAATAATTTCTTGACAATGTGTTTTACCAGTTACAAGTTAATTCACAATGTGTTATAGCAGTTTATGTTTTAGGAAGGAGATGTATTTGTAATTTCTTGACGATGTGTTTTACCAGTTATAGGTTAATTCACAACGTGTTATGATTCACAAATGACATGTCTTTTATGGTTTCTTGACGTTGTGTTTTATAATTTTTTGGTTCTTCACGATGTGTGATATTGCATGATTTACGATGTGTTTTCTTGACTTTGTGTTTCTTCAAGAAGGAGAGAAAGAAGAGAGAGAGAGAGAGAGAGAGAGAGAGAGAGAGAGAATCGCGAGAAATATGGAGTGGTTTATGGGATGACCACTGTTTCCATATTTAAAACAAGCTAAATGACATATCTACCCCTAATTAATTAAATCATCCTATTTTTAAGACACACATATTACCAAAATGCCACCAAGATGATCTCAACAATCAAACACACTCATCCAATGGTCAAGATCACTTCCTACACTTTGTAGAGGAACCACCCTTTATTGCGAGAACCGCGAGAACCAATGTGAACACAACCAAAAATGACTAAAAATAGCTAAAAAAACACAATTTTTTTATAATATTTTTTATAAAAAAATCGCTACTTTTAGTAGCAATTTTTTTTTTAATTTTTAGATATTTTTTTTGGCTACTAAAAGTAGCGATTTTAACTTAAAAAATATTAAAAAAAAAAAATTTGTGTGTGTTTATTTGATTTTTTTAGATTTTTTTTTTATTTTTTTAGGTTTTTTGGGGGTTTAGTGTTTAGCATTTTAGCTTGGGGGGGGGGGGGGGGGTTAGGTTTTTGGGGGGTGGGGGTTAGGTTTTTTTAGCTATTTTAGGTTGTGTTCACATTGGTTCTCGCGGTTCTCGCAATAAAGGTGGTTCTCGCATGAACCTTACCCTATATATATAAGTTATTGTATGTCTTGTTTCAATACTTTAATTTTAATCATGTTAAATTTGTTTAAAAAGAAAAAGTACTATAAAAAATAGTACTAATGAGGAATATGATATACCTCAAGATCTTGATCTACTTAATAAATGGACGATACCTCATATAAATCCTAAGGTTATATACCAAATTGGAAGTTTTGATAATTTAATAAATAAACAGGTGGTTAAAACCACTGAAGAATCAGACTCTATAAAAGATGAGGAAATGATAATAAAAATGTTAAATATGTCTGACATAAACAGATATAAAAAAGATTTTAATTTTATGTATATTGGTTTAGTCCAAGTTGCTTTTAAACCTCTAACATTAAAAGGTTTACCAGAAAGTTTTTTAGCTGTTTTAAGAGATGCTCGTAATTTAAACTGGAAACAATCATTAATGGGTATAATAGAAACCAGTTTAGCACATGGTCCAGTATATTTTAATGTTTATCCTGATATTCATCTATCTTTAACGGATCAAAATATTGATGATGCTTTAACCTTATATGTTAAAACGCATGGTTATAATTATGCTGAATGATCTGAAGTTATATGTATTTGTTATAGAATATATTATAGATTACTTACTACTATGAATGCTAGATGTAAAAGGGTTGATAAGTCTAGTGATGAAACTATTTTAATAGAAACAAATTATGGTAAATCTAATATTTCTATAAGGAGACCAGTTAAATGGAAAGAAATAACTTTCCCAGAAAATTGGGTTATTAATAGGGCTGTTAAAATACAACCACAAATAAATCATAAATTAAGGAGATTAATAGAAACTCCTGAAGGGAATGTAGAAATAGAATTTGAAGAAGAAAGGAAAGACAAAACTCTTTTAAAATATATTTCTGCTAGATCTTATATTTCACCTCTTGATTATAAGGTAGAATTACCAGAATCTTCTAGAGCCTCTACGTCTCAAATAAAAAATAGTAGAGTAGAAAATCTGAATGTTGATAATAACAATCTAGTTTCAGGAATATACCAACCTGTTAGTGAGGATGATACGGTCTCACACATGAGTTTTAGTTTATAATGAATAAAGAAAAAATTGATTTTAGTCCTGGTTCTGTCATTAGACAGAAAATATGTGAAAAATATAGAAATCCGATATGGAAACCATTTAAAGAATGGTTTTTAGAGTCATATGATAGAAATAAAAGGTTTGAAATAGGAAGAGAGTTTTATGAAGATTTGGATAATATACAAGAAATCATAGAGTTTCCTGTTTGGTTCATAAATAAATATTCTTTGAAGTATATTTCAGTTATTGAGAAAAATTATAAACTTATTACAGGAGAAATAATAAAATCTGTTTTTCCCCCTCAAAATGATTTTGAAATGACAAAAGAAAATTATGCTATTCATTTTGCTGCTTTTAAAAGAGCTTTACATAATGAGTCTATGACTGCAACTATTGCTCATGTTAATCATATTATACAGCAGAATAATTACACAAATTTATGTCTTAAACATTTGAATGATAATTTACAAGAAATAAATAATAAAATAGAATAGGCTTTGGAAAGCCAGAAGAAGGAAGTTGGAGAATCTAGTAATACAAAATCCTCTGAGCCTGAGTCTGTTATATTAGCTAAGGCCACTATTCAGCCTCCTCCTGAGATAGAAAATTATAAAATAAAACTTGAAGAAGAGCTTAAGTCTATGGATGACTTAATAGAAATTATAAAAGGAAAGTTTTCAAATATCCAGATTAATGCTTTAAGTGGAAAAGGTAATATGGATGATAAAACTTTTGAAGCTTATGTTACGGATTCCATAAATAAATTTGGAAAAGGTAAAAAACATAAGAGCTATGATAATTATAATAACAAATATGCTGATAGGCCTAGACAAAGGTTATATTATTATCCAAGGCCTACTCCTCAGGATGTTCTTCATGAGGAACAGGAATATGAAATAAATAATTCTTATAATGGTAAAGCTATTTATGAATGGAATTTAGATGGTTACACTGATAGACAAGTCTATATGATGACACATAGAATGTTAATGTATGCCACCATAGCTAAAAATAATCAAAATACTGATGAAATAGTCTGCAAAATGATAACTGCAAGCTTTACAGGTCAATTAAAAGGATGGTGGGATAATTATATTGGTGATAAACAAGAACAAATTTATAAACATTATAGGCAAGAATGTGATAAACAAATTTTTGATGCTGTTTATACTTTAATTATAACTATTATAGAACACTTTACAGGAAGATGGTCAGATAACTCTGAAACCATTAGGACCTTGCTTAACGATCTTAAATGTCATACTTTAACCTCGTTTAGATGGTATAAAGATGTCTTTTTAAGTAGAGTTTATGAGCTCCCAGAGAATAATAGTTCTCACTGGAAGTCTAAGTTTATTGATGGTCTTCTGTCCTCATTTGCTGAAAGAGTTAGAAAAGTCCTTAGAGGTAATAATATTCAAATACCTTATGATAATTATACTTATGGTAGATTAATAGGAATTTGTGTTCAAGAAGGTTTAGCTTTATGTAATGAGCTAAAATTAAATCAACAAATTAAAAAACAAACCCAAACAGAAAAAACTCAGTTAGGACAATTTTGTGAACAATTTGGTATGGATTGCACCAAAGAAAAGGATAATGATAAATATTATAAAAAATATAAAAAAGCTAGTTGGGAAAAATATTTCCAGAAAAGAAGAGAAAAAAGAGAAAGGAGAAAGACCCAAAGAAAAGAAAAATGGGTTCCTACTTGCTACATATGTAAGAAAAAGGGTCATAAGGCAAATGAATGTCGCCAAAGAAAAATAGTAAAAAATAAGATAAATAATTTAGACATAGAAGAAAATGTCAAAAATGAATTATATAAGATTTTTGATTCTGAAGAATCTTCAGATTTTAGTTTAGAGGAAAGTTCTTGCTCTAATAATTGTCAAGAAAATTGTTGCAATAAAGACAATTCTGATAATGAAATGTTATACAAAGTTATGTCACAATTTCAGGATAATGATCTTAATAATAGTGAGATCAATGTTATAGACAACAATATGTTAGAACATTCTAAGTAAAATTAAAAATCCAGAAGAAAGGTTAAAAATTATTCATATGTTATACAAGAATGAAGAAACTTGTGAAGTTCAAAAGGATACTCGAATAAAGGAACATGAAGGTCCTTATTCCATGAAACATGTCCACAATATTTTAAATACTAGGAAAAATAATTCCTCCACTTCTGAAGATTTAAAAATGGAAATTAGTAATTTAAAAGAAGAAATAATCTATTTAAAAAAGAAAAATTCTAATTTTGAAAAAAGAATTATAAATCTAGAAGGAAAAATCATAATAGGGGAAGCATTTGATAGATCTCCTACTCATGAAATAGGAGGAACGTCTTATAAACCTCTTTCTCCTACCAATAGTCCTACTAATACTTATGATCAGAATTTTCCTCCTTTAGTTATTAAAAATAAAGGAGAAGAAGAATATATTAATAAAACAGAAAAATTTATTTCCCAAAAATGGTTAGTTAAAGTAACTTTATTAATACAAAATAATTTTAAAAAAGATTTTATTGCTCTGATTGATTCCGGAGCAGATTTAAATTGTTTAAGAGAAGGATTGATTCCTACAAAATATTTTGAAAAAACAACTCATATTCTTAAAGCGGCTAATAGGCAAGATATGGGAGTTGAATATAAAATCCCAAATGCAAAGATTTGCAATAATGGAGAATGTATTCCTTTATCATTTGTTCTAGTAAAAAATATAACAAATGAAGTTATATTAGGAACTCCATTTCTCTCAAAAATATTTCCTTTAAAAGAAGTTGATAAAAAAGGATTTAAAGCTTTTTATAATAATAAAGAGTTGTATTTTGAGTTTATAACTCAGCCATTAGAAAATTTTTTGAATGAATTTCTTATTCAGGTTAAGACCAATCAAATAAATTTTCTTAAAGAAGAAATTAATATTCATACTATTGAGGAAAGATTAAAAAATCCTAAGTTAATTTTAAAAATTGAAACTATAAAAAATCAATTTAATATGGAGATATGTAATGATCATCCGAATGCTTTTTGGAATAGAAAACAACATATTGTTTCCCTTCCTTATGAAGATGATTTTGTAGAAAGAAATATTCCGACTAAGGCAAGACCTTGTCAAATGAATTCTGAATATTTGGAGTTATGTAAGGAAGAAATTGAATTACTCCAACAAAAAGGATTAATATGTCCTTCAAAATCCCCATGGTCATGTACTGCTTTTTATGTTAATAAACATTCTGAAATAGAAAGAGGTGTTCCAAGATTAGTTATAAACCACAAACCTCTTAATAAAATTTTAAAATGGATAAGATATCCAATTCCTAATAAAAAAGATTTGTTAGACAGATTATATGATGCTTTAATATTTTCAAAATTTGATCTAAAATCAGGATATTGGCAGATTCAAATTGATAAAAAAGATAGGTATAAAACTGCTTTTAATGTTCCTTTTGGGCAATATGAATGGAATGTTATGCCTTTCGGTTTGAAGAATGCCCCTTCAGAATTCCAAAAAATTATGAATGAAATATTCATTCCTTTTTCAAATTTTATAATTGTTTATATAGATGATATCTTAGTATTTTCAAAAGATATTGAAACTCATTTTAAGCACCTTGATATATTTAAAACCATTATTATAAAAAATGGTTTGGTTATTTCTAGTCATAAAATGATGCTATTTCAAACAAGTATCAGATTTTTAGGTCATATCATAGAAAAAGGGAAAATAGTTCCTATTAATAGAAGTATAGAATTTGCTTCTAAATTCCCTGATAAAATTACTGATAAAACTCAACTTCAAAGGTTTTTAGGGAGTTTAAATTATATAGCTCCTTATTACCATGATTTAGCTAAAGATTCTTCTATTTTATATGATAGGTTAAAAAAGAATCCTAAGCCTTGGGATGAAAATCATACTCAAGCTGTCATAAAAATAAAAAAGAAAGTTTTAGGACTTCCTTGCATGACTATTGCTAATCCAAATTGGGAAAAATTATAGAAACAAATGCCTCAGAAATAGGTTATGGGGGAATATTAAAACAAATTTCTCCTCAAACAAAACAAGAATATCTTGTTAGGTTTCATTCAGGGAAATGACTTGAAAGCCAGAAGAAATATGCTACTATTGCAAAAGAAATTTTAGCAATATTAAAATGTGTTCTAAAGTTTCAAGATGATTTATATAACCAAAAGTTTATAATAAAAACTGATTGCCAAGCAGCTAAATTTATGTTTCAAAAAGATTTTAAACATGATGTTTCAAAACAAATGTTTGCTAGATGGCAATCTCAATTAGCTCCTTTTGATTTTGAAATACAATATAAAAAGGAGAAGAAAATAGTCTTCCAGATTTTTTAACTAGAAAATATTTGAAGATAATATCTTCTGTTTAATTTGCAGGTGTTTTAATGACAAAGGCCAAAGGACCTCTGAAAACAGTTTTTAATAATATTCAAATTGAAAAAGATGATTATAATATCTTGAAAAGAATAACAATTATAAGGATTCATAACTTAATGAATGATTATAGTAATCCTAATAGTCTTAAAGTGCTTTCAGAGGAATATATTATTCTAAATAATATCAAGAATAAAATAAGGGTTCTTGAGGACAATGAGAAGATAATCTCATCAGCCTGATTTTTTACTTTCAGGTATGATTACTCATAATAGAGGAAAACAACCTTTTCCCAATTATAGGGGAAGAGGAAGAGGCCAAGATTTAGTCTTGGTGCAACAAGGAAACAGAAGGCTCATAGCCTCTGATATTGCTTCTAGCAGCTCAAATAATAATAATATGGGAATTCAAATTAGTCCCAATGATCCGTCATATGAAAATATCATGGCTATTATAAAGCCCAAGAAGCGGAACAAGCTTCAAAAGCTCCCTCTTATGCTCATATAGCACAGGAAGATGATGATGATGAATGGGTTATATCCGACAGACAGAAGAAAATAATTCTTCTAAACCAAGAAGACAAAAAGTTTTTTGATGATCCTTGGTTTTTAATGCAAAAATATTTAGAGCCAGCATCATATGATGCCACTTCTTATAAACCAAGGCAATATTATGAAAGTATTGTACAAGTTTCTGAGTCTGCTGAAATAAGACACTTTTACCCAGCAGATAAAATTAAGAGTTCATTCAATTTTAGTAAAATCTTTATAAAATCTCTTTTATCTCCTCAAAAGTGGGGATTAAGTACTCTAAATGAAAAGGAATTTATAAATTCTAATAGGCAAACTTATAAATACAATTACTGGGATTATATCCAAAGTTTTGAAAAATGTTTATTTTATGAAAATGCTAGCAAGAAACACTCATGGTTCATAAAAATGAGTGATAAGATTTATAAAGATGGAATTCCAAGTTGGTTTAAAAAATGGTTCATTTTATATGGTCCATCGGTTCAAATCCTTCCTGAACCATTCAAAGGTCTCTACCAAGAATGGGTAGCAGTTTCTCCAGACCTTATAGAAGCCGAGTATAATAAAACTTGGTTTGAGGGAATAGCCTCGATGTACTTTTTTATAGAGTTTTCCATTCCATGGATTTGGAGATGGAAGCCCACAACAGGTTATACCCTGTGGGATAATATTCCCTGTCTCAAAAGAACTTCTTATACAAAGTTCTGGTAAAAAATGATAAGAGTTAAAAACTCTATAAAAGAATTGGAAGGTCAAGACACCATAAATTTGATCACCAATAAAACTGAGTATTATAAAACTCAAATTAATAAAAGACAACAGAGACAGCTTCCAAGCCCCTTTGAACATATGTCGAGAAGGATTCAAGATAAGCAAGCAGTCTCCATAGCCTCAAAGGCTGAAATTCTCGAATTATACAAAGAAGAAATGAAGAAGGAGTTAAAAAAGTTTTTTGAATCAACTACTGAAAGCTCCTCCAAAGCAATGTCAATCTCATCCACTAGTCAAGATGATGAGAACCGTTTTTCATGTCTAGCAAGAGAATCTCAACCAATAGAAGATACTCCAGAAATAAAACTAGATGATGACCTAGAAGCATATCTTCAGACAGTGGTAAAAGAATTTACCCCAAAGAAAGAATCCAAAGATGAGGTGAAAAAAGATTGATTATTGAGCCGACACAATGACCCCACTCATAATGGGAATCTTTGAATGTTGAAAAAAAGCAAGCCATTATACACGGCATTTTGGGCAATCATAGAGCCCCTTTTGCTTTTGGGCAATTATAGAGTCCACTTTACTTTTGCCTTTTCTTTTCCTTTGTCCGATCTTCTTTTTAGATTTGTTTGTTTCCGTTGTATTTTGTTATATATAGGGCTAGTTAGAAAGGAAGGACACACGCTAATCTTTGGCCCCTCTCTTCTCTCTCTAAATTTTCTGCACATGTAAAATATTTGAAGCTTGATTAAATAAAATATTCTGACTTTGAAGATCTCCCTGGTGTTCCAAAGTAAGAATTTTAATTTTCTTTATTATCATGATGGGCTAAAGCCCTTAAAGTATTGAAGCATGGCTCAATTTCATCCTTTGATAACATGGTCCTAATATTATAAAAAGATTTTTGGTTAAAACATAAACTGGCAGGGTAAAAATTTTAAACTGGCAATTAATGATCTAAGGGAACCTTGGTCCGCTTTGTATCCCGTTTTTATGATTGATAGGGAGTGTTTTTAGACTGGTTTTAATTTACCTTATAAGTTAATTTGACGGGTTTTAATTTTGTAAAATTTATAAACCTTCTTTTGACGGTTTATGTTTTGTAAAACTGTTCTCCATAAGATTATATATATATATATATATATATATATAACGGTTTTCCACTCCCACAACTCATCGCGAGTTCGGCTTACCGCTTGTGTGTTTTCTAACAATGGTAGCTTAAATACACGCATGGCTCCTACGAGGAGGGGAAGGGATGTTGAGTCAGGGGGCTCTGTGTAGGGTTCTGCCAGTGGTCTAAGGACCTGTCCTCTCAAAATTTTTCACGAATGTAAAGATGGAAAGACGGGGTCTGGGGTTTTTTTCGCCTGCTTGAACACATGCAAAGCACCCGCTTCAATATTGAAAACCGAAAGCTATCTTTGAAGGAGGCTATCTCCAGGGACTTGTACCTTTTTTTGAATGTTGGGGAAGTTCTTAGGGAAAGGGATAAATGGTTGTATGGCCGTTGCATGGCAATGTATGCATTCAGTAGAGGGTGCAAGCATGATGATGAGGTCGTGTCATTTGCCATGGTCTTGGGGGACGTGGAAGATTTCATCGTTGGATCCAGAAACCAGGTCAAATGGTGGTTGACACAAACCCACGTCACCTAGCAAGGCTTGGGGGTGGTGTTAACCTCCTCGAGCGGGGTTTTCCCTCCCTATTCAGACTATTTAAAAGCATTCCTCCCAGTTGTCGGCTGATGTTTGCTCAGGTTTTAACAGGGGCTTTGCGTAAAGTCGTTGCGTCACCAGGATCGGTCGACAATTAGGTCCAATTACTTTTGCTACTGCGTTGCACCTTACGGATGGTCAGACCATCCTCCCGACAAGAACGACGATCAGGGAACAAGAAATCTTTGCAGTGTAGTAACATCCTGCATGTGCTTACAGTTTGGAAAGATGGGTCTGGTTTTGATGATTTGGTCTCATCCCTATTGGATAGCGCGGGGGAGGCGGGGCCTCCTAGGGGAGAATGAAGGAGGGAGGGAGACAAAGATAGGGACCCTAATATTAAGCAATGTCTCCGGAAAGTCAGGGATGGACATTTTACGGCAACGGTTAAGGTCCTATGCTCCAGTGGAGTCGCCCCTTTAGGTGATTCGACCTTGAAAGCTCTTATTGATAAACACCCTGTGGTGCCACCTCCTTCCTTGCCTCCCAACCCACTCTTGTTGTTGATGAGGAGTGTGTGCTCAAATGTATCCGATCCTTTCCTAAAGGGACATCTTGTGGTAGGGATGGGATGCGTGCCTAGCACTTGTTAGATGCTATCGTGGGCGAGGGCTCAACGACTTCCTTGGGTTTGATAACGACCATTACTGAAGTTGTCAACTTATGGCCTGGAGGATCCTACCCTAAGGTACTGGCTGAGTTTGTTTCCTCAGCCCCCTTACCCCTTTATTGAAACCCGATAAAGGAATTCGACCTATTGTTGTGGGGGGTATCTGGTGAAGGTTGGTTTCCAAGGTGGCAATGAAGAAGGTCGGGGAAAAACATGGCCCAGTACTTGGGAGACTTTCAATTTGGGATGGGAACGTCAAATGGTGCAGAGGCGGTGCTTCACAGTGCGAACACGTTTCTCAACTCCTTTCATGCAGATGGTTCCTTAGCCTTGCTTACTGTGGACTTCTCCAATGCGTTCAACACGGTTGACCGCACAACCTTCCTTAAAGAGGTTCATCAACATTTCCCGTCAATCTATCGATGGGTCCAATTCCTTTATGCCCAGCCTGCTCGATTGTATGTTGATAATGAGTGTATTGGGGCTTCTACCGGAGTGCAACAAGGGATCCCTTGGGGCCCCTTCTCTTTGCCCTTGCCTTACACTCCCTCATTCTCCGGGTGCAGGACCGCTGTAACCTCCCGTTTCAAGCTTGGTACTTGGATGATGAAACGATTATCGGCAACGCGACTGAGGTTGTTTGGGCCTTATACATCATTAACGAGGAGGGGCCATCTCTAGAGCTTTACCTCAACATTAAGAAAACAAAGGTTGTTTGGCCGACATGTGATGGCGGAAAGTTCAGGACGGGCTTTTCCCGATAGGGATTGGCAGACCAGAGAGGGGGGTTAAGCTCCAAGGTGGAGCTGTTAGCCGTGACCCTAGCTTTATTGGGGAGTTGGCAGGATCCTGCCCTTAAGCACCGACTGATGATCCCTATGTACCCAGAAGATGAAACCTGCCCGATATGTCGTAAAGCTTGTACGGATAAATACGGAGAGCACGTAGTGCATTGTAAAGAACTCCCTGGGTTTAAATATCGGCATGACTGGGTGCGAGATGTTTTGTGGGACATCCTAAGAAGAGCTGGGATTTCGGCTAAGAAAGAGGCTCCTATGAATTTCCTTACGGACCCTATGGAAGGGAGATCTACTCTGCGACTAGCGAATCCACTCGTCTTTGGTTGGGCTAGGGGGAAACATGCTTGTGTGGACTTCATGGGGGTTTCCCCTCTGCCTGTTTTAAGGGAAAACGGATTTGTAGCTGGACAAACAGCAAGAAAGGCAGAATCAAAGAAAGTTGATAAGCACGCTAAAGCTTGTGCATAGAACCAACATGTTTTTGTCCCTTTTTCCTTTGACACATTTGGCTCCCTAGCGCGAGCAGCTATCCAATTCCTGACAAGGGTCCAACGGGTCATCCACAATAATTGGTCAGCCTCAGGGGACAGGGTTTTGTCTTTGGTAGATTAGGGTTTGCAATTCAGAAAGGGGTGGCGACGTAGCTTGTTGCCCGTCTACCTTCTGTTTTGATGTAACTTGGCAAGTATAATCAACTCATTATACTTTTTCATTTTTAGTTGTTTTGAACTTTTCTTTTAAAAAAAATTCAAAAAAATAAAAATAAAAAAAATCAAACAACATATAAGTCATTAGATCTTTGCTGCTAGACAAATGGGCCAAAGAGACATTTAAGTGACAAGTAAAATATAAAACAACATAAAAGTTGATGGCTCAAACTAAAAGTTGAAAACTTCAGGGACTTGCAGTTGAGTTTAGAAGTTTGAAAAGTTGAAAACTTCAGGGACTTGCAGACCGCAATTGAGTTTAGAAGTTTGAAGCTTACGTGTGTTAAACATAGCTATCAAAAGACATAGCTATCAAAGTTTTTGAAAAATTCTCTATCATGTAACCAACCCCATATAAAAGACCACTGGCTTTCTAATTTTCTGTTATCTCTTTCTCAGGCTTAAGGAGCTGCTTTGTGATTATTTCTTGATTTGTATTGCTGTTTTTTCTCCCATTTTGTTATTTCCCACTCAGTCGGAAACAAGGGAGAATATAGAAGATAACATAAGCATTGTAATAGGACTACCACTTCCTATTTCCGTTAGATAACACAAGCATTCTCCATAGAATCAATGATAATCGACTAATTCTAAAAGTCAACTTAACAAAATGACGATAACGGAAACAAGATTACATCAAATTAAACTCCAACAAACAAACAATTAATTCACTAGTCAACTACAATTCATCTGTAACAACCCGACTTTGTGAAGTCAAGGTATAAGTCAAAGTCGAAGGAAGAAAAGATTGCTAATTCGATCTGTCATTCCTTGCTTAATTATTACTTGTACTCCTCGACTCGTTAATCGATACTTTAATTCTATGCTACTTTAGTTGTATTATGTGGAGTATATGCAATAAATCGGTATTTAATCGCTAACCGACTTATTGCTAATCGCATCGCTATCGCATAGCAGCTCGAAATACAGTTTATGGATATTGCTTTACGTGCGTGTGCTATTATGTGTTACTTGTGCATGTTTTGTTTATGTTGATGTGGTTAATCGCAAACGCAATTGCAACTCTATCACAACGCAATCTCATCGCGAACTCGAGATTTAAGGATTACTTTTATGTTATTTAGTAGTTAGATTAGTTGTGTAATTAATGGGTAATACTATCACATCGCTTACTCGCAATGCATCGCAACGTTCAACGCGCGAAACGAAAAGTCGAAAACTAACCCGCTTAACCAATCCGATCGAATGACCATTCGATCGAATGGTCATCCGTCCGGATGACCATCCGATCAGATGGCCATCCGATCAAACTGTCCTCTGATCCATTACTGTACACCGCCTTTCCTCTTCTGTCACCTATAAATACCACCTGTCACATCACTGTTTGTAACACCCTGTGTTTCGAAAGCCAAAGTCAAAGTCAAGGTCAAAGTCAACGACCGATCACGCTACTTGACTGATAGTGAATTTCTTTTATGTGCTTACTTTAGTTGTATTATGTGGAGTAAGTGTCAATAATCACAGTAATCGACGAGTGTTAATCGCTATCTAATCGACTTACGACTGTGAACTATAGGAAGTAACAATGCGATAAAGTCAATTAAACGCTAGTCAATCTAACTTAATCAACATCAAATCGCAATCGAACTCGCAACTCGAATTACGCATTTTGGTTATTGTATACGTGTGTGTGTGCCTTACGTGTTACTTGTGCATGTTTATTTATGTTATGTATGGTAATCAATCGAATCGCAATCGAAACTCAAACGCAATCGAATTTAATCACAATCAAAATGGTATGATAATTAGTGGAGAAGGGATAGTGCAAGATATGCATAGTTGGGATTAAAAGTAATTTGACTAGGAAACTCTATCGCATCGAATCGCTCTCAATCGCAATCGAAACAGCAAAAATTGTCGCGCCGAACACTCGAACAAGGTGACTGATCGACCAGGCTGCCAGCCGATCGACCAGCCGACCGATCGGACGGCTGTCCGCACGGGCTACCTAGCCGATCGACCAGCCCCTTTCCTCTTTGGGTAACCCTATAATAACCCTTGTCACTCTCAAACTTTCTACTTTTGGCAACTGACGTCCGACCAGCTCGTTTTCCTCACTTTTCTTCAGATTTCTCGCGATTCTGGTAAGATCCCGTCCTAAATCTTGTACTTCCTTAATCTACACGCACTCCTACACCTTTCTATCTTTTGAATCTTAACTTTTAACTGTGAAATCATCAAGATTCAAGGTGTTCTAGGATGACGTCATCATGTGTTCTTGAAGAACTTCATGTTTTGGCCTCAATCCACCAAGAACAACTTAGATCTAACCGATTTCCACATAAACAACAAAGATCTTTCATAGATCTAAACATATTCACAACAAAAAGGATTGAAAGATGGTTTTTAACTTTCTTTCAACTCTTTTACACTCAATGCACTTACAACCGATAGAATCGGGACTTGCGCCGGCTCACTACTCATTATTGTGGTTATGTTGGTTCAAGATCCGTATTCTATCTACGAGATTATTGACTTCAGGTTAAACGTGGAACATCGTCTCAAACCGTCCACTGATCGGGTTGGGTGAATCCTGTCCGATCAGGAGCACCAAGTATTGACGAGGTTTCTGTTGCTTAACACGTTATCGAAATATCTGGATAAAACGAAAAACTACCAAAAACAACCAAGTGTAAGACGAATAGGTTAACCAGGACGGAGTGCCGTCCGAACGGACTGCTGTCCGAACGGACAGCCCAACCGAACGACTCGCCAACCGAACGGCTTGCACCTTGGTCCCACACAACCATTTTGCCAAAACTTGAAGTCTGAATGTTGAACGAATTGCTGTCCGATCGGACTACCATCTGATCGAACTGCCAACCGAATCATGAGACGTTTGAACTTCAGCACTTAAACAATTTTCAACATGTTCAATACACAAAGGATGCCACCCGAACGGACAACCGTCCGATCGAGTGACACTCTGCTGTGAACTTGTTCACACTGAAGTGCCAACCGAACGGGTTGCCGTCCGATCGAACGACTGTCCGATCGACCGACCTGAAAGGTAGAGACACTTTAATGTTTTCAAAATACTACAACGAAAACTTCAAAAGTCAAGCCATCATACACAAACACATCCTCCCTAAAGGAAGAAACAATCCACTCGAACGGCCATCCGATCGGACAGCCGTCCGAACGGATTGTCACTCGCACGACCAGCTGTCCGATCGGACTACCAACCGATCAACCAGCTGTTCGACTCACCAACACTTATTCTTGTTTTACGCGTCACTTATCGTTATGTTATCGAACTATTCAGGCTAACCTTACTCTCAAGCGCTCCCTTCAATCCATCATCGCTGTGAGTATACTCGATCCCTTTTTGCTTTATGCACTTTTGGGTGTTACATACGTTACGAATATTAAAATCACATCGAACACACTACTCAATACTATTTAAACGCTAACCATTCCTGCATGTTATACGTGGCTTAATGAATGCTTGTTTGTTATGTTTACACGTGGAATGATGTCTACCTGCCTTAGCAACTATAGTACTATTAGTTTGGACTCAGCACCCGTTCGCTCGGGGGTTGTTAAGGACAATTATTTGCATGGATTACAGTGGTGATCATGTATTACGAACTGCCTTGGGCAATCAACCCGCAGTCATTGGTATTGATAGGTCTATGTCGATAACTAACATGCCTCTTTTCTCTCTGTGTACGTGCTGGTTATGCGTAACGCTTTCGAACTCTATTATGCTAATATTAAACTTGTATGCTCACCTTTACACTATGTGTATTGACTTTTACTTTAACGTATGTGACAGGTGCTTAGGATGTTTATCTGCTAGGAAATCGAGGCTAGAATAAGGCTCTAGAGGCCAATAAATAGTTGTCTGTACAAATGAAATCAAGGGTCTCTAGAAGAAGCTAAACAATTGGGCTATTTGAAAAACCTGAGTTGTCGGAACAGTACTATTTGCCTAGATTTTGTCTGTAATAATTTGTTTACCTTTTGAGGCATGGTATGGGACATGTTACTTTAAATTGATTGGTAATGATAATTGTTATGGAAACTTCTGGACAATCTGTTTCGCTCAGTGCCATGCCCCGATGTTTCCGCCATCGGTTGGGGTGTGACACTGTTCATGTGATGTGACAGCCCTCGTTCGACCAGTACGTTCCAGCCCTATTTTCTCTCGATTTCTCGTGATTCTTGTAAGTTTCTACCTCAAATCTTGTACTTCTTTGATCCACACACACTTCTTCATCATTTTCACCATCAAATCTTAACTTTTCATCATTCGTTTTAGGGTGATGTCATCATGGGTTCTCAAAAACACCAAAGTGTGACCTCATTCCACCAAGAACAACTCAGATCCAAAGGATTTCTACAATGTTTAAACACTGATTTCACCTAAATCTAAACATAATCAAAGTGTTTCAAACTTTTCTTCAATAATATCAACTTTTCACATAAAACCGATAGAATCCGAGCTCATTCAGGCCTTCTACTCATTCTTTAGTGAAGTGTCGGCCTGAGAGCGGATTTCTATCAAAGAGACAACTGATTCACGGGTTGAACATGAATAACCGCCAAAGAATAGTTAACTGATCGGGCGGGGTGATTCCCATCCGATCGGATGACTTGGACTTGATGGGGTTCCGTTGTTTGACACATTGTCGTAACGTCTTGGTACAATCGCAAAACTTTCCAAACTTAACAAATTTTTTACAAGTTTCAGAACGAACGGGTTGCTGAACGGACTGCCGTCCGATCGGATTGCCATCCGACCGAAAGACAATCCGATCAGATGACCTGTGACATTCAGTGCTTGTGATATTTCCCAACACTTAGACTTTTCACAAATTTTCAAAGGATTTAGTTTCAAACGAATCGCCATCCGATCGGACGGCCATCTGTCCGGATGACCATCCGACCGAATGACCTGATTTGTAGAAACACTTCTTATTTTATAAAATGCTACAACGAAAACTTCAAAGTCACATCATACACAAACACATCCATCCCAAACGAATGACGATCCGGCAGAATGGCCATCCGACCGGATGACCATCCATCCAGATTGTCATCCGATTTGATTACTCTCCGTCACTCAGTTCACTCGCACCGTTTAACGCACCGTTCATCGCTTATGCTATCGTTCTGTAATCTGGCTAACTCTCCAGCGCTCCCTTCAATCCAAGACTGTGTTTACTTGTTAAACACGATCTGTGAGTATACTCGATCCCTTTTTGCTTAACGCACTTTTGGGTGTTACATACGTTACTTATATCAAAATCACGATCGACACACAACGCAAACACTTTTATACGCTAACCGCTCTGCATGTTATACATGTTATTCGATGAATGCTAGTATGTTATGTTTACACAGTGATTGTTGCCTGACACCTTAGCAATGATAGTACTATGGTTTGGACTCAGCACCTGTCGTGGACAGGGGTTGTTAAGGGCCTTTCTTCACGTGTCACAGTGGTGATATGTGTTGCGCATTCTACAACTCGCAGTCACGTCTGTGTATATTTCATTGTCGATAACCTACCTGCTTCACATTATACATGTTACATGCTGGTTATGCGTAAATCGCTTTCGCTACTATTACGCTATCAAACTTGTATGCTCACCTTTACACTATGTGTATTGATCTCTATTTTAACGTATGTGACAGGTGTTTAGGATGCTTGCTTTAATTGCTAGAATCAAGCTAGGAGAGAGTCTAGAAACAAACTAAATAAAATCTGAGTTGTCGGAATGGATTATTTGTCTTTGAGAACAACATCTGTAATAACTGTTTTATTTTATATGTTTGTGGTATGGGACATAAACCTTTAATATATTATAACTAATAGTTGTTATGGATTCTCCTGGACAATCTGTTTAGCTCAGTGTCGCGCCCCGATGTTTCCGCCATCGGTTGGGGTGTGACAGATTGGTATCAGAGCCATAACTATAGGGAATTAGGCAAGACTCGACCTAGTCCGGGTCGATGTCTTAGAAATGACCTAGTCTATAGTCTAAGTACCAACAGACCAACTTGTGCAAACCCAGTAGGGGTTTTGTACAAACTTACTTGATACTCTCACTCGAACTCGCTGTACACTACACTCGTGCACGAACATCGCATACTACCATTCCGCGCAAGATCAGCCTTTCCCAAGGCTGGCAACCCACATAAACGAATGATCTGGTTGAGACTAGGTGTGAAAACTACAAACTCTCGACCAAATCGCTCATTCGACACGCATTTTCACTTTAAACACAGGAATTTGTGTTGAATCAGGAGTGAAATCCATACTTCAACGCGATTCTCCCTATCTATCTTGTGATTCTATCACACAACCAGGAATGAAGTTATTAAGTTAGGGGTGAAACCCGAACCTTGATGATCTGTTTCGTTCCTTATGTTGGTTTTACAAAACTCTCACCAAAGTCTCGATGGATTCCAACGACTCGAGTTGCGTGAATAACTGAAAGGATGAGTGCCATTCACCATATGTCGGTGATAGAGCACAGTCTAATAAGCCAAAATGTGTACTTGGGGTCCTTGAGAATAGTCAAATCACATTGGGTAGTCGACGTCTATCAGCCAAGACAATCTATTTTCGATTTCAAGCCCGCAATCGCTGATTTTATGTGTTTCGATTCTGAGCCCGCAACCGCTGACTCTGTGAATTATCGCTTTTAAGTGGAGTTCTATGTGCTTTTAAGTGGTTTTACATATTTATGTGTTTCGATTTTTGGTAATTTATACGTTTTCTGCTTTTCGCTTTGATCAACACGCACCACTCGCACTACACATCTATCTGAAAACGTTAACAAATCGCATGCTACGTTACTCGCTTACGCTATACTACTCGCTGTGCTTCTCAATGTGTACTCGCTACTCACACTCGTAACTCTCGATCGCTTTACACAGCTGTGAAAAAT
Source organism: Helianthus tuberosus (assembly GCA_030545235.1). NCBI lineage: Eukaryota > Viridiplantae > Streptophyta > Magnoliopsida > Asterales > Asteraceae > Helianthus > Helianthus tuberosus. The sequence continues at coordinate 68,363,980 of CM060445.1, read as the reverse complement.
AGGTGAATACGTGCAAATATGTAGGCGAATACGTGCAAAATATAGTGTAAAAGCATGGTTTCGAGGGGCTATGTATTAGGTGATTATGTGCTTATGTGCTTACGTGCCTATGTGGATTATGTGCCTATGTGATTGTGTGACTATGTGTTATATGCCGATGTGTTCCTGAGCTTTATTAGTAGTAGTGCGTGAGGGGTAAGAATCAATTATATAGTGTTTGAGTCCTATGGCGATGTCTGATGCAGACAATGTCATCATTTGGATCGCATACCTCCCGCGCTGCCCGCCGAAACCATGAGGACAAACGCATCGCTGCTCTAGTCGCAAAGCAGAAGGCTAAGGTCATTCCCCGAATTATCAGCGCGCTTAATGAAAACACCAGCAAGTCCTCTGAGGAATGAAGGACTGACTCACCTAAGGGTACTTTCAGCTTTAAGCAGTTTAAGGCCTGCAGCCCAAAAGACTTCACGGGCGAAAACGGACCAAGAGCTATGTTTCAATGGTTCAACTCAATTGAAGTCACGCTACTCCAGAGCGGATGTCCCGATCACCTACGCACTGTCAACGCAACAGGCGTCTTCCAGTCTAGGGCTCTGGATTGGTGGACAGCCGAAATGAACAAGCGTGGGAACGACGCAGCTTATGGGCTTACTTGGGATGAGTTGAAGGAACTCATGATGAAGGAATTCTGCCCACCCCATGAGCTCCAAAAGCTGGAGAACGAATTTTGGAACATCAAGCAGGATGGTGGCAACAACGCCAGTCTGACAGCTCGCTTTAAGCAGCTAAGTATCATTTGTCCAAGCCAGGTGGCAATACCTGAAATGACGATCAAGAAATATATCCGTGCTTTTCCGGATTGTGTTGCTGACTTCGTTCAAGCTGCGAAGACGACAACTATCGAAGAGACTTATCTACTCGCTGCCGAGATCAATGACAAGCGAGTACTGGCTGGTTATTTCGATAAAACCACCAAGAGTCTTCATCAAGTCACCGCTGCTCCCACCGCTGAATCCGCCGCACCGCAAGCTTCCAAGTCATCTCACCGAAAGCGCAAGAACAACAACTACAACTAGAACTGTGCTGTCACTGCCGCTCCACTCAATGCAGTACCTGCTCAACCACAACCTCAGAATCACCAAGTAGCGGCACCAGTGACCAATGCACCGCCGGCCAAGCGTGCATATACGGGTCCACACCCGCTCTGCCCTACTTGTACCTATCATCATCCGGTTGGAATCGCGTGTCGATTTTGTGCTCACTGCAACATGTACGGCCATTTCACGGCTAACTGTCATACTGGTCCCCGCCAAGCCCCAGCTCAATTTCAAGCTCCTGCTCTTCCAGCTCCTCAGGGACAACAAGCAGCTCCTGCTCCCGCTGCTCATGCAAGAGCCTGCTATGCGTGTGGTGATCCAAACCACTTCGCAAATGTCTGCCCAAACAGAGTGGTGAAGCAAGAGCCACAGCAGCAACAGCAGCCAGCGCAACAACAACACCAACAGTAGCCGTAGCAGCAGCCAGGAAGCAGCCTGCGGGCGAGTCTTCAACATCAACGCCCGCCAGGCTCAAGCAGACAACAACGTGGTTAATGGTACGTTTGTCGTAAATGGTATATATTCTTCATGTTTGTTTGATACCGGAGCCGATAACTGTTTTGTATCGTTCGAATTCAAAAGGCTTGTAGGATCGTTTGCACGACCAAAACGAGTCGTTCAGAAGAATTCTAATCAATACGAGAGGCGGAAACAAACGTATCGACTTTGAATCAGCTTGATTTACACACATAATCACTTAAATTGTCTTGTATATTGATTTGACACGATTACAGATCAAACAACACATCAGCAGCACTTTGGCTCTAGAATCAACAACTCTTCCAAACGATATGACAAGGAAGCTATATATAGGAGAGGCATTTTGCATGGAATGGACAAGATCCATTTTGTGCGAAATGGGCAATGTCCATTTCATGCGAAATGTCTCTTGCCATTTCGTGCGGAATGGTCCATCAACACTAGAACCCTATTATCTAGCCTACCGAGCTCCATTCTATCTAATCTAGACACAAGACTCGATACAAGACGAAGTCGACAGACATATGCACCAACAGACTCCCCCTTGGATGTTGACGAAGTCTTCGGTGTCGAGTCTTCAGTATGACCAGTCTTCAGTCTTGATCAGTCTTCGTGCTTTTTCCAAAGTATCTGACATTGTAAGCTTCCTTCAATCTTTTCTCTTCTTCTATCAGCAGCTAACCTCCCCTTTGAATATTGATCTAATCTTCAATCTCTTCTTTCTCTAGCTCATTCCCAGAATCTTAATCCTGATTCTATCTTTATTAAACTTTCAGGATCAGAAATTGGCTCTTGCATCTTCAGACTCCCCTTTGCTAGCAGACTCCCCCTTAAATTGTTCTGGGATCGCAATCTGGCATAGCTTTTGTTCTAGAATCGAAACCTGGCTCAACTTCTGCTCTGGCTTTATGCTTGGGGACCTTCACAAATCTCTACCCAACAATAAATTTCACAGTGATTTAACAAATTTAGAAAAAACACTTGTAAATATTATTCAACATGATTTTACATTTTTTAATCTCTGGTGACCACTTGTAAGAACACCATTCAAAATTTGGTTTCAACTTAATGAACCATTTAATCTTTTCAAAATCAATTCTCATTTCAAAAACAAACTCTCCCAACCCACTGTTCATCATGTTTAGCACTCGGAATTTTGAAAATCAGCTTTCCAAAATCAGTTGTCGAAAATAAGATGAAATAAAATATTTTTGATTTTTTTTTTCAAAATTTATGCTAAAACACACTGAAAATCTTTTTGGATTTTTCCTTTAATGAAAAACAGTAAAGAAATATGTACAAACAATATTTTTGTGAGTTTGTGTAAGAGGATCATATCAGTTTTTGAGACAAATCACTAGCACCGTTGAGCTTTAACACTTTAAGTTCTAAACGATTCACATAGATTGACGATATTATTGTCCTCCTAAACTCAATCTAAAACTTTCGAAATGCTTACCGATACGTTAAGATATATTAATTTTGCACTAAATTCTTATGGAACCCACGATCTCAGCATATCCCCTCATCATGCAATACACTGGCTCAAGTAATGCCTTTAAACTTTCATCAACTGTGATATGTGCGAAAAAAAACGCAGGATATTTAAACATTAACAATCAGGTCGATCTTTCGATACGCAGAGAAAGTCCAATGTTTAAACAAAATAAGAATTAAAAACAAGTTGAATATGTTTAGATCTTAACCACCAGTTCGATATTCACATATACGCAGAGGTGATCCAAGATTTAAACGAAACACCAAGAAAAATAAAACAGAAAGTTCAGGCACTAACATCCAGTTCGATACTCACGTATACGCAGAGAATGTGCAATGCTTAAACAAAATAAAGAAATCAAACAAGTTTAAATCTTTGCAAAATGAAATGCACAATCACAGTGACTTTTTCAGCAAGTTGTGAAAGTTCACAAACTAACCGGTTTTTATGCTCTTTTAGCATTCAGTGATTACTGAGTAGGTACACAGTCACGAAGGATAAAACTAAGTACTATGCTTTCAACCGCGTTTCCCACTAGAACTAGGCTTTTTCATTTAAGTTTGTATCGTTATCGCAAATCTACTAGTCTAGCTGAGCCTATCGTCACATCTTTAGTGTCACACCCCCAAAATCCACCTGCGAAGTACTACCGCTTGGAGGCGTGACTGACCAGGATCCAGCCACCAATCATATTGAACAAGCATGTAAGTAGTTATAAAAATCCAACCAATACAATTGGTGTTCAAACAAAACACAGTTAAGTTGCAAGCGGAAGCATAAGTCTTAAAGCCAAAACATAAGTTTAATAGTTTCAAGTTTAACATGGCACACAGCCGTCCATGTCCCACAACGATCCTCCTCCATGCAAGCTCCAGCTTAAGAACCTAAGGACCTGCAAAGCATGTAGTAACGAGTCAACAACTAGTTGAGTGAGTTCACGGTTGGGTGTTCGTTTTAAGTTGTTTCGAAAACGGTTTCCTTTAGCTGGCATCCTGCCGTGGGGGTTACCCCATAGTTAAAAACGTGACTTGTTTATTCCCAATTATTCTGGCAATCCAGCCGTGGGGGCTACCCCGTGTTAGTTATCTGGCATTTCGGCCGTGGGGGCTACCCCATGTATATACTAGACTCGTTACCATATCGACTGCTGACTGTAGTCATGTTTATGTGCCCTGAACTGTCAATGTCTATCATCATTGACGTGCCAGTAGTCCATTAGTTCACGCCCGTCCTCTGCGGCACGGTGTGAGGTTTGTCAAACCTAAATAGCGCTATCTAACTAATGACCCGCTCGCCATTGGCCTCGGCGATTAAGTCGATACAAAGATGAGGGACTTCGTGATAGAGTTTTGGTCTAGTACGAGTTATCTGTCCGTGAGGACGAGGAATTACATTCCTGAACCTTTGCTGTCCTACCCAAGGAGGACGAGGAACCCAGTTCCTTAACCCCAATTCCCGACCCCTGGGAATCCCATGCTTTGTAGAGGGTGTGAACTCACCTTGGTTTGCTCGGCAGTAACACAGAAAAGTTAATCAAATTGCAGGAAATCAATTAGGTCCTATCACAGATATTATTCGTATCAGATTCAAGCCAAGCAGTGCACGAATGTTCAACACGTATTGTACACAGGTATTGATTATGGCAAACATGTTTAACATCAACAGCTCACAGTTAACAGTCATATACAACCCAAAGTCTAAGTGTGAGGCCCTAACAGTTGGGCTCGTGATAACAGGCCCAAACAACACGTCAACAGTAACACAGAAGTCCATAAGCCTGACCCATTAACGTAGGCCCATAATTAAGCCAGCCCAATGAGCGTGGTTTCGAGTCGCAACCGGACTCGCAAGCATGGTTGCGGGTCATGCTGTTTGTGTTGATCATGGATGGTTGCGAGTCGCAACCTATGTCGCAACCATGGTTTCGGCTGATCATGCTAAGGTTTCGAGTCGTAACGGGACTCGTAACCTGTGTCGCAACCTGTGGTCTCGGCTTGTCATGTTATGGTTGCGAGTCGCAACCAGGTGTTCTCGACTCGCAACTGGTGTCGCAACGTGGAGATTTCGAGTCGCAACCAGGGGTTCCGACTCCCCAGCAGCTGCTGATCCTTCGCAGATTGTACTATCCAATAGAATTCATGCAGAATTACGTACTATCCACTAAACATGTTTTGTTGTCTAATATTTACTCAGAATGGATCAAACAGTGCAGATTTCAAATATTCAACACTCTTTTATTGCATATTCAAGTTGTTCTTCATATATTCAAGCACATTCATCAAGTTCTTCATATGTTCCTAACACAAACAACCCTTATTCTACCAAATTATGAACAAGCATCAAAACACTTAGCATAACACACAAACTCGGTTTTTATATAAATCCGATTACATGACAAGTGCAACCCGGTTTCATGTTCATCAACATAAGTGGTTTGAATCACATTTAGACACAAGATACCATAACCCATCATGCATTATATATCCGAAATCAAGACATATTAACCGATTATCAACATTGTACACATTAGAATCATCATATACATCAAGAACATCATGTAAACACTAATATCCAAACACAATAAACATCATATCCATTCATTTTATCATTTAACATAACCAACATCAATCAATAAACACCATAATTACTAACCGGTTGGTGAAGTGTGTGTGTGCCGATCCAAAGTCCAAATCCGGGAGTTCTTGTGCCAACCGATTGGATCCGAGAACTTGGAGGTGTGTTTGTGTTCTTAAGGTTTTAGTGAGAGGGAAAGTAGGAGAGTGTGTGTAGAGGAGTATGGGTGTTGTCAAAAGAAATGGTGAGTGTGGCCATGAGTGTAGTATAAATACTAGTTCTTCATGGTTTGCCCTAAAGGGCTTACTAGCCGGTTAAGGAGGTCACGGCCCAAAGGGCCAAATCGGTTATGTTCACTCGAGACCACATGGTCTCGAGTCGGGTCCTTGTTGTCTCTAGTTGGGTTCTCGGCTCACATATACACATACATACATGCATACAAATACAACACATAATCACATAAAAGCTTCACATTTATTATTAAGTTAACAAGTTAACTAGTCACATAGCGTTCAAGCATGTTACATCAAGGCACAAGAAAGGTTCCAAATTTCGAGTTGTCACATCATCCCCAAGTTGAAAGAAATTTCGTCCCGAAATTTGGTAAGCACTCACTGAGGAAGCTAGTTAAGTTGTATGGTTTTCCCGGTTTTCCTGGGGTGTCACATCCACCCCCCGTTGATCTGGAATTTCGTCCCGAAATTCCGTAGCTTCGGCCTCAGTAGTGGGTGTACTGTTTGCGAACAGTTGGGGATACTTTTGTTTCATCTGATCTTCGCGCTCCCAGGTGAACTCTGGGCCGCGACGTGAGTTCCAACGAACTCGAACGAGAGGTATCCTAGTGCTCTTGAGGACCTTAACATCCCGGTCCGTGATCTCGACTGGTTCCTCGACGAATCGTAACTGCTCGTCGATAGTGAGTTCCTTCAAAGGAACTACGTGGGTCTCATCTGACGGACACTTCTTCAGATTCGACACGTGAAAAACGTTGTGAACTGCACCGAGTTCCGCTGGTAAGTTTAATCTGTAGGCCACCCTGCCTATTTTCTCAATGACCTCGAAAGGTCCAACGTATCGTGGGTTAAGTTTACCGCGTTTACCAAAACGAATCACACCCTTCCAGGGTGAAACTTTGAGTAGTACCCGCTCCCCAACCTGGAGCTCAAGTGGTTTCCTGCCCATGTCGGCGTAAACTTTCTGACGTTCGCGAGCGGCCGTCATGCGTTTTCGTATTTGAGCGATTTGCTCGGTTGTATCTACCACATATTCTGGGCCAGTGATCTGACTTTCTCCCACCTCTGCCCAGCAAAGGGGAGACCGGCATTTACGTCCGTACAATGCCTCAAACGGAGCAGCTCCAATGCTGGTGTGGTAGCTGTTATTGTACGAGAATTCCACAAGTGGCAGATGCTTTTCCCAGCGGTTGCCAAAGTCGATTACACATGCACGAAGCATGTCTTCTAAGGTTTGAATAGTGCGCTCGGACTGCCCGTCCGTCTGAGGATGGTACGCTGTGCTCATGTCTAATCGTGAGCCAAAGGATTTGTGCATTGCTTGCCACAGCTCAGAAGTAAAACGTGCATCTCGATCTGAGATAATGGAGGTGGGCACCCCGTGCCTCGAAACAACTTCCTTGAGGTATACTTCTGCAAGAGTGGAGAACTTATCCGTCTCCTTGATAGCCAAGAAGTGTGCAGACTTTGTGAGTCGATCCACGATCACCCAAATAGTGTCGTTCCCGCGCTGGGATCTAGGTAGGCCAGTAACAAAATCCATGGAAATTTGCTCCCATTTCCATTGAGGTATTTCTGGTTGTTGGAGTAGGCCTGATGGTTTCTGGTATTCCGACTTGACCCTCGCACAGGTCAAACACTTGCTGACGTAGGTTGCTATGTGGGCCTTCATGCTAGGCCACCAGTACGTAGTCTTGATGTCATGATACATCTTATCTGATCCAGGGTGTACTGAGTAGCGAGACTTGTGTGCTTCGTCCATCACAAGCTCTCGTAGGTTGCCATAGAGTGGGATCCAAACGCGTCCCGTTACGTAGTAAGCACCGTCTTCCTTCTGTTCCAATCGTTGCCTTGATCCGCGTAGGGCTTCAGCCCTGACATTTTCTGGTTTCAGTGCTTCTATCTGAGCAGCTCGTATCTGGGAGGGAAGGCTAGAATGGATCGTGAGCTGTAAAGCTCGCACGCGTTTAGGTGCAGTGTCCTTCCGACTGAGGGCGTCAGCCATAACATTGGCCTTGCCCGGGTGATACCTGATTGAGCACTCGTAGTCATTCAGAAGTTCGACCCATCGTCGTTGTCGCATATTCAGTTCCTTCTGCTTGAAGATATGCTCGAGGCTCCTGTGGTCGGTGTAGATCGCGCACTTGGTACCATACAGGTAATGCCGCCATAACTTAAGTGCGAAAACAACAGCTCCCAGCTCTAAGTCGTGCGTAGTGTAGTTCTTCTCATGAACTTTGAGTTGGCGTGAAGCGTAGGCTATAACTTTGTCTCGTTGCATCAACACGCAACCAAGACCCTGAATTGATGCGTCGCAGTAAACCACAAAATCGTCTGTGCCTTCTGGCAAGGAAAGGATAGGTGCGCTACAAAGTCTATCCTTTAGGTGCTGAAATGCCAACTCCTGTGCGTTTCCCCAGCGATAAACAACGCCCTTCTGCGTTAGTGAGGTGAGAGGCTGTGCAATCTTAGAAAAATCCTTTATGAATCTCCGGTAGTATCCCGCCAAACCCAAGAATTGGCGAATTTCCTTCGGTGTACGAGGTGCAGGCCAGTTCTTAATCGAGTCTACCTTGGATGGATCAACGTGAATCCCATCCTTGTTTACCACGTGGCCTAGGAAATGGACTTCTCGAAGCCAGAAGTCGCATTTCGAGAACTTTGCATAAAGCTGTTCTGTTCGAAGGAGTTCCAGAATAAGTCGCAGATGCTGCTCGTGTTCCTCCCGACTCTTGGAATAGATCAGGATGTCGTCGATGAAGACTATAACGAACTTGTCCAGGTAAGGCTTGCACACTCGGTTCATCAAGTCCATGAAAACCGCAGGTGCGTTTGTCATCCCAAAAGGCATGACCAAAAACTCATAGTGCCCGTATCGAGTTCTGAAAGCTGTTTTGGAGACGTCCTCTTCCCGGACTCTCAGCTGGTGATAACCCGATCTCAAATCGATCTTCGAATAGTAGCTCGATCCTTGCAGCTGGTCGAACAAGTCGTCGATACGCGGTAGAGGATAACGATTCTTCACCGTCACCTTGTTGAGTTCTCGGTAGTCGATGCACATTCTGAAAGTACCATCTTTCTTCTTTACAAATAGTACTGGAGCTCCCCAGGGCGATGAGCTAGGACGAATAAAACCCTTATCCAGAAGCTCTTGTAGTTGCGTGGAGAGTTCTTTCAACTCTGATGGGGCTAAACGATAAGGTGCACGAGCTATAGGCGCAGCTCCAGGAGCTAGTTCAATCTGAAACTCGACTTGGCGATGAGGCGGAAGACCAGGTAATTCCTCAGGAAATACCTCTGGATAATCGCGTACAACTGGAAAATCTTCTATCTTCTTCTCTTTTTCTGAGGTGTCAGTAACGAGAGCTAAAATAGCAGTGTGGCCCTTTCGCAAGCACTTTTGGGCCTTAAGGAGAGAAATGACGTTCTCAACAGCACTCCTCTTGTCGCCATGAATCATGAGAGGTTCACCACCGGGACCTGGAATACGGACAACCTTCTCGTTGCAAAGAATCTCTGCTCGGTGTTGGGATAACCAATCCATCCCAATGACAACGTCGAAACTACCCAAAACGATAGGAATGAGGTCGATAGAGAAGGTCTGGTCAGCGAGAATAAGTTTACAACCCTTGACTACGTGTGTGGCTTCTAAACTCTTACCATTTGCTAGCTCTACGGTGTGCTTGTTGTTCAAAGGTGTTGGAATACGCTTAAGCATTCGACTAACTTCTAGTGACACGTAGCTAGTATCGGCACCCGAATCAAATAAAACTGAAACATAAAAGTCGTCGAGAAGGAACTTACCCGCCACAACATTGGGGTCGTTCCTAGCTTCACCTTGGCCAATCACAAACATTCGCCCCCTGGCGCCATTGTTGTTGTTGTTCCCATTGTTACCATTCCCCTGATTGTTGTTATTGTTGTTGTTGTTGTTCTGGTTCCTGTTCAGTTGAGGACAGTCTCTCTTGAAGTGGCCTTCAGCTCCACACTGAAAGCACCCTTTGTTATCACCCTGTTGCTGTTGCTGGCGCTGGTTCTGTTGAGCTTGCTGACGATTCTGGTTGGCGGGGTATAAGCTCCTGCAATCCTTTGCAGCGTGACCAGGCTTGTTGCACCGATGACAGTTGCCCCTGGTGCATGGCCCGCTGTGGTGCAGGCTGCAGCGATTGCATTTGGGGTGATTTCCTTTGTATCCACCACCAGACGATTGTTGATTAGGGCTCTTGTAGTCCTCAGTCTTTCTCTGCTGAGACTGGGACTGAACAGAAGTCGAACCCTTACTTGAAGTTCCATCCCATTTCCGTTTGTTGTCACTAGAGGTACCAGTAGTAGTTGCAGCACCTATGCGTTTTGGTAACTTGTTCTGCTCCACCGCTTGGTCCGTGAGACGGTGAGCCAACTGGACAGTTTGCTGGTAGGTGGCGAGGTTCGCTGAAGTCACATGACTTTGGATTTCTGGCACTAAGCCCTGAAGAAATAGCTCGATGCGTTTGATGGGAGGATCCACCATAGTAGGACACAGAATTGCCAGTTCGTTCGACCTTTTCACATAAGCTTCAATCTCCGACCCCGTCATCTTGAGGTTGAAGAACTCCACCTCGAGTTTGTGAATCTCATCACGGCTGCAGTATTCTTCCTTGATCATTTCCTTAAAAGTTTCCCATGGGGTGGCGTTGGCAGCAACCAACCCTAGCATCTGAACTTGAGCGTTCCACCACGTGAGGGCTAAACCCTCGAGAGTACCAGTAGCATACTTCACCCTGCGCGCCTCAGGGCATTCACACATTTCGAAGACAGATTCTAGTTTCTCAAACCAGTGTAGGAGACCTACTGCTCCTTCAGTGCCGCTAAAAGTAGTTGGTCGGCAGTCCATGAAAGTCTTAAAAGTGCACACGGGTGGCTGAACATGCTGACCTATCGTGGGTGAAAGAAAAACAGAGTTTAACACAAAGGTTGGTTCACGAGAGTAGGATCCTAAAGATCCTAGAATGAGTTCGGACTGCAGGATATACCTCCTGCGTGTGCAGCTGCGAGTGCTGCGGCAACTCGTTCGTTGATCAAAGCCGTCAACTGGGCTTGTGTCATGTTAACGCGTCCAGACATGATCTTCATATCAAGAGGAACGTGAGTGAGAGAGGTTCGCGAAAGTACAACGATAGGATAGAGTAAGCACGCACGTGTTCAAGCAACAGTAGTTATACTAACCAAGCATACCATAAGCGATGTACCATGTATCTAACAAGTAGGCAATATATGCACAGATCATATTACCTAGAATGTCGAGCCTTGCATGTGGAGTGAAGCATCGTTGTGGATCGTTGAGCACTGTACAGGTTATAGTCTGGTTTTAACAAAAACGTTCTTCCCTTTATTAAAACCAAGTTCTCTATAACCAATGGCTCTGATACCAATCTGTCACAACATTGTCGCAACCATGGTTTCGGCTGATCATGCTAAGGTTTCGAGTCGTAACGGGACTCGTAACCTGTGTCGCAACCTGTGGTCTCGGCTTGTCATGTTATGGTTGCGAGTCGCAACCAGGTGTTCTCGACTCGCAACTGGTGTCGCAACGTGGAGATTTCGAGTCGCAACCAGGGGTTCCGACTCCCCAGCAGCTGCTGATCCTTCGCAGATTGTACTATCCAATAGAATTCATGCAGAATTACGTACTATCCACTAAACATGTTTTGTTGTCTAATATTTACTCAGAATGGATCAAACAGTGCAGATTTCAAATATTCAACACTCTTTTATTGCATATTCAAGTTGTTCTTCATATATTCAAGCACATTCATCAAGTTCTTCATATGTTCCTAACACAAACAACCCTTATTCTACCAAATTATGAACAAGCATCAAAACACTTAGCATAACACACAAACTCGGTTTTTATATAAATCCGATTACATGACAAGTGCAACCCGGTTTCATGTTCATCAACATAAGTGGTTTGAATCACATTTAGACACAAGATACCATAACCCATCATGCATTATATATCCGAAATCAAGACATATTAACCGATTATCAACATTGTACACATTAGAATCATCATATACATCAAGAACATCATGTAAACACTAATATCCAAACACAATAAACATCATATCCATTCATTTTATCATTTAACATAACCAACATCAATCAATAAACACCATAATTACTAACCGGTTGGTGAAGTGTGTGTGTGCCGATCCAAAGTCCAAATCCGGGAGTTCTTGTGCCAACCGATTGGATCCGAGAACTTGGAGGTGTGTTTGTGTTCTTAAGGTTTTAGTGAGAGGGAAAGTAGGAGAGTGTGTGTAGAGGAGTATGGGTGTTGTCAAAAGAAATGGTGAGTGTGGCCATGAGTGTAGTATAAATACTAGTTCTTCATGGTTTGCCCTAAAGGGCTTACTAGCCGGTTAAGGAGGTCACGGCCCAAAGGCCCAAATCGGTTATGTTCACTCGAGACCACATGGTCTCGAGTCGGGTCCTTGTTGTCTCTAGTTGGGTTCTCGGCTCACATATACACATACATACATGCATACAAATACAACACATAATCACATAAAAGCTTCACATTTATTATTAAGTTAACAAGTTAACTAGTCACATAGCATTCAAGCATGTTACATCAAGGCACAAGAAAGGTTCCAAATTTCGAGTTGTCACATCATCCCCAAGTTGAAAGAAATTTCGTCCCGAAATTTGGTAAGCACTCACTGAGGAAGCTAGTTAAGTTGTATGGTTTTCCCGGTTTTCCTGGGGTGTCACATTTAGTGAGACCGTTTATCACATTTTAACTTTCCATTTATTTAGCATGCTGTGATAGTCTACTGATGTACTATCATTTCCTCTTTTTCACAACAAAACTCATTTTTGATTTTTCGATGTTTTTGACCTTTTAGATTTTATCATGTTTTTGGATTTTTCAAATTTTCAAAATTTCTAAATTTTTTTTTACTCCCCCTAAAATCCAAAATATGTTTCAATTTTTGATTTTACGAGAAAATTTGAAAATAAAAGCAGTAAACTGTACAAGTTAAAGTGACAAACTGATGTGAATTGCTTCAAATCGCCATCCACTTGGCATAAACAATCAGAACTCCCCCTGACAACAAACTATTTTCCCATTATGATTTCAAAACACTTAAGTTTGTTTTAATCAAATGGTTTTTCTGGAAAATAAGTTTTGTTGGGGTTTCATCACTTTGTTTATTCAATTACCACTTGTAAGAAAGTTAAATCAAGTTCAACTTAATGACCTTGATTAACCACTTGTAGGTACTTATCACAATACCACTTGTAAATCGAAATATGACATTTTTCAATTTTGAGAAAGATGCCGATTCATGCTCCACGATTACCAACTTGGGAGCTCCGGCAAGTCAGGATTTTAATCTGAAAACGCTGTCACCCAAGCCTGACCAGTCTTGGGTGTTTCCGAGTTCTTTTCACTCGGTGGGTAACTCCGCCTCTTTGATTCATAAAATTATTTTGCGCCCTTTACCTTCCTGTTGACCATTTTTCCAAAAATATATTTCACTTTTCCATTAAATGTCTTTTCAGCATCAAATTCTTCCTTACTAGAGAAGAATTGATCTGAGATTTCAATCTTTCCAACTTTTTACTTCAAGTTTTCTTTTGATAATGGCGGAAAGTTTTCATCATTCATTTCTGGAACGGAATTCTTATTACTTGACATAACAAATGACTCCTCTGACTTTGACGAGTCAGATTCATTGTCAGAACTAGTTTCATTTTTAACAACCCATTTTTGTTTGTTCAAATCGACTTTTCTTTTGTAAAAACGTTTCGAACTTTCACCAACTTTTAAAGTCTAATTTTTGAACTCTTTAAAATTTTCAATTAGTTGTCCTTTTTGATCAACACATTTTTCCTTCATTTGAGGGTTAGAAGAAACTCCCTGTTTTGTGTTGGTTTGCTTTAGGCAATTCCAAGCAATGTGTCCAATCTCTTGACATTTGAAACAGATTCTTCTGTCAACTCTTGGTGCAGATTTTTTCAAAACATTCTTTTTCTTTTCTGCGAAAAACTCTTGATTTGACTGTTTTCTGAACAATTTCTCCTTTTCTTCTTCTGAACTTGTACCTGAAACAAATTTAGTTTTTGGTTTATAATTTTTCTCATTTTTATAATTTTCAGGTGGAATAAAACCCAATCCCTTCTTTTTGAAATTACCGTTATGGTTTGGATTCTTTTGATAACCTGAACCAGAACTGTAACCCTTTTTCTTGTTTAACCTTTGTTTTTTGGGTTTTTCATTAAGATTTAGATATTTTATATCAGAAATATTAATTTCTGTCAATTTAAAAACCTTGTTGATCTGTTCAGTTTTAATACTTCTTATTGGAAATTCTTCATCAGAAAATAATTTGTCAGAATCATTCAAAGTATATGCTACTCTGAATGTTTCGTCTTTCAAATTATTTTTCGACATCAGAAATTCTTTATTGTAAACCCGTTTGACCGGTGAACTCGGACTCTTGTCTGATGAACTCGAACTTTCAGATTTAGACTCCGACTTTGACTCTTCATCCATATCCAACACCTGATCGACCACTTTCTTTAATAACTCAGACTCATGATCAGTGTCAGACGCTGTGAATATGACATCAATGTTGTGTGGTAACTCATCAATGGTTTCAGACTTTAACTTTATGTTGACTGCCTTTTTTAATTGCTCCTAATTTGGTTTTCTAGGAGAATAACTTTCCCAGATCGGAGGTGGACACTTGTTATACTTGACACTTTGTTTCTTACCAGTATCCTCTTCCGTCTTTTTATCTTGAAAAGCTTTAAGACCTGCAACAGTAGGATAAACTCTATCAATCAAATAATCAGAAGATGTATAACTCATCAGCAATCGTCTGATTCTTTCATTCTAAATCCTTTCATTCTCCAACTCCTGTTTCAGCTTTGCACAATCTTCAATATACTCATTGATGACCTTCTGTTTAGTCATTAATGTTGAACTCATCATCGTTTCAGCAGCTCCCATTTCTAGGTTTGTTTTGTTCAAACTATCAACCGTTCTGTTCAGCACATCATATGATTCTTTTACATACTTCACATCAAACAATAATTTTTCTTTCAACTCTTCTAGTTCACGATACTTCTTGTCTTTCTCCTCACAATCTTTGCATGGTTTCAAACATTTCAGACAAGGTTTCGTGATCTCAACGATCTTTTCAACTTCGATAATTTTTTCAACTTCGACTATTTTTTCAACTTCGACGATTTTCTCAACTATTTTCTCAATCACCTTTTCACTCATCGGTTCTTCATCAAATTCTATTTTTACTTCACTTTCTTCAACTCCGGCTCTTTCTGTTGACTTTTCTTCAACTTTTGCCTTTTCAGCTTCCATCTTTGCATTTTCTTCAGCAATCTTTCTTGCTTCCAATTCTCTCTTCAGTCGAGCAGCCCTTTTCTCTTTCAACATCTCAATTTTATCTACAAAAAACAAATTAAAACTAAATGAGTCCAAATTTTGTCTAGTTGTATTAATATACTCTTCCTCGTCATCAGTATCTTCATCACTTTCTGATGATCTGAAAATCTTTTCTCTTTTTGGCTTAGATTTGACTGCTCCTTCTTCCAAGATTTGAGCAACAAATGCTGAATCAGCCGGAACGTATTTGTCCCAACTAAATCCCTCTGCCAATTTTTCATCATCTTGATTTACTAGATAAGCTTTCTTCTTTCCATCTTCAATAGCACGGGATGATGACGATTGTTGAGCAACTTGATGATAAATTGCTTTTCGTTGGTAATCATTGTTTCCAAACGGATCTTGTCTTCCGGTTGCTTCTTTGTTTGTACACTCTCGTTTAAAATGCCCCTTTTCTCTGCAACGAAAACAAGTAACCTTTGATTTATCAAACCCTAACGGAGATGTAGCAGCATCACGAAGATCATCTCTACCGGTGATTTGTTTGAATTTTTCTGCTCTTCTTACAGCACTGGCTAAACACCACTTGAGCTCCATCAACTCAAGTTCCTCAGGATCAATTTGGTCATAATCCTCTTTAGTGAGCATTGGATTTCCAATTCTCCCAGAAACTAAGCTTTCATAAGATTCTAACATAGTAACAAGTGATGCCATGTGTTGCTTAGCCATTTCTGGAGAGAGATTTTGACCATTTTGTATGTTTAATGTCACATTGCATTGCAGATTTGTTGAACTCTGTCGTTGAGAACTTGGTGTTGAGAAATTCGAATCAAAACTTGAATACGATGACGAATATCCACAACTCTGAGTTGTAGTGCTAACATTTGTTCCGGAAGTACCATCAGCACTGAATGCAGTCTGAATTTTCGGACTCGGAGTAGTCTCAACTCTGCTTCCTCTATAGTATAAACTATCATCTTGTTGAGCATTTGGATTATTCATGATAGCTGTTTTCTAAACATCCAATTCATGTTCTTCGATCTTCTGTATGAACTTACACAAATTCATGCTTTCAGATTTTCTCATATGTTTTAAAATCAACAGATAAGTTCCCCATTTGTCTTGTAGTAACGCATCAGATAGCTTATCAACCCATTCATCATCTTCTTTTTTGATCTCTAATCTTTTCATTTCCTGGACAAGATGACAATATCTATCGATAGTCCTCTTAGTCGTTTCACCTTTATAAGCTGTAAACATATCAAAAGATTTCTTTAGTAATGCACATTTATTTTTTATCATATCAGCACTTCCCTTAAACTTTTGAATCAACGCCAACCAAATTGATCTAGCAGTGTCCTCATGTTGAAGCAAAACAAAAATATCTTCTTTTACCGCTTGTTGAAGAATGCTAATCATCATTTCTTCACTGGTGTATTTTAACTTCTCAGCCGCTGAATAATCACTTAAAGATTTTTCATTTCCACGGTCATCTGTCGGTTTAACGTAATCTTTGTCCAACGAAACCCATGCATCAAACTTATAAGCTTGCACCCAAGTTTCAAAACGGTTTTGCCATCCTTTAAAATCCTCGATGTACATAAGCTTTGGAGGCTTTTGAGACGTTCCTGTTTCATTTTCAATTTCAAGAGTCTCGGCAACATTAATTGGAGTAGCTGGAGTAGTAGCAAACGCGTTGTAAAACTCTTCTTCCATGTTTCGGTGTTGAAAGTTCACAAAAACACAATGTTCAAGCAAATTGGACTTTGATACGAAATGACTTTGATGCGAAATGGATTTTGATGCGAAATGTCCCTTTTCAAACGAACTGGTGATGATTTTGTCCAAATCGTGCGAAATGGACGTTCAATTCAAGCGAAATGGCAACTTTCAAGCGGAATGAGTCCAATCCATGCGAAATGAAGGTCTCAAGATGCAATTTCGTGCGAAATGGGAGGTCACAAGGTTCAATTCATGCGGAATGGGGTTCACAAATTTCAATTCGTGCAAAATGAGGTTCTGATTCACACGAAATGGGCTATTTCGTACGAAATGCTGCTGATGTCACACAATCGAGTGGATTATTGACAAATTGATCAAGATTTAGGCTGATTTTAAGTCTGATTATTTCAAGGATTGTTTAAAACTATGTTTCGCACGTTATATGTGAAATTCAATCCATTTTAACCGTGAAATCTTGTTTAATTTTGAAAAATCTTGTAAAAGAAGGTGTAGAAATCAGAATTTTGATGATATCAAGCTGAAATCAGTAAGAACTCTTCCTCCTGAGCTCTGATACCACTTGTAGGATCGTTTGCACGACCAAAACGAGTCGTTTAGAATAATTCTAATCAATACGAGAGGCGGAAACAAACGTATCAACTTTGAATCAGCTTGATTTACACACAGAATCACTTAAATTGTCTTGTATATTGATTTAACACGATTACAGATCAAACAACACGTCAGCAGCACTTCGGCTCTGGAATCAGCAACTCTCCCAAATGAAATGACAAGGCAGCTATATATAGGAGAGGCATTTCACATGGAATGGACAAGATCCATTTCGTGCGAAATGGCTCTTGCCATTTCGTGCGGAATGGTCCATCAACACTAGAACCCTATTATCTAGCCTACCGAGCTCCATTCTATCTAATCTAGACACAAGACTCGATACAAGACGAAGTCGACAGACATATGCACCAACAAGGCTCCTAAACTGTAAACGCGTTAACCTCCCATCAACATTTGACGTAGAAGTTGCCACTGGAAGAACCGTCACTGTTAGTTACGTTCTACGTGATTGTACCCTCAAGCTCAACAATCACGTTTTCCTGATCAATCTTATCCTGATGCAGCTTGGTAGTTTTGACATCATAGTAGGCATGGATTTCCTTTTGGGAGAATCATGCTGAAATTGTTTGCTTTGATAAAATGATTCGTTTCTCTCTCGCAAATGGCGATCAATTGTGTGTCTATGGCGAAGTCGCTTCAAAGATTTTGCAACTTATGTCGTGTGTCCAAGCTAGCAAGTATCTCCATAAGGAATACCAAGCTTTCTTGGCACACATCATAATAGCGGAGGAAAAGGAAGTTAAGACAGTGGATAAGGTGCCTGTGGTTCGTGATTTTCCTAACGTCTTTCCTGATGATTTACCTGGTCTACCGCCCACTCATGATATTGATTTCCGAATTGACCTCATTCCTGGAGCAAATCCTGTTGCCAGAGCGCCCTATCGTCTCGCTCCATCTGAAATGCGCGAACTCTCGAGTCAACTCCAGGAACTGCTCGATAAAGGCTTTATTCGCCATAGCACCTCTCCTTGGGGCGCTCCTGTCCTTTTCGTCAAAAAGAAGGACGGATCGTTTCTGATGTGCATCGACTACAGGGAATTGAATAAGCTTACTATCAAGAACCGCTATCTTTTGCCTCGAATTGATGATTTGTTTGATCAGCTACAAGGTGCTACGTGTTTCTCGAAGATTGATCTACGCTCAGGCTACCACCAGTTATGAATCCAAGAGGAAGATATACCCAAAACCACTTTCCGAACCCGATACAGCCACTACGAGTTTGTTGTTATACCCTATGGTGTAGCCAACGCTCCCGCAATTTTTATGGACCTAATGAATCGCGTGTGTAAACCCTTTCTCGACCGCTTCGTCATCGTGTTTATCGATGATATCCTGATCTATACCAAGTCAAAATTCAAACACGCGCAACATCTCTGTTTGGTTCTTGAACTACTCCAGGGAAACCGCCTCTACGCCAAGTTCTCCAAGTGCGAATTTTGGCTTGGGGAGGTTCAATTCCTCGGTCACATTGTCAATAGTCAAGGTATTCACGTCGATCCTATGAAGATCGAAGCTTTTGAAAGTTGGGTTACACCAAAGAACCCGTCCGAAGTTCGTTCTTTTCTCGGATTGGTGGGTTATTACCGTCGATTCATCGCTGATTTCTTGAAAATTGTTGTACCGCTTACCTCTCTTACGTACAAGGAAAAACCTTTTGTTTAGGGAACCGAACAAGATGAGGCCTTTCAAACTCTCAAACTTAAGCTTTGTAACGCTCCCGTGCTCTCACTGCATGATGGAAACGACGATTTCGTAGTCTACTGCGATGCCTCTAACCTCAGCCTCGGTTGTGTTCTTATGCAACGAGACAAGGTTATCGCGTACGCCTCTCGACAGCTCAAAATCCACGAGAAGAACTACACAACCCACGATCTCGAGCTTGGTGCAGTTGTTTTTGCATTAAAGATTTGGCGACACTACCTTTACGGTACCAAGTGTACGGTCTTCACCGACCATAAGAGCCTACAACACATCTTTAACCAGAAAGAGCTGAATATGCGCCAACGCGGTGGGTGGAACTCCTCAACGATTACAACTGTGAGATTCGTTACCATCCAGGCAAAGCAAATGTCATTGCCGATACTCTCAGTCGATGAAGCTATTTGCATAGCGTTCGTAATACTCAAGCCCAGCACAATCTCAAAGCTCTTATCCGTGACTCCCAACATGCTTGTTTTACCGAACGCACATTGAAGAAGGAAAGGACTATCAATAATGGTGAACAACTGGTGAATAAATCGAATGGTATATTCCATTATCTAGACCGAATTTGGATTCCCAAGCGCACCAACTTACGACAGATTCTGCTAGACGAAGCCCACAAGTCTCGATACTCCATTCATCCCGGTGCCGATAAGATGTACCAGGACCTTCGCTACAGGTACTGGTGGCCGGGCTTGAAGAGAGATATCGCTATCTACGTTTCGAAATGCCTGACTTATTCGAAAGTCAAGGCTGAGCATCAACGTTCCTCTGGCTTACTCGTGCAACCCGAGATCCCTATGTGGAAATGGGAGAGTATAGCTATGGACTTCATAACAAAACTTCCACGCACGCCATCAGGTCACGACAGCATCTGGGTTATCGTTGACCGTCTCACCAAATCTGCTCACTTTCTACCGATACGGGAAGACTATAAGGTAGAACGATTAGCACGAATCTACACCGACAAAGTCATTTGTCGACACGGGACACCTCGTTACATCATCTCTGACTGCAGTCGATTCACTTCGCGTCTTTGGGAAACGTTTCAATCTGCTCTCGGTACTACCCTCAATCTAAGTACCGCATTCCACCCCCAGACCGATGGTCAGACTGAATGCACGATTTGTACCCTTGAAGTTATGCTTCGCTCGTGCGTGATAGATTTCTGTGGTAATTGGGATTCGCATTTACTTTTAGTCAAATTCTCGTACAATAACAGTTATCACTCAAGCATTCAAATGGAACATTTTGAGGCATTGTATGGAAGAAAATGTCGATCACCTATTGTATGGCATGAGATCGGGGATGCGCAATGTTAGGTCCTAATACGTATTTGACAAAAAGTCGCAGCGGAAATTCGTGCCATAAAATTTCTTTCATTACAAACGTCTTGACTTACTTGAAAGTTCGTTTTAATATGAATCTTTTACAAAAATAAAGAATAAGTCCTGTTTACTAAAGTACATACCCAGTTATTCCCGTACAATCTATCCTATGACTAGGTCTTCGATCTCTAATCCTCGTGGTAATCGCCCGTGATTCGTACAACCTGCACTCACCACATACATTCATAACATTAGCGCACAATACATAAACAAGATTCATTCTCGTACACTCCCCATTTCGTTATCTTTCTAACTTTAAGCGTTTCCTCTACGTATCCATATCCTGGTGAGGCTTCAATAATGTACCTGCATTACTTTTCATTCTCATGGCACACTATTAATAACGTATTACTCAACGTATCTAATTCATGCATACATACATTCTTACATGCATACATACAGATCTACATATGTACATACCTTCCATTATCTCTACATACATGCATATACACGTACATATCTTCATATATACATAAATACACATCTACAAACGTACATACATCCCTACGTTTCTACATACATGCGTACACTCATACGTATCTTCACATATACATAAATACACATCTACATACGTACATACATACTACGTACACGTTCAAGATCTTATATACCTCTTGTATATCCTTACATTAATTACATGGTACTTAGACTTAGATTTATAGCCCATAGACGTCAAAAGAACGATCAAAATCATGTTTGGGAGACCCGCCGTGGTCCACGGATAACAAATCGAAGCCTACTATACCCAAATCAACTTAGATAACAAATTTCAGGTTTTTGAACATGGGGAGGCCGTCGGCGACGGCCCTAGGGGCGTCGGCGACGGCCCTTGTAATTGCCCGTAGCCCAAAACTTCCGTAGACAACCAAATAACCCGTCAGCCAAAAACTGACTTTCTAGAGCCCGTCGGCGATGCCCCTAAGGCCGTCGGCGACGCCCTCTAGATTTTGCATTTTTCTGCAGTTCCGTTTTGTCGTCCGTACGCACTAAAACGTGCATAACTTTTGAACCGTTTACCCGTTTAACCTCCCGTTTCTTCCTACATGCTCGTAAATTCACATTCTATCATATGAACTTGAAATCCAACATCCGGTATAAGGAAAATATTCACTTAAAGCTCTCGGCTTTATATACCCGCTTTCACTTATTCGACCCGTTCATGTTTTCGTCAAACTACTCATTTGTTTTAACCCAAAACTTACATAAAAGTTATAACTATAATACTTTTACATTATCCGGGGTTCCTACTTGGGATTTATGCACCCGATACCCGGTATGCGCTAAACCTATTCATGTCATACATTTATACGAAAGCAAACTTTGTTAATACAATTTCAATTGCGAAATTGTTTGTCCATTAACCATGACTCACAACCGAGTCTTTAGACTATTAATCCGTGTCTCCGATTCTTGCTTAGCGTACTTATGTACAATTCTACCCATACCCGGTTATAGTACCGTAATCAATTACTTATACAACCCTTCCGGTATAGTAATAAAACCACATTTTGACCCATTCGGCCTACTTAACGTAAATCATCAATTTCATACAACCCTTCCTTATTTGACTTCAATTATCATGCCTAATTAACTAGAACATAACCTTACTTAACAAACTAAGAAGTGATCCGGAAATCACTTACCTTGTGCATCCGTGTCCGTATCCACTTCCTTGCCTCCTCTTGACCCGTTAGCCTTTCATGTTTGAGTCCATCTTGATATGATTCCTCTACTTTCATGCCACCAATTCACATTCTCGTTAGCATACACAATTGTACATGTTAAAGATCATATCAATTGCATATTTCACATTTGACTTTCATTAGTCAATTATAACAAGCATAAGACATATACCCACTTTCACATACTTTCAAACTCATATAATTCAACATGTCATTCCATGTAACGCGTATTGATGTAACATGTACCATACGACTTTCTAATATCCGATCTTTACAAAAACAAGTCAATTTATGCTTCCTATGTGTAGTTGACTTTCAGAAGTCAATGGTTTATCATATGAACTTCCGACTTATCCACATATATCCGTAACATCATTTATGCTATATCAATGACACTATATACATTTCTTACTCACGATGAAAATATGCTTACAATCATATGATCACCTAGTGATATTATACACAACGTACAAGTCCTTAATGCATAGTCTTGACCAAGACATACATTCAACCCGAATTCTTGTATAAGTTCCATCTAAAGCACATTCTTCAAGTTAGTATACTACTAATTACATCATTACCTCATCTCATTCATATATATCAAGCCATTTCATACAATCTCACATCTTAACTTCACTTAGACATTTCATCATACACTTGGTGTGCGTACACCATTTAGTGCACATTGTACAACCAACTAAAGCACATTCTTCCTAGTTCATCCATGAATTAACATAATCTTTCACAAATCATTATCATAACCAAGCATCATATGTTTTATATCAAATTATCCATCTAACTACTTTCTATAACGCTACTCTAACATCAACATTACATAATTCATCATAAATCTTCTCTAAACTTCATCTTCCTACAAATTCTAAGTAAGTTTTATCCTAACTCATCAATACCATCAAAATTAAGCACAATACAACTTTACATGTTGATATTATCTAGTGTTCATGCTCAATTTCATTGAACATTCACGGATTACACATAACCCACTTCATCAAAATCACTAAAACAAGAAATTAAACTTACTTGATGTCAAGCACACTTAGCTAATCAAAGTTCCTGTCTCATGCATTCGATTAATCTTTGATTCCCCTTTCAATTTGAGGGATTTAGGGATGTTAGGGTTTTGATGGGAAATGTTTCCCCTGGCCTCATCTCACGATCGCACATACACACATATGAAGCACTGGGCATTTTTTTGCTAAGTGTTTTGATGAGATATTGTTCCTTTTAACCCCCTCATCTTTTCATAACATGTCACTTTCCCCCCATTTCTACATACTAACCTAGTAAACCTTCATGTATACATAAGAATTTTAGATTTACTAAAATTTATAAAACTTTAATAATGGTAGAAATCCATGTTTACCATTTCTTTTTGTCAAAATATTGCGATTAAAACATTATAATATGTCATACGAAATTTGGGGTGTTACAAGTCTACCCCCCTTAAAGAAGGTTTCGTCCCCGAAACCTTTCTCATTCTAAGTAGACCAATACTACTCTCACTTTTGCATCTATTCATTCACGATGCTCATTACAACATGAATACATTTAGGATCTTGGTCAAAAGTTTGTTTCATACCTGAACATGATTGTACGCATTGTCCTTACGTTCTTAAATTATGTAATTTACTTTCATAATCACCTAAAACTCAGAATCTGATCCATAGCTCTTATTAGTGTCGTTTTCATTGTATGATGCTAGTTCCTAGCAAACCTCCTTACTAGCGATTCATTCATCGAATTTATTCCAATTGTATACAATTATTAATCGTACAAACCTAAGTCTATGGCTTGTTTCTAACTTCCTATTTAAGCATATTACATTCATTTATTTACTAATCGAAATAAATCGATTTATTTCGTACTACTCATACATCATATGCTATCTTTCATTTTGTTCACTATGAGCCATCCTAAACATTCCATTACTAACATTACTTCTGATTACTTTTAAGCTCATAGGAGGGGTCGATATATTACCATACGCATACTATAATCATTCAAAGGCTTATTGTTTCAACCAAATTCACCCTTCTTAAACTTACTTATCCGTACTTAATACGAAGACTAAGCATTATTTCCATGGTTACTATTGTTATTTATGCCATGCGTATCTTTTCTACAATGTCTTGTTCAAATGAACATGGCCAACAAGCCGAGCATCAAAGTTAGCATTTCTTAGCGATACTTGCCGTCTCGTATATTCTATCAGAATTTCCATAGTTAAGAGCATTCAGGTTCAATACCACACGATGATCGTTATGAACATTTTGAAATTCACTCCACATTTTGCATTACGGTTTGTATATATACATTCTATTCTGACACATCCATCTCTAGTCGAGTCATAACCTCCTGTTAAAGTTACAACCCTTTTTATACATACCTGTCAGAAGTAGATTCCATTGATTCGTTATCCTTATCTTACGATGATCATTCCTTTCCGATTGGTGACATTGCGTGTCCATTCATCAAGCTCACCTATGAGTACAAAACTTAACAAATCAAAACATTAACTACCGAGTTCAAATGGCGATCGCCATCTGACCCGTATGACCCATTTATCCTTTCGACCATTCTTGCATGCAACGCATTTGCAGAAATATATTCACATATATATATATATATATATGAAAGTTTAAACACAATTTGAATCATATCACTTAAGGAATATTTACTTGTTTGGTCCGTAATTACTTACACATTCGGATATTTTCATTCTTATCATTCTTTTGTTCATTTGCTTTACACTTACTTATATGACTTGTTCGACGCAAACATGGTCAAACTATCGACGCATCCTGAGGTGGGCTAATTTCATCCTTTTTGTGTTTTAAATCCGTCTCGCGGATCCAAACGTAACATCCCTACCCTTCATTCCTTCTATGTTTGAATCCGTCTAGCGGTTTCAAACATATCGTTCGTATCTTCCATTCCTTACATATGTTGAATCCGTCTCGCGGATTCAAACAGGTCATTCATACTTCATTCCTTTCATGCTTCGAATCCGTCTCGCGGATTCTAACACATCATTCATACTTTCATTCCTTTCATGTTTCGAATCCATCCCGTGGATTCTAACATATCATTCATACTTTCATTCCTTTTCATGTTTCGAATCCGTCTCGCGGATCCTAAAATATCATTCATACTTTCATTCCTGAAAGTCTTGCGTTTCACTTTATCCTCACGTCCACCTACTACCTAATTCTAACGGACATACCTGTAACAATTATCACGGTCTCGCGAACGTCATATGTTTCTTGTGTACTGGCCAGGTACACAATCCACATACTAGTTTCGTGTCTTCGTGTAATCGCCACCTTATGTCCGAAGAATTAAATTTCGGCACGTGTATCATTTTCAAAACTTCATTGCCATATCACTATTATATATTTCATTTAAAAAATTTCTTTCACTTGCTTAATTATACCATTTCATACGCCCACACGTTAAATTTACGTACCTGGGGTCCATTCGTCTTATCACTTGTCTTGATGCCGGTTCTAGACCGCATTCCTGGATCATCCTTTCCAAGCAATTATGCTTACCTTTAGATCTTGATCGAGTCATGGATTGTACGGGTTCCTTATCACAAGAGCACGAAGGTTTGAGTTCAAGTACCTATCCTCTCGTACTTGATTCTCTCAAACCAGGGCTCTGATACCAACTTGTTAGGTCCTAATACGTATTTGACAAAAAGTCACAGCGGAAATTCGTGCCATAAAATTTATTTCATTACAAACGTTTTGACTTACTTGAAAGTTCATTTTAATATGAATCTTTTACAAAAATAAAGTATAAGTCCTGTTTACTAAAGCACATACCCAATTATTCCCGTACAATCTATCCTATGACTCGGTCTTCGATCTCTAATCCTAGCGGTAATGGCCCGTGATTCATACAACCAGCACTCACCACATACATTCATAACATTAGTGCACAATACATAAACAAGATTCATTCTCGTACACTCCCCATTTAGTTATCTTTCTAACTTTAAGCGTTTCCTCTACGTATCCATATCCTGGTGAGGCTTCAATAATGTACCTGCATTACTTTTCATTCTCAAGGCACACTATTAATAACGTATTACTGAACGTATCTAATTCATGCATACATACATTCTTACATGCATACATACACATCTACATATGTACATACCTTCCATTATCTCTACATACATGCATATACACATACATATCTTCATATATACATAAATACACATCTACATACGTACGTACACACATCCCTATGTTTCTACATACATGCGTACACTCATACGTATCTTCACATATACATAAATACACGTCTACATACGTACATACATACTACGTACACGTTCAAGATCATATATACCTCTTGTATATCCATACATTAATTACATGGTAATTAGACTTAGATTTATAGCCCATAGACGTCAAAAGAACGATCAAAATCATGTTTGGGAGACCCGCCGTGGTCCACGGATAAGAAATCGAAGCCTACTATACCCAAATCAACTTAGATAACAAATTTCAGGTTTTTGAACATGGGGAGGCCGTCGGCGACGGCCCTTGTAATTGCCCGTAGCCCAAAACTTCCGTAGACAACAAAATAACCCGTCAGCCAAAAAATGACTTTCTAGAGCCCGTCGGCGACGCCCCTAAGGCCGTCGGCGACGCCCTCTAGATTTTGCATTTTTTTGCAGTTCCGTTTTGTCGTCCGTACGCACTAAAACGCGCATAACTTTTGAACGGTTTACCCGTTTAACCTCCCGTTTCTTCCTACATGCTCGTAAATTCACATTCTATCATATGAACTTGAAATCCAACATCCGGTATAAGGAAAATATCCATTTAAAGCTCTCAGCTTTATATACCCGCTTTCACTTATTCGACCCGTTCATGTTTTCGTCAAACTACTCATTTGTTTTAACCCAAAACTTACATAAACGTTATAACTATAATACTTTTACATTATCCGGGGTTCGTACTTGGGATTTATGCACCCGATACCCGGTATGCGTTAAACCTATTCATGTCATTCATATATACGAAAGCAAACTTTGTTAATACAATTTCAATTGCGAAATTGTTTGTCCATTAACCATGACTCACAACCGAGTCTTTAGACTATTAATCCGTGTCTCCGATTCTTGGTTAGCGTACTTATGTACAATTCTACCCATACCCGGTTATAGTACCGTAATCAATTACTTATACAACCCTTCCGGTATAGTAATAAAACCACATTTTGACCCATTCGGCCTACTTAACGTAAATCATCAATTTCATACAACCCTTCCTTATTTGACTTCAATTATCATGCCAAATTAACTAGAACATAACCTTACTTAACAAACTAAGAAGTGATCCGGAAATCACTTACCTTGTGCATCCGTGTCCGTATCCACTTCCTTGCCTCCTCTTGACCCGTTAGCCTTTCATGCTTGAGTCCATCTTGATATGATTCCTCTACTTTCATGCCACCAATTCACATTCTCGTTAGCATACACAATTGTACATGTTAAAGATCATATCAATTGCATATTTCACATTTGACTTTCATTAGTCAATTATAACAAGCATAAGACATATACCCACTTTCACATACTTTCAAACTCATATAATTCAACATGTCATTCCATGTAACGCGTATTGATGTAACATGTACCATACGACTTTCTAATATCCGATCTTTACAAAAACAAGTCAATTTATGCTTCCTATGTGTAGTTGACTTTCAGAAGTCAACGGTTTATCATATGAACTTCCGACTTATCCACATATATCCGTAACGTCATTTATGCTATATCAATGACACTATATACATTTCTTACTCACGATGCAAATATGCTTACAATCATATGATCACCTAGTGATATTAAACACAACGTACAAGTCCTTAATGCATAGTCTTGACCAAGACATACATTCAACCACCCGAATTCTTGTATAAGTTCCATCTAAAGCACATTCTTCAAGTTAGTATACTACTAATTACATCATTACCTCATCTCATTCATATATATCAAGCCATTTCATACAATCTCACATCTTAACTTCACTTAGACATTTCATCATACACTTGGTGTGCATACACCATTTAGTGCACATTGTACAACCAACTAAAGCACATTCTTCCTAGTTCATCCATGAATTAACATAATCTTTCACAAATCATTATCATAACCAAGCATCATATGTTTTATATCAAATTATCCATCTAACTACTTTCTATAACGCTAATCTAACATCAACATTACACAATTCATCATAAATCTTCTCTAAACTTCATCTTCCTACAAATTCTAAGTGGGTTTTATACCAACTCATCAATACCATCAAAATTAAGCACAATACAACTTTACATGTTGATATTATCTAGTGTTCATGCTCAATTTCATTGAACATTCACGGATTACACATAACCCTCTTCATCAAAATCACCAAAACAAGAAATTAAACTTACTTGATGTCAAGCACACTTAGCTAATCAAAGTTCCTGTCTCATGCATTCGATTAATCTTTGATTCCCCTTTCAATTTGAGGGATTTAGGGATGTTAGGGTTTTGAAGGGAAATGTTTCCCCTGGCCTCATCTCACGATCGCACATACACACATATGAAGCACTGGGCATTTTTTTGTTAAGTGTTTTGATGAGATATTGTTCCTTTTAACCCCCTCATCTTTTCATAACATGTCACTTTCCCCCCATTTCTACATACTAACCTAGTAAACCTTCATGTATACATAAGAATTTTAGATTTACTAAAATTTATAAAACTTTAATAATGGTAGAAATCCATGTTTACCATTTCTTTTTGTCAAAAACTTGCGATTAAAACATTATAATGTCTTACGAAATTTGGGGTGTTACAAGTCTACCCCCCTTAAAGAAGGTTTCGTCCCCGAAACCTTTCTCATTCTAAGTAGACCAATACTACTCTTACTTTTGCATCATTCACGATGCTCATTACAACATGAATACATTTAGGATCTTGGTCAAAAGTTTGTTTCATACCTAAACATGATTGTACGCATTGTCCTTACGTTATTAAATTATGTAATTTACTTTCATAATCACCTAAAACTCAGAATCTGATCCAGAGCTCTTATTAGTGTCGTTTTCATTGTATGATGCTAGTTCCTAGCAAACCTCCTTACTAGCGATTCATTCATCGAATTTATTCCAATTGTATACAATTATTAATCGTACAAACCTAAGTCTATGGCTTGTTTCTAACTTCCTATTTAAGCATATTACATTCATTTATTTACTAATCAAAATAAATCGATTTATTTCGTACTACTCATACATCATATGTTATCTTTCATTTTGTTCACTATGAGCCATCCTAAACATTCCATTACTAACATTACTTCTGATTACTTTTAAGCTCATAGGAGGGGTCGATATATTACCATACGCATACTATAATCATTCAAAGACTTATTGTTTCAACCAAATTCACCCTTCTTAAACTTACTTATCCGTACTTAACACGAAGACTAAGCATTATTTCCATGGTTACTATTGTTATTTATGCCATGCGTATCTTTTCTACAATGTCTTGTTCAAATGAACATGGCCAACAAGCCGAGCATCAAAGTTAGCATTTCTTAGCGATACTTGCCATCTCGTATATTCTATCAGAATTTCCAAAGTTACGAGCATTCAGGTTCAATACCACTCGATGATCGTTACGAACATTTTGAAATTCACTCCACATTTTGCATTAAGGTTTGTATATATACATTCTATTCTGACACATCCATCTCTAGTCGAGTCATAACCTCCTATTAAAGTTACAACCCTTTTTATACATACCTGAGGGAAGTAGATTCCATTGATTCGTTATCCTTATCTTACGATGATCATTCCCTTCCGATTGGTGACATTACGTGTCCATTCATCAAGCTCACCTATGAGTACAAAACTTAACAAATCAAAACATTAACTACCGAGTTCAAATGGCGATAGCCATCTGACCCGTATGACCCATTTATCCTTTCGACCATTGTTGCATGCAACGCATTTGCATAAATATATTCACACACACACATATATATATATATATATATGAAAGTTTAAACATAATTTGAATCATATCACTTAAGGAATATTTACTTGTTTGGTCCATAATTACTAACACATTCGGATATTTTCATTCTTATCATTCTTTTGTTCATTTGCTTTACATTTACTTATATGACTTGTTCGACGCAAACATGGTCAAACTATCGACGCATCCTGAGGTGGGCTAACTTCATCCTTTTTGTGTTTTAAATCCGTCTCGCGGATCCAAACGTAACATCCCTACCCATCATTCCTTCTATGTTTGAATCCGTCTAGCGGTTTCAAACATATCGTTCGTATCTTCCATTCCTTACATATGTTGAATCCGTCTCGCGGATTCAAACAGGTCATTCATACTTCATTCCTTTCATGCTTCGAATCCGTCTCGCGGATTCTAACACATCATTCATACTTTCATTCCTTTCATGTTTCGAATCCGTCCCGCGGATTCTAACATATCATTCATACTTTCATTCCTTTTCATGTTTCGAATCCGTCCCGCGGATCCTAACATATCATTCATACTTTCATTCCTGAAAGTCTTGCGTTTCTCTTTATCCTCACGTCCACCTACTACCTAATTCTAACGGACATACCTGTAACAATTATCACGGTCTCGCGAACGTCATATGTTTCTTGTGTACTGGCCAGGTACACAATCCACATACTAGTTTCGTGTCTTCGTGTAATCGCCACCTTATGTCCGAAGAATTAAATCTCGGCACGTGTATCATTTTCAAAACTTCATTGCCATATCACTATTATATATTTCATTTAAAAATTTTCTTTCACTCGCTTAATTATACCATTTCATACGCCCACACGTTAAATTTACGTACCTGGGGTCCATTCGTCTTATCACTTGTCTTGATGCCGGTTCTAGACCGCATTCCTGGATCATCCTTTCCAAGCAATTATGCTTACCTTTAGATCTTGATCGAGTCATGGATTGTACGGGTTCCTTATCACAAGAGCACACAGGTTTGAGTTCAAGTACCTATCCTCTTGTACTTGATTCTCTCAAACCAGGGCTCTGATACCAACTTGTTAGGTCCTAATACGTATTTGACAAAAAGTCACAGCGGAAATTCGTGCCATAAAATTTCTTTCATTACAAACGTCTTGACTTACTTGAAAGTTCGTTTTAATATGAATCTTTTACAAAAATAAAGTATAAGTCCTGTTTACTAAAGTACATACCCAATTATTCCCGTACAATCTATCCTATGACTCGGTCTTCGATCTCTAATCCTAGTGGTAATGGCCCGTGATTCATACAACCAGCACTCACCACATACATTCATAACATTAGTGCACAATACATAAACAAGATTCATTCTCGTACACTCCCCATTTAGTTATCTTTCTAACTTTAAGCGTTTCCTCTACGTATCCATATCCTGGTGAGGCTTCAATAATGTACCTGCATTACTTTTCATTCTCAAGGCACACTATTAATAACGTATTACTGAACGTATCTAATTCATGCATACATACATTCTTACATGCATACATACACATCTACATATGTACATACCTTCCATTATCTCTACATACATGCATATACACGTACATATCTTCATATATACATAAATACACATCTACATACGTACGTACATACATCCCTACGTTTCTACATACATGCGTACACTCATACGTATCTTCACATATACATAAATACACGTCTACATACGTACATACATACTACATACACGTTCAAGATCTTATATACCTCTTGTATATCCATACATTAATTACATGGTACTTAGACTTAGATTTATAGCCCATAGACGTCAAAAGAACGATCAAAATCGTGTTTGGGAGACCCGCCGTGGTCCACGGATAACATATCGAAGCCTACTATACCCAAATCAACTTAGATAACAAATTTCAGGTGTTTGAACATGGGGAGGCCGTCGGCGACGACCCTTGTAATTGCCCGTAGCCCAAAACTTCCGTAGACTGCCAAATAACCCGTCAGCCAAAAACTGACTTTCTAGAGCCCGTCGGCGACGCCCCTAAGGCCTTCGGCGACGCCCTCTAGATTTTGCATTATTCTGCAGTTCCGTTTTGTCGTCCGTACGCACTAAAACGCGCATAACTTTTGAACCGTTTACCCGTTTAACCTCCCGTTTCTTCCTACATGCTCGTAAATTCACATTCCATCATATGAACTTGAAATCCAACATCCGGTATAAGGAAAATATTCACTTAAAGCTCTCGGCTTTATATACCCGCTTTCACTTATTCGACCCGTTCATGTTTTCGTCAAACTACTCATTTGTTTTAACCCAAAACTTACATAAACGTTATAACTATAATACTTTTACATTATCCGGGGTTCGTACTTGGGATTTATGCACCCGATACCCGGTATGCGTTAAACCTATTCATGTCATTCATTTATACGAAAGCAAACTTTGTTAATACAATTTCAAATACGAAATTGTTTGTCCATTAACCATGACTCACAACCGAGTCTTTAGACTATTAATCCGTGTCTCCGATTCTTGGTTAGCGTACTTATGTACACTTCTACCCATACCCGGTTATAATACCGTAATCAATTACTTATACAACCCTTCCGGTATAGTAATAAAACCACATTTTGACCCATTCGGCCTACTTAACGTAAATCATCAATTTCATACAACCCTTCCTTATTTGACTTCAATTATCATGCCTAATTAACTAGAACATAACCTTACTTAACAAACTAAGAAGTGATCCGGAAATCACTTACCCTGTGCATCCGTGTCCGTATCCACTTCCTTGCCTCCTCTTGACCCGTTAGCCTTTCATGTTTGAGTCCATCTTGATATGATTCCTCTACTTTCATGCCACCAATTCACATTCTCGTTAGCATACACAATTGTACATGTTAAAGATCATATCAATTGCATATTTCACATTTGACTTTCATTAGTCAATTATAACAAGCATAAGACACATACCCACTTTCACATACTTTCAAACTCATATAATTCAACATGTCATTCCATGTAACGCGTATTGATGTAACATGTACCATACGACTTTCTAATATCCTATCTTTACAAAAACAAGTCAATTTATGCTTCCTATGTGTAGTTGACTTTCAGAAGTCAACGGTTTATCATATGAACTTCCGACTTATCCACATATATCCGTAACATCATTTATGCTATATCAATGACACTATATACATTTCTTACTCACGATGCAAATATGCTTACAATCATATGATCACCTAGTGATATTAAACACAACGTACAAGTCCTTAATGCATAGTCTTGACTAAGACATACATTCAACCACCCGAATTCTTGTATAAGTTCCATCTAAAGCACATTCTTCAAGTTAGTGTACTACTAATTACATCATTACCTCATCTCATTCATATATATCAAGCCATTTCATACAATCTCACATCTTAACTTCACTTAGACATTTCATCATACACTTGGTGTGCGTACACCATTTAGTGCACATTGTACAACCAACTAAAGCACATTCTTCCTAGTTCATCCATGAATTAACATAATCTTTCACAAATCATTATCATAACCAAGCATCATATGTTTTATATCAAATTATCCATCTAACTACTTTCTATAACGCTACTCTAACATCAACATTACACAATTCATCATAAATCTTCACTAAACTTCATCTTCCTACAAATTCTAAGTGGGTTTTATCCCAACTCATCAATACCATCAAAATTAAGCACAATACAAGTTTTCATGTTGATATTATCTAGTGTTCATGCTCAATTTCATTGAACATTCACGGATTACACATAACCCACTTCATCAAAATCACCAAAACAAGAAATTAAACTTACTTGATGTGAAGCACACTTAGCTAATCAAAGTTCCTGTCTCATGCATTCGATTAATCTTTGATTCCCCTTTCAATTTGAGGGATTTAGGGATGTTAGGGTTTTGAAGGGAAATGTTTCCCCTGGCCTCATCTCATGATCGCACATACACACATATGAAGCACTGGGCATTTTTTTGTTAAGTGTTTTGATGAGATATTGTTCCTTTTAACCCCCTCATCTTTTCATTACATGTCACGTTCCCCCATTTCTACATACTAACCTAGTAAACCTTCATGTATACATAAGAATTTTAGATTTACTAAAATTTATAAAACTTTAATAATGGTAGAAATCCATGTTTAACTTTTCTTTTTGTCAAAATATTGCGATTAAAACATTATAATATGTCTTACGAAATTTGGGGTGTTACAAGTCTACCCCCCTTAAAGAAGGTTTTGTCCCCGAAACCTTTCTCATTCTATGTAGACCAATACTACTCTTACTTTTGCATCTATTCATTCACGATGCTCATTACAACATGAATACATTTAGGATCTTGGTCAAAAAATTTGTTTCATACCTAAACATGATTGTACGCCTTGTCCTTACGTTCTTAAATTATGTAATTTACTTTCATAATCACCTAAAACTCAGAATCTGATCCAGAGCTCTTATTAGTGTCGTTTTCATTGTATGATGCTAGTTCCTAGCAAACCTCCTTACTAGCGATTCATTCATCGGATTTATTCCAATTGTATACAATTATTAATCGTACAAACCTAAGTCTATGGCTTGTTTCTAACTTCCTATTTAAGCATATTACATTCATATATTTACTAATCGAAATAAATCGATTTATTTTGTACTACTCATACATCATATGCTATCTTTCATTTTGTTCACTATGAGCCATCCTAAACATTCCATTACTAACATTACTTCTGATTACTTTTAAGCTCATAGGAGGGGTCGATATATTACCATACGCATACTATAATCATTCAAAGACTTATTCTTTCAACCAAATTCACCCTTCTTAAACTTACTTATCCGTACTTAACACGAAGACTAAGCATTATTTCCATGGTTACTATTGTTATTTATGCCATGCGTATCTTTTCTACAATGTCTTGTTCAAATGAACACGGCCAACAAGCCGAGCATCAAAGTTAGCATTTCTTAGCGATACTTGCCGTCTCGTATATTCTATCAGAATTTCCACTGTTACGAGCATTCAGGTTCAATACCACTCGACGATCGTTACGAACATTTTGAAATTCACTCCACATTTTGCATTACGGTTTGTATATATACATTCTATTCTGACACATCCATCTCTAGTCGAGTCATAACCTCCTATTAAAGTTACAACCCTTTTTATACATACCTGACGGAAGTAGATTCCATTGATTCGTTATCCTTATCTTACGATGATCATTCCTTTCCGATTGGTGACATTGCGTGTCCATTCATCAAGCTCACCTATGAGTACAAAACTTAACAAATCAAAACATTAACTACCGAGTTCAAATGGCGATCGCCATCTGACCCGTATGACCCATTTATCCTTTCGACCATTCTTGCATGCAACGCATTTGCATAAATATATTCATATATATATATATATATATATATATATATATATATATATATATATGAAAGTTTAAACATAATTTGAATCATATCACTTAAGGAATATTTACTTGTTTGGTCCGTAATTACTTACACATTCGGATATTTTCATTCTTATCATTCTTTTGTTCATTTGCTTTACATTTACTTATATGACTTGTTCGACGCAAACATGGTCAAACTATCGATGCATCCTGAGGTGGGCTAATTTCATCCTTTTTGTGTTTTAAATCCGTCTCGCGGATCCAAACGTAATATCCCTACCCTTCATTCCTTCTATGTTTGAATCCGTCTAGCGGTTTCAAACATATCGTTCATATCTTCCATTCCTTACATATGTTGAATCCGTCTCGCGGATTCAAACAAGTAATTTATACTTCATTCCTTTCATGCTTCGAATCCGTCTCGCGGATTCTAACACATCATTCATACTTTCATTCCTTTCATGTTTCGAATCCGTCCCGCGGATTCTAACATATCATTCATACTTTCATTCCTTTTCATGTTTCGAATCCGTCCCGCAGATCCAAACATATCATTCATACTTTCATTCCTGAAAGTCTTGCGTTTCTCTTTATCCTCACGTCCACCTACTACCTAATTCTAACGGACATACCTGTAACAATTATCACGGTCTTGCGAACATCATATGTTTCTTGTGTACTGGCCAGGTACACAATCCACACACTAGTTTTGTGTCTTCGTGTAATCGCCACCTTATGTCCGAAGAATTAAATTTCGGCATGTGTATCATTTTCAAAACTTCATTGCCATATCACTATTATATATTTCATTTAAAAGTTTTCTTTCACTCGCTTAATTATACCATTTCATATGCCCACACGTTAAATTTACGTACCTGGGGTCCGTTCGTCTTATCACTTGTCTTGATGCCGGTTCTAGACCGCATTCCTGGATTATCCTTTCCAAGCAATTATGCTTACCTTTAGATCTTGATCGAGTCATGGATTGTACGGGTTCCTTATCACAAGAGCACGCAGGTTTGAGTTCAAGTACCTATCCTCTCGTACTTAATTCTCTCAAACCAGGGCTCTGATACCAACTTGTTAGGTCCTAATACGTATTTGACAAAAAGTCGTAGCGGAAATTCTTGCCATAAAATTTCTTTCATTACAAACGTCTTGACTTACTTGAAAGTTCGTTTTAATATGAATATTTTACAAAAATAAAGTATAAGTCCTGTTTACTAAAGTACATACCCAATTATTCCCTTACAATCTATCCTATGACTCGGTTTTCGATCTCTAATCCTCGTGGTAATCGCCCGTGATTCATACAACCTGAACTCACCACATACATTCATAACATTAGTGCACAATACATAAACAAGATTCATTCTCGTACACTCCCCATTTCATTATAATACGAACGAAACTACACGACACATGACTTAGAATTCGGAGCCGTGGTCTTCGCGCTCAAGATGTGGAGACATTACTTGTACGACACCAAGTGCACGATTTACACCGATCACAAGAGTCTCCAGCATATAATGGGACAAAAGGAGTTGAATATGCGGCAACGCCGATGGGTCGAGCTTCTAAACGACTACGAGTGCGCAATTAAATACCACCCAGGCAAGGCTAATGTGGTAGCCGATGCCCTCAGCAGGAAGGAAACCAAGCCTAAGCGTGTTCGTGCCTTACAGCTCACCATCCACTCTAACCTCCCTAAGCAAATCCGAAACGCTCAGGTCGAAGCAATGAAAGACGAGAACGTCAGGGCTGATTCCTTGCGAGGATCAATGAAACGGCTAGAACAAAAAGAAGATGGTGCTTACTATGTAAACAGGCGTATATGGGTCCCACTTTATGGGAACTTACGCGAGCTTGTAATGGATGAAGCCCATAAGTCCCTTTACTGTGACACCTGTGTCACTCCAACCATCAATCAAATTCCAAACCAATGAAATATTGTATTTCATACTTGGGATTTGTAAAAATATGTGTATCGTTTGCACATATCGACTCTTGTTCGATTTCAAGCTTTAAATCGCTTTCTGGAGGGTTATACGCGCTCTGATGTGTAGATATAACCAGTTTAATCCAACGAACACTCCGGAATAGTGAAATAGGCTTAACATACCTTAAATAACCTTTACATAACTTAGATATAAGTTTTGGAAGGTTTGGTGTGGTGAAATCAAAGTTATATCGCTTACAGGGACTAAAGT
This sequence comes from Helianthus tuberosus, assembly GCA_030545235.1. Taxonomy (NCBI): domain Eukaryota; kingdom Viridiplantae; phylum Streptophyta; class Magnoliopsida; order Asterales; family Asteraceae; genus Helianthus; species Helianthus tuberosus. Next base: position 68,325,862 of record CM060445.1, on the reverse strand, counting down.
TGACAAACTACGAAAGTATGCCAATTTGAACTGTAACAGACATTCCGGAACATGACCATAAGTTAAACACACCATAAATATCCTTTACATAGCTTAGAAATAGGCTTTGAGGGGTTCGGTGTGCTAAAATAAACTTTTGGGTCATTCAGGGACTAAAAGCGTCAAAAAGTGCACAAGTTTGCATTTTCGCGCATAACTTACGTTCTGAATACATCCGGACATCCAAAAATTTATGTAAGCACTAACATATTTTATTTTAGTGTTTGGCATAAGAAAAATCCATTCGTTTCGTCATTTGGATCGTTTTTCGCGCTTGTGCGCATTCCGTCGTAATTAAGCGAACATCGCGTTCGTACGGCCAAACGAACCAACATCCGACATATTTTTGAGCATGTTTCATGTCCACAATGTTTAGCCAACATTTTAGGGCCTTAAAGTTGGCTTTATGGGCCTTAGAAGTGTCGAAAATGGCTTAAACACGTGCAGGGACTGAAACTGCCATTTTGTAAACTTGTTTCTGATCTGTGCAGGCCAGGCGGCCCGCGTGAGATCCTTGTGTCCATTACGCGGCCCGCGTCCGACTCCCTGATCAGATAATATCGAACAGTCAGCATGTTCCAGCTGTTTTAACCACAACCACACACTCACCACTTGCCTAATCAGCTGATAAGGATGGTTTTTAGGCACCATAACTTTCCGACACTTGTACGGATACGATTAAGGCACGATATTCGACAAACGATCTTAACGGTTTGGGTATTCCTATAAATACCCAACCCATTTAACTTCAAAAATCACTAGAATCTGATCTAAGTGACTCTAAGTTGGAACCATTGTTTCATACCTGAGTTATTGTGATCTAGATTAGCATTCGGGGACCCTTCGTAAGTATTCTTTCGTTCTTTTCCTTATTTTATTGCTTTTCAAGTCCGAAAGTCAAACTTTGTTTGACTTTCAGCGTTGACCAGCTTATGGTCAATGCGAAGTTCGTTTGAACTTCGCAACGTGAGTGTAATCACGTTGGTTATAGTCCCTTGGGACTATGCCTACTGATTACCACGTTGTCTAGGGTCGTAGGGTAAGCGATCTAATAAATCGCTTATACCTTCGAACCCGACCCAGTTTGGTCGATCATTAGGATCCGACCAAATACTTTAGGTGACCATAGTGTAGGGAATAACCTTCCGAGGTTATACCTTATGGTCACATCGTTTAAATAGTTGTATGATAGGTAGTTTATATGCCTTAGGTAAATTACCAGAATACCCTTTTCATGTATAATTGGTAATTAAGCATATGTAACCTAAACTTTTGTCACATAACTGATTATGTAACATGTTTAGGCATATAACACTTGTCATAGGACTAGTTAGGCGGTCCGAACGCGTTTCACGCGAACGACGCGTTAAAGTAGCATAAGCTACCTAAACGGGTCGTAATGGGTCGAAAGCACTTAGGTTAAGTTTCATTTAGTATGTAGGCTTTGTTAAACCATATTACACGAGTCTCTATACTCGTTTGGTTTACGAACCCTCATTCTATCCAATCATCCGATTTAGGTCCGGTTATTAACATAGTTACCTATATTAGGTGCCGTTTGATATCCGCGAACTCTAGCATTGTTTGGTTGTTACTCAAGGACTACTAAGCAATCTCAAGTGAGTACATAGACCCCTCTTTTACTGTTTTTCCAAACTGTTTTGGGGTGGAACACATGTGCCTACTTGTTACTTTCATGCTTTCCTGTTTTCACATCATATACCTGCTATGTTCGTTAGTACATTATAGTACATGATTTCATTACATCTTATGCTAGGTGTGCCCATTGTGTGCATTACTTAGTACATCGTTTTACATTACATTTATGCTATGTATGTCCATTGTGTGCATGCTTAGTACATGGTTTTACATTACATTTCTGTTGCATATGCTCATCCAGCATGTGAACACATTATACTGTATTTTGAACCGTTGTATCTATGAACCGTTTGTATCTGTGAACCGTTGTATCTGTGAACCGTTTGTATCTGTGAACAGTGTGAACCGTATTTGACCATACATAAACATTTCTACAATTGTTAAACATTACTTTGGTGGTTTGGTTTGATTAAGTGATTAAGTAACGATGCATGTGTAATATGATACAAGCATGGTGGATACGCCGCTGGTACTTCCTATATATAAGTGTTTGTATGGTATTACATATCGTAGCGTTATTTGAATCATTTCAGTTTATGACATAGAACATTTTATACAAATAACATACTTTTCACAAGACATTGATTTACAAACAACTTATCTTATACAAATTCATTTTACATGGTTATTCCTTTAACCATACATTATTCACTTATTTATACATATCATCTGATCTTATCGTTTTTCAAATGATTTACAAAACAAAGCAAATTACAAGGTTCATGACTAAACATTTTCTCAAACATAAGTCATGAAACCTATTTTCACAAAACCTATGTATCTCACAGGCATTTTTATGCTGACGTACCTATTTTCACATGTGTTTTCAGGAGATGAAGCATAGGACTTATCAAGATACACATAGGCAGACTTGGGCTTTAGTGACAATAAAAGATGCAAGACTAGTTAATTATGTTGTATTTCTTTGTTTGTTTAGACATTGTAACACTTTTAATCAATAAAACGAAACTTCAATTGCCATGGATTTGAAACAATTAATTCTGTTACAACACTCCCCGACATTTCCGCCACGTTTTGTATGTCTTACGTGGTCGGGGTGTGACATTTACTCAGTACATCCTGGTTCGGATAAGATGTACCACGACTTAAGGACTACATACTGGTGGCCTGGCATGAAGGCCCACATAGCAACCTATGTCAGAAAATGTTTGACTTGTGTAAGAGTCAAGGCTGAGTATCAGAAACCATCGGGCCTACTCCAACAACCGGAGATCCCACAATGGAAATGGGAGCAAATTTCCATGGATTTTGTTACCGGCTTGCCCAGGTCTCAACGCGGAAATGACACCATCTGGGTGATAGTGGATCGATTAACTAAATCTGCCCACTTTTTGGCTATTAAGGAAACAGACAAGTTCTCTACCTTAGAGGAGATATACTTAAAGGAAGTGGTTTCGAAGCACGGAGTGCCAACCTCAATTATTTCCGATCGAGACACGCGTTTTACTTCTGAGTTGTGGCAAGCTATGCACAAATCTTTTGGCTCACGTTTAGACATGAGCACCGCTTATCATCCGCAAACGGATGGGCAATCTGAACGCACCATCCAAACCCTTGAAGACATGCTTAGGGCCTGTGTGATCGATTTTGGCAAGAATTGGGAGAAGCACCTACCGTTAGTGGAATTCTCCTTCAACAATAGCTACCACACCAGCATCCAGGCAGCACCCTTTGAGGCATTGTACGGTCGTAAATGCCGATCGCCTCTCTGCTGGGCGGAGGTTGGTGACAGCCAGATCACAGGCCCGGAACATGTAGTAGACACTACAGAAAAAATTGCCCAAATTAGGCAACGCATGGCGGCAGCTTGTGACCGTCAAAAGAGCTACGCTGATAAGGATAGGAAACCGCTAGAATTCCAGGTTGGCGACCGGGCTCTACTCAAAGTCTCACCCTGGAAGGGTGTGGTTCGTTTTGGAAAACGGGGCAAGCTTAATCCAAGATATGTCGGACCCTTTGAAATTACCGAAAAGATCGGTAAGGTCGCTTACAGATTGAATCTGCCTGAAGAACTAAGTGCTGTGCACAACGTCTTCCACGTGTCTATTCTGAAGAACTGTCTGTCAGATGAAACACTCATCATTCCTTTCAAGGAACTCACTATTGACGAACAGCTACACTTTACTGAGGAACCGATTGAGATCACGGATCGTGAGATCAAAACCCTCAAACGTAGCCAGATACCCCTCGTGCGAGTTCGTTGGAACTCACGCCGTGGCCCAGAGTTTACCTGGGAGCGGGAAGACCAGATGAAGCACAAGTATCCCCAGTTGTTCCCAAATGAAACTCCCAGCACTAAAGCTACAACCGAATTTCGGGACGAAATTCCAAACTAATGGGGGGATGATGTGACACCCCGTTGAAACGTTCTCACTAACACTAGCTTGTCAGTGGCTGCCTTAACTTTCGGGACGAAAGTTCTTAAAAATTGGGGATAATGTAACACTCTAGGTTTTCCCGAGCAAATACCTTGTAATTTCGTTGCGTGTATATATGTTATTAAATGAAAGTTGTGTTTATCCTCATGTTCTATGTGATCCTTGCTTTGAGTATGTATACGTGGTATATATATATATATATGTGTGTGTATGTAGTGGGCTGAGACCGCGAACCCGACTCGAGACCACTCGGTCTTGAGTAAACAGTTGGGCCGCTTGGGCCGCACCCATCCTTTAAACCCATCCGGAACCCATTGGGGTGCACCACCTTTTATATATCAACCTAAAACCCTCGCACACTCCCCTTTACACACTCTCTCTCTCTCTCTCTCCATCCTCACTCTCTCTCTCTCTAGAAAACCCTAAACCAAACGCCTATCATCCCCTCTCCTCTCTCTCTCGGACTCAAACCGGAAGCATCAAGACCTCCGGATTAGCTCGTAGTCATCGCTTGGACACTTCCTTCATCATCTCACACACTCACAACCAAACAAGTTCCGGTTAGTGCCATATCTCGGTTAAACGATAGAATATATATTGGATGATGTCTTAAATTATCAAAGATGTATGCTTGATTGATAATGCACATGTTCTACGAGGATAGATGAGTTAAGATGACGAAGTTTAATGATAGACTTTGTGTTATAGTGATGATAGGATGATATGCAAGGCATGTTCATGTTTTGATAGGAAATTGTTAGATAACATGCAAGATTGATAGGACAATAAGAGTGCGTATGTTTGTAATCTGAGGAATGTATGTTAGATTCAGGAATCGATGATGCTGATTTGAGTATATGCTAGGATAGGGTTGTTTGAATAATCATGTTGCAAAATGATAAAAACCCTAAAATGATGAACTTGTTGAATATGACATGAATATTTGAAATATTATGTGTTTGATCCATTTTAATCAAATGTTAGACAAAGAAACATGTTTAGGGAATTTCTATTGGATAGTACACTAGATCATGCATATGAAATTCTATTGGATAGTACAATCGGATAGGTTCTAGAAGGTCTCGATCATCAGGTGTGCAAGTCGAGACCACCAGTCTCGACTCGAAACCAACCCATGACAACTCGAGACCACAGCAGTCACGACTCGAGATCATGTCCAAGTACCCAAAGCAGACTCCAAGGACTCGAGACCATCTAGGTCTCGACTCGAGAACCCATGATCTCGACTCGAGACTAAATCCGAGACATTTGAAGTTGCGACTCAAGCTTGTGTGACTCGAAACCACCCCACTACAAACCGAGACCATTCGGTTGCGACTCGAGACCTCTCGGTCTCGACTCGAGACCACCTTGTCTCGAGTGGACTACTTGTTTTCGTTATTGGGCCGTATCTAAACGTTTGGGCTACATGTTTTCCCTGTTACTGTTTATCTGGATTGAATGTTACTGATTGACTGTCCAAGTATTAAGGCAGGCCCAATACCCTTGTATGTTTTGTGTGCTATGTGTTAGATACGTGTACCATATACGTGATTACTTGTGTCCGAGCCTGACTTATACCGATAACCATATTAGGACTTGGGGACCAGCACACTTAACCAAGTAAACTAAACTGCCGAGCAACCCAAGGTGAGTTCACACACTAGAAGCATGCGTCCCAGAGAGGGACACGAACAAACTAAAGAATGTTTTCAAACTGATAATTTCCGGGGGAATATGCAAATGGTACTCTTGTACTACTACATCCGGGGGAGATACGTTTGGGTATTATTTATAAATCACAACTAGCAACACTAAACGAATCTCTATCATGTAAAGTCCCTGCTTATAGTACCGATTAATCGCCGGGGGCGAACGGGTTATTAGTTGATAGCGCTATTAGGTTTGACAACCTCACAACGTGACCGGGGGAGATCGGGCGTGAACTAGTAGACCTTGCATCTTGGTCAATGACGATAGACATTGACCTGGGGCACCAAATCTTCTCGTCAATAGTTTCGGTAATTCAAGTTTAGTAGCTTTCATATGGGGTAGCTCCCCATGACGTGATTGTAAATGCTTTACCTAAACAACCTACATTTTCTTTTTTGAAAAGCTAAAACTGGACATCTCGTGAACTCGCCAACATTTTTGTTGACACCCTACTGCATGCTTTGCAGGTAACCAGTGACTCAGGAGCTTGCAGCTTGGGGATGTGTAGTGGTCGTCTTAACCCGTGTGTTGGGTTTTAAATAATCTTTAAACTATGAACCTTGTTTTGAAAGCTGTTTGGTTTGTGCTTCCGCTGCTTACTTAAACTGTTATTCGAACTTAAACTTTTAGAACTTTAAAATATGGTGTTTACTAACTATTGCAGTTGGTGAATACTTTTACTATTAATCAATGCTCAGTATAATTGGTGGCTGGATCCTGGGCAGTCACGCCCCCAAGCGGTAGTACTCCGCATGTGGATTTTGGGGGTGTGACATAAATACACATCTACATACGTACATACATCCCTACGTTTCTACATACATGCGTACACTCATACGTATCTTCACATATACATAAATACACATCTACATACGTACATACATACTACGTACACGTTCAAGATCTTATATACCTCTTGTATATCCATACATTAATTACATGGTACTTAGACTTAGATTTATAGCCCATAGACGTCAAAAGAACGATCAAAATCGTGTTTGGGAGACCCGCCGTGGTCCACGGATAACAAATCGAAGCCTACTATACCCAAATCAACTTAGATAACAAATTTCAGGTTTTTGAACATGGGGAGGCCGTCGGCGACGGCCCTTGTAATTGCCCGTAGCCCAAAACTTTCGTAGATAGCCAAATAACCCGTCAGCCAAAAACTGACTTTTTAGAGCCCGTCGGCGACGCTCTCTAGATTTTGCATTTTTCCGTAGTTCCGTTTCGTCGTCCATACGCACTAAAACGCGCATAACTTTTGAACCGTTTACCCGTTTAACCTCCCGTTTCTTCCTACAAGCTCGTAAATTCACATTTTATCATATGAACTTGAAATCCAACATCCGGTATAAGGAAAATATTCACTTAAAGCTCTCGGCTTTATATACCCGCTTTCACTTATTCGACCCGTTCATGTTTTCGTCAAACTACTCATTTGTTTTAACCCAAAACTTACATAAACATTATAACTATAATACTTTTACATTATCCGGGGTTCGTACTTGGAATTTATGCACCCGATACCCGGTATGCGTTAAACCTATTCATGTCATTCATTTATACGAAAGCAAACTTTGTTAATACAATTTCAAATGCGAAATTGTTTGTCCATTAACCATGACTCACAACCGAGTCTTTAGACTATTAATCCGTGTCTCTGATTCTTGGTTAGCGTACTTATGTACAATTCTACCCATACCCGGTTATAGTACCATAATCAGTTACTTATACAACCCTTCCGGTATAGTAATAAAATCACATTTTGACCCATTCGGCTTACTTAATGTAAATCATCAATTTCATACAACCCTTCCTTATTTGACTTCAATTATCATGCCTAATTAACTAGAACATAACCTTACTTAACTCAATTATAACAAGCATAAGACATATACACACTTTCACATACTTTTAAACTCATATAATTCAACATGTCATTCCATGTAACGCGTATTGATGTAACATATACCATACGACTTTCTAATATCCTATCTTTTCAAAAACAAGTCAATTTATGCTTCCTATGTGTAGTTGACTTTCAGAAGTCAACGGTTTATCATATGAACTTCCGACTTATCCACATATATCCGTAACATCATTTATGCTATATCAATGACACTATATACATTTCTTACTCACGATGCAAATATGCTTACAATCATATGATCACCTAGTGATATTAAACACAACGTACAAGTCCTTAATGCATAGTCTTGACCAAGACATACATTCAACCCGAATTCTTGTATAAGTTCCATCTAAAGCGCATTCTTCAAGTTAGTATACTACTAATTACATCATTACCTCATCTCATTCATATATATCAAGCCATTTCATACAATCTCACATCTTAACTTCACTTAGACATTTCATCATACACTTGGTGTGCGTACACCATTTAGTGCACATTATACAACCAACTAAAGCACATTCTTCCTAGTTCATCCATGAATTAACATAATCTTTCACAAATCATTATCATAACCAAGCATCATATGTTTTATATCAAATTATCCATCTAACTACTTTCTATAATGCTACTCTAACATCAACATTACACAATTCATCATAAATCTTCACTAAACTTCATCTTCCTACAAATTCTAAGTGTGTTTTATCCCAACTCATCAATACCATCAAAATTAAGCACAATACAACTTTACATGTTGATATTATCTAGTGTTCATGCTCAATTTCATTGAACATTCACGGATTACACATAACCCACTTCATCAAAATCACCAAAACAAGAAATTAAACTTACTTGATGTCAAGCACACTTAGCTAATCAAAGTTCCTGTCTCATGCATTCGATTAATGTTTGATTCCCCTTTCAATTTGAGGGATTTAGGGATGTTAGGGTTTTGAAGGGAAATGTTTCCCCTGGCCTCATCTCACGATCGCACATACACATATATGAAGCACTGGGCATTTTTTTGTTAAGTGTTTTGATGAGATATTGTTCCTTTTAACCCCCTCATCTTTTCATAACATGTCACTTTCCCCCATTTCTACATACTAACCTAGTAAACCTTCATGTATACATAAGAATTTTAGATTTACTAAAATTTATAAAACTTTAATAATGGTAGAAATCCATGTTTACCATTTCTTTTTGTCAAAATATTGCGATTAAAACATTATAATATGTCTTACAAAATTTGGGGTGTTACACGCAAATTACCGGTCCTGAGCTGTTGTAAGAAACGACTGACAAAATCCTCCAAATTCGAGACAATCTCTTGAAAGCTCGGAGTCATCAAAAGAGTTACGCCGATAGACGCTGTAAGCCCCTTGAATTTGACGTTGGCGATCACGTACTCCTAAAGGTTGCACCTTGGAAGGGGGTGATCAGATTCGGCAAGAAAAGAAAGCTCGCGCCTCGATATGTTGGACCCTTTAAAATTCTGGAAAGAATTGGCAAGGTGGCCTACAGACTCGAACTACCGGAGGAACTTATAAACGTCCACCCAACTTTCCACATTTCGAACCTCAAAAAGTGTTTAGCCGACCAGGATTTACATGTCCCTCTTGAGGATCTACAAGTGGACGAAACGTTACACTTCGTGGAGTAACCAGTCGAGATCATGGACCGAGAGACTAAGAAGCTCCGACGCTCACGCATTCCTATTGTGAAGGTTCACTGGGAAGGCAAACGCGGCGCCGAGCTCACCTGGGAACTCGAAAGTGACATGAAGGCTAAGTATCCACAATTATTTGTAACGCCTGCGTCTTAAATTTCGGGATGAAATTTCCTAAAGTAGGGGAGGCTCTAACAACCCGACTTTGTGAAGTCAAGGTACAAGTCAAAGTCAAAGGAAGAAAAGATTGCTAATTCGATTTGTCACTCCTTGCTTAATTATTACTTGTACTCCTCGACTTGTTAATCGGTACTTTAATTTTATGCTACTTTAGTTGTATTATGTGGTGTATATGCAATAAATCGCTATTTAATCGCTAACCGACTTATCGCTAATCACATCGCAGCTCGAAATATAGTTTATGGATATTGTTTTACGTGTGTGTGCAATTATGTGTTACTTGTGCATGTTATATTTATGTTGAGGTGGTTAATCGCAAACGTAATCGCAACTCTATCACAACGCAATCTCATCGCGAACTCGAGATTTAAGGATTATTTTTATGTTATTTAGTAGTTAGATTAGTTGTGTAATTAATGGGTAATACTATCGCATCGCTTACTCGCAACGCTCAACGCGCAAAACGAAAAGTCGAAAACTAACCCGCTTAACCCATCCGATCGAATGACCATTCAATCGAATGGTCATCCGTCCGGATGACCATCCGATCGGATGGCCATCCGATCAGATGGCCATCCGATTGAACTGTCCTCCGATCCATTACTGTACACCGCCTTTCCTCTTCTTTCACCTATAATACCACCTGTCACATCACTGTTCATGTGATGTGACAACCCTCATTCGACCAGCACGTTCCAGGCATATTTTCTCTTGATTTCTCGCGATTCTTGTAAGTTTCTTCCTCAAATCTTGTACTTCTTTGATCCACACACACTTCTTCATCATTTTCACCATCAAATCTTAACTTTTCACCATGAAATCGGTGGATTTGGGGTGTTTTAGGGTGATGTCATCATGGGTTCTTAAGGACACCAAAGTGTGACCTTATTCCACCAAGAACAACTCAGATCCAAAGGATTTCTACAATGTTTAAACACTGATTTCACCTAAATCTAAACATAATCAAAGTGTTTCAAACTTTTCTTCAATAATCTCAACTTTTCACATAAAACTGATAGAATCCGAGCTCATTCAGGCCTTCTACTCATTCTTTAGTGAAGTGTTGGTCTGAGAGCGGATTTCTATCAAAAGAGACACCGATTCACGGGTTGAACATGAATAACCGCCAAAGAACAGTTAACTGATCAGACGGGGTGATTCCCATCCGATCGGATGATTTGGACTTGATGAGGTTCCTTTGTTTGACACATTGTCGTAACGTCTCAGTACAATCGCAAAACTTTCCAAACTTAACAAATTTTTACAAGTTTTAGAACAAACATGTTGCTGAACGGACTGCCGTCCGATCGGATTGCCATCTGATCGAACGACTATCCGATCGGATGACCTGTGACATTCAGCGCTTGTGATATTTCCCAACACTTAGACTTTTCGCAAAATTTCAAAGGAGTTAGTTTCAAACGAATTGCCATCCGATCGGACGGCCATCCGTCCGGATGACCTGATTTGTAAAAACACTTCTTATTTTATAAAATGCTACAACGAAAACTTCAAAGTCACATCATACACAAACACATCCATCCCAAACGAATGACGATCCGACTGAATGGCCATCCGACCGGATGGCCATCCATCTTGATTGTCATCCGATCGGATGAACCTCCGTCACTCAGTTCACTCGCACCGTTAACGCACCGTTCATCGCTTATGCTATCGTTCTATAATCAGGCTAACTCTCCAGCGCTCCCTTAAATCCAAGACTGTGTTTACTTGTTAAACACGATCTGTGAGTATACTTGATCCCTTTTTGCTTAATGCACTTTTGGGTGTTACATACGTTACTTATACCAAAATCACGATCGACACACAACGCAAACACTTTTTGTCACACCCTGAGTTTTGCGAAAGCGTGATTATGTGTGACTCGCTTAATATCATTGCATTCAACCATAACAAACAACTATATGATAGAACCAAGATGTTCATCCATAGATAGTTTTCAAAACAATACAACCGTCATTGTTTAACATCAAACTAAGACTTCAAGTTTAGATTACATGACAACCAAAGCTTAAGGTTCCATACTGGACTTCACAAAAGACACTAATAAAAGCGAGACTTTGGGTGACAACTGTACTCTGTAATCGATGTACGATGTAAAAAATGATGATTATTAATAAAACAAGGTGCTTTGGTGTTACTATATGTGTTTTGATGTTATTATGTGTGTATTTGTGTTTGGTGAATTTTCAATTAGATTCGACTCCGATTTCAAGCTTTAAATCGCTTTCTGGAAGGTTATACACGCACCGAAGCGTAAATATAACCAGTTTAATGCAATGAACACTCCGGAATAATGAAATAGGCATAACATACCTTAAATAACCTCCACATAACTTAGAAATAAGTTTTGGATGGTTTGGTGTGTTGAAATCAAGTTTGTTCGATCGCAGGGACTAGTTGTGTCAAACTGTGAAACTGTACCGATTTGTATAATAACGAACATTCTGGAACCTGATCATAAGTTAAACATACCCTAGAAATAAGTTTTGGATGGTTTGGTGTGTTGAAATCAAGTTTGTTCGATCGAAGGGACTAGTTGTGTCAAACTGTGAAACTGTACCGATTTGTATAATAACGAACATTCCAAAACTTGATCATAAGTTAAACATACCTAAATATCCTTTACATAGCTTAGAAATAGGCTTTGAGGGGTTCGGTATGCTAAAATAAACTTTATTGATCAATAGGGACTAAAAGCGTCAAAAAGTGCACAAGTTTGCATTTTCGCGCATATCTTACGTTCTGAATATATCCAGACATCCAAAAATTTATGTAATTATTAAAATATTTTATTTTAGTGATTGGGATGCTAAAACTTCATTCGTTTCACAATTCGGATCGTACACGCGTTCGTTACAACTCCCGTCGTAATTAATCGAACAACGCAACCGTACGGCCAAACGAACCGACACCCGAGATGTTTTCAAGCATATTTCATGTTCCCTATGTTTTAACATCATTGTGGAGCTTGAAAATGGGTTTGACGGGTGTTAGAAGTGCCGATACGCAACGAAACAAGGTGCGGGGCTAAACTGTAAATAAGTGAAAGTGGCTGGTCTGCAGGTCCCTTACGGACCGTATGGACCATAGCTTACGGTCCGTAAGCTTGTGCCGGCACCACAGAATTTAGAAACTTCCATTCCAGCTGTTGCAACTGGTTTTAGACATTGTTTTTGCAATCTATGGACTTGTTTGCCTGTTTTGCTAGTTGCCCAACCTTAGATTAACAAGTGTATGGCCAAGATTTGAGCTTCACAACACTTGGAATGATCCTAGAACTCCTAACTTACTATAAATAGCAACCCCCACTTCACTTCATTCTCACACTTGATCTGAAATCAACTCTAAGTTGGGATGTTTACACTTCATACCTGAGCTATTTTAGACCAAACATCCTTCTTGGACCCTTTATAAGTCCTCTTCTTGCTTGTTCTTGTATTTCAAGCATGAAAGTCAAACAAGTTTGACTTTCAGCTTTGACCAGTCAATGGTCAACACAAAGTTTCGTTGAACTTTGCAACGTGAGCGTAATCACGATGGTTATAGTCACTTGTGACTATACCTACTGATTACCACGTTGACTAGGCGTAGTGACGAGTCGTAGTTTCGGCCAAAATGCGTGTTTATGCGTATTTTGTAACCAAACTACTCTAGGGTAACAAAACCTATTTTCTAACTTAACTAAACATGTTTTAGCATGTTTAGCTCGTCACTTTTAGATTAGTGCTTGTGTAGAGTCGTAAGTCAAGCGGACTAAACACCCACTTAGACTTTCTAACTCGACCCGTTTGGTCGATCATTAGGATCCGACCAAACATGTTTAGTGACCATAGTTGCATAGGGAATAACCTTCCGAGGTTATACCTTATGGTCACTTAGGTTTAAGTAGTTGTATGATAAGTAGTTTATATGCCTTAGGTAAATGACCAAAATGCCCTTTTCATGCATAATTGGTAATTAAGCATATGTAACATAAACTTTTGTCACGTAACTGATTATGCAACATATTTAAACATGTTTAGGCATATAACACTTGTCATAGGACTAGTTAGACGTCTCGAACGCGCTTTTGTGCGCACGACGCGTTAAAGTAGCGTAAGCTACCTTAATGGGTCGCAACGGGTCGAAAGCACTTAGGTTAGGTTCCGAATTAGGATGTAGGCTTTGTTAAACCATATCATATGAGTTTCAACACTCATTTGGTTTACAAGACCTCATTCTGTCCTATCTTCCGATTTAGGCGTCTATTGTTTGATTAGTGATTCGATTACTAGGTGCTGTTTGATTTCTCTGGTTTGCTCGAGTTTGTTGAAGTTCTATTGATTGAGGATACTTTGCACTCCATGTGAGTACATAGTTCCCCAATTTTTACTGTTTTCAATTGTTTTGGGGTCATTCATATGTGCTAAATCTTTTCAAGGTTTTAACGATGGTTTTCAAAACGATTTTCGATATTATAACGATGATTTCAAAAATGATTAAGATGGTTTATATTAAACTAATAACAATTTCAATAAAGTGAATAAACTAGTTGGTTGTAATTACATAACGAATGGCATTCATTAGCATTGATCAAGCCGACCAGTATTAGGTTATGGTACCATAGGATCTGACAAATCCCATTATCATACTGCACCCATGGTTATGTGTGGGTTAGGTGGGTAATGACTGAATCTGAATGTTAATTTACCCTTTGGTGGTTTATTAATGCGAGAAGCGAGATAGTCGAGTCACGAAGGTTTGAATGTTATTAGCGAGGCGACCATAAATAGTTTTCACACTTAAAACAAGGATGATTTAAACGATTTAAACGAATTAACGATTTGGGAACGATTCATACAAGATTGAACGAGCTGGATAAACGATTGGTTTTTGGTTAAGTGTTTAGATAATGGGATGGGGGTAATGTGGTGAAAACATGGTAGATATGCCGCTGGTACTTCTTATATATAAGTGTTTTCATCGTATTACATACCGTGGCGTTATTTAGTTCACTTGGGTAGACGATTTTGAAACGATGTCACACAAACGAGGTTTTTGAAATGATATAAACCATACGAGTTTTATTAACAAGATTTATTAACGAGTTGATACGAGATGTTTTACAATTTGCTTTACTAAAACAAATGTTTTTGGGTTAAGAATCATGGCTACGAGGTTTTATAAACTATAACCCGCTTGATTTGAGTTGGTTTATTAAGTTGCAATATTATACTCTTTTCAAAATAAGGTTTTTAATAAAGTATTGCAACATGAAAACTAGCCATGAATCCGACACTCCTATAAAACCTATGTACTCGCCAACATTTCTTTGCTGACTTTGTTTTTACATATGTTTCAGGTGTTGATGCTTGATCATGATTACTAGGATGCATGCGTCACATAGGATCTGGACGAGGCCTTAGTGACATAATAACAATATTAGTCGATATGTAACTTGTTTGTTTTGTGTTAAAACAATGTAAATTACTTAATGAATCAATAAAACGAAACTTTTTGTATCCATGGTTGTGAAACAATAATTCTGCCACGACACTCCCTGACGTTTCCGCCTTGGTTTTGTTGTTTTAACGCGGTCGGGGTGTGACATAAGAGTTGGTATCAGAGCCAATGGTTATAGGGAATTAGGTTATTAGTAATGCTTTGACCTAGACTATAACTTTTAGGACCCTAACGCAAAGAAATTTGCGTTTAGATTTTTAAAACAAAACTGTCACCTACCCTTAGGTGATAACCACAATGAGAACACAAATTTGAATCCGCTTCGAAAATTAATCATCCGGTCTAGGATTATTGATTTCTAGGTTTTGAACCCTTCCAGTTTGACTCATTTTTGGCTTAGTGCCTTTTGAGTTTTCAAAATCTCGTCAAAGTTTGGGTCTAAATAATGTGAACACGTGCAAACTGGAAGAGTGAATGCCTGTACCCTGATTTTTCTGTCTAAGGCTAGAGTGTTCGTACAAATCCACATAATCGGACCAGTCACTCTTACCTGGGAACTCTTGGGGTGAGTGTTCACTTATAGGCGAGCATGTCTTCGCGATACATTATTTTGATTCATTTACTTTGATTAGTCACTGCGTGTCGTTTGTTTGTTCGAGGTAACGAACAAATGATCGCCTTCCTTGTGTTTTGTCGATACCTCTTTTGCTTTTCCTAATTATCAACCTCACTCGTCTCTCATATTTCCTTGTTCGACAATGCCTCCTCGACGTGATGCTCAATCCTTTACTGCTGAAGAAGTCGCAGCCCTTGTCTCTCAGCAAATGGCTGCTGTGCTTCCAGGCGTTGTGACCCAAATCCACGAGTTATACAACAACAATAATAACAACAATAATGCACCATGTAATTTCAAGAATTTCAATTCTGCTAAGCCGCTAAAGTTTTCTGGGTCGCAAGGAGCAATTGCGCTCCTGCAGTGGTTTGAGAGTATCGAGAGCACATTCAGAAATGTGCAGTGTCCGAATGCGCGTAAGGTTGAATTTGCTTCGAGCGTGTTTGAGAAGCGAGCTCTTACCTGGTGGAATGGTATTATGCGTGATAGGGGTGCCGAAGTGGCATTAGCACAGACATGGGAAGAGCTTCGAGCTCTCATGATGAAAGAGTTTTATCCCTGTCACGAGGTTCGAGCCTTGGAACAAGAGTTTGACGATCTAAAGCAAGATGGGGGTGAACACCGTGCGTATATAGATCGCTTTGAGGAACTCAGTCTTTTGTGTCCTACTATGGTTACCCCGTTAGAGAAAGCAATCGAGAGGTATATCGATGGTCTACCCGATTCTATTCTGGATATTGTGACCGATGTTAATCCTACTACCCTTCGTCAAGCGATCGAGTTGTCTGCTACCCTGACTGAGGCTCAAGTCAGGAAGGGTAAACTCACCCGCAAGGGTGATAAAAAGAAGGCGACTGATTCTAGGAAGGACAAGAAAAAGGGTAAGGGTAAGGAAGGTGAGTCTTCGAAGAAGTCGAGAAAGCGAAAGGGTGCTCAGAATTTTGTAGTAACTGTACAAAATGCTCAGAACCCACCGGCTCAACCGCCTGCGAAGAAAGTGTATGCTGGTACCGCACCTCATTGTGATCACTGCAATGGTCATCATGTTGCACAGCAAGCTTGTAAGCAATGCACAACGTGTGGTAAACTTGGGCATCTGGCCAACGTCTGTCGTTTGGGTCAGAATCAAGCTGCACAGGTTCAAGATCCAGTACAGGGGAATGCTGCTAGATTCCCACCAGGTTCATGTTTCAATTGTGGAGAGTTTGGTCACTTCCGCAACAACTGTCCGAGGCTGGTGAATGCAAACGCGAATGCTAAGGCGAACCCGAATGCGAACGTCAATGCCAATGTGAATCCCGCTCGTGGGCAAGCGTACAATTTGAATGCCAACGAAGCGAGGGCTGACAACGAGGTTGTCAATGGTACGTTTCTTGTTAATAATCGACCCGCATCTATCCTTTTTGATTCTGGTGCCGATAGAAGTTTTGTTTCATTATCTTTTGAACCTTTACTTGCGATACCTAGAACTAAATTGAGGAAACCCTTATCTGTCGAAGTTGCTACTGGTAAACCTCTTGTTCTCGATTCTGTTATTCGTGATTGTCAGTTGAACCTTGATAACCATCTTTTTCCTATTGACCTCACACCTATGCAACTTGGGAGTTTCGATATTATCGTGGGGATGGATTGGTTAACCAAACATCATGCTGAGGTGGTTTGTTTCGATAAGATTGTTCGTATCCCTTTGTGTTCTGGCGAAATTCTAGAAGTTCGTGGCGAGAAACCTTCAGGTGGATTGAAGCTTATGTCATGTATGGAAGCTCAGAGGTATTTGAGAAAAGGATATGTTGCTTTTCTAGCACATGTCACTGAGGAGAAAGACAAGAGCAAGAGTATTCAGGATATTCCGATTGTTCAGGATTATCCAGAGGTGTTTCCTGATGAACTGCCTGGTTTGCCTCCAGTTCGTCAAGTTGAGTTTCATATTGACCTTGTACCCAATGCCAACCCAATTGCAAAAGCGCCTTATCGACTTGCACCGTCGGAGATGCAAGAATTATCAAAGCAGCTTCAAGAGTTATCTGATAAAGGATTCATCCGACCGAGCTTTTCACCTTGGGGAGCCCCTGTCCTCTTCGTGAAAAAGAAAGATGGGTCTTTTCGAATGTGTATCGATTAACGTGAGCTTAATAAGCTTACCATCCACAATCGATATCCCCTACCTCGAATTGATGATCTCTTCGACCAGATGCAAGGTGCTTCATGCTTTTCTAAGATCGAATTGCGTTCTGGGTATCATCAACTTCGTGTTCTCGAAGAAGATATTCCCAAAACTGCTTTCCGCACGAGATATGGGCATTACGAGTTCACTGTCATGCCTTTTGGTTTGACAAATGCCCCAGCTATCTTTATGGACTTAATGAATAGGGTCTGTAAACCTTATTTAGACAAGTTCATCATTGTGTTCATCGACGATATTCTCATTTATTCGAAGACTCGAGCCGATCACGAGCAACACCTTCGCTTAACATTGGAACTCCTTAAGAAGGAACAACTTTTTGCTAAATTCTCCAAGTGTGAATTCTGGCTCGAAGAAGTTCAGTTCTTGGGTCATATAGTCAACGAGCAGGGTATTCATGTGGATCCATCCAAGATTGTTGCTATTAAGGATTGGAGTACGCCAACGACACCTACAGAGATTCGATCTTTTCTTGGTCATGCTGGTTATTATCGTCGATTCATTTCAAATTTCTCGAAGATTGCGGTTCCACTCACTGCTTTGACTCAACAGAATAAGCCTTTTGAGTAGGGACCCAAGCAAGAAGAAGCGTTCCAAACGCTGAAACGAAAGATTTGTGATGCTCCTGTTCTATCTCTGCCCGAGGGAAATGATGATTTCGTTGTCTACTGTGACGCATCGAATCTAGGACTTGGTTGCGTTCTTATGCAACGAGGTAAAGTCATAGCTTATGCGTCAAGACAGCTGAAAGTGCACGAGAAGAACTATACGACTCATGATCTTGAGTTAGGAGCTGTGGTTTTCGCACTTAAAATCTAGAGACATTATCTTTATGGCACAAAGTGTGTGGTTTTCACAGACCACAAAAGTCTTCAGCACATTCTTAATCAGAAGGAGTTGAACATGAGGCAACGACGCTGGGTTGAGCTATTGAACGACTACGATTGCGAAATTCGCTACCATCCTGGTAAGGCGAATGTCGTAGCCGATGCACTTAGTCGAAAGGAGCGAGTCAAGCTCAATTCTGTTCGAACTCTATCTGATATCCAATCTTGCGTCCTTCATGCTCAACGATCTTGTGTAACCAAAGGCTTATTGAAATATGAGCTACCTCTTCAACTTGAGCTTAAGCTCAAAAGGAAAGACGATGGTTTACTCTACTTCAAGGATCGTTTGTGGGTTCCGAAACAAGACGATCTTCGCACCTTGGTAATGGACGAATCTCACAAGTCTCGATATTCTATCCATCCTGGTGCTGATAAAATGTACAAGGATCTTCGTACTCAGTACTGGTGGCCTGGTATGAAAAAAAGATGTTGCCTTGTATGTATCGAAATGCCTAACTTGTCTCAAAGTCAAGGCTGAACATCAACGACCTTCTGGTTTGCTTGTACAGCCAGAAATACCGGTTTGGAAGTAGGAGAACATTGCTATGGATCTCATCACTAAGTTACCACATACATCTAAAGGTCATGATGCTATTTGGGTTGTTATCGATCGATTAATGAAATCAGCTCATTTTATTCCAATTCGCGAGGATCTATCTGCTGATAAACTTGCAAAGATTTTTGTTGATGAGATAGTATCTCGACATGGTGTTCCTTTGGATATCATTTCTGATCGTGATGCTCGATTTTCATCTCATTTCTGGAAGACCATGCAATCTGCTTTGGGAACCCAACTAAATCTAAGCACTGCTTATCATCCCCAAACAGATGGTCAATCTGAGAGAACGATTCAAACTTTGGAGGATATGCTTAGAGAATGCGTGATAGACTTTGGTGGTAATTGGGATTCTCATCTGCCATTGATCGAGTTCTCTTACAACAATAGTTATCATGCTAGCATTAATATGGCACCATTCGAAGCTCTCTACGGTCGAAAATGTCGTTCACCTGTCTGTTGGAACGAGACCGGTGAAGCCCAGCTTGTAACACCTGTTCCTCCACAGCCATCAAACAAATACCGAACCAATGAAATATTATATTTCATACTTGGGATTTGTAAAAATATGTGTATCATTTGCACATATCAATTTTTGTTCAATTCCAAACTCTAAATCGCTTTCTGGAAGGTTATACGCGCACCGATGCGTAAATATAACCAGTTTAATGCAACAAACACTCCAGAATAGTGACATAGGCTTAACATACCTTAAATAACCTTTACATAACTTAGAAATAAGTTTTGGAAGGTTTGGTATGCCGAAATCAAGTTAATTCGTCTACAGGGACTAAATATGACAGACTGCGAAAGTATGCCAATTTGAACTGTAACAGACATTCCGGAACATGAACATAAGTTAAACACACCTTAAATATCCTTTACATAGCTTAGAAATAGGCTTTGAGGGGTTTGGTGTGCTAAAATATACTTTTGGGTCATTCAATGACTAAAAGTGTCAAAAAAGCGCACAAGTTTGCACTTTTGCGCATAACTTACGTTCTGAAAACATCCGGACATCCAAAAACTTATGTAAGCACTAAAACATTTTATTTTAGTGTTTAGCATAAGAAAAATCCATTCGTCGCGTCATTTGGACCGTTTTTACGTTCGTTACGACTTCCGTCGTAATTAACCGAACAACGCAATCGTACGGCCAAACGAACCGACATCCGAGATATTTTTGAGCACATATTAAGTTCCCTATACTTTAACTTCATTTTAGAGCTTTGAAATGGGGTTAACGGGCCTTAAACGTGTCGAAAATAGCTTAAACGGGCTGCAGGGACCAAAACTGTAATTCTGCCAAAATTGGTCCTTGCGCACCGCAACAAATATTTGTTACGGTGCGCAAGGGGTCTGCAGACCAGATGCAGTGTATTAAACAACCTGTTTTCAGCTGTTATCCACTCCTTAATCCCTTGCCACATGTTGATCTCTTATGGTGAGTGGCCTTTTTGGGTACCATAAGGTTCCGACACATGTACGGATGAGATTAAGGCACGTATTTCGACAAACGATCCTAATGGTGGACCATTCACTATAAATATCCCTTGCCATCCAACCTCTAAACTCACTAGAATCTGATCTCAAATGCTCTAAGTTGAAACCTTTGTTTCATACCTGAGCTATTTTGATCTAGATTAGCATTCGGGGACCCTTCGTAAGTATTCTTTCGTTCTTTTCTTTCTTTTATTGCTTTTCGAGTCTGAAAGTCAAAATTTGTTTGACTTTCTGCATTGACCAGCTTATGGTCAATGCGAAGTTCGTTTGAACTTCGCAACGTGATTGTAATCACGATGGTTATAGTCTTTTGTGACTATGCCTACTGATTACCACGTTGTCTAGGGTCGTAGGGTAAGCAATCTAATAAATTGCTTATACCTTCGAACCCGACCCATTTGGTCGATCATTAGGATCCGACCAAACACATTAGGTGACCATAGTAGGTAGGGAATAACCTTCCGAGGTTATACCCTATGGTCACATCGTTTGAGTAGTTGTATGATAGGTAGTTTATATGCCTTAGGTAAATTACCAGAATACCCTTTTCATGTATAATTGGTAATTTAGCTTATGTAACCAAAAATTTTATACGTAACTGATTATACAACATGATAAAACATGTATAGGCATATAATACTTGTCATAGGACTAGTTAGACGTCTCGAACGCGCTTTGCGCGCATGACGCGTTAAAGTAGCATAAGCTACCTTAATGGGTCGCGATGGGTGGAAAGCACTTAGGTTTGGTTTCATAGTAGTATGTAGGCTTTGTTAAACCATATTACATGAGTTCCCATATTCATTTGGTCTACAAGCCCTCATTCTATCCGATCTTCCGACCCAGGCCCGGTTTATTTATATGGTTTTAGACTGCCGATTGATTCCGTGCTCCCTCTAGCTTTGCTTGGTTGTTGTTCAAGACCTCTAAGCATTCTCAGGCGAGTACATTATTCCCCTATTTTACTGCTTTCAATTGTTTTGGGGTGACTCATATGTGCTAAATGTTTTCAAGGTTTTAACGATGGTATCAAAACGATTTTCGATGTTATAACGATGGTTTCAAAAACGATTAAGACGATTTATACAAAACTAATAACGATTTCGATAATGTGAACGAACTTGTTGGTTGGGTTACATAACAAATGACATTCATTAGCAATGATCAAGCCGTCCAGTATTAGGTTATGGTACCATAGGATCTGACAAATCCTGTTATCATACTGCACCCGTGGTTATGTGTGGGGGTGGTGCGTAGCGACTGAATATGTAATTGTTAATTTACCCTTTGGTAAGGGTTTGTTAATGCGAAAACGAGAAGCGACGAGGGATGAGTCACGAAGGTTTGAATGTTATTAGCCAGACGACCACATAAGTAGTTTCACGACCTAAAACAAATTTTAACGATTTGGGTAAACGATTGGTTTTCACGCGATGTATTAACGAGTTAAATGATTTGGTTAAACGATTAGCTTCAAAGCGATATACGATTGGTTTTTGGTTAAGTGTTTAGATAACGGGACGGGTGTAATGTGATGAAAGTATGGTGGATACGCCGCTGGTACTTCCTATATATAAGTGATTTCATCATATTACATACCGTGGCGTTATTTAGTTCACTTGGGTAAACAATTTTCAAACGATGTCACACAAACGAGGTTTTCGATACGATATAAACTATACGAGTTTTTAACGAGATTTATTAACGAGTTTTATTAACGATTTATTTCGAGATGTTTCACAATTTGCTTTACTAAAACAAATGTTTTTGGGTTAAGAGTCATGGCTACGAGGTTTTACAAACTATAACCCGCTTGATTTGAGTTGGTTAATTAAGTTGCAATATTATACTCTTTTCAAAACAAGGTTTTTAATAAAGTATTGCAACATCTAAACTAGCCATGATTTCGACACTCCTACAAAACCAATGTATTCGCCAGCATTTCTTTGCTGACCTCGTTTTCACATATGTTTCAGGTATTGTTGAATGATATCGATTGATAGGATGCATGCTCACATAGGACTGGACGAGGCCTTAGTGACTCAATAACAATGATAGACTATGTTTTAATTGTGTATTTAGATTTCCCGACGATGTAAATATTCAATGTTTAATAAAACGAAACACTTTTTGTATCCATGGTTATGAAACGATAATTCTGTTGCAACACGCCCCGATGTTTCCGCCGCGATTTGTTGTTTTACGCGGTCGGGGTGTGACAGAAAAGTTGGTATCAGAGCCAATGGTTATAGGGAATTAGGTTATTAGTAATGCTTTGACCTAGTCTATAACCTTCTTAGGACCCTAACGCGAGTTTACTTGCGTTTAGTCATAAAACGATACCGTCACCTATCCTTAGGCGACGACCACAACAAGAACATAAATTTCAAAACCGCTTTGAAAACTAATCATCTGTTCTAGGATGATTGATTACTAGGTTTTGAACCCTATGTTATAAGGTTTTGAACCCCTTTGAATTTTCAAAAAAAAAAAAAAAAAAAAAATTTCTCGTCAAGGTTTTGGGTTTTAAATAATGTGAACACGTGCAAACTGGAAGGGTGAATGCCTGTATTTTGGGTTTTCTGTCTAGGCAAGCACTTCGTATATATCTCATCAGACGCGAGACCAGTTGTGCTTACCTGGGAATTCTTGGGATGAGTGTTCACTTATAGGCGAGCATGTCTTCGCGATACATTATTTTTGACCTATTTACTTTGATTAATCACCGGGGTCGTTTGTTGCTTTGTAGTAACAAACAAATGACCACTATCCTTGCTTTCATCAGATTTGTTCATCTCATTCTTTTCGTCTAATTCTCTCACTTGTTTCATTTCATGTTTCCTCTTTTAGACAATGCCTCCTCGACGCGATGCTCGAACCGATGCTCGAACTTTTACTATTGAAGAACTCGCAGCCCTGATCTCTCAGCAGGTGGCTGCTGTGCTTCCCGGGGTTGTAACCCAAGTCCACGAGATATACAACAACGGCAATAATAACAACAACAATAACGCACAGTGTAAATTCAAGGATTTCAATTCTGCGAAGCCGCTTAAGTTTTCTGGGTCGCAAGGGGCAACTGCGCTCCTACAGTGGTTTGAGAGTATTGAGAGCACATTCAGGCATGTGCAGTGTCAGGATGCGCGTAAGGTTGGATTTGCTTCGAGTGTGTTTGAAAAGCGAGCGCTTACTTGGTGGAATGGTGTTATGCGAGATAGGGGTGCCGAAGTGGCGTTGGCACAAACATGGGCAGAGCTTAGTGCTCTCATGATGAAGGAGTTTTATCCCCGTCACGAGATTCGAGTTTTGGAACGAGAGTTTGATGACTTAAAGCAAGATGGGGCTGAACACCGTGCGTACACGGATCGTTTTGAAGAACTCAGTCTATTGTGTCCCACCATGGTTACCCCTTTGGAGAAAGCAATCGAGAGGTATATTGATGGTTTACCCGATTCTATTCTGGATATTTTGATCGGTGTTAATCCTACTACCCTTCGTCAAGCAATCGAGTTGTCAGCTACCCTGACTGAGTCTCAAGTCAGGAAGGGTAAACTCACCCGCAAGGGTGATAAAAAGAAGGCGACTGATTCTGGAAAGGACAAGAAAAAGGGTGAGGAAGGTGAGACTTCGAAGAAATCAAAGAAGCGGAAGGGTGCCCAAAATTTTGCTGTTACAGCACAGACTGCTCAGAACTTGCAAAACCCATCGGCACAGCCATCTGCAAAGAAGGCATATGCTGGTACCGCACCACATTGTGCCCGTTGCAACGGTCATCACGTTGCACAACAAGATTGCAAGAAATGCACAACGTGTGGTAGACTTGGGCATTTGGCCAATGTTTGTCGTCTGGGACAAAATCAGGCTGCTCAGGTTCAAGCTCCGGTTCAAGGGAATGCTGCGAGATTCCCACTGGGTTCATGTTTCAACTGCGGAGAGATTGGTCACTTCCGCCACAACTGCCCAAGACTGGTGAATGCAAATGCTAACGCAAACCCGAATGTGAACGTCAACGTCAATGTGAATCCAGCACGTGGTCGAGTGTTTAACATCAATGAGGCAATCAACGATGCAGCGATGAACGATTAGTATTTTGTATTTCCTCTGGTTGTTATCTTGAAACATTTAAAGACAATGCGGTTGTTATATAAATAAAAATTTGTGGTTTTTATTTTCTTTAACTAATGCAATTGTATGAATGTTTGATCCAACCTTATGATGTCAACACAAAGACAAACTACTCGTGTGGTTCTGTCATTTTTATGATCACTTGTGACCTCCCCAAGAACCTTAAACGATTGTTTCTTTTAAATCAAAAGCCCAAAGTTATTTACGAAAAGGATATGTTGCTTTTCTAGCACATGTCACCGAGGAGAAAGGCAAGAGCAAGAGTATTCGGGATATTCCGATTGTTCGGGATTATCCAGAGGTGTTTCCTGATGAACTTCCTGGTTTGCCTCCAGTTCGTCAAGTCGAGTTTCATTTTTGACCTTATACCCAATGCCAACTCAATTGCGAAAGCACCTTATCATCTTGCACCGTTCGAGATGCAGGAATTATCAAAACGGCTTTCTGCACGAAGTATGGCCATTACGAGTTTATAGTCATGCCTTTTGGGTTGACAAATGCTCCAGCCATCTACATGGAATTAATAAATAGAGTCTGCAATCCTTATTTGGATCAGTTCGTCATTGTTGTTATTGATGACATCTTGATCTATTCATGTCCCGAGCCGATCACGATCAACACCTTCGATGACATTGGAACCCCTAAAGAAGGAACAAACTTTTCGCTAAATCCTCCAAGAGGAAATTTTGGCTTAAAGAAGTTCAATTTTTGGGTCATGTAGTCAACAAGCAGGGTATTCATGTGGATCCATCCAAATTGCTGCAATTAAGGATTTGATTCCTTGTATGCTTTAAATACCCGTGTCCAAAGATAACAAATTTAAAGGTCAAATTAAACAATTATGCGAGTATACGATTATGCGATTATGTGATATGTGTTTATGTGTTCTCCTCTATGTTTTTGTGTGATACGATTTTCAAATCCTCATAGAATCTTTCATATCTTCATATGAGGGATTCATAGTAGGATATTCAAAAGGTACTACCTTAAATCCTTAATGGGCTTCTATGTAATAGTTAAGACCCATGGATTATATAGTACCGCTCCATGATTCATAAGAGACCCTTTTAGTGGTCTAGTAAAAAAGATTGATTCAGAATCTGGTTAAAGAACGACATCTAGTGATGTAGCTGAACAGACTCCTTGATAGTCTATTTAGATCATTTAATGATTTAATTAAAAGGACTCTATGGTGGTCTAGTCACACTCATCACAGGTTGTTCATTTGGTTTTCCCCTACACATTATAAAATAAACTGTGTGAACTATGCAAGGAATTGTCTAATTATGGACGCGTACATAATTATGAAAATTTAGTGCACAGAAATCCAGTAAGATTTATTATGTGTAAGAACCGATAGTGACGACAAATAACGAAACGTGAAAATGTAATGGAGGTATGGTGGACGCACCAATGACGCTTCATATACTTGTATATAAGTGTCCCTCTTGCATTGAAAGCATAATGTTATTTATAGTTACTAGAAGTTCAGAACCCTAACCAATGTTGTTTTGTCTTTTAACTTCATGTTTTGAACTCTCACAAGTTTCCTCTAATTAAATTTCGGGACGAAATTTCCTGAAGTAGGGGAGACTGTAACACCTGTGCCTCCACGGCCATCAAACAAATACCGAACCAATGAAATATTATATTTCATACTTGGGATTTGTAAAAATATGTGTATCATTTGCACATATCAATTTTTGTTCAATTCCAAACTCTAAATCGCTTTATGGAAGGTTATACGCGCACCGATGCGTAAATATAACCAGTTTAATGCAACAAACACTCCGGAATAGTGACATAGGCTTAACATACCTTAAATAACCTTTACATAACTTAGAAATAAGTTTTGGAAGGTTTGGTATGCCGAAATCAAGTTAATTCGTCTACAGGGACTAAATATGACAAACTGCGAAAGTATGCCAATTTGAACTGTAACAGATATTCCGGAACATGACCATAATTTAAACACACCTTAAATATCCTTTACATAGCTTAGAAATAGGCTTTGAGGGGTTCGGTGTGCTAAAATATACTTTTGGGTCATTCAGGGACTAAAAGTGTCAAAAAAGTGCACAAGTTTGCACTTTTGCGCATAACTTACGTTCTGAATACATCCGTACATCCAAAAACTTATGTAAGCACTAAAACATTTTATTTTAGTATTTAGCATAAGAAAAATCCATTCGTCGCGTCATTTGGACCGTTTTTACGTTCGTTACGACTTCCGTCGTAATTAACCGAACAACGCAACCGTACGGCCAAACGAACCGACATCCGAGATATTTTTGAGCACATATTAAGTTCCCTATACTTTAACTTCATTTTAGAGCTTTGAAATGGGGTTAACGGGCCTTAAACGTGTCGAAAATAGCTTAAACGGGCTGCAGGGACCAAAACTGTAATTCTGCCAAAATTGGTCCTTGCGCACCGCAACAAATATTTGTTACGGTGCGCAAGGGGTCTGCAGACCAGATGCAGTGTATTAAACAGCCTGTTTTCAGCTGTTATCCACTCCTTAATCCCTTGCCACATGTTGATCTCTTATGGTGAGTGGCCTTTTTGGGTACCATAAGGTTCCGACACATGTACGGATGAGATTAAGGCACGTATTTCGACAAACGATCCTAATGGTGGACCATTCACTATAAATATCCCTTGCCATCCAACCTCTAAACTCACTAGAATCTGATCTCAAATGCTCTAAGTTGAAACCTTTGTTTCATACCTGAGCTATTTTAATCTAGATTAGCATTCGGGGACCCTTCGTAAGTATTCTTTCGTTCTTTTCTTTCTTTTATTGCTTTTCGAGTCTGAAAGTCAAACTTTGTTTGACTTTCTGCATTGACCAGCTTATGGTCAATGCGAAGTTCGTTTGAACTTCGCAACGTGACTGTAATCACGATGGTTATAGTCTTTTGTGACTATGCCTACTGATTACCACGTTGTCTAGGGTCGTAGGGTAAGCGATCTAATAAATCGCTTATATCTTCGAACCCGACCCATTTGGTCGATCATTAGGATCCGACCAAACACATTAGGTGACCATAGTAGGTAGGGAAAAACCTTCCGAGGTTATACCCTATGGTCACATCGTTTGAGTAGTTGTATGATAGGTAGTTTATATGCCTTAGGTAAATTACCAGAATACCCTTTTCATGTATAATTGGTAATTTAGCTTATGTAACCTAAACTTTTATATGTAACTGATTATACAACATGATAAAACATGTATAGGCATATAATACTTGTCATAGGACTAGTTAGACGTCTCGAACGCGCTTTGCGCGCACGACGCGTTAAAGTAGCATAAGCTACCTTAATGGGTCGTGATGGGTCGAAAGCACTTAGGTTTGGTTTCATAGTAGTATGTAGGCTTTGTTAAACCATATTACATGAGTTCCCATACTCATTTGGTCTACAAGCCCTCATTCTATCCGATCTTCCGACTCAGGCCCGGTTTATTTATATGGTTTTAGACTGCCGATTGATTCCGTGCTCCCTCAAGCTTTGCTTGGTTGTTGTTCAAGACCTCTAAGCATTCTCAGGCGAGTACATTATTCCCCTATTTTACTGCTTTCAATTGTTTTGGGGTGACTCATATGTGCTAAATGTTTTCAAGGTTTTAACGATGGTATCAAAACGATTTTCGATGTTATAACGATGGTTTCAAAAATGATTAAGACGATTTATACAAAACTAATAACGATTTCGATAATGTGAATGAACTTGTTGGTTGGGTTACATAACAAATGACATTCATTAGCAATGATCAAGCCGACCAGTATTAGGTTATGGTACCATAGGATCTGACAAATCCCGTTATCATACTGCACCAGTGGTTATGTGTGGGGGTGGTGGGTAGCGACTGAATCTGTAATTGTTAATTTACCCTTTGGTAAGGGTTTGTTAATGCGAAAACGAGAAGCGACGAGGGATGAGTCACGAAGGTTTGAATGTTATTAGCGAGACGACCACATAAGTAGTTTCACGACCTAAAACAAATTTTAACGATTTGGGTAAACGATTGGTTTTCACGCGATGTATTAACGAGTTAAATGATTTGGTTAAACGATTAGCTTCAAAGCGATATACGATTGGTTTTTGGTTAAGTGTTTAGATAACGGGAAGGGTGTAATGTGATGAAAGCATGGTGGATACGCCGCTGGTACTTCCTATATATAAGTGATTTCATCATATTACATACCGTGGCGTTATTTAGTTCACTTGGGTTAACAATTTTCAAACGATGTCACACAAACGAGGTTTTCGATACGATATAAACTATACGAGTTTTTAACGATATTTATTAACGAGTTTTATTAACGATTTATTTCGAGATGTTTCAAAATTTGCTTTACTAAAACAAATGTTTTTGGGTTAAGAGTCATGGCTACGAGGTTTTACAAACTATAACCCGCTTGATTTGAGTTGGTTAATTAAGTTGCAATATTATACTCTTTTCAAAACAAGGTTTTTAATAAAGTATTGCAACATCTAAACTAGCCATGATTTCGACACTCCTACAAAACCAATGTATTCGCCAGCATTTCTTTGCTGACCTCGTTTTCACATATGTTTCAGGTATTGTTGTATGATATCGATTGATAGGATGCATGCTCGCATAGGACTGGACGAGGCCTTAGTGACTCAATAACAATGATAGACTATGTTTTAATTGTGTATTTAGATTTCCCGACGATGTAAATATTCAATGTTTAATAAAACGAAACACTTTTTGTATCCATGGTTATGAAACGATAATTCTGTTGCAACACGCCCCGATGTTTCCGCCGCGATTTGTTGTTTTACGCGGTCGGGGTGTGACACACCTTACTGGACCTGAGCTCGTTCTGGAAACAACAGACAAAATCAAGAAAATCCGTGATAATCTTGTGACAGCTCGAAACCGTCAAAAGAGTTATGCGGATATGCGACGCAAGCCCTTAGAATTTCAAGTCGGAGATCATGTCCTACTCAAGGTTTCACCTTGGAAAGGAGTGGTGAGATTTGGAAGGAAAGGAAAACTTGCACCTCGATGTGTGGGACCATTTAAGATTGTGGAAAGAATTGGGAAGGTTGCCTATCGACTAGAGCTACCTCCAGAGCTTGGAAATATTCACCCAACTTTTCACGTGTCCAATTTGCAAAAGTGTTTAGCTGACGCTGATGTTCACATTCCTCTCGACGAGATCCGAATCGATGAAACGATGCACTTTGTCGAGAAACCAGTGGAGATCGTGGACCGTACTTTCAAACAGTTGAAGAACAAACGGATTCATTTGGTTAAAGTTCGTTGGGAGTCCAAACGTTGCCCAGAGTTTACTTGGGAACGTAAGGACCAAATGAAGGCGAAATATCCGCATTTGTTTTCACAAACTTCCTCTAAATAAAATTTCGGGACGAAATTTCCTGAAGTAGGGGAGATTGTGACAACTGTACTCTGTAATCGATGTACGATGTAAAACAATGATGATTATTAATAAAACAATGTGCTTTGGTGTTACTATATGTGTTTTGATGTTATTATGTGTGTATTTGTGTTTGGTGAATTTTCAATTAGATTCGACTCCGATTTCAAGCTTTAAATCGCTTTCTAGAAGGTTATACACGCACCAAAGCATAAATATAACCAGTTTAATTCAATGAACACTCCGGAATATTTAAATAGGCTTAACATACCTTAAATAACCTCCACATAACTTAGAAATATGTTTTGGATGGTTTGGTGTGTTGAAATCAAGTTTGTTCGATCGCAGGGATTAGTTGTGTCAAACTGTGAAACTGTACCGATTTGTATAGTAACGAACATTCCAGAAATTGATCATAAGTTAAACATACCCTAAATATCCTTTACATAGCTTAGAAATAGGCTTTGAGGGGTTCGGTATGCTAAAATAAACTTTATTGATCAATAGGGACTAAAAGCGTCAAAAAGTGCACAAGTTTGCATTTTCGCGCATATCTTACGTTCTGAATATATCCAGACATCCAAAAATTTATGTAATTATTAAAATATTTTATTTTAGTGATTGGGATGCTGAAACTTCATTCGTTTCGCAATTTGGATCGTACACGCGTTCGTTACGACTCCCGTCGTAATTAACCGAACAACGCAACCGTACGGCCAAACGAACCGACACCCGAGATGTTTTCAAAGCATATTTCATGTTCCCTATGTTTTAACATCATTGTGGAGCTTGAAAATGGGTTTGACGGGTGTTAGAAGTGCCGATACACAACGAAACAAGGTGCAGGGGCTAAACTGTAAATAAGTGAAAGTGGATGGTCTACAGGTCCCTTACGGACCGTCTGGACCATAGCTTACGGTCCGTAAGCTTGTGCCAGCACCACAGAATTCAGAAACTTCCATTCCAGCTGTTGCAACTGGTTTTAGACATTGTTTTTGCAATCTATGGACTTGTTTGCCTGTTTTGCTAGTTGCCCAACCTTAGACTAACAAGTGTATGGCCAAGATTTGAGCTTCACAACACTTGGAATGATCCTAGAACTCCTAACTTACTATAAATAGCAACCCCCACTTCACTTCATTCTCACACTTGATCTGAAATCAACTCTAAGTTGGGGTGTTTACACTTCATACCTGAGCTATTTTAGATTAAACATCCTTCTTGGACCCTTTGTAAGTCCTCTTCTTGCGTGTTCTTGTATTTCAAGCATGAAAGTCAAACAAGTTTGACTTTCAGCTTTGACCAGTCAATGGTCAACACAAAGTTCCGTTGAACTTTGCAACGTGAGCGTAATCACAATGGTTATAGTCCCTTGTGACTATACCTACTGATTACCACGTTGACTAGGCGTAGTGACGAGTCGTAGTTTCGGCCAAAATGCGTGTTTATGCGTATTTTGTAACCAAACTACTCTAGGGTATCAAAACTATTTGTTTTGATATCAAAACCTGTTTTCTAACTTAACTAAACATGTTTTAGCATGTTTAGCTCGTCACTTTTAGATTAGTGCTTGTGTAGAGTCGTAAGTCAAGCGGACTAAACACCCGCTTAGACTTTCGAACTCGACCCGTTTGGTCGATCATTAGGATCCGACCAAACATGTTTAGTGACCATAGTTGCATAGGGAATAACCTTCCGAGGTTATACCTTATGGTCACTTAGGTTTAAGTAGTTGTATGATAAGTAGTTTATATGCCTTAGGTAAATGACCAAAATGCCCTTTTCATGCATAATTGGTAATTAAGCATATGTAACATAAATTTTTGTCACGTAACTGATTATGCAACATATTTAAACATGTTTTGGCATATAACACTTGTCATAGGACTAGTTAGACGTCTCGAACGCGCTTTTGTGCGCACGACGCGTTAAAGTAGCATAAGCTACCTTAATGGGTCGCAACGGGTCGAAAGCACTTAGGTTGGGTTCTGATTTAGGATGTAGGCTTTGTTAAACCATATCACATGAGTTTCAACACTCATTTGGTTTACAAGACCTCATTCTATCCGATCTTCCGATTTAGGCGTCTATTGTTTGACTAGTGATTCGATTACTAGGTGCTGTTTGATTTCTCTGGTTTGCTCGAGTTTGTTGAAGTTCTATTGATTGAGGATACTTTGCACTCCATTTGAGTACATAGTTCCCCTATTTTTACTGTTTTCAATTGTTTTGGGGTGATTCATATGTGTTAAATGTTTTCAAGGTTTTAACGATGGTTTTCAAAACGATTTTCGATATTATAACGATGATTTCAAAAACGATTAAGATGGTTTATATTAAACTAATAACGATTTCAATAAAGTGAATAAACTAGTTGGTTGTAATTACATAACGAATGGCATTCATTAGCATTGATCAAGCCGACCAGTATTAGGTTATGGTACCATAGGATCTGACAAATCCCATTATCATACTGCACCCATGGTTATGTGTGGGTTAGGTGGGTAATGACTGAATCTGAATGTTAATTTACCCTTTGGTGGTTTATTAATGCGAGAAGCGAGATAGTCGAGTCACGAAGGTTTGAATGTTATTAGCGAGGCGACCATAAATAGTTTTTACACTTAAAACAAGGATGATTTAAACGATTTAAACGAATTAACGATTTGGGAACGATTTCATACAAGATTGAACGAGCTGGATAAACGATTGGTTTTTGGTTAAGTGTTTAGATAACGAGACGGGGGTAATGTGGTGAAAACATGGTAGATATGCCGCTGGTACTTCTTATATATAAGTGTTTTCATCGTATTACATACCGTGGCGTTATTTAGTTCACTTGGGTAGACGATTTTGAAACGATGTCACACAAACGAGGTTTTCGAAATGATATAAACCATACGAGTTTTAGTAACAAGATTTATTAACGAGTTTTATTAACGAGTTGATACGAGATGTTTTACAAATTGCTTTACTAAAACAAATGTTTTTGGGTTAAGAATCATGGCTACGAGGTTTTATAAACTATAACCCGCTTGATTTGAGTTGGTTTATTAAGTTGCAATATTATACTCTTTTCAAAACAAGGTTTTTAATAAAGTATTGCAACATGAAAACTAGCCATGAATCCGACACTCCTATAAAACCTATGTACTCGCCAGCATTTCTTTACTGACTTTGTTTTTACATATGTTTCAGGTGTTGATGCTTGATGATGATTACTAGGATGCATGCGTCACATAGGATCTGGACGAGGCCTTAGTGACATAATAACAATATTAGTCGATATGTAACTTGTTTGTTTTGTGTTAAAATAATGTAAATTACTTAATGAATCAATAAAACGAAACTTTTTGTATCCATGGTTGTGAAACAATAATTCTGCCACGACACTCCCTGACGTTTCCGCCGCGGTTTTGTTGTTTTAACGCGGTCGGGGTGTGACACTTTGAACCATGTATTCTATTAAGGATAAAACACGTGATTCAAACCCTTCAGTACTGGATGACATCTTTTATTAAAGACACAATTTGAAATCTTGAACGCCCGCCAGATCCATAATCAATTTCCTGAAATACATGTAGTTTGAAAACATCAACAAAAGTAGAGCGAGTTCATGTGTTTAGTATGTGTGCACGAACATCCTTGAAAACATTTGTAAGTATGTATGTATGTGCTTGTAAACCGGTATGAAAGCAACAAGGAAACAGATCAATTAATGTGTAGCTAATACATTAATATATGTGACGTGATGCAGGAAGGCTCAAACCTAGCAGATTTTGTACCAGCCTCCGGCTGCAAGACATAGTCACCACATGGTCCATCATGCAGGCGCATGGGTGGGGCTCGCTACACCTAAATAGATCTATCACTCATGTCCCTCAGTCCTACTACGAAGATTAATGGTCTTAAGCATTGTACCCACCACTCACATGATCTAGCAGTACCTTTCCTTAGCTAACCATACCACATATAAACGTTTGTAACATGTACTTCACCCCCGAAGTTATAAAACAAAAACAGTTAAAGAAAAGGGGGACATGAACTCACATTTTTGCGTTCTTCGTATCCAATGTAACTCAAAGCTTCCTCTAGATCGCACGACTACCTACATGGGTACTACGGTTCATTAGACGGGTGGGTCGTGCTTTGTCCTTAGTCTTAGTTAGTGTCTTTGAGTTACGTTTCTTTGGGTCATCAATATTATTCCAAGTTATATAATTATTTGTTAAAATAATAAATATTTTAACTTAAATTTTATTTATTTAATTTTGGAATAATAGTTAAAATAATATATTTTAACTTGTTACTTTTTATGTATTTATACATGTATATCCTTCCCAAGGATTGGTGTATTTATGCTTGTATTCTTATACTTGTATATTTCTGCCAAGTATCGATGGTGTATTGTCGCAACCCCCACCCCCTTATCTGTCCCGGGAACGGGCGGCTGCGAGACCAGTATTGGTGGTATCATTTGTTTACCATTTTGGCAACGAAAATTACATCAGGACCGTAGTTAGGAAATGTTTATCAGAGTAAAACCACCATATTTTATATTAATAACCACATGGGTAAAACCCAAGTTTCTTATTACAATATGTCTATAGGGATAAAGCTATTTTATTGAATTTAAAACATTGTCTTTTAGGTAACTTTTATAGCCACATTTTTCCAAGCCGTCAGTGCCCTCCAGCTGGCTTTCTTCTAATTTGGCTTTTACATTTTGTTACCTGAAACGCGTTTTAAAAACATTTGTCAGTGGGAAATACTGGTGAGTGAATCCCAGTTTAATCAAGAAGAATTTTATCCTTTAACAGTATTGAGAGCTATCACATTGTTTATTTCTACACAATTACTCATTCAGTACTGTCAATCCTGACTGGTGGGTCATATTACTCAATTGGCTAACTCGTTATCCAATGGTAACGTCTTTCACATTTTGTATACAAAATCCCAACATACCTGCAGTAATTGAAGAACTACAAAGACTCAATCACTGCTTAACCACAATGTAAAACATTTAAGGTTTTGTAAAACAGTTCACAAAAAGGTTTACAAAAAGAGGATGAACTCACATTGTTGTCTTAGACTTCGTTTAAGGGTTTCCTGGTGTTAATCTATTAATTACACAAATGTACATATGTTAGTATAATAAGGTTTTATTTATATTAATGATACCCTCCCCGAGACGGCATTCCAACGACTACGTCGGGCAGAACCATGACAGCCATTACGGAACCCTGGATCAATCGGGCAGCGTATCTAATACGTAACCGGGGTTATAATACTTACAACGGAGCAGAACTTCGTTAATTAGGGGGGTATTTGTCACAACCCCCACCCCCTATCTGTCCCGGGAACGGGCGGCCGCGAACTCAGTGGTGGTGGTATCGATATTTATTAATTTGGCAGCGGAAATTACATCATGATCGTAGTTAGGAAATATTTTATCAGAGTAAAACACCACATTTTATATAAATAATCATAATGGGATGAAACCCAAGTTTTTATTACAAACTGATTTATAGGGATAAATCCCATTTTATTTGAATTAAAATGCCTTCTTTATTTAGGTAACTTTTATAGCCACTTTTCCAAGCCTTCAGTGCTGTCCAGCTGGCTTCTAATTGGCTTTCACATTATGTTACCTGAAACGCGTTTTAAAAAACATTTGTCAGTGGGAAATACTGGTGAGTGAATCCCAGTTTAATCAAGGAATATTCATTTAATTTAAACAGTATTGAGAGCGATTACAATGTTTATATCTACCAAATTACTCATTCAGTACTGTCAATCCTGACTGGTGGGTCATATTACACATTGGCTAACTCTTCGTCCAATGGTAACGTGTCTCACATTTTATATACAAAACCCCAACATACTGGCAGTAATCGTAGAATTATAAAGACTCAATCACTGCTAAATTGCATTGTAAAATAGTTAAGGTTTTGTAAAAACTGTTTACAAAAAGGAGATTACTCACATTGCTGTCTTAGATTTTCGATAAGAGTTTCCTGTTGATAATCTATAATTTACACAAATGCACACGTGTTAGTATAATAATCCATTTTAACATTAGTAATACCCTCCCCGAGACGGCATTCCAATGACTACGTCGGGCAGAACCACGACAGCCGTTACGGAACCCTAGATCAATCGGGCAGCGTATCTAATACGTATCCAGGGGTTATAATACTTACAACGGAGCAGAACTTCGCTATTTAGGGGGTATTAGACCCGAGTATAATGCCTACTGTGAGAGATTTACGTTTAGAAAGAAAGATTTGAGCGAGTTTTGATGAAACCCGATGCCTGCTATATATAGTGCCACATCTCGACTTTTACGCGGCCCGCGTAAATGTTAACAAAGGGCTACGCGGCCCGTGTCAAACCCAGTCAAAGGCGTAGGTGATCCGGGTCAGCTTATAGGTTCAACACGAGTCGGACATGTGTCAGCACCGGGCTGCGCCACATTCTTGATCTCTAGCGGCCCGCGTAAGGGTTAAGGGGTGCCTTACGCGGCCCGCCTAAACCCAAAAACATTATTTTTAATTAATTTTAATAATATTTAAGGTATTCGGGGTACGTTTTCACGTATGGGGTGTATTTTAGGACATATAGGAATATTTTAAAATATATTGGGGTGTCGAAAATATTTCGAGGGTGTCGGTTTAGAGTTGTTATATCCTCCCCACCTTGTTTTAAAGCTCGTCCTCGAGATCTACTGGAACAAGTGCGGATATTTCCTTTGCATTTCTGATTCAAGCTCCCATGTGTACTCGGGTCCTCTTTTGGAGTCCCATTTCACTTTGACCAGAACTAATCTCTTGTGCTTGAGGTTCTTGACTTTCCTGTCTTCAATCTGTAGACACCTTTCTACAAACTTGAGTTGTTCATTTACCTCTATATCCTTAAGAGGTATTACCAGTGATTCATCGGCTAGACATTTCTTGAGATTAGATACATGAAATACATCATGTATTTCTGCCATTTCCTCTGGCAGTTGTAGCTGATAGGCTACAGGTCCTATTCTTCTAATAATCTCAAAAGGTCCAACATACCTGGGACTTAGCTTCCCTCTTTTGATGAATCTTACTATTCCTTTCCAAGGAGAGACTTTCAACAATACTTTGTTTCCTACTTGAAATTCCAATGGTTTTCGTCGGTTGTCAGCATAGCTCTTTTGTCGATCACTTGCTGCTTTCAATCGTTCCTTGACTTGAATGATCTTGTCGGTTGTTTCTTGCACTATCTCAGGTCCAGATAGTTGCTTTTCCCTAATTTCTGCCCAACAGACTGGGGTTCGGCACTTTCGTCCATAAAGTGCTTCGAATGGTGCAACGTTGATACTTGTGTGATAACTATTATTATAAGAAAATTCTATTAAAGTTAGTGATCGTCCCAATTACCTCTGAAATCAATTACACAAGCTCTAAGCATGTCTTCCATTGTCTGAATTGTTCTTTCGCTTTGTCCGTCCGTTTGAGGATGATAAGCGGTGCTCAGATTTAACTTGGTTCCCATTGCCTTTTGGAAACTTGTCCAAAAATGAGAGGTAAAACGACTATCCCTATCAGAAACAATTGATAAAGGTATTCGATGTAATGAAACTATTTCATTTACATATAATTTAGCTAATTGTTCCATACTAAAAGTTTTCTTCATTGGTAGGAAATGAGCTGACTTGGTTAGCCTATCTACAATCACCCAGATTGTATCATTACCTTTTCTTGTTTTGGGTAATTTGGTAA
Source organism: Helianthus tuberosus (assembly GCA_030545235.1). NCBI lineage: Eukaryota > Viridiplantae > Streptophyta > Magnoliopsida > Asterales > Asteraceae > Helianthus > Helianthus tuberosus. Next base: position 68,287,788 of record CM060445.1, on the reverse strand, counting down.
CAAAATCCATTGTTATTAATTCCCATTTCCATACTGGCATTTCTAGTTGTTGTAACAATCCTGAGGGTTTCTGATGTCCAGGTTTAACTTGTGAGCAAGTTAAACATTTAGAAACATAGGTTGCTATGTCCTTTTTCATTCCAATCCACCAGAAATTATTTCTTAAATCCTGATACATCTTATCACTTCCAGGATGCATCGTATATCTGGACTTATGGGCTTCTTCTAATATACGATGACGTAGGTTTACTTATTTAGGTATCCACATTCTCTTTTCATGGAATCTCCAAATTCCATCTGTTCCTTGTTCTAATTCTTTAAGCATACCTTTTAGTTTTTCAGTATCGTCCTTGATTACTGATTCTTGTGCTTTTCTAATTTGATCATTTAAATCTACTTGTAGATTTAATTTAAGAGAACGTACCCTTTTTGGCTCTTCATGATATTTTTGACTTAAAGCATCAGTAACTACATTTGCCTTTCCTGCATGATACTGGATGTCACAATCATAGTCACTAAGCATTTCCATCCAACGTCTTTGTCTCATATTTAGTTCTTTTTGCCCGAAAACATACCTTAAACTTTTATGATCTGTGAATATAGTAAACTTACTACCATAAAGATAATGTCTCCAAATTTTCAAAGCAAAAATTATTGCTTCTAATTCTAGATCATGGGTTGAATAATTCTCTTCATGATTCTTAAGTTGTCTAGATGCATACGCTATAACCTTTTGGCGTTGCATCAACACACATCCATAACCTAACTTAGAAGCGTCACAATAGACTACAAAGTCTTCAGTTCCTTCTGGTAACGCTAGTATGGGTGTATGGGTTAGTCTTTGCTTAAGAATTCTAAAGGTTTCTTCTTGCTTTGGTCCCCATTCAAACTTAATGGATTTACAGGTTAACTTAGTTAAAGGAATGGCTATTCTAGAAAAATCTTGAATAAATCTTCTATAATAACCGACCAATTGTAGGATCGAGATTCGACCTATACGAGTCGATCAGAAGATTTCTAATCCAAACCAAAGGCGGAATTCAATGATTCGGACTTGATTGCAGCTTGATTCACATACAGATTCACTTTAACTGTCTTGATTATTGATTTGAAAGCTTTACAGATCATATGACACTTCAGCAGCACCTCGGCTCTGGAATCACAACTGTTACAAATGAATGACAAGCTCAGGTATTTATAGACCCACCATTTCGCATGGAATGGACTTCACACGAAATGGCATTTCGTGCGAAATGGCTACACACTACATGTTTCTTGATTTTCTCGAACTACGTGTCCTAGACTATCATTCTAGATACAAGACGAAGTCGACATACATATGCACCAACAGACTCCCCCTTGGATGTTGACGAAGTCTTCGGTGTCGAGTCTTCAGTATGACCAGTCTTCAGTCTTGATCAGTCTTCACGTTCTTTCCAAAGTATCTGACATTGTAAGCTTCCTTCAATCTTTTCTCTTCTTCTATCAGCAACTAACCTCCCCCTTGGATGTTGATCTAATTTTCAATCTCTTCTTTTTCTCATTCATTCCCATAATCTTAATCCTGGCTCTATTTTTAACAAACTTTCAGTATCAGAAACTGGCTCTTGCATCTTTAGACTCCCATTTGCTAGTAGACTCCCCCTTAAATTGTTCCGGGATTGCAATCTGACACAGCTCTCGCTCTAAGATCAAAACCTGGTTCAAACTCTGCTCAGGTTTAGACACGGGAATCTTCACAAGTTCAAAACGTCTCCTGGCTCTTCGTAGCAACAGGATCAGGAACCTGGCGACCTGCACAAAAACTCTACCCAACAATAATATTTAACAAATTTAAAAACCACTTGTAAGAATATTATTCAATCATCAACACTAGTTAAATCAAGTTCAAATTAATGACCTTGATTAAACACTTGAAGGATTAACAACAAATCAATACAAACATTTTCATTTTTCATTTTTTCAAAACAATGTCCCAACCTGTTGTTCATCATGTTTAGCACTTGAAATTTTGAAAATCAGCTTTTCAACATCAGTTGTCGAAAATAAGATGAAATAAAATCTTTTTGGACTTTTTAAAATTTTATGCTAAAACACACTAATGAAAAGCAGTAAAGAAATATTTACAGACAATATTTTTGTGAGTTTGTGTAAGAGGATCATATCAGTTTTTGAGACCAATCACTAGCACCGTTGAGCTTTAAACACTTTAAGTTCTAAACGATTCACTTAGATTGTCAGTATACTGATCCACTTAAATTTTCACACAAAGTTAAACTGTTTCGAGATACGAGATTAGTGTTTTAAGGACTTAAACTTATTCGTGTGTCCCACCTCAGAATATACTCCCGTATCCAGACTCCTATATTCAGTCTTACAGGTGAATGTACACTAATGATATCTGTAAGGGGTTAATGCGAGACCATGAGAGCTCAGGCTATTGCTTCCGCAAAATCAGAGAGATGATGGTTCAACTTTAGGTGTGTCCCCCTTGGGGATCTTCTTTTCAACAACACATGATTAGCATTTTTCAATGTTTCATCATTTTTTATGCTAAGGGTGAGCTTTATGAATAAAGCAATGCAAAGTATTATACAAGGACTAGGCTATTGCTCCCGCAAAATCAGAAGTCCATGTATAATACCCTAGATATCACCACGCACAAAGACCTAGTATGTCAGAAATAGAAAGCCCTTCAAACAAGATTTCGGGGGTTACCCATATATCCGAGAGATGTTCCCCACGAGATAAGTAAGTATTGATATTTAGGTTTATATCTCGAACACAATCTACTAAGCGTGTAAAAACCTACTAGCATATCATCAGTGAGACCGTTTATCACATTTTAACTTTCCAATTCTTTAGCATGTTGTGATTGTCTACTGATGTACTATCATTTCCTCTTTTTCACAACAAAGCTCATTTTGAATTTTATCATGTTTTTGCCTTTTTCAAATTTTCTAATGTTTTTGGATTTTTCAAATTTTCGAAATTTCTAAAATTTTTACTCCCCCTAAAATTCAAAAACACTAAACTGTACAAATAAACTGACAAACTGATGTGAATTGTTTCAAATCGCCATCCACTTGGCAAAAACAATCAGAACTCCCCCTGACAACAAACTATTTTCCCATTATGATTTTCAAAACACTTAAGTTTGTTTTAATCAAATGGTTTTTCCGGAAAATTAGTTTGTGGGGTTTCATCACATTGTTTTTCAACCACTTGCAAAATCTAACACTTGTATATTTTTCACAAAAACATTTTCAATAATGATGCCGATTCCTGCTCCACGATTACCAACTTGGGAGCTCCGGCAAGTCAGGATTTTAAGTAGAGAATGCTGTCACCCAAGCCTGACCAGTCTTGGGTAATTGTGAATCATCTTCAATCCACCATCTTTTTGATTTATAAAAATCTTTTGCTCCTTTAACCTTCCCATCGACCATCTTCCCAAAGATATGTTTCACTTTTCCATTAAAAACCTTTTCAGCATCAAATTCTTCCTTACCAGAGAAGAATTGATCTGAGATTTCAATCTTTCCAACTTTCAACTTCAAGTTTTCTTTTGACAATGGTGGAAAGTTTTCATCGTTCATTTCTGGAACGGAATTCTCTTCAATTTTCACAACATGTGGCTCCTCTGACTTTGACGAGTCAGATTCATCACCAGAACTAACATCTGATTTAACAACCCATTTTTGTTTGTTTAAATCGACTCTTCTTTTGTAAAAATGTTTCGAACTTTCACCAACTTCGAAAGTCGAATTTTTGAACTCCTTAAAATTTTCAATTGGTTGTTCTTTTTTATCAACACATTTTTTCTTCATTTTAGAGTTAGAAGAAACTCCCTGTTTTGTGTTGGTGGACTTTGGGCAATTCCAAGCAATGTGTCCAACTTCTTGACATTTAAAACAGGTTCTTCTGTCAACTCTTGGTGCAAATTTTTTCAAAACATTCTTTTTCTTTTCTGCGAGAAACTCTTGATTTGACTGTTTTCTGAACAGTTTCTCCTTTTCTTCTTCTGAACTTGTACCTGAAACAAATTTAGTTTTTGGTTTATATTTTTCTCATTTTTATAATTTTCAGGAGGAATAAAACCTAAACATTTCTTTTTGAAATTACTGTTATGGTTGGGTTTCTTTTGAAAACCAGAACCAGAACTGTAACCTTTTTTTCTTGTTCAATCTTTGTTGAACTCTTGAAGTGTATTTTTTAGGTTTTTCAGTAAGATTTACATCTTTTATTTCAGAAATATTAATTTCTGTTAATTTGAAAACCTTGTTAATCATTTCAGTTTTAACACTTCTTGTTGGAAATTCTTCATCAGAAAATAATTTGTCAGAATCATTCAAAGTATATGCAACTTTGAATGTTTCGTCATTCAAATTATTCTTTGACATTAGAAAATCTTTATTATAAACCCTTTTAACCGGTGAACTCGGACTCTTGTCTGATGAACTTGAACTTTCAGATTTAGACTCCGACGTTGACTCTTCATCCATATCCAACACCTAATCGACCACTTTCTTTAATAACTCAGACTCATGATCAGTATCAGACGCTGTGAATGTGACGTCAATGTTGTCTGGTAACTCATCAGTTGTTTCAGACTTTAACTTTATATTGACTGCCTTTTTTAATTGTTCCTCATTTGGTTTTCTAGGAGAATAACTTTCCCAGATCGAAGGCGGACACTTGTTATACTTGACACTTTGTTTCTTACTAGTATCCGTAAGTTCCGTCTTTTTATCTTGAAAAGCTTCAAGACCTGCAACAATAGGATAAACTCTATCAATCAAATAATCACAAGTTGAATAACTCAGCAGCAAACGTCTGATTCTTTCATTTTCAATCTTTTCTGTCTCAAAATCCTGCTTCAGCTTAGCACACTCTTCAATATAGCTATTTATGACCTTCTGCTTAGTCATTAATGTTGAACTCATCATCGTTGAGGCAGCTTCTACTTCTAAGTTTGTCTTGTTCAAGCTATCAACCGTTCTGTTCAGCACATCATATGATTCTTTTACATGCTTAACATCAAACAACAGTTTTTCTTTCAACTCATCTAGTTCACTATACTTCTTGTCTTTCTCTTCACAATGTTTGCAGGGTTCCAAACATTTTAGACAAGGTTTTGTGACCTCAACAATCTTTTCAACTTCGACAACTTTCTCAACTTCGACAATTTTTTCAACTACTTTCTCAACTTCAATTATTTTTTCAACTTCGACTATTTTCTCCACCACCTTCTCAATCACATTCTGTTCTTTTTCATCTTCTGTCATCATTTTATTATCATCAATCTCGACCCTCTCTGTCGATTTTTCTTCAGCTTTTACTTTCTCAGCTTCCATTTTTGCCTTTTCTTCAGCAATCCTTCTTGCTTCCAATTCTTCAAATTCTCTCTTTAGTCGAGCAGCCCTTTTCTCTTTCAAAATCTCGATTTTATTTGCAAAAAAACAAATTAAAACTAAATGAGTCCAAATTTTTTCTAGCCGTATTAATATACTCTTCCTCATCATCGGTGTCTTCATCACTTTCTGATGACTTGAAAATCTTCTTTCTTTTTGGCTTAGATTTGACTTACTCTTCTTCCAAGATTCGAGCAACAAATGCTGATTTTTCTGAATCAGCCGGATTGTATTTGTCCCAGCTAAATCCCTCTGGCAATCTTTCATCATCTTGATTAACTAGATAAGCTTTCTTCTTTCCATCTTCAATAACATGGGATGATGATGGTTGTTGAGCAACCTGATGATAAATTGCTTTTCGATGATAATCGTTGTTTCCAAACGGATCTTGTCTTCCGGTTGCTTCTCTGTTTATGCACTCTCGTTTAAAATGCCCCTTTTCTCGGCAACGAAAACAAGTAACCATTGATTTATCAAAACCTAGCTGAGATGTAGCAGCATCACGAAGATCATCTCTTCCGGTGATTTGTTTGAATTTTTCTGCTCTTCTCAAAGCACTAGGTAAACACCACTTGATGTCCATCAACTAAAGTTCTTCAGAATCGATCTGATCATAATCCTCTTTGGTGAGCATCGGATTTCCTATTCTTCCAGCAACTAAACTTTCATACGATTCTAACATAGTAACAAGTGATGCCATGTGTTGCTTAGCCATATCTGGAGAGAGATTTTGACCATTTTGTATGTTTAATGTTACATTGCATTGCAGATTTGTTGAACTCTGTCGTTGAGAACTTGGTGTTGAGAAATTCGGATCAAAACTTGAATAAGACGAAGAATATCTACCACTCTGAGTTGTAGTGCTAACATTTGTTCCAGAAGTACCATCAGCACTGAAAACAGTCTGAATCTTCGAACTCAGAGTAGTCTCAAATTTGCTTCCTCTATAGTATAGACTATCATCTTTGTCACACCCCGACCACGTGTAACATACAAAACATGGCGGAAACGTCGGGGAGTGTTGTAACAGAATTAATTGTTTCATAACCATGGTATTCAAAGTTGTATTTTATTTATTAAACAAGGGTGTTACATTGTCTTGAACATTAAACAAAAGAGTTTATAACATAATTAAACAAGTCTATCCTCATTTTTAGTCTCTAAGGCACAGGTCCGCCCTAATATCGTGATCAACATCCTACAGAAAAGCTCCTGAAAACACATGTGAAAATAGGTACGTCAGCATAAAAATGCCTGTGAGATACATAGGTTTGTGAAAAATAGGATTCATGACTTGTATTTGAGAAAATGTTTAGTCATGAACCTTGTAATTTGCTTTGTCTTATAAATCATTCGAAAAATGATAAGATCAGTTGATATGTATAATTAAATGTAAGGTTAAATGAATAACCATGTAAAATGAGTTTGTATAAGATAAGTTGGTTGTAAAACAATGTCTTATGAAAAGTATGTTATTTGTATAAAATGTTATATGTATCAAACTGAAATGATTCAAATAACGTTACGCTATGTAATATTGTACAAACACTTATATATAGGAAGTACCAACGGCGTATCCACCATGTTTGTATCATATTACACACGCCTCGTTACTCAAATCACTTATCCAAACAACCACCAATGTAACTTGTTCATGTACAAACCAATTGTCAAGTGTTATTGTGTAAACCATATCAAAATGTCTATGTCCAATGTAAACCACCAAATGTGTATATCAATGTCAAAATGTTTATGTTCAATATAGATCATGTAATGTGTAACCAAAATGTCATGTATGGTAGTGAAATATATCAACTAAACCATATGTAAAATGCACAAAAACAAGGTATTGAAGTAAAACATAGTTTAAATCAAAGTTATGTTTTGTGTAACAAATGCATGCTATACTGATACAAACATTTATGCGGTATTGTTATAATGCATACATCCAAGCCTTGAGACTGTGGCGATAAACCCTTAAACAAATTAAAGGTTTATCTAAATTATGTATATCGAATTCGGTCATTCCTTTCATCCCCATTCCCAGGATGTCCGGAACGGGAGTTGTCAATTCCTATGGTACCACTACCTACTAACGAACGGCGTAATTAATGTTAATGAATGTATTGTTCCATTGTAAACAAACCAAATGTCATACCAAAAATGTAAGCATGTGAAAACGATGCACTAAGTATGTAATCAAATGAACGTACGTAGCGTGAAATGTAATGTAAAACGATGTACTAAGTAATGCACACAATGGGCACACCTAGCATGAAATGTAATGTAAAACGATGTACTAAGTAATGCACACAATGGGCACACCTAGCATGAAATGTAATGTAAAACGATGTACTAAGTAATGCACACAATGGGCACACCTAGCATAAAATGTAATGTAAAACGATGTACTAAGTAATGCACACAATGGGCACACCTAGCATAAAGTGTAATGTAAAACGATGTACTAAGTAATGCACACAATGGGCACACCTAGCATGAAATGTAATGAAATCATGTACTATAATGTACTAACAAACATAGCCGGTATATGATGTGAAAACAGGAAAGCACGAAAGTAACAAGTAGGCACATATGTTCCACCCCAAAACAGTTTGGAAAACAGTAAAAGAGGGGTCTATGTACTCACTTGATATTACTCAGTAGTCCTGGAGTGACAATCAAATAATGATAGAGATCTCGGAATCAAACGGAACCTAATATAGGTAACTATGTTAATAAACCGGACCTAAATCGGAAGATCGGGTAGCATGAGGGTTCGTAAACCAAACGAGTGTAGAGACTCGTGTCATTTGGTTTAACAAAGCCTACATAATAAATGAAACCTAACATAATTGTTTACGACCCATTACGACCTGTTTAGGTAGCTTATGCTACTTTAACGCGTCGTTCGCGTGAAACGCGTTCGGACCGCCTAACTAGTCCTATGACAAGTGTTATATGCCTAAACATGTTACATAATCAGTTATGTGACAAAAGTTTAGGTTACATATGCTAAATTGCCAATTATACATGAAAAGGGTATTCTGGTAATTTACCTAAGGCATATAAACTACCTATCATACAACTACTTAAACGATGTGACCATAGGGTATAACCTCAGAAGGTTATTCCCTGCACTATGGTCACCTAATGTATTTGGTCGGATCCTAATGATCGACCAAACTGGGTCGGGTTCGAAGGTATAAGCGATTTATCAGATCGCTTACCCTACGACCCTAGACAACGTGGTAATCAGTAGGCATAGTCCGAAGGGACTATAACCATCGTGATTACAATCACGTTGCGAAGTTCAAACGAACTTCGCATTGACCATTACTGGTCAACGCTGAAAGTCAAACAAAGTTTGACTTTCGGACTCGAAAAGCAATAAAATAAGGAAAAGAACGAAAGAATACTTACGAAGGGTCCCCGAATGCTAATCTCGATTCAAAAATCTCAGGTATGAAACAAAGGTTTCAACTTAGAGTTTCTCAAATCAAAATTCTTGTGATTTTGAAGCATGGGGGGTGGGGTATTTATAGTATTTGGTCCACCGTTAAGATCGTTTCATGGAAAACGTGCCTTAATCCTACCCGTGCATGTGTTGCAAAGTTGTGGTAGCCTAAAATGATCCTTATCAGCTGATTAGGCTAGTTGTGAGCTTGTGGTTGTGGTTAAAACAGCTGGAACATGCTGACTGTTCGATCTAATCTGATCAGACATGCGTACGCGGCCCGCTTCAGGATGTGCAGAAACTCAGGCGGGCCGCCTGAGAGTTGCAGATCAGAAACAACTTTCTGTTTTGACAGTTTCAGTCCCTGCACGTGTTTAAGGCCATTTCCGACACTTCTAAGGCCCGTAAAGCTAACTTTAAGGCCCTAAAATGATGCCTAAACATTGTGGACATGAAACATGTTCAAAAATATGTCTGATGTCAGTTCGTTTGGTCGTACGAACGCGATGTTCGCTTAATTACGACGGAATGCGCACAAGCGCGAAAAACGATCCAAATGACGCAACAAATGGATTTTTCTCATGCCAAACACTAAAATAAAATATTTTAGTGCTTACATAAATTTTTGGATGTCCGGATGTATTCAGAACGTAAGTTATGAGCGAAAATGCAAACTTGTGCACTTTTTGACGCTTTTAGTCCCTGAATGACCCAAAAGTTTATTTTAGCACACCGAACCCCTCAAAGCCTATTTCTAAGCTATGTAAAGGATATTTAAGGTGTGTTTAACTTATGGTCATGTTCCGGAATGTCTGTTCCAGTACGAATCGTCATACTTTCGCAGTTTGTCAAGTTTAGTCCCTGTAAGCGAATTAACTTGTTTTTGACATACCAAAGCCTTCAAAACTTATTTCTAAGTAATGTAAAGGTTATTTAAGGTATGTTAAGTATATGTTGATGTTCCGGAGTATTTGTCGCATTAAACTGGTTACGTTTACGCACCAGTTTGCGTATAACTCTACAGAAAGTGATGCAGAGTTTGAAATTGAACAAAAGTCAAAACATGAAAAATGTAAAACATAACAAAACAAACATTGGAATCAAATAACATTGTTTTATTGATAATAGAACTGTTCATAGTGATTACAAGCACAGTTGTTACAGTCTCCCCTACTTGTGGAAATTTCGTCCCGAAATTTATTTAGAGGAAACTCGAGGAAAAAGATGTGGATATTTCGCCTTCATTTGATCTTCGCGTTCCCAAGTAAACTCAGGTCCACGTTTAGCTTCCCAGCGAACTTTGACCAAAGGAATGCGCTTGGGTTTAAGCCACTTGACTTCACGTTCCATGATTTCCACAGGCTTCTCAACAAATTTCAATGTTTTGCCAACACGAATTTCATCAAGCGGTATGTGGAGGTTCTCATCAGCTAGACACCTCTTGAGATTGGATACGTGAAAAGTTGGATGGACATTTCCAAGTTCAGGAGGTAACTCAAGTCTGTAGGCTACCTTGTCGATTCTTTCAACGATCTTGAACGGTCCAACATATCTAGGTGCAAGTTTTCCTTTCTTTCCAAATCTGATCACACCTTTCCAAGGTGAGACCTTAAGTAATACTCGATCACCGACTTGAAATTCCAAGGGTTTGCGTTTTGGATCCGCGTAACTCTTCTGACCGCTCATAGCTGTCTGAAGGTTATCGCGAACTTTCTTGACCTTGTCAGTTGTCTCTAAAATGAGGGCAGGTCCAGTAAGTTGAACCTCACTGATCTCATTCCAGTAGACTGGTGAACGACATTTTCGACCATAGAGAGCCTCGAAAGGAGCCATTTTGATGCTGGTGTGATAACTGTTGTTGTAGGAGAATTCAATCAATTTAAGATGTGAATCCCAACTACCACCAAAATCGATCACACAAGCTCTAAGCATATCCTCCAGAGTCTGGATTGTTCTCTCAGATTGACCATCCGTTTGCGGATGATAAGCTGTGCTCAGATTAAGTTGGGTCCCCATAGCAGATTGCATGGTTCTCCAAAAATGAGAAGTGAAACGAGCATCTCTGTCAGAAATGATGTTCAAAGGAACACCATGTCGAGCTACAATTTCATCCACATAGATTTGAGCAAGTCTGTCTGCAGGAAAATCCTCACGGATTGGCAAGAAATGCGCTGACTTAGTAAGACGATCAACGACTACCCAGATGGCATCATGACCTTTCTTAGTGCGTGGAAGTTTGGTAACGAGATCCATAGTAATGTTTTCCCATTTCCAAACTGGGATCTCTGGTTGCACCAATAAACCCGAAGGACGTTGATGTTCAGCCTTAACCTTAAGACAAGTAAGGCATTTGGATACATATAAAGCAATGTCTTTCTTCATACCAGGCCACCAATACTGAATACGAAGATCCTTATACATCTTATCTGAGCCCGGATGAATAGAATAACGAGACTTATGGGCTTCATCCATAAGCAAAGTACGAAGATCATCCTGACTTGGGACCCACAAACGGTCCATGAAGTAATACGATCCATTGTCCTTCAGTTCCAGAGCAGGTGTTATGTGATAGGGAAATTCCTTATCCATCAATCCTTGTGAAACACAAGATTGTTGAGCCTGAGAAATGCGGGCTTGGATATCGGATCGAGCTTGAATAACAGATTGAACACATACACAATGAAGCTTAGTACGTTCCTTACGACTCAATGCATCAGCTACGACATTCGCCTTACCAGGATGGTAGCGAATTTCGCAGTCATAGTCGTTTAAAAGCTCAACCCAACGTCGTTGCCTCATGTTGAGTTCTTTCTGGTTGAAGATATGCTGAAGACTTTTGTGGTCCGTGAAAACCACACATTTTGTACCGTACAAATAATGTCTCCAGATCTTGAGAGCAAAAACAACTGCACCCAACTCAAGATCATGAGTGGTGTAGTTTTTCTCATGTATCTTCAACTGCCTCGATGCATATGCTATGACTTTGTTCCTTTGCATCAGAACACAACCAAGGCCCAATTTTGATGCATCACAATACACAACAAAATCATCATCACCCTCAGGCAATGATAGAACAGGCGCATCGCAAAGCTTCTGCTTCAAGCGTTGAAAAGCTTCCTCTTGTTTGAATCCCCAATCAAAGGGTTTCTTCTTCTGAGTTAGAGCAGTTAGAGGAACTGCAATCTTTGAGAAGTTTTCAATGAAGCGGCGGTAATAACCCGCTAGACCAAGAAAAGAACGAACTTCAGTAGGAGTAGTAGGTGTATCCCAATCCTTAATCGCACTGATCTTGGAGGGATCTACCTGAATACCTCGTTCGTTGATAATATGTCCCAAAAATTGAACTTCTTTAAGCCAAAATTCGCACTTGGAGAATTTCGCGAAAAGTTGCTCTTTCTTTAGGTGTTCCAAAGTAAGACGAAGATGCTGCTCGTGATCAGCTCACGTCTTAGAGTAAATCAAGATGTCGTCAATAAAAACAATGACGAACTGATCCAAATAAGGTTTGCAGACCCTATTCATTAAGTCCATGAAAACAGCAGGAGCATTAGTCAAACCGAATGGCATGACTGTGAACTCATAATGCCCATAACGAGTACAGAACGCTGTCTTGGGAATATCTTCTTCTTGCACCCGAAGTTGATGATACCCTGAACGTAGATCAATCTTCGAAAAATAAGAAGCGCCCTGTAGCTGATCAAAGAGATCATCAATGCGAGGTAGGGGATATCGATTCTTGATGGTAAGCTTGTTAAGCTCACGATAATCGATACACATCCTAAAGGATCCATCCTTCTTCTTGACAAAAAGAACGGGAGCACCCCAAGGTGAAAAGCTGGGACGGATAAAACCTTTGTCGGAGAGCTCCTGAAGCTGCTTAGCCAACTCTTGCATCTCAGACGGTGCAAGACGATATGGAGCTTTGGCAATGGGATTTGCTCCAGGTACAAGATCAATACGGAACTCGACTTGGCGTGCTGGAGGTAGACCAGGTAAGTCTTCAGGGAATACTTCAGAATAATCCCGAACGACAGGAATATCTGAAATAGACTTACCCTTGCCTTTATCTTCTGTAACATGTGCTAAGAAAGCCACATAGTTCTTCCGCAGATATTTCCGAGCTTTAAAGCAAGACATGAGCTTGAGACCACTAGACGGTTTCTCACCATGAACCTGTAGAATCTCGCCTGTCGAAAGCGGCACACGAACGATCTTCTCGAAACAAACTACCTCTGCGTGATGCTTGGATAACCAATCCATACCCACAATAACGTCAAAGCTTCCAAGTTGCATAGGCGTGAGGTCGATAGGAAAAAGATGATCATTAAGGTTCAATTGGCAGTTGTGAAGCACAGAATCAAGAATAATGGGTTCACCACTAGCAACTTCTACTGTCAAAGGTTTTCCTAGTTTCGTTCTAGACACTCGAAGCATTGGTTCAAAAGACAATGACACGAAACTCTTATCGGCACCAGAATCGAAAAGAACAGATGCAGGCTGATTATTAATAAAGAACGTACCGTTCACCACGTTATCATCCGCCTGCGCCTCTTGGGCATTCATGTTAAAGGCTCGGCCTCGAGCCGGAGCCTGATTCTGGTTCTGGTTCTAGTTCTGGTTAGCCAGCCTTGGGCACCGATTTCTATAATGGGTCAGATCCCCACAATTATAACAAGCACCCGGTGGGTAATATGGTCATGCAGCTTGACCCTGTTGCTGAGCAACTTGTTGAGCCGGGTTCTGAACTGCGCGATTCTGAGCAAACCGACAAACATCGGCAAGATGACCTGACTTCCCACAGCTAGTACAGAAACGGCACTAATGTTGCGGCTGATGGTGACTGTTGCATCTATTGCACAAAGGTGCATTCCCTGAATAGGGTTTCTTCGCTGGAGGCTGTGCGGGTTGGTTGGGAGCTGCCTAATTAGCTTGGGCAGTGACAGCATAGTTTTGGGAAGCCTTACGCTTCCTTGACCTCTTCGAAGAACCAGAGTTCTTTCCATTCTTGTTTTGACCTTTCTTGCTATCCTCCTTGTCAGCCGACTATTTCTTGCCCTTGTCACCCTTCCTGTGTAACTTGTTCTTCCGAATCTGCGACTCAGTCAATGTCGCTGATAACTCAATCGCCTGACGGAGGGTGGCAGGGTTACTACCAGTAAGGATGTCTTGCACAGAGTCAGGTAGGCCGTCGATGTACCTTTTGATAGCCTTGTCGAGTGGGGTAATCATAGTCGGGCAAAGCAGACTCAACTCTTCAAACCGGTCAGTATATGCCCTGTGCTCACCACTATCCTGCTTCAAATCATCAAATTCCTTCTCCAAAGCTCGTTGCTCATGACGAGGACAGAATTCCCTCATCATAAGGGCTCTAAGTTCAGCCCATGTCTGTGCAAGAGCAACTTCTGCACCCCTGTCTCTCATAATCCCGTTCCACCATGTGAGAGCCCTCTTCTGAAACACGCTCAAAGAAAACTCGACCTTGCGATTATCCGGACACTACACGTGGTGGAAAGTATTCTCAATGCTCTCGAACCACTGAAGAAGCCCAGTCGCTCCCTCAGAACCACTAAACTTGAGTGGTTTAGCCTGGTTAAAATCCTTGTATTTGCATTGAACATTGTTGTTGTTGTTGGCTTGGTTCCATTGAGCAAAGAGGTTTGGAAACTGAGCAGCCATCTGCTGCGCAATAATTTCTGCCAGTTTCGGCAGTTGCTATCTGGTTCTCGCGTCGAGGAGGCATTCTAAAAGAGGAAAACATGAAAGGAAACGAGTGAGATGATTGGATGAAAAGAATGAGATGAAACAAAATCAACAAAAGCAAAGATGGTGGTCATTCATCCGTATCACAAAGCAAACAAACGACACACAGTGACTAATCAAAGTAAATGGGTAAAAAATAATGTATAATGAAGACATTCTCGCCTATAAGTGAACACTCATCCCAAGAATTCCCAGGTAAGCACAACTGGTCTCGCGTCTGATGAGATATATATGAAGTGCTTGCCTATACAGAAAACCCAGAATACAGGCATTCACCCTTCCAGTTTGCACGTGTTCACATTATTTAAAACCCAAAACCTTGACGAGATTTTTGAAAATTTGAAGGCACAAGGCCAAAAACCAAGCTGAAAAGGGTTCAAAACCATATAACAGAGGGTTCAAAACCTTGTAATAAATCATTCAAAAACAGATGATTGTTTTTCAAAAATCGTTTCGGAAAAATTTGGTTCTTGTTTTGATAATCACCTAAGGATAGGTGATGTACATGTTTTAAGATCTAAACACAATTAATTTGTGTTAGGGTCCTAGAAAAGTTATAGTCTAGGTCAAAGCATTACTAATAACCTAATTCCCTATAACCATTGGCTCTGATACCAACTCTACTGTCACACCCCGACCACGTGTAACATACAAAACGTGGCGGAAACGTCGGGGAGTGTTGTAACAGAATTAATTGTTTCATAACCATGGTATTCAAAGTTGTATTTTATTTATTAAACAAGGGTGTTACATTGTCTTGAACATTAAACAAAAGAGTTTATAACATAATTAAACAAGCCTATCCTCGTTTTTAGTCTCTAAGGCACAGGTCCGCCCTAGTATCGTGATCAACATCCTACGGAAAAGCTCCTGAAAACACATGTGAAAATACGTACGTCAGCATAAAAATGCCTGTGAGATACATAGGTTTGTGAAAAATAGGATTCATGACTTGTATTTGAGAAAATGTTTAGTCATGAACCTTGTAATTTGCTTTGTCTTATAAATCATTCGAAAAACGATAAGATCAGTTGATATGTATAATTAAATGTAAGGTTAAATGAATAACCATGTAAAATGAGTTTGTATAAGATAAGTTGGTTGTAAAACAATGTCTTATGAAAAGTATATTATTTGTATAAAATGTTATATGTATCAAACTGAAACGATTCAAATAACGTTACGCTATGTAATATTATACAAACACTTATATATAGGAAGTACCAGCGGCGTATCCACCATGTTTGTATCATATTACACACGCCTCGTTACTCAAATCACTTATCCAAACAACCACCAATGTAACTTGTTCATGTACAAACCAATTGTCAAGTGTTATTGTGTAAACCATATCAAAATGTCTATGTCCAATGTAAACCACCAAATGTGTATATCAATGTCAAAATGTTTATGTTCAATGTAGATCATGTAATGTGTAACCAAAATGTCATGTATGGTAGTGAAATATATCAACTAAACCATATGTAAAATGCACAAAAACAAGGTATTGAAGTAAAACATAGTTTAAATCAAAGTTATGTTTTGTGTAACAAATGCATGCTATACTGATACAAACATTTATGTGGTATTGTTATAATGCATACATCCAAGCCTTGAGACTGTGGCGATAAACCCTTAAATAAATTAAAGGTTTATCTAAATTATGTATATCGAATTCGGTCATTCCTTTCATCCCCATTCCCAGGATGTCCGGAACGGGAGTTGTCAATTCCTATGGTACCACTACCTACTAACGAACGGCGTAATTAATGTTAATGAATGTATTGTTCCATTGTAAACAAACCAAATGTCATACCAAAAATGTAAGCATGTGAAAACGATGCACTAAGTATGTAATCAAATGAACATACGTAGCGTGAAATGTAATGTAAAACGATGTACTAAGTAATGCACACAATGGGCACACCTAGCATGAAATGTAATGTAAAACGATGTACTAAGTAATGCACACAATGGGCACACCTAGCATGAAATGTAATGTAAAACGATGTACTAAGTAATGCACACAATGGGCACACCTAGCATAAAATGTAATGTAAAACGATGTACTAAGTAATGCACACAATGGGCACACCTAGCATAAAGTGTAATGTAAAACGATGTACTAAGTAATGCACACAATGGGCACACCTAGCATGAAATGTAATGAAATTATGTACTATAATGTACTAACAAACATAGCCGGTATATGATGTGAAAACAGGAAAGCACGAAAGTAACAAGTAGGCACATGTGTTCCACCCCAAAACAGTTTGGAAAACAGTAAAAGAGGGGTCTATGTACTCACTTGATATTACTCAGTAGTCCTAGAGTGACAATCAAATAATGATAGAGATCTCGGAATCAAACGACACCTAATATAGGTAACTATGTTAATAAACCGGACCTAAATCGGAAGATCGGGTAGCATGAGGGTTCGTAAACCAAACGAGTGTAGAGACTCGTGTCATTTGGTTTAACAAAGCCTACATACTAAATGAAACCTAACATAATTGTTTACGACCCATTACGACCTGTTTAGGTAGCTTATGCTACTTTAACGCGTCGTTCACGTGAAACGCGTTCGGACCGCCTAACTAGTCCTATGACAAGTGTTATATGCCTAAACATGTTACATAATCAGTTATGTGACAAAAGTTTAGGTTACATATGCTAAATTGCCAATTATACATGAAAAGGGTATTCTGGTAATTTACCTAAGGCATATAAACTACCTATCATATAACTACTTAAACGATGTGACCATAGGGTATAACCTCGGAAGGTTATTCCCTGCACTATGGTCACCTAATGTATTTGGTCGGATCCTAATGATCGACCAAACTGGGTCGGGTTCGAAGGTATAAGCGATTTATCAGATCGCTTACCCTACGACCCTAGACAACGTGGTAATCAGTAGGCATAGTCCCAAGGGACTATAACCATCGTGATTACAATCACGTTGCGAAGTTCAAACAAACTTCGCATTGACCATTACTGGTCAACGCTGAAAGTCAAACAAAGTTTGACTTTCGGACTCGAAAAGCAATAAAATAAGGAAAAGAACGAAAGAATACTTACGAAGGGTCCCCGAATGCTAATCTCGATTCAAAAATCTCAGGTATGAAACAAAGGTTTCAACTTAGAGTTTCTCAAATCAAAATTCTTGTGATTTTGAAGCATGGGGGGTGGGGTATTTATAGTATTCGGTCCACCGTTAAGATCGTTTCATGGAAAACGTGCCTTAATCCTACCCGTGCATGTGTTGCAAAGTTGTGGTAGCCTAAAATGATCCTTATCAGCTGATTAGGCTAGTTGTGAGCTTGTGGTTGTGGTTAAAACAGCTGGAACATGCTGACTGTTCGATCTAATCTGATCAGACATGCGTACGCGGCCCGCTTCAGGATGTGCAGAAACTCAGGCGGGCCGCCTGAGAGTTGCAGATCAGAAACAACTTTCTGTTTTGACAGTTTCAGTCCCTGCACGTGTTTAAGGCCATTTCCGACACTTCTAAGGCCCGTAAAGCTAACTTTAAGGCCCTAAAATGATGCCTAAACATTGTGGACATGAAACATGTTCAAAAATATGTCTGATGTCAGTTCGTTTGGTCGTACGAACGCGATGTTCGCTTAATTACGACGGAATGCGCACAAGCGCGAAAAACGATCCAAATGACGCAACAAATGGATTTTTCTCATGCCAAACACTAAAATAAAATATTTTAGTGCTTACATAAATTTTTGGATGTCCGGATGTATTCAGAACGTAAGTTATGAGCGAAAATGCAAACTTGTGCACTTTTTGACGCTTTTAGTCCCTGAATGACCCAAAAGTTTATTTTAGCACACCGAACCCCTCAAAGCCTATTTCTAAGCTATGTAAAGGATATTTAAGGTGTGTTTAACTTATGGTCATGTTCCGGAATGTCTGTTCCAGTACGAATCGTCATACTTTCGCAGTTTGTCAAGTTTAGTCCCTGTAAGCGAATTAACTTGTTTTTGACATACCAAAGCCTTCAAAACTTATTTCTAAGTTATGTAAAGGTTATTTAAGGTATTTTAAGTATATGTTGATGTTCCGGAGTATTTGTCGCATTAAACTGGTTACGTTTACGCACCAGTTTGCGTATAACTCTACAGAAAGTGATGTAGAGTTTGAAATTGAACAAAAGTCAAAACATGAAAAATGTAAAACATAACAAAACAAACATTGGAATCAAATAACATTGTTTTATTGATAATAGAACTGTTCATAGTGATTACAAGCACAGTTGTTACAATCTTGTTGAGCACTTGGATTATTCATGATAGCAGTTTTCCGAACATCTAATTCATGTTCTTCAAGCTTCTGAATGAACTTACACAAATTCATACTTTCAGTTTTTCTCATATGTTTTAAAATCAACAAATATGTTCCCCATTTATCTTGTGGTAATGCATCAGATAACTTATCAACCCATTCATCATCTTCCTTTTTGATGTCCAATCTTTTCATTTCCTGAACAAGATGACAATATCTATCGATAGTCTTCTTAGCCGTTTCACCTTTCCAAGCTGTAAACATATCAAAAGATTTCTTTAGTAATGCACGTTTATTTTTTATCATATCAGCACTTCCCTTAAACTTCTGAATCAACGCTAACCAAATTGATCTAGCAGTTTCTTCATGTTGAAGCAAAACAAAAATATCTTCTTTTACCGCTTGTTGGAGAATGCTAATCATCATTTTTTCACTGGTGTATTTTAACTTCTCATTCGCTGAATATTCACTTAAAGGTTTTTCATTTCCACGGTCATCTGTCGGTTTAACATAATCTTTATCTAACGAAACCCATGCATCAAACTTATAAGCTTGCACCCAGTTTTCAAAACGATTCTGCCATCCTTTAAAATCCTCAATGTACATAAGCTTCGAAGGCTTTTGGAAGGTTCCCGTTTCATTTTCGATTTCAAGAGTTTCGACAACTGTAACTGGAGCAGCTGGAGTAGTAGCAAAAGCGTTATAAAACTCTTCTTCCATGTTTCAATGTTGAAAGTTCACAAAATCCAAAGTTCAAATGAGCTGGAGGTTCAAACGAACTGGATTTGGTACGAAATAGCCCTTTTCAAACGAACTGGAGGATTTTAAGTTCAATTCGTGCGAAATGGATGTCTCAGAATCTAATTCGTGCGAAATGGGGGTAACTTTCACACGAACTGACACTTTGATGCGAAATGTGTAGGATCGTGTTTCGACCCGAACGAGTCGTTCAGAGGAGTTTTGATCAGATACAGGTGTGGAAAACAAGTATCTGACTTACAAACAGCTAGCAAATCACTTTTAACACCTTGTTGTATTGATTTCTGACAAATTACATCCAAATCTCACACCGGCAGCACTTCGGTATGGAATCTAAGAATTGTTCCAATGATTTCGCTTATGTGACCTATATATAGGGCATGAGGTTTCGCTCCAAGAGACATTGACACATGAGCGAAACCTCCATTTGACATATAAGCGAAACCACTATGGTACATATAAGCGGAACCTCTACCTATGTCCCTATAAGCGAAACCCTGACCTAGAATACATACAATTTCAAGTTTTCTCATAAAACGTGCCCTAATTCAACATTCTAAGACTCAGACTCGATACAAGACGAAGTTGACAGATGTAGTGCACCAACAGACTCCCCCTCAGATGTTGACGAGTCGACTATCGAGTCACGACAATGCTATGTCTTCACTTCTTCAGTCTTGATCAGTCTCTGGGCTTCTCTCTCTCTATCTTCATCTCTTTCTCTCTTATCACCAACAAACTTCTTCTCTTAGATTTTGACAAATTTAAATTCATCATCATCAACATGCACTCCCCCTCAAATGTTGATTCATCCTGTAAAAAAAAAAAAACTCTACTACAAACATAAGTTTTATGGTAAACATTTAAGCATATAGACACCATTTGAAACTATCTCAAACTAATATATCAATTCATTTTTGATGAACCACTTGAAACTATATCGTTTTTCTTATCAAAACAACACACTCTCCCAAACCATCTGTTCATCATGTTTAGCACTTGGAATTTTGAAAATCAGCTCTTCAACATCAGTTGTCGAAAATCTTTTTGAATTTTTTCAAAAAAAATATGCTAAAACATATCAAAAATCTTTTTGGATTTTCTGAAAGAAAACAACTGACACCATTTGTAGAATTAAGAAAATGCAGAAAAGAAATATTTACAAACACTATTTTTGTGAGTTTGTGTAAGAGGATCATATCAGTCTTTGAGACAAATCACCAACACCATTAAGCTTTAAACATTTTAAGTTCTAAATGATTCACTTAGATTGTCAGTATACTGGTCCACTTAAATTCTCACACAAAGTTCAATTGCTTCGAGATACAAGATTAATTGCTTAAGTACTTAAACATATTCGCGTGTCCCACCTCAGAATATACTCCCGTATCCAGATCCCAATATTCAGTCTTACAGGTGAGTATACCACATATGATATCTGTAAGGGGTTAAATTACGAGGGCCGTGAGAGCTCAGGTCGATACTCCCGTATACGCAGAGAGATGACGGCTTCGACTTTTGGTGTGTCCCCTTTAGAGGATCTTTTGTTACAACAGCAATGACTATCAATTTTATTGTTTCATCAATTTGCTGAGGGCAGTGCTATATTTCAAGCAATCAGAAAGTATTATCCGGGGACTAGGCCATTGCTTCCGCAAAATCAGAAGTCCCGGGATAATACCCCAGATATCACTGAGTATAAAGACCTAGTATCTCAGAAAGAGGGACCTTTCAAACAAGATTTCGGGGGTTACCCATATATCCGAGAGATGTTACCCACGATATAAGCAAGTTTGAAATTAGGTTTATATCTCGTCACAATCTACTAAATGTACAAAAACCTACTGACACATCATCAGTGAGACCGTTTATCACATTTGACTTTCCAAATCTTTAGCATGCTATGATTGTCCACTGATGTACTATCATTTCCTCTTTTATACAACAAAACTCATTTTTGAATTTTATCATGTTTTTGTCTTTTTCAAATTTTCAAATGTTTTTGGATTTTCTGAAAAATTTTACTCCCCCTAAAATGCAAACACATTTTAGGAAATTTGAAAACAAACTGTACAATAAAGTGACAACCAATATCGAATTGCTTCAATTCGCCATCCACTTGGCATAAACAATCAGAACTCCCCCTTTCAACAAACTATTTTCTCATTTGGATTTCAAAACACTTAAGTTTATTTTAATCAAAATGATTTTTCCGGAAAATAAGCTTGTTTTTACCACTTGTAGGGGCATGGTTCATCATATTGTCTTTCAACCACTTGTATGAAAATTACATCAAGTTCAAATTAATGACCTTGAGTAATTACAATGTCAAAAAAAACCTCTGTATCACTTGTTCAATGAACTTATCAAAGTAAATTTCAAGATGAATGCCGATACCTACTCCACACTTACCAACCTGGGAGTTCCGGCATAGTCCATCACCTGTATACATCTCAACAATCTTTAAAAATTTCACAAAAACAAACTTAACAAGAATGATGCCGATTCCTGATCCACAATTACCAACTTGGGATCTCCGGCAAGTCCAGAGACTTACTGTTCATAGTATGAGCCATCCCAGTCACAAACCAGGGATGGTTCAACCTTATCTTTCTCCATCTTCTTCTCATAGAACTCTTTAACCCCTTTGACTTTTCGATCAATCATTTTACCAAAAATATGTTTCACAGAGGGGTTAAAGGCCTTTTCAACATCGAAAACCTTTTTGTCATCATAAAATTGGTTTGAAATTTCAACTTTACCAATTTTCTTTTTAAAATTTTCAGCCCGAAGTGGTGGAAAATTATCATCATCCACAATCGAAACTGATTTTTCACCATTTTCAACAACCTGTGGCTCCTTTGATTTTGTGGAATCAGACTCATCACCAGAAGATAGCTCCTCTGATTTTGACCTATCAGAATCATCGCTAGAACTATCAACCGATTTCTTAACAACCCATTTCTGAGTGTCAAGATTTGCTTTCTTCTTGTAAAATCTGTTTGAACTTTTGCCAATTTCAAAAGTAGAATTTTTGAATAATTTGGTTCGGTCAATTGGTGGTTCAAACTCCATCACTTTCTCTTTTTGTTTACGAGAAACTCCCAGTTTTGATTGTATTGCCTTAGAACACTCCCTGGCAATATGTCCAACTTTGTTGCATTGGAAACAAGTTCTCGTATCTTTCTTCTGTCCAGCAAATTTCATCTCTTCTTGCTTCTTTGCAAGGAATTCTTTGTTCGATTGTCTCCAGAATTCTTTTTTTTCTTCTTCTTCTGCTGATGTACCTGAAACAAATGTCATTTTTGCTTTAAAATCACGAACATATTTTTCATTTTTCTGTTTTTCTGTTGGAATAAACCCAAGACCTTTCTTTTTGAAATTACGGTTATGATTTGATTTCTTGTGAAAACCAGAACCAGAACTGTAACCTTTTTTCTTGTTTAATCTTTGTTGTACTCTTGAGGTGTAAGGTTTAGATTTATCATTAAGATTTAAATCTTTGTTAGTGCAGTTGTCTGTCGACTTCATCTTAGTTCGAGTCTCAGATTGTGAAAGAGTCTGAAGACTGCATTTTATATCGAGTCTCAGTTTCGTTGCGGTTCGGAACAAGAATGATGTCATCATTCTTGATGATGACATCATCCAAGTGATCTAAGATCTTGCATCATCATTACAAATGCACGTGAAACAAGTCAAAGAAGAATGCATGTGCATGTGTAATAGAAATGTGTATTAGATCCTGATTTCGCTCATAGGGTCTTAGGTAGGTGATTTCGCTTATGTGGTCAGGTTGATTTCGCTCATATGGTCCTTGTATCTCTTGGGACGAAATCACAGTACTATATATAGTGCACTCATGAGCGAAATCATTAGTCCAGTCCTTGTATTCCATGCCGAAGCTTTGCCGGTGTGAAGATCGATTGTAAACAACGTCTATTCAATACAATCAGTGAATTAAGTGAAGATTAAGCTGTTACTAAGTCTATTTCTTGTTTTCCGCACCTGAAATAGATCAAAACTTCTCTAAACGACTCATTCGGATCAGTCGAACGATCCTACAATTGGTATCAGAGCCAGTTGGAGAAGTTTTGCAGATTACAGCTTTATTTCATCGAGATTTCTATCTTCTACACCTTCTTTCTTCATCAGAACGAGATTTAACGGTCGGAATCCAATCAAAATTTCACAGATTGTAGATAATTGAACATAAACGAATCCCTGAAAGTTTGACACTGAAATACGGATTAAAAATGGATCAAATTAACATCCGATTAGGTTTCGCTCATTCGGACATATTGTGATTTCGCTTATTTGTCATCAAGGTTTCGCTTGTGTGTCACATAATTGAAAGGTTTCGCTCCAAAGATTCATCAAGGTTTCGCTCCAAAGGACATCAGTAGTTTCGCTTTTCTGAACATCATAGTTTCGCTTATACGGACAAACCCTAGTTTCGCTTTTGTGAACATGATGATTCCGCTCATAGTGCTCAAAGTTTGATTCCGCTCATAGTGCTCATATCTGTTTCTGCTCCAATAACTTTAAAGTGTGAACTGTTTAAAAGTGCATTGTGTTGTGAAATATTTTACGAGGTTGTTAGGTTGCATGTGAAAGTTTTAAAGGTGTCAGTACTTTGGGACTAGAAATCACAAGTTATTCAAGAATTGCATGTGATAAAGTGCTTCGAGTTGGTCCGTTCAAGGTTGCATGTGAGGTTCACTTAAAAAGTTAGTGGGATATTGTGATTGTGTCAGTTTGCATATGTATTATGTCGGCTTAGTGGATTTATTAGATATGAGATATTATTCAGGTCACATGTATTGAATTGATCAAGCCCAAATAGTCATCAGCCCAAATAAACAATCATCAAGAGTTGTCGGATAGTTTTTGCTTCAGCCCACATGATCGAGATAAAGCGGGCCAATCATTAATCAAATAAAAGTAATCAACAGTGCGGCCCAATCAGCTTTGGTGAAATTGTTCGGCCCAATCACAGTCAAGTGCAGCCCACTTTATACTCGGAACAAGTGAAAGTGTGTTTTGAGTGAAATTTGTCGGGACTATTTGAAAAATGGAAGTGATGTTTGATGAAAAAGAAAATGATCGTATTAAACGATTAAATGATGGATATGGTTGGTATAGCAGTTATGAACAAGATGATAAAAGGATTTGGATTATGCGACTTGAAAATTTTCTGTGTAAAAAGAATGAAACAGTGGAGGAGTTGGAAAGCAGATTTAACTATTTACTGGACAAACTGAAAATATATGAGATAAAGTTGACAGATGCTGAAAAATTATCAAAGTTTGCAGATGCATTACCTACAGAATGGGATGATTGTTTGAAAAATCTTAAAAGAGATTTTGGATTTTCTGGGTTCTCAAAATTACATCCAAAAGTTTTTATCAAAAATCTCAAAGAACATGATTATGAAAATTATAAGAAAAAGAAAGATTTAATTGATAAAATCAAAGGAAATCTAGATAAAATGAGTTTGGATGTAATTGTTGAAATAGACAAAAGAGTTTGTGTGTGTCTTGCATCAAAAAGTGTCATGAACTATGACATTAAGAGGGCTTGTTATATTGATAAGAATATGAATCCTCTTGATTTCGGTAAAATTTTTTGTGCAGGAACATACAAGATAGAGGAAGAGAAAGTTTTAATGAAAGAAGAATCTGTGAAGATTGGATCTTCGAATTCTGAATCAGTGTGCTCTAAATGTCAGAAATTTGAAGCTGACAATGCCAAACTTGTGAAGAATGCGGAAAGTTTGACATTGGAAGTCAAAAAGTTGAAGGATGAGAAGCAAGCTGATGTTAAACAGATTCTTATTTTGAAAGAAAATTGTGAGAGGTTGAAATCTGAAAATGACAAACTGTTAAGTAACTTGAACAGTTTGACATTTGAAAACCAGAAGTTGAAAGAAAATGAAAAAAATTTTGAAAATAATCTGAAAGTTTTTGAAATAGAGAAATCAAAAGCTGAAAAAGAATTTAAAAGTCAAACAAAAATTTTAGAAGATGAGAGAGATTTGTTTGGTAAAAACAATCTTGAAAAACAAATTGCAATCAATTCTCATCTTGAAAAGATTATTCGACTTGAAAAAGAGGCAGAATGTGCTCAAAAGAAAATCAATGAATGGGAAGAAAAGTTGAAGGTGTTTGTGAATAATTCAACTATTCCTTGCCCAAAACTTTTAAATTCAGTTTCAATAAGTGACAATGTCAAAGTTGAAGATTGTTGTTAGGTCCCGGTTTTGACTCCGTTTCGATTGCGAACCGACCGTGCGACGTGCGGAATCCGTACACGATCAAGACCGAACACACAAACAGTAATTATAACTGTGATTCTATTCAAAGATTTGACGAGTACAAGAACCTGAATCACGTGGAGCCTTTTCTCTCTCTAGAACTTTCTCTCTCTAGAACTAGATCTCTCAAAGCTCCAAAATGCCAAAAGTCTTCCAAAAGTCTCTAACTCTAACCCTAAGACTTCTATTTATAGGCAAAGCATATAAGGAGAGTTCTCCTTATTTACAATCATGCCACCTTGCCTTTTCTATCTAATATTACAATATAAAGCTAGACTTAATCAGTTTCAGCTACGATCTTGAGATGACGGAGGCGATAGACATACTGCACTAACAGACTCCCCCTTGGATATTGCCGCAGTCAATCTCAAACATTTAGTCAGACTCGTAGCTTCTGGTCTTTCTCTCTCTCTAGCTCGAACAGAATCCCCGTGGATCTGTCTTCAGCTTCAGCTCCCCCTTTCGGTAGACTCTTCAGGCTCCCCCTGTCGTCAAGCTTCCGTGCTTTGGGATCGACGCCTGGTTTTTCGCTTACAAGCTCATCCAGAATAGTTCCTGGGTCCTTGAATGCACGCTTCCCTTTGCGTTGAGCTCGTCTTCAGACTCCCCCTTAGACTCGGCTATCGGGATCATAGTCTGGAATCTGCAATCCTCAAACATTTATAAGTAAAACATTTTACAGTGAAAACATTTTCAGTTGTCCAGGTATCGTAACCTGGCTCTATCAATATTTCTAAATCAAGATCCTGGCTTTAAGATATAATAATATGAATGTATCCAGAAATACTTGATTCTCTCCCCCTATCAACAAACTTCAAAAAATTTGGCAGTTTCAACGAACCAGATCTGAAACTGGCTCTTTTACAGATTTTAACAGTATAAGCATCCAAATCCCTCACAGTTAATCATCCAAGTCCAAATTAATGACCTTGGAGATATCACAAACTGTTTTTGATTTTTGATTTTAAAAATTTCAAGTTTCAACTTAATGAACTCGTTTGATTTTCAGAAACACGATCAGCATACTTAGATTTTGAAACTCAGTTTCAGACATCGGTTGTCGAAAATAAAGCAGAAATCAAAATCTTTTTGTACTTTTTCTGAAATGTAAAACAGTAAAGAAATATTTACAAACCTATTTACAGACAATATTTTTGTTTGAGTTCGCGTTAGAGGATCATATCAGTTTACGACAAGTCACAAGTACCATTGAGCTTAGTTACACAGTAAGAATTAAACAATTCACTTAGATTGTCGATATACTGATCCACTTAAATTTTCACACAAAGTTCAACTGATTCCGGATACGAATTAGGTGTTTTAAGAACTTAAACTCATTCGTGTGTCCCACCTCTTGAATATACTCCCGTATCCAGATCCCAATATTCAGTCTTACAGGTGAGTATACCTAGATGATATCTGTAAGGGGAATAAATTATAGTACGAAACCGTGAGAGCTCAGGTCAGAACTTCCGTTCAGCAGAGAGATGACGGCTCGACTTTTGGTGTGTCCCCTTTAGAGGATCTTTTGTATTACAACAACAATGACTATCAATTTTATTGTTTCATCAATTTGCTGAGGGCGGCGCTATATTTCAAGCAATGCAGAAAGTATTCTCCGGGGACTAGGCCATTGCTTCCGCAAAATCAGAAGTCCCGGGATAATACCCCAGATATCATTAAGCATAAAGACCTAGTATTTCAGAAAGAGGGACCTTTCAAACGAGATTTTAGGGGTTACCTATATATCCAAGTAGTGTTCCCCACGAAATAAGCAAGTTTGAATTTAGGTTTATATCCCGAAAAAGTTTACTAAATGTATAAAAATCTACCGACACATCCACGGTGAGATCGTTTAACACATTTTAACTTTCCAATTCTTTAGCATACTGTAACTGTCTACTGATGTACTATCATTTCCTCTTTTTACACAAAAACTCAATTTTTTGTTTTATCATGTTTTTGGGTTTTTCAAATTTTCAAATGTTTTTGTATTTTCTGAAATTTTTACTCCCCCTAAAATTCAAAACATTTAAAGAAAATTTTACAACCAATACTGATAGCTTTGTCTCGCCATCCATTTTCTGCTTCACATGCTCTGTTTTGCAGAAAAATATAACGTACCCTCATGATTTACAACACATTGATATTCGACAGTTTGAAAACCGATTTTCAATCTTGTGAAAGTAATCATGTTTGTTCAGCCGTGAGGGTTTCGGCGTATTCAAGCAACATATTTTTGGATTTTTCAAATTTTTGACAAAAAATAAAAACATATTTTTGGTTTTTCAAAATTTTTCAATTTTTAGGGTTTTTGAAATATTGTTTATTTATGTACAGAAAACAAACAATCTCCCTGTTCAACCAAACCAGGGTTCAGCAGCCTCTTCCTGTGCCAGGCTGCTCATCAATTCTCTTCCTTGACAATCAAACTTCATGAGCACCTGCACAATCACAAAAACTCAATTACTTGAACAATTTAGCCCAGGTCTGTTGGACCTTAGGCATTTCAACACAATAAACTTCATTCAACTTTGGAAATTCTTTGTCATTATTCACAAAAACATTTTCATCTTTGACTTCGACCTTTTCATCTTTTATCAAAGTCACTTGTTTCTTAACACTCCATGTTTGACCTTTCGGAGTACCTCTTTTGTAAAAATGTGATTCTTTTTTAACACTTTGTTTTTGAACAACAACTTTTGGTTTCCAAAACTCTTGGGGTTTTGTCATATCAACAGATGTGTTCCAACTTTGTGTTGTTCTGAATCTGGGTGTGTGAGAAATCTGTGTTTGTTTTGAATCAGACCTAGTCTGTTTTGGTTTCCAAGTTTGATTCGAAGCAAACTTGTTTGTGTTGAACCTCCAAGTTTGTTTTGAATCAAATCTGGTAGTCTTTTGTTTCTCAACCTTAGATTTCTGTTTTTCAACATCAACAGGCTTTGGATTTGGACACTTTCGTGCAACATGTCCAATTTGATCACATTTAAAACACACTTTCTTTGAAACATCCTTGGCCTGTTGTTGTTTCTTTTTCATAGCATCAAACTCCGCATTAGACTATTGTCCAATTTTGAGTTTTTCTTCTTCTGCTAAACTTTTTCCTTGAACAAAACTTGTTTTAACCTGAACATTTTTCTTCCAATTTTGTTTCTTTTTATAACCCAAACCAACCTTCATGTTTTTCTTCTTAAAACCAGGTTTGTTATAAAAAGATTTATGACCTTTACCAGCAAACTTTGAAATTTCCGACTTCTCAATCTCAACCATTTTGAAAACTTTATCGACCTTCTCTGAAATCACATTCTGAATCGGGAATACAACATCTAAGAATAGTTTGTCCGATCCAATCATGGTATAGACCAATCCCTTTGAATCATCATCCAAATTTTTCTTGGATTTTGTGTTTTTTAGATAACCATCATGAAAATTTCCTTCATCTTCATCCTGTGATTCAGACTTACCTTTTGTAGACTCATCTTTCAAAACGCTTTCAACAACCTTACTTACCACCCCTGAATCATTAGCATCATCAGATTTGGAGTAAGTCACATCGATACTTTCAGGTAACTGGTCAACTATGTTCAAACCCTTTGCCACCTTTTCCTCATCATAAAAAGTATAATTGTTTCTCAATGGTGGTGGTACCTGATGAAACTCTGAACCAATACCCTTTTTGCAATTGTCAGTATCTTTGTCATCTGGTGTGATGTTGAAAATGCGTTCGAGAATGTACGAAGAGTTATGATAACTTTGAAGTTTTGTAACAACCTTTTCTTTTTCTGCCAAGACTTGTTTAAGATTAGCAATTTCATCAACACATTTGTTTAATTCAATTTGCTTTTCTTTAAACTTTCTTTCATACATTTCTTTAGTAACTAAAGTTTCTGACAATCTTTGATCAAAACTTTTGACTTGGCTCTTCAAAGTATCATAAGCTTCTTGTACTCTTTGACTCAACCATTTTAAAGAATCATACTGTTTTTGTAAATCAAGAAATTTAGATTCTTTTTCAACACAATCAACACATTTTGATGTACACATCTGTCTATAAACATCATTATCCTTTTCAAGACCTTGACATTTCTGTGTCAATTTTTCAACTTTTAGTTTCAAAATTTCTTCTTTGTCAATCATTTCTTTACATTTTGTTTTTAAAACATTTTCAAATTTGATTGCTTCAATTTCTTTTGCTTTTATTATTTCTTCCTTTTCAGTACAGACTTTGCACATTTCTATGCAATTCCTGCACTTGTTTTCATTGTTATCAACAATCTCAACATTTGATAAGTCAGAAGATTCTCTTACCTCAGTCTTTTTCAGCACCGATTATTCTGTTTCAGCTTTCTGATCTTGCTCTTTGTTCTCCACTTTTTCTTCTTTCTGTGCTTCTTCTATCTTCTGTTCTTCTTCAGCTTTCTGATCTTCTTCAGCAGCAATCTTCACAACATTCTTTACTTCTTCAATCATCTTCTTCAATTCTTCTTCTTTTCTCTTCTTCATTTCTACCACCTTCGGTAGACTTGCTTCACAAACCTCTCTAATTTTCTTCTCCAAATCAGGCAAATATGCTTTATCAGATAACCTTCGTGTGTTGAAAGTAGCTTGCCTTGGAATCAAATTTGTTACAGCTTTGAAATCCACTTTTGATGGGTCAGCAACTGGATTACCCCGTGGATCCATGTAACATTCCAACTCATCATTCCATCGTTTGGCTCTCTGGGCTTCTTTGAATGGTTCGTTTAATTTTCCAATTTCCCATCTTGCATAGTCTGCTTTCCACCATCTATCAGGATCAGCATCAGCCACAAATGCATACCCAACAACATCTTCTTCAGGGCAAACTTGACTCCAGTCGTAACCTTCATCGTCATATATAACTGCAAGAGCCCTTGATTTTTCTTCAGG
This sequence comes from Helianthus tuberosus, assembly GCA_030545235.1. Lineage (NCBI taxonomy): Eukaryota > Viridiplantae > Streptophyta > Magnoliopsida > Asterales > Asteraceae > Helianthus > Helianthus tuberosus. Next base: position 68,256,878 of record CM060445.1, on the reverse strand, counting down.
TTGTTTCAATCTTGGTGGCTCAGACTTGTTCTGATGGTAAATCGCTTTCTTGTAATAATCTTCATTGAACGGGTTTGCAGAATCATCATTAGCATACGTATTTCTGCACTCGCGCTTAAAGTGACCTCTTTGTTTACATTGAAGCATGTCACCTTAGATTTATCAAATCCCAATTTGGTAGATGGTCCACCAATTGATTTCCTCCCCGTGATCTCCATGAACCGCTGTGCTCGACGAACCGCACTGGCCATGCACCATCTTATATCCATTAGTTCCATCTCCTCGGGGTCTAATTGGTCATAATCTTCTTTCGTCAAGTTGGTATTGCCAATCTTCCCTGCAACGAGGCTTTCATACGATTCAAGTACAGATGCCAAGAAAACCATCTGTTGTTTTGCCGATTCTTCGCTGAAATTCTGCCCATTCTTCAAATCCACTGCGATATTACACTGAAACAAATTCTTGGAAGCAGATTGACTTGAAGTGTTTGAAGAAGATTCACTGTGAAAACTTTCATTTTTCACTGAATTTGATCTTTCTGCAGAGAACGCTGTTCTTGGAGACCCAGCCTGTGGTACATTTCCTCTGTAGTAAAGCTCTACATTCTGCTGATAAGCCGGATTTTTGACTTTAGATCTCTTTATCTCCAACTCATGGCTTTCAAGCCTTTCAATCAGCAAATCCACTTTTAAATCTTCAGGCTTGATTGTATTTTTCAACATTAGAGCGAAGTATTGCCACTCTTGATCATTTGGCAATGAATCAAACAATTTATCCACCAGCTCCTCTTCAGAATATGTGATTTCATGTCTGGCCAGCTCCATTTTCAGATGTCCAAATCTCTCGATCATTTTACAAACAGATTCATTTTTCATACAACTGAATAAATCAAACTCTTTACGCAACAATTTCTTTTTGTTTTTGACAATTTCATTACTTCCTACACACTTTCTCCCTAACGCTTCCCAGAAACTCTTCGATGTTTTCTCTTGTTCAAGTAACGAGATAATATTCTCTCTCACTGACTGTTTGATTAATGTGATCATCTTATATTCAGCCACAACATTTTTTATATCTATGTCTAAGAACTCTTTTTCTTCTACTAACCCTCCTCCTTCTTTCACTGGTTCGGTATATTCATTTTTCAATTTTAACCAGCTTTCAGGAGCGAAAGCTTTTACCCAACCCTCAAACCGATTTTTCCACCAGTTATAATCTTCAATCTTCAATAGCTTCGGTGGTTTCTGTTGGCTTCCATACATATTGTCATATTTCAAATTTTCTGAAATCTCTTTCGAATACTCTCTTATTTCAGATCTTCTTTCGGATGATTCTGAAGTAAAGGCATTGTAGAACGTGTTGTAAAATTCTTCACCGCTGCTCGACATCTTCAAATTTTGTCTTGAATTTGCACTTTGTATATCTTTAATCACCTGAATTACCTGAATCACGTGGAGCACTTTCTCTCTCTAACACTAGAGCTCTCCAAAGTGCAAATGACCAAATGTGTCAAAAGTCTCTAAAGCTAACCCTAACACATCTATTTATAGGCCAAGGGTTATAAGGGATTTCCCCTTATTTACAATAATGCCACCTTGCCTTTTTCTATCTAATATTACAATGTAAGGCTAGTTTACTTTAGTTTCAGCTACGACTTGAGATGACGGAGGCGATAGACATACTGCACTAACAATTGTGATAAGAAATCTGATGATGAAAATGAAAAAATTGAAAAACAAAAATTGTTTTTGAAATTAAAAGAAAAATTTCAGAAAACTGTTTTACGATCGACTGAAAAGGGAGAATGCTCTAAGCAAAAACCTTTGAAGAAGAAAGTGGAACAGAAACAAAAAATTAAAAATGAGAAAAATGTTCAAAAAGATAATAAAAGCTCATCAGATCAATCATCCAATCGCAATAAAAAACCACAAAAATTGAAAAATCAAAACTAAAAAATAGTTGGTAATAAGTGGTGCAGGTCGGACCACAGTGCTTCAAAGCCAAATCCAGCTTACAAGAGGAGAGATGGATATCACCAAGCCAAACAGTGCTTTGATCTAAATGTTTGGACTGAAAATGGTGATTGGTACGATAACAGAGTGTGTTACAGATGCGGCTATCAAGGACACATTGTTGTTAACTGCCATAGTTGGAGATTTGAGTCAAGGAGATGCTTTAATTGCAACATCATTGGCCATATTGCTAGAGATTGCTCAATGAGATCAAGGAGAAGATCGAGGGCTAAATCTCAGAAGCAGGTGAAGAAACCAGTCAATGTCAAGCCCAAAGAACAGAAGGTTCAAGAACCTAAAGTTCAAGAAAAGAAAGCGAAGCTTTCTCAGGGGCAAAAAGACAGACTGAGGAAGAAGAGGAAGAAGGCGAAAAAGTATCTGGAGAAGATTTTGTCCTCGGGTTCATCTGTTGGTAAAAATAAGAGTTCTGATGAATCGACTTCCTCGATTGCAAAGTCAAGCAAGACAAATTCATCGGATACAAATCTGAGGACAAAAGAAGAAAAGAAGAAAAAGAAAGTTGTCGGCGATGAATCTGGCTCATCAAAGTCAGACAAGCCACATTCAGGCAATGATTCTGGTATGGTAAAACCAGAAGAGCCAGTTGTTGAGGTAAAAATTGAGAATTCTGGTCTAACAATGGATGATGCAAATTTTCCACCATTGTTGAACAAGAATTCAAAAGCACCCAAGGACCGTCAGGCTTGGGTGAATCTGTTTAAATAGAAAAACCTGACTTGCCGGAGTTCCCAGGTTGGTAAGCGTGGAACAGGAATCGGCACATTTCTTGAGAAATTCACGAAAGTGATTTCGACTTACAAGTAGTAAATCAGGGACATTAAATTGTACTTGATTTTCTACAAGTGATGTTTGTGGATTGATCTTACAAATGTTAGTTTTTACAAGTGGTTGAAGAGAACAAGGTGTTGAAAACCCCGAATTTGTGAAATGACACGCAAAACTAATTTTCCGGAAAAACCATTTTGATTAAAACAAACTTAAGTGTTTTGAAATCACTATGGGAAAATGTTTTGTTGTCAGGGGGAGTTCTGATTGTTCAAGCCAAGTGAATGGAGAATTGAAGTGATTCTCATCATGTTGTCACATTTCTTGTACAGTTCGTTTTCAAATTTTCCCAGAAAATCAAAATTGAAACATATTTTGATTTTAGGGGGAGTAAAATTTAAAAAAAAATTAGAAAATTTGAAAATGTCAAAAACATTAAAAAAATTAAAATTGAGTTTTGCTGAAACAAGAGGAAATGATAGAAAATCAGTGGACTATCACAGCATGCTAAAGATATGTAAAGTCTAAAAAGTGATAAACGGTCTCACTAAAGATGTGACGATAGGCTCAGCTAGACTAGTAGAATTGCGATAACGATACAAACTTAAATGAAAAAGCCTAGTTCTAGTGGAAAACATGGTCGAAAGCATAGTACTTAGTTTTGTCCTTCTTGACTGTGTGCCTACTCAGTAATCGCTGATTGTCGAAAGACATAAAACTGGTTAAGTTTGTGAACTTTCACAACTTTGCTGAAAAGTCGCTGTGATTGTGCCTTTCATTTTGCAAAGACTTAAACTTGTTTTATTTCTTTATTTTGTTTAAGCATCGGACATCCTCTGCGTATACGTGAGTATCGACCTGGATGTTGTTGCCTAAACGTTCTGCTTTATTTTTTTTGGTGTTTCGTTCAAGCTTTGGATCACCTCTGTGTATACGGGAGTATCGACCTGGTGGTTAAAGCCTAAACAACTTCAACTTATTTTTATTTTCTTATTTTGTTTAAACATTGGACTTTCTCTGCGTATACGGAAGTATCGACCTGATTGTTAATGTTTAAACATTCTGCTTTGTTTTTGCACAAATCACAGTTGATAAAAGTTTAAAGGCATTACTTGAGTCAGTGTATTGCATGATGAGGGGATATGCTGAGATCGTGGGGTCCATAAGAATTTAGTGCAAATTAATATACCTTAACGTATCGGTAAGCATCTCGAAAGTTTTTAGATTGAGTTTATGTGGACAACAATATCGTCAATCAACGTGAATCGTTTAGAACTTAAAATGTTTAAAGCTTAACGGTGTTGGTGATTTGTCTCATAAACTGATATGATCCTCTTGCACGAACTCACACAAAATATTGTCTGTAAATATTTCTTTTCTGCATTTCTTTTCAGTCAAAAATCCAAAAAGATTTTTAGTGTGTTTTAGCATAAATTTTGAAAAATTCAAAAAGATTTTCGACAACTGATGTTGAAGAGCTGAGTTTCAAAATTTCAAGTGCTGAACAAGATGAATTGGTTTGGGAGTGTGTGTACTGAATTGAAAAATTTTGATTTAAGAAAGAAGTTGAGATTAGTTAATCAGGGTCATTAATTTGAACTTGATGGAACTATTTCTAATAAGTTTTTCTTATTGTTTTAAGTAAAAACTTATGTTTTGATGAGAAAATGTGTGCAGGAGTTGAGCTGAACAGAATTTAAGCCAGGATGTGATCTCTAGGTGATAGCTAATTCCAGACAGCGATCCCATCATGATGAGAGGGGGAGTCTGACGAGGTTAGAGCCAAAGAGAAGATCCTGGTATATGCTAAGAAAGAAAAGAGATCGATCAGGATTGAATAGTCGTTATGATGAAGACTCTCACTGAAGATTCCGTCAACATTCAAAGGGGAGTCTGTTAGTGCAGTTGTCTGTCGACTTCATCTTAGTTCGAGTCTCAGATTGTGAAAGAGTCTGAAGACCGCATTTTATATCGAGTCTCAGTTTCGTTGCGGTTCAGAACAAGAATGATGTCATCATTCTTGATGATGACATCATCCAAGTGATCTAAGATCTTGCATCATCATTACAAATGCACGTGAAACAAGTCAAAGAAGAATGCATGTGCATGTGTAATAGAAATGTGTATTAGATCCTGATTTCGCTCATAGGGTCTTAGGTAGGTGATTTCGCTTATGTGGTCAGGTTGATTTCGCTCATATGGTCCTTGTGTCTCTTGGGGCGAAATCACAGTACTATATATAGTGCACTCATGAGCGAAATCATTAGTCCAGTCCTTGTATTCCATGCCGAAGCTTTGCCGGTGTGAAGATCGATTGTAAACAACGTCTATTCAATACAATCAGTGAATTAAGTGAAGATTAAGCTGTTACTAAGTCTATTTCTTGTTTTCCGCACCTGAAATAGATCAAAACTTCTCTAAACGACTCATTCGGATCAGTCGAACGATCCTACAATCTTTTATTTCAGAAATATTAATTTCTGTTAGTTTGAAAACCTTTTTGATCAATTCAGTTTTGACACCTCTTATTGGAAATTTCTCATCAGAATATAATTTGTCAGAATCATTCAATGTATATGCAACTTTGAATGTTTCGTCACTCAAATTAGATTTTGATAACAGGAATTCTTTGTTGTATACTCTTTTAACCGAAGAATTTTGACTGTTGACTGTCGAACTCGAACTTTCAGAACCAGACTTTGACTCTGACTCTGACTTTGACTCCAACTTTGACTCCTCAGTTTCATCTCTATCCAACACCTGATCGACAACTTTCTTTATTAACTCGAACTCATGATCAGTGTCAGATGATGTAAACGTCACATCAATATTTTCTGGCAAATTGACTGACGACTCCGACTACCACTGTAAATTTGTTGCCTTTTCGACTCTCTCGGAATTTGGATTTCTTGGAGAATATCCATTTTCAAGCGGGGGTGGACACTTGTTGTAACCGACATCTTGTTTCTTACCAAAATCCTTCTTGTCAGTCTTTTTCTTTGTGTCACTCTTCTTCTTGTTCTTCTTTTCTGGAGTCTTTTCTTCAGTCACTTTTCCATCTTCATTCTTTTCTTCAGTTACTTCATCCTCTTCAAATGCCTTCATGCCTTCAACAGTCGGATAAATCCTGTCAATGACATAAGAAGTACATGAGTAACTTTTCAACAAACGATTAACTCTTTCAGTTTCAATTCTTTGCAACTCCAGCTTTTGTTCTAGCACAGCACACTTCTCAATGTAGTTGTTCACCACTTTTTGCTTCGTCATAAAAGCACCCTGAAGTGTCTTCATAGCTGTAGCTTGTTCTTCACTTATTTGATTATACTGGTTTATAGCTTTGTTCAACACATCATAAGATTCCTTCAAACTGTTCAAGTTGTAAATCAGTGTACTGTTCTGCTTCTTCACAACTTCACAGTTTTCACACTTCACTGGAATCTTCTTTGCATCAACTTCTTCATCAACTTTGAACTTTGGAACTTCAACCTTTACTTTCCTTTTGATTACTGGAACAGTCTCATCATCACTGCTTACTGGAGTCTTGACCTTTTTCTTCTTCTTTTTAACCTTTTCATCTTCACTGTCACTTTCAGCAATCAGTTTCATATCAGCATCGAATTTTCTCGCCCAATACTCAGTATCATCATCACTATCTTCTTCAACTCGGGCTACAAAAGCTTTATGAGCTTGAGTTTGATCTGGAACATAATTATCCCATGTGAAATTTTCCCAGCTAAACCCTTCAGGTAATTTTTCGTCATCTTGATCTATTATCAAGGCACTACCATCAGCTCTCTTTGAAGAATTTTGATTAACCGCACAAGCTCTCTTTCCAGAATCTTCAATTATGTATCTTCCATGAGCAGTTTGTGCTTGATGTTGATGCTGTTGTGATGGTTGTTGAGCAACTTGATGGTAGATGGCTTTTCGGTAGTAATCATTGTTGTTGTTGAAAGGATTCTGAACTCCACTTGCTTCGCGGTTGGTACACTCCCTCTTGAAATGACCCTTCTCCCTGCAACGAAAACAAGTGACTTTAGATTTGTCAAAACCTAAAGTAGAAACACCAGCCTCACGAAGATCATCTCTTCCAGTGATTTGCTTGAATTTCTCAGCTCTCCTCAACACGCTGGCCAAGCACCATTTTATGTCCATCAGTTCCATCTCTTCAGCATCGATCTGGTCATAATCTTCCTTTGTCAGCATTGGATTTCCGATTCGACCTGCAACAAAACTACCATAAGATTCAAGAACAGTTCCCAATAAAGACATATGGCTTTTTGCTAACTCTTCAGAATATTCCTGATCATTTTCAATGTTCAACACAATGTTGCATTGAAGCTTTTTTCCATTTCTTGTTGTTGAAACATTCGGATCAAAGGATGGATATGATGAAAAACTTGTGTTACTGCTTGATCCTTTAGAAGAACTTTCAGATGAATTATTTGCATTGAATGCCGTTTGAACTTTCGGTGACAAGTTAGTAGATTTATCATTCAACCCTGTTTTGTAATACAACCCAATATCCTGTTCACCATCAAAATCTTTCATTCGAATAATCTTTCGTTGCTCCATCTCTTGAGCTTCCAACTTCTCAATGAACTTGCTGAGTGTCAAACTGCTAAAACCTTTCTTGTTTCTAAGCATCATGAGATATGTGCCCCAAGTCTCGTGTGGCAAAGCATCTGCAAGCTTCTCGATCAATTCTTCATTGTCTTTGTCAATACTCAATCTCTTCATGTTTGCTAGCAGATTGCAGTATCTTTCAATAATCTGCCTTGTGCTCTCATTCTTCAAACCACGAAACAGATCGAATTCTTTCTTCAAAAGTGACTTCTTGTTCTTTATCATTTCTTGACTACCAACAAACTTTGATCTTAAAGCTTTCCAAATCGAGTAGGAAGTTCCATTATGTTGTAATAACACCAAGATATCTTCTTTCACAGCTTGTTGTAGAAGACTCAGCATCATTGTCTCATCTTTGTATTTCTTTCTAGCATCAGCGCTTAAATCTTTAATCGGAACCACTTCTTCATCATCATTCGTCGGTCGAATGTATTTTGTCTCGACACATTCCCACGCATCCAAGTAGTTGGCTTGCACCCAGTTTTCGAACCGTCCTTCCCAACCCTTATATTCCTCAATGTTCATGAGCTTAGGTGGTTTTTGCATTGTTCCAGTTTCGTTTTCGAGCATTGTGTTCTGTGCAATAGTGATCGGGGTAACCGGAGTGGCGAATGCGTTGTAAAATTCCTCGTCCATTTTCAGATTTTTAACAAATGTATGTATTTGTCCTTTTGAGCGAAATCAGGACACTTGGATGTCCTTAAAAGCGAAATCAGATTGTTGAGATGTTCACAAAAGCGAAATCAATGTTGTTGATGACCTTATCAGCAAAATCACTATGTTCAAATAAGCGAAATCCCAATATCGTGACACAAAAGCGAAACCTTATGTTCACAAAAGCGAAACCATATGATACTTTGACACTGGAGCGAAATAAGATGGTCCGAATGAGCGAAACCTTCTGATTTTGTGTAGCTATGAGCGAAACTAGTATGATCACAAGAGCGAAATCATGGAATGTCCGTAAAAGCGAAACCTATTCGGAAGTTAATTTGACCTATTTTCAGTCCGAATTTCAATGCTAAACTCTCAGGGATTTGTCTATATCCAGTAACACACAGTCTGCGAAATTTTGATTCAATTTTGACCGGTAAAACTTCCTGAATTGAAGAAAGAAGGTGTAGAAGAAAGAAAACTTGATAAATTCCAGCTAATCTCTGCAGAACTCCTCCTCCTGAAGCTCTGATACCACTTGTAGGATCGTGTTTCGACCCGAACGAGTCGTTCAGAGGAGTTTTGATCAGATACAGGTGCGGAAAACAAGTATCTGACTTAGAAACAGCTAGCAAATCACTTTTAACACCTTGTTGTATTGATTTCTGACAAATTACATCCAAATCTCACACCAGCAGCACTTCGGTATGGAATCTAAGAACTGTTCCAATGATTTCGCTTATGTGACCTATATATAGGGCATGAGGTTTCGCTCCAAGAGACATTGACAGATGAGCGAAACCTCCATTTGACATATAAGCGAAACCACTATGGTACATATAAGCGGAACCTCTACCTATGTCCCTATAAGCGAAACCCTGACCTAGAATACATACAATTTCAAGTTTTCTCATAAAACGTGCCCTAATTCAACATTCTAAGACTCAGACTCGATACAAGACGAAGTCGACAGATGTAGTGCACCAACAAAATGGAAGTCAATTTCAAGCGAAATGAAGCTTTTGGTGCGACCTGGGTCAATTTCAAACGAAATGGAAGTCCATTTCGTGCGAACTGATGTCTCTTTCAAACGAAATGGCAATTTCAAGCGATCTGGTGTCCAATTCGTACGAATTGAGTGAAATTTCACACGAACTGATGCTGAGGTCACACGATCGGGTCAGTTTTTGACAAAATTGATCAAGATTTAGGTCGATTTTAAGTCTGATTCTTTCAAGGATTGATTAAAACTATGTTTCACATGTTATATGTGAAAATCAGTCCATTTTTACCGTAAAAACTCCTTTAATTTTGAAAAAATGTGAAGAAGAATGAGTAGAAATCAAAAATTTCGGTGAAAACAAGCTGAATCGGTATGAACTCTTCCTCCTGAGCTCTGATACCACTTGTAGGATCGAGATTCAACCTATACGAGTCGATCAGAAGAGTTCTAATCCAAACCAAAGGCGGAATTCAGTGATTCGGACTTGATTGCAGCTTGATTCACATACAGATTCACTTTAACTATCTTGATTATTGATTTGAAAGCTTTACAGATCATATGACACTTCAGCAGCACCTCGACTCTGGAATCACAACTATTACAAATGAATGATAAGCTCATGTATTTATAGACCCACCATTTCGCATGGAATGGACTTCACACGAAATGGCATTTCGTGCGAAATGGCAATACCATTTCGTGCGAAATGGCTACACACTACATGTTTCTTGATTTTCTCGAACTACGTGTCCTAGACTATCATTCTAGATACAAGACTCAATACAAGACGAAGTCGACAGACATATGCACCAACACCAATCCTAAGAAACTTCTAACCTCGGTTGGTGACTCAGGGGTTTTCCATTTGGTAATTGCCTCGATTTTTGTTGGGTCTACATGAATTCCTTCATGATTGACTAAGTGTCCAAGAAACTGTACCTGCTCTAACCAAAAATCGCACTTTGAAAACTTAGCATAAAGCTTTTCCTTTCTTAATAGACTTAGAAGTGCGTGCAAATGCTTTGCATGATCTTCCTTACTTTTAGAATAAATTAGAATATCATCTATAAAGACAATTATGAATTTATCCAAATATGGCTTATATATTCGGTTCATCATGTCCATAAATGCAGCTGGGGAATTGGTTAAACCAAATGGCATGACAGTAAATTCATAATGGCCATACCTTGTTCTGAATGCGGTCTTAGGAATGTCCTCTTCCTGTACCTTTAATTGATGATATCCTGACCTTAAGATTTTAGAGAAAAATCGAGCTCCTTGCAGTTGATCGAACAAATCATCGATTCTCGGTAATGGGTACCGATTCTTAATTGTGACCTTGTTCAATTCACGATAGTCAATGCACATACGCATTGATCTGTCCTTCTTTTTAACGAATAAAACTGGCGCTCCCCATGGCGATGAGCTTGGCTGTATGAATCCTTTTTCCAGCAATTCGTCTAATTGTTTCTTCAGTTCCTGCATTTCTGCGGGTGCCAAACGGTAAGGTGTTTTGGCAATCGGTGCTGTTCCTAGTAGCAGGTGAATTCTGAATTCAACTTCTCTGTCTGGCGGTAGTTCTGGTAATTCTTCTGGAAATACATCTGAAAACTGAGACACTACTGGAATGTCTTTTAATTCTTTTCCTTTAGTGTTAGTGATTATGGAAATCAAATACACTATAGACCCTTTTCTTATATAACTTGCAGTTTTCATCACAGAGATGAATTTCGTGGATCTGGAGGGTTTATCTCCTTTAATTGTGGTCTTTTCACCTTTTGGTGAATTTACTTGAATTGATTTTTGATCACATTAAATACTGGCTTTATTGGCTATTAACCAATCCATTCCTAAAACGACATCAAATCCTACCAGATTCATGGGATAAAGGTTTGCAATAAACTTTTGGTTTAAAAACTCTATTTTTGCTCCTTGCAAGATTTCAGAAATCTTAACTGTTTCTCCATTTGCTGTCTCTACTAGACATTCTTGTGGTAGTTTAGTTAATGACTGATTTAGAAGTTTGCAAAATGAAGTATTAATAAAACTTTGGTTTACACCAGAGTCAAATAATACTTTAGCAAAAACATCATTAACTAAAAACGTACCAGTGATCACGTCTGGAATCATCTTGGCTTCATCTGCGGTCAGAACGAATGCTCTAGCATTTTTAGTGTTCTTGTTGTTTGCAGCTGGAGCCAATTTTGAACAGTTTGGCTTGATATGACCTTGTTCTCCACAGTTGTAGCATATCCTGTTGTTGGCTTTCCTCTTGCAATCTTCTTCCTTGTGACCTGATATTTTGCAGAAATTGCAATATATGGAGCATCTTCCAGAATGCTTCCTTTTGCAATACTTGCAATAAGGTGCAGAGGTAGAACCCATATTCCTACGGTTGTAATTCCCAGAACAGAATTCTTGGGTAAGCCTTTGGGCTAGGTTTCTCCTCTGGTCTTCTTCTCTGGTACGGACTAATTCATCTGTCAAGGTGTTGGTTAGTTCTACAGCTTCTTCTATGGTTTGGGGTCTAGCTGCCTTGACTACATGCCTAATCTCCCCGATCAATCGCCAAATGTAACGGGAGATTAATACTGGTTCAGGTGATGCAAGGGTTGGTACTATTCTTGCATATTCAAAGAATGTAGTAGTATAACCCTTACTATCTACCCCGGTCATCCTAAGGTTCAGAAAGTTATTAGCTATCTGTTCCTTTTCATAGGGAGGGCATAATTTCCTTTCTACCATATTTTTAAATTCCTCCCATTCTATGTTATATACCCTATCACTTCCTCTTGATTGGAGGATAGTGTTCCACCATTCTAAGGCTGAGTTCTTAAACAAATTAGAAGCAAACATTATTTCATCTTCTTCAGCACACTTGCTTATTTTTAAGACTGCCTCAGTCTTTTCTATCCAGCGTAGAGTTGCAATGGGTCCTTCACTGCCCGAGAATTCTATTGGTTTGCAGGACCAGAATTCTTTGTAAGAACAACCATAAGGCATGTTCTTCTTCTTTTGGGAATGGGTACTTGAAGTACGGGTCCATTGTTCACGCTGTGTTCTGGTTCAATTGGTCGCTTACTGCTATGTTTACTTTTATTATCAGCATCCTTAACAGTTTGAAGAATAAATGGCATTGGATCTATAATTCCTTGTGCCACTATGTGTTGGATAGCACTATTATCCATTTGGTTTCCATTGTTATTGATGCTTGGATTCTCATTAACCAAGTTAATGTTACTCTGATTATCGTTATTCAGATTTTCCTGATTTCCTTCGTCGGCGATCTGAATTTTAAACATTTACCACATATTAATATCACAAAATATTATTCAATATAATCAATCACATGACACACATTTTGGTCAAAAGCGTCGATCATTGCGACTTTACTCTATTCATATAATATGCATCTATTACACACCAGTACTGAAATTAAAATTACAATACCAACTGAAATAAAATTACACTAATAGTAGTAGGCATCCGTACACACATATTTTATTATTGTTTTATTACTATATTATTATTACTATTACTACCGTTTCCATTCTCATATTCATGGATATGGATTCATCCAGAAATCCATATTGCGCTCGTCGTACTTCCAGACAAGTCGCTCTCCCACCTGTCGCATTCTTTCACTACTTTCTAAAATTTCCTCACCAAATGTCCTAAGTTCTTGTACGTTTTCTGCACTCATTGGGGGTGCAGGTTCTAGGACTTGGCTCGGAATCTGTGGTGCGGGTTCCTGGTATGGAGGTGTAGGTGCCTGGAATTGGTAAGGATTCTCTAAAATCTCCCTAATGAATACAATGTGGTAATAGGGATCTAGAGGGTCCAAACCTGGGTAGGCTCCTAAGTTTGGCATGGGTGTGTCTTCATGTATCGGGTAGCGTTGCACATAGTCCCTAACGTCATCCCACCACGGGTCGTAATTTGGGTCTAAGGGATTTGGTGTAAGTACCCTAGGTATTTCTTCCGAATTGAAGGCATGCATTTCTACTTGATTTTCAGGGTTTTCTATTTCCTTTGGTTGGTCAGGAATTGGTGGTTGTGGTTGGGGTGCTATCATTTGTTCCAGAATAGGGTCAGCTGCAGTTGTTGCTAAGATGTGGATGTTGGCTATACCCCTATTGATCATATCCTGGGCATAGGCATCTGTCTCTCTCTTGGCTGCTGCTAGTTCTCTCTGGTCTTGTAACTTTTTCATACGCTTCCTACGCTCATATGCCCCTCGACTGAACCATCCTCTCTTTTTCTGAGGGAATGGCTCTTCAGCCTAAGCCTTAAACACGAATATTCCTTCTTCCGTATCAGCAGAGTACCCCGAGAAGGCAGGCTGAGAAGAGGCACCTTCGCTTCTAGGTGAACCAGACAATTGACGATACGCGTCAGATGGTCCTTGGTCGCTCATATTGTAAACTAACAAATAGTCAAATAACACATAACAAATAAATACAATTATGCACGTATTACCGTAATTTATTTCCTAACAGATTGAATTTTGATGTCCGCAGAATGCTTCTGTGGCTAAATCAGTGGCTTAGCTCTGATACCACCTTTTGTCGCAACCCCCGCTGTCACACCCCGACCACGTAAAACAACAAAACGTGGTGGAAACATCAGGGAGTGTTGTAACAGAATCATTGTTTCACAACCATGGATTAAACAAGTTCGTTTTATTTAATTAAATGTATTACATTGCATTGGAATTAGAAACAAAACATGAACAAATAGACTTTTATTGTTATTAAGTCGCTAAGGCCTCGTCCGTTCCTATGTGAGCATGCATCAATATCATCATCAAATATCATCAACTATGGTACCTGAAACACATGTGAAAATACGTCAGCATAAAAATGCCGGCGAGTACATAGGTTTTATGTGAGTGTCAGATTCATGGCTCGTTTTACATGTTGCAATACTTATTTAAAAACCATATTTTGAAAAGTATAGTATTGCGACATAATTAACCAACTCAAATCAAGTTGGATATGATTTATAAAATCTCGTAACCATGATTCTTAACTCCAAAACATTTTGTTTTATTAAATGAAATCGTAAAACATCTCGTAGAAACTCGTTAATAAGACTCGTATGGTTTATATTATTCAGAAATAATAATTGTGTGACATTGTTTCAAAATCGTTTACCCAAGTGATCTAGATAACGCAACGATATATAATGTGTTAAAAACACTTATATATAGGAAGTACCAGCGGCGTATCCACCATGCTTTTAACACATTAACCCGCCCCATTACCTAATCACTTCCCTAACCCAACGGTTCAAACAGTTACATATGGTTCCCATATAACAAATGGTTACAAATGGGTCACATATATCAAATGGTTACAAATGGTTCACATACATCAAATGGTTACAAATGGTTCACATATATCAAATGGTTACAAATGGTTCACATACATCAAATGGTTACAAATGGTTCACATACATCAAATGGTTACAAATGGTTCACATATATCAAATGGTTACAAATGGTTCACATACATCAAATGGTTACAAATGGTTCGAAAAGTTCAAAATGTAAAACAATGGCCTAGCATGTTAAGTGAACATACATAGCAAAACATAATGAAATCATGTACTAATAGTGTACTAATGAACATAGCAAGTATATGATATGAAAACATGGAAAACACGAAAGTAACAAGTAGGCACATGTGTTTCACCCCAAAACGTTTGAAAAACAGTAAAAGAGGGGACTATGTACTCACTTGAGGATGCTTAGAAGTCTTGAATAACAACCAAGCAAAGCTAGAGGTATCACGGAATCAAACGGCACCTAATATAGGTAACTCTATAAATAAACGGACCTAAATCGGAGGATCAGATAAAATGAGGTTTCGTAAACCAAATGAGTGTAGGGACTCATGTAATATGGTTTAACAAAGCCTACATTCTAAAACGAAACCTAACCTAAGTGCTTACAACCCATTACGACTCGTTAAGGTAGCTTACGCCACTTTAACGCGTCGTTCGCGTAAAACACGTTCGGACCGCCTAACTAGTCCTATGTTATGTAAAATATGCCTTAACATGTCTAATATTGTTGCCAAATCAGTTTAGATATAAAAAATTATGTTACATATGCTTAAAATGAATTTTGGTGTAAAAAGGGCATTTTGGTCATTTACCTAAGGCATATAAACTACCTATCATACAACTACTTAAACGATGTGACCATAAGGTATAACCTCGGAAGGTTATTCCCTATGCAACTATGGTCACCTAATGTGTTTGGTCGGATCCTAAAGATCGACCAAATGGGTCGGGTTCGAAAGTATAAGCGGTTGTTTAGACCGCTTACCTTACGACCCTACATAAGCACTAAACCTAAAGTGACGAGCTAAACATGTTAAAACATGCTTAACGAGGTTTGAAAACAGGTTTGGTATCAAAACAAACGGTTTTGATACCTAAAAGTAGTTTGGTTACAAAATACGCAAGAATACGCATTTTGGCCGAAACTACGACTCGCCACTATGCCTAGATAACGTGGTAATCAGTAGATATAGTCACAAGAGACTAAAACCATCGTTATTACGCTCACGTTATGAAGTT
Organism: Helianthus tuberosus; assembly: GCA_030545235.1. Lineage (NCBI taxonomy): Eukaryota > Viridiplantae > Streptophyta > Magnoliopsida > Asterales > Asteraceae > Helianthus > Helianthus tuberosus. The sequence goes on along the minus strand of CM060445.1, from coordinate 68,241,209 downwards.
GAAACGAACTTCATGTTGACCATAAACTGGTCAAAGCAGAAAGTCAAACACAATTTGACTTTCACGCGAAAAAGAACGAAAGAGGACTTACAAAAGGTCCAAGAACGGAAGTTTGGCCCGATTATTCTCAGGTATGAAGTGAAAGCACCTCAACTTAGAGAATATCAGATCAAATGTGAGTTGCAACAATGAGATGGATGGGGTATTTATAGTTTTTGCACAACCGTTAAGATCGTTCATCGTAAAACGAGCTTCGATCTCATCCGTACACATGTGCCCATGGTTTTGTGAAACCATGGGAGCCCCTAGTTTCATTAAAACCATGTACAAATGAGGGGAACAACTGGAACAAGCTGGAATTTAGATTTTCCATTTTGGTCCCTTCCTAAGATAACTATGGCAGATTGTCAATTTTTGTCCCTGAATGTGCAAAACATGGTTTTTGATGCATTTTTGACACGTTTAAGCCCCGTTAATCCCATTTCAAGGCTCTAAAATGAAGTTAAAGTATAGGGAACATGAAACATGCTCAAAAATATCTCGAATGTTGGTTCGTTTGGTCGTACGGTTGCGTTGTTCGGTTAATTACGACGAAACACGAACGAATGCGAAAAACGATCCAAATTACGCGACGAATGGAATTTTATCATGCCAATAACTAAAATAAAATATTTTAATGATTACATAAAGTTTTGGATGTCCGGATGTATTCAGAACGTAAGATATGCGCGAAAATGCAAACTTATGCACTTTGTGACGCTTTTAGTCCCTGAATGACCAAAAAGTTTATTTTAGCACACCGAACCCCTCAAAGCCTATTTCTAAGCTAAGTAAAGGATATTTAGGGTATGTTTAACTTATGTTCATGTTTCGAAATGTTCGTTACAGTACAAATCGGCATACTTTCGCAGTTTGTCGAAATTAGTCCCTATAAGCGAATAAACTTGATTTCGCCACACCAAACCCTCCAAAACTTATTTCTAAGTTATGTAAAGGTTATTTAAGGTATGTTAAGGCTATTTCACTATTCCGGAGTGTTTGTTGCATTAAACTGATTATATTTGCGCATCAGTGCGCGTATAACCTTCCAGAAAGTGATTTAAAGCTTGAAATCGAACATGAATTGATATGTCCAAACAATACACGTATTTTTACAAATCCCAAGTATGAAACACAATATTTCATAAATTTGGTATTTGTTTGATGGTCGTAGAGGCACAGGTGTCTCAGTCTCCCCTACTTTAGGAAATTTCGTCCCGAAATTTACTCCTAGGAGTCTGTTTGTGACGCTGTGTTAAATAATTGCCTTGCATGGAATCTAGGGTGTTTATCTATTTGCGTAGAATAACCCATCAAAGATTATGCAAGGCATATTCCTGTCATTTCTCTCGACGGACAATCTTTAAAAATGAAAATGAAGGAAAAATCAAGGATATTCATTTCCCTCGATGGATATTCTTCTGAAACGAAAATGAACGGAATGAGTCATTTTCCTCAATGGGTATTCTTCATAAACGAATAATCAAGAATATTCATTTCCCTCGATGGATATTCTTCAGAAACGAAAATAAACGGAATGAGTCATTTTCCTCAATGGGTATTCTTCAGAAACGGAAATGAAGGAAAAATCAAGAATATTCATTTCCCTCGATGGATATTCTTCAGAAACGAAAATGAACGGAATGAGTCATTTTCCTCAATGGGTATTCTTCAGAAATGGAATTGAAGGAAAAATAAAGAACATTCATTTCCCTCGATGGATATTCTTCAGAAACGAAAATGAACGGAATGAGTCATTTTCCTCAATGGGTATTCTTCAGAAACGGAAATGAAGGAAAAATCAAGAATATTCATTTCCCTCGATGGATATTCTTCAGAAAGGAAAATGAACGGAATGAGTCATTTTCCTCAATGGGTATTCTTCAGAAACGGAAATGAAGGAAAAAGAAAAATCAGGGATATTCATTTCCCTCGATGGATATTCTTCAGAAACGAAAATGAACGGAATGAGTCATTTTCCTCAATGGGTATTCTTCAGAAACGGAAATAAACTGAGTCAACTCTAGACACATGACAAAACTTGCTGTGGTTTCTGTGCACTGAATTCCATAATTATGTATGCATCCATAATTACGTAATTCCTTGCACAGTCCGCACAGTTTGTTTTGTAATGTGAAGGGGAAGAAAATCAAATCTGTGATGAGTGTGACTAGACTATCATAGGGTCCTTTTAATTAGATCGACAAATGATCTCTTTAATTAGACCACCAAGGAGTCTTTTCAGCTATATCATCACATGATATTCCTAACCATATTTTTGGATCAATCTATTTAACTAGACCACTCAAGGGGTCTAATTATGGAATAGTACATTATAATCCAAGGGTCTTTACTATTACGTAGAAGCCCATTAAGGATTTAAGGTAGTACCTTTGGATATCCTACTATGAATCCCTTATACGAAGATATGGAAGATTCTACGAGGATTTGGATAACAAAAACTTGGATCACACAAAAACATAAAAGGGAACACATAAGCACATAATCACATATTTGTTTAATTTGTCCTTTAATTTGTTATCTTTGGACATGGATATTTAAAGCACACCAGGAATCCAATCCGTGGATTTCATTTGGCACTTTAATCATTTTCAAGAATCTATCTATGAAGATAGGATGATCTTCCGAAAATTCGATTTTGTTTTCAAAGAAACGTAATATTCAAATTAAGGTACACAACAATTTTAGGATTTACGGAAATACCCTTAGGTACCCTATTAAGGATTTATAGTGGTACTTTGGGTATTCGTCCAGAGTTGTAACTTGCGCCTTGTACTTCGTTTCTTTGGAAGAAACGGGTACTTAGGATTTTCGTGCAAAACGCAAGAGATCATAAAATGGAAGAATTTTGGGGGTAGTCTGTTCTTCAAGGAATACGATTCCCTGATTGTCGGTATTGTAGGGGATATGTTGTTTATACATGCAACCACATAAATACATTGCAATGTAAATAAAAAATTTATTTATAAACAACGATAACAACTGTTTCATGGACCTTGACAACAAAAGAAAATAATACATAAGACGTGATTATTTCTAAACGGTGTTGTCTTCTAGTCGGTCAGATGCTCATCCCTGTGCTGGATTTGCATTAGCAAGCTTTGGGCAATTTCTTCGGAAATGACCCATCTCGCCACAGTTGTAGCATGAACCTGGTGGAAAACGAGCTTGAGTAGGATTGTTGTCAGCTTGATTTGGTGCAACTACAGCTCGGAAAACTCTTGCTGTATGACCTATAAGTCCACAAATTTGGCATTTGCGGCACTTCACACTAGCATGATGATGAAGGTTACATTGGTTGCACAAGGGTGCAGTTCCGTTTTATGGCTTCCTAGCAGGGGGTTGAGCTGGTTGGTTAGGGGCAGCTTGATCATTGTGAGCAACCACGGCGAAGTTCTGGAAAGCTTTTCGCTTCCTTGACTTCTTGGAGGATTCAGTCTGTTTATCTTTGGGTTTTGATTCCTCGATTGGTTTCTTATCACCTTTTCGGAAAAGTTTACCTTTCCTGATTTGAGATTCAATCACGGTAGCAGATAGCTCAATGGCCTGCCTAACCGTAGTGGGGTTACTACCAGTCACAATGTCTTGTACTTGGTCAGGGAGGCCATGAATGTACTTTTCGATTGCCTTATCCAAAGGCGTAACCATATTCGGGCATAACAGACTTAACTCCTCATAACGATCCGTGTAGGCTCGATGCTCACAGCTATCTTGCTTAAGATCGTCGAATTCCATTTCCAAGGCCCTGATCTCGTGACGAGGACAGAATTCCTTCATCATCAGAGCTCGAAGCTCTTCCCATGTTTGAGCCAGTGCCACATCGGCACCCCTATCTCTCATCACACCATTCCACCATGTCAAAGCCCGTTTCTCAAAGACAGTAGATGCGAATTCTACCTTTCGCTCATTTGGGCATTGAACATGCCAAAAGGTGCTCTCTAGACTCTCGAACCATTACAGAAGTGCAGTCGCTCCTTGAGACCCAGAAAACTTTGATGGCTTAGCCGAGTTGAACGTCTTGAAGTTGCAGGGGGCCTTATTGTTGTTGAGAGCTTGGTTACATTGAGCAACGATGTTCGGGATTGCAGCTGTCATCTGCTGCGTAATGATAGCTGCCAGTTCTTCATTAGGTACTTGATTGTCGCGTCGTGGAGGCATTCTAAAAGGGGAAACAATAGAGGAAACAAGTGAAATGGCATTGGGTAAGAATAGGATGTTACAATTACCGACCAAAAGCATGGGTGATGGTCATTTGTTTGAACCACGAAGCAAACAAACGACACACAAAGGCTGAATCAAAGTAATTAGGTCCTCATAATGTATCGCGAAGACATGCTCGCCTATAAGTGGACACTCACCCCAAAAGTTCCCAGGTAAGAGTGACTGGTCCGATATTGCGGATTTGTACGAACACTCTAGCCTTAGACAGAAAGCTCAGGGTACAGGCACCCACCCTTCCAGTTTGCACGTGTTCACATTATGTAGCCCTAAACTTTGACAAGAATTAGAAAACTTTAAAGGTTCGAAACCTTACAATAAATCATCCTAGGACAGATGATTAGTTTTCAAAGCAGATCCGAATTTTGTGTTCTTATTGTGGTTGCTGCCTAAAGATAGGCAACGGTATTGTTTTATGACTAAACGCAAGTAAACTCGCGTTAGGGTCCTAGGAAGGTTATAATCTAGGTCAAAGCATTACTAATAACCTAATTCCCTATAACCATTGGCTCTGATACCAACTTTTCTGTCACACCCCGACCACGTAAAACAACAAAACGTGGTGGAAACGTCGAGGAGTGTTCTAACAGAATCATTGTTTCACAACCATGGATTAAAAAATTTCGTTTTATTTAATTAAATGTATTACATTTCATTGGAATTAGAAACAAAACATGAACAAATAGACTTTTATTGTTATTAAGTCGCTAAGGCCTCGTCCGTTCCTATGTGAGCATGCATCAATATCATCATCAAATATCATCAACTATGGTACCTGAAACACATGTGAAAATACGTCAGCATAAAAAGGCCGGCGAGTACATAGGTTTTATGTGAGTGTCAGATTCATGGCTCGTTTTACATGTTGCAATACTTATTTAAAAACCTTATTTTGAAAAGTATAGTATTGCGACATAATTAACCAACTCAAATCAAGTTGGATATGATTTATAAAATCTCGTAACCATGATTCTTAACTCCAAAACATTTTGTTTTATTAAATCAAATCGTAAAACATCTCGTAGAAACTCGTTAATAAGACTCGTATGGTTTATATTATTCAGAAAACATAATTGTGTGACATTGTTTCAAAATCGTTTACCCAAGTGATCTAGATAACGCAACGATATATAATGTGTTAAAAACACTTATATATAGGAAGTACCAGCGGCGTATCCACCATGCTTTTAACACATTACACCCGCCCCGTTATCTAATCACTTCCCTAACCCAACGGTTCAAAAAGTTACAAATGGTTCCCATATAAAAAATGGTTACAAATGGGTCACATATATCAAATGGTTACAAATGGTTCACATACATCAAATGGTTACAAATGGTTCACATATATCAAATGGTTACAAATGGTTCACATACATCAAATGGTTACAAATGGTTCACATATATCAAATGGTTACAAATGGTTCACATACATCAAATGGTTACAAATGGTTCGAAAAGTTCAAAATGTAAAACAATTGGCTAGCATGTTAAGTGAACATACATAGCAAAACATAATGAAATCATGTACTAATAGTGTACTAATGAACATAGCAAGTATATGATATGAAAACATGGAAAACACGAAAGTAACAAGTAGGCACATGTGTTTCACCCCAAAACGTTTGAAAAACAGTAAAAGAGGGGACTATGTACTCACTTGAGGATGCTTAGAAGTCTTGAATAACAACCAAGCAAAGCTAGAGGGATCACGGAATCAAACGGCACTTAATATAGGTAACTATGTAAATAAACGGACCTAAATCGGAGGATCAGATAAAATGAGGTTTCGTAAACCAAATGAGTGTAGGGACTCATGTAATATGGTTTAACAAAGCCTACATTCTAAAACGAAACCTAACCAAAGTGCTTACAACCCATTACGACTCGTTAAGGTAGCTTACGCCACTTTAACGCGTCGTTCGCGTAAAACACGTTTGGACCGCCTAACTAGTCCTATGATAAGTAAAATATGCCTTAACATGTCTAATATTGTTGCCAAATCAGTTTAGATATCAAAAATTATGTTATATATGCTTAAAATGAATTTTGGCGTAAAAAGGGCATTTTGGTCATTTACCTAAGGCATATAAACTACCTATCATACAACTACTTAAACGACGTGACCATAAGGTATAACCTCGGAAGGTTATTCCCTATGCAACTATGGTCACCTAATGTGTTTGGTCGGATCCTAAAGATCGACCAAACGGGTCGGGTTCGAAAGTATAAGCGGTTGTTTAGACCGCTTACCTTACGACCCTACATAAGCACTAAACCTAAAGTGACGATCTAAACATGTTAAAACATGCTTAACGAGGTTTGAAAACAGGTTTGGTATCAAAACAAACAGTTTTGATACCTAAAAGTAGTTTGGTTACAAAATACGCAAGAATACGCATTTTGGCCGAAACTACGACTCGCCACTATGCCTAGATAACGTGGTAATCGGTAGATATAGTCACAAGAGACTAAAACCATCATGATTACGCTGATGTTATGAAGTTCAAACGAACTTCATGTTGACCATAAACTGGTCAAAGCAGAAAGTCAAACACATTTTGACTTTCACGCGAAAAAGAACGAAAGAGGACTTACAAAAGGTCCAAGAACGGAAGTTTGACCCGATTATTCTCAGGTATGAAGTGAAAGCACCTCAACTTAGAGAATATCAGATCAAATGTGAGTTGCAACAATGAGATGGATGGGGTATTTATAGTTTTTGCACAACCGTTAAGATCGTTCATCGTAAAACGAGCTTTGATCTCATCCGTACACATGTGCCCATGGTTTTGTGAAACCATGGGAGCCCCTAGTTTCATTAAAACGATGTGCAAATGAGGGGAACAACTGGAACAAGCTGGAATTTAGATTTTCCATTTTGGTCCTTTCCTAAGATAACTATTGCAGATTGTCAATTTTTGTCCCTGAATGTGCAAAACATGGTTTTTGATGCATTTTTTACACGTTTAAGCCCCGTTAATCCCATTTCAAGGCTCTAAAATGAAGTTAAAGTATAGGGAACATGAAACATGCTCAAAAATATCTCGAATGTCGGTTCGTTTGGTCGTACGGTTGCGTTGTTCGGTTAATTACGACGAAACACGAACGAATGCGAAAAACGATCCTAATTACGCGACGAATGGAATTTTATCATGCCAATCACTAAAATAAAATATTTTAATGATTACATAAATTTTTGGATGTCCAGATGTATTCAGAACGTAAGATATGCGCTAAAATGCAAACTTATGCACTTTTTGACGCTTTTAGTCCCTGAATGACCAAAAAGTTTATTTTAGCACACCGAACCCCTCAAAGCCTATTTCTAAGCTATGTAAAGGATATTTAGGGTATGTTTAACTTATGTTCATGTTCCGAAATGTTCGTTACAGTACAAATCGGCATACTTTCACAGTTTGTCGAAATTAGTCCCTATAAGCGAATAAACTTGATTTCGCCACACCAAACCCTCCAAAACTTATTTCTAAGTTATGTAAAGGTTATTTAAGGTATGTTAAGCCTATTTTACTATTCCAGAGTGTTTGTTTCAGTAAACTGATTATATTTACGCATCAGTGCGCGTATAACCTTCCAGAAAGTGATTTAAAGCTTGAAATCGAACATGAATTGATATGTCCAAACAATACACGTATTTTTACAAATACCAAGTATGAAACACAATATTTCATAAATTTGGTATTTGGTTGATGGTCACAGAGGCACAGGTGTCTCAGTCTCCCCTACTTTAGGAAATTTCGTCCCGAAATTAATTCCTAGGAGTCTGTTTGTGACGCTGTGTTAAATAATTGCCTTGCATGGAATCTAGGGTGTTTATCTATTTGCGTAGAATAACCCATCAAAGATTATGCAAGGCATAATCCTGTTATTTCTCTCAACGGACAATCCTTAAAAATGAAAATGAAGGAAAAATCAAGGATATTCATTTCCCTCGATAGATATTCTTCAGAAACGAAAATGAACGGAATGAGTCATTTTCCTCAATGGGTATTATTCATAAACGAAAATGAACGAATAATCAAGAATATTCATTTCCCTCGATGGATATTCTTCAGAAATGAAAATGAACGGAATGATTCATTTTCCTCAATGGGTATTCTTCAGAAACGGAAATGAAGGAAAAATCAAGAATATTCATTTCCCTCGATGGATATTCTTCAGAAACGAAAATGAACGGAATGAGTCATTTTCCTCAATGGGTATTCTTCAGAAATAGAAATGAAGGAAAAATAAAGAACATTCATTTCCCTCGATGGATATTCTTCAGAAACGAAAATGAACAGAATGAGTCATTTTCCTCAATGGGTATTCTTCAGAAACGGAAATGAAGGAAAAATCAAGAATATTCATTTCCCTCGATGGATATTCTTCAGAAAGGAAAATGAACGGAATGAGTCATTTTCCTCAATGGGTATTCTTCAGAAACGGAAATGAAGGAAAAAGAAAAATCAGGGATATTCATTTCCCTCGATGGATATTCTTCAGAAACGAAAATGAACGGAATGAGTCATTTTCCTCAATGGGTATTCTTCAGAAACGGAAATAAACTGAGTCAACTCTAGACACATGACAAAACTTGCTGTGGTTTCTGTGCACTGAATTCCATAATTATGTATGCATCCATAATTACGTAATTCCTTGCACAGTCCGCACAGTTTGTTTTGTAATGTGAAGGGGAAGAAAACAAATCTGTGATGAGTGTGACTAGACTATCATAGGGTCCTTTTAATTAGATCGACAAATGATCTCTTTAATTAGACCACCAAGGAGTCTTTTCAGCTATATCATCACATGATATTCCTAACCAGATTTTTGGATCAATCTGTTTAACTAGACCACTCAAAGGGTCTAATTATGGAATAGTACATTATAATCCAATGGTCTTTACTATTACGTAGAAGCCCATTAAGGATTTAAGGTAGTACCTTTGGATATCCTACTATGAATCCCTTATACGAAGATATGGAAGATTCTATGAGGATTTGGATAACAAAAACTTGGATCACACAAAAACATAAAAGGGAACACATAAGCACATAATCACATATTTGTTTAATTTGACCTTTAATTTGTTATCTTTGGACACGGATATTTAAAGCACACCAGGAATCCAATCCGTGGATTTCATTTGGCACTTTAATCATTTTCAAGAATCTATCTATGAAGATAGGATGATCTTCCGAAAATTCGATTTTTGTTTTCAAAGAAACGTAATATTCAAATTAAGGTACACAACAATTTTAGGATTTACGGAAATACCCTAAGGTACCCTATTAAGGATTTATAGTGGTACTTTGGGTATTCATCCAGAGTTGCAACTTGCGCCTTGTACTTCGTTTCTTTGGAAGAAACGGGTACTTAGGATTTTCGTGGAAAACGCAAGAGATCATAAAATGGAAGAATTTTGGAGGTAGTCTGTTCTTCAAGGAATACGATTCCCTGATTGTCGGTATTGTAGGGGATATGTTGTTTATACATGCAACCACATAAATACATTGCAATGTAAATAAAAAATTTATTTATAAACAACGATAACAACTGTTTCATGGACCTTGACAACAAAAGAAAATAGTACATAAGACGTGATTATTTCTAAACGGTGTTGTCTTCTAGTCGGTCAGATGCTCATCCCTATGCTGGATTTGCATTAGCAAGCTTTGGGCAATTTCTTCGGAAATGACCCATCTCGCCACAGTTGTAGCAAGAACCTGGTGGAAAACGAGCTTGAGTAGGATTGTTGTCAGCTTGATTTGGTGCAACTGCAGCTCGGAAAACTCTTGATGTATGACCTATAAGTCCACAAATTTGGCATTTGCGGCACTTCACACTAGCATGATGATGAAGGTTACATTGGTTTTACAAGGGTGCAGTTCCGTTGTATGGCTTCCTAGCAGGTGGTTGAGTTGGTTGGTTGGGGGCAGCTTGATCATTATGAGCAACCACGGCGAAATTTTGGGAAGCTTTTCGCTTCCTTGACTTCTTGGAGGATTCAGTCTGTTTATCTTTGGGTTTCGATTCCTCGATTGGTTTCTTATCACCTTTTCGGAAAAGTTTACCTTTCCTGATTTGAGATTCAATCACGGTAGCAGATAGCTCAATGGGCTGCCTAACCTTAGTGGGGTTACTACCAGTCACAATGTCTTGTACTAGGTCAGGGAGGCCATGAATGTACTTTTCGATTGCCTTATCCAAAGGCGTAACCATATTCGGGCATAACAGACTTAACTCCTCATAACGATCCGTGTAGGCTCGATGCTCACCGCTATCTTGCTTAAGATCGTCGAATTCCATTTCCAAGGCCCTGATCTCGTGACGAGGACAGAATTCCTTCATCATCAGAGCTCGAAGCTCTTCCCACGTTTGAGCCAGTGCCACATCGGCAACCCCTATCTCTCATCACACCATTCCACCATGTCAAAGCCCGTTTCTCAAAGACACTAGATGCGAATTCTACCTTTCGTTCATTTGGGCATTGAACATGCCTGAAGGTGCTCTCTAGACTCTCGAACCATTGCAGAAGTGCAGTCGCTCCTTGAGACCCATAAAACTTTGATGGCTTAGCCGAGTTAAACGTCTTGAAGTTGCAGGGGGCATTATTGTTGTTGAGAGCTTGGTTACATTGAGAACGATGTTCGGGATTGCAGCAGTCATCTACTGCGTAATGATAGCTGCCAGTTCTTCATTAGGTACTTGATTGTCGCGTCGTGGAGGCATTCTAAAAGGGGAAACAATAGAGGAAACAAGTGAAATGGCATTGGGTAAGAATAGGATGTTACAATTACCGACCAAAAGCATGGGTGATGGTCATTTGTTTGAACCACGAAGCAAACAAACGACACACAAAGGCTGAATCAAAGTAATTAGGTCCTCATAATGTATCGCGAAGACATGCTCGCCTATAAGTGGACACTCACCCCAAGAGTTCCCAGGTAAGAGTGACTGCTCCGATATTGCGGATTTGTACGAACACTCTAGCCTTAGACAGAAAGCTCAGGGTACAGGCACCCACCCTTCCAGTTTGCACGTGTTCACATTATGAAGCCCTAAACTTTGACGAGAATTTGAAAACTTTAAAGGTTCGAAACCTTACAATAAATCATCCTAGAACAGATGATTAGTTTTCAAAGCAGATCCGAATTTTGTGTTCTTATTGTGGTTGCTGCCTAAAGATAGGCAACGGTATTGTTTTATGACTAAACATAAGTAAACTCCCGTTAGGGTCCTAGGAAGGTTATAATCTCGGTCAAAGCATTACTAATAACCTAATTCCCTATTACCGTTGGCTCTGATACCAACTTTTCTGTCACACCCCGACCACGTAAAACAACAAAACGTGGTGGAAACGTCGGGGAGTGTTCTAACAGAATCATTATTTCACAACCATGGATTAAAAAATTTCGTTTTATTTAATTAAATGTATTACATTGCATTGGAATTAGAAACAAAACATGAACAAATAGACTTTTATTGTTATTAAGTCGCTAAGGCCTCGTCCGTTCCTATGTGAGCATGCATCAATATCATCATCAAATATCATCAACTATGGTACCTGAAACACATGTGAAAATACGTCAGTATAAAAATGCCGGCGAGTACATAGGTTTTATGTGAGTGTCAGATTCATGGCTCGTTTTAGATGTTGCAATACATATTTAAAAACCTTATTTTGAAAAGTATAGTATTGCGACATAATTAACCAACTCAAATCAAGTTGGATATGATTTATAAAATCTCGTAACCATGATTCTTAACTCCAAAACATTTTGTTTTATTAAATCAAATCATAAAACATCTCGTAGAAACTCGTTAATAAGACTCGTATGGTTTATATTATTCAGAAAACATAATTGTGTGACATTGTTTCAAAATCGTTTACCCAAGTGATCTAGATAACGCAACGATATATAATGTGTTAAAAACACTTATATATAGGAAGTACCAGCGGCGTATCCACCATGCTTTTAACACATTACACCCGCCCCGTTACCTAATCACTTCCCTAACCCAACGGTTCAAACAGTTACAAATGGTTCCCATATAAAAAATGGTTACAAATGGGTCACATATATCAAATGGTTACAAATGGTTCACATACATCAAATGGTTACAAATGGTTCACATATATCAAATGGGTACAAATGGTTCACATACATCAAATGGTTACAAATGGTTCACATATATCAAATGGTTCACATATATCAAATGGTTACAAATGGTTCACATACATCAAATGGTTACAAATGGTTCGAAAAGTTCAAAATGTAAAACAATGGGCTAGCATGTTAAGTGAACATACATAGCAAAACATAATGAAATCATGTACTAATAGTGTACTAATGAACATAGCAAGTATATGATATGAAAACATGGAAAACACGAAAGTAACAAGTAGGCACATGTGTTTCACCCCAAAACGTTTGAAAAACAGTAAAAGAGGGGACTATGTACTCACTTGAGGATGCTTAGAAGTCTTGAATAACAACCAAGCAAAGCTAGAGGGATCACGGAATCAAACGACACTTAATATAGGTAACTATGTAAATAAACGGACCTAAATCGGAGGATCAGATAAAATGATGTTTCGTAAACCAAATGAGTGTATGGACTCATGTAATATGGTTTAACAAAGCCTACATTCTAAAACGAAACCTAACCTAAGTGCTTACAACCCATTAAGACTCGTTATGGTAGCTTACGCCACTTTAACGCGTCGTTCGCGTAAAACGCGTTCGGACCGCCTAACTAGTCCTATGATAAGTAAAATATGCCTTAACATGTCTAATATTGTTGCCAAATCAGTTTAGATATCAAAAATTATGTTACATATGCTTAAAATGAATTTTGGCGTAAAAAGGGCATTTTGGTCATTTACCTAAGGCATATAAACTACCTATCATACAACTACTTAAACGACGTGACCATAAGGTATAACCTCGGAAGGTTATTCCCTATGCAACTATGGTCACCTAATGTGTTTGGTCGGATCCTAAAGATCGACCAAACGGGTCGGGTTCGAAAGTATAAGCGGTTGTTTAGACCGCTTACCTTACGACCCTACATAAGCACTAAACCTAAAGTGACGAGCTAAACATGTTAAAACATGCTTAACGAGGTTTGAAAATAGGTTTGGTATCAAAACAAACAGTTTTGATACCTAAAAGTAGTTTGGTTACAAAATACGCAAGAATACGCATTTTGGCCGAAACTACGACTCGCCACTATGCCTAGATAACTTGGTAATCAGTAGATATAGTCACAAGAGACTAAAACCATCGTGATTACGCTCACGTTATGAAGTTCAAACGAACTTCATGTTGACCATAAATTGGTCAAAGTAGAAAGTCAAACACAGTTTGACTTTCACGCGAAAAAGAACGAAAGAGGACTTACAAAAGGTCCAAGAACGGAAGTTTGACCCGATTATTCTCAGGTATGAAGTGAAAGCACCTCAACTTAGAGAATATCAGATCAAATGTGAGTTGCAACAATGAGATGGATGGGGTATTTATAGTTTTTGCACAACCGTTAAGATCGTTCATCGTAAAACGAGCTTCGATCTCATCCGTACACATGTGCCCATGGTTTTGTGAAACCATGGGAGCCCCTAGTTTCATTAAAACCATGCGCAAATGAGGGGAACAGCTGGAACAAGCTGGAGTTTAGATTTTCCATTTTGGTCCTTTCCTAAGATAACTATGGTAGATTGTCAATTTTGGTCCCTGAATGTGCAAAACATGGTTTTTGATGCATTTTTGACACGTTTAAGCCCCGTTAATCCCATTTCAAGGCTCTAAAATGAAGTTAAAGTATAGGGAACATGAAACATGTCACACCCCCAAAATCCACGTGCGGAATACCACCGCTTGGAGGCGTGACTGACCAGGATCCAGCCACCAATTATACTGAGCATTGGTCAATAGTAAAGATGTTCACCAACCACAATAGTTAGTAAACATTATAGTTCGAAGTTTCAAAGGTTTAAGTTCAATTAACATTTTAAGTAAACAGCGGAAGCATAAACCAAACAGTTTCAAACAGAGTTCATAGTTCAAGATTATTTAGAACCCAACACATGGGCTAAACAACCACTACACATTCCCAAGCTGCAAGCTCCTGAGTCACTGGGTACCTGCAAAGCATGCAGTAGGGTATCAACAAAAATGTTGGCGAGTCCACGAGTTGTCCAGTTTTAATTACCAAAAACTTGTTTCACCAGTTAATTTATCCGTTTATACATGCGATGGGGAGCTACCCCATAGGTAAGCGACTAAACTGTTTTTCCAATACCGAATACTTACTTAACCGTACGTTTCCGTATTGCCCCGCTTGTCAATGTTCTATCATCATTGACGGTTTGCCAGAGTTCATTAGTTCACTCCCATTCCCAGTAACAAGGGTCGGTGTGAGGCTGGTTACACCTAAATAGCGCTATTAACTAATAACCCGTTCGCCAGGCCCCGGCGACTAATCGGTATTAAATGGTAGGGACTTAAGTGATAGAGTTTCGTTTAGTGTTGCTTGTTGCATTCCGTATAAACCGTAATTAACCAAGAGTTCCCAGTAACAAGGGAAGTAAGTAAGTTTGTTCCCAGTAACAAGGGAAGAAAAGTAAGTTTGTATCCCTCACAAGGGGATAGTGTTGTTTTTAGTTCCGTTTTCCAATCCACCGGGAATGCATGCTTTAAGTTGTGAACTCACCTTGGGTTGCTCGGCAGACCGTTTACTTGGTCAAGTACGTAGGTCACCATGTCCTAACATGGTTACCAGTATAGGTCAGGTTTGGGTACAGGTAGATCACGTATATTCTACACATAGCTAACACATTGCATGCATAACATATAAATATCCAGCAAGTTATCGAGCCTATTCTAATACGTAAGCAGTTAAACAGTAACCGTCAACACCTAACATACAAATCATAAGTGTTATTGGGCCTATCCAAACATACTAACAATTAACAGCATCACAGAGTCCAAATAAAACGGTATGCACAGTCCACACACTTTTGGCCCAATAACGGAGACAAGCAGCCCATTCGAGACAAGGTGGTCTCGACTCGAGAACGTGCGGTCTCGAGTCGCAACCATGAGATCTCGAGTAATGCCGGTATGAGTCGCAATCTCGGAGGTCTCGAGTCCAGTCTCAAGTCGAGGTCATGAAGTCTCAAGTCGAGACCTTGCCGGTCTCGAGTCCCTGAAGTCTGTTTCGAGTTGTCACGTGTTGGTCTCGAGTCGCAACCGGGGGTCTCGACTCGCAACCCCGGATACGTGCACATGAAGTTCTTCTAGAACCTTTGATGTACTCACCAATAGAATTGCAATTTCATGTAATTGTGTACTATCCAATCAAATTACACAAACATGTTTTCTTGTCTAATTACTAATCAAAATAGATCAAACATACAGTTTTTCAAATATTTTCATGACACTCATGTAGTTCTTCATTAGAGTTTTCATCCTTTTCAGAACACAATCAAAACCAATCCATTCTAGCATAAAATACCTAATCAGTGCACTATTTATGAATCATCATTAGCTTCTAGCAACTAGAATACATTCCTCGGTTCAAAAGCACATATACACATTCTCGTATGTCATAACCATCTTGCATATTATCATCAACACTCATCCATTTCCATATTACTTAACCCATCAGCTAAACATTAAGCTAGCATAATGATTATCTAATCGTTTTAACCCTCATAGCCACATAGAAACATGTATGTCATTCAACAAACTCACACCTTTGTCATACATTATCACTATAATAAAAGGAGCAACTAACCAATTCAAGTGTGGGAAAAAAGGTGTAGAGTAATGAAGAATGAGGCTTCCAAACGGTGTATACGGGCTGATCCGAGACCTCCGATGGCTGCTGGTTTGAGTCCGAGAGGTGGGAGAGAAGGTGAAGCTTGATTGTTAGGGTTTTAGTGAGAGAGAATGTAGGAGAGTGTGTGTGTGGGTGAGTGTGGGAGAATGATGGAAATGTCAAAAATGAGAGAAGGTTGGCTTGGGCATAGGTTTTATACCCGTTCTAAGGTCGGTTCATCCTTATGGGTTCCGAATGGGTTCAAGTGTACACGGCCCAACCGTTTAATGTTCACTCGAGACCGAGTGGTCTCGAGTCGGGTTCATGGTCTCGGATTACTATATATATATATAACTATGTATATCATACTTACACATTGTCGACACATAACTTAGCACGAGGATCACATAGCATATCAAGATCAACACCATATTTTTCATTTAATAATATATACACGATGTCACTACAAGATAGTTGCCCGGGAAAACCTAGAGTGTCACATTATCCCCAAGTTTTAAGAACTTTCGTCCCGAAAGTTAAGGCAGCCACTGTCAAGCTAGTATAAGTGAGAATGTTTCAACGGGGTGTCACATCATCCCCCCGTTAGTTTGGAATTTCGTCCCGAAATTCGGTTGTAGCTTCAGTGCTGGGAGTTTCATTTGGGAACAACTGGGGATACTTGTACTTCATCTGGTCTTCCCGTTCCCAGGTAAACTCTGGGCCACGTCGCGAGTTCTAACGGACTCGCACGAGAGGTATCTGGCTACGTTTGAGGGTTTTGATCTCTCGATCCGTGATCTCAATCGGTTCCTCAGTAAAGTGTAGCTGTTCGTCAATAGTAAGTTCCTTGAAAGGAATGACGAGTGTTTCATCTGACAGACACTTCTTCAGATTAGACACGTGAAAGACGTTGTGCACAGCACTTAGTTCTTCAGGTAGATTCAATCTGTAAGCGACCTTACCGATCTTTTCGGTAATTTCGAATGGTCCGACGTATCGCGGATTAAGCTTGCCCCGTTTTCCAAAACGAACCACACCCTTCCAGGGTGAGACTTTAAGTAGAGCCCGGTCACCAACCTGGAACTCTAGCGGTTTCCTATCCTTATCAGCGTAACTCTTCTGACGGTCACGAGCTGCCGCCAGGCGTTGTCTGATCTGGGCAATCTTTTCCGTAGTGTCTACCACAAGTTCTGGACCTGTGATCTGGCTGTCACCAACCTCTGCCCAGCAGAGAGGCGATCGGCATTTACGACCGTACAATGCCTCAAAGGGTGCTGCCTGAATGCTGGTGTGGTAGCTGTTGTTGTAGGAGAATTCTACTAACGGTAGGTGCCTTTCCCAACCCTTGCCAAAATCGATCACAAATGCCCTAAGCATGTCTTCGAGGGTTTGGATGGTGCATTCAGATTGCCCATCCGTTTGTGGATGATAAGCGGTGCTCATGTCTAAACGTGAGCCAAAATATTTGTGCATAGCTTGGCACAACTCAGAAGTAAAACGCGCGTCTCGATCGAAAATAATAGAGGTTGGCACCCCGTGCTTCGAAACCACTTCCTTTAAGTATACCTCTGCTAAGTTAGAGAACTTGTTTGTTTCTTTAATAGCCAAAAAGTGGGCAGATTTAGTTAATCGGTCCACTATCACCCAAATGGTGTCATTTCCGCATTGAGACCTGGGCAAGCCAGTAACAAAATCCATGGAAATTTGCTCCCATTTCCACTGTGGGATCTCCGGTTGTTGGAGTAGGCCCTATGGTTTCTGATACTCAGCCTTGACTCTTGCACAAGTCAAACATTTTCTGACATATGTTGCTATATGGGCTTTCATGCCAGGCCACCAATATGTAGTCCTTAAGTCGTGGTACATCTTATCCGAACCAGGATGTACCGAGTAACGGGACTTATGGGCTTCGTCCATTACAAGATCGCGTAAATTCCCATAAAATGGGACCCATGTACGCCCGTTTACGTAGTAAGCACCGTCTTCTTTTTGTTCTAGCCGTTTCCTTGATCCCCGCAGGGACTCAGCCCTGACGTTCTCGGCTTTCAATGCTTCGACCTGAGCGCTTCGGATTTGCTTAGGGAGGTTCGAGTGGATGGTGAGCTGTAAGGCACGAACACGCTTGGGTTTGGTCTCCTTTCTGCTGAGGGCATCGGCTACCACATTAGCCTTGCCTGGATGGTATTTAATCGCACACTCGTAGTCATTTAGGAGTTCGACCCATCGGCGTTGCCGCATATTCAACTCCTTTTGTTCCATTATGTGTTGGAGACTCTTGTGATCAGTGTAAATCGTGCACTTGGTACCGTATAAATAATGTCTCCAAATCTTGAGCGCGAAAACCACAGCTCCGAATTCTAAGTCGTGTGTCGTGTAGTTCCGTTCGTGGATCTTGAGTTGTCGCGAAGCGTAAGCAATAACCTTCTCGCGTTGCATCAACACGCAGCCAAGTCCTTGAATAGAAGCGTCGCAGTAAACAACGAAGTCGTCGGTACCTTCAGGTAAGGAGAGAATAGGAGCATTACAGAGGTTCTTCTTTAGTTCCTAGAAGGCAGATTCCTGAGCATCACTCCATTTGTAAGCAACACCCTTCTGAGTGAGGGTCGTAAGTGGTTGAGCGATCTTAGAAAATCCCTTGATAAATCTTCGATAGTATCCTGCCAATCCCAAGAATTGGCGAACTTCGGTCGGAGTCTTAGGTATAGGCCAATTCTTAACGGATTCGACCTTAGCGGGGTCGACATGAATCCCATCCTGATTGACGATGTGCCCAAGGAAATGGACTTCTCTAAGCCAGAAATCACATTTCGAGAATTTGGCGTACAGTTGCACATTGCGAAGGAGTTCGAGAATAAGGTGCAGGTGTTGTTCATGCTCATCTTGACTTTTCGAGTAGATAAGGATGTCGTCAATAAATACGATTACGAACTTGTCGAGGTAGGGTTTGCACACTCGGTTCATGAGATCCATGAAGATCGCAGGTGCGTTGGTCATTCCGAAAGGCATAACAAGGAATTCGTAGTGACCATAGCGGGTTCTGAAAGCAGTCTTAGAGATGTCCTCATCGCGGACTCTCAGTTGGTGATAACCCGATCGCAGATCGATCTTGGAATAATAGCTCGACCCTTGCAGCTGGTCGAACATATTGTCGATACGGGGAAGCGGATAACGATTCTTGATGGTAACCTTGTTCAGTTCGCGATAATCAATGCACATTCGGAATGTGCCATCCTTCTTTTTGACAAAGAGCACTGGGGCTCCCCAGGGTGATGAGCTAGGACGGATAAGACCCTTGTCCAAAAGTTCTTGTAGTTGAGTAGAAAGTTCCTTGAGTTCTGCGGGGGCTAGTCGATAAGGTGCACGAGCTATAGGTGCTGCTCCGGGAGCTAGTTCAATTTGAAATTCGACCTGACGGTGAGGAGGGAGTCCAGGTAGTTCTTCAGGAAATACTTCAGGATAGTCGCGTACAACAGGAAAATCTTCAATCCTGCTTTCCTTTTTCTGCGTGTCGGCAATAAGTGCTAAGATAGCGGTGTGCCCCTTTCGTAAACACTTCTGGGCTTTTAAGAATGAAATGATGCCTGTGACTTCTCCGCTTTTGTCGCCTTTAACTATAAGGGGCTTGCCAGGAGGACGGGGAATACGTATAGCTTTCTCTTGGCAGAGGATTTCAGCTCGATGCTTGGATAACCAATCCATACCAATGACGACGTCAAAGCTTCCGAGAATGATGGGGAAGAGATCGATACGGAAGGTCTGACCAGACAATTCTAGTTTGCAGTTACGAATAACGTGTGAGGCCTCGAGGTTTCTACCATTAGCTATTTCAACGATGTGCTTAGAGCTTAGCGGCGTAAGAGTGGACTTAAGTTTCTTACTAATACGTAGGGATACATAACTAGCATCTGCTCCGGAATCAAATAATATGGAAACATAACGATCATTAAGTAGGAACTTACCCGCCACCACGTTAGGGTCGTTCCTTGCTTCAGCAGCCCCAATCACGAATGCCCTTGCATTGTTTCCAGCTCCCTGGTTGTTGTCGTTGTTTCCAGCACCTCGATTATTGTTGTTGCGATTCTGGTTCAGCTGAGGGCAATCCTTTCGCATGTGCCCTATTGCCCCACATTTGTAGCATTCACGATTGTTTCCTTGCTGCTGCTGTTGCTGTGGTTGATGCTGATTCTGCCTAGCTGGGAACTGGCTCCTGCAGTCTTTGGCTTCATGCCCCATCTTGTTGCATCGCTGACATTGACTTCTGCCACATGGCCCACTGTGGTGTCGGTTACATTTGTTACACTTGGGGTGGTTTCCTCGATAGCCACCCTGTTGCTGAGGGCCCTTGTTGCTTTCAGTCTTCCTTTGTTGAACTGGGGCCTGAGTGGGGTTAGCATCCTTACCCTGACTTCCATCCCACTTTCGTTTGTTATCGCTAGAAGTTCCAGCAGTAACACTGATCCTCTTGGGCAACTTGCCCTCCTCCACAGCCTGATTAGTGAGTTTGTGAGCAAGACGGACCATGGGCTGTATGGTATTGAGGTTGGCTGAGGTTACATGGCTCCGGATTTCTGGGACCAAACCTTTGATGTACAATTCGATCCTTCGATACATAGGTCGGGACATGTTTGGGCAA
Organism: Helianthus tuberosus; assembly: GCA_030545235.1. Taxonomy (NCBI): domain Eukaryota; kingdom Viridiplantae; phylum Streptophyta; class Magnoliopsida; order Asterales; family Asteraceae; genus Helianthus; species Helianthus tuberosus. Next base: position 68,220,469 of record CM060445.1, on the reverse strand, counting down.
AGTGCAGCATAGTCGTTGGACTGCTTGGTGTAGGTCTCAATCTCTGATCCAACCATCTTGAGCTCATAGTATTCGTTTTCGAGTTTGTGGATGTCATCCCTGTGACAATACTCCTCTTTGATCATGTCCTTGAAATCTTCCCATGTAGTAGCATTAGCAGTTTCCAGACCAAGCATCTGTATCTGTGCTTTCCACCATGAAAGCGCGTTTCCTTCAAGCGTACCAGTCGCGAACTTCACCCAGTTAGCAGGGGGACACTCGCAGACAGCAAAGACAGCTTCGGCCTTTTCAATCCAGTGCAGAAGGCCTATGGCACCCTCAGTGCCGTTGAAAGGGAGAGGCTTGCCATCCATGAAGGTTTTGAAAATACAAACACGTGGCTGCGCAGGCGCAGGCTGACCTGTCGTGAGAAGTTTGACCCGATTATTCTCAGGTATGAAGTGAAAGCACCTCAACTTAGAGAAATATCAGATCAAATGTGAGTTGCAGCAATGAGATGGATGGGGTATTTATAGTTTTTGCACAACCGTTAAGATCGTTCATCGTAAAACGAGCTTCGATCTCATCCGTACACATGTGCCCATGGTTTTGTGAAACCATGGGAGCCCCTAGTTTCATTAAAACCATGCGCAAATGAGGGGAACAGCTGGAACAAGCTGGAGTTTAGATTTTCCATTTTGGTCCTTTCCTAAGATAACTATGGTAGATTGTCAATTTTGGTCCCTGAATGTGCAAAACATGGTTTTTGATGCATTTTTGACACGTTTAAGCCCCGTTAATCCCATTTCAAGGCTCTAAAATGAAGTTAAAGTATAGGGAACATGAAACATGTCACACCCCCAAAATCCACGTGCGGAATACCACCGCTTGGAGGCGTGACTGACCAGGATCCAGCCACCAATTATACTGAGCATTGGTCAATAGTAAAGATGTTCACCAACCACAATAGTTAGTAAACATTATAGTTCGAAGTTTCAAAGGTTTAAGTTCAATTAACATTTTAAGTAAACAGCGGAAGCATAAACCAAACAGTTTCAAACAGAGTTCATAGTTCAAGATTATTTAGAACCCAACACATGGGCTAGACGGCCACTACACATTCCCAAGCTGCAAGCTCCTGAGTCACTGGGTACCTGCAAAGCATGCAGTTGGGTATCAACAAAAATGTTGGCGAGTCCACGAGTTGTCCAGTTTTAATTACCAAAAACTTGTTTCACCAGTTAATTTATCCGTTTATACATGCGATGGGGAGCTACCCCATAGGTAAGCGACTAAACTGTTTTTCCAATACCGAATACTTACTTAACCGTACATTTCCGTATTGCCCCGCTTGTCAATGTTCTATCATCATTGACGGTTTGCCAGAGTTCATTAGTTCACTCCCATTCCCAGTAACAAGGGTCGGTGTGAGGCTGGTTACACCTAAATAGCGCTATTAACTAATAACCCGTTCGCCAGGCCCCGGCGACTAATCGGTATTAAATGGTAGGGACTTAAGTGATAGAGTTTCGTTTAGTGTTGCTTGTTGCATTCCGTATAAACCGTAATTAACCAAGAGTTCCCAGTAACAAGGGAAGTAAGTAAGTTTGTTCCCAGTAACAAGGGAAGAAAAGTAAGTTTGTATCCCTCACAAGGGGATAGTGTTGTTTTTAGTTCCGTTTTCCAATCCACCGGGAATGCATGCTTTAAGTTGTGAACTCACCTTGGGTTGCTCGGCAGACCATTTACTTGGTCAAGTACGTAGGTCACCATGTCCTAACATGGTTACCAGTATAGGTCAGGTTTGGGTACAGGTAGATCACGTATATTCTACACATAGCTAACACATTGCATGCATAACATATAAATATCCAGCAAGTTATCGAGCCTATTTTAATACGTAAGCACTTAAACAGTAACCGTCAACACCTAACATACAAATCATAAGTGTTATTGGGCCTATCCAAACATACTAACAATTAACAGCATCACAGAGTCCAAATAAAACGGTATGCACAGTCCACACACTTTTGGCCCAATAACGGAGACAAGCAGCCCATTCGAGACAAGGTGGTCTCGACTCGAGAACGTGCTGTCTCGAGTCGCAACCATGAGATCTCGAGTAATGCCGGTATGAGTCGCAATCTCGGAGGTCTCGAGTCCAGTCTCGAGTCGAGATCATGAAGTCTCAAGTCGAGACCTTGCCGGTCTCGAGTCCCTGAAGTCTGTCTCGAGTTGTCACGTGTTGGTCTCGAGTCGCAACCGGGGGTCTCGAATCGCAACCCCGAATACGTGCACATGAAGTTCCTCTAGAACCTTTGATGTACTCACCAATAGAATTGCAATTTCATGTAATTGTGTACTATCCAATCAAATTACACAAACATGTTTTCTTGTCTAATTACTAATCAAAATAGATCAAACATACAGTTTTTCAAATATTTTCATGACACTCATGTAGTTCTTCATTAGAGTTTTCATCCTTTTCAAAACACATTCAAAACCAATCCATTCTAGCATAAAATACCTAATCAGTGAACTATTTGTGAATCATCATTAGCTTCTAGCAACTAGCATACATTCCTCGGTTCAAAAGCACATATACACATTCTCGTATGTCATAATCATCTTGCATATTATCATCAACACTCATCCATTTCCATATTACTTAACCCATCATCTAAACATCAAGCTAGCATAATGATTATCTAATCGTTTTAACCCTCATAGCCACATAGAAACATGTATGTCATTCAACAAACACACACCTTTGTCATACATTATCACTATAATAAAAGGAGAAACTAACCAATTCAAGTGTGGGCAAAAAGGTGTAGAGTAATGAAGAATGAGGCTTCCAAACGGTGTATACGGGCTGATCCGAGACCTCCGATGGCTGCTGGTTTGAGTCCGAGAGGTGGGAGAGAAGGTGAAGCTTGATTGTTAGGGTTTTAGTGAGAGAGAATGTAGGAGAGTGTGTGTGTGGGTGAGTGTGGGAGAATGATGGAAATGTCAAAAATGAGAGAAGGTTGGCTTGGGCATGGGTTTTATACCCGTTCTAAGGTCGGTTCATCCTAATGGGTTCCGAATGGGCTCAAGTGCACACGGCCCAACCGTTTAATGTTCACTCGAGACCGAGTGGTCTCAAGTTGGGTTCATAGTCTTGGCTTAATATATATATATATATATATGTATAACTATGTATATCATACTTACACATTGTCGACACATAACTTAGCACGAGGATCACATAGCATATCAAGATCAACACCATATTTTTCATTTAATAATATATACACGATGTCACTACAAGATAGTTGCCCGGGAAAACCTAGAGTGTCACAAAACATGCTCAAAAATATCTCGGATGTCGGTTCGTTTGGTCGTACGGTTGCGTTGTTCGGTTAATTACGACGAAACACGAACGAATGCGAAAAACGATCCAAATTACGCGATGAATGGAATTTTATCATGCCAATCACTAAAATAAAATATTTTAATGATTACATAAAGTTTTGGATGTCAGGATGTATTCAGAACGTAAGATATGCGCGAAAATGCAAACTTAGCACTTTTTGACGCTTTTAGTCCCGGAATGACCAAAAAGTTTATTTTAGCACACCGAACCCCTCAAAGCATATTTCTAAGCTATGTAAAGGATATTTAGGGTATGTTTAACTTATTTTCATGTTCTAAAATGTTCGTTACAGTACAAATCGGCATACTTTCGCAGTTTGTCGAAATTAGTCCCTATAAGCGAATAAACTTGATTTCGCCACACCAAACCCTCCAAAACTTATTTCTAAGTTATGTAAAGGTTATTTAAGGTATTTTAAGCCTATTTCACTATTCCAGAGTGTTCGTTGCATTAAACTGGTTATATTTACGCATCAGTGCGCGTATAACCTTCCAGAAAGCGATTTAAAGCTTGAAATCGAACATGAATTGATATGTGCAAACAATACACGTATTTTTACAAATCCCAAGTATGAAACACAATATTTCATAAATTTGGGATTTGTTTGATGGTCGCAGAGGCACAGGTGTCACACCCGCCCCCTATCTGTCCCGGGAACGGGCGACCGCGAACTCATGGTGGTGGTATTGATATTTATTAATTTGGCAGCGGAAATTACATCAGGACCGTACTTAGGAAATATTTTATCAGAGTAAAACACCACATTTTATATAAATAATCATAATGGGATGAAACCCAAGTTTATATTACAAACTGATTTATAGGGATAAATCCCATTTTATTTGAATTAAAACGCCTTCTTTATTTAGGTAAATTTTATAGCCACTTTTCCAAGCCTTCAGTGCTGTCCAGCTGGCTTCTAATTGGCTTTCACATTGTGTTACCTGAAACGCGTTTTAAAAAACATTTGTCAGTGGGAAATACTGGTGAGTGAATCCCAGTTTAATCAAGGAATATTAATTTAATTTAAACAGTATTGAGAGCGATTACAATGTTTATATCTACCCAATTACTCATTCAGTACTGTCAATCCTGACTGGTGGGTCATATTACACATTGGCTAACTCTTCGTCAAATGGTAAGGTGTCTCACATTTTGTATACAAAACCCCAACATACCGGCAGTAATCGTAGAATTACAAAGACTCAATCACTGCTAAATTGCATTGTAAAGTAGTTAAGGTTTTGTAAAAACTGTTTACAAAAAGGAGATTACTCACATTGCTGTCTTAGATTTTCGATAAGAGTTTCCTGGTGATAATCTATAATTTACACAAATGCACACGTGTTAGTATAATAACCCATTTTAACATTAGTAATACCCTCCCCGAGATGGCATTCCAACGACTACGTCGGGCAGAACCACAACAGCCCTTACGGAACCCTAGATCAACCGGGCAGCATATCTAATACGTATCCAGGGGTTATAATACTTACAACGGAGCAGAACTTCGCTATTTAGGGGGTATTAGACCCGAGTATAATGCCTACTGTGAGAGATTTACGTTTAGAAAGAAAGATTTGAGCAAGTTTTGATGAAACCCGATGCCTGCTATATATAGTGCCACATCTCGACTTTTACGCGGCCCGCGTAAATGTTAACAAAGGGCTACGCGGCCCGCGTCAAACCCGGTCAAAGGCATAGGTGATCCGGGTCAGCTTATAGGATCAAAACGAGTCGGACACGTGTTAGCACCGGGCTGCGCCACATTCTTGATCTCTTGCGGCCCGCGTAAGGGTTAAGGGGTGCCTTACGCGGCCCGCCTAAACCCAAAAACATTATTTTTAATTAATTTTAATAATATTTAAGGTATTCGGGGTCCGTTTTCACGTATGGGTGTATTTTAGGACATATAGGAATATTTTAAAATATATTGGGGTGTCGAAAATATTTCGAGGGTGTCGGTTTAGAGTTGTTATAGTATTATGCCCAGAAATTATACTATCTATTCAGAAATTGAGAGAGAGATCGAAGAATTGAGCGACGAAAACTGAAGGCCCGAGCTCCCACTTTATAGGGCCTGAAATCGAGTTTCTCGCGGCCCGCGTAAGGTGAGTCCTCGGGTTACGCGACCCGCGTAGTAGGGGTGTAGGGCCTAGCTTGGCCTAGTCAGCATTATAGGGTTGACACGCGTGGTAACACATGGCAGCTCAGGGTGTCTCCTGACCGCCTGGCTGTCACGCCCCGCGTAAGATCCTTAAGGGATCTACGCGGCCCGCGAGCGACATAAAAATTTTGTTTTTAAATTATTTTTAATGATATTATGTATTTTGGGCTCGATTTTCACATACGGGGTGTATTTTAAGACATATAGGGGTATTTTAAAATATATTAGGGTGTCAGAAAAATTTTGGAGGGTTGTTATATCCTCCCCACCTTGTTTTAGAACTCGTCCTCGAGGTTTAATGGAACAAGTGTGGATATTTCCTTTGCATTTCTGATTCAAGCTCCCATGTGTATTCTGGTCCTCTTTTGGAGTCCCACTTCACTTTGACCAGAACTAATCTCTTGTGCTTGAGGTTCTTGACTTTTCTATCTTCAATTTGTAGAGGCCTCTCTACAAATTTTAACTGCTCATTTACCTCTATATCCTTAAGAGGTACTACGAGTGATTCACCATCTAAACATTTCTTGAGATTAGATACATGAAATACATCATGTATTCCTGCCATTTCCTCTGGCAGTTGTAGCTGATAGGCTACAGGTCCTATTCTTCTAATAATCTCAAAAGGTCCAACATACCTGGGGCTTAGCTTTCCCCTTTTGATGAATCTCACCACTCCTTTCCAAGGAGAGACTTTCAATAACACTTTATCTCCTACTTGAAATTCCAACGGCTTTCGTCTGTTATCAGCATAACTCTTTTGTCGATCACGTGGTGCTTTCAGTCGTTCCTTGACTTGAATGATCTTGTCTGTTGTTTCTTGTACTATCTCAGGTCCAGATAGTTGCTTTTCTCCAACTTCTACCCAACAGACTGGTGTTCGGCACTTTCGTCCATAAATTGCTTCGAATGGTGCAGCATCGATACTTGTGTGATAAGTATTATTATAAGAAAATTCTATCAATGGTAAATGATCGTCCCAATTACCTCCGAAATCAATTACACAAGCTCTAAGCATGTCTTCCATTGTCTGAATTGTCCTTTCACTTTTTCCGTCCGTTTGAGGATGATAAGCGGTGCTTAGATTTATCTTGGTTCCCATTGCTTTTTGCAAACTTGTCCAAAAATGAGAGGTAAAACGACTATCTCTGTCAGAAACAATTGATAGAGGAATTCCATGTAATGAAACTACTTCATTTACATACAATTTAGCTAATTGTTCCATACTGAAGGTTTCCTTCATCGGTAGGAAATGAGCTGACTTGGTTAGCATGTCTACAATCACCCAGATTGTATCATTACTTTTCCTGGTTTTGGGTAATTTAGTAACAAAATCCATTGTTATTAATTCTCATTTCCAAACTGGCATTTCTAACTGTTGCAATAAACCTGAAGGTTTCTGATGTTCAGCTTTGACTTGTGAACAGGTTAAACACTTTGCAACATATGTTGCTATATCCTTTTTCATTCCTATCCACCAAAAATTCTTTCTTAAATCCTGATACATCTTATCACTTCCAGGATGCATCGTATACTTAGACTTATGGGCTTCTTCTAATATACGGTAACATAGCTTTCCTAATTTAGGTATCCACATCCTTTTCTTATGGAATCTCCAAATTCCATCTGTTCCTTGTTCTAATTCCTTAATCATTCCTTTCAACTTCTCAGTATCATCCTTGATTACTGATTCTTGTGCCTTTTTAATCTGTTCATTTAAATCTACTTGCAGATTTAATTTAAGAGAACGTACTCTTTTTGGCTTTTCATGATACTTTCGACTTAAAGCATCAGCAACTACATTTGCCTTTCCTGCATGATACTGGATATCACAATCATAATCACTAAGCATTTCCATCCAGCGCCTTTGCCTCATATTCAATTCATTTTGCCCGAAGACATACCTTAAACTCTTATGGTCTGTGAAAATGGTAAACTTACTACCATAAAGGTAATGTCTCCAAATCTTAAGGGAAAAAATTATGGCTCCTAGTTCTAAATCATTGGTTGAATAATTCTCTTCATGATTCCTAAGTTGTCTAGATGCATACGCTATAACCTTTTGACGTTGCATCAACACACATCCATAACCTAACTTAGAAGCATCACAATAGATTACAAAATCTTCAGTTCCTTCTGGTAACGCTAGTATGGGTGTGATGTGTGCAAAATGCAACATATAAATTACATCAATTGTGGCATAAAAATAACCCTTTTTTAGTACTAATGTTGGAAAAAGTGTGATTTTGTCTTCCTTTTGTATTTTCAGGATTAAATGAGCTCAAATTAACAAAAGAAGCAAAAAGACAGCAAAATCTAACATAAATACAAGAAAGGGAACAAACGTGACATGCCCGACCCCACGACAGCATCTTCCCAAGCAAAACAAGAAGACAGAAGACTGAACACGCCCCGTGCTTAGTGAGCACGGGGGCGTGCCCAAGTGTCAGCATAAAAGACAAAGTTGTAGAAGCTTCCATCACCCACCACGGGGCCATGCTCAGCGGACACGGGGTCATGGTCAACTATAAGATTCGCAGAATCCAGGCAAATCTTGATAGTACAGATATGCTTCTGCACACGGGGTCGTGCCCAGCGGACATGGGGCCGTGGTCAACTAATAAAGACAAGAGCAATTAATGAAGAAAGAGAAGGATGTGGACACGGGGCCGTGCCCGAGCTTCTGTTCAGCCTATAAATAGGAGTGCTTGGCTCAAGCTCAAACCATCCCTTGGCACACTACCTCTCTCACACTTCACCCACCACCCACCACCACCATAACACCATCATCCACCACCATCATCCGTTGTCCATCATAGAGTGTGTGAGTTATCTCGGGATCCAAGATTGATCGTAAGAGTTCTTGACAATCAAGGCCATGTTTGCCTAAGTCTCTTACATCACTTGGTGAAGACAAAGTGTCTAGTGTAATACTTTTTATTTTTAATCTTTTCGCACTTTTTAATTGGTTATGTATTAATGACTTTAATAACTAGTTTCTTATGTTGAGGGTGATTCTTCCTTATCGTTTGTCCGTGGTGTCTTGGCATTATTTTACTGTATATATAAAATAAAAGATTTTCACCATTCATATCTCCACGGTCTATATGGAGGTATGTTGGCTACCTGGTCGGGGGTTAAGGGAACGGTTTGGTAAGAGTCTTGCCATTGTTCAGTGTATAGATCCTGCAAAAGACCTGGGTTAAATTTAGTAGGACCTCCTTCAATACTTAACGGTATTGGATGGCGGGGGTCCAAACTCTTTGATCCTCTCATAAGTTAAACTACTATTAATATTTTAACCCGGCTACTTAGGTGTTAGTGTATTCATCTGTCGACTTCGTCTTATATCGAGTCTCGAGTTCGTTGCGAAGTTGATCAAGCATGATGTCATCATGTTTAAAGATGACATCACAATAGTGACATCATCAATTGCGAGGTTTAAAGTGTATTTCAAGCTGTTTTCAAGTTCGTTTCTTAGTTTCCGCCTCTGAAACGTACGAGAGCTCTTCTGAACGACTCATTCGGGTCGAAACACGATCCTACATTAGGACTGTATCCCTGCTGACTCAGACTACTTAGCTGAGGGTAACGTCACCTTCAAAAGAGGGGCCTACCACATTATGCATTAATAACTTAATTAATTATCTTTCAATAATCCGACCCTTTAGGATTGTATCCTTGCTGACTCAAACTACTGGGTTGAGGGTAACGTCACCTCCAAAAGAGGGGCCTACTACAATAACTAAGATAATCTCTTAAATAGTGCAAAAGTGCGGAAATAATCAAAGGTTACACTATACACGACTCGGAGCCAAGTGATTCATCTTGTCTATCTGTTTTTATTTTATTTTTATTTTCAGCATTTTAGTTAGCTTTTATTTTTTTTCTTAGTTTAAAACCTTTTTCTAAACTTTTTGATTTGATTAGACGTTGAGGATAAACCGGTACTAAAAGCTCTTGTGTCCTTGGACGACCTCGGTATCTTACCAACACTATACTACGCTCACGATGGGTGCACTTGCCCATATGTGTGTTTAGTGTTAGTAAATATCGTGTTTTATAAATTTAAAACTTGGCTAAAGAAAGTGTAAAAGGGCTTAAAATAAACATTAAAACCATAACACATTTCACGCACATCAAGTTTTTTTGGCGCCGTTGTCGGGGACACAAGGATTTTAAGAAAGCTTAAAATCGACGGCCTAATCAGTTTTTCAAAACCTTTTTAAAACGCGCGCATATTTTTCTGCATTTTAGTTTAGTTTTGCATTTACAGTAACCTGAACGCGGACCGTGCTCACTAAACGCGGGGCCGTGCTGCACATTTTTCATAAAACACCCAGTAACAGTAGCTTGAACACGGGCCATGCTCACGAAACACGCCCCGTGCTCAGCGAAATCAGTAAATTTAATTAAAACGCCCAGATACAGATTCTGTACATGGGGCCGTATCCACTGAACACGGGGCCGTGTCCAGCCTCTGTTTCTGTTTTTATTTTTGTTTTCTGATCTCGAGACTTGGTTGTGGTCTGCTGAGTGATTCTTATGGATCAATACTCAGGAGGTTACAACTACACCTTTGAGGAAGATGATTATAGGAGTAACTCTTGCACTAATTGTAGTAATCCGCACTCGGTTCAATATAGTCACTCATATCAACCATCCAATTCATACACCTACTATGAGGAACCCAGGTACGAGCCATCAACTTCATACACATCATACTCATATTTTGATGAACCAAGGTATGAGCCTTCTTACTCATACTTTGAGGAACCAAGATATGAGCCACCACCTTCATATGCTCGTTATGAGGAACCATGGCGTGAACAACCTACCTCATATGAGTATTATGAAGAACAAATTTACGACCCTTATCCATCATATGCTTACAATGAAGAACAATGGTGTGAACCATCTACTTCACATGGGTATTATGAGGAACAAAGGATCGAACAACCGGATTCAAGCTTTGAAAATTCCGATCCTTTTTCTATAACCGAAGTGACCGATAGGATATTAGAACACCTTAGAGTTATCGATCGCTATATAAAAGAATCTCGCGCAAGGGAAGAGGAGTCCCGCGCAAGAGAAGAATTAAATAAAGAAGAGATAACTGAAAGTGTAAAAATGGAAGAACAAACAAGTGAAAAACCGACACATGAGTTAAACAACGAAAAAGGTGAGTCCGTTAACGATAAAATTCAAGAAGAGTCTAATTTTGAAGAAATTAATCTCTTGACACCTTCTTTTAAAAATCATTGTTTAGTACCTACTCATGCTAAGTTTTTAAAAGAGTTAAACACTAACACTAAAATTGACGAAACGGTAAGTGTTAAGTTAACTACTGATCAAACCTCACTAATAAAAGAAGACCCATTTGAAATTAACATTACACCAGTTCCATGTTTCTTTCAAAATTCATTTATTAGTAATGTCACAATCGATAAGGATCTTTGCGTTAACATAATGCCTAACTACATTTTCGAAAAATTAAGTATTAGTGATTTTTCTCCACTTCAAATACCCATTTTTCTATCCAATCGGAAGGTAATAAAATCAATCGGTATAGTTGAGGATGTCTTGGTTCAAACAAATCAAATGGTAGTTCCCACCGACTTTGTCATCCTCGATGACGCTCCTCTAGTGTTGGGACGACCATTTGTAAAAACTCACGAAGCTTTGAAAAACCAGAAGTACAACAATCTACCTCTTCAATTAGGGGCATTTAAAAAGAGTGTCGATCTTGAGCGGTCAATGAAATATCCATTCGGCAACAATGACCCCCTAATTGAAGATGAAGATGAACCACCCGATACAAGTGAAAAGTTTGACCACTTTGTTGAAGAAGAGGTCGCTATAGAACAAACTTTTAAGGTTCTTGATCAATATGAGCAACCAAATAAGGAGTCTCCTAAAGACCCACCTCTTGAGCTCAAAGAACTCCCAAAAGGTTTGGAATATGCTTTTCTAGACAAAGATGGTAATTACCTGTAATTATTTCATCTAAATTAGATAGTTTAGAAAAAGAAAAATTAATTAGTCTTTTGAAAAAAACATAAAAATGCGATCGCTTGGAAGCTTGTAGACATAAAAGGAATTAGTCCTTCCATGTGCACGCACAAAATTTTAACGAATGATGACTACAAATCGGTATTACAACCACAACGTCGAGTAAATCCAAATGTTCAAGAAGTGGTTAAAAACGAAGTCATTAAATTACTTGATGCCGGACTTATTTATCCTATCTCCGATAGTCCTTGGGTAAGTCCCGTCCAAGTAGTTCCAAAGAAAGGAGGTATGACGGTAATAACTAATGAAAAGAATGAACTAATACCAACAAGAACCGTCACAGGATGGAGAGTATGTATAGATTATAGACGATTAAATGAAGCGACAAGAAAAGATCACTTTCCTTTACCCTTCATTGATCAAATGTTAGAAAGATTATCCGGTCATAAATTTTATTGTTTCTTGGATGGTTTTTCAGGTTACTTTCAAATCCCGATAGCATCCGAAGACCAAGAAAAGACAACCTTCACATGTCCCTATGGAACTTTTGCTTATCGACGCATGCCGTTTGGTCTATGTAATGCTCCCGCAACATTCCAACGTTGCTTGGTGGCCATCTTCCATGACATGATAGAAAAGACAATGGAAGTGTTCATGGACGACTTTTCTATCTTTGGAGATTCATACGACCAATGCCTCGATAACCTTGAACGAATGCTATCCCGATGTGAGGAAACTAACCTCGCCCTTAACTGGGAAAAATGCCATTTCATGGTAACGGAGGGAATAGTACTCGGTCACAAAATCTCAAGTGAAGGAATGGAGGTGGATCGAGCCAAAATTGATACCATTTCTCGACTACCGCCTCCATCCTCCGTTAGAGCTATCAGAAGTTTCCTAGGGCATGCCGGATTTTATAGGCGGTTTATCAAAGACTTTTCTAAAATTTCAAGGCCTCTAACAAAATTGCTTGAAAAAGATGCCCCTTTCATCTTTGACAAGGATTGCAATCAAGCATTTCTAACCTTAAAGGAAATGCTAGTCAATGCACCTATCATGATAGCGCCTGATTGGAAATTTCCTTTCGAAATCATGTGTGATGAGAGTGACTTTGCAGTTGGAGCTGTCTTGGGACAAAGAAAAGAAAAACATTTTCACCCAATTTATTATGCTAGTAAAACACTTAACGATGCACAAGAAAATTACACAACAACTGAAAAAGAATTACTAGCTGTGGTATTTGCTTTTGATAAATTTCGTTCTTATCTTGTTCTTTCTAAAACTATAGTTTATACAGATCACACAGCCATTCGATATCTCTTCAAAAAGCAGGACGCAAAACCACGTTTGATTCGGTGGATTCTACTCCTCCAAGAATTTGATATTGAAATCAAAGATAAAAGAGGAGCAGAAAATACCGCAGCAGATCATCTTTCACGCTTAGAAGACCCAGCTTTGGGGGCAACCAGGGATGAGCAAATCAACGAGAAATTTCCAACGGAGTCCCTAGAAATGGTGGAATACAAGGAAGAACCATGGTACGCCGACTATGCTAACTACCTAGCTAGCGGTATAGTCGCTAAGGGTTGGCCACATCATCAAAGAAAAAAATTCTTTGCCAATGTGAAACACTATTTTTGGGAAGATCCATATCTTTTCAAAATGTGTGCCGACCAACTCATCCGACGATGCGTACATGGTAGTGAAGCACGAAGAATTCTCCGCCATTGTCACGAAGGTCCATATGGAGGACATCATGGTGCCACGAGTACCGCACGAAAGGTATTTGATTCAGGATTTTATTGGCCAACCATTTACAAAGACGCCCAAAGTCTTGTCAAGACTTGTGATGCGTGCCAAAGAACAGGTAATATTTCTTCCAAAAACGAAATGCCACAAAATGTCATTCTTGTTTGTGAGATTTTTGATGTGTGGGGACTCGACTTTATGGGACCTTTCCCACCGTCAAAAGGAAACAAATATATACTTGTGGCAGTAGACTACTTGTCTAAATGGGCCGAGGCCGAGGCACTTCCAACAAATGATGGAAGAGTCGTGTTAAGATTTCTGAAGAAATTATTCTCTCGTTTTGGCACACCTAAAGCATTAATAAGTGATAGAGGTACCCATTTTTGCAACCATCAACTTGAAAATTTTTTAACAAGATATGGGGTCTATCACCGGGTCTCAACAGCATATCACCCTCAAACAAACGGACAAGCCAAAGTGACTAATAGAGGTTTAAAACGAATACTCGAAAAAACCGTAGGGTTAAATAAAAAGGAATGGGCAGATAAATTAGATGATGCTTTATGGGCTTTTCGAACTGCTTATAAAACAACAATAGGTACAACCCCATATAAGCTTGTCTATGGAAAAAGTTGTTACTTACCAGTAGAAATTGCACACAAAGCCTACTGGGCAATTAAAAATGTAAACTTAGATTTAGAATTTGCTGGTAAAAATCGATTTTGTCAATTAAATGAATTAGACGAGCTTAGGAATTATGCTTACTCAAACTCAGAAATTTACAAGGAAAGAATGAAAAACTTACATGATAAATATATTAAACCTAATGAATTTCGAGTAGGAGATCTATTCCTTTTGTTTAATTCACGACTTCGATTGTTTCCTGGTAAATTAAAGTCTAGGTGGTCAGGACCTTTTTCCATCACCCATATTTTCCCACACGGTGCAGTAGAAATTAAATCTCGGAATGGACCTCCATGCAAAGTCATTGGCCAACGGCTGAAACTCTATCAAGGATTCATTGAGGATGAAGAGGAGGAGATCTCGCTTCATACCTGGTAAGTTACGAACGATTGGGACGACATCTAAATCGATAAGTTTGCTAACCAAATGTTCTTGGGAAACAAAGGGCACTCACACGAGCACTAAAAAAAAAATTTAATTTGCTTGGCACGAGGCCGTGTCCGCGCTACTGTCGGGATATATTCCCCTTTTCATAACAGTTACTTCATTCCACACGCCCCGTTTCCCCGAAAACGCTCTGGTTCCAGGCGATTTTCCGCAGATTTTCGACGTCTCCTATCATTCTAACAACATCAAGGTATGATTTTATCACTATCATTAGCTAGATTTAGCATTTGCATGTAGTTAAAACTTCAAAAATTTGGGGAAAAATCTAGGGTTCTTGAACTACACCTGGATCGAACCTAAAATTTTTGCTTTAATCTGTTAGCATTTAGTTAGATTAGTGTTAAGGGAAGTAAATCCACTTGTATTGTTCATAGATTCGCCCGATTTCTCATAAAAACCCCAAACCCTTGTTTTTGAACCGAAAAAGATAAAATTGAATGGGTAAACGTGTTGTTTTGGGAAAAACGGCACTTGGGGTTTCATTTTCGGGGAAAACCGCACCTATTGGACCAAAAATTTTCAAGTTTTTGAAACCGGGTCGAAAAATGATGTTTTTGAGTAACAGACGCCTGGACATGGGGCCGTGTCCGCTGAACACGGGGTCGTGTCCAGCAAACTGTTTGCAGTTTTGTCCGAAAATTCTAATGTTTTGTGCTAATTTTTGGTGTATTCTTTCAGATGGCAAGGAAGTTCACAAGGTTTAACGCAAATGAGCTCGATGCTAGGGCTAGATACGAAGTACTTCAAACAAGGCCGGAGGAATACCCAAGGCAAGCATGCACGGATTTGTTAGCATTGGTGAACCAACTCGACCGCTTCAACAACCTTGTCACAGGACCACTAAGAGTCGCTTTAACAACTCGACTCCGTTCCGTCCACAAATGCACTTTGGAATTCTATAGCACCTTCACGTTCAACTCAAGGTGCGACCCATTCGACAATGATGGGGTAGCATTCCGATGTGGTGGAACTAGGTATTCGATCTCTATGGCACAATTTGGGTCAATTGTCGGGTTGTATGCGGAAGAAGATGCAGGTAACGAGGAAAACACTGGAGGAATGCGAGAGATAGATGAGAACGATTGCCAAGCCGTGTGGGCTCAGATTGGTAAAGGGCATTACACTCCGAGCAGCACTAAGAGCACGAAGTTGAGGGATCCGCTCTACTGATACATCCATAGGCTCCTCGGCTACTCTCTTAGTCAAAGACATGATAGCGGCGGTGTCGTTGGGTTAAGAGATTTAGTTGTCCTCCACTGCATCCATAACCGCAGGCACCTCGATGTTCCGTTCCTCATGCTCCGAAACAAGCATCATAACCGCCTTGCTACTGCACCAACCCCTATCTTCTTTGGGGGATGGGTGTACCGTCTCTTCAAGCACTTCACCAACATACCTAAGTCATTCGGAAGGAGCCCATGGTCGGGAAGGGTAGATATATACATCTGCCGCTCAATGAACCTAATTTATGAGGCTGAAGACGGGACGGTTAGCTTCCAAAGGATGCAAGGGCATGCATGGAACCCGCAAGAGGCCCTTGTCCTCCATGCTCCACAACATCATCAGTACCAGTACCAGCCCCATGGTGATCCAGGCCAGTCCTCCTCAGGAGGCGGTTTTCCTAACTTCCAAAGTTTACATGATTTATTGCAAGAAAACCGCATGTGCACCAGGAACACCTACAATATGGCAAGCAACACGTACAACCGGGTTGGGGCGATCGAGAGAAACATATCTGATATCCAAGATGATATTGGAAATATCCGGGAGTACATTGCTGGGCATGGTGGAGATGATGATGATGAGGACGAGGACATGGATTAGGCGGGAGGAGCGGAGGAAGAAGCGGTTGGTTGGTGATTCCCCAGGTTAACCTTTTATCTTGAACAATTTCCAGCCTGCGTGCCGTGTGTCGAACAATTTACTTTCCTTTAACTCTTTTATTTTCTGCAATTTTTTTTCCTAACTTTGTGATGGATGGGATGTTGAACATTGGTAATCTAGGATGTTTGCTATGTTTTGGACAAGTGTTTATTGATAAAACAGGTACATACGAGGATTAGAGCACTAAACCTTAGTGCTACTAAAGCCAGGACAGGAAAACCAGAACCAGAAACCTGTTTCTCAACCTTGCAGACTGTCTACACGGGGTCGTGTCCAGCCGACACGCCCCCGTGCCCACTACCCTAGACCTGCTGTTTGTCTAAATATGCAGACTTTTGCCAGACACGGGGTCATGTCCAGCCAACACGCCCCCGTGTCCACCTTCTGTAAGTTTTCGTTACTGGCACCTGCACACGGGGCCGTGTCCACCGAACACGAGGCCGTGTCCAGACGTCCAGTAACACAAATTTTTGCTTTTTTACACCTTTTTACACATTCAATCAACCTAAAAATATATTTTTGGGACACATTGAGGACAATGTGTAATTTAAGTGTGGGGGGGGGGATGCTAAAACCTTGAATCTTGCAAGTCCTAATAACAAGCCTTACACAAAACTCTATTGGAACCGCTAATCACCCCAAATTTTTTCAAAAAAAAATTTATTTTTTTTATTTTTTCTTACTTGTCTAGGTTTAATTTGGGAATTTCAAAATTCTAAAAAGGTTATATTTTTACAAATTTACAACCAATAGCATCGTGATAAAAAGAACCAACATAAGAAAATTATGAAAAGGCATGACAAGTTTAGTTAAAATTTAATTATATATACTTGATCACATAAAAACCCATTCCCACAAAAGTGAGTTTTGAGCCTTTATTGAGCATACAAATACATATCTTTAAATTAAATGCTCATTTTCCGTTTCTTGTGTGAATAGCCGATTGGTTCTTACAACTCTAGAACTTGCCACGACGATACATTCCCGGTCCTTACCAACTTAAACCCGTGTAAGTAAATGATGGAGCCATTAGGACTAACCCTTTTTATTTCTACACCATTATTTTCTTTTTTTTTACCACCTACCCAAAATCCCCCTAGTTAACCCCTTTGAGACTAAACCTTTTCATTTCATAACCCAAACCAAACGCCCTTTCACCAACCAAAACCTTTTTATTTTTAACCCTTTGTTTTAGTAACAAGTTCGGTTTTTAGTATGACTTTCAAAAAAAAAAAAAATTATGTTTTGTTGATGAAGCAAAAAGGAATAAACAAACAAGTTCATAAAAAATAACTTTGTTTGAATAATAGCTTCATCAAAATAAAAATTGCAAAAATAAAAATTGCAAAAATAAAGAGTCTTTCGAAAACCGACGCTTGTTACGCTTTTTCGCCCTTTTCTACTAACCACTAACCCAACCACCTACCTTTAACCCAAGCCTAACCCTTCACCCAAAAAGTCCTCTTGATATTTACAAAGGTTTATAGTTAAAAAGGAGGAGGATTGATTGTCTGGCAAGCCTATGGCAGGAGTAAGTTCCATGCCGCTCTCGAGTGATTCACTAAAATACATCTTCGGTCGAGTGTTGAGTGATCCCCCGTGAGGTATGTGAACTTGTATATAAATAGAATTTTAAAGAAACATGTTATGCCCTAATAAGTAATCTATCTTATGAAAAGTTTTAAATAAATCATGATGAATAGAATTGTAAATAAATAAAAATAAAACTAAATAAAGAATCTTGGAAATCCCGACACTCTATGACAAGCCCAAAAAAAAAAAAACTCTCTCTTCTACCCATTCCATTTGGGAGTGTAAAGCCACATTATAAAGAGTTTTGCGTGAGGACAAACAAAGATTCAAGTGTTGGGGTATTTGATGTGTGCAAAATGCAACATATAAATTACATCAATGGTGGCATAAAAATAACCTTTTTTTAGTACTAATGTTGGAAAAAGTGTGCTTTTGTCTTCCTTTTGTATTTTCAGGATTAAATGAGCTCAAATTAACAAAAGAAGCAAAAAGCCAGCAAAATCTAACATAAATACAAGAAAGGGAACAAACGTGACATGCCCGACCCCACGACAGCATCTTCCCAAGCAAAACAAGAAGACATAAGACTGAACACGCCCCGTGCTCAGTGAGCACTGGGGCGTGCCCAAGTGTCAGCATAAAAGACAAAGTTGTAGAAGCTTCCATCGCCCACCACGGGGTCGTGCTCAACGGACACGGGGTCGTGGTCAACTATAAGATTCGCAGAATCCAGGCAAATCTTGATAGTACAGATATGCTTCTGCACATGGGGTCGTGCCCAGCGGACACGGGGCCGTGGTCAACTAATAAAGACAAGACCAATTAATGAAGAAAGAGAAGGATGTGGACACGGGGCCGTGCCCGAGCTTCTGTTCAGCCTATAAATAGGAGTGCTTGGCTCAAGCTCAAATCAACCCTTGGCACACCACCTCTCTCACACTTCACCCACCACCCACCACCACCATAACACCATCATCCACCACCATCATCCATTGTCCATCATAGAGTGTGTGAGTCGTCTCGGGATCCAAGATTGATCGTAAGAGTTCTTGAAAATCAAGGCCATGTTTGCCTAAGTCTCTTACATCACTTGGTGAAGACAAAGTGTCTAGTGTAATACTTTTTATTTTTAATCTTTTCGCACTTTTTAATTGGTTATGTATTAATGACTTTAATAACTAGTTTCTTATGTTGAAGGTGATTCTTCCTTATCGTTTGTCTGTGGTGTCTTGGCATTATTTTACTGTCTATATAAAATAAAAGATTTTCACCATTCATATCTCCACGGTCTATATGGAGGTATGTTGGCTACCAGGTCGGGGGTTAAGGGAACGGTTTGGTAAGAGTCTTGCCATTGTTCAGTGTATAGATCCTACAAAGGACCTAGGTCAAATTTAGTAGGACCTCCTTCAATACTTAACGGTATTGGATGGCGGGGGTCCAAACTCTTTGATCCCCTCATAAGTTAAACTACTATTAATATTTTAACCCGGCTACTTAGGACTGTATCCCTGCTGACTCAGACTACTTAGCCGAGGGTAACGTCACCTTCAAAAGATGGGCCTACCACATTATGCATTAATAACTTAATTAATTATCTTTCAATAATCCGACCCTTTAGGATTGTATCCTTGCTGACTCAAACTACTGGGTTGAGGGTAACGTCACCTCCAAAAGAGGGGTCTACTACAATAACTAAGATAATCTCTTAAATAGTGCAAAAGTGCGGAAATAATCAAAGGTTACACTATACACGAGTCGGAGCCAAGTGATTCATCTTGTCTATCTGTTTTTATTTTATTTTTATTTTCAGCATTTTAGTTAGTTTTTATTTTTTTTTCTTAGTTTAAAACCTTTTTCTAAACTTTTTGATTTGATTAGACGTTGAGGATAAACCGGTACTAAAAGCTCTTGTGTCCTTGGACGACCTCGGTATCTTACCAACACTATACTACGCTCACGATGGGTGAACTTGCCCATATGTGTGTTTAGTGTTAGTAAATATCGTGTTTTATAAATTTAAAACTTGGCTAAAGAAAGTGTAAAAGGGCTGTGCCCAGCTGAGCACGGGGCTGTGCCCAGCTCTCCCAAAGCAAAAACAAGAAGAAAGCTGAGCATGGGGCTGTGCCCAGCTGAGCACGGGGCGTGCTCAGCTCAACACGGGGCGTGTCTAGCGAACACGGGGCGTGCTCAACTGTCTGCAGAAAAGACAAAGTTGTAGAAGCTTCTATTGCCCAACACGGGGCCGTCCTCAGCGGACACGGGGCCGTGGTCAACTATAAGATTCGCACAATCCAGGCAAATCTTCATAGTACAAAGATTCTTCTGCACACGGGGTCGTGCTCAGCGGACACGGGGGCGTGGTCAACTAATAAGACAAGCTGCAATAAATGAAGAAAGAGAAGGATGTGAACACGGGGCCTTGCCCACTGGACACGGGGCCGTGTCCAGGCTTCTGTTCAGCCTATAAATAGGAGTGCTTGGCTCAAGCTCAAACCATCCCTTGGCACACCACCTCTCTCACACTTCACCCACCACCCACCACCACCATAACACCATCATCCACCACCATCATCCATTGTCCATCGTAGAGTGTGTGAGTCGTCTCGGGATCCAAGATTGATCGTAAGAGTTCTTGACAATCAAGGCCATGTTTTCCTAAGTCTCTTACATCACTTGGTGAAGACAAAGTGTCTAGTGTAATACTTTTTAATTCTAATCTTTTGCACTTTTTACTTGGTTTTGTATTAATGACTTTAATAACTAGTTGCTTATGTTGAAGGTGCTCTTTCCTTATCGTTTGTCCGTGGTGTCTTGAAATTATTTTACTGTCTATATAAAATAAAAGATTTTCACCATTCATATCTCCACGGTCTATATGGAGGTATGTTGGCTACCTGGTCGGGGGTTAAGGGAATGGTTTGGTAAAGGTCTTGCCATTGTTCAGCGTTTAGAGGTCCTGCAATGGACCTGGGTCAAATTTAGTAGGACCTCCTTCAATACTTAACGGTATTGGATGGCGGGGGTCCAAACTCTTTGATCCCCTCATAAGTTAACTACTATTAATACTATAACCCGGCTATTTAGGACTGTATCCCTGCTGACTCAGACTACTTAGTCGAGGGTAACGTCACCTCCAAAAGAGGGGCCTACCATAATTTGCATTAATAACTTAATTAATTATCTTCCAATAATCCACCCTTTTAGGATTGTATCCTTGCTGACTCAAACTACTGGGGTGAGGGTAACGTCACCTTCAAAAGAGGGGCCTACTACAATAACTAAGATAATCTCTTAAAATAGTGCAAAAGTGCGGAAATAATCAAAGGTTACACCAGATACGAGTCGGAACCAAGTGATTCATCTTGTCTATCTGTTTTTATTTTTATTTTTACTTTTCAACATTTTAGTTAGTTTTTATTTTTCTTAGTTTAAAACATTTTTCTAAACTTTTTGATTTGATTAGACGTTGAGGATAAACCGGTACTAAAAGCTCTTGTGTCCTTGGACGACCTCGGTATCTTACCAACACTATACTACGCTCACGATGGGTGCACTTGCCCATATGTGTGTCTAGTGTTAGTAAATATCGTGTTTTATAAATTTAAAACTTGACTAAAAAGTGTTAAAGGGGCTTAAAATATGCACCTAATATATATAACGCTTCACACGCATCAAGTTTTTGGCGCCGCAGCCGGGGACACAAGGATTTTAAGAAAGCTTAAAATCGACGGCCTAATCAGTTTTTCAAAACCTTTTTAAACGCGCGCACTTTTTTTTGCATTTTAGTTTAGATTTGCATTTACAGAAACCTGTACACGGGGCCATGTTTACTGAACACGGGGCCGTGCTGCACATTTTCATAAAAACACCCAGTAACAGTAGCTTGAACACGGGCCGTGCTCACTGAACACACCCCGTGCTCAACGAAATCAGTAAATTTAATTAAAACGCCCAGATACAGATCCTGAACACGGGGCGTGTCCACTGAACACGGGGCCGTGTTCAGCCTCTGTTTTCGTTTTTATTTTTGTTTTCTGATCTCGAGACTTTGTTGTGGTCTGCTGAGTGATTCTTATGGATCAATACTCAGGAGGTTACAACTACACCTATGATGAGGATGATTATAGGGGTAATTATTGCACTAATTGTCGTAACACACACTCGGTTCAAAATAATCGCTCATATCAACCGTCCAATTCATACACCTACTATGAGGAGCCTAGGTACGAGCCATCGACTTCATACACATCCTATGAAGACCAAAGGTATGAACCTCCTCCCTCATACTCATATTTTGATGAACCAAGGTATGAGCGCTCTTACTCATACTTTGAGGAACCAAGATATGAGCCACCACCTTCGTATGCTTACTATGAGGAACCATGGCGTGAACAACCCACCTCATATGAGTATTATGAAGAACAAAATTTCGAACCTTATCCATCATATGCTTACAATGAAGAACAATGGTGCGAACCATCTACTTCATATGGGTATTATGAGGAACAAAGGGTCGAACAACCGGATTCAAGCTTAGAAAATCCCGATTCTTTTTCTATAACCGAAGTAACCGATAGGATATTAGAACACATTAGAGTTATTGATCGATGTATAAAAGAATCTCGCGCAAGGGAAGAGGAGTCCCGCGCAAGAGAAGAATTAAAAAAAGAAGAGATAACTGAAAGTGTAAAAATGGAAGAACAAATAAGTGAAAAACCGACACATGAGTTAAACAATGAAAAAGGTGAGTCCGACAAAGTTAAAATTCAAGAAGAGTCTAATTTTGAAGAAATTAATCTCTTGTCGCCTTCTTTCGAAAATCATTGTTTAGTACCCTCTCATGCTAAGTTTTTAAAAGAGTTAAATACTAACACTAAAATTGACGAAACGGTAAGTGTTAAGTTAACTAATGATCAAACGTCACTAATAAAAGAAGACCCATTTGAAATTAACATTACACCGGTTCCGTGTTTCTTTCAAAATTCATTTATTAGTAATGTCACAATCGATAAAGATCTTTGCGTTAACATAATGCCTAACTACATTTTCGAAAAATTAAGTATTAGTGATTTTTCTCCACTTCAAATACCCATTTTTCTATCCAATCGGAAAATAATAAAATCAATCGGTATAGTTGAGGATGTATTGGTTCAAACAAATCAAATGGTAATCCCGACCGACTTTGTCATCCTCGATGACGCTCCTCTAATGTTGGGACGACCATTTGTAAAAACTCACGAAGCTTTGAAAAACCGGAAGTTCAACAATCTACCTCTTCAATTAGGGGCATTTAAAAGAAGTGTCGACCTTGAGCGATCAATGAAATATCCATTCGGCAATGACGACCCCCTAATTGAAGATGAGCCAGAACCACCTGATAAGGTAGGTCTAGCCAAGGACCCTTATAAACGTGGCGCACCACGGAGGCATTCCGCGGAACTATCCTTAGTTTTAGATTAGTTTAACTTTTATATTTTCTAGTTTAGTTTTAATTTTCAGGAATAAAACACACTCGGGATGGTGAAGGATACTAAGGGAAGCTTGAACCAACAACCCATGCACAAAAACAGAGCCTCCCGACAATTTTTCTTCATTACAGCAAGTTCAACACGGGGCCGTGCTCACCCCAACACACCCCGTGCCCGAGGTTCTGTAGAAAATGCCCAGTTCAGGTACCTGGACACGGGGCCGTGCTCACTGAACACGCCCCCGTGCCCAGCTTTCTGTTTACTTTTGGTACTGGCAGTCTGGACACTGGGCCGTGCTTAGCCAACACCACCCCGTGTTCAGCTACCCAGTACCATAAAATCTTGTTTTTAACCCACTTTTACACATTCAATCAACCTAAAAACTTATTTTTGGGACACATTGAGGACAATGTGTAATTTAAGTGTTGGGGGGATGCTAAAACCTTGAATCTTGCAAGTCCTAAATACAAGCCTTACACAAAACTCTATTGGAACCGCTAGTCACCCCAAATTTTTTCAAGAATTTTCATTTTTTTACTTGTCTAGGTTTAACTCGGGAAATTTCAAGTTCTAAAAAGGTTATATTTTTACAAATTTACTACCGATAGCGTCATGATAAAAAGAACCAACCTAAGAAAATTATGAAACGGCATGACAAATCTAGTTAAAATTTGATTATATATACTTGATCACATAAAAACCCATTCCCACAAAAGTGAGTTTTGAGCCTTTATTGAGCATACAAATACATATCTTTAAACTAAATGCTCATTTTTCGTTTCTTGTGTGAATAGCCGCTTGGTTCTTACGACTCTAGAACTTGCCATGACGATACATTCCCGGTCCTTACCAACTTAAACCCGAGTAAGTAAATGATGGAGGCATTAGGACTAACCCTTTTTATTTCTACACCATTATTTTTTTTACCACCTACCCAAAATCCCCCTAGTTAGCCCCTTTGAGCCTAAACCTTTTCATTTCATAACCCAAACCAAACACCCTTTCACCCACCAAAACCTTTTTCATTTTTTTTAGTAACTAGCTCGGTTTTCCGTATGACTTTCAAAAAAAAAAGTGTTGATGATGAAGCAAAAGAAATAAACAAACAAGTTCATAAAAAATAACTTTGTTTGAATAAAAGCTTCATCAAAATAAAAGTTACAAAAAAAAAAAAAAAAAGTCTTATGAAAACCGACGCTTGTTATGTTTTTAGCCCTTTTCTACTAACCACTAACCCAACCACCTACCTTTAACCCAAGCCTAACCCTTCACCCAAAAGCCCTCTTGATATTTACAAAGGTATATATTTAAAAAGGATGAGGATTGATTGCTTGGCAAACCTATGGTAGGAGTAAGTTCCATGCCGCTCTCGAGTGATTCACTGAAATACATCTTCGGCCGAGTGTTGAGTGATCCCCCGTGAGGTATGTGAACTTGTATATAAAGAGAATTTTAAAAGAGGCATGTTATGACCTAATAAGTAATTTATCTTATGAAAAGTTTTAAATAAATCATGACGAATAGGATTGTAAATAAATAAAAATAAAACTAAATAAAGAATCTTAGAAATCCCAACACTCTATGACAAGCCCTAAAACCTTCTCTTCTACCCATTCCATTTGGGAGTGTAAGCCACATTATAAAGAATTTTGCTTGAGGACAAACAAAGATTCAAGTGTGGGGGTATTTGATGTGTGTAAAATGCAACATATAAATTACATCAAATGAGGCATAAAACTAACCCCTTTTTAGTACTAATGTTGGAAAAAGTGTGCTTTTGTCTTCCTTTTGTATTTTCAGGATCAAATGAGCTTAAACGAACAAAAGGAACAAATGTACAGCCAAAACCAACATAGATACAAAGAAAAGGAAGAAACGTGGCATGCCCGACTCCCCAACAGCATCTCCCAAAGCAAAAACAAGAAGAAAGCAGAGCATGGGGCTGTGCCTAGCTGAGCACAGGGCGTGCTCAGCTCAACACGGGGCGTGCTCAGCTCAACACGGGGCGTGTCCAGCGAACACGGGGCGTGCTCAACTGTCTGCAGAAAAGACAAAGTTGTAGAAGCTTCTATTGCCCACCACGGGGCCGTGCTCAGCGGACACGGGGCCGTGGTCAACTATAAGATTCGCACAATCCAGGCAAATCTTCATAGTACAAAGATTCTTCTGCACACGGGGTCGTGCTCAGCGGACACGGGGGCGTGGTCAACTAATAAGAAAAGCTGCAATAAATGAAGAAAGAGAAGGATGTGAACACGGGGCCTTGCCCACTGGACACGGGGCCGTGTCCAGGCTTCTGTTCAGCCTATAAATAGGAGTGCTTGGCTCAAGCTCAAACCATCCCTTGGCACACCACCTCTCTCACACTTCACCCACCACCCACCACCACCATAACACCATCATCCACCACCATCATCCATTGTCCATCGTAGAGTGTGTGAGTTGTCTCGGGATCCAAGATTGATCGTAAGAGTTCTTGACAATCAAGGCCATGTTTTCCTAAGTCTCTTACATCACTTGGTGAAGACAAAGTGTCTAGTGTAATACTTTTTATTTCTAATCTTTTGCACTTTTTACTTGGTTTTGTATTAATGACTTTAATAACTAGTTGCTTATGTTGAAGGTGCTCTTTCCTTATCGTTTGTCCGTGGTGTCTTGAAATTATTTTACTGTCTATATAAAATAAAAGATTTTCACCATTCATATCTCCACGGTCTATATGGAGGTATGTTGGCTACCTGGTCGGGGGTTAAGGGAACGGTTTGGTAAAGGTCTTGCCATTGTTCAGCGTTTAGAGGTCCTGCAATGGACCTGGGTCAAATTTAGTAGGACCTCCTTTAATACTTAACGGTATTGGATGGCGGGGGTCCAAACTCTTTGATCCCATCATAAGTTAACTACTTTTAATACTATAACCCGGCTATTTAGGACTGTATCCCTGCTGACTCAGACTACTTAGTCGAGGGTAACGTCACCTCCAAAAGAGGGGCCTACCATAATTTGCATTAATAACTTAATTAATTATCTTCCAATAATCCACCCTTTTAGGATTGTATCCTTGCTGACTCAAACTACTGGGGTGAGGGTAACGTCACTTTCAAAATAGGGGCCTACTACAATAACTAAGATAATCTCTTAAAATAGTGCAAAAGTGCGGAAATAATCAAAGGTTACACCAGATACGAGTCGGAACCAAGTGATTCATCTTGTCTATCTGTTTTTATTTTTATTTTTACTTTTCAGCATTTTAGTTAGTTTTTAGTTTTCTTAGTTTAAAACATTTTTCTAAACTTTTTGATTTGATTAGACGTTGAGGATAAACCGGTACTAAAAGCTCTTGTGTCCTTGGACGACCTCGGTATCTTACCAACACTATACTACGCTCACGATGGGTGCACTTGCCCATATGTGTGTCCAGTGTTAGTAAATATCGTGTTTTATAAATTTAAAACTTGACTAAAAAGTGTTAAAGGGGCTTAAAATATACACCTAATATATATAACGCTTCACACGCATCAACCAGCTAGTCCTAAGAAACTTCTAGCCTCGCCTCGATCTTGGTGGGATCTACATGAATTCCTTCATGATTAACTAGGTGTCCGAGAAATTGTACATGTTCTAACCAAAACTCACACTTCGAAAATTTAGCATAAAGCTTTTCTTTTCTTAATAAACTTAGAAGTGCGTGAAATGCTTTGCATGTTCCTCTTTACTCTTAGAGTAAATGAGAATATCATCTATAAGGACAATTATGAATTTATCCAAATATGGCTTACATATTCGGTTCATCTTGTCCATGAATGCAGCTGGGGCATTGGTTAAACCAAATGGCATGACAATAAATTCATAATGGCCATACCTTGTTCTGAAGGCGGTTTTAGGAATGTCCTCTTCCTGTACCTTTAATTGATGATATCCTAACCTTAAATCGATTTTTGAGAAAAATCGGGCTTCTGGCAATTGATCAAACAGATCATCTATTCTTGGTAATGGATACCGATTCTTAATCGTGACTTTGTTCAATTCACGGTAGTCAATGCACATACGCATTGATCCGTCCTTCTTTTTAACGAATAAGATTGGCGCTCCCCATGGGGATGAACTCGGCTGTATGAATCCTTTCTCTAACAATTCGTCTAACTGTTTCTTTAATTCCTGCATTTCAGCGGGTGCCAAACGGTAAGGTGCTTTGGTAATTGGTGCTGTTCCTGATATTAAATGGATTCTGAATTCAACTTCTCTATCTGGAGGTTGCCCTGGTAGCTCTTCTGGAAATACATCTGAAAACTGGGATACTACTGGAATATCCTTTAATTTTTTTCCTTTAGTGTTAGTGATTATAGAAATCAAATACACTAATGACCCTTTCCTTATATAACTTGCTGTTTTCATCACAGAGATGAATTTTGTGGATTTAAGGGTTTTATTTCCTTTAATTGTGATCTTTTCACCCCTTGGTGAATTTACTTGGATTGACTTTTGATCACACAAAATACAGGCTTTATTGGCTATTAACCAATCCATTCCTAATACAATATCAAATCATGCCAGATTCATTGGGTAGAGGTTTGCAATAAATTTCTGGTTTAAAATTTCTATTCTTGCTCCCTGCAAGATTTCAGAAATTTTAATAGTTTCTCCATTTGCTGTCTCTACTAGACATTCTTGTGGAAGTTTAGTTAATGATTGATTGAGAAGTTTGCAAAATGAAGTATTAATAAAACTTTGGTTCGCACCAGAGTCAAATAATACTTTAGCAAAAACATCATTAACTAAAAACGTACCAGTGATCACATCCAGGATCATCTTTGCTTCTTCTGCAGTCAGAACAAATGCTCTAGCATTTTTAGTATTCTTGGTGTTCGTAGCTGGAGCTAGCTTTGGACAGTTAGGCTTGATATGACCTTGTTCTCCACAGTTGTAGCATATCCTGTTGCTAATCTTTTTCCTGCAATCTTCCTCCTTGTGTCCCGATATTTTGCAAAAGTTACAGTATATGGAGCATCTTCCTGAATGCTTCCTTTTGCAATACTTACAGTAGGGTGCAGAGGCAGAGCCTATATTTTTCCCAGGATTAGAATTTCCAGAACGAAATTCTTGTGTAAGCTTCTGGGTTAAGTTCCTCCTTTGATCCTCTTCTCAGGTACGGACTAATTCATCTGTCAAGGTATTTGCTAGTTCTACAACTTCTTCTATGGTTTGGGGTCTAGCTGCCTTGACTACATGTATTATTTCCCCAATTAATCCCCAGATGTAACGGGAGATTAATACTGGTTTTGGTGAAGCAAGGGTTGGTACTATTCGGGCGTATTCAAAGAATAACTTAGTGTACCCCTTACTATCCACACCAGTCATTCTAAAGTTTAAGAATTTGTTTGCTATCTGTTCTTTTTCATTAGGAGGGCAGAATTTCCTTTCTACCATGTTCTTAAATTCCTCCCATTCTATATTGTAAGTTCTATCACTTCCTCTAGACTGAAGGATAGTGTTCCACCATTCTAAGGCTGAATTCTTGAACAAATTGGAAGCAAACATTATCTTATCCTCTTCCGCACATTTACTTATTCTTAAGACTGCCTCAGTCTTTTCTATCCACCTTTGAGATGCAATGGCCCCTTCATTGCCCGAGAATTCCATCGGTTTACAAGACCAGAATTCTTTGTAAGAACAACCGTAAGACACGGTTCTTCTTCTTTTGGGAATGGGCACTTGGAGTACGGGTCCATTGTTCACGCTGTGTTCAGGTTCAGAGGGTCGCTTGCTATCATGTTTACTTTTATTTTCTGCTTCCCTAACCGTTTGAATAATATATGGCATTCCATCTATTATTCCTTGTGCCACTACGTGTTGGATGGCACTGTTGTCCACTTGGTTTCCATTATTGTTGTTGTTCGGGTTTTCATTAACCAGGTTAATATTACTCTTGTTATCGTTATTCTGGTTTTCCGGGTTATTATCTGGATTCTCTTGATTCACTTGGTCGGCCATCTGAATTTTAAATATTTACCACATATTAATATCACAAGATAATATCTTAATACGATCATTCACATGACACGCATTTTGATAAAAAAACATCGAGCATTGCGACTTTACTCTTTCTTATCTATTATACATCTACTACAAACTAATACTCAAATTTTGAAATTACAATACTACTATGCATTGCTAACCACAAAGTGGTCTATACTACAACATATATTATTATTATTATTATTATTATTATTATTTTATATTTTTTTCATACAAACATATTATATATTATTATATTATTATTATTACCAACTCCACCATCACCTTCACTGGTCTGGATTCATCCAGTAATCCATATTGCGCTCGTCATATTTCCAGACGAGTCGCTCTCCTACCTGCCTCATCCTCTCACTACTCTCTAAGATTTCTTCTCCGAAAGTTCGGAGCTCATGCACATTTTCTGCACTCATTGGGATGCAGGTGCAGGTGCTGGTACTGGGTCTGGGTACTGGGGCATAGGTTTCTCCTGAGGGTACGGATTCTCAAAAATTTCCCTAATGTATTCATCCTTGTCATAGTAGGGATCTAGAGGGTCCAGACCTGGATAAGCTGCTAAGTTTGACATGGTTTCGTCGTTTAGGTGATAGCGTGGCACATAATCCCTATGATCATCGAACCATGGATCATAATCTGGATCTAAGGGATTAGGGGTTGGTATCCTAGGTATCTCCTCAGGGTTGAAATCATGCATTTCTACATGATTTTC
The DNA here is from genome assembly GCA_030545235.1 of Helianthus tuberosus. NCBI lineage: Eukaryota > Viridiplantae > Streptophyta > Magnoliopsida > Asterales > Asteraceae > Helianthus > Helianthus tuberosus. The sequence goes on along the minus strand of CM060445.1, from coordinate 68,190,389 downwards.
GAGGTTGTTTTCTATCTCCATCGGCTGAGTAGGGAACAAAGGTAAGGGTTGTGGGGCTACTTGTTGTTCCAGATTTGGGTCAGCAGCAGTTGTTACTAGGATATGAAAATTGGCTAAGCTTCTATTAAGCATATCCTGTGTATGGGCATCTGACTCTCGCTTAACGGCTGCTAGGACTCTTTGCTGTTGCAACTTTCGCATTCTTTTCCTACGCTCAAATGCTCCCTTACTGAACCATCCTCTCTTTTTCTGAGGGAATGGCTCTTCAGACTGAGCCTTAAAGACAAACATCCCTTCTTCCTGATCAGCTGAATACCCAGAGAGGGTAGGCTGGGAAGAAGTACCTTCACTCCTATGTGAATCAGACAACTGACGATACACGTCTGAGGGTCCTTGATCACTCATACTGTAAACTAACAAATAGTCAAATAACACATAACAATAAAATACAGATATGCACGTATTTTCATAATTTATTTCCTAACAATTTGGATAATATGTTGATGTCAGCAGAACACTTCTGTGGCTGAATCAGTGACTTAGCTCTGATACCACCTTCTGTCGCAACCCCCGCCCCCTTATCTGTCTCGGGAACGGGCGGCTGCGAGACCAGTATTGGTGGTATCATTTGTTAATCATTTTGGCAGCGGAAATTACATCAGGACCGTAGTTAGGAAATGTTTATCAGAGTAAAACCACCATATTTTATATTAATAACCACATGGGTAAAACCCAAGTTTCTTATTACAATATGTCTATATGGATAAACCCTATTTTATTGAATTTAAAACATCGTCTTTTAGGTAACTTTTATAGCCACATTTTTCCAAGCCGTCAGTGCTCTCCAGCTGGCTTTCTTCTAATTTGGCTTTTACATTTTGTTACTTGAAACGCGTTTTAAAAACATTTGTCAGTGGGAAATACTGGTGAGTGAATCCCAGTTTAATCAAGAAGAATTTTATCCTTTAACAGTATTGAGAGCTATCACATTGTTTATTTCTTCACAAGTACTCATTCAGTACTGTCAATCCTGACTGGTGGGTCATATTACTCAATTAGCTAACTCGTTGTCCAATGGTAACGTCTTTCACATTTTGTATACAAAACACCAACATACCGGCAGTAATTGAAGAACTACAAAGACTCAATCACTGCTTAATCACATTGTAAAACATTTAAGGTTTTGTAAAACAGTTCACAAAAAGGTTTACAAAAAGTGGATGAACTCACATTACTGTCTTAGACTTCGTTTAAGGGTTTCCTTGTGTTAATCTATTAATTACACAAATGTACATATGTTAGTATAATAACCCTTTATTTATATTAATGATACCCTCCCCGAGACGGCATTACAACGACTACGTCGGGCAGAACCACGACAGCCGTTACGGAACCCTGGATCAATCGGGCAGCGTATCTAATACGTAACCGGGGTTATAATACTTAACAACGGAGCAGAACTTTGTTAATTAGGGGGGGTATTATGCCAAGAAATTATGCTATCTATTTAGAAATTGAGAGAGAGATCGAAGAATTGAGCGACGAAAACTGAAGGCCCGAGCTCCCACTTTATAGGGCCTGAAATCGAGTTTCTCGCGGCCCGCGTAAGGTGAGTCCTCGGGTTATGCGGCCCGCGTAGTAGGGGTGTAGGGCCTAGCTTGGCCTAGTCAGCGTTATAGGGTCGACATGCGTGGTGACACGTGGCAGCTCAGGGTGTCGCCTGACCGCCTGGCTGTCGCGCCCCTCGTAAGATCCTTAAGGGATCTACGCGGCCCGCATGCGACATAAAAATTTTGTTTTTTTAATTATTTTTAATGATATTATGTATATTGGGCTCGGTTTTCACATATGGGGTGTATTTTAAGACATATAGGGGTATTTTAAAATATATTATGGTGTCAGAAAAATTCAGGAGGGTTGTTATACGTATTCTAGGGTATATTTATACGTACGAGAATACGTATTTTTATTGTATTTATTAAGTATCCTTATACTTAATTTTTGTATTAATTTTTTCGGAATAATATCTTTAAAAAAATACATCAATATATATTTCCAAAATATATATTTTAAGAAATATTACTTAGAAAAATTATTTATAATTTTTCCCTTAGCAAAAATATTTATAAATCTCATACAAGTCTCAAAAATAATATATTTACAAGTGTAACTTAGAATATATATATATATATATATATATATATATATATACACTTATTTTCACCCAAAAATAATGTATTCCATGTTTATTCAAGAAAATATATTTTTCACCCCAAAAATATTGTATTTCATGTTTGTTTGAGAAAATATATAATTCCTTACAAAAATAATACATCTTCTAATAATTCCAAGAAAAGTATATAATTTTACTTGCCAAAAATAATATATTTTTCTCCTTGTAAAAAATATGATGTATTTTGTAATAATTCTAAAAATCATATTTTTGGTTCTCTTGTGTCCAAAATACTAATTACAAAAATATACTTATGAATAAAATTTCCGGAATAGTTTTTGAGTTATATTCTTTGTTTGGTTTCTCCAATGTTTTGGGTATAATTTATATGTTCATTCTCTTGGAATTTTGATAATATTTTGGATTGTAATTTTTGGTATTTTGATGAGTTATATTATTTCAAGTCCTAAAATAATATAACTAATACACATAATATACAAATAATCACACACATGGTGACTTCTAAATATATGTTACCTAGATACATATTTAGGCACTTTTATTTATAAAAACAACCTGCAATATTTATAATTTTTGTAACAAAAATTATGGCAAACTTTATATGAAAATTCATGGTTTAAAATATACTTGTAAATATTTGTTTAAAATATTTTTCAAAGTGTTTAATTTTTAGAAAATTTTGCCATAGTTTCCCCTTAAAAATGGAGGTTTCCATGCTTTCAAAGCATATCATTTTCTTTAATAAATCACCACAATCAACAATATACCAATCAACACTTACCAATTTGCCTAAATCAAGCATAAATTACGATTTCATGAAGTTGAAAATTTACAAAAAAATGTAGTAACTTACTAGTGTGTTTAGTAAGCTTAGTTACCCTTTGAAGTGTGGTTGTTTATTTAAAAACAACATTATTGAAGAAATTAGTTCCTTACAACTTGTAAATAAATTTTCTAAAAATATTTCTTCTTGAGTTTTTCTTGTTAAATATATATTTCTACACTTGATTAACCACTAAAAATGTGGTTAATTCCTTTAAGAACCAAACATAAGTAAACTTTGTATTTTTAACTTGGTTTCTTGAAATCATAGATTTACAAGACTTTACATTTACTTTGATCATCACTTTACAAGAAAAACAATTTACACTTCAAGTTCATGATTTACATATGGATGATTACTTTGATCTACAACATAATCATCCTCTCATCTTGCTAGATTATGTCTTTAATCACTATCTAGCAAGATCATATGATGTTTAACATCATCAACATAAACAATCAACCATCAAGTAGCATAACAACACATAAACATCATTATTTCTTATGTATTTAGTCTTATGTTCAACTTTTAAGTTCAAGATTCTTAGTGTTCATCATGATCAACAACTTGTATCTTCTTTTAACCACTAAAATAAGATGTAAAATGAAGTATAGAGTGTTCTTACTACTAGCTCAAGGCTAGGGATGATCACTAGATGAAATGGAGTGGATAAAAGCTTGTGGGAGTGGTCCTTCAATTTCCAAGAGTTCCTAGCTTCCTTATTTACATTCTTACACCCTTGAATATGTATGGAATGGATGGGAATTGAAAGATGAAGGTGGGAGTATGGGTGGGGGGTTCACAGCCGTAAGTAAGAAGTGGGGAAGAAGAAGAGCTCAAGTGATGAGGGTGTTAGAGAATGATGAGTTTATGAACCTTGAGTTCTACTTATAATCCATCAACTTGTTAAAATCTAATGTGTATTATGTTATAAAAGTGGGGACAAGATATTTATAAACATATAAAATCAATAGTGGGGGCCACATGTTGGGCCGTGAACTAGGTGGGGGGGGGTCTAGGCTTAGGTTGTAAAGATAGTTAGGTTATATAGTTGAAATCCAAGTGTATTAGTTAGGTGTTTAGTTACTAGTATGTTATATAGTGTGTTATGATGTTCGGGGATCATAACTAGCTTGATAATGTTAAAACAATGCTTTTAGTGAAAACTTGGTGTTTCGGGTAGTGTCCGGTTGTTCGGTTGGTTACTGGTTCGTTAAGGTGCTAAACTACGCAGTTTAGTGTGCTTTATGTTACCTTTTGTGACAGTTTTGATTCCCGATACTTAGGAAAGTATTCTGGACCATTTAACCATGTTTCTGCATGATATTAAAGTGTTTAAATGCTGAATTTTGCTGAATTCTGCAGAATTCTGCAGTTTGTGTGAGTTTTAGGCACTTTCCGGCACTTAAACTATCACTAGGAAGGCAGTTTTATGATCCTTACTTTCCTACACATTATACTAGTGTAACTCTTGGTTTCTGGCCCATTCTGTATTTCAATACCATGCCTGTCTATGTACTGAACTCCGTCAGCATTTCTCTGATTTGTTTAATAACTGTGCTAGCTTTGTTTCGTGCATCATTTGAATCAATAAGGTATTGTATGCAATAATGGTATGACATTATGCATAATGTGATACACATGTATGTATAATAATAATATTTCAGAAAGCCATTCATGTCATAAATTGTAATTCAGCATAGTCATTAAGCATTAATTACTGTTTAATAATTGTACGGATACATGCAAATTTGACAGTTGTCACACTTTTATACGCTAACCGCTCTGCATGTTATACGTGTTATTCGATGAATGCTAGTATGTTATGTTTACACAGTGATTGTTGCCTGACACCTTAGCAACGATAGTACTATAGTTTGGACTCAGCACCTGTCGTGGACAAGGGTTGTTAAGGGCCTTTCTTCACGTGTCACAATGGTGATATGTGTTGCGCATTCTACAACTCGCAGTCACGTCTGTGCATATTTCATTGTCGATAACCTACCTGCTTCACATTATACATGTTACATGCTGGTTATGCGTAAATCCCTTTCGCTACTATTACGCTATCAAACTTGTATGCTCACCTTTACACTATGTGTATTGACCTCTATTTTAACGTACGTGACATGTGTTTAGGATGCTTGCTTTAATTGCTGGAATCAAGCTAGGAGAGAGTCTAGAAACAAACTAAATAAAATCTGAGTTGTCGGAATGTATTATTTGTCTTTAAGAACAACGTCTGTAATAATTGCTTTATTTTATATGTTTGTGGTATGGGACATAAACCTTTAATATATTATAATTAATAGTTGTTATGTATTCTCCTGGACAATCTTTTTCGCTCAGTGCCGCGCCCCGATGTTTCCGCCATCGGTTGGGGTGTAACATCATCAAACTCCAACAAACAAACAATTAACTCACTAGTCAACTACAATTCATCAGTTTACAATCAAACAAGCTGTCTCTGAAACCCTAAAAGTCAACTTAACAAAATGATGATAACAGAACAAAAATTCTTCGAATTAAACTCTAACAAATGAACCGTTAACTCACTAAAAGCCTCAATCAGATCATGAATTGCAGAGATCGAAATTAAGGGGTTTGGTGGCTATAATCACTGGTTTGAAATTAGATCGTGAATTGCAGAGATCGTGATGATGAGGTTTGAAGTCGACGATGATGGTGATTTAGGGTTGAATCCATGGAGGGGATTCAAAAGCCACACAAGTCACACACCGTTCCCATGAAGTCTGATGCATGTTTTAGGGTTAGAGAGTAAAAACCCATCTTCACCCATGTTAAAATTTAGATGAGTATTTTAAAACCCATCCTAACCTATCTTGACTAAATCTGATGTGTGTAAAATGCAACATATAAGTTACATCAAATAAGGCATAAAACTAACCCTTTTTTAGTACTAATGTTGGAAAAAGTGTGCTTTTGTCTTCCTTTTGTATTTTCAGGATTAAATGAGCGTAAATGAACAAAAGGAACAAATATGCAGCAAAATCTATCATAAATACAAGAAAAGGAACAAACGTGGGATGCCCGACCCCTCGACAGCATCTTCCCAAGCAAAACAAGAAAACAGAAGGTTAACCACGGCCCTGTGCCCAGCGGACACGGGGGCGTGGTTAGGCACCTGCAGAAAAGACAATCTGATAGAAGCTTCTATTCCCGACACGGGGGCGTGCCCAGCTCAACACGGGCCGTGGTCAACGCTAAGATTCGCAGAATCCAAGCAAATCTTGATAGTACAGATACGCTTCTGCACACGGGGCCGTGCCCAGTGAACACGGGGGCGTGTGGAGCCTAATGAAGACAATTGCAATTAATGAAGAAAGGGAAAGAGGATGGACATGGGGCCGTGCCCAATGGACACGGGGCCGTGTCCGAGCTTCTGCACAGGCTATAAATAGGGGTGCTTGGCTCACTTCTAAATCACCCATTGGCAAACCACCTCTCTCCCACTTCACCCACAATCCACCACCATCACAACACCCACATCCACCACCATCATCCATCATCCATCATAGAGTGTGTGTAGTAGTCTCGGGATCCAAGATTGATAGTAAGAGTTCTTGACAATCAAAGGCCATGTTTGCCTAAGTCTCTTACATCACTTGGTGAAGACAAGCATTTAGTGTAATACTTTTGATTTTTAATCTTTTCGCACTTTTTATTTGGTTTTGTATTAATGGATTTAATAACTTGTTTCTTATGTCGAAGGTGAAACTTCCTTATCATTTGTCCGTGGTGTCATGGCGTTATTTTACTGTTTATATAAAGTAAAAGATTTACACCATTCATATCTCTACGGTCTATATAGAGATATGTTGGCTACCTGGTCGGGGGTTAAGGGAATGGTTTGGTAAGGTTCTTGCCTTGTTCAGTGTATAGATCCTACAAGGACCTGGGTCAAGCTTACTAGGACCTCCTTCAATACCCACTGGTATTGAATGGCGGGAGTGCGAATGGCTTGATCCCCTCATATGTAAACTACTATTAATACATTAACCCGGCTACTTGGGATTGTATCCCTGCTGACTCAAACCACTTAGCCGAGGGTAACGTCACCTTCAAAAGAGGGGCCTACCACATTACGCATTAATAACTTAATTAATTATCTTTCAATATTCCGACCCTTTAGGATTGTATCCTTGCTGACTCAAACTACTGGGTTGAGGGTAACGTCACCTTCAAAAGAGGGCCCTACCACTATAACTAAGATAATCTCTTAAAAAGTGCTAAAGTGCGGAAATCATCAAAGGTTACACTAAAGGCGAGTCGGATCCAAGTGATTCATCTTGTCTATCTATTTTATTTTTATTTTATTTTTCAGCGTTTTTAGTTTTTATTTTCATGTTTAAAACATTTTCTAAAATTTTGTTTTGATTAGACGTTGAGGATAAACCGGTATTAAAAGCTCTTGTGTCCTTGGACGACATTGGTATCTTACCAACGCTATACTACGCCCACGATGGATGCACTTGCCTATATGTGTGTTTAGTGTTAGTAAAATATCGTGTTTTATATGTAGTGTAATTATATTTTTAAGTAGAGTAATTGTTTCTATAAACTACTATAACTACTTTGAATAACTAGAGCAAATATCTCAGTTTTATCTATAGTATAATTACTTGTACAAGTAGAGTAATTATTTATAACTAGTATAATTATTTGTATAACTAGAATAATTATGCATGGCTCTATGTAATTTCAACTAATTGAGCACCCTATGTTGCTTCTCCTAACCTTTGATCATGTACACTGTAATTTCAATTGATCGAGAAAGCTATGTGATCGCCTAACAAAAGCCTCTATAGAAATCACGACCAGTTGCTTTTATTTTTGCCATTTGGTCTTTTATTTCGTAGGAAATTTTGTCCCGCCCCAATAAGATTTTATACGATACAACTCATTCAACATAACTTAGGCTAAAACAAAGCTTAGCGGGAATTTATAAAGAGTTGTATTATATAAAATCTTATTATTTGTTATTGAAACAAAACACAAAACCAATGTATCCAATAAAAACCGCTAAGTTAGAAAACAAAAATACTTGGTATTTCACAAGATCATATTTTAATAATCCTTAAAATATAAAGCAATAAAAAGTAAAACATGATATAAAACTTAATTTAGCCAATACATGAAAACACAGGGTGTTCTTCAATACATGTGAAAACCTAGAAAGACCATGCACACCCGACATAGATTTCCAAGTACAAGTATGATATAATATAAAATATAAATGATCATGACGTACGTACAAGTCATCCATGCAGGGAGACGTGCCAGCCACCCCACAAACCACGCAATGCAATAATAACTATAATTCACATATTCTTCTCCATACCATTCCACAAAACAAAGAAACAAACTCCCAATTATGGCTCTCTCTCGAATTAAGGGTCGCCTTACGTCATCTTCATCAGCGCAACCACCATCTCCGATGCCAAATCCCAGGGTATCCTCTCGCTCCGATCCTCCGTTCAACAATTACGCTGACAAACTGAAGAACATTCCGGAATTTGATCTGCCGGACGACATGAACAGACTACCGGTTGCAGATGTGGAATACCGGTTGATCAAATCTAAGGACAAGAATACGATCCAAAAGATGTTGGATTCGGCGGTTAAGTTTGGGATGTTTCAGGTGAGCGGTCATGGGATATCGCCAGAGGAGCTGAATGCAGCATTCACCGAGGCAGAATTCTGTTTTGGATTGTTGGCAGAAAGGTGGAGCCGCGACGGTGACAGGGAAGAGTTTGCTTGGTCTCGATCCGCCATGGTGGCCGCGCAACGGAGGAAAGAGGTTAAAAATGATCAACAGTTTCATATGTTTAGGTTTGTTCTTTCTTTACTACAAATATATTTATTTAACAAAAAATAAAAGAAAAATCCACCAAAAATAAACTTATATATTTGATTGGTACATTGACATTTTGTTTTATAAAAATAAACATGTAATTTTCGCTTATCCATCGGCCACATGGACAACCACACGAATAATCTTTAGGAGATCATCGAAGGCCAACAAATTTTGGGCAAACTCGCTTGCCAGTGTTCTGGCAAATCTATCATCGCAAGCAGAAAAGTACACGTTGGCTAAAGAATCCACGTCACCAACGCCTGTTTTTATTTAACCTTTTGCCTTTGATGATTTACCTTAAAAAACATATAGATAATTTATAAAAGACTTTACAAAAGAGGTGTTTTTTTGAATTGTAGTTTGTTGAATATATATATGCAGACAAAAAATGGATAATATAGCAAAAAAGCTGGAAGGAGTTGCAAAAGATGTGGCTCAAATTATTGCAAGTAATGGTGGTAAGAAGCCTCGGAAGAAAATCAAGGAAAATGAAATAAGAATGACGTTGTTCAAGCATTGTAACTCATCTCTGCAGCCTCACACTCCACGTTCATGTCAAACTCCGAGTGCCATGGATGGGCCGAGACGTGATTCGGCCACATTTGCTCTCGGGCTTCACATCCCAACCGACTGTGGAGAGTTTCGTCTCTTGTCTGATGATGGACCCTACTCATTCCGCGCCTACCCTAGCACCATTGTCTTCACCATTGGAGAACAAATGCAGGTGATTATTCCTAATTCATCTAACTATTTTTCTTCATCGTATTACGGTTTGGCTCTCATGTTTTGGGTAATTACACTTTTAGTCCAAATTGTTCACATATTTGCCCTTTTTACCAACATACGTTAAGTTTATTTGAAAGGGTTTGGTATAGTTTTTTTTTTTTTTTTTTTTTTTTTTTTTTTTTTTTTTTTTTTTGTTGTTGTTCCCTTAAATATTGGTTACGGTGGTAACTTTTACAAATTTAATGTGAAACAAATGACCATCTGATTCAAGGACAAAATGTTTAACCTATGAGTGAACAATTACGACTAAAAGTGTAATTTTGAAAACTTGGGACCAAACCTGTACATTTAGGTATTATGAAAAGTAGACCCGCAATCTCAATTGATATTGTACCCATTTGACATGTTAGCATTCACAATGGAAGCATGATCTTCATCCTTATAGTTTAAATAAAAAAAATATCTTTAAAATTTGTTTATCTTTTAAAACCCTTCACATTCGATTCCTTAAATTTTCCTTATATTGTATGGTTTAGGATGATGGTATATGAATTTAAATGTGAATGCTCTAAGTATATTCTTGACCATCCACTCTATAAGTACATAGATTGAAAATCCCACCTTTTATTAGTTGTCATATACTTTGCTCCTGAAGAACCGAATGTAGTGGATACTCCTAGTTAGGCCTATTAATCCACAAGGATTCAAACATATCAATCTCCATTAAAGGGCATAATCCCCACTTTGAAGAGGATAAGGGTCGGGAACAATCCCTCCAAAGTGGATATTATGCCCTCTTTATATAATGGGCTAGAATCTTTGCGTATCAATATGTGTTGCGCCTAAATTGTTGGGCTAGACTCAACCAGGGAGGGGTATCCTCTACACGAACGTCTAAAATTCATCCTCGTATGTAAGAAGTGTGATTACAATCTTACCACAACTAATAATTACAACTTTGATAATGAATGAGTAAAGGAATGGAGCTATGGGGAGTTCAGATCTGTATTTGGGGAGATAAACATAGAACCAGATATTCAAGATGAAAAGGGAGCATACTCAATTGAACTCAAGTGCTCACCTACGATTCTAAATGAGGCAGTTGATAAAAATGACAGCATCTCCATAACTGATCAGATCATATTTGTAGTCGTAGTTGCCATTGTTTACAAATTATTTACCTATTTACTTTCTTGATTTCCTTCCTTGTCAAAGAAGGCTAATTACTTGCCATACAATTTTGGCCTGCAATTCGGTCGAAGCTCATGCTATATGCTTTCTTATGGCCAAAACCAAACAAGTAGAAGGCTTGCATTGCTATAATTGTAATAGATTGTGTCTAAAACCACTTCTAATTTTTTTTTAATTATGTTTTTTTCATTTGACTTGTTAGTTTTTGGTTGACCATGTAATAAGAAATATGCAATGAGTATATTATTATTTGGTATAAAGAATTATATTTAGATTTTCAACTCCTAATATAAACCAACTTGTCATCCAAGTTTATTCCCCCTATAAATAGTCCATGTATTCTATTGTAAATGATACATCATTAATAATAAACATCTCTTTCTCTTCCAATATCTCTTCTCATCTTTTTGCTATTATGCTTGTTCATAACACGTTATCAGCACGATTGCTTTAGATCACACAATCATATGGTATATCATATTCTCTAATTATTTTATCATTATTCATCACACTCATACATAATCCATATTGTAATTCATACGATTGTGGGTTGTGTTAGAGATTCATGTTATTATTCTTTTGAATTTCCAAAAAGAATGATAATAATGGCTTATGTATGATCATATTACACCAAAGTGTAATATATTATATTGTATAAAATTATTAAATATTGACAAAAAATAATTACCTAAAATTGAAACTGTCGATTTTTTTTGCAAACCTAAATAAAAATAAGGTTTTCTCCCTAAAAGAGTAGAACATTAATGTTAATAAGGTTTTGTGAAACAATTAACAAACGTTCACTATATTTACTGTCCTAAATAAATAAATATATTAACACGTTTGATACTCTTGTTGGGTATTTACTGTTAAACCTTTTCTCCCTAAAGTTAAGGTTTTTATTTATATAACATTAAATTTTCTATAGTTATAAATAAATAATATAACGACAACATGCATGAGGATCGTAATATGTATTAGAATTAAAATTAGTTTTGTAGTTTGAATTACATTTTTTTTTTGCAAATAGTTGTATTTGTTTGCAATTTTTTTAGATGAACATATTATAATATTATAATATAAAGTTTGATCTAATTGTTATGATAATATTGTTATTTTTTTTAACATTATTCAACTGTTAAAAAAGACTATTCCGAATAATCATAGTTACAGTACATGTTGCTTTTAAGTTTGATATACATAAGTTAGAGTGACATATATTAAATGTGCCTTTAACTTTGATATATATTAATTTATAAATCAAAGACATATATTAACTCATATGTTTTTTTATAACATAGCTCATCATAATATGTTTTTTTATCGTTCTTGCCCTTGCGCAAATTGAAGAATACTTGGATGCAGAGGATTATGTTGACCGTATGCGCACATTTTTTGAGCCTAAGAAAGATGGTGAGGGTAGTATCGATGCTAATGTAGAGTAGTTTGGGCCTGTGTGCCTTGTTTCTTTCTTTCACTTGTAAAGTTACTCTTTTTTATAAGCCGTTGCCTCGTGTGTATCCAATTGGTGCGCAGGTTGAATGAATATATGACTTTTTTGGCTTCATGTGTGTAAACAAATGTTCTTTACTGTTTCTTTGTTTGAGCGCGAGTGAGTTAAACCTTTATTATTTAAGGCCAATTGTTAAGGCGCATGTAAATAATAAGTATATACTGTACAGCATTGCCGTGTTACAAGTAATAGTACCTTCCCATGTTTGCAAGTAAGGCTTAGGGAAATGTGTTGTCTTGAAGTACGTTGTTGCGCACGCCCAGCCGTGTGCATGGCAACGTGTGTATTTGTAGTTATTACAATATTTGCATGTGACAGTCACTTTGTATGGGTATTTCAAATGAAGATTATTCAATCTGTTTTTGTATATACTGCAAAGTGAAACATGCATTTGTAATATTATAAGAGTATAAACAATGAAATTGTAAAAAACTATTGTTTATTACTGAACAGATGGTGCATGGGCCATGGAATACAGAAGAAAATATAGATTACAATCTTACATATAGCAGCGCCTAAGCTACTGTGCATTCCAAGTCCTTAGGATAAGGTCACCTTCCAATGTTTGCAGTTTGTATGCGCCTTTGCCCAAGACTTCACATACAAGGTAGGGGCCTTCCCATATGGGGGCCAGTTTGCCTGGGCGCTCTGCGTTAGAGGCTTTATTATTGCGAAGGACATAGTCTCCTGGGTTGAATGTGCAGATTCGCATGCGCGCATTGTAGTATTTCTCTAGCTTGGTTTTGTATTTTGCCTCATTGATGGCTGCGTTTTCGTGCCTCTCTTCCAAGAGATCCAAGTCTAGTCTGCGCTCCCTTCTGTTGTCAATTTTGTTAATAGCCCGCATTCTTGGCGAGGGTAGACCAATTTCGGCAGGGATCACTACTTCAGAACCATAGACTAGGCTGAAGGGTGTCTCACCATTGCTTGTCTTCGGATTTGTCCTATGTGCCCATAGGATGCTCGGGAGTTTATCGACCCAGCCTCTCCTTGTTGTTCCCAACCTTTCCTTTATTCCTTCGACTAAACTTTTGTTGATACTTTCTACCTGGCTGTTTGTGACAACTGTGAAATCTCGGTATGCATACAATTAGATTCTTGAGGAATTGAATCTGGAAATGTGTTAATATATGCTTGATAGAATATACAATGCAAAACAGTAATTATGTTATGTACAAAAGTTCACTGAAAACCCTAAATTGATGTAGTGCGTTACAGACTTAATAGTATGCAATTGTGTGTGGTTGGATGACTTTGGGAATACGAATGGCCTAATACATGAATTATAGAGCATGACATAAGTACGTTAGTGGATAGATTGGAATTATAATGCTTGTAGTGATGCCTGAGTAATTACGATGAATTAAATCCCAAAACCCTAATTCCGCTTGAACCCTAATTATACATACTACTTACACGACTTACGGAATGATACAAATTAAGGTTATGATAAATCCGAGAACACGTTAGGAATGACATGACACTAATAAGGACCCATGATGTGAAATTGGTATCCTTAGACTTTAAACACGTGTTAAACCGGAGCTTTCCGTTTAACAGCGCACTAAACCTTTGACGTTGATTATTAGGTTATCCGTAGCATTATTTAAGATTCCGAGTTCCAGGAACATTTTAATTGTGTGCCATAGATTGTGATATAAGGTTTGAGGCCAGTCAGAGATCGGGCACGCAAATCGAAGCAGCTGCCCGGTTAGGGAAACGCCTTCGTTTTAGGCATAACATAAGGCAATCAAAAGTGCAAGGAACGAACGATCAAGCTTAAAAACACTTAAACCACTCTAATACGAGTCTTTTATGATTAAAACGTAACTGGGTTTGGATTTTAAGACGATTATACATAATTTTTAAAACCGAGTCTTTTGACACTAATTACGCGTGAAACGGAGTCCGTTACACAAATCGAGAACGCGCGCGGGACCCTTAAACGAACCTAGCCACTCAACTGAAGATAAACATCAACTGAAGATTAACATCATCTTTTAACGCGTTTTACGGAGCACGAGGTGTCCCTTGTAGGCTTATTTTAATTAAAAATTTTATTTTTTTCTTTTATTACTTCATTTTAACACAAAATACTCTCAAATTTCTGGATTCTCTCAAGAACACTCAGCTGATTTCACCTTATACTTCCACAAATTCAAGGTATTAACTCAAATCTTTAAGTGTTTAGGCTTGGTTTCTTGATTTAAACATGGTTTAGGCCATGAAAACCCTTTTTAATCCATGAATTTTGAAGGTTTAAACAAGTTTAATGGCTGAATAAGAAAACCATGGGAGTTCCCTGGTGTTATATGGCAGCCATGGTTACAAATCTTTGGGTTTTGATACACTAATCAACACTTATTCGACAAAAATCGCATAACTATTCGATTAACCGAAAAACAATGAATCAAAGCTTGATTGATCTAAGTTCTAGCATATTTGGATTGTACTTGATGTATAAGTACTGAATATAGTCCATACATACTTCTGGACTCAAGAAAAACACTCGGACTCGAAGGAATTGCTAGGTATATCACCCGAAACTCGAAACTAGCATAGGAAGAATATTGTTTAGACCATAACTTGGTCCGTGGGTATTGGACTGAGCTTAAATTTGGTGCGGTGATGTAAGGTATTGACAGGAAGGTCCACGTAAAATTTTAGAATATTTGGAATTTGCTACAATTTTTAGTGAATTGTTTACTGTTTTATCAAAACAAATCCAGAAAAAATACCAAACGAAGTCAATAAATCACCAAAATTTACATGAACACTAAGGGACATATGGGGAAGTTTCTGGGAAGTTTCGGAGAGTATTAGATGGGTTTTGATTCGGATTAAAAATCCGCGTTTTTACGAGTTTTCGGTAGCCGGAAACGCACTGAAACGAAATCGGAAAATTTCCAAATTTTTGCAGAGAGTTTCTGCACATGTAAGGGAGTTCCTGGAATATTTCGGGAATTTTTGGACATCGGATGATAAGCAAAGTGAATTATTTGGTTAAATATTGTTTTACAATTGATTTATTTTAGAAGTTAAATTGGCGAAATAAATTCCCAAATTATTTTTTTCATAATCTATATATTTTTACTGATCTCTACAAAAATTATCAGAATTTTATGAAACATGTAGATTAAATGGGATTTTTCAGCTTTTAAAACGCTTCTTTTAATTAAATTCGGCAGTTTACAGGACAACGAAACTGCCGAAACTGGGAACGGACCAAAACCTATCTTGACTATAATTGGGACACCGGGAGTATGTTGGGAGGTTCCAGGGTAAACGGGACACTCTGGGTGTGTTCCACCATCATTCGGGAGGATCCCCGACGGCGAGAATGGAAACTCAAAATTGGGCAACCTAAACTTCCCAAACAACCAAACTCCCTTAGTGGAAAGTTAATCATTTTTAAATAACAACGTGTTGGCATTATTGGTATTCCCGTACCATTATCCAAATATGTTAAACTACTGACATTGCCTGGCACGCGAAACGGTGCCTGGAAGCCAAACTGAAAACTAATACTACCCTGACCTCCATCACCATACCAGTATTGTATAGGCTCAATCTGGAGTGAAAACTCCTGACAGAATGCAAGTTATACGTGTTACCGACTTAGATACTGACGTAAGTCCATATTTGCATATATGCTTCTTGAAGTTGACCCAGTTGCTTGTTTACATCCTGGGTGAAACTACTGCATACACTGTGAGTTTTACTTCCCCATTTTCAAACTGTTTTCTGTTTTACATGGGGTGAAATGCATGTTACCTACGTTTTATACGTGCACATATATACATGATATAACGTGAATTATCTGAGTAAACACTAGTACATGAAAAGTCCCCACAGACCCAAGTGATTAACCGTAGGCCGGTGAATGTGTAAATAGTACTATTGGTCCGACAAACCCAATTGCGATGGCCAGGAACGCCATGAGATACATACGCAATTGTACATGTTTGAGCATAGGCTATGGGGTACTAGCCATAGCTACATTGGGGCAGTGCCGTGGTGGTGGACCACGGGGTTGAGGTAACAGTCAAGGCTTCACTTGTGGGCTCAGAGTATATATACATATATTCAATTAAATGTGCCAAATTTGAACTATAATTACACTTATGTAATACAAACTAAAACAGTGAAACTCACCAGCAGCGTTTAGCTGACCCCTTTCAAAACTTTAACATGCTTTTTAGGTAATTTGAGACTTATGTGATACTTGAGGTTGCTGTTCAAGATTTTCTTTACAAGTGAATACATGTATAGAATCATGTGTTTAGATGATTAACGTGGTTCACGGGAACATGCCGTTGTAACATACATGTAGTATGTAATCAACAGTGTAAGCGAAAATGTTGTTGAATAATAAATATAGAATCTTTATAAACAATGTGCTTATATCAGAGGTGTCTGTTGCATCCCATATTTTACGGGCCCTGCAAGTCGGGATGTGACAGAAGATGGTATCAGAGCCATTGGTTATAGACAACTTGGATGCCTTCACGGAGACCTAGACTATAACTACAAGCTCAAACCTTAGTGGACATAAATGTGAAAAGATTCATAGTAGAGAACAGTTAACGAACTCTGTAATTTGTTCTACTGGTGAGTACCAGGATAGTCTCGTAGGACAAGTGGGTTATTATGGTCCGGAACGTAATAACAGACTTGTTTGTACGAGGAAGTGTTGGGAAAATCGCGGTAATAGTAAGCACCTTAATTATGTGAAATTACACATACGTGCGCCAACGTGAAACTATGTGTATACGTGCATTTTTGTTACTTGGTAACTGTTTTTTTTATGAGTTGGCATTTTGAGACTAGTGAATTGCTTGGTATGCCTTAAGAGATAGGCAGGTTCAATAAAAATATATGTGCTACAGTCCATTCCACATTCCTACTGATAACATACACTAGTGTTGAACTCATATAGCCAGGATGGCCTTCATATGTCTTCCGATAGGGAAGTAACTAGTTGTGAGTTCGCGACACTACCATCTCTAGCTTTACATTCTTCATAACAACAACTACATATCGTAGTAATATACGATCGGGAGTGTACATACACTAGAGATGTAATTATCGTAACTCGATGCCGGAAGGACTGGAACGAATTCTCTCGCCAGGTGGTTGTTTATTAGTGCTTTTTCAGAAACTATAGACTCCCAACACTTAATTCCAATTGTGTACGAGTTCACTTATTCCTTCCGTTCCCATGTTTCTCGATCGCAATCTTCCGTTAACAACTGAATCGCGTAGATTCTACAAGTGGTGGAAGTCGTCATGTAACCAAAGAACTCCGAGTAGATAAGCAGTTTGTGGCAATTAGTCCTCAGGTGGAGGCGATTGTGAAATTTGTGCGTGGAATTCGAACGAAGTAGTGCTGAGATGATGCTGAAGATACATCAGAGGAAAGAGGTACCTGATAACCCTAGCTGTATGTATGATACGGCTATCCTATTCTTGTTCGCGATAATATTATGAGTTCGAAAATCCTAGTTCTATCTTTTGTGCGACATCTATCAGAAAACGAACGTGACATGGATGCTCACTATTAGTAGTGAGTAGGTGAAACAAAGTAATGTTGAAGAAATTCAACCTGACATATAAATGATGGTGAATTTTATCCCCATTACCAACTCGAATTCTTACCATTGTATCCTAATCCAAATTCATCGACTGTTCGTCATTTGGTGTCGAGGGTAATCTAGTATATTAACAATTCTGAGTCGGTCCTATCATCATCGTGTTATGATGGACGTAAACTCCTGTGTTATAACTCCAAGTGAGAGTCAATCTTGGTTGATATATGACAATATTCTGCCCTTGATTCTGTAAACATTTGGTGTAATATCCTTTGGGCGTATTAGTTCCTTGGTAGTATTCCGATATGATTACGTGTGTGGTCCTCTCGTTAACAAATTGCCAAAAATTTGTTTAATTCATTGATTGGCATCGAACATATGACGACACTTCTAAATCGTCAATTATACAATACTGTAAAATTTACTCCCTCTGACATGAATCACTAAGACTAACCTTAGTGTATCGAAATGCCTACGTAAAGGGAAACAACTTATATCTTCATCACCCGGTTGTTGATTAGACGTATCCGTTTGAATAGGTGTTTCTAAATCACTTCCATTGGTTGGAAATAACATAACTCATAAGTGGCGCGAGTGTGTAACCGGTATTGTTGCTGGCAGTAACGATCTATTAGTGCTTGTTGTTCGAGTGACTGAGAGTCGATGACGTGTTGTTTTGATATCACTCAACTTATCTATGGCGACCCATGCAACTTTTACGGAGAAATCGTACTATCAATATTCCTAGTAACCATTATTATTCCGTTCTGTCGAAATACTTCTATTTATAATTTTATTCCTACATTTTTAACTTATTCATTGCCATCTATGTGACTTTTGGAAGCAATACATTTTAGTAATATTCCTGAAACCCTTATCATTCTGTTTCATACAACCACATATCTTTGTATTCTTACTTCTAAATCCTAAGTGGTCATTCCTGACCCAATTCCACTATACACCTGGTTAGTTACCATTGTGAGAAACATGATTCAATTGTGAAAACCAAAGGACTACAACAGTGCTTTGATCAGATTCATTACTTCACTTTTCCTTGACCTACTAAAGCAATTGGAGGTCTTTGTGCTTGCTATACATAATTAAATTCTCTTATGCTCTAATTCCTTGTTTAAGTCGGGGTGTGACTGCGGACATACATAGCATGAAATGTAATGTAAAACAATGTACTAAGTATGCACACAATGGACATACATAGCATAAATGTAATGTAAAACAATGTACTAAGTATGCACACTTAGTACATCGTTTTACATTACATTTCATGCTATGTATGTCCGTTGTGTGCATACTTAGTACATCGTTTTACATTACATTTCATGTTATGTATGTCCGTTGTGTGCATACTTAGCACATCGTTTTACATTACATCTTGGTGGTTTGGTTTGAGTAAGTGATTTAAGTAACGAGGCTTGTGTAATATGATACAAGCATGGTGGATACGCCGCTGGTACTTCCTATATATAAGTGTTTGTATGGTATTACATATCGTAGCATTATTTGAATCATTTCAATTTGAGACATATAACATTTTATACAAATAACATACTTTTCACAAGACATTGTTTTACAAACAACTTATCTTATACAAACTCATTTTACATGGTTATTCATTTAACCTTACATCATTCTCTTATTTATACATATCATCTGATCTTATCGCTTTTCAAATGATTTACAAGACAAAGCAACATTTTCTTAAACATAAGTCATAAATTCTATTTTCACAAAAACCTATGTATCTCACAGGCATTTTTATGCTGACGTACCTATTTTCACATGTGTTTTCAGGAGTTGATGCATAGGACTTATCGAGACATACTTAGGCGGACCTGTGCCTTAGTGACTTAAAACGAGACAAGAACTAGTTAATTTTTGTTATGTACTCTTTGTTTCTTGTTTAAAACAATGTAACTCTCTTATTTGATTAATAAAACGAAACTTTAATTTCCATGGTTATGAAACAATTAATTCTGTTACAACACTCCCCGATGTTTCCGCCACGTTTCGTTGTTTTACGTGGTCGGGGTGTGACAGAAAAGTTACTGTGACAACTGTGAAATCCCGGTATATCCTAATTGTTGTTAGTCCTTGATGATAGAACACGATGTGCATACAATTAGATTCTTGAGGAATTGAATCTGGAAATGTGTTAATATATGCTTGATAGAATATACAATGCAAAACAGTAATTATGTTATGTACAAAAGTTCACTGAAAACCCTAAATTGATGTAGTGCGTCACAGACTTAATAGTACGCAATTGTGTGTGGTTGGATGACTTTGGGAATACGAATGGCCTAATACATGGATTATAGGGTATGACATAAGTACGTTAGTGGATAGATTGGAATTATAATGCTTGTAGTGATGCCTGAGTAATTACGATGAATTAAATCCCAAAACCCTAATTCCGCTTGAACCATAATTATACATACTATTTACACGACTCACGGAACGATACAAATTACAGTTATGATAAATCTGAGAACACGTTAGGAATGACATGACACTAATAAGGACCCATGATGTGAAATTGGTATCCTTAGACTTTAAACACGTGTTAAACCGGAGCTTTCCGTTTAACAGCGCACTAAACCTTTGACGTTGATTATTAGGTTATCCGTAGCATTATTTAAGATTCCGAGTTCCAGGAACATCTTAATTGTGTGCCATAGACTGTGATATAAGGTTTGAGGCCAGTCAGAGATCGGGCACGCAAATCGAAGCAGCTGCCCGGTTAGGGAAACACCATCGTTTTAGGCATAACATAAGGCAATCAAAAGTGCAAGGAACGAACGATCAAGCTTAAAAACACTTAAACCACTCTAATACGAGTCTTTTATGATTAAAACGTAACTGGGTTCGGATTTCAAGATGGTTATGCATGATTTTTAAAACCGAGTCTTTTGACACTAATTACGCACGAAACAAAGTCCGTTACGCAAATCGAGAACGCGCGCGTGAACCGTAAACGAACCTAGCCACTCAACTGAAGATAAACATCATCTTTTAACACGTAAAACGAAGCACGACAAAGCGAGGGTGGGGTAGGGGCACCCCCCTTATTTTAATGTTTTTTTTTCCTTTATATATTGTTTTTTTTTTCATTTCTCCTTTACATTTCACTCATAAATCCACAAAAATTCTGCTTCCCCTTCACTTTTCTCAGCTGATTTCACCTTATACTTCCACAAATTCAAGGTATTAACTCAAATCTTTAAGTGTTTAGGCTTGGTTTCTTGATTTAAACATGGTTTAGGCCATGAAAACCCTTTTTAATCCATGAATTTTGAAGGTTTAAACAAGGTTAAGGGCTGAATAAGAACACCATGGGAGTTCCCTGGTGTTATATGGCAGCCATTGTTACAAATCTTTGGGTTTTGATACACTAATCAACACTTATTCGACAAAAATCGCATAACTATTCGATTAACCGAAAAACAATGAATCAAAGCTTGATTGATCTAAGTTCTAGCATATTTGGATTGTACTTGATGTATAGGTACTTAATATAGTCCATACATACTTCTGGACTCAAGAAAAACACTCGGACTCGAAGGAATCGCTAGGTATATCACCCGAAACTCGAAACTAGCATAGGCAGAAT
Source organism: Helianthus tuberosus (assembly GCA_030545235.1). NCBI lineage: Eukaryota > Viridiplantae > Streptophyta > Magnoliopsida > Asterales > Asteraceae > Helianthus > Helianthus tuberosus. The sequence continues at coordinate 68,168,845 of CM060445.1, read as the reverse complement.
ATTGTTTAGACCATAACTTTGTCCGTGGGTATTGGATTGAGCTGAAATTTGGTTTGGTGATGTAAGGTATTGACAGGAAGGTCCGCGTAAAAGTTTAGAATTTTTGGAATTTTCTAAAATTTTTGATGAATTTTTTACTGTTTTATCAAAACAAATCCAGAAAAAATATCAAACGAAGTCAATAAATCACCAAAATTTACATGAACACTAAGGGACATATGGGGAAGTTTCTGGAAGTTTCTGAGAGTATTGGATGGGTTTTGATTCGGACTAAAAATCCGCGTTTTTACGAATTTTCGGTAGCCGGAAACGCACTGAAACGAAATCGGAAAAATTCCAAATTTTTACAGAGAGTTTCTGCACATGTAAGGGATTTCCTGGAATATTTTGGGAATTTTAGACATCGGATTATAAGCAAAGTGAATTATTTGGTTAAATATTGTTTTACAATTGATTTATTTAAGAAGTTAAATTGGCGAAATAAATTCCCAAATTATTTTTTTCATAATCTATATATTTTTACTGATCTCTAAAAAAATTATCAGAATTTTATGAAACCTGTAGATTAAATGGGATTTTTCAGCTTTTAAAACGCTTCTTTTAATTAAATTCGGCAGTTTACAGGACAACGAACCTGCCGAAACTGGGAACGGAACAAAACCTATCTTGACTATAATTGGGACACCGGGAGTATGTTGGGAGGTTCCAGGGTAAGTGGGACACTCTAGGTGTGTTCCACCACCATTCGGGAGGATCCCCGGCGACGAGAATGGAAACTAAAAATTGGGCAACCTAGACTTCCCAAACACTCAAACTCTCTTAATGAAAAATTAATCATTCTTAAATAACAACGTGTTGGCATTATTGGTATTCCCGTACCATTGTCCGAACATGTTAAACTACTGACATTGCCAGGCACGCGAACCGGTGCCCGGAAGCCAAACTGAAAACTAATACTACCCTGACCTCCATCACCATACCAGTATTGTATAGGCTCAATCTGGAGTGAAAACTCTTGACATAATTCAAGTTATATGTGTTACCGACTTAGATACTGACGTAAGTCCATATTTGCATATATGCTTCTAGAAGTTGACCCAGTTGCTTGTTTACATCCTGGGTGAAACTACTGCATACACTGTGAGTTTTACTTCCCCATTTTCAAATTGTTTTCTGTTTTACATGGGGTGAAATGCATGTTACATACGTTTATACGCGCACATATATACATGATATAACGTGAATTATCTGAGTAAACACTAGTACATGAAAAGTCCTCACAGACCCAAGTGATTAACCGTAGGCCGGTGAATGTGTAAATAGTACTATTGGTCCGACAAACCCAATTGCTGTGACAACCCTCACTAAACCAGGTATCCGTACAACTTAATTAATAATTAATTACTGCTTAATTACTGTGCTTGCTTGAACTTGTGAATAAACTGCTACTTGAATACTGATACATATACTTACTTGCATCATACTTTACTTGCTGTCACTACATTATTTACATGACTGAACCTTAGTGACAAACATGATGCACAAAAAGCACAGTAGCACTATAACGGATAACCTATTGAACATGCTGATAAAGCCAGCATCAGGCAAACACTGCCTCTAAGGCCTGTAAGAGCCTGAAATATTTTGCTACACTAGTGGTGAGTGTAGGGATACAAGGGTTGTAGAACTGCGTCTCTAGGAATAAGTTTCAATGACTGGATGTGCCTAAAACGTACTCTAAGTACAAAACTCAGCACTTTACACAATAATTCAGCTTTTAGCTAACTAATAAAGTGCCAAAACTTGAGAAAAATATTGCTAGACACTTTCCAAAGTGTCAGAAATGAGTTGTGTCACTAAAAAAGGTATTAACGACACTTTAAGCTTTGTTAAGCACTTTAACGGATTACTATCCAACCGAACAACCGGACTATACCCAGAACATGAAAATATTGTCATTTTTATTATTTATCTTTTTCTGAGCCAGTTAGGGTCCCTGAATACCCTAACACCCATTGTAACGCGTGACACACAACTAACCGAGTTAACACTTAACTTAACTAACTAGTGATTGGTGTTTAGTTGGATTTGAACCGGATTACCCCCCCCCCCCTCCTAACCGAATCGACCCCTTGGGGGACACCCTTGGTACTTGCTTGATTATTTAAATCTTTCTTGTCTAATATCAATTAGACATTGGGACCTTTGGTTAATCCTTGAATGATTTGTCTATAAGTTCTAACATAAGCACACCATAACCTTCATTTCACCACCACTCACCAACACACTCTCTCCCTCTCTTGCTCATTCTCGGCCGAGAGCACCCACCCCCATCCATCATTGTTCGAGTTTGGCCTTGCAAGTTCCAAGCATCTACTAGTGTTAAGGGTCGCATATAAGGAGTCTTGGGGCAAACGGAAGGCGAAGGACCTCTCTACTTAGCCTTTATCCACCTCATTTGCGCGTAGATTCTTCCCTAGCCTCGAGCTAGTGGTATGTTACTAAAATCACCTTCTTGAACTATTCTAAAGTGGTTAATACGATTTGTAACGGTTAAAACTCGAAATCTTACAAGATGATACTTTAAAGTCTACTAAAAATGCTATAAGTGTTGGATAAAAGCTCACTAGTTGTGTAAATGTTGTAGTAATTGAAATTTGTGATTATTTAGACCCGATCTATGTTGTGGTAGCTCGGATCACCACTTAACCCGGTTTGGTCATGATCACAAATCATGACATAAGGTTGTTTTGAATAGAACAAGGGTTAAAGGGTGAAACTCTACCACACACAAATCATGAACTTGTGTAAAAGTGTTTTAGCTTGTACAATAGTGTTTAAAACTAGCAGATCTACGTATCTGCAAGTGGTATTTTCAAAGGACCAAGCGTTAAAGAAATCATGCTTTCTAAAAATGGATCTTACACTAACAAGAATGGTTTTAGAACACACAAGTGTGTAAACACTTGTGTAACACAAAGTTTCGACAAAATAACTATTTTTGGAAAAGATGACGAGAAGTTGTAAAGATGGAATTTCTTTAAAAACGAGGTTTTTACAAAATCGGATGGCTTTATATAAAGATCCACTAAAAGTAATGGGATTTACTTCATAGTTTGGATAAATCACAAGTTCATGAAATATATGCGATTTATATACATATTTTGACTAGTTTGTGATTTGAACATTGTTTTGGTTGAATAAGAAAAAAAATTGTTGGTTGATTTGTAAAAGAAAATGATACGCTTGAAAGCATGGCCACCTCCAGTTACAGAGGAAACTCTGGCGAAATTTTTCCAAAAGCCTAACACTTAGAAATATTCTCACTATAAGTGTTAGAAATACATTTTGACTTGTTTTCAAAATATAAGTTTCGCCACGACTATATTTACAAAACATCGGAGGTGGGATTTTCACAAAATAAAACGTGATACATAAATATATTTAGTATATATTCTTCACAACATCACTTGTATAAGTGTTTATGATTATTTTGTGAACTACGTAAATATTATTTTTAGAGTAAAAATAATATTACTAAGTATTATTTTGGGAAAATCACATGTATTAAAATATAATATTTTTGGGAAGAATATTTATATTTTGGAGTTAGGAAATAAAATATATTAAGTGAGACTTAATAGTGAAATCTGAATGTTACGAACACACATGTATTAAAATCCCCCATCCTTGGGAAGGAGAATAACTACCAAGTATATACAGAACGTAACCACGAAATAGTTGCCTAACTATTTCCCAAAAACTTAAACCATAAAGCTAAGGCACAGTCGTCCGTCTAATAGAGTTAGCACATGTAGGTCGTCGTACAGCTGATTGATTTGGAGGCATACTTGGTAGAGACGCACCACTGTGAGTTCATGTCCCCCTTTTCTCTTAACTGTTTTCAGTTTTCTAAACTGCGGGGGTGAAATACATGTTACTTTGATTACAAGTACTTTATACATGGTATGGTTAGCGTAAGGAGGTTTACTACTTAGATCATGTGAGTGGGTAGGCAGAAACTGGAGGCCATTAATCCTCATTGTAGGACCGAGGGACATAAGCGGTAGATCTATCTGGGTGTAGCGAGCCCAACTCTAGGCCCAACAGAACGGACCTCAGAGAGGCCCAACAGAACGGACTTTGGAGTGACTTTGTACCCAACGCTAAATCTGCTAGGTTTGAGTCTTCCTACTTGCACTTCACATATATCGGTGGCCTTGCAAACCACTGGTGATCTCAATTCCCTTATTTGCTACATACCAAGACTATTTTTATACTCACAAGGGTTTACTTACTCACTTACACATGAACTCGCTCAACATTATTGTTGATTTTTCAACTTACATGTATTTCAGGAAATTAAAGATCTGGCGCGGTATGTTATGTTTTCCCGCTGCATAAGGGTTCCAAGGTCATCCCAGTTTAGGAAATGTGACTCTTTCCTGGACAAGTCACAAATCTTAAACTGCGTTTATTTCATGTCGGTGTTTATGTTGTTCAAGACAATGTTTTATGTTATGAGGTTGTAAGTCTCTAAGACAATGTTGTGTTACTCTGGTTTTAAAACTTAATCGAATGGATGATCTTGCATGGTTTTATTTCATATAGCTTTGTTATGGTTAAGCTATGGTATTAAGAAGTCACACCAAAATTAACCACGCTTCCGCAAAGCCAGGGTGTGACAGCTTGGTATCAGAGCTCTGATCATAGCGAACTAGGATTCTTTCTCGAGTCTAGACTATGATCACTAGGGCTCTCACGAAAACATTTTTACTGCATACCACTTAAGTCCAGATCCAAAACTTTTTACAAACAAATGTTGAACACATTTTATTATTTATAGGCTCAGTCTAGAAGGGCTGAGGCTCGGTCTGAGAGGCCGAGGCTCGGTCTGAGAGATCGAGGTAGTTGGCTAGTTGGACTAGGAAGAGTAGGCTCAGTCTTGGAGGCTGAGGCTCGGTATTGGAGACCGAGGCTCGGTCTGAGAGATCGAGGTAGTTAGCTAGTTGGACTAGGAAAAGTAGGCTCAGTCTTGGAGGCTGAGGCTCGGTCTTAGAGGCCGAGGCTCGATCTAAGAGGTCGAGGTAGATGATAGAGCAGTCTTAGAGACTGGGAAGAATTTGGCTAGTGGGACTAGGAGAATTATTTGATTGACTAACATGTTTATATGATTATATGATTGATTATTATACGTATATGTGTTTGTGTTACAAACGTCATGCTTTCATCAAGTACTAGAAAGATGGACACTACGAATCCCATGGCCATAGTATCAGACGACGTAGTTTCATCGAAGCACGAGGTGTACATTTCCGATACTACCGGCACAGACAATGACGACTTTCAGCCCTTTTGCGCTGCCTGAAGTCGTAGCAGAGCCTACTGATGGCCATCTTGTTGGGAATTTGCCCCCTTGCCGCTTATCCTGTTGTTGATATGCCCCCCCTCCCGACGTGGCCTCTGATGACGATAACGATCTACTGGAGGAGGACCCATTTGAGGGCAGGGCCCTATTGCTGCTGGTATTAGACTACTGCATGCGGACGCTCCTGTAGGGGAAACTCATGTCCATTCCCCTATCCCAGACTCATTTGAGTTTCTGACATCCGCATCTTCGCACATACAGGGAATGCAGCACCACTCACACGACGCCGACCCTGATATGGCATCATCAGCTGCACCGGATCCCGCCCACAGCTTTGAGTTTGATCACAGTATTGAGGGTGATCTTGTTCTTCCACCTGGTTTTGATCCAGACCATGACCTTGAGTCCATACACTTAGACCAGCCCTTGGAGGATCCTGTAACCCCCTGTGTTTGTTGATCCAGCTGATCTTGAGATGGAGTTTTTGATCCGGAGCCAGCCGTGGCCCCTGAGCCAGGCGTTGCTCCTGACCCCGCATTGGAGCATGACCCTGTTCATGCCGATGCACCTGCTGATGCTCCTTGATTGATCATCTGCTTGGACGAGAGAAAATTTGGGGTAACTGTGCAAGACAATTTATTATTACGGGGGCCCACGTAAAAACGACTTGTAGTGCACAGAAATCCTGGTGGACTCTGCGGGTCAAGCTAATGAAAACCAATATAGCAGGAAATATCTAAAACACGAATGACCATGGCGAGGCGATGTAGCCTCGAGTTCATTCTATTACAAGCAACAAGCCAAATTGGCAAGCCTATGAGAAGGCTCAGAAAATTTCTTCCCCGCTCATACATTGAGTATGTTTGCGTGTGAAATTGGGTGATTACATGATGACTTATGTTGCTATATATACCTCATAGACATTTGAAACGTTGTCTAACCCGCTTCACACCACTTCGACAAAAGGGAATGTCACCCAGACGTGACACAAACACCAGTATGTTGCCAAGGACAGAAGTCGAGCTGCAAGAACGCATCTCACAGATAAATGCACGACGTAAAGCCCTCCGCTCTAAGTACAACGATGGCATTACTGGAGATAACCCTCCAACTGGCTGCACCTATAAACAGTTCCTGAACTGCAAGCCTTTGAACTTTGACGGAACAGGAGGCGCCGTTGCATTTGTTCGTTGGTCCAAAAAGACCGACTCCATTCTAAGAATGAGTAACTGTTCGCCCCAACAGAGTGTTACCTATATCTCGGGGATATTTCTAGATGGCACACTCTCTTAATGGAACCTCCAGGTTCAGACCCTTGGCACAGACGCTGCTTATGCACTGAGCTGGGACGAGCTCAAGGAAACGATTGAGAAGAAATGTTGTTTTAGGACTGGAATTTAGAAGCTTGAAGTGGAATTCAGGAATTTGAAAATGGACGAACCAGAAATTCCTGAACTTGTCCAGCGATCGCACGACTTATCTAGGGTCGCCCCCTACTTAGTCAAACCGGAGTTCAAAAGGATTGAACGATTCATTTGGACACTTGCACCCCAGATCAGGGGTATGGTTACTACCTCGAAGCCCTCAACCATTGCAGAGGCTATCAATATGGGTGATTTATTTATAACATGAGATGTTATGTGATTGATAACATGAGATGTTATATGTTGATATTGTTGTATACGTACGTACACTCTACTTACTATGACCTAACCTACGTGAAACATCTTTTAGAAGATGCCACCAAGACGCGAAATGCGCATGCCCACCTCAGAGGCGGAACTTCAAGAGATAATTGCTGCAACTATAGCACAGCACGAGGCCCTACGCTCCGAACCTATCAGAGGTACCTCAGAAAATAACGGTTGTTCCTACTAGCACTTCCTCAACTACAAGCCTCCGAAGTTCGACGGCACTGGAGGTGCCATAGCTTTTGTAAAATGGATCGAAAGTATGGATTCCATCTTTCAAGTGAGCGGTTGTACGCCGGAACAACAAGTCCTATACGTTTCTGAGCTGTTTCTAGATGAAGCCTGATTATGGTGGAATCTTCAGACCCATATAAAGGGTGCTACTGCAGCATATGCATTAACCTGGGGTGAACTGAAAGGAATGATGCATAAGAAGTATTGCCCCCAAACGGAAACCCAGAAGTGGGAAGATGAACTTCGGAGCCTGATGATGGAAGGTCCGAAGGTGTTGGAGTACGTGCAAAGACTTCATGATTCGTCACGAGTTGTTCCGTACCTGGTGAAACCAGAATTAAAGAAATTGGAACAATTCATTTGGGAACTGGCGCCTCAAGTCTTGAGTTTGATGACAACGTCAACTCCACCAACAACTGAGGCTGCAAGTAAGATGGGTCTGGCACTCGTTACGGAAGCAATTAGACTAGAAAAACTTGCAAACCCTGACAAGGAGACTCAGGTAGAGTCGTCCAGAAAGAACAAAAGGAAGCTCACCGAAGATACCCGAACGAATAATGATGAACAAAGATCTATTCGAGGTTGTTTTGACTGCGGGGACACAGGGCATTTCAAGAAAGACTGCCCTAACAACAAACAAGCCAATGATAAGGTCTACTTAGAAACTAAACCAAGACGTGCTGGGTGAAAGTATCACCATGATTGTGGATGTCGGAAGCCTAGGTGCGGGAGGAGAGGACACAACCAGGATGGTTGTGGGATGAGGGGTCCCAGGCAAGGAGAAAACAGTAACAACGCTCAAGGTGGAAATGGGAGGTATCCAGGATGCTTCCATTGTGGGGATGTTGGACATCTTAAGAGGGAATGCCCAAAGTTGAAACAAGACCGTGAAAGGACATCCAACATCGGAGCTTGTGTAGCATGCCAGGATCCAGGCGTGACTACTGGTACATTCTCTATCAACCAAAACTTTTGCATCTATTTTGTTTGATACTGGTGCCAATTCTAGCTTCGTATCGTTAGAGTTTAAGAATATGCTTGGTTAGCCGCTAGTAAGTTAGATATTCTGTACTCAATCGAATTGGCTAATGGAAAGTTAGTAGAAGCCAATGAAGTTATCAGAGGCTGTGTGATCGAATTGGGAGAACGTGAGTTTGCCTTGGATCTACTACCAGTCCAGTTGGGAAGCTTCGACGTGGTGGTAGGAATGGATTGGTTATCAGGCAACAAGGCGGAGATAGTTGCCATGAAAAGGTCGTTCGTATCCCAACCGAAGATGGCGAAACAATTGTGGTTTACGGGGAGAAGCGTGATACGCCGTTAAGAATTATCAGCTGCCTGAAAGCGCGAAAGTGTTTGCAAAAGGGATGTGTTGCCTTCCTGGCACGCATTGTAGATAAGAAGGCTGCTGAGCCAAGAATAGAAGACATCCCTGTCGTGAGGGAATATCCAGAAGTCTTCCCAGAGGACTTACCTGGACTGCCACCTCAGAGACAAGTAGAGTTTCACATTGACTTAGTTCCAGGCGCCGCGCCTGTGGCTAAGGCACCTTATAGACTTGCTCCGTATGAGATGCAGGAACTGTCGACACAACTTCAAGAGTTGTTAGACAAGGGTTTTATCCGACCAAGCTTCTCGCCTTGGGGAGCTCCGGTCCTGTTTGTCAAGAAGAAGGACGGTAGTTTTCGTATGTGCATCGACTACCGGGAGCTGAACAAGCTGACGATCAAGAATAGATATCCTCTGCCAAGAATCGATGATCTATTCGATCAACTGCAAGGCTCAAGCATTTATTCAAAGATCGACCTTCGATCTGGATACCATCAGTTAAGGATACAAGAGGAGAGTATCCCGAAGTCAGCCTTCAGAACTCGTTATGGACACTACGAGTTCCTTGTTATGCCGTTTGGTTTGACAAACGCACCTGCAGTCTTTATGGATTTGATTAATAGAGTTTGCAAGCCGTACTTGGACAAGTTCGTGATTGTGTTTATCGACGACATCTGGATTTATTCAAGAACAAAGGCCGAGCACGAACAGCATCTAAGAGCTATTTTGGAGCTGCTAAAGAAGGAACAGTTGTATGCCAAATTCTCCAAGTACGAATTTTGGCTACGTGAAGTCCAATTCCTTGGACACGTGGTAAATGGAGATGGAATCCATGTGGATCCAACCAAGATCGAAGCGATTAAGAATTGCGAAACGCCAAAAATGCCAACCGAGATTCGACAATTCTTGGGTTTGGCTGGCTACTATCGAAGGTTCATTGAGGATTTTTCGAAGATCGCTCAACCATTGACGCTCCTCACGCAGAAAGATAAGAGGTTTGATTGGGGAATCAAACAGGAAGAAGCGTTCCAGATATTGAAGGATAAGCTCTGCAATGCGCCAATCTTAGCACTACCGGAAGGTACAGATGATTTTGTGGTATACTGCGACGCTTCGCGTCAAGGATTGGGTTGTGTGTTGATGCAACGCCAAAAGGTTATTGCTTACGCATCACGTCAACTGAAAGTGCACGAAAAGAACTATACCACACATGACTTGGAACTTGGCGCAGTGGTATTTGCTTTAAAGATCTGGAGACACTACCTTTATGGTACGAAGTGTACAATTTTTACAGATCACAAGAGCCTACAGCACATATTCAACCAGAAGGAGTTGAATATGAGGCAAAGACGTTGGGTTGAGTTGCTGAACGATTACGACTGCGAGATAAAGTATCACCCAGGGAAGGCGAATGTGGTCGCCGATGCCCTAAGTCGGAAGGATAGGATCAAGCCCATAAGGGTTAGGGCTTTAGAAATGATTATCCGAACCGATCTTTCCTTGCGCATTCGTGCCGCGCAGAAAGAAGCTCTCAAGGAAGGAAACCTTGGAGAAGAATATCTCCGTGAGATGGAGAAGCTACTGGTACCAAACGAGGAAGGAACGTTATGCTTTGAGAAAAGGATTTAGGTTCCTTTGTTTGGAGATTTAAGGAAGGTTATTTTCGATGAAGCTCACAAGTCGCGGTACTCTATCCATCTGGGAGCGGATAAGATGTACCAAGATCTCAAAGATTATTATTGGTGGCCTAGGATGAAAGGCGATGTTGCTGTGTATGTGAGCAAATGTTTAACATGCGCTAAGGTGAAAGCGGAATACCAGAAGCCTTCAGGACTTCTGCAACAACCTGAGATTCCCAAGTGGAAGTGGGAACAAATCTCAATGGATTTTATTACAAAGTTGCCAAGAACGCCAAGAGGCCATGACACTATCTGGGTGATAGTGGATCGATTAACGAAGTCAGCACACTTCTTACCTATCAGAGAGAAGGATAATACGAGCAAGTTGGCCGAAGTATACATGAGAGAGATCGTCGCACGTCATGGAGTGCCTCTCTCGATCATCTCTGATAGAGACGGAAGGTTTGTGTCAAGGATATGGCAATCCTTCCAAGAAGCCTTTGGCTCACAATTAAATCTGAGCACTGCGTTTCATCCGCAAACTGACGGTCAGAGCGAGCGAACGATACAGACTTTGGAAGACATGCTGAGAGCGTGTGTTATGGATTTGGGCGGTAGCTGGGACAAACATTTGCCTTTGGTCGAATTTTCATACAACAACAATTCCACACCAGTATTGGTGTCGCGCCATTTGAAGCCCTTTACGGACGCAAGTGCCGATCACCACTATGTTGGGCTGACGCAGGTGATAGGCAACTTGCTGGTCCCGAAATCGTCCAAGAGACGACAGACAAGATTGCGCAGATTCTAAAACGCATCGAAGCCGCTCGCCACAGACAGAAGGCCTATGCGGATCCAAACCGGAAACATGTGGAATTTCAAGTGGGAGAGATGGTTTTATTGAAAGTTTCACCCAGGAAAAGGGTGGCACGCTTCGGAAAGCGTGGGAAGTTAAATCCTCGCTACATTGGTCCTTTCAGAGTTTTGGAAAGAATAGGACTAGTAGCATACAAGTTGGACCTACCTGCTGAACTCCATTCAGTCCACGATACATTTCATGTATCCAACCTGAAGAAGAGTCCAACTCAAGATGCAATTACCATTCCCATCGACGAGATTCATGTTGACGACGCGCTCCACTTCGTTGAAGAACCTGTTGAGGTTACGGATTGGAAGGTAAACAAGACCCGCCGGAGCAGTGTCAAGCTCGTCAAAGTTCGTTGGAATGCCAGACACGGTCCTGAGTACACCTGGGAGCGTGAGGACCGGATGAAAGAGAAATACCCCCACCTTTTTCCTAAGAACTCTGCATCTACAAGCAGAACTTAAAATTTCGGGACGAAATTTATTTAACGGGGGGAGAATGTGACAACCCTCACTAAACCAGGTATCCGTACAACTTAATTAATAATTAATTACTGCTTAATTACTGTGCTTGCTTGAACTTGTGAATAAACTGCTACTTGGATACTGATACATATACTTACTTGCATCATACTTTACTTGCTGTCACTACATTATTTACATGACTGAACCTTAGTGACAAACATGATGCACAAAAAGCACAGTAGCACTATAACGGATAACCTATTGAACATGCTGATAAAGCCAGCATCAGGCAAACACTGCCTCTAAGGCCTGTAAGAGCCTGAAATATTTTGCTACACTAGTGGTGAGTGTAGGGATACAAGGGTTGTAGAACTGCGTCTCTAGGAATAAGTTTCAATGACTGGATGTGCCTAAAACGTACTCTAAGTACAAAACTCAGCACTTTACACAATAATTCAGCTTTTAGCTAACTAATAAAGTGCCAAAACTTGAGAAAAATATTGCTAGACACTTTCCAAAGTGTCAGAAATGAGTTGTGTCACTAAAAAGGGTATTAACGACACTTTAAGCTTTGTTAAGCACTTTAACGGATTACTATCCAACCGAACAACCGGACTATACCCAGAACATGAAAATATTGTCATTTTTATTATTTATCTTTTTCTGAGCCAGTTAGGGTCCCTGAATACCCTAACACCCATTGTAACGCGTGACACACAACTAACCGAGTTAACACTTAACTTAACTAACTAGTGATTGGTGTTTAGTTGGATTTGAACCGGATTACCCCCCCCCCCCCCCTAACCGAATCGTCCCCTTGGGGGACACCCTTGGTACTTGCTTGATTATTTAAATCTTTCTTGTCTAATATCAATTAGACATTGGGACCTTTGGTTAATCCTTGAATGATTTGTCTATAAGTTCTAACATAAGCACACCATAACCTTCATTTCACCACCACTCACCAACACACTCTCTCCCTCTCTTGCTCATTCTCGGCCGAGAGCACCCACCCCCATCCATCATTGTTCGAGTTTGGCCTTGCAAGTTCCAAGCATCTACTAGTGTTAAGGGTCGCATATAAGGAGTCTTGGAGCAAACGGAAGGCGAAGGACCTCTCTACTTAGCCTTTATCCACCTCATTTGCGCGTAGATTCTTCCCTAGCCTCGAGCTAGTGGTATGTTACTAAAATAACCTTCTTGAACTATTCTAAAGTGGTTAATACGATTTGTAACGGTTAAAACTCGAAATCTTACAAGATGATACTTTAAAGTCTACTAAAAATGCTATAAGTGTTGGATAAAAGCTCACTAGTTGTGTAAATGTTGTAGTAATTGAAATTTGTGATTATTTAGACCCGATCTATGTTGTGGTAGCTTGGATCACCACTTAACCCGGTTTGGTCATGATCACGAATCATGACATAAGGTTGTTTTGAATAGAACAAGGGTTAAAGGGTGAAACTCTACCACACACAAATCATGAACTTGTGTAAAAGTGTTTTAGCTTGTACAATAGTGTTTAAAACTAGCAGATCTACGTATCTGCAAGTGGTATTTTCAAAGGACCAAGCGTTAAAGAAATCATGCTTTCTAAAAATGGATCTTACACTAACAAGAATGGTTTTAGAACACACAAGTGTGTAAACACTTGTGTAACACAAAGTTTCGACAAAATAACTATTTTTGGAAAAGATGACGAGAAGTTGTAAAGATGGAATTTCTTTAAAAACGAGTTTTTTACAAAATTGGATGGCTTTATATAAAGATCCACTAAAAGTAATGGGATTTACTTCATAGTTTGGACAAATCACAAGTTCATGAAATATATGCGATTTATATACATATTTTGACTAGTTTGTGATTTGAACATTGTTTTGGTTGAATAAGAAAAAAATTGTTGGTTGATTTGTAAAAGAAAATGATACGCTTGAAAGCGTGGCCACCTCCAGTTACAGAGGAAACTCTGGCGAAATTTTTCCAAAAGCCTAACACTTAGAAATATTCTCACTATAAGTGTTAGAAATACATTTTGACTTGTTTTCAAAATATAAGTTTCGCCACGACTATATTTACAAAACATCGGAGGTGGGATTTTCACATAATAAAACGTGATACATAAATATATTTAGTATATATTCTTCACAACATCACTTGTATAAGTGTTTATGATTATTTTGTGAACTACGTAAATATTATTTTTAGAGTAAAAATAATATTACTAAGTATTATTTTGGGAAAATCACATGTATTAAAATATAATATTTTTGGGAAGAATATTTATATTTTGGAGTTAGGAAATAAAATATATTAAGTGAGACTTAATAGTGAAATCTGAATGTTACGAACACACATGTATTAAAATCCCCCATCCTTGGGAAGGAGAATAACTACCAAGTATATACAGAACGTAACCACGAAATAGTTGCCTAACTATTTCCCAAAAACTTAAACCATAAAGCTAAGGCACGGCCGTCCGTCTAATAGAGTTAGCACGTGTAGGTCGTCATACAGCTGATTGATTTGGAGGCATACTTGGTAGAGACGCACCACTGTGAGTTCATGTCCCCCTTTTCTCTTAACTGTTTTCAGTTTTCTAAACTGCGGGGGTGAAATACATGTTACTTTGATTACAAGTACTTTATACATGGTATGGTTAGCGTAAGGAGGTTTACTACTTAGATCATGTGAGTGGGTAGGCAGAAACTGGAGGCCATTAATCCTCATTGTAGGACCGAGGGACGTAAGCGGTAGATCTATCTGGGTGTAGCGAGCCCAACTCTAGGCCCAACAGAACGGACCTCAGAGAGGCCCAACAGAACGGACCTTGGAGTGACTTTGTACCCAACGCTAAATCTGCTAGGTTTGAGTCTTCCTACTTGCACTTCACATATATCGGTGGCCTTGCAAACCACTGGTGATCTCAATTCCCTTATTTGCTACATACCAAGACTATTTTTATACTCACAAGGGTTTACTTACTCACTTACACATGAACTCGCTCAACATTATTGTTGATTTTTCAACTTACATGTATTTCAGGAAATTAAAGATCTGGCACGGTATGTTATGTTTTCCCGCTGCATAAGGGTTCCAAGGTCATCCCAGTTTAGGAAATGTGACTATTTCCTGGACAAGTCACAAATCTTAAACTGCGTTTATTTCATGTCGGTGTTTATGTTGTTCAAGACAATGTTTTATGTTATGAGGTTGTAAGTCTCTAAGACAATGTTGTGTTACTCTGGTTTTAAAACTTAATCGAATGGATGATCTTGCATGGTTTTATTTCATATAGCTTTGTTATGGTTAAGCTATGGTATTAAGAAGTCACACCAAAATTAACCACGCTTCCGCAAAGCCAGGGTGTGACAGCTTGGTATCAGAGCTCTGATCATAGCGAACTAGGATTCTTATGTGATCCGTGTATGTGGTTCAAGACGTGTTTATTGGCAAATATTGAGATAGACGCATGCGACTTAGAAGTCTTATGTGGTTCATGGGAACACGCAGTTGTAACATACATGTAGTATGTAATCAACATTTTGTGATAAATAAAATGTATTGTCTTTATAAACAATGTGCTTGTACCAGAGGTGTCTGTTGCATCCCATGTTTTTCCTTCCGCTGCAAATCGGAATGTGACAGAAGATGGTATCAGAGCCATTGGTTATAGAGAACTAGGATGCTTTCAAGGAGACCTAGACTATAACTACAAGCTCAAACCTTAGTGGACATAAATGTGAAATGATTTATAGTAGCGAACAGTTAACGAACTCTGTAAATTGTTCTACTGGTGAGTACCAGGATAGTCTCGTAGGACAAGTGGGTTATTATGGTCCGGAACGTAATAACAGACTTGTTTGTACGAGGAAGTGTTGGGAAAATCGCGGTAATAGTAAGCACACTTAATTATGTGAAATTATACATACGTGCGCCAACGTGAAACTATGTGTATACTTGCATTTTTGTTACTTGGTAACTATTTTTTTTTATGAGTTGGCATTTTGAGACTAGTGAATTGATTGGTATGCCTTAAGAGATAGGCAGGTTCAATGAAAACATGGGTGCTACAGTCCACTCCACATTCCTACTGATAACATACACTAGTGTTGAACTCATATAGCCAGGATGGCCTTCATATGTCTTCCGATAGGGAAGTAACTAGTTGTGAGTTCGTGACACTACCATCTCTAGCTTTACATTCGTCATAACAACAATTACATATCAAAGTAATATACGATCGGGAGTGTACATACACCAGAGACGTAATTAGTGTAACTCGATGCCGGAAGGACTGGGACGAATTCTCTCGCCAGGTGGTTGTTTACTAGTGCTTCTTCAGAAACTATAGTCTCCCAACTCTTAATTCCAATTATGTATGAGTTCACTTATTCCTTCCGTTCCCATGTTTCTCGATCGCAATCTTCCGTTAACAACTGAATCGCGTAGATTCTATAAATGGTGGAAGTCGTGATGTAACCAAAGAACTCCGAGTAGATAAGCAGTTTGTGGTAATTAGGCCTCAGGTGGAGGTGATTGTGAAATTGGTGTGTGGAATTCGAACGAAGTAGTGCTGAGATGATGTTGAAGATGCATCAGAGGAAAGAGGTATCTGATAACATTAGCTGTATGTATAATATGGCTATCCTATTCTTGTTCGCGATAATATTATGAGTTCGAAAATCTTAGTTCTATCTTTTGTGTGATATCTATCCGAAAACGAACGTGACATGGATGCCCACTGTTACTAGTGAGTAGGTGAAACAAAGTAATGTTGAAGAAATTCAACCTGACATATAAATGATGGTGAATTTTATCCCCATTACCAACTCGAATTCTTACCATTGTATTCTAAACCAAATTCATCGACTGTTCGTCATTCGGTGTCGAGGGTAATCTAGTACATTAACAATTCTGAGTCGGTCCTATCATCATCGTGTTATGATGGACGTAAACTCCTGTGTTATAACTCCAAGTGAGAGTCAATCTTGGTTGATATATGACAATATTCTGCCCTTGATTCTGCAAACATTTGGTGTAATATCCTTTGGGCGTATTAGTTCCTTGGTAGTATTCCGATATGATTACGTGTGTGGTCCTCTCGTTAACAAATTGGAAAAAATTTGTTTGATTCATTGATTGGCATCGAACATATGACGACACTTCTAAATCGTCAATTATACAATACTGTAAAAATTACTCCCTTTGACATGGATCACTAAGACTAACCTTAGTGTATCGAAATGCCTACGTAAAGGGAAACAACTTATATCTTCATCGCCCGGTTGTTGATTAGACGTATCCGTTTGAATAGGTGTTTCTAAATCACTTCCATTGGTTGGAAATAACATAACTCATAAGTGGCGCGAGTGTGTAACCGTTATTGTTGCTGATAACCTGAATGTACGAGGGCAGTAACGATCTATTAGTGATTGTTGTTCGAGTGACTGAGAGTCGATGACGTGTTGTTTTGATATCACTCAACTTATCTATGGCGACCTATGCAACTTTTAGGGAGAAATCGTACTATCAATATTCCTAGTAACCATTATTATTCCGTTCTGTCGAAATACTTCTATTTATAATTTTATTCCTACATTTTTAACTTATTCATTGCCATCTATGTGACTCTTGGAAGCAATACATTTTAGTAATATTCCTGAAACCCTTATCATTCTGTTTCATACAACCACATATCTTTGTATTCTTACTTCTAAATCCTAAGGGGTTATTCCTGACCCAATTCCACTATACACCTGGTTAGTTACCATTGTAGGAAACATGATTCAATTGTGAAAACAAAAGGACTACAACGGTGCTTCGATCAGATTCATTACTTCACTTTTCCTTGACCTACTAAAGCAATTGGAGGTCTTAGTGCTTGCTATACATAATTAAATTCTCTTATGCTCTAATTCCTTGTTTAAGTCAGTGGTATTACAATACGGTGCGGTTCTAATTAACTTCTGTTAGTTTATCAAGATAGAGTCGCGTTCAGATCAACCCTCGAACCTGTTCGGCTTAGGCCGGGTCAACACAAAGTCTATCCTTTGTGAATAGGAGAGAGTGGATGGGTTGACGATACCATGTACTACCATGTGAAGTACTCCTTGATTCGTATTCGGTAGACAAAATGATTGAAGGCGAACCTCTTTTTCGGATTCAATTTTTTTATATATCACGTATACCCATCAGATTTTGTTCACAAGAATTACTAAATTTTGTTTAAGTTTGAACAATCCTTTGACCTCTACTTGGAAAGGTATGTTACAATTCACTCTTTGGGGTGATTCATTGGTCAAAGAAACGGTCTGTTACCACAATTTTGTGTTCAGTTACGAATATAGGAACCACACGATGACTTTCATGTTGAGAAGCATTTGACGCCGTTATTAATTCGCCACGATTCCTTCTTAACTTGTAAGTCCACGACCAACTCGGTGCAGTCCGGCCAGCTTACTATATAGTTTGAGTTATCGATACTTCTTGTATAAGGAAATGAGACGATATCTGGAACATTTCCGTATGCAGGACTCCTGTCACAGCTTCACGCCTCCTTAGTTCTATTTGGACTATGTCACGATACGAGTTCTTCTATACTTAGTAAATTCTCGTGTAATGAGTCTTGAATCTTCAACGTGATCAGATGTTACTGAGAAATGTTTCGGACGTCACGTATATGATACCTGTTCCTTCGAGCCCTTCCTATAAAGCTTTCTGTATCACAATATTTATTGGTCCTGCTTGTCCATTCAGGAACAAAAACAGAATGTCTTGCTCTCACACTCAAAATAATATGTTAACGATTTTCCCGATTCCGAGAACATAATGAATCTCTTTCTCTCCTAGGATTAACTAATAAACTATGGAGTCCAAAAATATACATAAACTACTTTGTCTATTATTAATGAGAATCATTGAGACTCACATTGAGTCTTACAAACCTCTCGTCCTAGCAAGGACCTTCTAACGGAGTAGGAGAGTGGTTGCGAAATTCATGCTTATGATCATTTGTTCGAATAATTCAGTAGTGAGTGATGTAATCTAGGCTTTGTTCGCCAAGATTTATACGATACCCTATATCGATGCCTCCTGAAGGATTAATTTAAATTGAGTCATTCGGAGTCAGGGGAATTATGTTAAATCAAATCATGACTTCTGTTCCTACAATTTTATCTGTGTATTCATATACTCCTGATCGTAATTCCTATGAGATTCTATGTGTTAAATGGTGCTTCATTAGAGAATACTATCTGCCATTGCTATTCAATATTAGGAGTTTTCCATCCTCGCGGAAAAGAAGGTCCGGTCCAAATATTCACTATGCCATTATGTACGTATATAAAGTCTATTTACGAAATCTGGAGTCAAACCTCGAAAATTGGGAACCATCAACATATCATTTCCTTCTTTACCACCGTAAAGTTATCCCAATAGTGCCAGAACTAAGACTCTAGTGGAGTGAGTCATGTGATTAGGGAGCATACTTACGTTAAGCAATCCTTTGACTAATACAGACAAGATTTCGCCTGTATATAAGTTAGTCTATAATGAATCTATCGGAAGAAGAATTATTCCTCTCTTCCCAAACAAATTTCCTGTATGATGCATTGGTAAGGAGTCTCTAGACCTCTGATGGAGCGAGTTGTAACAAGTTGATTGGTGTAATTGGTGTTAAATGAATCAGTGGCTAGTCATTTTTCACAAAATTGTTATCACTTCTATATTCATTTGGATTCAATAATTAAGGACCTCATTCTCATGATACGATAATCGGAAGTACCTCATGTTATAGTATGGCTACACGGCATGGTAGCTTTCCACTCGTGATGTTACTCGATTGGTAACCACACCGATTACACATTTTGTTCTTACTAATTGCTGAGGGTTGTAGGATTGATGCCATCCCTAAATCTCGAAACAATTACATAAGAATTCGTATTATGAATTCCCTTTTTGACCACCTTCCTATGGTGGTAGGGATATGTAGAGAAATCAATGTAGAGATGTTAGAAATATAATGTCCTGGTCCAAACTTCAGGAACTTAACCCAAACCCGGGTTGCTATACGATAGATTCACATGTTTTGTAGCTATATAATCCCCCGACGGATATGCAATCCTTCCACACGGTTCGTGTGGGTTAAAGATTCACTATCACTCATACGTGCCTAATGGCCATTATGACAAACTGGGGCGACGTAATGTTTTTTTTGTTTGTGTTCTCAGCCCTATGCGTTAGAACTCTTACATTCGGTCATTGTTACCGGAGAATTCTTGAACAAACGAAAATAGGGGAGACTATCGTTGGAATTTTTTTAAAAACAAATTCATTATCTCTATTCGGTTATACTAGGTATTGGGTGCACCATTAGTATATGTAAAGGGTAACTGTTGAATGTTACCCATATCCCTCATATATCGTGTTGGTCTAAGTCTATTAGACAACAGTTCAAACGAAACGTGCTAGGGATATTGTTCCCTAGGTATTGGGAGCTAGTAAAGTCATAACGAACATGAGGCATACAAATAGATGCAAGCTAAACAACGCAAACGACTCTTACCATATCCCGAGGATAATAAAAGTCTCACCACCTAGAGGGAACGAGAGTGAACCCCAGTGGGGATGGTACTGTAGGAATTGTGGATGGACAAATTAAAGAGCTACTCTATATCAGAAATATAATCACTGTATTGTGATAAAACTAAACAGAAAGCTGTAATTACTAGCCAGTCTAATGACTGCTACAAACCTGAGTATTGAGCTTTCAATGCAAGTACAAATAGTACATAAAATGAATTTCGAGGACGAAATTCTTTTAACCGGGGAAGACTGTGACAACTGTGAAATCCCGGTATATCCTAATTGTTGTTAGTCCTTGATGATAGAACACGATGTGCATACAATTAGATTCTTGAGGAATTGAATCTGGAAATGTGTTAATATATGCTTGATAGAATATACAATGCAAAACAGTAATTATGTTACGTACAAAAGTTCACTGAAAACCCTAAATTGATGTAGTGCGTCACAGACTTAATAGAACGCAATTGTGTGTGGTTGGATGACTTTGGGAATACGAATGGCCTAATACATGGATTATAGGGTATGACATAAGTACGTTAGTGGATAGATTGGAATTATAATGCTTGTAGTGATGCCTGAGTAATTACGATGAATTAAATCCCAAAACCCTAATTCCGCTTGAACCCTAATTATACATACTATTTACACGACTCACGGAACGATACAAATTACGGTTATGATAAATCTGAGAACATGTTAGGAATGACATGACACTAATAAGGACCCATGATGTGAAATTGGTATCCTTAGACTTTAAACACGTGTTAAACCGGAGCTTTCCGTTTAACAGCGCACTAAACCTTTGACCTTGATTATTAGGTTATCCGTAGCATTATTTAAGATTCCGAGTTCCAGGAACATCTTAATTGTGTGCCATAGACTGTGATATAAGGTTTGAGGCCAGTCAGAGATCGGGCACGCAAATCGAAGCAGCTGCCCGGTTAGGGAAACGCCATCGTTTTAGGCATAACATAAGGCAATCAAAAGTGCAAGGAACGAACGATCAAGCTTAAAAACACTTAAACCACTCTATTACGAGTCTGTTATGATTAAAATGTAACTGGGTTCGGATTTCAAGACGGTTATGCATGATTTTTAAAACCGAGTCTTTTGACACTAATTACGCACGAAACGGAGTCCGTTACGCAAATCGAGAACGCGCGCGGGAACCGTAAACGAACCTAGCCACTCAACTGAAGATAAACATCATCTTTTAACACGTAAAACGAAGCACGACAAAGCGAGGGTGGGGTAGGGGCACCCCCCCTTATTTTAATGTTTTTTTTCCTTTATATATTGTTTTTTTTTTTTTTTTCATTTCTCCTTTACATTTCACTCATAAATCCACAAAAATTCTGCTTCCACTTCACTTTTCCCAGCTGATTTCACCTTATACTTCCACAAATTCAAGGTATTAACTCAAATCTTTAAGTGTTTAGGCTTGGTTTCTTGATTTAAACATGGTTTAGGCCATGAAAACCCTTTTTAATCCATGAATTTTGAAGGTTTAAACAAGGTTAAGGGCTGAATAAGAACACCATGGGAGTTCCCTGGTGTTATATGGCAGCCATGGTTACAAATCTTTGGGTTTTGATACACTAATCAACACTTATTCGACAAAAATCGCATAACTATTCGATTAACCGAAAAACAATGAATCAAAGCTTGATTGATCTAAGTTCTAGCATATTTGGATTGTACTTGATGTATAGGTACTGAATATAGTCCATACATACTTCTGAACTCAAGAAAAACACTCGGACTCGAAGGAATCGCTAGGTATATCACCCGAAACTCGAAACTAGCATAGGCAGAATATTGTTTAGACCATAACTTGGTCCGTGGGAATTGGATTGAGCTGAAATTTGGTGTGGTATTGTAAGGTATTGACAGGAAGGTCCACGTAAACTTTTAGAATTTTTGGAATTTTTTAAAATTTTTGATGAATTGTTTACTGTTTTATCAAAACAAATCCAGAAAAAATACCAAACTAAGTCAATAAATCACCAAACTTTACATGAACACTAAAGGACATATGCGGAAGTTTATGGGAAGTTTCGGAGAGTATTGGATGGGTTTTGATCCGGATTAAAAATCCGCGTTTTTATGAATTTTCGGTAGCCGGAAACACACTGAAATGAAATCAGAAAAATTCCAAATTTTTACAGGGAGTTTCTGCACATGTAAGGGAGTTCCTGGAATATTTTGGGAATTTTAGAAATCGTATTATAAGCAAAGTGAATTATTTGGTTAAATATTGTTTTACAATTGATTTATTTAAGAAGTTAAATTGGCGAAATAAATTCCCAAATTATTTTTTTCATAATCTATACATTTTTAATGATCTCTACAAAAATTATCAGAATTTTATGAAACCTGTAGATTAAATGGGATTTTCAGCTTTTAAAACGCTTCTTTTAATTAAATTCGGCAGTTTACAGGACAACGAACCTGCCGAAACTGGGAACGGAACAAAACCTATCTTGACTATAATTGGGACACCGGGAGTATGTTGGGAGGTTCCAGGGTAAGTGGGACACTCTAGGGGTGTTCCACCACCATTCGGGAGGATCCCCGGCGACGAGAATGGAAACTAAAAATTGGGCAACCTAGACTTCCCAAACACCCAAACTCCCTTAATGAAAAATTAATCATTCTTAAATAACAACGTGTTGGCATTATTGGTATTCCCGTACCATTGTCCGAACATGTTAAACTACTGACATTGCCTGGCACGCGAACCGGTGCCCGGAAGCCAAACTGAAAACTAATACTACCCTGACCTCCATCACCATACCAGTATTGTATAGGCTCAATCTGGAGTGAAAACTCTTGACAGAATTCAAGTTATACGTGTTACCGACTTAGATACTGACGTAAGTCCATATTTGCATATATGCTTCTAGAAGTTGACCCAGTTGCTTGTTTACATCCTGGGTGAAACTACTGCATACACTGTGAGTTTTACTTCCCCATTTTCAAATTGTTTTCTGTTTTACATGGGGTGAAATGCATGTTACATACGTTTATACGCGCACATATATACATGATATAACGTGAATTATCTGAGTAAACACTAGTACATGAAAAGTCCCCACAGACCCAAGTGATTAACCGTAGGCCGGTGAATGTGTAATTAGTACTATTGGTCTGACAAACCCAATTGCGATGGCCAGGAACGCCATGAGATACATACGCAATTGTACATGTTTGAGCATAGGCTATGGGGTACTAGCCATAGCTACATTGGGGCAATATTGTGGTGGTGGACCACGGGGTTGAGGTGACAGTCAAGGATTCACTTGTGGGCTCAGAGTATATATACATATATTCAATTAAATGTGCCAAATTTGAACTATAATTACACTTATGTAATACAAACTAAAACAGTGAAACTCACCAGCAGCGTTTAGCTGACCCTCTTTAAAAACTAACATGCATTTCAGGTAACTTGAGACTGATGCGATCCGTGTATGTGGTTCAAGACGTGTTTATTGGCAAATATTGAGATAGACGCATGCGACTTAGAAGACTTATGTGGTTCATGGGAACACGCAGTTGTAACATACATGCAATATGTAATCAACATTTTGTGATAAATAAAATGTAGTGTCTTTATAACGGATAGATTACGGGTAAGTTGACTGGAAGAAATATGAAGTACCTAGATGGGTCCAGGAACCGTTTAATAATTAAAATTATAAAAATACATTGTATTTGAACCTACTCTGTTTTTAATGAAACTTGGTTCAAAATGTAGATACAAATATTCTCATTCTAATGATATATTTATTATTTTCTAGAACGTCATAATTTAAAAGTTATACGCAACAAAGAAGTAAACTAATTGAATTAATTATAATATATAAATTAAAATAATAATATAAATAAATCTAACTTTGGTGGAAAAGTTGTGTATATCGAGATAATCATAAGTCAGTAGTAATCAAAATAATAATAATAATAATAATAATAATAATAATAATAATAATAATAAACTTAAAATAATCATATAGTATAGAATAATAAATAAAATAAAACATAAACTTAACAATCCAGAATATGAGACCTTTTTCTGTCACGGCCCCCGACCCGGTTTGACCCGTTTCAGGAGCCGCGGGACAGAAAATCCCGTGGTATTTATTTAACAGCGGAAGTTTTCTTCAGGATCTTTTAAAAACTGCAATTTCCCGATTATTTTATTTCACAACTCGGGATAAAATCCCGGTAATTTACAATCATAAGATTTCACGGAGAAATCTTTTATTTTACAAAACATGTTTCTTTATTTTATATTGAGCCACTTCCTTAAGCTTGTAGTGCTTCTCGGCACTTTTCCTGGATCACAACAGATCATCTGAAACATGTTTGAAAAAGGTTTTGTCAGCGGGAAATACTGAGTGAATCATTCTTCTTACTAAAACGACTCTTTTGTTATAATTTACAGTATTAAGAGCGATTACAATGTTTCTGATATCAAACTAACTACCCACGGTATTTTGTCACTCAACCCATTGGCCCTCCCGTTGTCCAATGGTGTCTGTGACTATGGTCATATCACCCCTTGGTTGCCCCAATGGTGAAGATTATCAAGTAATGTATACAAAACCCCACATACCGGCTGTAATTTGGTGATTACAAAGACTTAATCCCTGTAATTATAACTTTGAAAATAAACATGCTTTTTGAAAGTAATTTGATAAAATCTGTCAAAATCGAATTTCATAATTCTGTCAACTCAGCAAGCCTACACACACACGGGGCTACCCTATGACCCTTCGTGTCCCTTACGGACCGTAAGGGATGAGGCTTATGGTCCGTAAGCCGGGGTCAATTTTGTGTATAAATAGTAGAGATTGGGACTTGATTTCTGGCACTGAAACGACGTTAAAACTCAAGGACGATACCACCTTCTGTCACGACCCCCGACCCACCCTGGGCGGAATCGGGAGCCGCGAACAGCCACGTGGTACCGGTGATTATTTTGAAAAATATTGCAGCAGAAATTTCATCAGGACCGTGAGTTAGGAAAAATATCAGAGTTTAGAAAACACCGGATTTTATTTATTAAATAGATGGGATAAACCCATGTTTTACAAAGGTAGCTTTAATAAGGGATAAACCCAATTACATAAAACAATATTTCTTAATTTGATTTAATTAATAAAATAAGCCACTTCTTGAAGCCTTTCAGGGCCGTATCCATCTCTCACTCCAATCTACTGTAATTACCTGAAACATGTTTGAAAAAGGTTTTGTCAGCAGGAAATACTGGTGAATCATTCTTTTTACTAAAACGACTCGTTTGTTATAATTTACAGTATTAAGAGCGATTACAATGTTTCCTGATATCAAACCAACTACCCACGGTATTTTGTCACTCGACCCATTGGCCCTCTCATTGTCCAATGGTGTCTGTGACTATGGTCATATCACCCCTTGGCTGCCCCAATGGTGAAGATTATCAAGTAATGTATACAAAACCCCACATACCGGCTGTAATTTGGTGATTACAAAGACTTAATCCCTGTAATTATTACTTTGAAAATAAACAAGATTTTGAAAGTAATTTGATAAAAAGAGAATGACTCACATTATAAGCATGCAGATTCATACGGTAAAGTTTAGTCTATAGATAAGCCTTGATATATTGCAGATACAGGCGGAGCTTAGCCTATTGATTAGTCTTGTAACCTAGTGCACACGAACTAGGTAAGTAACTAATACAGCATTTACGATAACTCACGAGATTAAAACCCTCACGACAAATGACAAAGTGCAATCACTTAAACATCCATCGGATTCACAACGAATGACAGAGTATTCCCCGAATTCGGGTGGTACTCAAACATCCTGTCGGAATCACGACTAATGACAAAGGATAGCACTTCAACATCCGGTCGGATAGTTTCAATTGATCGGATATTGAATCATAGCAGCGATCGAGTTAATACCCTGTTTTGCGGCAGCGTTTTGTGCTAGTGTGTGTTTGGTAGTAATTAGGTGATATCTCGAAGTGTAAAACGAATTTGTTCGTCGTTCCAACGCAGGAAATCAAGTCCCACACCCCTGAATATATACTGGAAAAAGGGCGCTGTCGCGTGGCGCGACAGGCCTTCGCGTGGCGCAACGGTTCACTTTTAACATAGGGTTGCCGCGTGTATTTGTAGCCTAGGTGAGTCGACAGAACGAGAAAATTCGATTTCTACGAAAAACTGTGATGATAATATCGAATGGGAAATGCCCCCCTGAGTTTTAGGGCCCCTGATCCTGATTCTGATTGTTCTGAAATTTTTAGGGTTTATGCAGGATCACTTAGGGGTCTTAACTAAGGTTTCCTAGTGAACAAAATATAATAATAAATAATAGTTTTGGTGAGAGTTGTTATGATTTTGGGATAAAAGGGAATAAAACAGTTAGAAAAGAGAATGGACCCACTTTGTAACTTTAGGGTTCAACTAGAAAGCCTCCTGGTATAAATTTTGGGTATAACTCCTGGACTATTTAAAAATATATAATGCACTTGCGTTAAGTATAGTACCCCTCATTCAACCTTGTCCCTATGTCACGAGACAGAACCCCAATAAACTTAGTCGGGCAGAGCCCTGACATATGTTATGAGGCTCAGATCAATCGGAAAGGATAGCGGTGATCGGGAGTTAAAACACTTAAAACGGGGCTGGGCATTATTATTAATATTATAAAAATAAAAAAATAAAAAGTAGTATGGTTGAGATATGGGCGATAAAAGAGTAGAAGGTTTGAGAAAATTTTGCCTACTATACTTTTCTATATATAGTTGAAGTGGAAGCTTAAATCTTAAGTTTCAAATATTCCTTATGAATATCCTACCAACACGTATACATGAGTTGTAACGTGGATAAGTTTTAGTTTTTATTATTTTATTTATATTTCATACGAAATTTTTGATAGTTATTATATTTATTTTATTAATTTATATATTATAATTAATTTAACTGCTTTACTTATTTGGCGCGTATAACTTCTAAAATATGGCGTTCTAGAAAATAATAAATATGTTATTAAAACGAGAATATTTTTATCTACCTTTTGAACCAAGTTTCATTAAAAACTGAGTAGGTTCAAATATAATGTATTTTTATAATTTAATTATTAAACGGTTCCTGGGCCCGTCCAGGTACTTCATATTTCTTACAGTCAACTTACCCGTAATCTATTTGTCTAATAATATAAGTTTTTTATAGACTTTTATTTTAATAGAAAGGTCACCTATACTATATACAGGCCAATTAAGTAATATAATATTTCAACCAACTATATAAAATATTGTTTAAAACTATTTGGGTTGAATATTTATATAAAAAAAATAAACTAGTTACTAGTGGTTAATAAATTTAACCAAACCTATAATTCTTATATAAAAATAGGAATGTTACATCCTCCCCACCTTGTTTTAAATCTCGTCCTCTAGATTTGGGTTACGATATTTCTTTTAGACTTATGTCATATTTTAGTCAATAAAAACAATATTAAGGTAGATGACACAGAATTAAAATATCAAATTTTGTGAATACGAGTTGTACCATAAGTAGGATTCAAGGGTTCAACTGAATTAGTTCAAGAAATTGATGGCAAACGAATGAGATGAAATGATATAATTTCCAAAGTGACTAGGTTCAAGCCAAAAGATATATGATCAATAGATATTTTAAAATGAATGTGAAGGAATTTTAGAATCAATAAAATTCTTTGTCAAAAGAAAACTTACTTTGATTGGCAACTGAGTCCATTCTCTTTTCTCACAAGTACAATCCATTGGCCCTCCCGTTGTCCAATGGTGTCTGTGACTATGGTCATATCACCCCTTGGCTGCCCCAATGGTGAAGATTATCAAGTAAAAGGTATCACAATATCTATTGGTCCTGCTTGACCTTTCAGGAACGAAAACAGAATGTCTTGCTCTCACACTCAAAATAATAAGTAAACGATTTTACCGATCCCGAGAACATAATGAATCTCTTTCTCTCCTAGGATTAACTATTAAACTATGGAGTCCAAAAATATACATAAACTACTTTGTCTATTATTAATGAGAATCATTGAGACTCACATTGAGTCTTACAAATCTCTCGTCCTAGCAAGGACCTTCTAACGGAGTAGGAGAGTGGTTGCGAAATTCATGCTTACGATCATTTGTTCGAATAATTCAGTAGTGAGTGATGTAATCTAGGCTTTGTTCGCCAAGATTTATACGATTCCCTATATCGATGCCTCCTGAAGGATTAATTTAAATTGATTCATTTGGAGTCAGGGGAATTATGTTAAATCATGACTTCTGTTCCTACAATTTTATCTGCGTATTCATATACTCCTGATCGTAATTCCTTTGAGATTCTATGTGTTAAATGGTGCTTCATTAGAGAATACTATCTGCCATTGCTATTCAATATTAGGAGTTTTCCATCCTCGCGGAAAAGAAGGTCCAATCCAAATATTCACTATGCCATTATGTACGTATATAAAGTCTATTTACGAAATCTGGAGTCAAACCTCGAAAATTGGGAACCATCAACATATCATTTCCTTCTTTACCACCGTAAAGTTATCCCAATAGTGCCAGAACTAAGACTCTAGTGGAGTGAGTCATGTGATTAGGGAGCATACTTACGTTAAGCAATCCTTTGACTAATACAGACAAGATTTTGCCTGTATATAAGTCAGTCCATAATGAATCTATCGGAAGAAGAATTATTCCTCTCTTCCCAAACAAATTTCCTGTATGATGCATTGGTAAGGAGTCTCTAGACCTCTGATGAAGCGAGTTGTAACAAGTTGATTGGTGCAATTGGTGTTAAATGAATCAGTGGCTAGTCATTTTTCACAAAATTGTTATCGCTTCTATATTCATTTGGATTCAATAATTAAGGACCTCATTCTCATGATACGATAATCGGAAGTACCTCATGTTATAGTATGGCTACACGGCCCGAACCAGTCAGATGGTATCGGTGTTTATTAATTACGCAGCGGAAAATTTTTCATCAAGATCGTAGTTAGGAAATAATTTCAGAGTTTATAAAACACCAACTTTTAATATTAAATAAACGGGCTAAAACCCATATTTAATTCAATTGTTTTTATAGGGATAAACCCAAATAAATAAAACATAATTTCTGCTTTTATTCAGGTATTTGTAGCCACTTTATTTAAGCTTTCAGTGCTCCATAGCTGGCTTCTACTATCTTTATAGCAAGTTACCTGAAACGTGTTTTGAAAACATTTTATCAGTAATAAATACTGGCGAGTTCATTCCATTTTTATAAAAATATATTGTTATACTTTTACAGCAACAAGGTTTTTATATTTGTTTATATTTACCCAAAAACTCAATCAGTATTTGTCACATGGTGGCAGTTCCGATGTGACGGTGGTCATATTACTCATTGGCTCACTTTCGTCCAATAGTGAATTTATCAAGTAATTATATTTTACTATTATTCAAAGTATATGTCACTAGGCAATTCCTGTGACGGTGGTCATATCACTGTTGATCATTCTTTCAACTAGTGACTTTGGTCATATCACCGTTGATCATTCTTTCAACTAGTGATTCTGGTCATAACACTGTTGATCGTTCTCTCAACTAGTGTCTTTGGTTATGTCACTGTTGATCATTCTCTCAACTAGTGACTCTGGTCATTTTTCTAATCATATCACTGTTGATCATTCTTTCAACTAGTAATTCTGGTCATAACACTGTTGATCGTAACGGAGTCTGTTACGCAAATCGAGAACGCGCGCGGGACCCGTAAACAAACCTATCCACTAAACTGAAGATAAACATCATCTTTTAACACGTAAAACATCAGAGCCACTGATTTAAGCCTATAGGTGTTGTGATAATCATACCTAAGCTTATATAAAAGAGTTAGGAGATTGCTATTAACTAGTAGCACACAGGATAGTATTTAGACTTGAACTTAAGAAAAGATGCCTTAGTATCAGCTTCGAGATAAGTTAAATACTTGTGTAAATAAAGTATGATGGATTTTGGTATGCTGTAAGAATGACGATTAGAACATTGCAGGCAATAGCACTTAATTGCTATTAATTCTTGCTTATTGATATTACTTGGTCTAGAATAAGATATGTTACGGGAATACAAATTTCCCTAATTCTGGATAAAAGCCTAATAAAAGAGGCACTTATAAAAATACTATTTATGGGAAATATAAAATTTTCTCCGACAAGACTGGGTATGGTGTAGCAGACTCTCCAGTTTGTCCGGATATACTGGGATTACCTCTTCGGCGCGAACCAGATAAGACGGGGTATATAATATGTCAAACAAGTGACAAGATTTCCCTAAAAAGTATGATGACCTGATATCTGACTTGTTTTGGAAATATGAATCTGTTAAATACATTGACCTTATAAAAGGTATGTATATTACAGCATGTGAAATATGTGATTATATAGATATGTATATCTATAAGGAATTCCAAAAGCCAAATAGGAATAAAGCCGAAGCATATGTGTCTAGATTTCTTTATCAGAAATCTCTTTTCCGATATCAAACATTATTTCGTTTGATCATCTGTCTCGTAGCTTGTGTGACAAAATAACAATAGAAACCCATTAAGTTGGGATACCATCAAAAAAAAAAAAAATTTCAAATGGGTTACCATAAACTATTAACGCAAGTAAGAAAAATGTAAAGATGTGCTAGTATACAAGAAAACACATGAAACTTAAATTATACATCCACAGACGTTGAAGTATATCACACACGACTTTCAAGGCAAGGCCTTTTGAAAATATGATTGGACACAATGACACCAATGCTAATTCCGTCAGTAGAAGAACTACTAATAAAAAAGAAGCAATTTATCACGCGATCCTACAAGCGACATGAATTTCGCTAAGGTACATTGTAACAAGATTTCACAACCATCGGTTGTAACATCCCGAAAATACAAAACTTTATATTAGAATTATAAAGTGTAAAATAAACAAGAATAAGCTAACTAGGATAAATAACCCAGTTAGTTAGGAGTCTTGTAATAACACATGAATGAGTTAAAAAGCCAAAGATATAAACTAAATAAGAGTGGAGGGGCCTAGGTTGTCAAAATTGAAACTTGTATTACTAATATTTGATAAAAACAAAACCAGATACCCCATTAGAGGGCTCTGGTCGATCAAGAACAACAGGGGGCGACACCCTCACTCTCAAAAACCCTAACTTCCATTAAAACTCTCAATTGAAGGCCTAAATCAAGCTAAAATCGAAATCTGAACATGGAATCGTGATCACCTCGTCAAGGGGATCATAAGGTATGTTGAATTAGGTCATTTTCATTCGATTCAAAGTTCATGCATGTGATTGAAATCGAATGTAGAGCTTGATTATGTGTTGTGAACATGAAATTGGAAGTAGTATAAGGTTTAGGGACAAACCCTAGACGATTTCTTGACCCGCTAGGTGTTTGATAAAATGCCTAAAAGAGGGTTAAAATGTTAAAAGTTGGGTAAAACGCAGATTTGAATATGTTAAGAAATAATGCGTTAAAGCTTATGAAAGAGTTCTAATCTTGTTATGAATTGAACTCTTTAGGCAAGGAATCCGGAACGTCAAGTGGACACGCCGGAAGTGATACTCGCGGAAAAGGTGTGCTTTAAAGGTACGTGACTTCAGTCTCGTAACATTATGTAAATGTTTGGTTTTTGTGTAATAATGAAGTTGTAGTGTAAAGGATGCGTTTGATGTGTCGTTAAGTGGCAAAGTTCACTAGATAGTCAAACGAGTCAAAACAAAGATTTGGAAATTGGTTTGGCTTGTCAACAAAGTGATGGTCTTCACTAGATAGCCAAACGGGTCAAAATAAAGATTTTAAAGGGATCACGAAAGTAGAGACTTGAAAGTTTCATATCTCGCTGGGTGATGGATGGTACCACACCAAATAATTGGTTATGTTAATTTAAATCTACGAACCCTTGTTAACGGG
The DNA here is from genome assembly GCA_030545235.1 of Helianthus tuberosus. Lineage (NCBI taxonomy): Eukaryota > Viridiplantae > Streptophyta > Magnoliopsida > Asterales > Asteraceae > Helianthus > Helianthus tuberosus. The sequence continues at coordinate 68,136,699 of CM060445.1, read as the reverse complement.
TCAAACACTAAAGATCAATAAAAAATGTGTCGTATGAAACGGAATGATGAATTCCAAGAAAAAGCGTTTCAGTTTCAAGAAAACATGAAACTATGAATAACTTAAATACATCAAGATGTACAAGCCCGGGATCTTGGGTAATGGCATCTAAAGGGTTGGAATAAGAAATTGGAAACAAACATTTATAGCTAGAATGGGTCGAATAATTGGTAGTATAGAAACTTTTAGCTATGCGATCGGTGAGTCGATTGTTGATACGAAAGTTGAAGGGAATATACCCGTAATAAATTTACAGACATACAGGAAAAGAAATGGTCTAAAATGGTATTCGGATTTGAGAGAAATCCACAAAATAGTTAAACGACAAATTTCCAGTGTTCACCGTAAATTACGGTATCACCGTAATTTACGGTGGAGATCAAAGTGTTACGGTGAGACACTCCTGTGTTACGGCAGAACCGTAGACATTTAAGGTCTACCGTAACTTACGGTAGACACCGTAAGTTACGGTGGAACCCAGAAAATTTGTATTTTATTTGTTAATTCTCGATGTTGGAATTCGTTTATATGTAACGTATTGTTGTCAAAACTAATGTTTTAGTGTATGACCCTAGGTATGTATGAAGCCCTCCCGGATGGTGATCAAGTACATTGTCAAGAACCGAACACGCATTTTGAAGCTTCCGCACTAATCTTAATCTTGTCTAGACTTAATTATGTTGTAAATACTTTTGTTAATCATGTTTTAAATCCCTTAAACTAGTGGTTAGTTTACTAGCAAGGGTTAACTTTTAACTTGTTATGCACTATCGTAAAATGTTTTGGTATTACAATAGGTATGTATGGTCCTTAAAAGATGAAAAAGTTTTTGTAAACTCTGATTTGTATTTTAATTAATATAATTGTTAATTATATCCCGTTCAAATATTAAGGGTGTTACAAGTTGGTAATCAGAGCCCAAGGTTGTTAACAAGTGTTCGGTTCAAGCTTGATCAAACATCCTGTAAGAGTTAATTGTTCTAAAGTAGAGTTACTAAGTATAAAAAGGGAAGTAATGAATGGAAATGCATGGGAAGAGCGTGTTAACACACTCAAACCCGGAAAGTGCATTAAATAAGAATGGTGAAAACAAGTTATGAACTTGAATAAACCGAAGTAAATAAATCATACGTCATAAATGAAATGTTTAACGCTTAATGTAAACATTTCAGTTAAAGATGACGGATAAAGGTAATGATGATGCGGTGCCAAGAGTCACCGAGCAAACGAGAGAAGTGATTGCTGAGGAGGTAGGAAAAGCAATCGAAAACAGTTTGTCGGGTTTCATCGACAAAATCCAAACCACGGTATTATCAGTGGTGGAAGAAAGAATCAAGAAATTGGAGGATAACACCAATCTAGCAAAGGAGAAGTCGGGAGGACGAAAATCTTGTTCTTATAAAGAGTTCATGGCGTGCAAACCGCCCATTTACAATGGGGAGGTTGACCCGATCATATGCCAATGGTGGCTAAGTGATATGGAGGGAGTATTTGAAAGGACCCATTGCGATGAGGATGACTTCGTGGCTTATGGCACGGGTCAGTTAAGGGGTCAGGCGAAAGATTGGTGGGATAACAAGAAGAAAGAGATCGGAAGTGAAGCGGCTAAGGCTATGACATGGGACGAGTTTAAGACGCCGTTTCTTAAACATCATAGTCCCAAGGCAATCATAAACAAAATCAAGGAAGAATTTATGCAGCTTCGACACAAGGGTGAATCTATCGATAAAATCACGCGAACGTTCATGGATAAAATGAAGTTTTGTGATGATCTCATAACGAATGAAGAGCAGAAAATATATTATTATTATAATATGCTGAGCGCCGAGTATAGGGAGTTTATGACTCCTTCGAAGTATGAGACTCTCACCGAGATTATAAACGTTGCTCGGGAACGGGAGAAAGAGTTGATGAAACAGAAAGAAAGAGGCGAAAGAAGGGCACAGGTAGTCAACCCAAGCCCGACGAAAAAGGCACGTCCGAACGAATCCTCAAAGAAACAAGAAGGAAAAAACGGGTCATCAAGCTGCAAGATATGTGAGTGCCGGTTTAAGGACAAGCCGTGTCCTATTTGTGGGAAAACCGGGCACACGGCTGCGTTGTGCTCGGGGAAGGTGTCGGTGTGTTACAAATGTTATCAACCGGGTCACAAGAAATCGGAGTGTCCGGAATTGATCGGGAAGAAAGATGACAAGGATACACGTACTGAGACACCAAGAGCAAAAGCAAGATCCTTCCAGTTAACGGCAGCCGAGGCAAAGGTGGAACCCGATGTGGTTTCAGGTATATTTGTTATAAACTCGATTCCCGCACATGTGTTATTTGATACGGGTGCGAATAAATCCTTTGTTTCACATGGATTTATTCGACATCCTTCTTTTGTACTAACGAAATTGCCTATGCCATTAGAGGTAGAAATAGGTGATAACAAAAGTTTCCTTGTATGTGATGTATGTCGTGACTGCAAAATAAACATTGATGATGAGGAATATCTAATAGACTTGATCCCTATGTCAATGGGATAATTCCAAGTAGTGGTCGGGATGGATTGGTTATCTCGACATCATGCAGAAGTGATATGTTTCCGCAAGGAGATAAAATTGATATCTCCAAGCGGAAAGCAGGTTACCATCTATGGCGAAAAAGGGGGCAGTCCCGTTATGTGCTCAATACTAAAAGCTCATAAGCTTATGAGGCACGGATGTAAAGCATTTATGATATACGCAAACGAACCCGATAAAGAAAAGCCGAAGATTGAAGACGTACCAGCGGTACGCGAATACGCTGATGTGTTTCCGGAAGATTTACCGGGAATACCGCCAGAACGGGAGGTAGAGTTTGGAATTGAATTGATTCCGGGCGCGAAACTGTGGCTAAGGCGCCGTATCGGTTAGCGCCATCGGAATTGCAAGAATTGATGTCTCAAATCCAAGAATTGCTCGACAAGGGATTCATTCGGCCAAGTGTGTCACCGTGGGGCGCACCAGTGTTATTCGTGAGAAAGAAGGACGGGAGCATGCGTATGTGCATCGATTACCGGAAGTTGAATAAACTCACGATAAAGAATCGATATCCTCTTCCAAGAAATTGATGACCTATTTTACCAATTACAAGGTGCAAGTTGGTTCTCAAAAATCGACCTCAGATCGGGGTATCATCAGTTAAAAGTCAAAGAGGAGGATGTACCGAAAACGGCTTTCCGTACACGGTACGGACATTACGAGTTTCTCGTGATGTCCTTTGGGTTAACTAATGCACCCGCGGCTTTCATGGATCTTATGAACCGGGTTTGCAAACCCATGCTAGACAAGTCAGTGATAGTGTTCATTGATGACATCTTGATATACTCCAAGAATGAAGCAGAACACGCAGGTCATTTGCGTGAAGTGTTGGAGACGCTCAGAAGAGAGAAATTGTATGCGAAATTCTCAAAGTGTGCCTTCTGGCTACGGGAGGTGCAATTTCTGGGGCACATCATTAGTGCAAATGGGGTGTTAGTAGACCCATCAAAAATAGAAGCTGTGGCAAGATGGAATCCACCGAAAAATCCTTCAAAAATCAGAAGTTTCTTGGGGCTTGCGGGTTATTATCGGAGATTCATAAAAGATTTCTCCAAAATTGCTATGCCGTTGACCAAACTAACCTGTAAGGATAAAAAGTTTATTTGGGCCGAGGATCAAGAAAGCGCGTTCCAAACACTCAAGGAAAAATTGACCCATGCACCGGTATTGTCATTACCGGACGGAACGGAAGATATGGTTGTTTACTCGGATGCGTCGCATTCGGGACTTGGCTGCGTTTTGATGCAGCGGGGCAAGGTTATAGCCTATGCATCAAGGCAGCTAAAGACTCATGAGAAGAAATATCCTACCCATGACCTCGAGTTGGCAGCAGTGGTGTTCGCCTTGAAAATATGGAGGCATTATTTGTATGGGGTGAAGTGCACTATCTTTACCGACCATAAAAGTTTAAAGTATTTCTTCGATCAGAAGGAATTAAATATGAGGCAGAGACGGTGGTTAGAAACTGTCAAAGACTTTGATTGTGAAATACATTACCACCCCGGAAAGGCTAATGTAGTGGCAGACGCGTTGAGCCGAAAGACAGACCATACGCCTATTCGAGTGCGATCGATGCAACTAATTGTGACATCGGGTTTGCTTGAACAAATTCGAAAATCTCAAATTGAAGCAATCAAGGAGGAAAATGTGTAGAGGGAAAGGATAGTTGGGCAGCTAAAAGACCTGGATGATGATAACCAAGGATTGAAAACTCGGTTTGGGAGAATTTGGGTTCCAAATACATGTGGAGCCAAGGTGCGTCTACTTGACGAGACCCATAAATCTCATTATTCAATTCATCCGGGGGCGACCAAAATGTATAATGACTTAAAACAAAACTATTGGTGGCCCGGAATGAAAAGAGATATTGTGAAATATGTGGAGAAGTGTTTGACTTGTTTACAAGTCAAAGCGGAGCACCAAAAGCCATATGGAAGGTTGTAACCGTTGGATATCCCAGTTTGGAAATGGGAACAAATCACGATGGATTTGTTAACCAAATTGCCAAAAACCAATCGCGGGTTTGATGCTATATGGGTAGTCGTGGATAGATTGACGAAAAGTGCTCACTTCATTCCGATTCGTGAGACTTATACATCCGAGAAGATGTCGGAGGTGTACATCAATGAAATCATAGCACGTCATGGAGTGCCGATATCCATTGTTTCAGACAGAGATACTCGGTTTACTTCAAAATTTTGGCGCGAATTCCAAGAGCAAATGGGAACTAAATTGTTCATTAGCACTGCTTACCATCCACAAACGGATGGGCAGAGTGAAAGAACAATACAAATGTTGGTGGATATGCTGCGGGCTTGCATCATTGATTTCGGGGGTAGTTGGGATGTTTATCTACCCTTGGTCGAATTTTCATATAACAACAGCTATCAATCGAGCATTAAAATGGCCCCGTATGAACTGTTATATGGCAGAAAATGTCGAACTCCGGTATGTTGGGGAGAAGTGGGTCCACGAGGGCTAGCACCCACTGATATAATCCGAAATACGAATGAGAAAATCGACATGGTTCGGGCACACTTGAAAGCGGCTCAAGACAGGCAAAAGGCGTATGCGGATAAAAGGAATAGGCCAATTGAATTTTAGGTTGGTGATATGGTTATGCTAAAACTTTCCCCATGGAAGGGCATTATTAGATTCAGAAAAAGGGGGAAACTAAGCCCGAGATTTATTGGGCCATTCAGAATCATTGAACGGGTTGGTAAAGTAGCTTATCGTCTCGAATTACCCGAGGAGTTGAGTGGGATTCATAGCACATTCCACGTGTCACATCTCCGAAAATGTTTGGCAGACGAAACTGCTCGTATCCACTACGATGATATCGAGGTGGATAACAGCCTCAACTATGCAGTGAAGCCAATTGCGATTTTAGATCGTAAGGAGAAGAGTTTGAGGAACAAAGTAATTAACCAAGTGAAGGTTAAATGGGAACACAGGAAGGGTGCGGATACCACATGGGAATCCGAAGAAGAAATGCAATGGCTCTACCCTATATTGTTTGGTACGTATACTGGTTTCGGGGACGAAACCCTTTTTAAGGGGGTGGACTTGTAACATCCCGAAAATACAAAACTTTATATTAGAATTATAAAGTGTAAAATAAACAAGAATAAGCTAACTAGGATAAATAACCCAGTTAGTTAGGAGTCTTGTAGTAACACATGAATGAGTTAAAAAGCCAAAGATATAAACTAAATAAGAGTGGAGGGGCCTAGGTTGTCAAAATTGAAACTTGTATTACTAATATTTGATAAAAACAAAACCAAATACCCCATTAGAGGGCTCTGGTCGATCAAGAACAACAGGGGGCGACACCCTCACTCTCAAAAACCCTAACTTCCACTAAAACTCTCAATTGAAGGCCTAAATCAAGCTAAAATCGAAATCTGAACATGGAATCGTGATCACCTCGTCAAGGGGATCATAAGGTATGTTGAATTAGGTCATTTTCATTCGATTCAAAGTTCATGCATGTGATTGAAATCGAATGTAGAGCTTGATTATGGGTTGTAAACATGAAATTGGAAGTAGTATAAGGTTTAGGGACAAACCCTAGACGATTTCTTGTCAAATTCTTGCATGATAATTGTATAGATCAAAATCACCATAGTGGGTGATTAGTATGTTAGTAGAACTTGATGAACACTAGGATTAAAACTCTTGTTCTAGTGTAAACTGAAATTATGAGGAAAACTCTAAGTTGTTGATGTTAACATATAGACATGTAGTCTAATTGAAGTTAATTAGGGTGATAAACCCAAGCCATGAACTTGGTTTAGATCATGTAAAAATCTGACCCGCTAGGTGTTTGATAAAATGCCTAAAAGAGGGTTAAAATGTTAAAAGTTGGGTAAAACGCATATTTGAATATGTTAAGAAATAATGCGTTAAAGCTTATGAAAGAGTTCTAATCTTGTTATGAATTGAACTCTTTAGGCAAGGAATCCGGAACGTCAACTGGACACGCCGGAAGTGATACTCGCGGAAAAGGTGTGCTTTAAAGGTACGTGACTTCAGTCTCGTCACATTATGTAAATGTTTGGTTTTTGTGTAATAATGAAGTTGTAGTGTAAAGGATGCGTTTGATGTGTCGTTAAGTGGCAAAGTTCACTAGATAGTCAAACGGGTCAAAACAAAGATTTGGAAATTGGTTTGGCTTGTCAACAAAGTGATGGTCTTCACTAGATAGCCAAACGGGTCAAAATAAAGATTTTAAAGGGATCACGAGAGTAGAGACTTGAAAGTTTCATATCTCGCTGGGTGATGGATGGTACCACACCAAATAATTGGTTATGTTAATTTAAATCTACGAACCCTTGTTAACGGGTCAAACACTAAAGATCAATAAAAAATGTGTCGTATGAAACGGAATGATGAATTCCAAGAAAAAGCATTTCAGTTTCAAGAAAACATGAAACTATGAATAACTTAAATACATCAAGATGTACAAGCCCGGGATCTTGGGTAATGGCATCTAAAGGGTTGGAATAAGAAATTGGAAACAAACATTTATAGCTAGAATGGGTCGAATAATAGGTAGTATAGAAACTTTTAGCTATGCGATCGGTGAGTCGATTGTTGATACGAAAGTTGAATGGAATATACCCGTAATAAATTTACAGACATACAGGAAAAGAAATGGTCTAAAATGGTATTCGGATTTGAGAGAAATCCACAAAATAGTTAAACGACAAATTTCCAGTGTTATCACTGTAATTTACGGTGGAGATCAAAGTGTTACGGTGAGACACTCCTGTGTTACGGCAGAACCATAGACATTTAAGGTCTACCGTAACTTACGGTAGACACCGTAAGTTACGGTGGAACCCAGAAAATTTGTATTTTATTTGTTAATTCTCGATGTTGGAATTCGTTTATATGTAACGTATTGTTGTCAAAACTAATGTTTTAGTGTATGACCCTAAGTATGTATGAAGCCCTCCCGGATGGTGATCAAGTACATTGTCAAGAACCGAACACGCATTTTGAAGCTTCCGCACTAATCTTAATCTTGTCTAGACTTAATTATGTTGTAAATACTTTTGTTAATCATGTTTTAAATCCCTTAAACTAGTGGTTAGTTTACTAGCAAGGGTTAACTTTTAACTTGTTATGCGCTATCGTAAAATGTTTTGGTATTACAATAGGTATGTATGGTCCTTAAAAGATGAAAAAGTTTTTGTAAACTCTGACTTGTATTTTAATTAATATAATTGTTAATTATATCCCGTTCAAATATTAAGGGTGTTATATCGGTGCACAGTCTAATCAGAGTCATAATTATTATCACTGCATAAGAAGTCATATACCTTTGCAAATTCCCTATTTCATTTTATTCGACATTCCTTGGTAATGTCACTTAACAACAGTTATCACCCAAAATTCCAGATGAAATTCTTAAATTTCTTTTGTTAAAATTTTGACCTCTGTAAATAGATTTTTGCATTACTACTCTCCCTGATGGTCATCATACCATGAGGATTTCTTTCATAGTAGCAAATATTGATCTATTTCATTTCTTGATAAATCCACACGTTACACATGCACTGTTTGTTACGCATGTGGTTCATTTAATTTATAAAGACCACTGGAGGGCTTCATTTCGATTTGTTATTTTATCCAAACTCAAATATCATTCCACTTTTTGCACTGTGAACCGCATTATTGCAAAACGATGACTCTTTGATATCGAGTCAATGAATTTTGTTAAATAATTGAGGTGAAGAAATTATACTTTTATATATATGTATAAAAATTATGATTGAGGTATACTCTCATTTAAATTAATTTTTAGTTATTTATTATTGGTAATTAATATTTTTATTATTAGTAAAAATATATTAATAGGAGTAGTATTAGTATTATTTTTAGGTACTAGGGTTATTGTCAGAGGCAGATATTGAGTAGCCTAGCCTTAGTTAGGCATGGACTGATCACCTATGCTTAAACAAGGCAGCACTAATCAATATCCAACCATGATAATGACTAGTTAATGTATATAAATTAAGTCAATCATACTTATTTAGAAAATTTTAATTATATATAAAAATATATTTTTATATATAGTTTGTACTGTAAGGAGAAGACATATTTTTATAAAACAATGAGTTAATTGCCAAAATCGCCCCTGAGGTTTGGGCACATTTGCCATTTTCGTCCAAAATGAAGGTTTTGTACCATTTTGCCCTCAACGTTTGTAACTTTTTACCATTTTCATCCAAATACCTAACCAAGTTAATTTATACCATATTATGGGTATTTTTGAAATTCTCATTAATAAGGTGGTAATTTGTAAATAAGTTTACCATAAATATATCTGTCTTTTATCCCTTACATTCATATGGGTGTTTGTAAACAATTTTATGTACTCAAACTGCGTCTTGTGGTTACATAATTCAAACAGATATGTCTTTTCATAGAATGGATTGAGGTATATTGCGATACATCAAGTCATCAACCTCTATTCTTTAGTGACTTCAACGTCAAGTTACATATCATTTTACATTTCATCAATAAAATATGTTGGGTGTATTAAAAAAATATATAAAATAACTTGTTAACTTACTCAACTATTACAAAGTTAAAATTGTCCACCTAACTTTCAAATGAATTTCATATCAATTAAACCGACTTAAAATGGCTAAAAATCCAACTGAAAATTCTCTTATCGACAAAATACGGGCTTATGTGCTTTTGATGGACATGTAGCTTTGAAAAAAAAATATTGGGAATGAAAAACATAAGTCGTTTAGGGGTGGGGTAGGTTCAAGGGCACATGATAGAAGGGGCGGGGGGCGGCACTTTTCGCTCAGTAGTATCCGGTATGTAGTTTTCGTATAGAATTTTTTAGGTATATACTTTTTCTCCCCTGTGTAAGTGTAAATGGGTGTTTAATGATGAATGTAAGGGATAAAAGACAGATATATATATGGTAAACTTATTTACAAATTACCCCCTTATTAATGAGAAATTTAAAAAATACCCATAATATGGTATAAATTAACTTGGTTAGGTATTTGGATGAAAATGGCAAAAAGTTACAAACGTTGGGGGCAAAATGGTACAAAACCTTCATTTTGGACGAAAATGGCAAATGTGCCCAAACCTCAGGGGCGATTTTGGCAATTAACTCTTAAATATAAGAATTAGAAGGACGAATAAAATTATCTAAATAAATGTCTAAGTATTCAGGGACAAGACATTTTATACTTATAAGTAATTGTTCATCTTGTTTAATATTCCACAACTATTAAATACTTATAAAAGTATTATGTATCAAGATCAACAAAAGAGTTATGCAGATCAGAGACGTAAACCCCTAGAGTTTTCATTAAAAGCTTTTTACACGGTGAATTTGTTAATCACCATAATTATTGAACTATTTCAATCATTACGATACTTTGCGATATCGGTATAAACTTATAGCTTGGGCTAATCACAATCATTCGAATCATTCAACACCACATATGTCCTTCAACTCATCATAAAAAAAAAATCTCAACTAGTAATTGTGGTCATATCACTGTTGATCATTCTCTCAACAAGTGACTCTGAACTAAGTAGTGTCCTATGACATTACTTTTGTCAAAAATATTTTCTATAGTACAAATCCAATTAACCCAGAAAATGAAATATATCATTTTCTGTCAACTAATAGCTATAACTTTATCAAATATAATATATTAATTAAATAATTGTGTTATTATTATTGAATATATTGACGTGACTAAGATTTAAAATATAATCTTAGTATATTAAAAATAGAATATATTATTTTTGACATATTTTATTATAATATACATTTATTAATTAAACATTATTTTATAAATGTTAATAGTAAAAGTAATCTACTATAGTAATCTATACAAAACAGTTGTTATATATACTGTATTCAATCACAGTAATAATTTCACATTATATAAATACTATATATTATATACGAGTACACATTTGGATCTAAGTTTCCTTTTACATAGATTACTATAATTGAATTGAATAATGTGAACTGGGCTCCAAATATAAGTATTTCCTTTTACAATACCTCTAATATAATAATAAATATTATATAATTTCAACTAAGCACTGGGCATAGGTGTATATAAATATATATTATTCAAGGAAAATAAAATTATTGCAATTATGTATTAAAACACTAACTATGTTGTCTTTTCGTGTATCCTTGCAATTCACTCATCTCAACACATTGATTTTTTTCATATCATAATTTAATATTTGACAAATCATTTTCATGCTTTTATTTCATTTTGAACCTGTCGATTCTAAGTCTTCTTCAGTTGACAATCAAAGTAAGCTTTCTTTTGACCAATAATTTTATTGATTCTAAAAAAACCTTCACATTCATTTTAAAGATCTATTGATCATATATCTTTTGGCTTGAACCTAGTCACTTTGGAAATTATATCATTTCATCTTATTCATTTGTCATCAATTTCTTGAACTAATTCAGTTAAACCACTGAGTCCTACTTATTGTACAACTAATATTCACAAAATTTGATATTTTGATTTTGTGTCATCTACCTTAATATTATTTTTATTGACTAAAACATGACATAAGTCTAAAAGAAATATCGTAACCCAAATCTCGAGGACGAGATTTAAAACAAGGTGGGGAGGATGTAACATTCCTATTTTTATATAAGAATTATAGGTTTGGTTAAATTTATTAACCACTAGTAACTAATAACTAGTTTATTTTTAATATAAATATTCAACCCAAATAGTTTTAAACACTATTTTATATATAGTTGGTTGAAATATTATTCTAATTAATTGGCATGTATATGGGTGACCTTTCTAATAAAATAAAAGTCTATAAAAACTTATATTGTTAGACGGGTAGTTTACGGGTAAGTTGACTGTTAGAAATATAAAGTACCTAGACGAGCCTAGTGACCGTCTAAATATTAAATTATAAAAAATACATTGTATTTTGAACCTACGCTATTTTTAATGAAACTTAGACCCAAATGTAGACAAAAATATTCTCGTTCTATAGACATATTCGTTATTTTATAAAACATGATATTTTAAAAGTTATACACGCCAAATGAATAAAGTAGTTAAATTAATAATTAAAAGAAAATAAAAATATAATAATAATAGTAATCAAAAACCTACGTAAAGAATAAAAATAAATAAAGAAATAAAATAAAATAATAATAATGAAATTGAGAAAGAGAAAGTTGTACATGTGTCATGAATTTCGAAATTGTAGGCATGCAATGTTCTATGTGGACATTGAAAACAGTAATAAAATATTTAAATCAAAACTTACAAAAGAAATCATTTGATTTCATTTAGTGTACGTGTCATTTTGATAAGAAGAAGTAGCGTCCCCTTCAAGCTACATCCAAGTATAAATAGGACAGTATCACTTTAAAGAAATTTACTAAATCCCTTTCCACTTCTTGCGACCTTTCTCTCAAAATTCTTATTCTTTTAACTCTATAAGAGGACACGGGGTGGTACGTGATGGAGCTCGATAACGCGTGAAACTATCACGCTACACCGCCGCCGGAGGTTTTATAACGCGTGAAGTTTGTAACGCGTTGAATGTTTAACGCGTTGAACTTTTGAAAATTTCGAACGTTCGATTTTTTCGACCGTTTTAAAACGGTAACAATCTTTAAAAAAAAAAAAACCCTTTAAACCATTTATCTATTTATATCTCCATTTTAAACAATTTTACACACACCAATCTACATCTTTTAAACCCATTTCACACAATTTTTAAATCTTTCTCAAATGGAATTCCCTACCGATTCGACGTTTCCGATGTCTAGCGACAGCGATACCGAGTCGTCTTCCGACAACGAGACGCTAAAGTATTTTGTTTCGGTGTATAACGAGCTTGATGCCGAGTCGTCCCGCCCAAAGAAGAAGATGGTGGACCGTGATCATATACGTGCCAACGAAGTTTTGATGAACGATTATTTTGTGGAAAACCCGCTATACAATGCCGAAACGTTTAGAGATCGGTTTCGTTTACCCAAAGAATTATTTTTAAAGATTGTTGGAGACATCGAAGCAAGCGAGGAATGGTTTCAAGAAGGTTACGATGCGAGGGGCAAAGCAAGCTTCACGCCGATACAAAAATGCATGTCCGCCATTCGCCAACTAGCGACAGGTAACCCTCCCGATCAATATGATGAATACCTAGCTATGTCGGAAAGAACTTCACGTGAATGTTTGCAATTTTTTTGCAACGCGGTCATTAAGTTGTATGCTAACGAGTTTTTACGTAAACCGACGAGCCACGACATCTCACGTATTTACGCCGCACACGAGGCTAGATGGCATTTTCCCGGGATGCTCGGTAGCATCGATTGTACACATATCGAGTGGAAAAATTGTCCAAGAGAGTTGCGAGGGGTGTATGTCAGGGGAGACATCAAAAGACCAACCATCATACTAGAAGCGGTGGCGTCGAATGATTTATGGATTTGGCATTCGTATTTCGGTGTTCCAGGTTCAAACAACGACATCAATGTGTTGCACACGTCGCCGTTGTTCCAAAGCGTAACGGATGGTACCGCACCTTCCGCTCCTTTCTATGTTAACGGTCGACATTACAGACGAGGCTTTTATCTTGTGGATGGTATCTACCCGTCTTGGTCTGTTTTTGTGAAAGCTCCCTCATTTCCTGTCGAGGCTAAAGAAAAGGCGTTCAAAAAATTGCAAGAATCGGCAAGAAAAGATGTTGAGAGGGCATTCGGTGTTTTAAAGGGTAGATGGGGTATACTACACCGACCGGTTCGTGCGACGAGCAAGAAATCAATACATAGCATAGTGTATGCATGTATCATATTGCACAATATGGTGATCAAAGAAGACGGACGTGCAATATCCCCGGATTGGGTGCCGGATCCTCCTACACAAGTTCAAGTTCCACAAGATATCCATCTACAATTGCGTAACGAAGAAACTCACTTTCGGTTAAGATTCGATTTAATCGAACTAGTAGGTTCTCTAGGTTTGGTGTTTGATGATTCGGACGAGGAGTATGTTTTTTTTTTTTTTAAATTGTATGTTTCTAGTATGTTAAATTGAAGTAGTATGTTTTAAATTTAATGAAAATTTTAATTTTAGTGTTTTATTGTTAATTTATAAATTTGTTTTTAAATAAAATTTAAAATTTCTAATTTTAAAATGAAAATTAAAAAAATTTGGGAGTGATAGAATTCCATCACTAGTGATACCACCCCGCCTACATTTCTATCACTAGTGATAGAAATTTGGTTGATGACATGGCATGATATGATTGGACAATGGGAGTGATAGTTTCTATCACTAGTGAACCACCCCTCCTCCCCTAATAATAATAAGGCTCTGCCCTGTTTTAAGTGTTTTAACTCCCGATCACCGCTACCCTTTCCGATTGATCTGAAACCCATAACGCATGTCAGGGCTCTGCCCGACTAAGTTTATTGGGATTCTGTCTCGGGACATCGGGATAAGGTTGAATTAGGGGTACTATACTTAACACAATTACAAATATATATTTTTATATAGCTCAGAAATTATACCCAAAATTCTACCATGATGTTTTCTAGTTGAACCCTAAAGTCACAAAGTGGGTCCATTCTCTTTTCTCACCATTTTATTTCCTTTTTGTCCCAAACCATAACAACTCTCACCAAAACTATTATATTTTTATTATTATTATTATTATTTATATTTTGTCTAAAAAGAAACCCTAATTAAAACCCCCAAGTGATTTTGTATAAACCCTAAAATTTTCATAACAATCAGAATCAGGATCAGGGCCCCTAAAACTCAAGGGGGGATATTCCCACTTGACGATTATCTTCATATCTCGCTGTAGAAATCGAAAATTAATATTCCATCGACTCATACAAGCTAGTTGGACACGTGGCAACCCTATGATGGAATAAGACCCGTCGCGCCACGCGACGCCCCCAGGGTGACCCCTCGCGTCACGTGAGGGGGTCAAATTTCATGTATAAATAGAGGGGATTGGGACTTGAATTCTGGCACTTGAACGACGATAAAATTCGATTCATACACTAAGATATCGTCCAAATACTACCAAACACACACATAGCACGAAACGCTGCTACGATACAGGGTATTAACTTGATCGCCGCTACGATTCAATGTCCGATCGATTTAAACTATCCGACCGAATGTTTAAGTGCTATCCATTGTCATTAGTCGTGATTCCGACAGGATGTTTGAGTACCACCTGAACTCGGGGAATACTCTGTCATTCGTTGTGAATCCGATAGATGTTTAAGTGATTGCACTTTGTCATTCGTTGTGAGGGTTTTAATCTCGTGAGTTATCGTAAATGTTGTATTAGTTACTTACCGAGTTCGTATGCACTAGGTTACAAGACTAATCAATAGGCTAAGCTCTGCCTGTATAAATCTACAATATCAAGGCTAACCAGTAGGCTAAACTTTGCCCGTATGAATCTTCATGCTTATAATGTGAGTCATTCTCTTTTTATCAAATTTGTTTACAAAAACATGTTTATTTTCAAAGTTATATTTACAGTGATTAAGTTTATGTAATCACCAAGTTACAGCCGGTATGTGGGGTATTGTTCACATTACTACTGTTTTTATCACTTTAGGTGGGCGAACCTAATTAGTGATACTCTTCACTATTGGGTGACAGGACTCAATAGTGATATGACCACAGTCACCGAAACGAGTCGATGACAAATACTGTGGGTAGTTGGTTGATATCTGAAACATTGTAATCTCTCTTAATACTGTAAATTATAACAAACGTGTCGTTTTAGTAAATAGAATGATTCACCAGTATTTCCCGCTGACAAAACCTTTTTCAAACATGTTTCAGGTAATTACAGTAGATTGGAGTAAGAGATGGATCCGCCACTGAAAGGCTTAAAGAAATGGCTTATTTTATCAATTAAATCAAATTAAGAAATGGTCCCCCGACCCACCCTGGACGGAATCGGGAGCCGCGAACAGCCAAGTGGTACCGGTGATTATTTTGAAAAATATTGCAGCGGAAATTTCATCAGGACCGTGAGTTAGGAAAAATATCAGAGTTTAGAAGACACCGGATTTTATTTATTAAATAGATGGAATAAATACATGTTTTACAAAGGTAGCTTTAATAAGGGATAAACCCAATTACATAAAAAAATATTTCTTAATTTGATTTAATTGATAAAATAAGCCATTTCTTTAAGCCTTTCAGTGGCGGATCCATCTTTTACTCCAATCTACTGTAATTACCTGAAACATGTTTGAAAAAGGTTTTGTCAGCGGGAAATACTGGTGTTACATTCTATTTACTAAAACGACACGTTTGTTATAATTTACAGTATTAAGAGAGATTACAATGTTTCAGATATCAACCAACTACCCACAGTATTTGTCATCGACTCGTTTTGGTGACTGTGGTCATATCACTATTGAGTCCTGTCACCCAATAGTGAAGAGTATCACTAATTAGGTTCGCCCACCTAAAGTGATAAAAACAGTAGTAATGTGCACAATACCCCACATACCGGCTGTAACTTGGTGATTACATAAACTTAATCACTGTAATTATAACTTTGAAAATAAACATGTAATACTTTTATTATTTATATATATATTTTAATTAATTTAACTGTTTTACTTATTTGGCGATTATTAAACACGTCTTGAACCACATACACGGATCACATCAGTCTCAAGTTACCTGAAATGCATGTTAGTTTTTAAAGAGGGTCAGCTAAACGCTGCTGGTGAGTTTCACTGTTTTAGTTTGTATTACATAAGTGTAATTATAGTTCAAATTTGGCACATTTAATTGAATATATGTATATATACTCTGAGCCCACAAGTGAAGCCTTGACTGTCACCTCAACCCCGTGGTCCACCACCACGGCACTGCCCCATTGTAGCTATGGCTAGTACCCCATAGCCTATGCTCAAACATGTACAATTGCGTATGTATCTCATGGCGTTCCTGGCCATCGCAATTGGGTTTGTCGGACCAATAGTACTATTTACACATTCACCGGCCTACGGTTAATCACTTGGGTCTGTGGGGGATTATCAATCAATTAAGAAAACATTACTATAATTTTGCTAGGAAAAAAACTAAAACGATGATAAGACCGTAATTTTCGGCTCAGGGCAAAATTGTAATTTTTCAGGACTAATGAGCGAGTATTAGGGAGCTCCTTGACACCAAAAAAAATTAAACGGAGTTAACCAATTAAAACAAAAAAAATTTATAGTTTTGCTAAAAAAAACTAAAACGATGGAAAAACGTAATTTTGAACTGAGGGGGAAACTATATAGTTGGTTGAAATATTATATTACTTAATTGGCCTGTATATAGGTGACATTTCTATTAAAATAAAAGTCTATAACAAACTTATATTATTAGACAAATAGATTACGGGTAAGTTGACTGTAAGAAATATGAAGTACCTGGACGGGCCCAGGAACCGTTTAATAATTAAATTATAAAAATACATTATATTTGAACCTACTCAGTTTTTAATGAAACTTGGTTCAAAAGGTAGATAAAAATATTCTCGTTTTAATAACATATTTATTATTTTCTAGAACGTCATATTTTAGAAGTTATACGCGCCAAATAAGTAAAGCAGTTAAATTAATTATAATATATAAATTAATAAAATAAATATAATAACTATCAAAAATTCATGTCAACACAGTATGATATCCGGAGCGTAAGTCAGTGGTATTACAATACGGTGCGGTTCTAATTAACTTCTGTTAGTTTATCAAGATAGAGTCGCGTTCAGATCAACCTCGAACCTGTTCGGCTTAGGCCGGGTCAACACAAAGTCTATCCTTTGTGGATAGGAGAGAGTGGATGGGTTGACGATACAACGTACTACCATGTGAAGTACTCCTTGATTCGTATTCGGTAGACAAAATGATGGAAGGCGAACCTCTTTCTCGGATTCAATTTTTTTTATATCACGTATACCCATTAGATTTTGTTCACACGAATTACTAAATTTTGTTTAAGTTTGAACAAACCTTTGACCTCTACGTGGAAAGGTACGTTACAATTCACTCTTTGGGGTGATTCATTGGTCAAAGAAACGGTCGGTTACCACAATTTTGTGTTCAGTTACGAATACAGGAACCATACGATGACTTTCATGTTGAGAGGCATTTGACGCCGTTATTAATTCACTACGATTCCTTCTTAACTTGTAAGTCCACGACCAACTCTATGCAGTCCGGCCTGCTTACTATATAGTATGAGTTATCGATACTTCTTGGGTAAGGAAATGAGACAATATCTGGAACATTTCCGTATCCAGGACTTCTGTCACAGCTTAACGTCTCCTTAGTTCTATTTGGACTATGTCACGATACGAGTTCTTCTATACTTAGTAAATTCTCATGTAATGAGTCTTGAATCTTCAACGTGATCAGATGTTCCTGAGAAATGTTTCGGATGTCACGTATATGATACCTGTTCCTTCGAGCCCTTCCTATAAAGCTTTCCATATCACAATATCTATTGGTCCTGCTTGACCATTCAGGAACGAAAACAGAATGTCTTGCTCTCACACTCAAAATAATATGTTAACGATTTTTCCGATCCCGAGAACATAATGAATCTCTTTCTCTCCTAAAATTACCTATTAAACTATGAAGTCTTACAAATCTTTCGTCCTAGCAAGGACCTTATAACGGAGTAGGAGAGTGGTTGCGAAATTCATACGTACGATCATTTGTTCGAATAATTCAGTAGTAAGTGATGTAATCTAGGCTTTGTTCGCTAAGATTTATACGGTACCCTATATCGATGCCTCCTGAAGGATTCATTTAAATTGAGTCAATCTGAGTCAGGGGAATTCTGTTAAATCATGTCTTCTGTTCTTACAATTTTATCTGCGTATTCATATACTCCTGATTGTAATTCCTATGAGAATATATGTGTTAAAGGGTGCTTCATTAGAGAATACTATCTGCCATTGCTATTCAATATTAGGAGTTTTCCATCCTCGCGGAAAAGAAGGTCCGATCCAAATATTCACTATGCCATTATGTACGTATATAAAGTCTATTTACGAAATCTGGAGTCAAACCTCGAAAATTGAGAACCATAATCATATCATTTCCTTCTTTACAACCGTAAAGTTATCCCAATGGTGCCAGAATTAAGACTCTAGTGGAGTGAGTCAGGGGATTAGGGAGCATACTTACGATAAGTAATCCTTTGACTAATATAGACAAGATTTCGCCTGTATATAAGTCAGTCCATAATAAATCTAGCGAAAGAAGAATTATTCCTCTCTTCCCAACCAAATTTCCTGTATGATGCATTAGTAAGGAGTCTCTAGACCTCTGATGGAGCGAGTTGTATCAAGTTGGTTGGTGTAATTGGTGTTAAATGAATAAGTGGCTAGTCATGTTTCACAAAATTGTTATCGCTTCTATATTCATTTGGATTCAATAATTAAGGACCTCATTCTCATGATACGATAATCGGAAGTACCTCATGTTATAGTATGGCTACACGGCATGGTAGCTTTCCACTCGTGATGTTACTCGATTGGTAACCGCACCGATTACACATTTTGTACTTACTAATTGTTGAGGGTTGTAGGATTGATGCCAGCCCTAAATCTCGAAACAATTACATAAGAATTCGTATTATGAATTCCGTTTTTGACCACCTTCCTATGGTGGTAGGGATATGTAGAGAAATCAATGTAGACATGTTAGAAATATAATGTCCTGATCCAAGCTTCAGGAACGTAACCCAAAACCGGGTTGCTATACGATAGATTCACATGTTTTGTAGCTATATAATCCTCCGACGGATATGCAATCTTTTCACACGGTTCGTGTGGGTTAAAGATTCACTATCACTCATACGTGCCTAATGGCCATTATGACAAACTGGGGCGACTTAATGCCTTTTTCGTTTGTGTTCTCAGCCCTATGCATCAGAACTTTTACATTCGGTCATTGTTACCGGAGAATACTTGAACAAACGAAAATAGGGGAGACTATCGTTGGAAATTTTTATAAAACAAATTCATTATCTTTAATTCGGTTATACTAGGCATTGTGCGCACCATTAGTATATTTAAAGCGTAACTGTTGAATGTTACCCATATCCCTCCTATATCATGTTGGTCTAAGTCTATTAGACAACAGTTCAAACAAAACATGCTAGGGATATTGTTCCCCAGGTATTGGGAGCTAGTCAAGTCATAACGAAGGTGATGCGTACAAATAGATGCATGCTAAACAACGCAAACGACTCTTACCATATTCCGAGTATAATAAATGTCTCACCACCTAGAGTGAACGAGAGTGAACCCCAGTGGGGTTGGTGCTGTAGGAATTGTGGATGGACAAATTAAAGAGCTACTATGTATCAGAAATATAATCACTGTATTGTGATAAAACTAAACTGAAAGCTGTAATTACTAGCCAGTCTTATGACTGCTACTTACCTGAGTATTGAGCTTTCTATGCAAGTACAAATAGTACATAAAATGAATTTCGAGGACGAAATTCTTTTAACCGGGGAAGACTGTGACAACTGTGAAATCTCGGTATACCCTAATTGTTGTTAGTCCTTGATGACAGAACACGATGTGCATACAATTAGATTCTTGAGGAATTGAATCTGGAAATGTGTTAATATATGCTTAATAGAATATACAATGCAAAACAGTAATTATGTTATGTACAAAAGTTCACTGAAAACCCTAAATTGATGTAGTGCGTTACTGACTTAATAGTATGCAATTGTGTGTGGTTGGATGACTTTGGGAATACGAATGGCCTAATACATGAATTATAGAGCATGAGATAAGTACGTTAGTGGATAGATTGGAATTATAATGCTTGTTGTGATGCCTGAGTAATTACGATGAATTAAATCCCAAAACCCTAATTCCGCTTGAACCCTAATTATACATACTACTTACACGACTTACGGAATGATACAAATTAAGGTTATGATAAATCCGAGAACACGTTAGGAATGACATGACACTAATAAGGACCCATGATGTGAAATTGGTATCGTTAGACTTTAAACACGTGTTAAACCGGAGCTTTCCGTTTAACAGCGCAGTAAACCTTTGACGTTGATTATTAGGTTATCCGTAGCATTATTTAAGATTCCGAGTTCCAGGAACATTTTAATTGTGTGCCATAGACTGTGATATAAGGTTTGAGGCCAGTCAGAGATCGGGCACGCAAATCGATGCAGCTGCCCGGTTAGGGAAACGCCTTCGTTTTAGGCATAACATAAGGCAATCAAAAGTGCAAGGAACGAACGATCAAGCTTAAAAACACTTAAACCACTCTAATACGAGTCTTTTATGATTAAAATGTAACTGGGTTCGGATTTCAAGACGGTTATACATAATTTTTAAAACCGAGCCTTTTGACACTAATTACGCGCGAAACGGAGTCCGTTACGCAAATCGAGAACGCGCGCGGGACCCTTAAACGAACCTAGCCACTCAACTGAAGATAAACATCAACTGAAGATAAACATCATCTTTTAACGCGTTTTACGGAGCACGAGGTGTCCCTTGTAGGCTTATTTTAATTAAAAAATTCATTTTTTTCTTTTATTACTTCATTTTAACACAAAATACTCTCAAATTTCTGGATTCTCTCAAGAACACTCAGCTGATTTCACCGTATACTTCCACAAATTCAAGGTATTAACTCAAATCTTTAAGTGTTTAGGCTTGGTTTCTTGATTTAAACATGGTTTAGGCCATGAAAACCCTTTTTAATCCATGAATTTTGAAGGTTTAAACAAGTTTAATGGCTGAATAAGAACACCATGGGATTTCCCTGGTGTTATATGGCAGCCATGGTTACAAATCTTTGGGTTTTGATACACTAATCAACACTTATTCGACAAAAATCGCATAACTATTTGATTAACCGAAAAACAATGAATCAAAGCTTGATTGATCTAAGTTCTAGCATATTTGGATTTTACTTGATGTATAGGTACTGAATATAGTCCATACATACTTCTGGACTCAAGAAAAACACTCGGACTCGAAGGAATCGCTAGGTATATCACCCGAAACTCGAAACTAGCATAGGAAGAATATTGTTTAGACCATAACTTGGTCCGTGGGTATTGGACTGAGCTGAAATTTGGTGCGATGATGTAAGATAATGACAGGAAGGTCCACGTAAAATTTTAGAATTTTTGGAATTTTCTACAATTTTTGGTGAATTGTTTACTGTTTTTTGGTGAATTGTTTACTGTTTAGACCAAACGAAGTCAATAAATCACCAAAATTTACATGAACATTAAGGGACATATGGGGAAGTTTCTGGGAAGTTTCGGAGAGTATTAGATGGGTTTTGATTTGGATTAAAAATCCGCGTTTTTACGAGTTTTCGGTAGCCAGAAACGCACTGAAACGAAATCGGAAAATTTCCAAATTTTTACAGAGAGTTTCTGCACATGTAAGGGAGTTCCTGGAATATTTTGGGAATTTTTGGACATCGGATGATAAGCAAAGTGAATTATTTGGTTAAATATTGTTTTACAATTGATTTATTTAGGAAGTTAAATTGGCGAAATAAATTCCCAAATTATTTTTTTCATAATCTATATATTTATACTGATCTCTACAAAAATTATCAGAATTTTATGAAACATGTAGATTAAATGGGATTTTTCAGCTTTTAAAACGCTTCTTTTAATTAAATTCGGCAGTTTACAGGACAACGAACCTGCCGAAACTGGGAATGGACCAAAACCTATCTTGACTATAATTGGGACACCGGGAGTATGTTGGGAGGTTCCAGGGTAAACGGGACACTCTGGGTGTGTTCCACCATCATTCGGGAGGATCCCCGACGGCGAGAATGGAAACTCAAAATTAGGCAACCTAAACTTCCCAAACACCCAAACTCCCTTAATGAAAAGTTAATCATTCTTAAATAACAACGTGTTGGCATTATTGGTATTCCCGTACCATTATCCAAATATGTTAAACTACTGACATTGCCTGGCACGTGAAACGGTGCCCGGAAGCCAAACTGAAAACTAATACTACCCTGACCTCCATCACCATACCAGTATTGTATAGGCTCAATCTCGAGTGAAAACTCCTGACAGAATCCAAGTTATACGTGTTACCGACTTAGATACTGACGTAAGTCCATATTTGCATATATGCTTCTAGAAGTTGACCTAGTTGCTTGTTTACATCCTGGGTGAAACTACTGCATACACTGTGAGTTTTACTTCCCCATTTTCAAACTGTTTTCTGTTTTACATGGGGTGAAAATGCATGTTACCTACGTTTTATACGTGCACATATATACATGATATAACGTGAATTATCTGAGTAAACACTAGTACATGAAAAGTCCCCACAGACCCAAGTGATTAACCGTAGGCCGGTGAATGTGTAAATAGTACTATTGGTCCGACAAACCCAATTGCGATGGCCAGGAATGCCATGAGATACATACACAATTGTACATGTTTGAGCATAGGCTATGGGGTACTAGCCATAGCTACATTGGGGCAGTGCCGTGGTGGTGGACCACGGGGTTGAGGTGACAGTCAAGGCTTCACTTGTGGGCTCAGAGTATATATACATATATTCAATTAAATGTGCCAAATTTGAACTATAATTACACTTATGTAATACAAACTAAAACAGTGAAACTCACCAGCAGCGTTTAGCTGACCCCTTTCAAAACTTTAACATGCTTTTCAGGTAATTTGAGACTTATGTGATACTTGAGGTTGTTGTTCAAGATTTTCTTTACAAGTGAATACATGTATAGAATCATGTGTTTAGAAGATTAACGTGGTTCACGGGAACATGCCGTTGTAACATACATGTAGTATGTAATCAACAGTGTAAGAGAAAATGTTGTTGAATAATAAATATAGAATCTTTATAAACAATGTGCTTATATCAGAGGTGTCTGTTGCATCCCATATTTTACTTCCGCTGCAAGTCGGGGTGTGACACTGTTCCCTTGGGGATGCGCCACAGAAGAGAAGATATGTTTGATGTTTAGTTCTTTCTGCCATTTTTGGAAGTCATCAGAGGCAAAGTTGGTGCCGTTGTCGGTTACGATGCACATTGGGTGACCGAAACGGCAGATGATGTGTTCCGAGACAACCTTTCGTGTTATCATTGCGGTGGTGGAAGCTAAAGGTTTTGCCTTAACCCATTTGGTGAAATAATCGACTGCCACTATAATAAACTTAACCGCACCTGGTGCGTCCGGGAAAGGTCCTGCTACATCTATGGCCCATTTTTGAAAAGGCCATGCGGTTGTGACTGGGACTAGGTTATTCTTTAGGTGCAAGCTTTTTGGTGCATGTCGTTGACAGTTTATACACTTGCGTAAAACTTTAACAGCATCCAGGTGCATGCCGGGCTAGTAGTATCCAGTATTCATGATTTTGGCAACCACATGCGTGGTCCTGCGTGGATGCCACATATTCCTTCGTGTATTTAACGGATTAGGTATGTGGCATCTTGAGGGTTGACGCAGCGTAGAAGTGGCCCCATGTATGACTTGCGGTATAAGATACCATCTCCTATTTGGTAATGGCACGCTTTATATTGTAATTTGCGTGCTTATGCTTTGTTTTATGGGGCAATGCTCGATTGCAGGCATCTTATAATTGGTGTCTGTCACACCCCAACTGATGGCGGAAACATCGGGGCGCGGCACTAAGCATTCAGATTGCTCATGAGTTTCCATAACACTATAGTTTCAATAGTAATTAATTGATTTCATGCAAAAACTTGTCTAAACATCAAGCACCAGTTAAGATCACAAAATATCAAGTACAACCATCAAACATTGTTCAAAAGCTTCTAAGTTTACTAAGATGTGTTTCTAAGTGGCATCCTAGCATGTTTTCTTGATTCTTCCTCGGCTACTATCAACCTGCCACATGTATTAAAATATATCAACAAGAATGTTGGCGAGTATACAAGTTTGAGTACGTGGTAGTATAATCGTTTAAAAAATGTTCCAAAAACTCATATCCAGCAATAAACACATAAAATAAGTTTCACCACGCTATTAAACGTAGTCCAAGTGATAGCCCAAGTTTCCAATGCGTTAACCACTTTCCCAAGACTCAAGGAAAGCAAAAAATGTCTCCTCCTAACAATACCCCAAAGACTAACGGGGAGGTGCATTACCACTATAGTGCTACTATTGTTAAGGCGGAACTACACACAAGGATTAAACGTTCACATAGCATAAAAGTCTCAAGTCTCAAGTTTCCAAGTATTAAGTTTCCATGTTTACAGCAGATAGAGTAAGTTTCAAATAGTTTCAAGTGTCAAGTGTCAAGTTTATAGAATACAGGTTGCATCCCAAAAGTGTTTAAAACAAAAAGGGATCGAGTATACTCACAGTGGGTGCTAAGTATCAACACCAACTTGTTGGATCGAATGGAGCTCTGGGGTTAGCCTAATTATAGTTTAACAGGGTAAGCGTTGGACAGAAAGTCGAATCAACGATTAAAATTGTCAGACAGGTGTCCGGATCGGATGGTCATCCGGTCGGATGACCATTCATCCCAGATGGGACCCATTCGATCGGACGGTCGTCCGTTCAGTAGCGTGTTTGTGAACTGATAAAGTTTCAAGTGTCGAGATCATAGTGTCCTGTAAAACGACAAGTGTAGTGATAATCAGACCCTCTGGACGGATGGTCATCCGATCAGATGGCCATCCGGTCAGACGGTCAGTGAGGTGTTTGTCAATTGCTTCAACTTTTGAAGTTTTCGTTGTAGTATAAGTCCAAGTCATTTGACCGGATGGTCATCCTATCGGATGACCTTTCGGTCGGATGACTGTTTGAGTAAAAGTCTCATAGTTCAAAAAAAATCCTGACCCAAATAGTTTAAGTATTGAGAGTTACAAAGGATAGTCACTGGGCCAGAAGGTCATTCGTCCGGATGGTCATCCGTTCGGACGGTCGTTCGACTACCATGATCTTTCTCCTTTGAACCTTAAGTTCGAGTTTAACGGAGATGACACGGTAACGTATCGAAACAACGGAAACCCAACAAGTTCCAGCCCGTCTGATCGGATGGGAATCACCCCGTTCAGTCTGATGACTGTTCTTGACGGGGTTTCATGTCTGATCCATAATTTGGTGATCTCTTCGGTGGAAACTCGTTATCGATCCGACTCCAGGCTAAGGAACAAGTCCTAGGCCTGTTTTGGTTCTGGATTTCATCGCGTTCAAGTATATATGTTAAGAAAAGTATGAAATTAACCAAAAATGTTTAGATTATGTAAAGATTTGTAGTAAAACGCTTAGAAATCCCTTAGATCTGAACTTAATCCTGACGGAATGACATCACATAGCCGATTGTATAAACCACCGTGATGACGTCATCCTCAAGAGCCCAAATCTTAGTGATTTCATGGTGAAAAGTATAATTTGGATGAAGATTTAAGTGAGAAAGTGCGTATAGATGAAAGTTGTACAAGAATCATGAAGAAAACTTACAAGAATCGCTTGGAAATTGAAGAAAAATGCCTGAGAAAGCTGGGGAGCGTGCTGGCCGGAGGAGCCTGTCACATCAAGTGATGTGACAAGGGTATTTATAGTGTGAGGGAGAAAAGGTGGTGTAGTGCGCGGGGTCAGATGGGGTCAAGTTTCAAGTTTCATAGTCTCAAAGTTTCTCGTTCCATAAGTATCAAGAGTCTCCTTCAATAGTATCAAGAGTCAAGTTTCAAGTATCAAAGAGTCTAGATTCAAGGTATCATAAGATTCAAGTATCACATAGTTTCCCTAAATGTTTTACATAGTTTCACACAGTTAAGACTTAATTAGTATAGGGACTAAACTTGCCAAAAGTTAATAGTTTAGGGACGCAGGGCGTCACAGTCTCCCCTCCTTTAGGAGATTTCGTCCCCGAAATATAAGAGGAAGACTGCTCAAAGAGCTGCGGATACTTGGTCTTCATTTCACTCTTGAGTTCCCAAGTGAATTCGGCGTCACGCTTGCCTTCCCATCGTACCTTAACTATGGAAATCTTGCTGCGCCTCAATCGCTTGATACCTCGGTCCATGATTTCGACCGGTTTCTCCACAAAATGTAAAGTCTCGTTTACTTGCAAGTCTTCAATGGGAACCTGCAGTTCCTCGTCGGCTAAACATTTCCTGAGATTAGATACGTGGAATACCGGATGTACACTGCGAAGTTCCTGTGGCAGGTCGAGTCAGTACGCCACCTTGCCAATCCTTTTGAGTATCGTGAAAGGACCCACATAGCGAGGGGCGAGCTTTCCCTTCTTACCAAAACGAACCACCCCTTTTCAGGGAGATACCTTGAGCAGTACTCGATCTCAAACATCAAATTCCAGAGGCTTATGCCTTTTATCAGCATAGCTCTTTTGTCTGCTCCTAGACTTGATCAAATTATCGCGGATCTGAAGAATCTTATCTGTCGTTTCTTGAATGATCTCAGGGCCAGTAAGTTGCTTGTCACCAATTTCTTGCCAACTGAGAGGAGATCGGCACTTGCGACCATATAAAGCTTCGAAAGGAGCAATCTGAATACTGGAATGATAGCTATTGTTATACGAGAACTCGATCAATGGTAAATGTACATCCCAATTACCACCAAAGTCGATAACACAAGAACGGAGCATATCCTCTAGGGTTTGTATAGTGCGTTCAGTCTGTCTATCCGTTTGAGGATAAAAGGCTGTACTGAGATTCAAAATGGAACCCATAGCGGACTGGAAAGTTTGCCAAAAACGAGAAGTGAATCGACCATTACGGTCGGAGATAATGTCGAGAGGTATGCCATGACGGCATATGATCTCATCAGTATAGATTCGAGCAAGTTTCTCCACTTTGAAATCTTCGCGAATTGGAAGAAAGTGGGCTGATTTGGTTAAACGCTCAATGATTACCCATATACTATCATGACCAGCAGGTGTACGGGGTAGTTTAGTTATAAAGTCCATAGCGATACTATCCCATTTCCAAACAGGGATTTCGGGTTGTTCAAGAAGACCTGAAGGACGTTGACGTTCAGCTTTCACCTTTAAAAAAATGAGGAACTTCGAAACGTAGGCAACGATATCTTTCTTCATGCCAGGCCACCAATAAGTCATACGCAAGTCATGGTACATGTTATCAGCACCAGGATGGATAGAGTATCGAGATTTGTGAGCGTCATCCATAATGAGTCACGGAGGTTATCGCGATCCGGTACCCAAATGCGATTTAGGTAGTACTGAAGTCCATCAGACTTTGTTTCAAGTTAATCAATTATAGCACCTCGGATTTCCACTTCTAGACTTCCTTCGTTTGCTGACGAGTATTGAGCTTCACGAATACAAGTATGAAGACTACTAGTGATATGAGAACAGAGAATGCTACTAACACGAGTCTTACGACTAAGAGCGTCGGCCACGACATTCGCCTTGCCAAGATGATAGCGAATCTCGCAGTCGTAGTCGTTAAGCAATTCCACCCATCGTCGCTGACGCATATTCAGTTCTTTTTTATTAAAGATGTGCTGCAGGCTCTTATGGTTAGTGAAAACCACACACTTAGTACCATATAGGTAGTGTCGCCAGATCTTTAACGCAAAAACAACTGCGCCAAGCTCAAGGTCGTGGGTAGTATAGTTTTTCTCATGTATTTTGAGTTGGCGGGAGGCATAAGCGATGACCTTGTCCCGCTGCAAGAGCACACAACCCAAGCCACGGTTCGAGGCATCACAGTATACCACAAAATCATCATCCCCATCAGGGAGAGCGAGGACAGGAGCATTACAGAGAAGATTCTTAGGAGTCTGGAAAGAATCCTCTTGTTCTGGAGCCCAAACAAAAGGTTTCTCTTTCTGAGTCAAAGAAGTGAGAGGGACGGCGATCTTTGAAAAGTCGGAGATGAATCGATGGTAATAACCCGCCAATCCCAAGAAGGAACGAATTTCAGATACAGATTTAGGCGTACTCCAGTTCTTTGCAGCGTCGATTTTAGAAGGGTCAACATGAATTCCTTGCTTACTAACAACGTGCCCGAGAAATTGCACTTCATTGATCCAAAACTCACACTTAGAAAATTTAGCGTACAAGCGTTCACCACGTAATAGTTCCAACATAAGACGTAAATGTCGTTCATGATCAGCTCTAGTTTTAGAATAAATAAGTATGACATCAATAAAGACTATCACAAAACAATCCAAGTAAGGTTTACAAACACGATTCATAAGATCCATGAACACGGCGGGTGCGTTGGTCAGACCAAAAGGCATAACCACGAACTCATAGTGCCCATAACGAGTACGAAATGTGGTTTTAGGGACATCCTCTTCAAGAACTCGTAGCTGATGATAACCAGATCGAAGGTCAATTTTAGAGAAACAACTTGTGCCCTGTAATTGGTCAAACAGATCATCGATACGAGGAAGGGGAAAACGATTCTTAATGGTGAATTTATTAAGTTCACGGTAGTCGGTACACATACGAAACGAACCATCTTTCTTCTTAACGAATAACACAGGAGCACCCCACGGAGAGGTACTTGGACGTATAAAGCCTTTGTCGAGTAGTTCTTGTAGTTGACTAGATAATTCTTGCATCTCAGAGAGTGCAAGTCGGTAAGGAGTCTTGGCGACAGGAGTCGAACCAGGTACGAGATCAATACGAAAATCAACAGATCTTGGAGGAGGAAGACCAGGAAGATCTTCGGGAAAGACGTCAGGGAAATCACACACTACTGGAACATCGCTTAGGTTCTTTCCCTTGCCCTTTTGTTCCACTATGTGGGCCAAGAAGGCAAAGTACCGTTTACGTAAGCACCTGCTCGCCTGAGTGCATGACATCAGCTTCAGTCCTCTAGAAGGTCGGTCTCCATAAACGTGTAAAGTTTCACCGGACGGAAGAGGTAGACGAACATACTTCTCGTGATAAGCGATCTCAGCATGCTTCTTGCGCAACCAATCCATGTCGATTATGATATCAAAACTACCCAATTGCATGGGTATGAGGTCAATAGTAAAGATGTGGTCGTTAAGAGTCAAGGAACAACCACTGAGAATAGAATCAACTAGAATAGACTTACCATCGGCAATCTCAACCGAGAACGACTTAGGTAGTTTCAAGCGTGCACAATTTAACAAAGATTCAAATTCTAGGGACACAAAGCTTCTATCGGCACCAGTATCAAATAGTATCGAAGCATAACGATTATCGACGAGAAACGTACCATTAACGACATCATTGTCGTTACGGGCCTGGTTTGCATTGAGGTTGAACGCTCGTCCTTGAGCGGCTGGTTGTTGCTCCTTATTCAACTGGGGGCACTGCTTACAGAGATGAGTAGTGTCTCCGTACTTGTAGCATGCACGAACATTGTTAACCGGTCTGGGATTCTGCGGGGGAGCTGGGAGAGCTGGTAGAGCTGCCTGAGCTGGTGCTTGCTGGGCTTTGTTAGCTTGACGGCAGTAGGGAGTTGTGTGACCATAACGATTGCAGTTGGTACACAGATGGCAAGCAGAGATAGCCGGATGATGAAAGTTACATGTAGCGCACTTGGGATGAATACCAGTGTACGACTTCTTGTTTTCTGGAACAGGAGGGTTAGCGGCAGCAGCAGCAGGCACAATAGTACCGCCTGCAGGGTTTGCATTTACAGCAGGGACAATGGTATTGTAGCCAGAACCCTGAGACTTCCGTTTCCTGTTCTTGTTGCCACTTGACTGCTGAGTAATTTGATGAGTAGGTTTCGATGGAGCGGAGTTTCCAAACTATTTATCACGTAGACGATTGTTGTTCAAACTTGCTGCCAGATGATAAAATTCTTCAATAGTCTCGAGCCGAGCTGCTTCAATTGAGTCTCGTATAGCAGGAGGTAACCCATTGATGTACTTGGTTATCATGTGCTTCGGAGTAGAAACCAAGTGGGGCACGATTAAGCTGAGTTGTTTAAAACGGGTAGTGTAAGCCAAATTGTCATCTCCAACCTGCTTGAGGTGCCAAAATTCTTCCTCAAGTTTCAGCTATTCATGGGGAGGGCAGAATTCGAGCATTGATGTGTTAAAAATGCAACATATAAATTTCATCAATTGAGGCATAAAACTAACCCTTTTTTAGTACTAATGTTGGAAAAAGTGTGCTTTTGTCTTCCTTTTGTATTTTCAGGATTAAATGAGCTCAAAGTCACAAAAGAAGCAAAAAGACATCAAAATCTAACAGAAATACAAGAAAAGGAACAAGACGTGACATGCCCGACCCCACGACAGCATCTTCCCAAGCAAAACAAGACAATAGAAGACTGAACACGCCTCGTGCTCAGCCAGCACGGGGGTGTGCCCAAGTGTCAGCAGAAAAGACAAAGTGGTAGAAGCTTCTATTACCCACCACGGGGCCGTACTCAGCGGACACGGGGCCGTGGTCAACTTTAAGATTCGCACAATCCGGTAAATCTGCATAGTACAAAGATTCTTCTGCACCACGGGGTCGTGCTCAGCGGACACGGGGGCGTGGTCAACCAAAAAGACAAAACTGCATTAAATGAAGAAAGAGAAGGATGTGGACACGGGGCCGTGCCCACTGGACACTGGGCCGTGCCCGAGCTTCTGTTCAACCTATAAATAGAAGTGCTTGGCTTAAGCTCAAACCATCCCTTGGCACACCACCTCTCTCACACTTCACCCACCACCCACCACCACCATAACACCATCATCCACCACCATCATCCATTGTCCATCGTAGAGTGTGTGAGTCGTCTCGGGATCCAAGATTGATCGTAAGAGTTCTTGACAATCAAGGCCATGTTTGCCTAAGTCTCTTACATCACTTGGTGAAGACAAAGTGTCTAGTGTAATACTTTTTATTTCTAATCTTTTGCACTTTTTACTTGGTTTTGTATTAATGACTTTAATAACTAGTTGCTTATGTTGAAGGTGATCTTTCCTTATCGTTTGTCCGTGGTGTCTTGGCATTATTTTACTGTCTATATAAAATAAAAGATTTTCACCATTCATATCTCCACGGTCTATATGGAGGTAGTTGGCTACCAGGTCGGGGGTTAAGGGAACGGTTTGGTAAAGGTTTTGCCATTGTTCAGTGTTTAGAGGTCCTGCAATGGACCTAGGTCAAATTTAGTAGGACCTCCTTCAATACTTAACGGTATTGGATGGTGGGGGTCCAAACTCTTTGATCCCCTCATAAGTTAACTACTATTAATACTATAACCCGGCTATTTAGGACTGTATCCCTGCTGACTCAGACTACTTAGTCGAGGGTAACGTCACCTCCAAAAGAGGGGCCTACCATAATTTGCATTAATAACTTAATTAATTATCTTCCAATAATCCACCCTTTTAGGATTGTATCCTTGCTGACTCAAACTACTGGGGTGAGGGTAACGTCACCTTCAAAAGAGGGGCCTACTACAATAACTAAGATAATCTCTTAAAATAGTGCAAAAGTGCGGGAATAATCAAAGGTTACACTAGATACGAGTCGGAACCAAGTGATTCATCTTGTCTATCTGTTTTTTTTTTCAGCATTTTTAGTTAGTTTTTATTTTTCTTAGTCTAAAACTTTTTTTCTAAACTTTTTATTTTTGATTAGACGTTGAGGATAAACCGGTACTAAAAGCTCTTGTGTCCTTGGACGACCTCGGTATCTTACCAACACTATACTACGCTCACGATGGGTGCACTTGCCCATATGTGTGTCTAGTGTTAGTAAATATCGTGTTTTATAAATTTAAAACTTGACTAATAAGTGTTAAAGGGGCTTAAAATATACACCTAATATATATAACACTAGAATAAGCATAAAGCTTTTGGCGCCGCTGCCAGGGACACAAGGATTTTAAGAAAGCTTAAAATCGACGGCCTAATAAGTTTTTCAAAACCTTTTTAAACGCGCGCATTTTTTTTCTGCATTTTAGTTTAGTTTTGCATTTACAGTAACCTGTACACGGGGCCGTGTTCGCTGAACACGGGGCTGTGCTGCAGATTTTTCATAAACACCCAGTAACAGTAGCTTGAACACGGGCCGTGCTCACTGAACACGCCCCGTGCTCAACGAAATCAGTAAATTTAATTAAAAAGCCCAGATACAGATCCTGAACACGGGGCCGTGTCCACTGAACACGGGGCCGTGTCCAGCCTCTGTTTCTGTTTTTATTTTTGTTTTCTGATCTCGAGACTTGGTTGTGGTCTGCTGAGTGATTCTTATGGATCAATACTCAGGAGGTTACAACTACACCTATGAGGAGGATGATTATAGGGGTAATTATTGCACTAATTGTCGTAACACACACTCGGTTCAAAATAGTCACTCATATCAACCATCCAATTCATACACCTACTATGAGGAGTCCAGGTACGAGCCATCAACTTCATACACATCCTATGAAGACCAAAGGTATGAACCTCCTCCCTCATACTCATATTTTGATGAACCGAGGTATGAGCCTTCATACTCATACTTTGAGGAACCAAGATATGAGCCACCACCTTCGTACGCTTATTATGAGGAACCATGGCGTGAACAACCCACCACATATAAGTATTATGAAGAACAAAATTACGACCCTTATCCATCATATGCTTACAATGAAGAACAATGGTGTGAACCATCTACTTCATATGGGTATTATGAGGAACAAAGGATCGAACAACAGGATTCAAGCTTTGAAAATTCCGATTCTTTTTCTATAACCGAAGTGACCGAGAGGATATTAGAACACATTAGAGTTATCGATCGATGTATAAAAGAATCTCGCGCAAGGAAAGAGGAGTCCCGCGCAAGAGAAGAATTAAAAAAGGAAGAGATAACTGAAAGTGTAAAAATGGAAGAACAAATAAGTGAGAAACCGACACATGAGTTAAACAACGAAAAAGGTGAGTCCGACAACGTTAAAATTCAAGAAGAGTCTAATTTTGAGGAAATTAATCTCTTGTCACCTTCTTTCGAAAATCATTGTTTAGTACCCACTCATGCTAAGTTTTTAAAAGAGTTAAACACTAACACTAAAATTGACGAAACGGTAAGTGTTAAGTTAACTAATGATCAAACCTCGCTAATAAAAGAAGACCCATTTGAAATTAACATTACACCGGTTCCATGTTTCTTTCAAAATTCGTTTATTAGTAATGTCACAATTGATAAAGATCTTTGTGTTAACATAATGCCTAACTACATTTTCAAAAAATTAAGTATTAGTGATTTTTCTCCACTTCAAATACCCATTTTTCTATCTAATCGGAAGGTAATAAAATCAATCGGTATAGTTGAGGATATCTTGGTTCAAACAAATCAAGTGGTAATCCTAACCGACTTTGTCATCCTCGATGACGCTCCTCTAGAGTTGGGACGACCATTTGTAAAAACACACGAAGCTTTGAAAAACCGGAAATACAACAATCTACCTCTTCAATTAGGGGCATTTAAAAGAAGTGTCGACCTTGAGCGATCAATGAAATATCCATTCGGCAATGACGACCCCCTAATTGAAGATGAGCCAGAACCACCTGATAAGGTGGGTCTAGCCAAGGACCCTTATAAACGTGGCGCACCACGGAGGCATTCCGCGGAACTATCCTTAGTTTTTTTATTAGTTTAACATTTATATTTTCTAGTTTAGTTTTAATTTTTAGGAATAAAACACACTCGGGATGGTGAAGGATACTAAGGGAAGCTTGAACCAACAACCCTTGCACAAAAACAGAGCCTCCCGACAATTTTTCTTCATTACAGCAAGTTCCGCACGGGGCCGTGCTCACTCCAACACGCCCCGTGCCCGAGGTTCTGTAGAAAATGCCCAGTTCATGTACCTAGAAACGGGGCCGTGCTCACTGAACACGCCCCCGTGCCCAGCTTTCTGTTTACTTTTGGTACTGGCAGTCTGGACACTGGGCCGTGCTCAGCCAACACCACCCCGTGTTCAGCTACCCAGTACCATAAAATCTTGTTTTTAACCCACTTTCGCACATTCAATCAACCTAAAAACTTATTTTTGGGACACATTGAGGACAATGTATAATTTAAGTGTGGGGGGGATGCTAAAACCTTGAATCTTGCAAGTCCTAAATACAAGCCTTACACAAAACTCTATTGAAACCGCTAATTCACCCCAAATATTTTCAAAAAATTTCATTTTTTTTACTTGTCCCGGTTTAACTCTGGAAATTCAAGTTCTAAAAAACTTATATTTTTACGAATTTACAACCGATAGCGTCGTGATAAAAAGAACCAACATAAGAAAATTATGAAAAGGCATGACAAGCTTAGTTAAAATTTAACTATATATACTTGATCACATAAAAACCCATTCCCACAAAAGTGAGTTTTGAGCCTTTATTGAGCAAACACTTACATATCATTTGACTAAATGCTCATTTTTCGTTTCTTGTGTGAATAGCCGCTTGGTTCTTACAACTCTAGAACTTGCCATGACGATACATTCCCGGTCCTTACCAACTTAAACCAGAGTAAGTAAACGATGGAGGCATTAGGACTAACCCTTTTTTATTTCTACACCATTATTTTTTTTTTATCACCTACCCAAAATCCCCCTAGTTAACCCCTTTGAGCCTAAACCTTTTCATTTCTTAACCCAAAACAAACACCCTTTTACCCACCAAAACCCTTTTTATTTTTAACCCTTTGTTTTAGTAAAAGCTCGGTTTTTCTTACTACTTCCTTAAAAAAAAAAAAAAAAAAAAAAAAATTGATGATGATAATGAAGCAAAAAAGGAATTAACAAACAAGTTTACCAAAAATAACTTTGTTTGAATAATGGCTTCATCAAAAAAAAAAAAAAGAAGTCTTACGAAAACCGACGCTTTTTACGCCTTTCGCCCTTTTACTAACCACTAACCCAACCACCTACCTTTAACCCAAGCCTAAACCTTCACCCAAAAAGTCCTCTTGATATTTACAAAGGTATATAAGTTAAAAAGGAGGAGGATTGATTGCTTGGCAAGCCTATGGCAGGAGTAAAGTTCCATGCCGCTCTCGAGTGATCCACAAAAATACATTTTCGGCCGAGTGTTGAGTGATCCCCGTGAGGTATGTGAACTTGTATATAAATAGAATTTTACAAAGGCATGTTATGCCCTAATAAGTAATTTGTCTTATGAAAAGTTTTAAATAAATCATGACGAATAGGATTGTAAATAAATAAAAATAAAACTAAATAAAGAATCTTGGAAATCCCGACACTCTACGACAAGCCTAAAAACCTTCTTCTCTACCCATTCCATTTGGGAGTGTAATAGCCACATATTAAAGAGTTTTGCTTGAGGACAAGCAAAGATTCAAGTGTGGGGGTATTTGATGTGTTAAAAATGCAACATATAAATTTCATCAATTGAGGCATAAAACTAACCCTTTTTTAGTACTAATGTTGGAAAAAGTGTGCTTTTGTCTTCCTTTTGTATTTTCAGATTTAAATGAGCTCAAACTCACAAAAGAAGCAAAAAGACATCAAAATCTAACATAAATACAAGAAAAGGAACAAGACGTGACATGCCCGACCCCACGACAGCATCTTCCCAAGCAAAACAAGACAACAGAAGACTGAACACGCCCCGTGCTCAGCCAGCACGGGGGCGTGCCCAAGTGTCAGCAGAAAAGACAAAGTGGTAGAAGCTTCTATTGCCCACCACGGGGCCGTGCTCAGTGGACACGGGGCCATGGTCAACTATAAGATTCGCACAATCCAGCAAATCTGCATAGTACAAAGATTCTTCAGCACCACGGGGTCGTGCTCAGCGGACACGGGGGCGTGGTCAACTAAAAAGACAAAACTGCATTAAATGAAGAAAGAGAAGGATGTGGACACGGGGCCGTGCCCGAGCTTTTGTTCAGCCTATAAATAGAAGTGCTTGGCTCAAGCTCAAACCATCCCTTGGCACACCACCTCTCTCACACTTCACCCACCACCCACCACCACCATAACACCATCATCCACCACCATCATCCATTGTCCATCGTAGAGTGTGTGAGTCGTCTCAGGATCCAAGATTGATCGTAAGAGTTCTTGACAATCAAGGCCATGTTTGCCTAAGTCTCTTACATCACTTGGTGAAGACAAAGTGTCTAGTGTAATACTTTTTATTTCTAATCTTTTGCACTTTTTACTTGGTTTTGTATTAATGACTTTAATAACTAGTTGCTTATGTTGAAGGTGATCTTTCCTTATCGTTTGTCCGTGTTGTCTTGGCATTATTTTACTGTCTATATAAAATAAAAGATTTTCACCATTCATATCTCCACGGTCTATATGGAGGTATGTTGGCTACCTGGTCGGGGGTTAAGGGAACGGTTTGGTAAAGGTCTTGCCATTGTTCAGCATTTAGAGGTCCTGCAATGGACCTGGGTCAAATTTAGTAGGACCTCCTTCAATACTTAACAGTATTGGATGGCGGGGGTCCAAACTCTTTGATCCTCTCATAAGTTAACTACTATTAATACTATAACCCGGCTATTTAGGACTGTATCCCTGCTGACTCAGACTACTTAGTCGAGGGTAACGTCACCTCCAAAAGAGGGGCCTACCATAATTTGCATTAATAACTTAATTAATTATCTTCCAATAATCCACCCTTTTAGGATTGTATTCTTGCTGACTCAAACTACTGGGGTGAGGGTAACGTCACCTTCAAAAGAGGGGCCTACTACAATAACTAAGATAATCTCTTAAAATAGTGCAAAAGTGCGGGAATAATCAAAGGTTACACTAGATACGAGTCGGAACCAAGTGATTCATCTTGTCTATCTGTTTTTTTTTTTTTTTTTTTTTTTCAGCATTTTTAGTTAGTTTTTATTTTTCTTAGTCTAAAACTTTTTTTCTAAACTTTTTATTTTTGATTAGACGTTGAGGATAAACTGGTACTAAAAGCTCTTGTGTCCTTGGACGACCTCGGTATCTTACCAACACTATACTACGCTCACGATGGGTGCACTTGCCCATATTTGTGTCTAGTGTTAGTAAATATCGTGTTTTATAAATTTAAAACTTGACTTAAAAGTGTTAAAGGGGCTAAAAATATACACCTAATATATATAACACTTCACACGCATCAAGTGTAACACCCCAACCCAGAAGGGCTGACGTGTCACAATAACAGTGGTATCATAAACAAAAGTCATAATTCCATTTATTTATTTGATAAGGATACAACCACACGACAAATAAACTTAAGGTTAATATACAAACGGAGACATTTGACTTGATTAACTAATATCTTCAGATTTATTCCTAGGCTTTATTCTTCTCTTTTTCCCCCGCCCGAAATAACCAGTGAACCAGTACATACAAGAATTTACGGAATGAGCCGAATGCTCAGTACGGAATAATAGGCTCAAATAACAAGTAACGTTTTATATGAAATATTTTCCGGATGGAACTTTATGCGAAAATGATATGATGCAATTAACGAAATTTCATAATTATATCATACGGATGTACCCATGAGCCAAACTTAAAACGTGACAATACACAGGTAGCTACTCTGCATAATTATCACACGAGATGGCGAGTTGGCATACCCGCTATCCACCTCCTTAACTTAAATCCTAGGATCGATCCATACGCCTCCTAATAGCCATATGTACCACACTTGTACTTAAGAGACGCCGTGAACTGATCTCTCCGTCACGGATGGAGCACATGATGTCGATGCCGCAACAACATGCTCGTGGGACACTCCACGAGAAGCGATACTCAGGGTATCAGAGTACAAAAGGTCTTATAACTTATCAAAATATTTTTCATAACAAGACGTAACATATATTGGAACATGCGATAATGAGTACAACTAACATAATACTATCGCATGACATGAAAGCTAAATCCAAAGTTATGATTAGAATAGGAATCAAACGGACTGTCAAATGAATCGATAATCAAAGACGTCAGGAGTTTTAAAAGATATATGAATTTAATGGTTTATAACAATTGAATATAAAACAACAAGGAGTGGGGTAAGGATCCGTACCTTAATAATTCCAAAGTTATGCTACCTTGTGATAATATTTCAGATTTATACGGCAGAGTTTAGACTACTGATTAGTCTTTTAACCTATTTTAAATAATATGCACACAACTAGATTAGTAACTTAATACAGCATTTACGATAACTCACGAGATCAACCCTCACAACGAATGACAAAGTGCTATGCTTAAACATCCATCGGATTCACAACGAAGGACAGAGTATTCCCCGAATTCGGGTGGCACTCAACATCCAGTCGGAATCACAATTAATGACAAAGCATCACCCTAATGTGGGCAGCACTTAAACATCCATTGAGTACATTGATCGATCGGACAATGAATCGTAATAGCGATCGAGTTAATACCCTGTTCTGCAGCACCCCGCTATACTAATTAGTGATTTTGTGTGTGATTTGAGAGTATTTGGACGATATCTCAGCGTATAATTTGAGTTTCTTCGTCGTTTTTGTGCCAGAATTCGAGTGCCAATGTTCTGTATTTATACCCAAAATTTGTCAACCTTTGCGCATCGTAACACTATAACCCCTACGATGCACAAGGGACACCTAAGGGGCATAGGGTTGCCACGCGTGGGACTAGCCTAGCTGAGTCGACATTTTGGATAAATACGAATTATATAATGAGTTATATGGATAATAGTAACTATAAAATACCCCCCCTGAGTTTTAGGGGCCCTGATCCTGATTCTGAAAATTCTGAAAATCCTAGGGTTTGTACAGAATTACTTGGGTGTCTTAATTAGGGTTTCCTGTTGGATAATTTATAAATAATAATAATAGTTTTGGTTGATATACAGAAGGATGGATCAAAAGATAAATGTTTAGTTTATTATAAATTATTATTATTCTTTTATTTCTAGAATAATGATTTTAAATTTATGGTCATTACAACTATTACCCCCTTAAAAGAAATTTCGTCCTCGAAAATTTTCAAATAAGAATATAACATATCACATAAGTAACGGAAACGAAACTTTCATATCAGAGTTACTAGCTTATATAACAAGAATCTCCTAAACACACATGTGTATCTGAAATTCATAATTACGTTCATGACCATAATTGTCAATTACCTTACTACTATATCCTAATGGTTCTTCCACTACGTATCTTTATAACATATTTAATCATGCAGAAAAATCAACATAGACTTACAGATAACAAGAGTGACTATTGGTACTGATATCTTTTACATAAACATGCTTAATCATAACTAAGATATATTCACATAAGGTAAAGCATGAATGACCGTAAACAGAAACAAATGA
This sequence comes from Helianthus tuberosus, assembly GCA_030545235.1. Taxonomy (NCBI): domain Eukaryota; kingdom Viridiplantae; phylum Streptophyta; class Magnoliopsida; order Asterales; family Asteraceae; genus Helianthus; species Helianthus tuberosus. The sequence continues at coordinate 68,096,799 of CM060445.1, read as the reverse complement.
ACATATATCAAAGAGCAAGATTTACCGTTAACTCGACTAAAATTCTATTACTAGAATAGATTAGGGTATAGAGAGCGAATTGATTCTTCAGATTCCCATGTTGCTTTGCGTTCAGAGTGATTTTTCCAGAGGACTTTAACAAACGGAATTACTTTCCTACGCAAAACCCTTTCTTGTCGATCTAAGATGGCTTCTGGTTCCTCTTCGTAGGACAAATCTTCGTGAATTGTAATTAACGGATAACTAATGACATGGAGTGGATGATAATTATATCCTCTTAACGAGGAGACATGAAAAACGTTATGAACGTGAGAGAGCTGAGGTGGTAAAGCCAGTCGATATGACACTTCTCCAATTCTTTCAAGGATTTCAAACGGACCGATGAAACGGGGACTAAGCTTCCCTTTAATTCCAAATCTACGAACGCCACGCCAAGGTGATACCTTTAAGAATACGTGGTCACCAATTTTAAATTCGAGTGGTCGTCTATCTTGATCTGCATAGCTCTTTTGTCTGCTCTGAGCTTCTTTCAGTTTTTCTCGTGCCATAGTGACTTTTTCATTTGTAATCTGAACTAGTTCTGGCCCTTCAATAATCTTTTCTCCAACTTCATCCCAGCATATCGGTGCTCGACATTTCCGACCGTACAAAAGATCAAAAGGTGCCATGCCAATACTTGCTTGCCAACTATTGTTGTAAGCGAACTCAACAAGGCATAGATATTCATCCCAGTTTCCAGACCATTCAAGTGCACATGCTCGGAGCATGTCTTCCAAGGTCTGAATCGTGCGTTCTGACTGCCCATCTGTTTGTGGATGGAAAGCCGTACTAAACTTCAGTCGCGTACCCCAAGCTTCCTGAAAACCTTTCCAAAATCGTGAGGTGAAATGTGGGTCTCTATCAGAAACAATGGAAGATGGTGTGCCATGGAGTCGAATAATTTCTTGAAGAAATATTTCGGATAACTTATTAACCGAAAATCCTTGTTGAATCGGTAGAAAATGTGCTGACTTCGACAATCTATCGACAACAACCCATACAACATCATTCTTCTTGAAAGTCTTAGGCAAACCGGTAACAAAATCCATTGTGATCTCATCCCACTTCCATTTGGGAATACCCAATGGCTGCAACAGACCGCTTGCTCGTTTGTGTTCAATTTTCACTTGTTGGCAAGTGAGGCATTTACTTACGTATCGAGCAACGTCTTCCTTCATGCCATTCCACCAGAAGTTCTGTCTTAAGTCTCGATACATCTTAGTAGATCCTGGGTGAATTGAAAATGGTGAGCTGTGAGCTTCGGCTAATAATGACTCACGAAGGGTGGAGTCATCGGGTACACAAAGTCTTTTACCGCACCAAATCACCCCATGATGGTCTATACGAAATTCAGATTGCTTACCCACCTCAAGATTTTGCACAATTGCCCAAAGTTCTCCATCTTGCTTCTGTGCATCTTTGATCCGTAATATGAGGTCGGGTTCAATCTGCATTCTAGCTAGATATCCATCAGATTTACTAACCTGAAGCCAAATGTTCATTCTTTCGAGATCCCTCCTAATACGAGGCTGAATTTGTAAGCAAGATATAGTCCGGAATTCTTTCGGCTCAACGCGTCAGCTACAACATTGGCTTTGCCTGGATGGTATTGAATATTTGCGTCGTAATCTTTTAAAAGTTCTAACCACCTTCTTTGCCTCATATTTAGCTCTTTCTGGGTAAATATGTACTTGAGGCTCTTATGGTCGGTAAAAATGTCACAACTTTCACCATACAGATAGTGTCGCCAAATCTTAAGTGCAAAGACGACTGCGGCTAGTTCTAAATCATGTGTAGGATAGTTAACTTCATAAGGCTTTAACTGACGGGAGGCATAAGCGATAACCTTCCCATGTTGCATTAGCACACAACCTAATCCTTTCTTTGAGGCATCACTATAGACTTGGTAACCTCCTGATCCAGAAGGGAGAGCGAGTATTGGGGAGGATACGAGTTGTTTCTTCAATTCTTCAAAGCTTTTCTCTTGTTCCTCATTCCATGAGTACTTCACCCCTTTCCTTAGGAGTTTTGTGAGTGGTAAAGCAATTACCGAGAATCTTTCAACAAATTTTCGGTAATAGCCAGCAAGACCCAAGAAACTTCGTATTTTGGTAACAGAAGTGGGTCTTGGCCATTTTGTAATAGCTTCAACCTTTGTTGGGTCTACCATAATTCCCTCTGCTGATATGACATGACCTAGAAATGCCACTTGGCTAAGCCAAAAGTCACATTTGGAAAACTTAGCGTACAACTTCTCATGCCGCAAGGTTCCAAGTACCGCATGTAGATGTGCTTCATGCTCTTCACGACTCTTAGAATATACCAGAATGTCATCGATAAAAACAATAACGAATTTATCTAGGAATTTGTGAAATACGCAATTCATCAAATCCATGAAGACTGCGGGTGCGTTAGTTAGCCCAAAGGGCATAACCAAGAATTCGTAATGACCATAACGAGTACGAAAGGCGGTCTTGGGAACATCATCATTTTTGATCTTTAGCTGATGGTACCCTGACCTCAGGTCGATTTTTGAGAAGAACTGAGCCCCCTGAAGTTGATCAAAGAGATCATCAATGCGAGGCAGAGGATACTGATTACGAATAGTAATCTTGTTCAGCTCTCGGTAGTCAATACATAAACGCATACTACCGTCTTTCTTCTTCACAAATAAGACCGGAGCACCCCAAGGTGAAACACTGGGTCTTATGAATCCTAGATCTAACAATTCTTGCAATTGTTCCTTCAACTCCTTCAGTTCCATTGGAGCCATACGGTATGGAGCTTTAGAAATAGGTTCGGCACCAGGAATCAAGTCGATGGTGAATTCTACCTGACGGTCGGGTGGTAATCCCGGTAGTTCATCCGGAAATATATCAGGATATTCACGGACAACGGGATGGCTATCGATACTATTAATACTAACAGAAGTATCCTTAACCGATGCTAAAAATCCAGCACAGCCGTTTGATATGAATTTTCGAGCTTTGAGCGTAGAAATAATTTTAAGAGATTTATGAACTTGAGTTCCCTGATATATAATATCAGGATGATGAAGATCACCGAAAATAACATGGCGGAAATGACAATCTATAGTTACGCGATGTCGAGACAACCAATCTATTCCTAGAATAACATCAAAGGCACACATATGTATTGGAAATAGGTCTGCCTTACACACAATAGATTCAATACGGATCGGACAATCTTTATATACGTAAGTGATTACGGATGAATTTTCCATGGGAGTGGAAATGATTAAGGTATGATTTAAGAGAGTTGGTCTTATCGGAAGGTGCTTAGTAAACGAGTGGGATACTAAAGAATGGGTCGCTCCTGTATCGAATAACACATAGATACTATGTTTACCAAGCTAAAGGGTTCCCGACACAGTACCTGGGACATTAGCAGCATCAGTAGCAGAAAGTGCGAAAACTCTTCCTCCAACATTGGGTGGTGCAACGTTTGGTCGGTTATTCTTCCTAGTGTCTTTCTTTGTACACTCCTTGATCATGTGTCCAGTTTGGCCACATCTAAAGCATGCTCCTGTACCTCGGTGACATACGCCCTGATGTCGCTTACCACAAGTATTACATAGAGGATATGTAATCTGATTCGGGTTTACATGTTGATTCAGTGGTTGAGCTCTAATAGGTTCTGCATACAACTGAATCTGGTTTTGAGCAGGCCTCGGGTTTTGCAGTCTAGGTTGCCATGGACGTGCCTGATTTCCAGAGTTTTGAGTTCCTTGTACTTTGCGGTCTTGATGCTGTGGCGTAGTGGATGATTGGCTGATTTCCTGCTTAAATTGTCCTTCCCTATTTCTCTTCTTATTATCCCAGTTCGAGATAAAAATTCTTTTCCTTCGAACTCAAAAGTTTTGATTGCATCAGCAACTTCGGTGATGTCCTTAAATTTCATATACATGATCGACTTCCGAATTCGATCATTGACTGCCCATTTGCATTTTTCTGCCTGGACTTCTGCTGATCCTGCAACTTCTCCTACAATACTAGCCAACCTTGAAAATCTAGTAATGAACTCAGAGGCTGGTTCATCACTCCCCTGTCGAATCACTGCATACTCCCTGATATAAGCTTCTTTATCAGCGATAGAAAAATACTTGTCGTAAAAGATGGTACGAAAGCGACCCACGAAAGATTAGCGTCAAAATCATCCCCTCCTTTGACTTGCTTATATCCTTCCCACCAAGTTTGTGCGTCATCTTCAAGTTTGTAGGTAGCCAATCTAACTTTGTATTGCTCCGGAACTCCAAGAACTCCGAAGATCTTTTCAACATGAGCTATCCAGTTTCTTGCTTCGACGGGATTAGTAGCGTGACTAAAGGACTTCGGCTTTTGTTTTTGGAATTTAGTGATCCATATGTCTATACTATAGGTAGTATGGTTCGTGATATTCTCACGAATTTCTTCACCAGAGATTGGATTCGTGTTATTACGTTCTGGATGACGAGTTTGTTGAATAACGGCCTCAGCTGTTTGAGCAACAAGGTTTGGAAGCAACCCGGCAACAGCCTGGTTGATAGCATTAATTACGTTTGGATCAACTGGAGTCTCATTTGAAGAAGTGTTGTTACGTACATGGTTAGTACGAGTACTCTTACGTAGCGGACGACGAGGAGGCATCTATAAGAATAGACGTAGAAGTTTAGAAAAGAAAACATAGGAGACCAAGTTGAATCCTATCATAGATATCTACCCATTCCTCACAGGTTTTTAATTACTATCTTCAAGTTTTCTACAGGAAAGAGCCTTTGCTCTGATACCATAGCTGTAACACCCCAACCCAGAAGGGTTGACGTGTCACAATAACAGTGGTGTCATAAACAAAAGTCATAATTCCATTTATTTATTTGATAAGGATAAAACCACACGACAAATAAACTTAAGGTTAATATACAAATGGAGACATTTGACTTGATTAACTAATATCTTCAGATTTATTCCTAGGCTTTAGTCTTCTCTATTTCCCCCGTCCGAAATAACCTGTGAACCTGTACATACAAGAATTTACGGAATGAGCCGAATGCTCAGTACGGAATAATAGGCTCAAATAACAAGTAACGTTTTATATGAAATATTTTCCGGATGGAACTTTATGCGAAAATGATATGATGCAATTAACGAAATTTCATAATTATATCATACGGATGTACCCATGAGCCAAACTTAAAACGTGACAATACACAGGTAGCTACTCTGCATAATTATCACACGAGATGGCGAGTTGGCATACCCGCTATCCACCTCCTTAACTTAAATCCTAGGATCGATCCATACGCCTCCTAATAGCCATATGTACCACACTTGTACTTAAGAGACGCCGTGAACTGATCTCTCCGTCACGGATGGAGCACATGATGTCGATGCCGCAACAACATGCTCGTGGGACACTCCACGAGAAGCGATACTCAGGGTATCAGAGTACAAAAGGTCTTATAACTTATCAAAATATTTTTCATAACAAGACGTAACATATATTGGAACATGCGATAATGAGTACAACTAACATAATACTATCGCATGACATGAAAGCTAAATCCAAAGTTATGATTAGAATAGGAATCAAACGGACTGTCAAATGAATCGATAATCAAAGACGTGAGGAGTTTTAAAAGATATATGAATTTAATGGTTTATAACAATTGAATATAAAACAACAAGGAGTGGGGTAAGGATCCGTACCTTAATAATTCCAAAGTTATGCTACCTTGTGATAATATTTTAGATTTATACGGCAGAGTTTAGACTACTGATTAGTCTTTTAACCTATTTTAAATAATATGCACACAACTAGATTAGTAACTTAATACAGCATTTACGATAACTCACGAGATCAACCCTCACAACGAATGACAAAGTGCTATGCTTAAACATCCATCGGATTCACAACGAAGGACGGAGTATTCCCCGAATTCGGGTGGCATTCAACATCCAGTCGGAATCACAATTAATGACAAAGCATCACCCTAATGTGGGCAGCACTTAAACATCCATTGAGTACATTGATCGATCGGACAATGAATCGTAATAGCGATCGAGTTAATACCCTGTTCTGCAGCACCCCGCTATACTAATTAGTGATTTTGTGTGTGATTTGAGAGTATTTGGACGATATCTCAGCGTATAATTTGAGTTTCTTCGTCGTTTTTGTGCCAGAATTCGAGTGCCAATGTTCTGTATTTATACCCAAAATTTGTCAACCTTTGCGCATCGTAACACTATAACCCCTACGATGCGCAAGGGACACCTAAGGGGCATAGGGTTGCCACGCGTGGGACTAGCCTAGTTGAGTCGACATTTTGGATAAATACGAATTATATAATGAGTTATATGGATAATCGTAACTATAAAATACCCCCCCTGAGTTTTAGGGGCCCTGATCCTGAATCTGAAAATTCTGAAAATCCTAGGGTTTGTACAGAATTACTTGGGTGTCTTAATTAGGGTTTCCTATTGGATAATTTATAAATAATAATAATAGTTTTTGTTGATATACAGAAGGATGGATCAAAAGATAAATGTTTAGTTTATTATAAATTATTATTATTCTTTTATTTCTAGAATAATGATTTTAAATTTATGGTCATTACATCAAGCATCATCAATTCTCGCACCTCAGGCCATGGAAGAGCGTAGGCTTCCTCGTTGGAGCGGATGTTTCTCTCGTTTGACCACCACTCCAGAGCTCTGCCTTGAAACATGCCAGTTGCACTCCTAGTCTTTAAGTGTTCTGGGCACTCATTGTTGATGAAGGTAACCTCGATGCTGTCGAACCACTCCAGCATAGCAGTCACCCCATCACTGCCTTTGAAAGTCTTAGGGTTGCAAGAGACAAAGTTGTCACACCCCGACCACGTAAAACAACAAAGCGTGGAGGAAACGTCGGGGAGTGTTGTAATAGAATTATCGTTTCATAACCATGGATACAAAAAGTGTTTCGTTTTATTGATAATATTAAACATTAACAATGTTTTAACACATAACAAACAAGTTTTATATCGACTATCATTGTTTTATGTCACTAAGGCCTCGTCCAGATCCTATGTGACGCATGCATCCTAGAACGTCAATCAAGCAACAACACCTGAAACATATGTAAAAACAAAGTCAGCAAAGAAATGTTGGCGAGTACATAGGTTTTATAAGAGTATTGGAATCATGGCTTGGTTACATATATTGCAATACCTCGAAAACCTTGTTTTTTTAAAAAGTGTATAATATTGCAACATGATTAACCAACTCAAATCAAGATGGTTATAATTTATAAAATTTCGTAGCCACGATTCTTAACCCAAAAGCTTTTTGTTTTAGAAAACCATCTTGTAAAACATATCGTATAAACTCGTCAATAAAAATCGTATATTATTTCAAAAACATCGTTGAGTGACATCGTTTCAATATCGTTTACCCAAGTGAACTAAATAACGCCACGGTATGTAATATGTTGAAAACACTTATATAAAAGAAGTACCAGCGGCGTATCTACCATGTTTTCACCACATTACACCCGTCCCGTTATCTAAAAACTAGCCAAAAACCAATCGTTTACCCAAATCGTTTAACATCGTTTCCAAATCATTTCCAAATCGTTTATTCGTTTAAATCGTTTAAATCATCCTCGTTTTAATTGTGAAAACTTATATATGGTCGTCTCGTTAATAACATTCAAACCTTCGTGACTCGACTACCTCGTTCCTCGCTTCTCGTATTAACAAACCTCCAAAGGGTAAGTTAATAATTACAGATTCAGTCGTTACCCACAACACCCACACATAACCACGGGTATAGTGCAATAACGGGATTCGTCAGATCCTATGGTACCATAACCTAATACTGGTCGGTTCGGCCAAAACTAATGAATGTCATTCGTTATGTAACTACAACCAACAAGTTCGTTCACATTATCGAAATCGTTATTAGTTTAGTATAAATCATTCTACTCGTTTTTGAAATCATCGTTTAAACCTTAAAAACATTTTGTACATATGAATCACCCCAAAACAATTGAAAACAGTAAAATAGGGGAACTATGTACTCACATAGTTACCACAAAAACCTGTAAAAAGAGGGGATCTATGTACTCACGTGTAGTGCAAGGTATCCTCAATCAATAGTACTTCAACAAACTCGAGTAAACCAGAGAAATCAAGCAGCACCTAGTAATTGAATCACTAGTCAAACAATAGATGCCTAAATCGGAAGATCGGACAGAATGAGGTCTTGTAAACCAAATGAGTGTTGGAACTCATGTGATATGGTTTAACAAGGCCTACATCCTAAATGAAACCTAACCTAAGTGCTTTCGACCCATCGTGTCCCATTAAGGTAGCTTATGCTACTTTAACGCGTCGTTCGCGTGAAACGCGTTCGGAACGCTTAACTAGTCCTATGATAAGTAAAATATGCCTCAACAAGTTTAATATTGTTGTCTAATCAGTTTAGATACCAAAGGTTATGTTACATATGCTTAAAATGAATTTTGTCTTAAAAGGGCATTTTTGGTAATTTACCTAAGGCATATAAACTACCTATCATAAAACTACTTAAACGAAGCGACCATAAGGTATAACCTTGGAAGGTTATTCCCTATACACTATGGTCACCTAATGTGTTTGGTCGGATCCTAATGATCGACCAAACGGGTCGGGTTCGAAAGTATAAGCGATTGTTTAGATCGCTTACCTTCACGACCCTAGACAAGCACAAAACTAAAAGTGACGAGCTAAACATGTTAGAACATGTTTAACAAGGGTTGAAAACAGGTTTGGTATCAAAACAAACGGTTGTTGATACCCACAAGTAGTTTGGTTACAAAATACGTAAGAATACGTATTTTTTCCGAAACTACGACTCGTCACTGAGCCTAGATAACGTGGTAATCAGTAGGTATAGTCACAAGGGACTATAACCATCCTGATTACGCTCACGTTATGAAGTTCAAACGAACTTCACATTGACCATAAACTGGTCAACGCAGAAAGTCAAACGCAGTTTGACTTTAACGCTAAAACGAATGAAAAAGAACGAAAGAACACTTACAACGGGTCCAAGAATGGAAGTTTTGAATCCGAATATTCTCAGGTATGAAGTGTTAAACACATTAACTTAGAGAACAAATTCAGATTTCAAAGGTGTGGGTTTTGGGGTTGAGATGGATGGGGTATTTATAGATTTCCCTGAACTGTTAAGATCGTTTATCGAAATTCGTGCTTCAATCTCATCCCTACACTTGTTTACAACCCCATGTGCATCAAAATGGCCCTCCATTATCTGGAAGAGACATGTGCAATTGGGTTTTGTGAGTGTAACAGCTGGAAACAGGCTGGAAACAGCTTCTGATGTTCTGGAACATGCTTACGGACCGTATGGTCCTCCCCTTACGGTCCGTAAGGACCCTGCAGACCAGCAAGTTTCAGTTTTGGCAGTTTTGGTCCCTGTGCGCGTATGGTCGTGTTTTGGCACTTCTAACAGCCGTCAAGCCCATTTTTAAGCTTCAAAAGGATGTTAAAGCATAGGGAACATGAAACATGCCCAAAAATATGTCGGATGTCGGTTCGTTTGGCCGTACGGTTGCGTTGTTCGGTTAATTACGACGGAAGTCGTAACGGACGCAAAAACGGTCAAAATCAAGCGACGAATGGAATTTTCTTATGCCAAACACTAAAATAAAATATTTTAATGCTTACATAATTTTTTTGGATGTCCGGATGTATTCAGAACGTAAGATATGCGCGAAAATGCAAACTTATGCACTTTTTGACGCTTTTAGTCCCTATTGGTCAATAAAGTTTATTTTAGCATACCGAACCCCTCAAAGCCTATTTCTAAGCTATGTAAAGGTTATTTAGGGTATGTTTAACTTATGATCAAGTTCCAGAATGTTCGTTACTATACAAATTGGCATAGTTTCGCAGTTTGACAAAAATAGTCCCTGCGATCGAACAAAGTTGATTTCGACACACCAAACCATTCAAAACTTATTTCTAAGTTATGTGGAGGTTATTTAAGGTATGTTTAGCCTATGTAACTATTACAGAGTGTTTGTCGTGTTATACTGACTGCGTTTACGCACCAGTTTGCGTATAACCTTCCAGAACGCGACTTAAAGCTTGTAATCGGAATCGCATCGAATTGAAAAGTCACCAAACACAAATACACACATAGAAACACCAAAACACATATAATAACACCATAGCACATTGTTTTATTAAAAACATCATTGTTTTACATCGTACATCGATTACAGAACACAGTTGTCACAGTCTCCCCTACTTCAGGAAATTTCATCCCGAAATTTTAACTAGAGGAAGCTTGTGAGAACAAATGAGTATATTTCGCCTTCATCTGGTCCTCACGTTCCCAAGTAAACTCTGGGCCACGTTTGGATTCCCAGCAAACTTTGACCAATCGAATCCGTTTGTTCTTCAACTGTATGAAAGCACGGTCCATGATCTCCACGGGTTTCTCGACAAAGTGCATTGTTTCATTGATTCGAATCTCGTTGAGTGGAATGTGTAGATCAACGTCAGCTAAACACTTTCACAGATTGGACACGTGAAAAGTCAGATGAATATTTCCAAGCTCTGGAGGTAGCTCTAGTCGATAGGCAACCTTCCCAATTCTTTCCACAATCTTAAATGGTCCCACATATCGAGGTGCAAGTTTTCCTTTCTTTCCAAATCTCACGACTCCCTTCCAAGGTGAAACCTTAAGTAGGACACGATCTCTGACTTGAAATTCTAAGGGCTTGCGTCGTAAATCCGCATATCTCTTTTGACGGTTTCGAGCTGTCACAAGATTATCGCGGATTTTCTTGATTTTGTCTGTTGTTTCCAGAACGAGCTCAGGTCCAGTAAGCTGAGCTTCACCGGTCTCGTTCCAACAGAAATGTGAACGACATTTTCGACCATAGAGAGCTTCGAATGGTGCCATATTAATACTAGTATGATGACTATTGTTGTAAGAGAACTCGATTAATGGAAGATGAGAATCCCAATTACCACCAAAGTCTATCACGCATGCTCTAAGCATATCCTCCCAAGTTTGAATCGTTCGCTCAGATTGACCATCTGTTTGGGGATGATAAGCAGTGCTTAGATTCAGTTGGGTTCTCAAAGCAGATTGCATGGCCTTCCAGAAATGAGATGAAAATCGAGCATCACGATCAGAGATGATATCCAAGGGAACACCATGTCGTGTCACAATTTCATCAACATAAATCTTTGCAAGTTTATCAGCAGATAGGTCCTCGCGAATCGGAATGAAATGAGCTGATTTCGTTAATCGATCGATAATAACCCAGATAGCATCATGACCTTTAGACGTACGCGGTAACTTAGTGATGAGATCCATCGCAATGTTCTCCCACTTCCAAACCGGTATCTCTGGTTATACAAGCAAGCCAGAAGGTCGTTGATGTTCGGCCTTGACTTTGAGACAAGTTAGGCATTTCGATACATACAAGGCAACATCCTTCTTCATACCAGGCCACCAGCACTGAGTACGAAGATCCTTGTACATTTTATCAGCACCAGGATGGATAGAATATCGAGACTTATGAGATTCGTCCATTGCCAAGGTGCGAAGATCGTCTTGTTTCAGAATCCACAATCGATCCTTAAAATAGAGCAAACCATCATCTTTCGCTTCGAGCTTAAGCTCAAGTTGACGTGCTAATTCCCTACCTATCAAATTTTATGAAACACAAAATTGTTGAGCTTGAAGGACACGAGATTGAAGATCGGATAGAGTTCGAACAGAATGAAGCTTGACTCGTTCTTTTCGACTAAGCGCATCAGCTACGACATTCGCCTTACCAGGATGGTAGCGAATCTCGCAATCATAGTCGTTCAAGAGTTCAACCCAACATCGTTGCCTCATATTCAGCTCTTTCTGATTAAGAATATGCTGGAGACTTTTGTGCTCTGTGAAAACCACACACTTCGTTCCATAGAGGTAGTGTCTCCAGATTTTAAGCGCGAAAACCACAGCTCCTAACTCAAGATCATGAGTCGTATAATTCTTCTCGTGAACTTTCAATTGTCTAGATGCATATGCTATAACTTTACCTCGTTGCATAAGGACGCAACCAAGGCCTAAGTTGGACGCATCGCAATAGACAACGAAATCATCGCTTTCCTCGGGCAGAGATAGAACAGGAGCATCACATAACTTCTGCTTCAGCGTTTGGAACGCTTCTTCTTGCTTGGGTCCCCACTCGAAAGGCTTATTCTTCTGAGTCAAAGCAGTGAGTGGAACCGCAATCTTCGAGAAATTTGAAATGAATCGACGATAATAACCAGCAAGACCAAGAAAAGATCGAATCTCTGTAGGCGTCGTCGGTGTATTCCAGTCCTTAATAGCAGCAATCTTGGATGGATCCACATGAATACCCTGCTCATTGACTATATGACCCAAGAATTGAACTTCTTTAAGCCAGAATTCACACTTGGAGAATTTAGCAAAAAGTTGTTCCTTCTTCAGGAGTTCCAATGTTAAGCGAAGGTGTTGCTCGTGCTCGGCTCGAGATTTTGAATAAATGAGAACATCGTCGATGAACACAATAATGACCTTGTCCAAATAAGGTTTGCAGACCCTATTCATTAAGTCCATAAAGATAGCTGGAGCATTTGTCAAACCAAAAGGCATGACGGTGAACTCGTAATGCCCATATCTTGTGCGGAAAGCAGTTTTGGGAATATCTTCTTCGAGAACACGAAGTTGATGATTCCCAGAATGCAGATCGATCTTGGAAAAGCATGAAGCACCCTGCAGCTGGTCGAAGAGATCATCAATTCGAGGTAGGGGATATCGATTCTTGATGGTGAGCTTATTAAGCTCACGATAATCGATACACATTCGAAAAGATCCATCTTTCTTTTTCACGAAGAGGACAGGAGTTCCCCAAGGTGAAAAGTTCGGTCGGATGAATCCTTTATCAGATAACTCTTGAAGCTTTTTCGATAACTCTTGCATCTCCGACGGTGCAAGACGATAAGGTGCTTTTGCAATCGGGTTGGCATTGGGTACAAGGTCAATATGAAACTCGACTTGACGAACTGGAGGCAAACCAGGTAGTTCATCAGGAAACACCTCTGGATAATCCCGAACAATCGGAATATCCTGAATACTCTTGCTCTTGCTTTTCTCCTCGGTGACATGTGCCAGAAAAGAAACATATCCTTTTCTTAAATACCTTTGGGCTTCCAAACATGTCATAAGCTTCAAACCACCAGATGGCTTCTCTCCACGAATTTCAAGAACATCGCTAGAAGACAAAGGAATACGAACAATCTTATCGAAACAAACCACCTCAGCGTGGTGTTTGGTTAACCAATCCATTCCAATGATAATATCGAAACTCCCAAGTTGCATCGGTGTGAGGTCAATAGGAAAAAGATGGTTATCAAGGTTCAACTGACAATCACGAATAACAGAATCGAGAACAAGAGGTTTACCAGTAGCAACTTCGACAGATAAGGGTTTCCTCAGTTTGGTTCTACGTATCGCAACCAAAGGCTCAAAATACAAAGAAACAAAACTTCTATCGGCACCAGAATCAAAAAAAATAGATGCAGGTCAATTGTTAACAAGAAACGTACCGTTAACCACTTCGTTGTCGGCCCTCGCTTCGTTTGCATTCAAATTGTACGCTCGCTGTAACACCTGGGTCACTGTGACCATCAAACAAATGCCATGCCAATGAAATATTGTATTTCATACTTGGGATCTGTATAAATATGTGTATCTTTTGCACATATCAATTCTTGTTCGATTTCAAGCTTTAAATCGCTTTCTGGAAGGTTATACGCGCACTGATGCGTAAATATAACCCGTTTAATGCAACGAACACTCTGGAATAGTGAAATAGGCTTAACATACCTTAAATAAACTTTACATAACTTAGAAATAAGTTTTGAAGGCTTTGGTATGACAAAATCAAGTATTAATAGCTTACAGGGACAAAATAGGACAAACTGCGAAAGTATGCCAATTTGAACTGTAACAGAGATTCCAGAACATGACCATAAGTTAAACATACCATAAATATCCCTTACATAGCTTAGAAATAGGCTTTGAGAGGTTCGGTGTGATAAAATAAACTTTTCGGTCATTCAGGGACTAAAAGCGTCAAAAAGTGCACAAGTTTGCATTTTCGCGCATAACTTACGTTCTGAATACATCCGGACATCCAAAAATTTATGTAAGCACTAAAATATTTTATTTTAGTGTTTGGCATGAGAAAAATCCATTCGTCACGCCATTTGGATCGTTTTTCGCGCTTATGCGCATTCCATCATAAATAACCGAACAACGCAACCGTACGGCTAAACGAACCGACATCCGAGATATTTTTGAGCACATTTTAAGTTCCCTATACTTTAACTTCATTTTAGAGCTTTGAAATGGGGTTAACGGGGCTTAAACGTGTCAAAAACGCATTAAATAGCAAGTTTGGAGCTTCAGGGACCAAAAGTGTAAATCTGTGAAAGTTGGTCCTTGCGCACCTCAACATGATTAGTGTTACGGTGCGCAAGCATGGGTCAGATGCAGAAAAACGTTTTTGACTGCTGATTTACAGATTTAAACACTCCCCAAAGGCCAAATGCCACATGTTAATCTCTTGTGGTAGGCAAAATGAGCTACCATAACTTGCCAACAAGTGTAGGGATGTGATCATTCCCTCTTCTCCAAGAAACGATCCTAACGGTGAACCGAAATCTATAAATACCCAACACCCACTTCACTCTCAACTCACACCTTTGAAATCTGAACTTGCTCTCTAAGTTGTTGTGTTTAACACTTCATACCTGAGAGTGTTCGGATTCAAACCTTCCATTCTTGGACCCTTTGTAAGTGTTCCTTCGTTCTTTTATTGCTTTTCGAGTCCGAAAGTCAAACTTTGTTTGACTTTTTGCATTGGCCAGTCTATGGTCAATGCGAAGTTCGTTTGAACTTCGCAACGTGATTGTAATCACGATGGTTATAGTCCCTTGTGACTATGCCTACTGATTACCACGTTGTCTAGGGTCGTAAGGGTAAGCGATCTAATAAATCGCTTATACCTTCGAACCCGACCCATTTGGTCGATCATTAGGATCCGATCAAACACATTAGGTGACCATAGTATATAGGGAATAACCTTCCGAGGTTATACCTTATGGTCGCTTCGTTTAAGTAGTTGTATGATAGATAGTTTATATGCCTTAGGTAAATTACCAAAATAACCCTTTGATGCCAAAATTCATTTTAAACATATGTAACATAACCTATGACCTCTAAACTGATTTATCAACAATATTAAACATGTTAAGGCATATTCTACTTGTCATAGGACTAGTTAGGCGGTCCGAACGCGTTTCATGCGAACGACGCGTTAAAGTAGCATAAGCTACCTAAACGGGTCGTAATGGGTCGTAAGCACTTAGGTTAGGTTTCATTTAGTGTAGGCTTTGTTAAACCATATGACACGAGTCTCAATACTCGTTTGGTTTACGAACCCTCATTCTATCTAAATCTTCCGAATTAGGTCCGGTTTATTAACATAGTTACCTATATTAGGTGCCGTTTGATATCCGTGATCTCTAGCATTGTTTGGTTGTTACTCAAGGACTACTAAGCAATCTCAAGTGAGTACATAGACCCCTCTTTTACTGTTTTCCAAACATTTTGGGGTGGAACACATGTGCCTACTTGTTACTTTCGTGCTTTCCTGCTTTCAGATCATATACTTGCTATGTTCATTAGTACATTTATAGTACATGATTTCATTGTGTTTATGCTATGTATGCCCATTGTGTGCGTACTTAGTACATTATTTTACATTACATTCTATGCTATGTATGCCCATTGTGTGCGTACTTAGTACATTATTTTACATTACATTCTATGCTATGTATGCCCATTGTGTGCGTACTTAGTACATTGTTTTACATTACATTTCATGCTATGTATGCCCATTGTGTGCATACTTAGTACATTGTTTTACATTACATTTCATGCTATGTATGCCCATTGTGTGCATACTTAGTACATCGTTTTACATTACATTACATGCTATGTATGTTCATCATACTTAGTACATTTGTTATTCATTCACATGCTTACATTTTGATATGATATTTGGTTTGTTTTGATGGATCAATATACATTCATTAACACCGATCACGCCGTTCGTTAGTAGGTAGTGGTACCATAGGAATTGACAACTCCCGTTCCGGACATCCTGGGTAGGTTTGGATGAAAGGAATGACCGAATTCGATATACATAACTTAGATAAACCTTTAATTTGTTTAAGGGTTTATCGCCACAGTCTCAAGGCTTGGATGTATGCATTCTCACAATACCGCATAGATATTCATATCAGTATAGCATACATTTGTTCCACAAAACATAGCTTTGATTTAAACCATGTTTTACTTCAATACTTTGTTTTTGTGCATATGGTTTAGTTGATATATTTCACTGGCCATACATATCATTTTGGTTACACATTACATGATTTACATTTGACACATAAACATTATTGACATTGGTTATACATTACATGACTTACATCTTGACATAAACATTTTGACATATTATTCAATACGTTTGGCAATTGGTTTAAACATAGACATCTTACATTGTTGGTTTGGTTTGAGTAAGTGATTTAAGTAACGAGGCGTGTGTAATATGATACAAGCACGGTGGATACGCCGCTGGTACTTCCTATATATAAGTGTTTGTATGGTATCACATATTGCAGCGTTATTTGAATCATTTCAATTTGAGACATATAACATTTTATACAAATAACATACTTTTCACAATACACTGTTTTACAAACAATGTAATTTATACAAACTCATTTCACATGGTTATTCACTTAACCATGTATTATTCTTTTATACATATATATCATTTGGTTTATTTATCACTTTTCAAATGATTTATAAGAAAAAGCAAATTACAAGGTTCATGACTAAACATTTTCTTAAACATAAGTCATGAATTCTATTTTCACAAAACCTATGTATCTCACAGGCATTTTTATGCTGACGTACCTATTTTCACATGTGTTTCAGGATATGATGCATAGGATTTATCAAGATACACTTAAGCGGACTTGGGCCTTAGCGACAATAAAAGATGCAAGACTAGTTATTTATGTTATGTTTCTTTGATTATCAAGACATTGTAACTCTTTTATTCAATAAAACAATATTTTAATTTCCATGTGTTATGAAACAATGATTCTGTTACAACACTCCCCGACGTTTTCCGCCCCGTTTTGTTGTTCTACGTGGTCGGGGTGTGACAGAAAAGTTGGTATCAGAGCCAATGGTTATAGGGAATTAGGTTATTAGTAATACTTTGACCTAGTCTATAACCTTCCTAGGACCCTAACGCGAGTTTACTTGCGTTTAGTCATAAAACAATACCGTCACCTATCCTTAAGTGACAACCACAACAAGAACACAAATTTCAAAACCGCTTTGAAAACTAATCATCTGTTCTAGGATGATTGATTACTAGGTTTTGAACCCTCTATTGTAAGGTTTTGAACCCTCTGTTATAAGGTTTTGAACTCTCTAAGTTTTCAAATCTCGTCAAAGTTTGGGTCGTATAATGTGAACACGTGCAATCCGGAAGAGTGGATGCCTGTACTCTGAGTTTTCTGTCTAAGGCTAGAGTGTTCGTACAAATCCACATAATCGGACCAGTCACTCTTACCTGGGAACTCTTGGGGTGAGTGTCCACTTATAGGCTAAAGCATGTCTTCGCGATACATTAATATGACCTGCTTACTTTGATTAGTCACCGTCTCATTTGTTTGCCTTAGGTAACAAACAAATGATTGCAATTTCTATGCGTTGTCATTTTGTTTTATTTACCGATAACATTTCATTTGTTTCCTCCTATATCCTTCATTTCCTCCAGAATGTCTCTTCATCGCAACGATGCGCAGTTATCCGAGCAGACTGCCAAATTTGCCCAGCGAATAGGCGAAGTAATTCTGAAGACTGTTGAATTAGGCATTGCCATGTCTCGTCTCAACAATGAAGCCACTCAAGAGTCACCAAGGGAAGCAGAAGTCAAGCCAGCACCACCAGCCAAGAAACCAATCGAGGAATCAAAGACCATGGATGAACGATCCCCTAAGAAGTCAAAGAAGCGAAAGGCTTCTCAGAACTTCGCCGTGGTCGCTCACAATGGTCAAGCCGTCCCCAACTAGCTTAACCCCCTGCTAGGAAGCCATACAATGGAACTGCACCCTTGTGCAACCAATGTAACCTTCATCATCATGCTAGGGTGAGGTGCCGCGAATGCCAGATTTGTGGACTTATAGGTCATACAGCAAGGGTTTGCCCAACTGCAGCTGTACCAAATCAAGCTGGCGACAATCCTGCTCAAGCTCGTTTCTCACGAGGGTCTTGCTACAACTGTGGCGAGATGGACCATTTCCAAAGGGATTGCCCAAATCTTGCTAATGCAAATCCAACCCACGGATGAGCAGTTGACTGATTAGAAGATGTTGTGTCTTATGCTTTTGTTTCTTCTATTTTCTTGTAATGTGAAACAATCTGTTTTGTTTATAAATAAATTGTTGTTCACAATTCTAATATGCGAGTGTAGTTACATGTGTGTATGACTTTTCCTATGATACCTACATCAAGGAACTATGTTCCTTACAAACTACTCTTGTGATTCTCTCTTTCAAATGATCGCTCATGATTCCCTCGAAAATTTTAAGTACTCGTTTCACTCTAAGAAACAAAGTACAGAAAATAAAGTGACATTATGAGTAATCATGCTTCTGCACATTTGTGCCTTTGAATCCTTGGTTAGATAACTAAGGGTATTTTCAAATCTCATACCCATTACGTTTTGATTTTTTTTTCAACATACACAGTACAAGTATTTCAAAAAAAAAAAAAATCGTAAAGTTTGAAAACAATTTTTTTAATACATTGTCTATGTTATTTCAAAAACATTGGCTATGTTTTCAAAAACAACCTTCATAATTTCAAAATGTTTCATATAGTCTGAAGACAATATTAACACAGTACATTTTCTTATCAAGTGCATGATTTCGAAAAGCATCATTCATGTTTTTCAAAAACCTTATACATAATTTCAAAATTCATCTCGCGTGATTTTAAAACATTTTTATAAATATACTTACCTAGTACACCTACTTTATGATTTCAAAAGTATTATATATAAGGTTTCAAAAACATTGAACACATTTTTTTTAGAACCCCATTCATAGTTTTCAAAAATATTTTTTTCATACATTGACTTAACTTTCAAATTCCGCTTCATATGTCGCCTTGGCATATCTAGCATCTCAACTTCATAAGCATTTTACTTCATGTTTTGACCTAAGCACATCAAGTGCAAGGTTTCAAAACACCTTCAACTTCTAAAATCCATATGGGATCTTTTTATCTTCACATTTAGACCCTTGTGGATGATTATCATTCAAATCAGAGTCCTTGATTGGATCCCTTATGTACCTAAATTCGAACATTTCGGTTCTTTATAATCGAAATCGAAATTTTCTTTTAAAAATCTTTCTATCTTTATAGTTAGATTCTTGTTAATGTTTAAAGTACCAAATGAAATCCACAAGATGGATTCCTAGTGTGCTTTAAATACATGTGCTCTGTTAGCAGAACAAACTTCTAGTTAAACAATTTTGTGATTATGTGACTATGTGTTTATTCATCTTATGTTTTCTTTTATGCATTTTGTGTTTTTGTATACTCTGGATATTCGTTATCCAAATCCTCGTAGAATTTTTCATATCTTCATATGAGGGATTCGTAGTAGGATATTCAAAAAGGTACTACCTTAAATCCTTAATGGGCTTCTATGTAATAGTTAAGACCCTTGGATTATATAGTACCACTCCATGATTCATAAGAGACCCTTTTAGTGGTCTAGTAAAAAAGATTGATTCACAATTTGGTTAAGGAACGACATCTAGTGATGTAGCTGAACAGACTCCTTGATAGTCTATTTAGATCATTTATTGATTTAATTAAAAGGACTCTATGGCGGTCTAGTCACACTCATCACAGGATTATTCATTTGGTTTTACCCTACACAATATAAAATAGACTGTGTGGACTATGCAAGGAATTGTGTAATTATGGACGCGTACGTAATTACGAAATTTAGTGCACAGAAACCCAGTAAGATTTATTATGTGTAAGAACCGATAGCGACAACAATAACAAAATGAGAACGATGTAATGGAGGTACGGTGGACGCACCAATGGCGCTTCATATACTTGTATATAAGTGTCCCTCTTACATTGCAAGCATAATGTTATTAAGGTTACTAGAAGTTCAGAACCCTAACCAATGTTGTTCGATCTTTTCAACTTCATGTTTTCAAACTCTCACAAGTTTCCTCTAAATAAAATTTCGGGACGAAATTTCCTAAAGTAGGGGAGACTATGACACCTGGGTCACTGCGACCATCAAACAAATGCCAAGCCAATGAAATATTGTATTTCATACTTGGGATCTGTATAAATATGTGTATCGTTTGCACATATCAATTCTTGTTCGATTTCAAGCTTTAAATCGCTTTCTGGAAGGTTATACGCGCACTGATGCGTAAATATAACCCGTTTAATGCAACGAACACTCCGGAATAGTGAAATAGGCTTAACATACCTTAAATAAACTTTACATAACTTAGAAATAAGTTTTGAAGGCTTTGGTATGACAAAATCAAGTATTAATAGCTTACAGGGACTAAATACGACAAACTGCGAAAGTATGCCAATTTGAACTGTAACAGACATTCCGGAACATGACCATAAGTTAAACATACCATAAATATCCCTTACATAGCTTAGAAATAGGCTTTGAGGGGTTCGGTGTGCTAAAATAAACTTTTTGGTCATTCAGGGACTAAAAGCGTCAAAAAGTGCACAAGTTTGCATTTTCGCGCATAACTTACGTTCTGAATACATTCGAACATCCAAAAATTTATGTAAGCACTAAAATATTTTATTTTAGTGTTTGGCATGAGAAAAATCCATTCGTCACGCCATTTGGATCGTTTTTCGCTCTTATGCGCATTCCGTCGTAAATAACCGAACAACGCAACCGTACGGCTAAACGAACCAACATCCGAGATATTTTTGAGCACATTTTAAGTTCCCTATACTTTAACTTCATTTTAGAGCTTTGAAATGGGGTTAACGGGGCTTAAACGTGTCAAAAATGCATTAAATAGCAAGTTTGGAGCTTTAGGGACCAAAAGTGTAAATCTGTGAAAGTTGGTCCTTGCGCACCTCAACATGATTAGTGTTACGGTGCGTAAGCATGGGTCAGATGCAGAAAACGATTTTGACTGCTGATTTACAGATTTAAACACTCCCCAAAGGCCAAATACCACATGTTAATCTCTTGTGGTGGGCAAAATGAGCTACCATAACTTGCCAACAAGTGTAGGGATGTGATCATTCCCTCTTCTCCAAGAAACGATCCTAACGGTGAACCGAAATCTATAAATACCCAACACCCACTTCACTCTCAACTCACACCTTTGAAATCTGAACTTGCTCTCTAAGTTGTTGTGTTTAACACTTCATACCTGAGAGTGTTCGGATTCAAACCTTCCATTCTTGGACCCTTTGTAAGTGTTCCTTCGTTCTTTTATTGCTTTTCGAGTCCGAAAGACAAACTTTGTTTGACTTTCTGCATTGGCCAGTCTATGGTCAATGCGAAGTTCGTTTGAACTTCGCAACGTGATTGTAATCACGATGGTTATAGTCCCTTGTGACTATGCCTACTGATTACCACGTTGTCTAGGGTCGTAAGGGTAAGCGAACTAATAAATCGCTTATACCTTCGAACCCGACCCATTTGGTCGATCATTAGGATCCGACCAAACACATTAGGTAACCATAGTATATAGGGAACAACCTTCCGAGGTTATACCTTATGGTCGCTTTGTTTAAGTAGTTGTACGATAGGTAGTTTATATGCCTTAGGTAAATTACCAAAATACCCCTTTGATGCCAAAATTCATTTTAAACATATGTAACATAACCTATGACCTCTAAACTGATTTATCAACAATATTAAACATGTTAAGGCATATTCTACTTGTCATAGGACTAGTTAGGCGGTCCGAACGCGTTTCACGCGAACGACGCGTTAAAGTAGCATAAGCTACCTAAACGGGTCGTAATGGGTCCTAAGCACTTAGGTTAGGTTTCATTTAGTATGTAGGCTTTGTTAAACCATATGACACGAGTCTCAATACTCGTTTGGTTTACGAACCCTCATTCTATCTAAATCTTCCGAATTAGGTCCGGTTTAATAACATAGTTACCTATATTAGGTGCCGTTTGATATCCGTGATCTCTAGCATTGTTTGGTTGTTACTCAAGGACTACTAAGCAATCTCAAGTGAGTACATAGACCCCTCTTTTACTGTTTTCCAAACATTTTGGGGTGGAACACATGTGCCTACTTGTTACTTTCGTGCTTTCCTGCTTTCACATCATATACTTGCTATGTTCATTAGTACATTTATAGTACATGATTTCATTGTGTTTATGCTATGTATGCCCATTGTGTGCGTACTTAGTACATTATTTTACATTACATTCTATGCTATGTATGCCCATTGTGTGCGTACTTAGTACATTATTTTACATTACATTCTATGCTATGTATGCCCATTGTGTGCGTACTTAGTACATTATTTTACATTACATTCTATGCTATGTATGCCCATTGTGTGCGTACTTAGTACATTGTTTTACATTACATTTCATGCTATGTATGCCCATTGTGTTCATACTTAGTACATTGTTTTACATTACATTTCATGCTATGTATGCCCATTGTGTGCATACATAGTACATCGTTTTACATTACATTACATGCTATGTATGTTCATCATACTTAGTACATTTGTTATTCATTCACATGCTTACATTTTGATATGATATTTGGTTTGTTTTGATGGATCAATATACATTCATTAACACCGATCACGCCGTTCGTTAGTAAGTAGTGGTTTGACAACTCCCGTTCCGGACATCCTGGGTAGGTTTGGATGAAAGGAATGACCGAATTCGATATACATAACTTAAATAAACCTTTACTTTGTTTAAGGGTTTATCGCCACAGTCTCAAGGCTTGGATGTATGCATTCTCACAATACCACATAGATATTCATATCAGTATAGCATGCATTTGTTCCACAAAACATAGCTTTGATTTAAACCATGTTTTAATTCAATACTTTGTTTTTGTGCATATGGTTTAGTTGATATATTTCACTAGCCATACATATCATTTTGGTTACACATTACATGATTTACATTTGACACATAAACATTATTGACATTGGTTATACATTACATGACTTACATCTTGACATAAACATTTTGACATATTATTCAATACGTTTGGCAATTGGTTTAAACATAGACATCTTACATTGTTGGTTTGGTTTGAGTAAGTGATTTAAGTAACGAGGCGTGTGTAATATGATACAAGCACGGTGGATACGCCGCTGGTACTTCCTATATATAAGTGTTTGTATGGTATCACATATTGCAGCGTTATTTGAATCATTTCAATTTGAGACATATAACATTTTATACAAATAACATACTTTTCACAATACACTGTTTTACAAACAACGTAATTTATACAAACTCATTTCACATGGTTATTCACTTAACCATGTATTATTCTTTTATACATATATATCATTTGGTTTATTTATCACTTTTCAAATGATTTATAAGACAAAGCAAATTACAAGGTTCATGACTAAACATTTTCTTAAACATAAGTCATGAATTCTATTTTCACAAAACCTATGTATCTCACAGGCCTTTTTATGCTGACGTACCTATTTTCACATGTGTTTCAGGATATGATGCATAGGATTTATCAAGATACACTTAGGCGGACTTGGGCCTTAGCGACAATAAAAGATGCAAGACTAGTTATTTATGTTATGTTTCTTTGATTGTCAAGACATTGTAACTCTTTTATTCAATAAAACAATATTTCAATTTCCATGTGTTATGAAACAATGATTCTGTTACAACACTCCCGGACGTTTTCTGCCACGTTTTGTTGTTCTACGTGGTCGGGGTGTGACACTCGCCCACGAGCGGAATTCACATTGACGTTGACGTTCGCATTCGGGTTCGCGTTAGCATTCGCGTTTGCATTCACCAGTCTCGGACAGTTGTTGCGGAAGTGACCATACTCTCCACAATTAAAACATGAACCCGGTGGGAATCTCACAGCATTCCCCTGACCCGGAGCTGGAACCTGAGCAACCTGATTCTGTCCCAAACGACAAACATTGGCCAAATGCCCAAGTTTACCACACGTTGTGCATTGTTTGCAAGCTTGTTGTGCAACGTGATGACCGTTGCAACGAGCACAATGAGGTGCGGTACCAGCATATGCCTTCTTTGCAGGTGGCTGAGCCGGTGGGTTCTGTGGGTTCTGAGCAGTCTGTGCTGTAACAGCAAAATTCTGGGCACCCTTTCGCTTCCTTGACTTCTTCGATGACTCAGCTTCCTTACCCTTACCCTTTTTCTTGTCCTTCCCTGAATCAGTCGCCTTCTTTTTATCACCCTTGCGGGTGAGTCTACCCTTCCTGACTTGAGTCTCAGTCAGGGTAGCAGACAACTCGATTGCTTGACGAAGGGTAGTAGGATTAACACCGGTCACAATCTCAAGAATAGAATCGGGTAAACCATCGATATATCTCTCGATTGCTTTCTCCAGAGGGGTAACCATGGTGGGACACAATAGACTGAGTTCCTTAAATCGTCAAACTCTCGCTTCAAAGTCCGAATTTCGTGACGGGGACAAAACTCCTTCATCATGAGAGCCCGAAGCTCTTCCCATGTTTGTGCCAATGCCACTTCGGCACCCCTGTCGCGCATAATACCATTCCACCAGGTAAGCGCTCGCTTCTCAAACACACTCGAAGAAAATTCAACCTTACGCGAATTCGGACAGTGCACATGTCTGAATGTGCTCTCGATACTCTCAAACCACTGCAGGAGCGCAGTTGCTCCTTGCGACCCAGAAAACTTAAGCGGCTTCGCAGTATTGAAATTCTTGAAATTACACGATGCATTATTGTTGTTGTATATCTCGTGGACTTGGGTCACAACACCGGGAAGCACAGCAGCCACTTGCTGAGAGACCAGGGCTGCGATTTCTTCAATAGTGAAAGATTGTGCTTCACGTCGAGGAGGCATTGTCTAACATGGAAATATGAGAGACGAGTGAGGTTGATAATCAGGAAAAGCAAAAGAGGTATCGACAAAACGCAAGGAAGGCGATCATTTGTTCGTTACCTCGAACAAACAAACGACACGCAGTGACTAATCAAAGTAAATGGATCCAAATAACGTATCGCGAAGACATGCTCGCCTATAAGTGAACACTCACCCCAAGAGTTCCCAGGTAAGAGTGACTGGTCCGATTATGTGGATTTGTACGAACACTCTAGCCTTAGACAGAAAACTCAGAGTACAGGCACTCACTCTTCCAGTTTGAACGTGTTCACATTATATAGATCCAAACTTTGACGAGATTTTGAAAACTTAGAGGGTTCAAAACCTTATAATAGAAGGTTCAAAACCTAGTAATCAATCACCCTAGAACAGATGATTAGTTTTCAAAGCGGATTTGAAAATTGTGTTCTCGTTGTGGTTATCACTTAAGGATAGGTGACGATTTTGTTTTAAAAATCTAAACGCAAATAAACTTGCGTTGGGGTCCTAGAAGTTATAGTCTAGGTCAAAGAATTACTAATAACCTAATTCCCTATAACCATTGGCTCTGATACCAACTCTTCTGTCACACCCCGACCACGTAAAACAACAAAGCGTGGCGGAAACGTCGGGGAGTGTTGTAACAGAATTATCGTTTCATAACCATGGATACAAAAAGTGTTTCGTTTTATTGATAATATTAAACATTAACATTGTTTTAACACATAACAAACAAGTTTTATATCGACTATCATTGTTTTATGTCACTAAGGCCTCGTCCAGATCCTATGTGACGCATGCATCCTAGAACGTCAATCAAGCAACAACACCTGAAACATATGTAAAAACAAAGTCAGCAAAGAAATGCTGGCGAGTACATAGGTTTTATAAGAGTATCGGAATCATGGCTTGGTTACATATATTGCAATACCTCGAAAACCTTGTTTTTTTTAAAAAGTGTATAATATTGCAACATGATTAACCAACTCAAATCAAGATGGTTATAATTTATAAAATTTCGTAGCCACGATTCTTAACCCAAAAGCTCTTTGTTTTAGAAAACCATCTTTTAAAACATATCGTATAAACTCGTCAATAAAACTCGTATATTATTTCGAAAACATCGTTGAGTGACATCGTTTCAATATCGTTTACCCAAGTGAACTAAATAACGCCACGGTATGTAATATGTTGAAAACACTTATATATAAGAAGTACCAGCGGCGTATCTACCATATTTTCACCACATTACACCCGTCCCGTTATCTAAAAACTAGCCAAAAACCAATCGTTTACCCAAATCGTTTAACATTGTTTCCAAATCATTTCCAAATCGTTTCCAAATCGTTTACTCGTTTAAATAATCCTCGTTTTAATTGTGAAAACTTATATATGGTCGTCTCTTTAATAACATTCAAACCTTCGTGACTCGACTACCTCGTTCCTCGCTTCTCGTATTAACAAACCTCCAAAGGGTAAGTTAATAATTACAGATTCAGTCGTTACCCACAACACCCACACATAACCATGGGTATAGTGCAATAACGGGATTCGTCAGATCCTATGGTACCATAACCTAATACTGGTCGGTTCGGCCAAAATTAATGAATGTCATTCGTTATGTAACTACAACCAACAAGTTCGTTCACATTATCCAAATCGTTATTAGTTTAGTATAAATCATTCTACTCGTTTTTGAAATCATCGTTTAAACCTTGAAAACATTTTGTACATATGAATCACCCCAAAACAATTGAAAACAGTAAAATAGGGGAACTATGTACTCACATAGTTACCACAAAAACATGTAAAAAGAGGGGATCTATGTACTCACGTGTAGTGCAAGGTATCCTCAATCAATAGTACTTCAACAAACTCGAGTAAACCAGAGAAATCAAGCAGCACCTAGTAATTGAATCACTAGTCAAACAATAGACGCCTAAATCGGAAGATCGGACAGAATGAGGTCTTGTAAACCAAATTAGTGTTGGAACTCATGTGATATGGTTTAACAAGGCCTACATCCTAAATGAAACCTAACCTAAGTGCTTTCAACCCATCGCATCCCATTAGGGTAGCTTATGCAACTTTAACGCGTCGTTCGCGTGAAACGCGTTCGGAACGCTTAACTAGTCCTATGATAAGTAAAATATGCCTCAACATGTTTAATATTGTTGTCTAATCAGTTTAGATACCAAAGGTTATGTTACATATGCTTAAAATGAATATTGGCTTAAAAGGGCATTTTTGGTAATTTACCTAAGGCATATAAACTACCTATCATAAAACTACTTAAACGAAGCGACCATAAGGTATAACCTTGGAAGGTTATTCCCTATACACTATGGTCACCTAATGTGTTTGGTCGGATCCTAATGATCGACCAAACGGGTCGGGTTCGAAAATATAAGCGATTGTTTAGATCGCTTACCTTTACGACCCTAGACAAGCACAAAACTAAAAGTGACGAGCTAAACATGTTAGAACATGTTTAACAAGGTTTGAAAACAGGTTTGGTATCAAAACAAACGGTTTTTGATACCCACAAGTAGCTTGGTTACAAAATACGTAAGAATACGTATTTTGGCCGAAACTACGACTCGTCACTGAGCCTAGATAACGTGGTAATCAGTAGGTATAGTCACAAGGGACTATAACCATCGTGATTACGCTCACGTTATAAAGTTCCAACGAACTTCACATTGACCATAAACTGGTCAATGCAGAAAGTCAAATGCAGTTTGACTTTAATGCTAAAACGAATGAAAAAGAACGAAAGAACACTTACAACGGGTCCAAGAATGGAAGTTTTGAATCCGAATATTCTCAGGTTTGAAGTGTTAAACACATCAACTTAGAGAACAAATTCAGATTTCAAAGGTGTGGGTTTTGGGGTTGAGATGGATGGGGTATTTATAGATTTCCTTGAACCGTTAAGATCGTTTATCGAAATTCGTGCTTCAATCTCATCCCTACACTTGTTTACAACCCCATGTGCATCAAAATGGCCCCCCATTATCAGGAAGAGACATGTGCAATTGGGTTTTGTGAGTGTAACAGCTGGAAACAGGCTGGAAATAGCTTCTGATGTTCTGGCACATGCTTAAGGACCGTATGGTCCTCCCCTTACGGTCCGTAAGGACCCTGCAGACAAGCAAGTTTCAGTTTTGGCAGTTTTGGTCCCTGTGCGCGTATGGTCGTGTTTTGGCACTTCTAACACCCGTCAAGCCCATTTTTAAGCTTCACAAGGATGTTAAAGCATAGGGAACATGAAACATGCCCAAAAATATGTCGGATGTCGGTTCGTTTTTCCGTACGGTTGCGTTGTTCGGTTAATTACGACGGAAGTCGTAACGGACGCAAAAACGGTCCAAATCAAGCGACGAATGGAATTTTCTTATGCCAAACACTAAAATAAAATATTTTAATGCTTACATAATTTTTTTGGATGTCCAGATGTATTCAGAACGTAAGATATGCGCGAAAATGCAAACTTATGCACTTTTTAACGCTTTTAGTCCCTATTGGTCAATAAAGTTTATTTTAGCATACCGAACCCCTTAAAGCCTATTTCTAAGCTATGTAAAGGTTATTTAGGGTATGTTTAACTTATGATCAAGTTCCGGAATGTTCGTTACTATACAAATCGGCATAGTTTCGCAGTTTGACACAAATAGTCCCTGCGATCGAACAAAGTTGATTTCGACACACCAAACCATTCAAAACTTATTTCTAAGTTATGTGGAGGTTATTTAAGGTATGTTAAGCCTATGTCACTATTCTGGAGTGTTTGTCGTGTTATACTGACTGCGTTTACGCACCAGTTTGCGTATAACCTTCCAGAACGCGACTTAAAGCTTGTAATCGGAATCGCATCGAATTGAAAAGTCACCAAACACAAATACACACATAGAAACACCAAAACACATATAATAACACCATAGCACATTGTTTTATTAAAAAACATCATTGTTTTACATCGTACATCGATTACAGAACACAGTTGTCACAAAAGTGTTTGTAGTTAAACTTTGTAGGCTTCACTTTTTCTGTATTAGAGTCAACAGAGGAGGGTGGAGTGTTTGATCCTAAGACTGATCGGCCATGAAAGACATCATCTTCTTCTGAGAGTTGGCTCTAGATCTCTTGAGAGATTCGGAGAGTTTACGGGAAGACATCTAAAGATCCAAGAAAAGGATCGTATAAGTCTAGATCATCAAGTCTCGTAGCATATAGTTTCACACACGGTTGCACAAAGGCTCAAGTTTCAAGCGTCACAAAATGTTCAACAAGTTTCACAAAGATTCAACATTCTCATCACAAGTCCGCAAACCCACAACCTTCGCGTGGCACGTGGTATGAAAGTTCGGTAACATGTCAGAAACACTTATATATAGGAAGTACCAGCGGCGTATCCACCATTTTTCGGGCATGTCACATCCGTCTCGTCGTCGGTGTTATGTTACGTGTCGCGTTTCGCCAACCATAATAGTACACTTCATCATTCTCATGCGCTTCCACAAGTTACATACACATAGGTCAAGCAATACTTTCACATAAGTCAACGTTCAACATTCCACTCACCGGTCGGTAAAACACTAAATTTCGCATGGCATGTGGTACAAAAGTTGGCAACATGTCGGAAACACTTATATATAGGAAGTACCAGCAGCGTATCCACCATGTTTCTTCCATGTTACTTCTGCCTCGTCATTCGGTTCCATGTTACGTATAGTGTTTTGCTACCTGTAACAGCACATTCCACATAGATTAAACATATAGTTTCTCGTAGCACCTCGTTCAATCATGTTTCCCATAGTCTAATCAAGATTCCACGTAGTTTATCATAAAGCCTCACAAATTTAGTTCGATCCTGAGAGATTATGATTATTGTTTTAGATTGCGGAGATACATGCGATTGGTGTAAAAGTCTCAAAACGAACAAAGAATCAAGTTTAAAACCACATGTAAAATCGAGATAACATAAAATGGTAGGCTCATAAAACATAAGATTGTTCCGGGTAGAGGAACGTTGACTAACCAAAGTAAATCGAACCCCTCTCGAATTGAGGCAACGTGTCTTGACTTACTTAGACAAACACGTCATCGATGTTAGGTCTACGATATTTGTCCTTTTGGTCATTTCACGTTCTTAATTGATTGGGAATTTCGAGACTTTGGCGAGACTGAAAATCAAAGAGTGGGACTCGTTATCAAGGTGTGAGTTTCACCTCTAACTTGAAAACTTCGTACCCTAATCGCGTCGGTACTTATCAAAAGATAAGACCTACTAGAATGGAATATAATATGGAAATCTTCCATCAAGGTTCGGATGTCACTCCTGACTTGAGGGCAAATCTTGTGCAAAATACAAACACTGCATAGCAGCGTTTCCAAAGTGTCCAAGTGTATATGGTGTCAGCCTTTGGAAAGGCAAGTAAGTTTAACAGGAAATGTGTCGCTAGGAAGCAAGTACGGTAGAATGCATAAATCTTAAACAACAGATAAGAGTCAAGATTCCTAGAACTATAGACTAGGCAAAGCATTCCTACTTTCCCTAATTCCCTATATTTATGGCTCTGATACCAATCTGTCACACCCGAAATGATGGCAGAAACATCGGGGCACGACACTAAGCGTTCAGATTGCTCATGAGTTTCCATAACACTACAGTTTCAATAGTAATTAATTGATTTCATCCAACAACTTGTCTAAACATCAAGCACCAGTTAAGATCACAAAATATCAAGTACAGCCATCAAACATTGTTCAAAAGCTTCTAAGTTTACTAAGATGTGTTTATAAGTGGTATCCTAGCATGTTTCTTGATTCTTCCTCGGCTACTAACAACCTGCCACATGTATTAAAATATATCAACAAGAATGTTGGCGAGTATAGAAGTTTGAGTACGTGGTAGTATAATAGTTTAAAAAATGTTCCAAAAACTCATATCCAGCAATAAACACATAAAATAAGTTTCACCACGCTATTAAACACAGTCCAAGTGATAGCCCAAGTTTCCAATGCGTTAACCGCTTTCCCAAGACTCAAGGAAAACAAAGAATGTATCCTCCTAACAATATCCCAAAGACTAACGGGGAGGTGCATTACCCCTATAGCGCTACTATTGTTAAGGCGGAACTACACACAAGGACTAAACGTTCACATAGCATAAAAGTCTCAAGTCTCAAGTTTCCAAGTATCAAGTTTCCATGTTTACTGCGGATAGAGTAAGTTTCAAATAGTTTCAAGTGTCAAGTGTCAAGTTTATAGAATACAGGTTGCATCCCAAAAGTGTTTAAAACAAAAAGGGATCGAGTATACTCACAGTGGGTGCTAAGTATCAACACCAACTGGTTGGATCGAATGGAGCTCTGGGGTTAGCCTGATTATAGTTTAACAGGGTAAGCATTGGACAGAAAGTCAAATCAACGAATAAAAGTGTCTGACAAGTGTCCGGATCGGATGTCATCCAGACGGATGGTCATCCGGTCGGATGACCATTCGTCCCAGATGGGACCCATTCGATCGGACGATCGTCCGTTCAGTAGCGTGTTTGTGAACTGATAAAGTTTCAAGTGTCGAGATCATAGCGTCTTGTAAAACGACAAGTGTAGTGATAATCAGACCCTCTGGATGGATGGTCATCCGATCGAATGGCCATCCGGTCAGACGGTCAGTGAGGTGTTTGTCAATTGCTTCAACTTTTGAAGTTTTCGTTGTAGTATAAGTCCAAGTCGTTCGACCGGAGGGTCATCCAGTCGGATGACCGTTCGGTCGGATGACTGTTTGAGTAAAAGTCTCATAGGTCAAAAAAAATCCTGACCCAAATAGTTTAAGTATTGAGAGTTACAAAGGATAGTCACTGGGCCGAAAGGTCATTCGTCCGGACGGTCATCCGTTCGGACGGTCGTTCGACTACCATGATCTTTCTCCTTTGAACCTTAAGTTCGAGTTTAACGGAGATGACACGGTAACGTATCGAAACAATGGAAACCCATTAAGTTCCAGCCCGTCTGATCGGATGGGTATCACCCCGTTTGGTCGGATGAATGTTCTTGACGGGGTTTCATGTCTGATCCGTAATTTGGTCATCTCTCCGGTGGAAACCCGTTATCGAGCCGACTCCAGGCTAAGGAACAAGTCCTAGGCCTGTTTTGGTTCTGGATTTCATCGCGTTCAAGTAGATAAGTTAAGAAAAATATGAAATTAACCGAAAATGTTTAGATTATGTAAAGATTTGTAGTAAAACGCTTAGAAATCCCTTAGATCTGAACTTAATCCTGACGGAATGACATCACAGCCGATTGTACAAACCGTCGTGATGACGTCATCGTCAAGAACCCAAATCTTAGTGATTTCATGGTGAAAAGTATGATTTGGATGAAGATTTAAGTGAGAAAGTGCGTATAGATGAAAGTTGTACAAGAATCATGAAGAAAACTTACAAGAATCGCTTGGAAATTGAAGAAAAATGCCTGAGAAAACTGGAGAACGTGCTGGCCGGAGGAGCCTGTCACATCAAGTGATGTGACAGGGGTATTTATAGTATGAGGGAGAAAAGGCGGTGTAGTGCGCGGGGTCGGATGGCGGTACGGACGGAGGGCCATCCGATCGGATGTCCATTCGGACAGCCGATTCATGCGGGTTAGTTTTTCGAGTTTTGATTCGATTTAGCGAGTTAGACTAAGCGTTGCGTTGCGTATTGTTGTGCAAGATTATTCACATGGAAATATTGTATAATCACAAAAGTTTCCATGTTTCAAGTCTATACGAGCTAGCTAGTAAGCGTCAAGTTTTAAGTTTCATAGTCTCAAAGTTTCTCGTTCCATAAGTATCAAGAGTCTCGTTCAATAGTATTAAGAGTCAAGTTTCAAGTATCAAAGAGTCTAGATTCAAGGTATCATAAGATTCAAGTATCACATAGTTTCCCCAAATGTTTCACATAGTTTCACACAGTTAAGACTCAATTAGTATAGGGACTAAACTTGCCAAAAGTTAATAGTTTAGGGACGCAGGGCGTCACAGTGTCATCCAAGACGTTGTCCCATATTGGATGACATTAACCTGGTGCAAGGGTAATGAAGGGTTTTTGAGGACTTTAATGCGTATATCCTTAGCCAGGTGTTGGAAACTGGTTGATGCCAATTTGGAGAGTGCATCAGCTGGTTCATTCTCACTCCTGTTAATATGTAAGATTTTAAAGGAGCCGAATTGTGATATTAGTTGCTTGGCTTGCTCGAGGTAGAGGATCATGATGTCCCCTTTTGCAGTGTATTCTCCACTTATCTGGCCCGCAACTAATAACAAATCGACGTACGCTTCCAGGTGTCGCACGCCGAGTTTGACTACTACCTGTAACCCCGCGAGTAATGCCTCGTATTCAGCCTCGTTATTTGCACTTTTGAAGTCGAGGCATATGGCATAATGTAACAACTCTCATTAAAAGTCCTATTTATTTCTTTAAATTGTCCAATAGGAAACCCTAATTGAGAAACCCAAGTGATTCTGTATAAACCCTAAAAATTTCAGAACAATCGGAATTAGGATCAGGGCCCCTAAAACTCAAGGGGGGAGGGGGGTAAACCCTAGTTGATAATATCAACACAGTTTTACGTGTAAATTGAAATTTAATGCAAGACCAACTCAGCTAAGCTACCCGTACACGAGGCTACCCTATGGTAGTAGGGTGTCCCTCGCGCCACGCGACGCCCCCAAGGTGACCCCTCGCGACACGCGAGGGGGACAATTTTTCAGTATAAATAGAGGGCAGTGGGACTTGCAATTACGCGTTCGTTCGACGTTAAAACACTAAACGTACACTGAGATATAGTAGAAACAGTCCAAAACACACACAATTCACGAAGTGCTACCGCAATACAGGGTAATAACTTGATCGCTGCTACGATTTAATGTCCGATCGATAGAAATCAATCCAATGGATGTTTAAGTGCTGCCCAAATTAGGGTTATGCTTTGTCATTCATCGTGAATTGGATGAATGTTTAAGTATCGCACTTTGTCATTCGTTGTGAGGGTTTCAATCTCGTGAGTTATCGTAAATGGTGTATTAGTTACTAACCTAGTTTGTGTGCATGTTATTTAAATTAGGTTATCAGGCTAATCAATAGGCTACGTTCTATCCATATTAAATCTGCAATGTGAGTCATTCTCTTTTTACCAAATTGCTTTCAAAATCATGTTGTTTTCAAAGTTATAATTACAGGGATTAAGTCTTTGTAATCTCCAAATTACAGCCGGTATGTGGGGTTTTGTATACATTACTTGATAACCTTCACCATTGGACAACGAGTTAGCCAAGGGGTGATATGACCATAGTCACAGACACCATTGGATAATGAGGTTACCAATGGATGGTCGAGTGACAAATACCGTGGGTAATTGGTTGATATATAGAAACATTGTAATCGCTCTTAATACTGTGAATTATAACAATGTGTCGTTTTTAGTAAAAAGAATGATTCACCAGTATTTCCCAGCTGACAAAACCTTTTTCAAACATGTTTCAGGTGATCTATTGTGATCCAGGAAAAAGTGTCGCGAAACACTACAAGCTTAAGGAAGTGGCTCAATATAAATAAAGAAACATGTTTTGTAAAATAAAGATTTCCCAGTGAAATCACCTTATTGTAAATTATCGGGGTTTTGTCCCAAATTATGAAATAAAATAATTGGGCATTTTCAGTTTTAAACAGATCCTGTTAAAATCTTCCGCTGTCAACTCTATTAAATAAAATACCACGGGATTTTCTGTCCCGCGGCTCCTGAACCGGGTCAAACCGGGCCGGGGGCCGTGACAGAAAAAGGTGGTATCAAAGACACTAATTTAAGCCAATTAAGTATTTAGAAAATACTTAATTTTACTGATTGCCATTTTGTGATTACTTGTTTTATTATTTGAAATATTTATTTACAGTATGGGTAAACAAAGACTTTCGGACATCTATCGTAAAATAGATAGTTCACCAAAGGATAAGGGATCATCATCCTCAATTTTTCCAGTAAATATTGAGGAAGGGATATTTGTCCGTAAGACACAATATGAGGAACCACTTTCTCCTAATAAAAGAAGTTTGATTATTAGGAAAAGTCAGGAGAAAATAAAGAAATCCCGAGAAAGGAGAGTTAACCAGGAAACCCAGGAATCTACCAGTAAACCACCATGGGAAGACCAGTTAGATGAAAAATGGGCAGATCTTTATATGCTAGCCACTGTAGCAGTAAATGCAAATCTTTAAATACCCTGACTCAGTTCTAGCACCCATATCACCTACAAACCAGAAACTTTACCCAGTAAATAAATAAGTTTACAATAAACCCTAGTATGTTTTAATTATCAGTTGTCCTTTGTATTAAATTAATTATACAGCATGTAATAATATTTAAAGGTTATCTGTGAAATTTTATTATAAAATTTTAACTTAACATTTTGTGTGTATTTTTGCATATATGCTAAACAGCATGAATGAGTTATCTGAAGCCCTTCAGAATCTCAATCTGTATCCGGTGAAAATAGAAGTTTCTAGAGACTTTACTGGTTACATAGCCGATGTAGAGGAACCCATGGAATTCAACGCTCCACCTCCGGAGAAACCAAAGCCTAAGAAAAGGAGAAGGTTCGTAGGATGGAGGCGTGTGTGCAGGAGGAAACCCGCAGCTAGAAAGATTCCTAAAATAGAAAATCCCATAGATAAAGGAAAGGGAATTGAAACAGGGGAAGGTTCTAGGAAGACATAAATGGAGATTGGGGAAGGTTCTAGGCAAACAAAGAGGGAAATGGGGGAAATCTATAGACAAGTCAAGGAGTTACCATTTCAGGAGGAATTAGATCAAGTATTGGCAAGTTATGATATTATCAGGCCTATTAATACCAACCTTTACCCTTATTCTGCTGAAACACAACTCCCAATAAACTTAGAACCAGTCATTCCAGGCCCTCTGATCCACACCCAACCTCTAGGAATGGATGAGTGGTGGACTAATGATTGGCAATTTCAAAACCTTCTTAATAACCCTTATACATTTCTCCCTCAGTTCGACCCGGAACCAATACCAAACCCACCAATGAGCAATGAGAATTTAGCTGAACTCCACCACTTTGGCGAGGAATTGGTGGATGCAGGGAATAGAATCCGGGAAGTGGGAGAACAGATCTCCAGGAAGTACGACGAGAGGGAACGTCGCTTCTAAAGTGCCCAGGGATAGTATGATGGTGAAACTGTGGTTGTATAATAATAGTAATACTAATGAAATCAGTCTGTAAAATAACTTACAAATAAAACCTCTATAAGATAAAGGTGTGTAATGATGCATACTAAATATATAAAATGGGAATCGAGAAATCGATAATTTTGGATATATATAGATGTATGTGGTGAAATTTGTATGATTGTTTTGTATAATTATTATTTATTTGATACTAATAAATTATATGTGACACCTGTGTCACTTCAACCATCAAACAAATACCAAGCCAATGAAATATTGTATTTCATACTTGGGATCTGTATAAATATGTGTATCTTTTGCACATATCAATTATTGTTCGATTTCAAGCTCTAAATCGCTTTCTGGAAGGTTATACGCGCACTGATGCGTAAATATAACCAGTTTAACGCAACAAACACTCTGGAATAGTGAAATAGGCTTAACATACCTTAAATAACCTTTACATAACTTAGAAATAAGTTTTGAAGGCTTTGGTATGGCAAAATCAAGTTAAATCGCTTACTGGGACTAAAGTTGACAAACTGCGAAAGTATGCCAATTTGAACTGTAACAGATATTCCGAAACATGGCCATAAGTTAAACATACCATAAATATCCTTTACATAGCTTAGAAATAGGGTTTGAGGGGTTCGGTGTGCTAAAATAAACTTTTTGGTCATTCAGGGACTAAAAGCGTCAAAAAGTGCACAAGTTTGCATTCTCGCGCATAACTCACGTCCTGAATACATCCGGACATCCAAAAATTTATGTAAGCACTATAATATTTTATTTTAGTGTTTGGCATGAGAAAAATCCATTCGTCACACATTTTGGATCGTTTTTTCGTGCTTATGCGCATTCCGTCGTAATTAAGCGAACATCGCGTTCGTACGACCAAACGAACTGACATCCGACATATTTTTGAGCATGTTTCATGTCCACAATGTTTAGGCATCATTTTAGGGCCTTAAAGTTGGCTTTACGGGCCTTAGAAGTGTCGGAAATGGCTTAAATACACAACAGGGACCAAAACTGTCATTTTTAAGACTTATTTTCTTATCAGAACCCCCATGCGGCCCGCATTAGTTTTGGTGTATCCTGAAGCGGGCCGCGTCAGCCTTCCAGAACAGATAAGATCGATTAGTCAGCTGATTCCAGCTGTTTAATCCACACCCACACATTCTAACTTGCCCTTTCAGCTCATGGGGATCTTTTTTAGCCACCATAACTTTCCAACAAGTGTACACACAAGATTCGAGCACGGTTTCCATGAAACGATCTTAACGGTTACCCGAAAACTATAAATACCCATCCACCCCCATTGCAAACCCCACAAGAATCTGATTAAAAAGACTCTAAGTTGGAACCATTGTGTTCATGCTATGTATGCCCATTGTGTGCGTACTTAGTACATCGTTTTACATTACATTTTATGCTATGTATGTCCATTTAGTTCATACTTAGTACATTGTTTTACATTACACTTATGCTATGTAGGTCCATTGTGTGCATACTTAGTACATTGTTTTACATTACATTTATGCTATGTATGTCCATTACGTGCATACTTAGTACATTGTTTTACATTACAATTTGTTGCATATGCTCATCCAGCATATGAACACAGTATATTACATTTTGAACCGTTTATAACTATTTGACTCTGTGAACCGTTTGTATCTGTGAACCGTTTGTATCTGTGAACCGTTTGTATCTGTGAACCGTGTGAACCGTATTTGACCATACACAAACATTTCTACAATTGTTAAACATTACATCCTGATGGTTTGGTTTGAGTAAGTGATTTAAGTAACGAGGCGTGTGTAATATGATACAAGCATGGTGGATACGCCGCTGGTACTTCCTATATATAAGTGTTTGTATGGTATTACATATCGTAGCGTTATTTGAATCATTTCAATTTGAGACATATAACATATTATACAAATAACATACTTTTCACAAGACATTGTTTTACAAACAACTTATCTTATACAAACTCATTTTACATGGTTATTCATTTAACCATACATTATTCTCTTATTTATACATATCATCTGATCGTATCGTTTTTCAAATGATTTACAAGACAAAGCAAATTACAAGGTTCATGACTAAACATTTTCTTAAACATAAGTCATGAATCTTATTTTCACAAAACCTATGTATCTCACAGGCATTTTTATGCTGACGTACCTATTTTCACATGTGTTTTCAGGAGATGATGCATAGGACTTATCAAGACATACTTAGGCGGACCTGTGCCTTAGTGACTTAAAACGAGACAAGAACTAGTTAATTTATGTTATGTACTCTTTGGTTCTTGTTTAAAACAATGTAAACTTTCACATTTGATTAATAAAACGAAACTTCTATTGCCATGGATTTGAAACAATTAATTCTGTTACAACACTCCCCGATGTTTCCGCCACGTTTTGTATGTTCTACGTGGTCGGGGTGTGACAGAAAAGATGGTATCAGAGCCAATGGTTATAGGGAATTAGGTTATTAGTAATGCTTTGACCTAGTCTATAACCTTCTTAGGACCCTAACGCGAGTTTACTTGCGTTTAGTCATAAAACAATACCGTCACCTATCCTTAGGCGACGACCACAACAAGAACATAAATTTCAAAACCGCTTCGAAAACTAATCATCTGTTCTAGGATGATTGATTACTAGGTTTTGAACCCTCTATTGTAAGGTTTTGAACCCTCTGTTATATGGTTTTGAACCCCCTTGAGTTTTCAAAATCTCGTCAAGGTTTTGGGTTTTAAATAATGTGAACACGTGCAAACTGGAAGGGTGAATGCCTGTATTCTGGGTTTTCTGTCTAGGCAAGAACTTCGTATACATCTCATCAGACGCGAGACCAGTTGTGCTTACCTGGGAATTCTTGGGATGAGTGTTCATTTATAGGCGAGCATGTCTTCGCGATACATTATTTTTGACCCATTTACTTTGATTAGTCACTGTGTGTCGTTTGTTTACCTTGTGGTAACAAACAAATGACCACTATCCTTGCTTTCATCAGATTTTTTTCATCTCATTCTTTTCGTCTAATTCTCTCACTCGTTTCCTTTCATGTTTCCTCTTTTAGTATGCCTCCTCGATGCGAAAGCCAGATAGCGACTGCCGAATTGGCAGAAATCATTGCGCAGCAAATGGCTGCTCAATTCCCAAACCTCTTTGTTCAATGGAATCAAGCCAACAACAACAACAATGGTCCATGCAATTTCAAGAGTTTTAACTCGGCGAAACCACTCAAGTTTAGTGGTTCTGAGGGAGCGACTGGGCTTCTTCAATGGTTCGAGAGCATTGAGAATACTTTCCGCCACGTACAGTGTCCTGACAATCGCAAGGTCGAGTTTGCTTCGAGTGTGTTCCAGAAGAGAGCCCTTACGTGGTGGAACGGGGTTATGAGAGATCGTGGTGCAGAAGTTGCTCTAGCACAGACATGGGCTGAACTTAGGGCCCTTATGATGAAGGAATTCTGTCCTCGTCACGAGATCA
The DNA here is from genome assembly GCA_030545235.1 of Helianthus tuberosus. Lineage (NCBI taxonomy): Eukaryota > Viridiplantae > Streptophyta > Magnoliopsida > Asterales > Asteraceae > Helianthus > Helianthus tuberosus. The sequence continues at coordinate 68,056,716 of CM060445.1, read as the reverse complement.
GGGCCTTGGAAAGGGAATTCGACAATCTTGAGCAAGACAGCGGTGAGCATCGAGCCTACACGGACCGTTATGAGGAGTTAAGTCTGTTATGCCCAAACATGGTCACGCCTTTGGATAAGGCAATAGAAAAGTACATTGATGGCCTCCCTGACTCAATACAAGACATTGTGACTGGCAGCAACTCTACTACAGTTAGACAGGCCATTGAGCTATCTGCAACCTTGACTGAATCAAAGATCAGGAAAGGTAAACTTTTCCAAAAAGGTGACAAGAAACCGGTCGAGGAATCGAACCCAATCGAGGAATCAAAGACCATGGATGAACAGACTGGATCCCCTAAGAAGTCAAAGAAGCGAAAGGCTTCTCAGAACTTCGCCATGGTTACTCACAATGATCAAGCCGTCCCCAACCAACCAGCTCAACCCCCTGCTAGGAAGCCATACAATGGAACTGCACCCTTGTGCAACCAATGTAGCCTCCATCATCATGCCAATGTAAAGTGCCGCAAATGCCAAACTTGTGGACTTATAGGCCATACAGCAAGAGTTTGCCCAGCTGCAGCTGCACCAAACCAAGCTGGCAACAACCCCGCTCAAGGTCGTTTTCTACCAGGTTCTTGCTTCAACTGTGGCGAGATGGGTCATTTCTGAAGAAATTGCCCAAAGCTTGCTAATGCAAATCCAGCACAGGGATGAGCATCTGACCGAATGGAAGACAACGCTGTTTAGAAATAATCAATCCTTATGTATTATTTTCTTTAGTTGTCAAGGTCCAAGAAACAGTTGTTATCGTTGTTTATAAATAAATCTTTTATATACATTACAATGTATTTATGTGGTGGCATGTATAAACAACATATCTCTTACAATACCGACAATCAAGGAACCGTATTCCTTGAAGAACAAACTACCCCCAAAATTTTCCCATTCTATGATCTCTTGCGTTTCCATGAAATTCCTTAGTACCCGTTTATTCTAAGGAAACGAAGTACAAGGCGCAAGTTACAACATTGGACGAATACCCAAAGTACCACTATAAATCCTTAATAGGGTACCTAAGGGTATTTCCGTAAATCCTAAAATTGTTGTGTTCCTTAATTCGAATATTACATTTCGTTGGAAACAAGATCGAATTTTTGGGAGATCTTCCTATCTTTTCAGATAGATCCCAGAGGACATTGAAGTCCATCGACTTGTTTCCATATCCGTTCTCAATCGATAACAAATTATTAACAACTTAATAACCAAGTTAAACAACTATGTGATTATGTGCTTATGAACATTACAAGACAAACTGTGCGGACTGTGCAAGGAATTACGTAATTATGGATGCATACATAATTATGGAATTTAGTGCACAGAAACCACAGCGAGCTTTGTCATGTGCCTAGAAGTTAACTCTATTCATTTCCATTTCTGAGGAAGCACCCGTTGAAAATGACTCCGTTTGTTCATTTTCGTTTCTGAAGATTTTCCGTTGAGGAAATGAATATCCGTTTGATTATCCTTTTCATTTCCATTTTTGAGGAAGCACCCGTTGAAAATGACTCCGTTTGTTCATTTTCGTTTCTGAAGATTTGTCCGTTGAGGAAATGAATATCCGTTTGTTTCTCCTTTTCATTTCCATTTCTGATGACGCACCCGTTGAAAATGACTCCGTTTGTTCATTTTCGTTTACGAAGATTTGTCCGTTGAGGAAATGAATATCCGTTTGTTTCTCCTTTTCATTTCCATTTCTGATGACGCACCCGTTGAAAATGACTCCGTAAGTTCATTTTACGTTTCTGAAGATTGCCCGTTGAGGAAATGAATCCCCGTTTGTTTATTCCTTCATTTCCGCTTCTGAAGAATACTCGTTGAGGAAAATGACTCTGTCTGTTCATTTTCGTTCTAAAGAATGTCCGTTAAGGAAATGACAGGATTATGCCTTACATATCTCTGGTGGTTATTTGACACAAAGTCACAAATGGACTCCTACGAATAAATTTCGGGACGAAATTTCCTAAAGTAGGGGAGATTGTGACACCTGTGTCACTTCAACCATCAAAAAAATACCAAGCCAATGAAATATTGTATTTCATACTTGGGATCTGTATAAATATGTGTATCTTTTGCACATATCAATTATTGTTCGATTTCAAGCTCTAAATCGCTTTCTGGAAGGTTATACGCGCACTGATGCGTAAATATAACCAGTTTAACGCAAAAAACACTACGGAATAGTGAAATAGGCTTAACATACCTTAAATAACCTTTACATAACTTAGAAATAAGTTTTGAAGGCTTTGGTATGGCAAAATCAAGTTAAATCGCTTACAGGGACTAAAGTTGACAAACTGCGAAAGTATGCCAATTTGAACTGTAACAGATATTCCGGAACATGGCCATAAGTTAAACATACCATAAATATCCTTTACATAGCTTAGAAATAGGCTTTGAGGGGTTCGGTGTGCTAAAATAAACTTTTGGGTCATTCAGGGACTAAAAGCGTCAAAAAGTGCACAAGTTTGCATTCTCGCGCATAACTCACGTCCTGAATACATCCGGACATCCAAAAATTTATGTAAGCACTATAATATTTTATTTTAGTGTTTGGCATGAGAAAAATCCATTCGTCACGCATTTTGGATCGTTTTTTCGCGCTTATGCGCATTCCGTCGTAATTAAGCGAACATCGCGTTCGTACGACCAAACGAACTGAAATCCGACATATTTTTGAGCATGTTTCATGTCCACAATGTTTAGGCATCATTTTAGGGCCTTAAATTTGGCTTTACGGGCCTCAGAAGTGTCGGAAATGGCTTAAATACACAACAGGGACCAAAACTGTCATTTTTGAAACTTATTTTCTGATCAGAACCCCCATGCGGCCCGCATTAGTTTTGGTGTATCCTGAAGCGGGTCGCGTCAGCCTTCTAGAACAGATAAGATCGATTAGTAAGCTGATTCCAGCTGTTTAATCCACACCCACACATTCTAACTTGCCCTTTCAGCTCATGGGGGATCTTTTTTAGCCACCATAACTTTCCAACAAGTGTACGTACAAGATTCGAGCACGGTTTCCATGAAACGATCTTAACGGTTACCCGAAAACTATAAATACCCATCCACCCCCATTGCAAAACCCACAAGAATCTGATTAAAAAGACTCTAAGTTGGAACCATTGTTTCATACCTGAGTTATTTTGATCACGATTAGCATTCGGGGACCCTTCGTAAGTATTCTTTCGTTCTTTTATTGCTTTTCGAGTCTTTTCGAGTCTGAAAGTCAAACTTTGTTTGACTTTCTGCGTTGACCAGTTTATGGTCAATGCGAAGTTCGTTTGAACTTCGCAACGTGAGTGTAATCACGTTGGTTATAGTCCCTTGGGACTATGCCTACTGATTACCACGTTGTCTAGGGTCGTAGGGTAAGCGATCTAATAAATTGCTTATACCTTCAAACCCGACCCATTTGGTCGATCATTAGGATCCGACCAAATACATTAGGTGACCATAGTATATAGGGAATAACCTTCCAAGGTTATACCTTATGGTCGCTTCGTTTAAGTAGTTGTATGATAGGTAGTTTATATGCCTTAGGTAAATTACCAAAATACCCCTTTGATGCCAAAATTCATTTTAAACAGATATAACATAACCTTTGACATATATACTGATTTGATAAAAATATTAGACATGTAGAGGCATATTTTACTTATCATAGGACTAGTTAGGCGGTCCGAACGCGTTTCACGCGAACGAAGCGTTAAAGTAGCATAAGCTACCTAAATGGGTCGTAATGGGTCATAAGCACTTAGGTTAGGTTTCATTTGGTATGTAGGCTTTGTTAAACCATATGACACGAGTCTCTATACTCGTTTGGTTTACAAACCCTCATTTTATCTAAATCATCCGATTTAGGTCCGGTTATTAACATAGTTACCTATATTAGGTGCCGTTTGTTATCCGCGATCTCTAGCATTATTTGGTTGTTACTCAAGGACTACTAAGCAATCTCAAGTGAGTACATAGACCCCTCTTTTACTGTTTTCCAAACGTTTTGGGGTGGAACACATGTGCCTACTTGCTACTTTCAAGCTTTCCATGTTTTCACATCATATACCTGCTATGTTCGTTAGTACATTATAGTACATGATTTCATTGTGTTGATGCTATGTATGCCCATTGTGTGCGTACTTAGTACATCGTTTTACATTACATTTTATGCTATGTATGTCCATTTAGTTCATACTTAGTACATTGTTTTACATTACACTTATGCTATGTAGGTCCATTGTGTGCATACTTAGTACATTGTTTTACATTACATTTATGCTATGTATGTCCATTACGTGCATACTTAGTACATTGTTTTACATTACAATTTGTTGCATATGCTCATCCAGCATATGAACACAGTATATTACATTTTGAACCGTTTATAACTATTTGACTCTGTGAACCGTTTGTATCTGTGAACCGTTTGTATCTGTGAACCGTTTGTATCTGTGAACCGTGTGAACCGTATTTGACCATACACAAACATTTCTACAATTGTTAAATATTACATCCTGATGGTTTGGTTTGAGTAAGTGATTTAAGTAACGAGGCGTGTGTAATATGATACAAGCATGGTGGATACGCCGCTGGTACTTCCTATATATAAGTGTTTGTATGGTATTACATATCGTAGCGTTATTTGAATCATTTCAATTTGAGACATATAACATATTATACAAATAACATACTTTTCACAAGACATTGTTTTACAAACAACTTATCTTATACAAACTCATTTTACATGGTTATTCATTTAACCATACATTATTCTCTTATTTATACATATCATCTGATCGTATCGTTTTTCAAATGATTTACAAGACAAAGCAAATTACAAGGTTCATGACTAAACATTTTCTTAAACATAAGTCATGAATCTTATTTTCACAAAACCTATGTATCTCACAGGCATTTTTATGCTGACGTACCTATTTTCACATGTGTTTTCAGGAGATGATGCATAGGACTTATCAAGACATACTTAGGCGGACATGTGCCTTAGTGACTTAAAACGAGACAAGAACTAGTTAATTTATGTTATGTACTCTTTGGTTCTTGTTTAAAACAATGTAAACTTTCACGTTTGATTAATAAAACGAAACTTCTATTGCCATGAATTTGAAACAATTAATTCTGTTACAACACTCCCCGATGTTTCCGCCACGTTTTGTATGTTCTACGTGGTCGGGGTGTGACATTATATATATTAATTATCAGATGAAAAACGCTAATAATGAACCAGTAAACGAGGTTAACCATTCTTAGCAACATCCGGGGGATCAATTTATGACTAGGCAAGATATAGAAAATATCGTTGCTCAAGGAATAGCCAATGCTATTCCAGCAATCCTTGCTGCTGCCCAGAAACCTGTTGAACCTCAACAAATCATTCCTAGCAAACGTACTTCTGAAGATAACTTCAGTAATAGCGTAAATGGAGGCGGTAATCATACTAATCACGAGAATAATCCACGGCAGGTTCCGCTCCCTAAGAAAATGAAAGCTGCAACGCCTGGTTGCACTTACAAAGAATTTCTTGCTTGTAAACCAGCTGAGTTTGCTGGCAATGAAGGGGCGACTGTGGCACTGCGTTGGTTAGAGAAAACCGAGGCAGTAATTACAATAAGTAAATGTGCTAAAGACGACAAGGTCATGTACGCGTCGAATCTTTTTAAAGAAGGGGCGCTAGAATGGTGGAATACAGTACTTCAATCCAAAGGAAGAAACATGGCCTATGCCATGAGTTGGGAAGAATTTAAGCAATTAATAGAAAGAAAATTATGTCCCGAATACGAAAAAGAACAAATGGCAAATAAATTCCTAAACCATCGAATGGTGTGTGTAGATTGTCGAGGATATACTTCGACATTCTTTGAGTATGCGAGAGTAGTACCAACCCTGGCTTCGCCAGAACCAGTGCTTATTTCTCGCTGTATTTGGGGATTGATTGGCGAAATCCGTAATATCGTTAAAGCTGCGAGACCTCGCACTATTGACGATGCGGTGGAATTAGCTAACACCCTAACTGACGAGCTGGTACGCACAAGAGATGAAAATAGGAAAAAGGAACTGGCTCAGAAAATTACCCAAGGATTTCGTGTGGGTAATAATAGCAACTTCAAGAAAAGAGGAACGGGGCAATCCTCAACTCCGCCATTCTGCAGGAATTACAAAAAGAAACATTATGGAAGATGTAATGTAACCTGCAACTTTTGCAAAATGGCAGGACATCGCGAAGAAGACTGCAAAAAGAAAACAAGGGTCTGCTTTAACTGTGGAGAAACGGGACATTTTAAACCAGAATGCCCTAAATTGGTTAAACCAGCGGACAATAAAGTCAAACCGAACGACGGAGCTACCAAGAAGAATGCAAGAGCATTCCAGCTGACCACTCAAGAAGCAGAACTCATTCCGGATGTTATAGCTGGTACGTTCCTAGTTCACAACGTTTACGCAAAAGTATTATTTGACTCTAGTGCAAACCAAAGTTTCATAAATACTTCATTCTGCCAAGCTCTTAACTTACCTTTAACCAACCTTAGGCAGATTTTTACAGTCGAAACAGCAGATGGGAATTTTATTAACATAGATAAGGTTTTGCAAAAAGAAAATATAGAACTTTCAGGTTATAAATTTAATGTAAACCTATTACCAATGAATCTAGCTAGGTTCGATATTGTGTTAGGAATGGATTGGTTAGTAGCCAACCATGCTCGAATCCTTTGTGATAAAAACTCTATAGAAATTCGGGCACCCACCGGAGAAGTGATTGTGATTGCAGGAGATAAGCCACGTAAACCCATAAAGTTCATTTCAGTAATGAAAGTTTCTAGTTATGAACAAAAGCAAGGAATAGTATATATGATTTCAGTAATCATTAGTACTAAGAATAAAGAACTTAAGGAGATTCCTGTAGTCTCAGAGTACCCAGATGTATTCCCAGATGAATTTCCAGGATTACCAACCGATAGGGAGGTAGAATTTAGGATTCATTTAATTCCTGGAACTACTCCGATAGCCAAAACACCTTATCGGTTGGCACCCACTGAAATGTTAGAATTGAAAAAGCAGTTAGATGAATTGCTAAGTAAAGGTTTTATACAACCTAGTTCTTCCCCATGGGGAGCACCAGTATTGTTCGTAAAGAAAAAGGACGGTTCAATGAGAATGTGTATTGACTATAGAGAATTGAATAAGGTTACAATTAAAAATCGATACCCATTACCTAGGATTGATGATCTTTTTGATCAACTTCAGGGAGCTAGATACTTTTCTAAGATTGACTTACGCTCCGGATATCATCAATTGAAAGTACAAGAAGAAGACATACCTAAAACTGCTTTCAGAACTAGGTATGGTCATTACGAAATTACAGTCATGCCCTTTGGATTAACAAATGCACCTGCTGCATTCATGGACATGATGAATAGGATCTGTAAACCGTATTTGGATAAATTTGTAATTGTCTTCATCGATGATATACTTATTTATTCCAAAAGTCAGGAGGAACATTGTAAGCACCTGCATGCACTCTTAACTTTGTTAAGAAAAGAAAAGCTTTACGCCAAATTCTCAAAGTGTGAATTTTGGCTACAGGAAGTGCAATTTTTAGGACACATGGTGAATCATGAAGGTATTCATGTAGATCCTGCTAAGATAGAATCAATCACCAAATGGAAGGTTCCACAATCAGCAATGGAAATTAGAAGTTTTATAGGTTTAGCTGGATATTATAGGCGCTTTATTAAGGATTTTTCCAAGATAGCAGTGCCATTAACTAAGCTAACCTGTAAAGCAGTTAAGTTTGAATGGGGACCTAGACAAGATGAGGCTTTTAAGATTTTAAAGCAAAAGTTAACAAATGCTCCAATTCTAGCTTTACCAGATGGAACAGAAGATTTTGAAGTATACTGTGATGCTTCAAAACTGGGATTAGGATGTGTGCTTATGCAACACAAGAAAGTAATTGCGTATGCATCTAGGCAATTGAAAAAGCACGAGGAGAACTATACGACGCATGACTTAGAATTAGGATCAATAATTTTTGCCCTTAAGATTTGGAGACACTATCTGTATGGAAGTAAGTTTACTATTTATACAGATCATAAGAGTTTAAGATATATATTTGGGCAAAAAGAGGTAAACATGAGGCAAAGGAGATGGATGGAAATCCTAAGTGACTACGATTGTGATATTCAGTATCACGAAGGAAAAGCAAACGTAATTACTGATGCCTTAGGCCGTAAGTATCATGAGAAACAATGACGAGTTCGTGCTCTTAGATTAAGTTTACAATTAGACTTAATGAACCAACTGAAAAGCATTCAAGAAACAGCAATCCAAAATGATGCTGAAGGAATGAAAGGAAGAATAAAGGACTTAGAGCAAGGTAGTGATGGAATCTGGAGATTCCATAAGAAACGAATTTGGGTACCTAAACAAGGAGAATTAAGGAATCAAATTCTAGAGGAAGCTCATAAATCTAGGTATACTATGCATCCAGGAAACAATAAAATGGACCAAGATTTAAGAAATAATTTCTGGTGGATAGGAATGAAAAAGGACATAGCTAGATACGTTTTTAAGTGTCTTACTTATTCACAAGTTTAGGCAGAACACCAGAAACCTTCAGGTCTACTACAACAATTAGAAATGCCAGTATGGAAATGGGAACTCATAACAATGGATTTTGTTACTAAGTTACCCAAAACCAGAAAAGGTAATGATGCGATTTGGGTAATTGTGGATCGATTAACCAAATCAGCTCATTTTCTACCCATGAAAGAAACCTTCAGCATGGAAAAGTTGGCAAAGTTGTATGTAGATGAATTTGTATCCTTACATGGAGTTCCACTCTCCATTGTATCGGATAGGGATAGTCGTTTCACTTCCCACTTCTAGAAAAGTTTCCATGAAGCAATGGGAACCCGACTAAATTTAAGTACGGCATATCATCCTCAAATAGACGGGCAAAGTGAAAGGACAATACAAACCCTGGAAGACATGCTCCGGGCATGTGTGATAGATTTTGGTGGAAATTGGGATGACCACCTACCATTAATTGAATTCTCCTATAATAATAGTTATCATTCAAGTATTGAAGCGGCCCCATTTGAAGCATTATATGGACGTAAGTGTAGAACTCCAGTTTGCTGGGCAGAAATAGGAGAAAGTCAATTATTAGGTCCAGAGATTGTACAAGAAACTACTGACAAGATCACTCAAATCAAGGAAAGATTAAAGACAGCCCGAGATAGCCAGAAAAGCTATGCAGATAATCGACGCAAGCCACTAGAATTCCAAATCGGAGACAAGGTACTCTTGAAAGTTTCTCCTTGGAAAGGAATAGTGCGGTTCGGTAAGAAAGGAAAACTAAGCCCAAGATACGTAGGACCATTTCAAGTGATCCAACGTATAGGACTAGTTGCTTATCGTTTACAACTACCAGAAGAACTAGCTGGAGTACATGATGTGTTTCTGTGACAACCCTCACTAAACCAGGTATCCGTACGACTTAATTAATAATTAATTACTGCATAATTACTGTGCTTGTTCAAAATTACTGATAAACTGCTACTTGAATACTGATACATGTACTTACTTGCATCATACTTTACTTACCGTCACTACATTATTTATATGCTGAACCTTAGTGACAAACATGATGCACAAAAAGCACAGTAGCACTATAAACGGATAACCTATTGAACATGCTGATAGAGCCAGCACCAGGCAGACACTGCCTCTAAGGCCTGTATGAGCCAGAAATATTTTACTACACTAGTGGTGAGTGTAGGGATACAAGGGTTGTAGAACTGCGTCTCTAGGAATAAGTTACAATGACTGGATGTGCCTAAAACGTACTCTAAGTACAAAATTCAGCACTTTACATAATAATTTAGCTTTTAGCTAACTAATAAAGTGCCAAAACATGAGAAAAATATTACTAGACACTTTCCAAAGTGTCAGAAATGAGTTGTGTCACTAAAAAGGGTATTAACGACACTTTAAAGCTTTGTTAACGCTTTAACGGATTACTATCCAACCGAACAACCGGACTGTACCCGGAACATGAAAATATTGTCATTTTCATTGTTTATCTTTTTCTGAGCCATTTAGGGTCCCTAAATACCCTAACACCCGTCATAACACACTACACGCTAGTAACCGGGTTAATCACTTAACTAACCTAGATTAACCTAACTATAACTAACTAATGGTTGGATTTGAACTAGTACCCCCCCCCCCTTAACCAACCGTCCCCATGAGGGGGGACATACCTTGTCCTCTAAAATATTATTATAATCTTATGCCTAATATCTAGTTAGCATAAGATCCAATGGTTAATCACCCTAACTTTGTCTATAAGTTGCTAGCTTAGTCTAACATGATCATTCACTTATCAACATCACACAAACACTACTCTCTTCCTCTCCTAGAGCTCTCGGCCGAACACACCCCACCCCCATCCATCATTTTTGAATTTGTTCAAGCCATTCCAAGCATCTACAAGTGATAAGGATCGCGTATAAGGAACTTTGGTGCAATCGGAAGGCGAAGGACCTCACTACATTGCTTTTATCCACCCGTTTTTCACTTAGATTCTTCCCTAGCCTCGAGCTAGTAGTAAGTCGCTTAAATCACTTTCTCGAACTATTTTTAAGTGGTTAATATGATTTGTAACGGTTAAAAGTTATGAACATACAAGTTGAAGCTTAAAAGTCTACTTAAAACACTAAAAATGTTGGATAAAAGCTCATATGTTGTGTAAATCTTGTAGTAATTGATTGGTATGATTATTTGGACCCGATCTATGTTGTGGTAGCTCGGATCATCATTTAACCCGGGTTAGTCATGACCTTGGATCATGACATGAGGTTGTTTTGGAAATAGCAAGGGTTAAAGGATGAAACTCTACCACACACGAATCATGAACTTGTGTAAAAGCGATTTTGCTTATGAAATAGTGTTTAAAACTAGTAGATCTACGTATCTACAAGCGGTATTTTCAAAGGACCACGTGTCAAGAGAAAACATACTTTAAAGACGGATCTTACACTAACACGAATGGTTTTTAGAACACACAAGTGTGTAAACACTTGTGTAACACAAAGTTTCGACAAAATAGCTATTTTTGTAAAAGTTGACAAGAAGTTGTAACGATGGAATTTCTTTAAAAACAAGACTTTTACGAAACCGAGTCGATTTATATAAAGATCCACTAAAAGTAATGGGATTTACTTCATAATATTAGAAGATTACAAGTTCATGAGATTCTTTTCAAACTACATGTTTATTAACTAGTTTGATTCGTTGAACATTGTTTTGGTTGAATAAGGAAATTGTTGATTTGAATTCTAAAAGAAAATGATACGCTAGAAAGCGTGGCCACCTCCAGTTACAGAGGAACCTCTGGCGAAATTTTTCTAAAAACCGAACACTTAGAATTATTTTCACAATAAGTGTTGGAAATACTTTTCGACTTGTTTTCAAAATATAAGTTTCGCCGCGACTTTATTTACTAAACATCGGAGGTGGGATTTCAGAAAATAAAACGTGATACATAAATATATTTAGTATATATTTTTCACAACATCACTTGTATAAGTGTTTATGATTATTTTGTGAACTACGTAAATATTATTTTTAGGGTAAAAATAATATTACTAAGTATTATTTTGGGAAAATCACATGTATTAAAATATAATATTTTTGGGAAGAATATTTATATTTTGAAGTTGGAAATAAAATATATTAAGTGAGACTTAATAGTGTAATCCGAATTATACGAACGCACATGTATTAAATCCCCCATCCTTGGGAAGGAGAATGACTACCAAGTATATACAGAATGTAAACACGAAATAGTTGCCTAACTATTTCCCAAAAACTTAAACCATAAATCTAAGGCACGGCCGTCCGTCTAATAGAGTTAGTACGTGTAGGTCGTCACTCAGCTACTTGATTTGGAGGCATACTTGGTAGAGACGCACCACTGTGAGTTCATGTCCCCCTTTTCTCTTAACTGTTTACAGTTTTCTAAACTGCGGGGGTGAAATACATGTTACTTTGATTACAAGTACTTTATACATGGTATGGTTAGCGTAAGGAGGTTTACTACTTAGATCATGTGAGTGGGTAGGCAGAAACTGGAGGCCATTAATCCTCATTGTAGGACCGAGGGACGTAAGCGGTAGATCTATCTGGGTGTAGCAAGCCCAACCCCAGGCCCAACCAGAACGGACCTCGGGGTGACTTTGTACCCATCGCGAAATCTGCTAGGTTTGAGTCTTCCTACTTACACTTCACACATATCAATGGCCTTGCAAACCATTGGTGATCTCTTTTTCCTTATTTGCTACATACCAGGATTTTTATACATACAAAGGTTTATTTACTCACTTACACATGAACTCGCTCAACATTATTGTTGATTTTTCAACTTAAATGTATTTCAGGGAATTAAAGATCTGGCGCGGTATGTTATGTTTTCCCGCTGCATATGGGTTCCGAGGTCATCCCAGTTTAGGAAATGTGACTTTTTCCTGGACGAGTCACAAATCTTGAACTGCGTTTTATTCATGTTGATGTCTATGTCTTTCAAAACAATGTTTTATGTTATGATGTTGTAAGTCCCTAAGACAATGTTATGTTACTTCAGTTTTAAAACTTAAATCTATGGATGATCTTGCATGGTTTTATTATCATATAGCTTTGTTATGATTAAGCTATGGTATTAAGAAGTCACACCAAAATAACCACGCTTCCGCAAAGCCAGGGTGTGACAGCTTGGTATCAGAGCTCTGATCATAGCGAACTAGGATTCCTTCTCGAGTCTAGACTATGATCACTAGGGCTCTCACGAAAACATTTTTACTGCATACCACTTAAGTCCAGATCCAAAACTTTTTACAAATGTTGAGCACGTTTTATTTATTATTTAGGCTCAGTCTTGGAGGCTGAGGCTCGATCTTGGAGGCCGAGGCTCGGTCTGGGAGATCGAGGTAGTTGGCTAGTGGGACTAGGAGAATTGGCTAGTGGGACTAGGAGAATTGGCTAGTGGGACTAGGGGAATTGGCTAGTGGGACTAGGAAGAGCAGTCTGAGAGGCTGGGAGGCTAGTGGGACTAGGAGAATTATTTGAATGCTTACTTGGTGACTTATGTGATTAATTGATTGTATGATTGATTGTTTGTGCATGTTTGTGTTTATGTTACAGACACCATGGACACCTCTGGCACAGGTGACTCAGACACCACAGGACCTAGACCTATAGTATCAGACGACCTAGAGTCTTCGGAGCGCGAGGTTCACACATCCGACGTTACTAGCACAGACGAGGATAACTTTCAGCCCTTTGCTTTACCTGATGGTGCTGATGAGCTCGCTGATGGCCCTTTGGCCGGGGACCTACCGTTAGTGGTGATCCCTGCTCCCATACCACTTGCTTCATATCCTGCTTACGATTTGCTTCTCGACGCCGACGATGATGACGACGTCGATCTGTTTGACGACGAGCCCTTAGAGGATGAGGTTCAGGGCGAGGCCCTTCTTGCTGCTGGAGATCTTTTGTTGATCGCAGATGCTCCCGCTGAGGAGTCACCTGCTCACTCTCCGGTCCCAGACTCTTTCGAGTCTGTGGCCTCCGCACCTTCACATACTCAGAGTGCGCAGCACTTTTCTCCTGGATCAGATCCCGACCAGGCATCCTCTGTCGCCCCTATTCCTAGTTTTGCTTTTGACCACGATGATTTGGAGGATTCCGATCCTGTCTTTCCCCCAGGATTCGACCCAGATGAGGATATAGAGTTTATACCCATGGATCAGCCTATGGAGGATCCAGTCGACCCATTTGACCCAGTTGATCCCATCGACCCTGAGTTTGATTTTGAGATGGCCTTTGATGATCCCGAGCCTGCCATGGCCCCTGAGCAGGTAGTCGCTCTAGACCCTGCGTTTGAGCACGACCCAGTTCATGCTGACGCACCTATTATTGAGCCTGTCGTTGCTGACCCACCTATCGATGATCACCCTATTGATGCTCCATTGTTGGAGGGCGATCACGTCATTGCTGCTGATCATGTTGATCCCCCACTTATTGCTGATGCACTAGTTGACCCTCTTGTTGCACCTCACCATGATCCTATGCCAGTTCAGTTTGATCGTACACTTTTTGAGGCACAGATTGACCCACGGGATGAGCACGCCCAGTGTGGGTGGATTCCTGCTGATGATGAGGTTCCACCTATTCCCCCTCAGATCACTGTTACCCGTCACATTGATACCTCCTTTTCATTTCCTCAGTTTACACCTCCAGCGCGACCTAGAGAGGGTTCTTCGGCTCACCCTTTTGGACATGTACCGGTATCTATCCCTGCTATACCACCGTCTGCTACTTTTCCCCCTGTTTCTCCATTTCATGTGGCACCTTTTGATCCCACCAGTGAGCCGTTTCTTTGGACATTGATGTGTGTAAAATGCAACATATAAATTACATCAAATGAGGCATAAAACTAACCCTTTTTAAGTACTAATATTGGAAAAAGAGTGTTTTTGTCTTCCTTTTGTATTTTCAGGATTAAATGAGCTCAAAAACGCAAAAGAAGCAAAAAGACAGCTAAATCCAACATAAATACAAGAAAAGGAATATTAGTGGACTGCCCGACCCCTCAACGGCACCTTCCAAAGCAAAAAGGAGAAGACAGAAGGCTGAACACGCCCCGTGCTCAGCCAGCACGGGGCCGTGCCCAAGAAGCAGCAGAAAAGACAAATCCATAGAAGCTTCTATTGCCCACCACGGGCCGTGCCCAGCGGACACGGGGGCGTGCTGAAAGTACAGCAGGCGCATTTATTGTAATTGCGAATTACAATTAATGAGGAGAGAGAGTGTCAGACAGGCACGGGGCCGTGCCCAGCTCTCTGTTCAGCCTATAAATAGGAGTGCTTGGATTCATTTCATCTCATCCCTTGGCACACCACCTCTCTCACACTTCATCCACCACCCACCACCATCACAACACCATCATCCACCACCATCATCCATTGTCCATCGTAGAGTGTGTGAGTCGTCTCGGGATCCAAGATTGATCGTAAGAGTTCTTGACAATCAAGGCCATGTTTGCCTAAGTCTCTTACATCACTTGGTGAAGACAAAGTGTCTAGTATATTACTTTTTATTTCTAATCTTTTGCACTTTTTATTTGGTTTTGTATTAATGACTTTAATAACTAGTTACTTATGTTGAAGGTGATCTTTCCTTATCGTTTGTCCGTGGTGTCTTGGCATTATTTTACTGTCTATATAAAATAAAGGATTTTCACCATTCATATCTCCACGGTCTATATGGAGATATGTTGGCTACCTGGTAGGGGGTTAAGGGAACGGTTTGGTAAAGGTCTTGCCATTGTTCAGCGTTTAGAGGTCCTGCAATGGACCTGGGTCAAATTTAGTAGGACCTCCTTCAATACTTCACGGTATTGGATGGCGGGGGTCCAAACTCTTTGACCCCCTCATAAGTTAACTACTATTAATACTATAACCCGGCTATTTAGGACTGTATCCCTGCTGACTCAGACTACTTAGCCGAGGGTAACGTCACTGCCAAAAGCGGGGCCTACCACAATACTGCATTAATAACTTAATTCATTATCTTCCAATAATCCACCCTTTTAGGATTGTATCCCTGCTGACTCAAACTACTGGGGTGAGGGTAACGTCGCCTTCAAAAGAGGGGCCTACTACAATAACTAAGATAATCTCTTAATTATGTGCAAAAGTGCGGAAATAATCAAAGGTTATACTAGATACGAGTCGGAACCAAGTGATTCATCTTGTCTATCTGTTTTATTTTTATTTTTATTTTCAGCATTTTAGTTAGTTTTATTTTTCTTAGTTTAAAACATTTTTTCTAAACTTTTATTTTGGTTAGACGTTGAGGATAAACCGGTATTAAAAGCTCTTGTGTCCTTGGACGACCTCGGTATCTTACCAATGCTATACTACACTCAACGATGGGTGCACTTGCCCATATGTGTGTTTAGTGTTAGTGAAATATCGTGTTTTATAAATTTAAAACTTGGCTAAAATAAGTGTTAAAAAGGGCTTAAAATATACACCTAATATATATAACACTTCGCACGCATCAAGTTTTTGGCGCCGTTGCCGGGGACACAAGGATTTTAAGAAAGTTAGGAATCAACGGCCTAATCATTTTTTTTTATTTTTCTTTTTAAATTTTTAGGATTTTCTTAGTTTTTCAGCTTCTGCAAAGATCAGCACGGGCCGTGCCCGCTGAACACGCCCCGTGCTCAATCATTGGAACTGGCAATCCTGTTTTACATCAGACAGTAAGCTGAACACGGGGCCGTGCCCACTCAACACGCCCCCGTGCCCAAGTTTCAGTTACTGAAAACAGAACCGTTAGATCCCGGCGGTTGGTAATTTCTGACATAAACATGAGTGATAGTAATTATTTTTACTTTCGGCACCCTTATGGTACGTGGTGTCAATTATGTGGTGGCGAACATGAAGAAGTAAAATGCTACTTCCTAAATTATAGGCCCCACTACATGGACCCACCGACTTCTCACAACCTTAAGAGGGGCGAAAGTAAAAATAAACACTATTTCTCCCTCGAATGCGCCCAGCCAGAGATTCTAGGGGAAATGCTCCTTGATGAGTTATTTCAACTAGAAAAACTAATTCTGAATTGGTTAAAAGAGCTTAGGAAGGATTTCATTGATCCTCCCCAAGACGATAACCATGAAGAAACGTTGGAACCGCATTCCAACAACCTCGTTGCTCCCGAAAATACCTTCGTTCCTAGCAAAGACTTGGACGATAGTCGTCCCTGTGTCGATTGTGCCGTGAAGGACTCCCCATCGACTTCGTTCGGTGCATACATAGACCTGAGCGATTCGGCATACACCTTCTTTAACGAGAGCCCGGGAAAGGGTTGGACTTGTCCACCTAGAATGAAAATAGGAATTACCCTCACCGACAACCTCTTGCGTTCTCATCTTAGTCTAGGACAATTAAGGTATCTTAGGCACTTTGGGGTTGTTCCAACCAGTAAGGAACCACCCGATTTCAACGAGATCCTTGAAGCATCAAAACTCCATAAAACAGCCTCCAGACACGGGGCCGTGTCCAGGTCAACACGCCCCCGTGCTCACCAAAAAGATTCGCTGCAGATTTGGTCAGAATACAGACAAAATGTGTCAGGATTTCCTCTGAACACGGGGCCGTGTCCAGTCAACACGGGGCCGTGCCCAGTCCGCTGTCGTTTTCTTTAAATGCAGCCTGATTCCTGCTCATTTTGACCACTTCAATTGACAGAGATCCCTGGGATTTTCACTCATACCATCCTAGGTAAGTGCTAAAAGAAGGTTCCAAGGGACCCTCTTGTCCCTTCCACTTTTATTCATTTCCTCCTCTTTCAAAAATTTTTCAAAATTTCCTCCATGAAAGCTTGGAAATCTCTTGATTCCAACCCTCTATGTGAAGTTTGTAAGATTATTTGCTAAAGATTCTTGCTTAAAGTTAGTTGTATAACTTTGTTTTAAATTATCTGAGCTTAAAACCCAGATAAAAATCATAAAAATAATTTAAAACTGCAAGATGCTTTAGCCAAAAATCCTGCAGACAAATGGACACGGGGCCGTGTCCAGGGGCTCTGTTTTGTAAAAATTTAGCTTTCTTCGGTTTCCTTCGCAGAAAATGGCAAGCAGAACAAGCGGATCATCTTCAAGAAATAACCGACAAGGGAGGAGATCTTCAACAGCAGAAGACTCTCTTGTAAACTATGTTTACGCTCTAAGAGAGGCTATTGATGAAATGACTGGAGTGGAAGAAGCATTGGTCGACCGTATCAACCATCTTACAGTAGGGCTGGAGGGCTGTCTCCATGAAGTAAACCTCTTGCACCAGAGGTTGAACCTTCTCGCCTCCCCGCCTTTGGTTCCTATAATAACCCAAAGGGCGTGGAACATGGTGCCCGAAGTTGTCATTCCAGCCGAATGGTACGCCATGCACCAAGAGCTTCCGCGAAGAGTGGTGCAAGGAGTCCCGGTGAATGTTCCCCGTCAACCACCAGCAGCGAAGGAAAATGAAGCCGCATTCTTCCTTCCTAGGGAGATCGAAGAGTGGCTTTAAACAAGGTTTAGGGAAGAATTCGTTCGGCTAAAAGTCCTACTATATCGGGAAACCATTCTCGAAATTTTCTTAAGATAGTAGAACTTATTATGATAACCTCGTGTACCTGCTGACCTATTTAGTTAAGTTTTAGTTTTATTTTAATTTAGTACTATGTATGTTCTCTCTATGATGAAATGAAATGATGGTTTTAAGGTTTGGATGGTTTGTAAGGAATAAAACACACTCATGGTGGTAAAGGATGAAAAGGGGAACGAGAAAAATGAACCCATGCACAAAGAACAAGGCAACCCGACATTTCTCACCATTCCAGAAGGTTCAACACGGGCCGTGTCCAACCAACACGGCCCCGTGCTGAACCACCTGCAGTAAAACGCCCAGTTCAGGTAACTGGACACGGGCCGTGTTCACCCAACACGCCCCCGTGTCCAGGCTTCTGCTTCTTTTAATTTAATTCTGTTACTGGCACCTGAATACGGGGCCGTGCCCGGATAACACGGGGCCATGTTCAGTGCCCAGTAACACAAATTTTTGCTTTTAAACACTATTTTACACATCTAATCAACCTAAAAATTTATTTTTGGGACACATTGAGGACAATGTGTAATTTAAGTGTGGGGGGGATGCTAAAACCTTGAATTTTGCAAGTCCTAAATACAAGCCTTACACAAAACTCTATTGGAACCGCTAATCACCCTAAATTTTTTTTCAAAAATTTCATTTTTCTACTTGTCTAGGTTTAACTCGGGAAATTCAAGTTCTCAAAAAGGTTATATTTTTACAAATTTACAACCGATAGCGTAGTGATAAAAAGAACCAACATAAGAAAATTATGAAAAGGAATAGCAAACTTATTTAAAATTTGATTATATATACTTGATCACAAAAAAAAAACCCATTCCCACAAAAGTGAGTTTTGAGCCTTTATTGAGCACACAATTACATATCATTTGGCTAAATGCTCATTTTTCGTTTCTTGTGTGAATAGCCGCTTGGTTCTTACAACTCTAGAACTTGCCATGACAATGCATTCCCGGTCCTTATCAACTTAAACCTGAGTAAGTAAATGATGGAGGCATTAGGACTAACCCTTTTTATTTCTACACCATTATTTTTTCTTTTTCTTTTACCACCTACCCAAAAATCCCCCTAGTTAGCCCCTTTGAGCCAAAACCTTTTCGTTTCATCACCCAAACAAAAACCCTTTTTACCCACCAAAACCTTTTTCTTTTTAACCCTTTATTTTAGTAACAAGTTCGGTTCTTCGTAAAAAAAAAAAAAAAAAAAAAAAATGATGATGATGAAGCAAAAAGAAAATAAACAAACAAGTTAATCAAAAATAACTTAGTTTGAATAAAAGCTTCATCAAAAAAAAAAAAAAAAGTTGCAAAAATACGAAAACCGACACTTGTTACGCTTTTAGCCCTTTTTCTACTAACCACTAACCACTAACCCAACCACCTACCTTTAACCCTAACCTAACCCTTAACCCACAAAGTCCTCTTGATATCTACAAAGGTATAAAAGTTAAAAAGGAGGAGGAGGATTGATTTCTTGGCAAGCCTATGGTAGGAATAAGTTCCATGCCGCTCTCGAGTGATTCACTAAAAATACACCTTCGGCCGAGTGTGAGTGATTTCCCCGTGAGGTATGTGAACTTGTATATAAATAGAATTTTAAAAAGGCATGTTATGCCCAAATAAGTAATTTCTTTTATGAAAAGTTCTAAATAAATCATTACGAATAGGAGTGTAAATAAATAAAAATAAAACCCCAAAAAGATCTTGGAAATCCCGACACTCTACAACAAGCCCAAAACCTTCTCTTCTACCTATTCCATTTGGGAGTGTAAGCCACATATTAAAGAGTTTTGCTTGAGGACAAGCAAAAGTTCAAGTGTGGGGGTATTTGATGTGTGTAAAATGCAACATATAAATTACATCAAATGAGGCATAAAACTAACCCTTTTTAAGTACTAATATTGGAAAAAGAGTGTTTTTGTCTTCCTTTTGTATTTTCAGGATTAAATGAGCTCAAAAACGCAAAAGAAGCAAAAAGACAGCTAAATCCAACATAAATACAAGAAAAGGAATATTAGTGGACTGCCCGACCCCTCAACGGCACCTTCCAAAGCAAAAAAGAGAAGACAGAAGGCTGAACACGCCCCGTGCTCAGCCAGCACGGGGCCGTGCCCAAGAAGCAGCAGAAAAGACAAATCCATAGAAGCTTCTATTGCCCACCACGGGCCGTGCCCAGCGGACACGGGGGCGTGCCGAAAGTACAGCAGGCGCATTTATTGTAATTGCGAATTACAATTAATGAGGAGAGAGAGTGTCAGACAGGCACGGGGCCGTGCCCAGCGGACACGGGGCCATGCCCAGCTCTCTGTTCAGCCTATAAATAGGAGTGCTTGGATTCATTTCATCTCATCCCTTGGCACACCACCTCTCTCACACTTCATCCACCACCCACCACCATCACAACACCATCATCCACCACCATCATCCATTGTCCATCGTAGAGTGTGTGAGTCGTCTCGGGATCCAAGATTGATCGTAAGAGTTCTTGACAATCAAGGCCATGTTTGCCTAAGTCTCTTACATCACTTGGTGAAGACAAAGTGTCTAGTATAATACTTTTTATTTCTAATCTTTTGCACTTTTTATTTGGTTTTGTATTAATGACTTTAATAACTAGTTACTTATATTGAAGGTGATCTTTCCTTATCGTTTGTCCGTGGTGTCTTGGCATTATTTTACTGTCTATATAAAATAAAGGATTTTCACCATTCATATCTCCACGGTCTATATGGAGATATGTTGGCTACCTGGTAGGGGGTTAAGGGAACGGTTTGGTAAAGGTCTTGCCATTGTTCAGCGTTTAGAGGTCCTGCAATGGACCTGGGTCAAATTTAGTAGGACCTCCTTCAATACTTCACGGTATTGGATGGCGGGGGTCCAAACTCTTTGACCCCCTCATAAGTTAACTACTATTAATACTATAACCCGGCTATTTAGGACTGTATCCCTGCTGACTCAGACTACTTAGCCGAGGGTAACGTCACTGCCAAAAGCGGGGCCTACCACAATACTGCATTAATAACTTAATTCATTATCTTCTAATAATCCACCCTTTTAGGATTGTATCCCTGCTGACTCAAACTACTGGGGTGAGGGTAACGTCGCCTTCAAAAGAGGGGCCTACTACAATAACTAAGATAATCTCTTAATTATGTGCAAAAGTACGGAAATAATCAAAGGTTATACTAGATACGAGTCGGAACCAAGTGATTCATCTTGTCTATCTGTTTTATTTTTATTTTTATTTTCAGCATTTTAGTTAGTTTTATTTTTCTTAGTTTAAAACATTTTTTCTAAACTTTTATTTTGGTTAGACGTTGAGGATAAACCGGTATTAAAAGCTCTTGTGTCCTTGGACGACCTCGGTATCTTACCAACGCTATACTACACTCAACGATGGGTGCACTTGCCCATATGTGTGTTTAGTGTTAGTGAAATATCGTGTTTTATAAATTTAAAACTTGGCTAAAATAAGTGTTAAAAAGGGCTTAAAATATACACCTAATATATATAACACTTCGCACGCATCAACATCACCTTCTGCTATGCCACCGACTGACCCCTACCATTCTTTCCATATGGGGTATACTATTGAGGACGTTTTGATGTCTTTTGTCGCCCAGCACGAGGCACACACGCAGCGCATTCAGGAGCTTGAGAGAGCCCAGCCGCCGCCGTGTCAGTGCCAGGGTCAGACCCACACTCCTTTGCAGCCCTCTCGACCTTTACCACCAGACTATGCTGCACGCCTTTTGGCACTGGAGCAGCAGGTTGCTTCGTTCTTGCGTACCCAGAGAGCCATGGAGGAGGACTGGCTCCATTTGCGCCGCTTGTTTTACACTCACTTTCCCCCTCCTCCACCGCCATCCGTGTAGAGCTCTTCAGTACCGTATAGGTAGACGTTGGTGAGAAGACGGCGAATGCTTTTGACTGCACAGCATTTTTGGAGACTACATTATGATTCTGACTTTTGTTGACATGTATTGGATGTATTGACACTGATTTGATATAGTTTTTGGACTAGGGTGATGTAGCCCTTAGTCGACTGATGTCGTATGACACTGTGATGTACTTGTACGCTTACTATGTGGTCTCATTATATGGCAATCGCAGTATTCTCATCATATTTGATGCTTGATTTGGTTATTTGTATTCTATGACATGGGATGTTGTGTGATTGATGTTTGTGACATGGGATGTTGTGTGACTGATATGATTATAACATGAGATGTTATGTACTATTACAATTATAATAAAGCGTATGTATTATAACATGGGATCTTTATTATGGCCTGACCGACATAAACCCATCTTTTAGAAGATGCCGCCGAGACGTCAAACGCCGTTGCCTACCAATGAGGCAGAACTCCAACAAGTCATCGCTGCTGCCATCGCACAATACGCCGCTTCGCAGGGAGGACCTAGCGGAAGCAGGTCAAACAACAATGGCAACAACAATCCACCTCATGGGTGCACCTACAAGCAGTTTCTAGACTGCAAGCCTGTCAACTTTGATGGCACCGGTGGTGCTGTCGCTTTTGTTCGTTGGGCCAAGAAGACTGAATCTGTTCTCCGCATGAGCAAATGTGCACCAGACCAGCAAGTCACCTACATTTCTGGGCTATTTTTGGATGGAGCCCTATCTTGGTGGAATCTGCAAGTACAGACACTTGGTGAAGCTGCGGCCTACGCGTTAACCTGGACCGAACTGAAGGAACTTATGCGCAGGAAGTACTGCTCTCGCGCAGAAATCCAAAGATTGGAAACTGAGTTCTGGCATTTGAAAATGGAAGGTCCAAAGATCGCAGAGTACGTTCAAAGGTTCCATGACTTATCGCATGTGGTACCCTACATGGTCACTCCGGAGTTCAAGCGGATTGAACGTTTCATTTGGGGATTAGCACCTCAAATCATAAGCATGGTGACCTCATCCAAGCCTGCGACAATTACTGAGGCGATCGATTTGAGTGTGGCTCTCACTGAGGAGGCTATCCGCCTAAACAAGTTTGATGAGATCAAGACGAAGAAGGCAGAGACTCACGTCGAGTCATCAGGAGGTAACAAACGGAAGTTCTCGAACTTCAAGCAGGGCGCCAGTGTGGTTGTTAAGAAAGGAGAGCCAAGCACGCCAGCTCAGGTTACAGCTGGTAGTGGAAAGAAAGGGAAGGGATATATGGGCACCCAGCCCAAGTGCAACACCTGCCAGCGTCACCATTCTGGCCGATGCGGGCCAAAAGTATGTGAAGCTTGTGGAAAGACTGGTCACTTGAAGGATTCTGGGCTAGTGCCGGCCGGGGAGGCCAAGGAGGATTTGGGAATAGAAATAATAATCGTGGGGGTAATGGGAATCGCCCACAAGGAAACAATGGAGGTAATGGAAATCGAGGCAACAATGTTGACCAAGCGGGTGCCATGAATCATAACCAAGCTGGGAATGGAGGTGGAAACGGGCAAAGACTTGGGTGCTTTAACTGCGGTGATATCGGGCATTTTAAGCGAAACTGCCCAGAGTTGAACCAAGCCTGTGGAAGAGTGTTCCACATCGAAGCAAGGGAGGCGCGCCAGGATCCCAATGTTGTCACTGGTACGTTCCCTGTAAACCAACGCTATGCATCCGTTTTATTTGATACTGGTGCCGATTATAGCTTCGTATCGTTAGAGTTTAAGAATATGCTTGGTTTAGCCGCTAATAAGTTAGATATCCCCTACTCAATCGAATTGGCTAATGGGAAGTTAGTAGAAGCCAACGAAGTGATCAGAGGCTGTGTGATCGAATTGGGAGAGCGTGAGTTTGCTTTGGATCTACTACCAGTCCAGCTGGGGAGCTTTGACGTAGTAGTAGGAATGGATTGGTTATCAGGCAACAAGGCTGAGATAGTTTGTCACGAAAAGGTCGTTCGTATCCCAACCGAAGATGGCGAAACAATTGTGGTTCACGGGGAGAAGCGTGATACGCCGTTAAGAATTATCAGCTGCCTGAAAGCGCGAAAGTGTCTGCAGAAGGGATGTGCTGCCTTCCTGGCACACATTGTAGACAAGAAAGCTGCAGAACCGAAGATCGAAGACATCCCTGTCGTAAGGGAATATCCAGAAGTCTTCCCAGAGGACTTACCTAGACTGCCACCTCAGAGACAAGTAGAGTTCCGCATTGACTTAGTTCCAGGTGCCGCGCCTGTGGCTAAGGCACCTTATAGACTTGCTCCGTCTGAGATGCAAGAATTGTCGACACAACTTCAAGAGTTGTTAGACAAGAGATTTATCCGACCAAGCTTCTCGCCTTGGGGAGCTCCGGTCCTGTTTGTCAAGAAGAAGGACGATAGTTTTCATATGTGCATCGACTACAGAGAGCTGAACAAGCTGACGATCAAGAATAGATACCCTCTGCCAAGGATTGATGATCTGTTTGACCAACTGCAAGGCTCAAGCTTTTACTCAAAGATCGATTTGCGATCTGGATACCATCAGTTAAGGATACAAGAGGAGAGTATCCCGAAGACAGCCTTCAGAACTCGTTATGGACACTACGAGTTCCTTGTTATACCGTTTGGTTTGACAAACGCACCTGCAGTCTTTATGGACTTGATGAATAGAGTTTGCAAGCCGTACTTGGACAAGTTCGTGACTGTGTTTATCGACGACATCTTGATCTATTCAAGAACAAAGGCTGAGCACGAACAGCATCTAAGAGCTATTTTGGAGCTGCTGAAGAAGGAACAGTTGTATGCCAAGTTCTCTAAGTGCGAGTTTTGGCTACGTGAAGTACAATTTCTTGGGCACGTGGTAAATGGAGATGGAATCCACGTGGATCCCACAAAGATCGAAGCGATCAAGAATTGGGAAACGCCAAAGACGCCAACCGAGATTTGACAATTCTTGGGTTTGGCTGGCTACTATTGAAGGTTCATTGAGGATTTTTCAAAGATCGCTCAACCATTGACGCTCCTCACCCAGAAAGATAAGAAGTTTGATTGGGGAATCAAACAGGAAGAAGCGTTCCAGATATTGAAGGATAAGCTCTGAAATGCGCCAATCTTAGCACTACCGGAAGGTACAGATGATTTTGTGGTATACTGTGACGCTTCGCATCAAGGATTGGGTTGTGTGTTGATGCAACGCCAAAAGGTTATTGCTTACGCATCACGTCAATTGAAAGTGCACGAAAAGAACTATACCACACATGATTTGGAACTTGGCGCAGTGATATTTGCTTTAAAGATCTGGAGACATTACCTATATGGTACGAAATGTACAATTTTTACAGATCACAAGAGCCTACAAAACATATTCAATCAGAAGGAGCTGAATATGAGGCAGAGACGATGGATTGAGTTGCTGAACGATTACGACTGCGAGATAAAGTATCATCCAGGGAAGGCGAATGTGGTCGCCGATGCCCTAAGTCGAAAGGAGAGGATCAAGCCCATAAGGGTTAGGGCTTTAGAAATGATTATCCAAACCGATCTTTCCTTGGGCATTCGTGCCACGCAGAAAGAAGCTCTCAAGGAAGGAAACCTTGAAGAAGAATATCTCCGTGGGATGGAGAAGCTACTGGTACCAAACGAGGAAGGAACGTTATGTTTTGAGAAAAGGATTTGGGTTCCTTTGTTTGGAGGTTTAAGGAAGGTTATTTTCGATGAAGCTCACAAGTCGCGGTA
The DNA here is from genome assembly GCA_030545235.1 of Helianthus tuberosus. Classification (NCBI taxonomy): domain Eukaryota; kingdom Viridiplantae; phylum Streptophyta; class Magnoliopsida; order Asterales; family Asteraceae; genus Helianthus; species Helianthus tuberosus. The sequence continues at coordinate 68,030,788 of CM060445.1, read as the reverse complement.
CTCTATCCATCCAGGAGCGGATAAGATGTACCAAGATCTCAAGGATTACTATTGGTGGCCTAGGATGAAAGGCGATGTTGCTGTTTATGTGAGCAAATGTATAACATGCGCTAAGGTTAAAGCCGAATACCAGAAGCCTTCAGGACTTCTGCAGCAACCTGAAATTCCCAAATGGAAATGGGAACAAATCTCCATGGATTTCATTACAAAGTTGCCAAGAACACCAAGAGGCCATGACACTATTTGGGTAATAGTGGATCGATTAACGAAGTCAGCACACTTCTTACCTATCAGAGAGAAGGATAACACTAGCAAATTGGCTGAAATTTACATGAGAGAGATCGTTACGCGCCATGGAGTACCTCTCTCAATCATCTCTGATAGAGACGGAAGGTTTGTGTCAAGGATATGGCAATCCTTCCAAGAAGCTTTTGGCTCACAATTAAATCTGAGCACTGCGTTTCATCCGCAAACTGACGGTCAAAGCGAGCGAACGATACAGACTTTGGAAGACATGCTGAGAGCGTGTGTTATGGATTTGGGCGGTAGCTGGGATAAGCATTTGCCTTTGGTCGAATTTTCATACAACAACAGCTACCACACCAGTATTGGTGTCGCGCCATTTGAAGCCCTTTACGGACACAAGTGCCGATCACCCTTATGCTGGGCTGACGCAGGTGATAGGCAGCTTGCTGGTCCCGAAATCGTCCAAGAGACGACAGACAAGATTGCGCAGATTCTAAAACGCATCGAAGCAGCTCGCCACAGACAGAAGGCCTATGCGGATCCAAACCGGAAACACTTGGAATTCCAAGTTGGAAAAATGGTTTTATTGAAAGTTTCACCCTGGAAGGGTGTGGCACGCTTCGGAAAGCGTGGGAAGTTAAATCCGCGCTACATTGGTCCTTTCAGAGTTTTGGAAAGAATAGGACTAGTAGCATACAAGTTGGATTTACCTGCTGAACTGAATGGTGTTCACGATACATTTCATGTATCCAACCTGAAGAAAAGTCCAACTCAAGATAACATTGCCATTCCCATCAACGAGATTCATGTTGATGACACGCTCCATTTCGTTGAAGAACCGGTTGAGGTTACGGATTGGAAGGTAAACAAGACCCGCCGGAGCAGTGTCAAGCTCGTCAAAGTTCGTTGGAATGCCAGACATGGTCCTGAATACACCAGGGAGCGTGAGGACCGGATGAAAGAGAAATACCCCCACCTATTTCCTAAGAACCCTGCATCGACAAGCAGAACTTAAAATTTCGGGACGAAATTTTTCTAACGGGGGGAGAATGTGACAACCCTCACTAAACCAGGTATCCGTACGACTTAATTAATAATTAATTACTGCATAATTACTGTGCTTGTACAAAATTACTGATAAACTGCTACTTGAATACTGATACATGTACTTACTTGCATCATACTTTACTTACCGTCACTACATTATTTATATGCTGAACCTTAGTGACAAACATGATGCACAAAAAGCACAGTAGCACTATAAACGGATAACCTATTGAACATGCTGATAGAGCCAGCACCAGGCAGACACTGCCTCTAAGGCCTGTATGAGCCAGAAATATTTTACTACACTAGTGGTGAGTGTAGGGATACAAGGGTTGTAGAACTGCGTCTCTAGGAATAAGTTACAATGACTGGATGTGCCTAAAACGTACTCTAAGTACAAAATTCAGCACTTTACATAATAATTCAGCTTTTAGCTAACTAATAAAGTGCCAAAACATGAGAAAAATATTACTAGACACTTTCCAAAGTGTCAGAAATGAGTTGTGTCACTAAAAAGGGTATTAACGAAACTTTAAAGCTTTGTTAACGCTTTAACGGATTACTATCCAACCGAACAACCGGACTGTACCCGGAACATGAAAATATTGTCATTTTCATTGTTTATCTTTTTCTGAGCCAGTTAGGGTCCCTAAATACCCTAACACCCGTCATAACACACTACACGCTAGTAACCGGGTTAATCACTTAACTAACCTAGATTAACCTAACTATAACTAACTAATGGTTGGATTTGAACTAGTACCCCCCCCCCCCCCTTAACCAACCGTCCCCATGAGGGGGGACATACCTTGTCCTCTAAAATATTATTATAATCTTATGCCTAATATCTAGTTAGCATAAGATCCAATGGTTAATCACCCTAACTTTGTCTATAAGTTGCTAGCTTAGTCTAACATGATCATTCACTTATCAACATCACACAAACACTACTCTCTCCCTCTCCTAGAGCTCTCGGCCGAACACACCCCACCCCCATCCATCATTTTCGAATTTGTTCAAGCCATTCCAAGCATCTACAAGTGATAAGGATCGCGTATAAGGAACTTTGGTGCAATCGGAAGGCGAAGGACCTCACTACATTGCTTTTATCCACCCGTTTTTCGCTTAGATTCTTCCCTAGCCTCGAGCTAGTAGTAAGTCGCTTAAATCACTTTCTCGAACTATTTTTAAGTGGTTAATATGGTTTGTAACGGTTAAAAGTTATGAACATACAAGTTGAAGCTTAAAAGGCTACTTAAAACACTAAAAATGTTGGATAAAAGCTCATATGTTGTGTAAATCTTGTAGTAATTGATTGGTATGATTATTTGGACCCGATCTATGTTGTGGTAGCTCGGATTATCATTTAACCCGGGTTAGTCATGACCTTGGATCATGACATGAGGTTGTTTTGGAAATAGCAAGGGTTAAAGGATGAAACTCTACCACACACGAATCATGAACTTGTGTAAAAGCGATTTTGCTTATGAAATAGTGTTTAAAACTAGTAGATCTACGTATCTACAAGCGGTATTTTCAAAGGACCACGTGTCAAGAGAAAACATACTTTAAAGACGGATCTTACACTAACACGAATGGTTTTTAGAACACACAAGTGTGTAAACACTTGTGTAACACAAAGTTTCGACAAAATAGCTATTTTTGTAAAAGTTGACAAGAAGTTGTAACGATGGAATTTCTTTAAAAACAAGACTTTTACGAAACCGAGTCGATTTATATAAAGATCCACTAAAAGTAATGGGATTTACTTCATAATATTAGACGATTACAAGTTCATGAGATTCTTTTCAAACTACATGTTTATTAACTAGTTTGATACGTTGAACATTGTTTTGGTTGAATAAGGAAATTGTTGATTTGAATTCTAAAAGAAAATGATATACTAGAAAGCGTGGCCACCTCCAGTTACAGAGGAACCTCTGCGAAATTTTTCTAAAAACCGAACACTTAGAATTATTTTCACAATAAGTGTTGGAAATACTTTTCGACTTGTTTTCAAAATATAAGTTTCGCCGCGACTTTATTTACAAAACATCGGAGGTGGGATTTCACAAAATAAAACGTGATACATAAATATATTTAGTATATATTTTTCACAACATCACTTGTATAAGTGTTTATGATTATTTTGTGAACTACGTAAATATTATTTTTAGGGTAAAAATAATATTACTAAGTATTATTTTGGAAAAATCACATGTATTAAAATATAATATTTTTGGGAAGAATATTTATATTTTGAAGTTGGAAATAAAATATATTAAGTGAGACTTAATAGTGTAATCCGAATTATACGAACGCACATGTATTAAATCCCCCATCCTTGGGAAGGAGAATGACTACCAAGTATATACAGAATGTAAACACGAAATAGTTGCCTAACTATTTCCCAAAAACTTAAACCATAAAGCTAAGGCACGGCCGTCCGTCTAATAGAGTTAGTACGTGTAGGTCGTCACTCAGCTACTTGATTTGGAGGCATACTTGGTAGAGACGCACCACTGTGAGTTCATGTCCCCCTTTTCTCTTAACTGTTTTCAGTTTTCTAAACTGCGGGGGTGAAATACATGTTACTTTGATTACAAGTACTTTATACATGGTATGGTTAGCGTAAGGAGGTTTACTACTTAGATCATGTGAGTGGGTAGGCAGAAACTGGAGGCCATTAATCCTCATTGTAGGACCGAGGGACGTAAGCGGTAGATCTATCTGGGTGTAGCGAGCCCAACCCCAGGCCCAACCAGAACGGACCTCGGGGTGACTTTGTACCCATCGCGAAATCTGCTAGGTCTGAGTCTTCCTACTTACACTTCACACATATCAATGGCCTTGCAAACCATTGGTGATCTCTTTTTCCTTATTTGCTACATACCAGGATTTTTATACATACAAAGGTTTATTTACTCACTTACACATGAACTCGCTCAACATTATTGTTGATTTTTCAACTTACATGTATTTCAGGGAATTAAAGATCTGGTGCGGTATGTTATGTTTTCCCGCTGCATATGGGTTCCGAGGTCATCCCAGTTTAGGAAATGTGACTTTTTCCTGGACGAGTCACAAATCTTGAAATGCGTTTTATTCATGTTGATGTCTATGTCTTTCAAAACAATGTTTTATGTTATGATGTTGTAAGTCCCTAAGACAATGTTATGTTACTTCAGTTTTAAAACTTAAATCTATGGATGATCTTGCGTGGTTTTATTATCATATAGCTTTGTTATGATTAAGCTATGGTATTAAGAAGTCACACCAAAATAACCACGCTTCCGCAAAGCCAGGGTGTGACAGTTTCATGTATCCAATCTCAAGAAATGTCTATCTGACAAATCCCTGGTAGTGCCTCTTCAGGATATAGAGGTAAATGAGAAGTTAAAATTTGTTGAGAAGCCATTACAAATAGAAGACAGAAAGGTCAAGTTTCTCAAGCACAAATGACTAGTGCTGGTCAAAGTCAAGTGGGATTCAAAGAGAGGACCTGAATACACTTGGGAGCTGGAATCAGAAATGAAGCGAAAGTATGCTCACTTGTTCCAGTAAATCTCGAGGACGAGATTTTTATTAAGGTGGGGAGGATGTAACAACTCTCATTAAAAGTCCTATTTATTTCTTTAAATTGTCCAATAGGAAACCCTAATTGAGAAACCCAAGTGATTCTGCATAAACCCTAAAAATTTCAGAACAATCGGAATTAGGATCAGGGCCCCTAAAACTCAACACAGTTTTACGTGTAAATTGAAATTTAAAGCAAGACCAACTCAGCTAAGCTACCCGTACACGAGGCTACCCTATGGTAGTAGGGTGTCCCTCGCGCCACGCGACGCCCCCAAGGTGACCCCTCGCGACACGCGAGGGGGATAATTTTTCAGTATAAATAGAGGGCAGTGGGACTTGCAATTACGCATTCGTTCGACGTTAAAACTCTAAACTTACACTGAGATATAGTAGAAACAGTCTAAAACACACACAATTCACGAAGTGCTGCCGCAATACAGGGTAATAACTTGATCGCTGCTACGATTTAATGTCCGATCGATAGAAATCAATCCAATGGATGTTTAAGTGCTGCCCAAATTAGGGTTATGCTTTGTCATTCGTCGTGAATTGGATGGATGTTTAAGTATCGCACTTTGTCATTCGTTGTGAGGGTTTCAATCTCGTGAGTTATCGTAAATGTTGTATTAGTTACTAACCTAGTTTGTGTGCATGTTATTTAAATTAGGTTATTAGGCTAATCAGTAGGCTACGTTCTATCCATATTAAATCTGCAATGTGAGTCATTCTCTTTTTACCAAATTGCTTTCAAAATCATGTTGTTTACAAAGTTATAATTACAGGGATTAAGTCTTTGTAATCTCCAAATTACAGCCGGTATGTGGGGTTTTGTATACATTACTTGATAACCTTCACCATTGGACAACGAGTTAGCCAAGGGGTGATATGACCATAGTCACAGACACCATTGGACAATGAGGTTACCAATGGATGGTCGAGTGACAAATACCGTGGGTAGTTGGTTGATATATAGAAACATTGTAATCGCTCTTAATACTGTGAATTGTAACAATGTGTCGTTTTTAGTAAAAAGAATGATTCACCAGTATTTCCCCGCTGACAAAACCTTTTTCAAACATGTTTCAGGTGATCTATTGTGATCCAGGAAAAAGTGCCGTGAAGCACTACAAGCTTAAGGAAGTGGTTCAATATAAATAAAGAAACATGTTTTGTAAAATAAAGATTTCCTAGTGAAATCACCTTATTGTAAATTATCGGGGTTTTGTCCCAAATTATGAAATAAAATATTTGGGCATTATCAGTTTTAAACAGATCCTGTTAAAATCTTCCGCTGTCAACTCTATTAAATAAAATACCACGGGATTTTCTGTCCCGCGGCTCCTGAACCGGGTCAAACAGGGCTGGGGGCCGTGACACATAAGTAAGTTTTTGGTTATCAGGGATGACTAGTCGCAGACCCGCGCCTGCGCCATCCTCGTTGGATGCACCATCTGTATATAGTACCCAGATGCCTGTTGGGGCAGGCGGAGGTGTAGGGTTCTGCTCTTCCTCGCATTCTTGGATGCGGTTCCCCGGCACTTCTATGATGAAATCAGCTAAGACTTGCCCGTTGATTGCTGGTCTTGGCTTATAAACTAGGTTGTGCCCACCTAGTTCGATAGCCCATTTGGCAAGTTGGCTAGAGATTTCGGGCTTGGAGAGGATTTGCCCTATTCTGTTGGTCAAGACAATGATGACATGCCCTGTGAAGTATCGGCGCTGATGCCTGGAGGCATGTACCAATGCAAGGACCACCTTCTCCATGATGGAGTATCTTGTCTCTGGGTCATTGAGCATCTTACTGATGTAGTAAATTGGTGTTTAAACCCCCTATTGGTCCACTATGAGTACCGCACCTATAGCCTTGTCTGAAGCGGACAGGTACATGGTGAGTGGTTCCTTTTCGCGTAGTGTGGTGAGAGTGGGTAACTGAATCAATTACTCCTTCATTTCCCAGAAAGCGTGTTCTGCATCCGCAGTCCATTGGAACTGGTCTTTCTTCAGGCAGTTGCGCAAGGTGCTGATAAAGGGAAAAGATTTTGCCACATGATTGGCCAGAAATCTATTTAGCGCGGCCAGCTAGCCTGCTAAAGTTTGCATTTCCTTCATCGTAAATGGCAATGGCATGTGCTCGATCGCTCGAACCTTTTCCAGGTTGACCTTGAATCCATCTTTTGTGACGATGAAGCCATGGAATTTTCCTTCTTCCATTCCAAACGAGCATTTACCCGGGTTGAGCTTCATATTAATGCTTCGCAGAGTTTGGAATGTCCTCTCAATATCTTGGAGTATGGTGTCTTCTTCCATGCTCATGACGACGATGTCATCCATATAAATCTCGACAATTTTGTTGATTTGTTCACCAAAAGTGTCGTTCATCAGTTTTTGGTAGGTTGCGCCCGCATTACGCAACCCAAACGACATCTTTGTATAGCAAAAATTTCCCATAGGTGTGCGAAAAGCCGTTTTATATTCATCCTCTACTGCCATTTGTACCTAATGGTACCCTTTGTACCAGTCGAGGAAGCACTTCCATCTGAATGGTGCGAGATTGTCGACTTTTTCGTCGATCTCCGGAAGTGAGTAGCAGTCTTTGGGGCAGGCCTTGTTAAGGTCTTTGTAATCGACGCACATGCGCCAGCCCCTACTTCGTTAACCTGCTCGTTCATTGCTCTATTTTTTGCCGATCCCAGGTTGCGTCTTTCCTGGACCACGGGCTTGATACCTGGGAAGGTATTCAAGCAATGATGCGCAATCTCGCGTGGAACTCCTATCATATCTGAAGGAGTCCATGCGAATATGTCTTTGTTCCTGGAGAGTAGCTGCTTCAGGTGCGCTTTTATGTTGTTTGACAGGGCGTGACCCAATTAACTGTTTGGTCGGGGTACTTCGCATTAAGTACCCACTTCTCTAGTCTTGTGCTGGGGGTCAGCCTTGCCGCTTTAGACGGATGCATCCTCGTTTCGGTTGGAAAGCCGATCGCTGAGTGGGGATTGGATGTGATCATGTTGAAGTCTCCCTGTGTTTCTCTGCCGAGAAGCACGTCATATCTAGAGTTGTGGGGGAGGACCATGAAATTGGCCTCCTTTGTCCGCGTGTGCCTTCCGTTTGTTAGGCGCACCGGAAATGTAATTTGGCCGAGGGGGAACACCGTTTCCCCTGTAAACCCGGCCAAAGGGTAGTTAACCGGCTACAACCGATCTTTGTCCTCCTGATCGAACTGATTAAAACATTGTTCGTATATGATGTCGGAGGTGCTGCTCGAGTCTATGAATAAACGCTCGGTGCAGTAGTGTGCCAAGGAGCCGGTAATTACGACAGCGCACTTGTCGTGGGGTCCGCCTCGAACCCAGGGGAAAACGACCTACTCGTCACACCAGTCATCATCCCACTCCTTGTCGCTTTGCGCGGCTGTCTATAACCCCCACTGATCATGTGGGTAGCTGTCATATACATTGTTTTCTTGCCACTGGAGGTGCCTTCATCATGAGGACTGATGCGCTTAGTTTGCTTTGGCGCATTTGGCAAGAGGTGTTGCAGCTTTCCCTCCTTGAGGGCTCGTTCAATCTCCAAGCGGAGATTGATGCAATTTTTTTGTGGTGTGACCAGTATCTTTATGATATTCACAGTACTGCTTGAGGTCTTGCCCTTTCATGGATTTCATCGTTTGGGCAGGTTTCAAGGTATGTTTTTTCTATGAGAAGAACTTCCCTTGGCGACGTGGTGAGCTCGGTCCAATTGCGTTCCTGAGACTCTTTCTTTGATGCCCTTTGGGCGTTGATCGTTGATCTGGCTTCGGATTGGGACCCACGCGGCTCGTATGGTTTGGAGTCGTGGTTACGGTTCCACGAGCTCGTGTTGCGCTTGTTGTTGTTGTTGCTCAAAGGCTCCTACCGGGAAGAATACCCTTCCGCGGGAGGAGTGTGAGCTTGGCCTGTATTGGGTCTTAAAGACCGCGTCGTCTGGGCGTACGTCTTGACTCCTATCATGACGTCATCCCACTTCTTTGGCAAGCCGTCCTTTCCGGATATGGTCATGATCCTTTCATCATTTTTGACCGCTCTGATAAAATGACCGCGAGCAAGTTCGTCTAGTATCCTGCCGATTTCGAGACATTCCTTGTTGTAACATGTAACGAAAGCTTCCAAGCCTTCGTTATCTCCGCGCCAGATATTGATGATGTAACAACTGTGCTTGTAACCACTATGAACAGTTCAGTTATCAATAAAACAATGTTATTTGATCCCAATGTCTGTTTTGTTGTGTTTTATATTTTTCATGTTTTGACTTTTATGTAATTTCAAACTCTACATCGCTTTTTGGAGATTTATACGCAAACTGGTGCGTAAACGTAATCAGTTTGATGCGACAAATACTCCAGAACATCAACATATACTTAACATACCTTAAATAACCTTCACATAACTTAGAAATAAGTTTTGAAGGCTTTGGTATGGCAAAAACAAGATTTATTCGTCTACAGGGACTAAACTTGACAAACTGCGAAAGTATGCCAATTTGAACTGTAACGAACATTCCGGAACATGACCATAAGTTAAACACACCTTAAATATCCTTTACATAGCTTAGGAATAGGCTTTAAGGGGTTCGGTGCGCTAAAATAAACTTTTGGGTCATTCAGGGACTAAAAGTGTCAAAAAGTGCACAAGTTTGCATTTTCGCGCATAACTTACGTTCTGAATACATCCGGACATCCAAAAATTTATGTAAGCATGACTACATTATATTTTAGTGTTCGCCATAAGAAAAATCCATTCGTTGCGTCATATGGATCGTTTTTCGCGCTTATGCGCATTCCGTCGTAATTAAGCGAACATCGCGTTCGTACGACCAAACGAACCAACACCTGGCATAGTTTTGAGCATGTTTCATGTCCACAATGTTTAGGCAACATTTTAGGGCCTTAAAGTTGGCTTTACGGGCCTTAGAAGTGTCGGAAATGGCCTTAAACACGTGCAGGGACTGAAACTGTCATTTTTCAAACATGTTTGCTGATCAGAAGGGCCAGGCGGCCCGCATTGTGTTTGCCTGATCCTGAAGCGGGCCGCTTCCCACTTTCAGACCAGATTAAATGTTTCTAACATCAGTTTGCAGCTGTTGGATCCTCACCCACACATTCCCAATTGCTTAGTCAGATGATAAGGACCATTTTTAGGCACCACAACTTTGCAACACATGTACGGATGGGATTAAGGCACGTTTTCCATGAAACGATCCTAACGGTTACCCGAAAACGATAAATACCCCATCACCCCAATGCAAAACTTACAAGAATTTTAATTTGAGAAACTCTAAGTTGAAACATTTGTTTCATACCTGAGATTTTTGAATTGAAATTAGCATTCGGGGACCCTTCGTAAGTATTCTTTCGTTCTTTTCCTTATTTTATTGCTTTAGAGTCAGAAAGTCAAACTTTGTTTGACTTTCAGCATTGACCAGCTTATGGTCAATGCGAAGTTCGTTTGAACTTCGCAACGTGATTGTAATCACGATGGTCATAGTCCCTTGGGACTATGCCTACTGATTACCACGTTGTCTAGGGTCGTAGGGTAAGCGATCTGATCAATCGCTTATACCTTCGAACCCGACCCAGTTTGGTCGATCATTAGGATCCGACCAAATACATTAGGTGACCATAGTGTAGGGAATAACCTTCCGAGGTTATACCCTATGGTCACATCGTTTAAGTAGTTGTATGATAGGTAGTTTATATGCCTTAGGTAAATTACCAGAATACCCTTTTCGTGTATAATTGGTAATTAAGCATATGTAACCTAAACTTTCGTCACATAACTGATTATGTAACATGTTTAGGCATATAACACTTGTCATAGGACTAGTTAGGCGGTCCGAACGCGTTTTACGCGAACGACGCGTTAAAGTAGCATAAGCTACCTAAACGGGTCGTAATGGGTCGTAAACAATTATGTTAGGTTTCAATTAGTATGTAGGCTTTGTTGAACCATACTACACAAGTCTCAATACTCGTTTGGTTTACAAACCCTCATTCTATTCAATCTTCCGATTTAGGTCCGGTTTATTAACATAGTTACCTATATTAGGTGCCGTTTGATTCCGTGATCACTATCATTGTTTGATTATCACTCCAGGACTTCTGAGTAATCACAAGTGAGTACATAGACCCCTCTTTTACTGTTTTCCAAACTTTTTTGGGGTGAAACACATGTGCCTACTTGTTACTTTCATGCTTTCCTGTTTTCATATCATATACCTGCTATGTTTGTTAGTACATTATAGTACATGATTTCATTACATTTCATGCTATGTATGTCCATTGTGTGCATACTTAGTACATTGTTTTACATTACATTTCTGCCATGTATGTTGACTGATAACATGCTAGCACATTGATTTACAAGACTTTTCTGCTTTGTATGTTAACTTAGCATACATAGTACATTGTTTTTATATGACATGTATACGACTGCTATGACATTTGGTTTGCTCAAACGGGTCTTTATTACGTTCATTAACATTTGCTACGCCGCTCGGTAGTAAGTAGTGGTACCATAGGACTTGACAAATCCCATTCCTGACATCCCGGGTTTGTTTGGATGTAAGGAATGACTGAATCCGAATACAATTCTTTTGATAACCTTGACTGAAAGGGTTATCTGACTGTCTCAAGGCTTGAATGTATGCGTTAACTTACCACATAAATGTTTGTATCAATGTATCATGCATCACTTTGCAAAACATAACTTTTTGATATATTCAAAATACTTTGTTTTGTACATTCTTACTTATGGTTTAAGTAGTCTTATTTTACTTACCATACATAACATTTGTTACACATTACTTGACTACTTTTGGACTATCAACATTTGACATGGTTTATACAAGGATTTTTGACTATTGGTTTAACATAGACATTATACTTTGTTGGTTGGTTTAAGTGACTTAAGTAACGAGATGTGAGTAATATGATACAATCATGGTGGATACGCCGCTGGTACTTCCTATACATAAGTGATTGTATTATATTATATATCATAGCGTTATTTAAATCATTCATTTTGGACTTATACATTTTACACAAGTGACATGTTTTTACAAGACTTTGGTTTACAATACAGTTTATTTTATACTACTCATTTTGCATGGTTATTCATTTAACCATACATTATTCTTTTACTTATACATATCATATGAACTTATTGTTTTTCAAGCGATTTACATAACAAATCAAATTACAAGGTTCATGACTAAACATTTTCTTAAACTTAAGTCATGAATCCTATTTTCACAAAACCTATGTATCTCACAGGCATTTTTATGCTGACGTACCTACTTTCACATGTGTTTTCAGGTGCTTTTCCGTAGGATGACGATCATGACACTAGGGCGGACCTGTGCCTTAGAAACATAAAACGAAGATAGACTTTGTTTAATTATGTTATAAACTCTGTATTTCCTGTTTAAGACAATGAAACTCTTATGTTAATAAATAAATTACAACTTTGTTTGCCATGGATTTGAAACAATAATTCTGTTACAACACTCCCCGACGTTTTCCGCCACGTCTTGTATGATATACGTGGTCGGGGTGTGACATAAGAGTTGGTATCAGAGCCAATGGTTATAGGGAATTAGGTTATTAGTAATGCTTTGACCTAGACTATAACTTTTCTAGGACCCTAACACAAGTTATCTTGTGTTTAGATCTTAAAACATGTACATCACCTATCCTTAGGTGATTATCAAAACAAGGAACCAAAATTTTTCTGAAACGATTTTTGAAAAACAATAATCTGTTTTTGAATAAATTATTACAAGGTTTTGAACCCTCTATTGTAAGGTTTTGAACTCTCTTTTATATGGTTTTGAACCCTTTTCAGTTTGATTAAATTTTTTGGCCTTGTGCCTTCAAATTTTCAAAATCTCGTCAACGTTTTGGGTCTTAAATAATGTGAACACGTGCAAACTGGAAGGGTGAATGCCTGTATTCTGAGTTTTCTGTCTAGGCAAGCACTTCGTATACATCTCAACCAGACGCGAGACCAGTTGTGCTTACCTGGGAATTCTTGGGATGAGTGTTCACTTATAGGCGAGCATGTCTTCATTATACATTATTTTTGACCCATTTACTTTGATTAGTCACTGTGTGTCGTTTGTTTGCTTTGTGATACGGACGAATGACCACCATCTATGCTGTTTGCAATTCTTGTTTTTATCATCTCATTCTTTTCATCCAATCATCTTACTCGTTTCCTTTCATGTTTTTCCTCTTTTAGAATGCCTCCTCGACGCGAGAACCAGATAGCTACTGCCGAGCTGGCAGAAATTATTGCGCAGCAGATGGCTGCTCAATTCCCAAATCTCTTTGCTCAATGGCAACAAGCCAACAACAACAACAATGGTCCGTGCAAATACAAGGATTTTAACTCGGCTAAACCACTCAAGTTTAGTGGTTCTGAGGGAGCGACGGGGCTTCTTCAGTGGTTTGAGAGCATAGAGAATACTTTTCGCCACGTGCAGTGTCTCGAAAATCGCAAAGTCGAGTTTGCTTCGAGCGTATTTCAGAAGAGGGCTTTGACATGGTGGAACGGGGTTATGAGGGACCAAGGTGCAGAAGTTGCTCTCGCATAGACATGGGTTGAACTTAGAGCCCTTATGATGAGGGAATTCTGTCCTCGTCATGAGCAGCGAGCCTTGGAGAAAGAGTTTGATAATTTGAAGCAAGATAGTGGAGAGCACAGGGCATATACTGACAGGTTTGAAGAGTTGAGTCTGCTTTGCCCGACTATGGTTACCCCACTCGACAAGGCCATCGAAAGGTACATCGACGGCCTACCTGACTCAGTACAAGACATCCTTACTGGTAGTGACCCTGCCACACTCCGTCAGGCGATAGAGTTATCAGGGACACTGACTGAGTCGCAGGTTCGTAAGGGAAAGCTGCATAAGAAGGGTGACAAGGGTAAGAAGCAGGCATCTGGCAAAGGGGATGGTAAGAAGGGTGAAAACAAGAATGGGAAGAATTCTGGTTCCTCAAGGAATTCTAGGAAGCGAAAGGCTTCCCAAAATTTTGTCGTTACTGCGCAGGCTCAAGCTGCACCAAATCAGCCTGCGCAGCCACTAGCCAAGAAGCCTTATTTTGGCAATGCACCTTTGTGCAACAGGTGTAACGGCCATCATCAACCACATCTCCAGTGTCGTCAGTGCACCAACTGCGGAAGATCTGGTCATCTTGCTGTCAACTGCCGCATTCCTATCAACCAGAACCAGGCAGTTCATAACCAAGCTCAACAAGTTGCTCAGCCTCTTGCTCAGCAACAAGGCCAAGCTGCATGACCTCATTTTCCTCCTGGTTCGTGCTACAATTGTGGGGATCTGACCCACTACAGGAACCGGTGCCCAAGGCTAGCCAACCAGAATCCGAATCAGAATCAGGCTCTGGCTCGAGGCCGAGCCTTTAACATGAATGCCCAAGAGGCGCAGGCGGATGATAACGTGGTGAACGGTACATTCTTTATTAATAATCAGCCTGCATCTGTTCTCTTTGATTCGGGTGCCGATAAGAGTTTTGTGTCATTGTCTTTTGAGCCGATGCTTCGCGTGTCTAGAATGAAACTAAGTAAATCTTTGACAGTAGAGGTTGCTAGTGGTGAACCCATTATTCTTGATTCTGTTCTTCACAACTGCCAGCTGAATCTTAACGATCATCTTTTTCCTATCGACCTCACGCCAATGCAACTTGGAAGCTTCGACGTCATTGTGGGTATGGATTGGTTATCTAAGCATCACGTAGAGATAGTTTGTTCTGAGAAGATTGTTCGTGTGCCGCTTTCGACAGGCGAGATCCTACAGGTTCAAGGTGAGAAACCGTCTGGTGGTCTCAAGCTCATGTCTTGTTTTAAAGCTCGGAAGTATCTGCGGAAGAACTATGTGGCTTTCTTAGCATATGTTACAGAAGATAAAGGCAAGGGTAAGTCTATTTCAGATATTCCTGTCGTTCGGGATTATTCTGAAGTATTCCCTGAAGACTTACCTGGTCTACCTCCAGCACGCCAAGTCGAGTTCCGCATTGATCTCGTACCTGGTGCAAATCCCGTTGCCAGAGCTCCATATCGTCTTGCAACGTCTGAGATGCAAGAGTTGGCTAAGCAGCTTCAGGAGCTCTCTGATAAAGGTTTTATCCGTCCCAGCTTTTCACCCTGGGGTGCTCCCATTCTTTTTGTCAAGAAGAAGGATGGATCCTTTAGGATGTGTATCGATTATCGTGAGCTTAACAAGCTTACCATCAAAAATCAATATCCCCTACCTCACATAGATGATCTCTTTGATCAGCTACAAGGGCGCTTCTTATTTTTCGAAGATTGATCTACGTTCTGGGTATCATCAACTTCGGGTGCATGAAGAAGATATTCCCAAGACAGCGTTCCGTACTCGATATGGGCATTATGAGTTCACAGTCATGCCATTCGGTGTGACTAATGCTCCTACTGTTTTCATGGACTTAATGAATAGGGTCTGCAAACCTTATTTGGATCAGTTCGTCATTGTTTTTATTGACGACATCTTGATTTACTCTAAGACGCGAGCTGATCACGAGCAGCATCTTCGTCTTACTCTGGAACTCCTGAAGAAAGAGCAACTTTTCGCCAAATTCTCCAAGTGCGAATTTTGGCTTAAAGAAGTTCAGTTTTTGGGGCATATTATCAACGAACGAGGTATTCAGGTAGATCCCTCCAAGATCAGTGCGATTAAGGATTGGGATACACCTACTACTCCTACTGAAGTTTGTTCTTTTCTTGGTCTAGCGGGTTATTATCGCCGCTTCATATAAAACTTCTCGAAGATTGCAGTTCCTCTAACTGCTCTAACTCAGAAGAAAATGCCCTTTTATTGGGGATTTAAACAAGAGGAAGCTTTTCAACACTTGAAGCGGAAGCTTTGCGACGCGCCTGTTCTATCATTACCTGAGGGTGATGATGATTTTGTCGTGTATTGTGATGCATCGAAATTAGGCCTTGGTTGTGTTCTGATGCAAAGGAACAAAGTCATAGCATATGCATCGAGGCAGTTGAAGATACATGAGAAGAACTACACCACTCATGATCTTGAGTTGGGTGCAGTTGTTTTCGCTCTAAAGATCTGGAGACATTATTTGTACGGTACAAAATGTGTGGTTTTCACAGACCACAAAAGTCTCCAGCATATCTTCAATCAGAAAGAACTCAACATGAGGCAACGACGTTGGGTTGAGCTTTTAAACGACTATGACTGCGAAATTCGCTACCATCCTGGTAAGGCGAATGTCGTAGCTGATGCATTGAGTCATAAGGAACGTACTAAGCTTCATTGTGTACGTGTTCAATCTTTTATTCAAGCTCGATCCGATATTCAAGCACGCATTTCTCAGGCTCAACAATCTTGTGTTTCACAAGGTTTAATGGATAAGGAATTTCCCTATCACATAATGCCTGCTTTGGAACTGAAGGACAATGGATCGTATTACTTCATGGACCGTTTGTGGGTCCCAAGCCAGGATGATCTTCGTACCTTGCTTATGGATGAAGCCCATAAGTCGCGTTATTCTATTCATCCGGGCTCAGAGAAGATGTATAAGGATCTTCGTATTCATTATTGGTGGCCTGGTATGAAGAAAGACATTGCCTTATACGTATCAAAATGCCTTACTTGTCTTAAGGTTAAGGCTGGACATCAGCATCCATCTGGTTTATTGGTGCAACCAGAGATCCCAGTTTAGAAATGGGAAAACATTACTATGGATCTTGTTACCAAACTTCCACGCACAAAGAAAGGTCATGATGCCATCTGGGTAGTCGTTGATCGTCTCACTAAGTCAGCGTATTTCTTGCCAATCCGTGAGGATTTTCCTGCTGACAGACTTGCTCAAATCTATGTGGATGAAATTGTAGCTCGACATGGTGTTCCGTTGAACATCATTTCTGACAGAGATGCTCGTTTCACTTCTCATTTTTGGAGAACCATGCAATCTGCTATGGGGACCCAACTTAATCTGAGCACAGCTTATCATCCGCAAACGGATGGTCAATCTGAGAGAACAATCCAGACTCTGGAGGATATGCTAAGAGCTTGTGTGATCGATTTTGGTGGTAGCTGGGATTCACATCTTAAGTTGATTGAATTCTCCTACAACAACAGTTATCACACCAGCATCAAAATGGCTCCTTTCGAGGCTCTCTATGGTCGAAAATGTCGTTCACCAGTCTGCTAGAATGAGATCGGCGAGGCCCAACTTACTGGACCTGCTCTCATTTTAGAGACAACTGATAAGGTCAAGAAAGTTCGCGATAACCTTCAGACAGCTATGAGCCGTCAAAAGAGTTACGCGGATCCAAAACGTAAACCTTTGGAATTTCAAGTCGGTGATCGAGTATTACTTAAGGTCTCACCTTGGAAAGGTGTGATCAGATTTGGAAAGAAAGGAAAACTTGCACCTAGATATGTTGGACCATTCAAGATCGTCGAAAGAATCGGAAAGGTAGCCTACAGACTTGAGTTACCTCCTGAACTTGGAAATGTTTATCCAACTTTTCACGTGTCCAATCTCAAGAGGTGTTTAACTGATGAGAACCTCCACATACCTCTCGACGAAATTCGTGTTGGCAAAACACTGAAATTTGTTGAGAAGCCAGTGGAAATCATGGAACGTGAAGTCAAGTGGCTTAAACGCAAGCGCATTCCTTTGGTCAAAGTTCACTGGGAAGCTAAACGTGGACCTGAGTTTACTTGGGAACGCGAAGATCAAATGAAGGCGAAATATCCACATCTTTTTCCTCGAGTTTCCTCTAAATAAATTTCGGGACGAAATTTCCACAAGTAGGGGAGACTGTAACAACTGTGCTTGTAATCACTATGAACAGTTCAGTTATCAATAAAACAATGTTATTTGATCCCAATGTCTGTTTTGTTGTGCTTTATATTTTTCATGTTTTGACTTTTATGTAATTTCAAACTCTACATCGCTTTTTGGAGATTTATACGCAAACTGGTGCGTAAACGTAATCAGTTTGATGCGACAAATACTCCAGAACATCAACATATACTTAACATACCTTAAATAACCTTCACATAACTTAGAAATAAGTTTTGAAGGCTTTGGTATGGCAAAAACAAGATTTATTCGTCTACAGGGACTAAACTTGACAAACTGCGAAAGTATGCCAATTTGAACTGTAACGAACATTCCGGAACATGAACATAAGTTAAACACACCTTAAATATCCTTTACATAGCTTAGGAATAGGCTTTAAGGGGTTCGGTGCGCTAAAATAAACTTTTGGGTCATTCAGGGACTAAAAGTGTCAAAAAGTGCACAAGTTTGCATTTTAACGCATAACTTACGTTCTGAATAAATCCGGACATCCAAAAATTTATGTAAGCATGACTACATTATATTTTAGTGTTCGCCATAAGAAAAATCCATTCGTTGCGTCATATGGATCGTTTTTCGCGCTTATGCGCATTCCGTTGTAATTAAGCGAACATCGCGTTCGTACGACCAAACGAACCAACACCTGGCATAGTTTTGAGCATGTTTCATGTCCACAATGTTTAGGAAACATTTTAGGGCCTTAAATTTGGCTTTACGGGCCTTAGAAGTGTCGGAAATGGCCTTAAACACGTGCAGGGACTGAAACTGTTATTTTTCAAACATGTTTGCTGATCAGAAGGGCCAGGCGGCCCGCATTGTGTTTGCCTGATCCTGAAGCGGGCCGCTTCCCACTTTCAGACCAGATTAAATGTTTCTAACATCAGTTTGCAGCTGTTGGATCCTCACCCACACATTCCCAATTGCTTAGTCAGATGATAAGGACCATTTTTAGGCACCACAACTTTGCAACACATGTACGGATGGGATTAAGGCACGTTTTCCATGAAACGATCCTAACGGTTACCCGAAAACTATAAATACCCCATCACCCCAATGCAAAACTTACAAGAATTTTAATTTGAGAAACTCTAAGTTGAAACATTTGTTTCATACCTGAGATTTTTGAATTGAAATTAGCATTCGGGGACCCTTCGTAAGTATTCTTTCGTTCTTTTCCTTATTTTATTGCTTTAGAGTCAGAAAGTCAAACTTTGTTTGACTTTCAGCGTTGACCAGCTTATGGTCAATGCGAAGTTCGTTTGAACTTCGCAACGTGATTGTAATCACGATGGTCATAGTCCCTTGGGACTATGCCTACTGATTACCACGTTGTCTAGGGTCGTAGGGTAAGCGATCTGATCAATCGCTTATACCTTCGAACCCGACCCAGTTTGGTCGATCATTAGGATCCGACCAAATACATTAGGTGACCATAGTGTAGGGAATAACCTTCCGAGGTTATACCCTATGGTCACATCGTTTAAGTAGTTGTATGATAGGTAGTTTATATGCCTTAGGTAAATTACCAGAATACCCTTTTCGTGTATAATTGGTAATTAAGCATATGTAACCTAAACTTTCATCACATAACTGATTATGTAACATGTTTAGGCATATAACACTTGTCATAGGACTAGTTAGGCGGTCCGAACGCGTTTTACGCGAACGACGCGTTAAAGTAGCATAAGCTACCTAAACGGGTCGTAATGGGTCGTAAACAATTATGTTAGGTTTCAATTAGTATGTAGGCTTTGTTGAACCATACTACACGAGTCTCAATACTCGTTTGGTTTACAAACCCTCATTCTATTCAATCTTCCGATTTAGGTCCGGTTTATTAACATAGTTACCTATATTAGGTGCCGTTTGATTCCGTGATCACTATCATTGTTTGATTATCACTCCAGGACTACTGAGTAATCACAAGTGAGTACATAGACCCCTCTTTTACTGTTTTCCAAACTGTTTTGGGGTGAAACACATGTGCCTACTTGTTACTTTCATGCTTTCCTGTTTTCATATCATATACCTGCTATGTTTGTTAGTACATTATAGTACATGATTTCATTACATTTCATGCTATATATGTCCATTGTGTGCATACTTAGTACATTGTTTTACATTACATTTCTGCCATGTATGTTGACTGATAACATGCTAGCACATTGATTTACAAGACTTTTCTGCTTTGTATGTTAACTTAGCATACTTAGTACATTGTTTTTATATGACATGTATGCGACTGCTATGACATTTGGTTTGCTCAAACGGGTCTTTATTACGTTCATTAACATTTGCTACGCCGCTCGGTAGTAAGTAGTGGTACCATAGGACTTGACAAATCCCATTCCTGACATCCCGGGTTTGTTTGGATGTAAGGAATGACTGAATCCGAATACAATTCTTTTGATAACCTTGACGGAAAGGGTTATCCGACTGTCTCAAGGCTTGAATGTATGCGTTAACTTACCACATAAATGTTTGTATCAATGTATCATGCATCACTTTGCAAAACATAACTTTTTGATATATTCAAAATACTTTGTTTTGTACATTCTTACTTATGGTTTAAGTAGTCTTATTTTACTTACCATACATAACATTTGTTACACATTACTTGACTACTTTTGGACTATCAACATTTGACATGGTTTATACAAGGACTTTTGACTATTGGTTTAACATAGACATTATACTTTGTTGGTTGGTTTAAGTGACTTAAGTAACGAGATGTGAGTAATATGATACAATCATGGTGGATACGCCGCTGGTACTTCCTATACATAAGTGATTGTATTATATTATATATCATAGCGTTATTTAAATCATTCATTTTGGACTTATACATTTTACACAAGTGACATGTTTTTACAAGACTTTGGTTTACAATACAGTTTATTTTATACTACTCATTTTGCATGATTATTCATTTAACCATACATTATTCTTTTACTTATACATATCATATGAACTTATTGTTTTTCAAGCGATTTACATAACAAATCAAATTACAAGGTTCATGACTAAACATTTTCTTAAACTTAAGTCATGAATCCTATTTTCACAAAACCTATGTATCTCACAGGCATTTTTATGCTGACGTACCTACTTTCACATGTGTTTTCAGGTGCTTTTCCGTAGGATGACGATCATGACACTAGGGCGGACCTGTGTCTTAGAAACATAAAACGAAGATAGACTTTGTTTAATTATGTTATAAACTCTGTATTTCCTGTTTAAGACAATGAAACTCTTATGTTAATAAATAAATTACAACTTTGTTTGCCATGGATTTGAAACAATAATTCTGTTACAACACTCCCCGACGTTTTCCGCCACGTCTTGTATGATATACGTGGTCGGGGTGTGACAGATGACATCTGACGTGTCGCGCTCGTGACGTCGTTGCTGGCTAAAGTGTGCAAGAAATTTTTCTTGCAAGTCGTCAAATGAGGCAAGTGATCCCACTGGCAAAGAATCGAACCAGGCCCTCGCGGTTCCCGTGAGGGTCTAGACAAATAAATGGCACCACAAAGGGTGCGCCCAGCCGCCGACGAGACCGGCACTGGTAAAAATAGCCATATGGTCATCGGGGTCTGACGAGCCATTATATTTTCCCACACTGGGTGGGAGTTTGGTCCTCATGAAGGGGGCAAGGCAATCTCCTTGGTGAATTGGGAGTTGCCGGCTGCTGACTTCAGTCTGTAGACCGAACGGTGATCGTGCTTTGCGGCGCAATCATATGTTGTGCGGGGTTGCGCAGGGGTGTAGTAGTCTTGATCCCCACACTGGCTGTAAGCCGACTGGGAATCCCCGTGGTACGTGTAGTCGTCCGGGTCAGTTCTATCGTATGTGCCGTCGTTGGGATGCGGCGCAAGACGACTTAAATCTCCGGACCCTGGGCGAGCAACTGAATCTTGCCTATATTCTCTATGTGGGCCAAGGCACTCATGTGCTGAGGCTCTGGCCCGAGATCCGTAAGTGGAATCCCCTTCGTATATCGTATGGACACTCACGTATGAGGATCCACACGGTCCGCGCCCATCCCTAGATGCGGGATGTGTTGGCGCATGCTCCTCGTATTGTAGAGTACGAGGTGCTGGTGTGAATGGGCCTGGTATGGGCCCTCCAAGTGCTTGAGTGCTTGCGAAAGCTTGTGCATTGGCTGTGTTTAGCATAGCTTGTTGTTGCACGTACCAGGAGTGAAGATCGACTCCTGGTGGCAGTATTGATGCGAACTGTGAAAAATCCGGCACATACACGGGAGGATTACCCGTATGTGTGGATGTGCCAACTGATACCGAATCGGTATTAGTACCGAAAATACCGGTTATGGTATCGGTATATGAAGGTAAAAACCGGTCGTGAACGGGTACCAGGAACGCCAAACGTCAGTACCGAACTAGTACTTAGGATCTTTCGGTTCAGGAAATACGGCACCGGTACCCATTACTATTTGCTCATCTCTGACTATGGGTTTCTACCAAACAACATCATTACCATACAACTTTTTTAGTTGATTTTCTTTCGGTTATTTTTTAGTGTTTTTTTCTACATTTTCTTTTTATTCTTGTCAGCGATTCCGTGTGCAACGCGCTCGTAGTGATTTCAAACACATATAAACACAAACTAAATAACAAAAGAAGTTCGCCGCAACACGGTTCACCTTTGAGCTCATGTCACGTAGCAACGCAAGTAATTGCACTGTTTAGATTGCTTTTCATACACGTGGTAAGTAAATTGTATTTCGTCTGAATGAGGTTTTATATACACAACTTCTTTTGTTTCCTTTTTTTGTCTTTTTCTGTAATGAATGATTTGTAACATGTAAAATTAACTTGGATATTTAAATTATTGATGAGCAAATGGTATCAAATCATGTAATCAAACCGGTATCGTATCGGTACCAAATTTATCTATGTTTTGATATTCGGTATCCGCTTACCGTTATCGACACGCGTTTTGTAGACATCGGATCCCCGCCGCAACGCGAAGTCGGATAATCAACTAGTTCTATTTAATTTAACTGACATAGCCATGTTCATGTTATTTTACTTCTCTATATATTCTATTTAATTTAATTAAATAAATTATAATGGAACCAAACGTGTTCCTTTAAGCTGCTACTATTTTTCTTAGAATAATAAACTCCATTTAGCGTAACTCAATAAAACAACTAAAGTTTTCGAATAATCACTAACACTTTTATTCAATATTATGATTATTAAATGAAAATCAGGGCATTACAATAAAAATTGTCATTGTGTCATGTCCTCACTGTTTATATTCCATACATATGATTAGGATCAAATACAAAGGGGGGAGGGGGGGGGGGGGGGGGGGGGGGGGGGGGATTTAGGTTTTTGGGTGATGGTGGGGTGGGGTGGGGGTGGGTGTTCAGGTTTTGGGTAGTGGTGTAGTGGGTTTAGAGGTTTAGATTTTAGTTTGTTGGACATTTGTAGAATAACTTAACCCTTTATACATATATAGAACCTTCTGTAGTCATAACCTCCAAATGAACCTTCTGTAAATATTATTTAAGATAAGTATATTATGCCAATCCACATCCTGAGTTTGAGTTGACATCCAAAAGTCGACTTTTATCGATGTATACCCTATAACTAACACCTATTATAAAAATAGGCAACATGGTTTTTACATACTAATAATTATAAGCGAATCTGAATATTGACTTTGTCTTGCCACTGGAAATGCTTTTCCATGAGGAACAAAACCTCACAAATTAATGGGTTTTGTATAGTATGATGTCAATGTCATATCAAGTTCAACCCTCTATTTAAACAATTTGCTGCTACCTGTTGACGCGCCAAATTTCTTCAGCACTTAGGTGTGTGTTGATGATGACTCAACCAAGCTGTGCACCTCACATAATCGGCTCTCGGTACGTTGTGCCATATGAATTTAATGTTATAGTCGACAGACATCGCAATGGAGACCTTGTGATCACAAACATTAAGAAAAACACCATGTTCACAATAAAATCATGTGACACAATGTTCCATAGTCAGCGGTTACTACAGAATGACTGTGGAAGACCAATTGCAATGCTTCGGGCTAAGGTGACTTAATTTTCTACCTTTGGTTTGTTTTGTATCTTTGCTGCTAAATTCAGTATTCAAATGAATATATTTCAATTCCAGAACATGACGGCCCATTCTCGATGGAATGTATTTAGGTGTCAAAGTAAAGCCGATTCAGATATGATATTCAGCGCTGCAACAAATGACATAATCCAGCATCGGTACACCCATGTAAACATATCCTTGGCAAACAAAACGAGTGGCAGTAATGATTGTGATTTCCAGATCAAAGGATGCTGGTCGGACAGAAACTGCACTATTTACATGGGAGATTCTTCAACAACTATTATAGCCCAAGTAGTTTCGACTCTGTACTTGTTAAATATTATATTTAGTTATATTCGTTTATTGTGACACATGAATTGGCTTGTTAATTTATATAAAGCTAAAAGTGAAGCTAATCAGTATGACTTGCTCTTGTAGATGCATGCTGGGCAATCACCGGAAAAATTTATGGTGACGATTTATCCTGACGTGGATTATGCATTTGTGGTTGCACTTATTGCCATTGTTGATGCTATAAATAATCCTGGTAGAAAGGAAGTTGCTACAAATGCTGCAGCCAACGTTGCTACTGGATTTACTACCGGAGTTGCTACTGGAGTTGCTGCCGAAATTGCAACAGGAGTTGCTAGTGTTGCGGCTCAAGTCGCTTGTGGATTCATATTTTCCTAGGAGTATTGGGTCGATACTCGATCCATTTGTAAATTCATTGTGTACCTGTCATGCCTATTACCGCAAAGTTTCTTTTTTTTGAAAGATATTACCGCAAAGTTTCTTTTTTTTTTTTTGAACGGCAAATTTAGATCACTGACGGACCATTGGAGTATCATCGTGCCACCAGCGGAATCACACGATCATATCCATCTCCACTAGGCATAATGCCTATACACCAATTCAGGAGGAAACCTAATAAATATGGGAAAAACCCCCTTTGTGGGAATCGAACCCAGGACCTATTGGTCACAAAGTCTTATCCCACCCCCAAGATGCCACTAGGCTATAAAGCCATGGGCATTACCGCAAAGTTTCTCTTTGGTTTTTTGGATCAGTAGGTTACAAATCCGTGTATTATACGGGTTCCATAAATGAAATATTAAATAGTTATTAATAAGCGAAAAAATAAATGAAATAGGTGAAAAAGAAATTTTATAAGTGAAATATTTATATAGTAAATATTAATAACGGAAATAATAAATAGTTGAGAAACAATAAGTAAAAAGAAATTCATTAAGTTACTTATTTATTAGGTATAACTTGAATTTACAAAAAATAATAATAATAATAATAATAATAATAATAATAATAACGATAAATTTGGATCTCTAACGGATCACTAGAGTATCATCGTGGCACTAGCAAAATCACCCGATCTTATTTATCTACACTAGGCAATAAAATATAACCTAAATCAACCAATTTATAAGAAAATGGGTTCGTTGAAGTTGCCTTATCTACAAAACCAATATAAAAACATATGCAAAGAGCGAAAATAAGTTATAATATAAATCGAAATGATAATAAAAATAATTACTTGAATACTTTCGGCTATAATGATATGACAAAAAAGAAAATGAGATTCAATAATTATAAAAAGAGAGTAAATTACAAGTTTTGTCCTTTATGTTTGTACCAATTTGCACGTGGTATCATTTGTTTTTAAATTTGACGAGTTTTGTCTTTAACGTTTCAAAATCCTACACGATATTTCCTTTAGCCCCAGCCGAACTGGAGGAACTTTCTACGCAACTGCAGAAACTGTTGGATAAAGGTTTTATCCGTCCTAGCTCGTCACCCTGGGGAGCACCAGTACTCTTTGTCAAGAAGAAAGATGGCACATTCCGTATTTGTATCGACTATCGGGGGCTGAACAAAGTGACGATCTATTCGATCAACTACAAGGGTCAAGTTTCTACTCCAAAATCGATTTACGGTCGGGTTACCATCAGCTGAGAGTCAGCGACGAGGACATCTCTAAAACTGCATTCAGGACTCGTTATGGTCACTACGAGTTCCTTGTCACGCCTTTTGGAATGACGAACGCACCCGCAGTTTTCATGGACCTCATGAACTAAGTGTGTAATCCATATTTTGACAAGTTCTTGATTGTATTCATCGACGACATCCTGATCTACTCAAGGGATCAAGAAGAACATGAGCACCATCTACGTCTCATTCTAGAACTCTTACGCAACGAACAACTCTACGCCAAGTTCTCGAAATGCGACTTCTGGCTTCGAGAGCTCCATTTCCTTAGGCACGTAGTTAATGAAGATGGAATTCACGTAGATCCAGCTAAGATTGACTCCATTAAGAACTGGCCTACACCAAAGACTCCAACTGAAATCCGTCAATTCTTCTGTCACACCCCGAAATATCAGAGCTGGCGTGACTGGACTGACATCTTCATTGCAAGAGGAAGCAAATAAGCTAAGACTTCTAGAAAACGAACGCCCACTAAATACTCGACTCCACATGGTTCTCCTATTCCAACCGCGCCATGATTTGAAAAAAAAGTAACCTGAGAAAGAGCATGCGAAAAAAAGTCAACATAAAGTTGAGTGAGTTCATAGTTTGTTTGTAAAAGATTTGAAATAAATCCTTTGAATAACCGGTTTTTAAAAGTTGTTGTGAAGATATAGTAAAATCATTTTTCTCGGCATATTATATGTAAACTGTGAGCTCCAATAATCTTGTAAACATTTGTAAGTATTCCTTTGGTAACCGGTATGCAAGCGTCTATGAACAGATCAATTAATGTGTAGCTAAGACATTAATATGTGTGCAATAGTGCAGGAAGGCTCAAACCTTTGACTATTTCGTACCTGGCCACCCGGCTGGAACGACATAGTCACCAAATGCGGCCAACTCGCGGACTCATGGGTGGGGCTCGCAGCACCCAAATAGATCTATCAGTCATGCCCCTCAGTCCTTGTACAAGGATTAATGGTATAAAGTTAACGCCTACCCATTCACATGATCTAACAGTTCATTCCTTAGCTAACCATACCATTTGTAATTATTGAAATATTTGTAATATGTATTTCACCCCCGAAGTTATAAAACTGAAAACAGTTAAAAGAAAAGGGGGACATGAACTCACTGGGTTGCCTCGTTTTACGTACGCAGACTGTCACGGCCCCAGTCCCGGTTTTACCCGGTTCAGGAGCCGCGAGACAGAAAACCTGTGGTATTGATGTTTAATTTGGCAGCAGAAATTTTAACAGGATCGTGAAAACTGAAAATGCCCAATTATTTTATTTCACAATTTGGGGCAAACCCCGTACTTTACAATAAAGGAATTTCATGAGGAAATTCCCTGTTTTTACAAAACATGTTTATTTGTTTTATTTACTGAGCCACCTTCTTCAAGTTGTAGTGCTACGCGGCACTTTTTCCTTGGTTCACAGTAAATCACCTGAAACATGTTTAAAAAGATTTTATCAGCGGGGAAATACTGGCGAGTCATTCATTTTTCACAAAACGACACATTGTTATAAATTACAGGCCTAAGAGCGATTACAATTGCCACTATCTTATAATTATCTGGTCCAGTGACACCCACTGGTGACGATGGTCACACCACTATTGGGTCCTTTCACCCAATAATGATGATTATCTCTGTTTAGGTTCGTCCACCCAAACGAGAGAGAATGACAAAGACTTACCCCCTGTAAAAATATAACTGGAAAACATTTAGGTATTTTAAAACACTTTTGATGAAAAGAGAATGACTCACTTTGCGGGTTTAGTTGGACAGAATCTTGCCTACTGATTTTAGCCTCGTAACCTAGTTAAATAACAATGCACACGAAACTAGTTCGGTAACTTAATACAACATTTACAATAAACTCACGAAATCAAAACCCTCACGACGAATGACAAAGTATAGCCCGAATTCGGGCAGCACTTAAACATCCATCGGATCGATTTCAATCGATCGGACATTGTATCGTAGAAGTGATGGAGTTAATACCCTGTACTCGTAGCAGTGTTTCCCTACTTAAAATTTCAACTTTGAGTAGTATACTTCGTCTTTGAGAAAGTTTTACGAACACAGATGAACAGGCCAAGCACTGCCCCATTTATAGCAAAAATTTAGGTTTTTACGCGGCCCGCGTAAACCCTCACAACATCTTACGCAGCCCGCGAGGGCCACCTAGGCTACGAGTAGGGCTAGCGTGTCACGCGTAGGTCCGCCACGTGGCTGACACGTGGCGCAAAGCTTATCTGGTCGACCCACCTAGCTGTCGTGGCCCGCGTAAGCTTCCCTTAAGTCTTACGCGGCCCGCGAGAGACCCTTGAATTTTGATTTTGTTGGTTTTTCATGAGGATTAGGGTTTTAGGGGTCCGGTTTTTCACTTACGGAGTGTTGTGGGGCATTTTTGGCATGTCCTTGGATCCTCCCCACCTTATTTAAAATCTCGTCCTCGAGATTTACCGGAATAAGTGAGGATACTTTTGCTTCATTTCCGATTCCAGTTCCCACGTGTACTCAGGTCCTCTTTTTGAATCCCACTTGACCTTGAGCAGTACTAGTCTTTTGTGCTTGAGAAACTTAACCTTTTTGTCTTCTATTTGAAGTGGTTTCTCCACAAATTTTAACTTTTCTTTTACCTCTATACCTTGAAGAGGTACTACCAGGGATTCATTAGATAGACATTTCTTGAGGTTAGATACATAAAACACGTCATGTACTCCAGCTAGTTCTTCTGGTAGTTGTAGGCGATAGGCAACTGGTCCTATGCGTTGGATCACTGGGAATGGTCCTATGTATCTTGGACTTAGCTTTCCTTTCTTACCGAACCGAACTACCCTTTTCCAAGAAGAAACTTTTAAGAGTACCTTATCTCCAATTTGAAATTCTAGCGGCTTACGTCGATTGTCTGCATAACTTTTCTGGCGATCTCGAGCCGTTTTCAGTCTTTCCTTGATTTGAGTTATCTTGTCGGTGGTTTCTTGCACAATTTCGGAACCTGATAATTGACTTTCTCCTATTTCTGTCCAGCAAACTGGAGTTCGGCACTTCCATCCGTACAGTGCTTCAAATGGGGCAGCCTCGATGCTTGCATGATAGCTATTGTTATAGAATAATTCAATTTAAGGTAGGTGGTCATCCCAGTTTCCACCAAAATCTATTACACATGCCCTGAGCATGTCTTCAAGGGTTTGGATCGTCCTTTCACTCTGTTCGTCTGTTTGGGGATGGTATGCAGTACTTAAATTTAATCGCGTTCCCATTGCTTGTTGGAAACTGGTCAGAAGTGTGAAGTGAAACGACTATCCCTATCTGATACAATGGAGAGTGGGACTCCATGTAAGGATACTACTTTGTCTACGTACAATTTTGCTAAACTTTCCATGCTAGTCGTTACCTTTTCTGGTTTTGGGAAATTTGGTAACAAAATCCATTGTTATTAGTTCCCATTTCCATACCGGCATTTCTAATTGTTGCAGTAGACCTGAGGGTTTCTGGTGTTCTGCCTTAACTTGTGAACAAGTTAGGCACTTATAAACATATCTGGCTATGTCCTTCTTCATTCCTATCCACCAGAAGTTGTTCCTTAAATCTTGGTACATCTTGTTATTACCAGGGTGCATGGTATATGTAGATTCATGGGCCTCCTCTAAAGTCTTATTTCTTAAGTCTCCTTGCTTAGGTACCCACATCCTTTTCTTATGGAATCTCCAAATTCCATCAGCCCCTTGCTCTAGTTCCTTTCTCTTTCCTTTCATTCCTTCAGCATCATCCTTGATTGCTGTTTACTGAACATTCTTCAGTTGTTCCATTAAATCTAATCGTAACCTTAATCTAAGAGCATGAATTCGTCTTTGTTTTTCATGATACTTATGACTTAGGGCATCTGCTACTACATTTGCCTTTCCCTCGTGATATTGAATATCATAGTCGTAATCACTTAGAATTTCCATCCATCTTCTTTGCCTCATGTTTAATTCTTTTTGCTCAAATAGGTACCTTAAACTCTTATGATCCGTATAAACTGTAAACTTACTTCCGTACAAATAGTGTCTCCAAATTAAAGGCAAAAATTATTGCTCCTAACTCTAAGTCATGAGTCGTATAATTTTCCTCGTGCCTTTTCAATTGCCTTGAAGCATACGCAATTACCTTTTTGCATTGCATTAGCACACATCCTAATCCTAGTTTAGAAGCATCACAGTAAACTTCAAAATCTTTTGTCCCTTCTGGTAAGGCAAGAATTGGGGCGTTTGTTAACCTTTGCTTTAAAATCTTAAAGGCCTCTTCTTGCTTGGATCCCCATTCAAACTTAACTGTTTTACAGGTTAGCTTAGTTAATGGCACAGCTATCTTAGAGAAATCCTTAATGAATCGCCTATAGTAACCAGCTAATCCTAGAAAACTTCTAACTTCAGTGGCTGATTGCGGGACCTTCCATTTGGTGATCGCTTCTACTTTGGAGGGATCTACGTGAATACCTTCGTGATTCACCATGTGACCTAAGAATTGCACTTCCTGTAGCCAAAATTCACACTTCGAGAATTTGGCGTAAAGCTTCTCTTTTCTTAACAAAGTCAGAAGTGCATGTAGGTGCTGTGACAACTGTCACTTTTCCGTACATTCCGTACACTAATTGAACAGTAATCTGTGCTTTAAATAACTGTACATGATCTAGTTTACAAGACGAATGAAATTCTGAATACTGCTATATACATACAAATGGCATTTCATGTTGCAAGACTTACTACATGCAACACGATATAGTTCTAATAATGCACATAACAGAATTGGCACCATTATCAAACAAACTAAAATGCTGACGAAGTGCAGTACATAGACATACAGTGTTTTGAGGCCCAGTATGAGCCAGAGACTACGTATTACACTAGTATAATGTGTAGGGAAGTAAGGACCACAAAACTGCTTTTCTAGGTGATAGATAAAGTGCCGGAAAGTGCCTAAAACCCACATAAAGTGCAGAATTCTGCATAAATCAGCAAAATTCAGCATTTTAACAAGTTTGTTACATGCAAAAATATGACTAAATGGTCCTGAATGCTTTCCTAAGTGTCGGGAATCAAAAGCATCGCAAAAGGGTAATTAAAGATCACTAAACGGAATGATTTGACACTTTAACTAACCGGTATCTAACCGAACGACCGGACATTACCCGAAACATCAAAATTATACTAGAAGCACTGTTTTATTATTTCTGAGCTAGTTATGATCCCCGAAGACCCTAACTGTAACACCCCAACCCGGATGGGCTGACGTGTCACAATAACAGTGGTATCATAAACAAAAGTCATAATTCCATTTATTTATTTGATAAGGATACAACGACAACTAAACTTAAGATTAATATACATGTGGATACATTCGACTTAATTAACTAACATCTTCAGATTTATTCCTAGGCTTTATTCTTCTCTCTTTTCCCCGCCTAAAGTAACCTGCGGACCTGTATATACAAACAAATTTACGGAATGAGCCAAATGCTCAGTACAGAATAATAAGCTCAAACAAATAACGCTTTATATGAAATGTTATCCGGATGGAACTTTATGCGAAAATGATATGATGCAAGTAACGTAATTTCATAATCATATCATACGGATGTACCCATGAGCCAAACTTAAAACGTGACAATACACAGGTAGCTACTCCTGCATAATTATCACAGGAGATGGCGAGTTGGCATACCCGCTATCCACCTCCTTAACTTAAATCCTAGGATCGATCCATACGCCTCCTAATAGCCATATGTACCACACTTGTACTTAAGAGACGTCGTGAACTGATCTCTTCGTCACGGATGGAGCACATGATGTTGATGCCGCAACAACATGCTCGTGGGACACTCCACGAGAAGCGATACTCAGGGTATCAGAGTACAAAAGGTCTTATAACTTATCAAAATATTTTTCATAACGAAACGTAACATATATTGGAACATGCGATAATGAGTACAACTAACATAATACTATCGCATGACATAAAAGATAAATCCAAATTTATGATTAGAATAGGAATCCAACGGATTGTCAAATGAATCGATAATCAAAGACGTGAGGAGTTTTAAAAGATATATGAATTTAAGGGTTTTATAACAATTTGAATATGAAGCAATAAGGAGTGGGGTAAGGATCCGTACCTTAATAATTCCAAAGTGATGCTACCTTGTGATAATATTTCAGATTTATACGGGCAGAGTTTAGACTACTGATTAGTCTTTTAACCTAATTTAAATAACATGCACACAAACTAGGTTAGTAACTTAATACAGCATTTACGATAACTCACGAGATTAAAATCCTCACAACGAATGACAAAGTGCGATACTTAAACATCCATCGGATTCACAATTAATGACAAAGTGAAATCACTTAAACATCCATCGGATTCACAACGAATGACAAAGTGCAAACACTTAAACATCCATCGGAATCACAACTAATGACAAAGTGAAATTACTTAAACATCCATCGGAATCACGATTAATGACAAAGCATAACCCAAATTTGAGCAGCACTTAAACATCCATTGGATAGATTTCAATCAATCGGACATTGAATCGTAGTAGCGATCGAGTTAATACCCTGTTCTGCAGCACCTCGCTATACTAATTATTGTTTTTGGTAGTAATCAGACGATAACTCAGCGTGTATTTTGAGTTTCTTCGTCGTTTTTGCGTCCAGAATCAAGTGCCAATGTCCTCTATTTATACCCGAATTTTGTCAAGCCTTGCGCATCGTAGCACTATAACCCCTACGATGCGCAAGGGTTACAAAAAGGCTATTTGCTTGCCGCGTGTGTTTGGAGTGCAGGTGAGTCGACGTTTCGTTTAAATTCGATTTTTATAATAAGTTATATGGATAATCGTTGAGTAGGGAATACCCCCCCTGAGTTTTAGGGGCCCTAATCCTGATTCTGAAAATTCTGAAAATTTTAGGGTTTGCGCAGAATCACTTGGGTATCTTAATTAGGGTTTCCTATTAACTAAAATAAATAATAATAATAATAATGGTTTTAAATTTATGGTTATTACAACTATTACCCCCTTAAAAGAAATTTCGTCCTCGAAATTTTTCAAAATAAGAATATAACATATTGCATAAGTAACGGAAACGGAACTTTCAAAGCAGAGTTACTAACTTATATAACAAGAATCTCCTAAACACACATGTGTATCTGAAATTCATAATGACTATAATTGTCAATTACCTTACATATGTGCCCTAATGGTCCTCCTATAACGCATCTTAATAAAATATCTTACCGTATGAAA
Organism: Helianthus tuberosus; assembly: GCA_030545235.1. Taxonomy (NCBI): domain Eukaryota; kingdom Viridiplantae; phylum Streptophyta; class Magnoliopsida; order Asterales; family Asteraceae; genus Helianthus; species Helianthus tuberosus. The sequence continues at coordinate 67,997,639 of CM060445.1, read as the reverse complement.
AGTCAATGGAGACTTACAGATAATAGAGTGACTATTGGTACTGATATCTCCTATATAGATATGCTTAATCATAGCTAAGATATATTCACATAAGATAAAGCATGAAGAACAATTGAACATATATCAAAAAGCAAGATTTACCGTTACTTCAACTAAAATTCTATTTCTAGAATAGATTAGGGTATAGAGAGCGAATTGATTCTTCAGATTCCCATGTTGCTTCGTGTTCAGAATGATTTTTCCAGAGGATTTTAACAAACGGAATTACTTTCTTACGCAAAACCCTTTCTTGTCGATCTAAGATGGCTTCTGGTTCCTCTTCATAGGACAAATCCTCGTGAATTGTAAGTAACGGATAACTAATGACATGGAGTGGATGATAATTATATCCTCTTAACGAGGAGACATGAAAAACGTTATGAACGTGAGAGAGCTGAGGCGGTAAAGCTAGTCGATATGACACTTCTCCAATTCTTTCAAGGATTTCAAATGGACCGATGAAACGGGGACTAAGCTTCCATTTAATTCCAAATCTACGAACACCCCGCCAAGGTGATACCTTTAAGAATACGTGGTCGCCAATTTTAAATTTGAGTGGTCATCTATCTTGATCTGCAAAGCTCTTTTGTCTGCTCTGAGCTTCTTTCAGTTTTTCTCGTGCCATAGTGAGTTTTTCATTTGTAATCTGAACTAGTTCTGGCCCTTCAATAATCTTTTCTCCAACTTCATCCCAGCATATCGGGGCTCGACATTTCCGACCGTACAAAAGCTCAAAAGGTGCCATGCCAAAACTTGCTTGCCAACTATTGTTGTAAGCGAACTCAACAAGACATAGATATTCATCCCAGTTTCCAGACCATTCAAGGCACATGCTCGGAGCATGTCTTCCAAGGTCTGAATCGTGCGTTCCGACTGCCCATCTGTTTGTGGATGGAAAGCTGTACTAAACTTCAGTCGTGTACCCCAAGCTGCCTGAAAACCTTTCCAAAATCGTGAGGTGAAACGTGGGTCTCTATCGGAAACAATGGAAGATGGTGTGCCATGGAGTCGAATAATTTCTTGAAGAAATATTTCGGATAACTTATTAACCGAAAATCCTTGCTGAATTGGTAGAAAATGTGCTGACTTCGACAATCTATCGACAACAACCCATACAACATCATTCTTCTTGAAAGTCTTAGGCAAACCGGTAACAAAATCCATTGTGATCTCATCCCACTTCCATATGGGAATATCTAATGGCTGCAACAGACCGCTTGCTCGTTTGTGTTCAATTTTCACTTGTTGGCAAGTGAGGCATTTACTTACGTATCGAGCAACGTCTTCCTTCATGCCATTCCACCAGAAGTTCTGTCTTAAGTCTCGATACATCTTGGTAGATCCTGGGTGAATTGAAAATGGTGAGCTGTGAGCTTCGGCTAACAATGACTCACGAAGGATGGAGTCATCGGGTACACAAAGTCTTTTACCGCACCAAATCACCCCATGATGGTCTATACGAAATTCAGATTGCTTACCCACCTCAAGATTTTGCACAATTGCCCAAAGTTCTCCATCTTGCTTCTGTGCATCTTTGATCCGTAATATGAGGTCGGGTTCAATCTGCATTCTAGCTAGATATCCATCAGATTTACTAACCTGAAGCCAAATGTTCATTCTTTCGAGATCCCTCCTAATACGAGGCTGAATTTGTAAGCAAGATATAGTCCCGGAATTCTTTCGGCTCAACGCGTCAGCTAAAACATTGGCTTTGCCTAGATGGTATTGAATATTTGCATCGTAATCTTTTAAAAGTTCTAACCACCTTCTTTGCCTCATATTTAGCTCTTTCTGGGTAAATATGTACTTGAGGCTCTTATGGTCGGTAAAAATGTCACAACTTTCACCATACAGATAGTGTCGCCAAATCTTAAGTGCAAAGACGACTGCGGCTAGTTCTAAATCATGTGTAGGGTAGTTAACTTCATAAGGCTTTAACTGACGGGAGGCATAAGCGATAACCTTCCCATGTTGCATTAGCACACAACCTAATCCTTTCTTTGAGGCATCACTATAGACTTGGTAACCTCCTGATCCAAAAGGGAGAGCGAGTATGGGGGAGGATACGAGTCGTTTCTTCAATTCTTTAAAGCTTTTCTCTTGTTCCTCATTCCATGAGTACTTCACCCCTTTCCTTAGGAGTTTTGTGAGTGGTAAAGCAATTACCGAGAATCTTTCAACAAATCTTCGGTAATAGCCAGCAAGACCCAAAAAACTTCGTATTTCGGTAACAGAAGTGGGTCTTGGCCATTTTGTAATAGCTTCAACCTTTGTTGGGTCTACCATAATTCCCTCTGCTGATATGACATGACCTAGAAATGCCACTTGGCTAAGCCAAAAGTCACATTTGGAAAACTTAGCGTACAACTTCTCATGCCGCAAGGTTCCAAGTACTGCATGTAGATGTGCTTCATGCTCTTCACGACTCTTAGAATACACCAGAATGTCATCGATAAAAACAATAACGAATTTATCTAGGAATTTGTGAAATACGCGATTCATCAAATCCATGAAGACTGCGGGTGCATTAGTTAGCCCAAAGGGCATAACCAAGAATTCGTAATGACCATAACGAGTACGAAAGGCGGTCTTGGGAACATCATCATTTTTGATCTTTAGCTGATGGTACCCGGACCTCAGGTCAATTTTTGAGAAGAACTGAGCCCCCTGAAGTTGATCAAAGAGATCATCAATGCGAGGCAGAGGATACTGATTACGAATAGTAATCTTGTTCAGCTCTCGGTAGTCAATACATAAACGCATACTACCGTCTTTCTTCTTCACAAATAAGACCGGAGCACCCCAAGGTGAAACACTGGGTCTTATGAATCCTAAATCTAACAATTCTTGCAATTGTTCCTTCAACTCCTTCAGTTCCATTGGAGCCATACGGTATGGAGCTTTAGAAATAGGTTCGGCACCAGGGATCAAGTCGATGGTGAATTCTACCTGACGGTCGGGTGGTAATCCCGGTAGTTCATCCGGAAATACATCAGGATATTCACGAACAACGGAGTGGTTATCGATACTCTTAACATTAGCAGAGGTATCCTTAATCGATGCTAGGAATCCAGCACAGCCGTTTGATATGAATTTTCGAGCTTTGGATGCGGAGATAATTTTAAGAGATTTATGAGCTTGAGTTCCTTGATATATAATATCAGGATGATGAAGATCACCGAAAATAACACGGCGGGAATGACAATCTATAGTTACGCGATGTCGAGACAACCAATCTATTCCTAGAATAACATCAAAGTCACACATATGTATTGGAAATAGGTCTGCCTTACACACAATAGATTCAATACGGATCGGACAATCCTTATATACGTAAGTGATTACGGATGAATTTTCCATGGGAGTGGAAATGGTTAAAGTATGATTTAAGAGAGTTGGTCTTATCGGAAGGTACTTAGTAAACTAATGGGATACTAAAGAATGGGTCGCTCCTATATCGAATAACACATAGATACTATGTTTACCTAGCTGAAGGGTTCCCGACATAGTACCTGGGGCATTAGCAGCATCAGTAGCAGAAAGTGCAAAAACTCTTCCTCCAACATTGGGTGGTGCAACGTTTGGTCGGTTATTCTTCCTAGTGTCTTTCTTTGTACACTCCTTGATCATGTGTCCAGTTTGGCCACATCTAAAGCATGCTCCTGTACCTCGGTGACATACGCCCTGATGTCGCTTACCACAAGTATTACATAGAGGATATGTAATTTGATTCGGGTTTATATGTTGATTCAGTGGTTGAGCTCTAATAGGTTCTGCATACAACTGAATCTGGTTTTGAGCAGGCCTTGGGTTTTGCAGTCTAGGTTGCCATGGACGTGCCTGATTTCCAGAGTTTTGATTTCCTTGCACTTTGCGGTCTTGATGCTGTGGCGTAGTGGATGATTGGCCGATTTCCTGCTTAAATTGTCCTTCCCTATTTCTCTTCTTATTATCCCCAGTTCGAGATAAAAATTCTTTCCTTTCGAACTCAAAAGTTTTGATTGCATCAGCAACTTCGGTGATATCCTTAAATTTCATGTACATGATCGACTTCCGAATTCGATCATTGACTGCCCACTTGCATTTCTCTGCCTGGACTTCTGCTGATCCTGCAACGTCTCCTATAATACTAGCCAACCTTGAAAATCTAGTAATGAACTCAGAGGCTGGTTCATCACTCCCCTGTCGAATTACTGCATACTCCCTGATATAAGCTTCTTTATCAGTGGTAGAAAAATACTTGTCGTAAAAGATGGTACGAAAGTCGACCCATGAAAGATTAGCGTCAAAATCATCCCCTCCTTTGACTTGCTTATATCCTTCCCACCAAGTTTGTGCGTCATCTTCAAGTTTGTAGGTAGCCAATCTAACTTTGTATTGCTCCGGAACTCCAAGAACTCCGAAGATCTTTTCAACATGAGCTATCCAGTTTCTTGCTTCGACTGGATTAGTAGCGTGACTAAAGGATTTCGGCTTTTGTTTTTGGAATTTAGCGATCCATATGTCTATACTATAAGTAGTATGGTTCGTGGTATTCTCACGAATTTCTTCACCAGAGATTGGATTCGTGTTATTACGTTCTGGATGACGAGTTTGTTGAATAACGGCCTCAGTTGTTTGAGCAACAAGGTTTGGAAGCAACCCGGCAACAGCCTGGTTGATAGCATTAATTACGTTTGGATCAACTGGAGTCTCATTCGTAGAAGTGTTGTTACGTACATGGTTAGTACGAGTACTCCTACGTAGCGGACGACGAGGAGGCATCTATCAGAATAGACATAGGAGTTAAACAAAATAAGAGACCAAGTTGAATCCTATCATAGATATCTACCCATTCCTCACAGGTTTTAATTACTATTTTCAAGTTTTCTACTGGAAAGAGCCTTTGCTCTGATACCATAGCTGTAACACCCCAACCCGGATGGGCTGACGTGTCACAATAACAGTGGTATCATAAACAAAAGTCATAATTCCATTTATTTATTTGATAAGGATACAACGACAACTAAACTTAAGATTAATATACATGTGGATACATTCGACTTAATTAACTAACATCTTCAGATTTATTCCTAGGCTTTATTCTTCTCTCTTTTCCCCGCCTAAAGTAACCTGCGGACCTGTATATACAAACAAATTTACGGAATGAGCCAAATGCTCAGTACGGAATAATAGGCTCAAACAAATAACGCTTTATATGAAATGTTATCCGGATGGAACTTTATGCGAAAATGATATGATGCAAGTAACGTAATTTCATAATCATATCATACGGATGTACCCATGAGCCAAACTTAAAACATGACAATACACAGGTAGCTACTCCTGCATAATTATCACATGAGATGGCGAGTTGGCATACCCGCTATCCACCTCCTTAACTTAAATCCTAGGATCGATCCATACGCCTCCTAATAGCCATATGTACCACACTTGTACTTAAGAGACGCCGTGAACTGATCTCTCCGTCACGGATGGAGCACATGATGTTGATGCCGCAACAACATGCTCGTGGGACACTCCACGAGAAGCGATACTCAGGGTATCAGAGTACAAAAGGTCTTATAACTTATCAAAATATTTTTCATAACGAAACGTAACATATATTGGAACATGCGATAATGAGTACAACTAACATAATACTATCGCATGACATAAAAGATAAATCCAAATTTATGATTAGAATAGGAATCCAACGGATTGTCAAATGAATCGATAATCAAAGACGTGAGGAGTTTTAAAAGATATATGAATTTAAGGGTTTTATAACAATTTGAATATGAAGCAATAAGGAGTGGGGTAAGGATCCGTACCTTAATAATTCCAAAGTGATGCTACCTTGTGATAATATTTCAGATTTATACGGGCAGAGTTTAGACTACTGATTAGTCTTTTAACCTAATTTAAATAACATGCACACAAACTAGGTTAGTAACTTAATACAGCATTTACGATAACTCACGAGATTAAAATCCTCACAACGAATGACAAAGTGCGATACTTAAACATCCATCGGATTCACAATTAATGACAAAGTGAAATCACTTAAACATCCATCGGATTCACAACGAATGACAAAGTGCAAACACTTAAACATCCATCGGAATCACAACTAATGACAAAGTGAAATTACTTAAACATCCATCGGAATCACGATTAATGACAAAGCATAACCCAAATTTGAGCAGCACTTAAACATCCATTGGATTGATTTCAATCAATCGGACATTGAATCGTAGTAGCGATCGAGTTAATACCCTGTTCTGCAGCACCTCGCTATACTAATTAGTGTTTTTGGTAGTAATCAGACGATAACTCAGCGTGTATTTTGAGTTTCTTCGTCGTTTTTGCGTCCAGAATCAAGTGCCAATGTCCTCTATTTATACCTGAATTTTGTCAAGCCTTGCGCATCGTAGCACCATAACCCCTACGATGCGCAAGGGTTACAAAAAGGCTATTTGCTTGCCGCGTGTGTTTGGAGTGCAGGTGAGTCGACGTTTCGTTTAAATTCGATTTTTATAATAAGTTATATGGATAATCGTTGAGTAGGGAATACCCCCCCTGAGTTTTAGGGGCCCTAATCCTGATTCTGAAAATTCTGAAAATTTTAGGGTTTGCGCAGAATCACTTGGGTATCTTAATTAGGGTTTCCTATTAACTAAAATAAATAATAATAATAATAATGGTTTTAAATTTATGGTTATTACACTAACACCCACTAAAAATATCAAGTGACTAACACTTATAACTAATACTTGGATTTGGATCTTTAATTTAACCAGATGGTTGGAATTTACACTTAGACCCCCCCCCCCCATATATAAGTGGACGGTCATGTGACCCCACCTCCAAGATCTTGCAAGATTTCTCTAGATCTCCATAAATCTTCCATGATCTTGCTTGGATTTCTAAAGATCTACTTAGATTGTGTAGTGTACTATAAGAATACATGGAGCTCTCATTATCACCCACACTTAATCACCCACCCATCTTCTTCCTCTCCTCCTCACTTGCGGCCGAGAACAAGCACACCACCATCACCACTTTCATTCAATTTTCCATCTATTCCATATACTCACGAAGGTGTAAGAAGGTGTCTTATGAAGCTTGGTGGTCTTGGATCTTGAAGGACCTCGCCCGATTGCTTTTATCCAACACTTTTGTCATCATCAACATCAAGTGTTCTTCCCTAGCCTTGTGCTAGTAGTAAGGCCCTTATGATCTCTTGATCTTTCATATATAGTTGGTTAATAAGTGATGAACATTGTTAAACATGATGAACATTAAATGACATAATCATAAATCTCTAACATAAGCTTATAAGCATATGAAATCTTGTTGATTTATGATTGTTTGCTTCTTGTTGATTGATTATTAGTGTTAGTGATACTAGAAATCATAAGTACCCTACTAGATTGTGATTAAATACATGATCTAGTAAGTTAAATTGGTGATCTTGTGAAAGACCAAGATCATCATGCTTTATGATTACATGAACTTGAATAATAAAAGTTGTTTTCACATGATGATGATTTAAATAAAATACAAGTCTTGTAAGTGAATGGTTTCTAAAATAGTTTTCCAAAGAAACCAAGTTAAATCACAAGATTTACATGAACATAGTTTTAAAGAAACTAACCATGTTTCTAGTAGTAAAACAAGTGTAAGAATACATTGTTTACAAGAAAAACTCAAAAGAATGATTTTTGGAAAAATCATCTAACAAGTTGTAAATACTCAAATCTTTCAAGAATGAGATTTTTAAGGAAATAAACACACTTTAAAGGGTAACTAAGTCTACTAAACATACTACCAAGTTACTACAAGTTTTTATGAAAACTCAAGATCATGATAATTATGTAGATAGCTTTGTTTTAGCACTTAGTAAGTGTAGATTGATTGTTGATTGTTTACGATGGTTTTTGAAAAGAAAATGATATGCTTTAATAGCATGGACACCTCCATTTTTAGGGGAAACTATGGCGAAATTTTCTAAAAATATAAACACTTAGAAAAAAATACTTTCTAAACAAATACTTACAAGAGTGTTTTAACTATGGTTTTCAATTTAACCTTTGCCATAGATTTTGTAACAAAAATACAAATATTGGAGGTTGGTTTTTATAAATAAAAATGGATAAATACGTATTTAGAATATATATTTACAATAAAGACACATTGTGTGTGATTATTTGCATACTTGGTCTAATAGTTATATTATTTTAGGATTTAAAGTAATATAACTTAACAAAATACCAAGAATTTACAATCCAAAATAATACCAAAAATCACAAGGAATAAATATATAAGTTACACACTTAAATATTGTGAAACCGAACACAAGAACGTAACTTACAAAATATTCCGGAAAATACCGTTATAAATATGTTTTTGGTAAATATTATTTTGGACACAAGAAATGAAAATATGATTTTCGTTATTATTACAAAGTATATCATATTTTCGACAAAGAGAAAATATATTATTTTTGGAAGAAAAAAAATATATTTTCTTAGAATATTTAGAAGATATATGATTTTTGGGAAAAATATATATTTTCTTGAAATACATTATTTTCGGACAAAATAAGTTATATATATTTTCTAAAAGTGGGATTTGAAAATATATTATTTTGGGACCACAAATACAAGAATACAAAAATACATGTATGAAATACTCCCATCATTGGGAAGGTAATACGAAAATAAATACTTGAGAAGTATTGTCACGAAAATATTGTTTAACTATTATTCCAAAATCAAATATAATTTAAAGTTAAAATAATTACTATTTTAACAAGGAATTATAACTTGGAATAATATTGGAGACATAAAAGAAACGTAACTCAAAAACGTAAATACTAAGGCAAGGCACGCCCGTTCGTCTAATAGACCATAGTACAATGTAGGTAGTCGTGTTTGCTGACGAGCTTTGAGTTACGAGTACCGAAGACGCAAAAACAGTGAGTTCATGCTCCCCCCTTTTTCTCTTAACTGTTTTTGGTTTTATAACTCTCGGGGGTGGAATACATGTTACGAATGCTTAAACGGTATGAATTGCCTAAGAAATACTAGATCATGTGAGCATAGACTTAATATTGAAATGTCATTAATATTTAATTAGGGATGAAGGTTAGATATAACGGGTACGGCCGAGCCCCACTCATGGTACTTGTGACCACTTGAGTGCTTCGGTGTCCCAATCGAGGGAAATCGACATAGTCAAGGGAAATTGACATAGTCAAGGTAAATTGACATAGTCGAAGGGAAATTCGACATAGTCGAGGGAAAATCGACAAGGGTATATGCCTACTCATTTCGAGTGCCCCCTATGTCCTCACATGCCTTAATGTCCTTGTAAAACAGTTATTTGATATGTTCATACACGCTTTTCATACCTGTTTTCAAAGGAGTCTCTCAAAAGTTTACAAGTACTCAAACAGAACGCATGAACTCGCTCAACTTTTGTTGATGTTTTCCAAAATTACATGTATTTCAGGTGACAGGATGGATCTTGGGCGCGGTTTTTGTAACTAGAAGTAGACTTCAAGTTTAGATGTCATCCACTTTTGTTGGTTTGTAACCTAGTCGAAGGTTGTGTTTTAAAACTTAAATAACCAGTGTTTGTAATACTCAATTTTCATGAATGGATGAACATCGTTTTGATCATGTAGTTGTTTATTATGATTGAATGCAATGATATTAAACCAGTCACACATCATACGCTTCGCAAAAGTCAGGGTGTAACAGGTGCTCACAATGCTCGTCCTGGCTTTTGAAATAAATGAGTATATCGTCGATAAAGACTATTACAAATATATCCAAATACGGTTTACAGATCCTATTCCTCATATCCATAAATGTTGCAGGAGCATTTGTTAGTCCAAATGGCATGACTGTAAACTCGTAGTGACCATACCTAGTTCTGAAAGCGGATTTAGGTATGTCTTCTTCTTGCACCTTCAGCTGATGGTATCCGGAGGGTAAGTCTATCTTAGAAAAATATTTAGCCCCCTGAAGTTGGTCGAAAAGGTCATCAATTCTAGGTAATGGGTATCGATTCTTAATTGTAACCTTATTCAATTCCCTATAATCGATACACATTCGCATTGAACCATCTTTCTTCATTACAAACAATACTGGTGCTCCCCAAGGGGATGAACTAGGTTGTATGAATCCTTTACTTAGCAATTCATCTAACTGCTTTTTCAGTTCTAACATTTCAGTGGGTGCTAATCGATAGGGTGCCTAGGCTATTGGTGTAGTTCCAGGAATTAAATGAATTCTAAACTCTACTTCCCTAACTGGTGGTAATCCTGGTAACTCTTCTGGAAATACCTCCGGGTACTCTGATACTACAGGAATTTCCTTAAGTTCCTTACCTCTAGTGTTAATGATTACTGAAATCATGTACACTATTCCTTGCTTTCGTTCATAAATAGCAACTTTCATTACTGAAATGAACTTCATTGGTTTACGCGGCTTATCTCCTGTAATCATAATTACTTCCCCTGCGGGTGTCTGAATTTCTATGGAATTTTTATCACAGAGGATTCGAGCATGGTTGGCTACTAACCAATCCATTCCTAGTACGACATTGAATCCAGCTAAATTCATAGGTAGCAGGGTTGTAGAAAATTTGTGGCCTGAAAGTTCTATCTTTCCTTCTTGAAGAACCTTATCTATGTTAACATAATTACCTTCTGTTGTTTCTACCGTATAAATCTGCCTAAGTTTGGTGAAAGGGAGATTAAGAGCTTGGCAGAATGAAGTATTTATGAAACTTTGGTTTGCACCAGAGTCAAATAATACTTTTGCGTAAACGTCATGAACTATGAACGTACCAGCTATCACGTCCGGAATCAGATCTGCTTCCTGGGTTGTTAGCTGAAAGGCTCTTACGTTCTTCTTATTAGTTCCTTCAGCAGGTTTGGCCTTGTTATCGGCTGGCTTGACTAATTTCGGGCAGTCTGGCTTGAAGTGCCCTATTTCGCCACAATTCTAGCAAATCGTTGATTTCTTCCTCCTGCATTTTTCTTCTGGGTGCCCCGGTCTATTGTAGAAATTGCAATACCCTCTGCATTTTCCAAAATGCTTTCTTTTGCAGGTATTGCAAAATGGTGGGGTGGAGGATTGCCCAGTTCCTCTTTTCTTGAAGTTGCTACTAGTATTACCCCCACGGAATCCTTGGGTAATTTTCTGAGCCAATTCCTTCTTCCTGTTTGCTTCTCGCATACGTACCAGCCCATCAGTCAAGGTGTTGGCTAATTCCACCGCATCGTCAATTGTAAGGGGTCTCGCAGCTTTGACGATATCATGAATCTCGCTAATCAAACCGCAAATATAGCGAGAAATAAGTACCGGTTCTGGCGAAGCCAGGCTTGGTACAACTCTAGCATATTCAAAGAATGTCGAAGTATACCCTCGATAGTCAACATCCACCATTCGGTGGTTTAGGAACTTATTTGTCATTTGTTCCTTTTCATATTCGGGACAGAATTTTCTTTCCACCAATCTCTTAAATTCTTCCCAATTTATGGCATAAGCCACATTACTTCCCTTGGCTTGTAGTACCGTGTTCCACCATTCTAACGCTCCCTCCTTGAAGAGGTGGGATGCATACATAACCTTGTCTTCTTCGGCGCATTTACTTATTTTAATTACTGCTTCCGTTTTCTCAAACCAACGTAGTGTAGCAGTTGCTCCTTCGTTGCCTGCAAATTCGATCGGTTTACAGGCAAGAAATTCCTTGTAAGTGCAACCAGGTGTTGCAGCTTTAATTTTCTTAAGAAATGGGGCTTGAACCACATCATTATTATTTCCGCCTCCATTTACACTATTACTGAAATTGTCGTTGCGAGTACGTTTGCTGTGGTTGGCTTGTGAAGGTTCAACGGGGTTCTTAACAGCAGCGACGATTGCGGGGATAGCATTAGCTATTCCCTGAGCAACGATATTTTCTATGTCTTACCTATTAAGGAAGTGATCTTCATTGTTTTGTTCAAATTGATTAACTTCATTGACTGGTTGGTTTTCCGCATTTTCCATCTGAATAATTAACAACATATGAAATTTATTATCACAACATAAATAACAACCAAATACAATAAAGCAATCACACATAATCATGTCAACACGTATAGCCAAAATTGTCGACTTTGCGACTTTCATATTTTTATATATATTAGTATGCATCGATACACACCAGTTATATTACAAAAGTTTTATTTGAGTTATTTTACATGATTATATTTTTATTTTATTATTATTAAACACACAACCACAGATAATCGGCCTTTCAGAAACGATGCTCCCTCTCGTCGTATTTCCATGAGATCTTCTCCCCAAATCTCGAATCCTATTTCCTGCGTCCACTAGTTCCTCGCCATAACAGCGGAGTTCAGCTAAGTTTTCCGTGCTCATAGGTGGGTTTGGTGCAGGCTGCGGGTCAAACTAGGGAAAATAGACGTTGGGGTTATTCATGAAATTCTGAAACTGCCAGTCACTCGTCCACCATTCCTCCAATTATCCGGGTAGAAGTTGGTGGTTAACAATAGGATCTGGGATAGCAGGTTCCAAATTAACTGGAAGTTGTGATTCAACAGGGTAATTGAAGAGGTTTTCATCGGCAGGTCCGATGAGGTCACAATTTGCCAGTTTGCGATCAAGCTCCTCCCATGGTGGCATTTCCCGGGCTTGTCCAGAACTTTCCCCGATCTCCTTTCCCTTCCCTTTGGGGTCCTCGGTCTTTTTAACCTTCTGGGCGGCTGGCTTCTTCCTACGTCCGTGTTTCCAGTCCAGGATTCTCCTCCTCTTTTTCGGTTTTGGTTTCTCCTGCGGCTGGGCCTGGAATTCCATAGGTTCTTCAGTGTCGGCCTGATAACCGGAAAAGCCCTCGGGAATTTCCATGTCAGCAGAATAGATAGTGAGGTTCTGAAGAGCTACAGACAACTCATTCATGCTATTAATATATAAAGAAAATACAAAAATCCTAGTTAGAATTTTATTTATTGTAAATTAAATTTTCACAGAATCACAGAATGGCAATCTGAAAAAAATTAAGTATTTTCTAAATACTTAATTAGCTTAAATCCGTGGCTCTGATACCACCTTTTTCTGTCACGGCCCCCGTCCTGGTTTTACCCGGTTCAGGAGCCGCATGACAGAAAACCCGTGGTATTGATGTTTAATTTGGCAGCGGAAATTTTAACAGGATCGTGAAAACTGAAAATGCCCAATTATTTTATTTCACTATTTGGGGCAAACCCCGTACTTTACAATAAAGGAATTTCACTTGGAAATTCCCTGTTTTTACAAAACATGTTTATTTGTTTTATTTACTGAGCCACCTTCTTCAAGCTGTAGTGCTACGCGGCACTTTTTCCTTGGTTCACAGTAAATCACCTGAAACATGTTTACAAAGATTTTATCAGCGGGGAAATACGGGCGAGTCATTCATTTTGCACAAAATGACACACTGTTATAAATTACCGGACTAAGAGCGATTACAATTGCCACTATCTTATAATTATCTGGTCCAGTGACTCCCCCTGGTGACGATGATCATACCACTATTGGGTCCTTTCACACAATAATGATGATTATCTCTGTTTAGGTTCATCCACCCAAACGAGAGAGAATAATAGTAATGTGCACAATACCCCACTTACTGCTAGTAATTTAAGATAACAAAGACTTACCCCCTGTAAAATATAACTGGAAAACATTTAGGTATTTTAAAACACTTTTGATGAAAAGAGAATGACTCACTTTGCGGGTTTAGTTGGACAGAATCTTGCCTACTGATTTTAGCCTCGTAACCTAGTTAAATAACAATGCACACGAAACTAGGTCAGTAACTTAATACAACATTTACGATAAACTCACGAAATCAAAACCCTCACGACGAATGACAAAGTATAACCCGAATTCGGGCAGCACTTAAACATCCATCGGATCAGTTTCAATCGATCGGACATTGTATCGTAGCAGTGATCGAGTTAATACCCTGTACTCGTAGCAGCGTTTCACTACTTAAAATTTCAAATTTGAGCAGTATACTTCGTCTTTGAGAAAGTTTTACGAACACAGATGAACAGGCCATGCACTGTCCCATTTATAGCAAAAATTTGGGTTTTACGCGGCCCGCGTAAACCCTCACAATATCTTACGCCGCCCGCGAGGGCCACCTAGGCTACGATTAGGGCTAGCGTGTCACGCGTAGGTCCGCCACGTGGCGCAAAGCTTATCCGGTCGAACCACCTAGCTGTCGCGGCCCGCGTAAGCTTCCCTCTTACGCAGCCCGCGAGAGACCCTTAAATTTGGATTTTCTTGGTTTTTCATGAGGATTAGGGTTTTAGGGGTCCGGGTTTTCACTTACGGAGTGTTGTGGGGCATTTTTGGCAGGTCCTTACACAGACCAACCCAGTCCCGTTATTGTAACTAGGACGATCCCGTCCCTACTCATGAAAATCATGCACGTTTCGAGAATACGCATTTGTTTTGTAAAACCGGTATATCAGTATAAATCCTTCGTAAACCATTTGAGTTCCTTGAAATCCATTCGTAACGTGGTATAGAAATGAGTTTTCGTTTATCGAAAAATTGTTTACTTTTGCAAAACTTGCATGTCTTTCCACCCCCGAAAACATTTATGAAAATGTAAAACCGTAAAAAGTGGGGGTTATGAACTCACCTTGATATTCTTGTGCAAAACTAGCTAAATACGACTCTGTGATGTCGTTTCCATGATGTGACTCGCTAGCGTGCATTCTACAATATTCCTAACACGGAATATCTTATAAGTTTTCTAAATAAATGCGGTAACTAAACTACGTGCCACCGAGCTCTACCGAATCATTGACCGAACGATTCGACGGTAGGTTATTAACTTAATGAAAACGAGTAAGTTATACTTGTTTAGTTCGTTTATTGTCAGTAATTAATAAGTCTTGAAAGACTTAGTTCTCGAGAGATTATTAAAATATATAAATATTTATATAAAATATATAAATATAGCGATAAGATCGTTTCGTCGTCCTAAGAAGTCGTATGTATATGTAAGAATATTCGTATAAAAGTAATATTTTGCGACTCGTACATTGATATATAGGATGTCGTTTAGGTGATTGAAATAAATATAAAAGTTACATTTATTTTTTAAAAGAATCGTTGGGTTGTTGTGTTTGAAAAATAAATGTATAACTACATTTATTTTTGTAAAAGTATTCGTGTTGTACGATATTTGAAATAAATATATAAACTATAATTATTTTTTATAAAACTAATTCGTATTGTTTGATAATTGAAATAAATATATAAACTATATTTATTTTAATAAAAAATTGTCGTGTTATTTGATATCCGAAATAAATATAAAACTATATTTATTATTATAAACGAAGTCGTGTTGTTTGTTATTCGAAATAAATACAAAAACTATATTTATTTATTTTTATAGAATAAGTCCAAGTTATTTGAGGTTCGAAATAAATATACAATCTATATTTATTTTTATAAAATAGTTGTCGAAATTTCGAAGTTTAGAATAAATATAATAAATTTATTTATTGTCGTAAATAATTTCCGATTCGTCGTTTTTTGTAAGTTGCAAAGTTCGTCGAAAATAACTTTATATTTGTATTTGTTTTTATAAAAGTCTCTCGGATCCGATAGGTTTCGTGTTATAATAAAACGCGATTTGATTTTGGATTATCTCGAAAAACGGACATAGTCTCCTCTGTTTTTGGACGCCCCCGACAACACAAGTTGTCGTTATTTTTCAAAATTCAATAATTTATACAATAATATGTATGTAAATTCGAGTTAGACGAACAAGACACTAAACCAATCCAAGTAAATTTCATGTGTATATAATGGTTTCACTTATGTGTGCGATTTGAGAGCTCGTTTCCACGAAAATAAATAGATCTATAAAATTAACGAAGTAATTCGCGCCGTTAAAACTTTACCAAATCTTTCGTGTCAGTTCGCTGAAAGTGTTAGCTAAGTTGACCGGGTCAACTGAGTTGACCGGGTTGACTCACTGAGTTGACCGCGTTGACTCACTGAGTTGACCGCGTTGACTCGCTGAGTTGACCAGGTTTGACCGAGTTGACTCGCTGAGTTGACCGAGTCCGAACCCAAACCGAGAACCGCACCAGATCTGACCATTTAGACCGCTTGTGACTCGAAGCTTTGAACCAAAACTCAAATTTGCTGAACCGAAACCCAAACATGAAATCAATCGCGACCTGAACCGAACTAATCTGACCCGAATGAAACCCAAACCATACTTTGACCCGTGCTTGATGTCAACCGACCAACATGAACCACCACCGCCATCACGACAGACGGCGGTGCCGGTGACGTGAGCCTCCACTGCTGTAAATCGCCAGAAAACACATCGACAGCATCATCATAATTTTTTAGAAAACAAGAGATGAAGAAAAACGGGATTTTACCGGTGAAACTCGTCGGATAATGTCAAAGACCGCCGGACCGAGACGCCGACCGCTGGACCTGCTGTTATTTTTCTCTCTCTCTGTCCCTTCTGTCTCTCTCCCATCTCTCCTGGTCTATCCGTCGCTCACCACCACCCGACAGTGGTGGTGGTGGTGGTGGTCTAATTTTGATGAAGCTAAAGAAAGGGGGGTGTCGCCTGAGAACCGAGCCAGAGTGATGGGGTTTCCCGAGTGGTTATCGGATGAGGGGAGCCGCCAAAATCGAGCTGACCGGCAGACTCACCGGTCACCGCCGGCATCGACGACGGTGGTGTTCCGGTCTCCGGCCAAAAGAAACAATGGGCAGGGGGTGATGAGGGAAGGAGGAGAGTGGTCGAGGTGTGCGTTTTGCCGGAGAAAAACTGGGCACCGGAGCTCCGATCTCCGGTCAAAACACAGGAGAGAGAGAAAGGGGTCTGCTGGTTAGGGGCGTGTATGCTGATTAGGGTCTTCAAATGATAAATAAAGTTAAGGTTTCCCTTATATACTTAGGTTCTTAGTTGTGGGTTGGGCCCAGGGCCCATTAGCGTGTTTTGAGCGGCCCAAAATCATTCCGAAGCCTGTTTCTTGAACCCGAGTTTAATGGATCGTCGTAAAAACAAATTTTTCGAGCCGAAACACTAAAATGGTGTCGTTTATCGTTATTACACGCGTATTTTTGTCGATTGCGTTAAAACACGTAAAATTGACTCGGTCGTCGTTCTTAACCCGTTTTTTGAGCCGTTTTCAATTACGGATAGTAAAATTTAAAAAAATGAAGCTAAGTATATCATATTATTCCAGTTTTTAAGTTAATACGCACATCTGATGCTTCCGTTTCGTTGCCGGTGCGTTTTTGCAGTCGCGTTTTTCGTTCGCGTTCACACTTTGTGATGTACGGAAGCACAATAAATTCGCAAAACTAAATTTATAAATATAAAATATTCGTATAAAATTCGTGTTTGTCGGCGTTGTCAGTATTTTGTTCGGTTTCAATTCGTTGTTGTTTAACTTTTAGCAGGTTTTTTCGTAAACCACCGTTCGCGCACTATAAAGTCGAATAAGCATTCCTAAGCCTACTAAGGGCCTAATTAAGTTTATTCTACGTCTTAAACACTATTTATTATCATCCTAATTCTCGTTTAGCGCGTGATTAGAAGCCGTAAATTACCGGTTGTCACATTCTCCCCCTGTTAATAAAATTTCGTCCTCGAAATTTAGACTATGTTAACTCCTTAGAGTTATATTAAGCGTAGGTAAATATGAATAATACCAAGTGAATGATCATGAAATCGAATCAAGACTTATTCGAATGATATGAATTCAAGGACATATTACAACGATAAGAACCCAGCGGTTAAAAGGAATGTATTTTAAAATCTGATGTCAAGGGAAACGAGACGTATAGATATAGTCAGTAGTGTGACTAAGTTAACAGGAGTCCAACAAAGAACAGGAACTTCGATCAATCGAATTCCATATGAACATTCACAATATGTGAATGAGTTCTAGAAGCAATAACATCCACTAGATGAACTTAGAATCAACAAACTCAAATGTAATAGGTGCATAAAACGCTCGATCGTGATCAGCACAAGCTGCAAGTTATTCCTGACGCCACAAGGTGTCGTAGAGAATGAAACAATTTCAATATAGCGGTGATCGAACAAGTATCACATGTGTGTTGCATGAAACGCTCGATCATGATTAGCCCAAGCTACAAGTTTATACCGACACTACAAGGTGTCGTAGTGATTTAAATAATTCAATAATAGCGGTGATCAAACAAATTCACCGTGTTTTAATTCAACTGAAAGTTCAACGAAGTAAATCTGAATGATTGTTCCAAACGAACATCGAAAGATTTTCAATTGAAGACGGAACATCAAAGAAATAACGTTTTCGATCGAAGATGTAGAAGCAATGAGTTTCGCAAAACATTCGATCGATAATGAAAGAAATGTTAGTAGGTATACCGGAATATAAAATGAATTTGTGTACCATCGTCTTAACACATGATTGTGTTAAGACTGCTTTAATATGATAAATTAAAGCGGATTTAAAACAAATCAATAAATAAATAATTAAATTCATGCATGAGATACGTAAACGTGATTAGCGCAAGCTTCAAATTAGTGAGACACCACCACAAGGTGTTGAAATCAACAAACGACTTAATGGATTCGTAGACCAAACAAGTCTACTACGACTCGGAAGAGATGAAACGCTTGTTAATACGAATTTGAATATGATGTTTTCAATACATCATATGGTGTCTTGAATTGAATATGTGTAATGGACAAGTTCAAACAATCAAATTTGGTTTCAGCGCAATTCGACAATAAATATATGTATCAACAAGGAAATTTCGGCATGGTTACAAAGATAAACCATGTATGTAACTTGAAAGGGAAAAGAAGTTTCAAGAAATCCGTTGACTCGATAGCAAGGAGTCAACATTTACAAGAATGTAGATCATCAATATCACGAAGCAATAATTCGATATAGCGAAATAATAATTGAAATTTTGATGAAAACGATCATTCGGAGTGAAACGACATGCGTAACAAACGATGCATGTGTAACATATGATTTTTTCAATAAATGAAGCAAACGAGTGTTCGCTATAATAAAAGAAATTATCGTGGTGCAATGACCATTAGGAGGAGTAGAGATGTAAAAATCTACTCACTAGATGCAAAAGTCGAAATTTGAATAAAAGAAATTTAAGGACTTTACCTGGGGTTTCATGTGATGACCAGTTGTTAGGTGACATTACCATGGAATGTCGAATATAGCGTATTCGTCGTTAAGGCGGTAAGGGGAATACGGAGACATGCGTATTCTCCTTAGCGTGATTCGTGTCGTTGCAGGACCGCGTGCTAAACCTCCGCTTCCTGATTGATAGTTCTCCTGCTGACAAGATTAGTATCGTCGCTGAAATGCTCCATCGTGTCTTCTCAAAGACCTCACCTTGAAATTTGTATGTGACGTACTTCAACCTTTGTTGATGTATAGACTGAGTTTCGTGAAATCTTGCACACACGTGCTTCGTTTTGCGTAGGTTACCTGCTCGATTAACTAAAATAGCATAGACGGCATATTAATGGCGTTTGCCCGAGTTAGTAGACATGGTTCCTACATGATGACCTTTAATGAACTTCAACATAAGTTTCAGAAGGTCTTAAATGCATGTTTCCTAAACTCTCAGAGTTTTGTTTACAATATGCGACTGTTTGTGTACCGTGTGTAAAACATAAATTAACGTTTGTTTAAAACAAGGTTTTGACTCATTGTTTTCGGCAACGGTTGGAGACCATATTCGAGTCTTAGGCGTTCTGTACGTATTTAGAGTCTTAATAATCTAAGTCACCAGAGGAAAGTGAGGTTAGAGCCTAGGTATCTCTACAGAAACCTAATTCGCTGTAACCTATAGCTCTGATACCAATCTGTCACACCCCGAAATATCAGAGCTGGCGTGACTGGACTGGCATCTTCATTGCACAGCGGAAGCAAATAAGCTAAGACTTCTAGAAAATGAACGCCCACTAAGTACTCGACTCCACATGGTTCTCCTATTCCAACCGCGGCATGATTTGAAAAAAGTAACCTGAGAAAAGGAACATGCGAAAAAAAGTCAACATAAAGTTAAGAGAGTTCATAGTTTGTTTGTAAAAGATTTGAAATAAATCCTTTGAATAACCGGTTTTTAAAAGTTGTTGTGAAGGTATAGTAAAATCATTTTTCTCGGCATGTTATATGTAAACTGTGAGCTCTAATAATCTTGTAAACATTTGTAAGTATTTCTTTGGTAACCGGTATGTAAGCGTTTATGAACAGATCAATTAATGTGCAACTAAGACATTAATATGTGTGCAATGGTGCAGGAAGGCTCAAACCTTTGCGTATTCAGTACCGAGCCACCCGGCTGGAACGACATAGTCACCACATGTGGCCAACTCGCGGACCCATGGGTGGGCTCGCAACACCCAAATAGATCTATCACTCATGCCCCTGGGTCCTTATACAATGATTAATGGTCTTAAGTTAACTCCTACCCATTCACATGATCTAACAGTTCATTCCTTAGCTAACCATACCATTTGTAATCATTGAAATATTTGTAACATGTATTTCACCCCCGAAGTTATAAAACTGAAAACAATTAAAAGAAAAGGGGGACATGAACTCACTGGGTTGCCTCGTTTTACGTACGCAGACCAACCCAGTCCCGTTATTGTAACTAGGACGATCCCGTCCCTACTCATGAAAACCATGCACGTTTCGAGAATACGCATTTGTTTTGTAAAACCGGTATATCAGTATAAATCCTTCGTAAACCATTTGAACTCCTTGAAATCCATTCGTAACATGGTAAAGAAATGAGTTTTCGTTTATCGAAAATTGTTTACTTTTGCAAAACTTGCATGTCTTTCCACCCCCGGAAACATTTATGAAAATGTAAAACCGTAAAAAGTGGGGGTTATGAACTCCCCTTGATATTCTTGTGCAAAGCTAGCTAAATACGACTCCGTGATGTCGTTTTCAAGACGTGACTCGCTAGCGTGCATTCTACAATATTCCTAACACGGAATATCTTATATGTTTTCTAAATAAATGCGGTAACTAAACTACGTGTCACCGAGCTCTACCGAATCATTGACCGAACGATTCGATGGTAAGTTATTAACTTAATGAAAACGAGTAAGTTATACTTGTTTAGTTCGTTTATTGTCAGTAATTAATAAGTCTTGAAAGACTTAGTTCTCGAGAGATTATTAAAATATATAAATATTTATATAAAAATATATAAATATAGCGATAAGATCGCTTCGTCATCCCAAGAATTCGTATGTATATGTAAGAATATTCGTATAAAAGTAATATTTTGCGACTCGTACATTGATATATGGGATGTCGTTTAGGCGTTTGAAATAAATATAAAGTTACATTTATTTTATAAAAGAATCGTCGGGTTGTTGTGTTTGAAAAATAAATATATAACTACATTTATTTTTGTAAAAGTATTCGTGTTGTACGATATTTGAATAAATATATAAACTATATTTATTTTTTTATAAAACGAATTCGTATTGTCTGATAATTAAAATAAATATATAAACTATATTTATTTTAATAAAAGAATTGTCGTGTTGTTTGATATCCGAAATAAATATATAACTATATTTATTTTTATAAACGAAGTCGTGTTGTTTGTTATTCGAAATAAATATATAAACTATATTTATTTTTTCTTTATAGAATAAGTCCAAGTTATTTGAGGTTCGAAATAAATATACAATCTATATTTATTTTTATAAAATAGTTGTCGAAATTTCAAAGTTTAGAATAAATATAATAACTATATTTATTGTCGTAAATAATTTCCGATTCGTCGTTTTATCTAAGTTGCAAAGTGCCGTCAAAAATAACTTTATATTTGTATTTGTTTTTATAAAAGTCTCTCGGATCTGATAGGTTTCGTGTTATAATAAAAAGCGTTTTGATTTCGGATTTTCTCGAAAAACGGACAGAGTCTCCTCTGTTTTTGTACGCCCCCGACAACACAAGTTGTCGTTATTTTTCAAAATTCAACAATTTATACGACAATATATATGTAAAATCGAGTTAGACGAACAAGACAATAAACCAATCCAAGTAAATTTCAAGTGTATATAATGGTTTCACTTATGTGTGCGATTCGAGAGCTCGTTTCCACGAAAATAAATAGATCTATAAAAATAACGGAATAATTCGCGCCGTTAAAACTTTACCAAATATTTCGTGTCAGTTCGCCGAAAGTGTTAGCTGAGTTGACCGAGTTGACTCGCTGAGTTAACCAGGTTTGACCGAGTTGACTCGCTGAGTTGATCGAGTCCGAACCCAAACCGAGAACCGCACCAGATCTGACCGTTTAGACCGCTTGTGACCCGAAGCTTTGAACCAAAACTCAAATTTGCTGAACCGAAACCCGAACATGAAATCAACCTCGACCCGAACCGAACTAATCTGACCTGAATGAAACCCAAACCATACTTTGACCCGTGCTTCATGTCGACCGAACAACACGAACCACCACCGCCGTCACGACAGATGGCGGTGCCGCTGCCGTGAGCCTCCACTGCCGTAAACCGCCGGAAAACTCACCAACAGCATCATCATAATTTTTTAGAAAATAAGAGATGAAGAAAAACGGGATTTTACCGGTGAAACTGATCGGATAATGTCAAAGAACGCCGGACCGAGACGCCGACCGCCGGACCGAGACGCCGACCGCCGGACCGAGACGCCGACCGCTGGACCTGCTGGTCTTTTTCTCTCTCTCAGTCCCTTCTGTCTCTCTCTCATCTGTTGGTGCAGTAATGTCTATCGCCTCCGTCAAACAAGTCCGTAGCAAGAAACTAAAGAAAACTAGAGTTTATATTGTAATATTTAGGGAAAAGGCAAGGTGGACATATTGTAAATAAGGGGAAATCTCTTATAAGTATTGGCCTATAAATTGGAGGGTAATGTCTCTAGTTTAGAACTTTTGCACATTTGGAGATTTGGAGAGCTTGGAGCTAGAGAGAGAAAGTGCAAAAGGCGATTCACGTGATTGTACGATTTCATATCATTCAATAGAATCATAGATTGTAGTACGTTCTCGTGTTCGGTCCACGTACGTGTACGGATTCCGCACGTCACACGTGTCATTCGCAATCGTTCGGGAGTCAAAAACCGATCCTACAAGTGGTATCAGAGCACGAGCTCTATTTCACGGATCAAACACACTAAATCGAACAAGAATTCATCAGATTCAGAGTCAAAAACACATCAGATCTGTGAAATTTCTTACTCTACTCATTTTCTTCATGTTTTTGTCAGAAAAATGCAAAATTAACGGGTTTTTACGGATAAAACTGGCTGATTTTTGGATATTGTGTGCGAAAATCATTGTTTTACAAGCTTACAAATTTTCAGATCCTAATTCCAAACGGTTTATGAGAAATCGTGATTTTTATGGTCCGAAAATGATGAGTATTGTTGCTGTTCATATTGATGTTCACCGATCGGATCGGATGGCCATCCGATCCAAAGCCATTTCGATCAATATTAGTGACATTTGATTGGAGGGTATCTAAGTGTGACATTTGACAGAAGGCCGTCCGAACGTATTGCCTTCCGATCCATAAATCTCATCTTATCCAAGTAACGAAAGGAAAACCGATCGGTTCGACATCCGATCCAATTATCTTTGATGCAAAAATTCCTCAGCCCAATCAAGTTCATAACAACAATTGACTTTAAGTGTCACGGCCCAATAACTTGTTCTGATTACATTGTTCAATAATAGGCGGCCCAATCACATTCAAAATAACTCTGAAGTTGTCGGCCATTTTGTCTCGGATCTATTAATGATTTGTTTGGTTTGATAAAAATTAAGTGTTTTTCAAACATCTTAAGGTCAAAATTAAGTAACATATAGAGACAATCAGCCGATGATCTATGGATAATGGAATTCTCAGTTTGGTTTTAATCATATTTGGTGTTTGAGATTCAAAGTTATCGGCCCAATACACTTTCACGGTCCAATTAGATTTGGTTTAAGTGTTTTTGGAAGTGGCGGCACATGTGTTTACACTCATCAGTTTGCATGTGAATAAAAGATTGTCGGCCACATTTGAAAAACTCAAGAGTCAAACTTGAGTGGCCCAATAAAGTGTGTCAGTTCAATACTATCAGCGCATGTGATTTAGCGGCCCAATAGGATTATGCTTTGAAATATTGTGTCGGCCATACATGTGTAATTGCATGTGAATTTGGTTTATTTTTGTCTGATGCTTATCGAGTGAAACAACTATCCCATGTGATTTCCACACTACTCTCTCTCTGTCCACCTAATGGAGCGAAGGCAGCAGGAGTGGAAAACCTACAAAGGTCGAAGAACAAGGAAGCAAGAGACTATGGCTAGAAGAGTGTGGAAGCCAACCATTCCCACCACGAATGTGTTTGTCTCTAACATTCCTGATGGATGCAGTGAAGAGGAGCTGAAAGAGAGATTCAAAGAGTTTGGCAAGATAATCTCTGTTTATGTTTCAAGGAGGAAAGATAAGCAAGGAAATTTTTTTGGGTTTATCAGGTATGGAGCTGTGGAAAATAAAGAAGATTTTGTGCGTAACATGGGGATGGTGTATCTAGGCGGAGCAAAGCTAGGTATCAATCCAGCAAAATATGATAAATGGAGCGTTGAAGGGAGACCAGAGACAAAAAGACAGGAGCCCACAAGGATGGAGGAGCAGAGCAAGGATAGGCGTCAAGAATACTGGGGTTTCCCAAGGACATTCTCGCAGGGGAATGGCGGAGTCACTTTCCGGGACAAGGTTGCAAATGCCAAACAGAAAGAGGCAACCAAAACTATTATTCTGGCACCGGAAACAGCTAACGGCTATGAAGACTGGCGTAAATCGGCTATAGTAGGAGAAACCAGATCAATTCAAGTGCTGGCTAATGTGAATAAAGAATTGGTTGATGCAGGTATCTTTGGGGTGAGGATAAAATACTTGGGAGGGCTGAATATACTAATGATTTTTGAGCAGCTAGAAAGAGCTATTCATGTTATGGAAAATATGCAAAATCAATGGAAAAAGGTTTTTCAGTCTTTGGAATATTGGTCAGATCACTACAAGCAAGTAGACAGATTGGCGTGGTTAACAATTAGAGAAGTTCCTGCTCATTTATGGACAGGAGACACTTTCGACCTGATCGACAATAGCTATGGCAGAGTGATTGTACCATCCAAAGTGAATAAAAACGATGGTAATTTAACGTTTGATAGGGTTGGAATCTTGACAAAGGAGAAGAACAGAATCTCGGAACAAATGGTGATTCGGTGGAAGAATCAGGCTCACACGATTTGGGTGGAAGAGGATACGGATCCGTGGACAAATTTCCTGGCCATCGGAGACTCGTCGGGTTCAGGTAATCAATCGCCAGAATCTGAACGGATCGAGGTGGAAGGTCAGGACGACGACAAGGTAGACAAAGAGGCACCGAGGGTTAACGAACAGTCAGAAAGAAACATAGAGGTGGATGCATGCATGGGTAACTTAAACGTTGGCATGGATACTGATGAGCTGCCTTTGGAAAGACACTTTTCAGAATACCCTATTCAACCACCTGACATTGGTAGGGTGGGTCAGACAAACAACATGGGTAGGGAGGGATTATCTAATGGGGGTAATAATGCACAGTGGGCCACTGTTACGTCTGCTGGGCTTATAAATTCCCTGAAGCCCAATCCTAGAAAACGACGTAGAAGAAATTCCTTAGGATGCTCTAATGGGCCTGAGTGTAGTGATAACTCAGGAAACTTTACTGAGGATGAGCTTTTGGACCTAAACTCTCCTCCGGGGGTTTTTCAAGCAACGAGAAAAGGAAGGAATAAAAGAAAGGGTAAAATGCACAAGAGAAACTCAAGTAATCTCCTCAATCCTTTTGGTGTACAAGGAAATGTTACAGAGACTCTGAATGAAGCAAGGATTTTCTTCCAAAGAACAGATAACGGTCTGGTCGAGGAATCAGAAGCAAGGAATGGAAGTAACAAGGATTCGAACATGGAAGAGGAGAATAAGAAGGTGAGAGGTGAAACAGAATGCCCAGTGACAATCGGCAAGAAGGTGGGCATTGAAGTCGAAAATTTTAATAAACAGATCAGATCCTTGATTACAGGTGAGGTGTCTTCTTCGGTGAATCAATGAATTTTTTAAGCCTAAACGTAAGGGGTTTGGGGGATCGTGATAAAGCGGATTGGGTTCGCAACATCAAACGTGTGAATAAGATTTTGTTTATGGGTTTTCAAGAGACCCAAATGAAGGATGTAGCTGATAATGACCTTCATCATTACTGGGGAACCTCGGGGTTTTGTTTTGAATCCGTTAACGCGGTTGGAAGATCGGGGGGAATTGTTAGTTTGTGGGATGCCAGTTTCTTCTCCCTTGGGGAGGTAGTTAAACATATGTATTTTCTTTTGGTAGCGGGGAGGGTGTTGGGGCAAGACAAAACCTTCTTTATTTTGAACATGTATGCCCCCCAAAGTACAACCAAAAAAAGAAGACTGTGGGAAGAAATTAACCAGCTAATGATAGGGGAGGGATGGGTTTTGGATTTGTTTTGGAGATTTCAACGCAGTTCGATCGGCAGATGAAAGGAAAAATTCGTGATTCGATGTTAATAGCACGAATGACTTCAACAATTTCATTTCGAGATCGAGTTTGGAGGAGTATGCTTTGAAGGGAAGACGATACACTTACTATAAAGGATCCGGAAATAAAGCTAAACTGAGTAAGCTCGATCGATACTTAGTAAATCATGATTTTATTAACAATTGGGCAGGTGCGTGTTGCTTGGCTCTCCCCAGATATCTTCGGATCACTCGCCGATTCTCTTGATGACAAATCCAATGGATTTTGGACCGATTCCGTTCCGATTTTTCAACTCATGGTTGGAGAAAAAAGGTATAGACGAGGTGATAGAAGTGGCTAGTGAGTCATTTAACATGGAAGGTCCAGCGGATGTGGTGCTGGCCAATAAACTCAAACACTACAAAGAAAGCTTGAAAACTTGGATTAAAGAATCAAACTTGAAAGAAGGGGAAACTCTTGAGACGCTAAGAGCTGATTTTAATCAGCTTGATTTGGAATGGGAAACTAGGGACCTTTCTGATGAGGAGGTGTGGATTTATAAAGAATGCAAAAAGGGGATCCTAGAAGAAGAAAGTAATAGGATAAAAGATTTAAAGCAAAAAGCCAGATGTAATTGGGCAGCATATGGGGACGATAATTCAGCATACTATCATGGGATTATAAAAAGTAAAGAAGCTAAAAACCGTTTCCATGGGGTGGAGGTAAATGGGGTCTGGTGCAACAACCCGAAGATTGTGAAAAGAGAAGCGCGAAAATTCTTTACAACACGGTTTAAAGAAAATATGAGCACAAGGCCGAGGATACATTGCTCTAAGATTAAACGGCTCTCTGTTGAGGAAGCTGATCGCTTGATTTCTCCGTTTTCGGACGATGAAATTAAGCAAGCGGTTTGGAGTTGTGATGATGATCGAGCTCCGGGGCCGGATGGGTTCAACTTTCGCTTTCTTTTATAGCTCTAATTCCTAAAATAAGGGACCCTTTGGGGTTCAACGATTTTCGACCTATTAATTTGTTAGGATGCATTAGTAAAGTTATTTCAAAAGTGCTTGCGGAAAGACTTAAACAGGTGTTGAATTCAGTTATTTCTATTAACCAATCAGCCTTTATTAAAGATCGCAACATCATAGATGGTCCCCTCATTATAAATGAGCTGATAGCGTGGAACAAAAAGAGGAGTAAGAAGATGTTGATGTTTAAAATAGACTTCGAAAAAGCGTATGACCACATAAATTGGGATTTCTTGGAGTCGATCCAAGAGCAAATGAACTTCCTCTCAAAGTGGCGTAGGTGGATCCGGGTAATATTAGCCTCGGCGCGTTCTTCGGTGTTGATAAACGGATCCTCGCCGTTTGAGTTCCAATTTTCTCGTGGTCTTAGACAAGGAGATCCAATATCTCCTTTTCTTTTTCTTATCGGTATGGAAGCATTCTCTTTAATGATGGATAAAGCGGCGACGGAAGACATTTTTCAAGGTATAAAACTCCCGAATAATGGTCCCTTAATTACTCACCTTTTGTTTGCGGACGATGCGCTTTTGGTGGGGGAATGGGAGAAGGAGAACGTTTTAAATATGGCTAGATTACTAAGATGTTTTAATCTTGCATCGGGATTAAACATTAATTATAGTAAGTCGAACTTATTTGGGATTGGAGTCTTGGAAGAGGAGGTCAAGGAGAGGGCAAAATAGATTGGGTGTCGAACCGGAAAACTCCCATGTATCTATCTAGGGCTTATGCTTGGAGCTAATATGAAAAAGATTGCTCATTGGAAGTCGGTTGTGGAGGTTTTCGACAAGAGATTAGCAATATGGAAAAAATCAACTCTTTCGGAAGGGGGACGCCTCACTCTAATCAAAGCGGTTATGGAGACCATCCCAACTTACTATTTTTCCCTATACAAAGCTCCTGTCAAAATCATAAACCAACTTGAAGCTAAGCGTCGCAATTTTTTTTTGGGGGGGGGGGGGACCGAGGAGAAGCGCAAAATGTGTTGGGTGAAGTGGGAGAAAGTGATGAGACCTAAAGAGGAAGGTGGCCTTGGTATAACACCTCTAAGCGATGCAAATTTAGCGTTATTATCTAAATGGTGGTGGCGGTACAAAATAGAAAAAAACGCACTGTGGAAAAAAGTCATCAATGCGATCCACTACAATAAAAGAAGGGTGACGTATATGCCACTGTTGAAATCGATTTCGGGTGCATGGAAAGTCATTGCAGGGCTGGATAATAGTTTAAAAAGGTACAATATCTTGTTGGAAAATAGCTTTAAAGGGATTGTTGGAAAGGGAGGTGATGTACGGTTATGGTGGGATTTTTGGGTGGGGGTTGAACCTCTAAACAAGAGATTTCCTGATCTCTATGAACTGGAAAAAGATAAAGAGGTGAGGATCCAAGATTGTGTTGTCATAGAAAATCAAAATATTACCTGGAAGTGGAGATGGAAAAGGCGAAGTTTCACTCAAAAAGAAACTGATGACTTGGAAAAGCTGGAACAAGTGGTAAAACAAGTGAAAGTGTCAGGAAATACGGATCGATGGGAATGGACGAGGGACGATAAAGGGATATTTACGGTGGCTTCAATGAAAACAGTTATAAGCAATTCGAGACAACAAGCTAATCTTTTCAATTGGAGGTGGAATGGGTGGGTTCCGAAGAAGCTGAACACATTTATGTGGAAGGCTTTAGACAACAACCTACCCACTTTAGTGGCGCTGAAAAAAAGACGAGTCAATATCCCAAAAACCTTGTGTAGTTTGTGCGGAGAGGCAGAGGAGGACAACGATCATCTTCTCACGGCTTGTACCATCGCCACGGGTATTTGGCAAGCGGTGAGTGGTTGGTGTAAAATTCCGAATTTTTTTGCCTTCTCCGTTGATGACTTGGTGACGATGCATAATCACGTGAAAACAAATAAAAATAAGAAGAAATGTATTCAAGCGATTATTTTCACGGCGGCATGGTGCATTTGGAAAGCGAGAAACGAGGCTACTTTTCGCAACAAGAAGGCGAACATCATCAAAATAAAGGAAAACATCAAGGCGTTGGGATACATGTGGATCAAGAGCCGATCTCAATACAAAGATATAGATTGGAAGGACTAGTGTTTTTTTAACTTGTAATTGTTGTTTTTGTTTGTTGTCTTATGCCCTAGCGGCTTGCTAGGTGCGTGTTCTTCTTAATGAAAGTTGTCGTTCAAAAAAAAAAAAAAACTATCCCATGTGACTATTTTTTGAAGTCCAATCAACGGAAGGTAATTCGATCGGATCTACATCCGATCCAAATACAACATTAAAGTGATTCATTTGTTGTCAGCTCTCGAACGGCACTTCGATCGGATCTACATCCAATCCACTGCAGCTATTGACCTTTGAAAATTATTGACCACTTCGATTGGATCTACATTCGATCCAAATACAACAGTTCAATTAAAGTAATTTATTTGACATTTAACGGACGGCAATCCGAACGGATTGACATCCGATCGGAGGTGAAATAATAAGTGAATAGTTGATTTCTGTTGATCTGGTTCGTTCGAAGGACCATCCGATCCATTGCCAACCGATCCAAAGTCATCTGATTGACTTTCGTTGACCCCGTCCGATCGGTTACCCATCTGATCCAACTGACTGTTTATTTTAAACTGATCGTTTGTTTGTTCATTTGCAGGTGATTCGAGGTGATAAACGAAAAGCAAATTCAAGGTGCGCTACACGGAAAAAAATCGAAGAATCAATCATCATGGCTGAAGACTTCTGCAACACGTTTTACAAGGCGTTCACGTCCGAGTCTTCCGGAACATCGACTGTCACACCAAAAAGCATATCGAAAGCTATAACTGAAAATATTAACCATGATAATTTTTACAGAACATATTCGAAACCACCAAAGCTCGACAGTATTGAAGATTACACATGGTGGAAAGAACGATTCATCAACTGGGCCAAAGCTTATGTGCACGAAAGCTGGTTTTGCATGGAATTCGGATACAGTAGAACAGTCGATGATAAAAACGAAGAAATTCCACTCAAAAGCTTATCCGTTGATGACAAAAAGAACTTTTCATATGAACAAAGAATGATTGCTCTAATCCAACAATCGATTAAAGATGACATTTTCGCATTACTTAATCACGACGGTTCATCTAAATTAGTATGGGAAGCATTACAGGTTAAAGCTGAGGGGGGTAAACAAATCAAAAAGAATAAAATAGCTTTACTTAAAAAAGAATTTGATTTGTTTGATGGTCTCAAAGGTGAATCTGTACGACAAATGATTGAAAGATTTTGTCACCTTAAAATTGAACTTGATAGGTTTGAAATTGTAAAAACATGGGAAGAAATCATTAACAAAATCATTGAAGCGTTACCACGAGCGGATCAGTGGCAAACGTTTGTGTTTATCTTGAAAAACGATGTGTTGTTTGATACAATTACTCTTGATGTTTTGATAGAAAAGATAGAAAGTCATGAGCTTGAGTTGCAAAAGCAAAACAAGATGAGCAGTTCTTCGCATCAACAGAATGTCGGTCTTTACTACAAGGGCAGTGTACCTTCGGTGACAGTTAGTGAATCGCCAAAGACTGTATACAATGTTGAAAAGATGAAAGATTCACAGAATAGCTCATCAAGCTACAATCCAGGATATCATTCATCGTCAACAACATCAAACTCTGAAGAACCTGATGAGATTCTCTGCAACATCGCTTTAAAGCTAAAGAATTCTCCAGCAATGAACATCAACACTGCTAAACAACAAATGAGCCTTCTGGGATCAATTCTGGAATCATACGAAGATCTGGTAGCTGGGAAAATTGGAAATTCCGAACTGACAAAGGAAGATTACGACCAGATCGATCCAGAAGAGATGGAACTCATTGATCTGAGATGGTGTTTGGCAAGCTGCATTCGAAGAGCTTAGCGGTTCATGGATATTATTGGCAGACAATCAATCTGTGGACCATTAACAAAACTTGGCTTCTACAAATCAAAAGTGACCTGCTTCAAATGCAAGCAAAAGGGTCATTTCAAAAGAGAATGCAGAAATTCTGCTGTTGAAGAAACCGCTAATCCGTTTAAAGAAGATTACTATCAAAAAGCGATCTATCACAGGAACAGAGAGGAATCACCAAGGTTGAAACAAATTGAAGATAATTCTGAGAAAGAGAAATCAAGAGCATGTGTTATGATCCAAGATGATGAAGGGTGTGACTGGAGTGAAGTACTTCCAGAAGAGGATGCTGTCGGTTACACGTTCACAACACATGGAAAAACTATATCAACGAATAAACATAATGCATTTGTTGCTGTTGTTGTAACGCCTCTTATTTCCGTAAATTCATATTTTAAGGAAATACGTGCCGTTTCCCTATTTTTAGAATCTCACTCGAAGAACGGAACAAGAAACGACAAACCAAAGCATTTATTTTACGCGTTTTACGCAACCAGCGAACGTGCGCGTCAAACGAGAACCGACCGTATTTATAGGAGTTTTAAATACTAAAATATTATTTCACTACATCACGAAGTGTTCGGATTTTGTGAACGAGTTTGTAAGAGAATTCGGGCCACTAAACACGGGGATTGAACTTGTGGGCCCAAGCCCAAACCCACTAATTAGAACCCTATGTATTATAAACTTGTGAGAAAGCCCTATCTCAAAACACATACAGCCGCACACACCCCTCTGCCTTCTCCCACACTTCGCCGGCGACCGGAGCCGGGCTTCAGCCGGCAATCCGACGCCCTTCTTCTCTGTCAAGCACCCCCCAGCCCCCCACTTCATCTTATACCCACAACTCAGCCCTCAATTCGTCGAATCCTTCTCACACCCTCACGAATTATGGACCAGAGAGTGAGCTACCGCACATGGAGGCGGGGTGGCGACAGTAAATGAGATAGAGGAGCGACGGAGGTGAGGCTCGGTTTTGCGGCAGAGGACAGACGACGGTGGTGGTGTTCCGATGGTGGCAGTAGCCATCGAAGCCATGTTGGTTCAAGTTCGGGCTAGATGGTTCAGGTTTGGGATTGTTATGGGATCGGGTTGGGTGTGTTTTGAGGGGTCTAGCCTGGTTCACGTCGGTTCAGATTCGGGTTACGTTTCGGTTCAGATCTTGCTTGGTTCCGGCAACCGACGGTGGTTCGGTGGTTCGATTCACGGCTCTGGTTCAAGTCCCGTTTCAGTCATGGGTTTGATTCGGGTCTCAGGTTTGAGTTCCAGGTGGGGTGACCGGTCAGTTTTGGGTTCGGGTTATGTCACGGCTCAGATTCGTGTTCGGGTCAAGCAGTCAAACACTGGTCAACTGCAGTCAACACATCTCAGCCTTGTTTAGGTCGGTTCAGTCAAACTCAGTCAACACGAGATTCGGTAAAATTCTAACGCCGTTAAGTTTATTAAATTATTTATGTTAACATTATTGTAATCGGGGAACCGACTCTAATGTTGTCACGACCCCCGGCTCGGTTTTAACCGGTCCAGAAGCCGCGGGACAAAAACCCGTGGTATTTATATTTAATTTGGCAGCGGAAATATTAACAGGATCGTTTAAACTGAAAATGCCCAATTATTTTATTTCACAAATTGGGACAAACCCCATTATTTACAATAAAGGAATTTCACGAGGAAATTCCTTATTTTACAAAACATGTTTATTTATTTTACTGAGCCACCTTCTTCAAGCTGTAGTGCTACGTGGCACTTTTTCCTTGGTTCACAGTAAATTACCTGAAACATGTTTAAAAAGATTTTATCAGCTGGGATATACTGGCGAGTCACTCAATTTGTACCAAACGACACATTGTTATAATATACAGTATTAAGGGTGATTATATTATTTCTATCAACCAATTACCCAAAATAAGTATTTGTCACTCGACCGTATCGGTGACTATGGTCAGATCACCCATTGGTTAACTCGTTGTCCAATGGTGACGGGTATCAAGTAATGTATACAAAACCCCACATACCGGCAGTAATTGAAGATTACAAAGACTTAATCCCTATAATTATAACTTTGAAAACAAATAGAGTTTTGGGAAAACCATTTGATAAAAAGAGAATGACTCACATTGCAAATTTAGATGGGCAGAGTTTTGCCTACTGATTTTAGCCTGGTAACCTAGTTAAATAACAATGCACACGAAACTAGGTCAGTAACTTAATACAACATTTATGATAGCTCACGAAATCAAAACCCTCACGACGAATGACAAAGTATAGCCCAGATTTGGGCAGCACTTAAACATCCATCGGATGGTTTCAATCGATCGGACATTGTATCGTAGCAGTGATCGAGTTATTACCCTTTATCGTAGCAGCGTTTACCTACTTTAAATGTGATTTTCTAGCATATAGTGAGTGATTTTGATAATTTTCTCGAGCACAGACGAAATGCCCATGCCTGTCCCATTTATAGCAAGATTTTGGGTTTTACGCGGCCCGCGTAAACCCTCACAACAATCTTACGCGGCCCGCGAGGGCCACCTATTCTACGTCTAGGGCTAGCGTGTCACGCGTAGGGCCGCCACGTGGCCTAAAGCGTGTCTCGGTCACCATTTGTCCTGTCGCGGCCCGCATAGGCTTAACCTTATGGCTTACGCGGCCCGCGAGAAGTCTAAAAATCTTGATTTCTTGGTTTTTCATGAGCATTAGGGTTTCAGGGGTCCGGGTTTTCACTTACGGGTCGTTTTTGGGCATTTTTGCAGGTCCTTACATCCTCCCCACCTTATTTAAAATCTTGTCCTCGAGATTTACTGAAATAAGTGAGGGTACTTTCGCTTCATTTCCGATTCCAGCTCCCAGGTGTACTCAGGTCCTCTTTTTGAATCCCACTTGACCTTAACTAGTATCAATCTTTTGTGCTTGAGGAATTTAATCTTTCTGTCTTCTATTTGGAGTGGTTTCTCCACGAACTTTAATTTTTCATTTACCTCTGTGTCTTGAAGAGGTACTATCAGGGATTCATCAGATAGACATTTCTTGAGGTTGGTTACATGTAATACGTCATGTACTCCAGCTAACTCTTCAGGTAGCTGTAAGCGATAAGCAACTGGTCCTATTCGTTGGATCACTAGGAATGGTCCTATGTACCTTGGACTTAGTTTTCCTTTCTTTCTGAACCGAACTACCCCTTTCCAAGGAGAAACTTTCAAGAGTACCTTGTCTCCAACTTGAAATTCTAGCGGCTTGCGTCGATTGTCTGCATAACTCTTTTGGCGATCTCGAGCCGTCTTTAGTCTTTCCTTGATTTGAGTGATCTTGTCGGTGGTTTCTTGCACAATCTCGGGACCTGATAATTGACTTTCTCCTATTTCTGCTCAACAAACTGGAGTTCGACACTTCCGTCCATACAATGCTTCAAATGGGGCAGCTTCGATACTTGTATGATAACTATTGTTATAGGAGAATTCAATTAAGGATAAATGGTTGTCCCAGTTTCCTCCAAAATCTATCACACATGCCCTGAGCAAGTCTTCCAGGGTTTAAATTGTCCTTTCACTCTGTCCGTCTGTTTAGGGATGGTAAGCAGTACTTAAATTTAATCGCGTCCCCATGGCTTCTTGGAAACTGGTCCAGAAATGTGAAGTGAAACGACTATCCCTATCCGATAGAATAGAGAGTGGGACTCCATGCAATGATACTACTTCATCTACGTACAACTTTGCTAACCTTTCCATGCTAAAGGTTTCTTTCATGGGTAGAAAATGAGCTGATTTGGTTAATCGATCCACAATTACCCAAATTGTGTCGTTACCTTTTCTGGTTTTGGGTAACTTAGTAACAAAGTCCATTGTTATTAGTTCCCATTTCCATACAGGCATTTCTGGTTGTTGGAGTAATCCTAAAGGTTTCTGGTGTTCTGCCTTAACTTGTGAACAAGTTAGACACTTAGATACATATTTAGCTATGTCCTTTTTCATCCCTATCCACCAGAAATTATTTCTTAAATCTTGGTACATCTTATTATTTCCAGGGTGCATGGTATATCTAGATTTATGGGCTTCCTCTAAAATTTTGTCTCTTAAATTTCCTTGCTTAGGTACCCAAATCCTTTTCCTGTGGAATCTCCAAATTCCATCAGTCCCTTGTTCTAATTCTTTTATTCTTCCTTTCATTCCTTCAGTATCATCCTCAATTGCTATTGCTTGAACGTTTTCAGTTGTTCCATTAAATCTAACTGTAGATTTAATCTAAGAGCACGAACTCGCCTTTGCTTGTCATGATACTTACGACTTAGGGCATCTGCTACTACATTTGCCTTTCCTTCGTGATATTGGATATCACAGTCGTAGTCACTTAAAATTTCCATCCATCTCCTTTGCCTCATATTTAATTCTTTCTGCCCGGATATATACCTTAAACTTTTATGATCTGTATAGACTGTAAACTTACTTCCATACAGATAGTGTCTCCAAATCTTAAGGGAAAAAATTATTGCTCCTAATTCTAAGTCGTGAGTCGTATAATTTTCTTCGTGCTTTTTCAATTGCCTTGAGGCATACGCAATTGTTGGTGCATACATTTGTCGACTTCGTCTTGTATCGAGTCTTAGTCTTAAAATGTTAGATTAGGGCACATTGTACGAGAATATAGAGTTGTTGTGGTGATTTCCCAAGATAGTTGATTTCACATATATGGACATGTCACTATGTGGGAAATCAGAAAGTTGATTTCACATATATGGACATGTCACTATGTGGGAAATCAGGATTTTAGAGGTGATTTCGCTTTTATGAACATATGTGATTTCGCTTTTGTGAACATGTGTCATATGAGCGAAATTCCATGCCTATATATAGGTCTCTTGGGCGAAATCATTTGTAACACGTCTTGTTTCCGGTACCAAATTGCTGCCGAAGTGCCGTCTGACTTGTAATCAGTGTGAAATCAATATACAAGGCAAGATTAAGTAGAACAAGCTGTTTTTCGTGTCCGTTTCTTGTTATTCCGCACCTGAAACGGATTAGAACACCTCTGATTGACTCGTTCGGGTCAGCACGCGATCCTACAAGTGGTATCAGAGCTCAGGTCGAGGAGTTCTTGCCATTACAGCTTCATTCTCTGTCTTCTACACCTTCTTTTATCTGTTCAGGAAGATTTCATGGTTAGAATCAGACCAAAATTTCACAGATCATAGAAAATTGGACAATAACAAACCCTTGAAAGTTTGAGACTGAAATTCAAAGTAAAAATGGACCAAATTGCCCTTCGAATTGATTTCGCTCATATGGATAATTGTTGATTTCGCTTTTGTGTACAAAAATGTCACCTGATTTCGCCCCAAGATACACCAGATTTCGCTCATAGGACCACCCTAAACTCTTGATTTCGCTCATAGGACCATTCAGAAGACCTGATTTCGCTCATAGGTCCACCAGGACCCTTGATTTCGCTCATAGGACCATCCAGAAGACCTGATTTCGCTCATAGGTCCACCAGGACCCCTGATTTCGCTCATAGGACCACCAGGACTCTTGATTTCGCTCCAAATGTATTGCCTGATTTCGCTCCAATTCAAGTTCTGATTTCGCTCCTAGGTGACATGTGTATTTTGGAGCGAAATCAAGTATACTATAAATAGGGCTGTGTTCAGTTCATTTGTAACGATTTCCAGATTTGATACAGAGGTGTTTTGCCGAAATATATCAATTTTTTTCTGAAGACATGCAAGAGGAATTCTACAACGTGTTTGCCACACCACTCGCTTCGGTTACAGCTGCTGAAACATTGTACAGTGAAAATGAGACGGGAACTCATCAGAAACCGCCAAAACTTATGTACATTGAAGATTTTCAGGGATGGAAAAATCGATTTGAGAACTGGGTGCAAGCTTACAAGTTTGATGCATGGTGTTCGTTGGAGAAAGACTATGAGAAACCGAAAAACGAACGTGGACTTGAAAAAGGTTTCAGTGACTTTACGGAAGTTGACAAATTGAAGTATACTAGTGAGAAAATGATGATCAGTATTCTTCAACAGGCAATTACAGAAGACATATTTGTTTTGCTTCAACATGGTAATACAGCTAAGTCAATTTGGGAAGCATTGATTCAGAAATTCAAAGGAAGCGCAGATATGAGTAAAAACAAAAAGGCGTTATTGAAGAAGTCGTTTGATATGTTTTCAGCTTTCGACCATGAAAGTACAAAGCATACCATTGATAGATATTGTCATCTAGTCTTGGAAATGAAAAGATTTAACATTGAGAAAGATGATGATGAGTGGGTTGATAAACTAGCTGAAGCACTACCACAACAAAAGTGGGGAACTTATTTGATGATTTTAAAACACACAAGAAAGTCTGAGAAGATGAATCTGGCACAATTCATTCAAAAGATCGAAGAGCAGGAGCTGGATATTCAGAAAACAGCTATCATGACAAATCCAAATGCTAAACAAGATGTCAGTCTGTACTACCGAGGGAACAAGTTTGAGGCTACTCCCAGCCCTAGTCCAAAGATTCAAACTGGTTTCAGTGCTGACAGTTCGTCTGGAACAAAGAGTAGTAATGTGACTCAAAG
The DNA here is from genome assembly GCA_030545235.1 of Helianthus tuberosus. Taxonomy (NCBI): domain Eukaryota; kingdom Viridiplantae; phylum Streptophyta; class Magnoliopsida; order Asterales; family Asteraceae; genus Helianthus; species Helianthus tuberosus. The sequence continues at coordinate 67,959,424 of CM060445.1, read as the reverse complement.
TGGTGGATATTCTTCATCATTCTCAAGTTTTGATCCAAACAGCACAACATCAAGTTCTCAATGACAAAACTCAACAAACCTTCAGTGCAATGTTACCTTAAACATTCAAAATGGTCAGAATCTGTCTCCGAAAGTTGCCAAGCAACACATGGCATCACTGGTTGCTATGTTAGAATCTTATGAAAGTTTGATCGGTGGGAAGATTGGTAATCTGATGCTTACTAAAGAGGATTACGACCAAATTGATGCTGAAGAACTTGAGCTGATGGATATAAAATGGTGCTTAGCAAGTGCTTGGAGAAGAGCTGAAAAGTTTCAAGAGATTACTGGTAGAGATGAATTTCGAGGAATGGCTACTTCTCAACTGGGTTGTGACAAATCGAAAGTTACCTGTTTCCGTTGCAAAGGAAAATGACATTTTAAAAGAGAGTGCAAAAGCAAAGAAGCAACCGGGAATCAAGAAAAGAACAACTATTATCAGAAATCAATTTTTCATCAGATTGCTCAACAACCACAAACTGCACATGCTCATGCTATTGAAGATGGAAAGAAGAAAGCTTTACTTATCCATCAAGATGATGAATTTGTTGCTGAAGGATTTAGTTGGGACAAATACATACCTGGTTCAGCTTGTGTTGCAAGAATTCAGGGTGAAGATTAGACTAATCAGAAAAGAATCCCAATTTTTCCAGATCTTGGTAGTGATGTGGATACCGATGATGAGGAAGAACATCTCAACAGAGCTAGAAAAGGCATTGATCCTACTAGTTTTAATTTGTTTTTTGCAGATAAAATGGAGATGCTGTATCAGAAGAAGATGGCAAGATTGAGGAAAGAGCTGGAAGCAGCGAAAATGCAAGCTGATGAAAAGACAAAGACAGAAGCTGGAGAAGCAAATGTTGATCAAGTAATTGAGAAAATTGTGGAGAAAATTGTTGAAGTAGAAAAAGTTGTTGACAAGATTGTCGAGATCGAAAAGATTGTTGAGGTTGAAAAAATAGTTGAAGTTGAAAAACTGGTCGAAGTTGAGAAAGTGGTAGAAGAAAAAAAAGATTGTTGAAGTTGATAAGATAGTAGAAAATTTGGTTGAAGTTGAAAAATCTTGTTTGAAGTGTTCAGAATCTTGCAAAATTTGTAAGGAGAAAGATAAGAAGATTGCTGATTTAGAGAAGATTAAAGAAGATTTACTGTCCGATGTGAAGTATGTGAAGGAATCTTATGATGTGCTGAATAGAACAGTTGATGGTCTGAAAAGGACAAATTCAGAAATTGAAAAAGCAAATGACAAAATGAGTGCAACTTTAATGACAAAGCAGAGCGTCATCAATGATTATATTGAAGATTGTGCCAATCTGAAGAAGGAGCTGGAACTTGAGAAGATTGAGAGTGAAAGGATTAAACGATTATTGTTGAGTTACACTACTTGTGATTATTTGATTGATCGTGTTTATCCTACTGTTGCAGGTCTTGAGGCATTCAAGGAGAAAAAGACTGAAGATACTGATACTGGTAAGAAACCAAGTGTCAAGTATAACAGATGTCCGCCCCCGATCCATGAAACTTATTCTCCCAGGAATCCTAATGAGGAGCGTCTAAAAAAGGCAGTCAACATCAAGTTAAAGTCTGAAATCATTGATGAATTACCAGACAATATTGATGTTACATTCACAGCGTCTGACACTGATCATGAGTCTGAGTTATTAAAGAAAGTTGTCGATCAGGTGTTGGATACGGATGAAGAGTCAAAACCGGAGTCTGAGTCTGAAATTCCGAGTTCGTCAGAAAAGAGTCCGAGTTCATTGGTTAACAGGGTTTACAATAGAGAATTCATGTTATCAAAATCTAATTTGAATGACGGGTCAATCAAAGTGGCTTATACTTTGTATGATTCAGACAAATTATATTCTGATGAGGAATTTCCAATAAGAAGTGTAAAAACTAAAATGATCAAACAGGTTTCAAATTAATAGAAATTAATATTTTTGAAATAAAAGATTTAAATCTTGCTGAAAAACCTAAAAAGTACACTTCAAGAGTTCAACAGAGATTGAACAAGAAAAAGGGTTACGGTTATGGTTATAATTTCCAAAAGAAATCAAACCATAATGGTAATCTCAAAAAGAAAGGTCTTGGTTTTAATTCATCAGAAAATTATAAAAATCAGAAAACTTATAAACCAAATACAAAATTTGTTGCAGGTGGAAGTTGTGAAGATGAGCAGAAGAAACCATTCTGGAAACAGTCGAATCAAGAGTTTCTAGCTGAAGTGAAGAAGAATGTGAGAAGGTTTGCTGAAAGAGTTGACAGAAGAACCTGTTTCAAATGCCAGGAAGTTGGACACATAGCTTGGAATTGTCCCAAGACCAACTACCAAAAACAGGGAGTTTCTTCTAAATCTGTTTTGAGAAAGACTTGTGTTGATAAGAAAGAACAACCTGTAAAAAATGTTAAAAAGTTTGAAAATTCTACTTCTGAGGAAGGAGAAAGTTCAAAAAGATTTTACAAAAGAAAAGGTGATATGAACAAGCAAAAGTGGGTGGTTAAATCTGCGGGTAATTCTGACAATGAATCTGATTCCATAAAATCAGAGGAGTCATTTGTTGAGAAAAAGGTTGTTAATTCCGTTCCTGAGTTGAACGATGAGAATTTTCCTCCATTGTCAAAGGAAAATTGGAAGTCTAAAGTTGGGAAGGTTGAGATCTCAAATCAATTCTTCGCTGATAAGGGAGAATTTGATGTTGAGAAGGCTTTCAATGGGAAAGTCAAACATATTTTCGGGAAGATGGTTGATAGGAAGGTTAAGGGTGCCAAAGAATTTTAAAAATCAAAATGTTGGTGGGATAGATGTGTTCCAAAATCACCCAAGGCTGGTGAGGCTTGGGTGGACATAATGTTTGAGTAAAAATCCGGACTTGCCGGAGCTCCCAGGTTAGTAAGAGTGGAGCAGGAATCGGCATCTTTCTTAGCAATTGATCCTACATGTGGTAAAGTTGGTAAAGTTCAGGTGGTATATTTAAATTGTTATATTTTGATGTGCAAGTGGTTATGATTGTTAAGTGAACCTGCTAGTGGTTGTTGAAGGTTTTCATTGACAAGTGGTTAGTCAAGGTCATTAAATTGAACTTGATTGGACCATTATTACAAGTGGTTAACAAATATATGGGGTTCATTACATTGAGAAGAGGAACTTATCCCCTAACCTACATGTGGTTTATAAAAATCAACAAAACTAATTTTTCGGAAAAACCATTTGATTAAGACAAACTTAAGTGTTTTGAAATCACAATGGGAAAATAGTTTGTTGTGAGGGGGAGTTCTGATTGTTTGTGCCAAGTGGATGGCGATTTGAAGTGATTTGATATCAGTTGTCACTTTATTGTATAGTTTGTTTTCAAATTTCCTAAAATGTGTTTGCATTTTAGGGGGAGTAAAAATTTTCAGAAAATCCAAAAACATTAGAAAATTTGAAAAAGTCAAAAACATGATAAAATCAAAAACGAGTTTTGTTGTATAAAAGAGGAAATGATAGTACATTAGTGGACGATCACGGCATGCTAAAGAATTGGAAAGTCAAATGTGATAAACGATCTCACTATGGATGTGTGAGTAGGTTTTTGCACATTTAGTAGATTGTGACGAGATATAAACCTAAATTCAAACTTGCTTATATCGTGGGTAACATCTCTCGGATATATGGGTAACCCCCGAAATCTTGTTTGAAGGACCCCTCTTTCTGAGATACTAGGTCTTTATGCTTAGTGATATCTGGGGTATTATCCCGGGACTTCTGATAATGCGGAAGCAATGGCCTAGTCCCCGGAGAATACTTTCTGCTTGCTTGAAAAATAGCGCCGCCCTCAGCAAAAATAGACAATAAATTTGCTAATTAATGCTGTTGTAAAAAAGATCCTCTAAAGGGGACCCACCCAAGTCGAGCCGTCATCTCTCTGTTGAACGGAAGTTCTGACCTGAGCTCTCACGGTTTCGCAATCAATCCCTTACAGATATTATCTAGGTATACTCACCTGTAAGACTGAATATTGGGATCTGGATACGGGAGTATATTCCGAGGTGGGACACGCGAATAAGTTTAAGTGCTTAAAACATTAATCTCGTATCTCGGATCAGTTGAACTTTGTGTGAAAATTTAAATGGATCAGTATACTGACAATCTAAGTGAATCGTTTAGAACTTAAAATGTTTAAAGCTTAATGGTGTTGGTGATTTGTCTCATAAACTGATATGATCCTCTTACGCAAACTCACAAAAATATTGTATGTAAATATTTCTTTACTGCATTTCATTTCTGTTATATCTAAAATCCAAAAAGATTTTCGGTGTGTTTTAGCATAATTTTTAAAAAAAATTCAAAAAGATTTTAGACAACTGATATTGAAGAGCTGACTTTCAAAATTCCGAGTGCTGAACATGATGAATAGGTTTGGGTGAATTTGATTGAAAAGTTTTTCAGAGATAAGAAATTCGTTAAACGATCATTGTTAATATCTGATTGTATATTGATTGTAGAAGAGTCAGTGTTGGTGCATGAAATTTGATAAATTGTTAAATATCTTATTCTTGTGAATCTTATGTTTTGGGTAGAGAATGTGCAGGATTTCTTGAGCTGAATAAGAGAGAGGTTTCAACAACTGAGGACTATGTAAAGCCAGGTTGCCATTCTGATGCTGTAAAAGTCAGACTTTGATCCCAGCATGTTTTGAGGGGGAGTTTGTTAGAGGAAGTATTTGAAGATGCAAGAGATAGATAGAGATTCTGGATGTCCGAAGACTGATCAAGACTGTAGATGCGAAGACTCGACACTTAAGACTCGTCAACATCTGAGGGGGAGTCTGTTGGTGCATACATCTGTCGACTTCGTCTTGTATCGACTCTTAGTCTTAGAATGTTAGATTAGGGCACATTGTACGAGAATATAGAGTTGTTGTGGTGATTTCCCAATATAGTTGATTTCACATATATGGACATGTCACTATGTGGGAAACCAGAAAGTTGATTTCACATATATGGACATGTCACTATGTAGGAAATCAGGATTTTAGAGGTGATTTCGCTTTTATGAACATATGTGATTTCGCTTTTGTGAACATGTGTCATATGAGCGAAATTCCATGCCTATATATAGGTCTCTTGGGCGAAATCATTTGTAACACGTCTTGTTTCCGGTATCGAATTGCTGCCGAAGTGCCGTCTGACTTGTAATCAGTGTGAAATCAATATACAAGGCAAGATTTAGTAGAACAAGGTGTTTTTCGTGTCCGTTACTTGTTATTCCGCACCTGAAACGGATTAGAACACCTTTGATTGACTCGTTCGGGTCAGCACGCGATCCTACAGCAATTACCTTTTTACGTTGCATCAGCACACATCCTAACCCTAGCTTAGAAGTGTCATAGTAGACTTCAAAATCTTCCGTTCCTTCTGGTAAGGCAAGAATTGGGGCGTTTGTTAACCTTTGCTTTAAAATCTTAAAAGCCTCTTCTTGCCTAGGTCCCTATTCAAACTTAACTGTTTTACAGGTTAGCTTAGTTAATCGTACTGCTATCTTAGAGAAATCCTTAATGAAACGCCTATAGTACCCAGCTAATCCTAGAAAACTTCTAACTTCCGTAGCTGATTGCGGGACTTTCCATTTGGTGATCGCTCCTATCTTGGAGGGATCTACGTGAATACCTTTGTGATTCACCATGTGACCTAAGAATTGCACTTCCCGTAGCCAAAATTCACACTTTGAGAATTTGGCGTAAAGCTTCTCTTTCCTTAACAGAGTTAAGAGTGCTCGTAGATGCTCACAATGCTCGTCCTGGCTTTTGGAATAAATAAGTATATCGTCGATGAAGACAATCACAAATTTATCCAAGTACGGCTTACAGATCCTATTCATCATGTCCATAAATGCTGCAGGAGCATTCGTTAATCCAAATGGCATGACTGTAAACTCGTAGTGACCATACCTAGTTCTGAAAGCTGTTTTAGGTATGTCTTCCTCCTGTACCTTCAACTGATGATATCTTGAGCGTAAGTCTATCTTAGAAAAGTATCCAGCTCCTTGAAGTTGATCGAAAAGATCATCAATCCTAGGTAATGGGTATCGATTCTTAATTGTAACCTTATTTCATTCCCTATAATCGATACCAATTCTCATTGAACCATCTTTCTTTTTCACAAACAACACTGGTGCTCCCCACGGGGATGAACTAGGTTGTATGAATCCTTTGCTTAATAATTCATCTAACTGCTTTTTCAATTCTAACATTTCGTTGGGGGCTAACCGATAAGGTGCTTTAGCTATCGGTATAGTCCCAGGAATTAGATGAATTCTAAATTCTACTTCCCTATCGGGTGGTAATCCAGGTAGTTTTTTTGGGAATATATCAGGGTATTTGGATACTACTGGGATTTCCTTAAGTTCTTTACTTTTAGTATTAATAACTACAGAAATCATATATACTATTCCTTGTTTTCTTGAATAGCTGGCCACTTTCATTACGGAAATGAATTTCATTGGCCTTCGTGGCTTATCTCCTGTAACCACAATTACTTCTCCTGTGGATGTATGAATTTCTATGGAATTCTTATCACAGAAGATTCGAGCATGGTTGGCTATTAACCAATCCATTCCTAACACAACATCGAATCCAGCAAAATTCATAGGTAACAGGTTTGTAGAAAATTTATGGCCTAAGAGTTCTATTATTCCTCCTTGTAAAACCTTATCGATGTTAACAGAATTCCCATCTGCCGTTTCTACCGTAAAAACCTGTCTAAGTTTTGTTAAAGGTTGCTTAAGAGCTTGGCAGAATGAAGTATTTATGAAACTTTGGTTTGCACCAGAGTTAAATAATACTTTTGCGTAAATGTCATGAACTAGTAACGTACCAGCTATCACATCCGGAATCAGATCTGCTTCTTGGGTTGTCAGCTGGAAGGCTCTTGCGTTTTTCTTAGTAGTCCCTTCAGCAGGTTTGGCCTTATTGTCAACTGGTTTGACCAGCTTAGGACATTCTGGTCTAAAATTTACAGGTTCGCCGCAGTTGTTGCAGATCTTTGTTTTCTTTCTGCACTCCTCCTCTCGATGCCCCATAGCATTACAGAAGTTGCAGGTTTCATTACATCTTCCAAAATGTTTCTTTTTACAATTCCTGCAGAATGGAGGGGTGGCAGATTGCCCAGTTCCCTTTCTTTTGAAATTATTACCCATACGAAATCCTTGGGTAATCTTTTGGGCTAATTCCTTTTTCCTGGTTTCTTCTCTCGTACGTACCAGCCCGTCGGTTAAGGTGTTGGCTAATTCCACCACATCGTCAATTGTGTGGGGTCTCGCAGCCATGACGATGTCATGAATCTCGCTAATTAAACCCCAAATATAGCGAGAAATAAGCACCGGTTCTGGCGAAGCCAGAGTTGGTACAATTCTGGCATATTCGAAGAATTTCGAAGTATACCCTCGGCAGTCAACATCCACCATTCGGTGACTCAGGAACTTATTGGCCATTTGTTCTTTTTCATATTCGGGGCAGAATTTCCTTTCCACCAATTGATTAAATTCCTCCCAATTCATAGCGTAAGCCATGTCACTTCTTTTTTTGGCCTGTAATACAGTATTCCACCATTCTAATGCCTTTTCCTTGAAAAGGTGAGAAGCATACATGACCTTATCCTCCTCGGCACATTTACTTATTTTAATTACTGCCTCGGTCTTTTCCAACCAACGCAGTGCAGCTGTCGCCCCTTCATTGCCTGCAAATTCAACATGTTTACAGGCAAGAAATTCTTTATAAGTGCAACCAGGTGTTGCAACTTTCATTTTCTTAAGTATTGGGGCTTGAATCACGTTGTCGTTATTATTGCCGCCTCCGTTAACACTGTTACTGAAACTATCATCGCGCGTGAGTTTACTGGGGTTGGCTTGTGAAGGCTCAACAGGGATTTTAATAGCAGCGGCGATTGCTGGGATAGCATTTGCTATTCCCTGGGCAAAGATATTTTCTATATCTTGCCTATTAAGAAAGTGATCCTCATTGTTTTGCTCAGATTGGTTAACCTCGTTAACTGGTTCATTAACGACATGTTCCATCAGATAATTAACAATATATATAAGTTATTGGCACAAAATAAATAACAACCAAACGCAATAAAGCAATCACACATAATCACATCAACACGTATAGCCAAAATTGTCGACTTTACGAGTTTCATATTTTATATATATTAGTATGCATCCATACACACCAGATATATTACAAAAGTTTTATTTTAAGTTATTTTACATGATTATATTTTTATTATTTATTATTATTATTTTATTATTGTTATTAAACACACAGTCACACAATCACACAACCATAGTCAGCTGGCATTTCAGAAACGACGCTCCATCTCGTCGTATTTCCATGTGATTTTCTCCCCCACATCCCTAAATCTATTTCCTGCCTCCACCAGCTCCTCGCCATAATGACGGAGTTCAGCCAAGTTTTCTGCGCTCATAGGTGGATTTGGTGCAGGCTCAGGGTCAAATTGGGGAAAATAGACGTTGGGATTATTCATAAAATTCTGAAACTGCCAGTTGTTTGTCTACCATTCCTCCAGTTGGCCGATAACAGGTTGGGGGTTGACAATAGGATCGGGGATAGCTGGTTCTAAGTTAACTGGAAGTTGGGATTCAGCGGGGTAATTGAAGAGGTTTTCATTGGCAGGTCCGATGAGGTCATAATTTGCCAGTTTGCGATCCAGCTCCTCCCATGGTGGCATTTCTTGAGCTTGCCCGGAACTTTCCCCGATCTCTTTTCCTTTCCCTTTATCCTTCGGATCCTCAGTCTTTTTAACCTTCTGTGCAGGTGGCTTCTTCCTACGCCCACGTTTCCAGTCTAAGATTCTCCTTCTCTTTTTCGGCTTTGGTTTCTCCTGCGGCTGGGCCTGGAATACTACTGGTTCTTCAGTATCAGCCTGGTAGCCAGTTAAGGTGCCAGAGCCGGTGGTATCCATATTAGTGCCATGGATAGTAAAGTTTCGGAGTGCCTCCGACAGTTCATTCATGCTGATAACACACATGAAGAAACACACACAAACTTAAGTTAAAATTTTATTTATTTATTGTAAATTAAATTTTCACATAATCACAAAATGGTAATTAGAAAGATTAAGTATTTCTAAATACTTAATTAGCTTAAATCAGTGGCTCTGATACCACCTTTTTCTGTCACGGCCCCCGGCTCGGTTTTATCCGGTCCAGAAGCCGTGGGACAGAAACCCGTGGTATTTGTATTTAATTTGGCAGCGGAAATATTAACAGGATCGTTTAAACTAAAAATGCCCAATTATTTTATTTCACAAATTGGGACAAACCCCATTATTTACAATAAAGGAATTTCACGAGGAAATTCCTTATTTTACAAAACATGTTTATTTATTTTACTGAGCCACCTTCTTCAAGCTGTAGTGCTACGTGGCACTTTTTCCTTGGTTCACAGTAAATTACCTGAAACATGTTTAAAAAGATTTTATCAGCGGGGAAATACTGGTGAGTCACTCAATTTGTACCAAACGACACATTGTTATAATATACAGTATTAAGGGTGATTATATTGTTTCTATCAACCAATTACCCCAAATCGGTATTTCTCACTCGACCGTATCGGTGACTTTGGTCAGATCACCCATTGGTTAACTCGTTGTCCAATGGTGACGGGTATCAAGTAATGTATACAAAACCCCACATACCGGTAGTAATTGAAGATTACAAAGACTTAATCCCTGTAATTATAACTTTGAAAACAAATAGAGTTTTGGGAAAACATTTGATAAAAAGAGAATGACTCACATTGCAAATTTAGATGGACAGAGTTTTGCCTACTGATTTTAGCCTGGTAACCTAGTTAAATAACAATGCACACGAAACTAGGTCAGTAACTTAATACAACATTTACGATAACTCACGAAATCAAAACCCTCACGACGAATGACAAAGTATAGCCCGGATTCGGGCAGCACTTAAACATCCATCGGATCGGTTTCAATCGATCGGACATTGTATCGTAGCAGTGATCGAGTTATTACCCTTTATCGTAAAAGCGTTTTCCTACTTTAAATGTGATTTTCGAGCATATAGTGAGTGATTTTGATAATTTTCTCGAGCACAGACGAAATGCCCATGCCTGTCCCATTTATAGCAAGATTTTGGGTTTTACACGGCCCGCGTAAACCCTCACAACAATCTTACGCGGCCCGCGAGGGCCACCTATTCTACGTCTATGGCTAGCGTGTCACGCTTAGGCCCGCCACGTGGCTGACACGTGGCCTAAAGCGTGTCCCGGTCACCAGTTGTCCTGTCGCGGCCCGCGTAGGCTTAACCTTATGGCTTACGCGGCCCGCGAGAAGTCTAAAAATCTTGATTTCTTGTTTTTTCATGAGCACTAGGGTTTCAGGGGTCCGGGTTTTCACTTACGGGTCGTTTTTGGGCATTTTTGCAGGTCCTTACAAATGTTATCTAAGTTAATGTTATTTTACTCACGAAATCATTTATTGTTGTGTTTTTGGCAAATATATCGACAACTTGTGTTGTCGGGATCGTCCAAAAACAGAGGAAACTCTGCCTGTTTTTTTGTAAAAATCCTTAAAATCAAACGCGTTAAATAATAAAACGAGCATGTCGGATTCTATTAAAATTTTAATTAAATGTATATATATATATATATATATATATATAAATGTATAATTATTCTAGCAACATTTCATTACTTACGTTTATCCATGTATGATGACCTCGGTGTTCGCCATTCAACTCTTCAACTCCCCGCGGGATTTCTAAAGGAAACTTCGCAAAATGTGAGCATACTCGACCCCTTTTTACACTTTATGCACTTTTTGGGCGTAACATGTATTAATTAACAAATCCACTTGCACACTCAAACCTACACAATTATGCATTCCAACACACACGCTATTCGTTATACTTAGGATGTTTATACATGATAGCTTCAACTTGTTTTTTTCATGCTGTTCGTCGTGTTTCGATTGTTTATGCATGTCAGTTTTAATTTGTGTATTCATGCTATTCGTTATGTTTAGATTGTCTATGTATCCGCCATCGGTGTGGGTGTGACAGATTGGTATCAGAGCCATAACTCTAGGGAATTAGGTAAAATTGCCATGTTCGACCTAGTCTATAGTCTAAGTACCAAAACTTGACCATTCCTGATTCTTGCTTAATATGTAATTCTTCCTATTGCTTCTACCTTTTCTTTTGTCTAAATATACAATGTGTCTTTTCTAAAACATTTCACACAATACATACTTGAAGATACTCATATTCCACAATCGAAACGACTCACTAAAATAGGGGTGATTCCCGCCTTTGGTGACGAATTTCAATCCACCTTACATGTTATTTTGCATGAAATTTCACCATCAAGTCAGGAGTGATATCCGTATCTTGATGGGAATTTCCATTTCATACTCTAGTGGTTCCTTATTGACGAGCCGAGATTTTATCTTGTTTCGTTCAATAAACCACATTTTGGGGACGAAATTGTCAAGCTAGGATTGATATTCACACCTTGATAACTGGTCCCGCTCTACGATTTTCAATCTCGCTAAAGTTTTGTATTTTCGATCAAATTAGGGACATGTACTAACTGGAAGGGTAAAATACCGTTAATCGCCTGGCGACGAGAGTATTATACCTATTTGGCCAAAGCATGTCTCCCTAATTCGAAAGGAATTGCGATTCACTTTGGAATAGTCGAAGCTTCTAAACCCGAAGCACCCCAATACTTATCAAGCCTCTCTTTTATATTAACTTAACTTTTATACGATTTAATACTTGTTACCTAATCATCGTTTTACACAATAAATTAATACGCGCATAATGATACGTTATACTTGATTCGGGATTACTGGACATTCTTATGTGATGAACTGGTCATTAGCTTCGTAAGAAGCCACACCTTAACGTATATAGTGCTTGTGAAGCACTATAGGAGTGACGCACCGCCACATGGATTTGTGGTTACGTTAAGTTAAACTTTTACAGTCTTTATAGCAACGAAATGATGACATGTGCTACAAAGATGATACTAGCGGACACGTTGGTTCGATTTGTTCGAGCCTCACCTTAACATATATAGCGCTTGTGTAGCACTATAGGAGTAACGCCCGCCGCATGGACTTGCGGTCATGTTAAGTCATTCATTCATACTTGCGAACACGATGGTTTGACTAGTGAGATCACATGCCAGTAATGCGTTAATCTAGTTAACTAGATATCTCATGTGGACTATTCAAAGACTTTAATCATACTCATACTTATAAGCTCTCTCATACTTAAAATACCAATCATGCTTACATACTTAAATTTATATACGCCATCACTCTCACTCGTAATACGTTAATAAAACCCTGACCCTTACACTACCAGTGCAAACTGTGCGGATCATGCACAAACCACAACAATCATGGATGCATACGCGATTATATTGGTAGGTGCATGAAAACCATAGTAGGTTCCACTGTGTATCGTAACACAGAACGTAACATGACATCGATTAGCGAAACAGACGTAATATGGTATAAACATGGTGGATACGCCGCTGGTACTTCCTATATATAAGTGTTCCTACCATATTACCAAACTTTCGTGAAAACGTGCCTTGAGAAATTCGGTGTTTCCCCATACCCTATTAAATACAAACTTTGATCAATCACAACCTATTTATTGGTTATACCCAGACATACTTCGAGACGACACTCCCTCTAAAAGTCTCTCTTGAATAAATTTCGGGATGAAATTTCCTAAAGTAGGGGAGACTGTAACGTCTCGTATTTTCGTAAATTCATATTTTTAGGAAATATTTGCCGTTTCCCTATTTTAGAATCTCACTCGAAGAATGGAACAAGAAACGACAAACCGAAGCATTTATTTTACGCGTTTTACGTAACCGAAGAACGTGCGCGTCAAACGACAACCGACCGTATTTTTAGGAGTTTTAAATACTAAAATATTATTTCACGACATCACTGTCACACTCCGACCACGTTAAAACAGCAAACCGTGGCGGAAACGTCGGGGAGTGTCGTGGCAGAATTATTGTTTCACAACCATGGAATACAAAAAGTTTCGTTTTATTTATTCATCAAGTAATTTACATTGTTTTAACACAAAACAAATAAGTTACATATCGACTATCACTGTTATTATGTCACTAAGGCCTCGTCCAGATCCTATGTGACTCATGCATCCTAGCAACCAACATCAAGCAACAACACCTGAAACATATGTAAAAACAAAATCAGCAAAGAAATGCCGGCGAGCACATAGGTTTTATAAGAGTGTCGGATTCATGGCTAGTTTACATGTTGCAATAACTTATTAAAAAACTTGTTTTGAAAAGTACATAGTATGGCAGCATAATTTAACCAACTCAAATCAGGTGAGTTATTATTTATAAAACCTCATAGCCATGATTCTTAACCCAAAAACATTCGTTTTAGTAAACCAAATTGTAAAGCATCTCGTATTAACTCATTAATAAAACTCGTATGGTTTATATCCTTTCGAAAACATCATTATGTGACATCGTTTCAAAATCGTTTACCCAAGTGAACTAAATAACGCCACGGTATGTAACATGTTGAAAACACTTATATATAAGAAGTACCAGCGGCGTATCTACCATGTTTTCATCACATTACACCCGTCCCGTTATCTAAACACTTAACCAAAAACCAATCGTTTATCCAACTCGTTTAATCTTGTTCAAATCGTTTCCAAATCGTTTAAGTCGTTTCCAAATCATTTAAGTCGTTTAAATCATCCTCGTTTTAAATTGTGAAAACTATTTTTGGTCGTCTCGCTAATGACATTCAAACCTTCGTGACTCGACTTTCTCGCTTCTCGCGTTAACAAACCACCAAAGGGTAAGTTAACAATCACAGATTCAGTCGTTACCCACCTAACCCACACATAACCATGGGTGCAGTCTGATAACGGGATTTGTCAGATCCTATGGTACCATAACCTAATACTGGTCGGTTCAGCCAAAATTAATGAATGTAATTAGTTATGTAACTACAACCAACAAGTTCGCTCACATTATCGAAATCGTTATTCGTTTAGTATAAACCATCTTAATCGTTTCTGAAACCATCGTTATAATATCGAAAAAAATCGTTTTGATACATATGAATCACCCCAAAACATTTAAAACAGTAAAATAGGGGAACTATGTACTCACATAGTTACCACAAAACATGTAAAAAGAGGGGATCTAGGTACTCACATGAAGTGCAAAGTATCCTCAACCAATAGAACTTCAAGAAACTCAAGTAAACCAGAGAAATCAAGCAGCACCTAGTAATCGAATCACTAGTCAAACAATAGACACCTAAATCGGAAGATCGGACATAATGAGGTCTTGTAAACCAAATGAGTGTTGGGACTCATGTGATATAGTTTAACAAAGCCTACATCCTAAATCAGAACCTAACCTAAGTGCTTTTGACCCATTGCGACCCGTTAAGGTAGCTTATGCTACTTTAACGCGTCGTGCGCGCAAACGCGCGTTCGAGACGTCTAACTAGTCCTATGAAAAGTATTATATGCCTAAACATGTTTAAATATGTTGCATAATCAGTTACGTGACAAAAGTTTCTGTTACATATGCTTAATTACCAATTATGCATGAAAAGGGCATTTTGGTCATTTACCTAAGGCATATAAACTATCTATCATACAACTAATCAAACCTAAGTGACCATAAGGTATAACCTCGGAAGGTTATTCCCTATGCAACTATGGTCACTAAACATGTTTGGTCGGATCCTAATGATCGACCAAGCGGGTCGAGTTTGAAAGTCTAAGCGGGTGTTTAGTCCGCTTGACTTACGACTCTACACAAGCACTAAACTAAAAGTGACGAGCTAAACATGCTAAAACATGTTTAGTTAAGTTAGAAAAAAGGTTTTGGTATCAAAACAAACGGTTTTGATACCCAAGAGTAGTTTGGTTACAAAATACGCGAGAATGCGCATTTTGGCCGAAACTACGACTTGTCACTGAGCCTAGATAACGTGGTAATCAGTAGGTATAGTCACTAAGGACTATAACCATCGTGATTACGCTCACGTTATGAAGTTCAAACGAACTTCGCATTGACCATAATCTAGTCTATGCAGAAAGTCAAACGTAGTTTGACTTTTAAGCTAAAAACGCATAAAAGAACGAAAGAGGACTTACAAAGGGTCCAAGCAAGCAAATCTTGATCCAAGTAGCTCAGGTATGAAGCAAAGGCTTCAACTTAGAGCATTTTAGATTAGATTTGAGTGAGAATGAAGTGAAGTGGGTTGGGCTATTTATAGGAAAACTAAAACCGTTAGAATCGTTTCTCGATTCCCGTGCTTTAATCTCAGCCCTACACTTCATACCCACTGATTTGTGAAACCTTGGGCATCCAAAACAAGCACATAGAATCAAAGAAACCAGGTGTAAAGGTGTGGAGCAGCTGGAACAAGCTGGAAAACATTTTTGCTGTGCTGGTGATGGCTTACGGACCATAAGCCCATCCCCATACGGTCCGTAAGGACCTTGCAGGTCAGCAAGTTTCAAAAATGGCAGATTTAGTCCCTGAAGCCCCAAAACTTGGTTTTCGATGCATTTTTGACACGTTTAAGCCCCGTTAACCCCATTTCAAAGCTCTAAAATGAAGTTAAAGTATAGGGAACTTAAAATGTGCTCAAAAACATCTCGGATGTCGGTTCGTTTGGTCGTATGGTTGCGTTGTTCGGTTAATTACGTCGGAAGTCGTAATGAACGCAAAAACGATCCAAATTAAGCGACGAATGGATTTTTATCAAGCCAGTCACTAAAATAAAATATTTTAATGATTACATAAATTTTTGGATGTCCGGATATATTCAGAACGTAAGATATGCGCGAAAATGCAAACTTGTGCACTTTTTGACGCTTTTAGTCCCTATTGATCAAATAAGTTTATTTTAGCATACCGAACCCCTCAAAGCCTATTTCTAAGCTATGTAAAGGATATTTAGGGTATGTTTAACTTATTATCAAGTTCCATAATGTTCGTTACTATACAAATCGGTATAGTTTTGCAGTTTGACACAAATAGTCCCTGCGATCGAACAAACTTGATTTCAACACACCAAACCATCCAAAACTTATTTCTAAGTTATGTATAGGTTATTTAAAGTATGTTAAGCCTATATCACTATTCCGGAGTGTTTTTCGCATTAAACTGACTGCATTTACACACCAGTTTGCATATAACTTTCCAGAAAGCGCTTTAAAGCTTGAAATCGGAATCGAATCGAATCGAATCGTAAAATCATCAAACACAAATACACACATAATAACACCAAAACAAATATAATAACACCAAAGCACATTGTTTTATTAATAAATGACATCATTTTACATTATACATCGATTACAGAGCACAGTTGTTACAGGCTCCCCTACTTCAGGAAATTTCGTCCCGAAATTTTTACTAGAGGAAGCTTGTGAAAACAAATGCGGATACTTCGTCTTCATCTGGTCCTCACGTTCCCAAGTAACCTCTGGGCCACGTTTGGAATCCCAGCGAACCTTGACCAATTGAATCCGTTTGTTCTTCAACTGTTTGAATGACGGTCCACTATCTCCACAGGTTTTTCAACAAAGTGCATCATTTCATCGAGTTGAATCTCGTCAAAAGGAGTGTGAAGATCAGCATCAGCTAAACACTTTCACAAATTGGACACGTGAAAAGTCGGATGAATATTTCCAAGCTCTGGAGGTAGCTCTAGTGGATAGGCAACCTTCCCTATTCTTTCCACAATCTTAAATGGTCCCAGATATCGAGGTGCAAGTTTTCCTTTCTTTCCGAATCTTACCACTCCCTTCCAAGGTGACACCTTGAGTAGGACACGGTCTCCGACTTGAAATTCTAAGGGCTTGCGTCGTATATCTGCATAACTCTTTTGATGGCTTTGAGCTATCACAAGATTATCGCGGATTTTCTTGATTTTGTCTGTTGTTTCCAGAATGAGCTCAGGTCCAGTAAGCTGAGCTTCACCGATCTCATTCCAACAGACAGGTGAACGACATTTTCGACCGTAGAGAGCTTCGAATGGTGCCATATTAATGCTAGCATGATAACTATTATTGTATGAGAACTCGATCAATGGCAGATGAGAATCCTAATTACCACCAAAGTCTATCACGCATGCTCTAAGCATATCCTCCAAAGTTTGAATCGTCCTCTCAGATTGACCATCTGTTTGGGGATGATAAGCAGTGCTTAGATTCAGTTGGGTTCCGAAAGCAGATTGAATGGTCATCCAGAAATGAGATGAAAACCGAGCATCACGATCGGAAATGATATCCAAAGGAACACCATGTCGTGATACAATCTCATCAACATAAATCTTTGCAAGTTTATCAGCAGATAGATCCTCGCGAATCGGAATAAAATGAGCTGATTTCGTTAATCGATCAATAACAACCCAAATAGCATCATGACCTTTAGACGTACGCGGTAATTTAGTGATGAGATCCATTGCAATGTTCTCCCACTTCCAAACCAGTATCTCTGGTTGTACAAGCAAACCAGAAGGTCGTTGATGTTCAGCCTTGACTTTGAGACAAGTCAGGCATTTCGACACATACAAGGCAACATCCTTCTTCATACCAGGCCACCAATACTGAGTACGAAGATCCTTGTACATTTTATCAGCACCAGGATGGATAGAATATCAAGACTTATGAGATTCGTCCATCACTAGGGTGCGAAGATCGTCTTGTTTTGGAATCCACAAACGATCCTTGAAGTAGAGCAAACCATCGTCTTTCCTTTCGAGTTTAAGCTCGAGTTGAAGCGGTAGCTCATTTTTCAATAAGCCTTTGATCACACAAGATCGTTGAGCTTGAAGGACACGAGATTGAATATCAGATAGAGTTTGAACAGAATGAAGCTTGACTCGTTCCTTTCGACTAAGCGCATCGGCTATGACATTCGCCTTACCAGGATGGTAGCGAATCTCTCAATCATAATCGTTTAAGAGTTCAACCCAACGTCGTTGCCTCATGTTCAGCTCTTTCTGATTAAGAATGTGCTAGAGAGTTTTGTGATCTGTCAAAAACCACACACTTCGTTCCATAGAGGTAATGTCTCCAGATTTTAAGCGCGAAAACCACAGCTCCCAACTCAAGATCATGAGTTGTGTAGTTCTTCTCGTGAATTTTCAGCTGTCTTGACGCATAAGCTATTACTTTACCTCATTGCATAAGAACGCATCCAAGGCCTAAGTTGGACGCATCACAATAGACAACAAAATCATCGTTTCCTACGGGCAAAGGCAAAACATGAGCATCACATAGCTTCTGTTTTAGCGTTGGAACGCTTCTTCTTGCTTGGGTCCCCACTCAAAAGGTTTATTCTTCTGAGTCAAAGCAGTGAGTGGAACCGCAATCTTCGAGAAATTAGAAATGAATCGACGATAATATCCCGCGAGACCAAGAAAAGAACGAATTTCTGTAGGTGTGGTCGGTGTGTTCCAATCCTTAATTGCAACAATCTTGGATGGATCCACATGAATACCCTGCTCGTTGACTATATAACCCAAGAACTGAACTTCTTTAAGCCAAAATTCACACTTGGAGAATTTAGCAAAAAGTTGTTCCTTCTTAAGGAGTTCCAACGTTAAGCGAAGGTGTTGCTCGTGCTCGGCTCGAGACTTTGAATAAATGAGAATATCATCGATGAACACAATGATGAACTTGTCTAAATAAGGTTTACAGACCCTATTCATTAAGTCCATGAAGATAGCTGGGGAATTCGTCAAACCAAAAGGCATAACAGTGAACTCGTAATGTGACAACCCTCACCAAACCAGGTATCCGTACGAATTAATTAATATTTGATTAATGCTTAATTACTGTGCTTGCTTACAACTGTGGTTAAACTGCTTCTTGATTTCTGATACATACATATTCATGCATCATACTTTATTACCGTCACTCCATTTATTACACACAAAACAGTAGTGACAAACTTGATGCACAAAAGCACACTTAGCACAATGAACGGATAACCCAGTGAACATGCTGACATAGCCAGCACTAGACAGACACTGTCTCTAAGGCCAGTATGAGCCGGGAATAGATTACTACACTAGTAGTGAGTGTAGGGAGATGAGGTTTGTAGAACTGCGTCACTAGGTGAAATTTATAGTGACCGGATGTGCCTAAAACATGCTCTAAGTACAAAATTCTGCACTTTATTACAAAATTCAGCATTTTACTTAACTAGTAAGGTGCAAAAGCATGGGAAAATAATACTAGAAAGTTCCCAAAGTGTCGGGAATTCATTGTGTCACTAAAAATAATATTAAAGACACTTTAAATACTTATTTAGCACCTTAACAGATCAATATCCAACCGAACAACCGGACTTTACCCGGAACATAAAAATATTGTCAATGACATTGTTTACACTTTTCTGAGCTAGTTAGGGACCCCGAACACCCTAACACCCTTTGTATTACACTACCCACATAATACTCTAATTAACACCATTGGAACATAACTAATCACTTAACCATTCAATTGAAATCTAACCATAAACCCCCCCCCCCTCAACCGATCGGTTCCCCATGTGGGGACACACTCCACAATTTTGATTATTTTATTTCATGTTGTCTAGTCTCAAGATGGCATAATATATGATGGTTAAAGCTCAAAGATGGGTTATATAATTACATGCAAGATCACACTTTCATTCACTAAACACTTCAAAGAAAAAAAATTGCTCTCTCTCCCTCTCTTTGAAGCTCACGGCCGCCACCCCCTTGCCACACTACCACCATCATCCACCATTGTTCCCTCAATCCACATACATACCAAGGTGCAAGAGATCACACAAGGCGGCTCGGTGCTTTCGGAATCTCAAGAACCTCTCTACGTTGCTTTTATCCACCATGTTTACGCTTTGATTCTTCCCTAGCCTCGAGCTAGTTGTAAGTGCTTCTAAACACCCTCTTGATCTTGTCTAAAGTGGTTAATAAGAGATTTAACGGAGAAAAATCAAGAACATACAAGATCAAATCTAAAAGTCTTGAAAGAAAGATGAATATGTTGGTTAAAGAGTAACAAATGGTGTAAATCTTGACTAGTTGTGATTACTTTATGTTGTTAGTGGCTAGTAGTGGAACGGATCGTCATCTAACCATGCTAGATCATGTTCATGGAACATGAACTAGCAATATGTTAAGTGAAAAAGTTATAAGATGACGAATCTTTCCACACACAAAACATGAACTTGTGTAAAAGTGATTTTTCTTGTAAAATGGAGTTCTAAACTAGTAGATCTAAAGATCTACAAGTGGTTTTTCGGAAAAACCAAGTAAAAGATACAAGACTTGTTTTAAAGCCGGATCTTACACAAACTAAAAGCCTTTTTGTGAACAAACAAGTGTGTAAACACTTGTGTGACAAGAGGATTTAACAAAGAAACACTTTCATAACTTTTGACTAGAAGTTGTAAAATTTCATATTCTTTAAAGCTATAGTTTTCAAGAAACTGATTTTATTTTTAAAGATAACAAGATCCGCTGAATATGTTAGGAAGTTACTACATATTTTTACAAAACTTACAAGTTCATGAGTTTGCGATTTATACTTATTTTTGACAAGTTTGATGTTTGGATATTGCATATTGATGATTGGAAAATTGTTGATTGAATTTTTTTAAAAGAAAATGATACGCTAGTAAGCGTGGCCACCTCCAGTTACAGAGGAAACTCTGGCGACATTTTTCCAGAAAATAACACTTAGAAATATTTTTGTAACAAGTGTTCATGAATATATATTTTTAACTTGTTTTCAAAATATAAATTTCGCCATGATTTTTATTACAAAATAACCAGGCGTCGGAGGTGGATTTTCGTAAAGGAAACTTGTTAAATATATATTGAGAATATATATTTCATAATAAAACGCTTGTGTGATTTTATGATTATTTTGTGAACTATATGTATATTATTTTTAGAGTAAAAATAATATAACTTGAATACACTGAGAAGTATCGACTCCAAAATAATATCAACGCTATCACAAAGAAATATTTAAGTTACACCGGTATTATTATTACCACACGAACTTTAAAAATGTAACTTATGTATTTTCGGAAAATACTCTTAAATGTGTATTTTGATAAAGGATTATTTGTGAAATTGTATAAAGTAAAATATAATATTTTTGGGAAAAATATGTATATTTTGGGAGACAGAGTATTTTAGACAAAGTGATTTAAAATATATTTTCAAATGAGACTTAAAAATATATTTTTGGAATTATAAAAACACACATGTATTAAAACCCCCATCCTTGGGAAGGAATATACTTATTAAATAATTAAGAAGTGTAAACACGGAATAGTTACCTAACTATTTCTCCAACAAAACGTTAAACCTTAAGCCAAGGCACGGCCATCCGTCTAATAGAAGTTAGTACGTGTAGGTCGTCACGCAGCAGGTTGATTTGGGATTGACTATTTCGAGACGCACTTCAGTGAGTTCATGTCCCCCTTTTCTCTTAACTGTTTTCAGTTTTTATACTTCGGGGGTGAAATACATGTTACTATGATTACGAATACTTTTTACATGGTATGGTTAGCGTAAGGAGGGTTACTACTTAGATCATGTGAGTGGGTAGGCGGAAACTGGAGGCCATTAATCCTCATTGTAGGACCGAGGGTCATTAGCGGTAGATCTATCTGGGTGTAGCGAGCCCAACTCCAGGCCCAACTGTACGGAACTTGGCGTGACTTTGTACCCGACGCAAAAATCTGCTAGGTTTGAGTCTTCTTACAGCACTTCACACATATCATTGGCTTTGCAACCCAATGGTGATCTCATTTTTCCTTATTTGCTACATACCAGGGATTTTTATACTTACAAATGTATTACAAAGGTTTTACATACTCACGTTCTCATGAACTCGCTCAACATTTTTGTTGATTTTTCAACTTACATGTATTTCAGGGAATTAGGGATCTAGCGAAGTATGCTATGTTTTCAAGCTGCGTAAGAAGGGTGATGTCATCCAAGTTTAGGGGTTGTGACTTTTGCCTGGACGAGTCACAAGTCTTAAGTTGTGTTTATTTCATGTTTGTGGTTGTGTCTTTTGAACAAGATCTTATTTCGTGGTGTTGTATTTTCGTTGCATGTGTCGACGTTTGAAAACAATGTTGTGGTATTTTACTTTTAAAACTTGAATCAATGGATGATTATCACGGTTTTATTTTCATATAGCTTTGTTGTGATTAAGCTATGGTATTAAGAAGTCACACCAAATAAACCCACGCTTCCGCAAAGCCAGGGTGTGACAGCTTGGTATTAGAGCCTTGATCATAGCGAACTAGGATTCCTTCTCGAGTCTAGACTATGATCACTAGGGCTCTCACGAAAACATTTTTACATTGGATACACTAAACGTCCAGATCCCGGGGCACAAACATTTTTAACAAAAAGGGCACAATACACTTTTCAAGGATTTAAAATTCAGTCGGGGAGACTGAGGGAGTTCAGTCGGGGAGACTGAGGGAGTTCAGTCGGGGAGACTGAGGGAGTTCAGTCGGGGAGACTGAGGGAGTCCAGTCTGAGAGACTAGGAGGTTTTGGTCTGAGAGACTAGGAGGTTCAGTCTGAGAGGCTGGGAGGATAGTCTAGGGAAGACTAGGATGATTACTTGTTTACTTATTGGTGACTAACAGGTTTGTTTGATTATATGATTGATTGTTTGTGCGTATGTGTGTTTGTGTTACAGACATCATGCCTTCTTCATCAGACACTAGAGTTTCCGACACTCTGGACCCTATGGCGATAGTATCAGATGACATAGTTTCATCGGAGCACGATGTCCACACTTCCGATACTACCAGCACAGACGATGACGACTTCCAGCCCTTTGCGCTGCCTGACGTCGTAGCCGAGCCTGCTGATGGCCATCTCGCTGGGGATTTACCACTCGTGGTGATCCCTGCTCCTGTACCCCTTGCTGCTTATTCGGTTGTAGATATGCCACTTGCTGATGTTTCTGACGACGAGGTCGATCTATTAGAGGAGGACCCACTTGAGGATGACCTTGAGGGTGAGGTCCCCATTGCTGCTGATGATATCCTACTCATTGCTGATGCTCCTGCAGAGGAGGCTCCTGTTCATGCACCTGTCCCAGACTCATTTGAGTCTGTGGCGTCCGCATCTTTGCACACACAGGGAGTGCAGCACCACTCACACGACACCGACCCTGACATGGTGTCATTAACTGCACCTGCACCCGCACACAGCTTTGAGTTTGATCATGATGTTGATAATGATCCTGTTTTTCCACCTGGTTTTGATCCTGACTAGGATATTGAGTTCATTCACTTAGATCGGCCCCTAGAGGATCCTGTAGCCCCTGTCGATCCTTTGTTTGCTGATCCAGCTGATTTTGATATGGAGTTTGTTGATCCGGAGCCTGTTGTGGCCCCTGAGCCAGGCGTTGCTCCTGACCCTGCATTGGAGCATGACCCTGTTCATGCCGATGCACCTGCTGTTGCTCCTTTTGTCGATGACATACCTGTTGATGATCATCCCGTTGTTGCTCCACCGTTGGTGGATGATCATGTTGCTGACGCTCCTGTTGACGCTCCACTTTTGATAGAGGATCCTGTTGTTGCACCATTTCCTGACCCTGTGCTGGTGATGTTCGACCGTGCACCTTTTGCGACCCATATTGATCCACGATACGCACACACCCGCAACGGGTGGATAGATGATGACGATGATTACCCACCTTTCGTGTTCCCTGTTACACCCCCTGCAGCCCCCGTTTCAGCCCCTGTTTCAGCTTCCATTGATATTCCTTTGCTTCCCACACACACCACAGATGCTCACCGCACAGATCTCCCGATCACCTACCTCCAGGACATTCCTCCACCACGTCCTGGGGAGGGTTCGTCACGACACCCGTTTGGTCATACACCTTTCATGGCAGGAGGCAGCCAGTTTGTACCCCAGATTTCTCATCCTACTGTTGTTCCCACTGTTGCACCATTGACTGTACCATCCTTCGCTCCATCTAGTGAGCCATTCCTCTGGACTACGCCCCCCAGTATGCCACCATCTGATCCGTATCACCCATATCACGTGGGGTATTCTATGGAGGATATTCTCACATCTTTCATGATATAGCAGGAGGCACTGACCCGTCGCGTACAGGAGCTGGAGAGAGCTCAGTGACCACCGTGCCATTGCCGGACCCCACCTGCAGTATCACACCCTCCGCGTCCACTTTCACCTGATTCTGCCGCTCGCTTTTGGACTCCTGAGCAGCAGATAGCATACTTATTGCGCTATCATCGCGCTATGGAGGAGGACTGGCTTCATATGCGACGTTTACTCTTTTCTCGTTTTCCACCTCCTCCACCGCCATCAGCTTAGGCCTTTTTGATTCGACGCAGGTAGACTTTTGGTGAGACGACCGCGACTGTGCAGACTACATAGCTTTTGGAGACCGCATGTTGATGATTGTGACTTTTGATGATTTGTATATTTGTTGCTGTTGTCACTGACTAGATAGTTTGGACTAGGGCGATGTGGCCCTTAGTCACTGATGATGTACGATATAGTTATGAACTTGTAAACCTTACATTGTGGTCATGATTTATGAAAGCGCAATCGCAGTATTCTCATTATATGTGATGTTGGGTTGATTATTGATATTTTACAACATGTGATGTTATGTGCTTGATATATTTATAACATGAGATGTTATGTGTCTGATAAATGGAATACGTATGATTCATTTACTTATAATGACTTGACCAACACAATCATCTTTTAGAAGATGCCACCAAGACGCGAGATGCGTATGCCTACCAGCGAGGCAGAACTCCAAGGAATCATTGATGCCGCCATAGCGCAGTATGCAGCCTCACAAGGAGGAACCAGCAGAAGCAATTCGAACAATAACGGCAATAACAATCCACCACATGGTAATGTTAAGTCGTTCGAGGCATATTACAATACATTTAGATATTTATAGCACGTCCGCTAATACCATTTGTATATTCTAACGTATGTGCAAGGTGCACTTACAAGCAGTTCCTAGACTGCAAGCCCGTGAACTTCGACGGCACCGGAGGTGCTGTTGCTTTTGTAAGGTGGGCCGAGAAGACTGAATCTGTCTTAAGAATGAGCAAATGTGCTCCAGATCAACAAGTGACTTACATCTCAGGGCTGTTTCTGGATGGAGCCCTATCCTGGTGGAACTTACAAGTGTAGACTTTGGGAGAAGCTGCTGCTTATGCGTTGACCTGGGCTGAGTTAAAAGAGTTAATGCGAAGGAAGTATTGCTCGCGTGCTGAGATACAAAGGTTAGAGACTGATTTCTGGCATTTAAGGATGGATGGTCCCAAGATTGCAGAATACGTTCAAAGATTCCATGACTTATCTCACGTCGTGCCGTACATGGTCACACCAGAGGTTAAACGGATTGAAAGGTTCATCTGGGGATTGGCTCCCCAAATAATGAGTATGGTCACCACATCCAAACCTGCCACGATCACGGAAGCAATCGATCTTAGCGTGGTGCTTACTGAGGAGGCCATTCGCTTAAACAAGTTTTCGAATGTTGAATCAAAGAAGAAAGAAACACATGCTGAGTCGTCTGGTGAAAACAAGCGAAAGTTTTCAAACTTCAAACAAGGAACCAGTCATGCGATCAAGAAGGGCGAATCAAGCACACCGGTCCAAGCTGCAACCGGTGTTGAGAAGAAAGGGAAAGGTTATATGGGTACACAGCCCAAGTGTAACACCTGTCAGCGTCATCATTCTGGCCGGTGTGGGCCAAAAATATGTGAAGCTTGTGGGAAGGTAGGCCACTTGACGGATAATTGCTGGGCTAGTGCTGGCCGGGGTGGCCAAGGAGGTTTTGGTAATAGAAACAACAACCGTGGTGGTAATGGGAACCGCCCACAAGGAAACAATGGAGGAAATGGGAACCATGGAAACGTTGCGAATCAAGCTGGTAATGTGAATCGAAATCAAAACAACCCTCAAGCTGGGAATGGAGGTGGTAATGGGCAAAAGCTTGGTTGTTTTAACTGTGGTGACATTGGGCACTTTAAGAAGGAATGCCCAAATTTGAACCAAGCACGGGGAAGAGTCTTTAACATTGGCGCAAGGGAAGCGCGCCAGGATCCGAACGCTGTTACCGGTACGTTCCCTATAAACCAACGTTTTGCATCTGTTCTTTTTGATACTGGTGCTGATTATAGTTTCGTGTCGTTAGAATTTAAGAGTATACTTGGGTTGACACCTAGTAAGTTAGATGTTCCATATTCGATTGAATTGGCGAATGGGAAGCTGGTTGAAACGGGTGAAGTCGTTAGAGGATGCGTGATAGAATTGGGAGGACACGAATTTACGCTAGACCTGCTACCTGTCGAGTTGGGAAGCTTTGATGTGGTAGTGGGAATGGATTGGTTGTCCAGCAACAAGGCCGAAATTGTTTGCCATGAGAAGACCATCCGTATCCCTATGACGGATGAAGAAATAATCGTAGTACACGGAGAGAAGCATGATACGCCGCTGAGGTTTATTAGCTGTCTGAAAGCTAGAAAGTGCTTGAAGAAGGGATGTGTTGCATTCTTGGCACACATCGTGGATAAGGAAGCTGCTGAGCCAAAGATCAAAGACATTCCAGTCGTCAAGGAATATCCGGAAGTCTTTCCAGAAGACTTGCCAGGATTACCGCCTCAAAGGCAAGTCGAGTTCCATATTGACTTGGTTCCAGGTGCCGCGCCTGTAGCCAAGGCACCCTACAGACTTGCGCCTTCGGAGATGCAGGAGTTGTCGACACAACTCCAGGAGCTGTTGGATAAAGGGTTCATCAGACCAAGCTTCTCACCTTGGGGAGCTCCAGTTCTGTTTGTTAAGAAGAAGGATGGTAGTTTTCGTATGTGTATAGACTACCGTGAGCTTAATAAGTTAACTATCAAGAACAGATATCCCTTGCCGAGGATCGATGATCTATTTGACCAGTTGCAAGGCTCAAGCTTTTATTCAAAGATCGATTTGCAATCAGGATACCATCAACTTAGGATACAGGAGGAAAGTATCCCGAAGACGGCCTTTAGGACTCGTTATGGACATTACGAGTTCCTAGTTATGCCGTTTGGGCTGACAAACGCACCTGCAGTTTTCATGGACCTAATGAACCGAGTCTGCAAGCCGTACTTGGATAAGTTTGTGATCGTATTTATTAATGACATTCTGATTTACTCAAAGACAAAGGACGAGCACGAACAACACTTAAGAGCTATTCTAGAACTACTTAAGAAGGAGAAATTATACGCCCAGTTCTCGAAGTGTGAGTTCTGGCTACGCGAAGTCCAGTTTCTTGGACATGTGGTTAATGGAAATGGAATCCATGTTGACCCCACAAAGATCGAGGCGATCAAGAGTTGGGAGACTCCAAAGACGCCAACCGATATTCGACAGTTCTTGGGTTTGGCTGGTTATTATCAAAGGTTCATTGAGGATTTTTCTAAAATCTCTCAACCTCTGACCGCGCTCACACAGAAAGACAAGAAGTTTGATTGGAGTGACAAACAAGAAGAAGCGTTTCAGTTGTTAAAGAATAAGCTTTGTGACGCACCGATTTTATCGCTACCCGAAGGAACGGATGATTTTGTGGTATATTGTGACGCCTCGCGTCAAGGTTTGGGTTGCGTGCTGATGCAATGCCAGAAGGTTATAGCTTACGCATCACGTCAGTTGAAGGTTCATGAAAGGAACTATACCACACATGATTTGGAGCTAGGCGCAGTGGTATTTGCGTTGAAAATATGGCGACATTATCTGTATGGTACGCGATGTACAATTTTCACGGATCACAAGAGTTTACAGCACATATTCAACCAGAAAAAGCTTAACATGAGGCAAAGACGCTGGGTAGAGCTGTTGAATGATTATGATTGCGAGATCAAGTATCACCCAGGGAAAGCGAATGTGGTCGCTGATGCCCTGATTCGAAAAGAAAGGATTAAGCCCATAAGGGTTAGGGCTTTGGAGATGATTGTCCAGACAGATCTCTCTCTGCGCATTCGTGCCGCACAGAAAGAAGCTTTGAAAGAAAGGAACATTGAGGAGGAGTATCTCCGTGGGATGGAGAAGCAGTTGGTACCAAACGAGGAAGGAACTTTATGCTTCGTGAAACGGATTTGGGTTCCTCTGTTTGGTGGATTAAGGAAGGTTATTTTTTATGAAGCTCATAAATCACGGTACTCTATCCACCCAGGAGCGGATAAGATGTACCAAGATCTTAAGGATTATTATTGGTGGCCTAGGATGAAAGGCAATGTTGCTGTTTATGTTAGCAAGTGTTTAACATGCGCCAAGGTGAAAGCTGAATACCAGAAGCCTTCAGGACTTCTGCAACAACCCGAGATTCCCAAGTGGAAATAGGAACAGATTTCAATGGACTTCATAACTAAGTTGCCAAAGAGGCCCAGAGGTCATGACACTATTTGGGTAATAGTTGACCGTCTGACCAAGTCCGCACACTTCTTGCCAATCAAAGAGAAAGACAACACAAGTAAACTTGCGGAAATATACATGCGAGAGATTGTTGCACGTCATGGAGTGCCTCTCTCGATTATCTCTGATAGAGATAGGAGATTTGTATCAAGGATTTGGCAATCCTTCCAAGAAGCTTTTGGCTCACAATTGAATCTAAGTACTGCGTTTCATCCGCAAACTGATGGCCAAAGTGAAAGAACTATTCAGACATCGGAGGATATGCTGAGAGCATGTGTAATGGATCTAGGTGGTAGCTGGGATAATCATTTACCATTGGTCGAGTTTTCATACAACAACAGCTACCACACAAGCATTGGAGCCGCGCCATTTGAAGCGCTTTATGGACGCAAATGTCGATCACCCTTATGCTGGGCTGATGCAGGTGATAGACAACTCGTTGGTCCTGAAATAGTCCAAGAGACAACAGACAAGATCGCACAAATTCGAAAGCGCATCGAGGCGGCTCGCGACCGACAGAAAGCCTATGCAAATCCAAAGAGGAAACCTTTGGAATTTCAAGTTGGGGATATGGTTTTATTGAAGGTTTCACCCTGGAAGGGTGTGGCATGCTTTGGAAAGCGTGGGAAGTTGAATCCGCGTTACATTGGTCCTTTCAGAATCCTGCAAAGGATTGGGCTTGTAGCCTACAAATTGGACCTACCTGCTGAACTCAATGGTGTTAACGATACATTCCATGTATCAAATTTGAGGAAGAGTCCAACACAAGAGACAGTGATCATTCCTGCTGACGAAGTTCATATCGACGACACGCTCCACTTTACCGAAGAACCCGTCGAGGTTACGGATTGGAAAATTTACAAAACACGCAGGAGTAGTGTCAAGCTCGTCAAAGTTCGTTGGAATGCAAGGCATGGACCTGAATTCACGTGGGAACGTGAGGATCATATGAAAGAGAAGTACCCCCATTTATTTCCTAAGACCCTGCAACTAGAAGCAGAGCCTAAAATTTCGGGACGAAATTTAATTAACGGGGGGAAAATGTGACAACCCTCACCAAACCAGGTATCCGTACGAATTAATTAATATTTGATTAATGCTTAATTACTGTGCTTGCTTACAACTGTGGTTAAACTGCTTCTTGATTTCTGATACATACATATTCATGCATCATACTTTATTACCGTCACTCCATTTATTACACACAAAACAGTAGTGACAAACTTGATGCACAAAAGCACAGTTAGCACAATGAACGGATAACCCAGTGAACATGCTGACATAGCCAGCACTAGACAGACACTGTCTCTAAGGCCAGTATGAGCCGGGAATAGATTACTACACTAGTAGTGAGTGTAGGGAGATGAGGTTTGTAGAACTGCGTCACTAGGTGAAATTTATACTGACCGGATGTGCCTAAAACATGCTCTAAGTACAAAATTCTGCACTTTATTACAAAATTCAGCATTTTACTTAACTAGTAAGGTGCAAAAGCATGGGAAAATAATACTAGACACTTCCCAAAGTGTCAGGAATTCATTGTGTCACTAAAAATAATATTAAAGACACTTTAAATACTTATTTAGCACCTTAACGGATCAATATCCAACCGAACAACCGGACTTTACCCGGAACATAAAAATATTGTCAATGACATTGTTTACACTTTTCTGAGCTAGTTAGGGACCCCGAACACCCTAACACCCTTTGTATTACACTACCCACATAATACTCTAATTAACACCATTGGAACATAACTAATCACTTAACCATTCAATTGAAATCTAACCATAACCCCCCCCCCCTCAACCGATCGGTTCCCCAAGTGGGGACACACTCCACAAGTTTGATTATTTTATTTCATGTTGTCTAGTATCAAGATGGCATAATATATGATGGTTAAAGCTCAAAGATAGGTTATATAATTACATGCAAGATCACACTTTCATTCACTAAACACTTCAAAAAAAAATTGCTCTCTCTCCCTCTCTTTGAAGCTCACGGCCGCCACCCCCTTGCCACACTACCACCATCATCCAGCATTGTTCCCTCAATCCACATACATACCAAGGTGCAAGAGATCACACAAGGAGGCTCGGTGCTTTCGGAATCTCAAGAACCTCTCTACGTTGCTTTTATCCACCTTGTTTACGCTTTGATTCTTCCCTAGCCTCGAGCTAGTTGTAAGTGCTTCTAAACACCCTCTTGATCTTGTCTAAAGTGGTTAATAAGAGATTTAACGGATAAAAATCAAGAACATACAAGATCAAATCTAAAAGTCTTGAAAGAAAGATGAATATGTTGGTTAAAGAGTAACAAATGGTGTAAATCTTGACTAGTTGTGATTATTTTATGTTGTTAGTGGCTAGTAGTGGAACGGATCGTCATCTAACCTTGCTAGATCATGTTCATGGAACATGAACTAGCAATATGTTAAGTGAAAAAGTTATAAGATGACGAATCTTTCCACACACAAAACATGAACTTGTGTAAAAGTGATTTTTCTTGTAAAATGGAGTTCTAAACTAGTAGATCTAAAGATCTACAAGTGGTTTTTCGGAAAAACCAAGTAAAAGATACAAGACTTGTTTTAAAGCCGGATCTTACACAAACTAAAAGCCTTTTTGTGAACAAACAAGTGTGTAAACACTTGTGTGACAAGAGGATTTAACAAAGAAACACTTTCATAACTTTTGACTAGAAGTTGTAAAATTTCATATTCTTTAAAAATAAAGTTTTCAAGAAACTGATTTTATTTTTAAAGATAAAAAGATCCGCTGAATATGTTAGGAAGTTACTACATATTTTTACAAAAGTAACAAGTTCATGAGTTTGCGATTTATACTTATTTTTGACAAGTTTGATGTTTGGATATTGCATATTGACGATTGGAAAATTGTTGATTGAATTTTTTTAAAAGAAAATGATACGCTAGTAAGCGTGGCCACCTCCAGTTACAGAGGAAACTCTGGCGAAATTTTTCCAGAAAATAACACTTAGAAATATTTTTGTAACACGTGTTCATGAATATATATTTTTAACTTGTTTTCAAAATATAAATTTCGCCATGATTTTTATTACAAAATAACCAGGTGTCGGAGGTGGATTTTCGTAAAGGAAACTTGTTAAATATATATTGAGAATATATATTTCATAATAAAACGCTTGTGTGATTTTATGATTATTTTGTGAACTATATGTATATCATTTTTAGAGTAAAAATAATATAACTTGAATACACTGAGAAGTATCGACTCCAAAATAATATCAACGCTATCACAAAGAAATGTTTAAGTTACACCGGTATTATTATTACCACACGAACTTTAAAAATGTAACTTATGTATTTTCGGAAAATACTCTTAAATGTGTATTTTGATAAAGGATTATTTGTGAAATTGTATAAAGTAAAATATAATATTTTTGGGAAAAATATGTATATTTTGGGAGACAGAGTATTTTAGACAAAGTGATTTAAAATATATTTTCAAGTGAGACTTAAAAATATATTTTCGGAATTATAAAAACACACATGTATTAAAACCCCCATCCTTGGGAAGGAATATACTTATTAAATAATTAAGAAGTGTAAACACGGAATAGTTACCTAACTATTTCTCCAACAAAACGTTAAACCTTAAGCCAAGGCACGGCCGTCCGTCTAATAGAAGTTAGTACGTGTAGGTCGTCACGCAGCAGGTTGATTTGGGATTGACTATTTTGAGACGCACTTCAGTGAGTTCATGTCCCCCTTTTCTTTTAACTGTTTTCAGTTTTTATACTTCGGGGGTGAAATACATGTTGCTATGATTACGAATACTTTTTAGATGGTATGGTTAGCGTAAGGAGGGTTACTACTTAGATCATATGAGTGGGTAGGCGGAAACTGGAGGCCATTAATCCTCATTGTAGGACCGAGGGTCATTAGCGGTAGATCTATCTGGGTGTAGCGAGCCCAACTCCAGGCCCAACTGTACGGACCTTGGGGTGACTTTGTACCTGACGCAAAAATCTGCTAGGTTTGAGTCTTCCTACAGCACTTCACACATATCATTGGCTTTGCAACCCAATGGTGATCTCATTTTTCCTTATTTGCTATATACCAGGGATTTTTATACTTACAAATGTATTACAAAGGTTTTACATACTCACGTTCACATGAACTCGCTCAACATTTTTGTTGATTTTTCAACTTACATGTATTTCAGGGAATTAGGGATCTGGCGAAGTATGCTATGTTTTCAAGCTGCGTAAGAAGGGTGATGTCATCCAAGTTTAGGGGTTGTGACTTTTGTTGGTGCATTGAATGTCTGCTGATTACGTCATAATCAAGTCTTGTGTCTAGATAGGTTGAATGTACACACAACAGGGTCTTAATTAGGGTTTTTACATGTTTATCTTGTAGATTTCGCTTGAAAGTGTTCTTGTGTGATTCAAGCTAAATCAGATTTAGCTTGAACTGGTTCAAGCGAAATCATCAACAGAGATTTAGCTTGAACTGGTTCAAGCGAAATCATGATTTAGCTTGAACTGACTCAAGAGAAATCAACATACTATATATAGGGTTGTGTGGTTCATTTGTTAGTAGATTTGGTCATTGTATGTGAAACGAAGTGCTGCCGGATTTGTATCAGAAAACGTTGTAAAAGCACATAAATCAATCAGAAAAGAAAGATTAAGAGGAAACTAGCTGTTATGACTTTGTTTACGTTGATTCCGTCTTCGTACTCAAAGATGAACTGCCTTAACTGACGTTTCAAGGTCGTAGATCGGTCCAACAAGTGGTATCAGAGCTCAGGACGAGGAGTTTATACCATTACAGCTTGATTCTACCGGATTTTCTTATCTCTACTCACTTATTCTCTTACTTTTCTGATTTGAACATATTTCAGCGGTGAAAATGACCTGATTTTGACATATAACAAGCGAATTAGTGTGATAACTAATCCTTGAAAGATTTGGACTTAAAATCGATCAAATTCATATAAAAAATTAAGATTTCGCTTGAAAACTGTTCATAAAAGATGACATCAGCAGATTTAGCTTGAAATATAGTGAAGATTTCGCTTGAAACTTGAGTTTGTCTGTCGATTTTGCTTGAATATCAAAGGATTTCGCTTGAACAGTTGAAGCGAAATTGATTGACTGGATTTCGCTTGAAACTGTTGAAATTGATTGGCTGGATTTTGCTTGAATCATTGGACTTGTATTAGAGGATTTCGCTTGAATTAATTGTCTCGGGACTTCACATCACGTGAATATAGTGTCAGAACTAGTTATCACCTTGGACATATACATGTGAAGTCTAACAGTTGTCGGCAATTTATAAAATCAAATTTGCATGTGATTGACATTGAGTTAGTGAGGAGGTCTAATAAAAAGGATTGTCTAATCTCGATTGTCAAGCCATTTAATTGAATAACCATTTTGTCAACCCACTAAATTGAACGGCTCAATCAGATTTAATGCACACTTAACATTGTCGGCTGCATGTGATATTGAATGTTTTGAAAAGTTGTTGGCTCTTGATTAAAAAGTTTGTATTGGGACAATACATCACGTGAACAAGTATCAGCCCATGTTCTATTTGAGTTAATCAATGGATTGCATGTGAAGTAAACTTGAACTGATCAATATATCACGGTCCAATCAGAATTAATTTTAGCGACCCAAGATTGTTAAGAGTCTTAGATTGATTTTGTCAACAAACACACTGTTACGTATTCAGTTTGTTTGAACTGATCGTTTGTTTGTTTGTTTGCAGGAACGTACAAGATGGCAAATTCCGAACCTATTCCATGGAAAGATAACCGAACTGAAGAGCAGAAGTATAGATACAGAAAAATGATAGCTGAAAACAAAATCATTAGAATTTCTGGTATCTTTTCGGAAGCAAAGAGAGCAAATAGATGGGATCCGAACAGGGAGTGTTATCTTGACCCATATGGAAACATTGCTATTGATCATAACACGCTTGATATCGAAGCCATAATCCAGCAGTATAAAGAAGAGGATGATTATTGGCAAAAGAAATGGTGGGGAGATGAAGAAGAGAAAAAGAAAAAGAAAGAGTTAATAGATGAAATAGAAAGAAACTCAGAAAATATGAGTTTGGATGAATTTCTTGAATTAATCAAAAATATTAGAGAAGGAATGACAAAGAATGAAGAATCAAAGAAGGATGAAACTTCAAAAAGTGAAGTTGTGTGCTCAAAATGTGAAAAATCCGAAGCAGAAAATGTCAATCTCTTGAAAGATGTGGAGAATTTGACAGTGGAAATCAAAAGCTTGAAGGATGAGAAAGAATCTGATAATAAACAGATTCTTGAAATGAGAGAAAATTGTGAGAAATTGACGTCAGAAAATGTCAAACTGTTGAGTAGTTTGGACAGTTTGACATTGGAAATTAACAATTTGAAAGAAAAAGAAAAAGTTTTTGGAAAAATCAAAATTGAAAATGAAAACGTTTCTTGGATAAAATTGGAAAATGAAGCATTAAAAGAAAAAGAAAAAGATTTTCAAAATCAAATCAAGATTTTAGAAGATGAGAGAGATATTTTTGGTAAAGATAATCTTGAAAAACAAATTGAAATCAATTCTCATCTTGCTAAAATCATTCAGCTTGAAAAAGAAGCTGAAAAAGCTCGGATTAAAATCAAAGAGCTTGAGAATAAATTGAAAGGTTTTGTGAATTCTACTTCACATGATTGTCCAAAACCGATCAATTCTGTTCCAATAAGTGACAATGTCACAAATTTTGACAAAGTCTAAATTGAAGATTGTGATGAAATATCTGATGATGAAAAAGAAAAGAAAAGAAAAATATTTTTAGATTTACAAGAAAAATTTAAAAATACTGTTTTGCAATCTACTGAAACAGGTGAATGTTCTAAACAAAAACCTGTTAAGAAGAGTGCAGAACAGAAACAAAAAGTTAAAATTTGAAAAACTTCAAAATTGAAAATAAAAGCTCATCAGATAAGTCATCCAATCATTATCAAAAATCACAAAAATTTAAAAATGAAAACTCACAAAATGTTGGTAATAAGTGGTGCAGGTTTGACCACAGTGCTCAAATGCCAAATCAAGGATACAAGAAGAGAAATGACTACCACAAGGCAAATCAATGCTATGATTTAAGTATGTGGTATGAAAGAAGTGGATGGTACGATAACAGAGTGTGTTACACCTGTGGTGTGAGAGGACACATTGCTGTTAACTGCCAAAATTGGAGTTATGAGACAAGAAGATGCTATAATTGTCATATCAGAGGACACATTGTCAGAGATTGCCCAATGAGATCAAAAGAAAGATCGAGGGCTGAATCTCAGAAAATGGGAAAGAAATCAGTCAGTGTCAAGCCCAAAGAACAGAAAGTTCAAGAACCAAAAGTTCAAGAACAGAAAGTTCAAGAAAAGAAAATTAAGCTTTCACAAGGGCAGAAAGACAGACTGAGAAAGAAAAGGAAGAAGGCGAGAGAGTATCTCGAGAAAATTTTGTCTTCGGGTTCACCGGACAGATTGAATAAGAGTTCTGATGAATCAACTAACTTGATTGCAAAGTCAAGCAAGACGAATTCATCAGATACAAATCTGAGGACGAAAGAAGAAAAGAAGAAGAAGAAAATGGTTGGCGATGAATCTGACGTCTCAAAGTCAGACAAGCCACCATCAGGCAATGAATCTGACAGGTTAAAGTTAGACAAGCCATGTTTAGGCAATGATTCTGGTTTGTCAAAATCAGAAGAGCCATCTGTTGAGGTAAAAACTGTCAAACCCAAGGCTGGTCAGGCTTGGGTGAATCTTTTCAAATAGAAAAACCTGACTTGCCGGAGTTCCCAGGTTGGTAAGTGTGGAACAGGAATCGGCATAATTCTTGAGAAATTCACAGGATGGTAACTGTGATATTTCGATTTACAAGTGGTAAATCAGAGACATTAAGTTGTACTTGATTTTCTACTAGTGTTTGTTGTTGACAAGGGTCTTATATGTTAAATCTTTCAAAATGGTTGAAAAAGAACAAGGTGATGAAACCCCGAGTTTGTGAAAAGACAAACAAATCTAATTTTCCGGAAAAACCATTTTGATTAAAACAAACTTAAGTGTTTTGAAATCTAAATGGGAAAATAGTTTGTTGTCAGGGGGAGTTCTGATTGTTTATGCCAAGTGAATGGCGAATTGAAGCGATTTGATATCAGTTTGTCACGTTTCTTGTATAGTTTGTTTTCAAATTTTCCCAGAAAATCAAAATTGAAACATATTTTGATTTTAGGGGGAGAAAAATTTTAAAAAAAATTTGAAAATTTGAAAATTTCAAAAACATTAAAAAATTCAAAATGAGTTTTGTTATGAAAAAGAGGAAATGATAGTAAATCAGTGAACTATCACAGCATGCTAAAGATATGAAATGTCAAATGTGATAAACGGTCTCACTAAAGATGTGACGATAGGCTCAGCTAGACTAGTAGATTTGCGATAATGATACAAACATAAATGAAAAAGCCTAGTTCTAGTGGGAAACACGGTTGAAAGCATAGTACTTAGTTTTGTCCTTCTTGACTGTGTGCCTACTCAGTAATCGCTGAATGTCGAAAGACATAAAAACGGTTAAGTTTGTGAACTTTCACAACTTTGCTGAAAAGTCACTGTGATTGTGCATTTCTTTTTGCAAAGATTTAAACTTGTTTTATTTCTTTATTTTGTTTAAGCATCGGACATCCTCCGCGTATACGTGAGTATCGACCTGGATGTTGTTGCCTAAACGTTCTGCTTTATTTTCTTTGGTGTTTCGTTTAAGCTTTGGATCACCTCTGCGTATACGGAAGTATCGACCTGGTGGTTAAAGCCTAAACAACTTCAACTTGTTTTATTTTCTTATTTTGTTTAAACATTGGACTTTCTCTGCGTATCGAAAGATCGACCTGATTGTTAATGTTTAAACATTCTGCTTTGTTTTCGCACATATCACAGTTGATGAAAGTTTAAAGGCATTACTTGAGTTAGTGTATTGCATGATGAGGGGATATGCTGAGATCGTGGGGTCCATAAGAATTTAGTGCAAAATTAATATACCTTAACGTATCGGTAAGCATTTCGAAAGTTTTTAGATTGAGTTTTAGAGGACAACTATATCGTCAATCTATGTGAATCGTTTAAAACTTAAAATGATTAAAGCTTAACGGTGCTTGTGATTTGTCTCATAAACTGATATGATCCTCTTACACAAACTCACAAAAATATTGTTTGTATATATTTCTTTACTGCATTTCTTTAATCAAAAATTCAAAAAGATTTTAGTGTGTTTTAGCATAAAGTTTTGAAAAATACAAAAAGATTTTCAACAACTGATGTTGGAAAGCGGATTTTCAAAATTCCAAGTGCTAAACATGATGAACTACATTGGATTGGGAGAATATGTTGAAAATTTTGAATGTCATATTAAATTGTTTTGAAAAATTGAGGGGTTAGTTAATCAAGGTCATTCGTTTGAACTTGATGTAACTAGTATGTTTGTTGAATTATTGATTTCTACCAGTAAGTTTCTTAAATCTAACGGTTATAAATTTGTGAAACTTATGTTGAAGTAGAGAATGTGCAGGTTAAACAGGTTTGGACTTCATTATTCCCAACGGAAGCTAATTGTCAAAGCTTGAACCAGATATCTCAGATTCTAGCATATCGAGAGGAGGAGTCTGTGAAAGAGGGAGTCTGGATCAACGGTCAAAGGGAAGATTGAAGTTTAAAGTTTAAAGTTTGCAGATAAAGATTGAAGAGAGTTTTTACAGTGTTTGAAGAATGTTAAAGACAAAGACTTGAAGCCAAAGACTTCATCAACATCCAAGGGGGAGTCTGTTGGTGCATTGAATGTCTGCTGATTACGTCATAATCAAGTCTTGTGTCTAGATAGGTTGAATGTACACACAACAGGGTCTTAATTAGGGTTTTTACATGTTTATCTTGTAGATTTCGCTTGAAAGTGTTCTTGTGTGATTCAAGCTAAATCAGATTTAGCTTGAACTAGTTCAAGCGAAATCATCAACAGAGATTTAGCTTGAACTGGTTCAAGCGAAATCATGATTTAGCTTGAACTGACTCAAGAGAAATCAACATACTATATATAGGGTTGTGTGGTTCATTTGTTAGTAGATTTGGTCATTGTATGTGAAACGAAGTGCTGCCGGATTTGTATCAGAAAACGTTGTAAAAGCACATAAATCAATCAGAAAAGAAAGATTAAGAGGAAACTAGCTGTTATGACTTTGTTTACGTTGATTCCGTCTTCGTACTCAAAGATGAACTGCCTTAACTGACGTTTCAAGGTCGTAGATCGGTCCAACAACTTTTGCCTGGACGAGTCACAAGTCTTAAGCTATGTTTATTTCATGTTTGTGGTTGTGTCTTTTGAACAAGATCTTATTTCGTGGTGTTGTATTTTCGTTGCATGTGTCGACGTTTGAAAACAATGTTGTGGTATTTTACTTTTAAAACTTGAATCAATGGATGATTATCACGGTTTTATTTTCATATAGCTTTGTTGTGATTAAGCTATGGTATTAAGAAGTCACACCAAATAAACCCACGCTTCCGCAAAGCCAGGGTGTGACACGTAATGCCCATATCTTGTGCGGAAAGCAGTTTTGGGAATATCTTCCTCGAGAACACAAAGTTGATGATACCCAGAACGCAGATTGATCTTGGAAAAGCATGAAGCACCTTGCAGCTTGTAACACCCCAACCCGGAAGGGCTGACGTGTCACAATAACAGTATCATAAACAAAGGTAATAATTCCATTTATTTATTTATTGGACAAGGATACAACAACTAAACTTAAGGTTAATATACAAACAGAGACATTCGACTTAATTAACTAACATCTTCAGATTTATTCCTAGGCTTTACTCTTCTCTCTTTCCCCCGCCCGACGTAACCTGTGAACCTGTACATACAAAAATTTACGGAATGAGCCGAATGCTCAGTACGGAATAATAGGCTCAAATAACAAATAACGCTTTATATGAAATGTTATCCGAACGGAACTTATGCGAAAATGATACGATACAAGTAACGTAATTTCATAATCATATCATACGGATGTACCCATGAGCCAAACTTAAAACGTGACAATACACAGGTAGCTACTCCTGCATAATTATCACACGAGATGGCGAGTTGGCATACCCGCTATCCACCTCCTTAACTTAAATCCTAGGATCGATCCATACGCCTCCTAATAGCCTTATGTACCACACTTGTACTTAAGAGACGCCGTGAACTGATCTCTCCGTCACGGATGGAGCACATGATGTCGATGCCGCAACAACATGCTCGTGGGACACTCCACGAGAAGCGATACTCAGGGTATCAGAGTACAGATGGTCTTATTCACATAACTTATCAAAATATTTTTCATAATAATACGTAACATAATTTGGAACATGCGATAATGAGTACAACTAAACATAATACTATCGCATGACATGAAAGCTAAATCCAATGTTATGAATAGAATAGGAATCCAACGGACTATCAAATGAATCGATAATTAAAGACGTGAAGAGTGTACGAATTTAATGGGTTTATAACAATTTGAATATGAAGCAATAAGAAGTGGGGTAAGGATCCGTACCTTAATAATTTCAAAGTGATGCTACCTTGTGATAATATTTCAGAGTTATACGAGCGGAGTTTAGACTACTGATTAGTCTTTTAACCTAATTTAAATAACATGCACACAACTAGGTTAGTAACTTAATACAGCCTTTACGATAACTCACGAGATCAAATTCTCACAACGAATGACAAAGTGCGATACTTAAACATCCATCGAATTAACGACGAACGACAAAGTACGATACTTAAACATCCATCGAATTAACGACGAACGACAAAGTATAACCCTAATGTGGGCAGCACTTAAACATCCATCGGATATATTGATCGATCGGACAATGAATCGTAATAGCGATCAAGTTAATACCCTGTTCTGCAGCACTTCGCTATACTAATTTGTGTTTCGTGTGTGTTTTGAGAGTAATTGGACGATATCTCAGCGCGTATTTGGAGTTTCTTCGTCGTTTTTGTGCCCAGAATCAAGTCCCAACATCCTCTATTTATAGTCGAATTTTGACCTTGTCGCGGCCCGCGTGACATTTAACCTATTCTTACGCGGCCCGCGAGACAACTTATTTTATGTATAGGGTTGCCACGTGTGGGACTAGCCTAGCTAAGTCGACAGATTTTTAAATTTCAACTTCGTCCGCAAGTTATTAAGATAATCGTCAAGTAGGGAATACCCCCCTGAGTTTTAGGGGCCCTAATCCTGATTCTGAAAATTCTGAAAATTCTAGGGTTTGTACAGAATTACTTGGGTGTCTTAATTAGGGTTTTCTAGTGGGTAATTTATAAATTATTATTATTCTTTTTATTTCTAGAATAATGATTTTAAATTTATGGGCATTACAACTATTACCCCCTTAAAAGAAATTTCGTCCTCGAAAATTTTCAAATAAGAATATAACCTATCGCATAAGTAACAGAAACGGAACTTTCATAGCAGAGTTTCTAACTTATATAACCAGAATCTCCTAAACACACATGTGAATCTGAAATTCATAACTAAGGTCATGACTATAATTGTCAATTACCTTACATATGTGCCCTAATGGTCCTCCTATAACGCATCTTAATAAAATATCTTACCGTACGAAAAGTCAATGGAGACTTACAGATACTAGAGTGACTATTGGTACTGATATTTCCTACATAGATACGCTTAATCATAGCTAAGATATATTCACATAAGGTAAAGCATAAATGACCGTAAACAGAAACAAATGAACATATATCAAAAAGCAAGATTTACCATTACTCGACTAAAATTCTATTACTAGAATAGATTAGGGTATAGAGAGCGAATTGATTCTTCAGACTCCCATGTTGCTTCGTGTTCAGAGTGATTCTTCCAGAGGATTTTAACAAACGGAATTACTTTCTTACGCAAAACCCTTTCTTGTCGATCTAAGATGGCTTCTGGTTCCTCTTCATAGGACAAATCCTCGTCAATTGTAACTAACGGATAACTAATGACATGGAGTGGATGATAATTATATCCTCTTAACGAGGAGACATGAAAAACGTTATGAACGTGAGAGAGTTGAGGCGGTAAAGCTAGTCGATATGATACTTCTCCAATTCTTTCAAGGATTTCAAACGGACCGATGAAACGGGGACTAAGCTTCCCTTTAATTCCAAATCTACGAACGCCAC
The DNA here is from genome assembly GCA_030545235.1 of Helianthus tuberosus. Taxonomy (NCBI): domain Eukaryota; kingdom Viridiplantae; phylum Streptophyta; class Magnoliopsida; order Asterales; family Asteraceae; genus Helianthus; species Helianthus tuberosus. Next base: position 67,917,563 of record CM060445.1, on the reverse strand, counting down.
GCCAAGGTGATACCTTTAAGAAAACATGGTCGCCAATTTTAAATTCGAGTGGTCGTCTATCTTGATCTGCATAGCTCTTTTGTCTGCTCTGAGCTTCTTTCAGTTTTTCTCGTGCCATAGTGACTTTTTCATTTGTAATCTGAACTAGTTTTGGCCCTTCAATAATCTTTTCTCCAACTTCATCCCAGCATATCGGTGCTCGACATTTCCGACCGTACAAAAGCTCAAAAGGTGCCATGCCAATACTTGCTTGCCAACTATTGTTGTAAGCGAACTCAACAAGACATAGATATTCATCCCAGTTTCCAGACCATTCAAGTGCACATGCTCGGAGCATGTCTTCCAAGGTCTGAATTGTGCGTTCCGACTGCCCATCTGTTTGTGGATGGAAAGCCGTACTAAACTTCAGTCGTGTACCCCAAGCTGCCTGAAAACCTTTCCAAAATCATGAGGTGAAACGTGGGTCTCTATCGAAAACAATGGAAGATGGTGTGCCATGGAGTCGAATAATTTCTTGAAGAAATATTTCGGATAACTTATTAACCGAAAATCCTTGCAGAATTGGTAGAAAATGTGCTGACTTCGACAATCTATCGACAACAACCCATACAACATCATTTTTCTTGAAAGTCTTAGGCAGACCGGTAACAAAATCCATTGTGATCTCATCCCATTTCCATATGGGAATATCCAATGGCTGCAACAGACCGCTTGCTCGTTTGTGTTCAATTTTCACTTGTTGGCAAGTGAGGCATTTACTTACGTATCGAGCAACATCTTCCTTCATGCCATTCCACCAGAAGTTCTCTCTTAAGTCTCGATACATCTTAGTAGATCCTGGGTGAATTGAAAATGGTGAGCTGTGAGCTTCGGCTAACAATGACTCACGAAGGGTGGAGTCATCGGGTACACAAAGTCTTTTACCGCACCAAATCACCCCATGATGGTCTATACAAAATTCAGATTGCTTACCCACCTCAAGATTTTGCACAATTGCCCAAAGTTCTCCATCTTGCTTCTGTGCATCTTTGATTCGTGATATGAGGTCGGGTTCAATCTGCATTCTAGCTAGATATCCATCAGATTTACTAACCTGAAGCCAAATGTTCATTCTTTCGAGATCCCTCCTAATACGAGGCTGAATTTGTAAGCAAGATATAGTCCCGGAATTCTTTCGGCTCAAGGCGTCAGCTACAACATTGGCTTTGCCTGGATGGTATTGAATATTTGCGTCGTAATCTTTTAAAAGTTCTAACCACCTTCTTTGCCTCATATTCAGCTCTTTTTGGGTGAATATGTACTTGAGGCTCTTATGGTCGGTAAAAATGTCACAACTTTCACCATACAGGTAGTGTCGCCAAATCTTAAGTGCAAAGACGACTGCGGCTAGTTCTAAATCATGTGTAGGGTAGTTAACTTCATAAGGCTTTAACTGACGGGAGGCATAAGCGATAACCTTCCCATGTTGCATTAACACACAACCTAATCCTTTCTTTGAGGCATCACTATAGACTTGGTAACCTCCTGATCCAGAAGGTAGAGTGAGTATCGGGGAGGATACGAGTCGTTTCTTCAATTCTTCAAAGCTTTTCTCTTGTTCCTCATTCCATGAGTACTTCACCCCTTTCCTTAGGAGTTTTGTGAGTGGTAAAGCAATTACCGAGAATCTTTCAACAAATCTTCGGTAATAGCCAGCAAGACCCAAGAAACTTCGTATTTCGGTAACAGAAGTGGGTCTTGGCCATTTTGTAATAGCTTCAACCTTTGTTGGGTCTACCATAATTCCCTCGGCTGATATGACATGACCTAGAAATGCCACTTGGCTAAGCCAAAAGTCACATTTGGAAAACTTAGCGTACAACTTCTCATGCCGCAAGGTTCCAAGTACCACATGTAGATGTGCTTCATGCTCTTCACGACTTTTAGAATATACCAGAATGTCATCGATAAAAACAATTACGAATTTGTCTAGGAATTTGTGAAATACGCGATTCATCAAATCCATGAAGACTGCGGGTGCATTAGTTAGCCCAAAGGGCATAACCAAGAATTCGTAATGACCATAACGAGTACGAAAGGCGGTCTTGGGAACATCATCATTTTTTATCTTTAGCTGATGGTACCCGGACCTTAGGTCAATTTTTGAGAAGAACTGAGCCCCCTGAAGTTGATCAAAGAGATCATCAATGCGAGGCAGAGGATACTGATTACGAATAGTAATCTTGTTCAGCTCTCGGTAGTCAATACATAAGCGCATACTACCGTCTTTCTTCTTCACAAATAAGACCGGAGCACCCCAAGGTGAAACACTGGGTCTTATGAATCCTAGATCTAACAATTCTTGCAATTGTTCCTTCAACTCCTTCAGTTCCATTGGAGCCATACGGTATGGAGCTTTAGAAATAGGCTCGGCACCAGGGATCAAGTCGATGGTGAATTCTACTTGACGGTCAGGTGGTAATCCCGGTAGTTCATCCGGAAATACATCAGGATATTCACGAACAATGGAATGGCTATCGATACTCTTAATACTAACAGAAGTATCCTTAATCGATGCTAGGAATCCAGCACAGCCTCTTGATATGAATTTTCGAGCTTTGAGCGCAGAGATAATTTTAAGAGATTTATGAGCTTGAGTTCCCTGATATGTAATATCAGGATGATGAAGATTACCGAAAATAACACGGCGAGAATGACAATCTATAGTTACGCGATGTCGAGACAACCAATCTATCCCAAGAATAACATCAAAGTCACACATATGTATTGGAAATAGGTCTGCCTTACACACAATAGATTCAATACGGATCGGACAATCTTTATATACGTAAGTGATTACGGATGAATTTTCCATGGGAGTGGAAATGGTTAAAGTATGATTTAAGAGAGTTGGTCTTATCGGAAGGTACTTAGTAAACGAATGGGATACTAAAGAATGAGTCGCTCCAGTATCGAATAACACATAGATACTACGTTCACCAAGCTGAAGGGTTCCTGACACAGTACCTGGGGCATTAGCAGCATCAGTAGCAGAAAGTGCGAAAACTCTTCCTCCAATATTGGGTGGTGCAATGTTTGGTCGGTTATTCTTCTTAGTGTCTTTCTTTGTACACTCCTTGATCATGTGTCCAGTTTGGCCACATCTAAAACATGCTCCTGTACTTCGGTGACATACGCCCTGATGTCGCTTACCACAAGTATTACATAGAGGATATGTAATCTGATTCGGGTTTACATGTTGATTCAGTGGTTGAGCTCTAATAGGTTCTGCAGACAACTGAATCTGGTTCTGAGCAGGCCTCGGGTTTTGCAGTCTAGGTTGCCATGGACGTGCCTGATTTCCAGAGTTTTGATTTCCTTGCACTTTGCGGTCTTGATGCTGTGGCGTAGTGGATGATTGGCCGATTTCCTGCTTAAATTGTCCTTCCCTATTTCTCTTCTTATTATCCCCAGTTCGAGATAAAAATTCTTTCCTCTCGAATTCAAAAGTTTTGATTGCATCAGCAACTTCGGTGATATCCTTAAATTTCATGTACATGATCGACTTCCGGATTCGATCATTGACTGCCCACTTGCACTTTTCTGCCTGGACTTCTGTTGATCCTGCAACTTTTCCTACAATACTAGCCAACCTTGAAAATCGAGTAATGAACTCAGAGGCTGGTTCATCATTCCTCTGTCGAATTACTGCATACTCCCTGATATAAGCTTCTTTATCAGCGGTCGAAAAATACTTGTCGTAAAAGATGTTACGAAAGTCGACCCATGAAAGATTAGTGTCAAAATCATCCCCTCCTTTGACTTGCTTATATCCTTCCCACCAAGTTTGTGCGTCATCTTCAAGTTTGTAGGTAGCCAATCTAACTTTGTATTGCTCCGGAACTCCAAGAACTCCGAAGATCTTTTCAACATGAGCTATCCAGTTTCTTGCTTCGACGGGATTAGTAGCGTGACTAAAGGATTTCGGCTTTTGTTTTTGGAATTTACTAATCCATATGTCTATACTATAGGTAGTATGGTTCGTGGTATTCTCACGAATTTCTTCACCAGAGATTGGATTCGTGTTATTACGTTCTGGATGACGAGTTTGTTGAATAACGGCCTCAACTGTTTGAGCAACAATGCTTGGAAGCAACCCGGCAACAGCCTGGTTGATAGCATTAATTACGTTTGGATAAACTGGAGTCTCATTCGAAGAAGTGTTGTTACGTACATGGTTAGTACGAGTACTCCTACGTAGCGGACGAGGAGGAGGCATCTATAAGAATAGACGTAGGAGTTAGAAAAGAGAACATAAGAGACCAAGTTGAATCCTATCATAGATATCTACCCATTCCTCACAGGTTTTAATTACTATCTTCAAGTTTTCTACAGGAAAGAGCCTTTGCTCTGACACCATAGCTGTAACACCCCAACCCGGAAGGGCTGACGTGTCACAATAACAGTATCATAAACAAAAGTAATAATTCCATTTATTTATTTATTGGACAAGGATACAACAACTAAACTTAAGGTTAATATACAAACAGAGACATTCGACTTAATTAACTAACATCTTCAGATTTATTCCTAGGCTTTACTCTTCTCTCTTTCCCCCGCCCGACGTAACCTGTGAACCTGTACATACAAAAATTTACGGATTGAGCCGAATGCTCAGTACGGAATAATAGGCTCAAATAACAAATAACGCTTTATATGAAATGTTATCCGAACGGAACTTATGCGAAAATGATACGATACAAGTAACGTAATTTCATAATCATATCATACGGATGTACCCATGAGCCAAACTTAAAACGTGACAATACACAGGTAGCTACTCCTGCATAATTATCACACGAGATGGCGAGTTGGCATACCCGCTATCCACCTCCTTAACTTAAATCCTAGGATCGATCCATACGCCTCCTAATAGCCTTATGTACCACACTTGTACTTAAGAGACGCCGTGAACTGATCTCTCCGTCACGGATGGAGCACATGATGTCGGTGCCGCAACAACATGCTCGTGGGACACTCCACGAGAAGCGATACTCAGGGTATCAGAGTACAGATGGTCCTATTCACATAACTTATCAAAATATTTTTCATAATAATACGTAACATAATTTGGAACATGCGATAATGAGTACAACTAAACATAATACTATCGCATGACATGAAAGCTAAATCCAATGTTATGAATAGAATAGGAATCCAACGGACTGTCAAATGAATCGATAATCAAAGACGTGAAGAGTGTACGAATTTAATGGGTTTATAACAATTTGAATATGAAGCAATAAGAAGTGGGGTAAGGATCCGTACCTTAATAATTTCAAAGTGATGCTACCTTGTGATAATATTTCAGATTTATACGAGCAGAGTTTAGACTACTGATTAGTCTTTTAACCTAATTTAAATAACATGCACACAACTAGGTTAGTAACTTAATACAGCCTTTACGATAACTCACGAGATCAAATTCTCACAACGAATGACAAAGTGCGATACTTAAACATCCATCGAATTAACGACGAACGACAAAGTACGATACTTAAACATCCATCGAATTAACGACGAACGATAAAGTATAACCCTAATGTGGGCAGCACTTAAACATCCATCGGATATATTGATCGATCGGACAATGAATCGTAATAGCGATCGAGTTAATACCCTGTTCTGCAGCACTTCGCTATTGTGTTTCGTGTGTGTTTTGAGAGTAATTGGACGATATCTCAGCGCATATTTGGAGTTTCTTCGTCGTTTTTGTGCCCAGAATCAAGTCCCAACATCCTCTATTTATAGTCAAATTTTGACCTTGTCGCGGCCCGCGTGACATTTAACCTATTCTTACGCGGCCCGCGAGACAACTTATTTTATGTATAGGGTTGCCACGTGTGGGACTAGCCTAGCTGAGTCGACAGATTTTTAAATTTCAACTTCGTCCGCAAGTTATTAAGATAATCGTCAAGTAGGGAATACCCCCCCTGAGTTTTAGGGGCCCTAATCCTGATTCTGAAAATTCTGAAAATTCTAGGGTTTGTACAGAATTACTTGGGTGTCTTAATTAGGGTTTTCTAGTGGGTAATTTATAAATTATTATTATTCTTTTTATTTCTAGAATAATGATTTTAAATTTATGGGCATTACACAGCTGGTCAAAGAGATCATCAATTCGAGGTAGGGGATATCGATTCTTGATGGTAAGCTTATTAAGCTCACGATAATCGATACACATTCAAAAAGATCCATCTTTCTTTTTCACAAAGAGGACAGGAGCTCCCCAAGGTGAAAAGCTCGGACGGATGAATCCTTTATCAGATAACTCTTGAAGCTGTTTTGATAACTCTTGCATCTCCGACGGTGCAAGATGATAAGGTGCTTTCGCAATCGGGTTGGCATTGGGTACAAGGTCAATATGAAACTCGACTTGACGAACTAGAGGCAAACCAGGCAGTTCATCAGGAAACACCTCTGGATAATCCCGAACAATCGGAATGTCCTGAATACCCTTGCTCTTGCCTTTCTCCTCGGTGACATGTGCCAGAAAAGCAACATATCCTTTTCGCAAATAACTTTGGGCTTTTGTACACGACATAAGCTTCAATCCACCAGAAGGTTTCTCGCCACAAACTTCCAGAACATCGCCAGACGGAAGAGGAATATGAACAATCTTATCAAAACAAACCACCTCAGCATTGTGTTTGGTTAACCAATCCATCCCTATGATAATATCGAAACTCCCAAGTTGCATCGGTGTGAGGTCAGTAGGAAAGAGATGGTCATCAAGGTTCAACTGACAATCACAAATGACAGAATCGAGAACAAGAGGTTTACCAGTAGCAACTTTGACAGATAAGGGTTTCCTTAGTTTAGTTCTAGGTATCGCAAGTAAAGGCTCAAAAGATAACAAAACAAAACTTCTATCGGCACCAGAATTAAAAAGAATAGATGCAGGTCAATTGTTAACAAGAAACGTACCATTGACCACCTCGTTGTCAGCCCTCGCTTCGTTGGCATTCAAGTTGTACGCTCGCCCGCGAGCGGGATTCACATTCGCATTAACATTTGCGTTTGGATTCGCATTTGCATTCACCAACCTCGGACAGTTGTTGCGGAAGTGACCAAACTCTCCACAATTGAAACATGAACCCGGTGGGAATCTAGCAGCATTCCCCTGAACTGGAGCCTGATTCTGAGCAACCTGATTCTGACCCAAATGACAGATGTTGGCCAGATGTCAAAGCTTACCACACGTTGTGCATTGCTTACAAGCTTGTTGTGAAACATGATGACCGTTGCAGCGAGCACAATGAGGTGCGGTACCAGCATACACTTTCTTCGCAGGCGGTTGAGCCGGTGGGTTCTGAGGGTTCTGAGCTGTAACTGCAAAATTTTGAGCACCCTTTCGCTTTCTCGACTTCTTCGACGACTCACCTTTCTTATCCTTACCCTTATCCTTGCCTTTAACAGAATTGGTCGACTTTTTCTTATCACTCTTGCGGGTAAGTTTACCCTTCCTGACTTGAGACTCAGTCAGGGTAGCAGACAACTCGATCGTGTGACGAACAGTAGTTGGATTAATGCCAGTCACAATATCCTGTATGGAATCGGGTAAACCATCGATATACCTCTCTATCGCTTTCTCCAGTGGGGTAACCATAGTGGGACACAACAGACTGAGTTCCTCAAAACGATCCGTATACGCACGGTGTTCTCCCCCATCTTGCTTTAGATCGTCAAACTCTCATTCCAAAGCTTGAATTTCGTGACGGGGACAAACTCTTTCATCATGAGAGCTCAAAGCTCTTCCCATGTCTGTGCCAATGCCACTTCGGCACCCCTATCACGCATAACACCGTTCCACCACGTAAGAGCACGCTTCACGAACACACTTGATGCAAATTCAACCTTACGCCCATTCGGACATTGCACATGTCTGAATGTTCTCTCGATACTTTCGAACCATTGAAGGAGCGCAGTTGCTCCTTGCGACCCAGAAAACTTTAGCGGCTTAGAAGAATTGAAATTCTTGAAATTACACTGTGCATTATTGTTGTTATTATTGTATAACTCGTGGATTTGGGTCACAACGCCTGGAAGCACAGCAGCCATTTGCTGAGAGACAAGGGCTGCAACTTCTTCCGCAGTAAAAGATTGTGCATCACGTCGAGGAGGCATGGTCTAACAAGGAAACAAGGGAATCGAGTGAGGTTGACAATTAGGAAAAACAAAAGAGGTAACAACAAAACACAAGGAAGGCGATCATTTGTTCGTTACCTCGAACAAACAAACGACACGCGATGACTAATCAAAGTAAATGAGTCAAAATAATGTATCGCGAAGACATACTCACCAATAAGTAAACACTCATCCCAAGAGTTCCCAGGTAAGAGTGACTGTTCCGATTATGTGGATTTGTACGAACACTCTAGCCTTAGACAGAAAACTCAGGGTACAGGCATTCACTCTTCCAGTTTGCACGTGTTCACATTATTTAGATCCAAACTTTGACGAGATTTTAGAAAACTCCAAAGGCATTAAGCCAAAAAAATGAGTCAAACTGGAAGGGTTCAAAACCTAGTAATCAATCATCCTAGAACGGATGATTAATTTTCAAAGCCGATTCAAATTTGTGTTCTCATTGTGGTTATCACCTAAGGGTAGGTGACGGTTTTGTTTTAAAATCTAAACGCAAGAAAAAATCGCGTTAGGGTCCTAGAAAGTTATAGTCTAGGTCAAAGCATTACTAATAACCTAATTCCCTATAACCATTGGCTCTGATACCAACTCTTCTGTCACACCCCGACCACGTTAAAACAACAAACCGTGGCGGAAACGTCAGGGAGTGTCATGGCAGAATTATTGTTTCATAACCATGGAATACAAAAAGTTTTGTTTTATTTATTCATCATGTAATTTACATTGTTTTAACACAACACAAATAAGTTACATATCGACTATCACTGTTATTATGTCACTAAGGCCTCGTCCAGATCCTATGTGACTCATGCATCCTAGCAACCAACATCAAGCAACAACACCTGAAACATATGTAAAAACAAAGTCAGCAAAGAAATGCCGGCGAGCACATAGGTTTTATGTTAGTGCATTACGTCTATTGACTTCGTCTTGTATCATGTAATAGAATAGGATAGATTAGATTTATCAGTGCACGAGGTTCAAGAAACGGAAAATAGTGATTAAGTGAGTGATTTCGCTCATATGGACATTGTCCATAAAAGCGAAATCCCAACCTTATGATTTCGCTCATATGGACATTTTCCATATAAGCGAAACCTGCTTCACTATATACAGTGCACATGTTCATTCATTCGGTAGGCGACTTCCAGAACTGTAACGAAGTGCTGCTAAAGTCTGTTCAGGTTGTAATTGCTGTTATTATCAATATAAGTGACAGATTAAAGATTAACAAGCTGTTATCAAGTCCAGTTCACTGATTCCGCCTTTGAACCGGATATAAAACTCTTCTGATCGACTCAGTCGGGTCAAACAACGATCCTACAAGTGGTATCAGAGCTCAGGAAGAAGAGTTTAGCTTGATTTCGCTCATATTCTGACTTCTACACCTTCTTTCATCATTTCAGAAAGTTTTACCGGTCGAAATCTGTTCAAAATTTCACAGATCATAGATAATTGGACATTAACAAATCCTGGAAAGTTTGACACTAAAATACGGACTAAAAATGGACAAAATTAGGTTCCGAGTTAATTTCGCTTATACGGACAACCTCTGATTTCGCTTATAGATCACATCAGATTTCGCTCTTGTGACACATTTACTTTGAGGTTTCGCTCATAACTACCTAATTTCGCTCCAAAGGTCACTCAGAATTCTGATTTCGCTTTTGTGAACATCCTGATTTCGCTCTTGTGTCACGCATATCTTGGGATTTCGCTTTTGTGTCAGTTTGAACAAAGTGATTATTATCGTTTCAGTTTGCATGTGTTGGTGAATGTGAATATCTTAGTCTTTGTCGGCCATGAGATTTAAAAGACAATCCACGCGAACACATTAATCGTATTGGCAGCCCATGTGACTTCAAACTTTTGGCCAAATAGAATTGTGTTGGGAATTGAATAGTTATCAATATTGTCGGATATTGACTGAAACATTGCATGTGATAATAAACAAATATGTCAATTGTGCATGTGAGTTGATCCTATAAATCGGCCCAATCAGCATTTGTTCTAATAATTGCGGCCCAAGTAATTCAATTTGTTTGGAAGGTTTATTTGTCCATCTTCAGGCCTGTTCATTCAATAGTGATTTCACTCAAACAACATTGGAACGAATCCGCGAGTCTTCGACACGAGTCCTAGATTAATTTCGCCCTCACACTTTTACATATACAGTTTGTTTAAACTGATTGTTTGTTTGTTTGTTCAGGTTTACATCATGGCTGAGGAATTCTACAACACGTTTTTCAACGCATTCACATCCGAATCGTCTGAGGTTACAAATGTTACACCAAAAACAATCACGAAGGCGATCAACGAAAACATCAAGCATGATAATTTCTACGGAACAAATTCAAAGCCTCCAACTCTGGAAAGCATTGAGGATTATACATGGTGGAAGGAACGGTTTATTAACTGGGCGAAAGCGTATGCTCATGAAAGCTGGTTCTGCATGGAGTATGGATATGAAAGACCAAAAGATGATAAAGGCGAATATCTTTCATTCAAGAAGTTTTCCAGAGAAGATAAATCTGAATTCGGAGCTGAACAGAGAATGATAGCATTGATCCAGTCGGCAATCAGAAATGATATTTTTGCATTACTAAAACATGACGGGTCATCTAAATCTGTTTGGGAAGCTTTACGAGTTAAAGCTGAGGGGGGTAAACAGATTAAAAAGAACAAAATCGCTTTATTAAAGAAAGAATTTGATCTGTTTGATAATATTAAAGGAGAGACAGTGAGGCAAATGATTGAGAGGTTTTGCCATTTAAAACTTGAACTTGAGAGATTTGAGATAGTGAAAACAAGAGAGGAACTTATAGACAAAGTGATTGAAGCGTTACCACGAGCAGATCAGTGGCAAACGTTTGTTTTTATTCTGAAAAATGATGTTTTGTATGATACAATTTCTCTTGATGCGTTGTTTAAAAAGATAGAGAGTCATGATCTGGAGCTACAAAAGCAAAACAAGATGATTGATTCTTCAAATCAACAGAATATTGGCTTGTACTACAAAAGGAGTGTACCTTTAGAGAAAGGTGTTGGTTCACGAAAGACAGCATTCATTGGTGATAGAACAAAAGAACCTGAGAAAAGCTCATCAAGTTATAATCCGGGTTATCATTCATCGGCTTCAAAAGCTAGTTCTGATGAATCTGAAGAAATTCTTTGCAACATTGCTCTTAAACGAAAGAATTCTCCAGCAATGAGCATCAATGCAGCAAAGCAGCAAATGAGTTTTCTTGCGTCTGTTTTGGAATCATATGAAGGTCTTGTAGCTGGAAAAATTGGAAACTCTGAGTTAACCAAAGAAGACTATGACCAGATTGATCCGGAAGAGATGGAGCTCATTGACATCCGTTGGTGTTTAGCCAGTTGTATTCACAGAGCTCAAAGGTATATGGAGATTACCGGGAAACAATCTCTTGGAGGTGCATCAACAAAGCTTGGATTTGACAAATCTAAAGTGACTTGCTTCAAATGTAAGCAGAAAGGTCATTTCAAGAGAGAATGTACTAATTCTGCAGTTGGTGGAAATGAACATCCGTTCAATGATGATTACTACCGAAAGGCAATCTACCATCAAAGCAGAGAAGAGCCAAAGTTGATTGAAGATAAACCGAAAGAAAAATCAAGAGCTTATGCTGTAATTTACGAGGATGAAGGTTATGATTGGTCTGAAATTTGTCCAGAAGAAGATCGTTTAGAGAATGTTCGAAAAACAGCTCATGGGAGAGCTATGACAGAGGAAAGAAAGTTTGTTTTTGTTGCTGAAATTAAAGAGGAAAACAAAGACAAAGACACAGCTGAAAACAAAGAAGAAAATGCTGTTGCTGAGGTTAAAGAGAAAACTAGAGAAGAAATTTTAAGTGAGAAAACTTACAGAGAAAGAAATATTGTTTTAAACAGAATGGATGATATGCAAGAGGAGTATGAGATTGCTGTCAGTAGCAAAAGATGGGATAAAAAGAGAGAATGCTACTATAACAGAGAAGGAGAACAAGTTGTTCCAAAGAAAGACATAATCTTTGAAGATGTTCTTCTCATAATTCCTTCAAGAGCCGAATATTATAGGAATGTGTTGAAAGATGACAGATATGCAAAAAGGCATGAAAAAGAGATCAGATATGCCATGTTATCGTGTCTGAGAAAAAGGGATGAGGAGAGGATGAAGAAGAATGTTGAAGAAATGGTGAACAATCTGAAGAAAGTTGCTGAAGAGATTAAAGCAGAAGATGTTGAAGTTGAGGTTGTGAAGGAAATCAAAAGTGAAGAAGTTGTTATGAATGAAGAGGTTGAGAAAGCTGTTACTGAAGAACAGCAAATTGGAGAAGATGTGAGGAAAGAAGAAGAAGAAGTAAAGAATGAGAATTTGGAAGCTGGTAATGTTGGTGATGAAGTCGACATTGAAGAAAAGCAAGATGATGCTGAGTTGAAGCAGACAAAAGCTGCTGAAAACACCGAAGTGCCAATCACTGAGGTAAATTCTGATTCTGAAAACTTGAAACTGATTGATCAGTGCAAGAAATGCATGGAACCGTGCAGAGCTTGTACTGAAAAAGATGAGCAATTTAGAACAAGAGATCTTGAGTTCACAAAAATTGAAAAGATTTTCAAAGAAAAATGCAAAGAAATGCTAGAAAAAGAAAAAGTTTTTAAAGAAAATGATGAAAAACTTTCAGAAAAATGTAACAAATTAGAGAAAGAAAATGAAGTTTTGAAAGAAAATGTTTTGAAAATGACAATTGAATGTGAACAAAAAGAAATTGCTTGTCAAGAAATGAAAAAGAATATGACTCAATGAAATTATCATATCACATTACAAAAGAGTCATATGATAAAGTAAAAGACGAAATGAAATATGCTCAATCAAGAATGAATTATCATTCTGAAACAACCAAAGAATTTAAACGAATGTATGCAATAAAACAAGATGTTGTTAATTCCTATATTGAGGATGTTGCTAAGCTAAAGCGACAGATTGCTGATTTAGAACAGGATAACAACAAGTTAAAAAGTTATCATGTGTCGTAATATGTGCTTGAACGAATTTTCAATATAAAACCGGGAGATGGTGAGTCTGAGCAAAACAAGAAAGGCATTGGCTCAGAGTTTCATCAAGTTCCACCACCGGGAAAATTTTCATTTTATGATGATGAAAAGGTCGAAAAAGCTTTCAACATGGTAGATCAATTGCCAGATAACATTGACATAATCTATTCCAAATCTGATGATTCTCATGATTCAGAGGTGGTAGGTAAAGTCGTTGAAAGTGTGTTGAAAGAAGAGTCGATTGTTACAGGTAAATCTGAATCACAGGATGAAGATGAAGGAAATCTTCATGATGGATATCTGAAAAACAAAAAATCCGAGAAAAATTTGAATGATGATTCAAAGGGATTGGTTTATACCATGATTGGATCGGACAAATTATTCTTAGATGTTGTATTTCCGATTCAGAATGTGATTTCAGAAAAAGTTGATAAAGTTTTCAAAATGGTTGAGATTGAGAAGTCTGAGATTTCAAAGTTTGTTGGTAAGAGTCATAAAGGTTCGTATAACAAACCTGGTTTCAAAAAGAAGAACATGAAGGCTGGGTTGGGTTATAAGAAGAAACAGAATCGAAACAAAAATGAAATGCCAAATTATCAGGCAAAAATGAGTTTTGTTCAAGGAGACAATTTAGAAAAAGAAAAAGAACTTAAAATGAGACAGTCTAATGATGAGTTCTTTGCTAAAAAGAAAAAGCAACAACCACAGGTCAAAGATGTGTACATGAGAACATGTTTCAAATGTGATCAAAAAGGACATCTTGCACGCAAGTGTCCTAATCTAAAACCTGTGGATGTTGACAAAAAGAAGATTGATGCTGAGAAACAAAAATCTGAGAATGTGAGACAAAGGTCAACCAGATTTGATTCAAAACAAACTTGGAGGTACAACACAAACAAGTTTGTTTCGAACCAAACTTGGAAGTCAAACTCATATAGATTTGATTCTAGACAGACCTGGAATTCTCACACACCTAGAATCAGAACAACTCAAAGTTAGAAAACAACTGTTGATATGACAAAACCTCAAGAGTTTTGGAAACCAAAAGTTGTTGATCAAAAACAAAATTGTAGGATCGGATTACGACACAAACGAGTCGTTCGGAAGAGCTCTTGTCCGTTTCAAAGGCGGAAACAGAGAAACGGATGTGTAAACAGCTTGAAATACACTTTAATCCTCTTGTATATTGATTTAACAACGTTTACAATCAAAGGATAAACCGGCAGCACCTCGGTATCACTTGGCTATCTCTGATCTAACTGTTACAAAATGAAATGTCTACAAGCCTATTTATACTAAACATGGTTTCGCTTGAAACACATACAAGCGAAATCCACAATAAATTCCTTTCAAGCGAAATCGTCAAACAATGTTGACTTTTGAAGCGAAATCGACACAATAACAATCTGATTTGTATGTTGAATTCCAATGATGATGTCATCTATGATGTCACTATATGATGTCATCATTTGAAAGATGACATCATGCTTTACCAGATCCGTAACTCAATCCAGACTCGATATAAGACGAAGACGACAGATGTGTGCACCAACAGATGGTTGACTCCCCCTCGAATGTTGACGAGTCTTAAGTGTCGAGTCTTCTCAATCTTCAGTCTTTATCAGTCTTTGTGCTCCCTTCAGGATCTCTATCTGGATCTATCCTATCTCCAATTCTCTTTCAGAATCTCTGGCTCCTAGCTCTTGCATCTTCAGACTCCCCCTCAACTTGTGCTGGGATCGTAGTCTGGCTTTTGCTATCTGCAACCTTTAAATCAATCTTTACTCTAATCTGCACATACTCTACCCCACAATAAATCTTCTGATGACCATTTATAGAGCAAATTTTAAAATGATTCAACATTTATAGTCTTTGATGAACCACTTGCAGAAATATCAATTTCATTTTCAAAACAACACACTCTCCCAAACCATCTGTTCATCATGTCTAGCACTCGGAATTTTGAAAATTAGCTCTTCAACACCAGTTGTCAAAAATCTTTTTGAATTTTTTAAAATAACCGAAATGAAATGCAGCAAAGAAATATTTACAAACAAAATTTTTGTGAGTTTGCGTAAAAGGTTCATATCAGTTTTTTAGACAAATCACCAACACCGTTAAGCTTGATTTCATTTTAAGTTCTAAACGATTCACTTAGATTGTTAGTATACTGATCCACTTAAATTTTCACACAAAGTTCAATTGTTTCTTCAACTTAGCACAGTCTTCAATATAATCATTGATGACGTTTTGCTTTGTCATTAATGTTGCACTCATTTTATCCATCGCCTTTTCGATTTCTGAATTTGTCTTTTTCAGACGATCAACTGTGTTGTTCAGCACATCATAGGACTCCTTGACATACTTCACATCACACAGTAAATCTTCTTTTATCTTCTCTAACTCAGCAATCTTTTTATCTTTTTCTTCACAAACTTTGCAAGACTCTGAACATTTCTCACAAGGTTTAGTAACTTCAACCACCTTTTCAACTATCTTTTCGACTTCGACAGTCTTTTCAACTTCAACAAGTTTCTCGACCTCAACAATCTTTTCTATTTCAACAATCTTTTCGACTTCAACAAGTTTTTCAACTAATTTTTCAACTTCAACGATCTTCTCAATCTCGACAATCTTTTCAACTTCGACAAGTTTTTCAATTTCAACAATCTTTTCGACCTCAACAATCTTATCAACAACTTTCTCTACTTCAACAATTTTTTCTACTTCAACAATTTTCTCTACAATCTTTTCAACCACTGGTTCTTCAGATTCTATTTCAGCTTTCTGTCCCTCAGTTTCTTTTGTTGAGCTTTCTTCAACTTCTGCTTTCAACTCATGTTCTTCAATTTTCTGAATAAACTGTGCCAGATTCATGTTTTCATGTTTTCTCATATGTTTTACAATCAACAGATAAGTTCCCCATTTTTGCTGTGGTAATGCATCAGCAAGTTTATCAATCCATTCATCATTGCCTTTCTTAATGTTCAATCTTCCCATTTCCACGACTAAATGACAATATCTATCAATGGTCATCTTTGTTGTTTCATGGTCAAAAGCTACAAACATGTCAAATGACTTCTTCAACAACTCCTTTTCCATGTCTTCGAAAATTTGATATACTTTGGCAAACACCTCGGTGACAAACAAACAAACAATTAGTCTAAACGAAACAAGTTAATGTGAACGCGTGTAACTGTTGAATCGATCTAGAACTCGTGTCGAAAATTCGCGGACTCGTTGCAATGTCGTTGAAATGAAAACACTGAATGAATGGACTTGATCGGAACCAAATGGATTTAATTTGGACTTTAGACTGATTTGAACCGTGCACTTCTTTATATGGGCTGCAACTATGACTCACTTGAGCCGAGGACACTTAGACAACTCAAACACTTAATAGGGCCACGAAAATCACATGACAAAGCCGACAAAAACTTGTGACCTTACAATTTTAATGGCAGACAAATTTATCATTGAACACATATATCTATTCACAAGCACATCTTTATAAACCGACAAAGCCAATTAATATGATGAAATCACATGAGCCTATCACCTTTATTGACTAGTCCACTATCACATGCAATTTATTAACAAAATCAATATTTCGAGATTCTCAGGTTATGATTACAAACAGACAAAAGTTGTTGGTGCGATTAAAGAAATTGCCAAGAATTCAGACAAACACATGCATATTTTCAGGAATTCAAGATATTGATTTATCTTTTTAACTAAAAAACCGACAAGCTATGATTCAAATCGAAATTCAAAAATGACAAATTCAAAACTTTACATTAATAAAGCATGTACCCTTCTGTAAAGTGAACCCACTATATCAAATAACAATTTTCTATGAATTTCGCATGCAACTTATCATCTTGAGCAGTGTAATCACATGAATATCCCAGACAAGCTTCACGATTATCGAACAACTTCAAATGCTTTCAATACCTTTTGTCCACTAATATGAATATCAAAATCAAATCACATGCAGACAAACAACAAATGTATTCTTTCAATACAATTTGATTTTTATGACTGAAATTATCCACAATTATCTAAATGCTCATTGGACCACAATTATCCACCAAGCCAACAACTCTTATTACTTTATCACATGGAATGGACTTTTAATTCTTGCCGACAACTACAATTCACTTTATCGAAACTCACAAGTAGACAATTTTTATGACATAAATTCACTGATACACACAAACCTCACATGCAAACCGATATTTGATGTTAAACCCGTGAACTTATTTCACACCATTCTATGCATTTTCACACAATTCAGTTTTTTTTTTAAAATACGATACAGTGCACTATCAAGCAGATTCAAGCAAGTTCAGATCTAAATGAATATTTAATCGAAATCTCAATGTGTTTTCAAGCAAAATCTAATAATATCTCAAGCGAAATCAACAAGATGTCATATTCAAGCGAGGTTCAAGCGAAATTATGCACAAATAACATGATTTCAAGCGAAATCAGATCTAAACAGTTGCTGATGTCATCATTTGTTCGAGCAATTGAATGGAAAATACACAAAAAAAATACAAGTTTTAGCTCGATTTTAAACTTGAAATTTTCAAGGATTGATTAAACCATGTTTGCGCACAATATATGTGAAATTTATCCGATTTTGACCGTGAAAAGTTTTAATTTTCGGAAAAGAATGGTGTAGAAACAGAAATCGTGATGAAAACAGGCTGTTTTGGCAAGAACTCCTCGTCCTGAGCTCTGATACCAATTGTAGGATCGGATTACGACACAAACGAGTCGTTCGGAAGAGCTCTTGTCCGTTTCAAAGGCGGAAACAGAGAAACGGATGTGTAAACAGCTTGAAATACACTTTAATCCTCTTGTATATTGATTTAACAACGTTTACAATCAAAGGATAAACCGGCAGCACCTCGGTATCACTTGGCTATCTCTGATCTAACTGTTACAAAATGAAATGTCTACAAGCCTATTTATACTAAACATGGTTTCGCTTGAAACACATACAAGCGAAATCCACAATAAATTCCTTTCAAGCGAAATCGTCAAACAATGTTGACTTTTGAAGCGAAATCGACACAATAACAATCTGATTTGTATGTTGAATTCCAATGATGATGTCATCTATGATGTCACTATATGATGTCATCATTTGAAAGATGACATCATGCTTTACCAGATCCGTAACTCAATCCAGACTCGATATAAGACGAAGACGACAGATGTGTGCACCAACAGACTCCCCCTCAGATGTTGACGAGTCTTAAGTGTCGAGTCTTCTCAATCTTCAGTCTTTATCAGTCTTTGTGCTCCCTTCAGGATCTCTATCTGGATCTATCCTATCTCCAATTCTCTTTCAGGATCTCTGGCTCCTAGCTCTTGCATCTTTCAGACTCTCTTTCTCTAACAGACTCCCCCTCAACTTGTGCTGGGATCGTAGTCTGGCTTTCATAGGTTCAGGTATCGTAACCTGATTCACCTGCATATTCTCTACCCAAAAGTAAGTTTCATAAAAGATAAGATATAACAAATTTAGAAACTTTGCTAAACTCTTGAAGACATAACCCTGAATATAAAGATTTATCATGTCAATTTCTGATAAATCACTTGAATGATTATCATTTCCATTTATCACAACTTCAAACACAATTTTCCATACCTGTTCGTCACGTTTAGCACTCGGAATTTTGAAAATCAGCTTTTCAACATCAGTCGTCTAAAATCTTTTTAAATTTTTCAAAGTTCATGCTAAAACACACCGAAACTCTTTTTGGATTTTTTGAAACAACCGAAATGAAATGCAGCAAAGAAATATTTACAAACAATATTTTTGTGAGTTTGTGTAAGAGGATCATATCAGTTTATGAGACAAATCACCAACACCATTAAGCTTTAAACATTTTAAGTTTTAAACGATTCACTTAGATTGTCAGTATACTGATCCACTTAAATTTTCACACAAAGTTCAATTGTTTCGAGATACGAGATTAATGTCTTAGATACTTAAACTTATTCGCGTGTCCCACCTCAGAATATACTCCCGTATCCAGATCCCAATAATCAGTCTTACAGGTAATTATGACACCAATGATATCTGTATATAAATTAGGTAATGAGAGGGCCGAGGGATCTCAGGTCGATACTTCCGTATACGCAGAGAGATATCAGCTTCGACTTTAAGGAATGTCCCCTTTAGAGGATCTTTTAGCTACAACAGCAGCGACTATCAATTTTATTGTTTCATCAGCATGCTGAGGGTTTATGCTATGTTTCAAGCATTGCGGAAAGTATTATCCAAGGACTAGGTCAGAACTACCGTTCAGCAGAAGTCCTGGAATAATACCCCAGACATCATTGAGTATAAAGACCTAGTATATCAGATTATGTGACCTTTCAAACAAGATTTCGGGGGTTACCCATATATCCGAGAGATGTTACCCACGAATTAAGCAAGTTTGAATTTTAGGTTTATATCTCGTCACAATCTACTAAATGTGCAAAAACCTACTCACACATCCACAGTGAGATCGTTTATCACTTTTGACTTTCCATTTCTTTAGCATGTTGTGATAGTCCACTGATGTACTATCATTTCCTCTTATATACACCAAACTCATTTTTCATTTTTTACTGTTTTTGTCTTTTAGCCAGTAGGTTTTATCATGTTTTTGTCTTTTTCAAATTTTCAAATGTTTTTGGATTTTCTGAAAATTTTTACTCCCCCTAAAATGCAAACACATTTTAGGAAATTTGAAAACAAACTATACAATAAAGTGACAACCGATATCAAATCGCTTCAATTCTCCATTCACTTGGCATAAACAATCAGAACTCCCCCTTACAACAAACTATTTTCCCATTGTGATTTCAAAACACTTAAGTTTGTTTTAATCAAATGATTTTTCTGGATAATTAGTTTTGTTGATTTTCAAACCATTTGTAGGTTAGGGATTCATCACATTATTCATCACTTGTAATTATGGTCCAATCAAGTTCAACTTAATGACCTTGATTAACCACTTGTCAATGAAAAACCTCTTTCAACTACTTACAGGTTCAGTCACCAACCATAATCACTTGTAAATTGAAATATAACAATTTAAATATACCACCTGTACTTTACCAACTGTACCACATGTAGGATCATTTGATAAGAAAGATGCCGATACCTGCTCCACTCTTACCAACCTGGGAGCTCCGGCAAGTTAGGAATTTATGGTGAAAATGCTGTTACCCAAGCCTGACCAGCCTTGGGTGATTTTGGTTGCAAACATCTGTCCCACCAACATTTTGATTTGTAAAACTCTTTAGCATCCTTCACTTTCCTGTCAACCATCTTTCCAAAAATATGTTTAACATTTCCATTAAAAACTTTCTCAACATCAAAATCTCTCTTATCAGCGAAGAATTGATTTGAGATCTCTACCTTTCCCACTTTCTTCATCAAATTTTCCTTTGACAATGGAGGAAAATTCTCATCGTTCACCTCAGGAACGGAATTCACAACCTTTTTCTCAACCAAAGACTCCTCTGATTTTATGGAATCAGATTCATTGTCAGAATTACCCTCAGATTTAACCACCCACTTTTGTTTACTCAAGTCACCTATTCTTTTGTAAAACCTTTTTGAACTTTCTCCTTCCTCAGAAGTAGAATTTTCAAACTTTTTAACATTTTTCACAGGTTGTTCTTTCTTATCAACACAAGTCTTTCTCAAAACAGAG
Organism: Helianthus tuberosus; assembly: GCA_030545235.1. Lineage (NCBI taxonomy): Eukaryota > Viridiplantae > Streptophyta > Magnoliopsida > Asterales > Asteraceae > Helianthus > Helianthus tuberosus. The sequence continues at coordinate 67,896,594 of CM060445.1, read as the reverse complement.
TTAGAAAAAACTTCCTGTTTTTGGTAGTTGGTCTTGGGGCAATTCCAAGCTATATGTCCAACTTCTTGGCATTTGAAACAGGTTCTTCTGTCAACTCTTGAAGCAAACTTTCTCACATTCTTCTTTACTTTAGCAAGAAACTCTTGATTCGACTGCTTCCAGAACGGTTTCTTCTGTTCATCCTCTGAACTTCCTCCTGAAACAAATTTTGTTTTTGGTTTATAAGTTTTCTGATTTTTTTAATTTTCTGAAGAATTGAAACCTAATCCATTCTTTTTGTAATTACGGTTATGGTTCGGTTTCTTTCGATAACCTGAACCAGAACTGTAACCCTTTTTCTTGTTCAATCTCTGTTGAACTCTTGAAGTGTACTTTTTAGGTTTTTCAGCAAGATTTAAATCTTTTATTTCAGAAATATTAATTTCTGTCAATCTGAAAACCTGTTTGATCATTTCAGTTTTCACACTTCTTATTGGAAATTCCTCATCAGAATATAATTTGTCTGAATCAAACAAAGTATAAACCACTTTGATTGACCCGTCATTCAAATTAGATTTTGATAATAGAAATTCTCTATTATAAACCCTGTTAACCGGTGAACTCGGACTCTTTTCTGACAAACTCGGACTATTTTCTGATGAACTCGAACTCTCAGATTTAGACTCCGACTTTAACTCTTCATCCGTATCCAACACCTGATCAACAACTTTCTTTATTATCTCAGACTCATGATCAGTGTCAGACTCTGTGAATGTAACATCAATATTGTCTGGTAATTCATCAATGATTTCAGACTTTAACTTGATGTTGACTGCCTTTTTTAGACGCTCCTCGTTAGGATTCCTTGGAGAATAAGTTTCATGGATCGGGGGCGGACATCTGTTATACTTGACACTTGGTTTCTTACCAGTATCAGTATTTTCAGTCTTTTTATCCAAGAACGTTTCCAGACCTGCAACAATAGGATAAACACGATCAATCAGATAATCACATGTAGTATAACTCAACAGTAATCGTTTAATCCTTTCACTTTCAATCTTTTCAAGCTCCACTTCTTTCTTTTCAGCAGCTTGCATTTTTGCTGCTTCCAGCTCTTTCTTCAATCTTGCCATCTTCTTCTGGTACAACATCTCCATTTTATCTGCAAAAAAAAAATTAAAACTAGTTAGATCAATGCCTTTTCTAGCTTTGTTGAGATGTTCTTCCTCATCATCAGTATCCACATCGCTTCCAAGATCAGGAAATATCGGGATTCTTTTCTCACTAGCCTCTTCATCTAGTATTCTAGCAACAAAGCCTGAATCAGATGGAATGTATTTGTCCCAACTAAATCCCTCTGCAACTTTTTCATCATCTTGATGAATCAGTAAAGCTTTCTTCTTTCCATCATTAGTAGCATGAGCATGTGTAATTTGAGGTTGTTGAGTAGTCTGATGGAAAATTGATTTCTGATAATAATTGTTTCTATCTTGATTCCCGGTAGCTTCTTTACTTTTGCATTCTCGTTTAAAATGACATTTTCCTTTACAACAGAAACAGGTAACCTTTGATTTATCAAATCCCAATGGAGAGGTAGCCATTCCTCGAAATTCATCCCTACCAGTAATCTCTTGAAACTTTTCAGCTCTCCTCCAAGCACTTGCTAAGCACCATTTGATATCCATCACTTCAAGTTCTTCAGCATCAATTTGGTCGTAATCTTCTTTGGTAAGCATTGGATTGCCAATCTTCCCATCGATCAAACTTTCGTAAGATTCTAACATAGTAACCAGTGATGCCATATGCTGCTTGGCAACTTCTGGAGACAAATTCTGACCATTTTGAATGTTTAAGGTAACATTGCACTGAAAGTTTGTTGAGTTTTGTTGTTGAGAACTTGATGTTGTGCTATTTGGATCAAAGCTTGAGAATGATGAAGATCCACCACTTTGAGTCACATTACTACTCTTTGTTCCAGATGAACTGTCAGCACTAAAACCAGTTTGAATCTTTGGGCTAGGGCTGGGGGTAGCCTCAAACTTGTTCCCTCTGTAATACAAACTGACATCTTGTTTTTCATTTGGATTCGTCATTATAGCAGTCTTTTGAATATCCAGTCTTTTCATCATTGTTTTGAAAACAGGCTGTTTTGGCAAGAACTCCTCGTCCTGAGCTCTGATACCACTTGTAGGATCGTTTGCAGACCCGAACGAGTCGTTCAGAAGAGTTTATCTCAGTTTGAGCGGCGGAAACGAACAAACCGAGTTCAATTCAGCAAGATTTACACTTTAAACTGTTGTTTCTATTGATTCGATGACAATTACAACCTGACAACACTTCGGCAGCACTTCGTTGCAAACCGGAAGAAATCTCTGAAAATTACAAATGATTTAGCTTGAATGGGTATTTATAGAGAGGAGATTTAGCTTGAAATGACATGCCATTTTCAAGGTAAATCTTGATTTAGCTTGAAACTGTCAAATAACATTTTCAAGGTAAATCACCACTTTCAAGCTAAATTATCTTAAACACATTCTAAAACGTATAACATATCTAACATTTTTAGTCCTAGACTCGATACAAGACGAAGTCGACAGACGCATGCACCAACAAAAATGTTCAAAAAGATTCACATTTTTACAAAAGAGGTACTCCGAAAGGTCAAACATGGAGTGTTAAGAAACAAGTGTCTTCTGCAAAAGATGAAAATGTTGAGATAAAAATTGAAAAAGTCTTTGTTCAGGATGACAAAGAGTTTCCTGCATTGAATGAAAATTATTGTATTGATATGCCTAAGGTTCAACAGACCTGGGCTAAATTGTTCAAGTAATCAAGTAGTTTGTATGTGCAGGTGCTCAACAAATTCAAAGATTGTGAGAATGGAAGTTGGAGCAGCCTGGCACAAAGAGGAGAGGAGGCTGCTGGACCCTGTGTTGGTTGAAACAGGGAGTTTATTTTCATTCTGTACATAAAAAAAATGAAAAATTAAAAACTCAAAAATATGTTTTTAGTTTGTTAAAATTTGAAAAACCAAAAATATGTTTGTTTTTAATTTTTGTCAAAAATATTAAAAAAATACAAAAATATGTGTTGATTGAATATGCCGAAACCCTCACGGCTGAACAAACATGATTATTTTCACAAGATTGAAAAACGGTTTTCAAACTGTAAAAAATCAATGTGTTGTAAATCATGGGGGTATTTACTGCTTTTTTCTGCAAAACAGAGCACGTTAGCAGAAAATGGATGGCGAGACAAAGCTATCAGTGTTGGTTGTCAAATTTTCTTTAAATGGTTTTCCATTTTAGGGGGAGAATTATTTTGTTTGAAAATCCAAAAACATTTGAAAATTTTGAAAAAGTCAAAAACATGATAAAATTCAAAAATTGAGTTTTTGTGTAAAAGAGGAAATGATAGTACACCAGTAGACTATCACAGTACGCTAAAGAATTGGAAAGTCAAAATGTGTTAAAAAATCTCACTGTGGATGTGTCGGTAGATTTTTGCACATTTAGTAAACTTTTTTGGGATATAAACCTAAGCAAGTTTGAATCTTACTTATTTCATGGGGAAGACTACTTGGATATATATAGGTAACCCCTGAAATCTCGTTTGAAAGGTTCCTTTTTCTGATATACTAGGTCTTTATGCTTAAGTGATATCTGGGGTATTATTCCGGGACTTCTGCTGAATAGAAGTTCTGACCTAGTCCTCGAATAATACTTTCTGCAATGCTTGAAACATAGCATCACCCTCAGCAAATTGATGAAACAATAAAATTGATAGTCATTGCTGTTGTAACAAAAGATCCTCTAAAGGGGACACACTCAAAAGCTGAGTCATGATCTCTCTGCTGAACGGTAGTTCTGACCTGAGCTCTCATGATTCTTCATAATTTATAACCCCTTACAGATATCATCTAGGTATAATCACCTGTAAGACTGAATATTGGGATCTGGATACGGGAGTATATTCAAGAGGTGGGACACATGAATGAGTTTAAGTTCCTAAAATATCTAATTCGTATCCTGAATCAGTTGAAATTTGTGTGAAAATTTAAGTGGATCAGTATATCGACAATCTAAGTGAATTGTTTAATTCTTAAAGTGTTAAAAAGCTCAACGGTACTTGTGATTTGTCAAAAACTGATATGATCCTCTGACGCATACTCAAACAAAAATATTGTCTTTAAATAAGTTTGTACATATTTCTTTACTGCTTTATATTTTCAGAAAATACAAAAAGATTTTGATTTCACTTTATTTTCGACAATCGATGTCTGAGATGCTGAGTTTCAAAATCTAAGTAAGCTGATTGTGTTTCTGAAAATAAAACAAGTTCATTAATTTGATACTTGAATTAAAATAAAAAATTTCAAAAACAGTTTGTGATATCTCCAAGGTCATTAATTTGGACTTGGATGATTAACTGTGAGGGTGTTGGATTCTTTAATACTGCCAAATCTGTAAAGATTGTTGATAGGGAGAGTTTTAGATAGTTGAAAAAGTCAGGTTTACAATTCCTGGATAATTCAAAATGCTGTTACTCATAAATGTTTGAGAAATTGCAGATGATAGCCCAGACTACGATCCCGAGAGCAGAGTCTAAGGGGGAGTCTGAAGACAAGTTTGAAGCAAATAGAAGCTTGTAGATGGAAAGCTAGGTGTCGATCCCAAAGCACGGAAGCTTGATGAAAGGGGGAGCCTGAAGCTGATAGAAGAAGAGAAAGATTGTTGGATGCTTACATTGTTACAACTTGAAAGAGAAGGCAGAATGATCAAGACTGAAGATGTGTCATATTGAAGATTAGTCACTGAAGACTTCGTCAATATCCGAGGGGGAGTCTGTTAGTGCATTACGTCTATTGACTTCGTCTTGTATCATGTAATAGAATAGGATAGATTAGATTTATCAGTGCACGAGGTTCGAGAAACAGAAAATAGTGATTAAGTGATTGATTTCGCTCATATGGACATTGTCCATAAAAGCGAAATCCCAACCTTATGATTTCGCTCATATGGACATTGTCCATATAAGCGAAACCTGCTTCACTATATATAGTGCACATGTTTATTCATTCGGTACGCGACTTCCAGAACTGTAACGAAGTGCTGCTAAAGTCTGTTCAGGTTGTAATTGCTGTTATTATCAAGTCCAGTTCACTGATTCCGCCTTTGAACCGGATATAAAACTCTTCTGATCGACTCAGTCGGGTCAAACAACGATCCTACATTTTATAAGAGTGTCGGATTCATGGCTAGTTTACATGTTGCAATACCTTATTAAAAACCTTGTTTTGAAAAGTACATAGTATTGCAGCATAATTTAACCAACTCAAATCAAGTGGGTTATTATTTATAAAACCTCATAGCCATGATTCTTAACCCAAAAACATTCGTTTTAGTAAACCAAATTGTAAAGCATCTCGTATTAACTCGTTAATAAAACTCGTATGGTTTATATCCTTTCGAAAACATCGTTATGTGACATCGTTTCAAAATCGTTTACCCAAGTGAACTAAATAACGCCACAGTATGTAACATGTTGAAAACACTTATATATAAGAAGTACCAGCGGCGTATCTACCATGTTTTCATCACATTACACCCGCCCCGTTATCTAAACACTTAACCAAAAACCAATCGTTTATCCAACTCGTTTAATCTTGTTCAAATCGTTTCCAAATCGTTTAACTCGTTTAAGTCGTTTCCAAATCGTTTAAGTCGTTTAAATCATCCTCGTTTTAAATTGTGAAAACTATTTTTGGTCGTCTCGCTAATGACATTCAAACCTTCGTGACTCGACTATCTCGCTTCTCGCGTTAACAAACCACCAAAGGGTAAGTTAACAATCACAGATTCAGTCGTTACCCACCTAACTCACACATAACCATGGGTGCAGTCTAATAACGGGATTTGTCAGATCCTATGGTACCATAACCTAATACTGGTTGGTTCGGCCAAAATTAATGAATGTAATTCGTTATGTAACTACAACCAACAAGTTCGCTCACATTATCGAAATCGTTATTAGTTTAGTATAAACCATCTTAATCGTTTCTGAAACCATCGTTATAATATCGAAAAAATCGTTTTGATACATATGAATCACCCCAAAACATTTAAAACAGTAAAATAGGGGAACTATGTACTCACATAGTTACCACAAAACATGTAAAAAGAGGGAATCTATGTACTCACATGAAGTGCAAAGTATCCTCAATCAATAGAACTTCAAGAAACTCAAGTAAACCAGAGAAATCAAGCAGCACCTAGTAATCGAATCACTAGTCAAACAATAGACACCTAAATCGAAAGATCGGATAGAATGAGGTCTTGTAAACCAAATGAGTGTTGGGACTCATGTGATATAGTTTAACAAAGCCTACATCCTAAATCGGAACCTAACCTAAGTGCTTTCGAACCATTGCGACCCATTAAGGTAGCTTATGCTACTTTAACGCGTCGTGCGCGCAAACGCGCGTTCGAGACGTCTAACTAGTCCTATGACAAGTATAATATGCCTAAACATGTTTAAATATGTTGCATAATCAGTTATGTGACAAAAGTTTCTGTTACATACGCTTAATTACCAATTATGCATGAAAAGGGCATTTTGGTCATTTACCTAAGGCATATAAACTATCTATCATACAACTAATCAAACCTAAGTGATCATAAGGTATAACCTCAGAAGGTTATTCCCTATGCAACTATGGTCACTAAACATGTTTGGTCAGATCCTAATGATTGACCAAGCGGGTCGAGTTCGAAAGTCTAAGCGGGTGTTTAGTCCGCTTGACTTACGACTCTACACAAGCACTAAACTAAAAGTGACGAGCTAAACATGCTAAAACATGTTTAGTTAAGTTAGAAAACAGGTTTTGGTATCAAAACAAATGGTTTTGATACCCAAGAGTAGTTTGGTTACAAAATACGCGAGAATGCGCATTTTGGCCGAAACTACGACTCGTCGCTGAGCCTAGATAACGTGGTAATCAGTAGGTATAGTCACTAAGGACTATAACCATCGTGATTACGCTCACGTTAAGAAGTTCAAACGAACTTCGCATTGACCATAATCTGGTCAATGCAGAAAGTCAAACACAGTTTGACTTTTAAGCTAAAAATGCATAAAAGAACGAAAGAGGACTTACTAAGGGTCCAAGCAAGCAAATCTTGATCCAAGTAGCTCAAGTATGAAGCAAAGGCTTCAACTTAGAGCATTTTAGATCAGGTTTGAGTGAGAATGAAGTGAAGTGGGGTGGGCTATTTATAGGAAAACTAGAACCGTTAGGATCGTTTCTCGATTCCCATGCTTTAATCTCAGCCCTACACTTCATACCCACTGATTTGTGAAACCTTGGGCATCCAAAACAAGCACATAGAATCAAAGAAACCAGGTGCAAAGGTGTGGAGCAGCTGGAACAGGCTGGAAAAAATTTATGCTGTGCTGGTGATGGCTTACGGACCGTAAGCCCATCCCCATACGGTCCGTAAGGACCTTGCAGGTCAGCAAGTTTCAAAAATGGCAGATTTAGTCCCTGAAGCCCCAAAACTTGGTTTTCGATGCATTTTTGACACGTTTAAGCCCCGTTAACCCCATTTCAAAGCTCTAAAATGAAGTTAAAGTATAGGGAACTTAAAATGTGCTCAAAAACATCTCGGATGTCGGTTCGTTTGGTCGTACGGTTGCGTTGTACGGTTAATTACGACGGAAGTCGTAACGAACGCAAAAACGATCCAAATTAAGCGACGATAAAATATTTAATGATTACAAGCCAATCACTAAAATAAAATATTTTAATGATTACATAAATTTTTGGATGTCCGGATATATTCAGAACGTAAGATATGCGCGAAAATGCAAACTTGTGCACTTTTTGACGCTTTTAGTCCCTATTGATCAAATAAGTTTATTTTAGCATACCGAACCCCTCAAGGCCTATTTCTAAGCTATGTAAAAGATATTTAGGGTATGTTTAACTTATGATCAAGTTCCAGAATGTTCGTTACTATACAAATCGGTATAGTTTCACAGTTTGACACAAATAGTCCCTACGATCGAACAAACTTGATTTCAACACACCAAACCATCCAAAACTTATTTCTAAGTTATGTATAGGTTATTTAAGGTATGTTAAGCCTATATCACTATTCCGGAGTGTTTGTCGCGTTAAACCGACTGCGTTTACGCACCAGATCATCACACCAAATCATCAAACACACCAAATCATCAAACACAAATACACACATAATAACACCAAAACACATATAATAACACCAAAACACATTGTTTTATTGATAAATGACATCGTTTTACATTATACATCGATTACAGAGCACAGTTGTCATAATCACGAAGTGTTCGGATTTTGTGAACGAGTTCGTAAGAGTATTCGGGCCACTAAACACGGGGATTGAACTTGTGGGCCCAAGACCAAACCCACTAATTAGAACCCTATGTATTATAAACTTGTGAGAAAACCCTATCTCAAAACACATACAGCGGCACACACCCCTCTGTCTTCTCCCACACTTCGCCGGAGACCGGAGCCGGGTTTCGGCCGGCAATCCGGCGCCCTTCTTCTCCGACAAGCACCCCCCAGCCCCCACTTCATATTATACCCACAACTTAGCCCTCAATTCATTGAATCCTTCTCACACCCTCATGAATTATGGACCAGAGAGAGAACCGCCGCACACGGCGGTGGGGCGGCGACGGTAAATGAGATAGAGGAGCGACGGAGGTGGGGCTCGGTTTTGTGGCAAAGGACAGACGATGGTGGTGGTGTTCTGACGGCGGCAGTAGCCATCGGAGCCACGTTGGTTCAAGTTCGGGCCAGATGGTTCGCGTTTGGGTTTGTTATGGGATCGGGTTGGGTGTGTTTTTATGGGTCTAGCCTGGTTCATGTTGGTTCAGATTCGGGTTACGTTTCGGTACAGATCTTGCTTGGTTCTAGCAATAGACGGTGGTTCGGTGGTTCAATTCACAGCTTCGGTTCAAGTCCCGTTTCAGTCATGGGTTTGGTTCGGGTCTCAGGTTTGAGTTCCAGGTGTGGTGACCGGTTAGTTTTTGGTTCGGCTTATGTCTCGGCTCAGATTCGTGTTCGGGTCAAGCAGTCAAACACTGGTCAACTGCAGTCAACACATCTCAGCCTTGTTTCGCTCGGTTCAGTCAAAATCAGTCAACACAAGATTCGGTAAAATTCTAACGCCGTTAAGTTTATTAAATTATTTATGTTAACGTTATTGTAATCGGGGAACCGACTCTAATGTTATATAAGTTAATGTTATTTTACTCACGAAATCATTTATTGTTGTGTTTTTGGCAAATATATCGACAACTTGTGTTGTCGGGATCGTCCAAAAACAGAGGAAACTCTGCCCGTTTTTTTGTAAAAATCCTTAAAATCAAACGCGTTAAATAATAAAACGAGCCTGTCGGATTCTATTAAAATTTTAATTAAATATATATATATATATATATTTATATATGTATATATATATATAAATGTATAATTATTCTAACAACATTTCATTACTTACGTTTATCCATGTATGATGACCTCGGTGTTCGCCGTTCAACTCTTCAACTCCCCGCGGGATTTCTAAAGGAAACTTCGCAAAATGTGAGCATACTCGACCCCTTTTTACACTTTATGCACTTTTTGGGCGTAACATGTATTAATTAACAAATCCACTTGCACACTCAAACCTACACAATTATGCATTCCAACACACAAGCTATTCGTTATACTTAGGATGTTTATACATGATAGCTTCAACTTGTTTTTTTCATGCTATTCGTCGTGTTTAGATTGTTTATGCATGTCAGTTTTAATTTGTGTATTCATGCTATTCGTTATGTTTAGATTGTCTATGTATGCTAGTTAGGACGTGAATACAAGTTGCCATGTTAGCTTGAAACAAACTTTTGTACTTATACTTTTATTCAAACTTGTATGCTCGCCAGTGCTTTTGTACTGATCCATGCTTTTAATACATGTTGCAGGAGTGTGACAGATGAATCCAGTAGGATTGCCTAGAAACGCATTTAAACTTTATTGCTCGTTGTATTGTAATTTACTTTCAATCCCGTTGTATTCTGGTTTCAATACTTGTAATAATTCATTATTAATGAAATGAAATATAATTATTTGAATACTATGGTGCATTATTTATTTTAAATTTGTTATATTCTAGATCAAACCATGTAAAATGTAAACATTAAATACTTGACACAAATAGCGTTATAAAGTCTCGAGCAATCTACGCACTTCGTCTCATCCCGATGTTTCCGCCATCGGTTGGGGTGTGACAGTTGTAAAAGAGAAAACGAGAGAAGAGATTCTGAAAGAGAAAACATACAGAGAGAGATGTATTGTTGGGTATCGAATTGAAGAGATGGAGAAGGAATATGAAGAAGCAAGGAATTATGGAAGATACGACAAGAAACGAGAATGTTATATCAACAGCAAAGGTGAACCAGTTGTCCATCGAAAGGAAGTAGTGTTTGACTAAGTTCTTGCAGTAATCCCTCTATCCGGCGAGTATTATTCTAATGTTGCAAAAGACAAACATTATGAGAAAAAGCTGGATAAAATCATCCGAGATGTCATGACAGCGAGTCTAAGACAGAGAGATGAAGAGAGGATGAAGAAGAATGTTGAAAATCAGGTGGATGAACTGAAGAAGGTTGCTAGGGAAAAGAAAGTGGAAGATGTTAAAGAAGAAGGTAAAAAAGAAGAACAGAAACTAGAAAAAGAAGTTGTTACTGAAGAACAGCAAAACGAAGATGATGTGAAGTTGGGAAGTTCGGTTGAAGAGATTGGTGCTGATGGTGCTGGTAAGAAACAGCAAGAGAGAGAAGCTGACCAAAAGCAGACTGAAGAAAAGACCGCGGTGCCAGTCACTGAGGCAAATACTTCAACTGAATCTGAAGTCTTAAATAAAATTGTTGAACAGTGCAAGAAATGCATGGAAATGTGTAGTACTTGTACTGAAAAAGATGAAAAATTCAGAATATGAGACTTAGAATTCACTAAAATCGAAAAAGTTTTCAAAAAAAAAAATGCAAGGAAATGTTAGAAAATGAAAAAGTTTTGAAAGCTAACACAAAAATGCAAGAGTTTTGAAAAAGAAAATGAGATTTTGAAAGAAAAGGTTTCAAAAATGAATGAAGAATGTTTGCAAAAAGAAAATGCTTTTCAAGAAATAAAAAAGGAGTATGATTCAATAAAACTTGCATATCACATACAAAAGAATCACATGAACACGTGAAGAGTCAAATGAAACTTGTTCAATCGAGATTGAAACATTGTTCTGAAACATCTGACACACTTAAGCGACAGTATGAAATAAAGCAACAAGTTGTAAATTCCTACATTGAAGATGCTGCTAAACTTAAGCGTAAAATAGCTGATTTAGAACAAGATAACAACAAGTTACACAGTTATCACGCTTCATCATATGTTCTTGAACGCATTTTCAATCTAAAATCGAATGGTAAAGATTCTGAGCAAAACAAGAAAGGAATTGGCTTAGAGTATCATCAAGTTCCACCACCGTTTGAGGAAAAATTCACATTCTATGATGACGAGAAGGTGGAAAAAGCTTTCAACATGGTTGATCAATTGCCAGATAACATTGACATAACCTATTCCAAATCTGATGATTCTAGTGATTCAGAGGTGGTAGGTAAGGTCGTTGAAAGTGTTTTGAAAGAAGAAACAGGTAAATCTGAATCACATGACGAAAATGAAGGTAGTTTTCATGAAGGTTATCTGAAAAACTCAAAATCTGAGAAAAATGCGAATGATGATTCAAAGGGATTGGTTTATACCATGATTGGATCGAACAAATTATTCTCAGATCTTGAAGTACCGATTCAGAATGTGATTTCAGAAAAGATTGACAAAGTTTTCAAGATGATTGAAATTGAAAAATCCGATATTGCAAAGTTTGCTAGAAAGAGTCACAAAACTTTTTATAATAAACCTGGTTACAAAAAGAAAAACATGAAGGCTGGGTTGGGTTATAAAAAGAAACAGAATTGGAAGAAAAATGAAAAGCTAAACTATCAGAAAAAGATGAACTTTGTTCACGGAACAAGTTCAGAAGAAGAGAAAGAACTCCAATTTAGACGACAGTCTAATGAAGAGTTCTATGCTCAGAAAAAGCAACAACAACAGGCCAAAGATGTCTCAAAGAGAACATGTTTTAAATGTGATCAAACTGGACATCTTGCACGCAAGTGTCCAAATCTGAAACCTGTTGGTGTTGAGACGAAAAAGAAGTCTGATGATATTGAAAAACAGAAGTCTGAGGATGTGAAATAATTGTCAACCAGATTTGATTCAAAACAAACTTGGAGGTACAATACAAACAAGTTTGCTTCGAATCAAACTTGGAAATCAAACCCGAATAGGTTCGATTCAAGACAAACCTCGAATTCTCACATACCCAGATTTAGAACAACACAAAGTTGGAAAACAACTGTCGATGCAACGAAACCAAATCAGTTTTGGAAAAAAAAAGTTGTTGAAAATAAAAACACTCAAAATGAATCACATTTTTACAAAAGAAGTGCTTCAAAAGGACAATCTTGGGTGGTTAAGAAACAAGTGACTTCTGTGAATGACGAAAAAGTTGAAGTCAAAAATGAAAAAGTTTGTCTACAAAATGACAAAGATTTTCCATCATTGAATGAATTTTGTGTGGAAATGCCTAAGGTCAAACAGACCTGGGCTAACTTGTTCAAGTAATTGAGTAAGTGTGAATATGCAGGTGCTCAAGAAAACAGATGATTATCAAGTTGGAAATGAGAGCAGCCTGGCACGAGAGGAGGAGGTTGCTGGTCCCTGTGATTGTTAAACAGGGAGTTTGTTCATTTCTGTACATAAATAAACCAAATTTCAAAACCCTAAAAAATTGAAAAATTTAAAAACCAAAAATATGTTTTTATTTTGTCAAAAAATTGAAAAATAAAAAATATGTTTGTTTTTTAAATTTTGTCAAAAATTCAAAAATTTCAAAAAATGTTGAGTGATTACGCCGAAACCCTCACGGCTGAACAAACATGATTAATTTCACAAGATTGAAAAACGGTTTTCAAACTGTAAAATATCAATGTGTTGTAAATCATGGGGGTACGTTATACGTTATATTTTCTGCAAAACAGAGCATGTGATGCAGAAAATGGATGGCAAGACAAAGTTATCTACATCGGTTATCAAATTTTCTTAAATGATTTTGAATTTTAGGAGGAGTAAGAGCATTGTTAGAAAATCCAAAAAAACATTAGAAAATTTGAAAAACCCCAAAAATATGATAAAATTCAAAAAGAGTTTTGTGTAAAAAGAGGAAATGATAGTACATTAGTAGACAATCACACTATGCTAAAGAAATAAAAAGTCAAATGTGATAAACGGTCTCACTGATGATATGACAGTAGGTTTTTACACGCTTAGTAGATTGTTTTCGAGATATAAACCAAAATAACAATACTTACTTTTCTCGTGGGGAACATCTCTCGGATATACGGGTAACCCCCGAAATCTTGTTTGAGAGATTGCCTAATTCTGAGATACTAGGTCTTTATACTATTTGATATCTGGGGTATTATACCTGGTCTTCTGATATTGCGGAAGCAATGGCCTAGACCTCGTATAATACTTTACGCGCTTTAAAAGCTTACCCTCTGCATAAAAATTCAAAAATATCAAAAGATATGAATCAATTGCAGTTGAAGAAAAGATTCTCTAAAGGGAACACACCTAAAGTCGAGCCTTCATCTCTTTGACTGAACAGAAGTTCATACCTGAGCTCTCAAGGTCTCGCACTAACCCTGAATACTGATATCAAATTGGTATACTCACCTGTAAGACTGAATCTAGGGAATTTTGATACGGGAGTATATTCTGAGGTGGGACACGTGAATAAGTTAAAGTCCTTAAAACACTAAATCTGTATCTCGAATCAGTTGAACTTTGTGTGGAAATTTATGTGGATCAATATACTGACAATCTAAGTGAATCATTTAGAACTTAAAGTGTTTAAAGCTCAACGGTGCTAGTGATTTGTCATAAACTGATATGATCCTCTGACGGGAACTCAAATAAAAATATTGTCTGTAAATATGTTTGTAAATATTTCTTTAATGCTTTATTTTTCAGAAAAATACAAAAAGATTTTGTTTCTACTTTATTCTCGACAACCGATGTCTGAGAGTTGAGTTTCAAAATTCTAAGTATGTTGTTCGTGTTTCTGATCAATTCTGGAGCTCAAGACTGCTCTCAACTGATCATATCTCGTGCATAGGACTCTTGTAAGTCTGCTAGTCTTTCTTTAATTGTGTTTAGCTTGGTTAATTAGCTAAAAGTCAAACCGTCGTAATTACGGTTTGACTTCGAGATTAGTCAATAATGGCTCAGTCATATCTCGAATTAAAAGTAGTTATATGTTGGTATTTATGTGGGTAATAAAACCTCAAAAGGGGTTCCCCTGGTCATCACTCTAACCAGGTCAAAAGTCGGGTCAATCTTATATTTAAAAAGTCAACAGGAAGTCTAAAATGCCATTTGTGCATAATTAACCTTGTAGATCATATACAACATATTGGATCATTGTTATAACTTAATAATAAGTGTAAGAACATGTCTAAACATGTTCAAACCGACAATTTCCTGTTTAGACCCGGTTCGGAACCGAAAGTCACATAGTTTGACTTTCACTTTGACTTTCAGTTCTGACCCGTTTAGGCATGTTTTAGAAATGCCTCTGAGCTTTAATTGGACTAGGTTACATGTTAGAATAACCCTCTGTGATTATACACCTTGGTTCATTAGTTATCCAATTAATATGCATGTTTCCGTTAATTGTTCATATGTTGACCGTTATGCCCTTATCAACTTAAAACGTGATTTTTGGAAAAGTAAAAGAGTAGAAACCTTATACTCTGATATATAAAATTGTATACAAAATTTGACATCAGTTTGACGTGTAGATTAAGAGTTATGCTCGTTATCGCAAAATGAATGCTTTATGTTAATAAATGGCGTAATTAGCGTATAGCCTACTTAAATATACTTTTTGATATCAAATCTTTTACCCACTGATGTAATATATTATTTTGGGATTTTTAAAGTTTTTTAATTAATTTTAGGCTGAGCATAACTCATAGTCGTAGGCTTAATCCGGTAATTGTCGGTTTTGCCCTTACGGGCCATAAAATGAGTTTTACATATCTAAACGACTCCAAACCTTTTGCTACTCATCACATATGATAAATAAATTATTTTAAGCCTTCTGGAAATATAAAAATATCAGATTTAAGTATCAAACTCGGAAATGGCCTTTAATCGCCTTTTTAAGCGTTTTAAACGCATAGTATGTACTAGAAGTATTTTAAACATACAAGGGTTGATACCTACTGATATTAGAGGCAAATTATAATATTTTAACAGTAAGCAAAGGTTGATAAACTCAGACTTCAGTTTTGAGCTTTTTCGGCTTATGTGAAATTACCAAAATACCCCTACGGGGCATAGTTTGGTTATATTTGATAAATTTCACATATGTGCTTTAACCTACTGATATAACTTAGTAAATTGAGTATATTTTCTAATTACATCAGACCTGTAACTCAGCTTGTTACTTAAACACTTTTATAAACTTTTAAATGACCAAACTACCCCTACGGGGCCTAGTTTGTGTTTAAACACGTTTCGGGCATAATGAAAGACATCTTACTGATGTCACAATATATTTGAGGCATAATTAACTTAGGAAACCTGTATATAGCTCTCATGAATACCCGTCACGCTTATTACGCGTACGGTTCGGTTTATGTAACAAGTTTACATAAATTAGCCGAAACGGGTCAAACCTTAACAGTTTTATCTCAAAATCCAGAATGTGAATAATAAACCCATATTAAACAAGTCTCTGAACTTGTTAGGTCTAAATCACATTCTATCCGGTCTTCGCTTAATCGTGCGTACGAACCGTATCTTTGAAACTAGCCGGTCTAAGCTTAAGCTTAACTAAAGACCCGTTAGGATTCTAATAGGTTATATTAAATCTTCGTTCCAGATTAGGAGAACCAGTAAAAGCTATGTGCATTTTTCTTATTGTGATTAATACTTGCTCAGGTAAATACTTTTAACTTATTTTCCCTATACGGGCTTGGGTTACGGTATATAGCATACCGCTTGATCGAGCATCAAATCTCCACAGTTGAGTGGGTAGTTGACTAATTTGATCGGCTTGTTTAAACAGTCTTGATTACTTAAAGCCTTTGGGGGGTTAATGACCATGTCCCGGATATCCTTGGCATCATCTTACGAGATGGCCACGACCTGAGCACGGGGTGTAGGCGTACACCTGTCAGTGTATAACTCTATATTGTGGTGTGTCTATTGATCTTTAACCTGGACAAGATCCGGGCTACTGAACGCACAAGTAACATGTAATTCGTTCACAAGATTATAATATTAAATAATTCTCCCAAGTTAAATAAAATGTTTATGCCATGTGCATCCAAACCAATTTTCAACCATTTTCCAAAATGAGTCAGTTGATTGTATTTACCAGTGTAAACTGACGTATTTTCCCAAAAAGATTAAATGCAGGTACTAAGCGTAATTGGCTGGGATTTCTCCTTAGCATCATTAAAAGTCTCGCAAGCTTAGGATGCCGAAGTCTGTT
This sequence comes from Helianthus tuberosus, assembly GCA_030545235.1. NCBI lineage: Eukaryota > Viridiplantae > Streptophyta > Magnoliopsida > Asterales > Asteraceae > Helianthus > Helianthus tuberosus. The sequence goes on along the minus strand of CM060445.1, from coordinate 67,879,906 downwards.
GAACCATTGTTCCTATTTTATTTCGATCCGTTCTGTGGATAAACAATCGAACGTTGTGATACTTGATATTACAATAATTAAATTCGGTTGTATTATATCTCTTAAATTTGCTTCCGCTGTGCATATTAAATATTGTGTTGTTTGACTATTATGTTGCCAACCACGTCACGATACTCCCCCACCGGGCCCACCGGTGACACGTGGAAATCGGGGTGTGACAGGTTGGTATCAGAGCCAGCATTGAGTGAATTAAACACTAGCCTTTTGTGTTTAATCTCAATGACACAATTGCACATTTCTAAACTTTCGAGTCTAGACATATAACATAGGACAAATTCCATTTTGTTTGGTTTTATTTTGTCCTTTATTTTCATATATATTTTTGTGGTTATCTTACATTGTATTGACAGGATTAACAAAAATGCCGCCAAGATTCTTCCGCAGAAGAGGGCGTGGAAAGGGGCCAGTCACCGCCCCCAATGACCATGAGGCGGGACCTTCGAATGTTCGAGCTCCGTCTACCACGGAGAGTGACGATCCACGCCAAAACAGAAGAAATTTATTTGAGCCGGCTAGGCGGTCGGTCTCACACAGTTCGACACCGCCAGTCCAAAACCCTTACGAGCCTAACAACCCTCAACCCTCATACATACCGTTACAACGATCCCTATCTCATCATTCGTACGGAGACCCTACACCAGTGTTCAGGGGTCGGTTTGATCCGACCAACTATATCCAAGAACCGGTGGGTTTTAACCCACTAAGTCCAAATGACCATTTCTCTGGCGATCACGCTGACGACATGGACGAGGATACTGACCCCGTCGAACCTGCAAGTGGCACTCCAAACCATCCGATCGAGATCTCCGACGGATCATCTTTCCACGGATCACCCTATGGTGGTCCAGACATCTTCCAAGCCATGTTCATTCGGCATGAATGGTACTACACACCTCCTCACCATTCATCACCTTCCCACCATTCGTCGCCTCACGAGCAGCAGCCGCAGCAGCAGCAGCATCATCAAGATTCCTCTGGGATCCCCGATTTGTGGCAGTTACGCCACCACCTCCACCGCCACCAGTTCAGCTGGCACCTCCTCAACCGCCAAGGCGTAGGAGAACCGGTGCCCGCATGTCGGCACGAGCAGGGGACTTCCATTTCAGTTCCCCACGTCAATCCAGTGGCAGCCACTACCCGCCACATCAGGAGGACCCACAAATGGGTGGACCTTCCAACCCTGCTGTACCACAGCCACTGCCGATGGGTTTTGATAACCCAATTCCAGCGTATACGGGTCCCATGGCATACAACCCGTTTGAGCCACCGATTCAACACAGCTACGGATACGCAGAGGCCGACCCTTATATGGTAGCGGCAAATTATAATGCCCTATAATCGGAAGGACCATACGGAGCTCCATGGGGAGTTGGGTACCCAACACATGGGTACCAGATACCTCCTAGGCCTAGTATTCGGACTCAATCATAGCCGCCTAGGTTCTCCCCACCTGAGCATGAAGAACTCCTTCAGAGGTTGAATCAAGTTGAACGGGAAGTTCACAAGGACCGCAGGGAGAAACAGACCTTCTTCCAAGGATTAGTAGGCTTGATCAAAGGGAAGAACAAGAAGGATCATTGAATCCTTCCAGTTTCTGTATAAGCCCCTGCGTGGGTGTATTTGTTTGTTAAGCCCCTATGTGGATATGTATGTTGTTTGTTTGCTTTGAGCCCCTGCGTGGGCCTATCTTTCCTTAAACCCCTACGAGGGTATATTGTATGTGTGAGTCCCTGCGTGGACTGTTATGTTTGTTATTTAAGTCCCTGCGTGGACTAGTTTGTTGCTTCACCCCTGCATGGGTAAATGTTTGTTTGAAAAGACCCGTTTAGGGCAGCGTGTAATATGTATAATTAATGGAATGTTTGTTTTATAAATTTCATGTTTGCCTTTCGTGCATAAATAATTTATATATGAAATAAATAAATTAAAACCATTCCTTTTTGAAAAATCTGCCTATTTAAATTATTAAATAAGAATCTTAAAGTGTGAAACCTAGTCTAAGTGTCATTATAAAGACCTGACCATGATGGTAAGACCTATTTAAAAGATTCAAATCCCTGTTAACATCTTAAAACATGTTAACACTCTTGGCAGATGTGATTCATTTAAAAATCACATGCATTATTATTATGTAAGGATCTTTCTAAAGATTCCAAACCCAACTTAATGATCTCCGAATCATGGGTTAAATCATCAATTAAGATGATCATATTCTTACCATACGTGGTAATATGGTGCCTACGGGCCCTGCTCATTTCCATATGAGCCAAAAGACAGTGGTAGCTATGACTCCCTGTCTGATAAAGGTAATGAACTAGGTTCAAACGTTAGGAGCCTCGATTCTCTGAAATCATAGCTTATAATTTAATTTGTCCATGTGACTAAGCCTTATGTGCTAATATGTATTGTTATTGTTATTAGGATAAATTATAATTGAAATCCTAATTTAAATACGATTATTAAGTTAACCAAATATGGTCTCTGCTTACCATGGTTAATGAGTTACCCTAAGGGGTAATTCCATAATAAACTCCCAAATAAAATATTGTCCTTGTTTTCTGCAACAGCTCAACTCAAATGGCTGATTCAGAAGAAATAAATAGCCATCCAGTGGAGCCAAATGATAACGCCCAGATTACGTTAACGGGTGCTGAATTAAAAGCTATAATAGACGGCGCTGTTACACAGGCACTGGAGCGACAGTATGAGGAGTATAGTGGGACCCAGAGTAGGGGGCCATTGACTGTATGACCTGGCTGGATGAGATGGATACGGTTGTGGACATCAGCGGGTGCGCTGAGAAAGACGTGGTCAAGTTTGCGTCACAGTCTTTTAAGGGTGAAGCTTTAGCATGGTGGAGATCTCTGATTCAAGCCACCGGGAAAATCCCACTGTACAACATGTCTTGGGATCAATTTGATGCCCTTATCAGGGAAAATTACTGCCCTCAACATGAGGTGGAGAAGATAGAGTCTGACTTTCTATCCTTGGTGATGACGAACCTCGACTGTCAAGCTTACCTAACGAGCTTCAACACTATGTCTCGCTTGGTTCCATATCTGGTAACCCCGGAACCAAAACAGATAGCTCGTTTTATCGGTGGTTTAGCCCCCGAGATCAAGGCAAGCGTCAAAGCTTCTCGGCCCGCTACTTTTAGGTCAGTAGCTGACATTTCCTTATCCCTCACTCTGGATGCGGTCAGGCAGAGATCGCTGAGGAATAAGGAGGCTGAGAAGAGGAAGCATGAAGGTGATAGTTCATAGAGGTCGAACAAGAAACACCGTGGAAACGGTGATAACAAGAAGGGCTCTGAGTCGAGAAAAGATGGGCATCAAGCTGGTGAGAAGCCCACGTGCAAAACTTGCAAGAAATAGCACTTTGGAAAGTGCAGACTCGCGTCGAGTTCTCAGACTCCGTCCAAAACCTATGCTTGTGGTATTTGCAAATCCACGGATCACAAAACCTTGGATTGCAAGAAGATAAAAGACGCAATGTGCTACCGTTGCAATGAAAAGGGGCACATCAAAACCAACTGCCCTAAATACAACAAGAAGCCTGAAGAGGCCAAGAAGACTAATGCCAGAGTCTTCAGAATGGACGCGAAAGAAGCGGTGCAGGACGATAATGTCATAACAGGTACTTTCCTTGTAAATGATGTCTTTGCAAGAGTACTTTTTGATTCGGGCGCAAATAAGTCTTTCGTAGATCATAAGTTTTGTAAATTGTTAAATTTACCTGTCAAAACCTTAAGCGTAAACTATGAGGTAGAGTTAGCAGATGGTACCATAGAAACCGTCTCAACTGTGTTAGATGGATGTGTTATATCCATTAAGAACCATTCTTTTCCTCTGTCTCTACTTCCCTTTAAGTTGGCCGGTTTTGACATAGTTCTGGGTATGGACTGGTTATCTCATAACCAGGCCCAAATTGTCTGTAACATGAAGCAAGTGGTAATAAAGACTCCGTCTGGTGAACCACTTACCATTCGGGGAGATACCCAGTATGGGCTGCCTGAGCAAGTGACTATGCTCAAGGCTTCAAAATGTTTAAAGAGGGGTTGTGTCATCTACATGGCACAAGTGATTATTGATGAGCCCAAACCGAAGATAGAAGACATCCCTGTCATCTATGAGTTCCCAGAAGTTTTTCCGGAAGAACTACCTGGTTTGCCACCAGATAGGCAAGTGGAATTCAGAATCGACATCATCCCCAGGGCCGCACCTGTTGCTAGAGCACCCTATAGGTTGGCGCCAACAGAGATGAAAGAATTAAGGACGCAACTGGACGAATTGCTGGCTAAAGGCTTCAATAAACCTAGTTCGTCTCCATGGGGAGCGCCAGTATTGTTTGTCAAGAAGAAGGATGGATCGATGCGTCTGTGCATCGACTATCATGAGCTGAATAAGGTCACGATAAAGAATAGGTATCCTTTGCCCAGAATCGACGATTTGTTTGATCAATTACAAGGGGCAAGTTACTTCTCGAAGATTGATTTGAGGTCAGGCTACCATCAACTGAAGGTTAGAGATGAAGATGTGCATAAAACAGCATTTAGGACTCGTTATGGTCATTACGAGTTCCTAGTGATGCCTTTCGGGCTCACCAATGCACCGGCCGTGTTCATGGATCTCATGAATCGCGTATGCAAGCCGTACTTAGATAAATTCGTCATCGTCTTCATCGACGACGTTCTTATCTATTCGAAGAATCAAGCTGACCACGAGAAACACCTTCGATGTATTCTCAAACTCCTGCATCAGGAGAAGCTCTATGCCAAATTCTCTAAGTGTGAATTTTGGCTACGAGAAGTCCAATTTCTTGGACATGTGGTCAGTGAGCGGGGTATCCAAGTGGATCCCGCTAAAGTTAAAGCTGTTATGAATTGGAAAGAGCCAAAGATGCCTACGGAGATTCGTAGCTTCCTGGGATTGGCAGGATATTACAGGCGTTTCATTGAAAATTTTTCAAGGATTGCTGCACCCCTAACTTCCTTAACCAAGAAGAAAGTAAAGTTCGTTTGGGGCCCTAAGCAGCAAGAAGCTTTCGACATTCTCAAGCAAAAGTTGAGCAACGCTCCTGTGCTTACATTACCTGAAGGCACTGAAGAATTCGTAGTTTACTGCGATGCTACACACACCGGCATGGGGTGTGTGCTTATGCAGAAAGGCAAGGTTATTGCCTATGCATCATGACAGTTAAAGGTGAACGAAAAGAATTACACCACCCATGACTTGGAATTGGGTGCCGTTGTGTTCGCACTAAAACTGTGGAGGCATTATCTGTATGGAATCAAGTTTGTGATCTATTCTGTGTGACAACTCGAATTTCCGACATTCTTTATTTGTATTTATTGCATGTTGACTGTCTAGATTATTACTTACACGAATTATTTACCTGGTAATTGTGCACACTGAATTATAAGATGAATAATTGTAAACTGTTTGAGACCTGAACACCTCGACGAAACAGGATTGTTTCACCGGCCCAGTTTCACCGAAGCCCATTACGGGCCCAGAACTTGTATACGTGTATAAGTGATACGGAACCACCTCATTTAATACACCTTAGCAAAAAAAAAAAAATAGAAACCCTAGAGCGCCCCTCTTCTGTGTGACGGCTGTTTGGAACTCTCAAAGCCCCCTTAGCCTATTCATCGTTCTTTTCATCTCGGTTAGTGTGTATATACAGAATCGATTACTTGTTATTGATTAAATAGTCGGTTTGATGAATGCTTTTAGTTGCGGCCCATGTGTGCGTTGTCGGGATATGTTAGTCAAAGATTCTCTTGCTAATTGTTTGTATATATGTTGTTGTTTTGTAAAATAAAGAACACCTCATGGAATTGTCGGCTGGATTGATAAGATTCATGGTTAGTAACATGGGTTGTTTATTAAAATCGAGATTGGTGGGACAAATCGGTGGTCAATGGGTGGGGAATTGTGAACCGCCGATTTTAAATGATGATGTTTGGTAGTGTTGATAATTCATATTAAAAGGTCCAATAGTAATCGGATTAGAGAATGGATGTCGGTCATTATTTGTAAAACTTATTTGACCATTTGAGATGTGATACATGTGTAGCCAATTAAATATAATCACATGATCAGCCTTGTATTCACTTTTACACATGAGTTTGTTAGAAAGCATATGGTTTGATATTGAAGGTCCAATGAGAAACTTTGGTTATGCATATTTGGTCCAATCACAACAGGTCCATATTTAACATTTTTTTGGCCATTGATGTGGGAAATTATAATAATAATGATGAATGGATAGGGTTTATGCTCATCACATGGATTGTCAGGATCTTGTCTACAAACCTTGAGACTTGAAATAAAGAGTGAGGTCCAATTAAAGTTTCACAACAAATAACCCTTCAATTTGCTACTTGAATTATATGAGTACTATTAGTTAAGTATCACTACATGTTGTCGTCTTCTATACCCATGATTTCATGTGAGTAATTAAGAGGTAACTGTTTATTTCGGTGATGAATTGATGATCCACGTAACAGACAGTTTGGGCAAAACAGACATCCGACGAAACAGAACTCTCGGCGAAACAGAATGTGATTCGTCGATGTATGTGTTTTGCCGAGCTGTGCATTACGTTAATTCTGTTAAGTGTTAACTAGAATATTTAACTGCTGTTAAATGTTAAACATGACTGATATGATTGACTACGTGTTACATGTTTATACGTGAACAACTTGAATACAAACTGATTAAGTATACGTGCACACTTTAGGACGAGATTGACTTACTTTGAGCACATACTTGGCATACCGAGCGAAACAAGGTGAGTTCACACTTCTACCAAGTCATGGGATTCCCGGGGTTGGGAATGGGTTGATTGATTATTTATGCTTAAGAGTTATCGGAATTACATACCATAGGCCTCGGGAGAGGAAGGTCAATGGTAGATGCTACTAGACTAGTGATACATATACTTCTCTTCGCACACATGCCGGGATCGGCCGCGATACTAGAACAATCTTCGCAAACATGCCTGGAATGGCCGCGAACTATACTTTAATCTTCGCAAACATGCCTGGAGGGCCGCGATACAAATATAACTAGTCTAGAAAACATGGGAGACCCCCACTAAACTTCGCAAACATGCCTAGAGGGCCGCGATGCTATTACTTACGATACATGATTACTAAACGAACATACGATTTACGATACGAACATTTTAACTAAGTAACCAACTGTGAACTCGCTCAACTAGTTGTTGACTCTCTGTTACATGCCTTGCAGGACCTTAGGTACTGTTGAAGCTTGCACGGGAGGCACGGTCGTTGTGGACACGGATCGTGAAATGTGTTGTTAAACATTATGACATTTTGTACTTAAACTTATGTTGGGTTTTACTTTAAATGCTTCCGCTACACACTTGTTTATATTTGGTTTTGGAAACACCTATCGTATTGATGAATGACTTTTACTATATACTTATGTTCAATATGATTGGTGGCTTGATCCTGGTCATGTCACGCCTCCAAGCGGTGGTACTCCGCGTGTGGTTTTTTTGGGGGTGTGACAGATTGGTATCAGAGCCATTGGTTATAGAGAACTCGGTTTTAATAAGGGGAAAACGATTTTGTTAAAACCAGACTATAACCAGAACAGTGCTCAACGATCCACAACGACGCTTCGCTCCACGTGCAAGGCTCAACATCATAGGTACTATTATTCATGTTACCTTACCTACTTGCTAGAATTACATAGAACTTTGCTCGGGGTATGCTTAGATTACAGAACCTACTATATGCTATTGCTTGAGAATACTTGTGTGCTCAATCTCTTCTGTCATCGCACTGTCTGCGAACCTCTCTTACTTATGTTATCTTTGTTATGAAGATCATGTCTGGACGTATCAACATGACGCAAGCCCAATTGACGGCTCTTATTAACGAACGAGTTACTGCGGCACTTGCAGCCGCACAAGCAGGAGGTCAGCACGCTCAGCCACCTGTTTGCACCTTCAAAACTTTCATGGACTGTCGTCCTACTACTTTTAGTGGCACGGAAGGAGCGGTTGGACTCCTCCATTGGTTTGAAAAGCTCGAGTCCGTATTTGAAATGTGTGAATGCCCTGAGGCTCGCAGGGTGAAGTACGCCACTGGTACTCTAGAGGGCATTGCGCTGACTTGGTGGAATGCGCAAGTTCAGATGTTAGGGTTGGCTGTTGCTAACGCCACACCCTGGAATGATTTCAAGGAGTTGATCAAAGAGGAATACTGTAGCCGTGATGATATTCATAAGCTGGAGGTAGAGTTTTACCACTTGAAAATGACGGGGTCAGAAATTGAAGCGTACACCAGAAGATCGAATGAGTTGGCTATTCTGTGTCCTACTATGGTGGACCCTCCCATTAAGCGTATCGAACTTTATCTCAATGGTCTGGTGCCGGAAATTCAAAGTCACGTAACCTCAGCGAATCTTGGCACCATTCAACAGATTGTCAAGTTAGCTCATCGCCTCACCGATCAGGCAGTCGAACAGAACAGGCTACCTAAACGTATCAGCGCTTCTACTACCGCTACCACTCCAGTTACTCCTGCTACTCCCAGTGACAACAAGCGGAAATGGGAAGGGGATTCCAGCAGGGGTTCAGCTACTGTACAATCTCAAGCACAGCAGCAGCGCAAGACTAGTGATTACCAGAGTCCGAGTCAGCAATCGTCTGGTGGTCAGGGGCAGAGTGGATATCGGGGAATTCATCCACTGTGTAACAGGTGCAACAAACACCACAGTGGTCAGTGTCGTAAAGGCCACTGTCAGAGATGCCTAAGGGTAGGTCATGAGGCTAAAGATTGCAGGAGCTCAAGGCCTGCGAATCAGAACCAGCAACAACCGCCACCCGTTCCACGAAACCGGCCACAGCAACAACAGCAAGGAAATAAGACATGCTTTCAGTGTGGGGCTGAAGGTCACTTCAGGCGGAACTGCCCCCAGTTAAATCAGAATCAAAACAACAACAATAGTCAGGGCAGTGGGAACAACAATGGGGGAAACAACAACGACAATGGTGCTAAGGGTCGTGTATTTGTGATTGGTCAGAGTGACGCAAGGAACGATCCTCATATGGTTATGGGTAAGTTTCTTCTCGACGACTTTTATGTTACTGTATTATTTGATTCGGGTGCGGATACCAGTTATATGTCTCTGAAAGTTAGTCAGATGCTTAAACGTGCACCAACACTTTTGAACACCAAACATGTCGTAGAGCTAGCTAACGGTAAAAGTCTAGAGGCCACACACATAGTTCAGGGTTGTAATCTTATCCTCGCTGGTCAGACTTTCTCTATCGATCTCATTCTTATAACTCTGAGTAGTTTCGACATTGTCATTGGTATGGATTGGTTATCCCAACAGCAAGCAGAGATCCTATGCAAGGAGAAGATCATTCGTATTCCCCGTACTGGCAAAGAACCTCTCGAAGTTCAAGGTGACAAAAGTGGTGTCGTGAGTGGCATCATCTCCTTCTTGAAGGCTCAGAAGTGTTTGCGGAAGGGCCACACAGCTATTTTAGCACTTGTTACAGATTCATCGACGACAGAGAAAAAGATTGGGGATATTCCTGTAGTACGCGATTTTCGTCAAGTGTTTCCTGAAGAGTTACCTGGGCTACCGCCCCATCGCCAGGTCGAATTTCAGATCGAGCTAGCTCCAGGAGCAGCACCCATAGCTCGAGCGCCTTACCGCTTAGCTCCAACTGAACTGGAAGAACTGTTTAAGCAATTACAAGAACTATTGGAAAAGGGTTTCATACGTCCTAGCTCATCGCCCTGGGGAGCTCCAGTATTATTTGTGAAGAAGAAAGACGGTACCTTTCGTATGTGCATAGATTACCGCGAACTAAACAAGGTGACCGTAAAGAATCGTTATCCACTTCCACGCATTGACGACTTATTCGACCAGTTGCAAGGGTCGAGCTATTACTCGAAGATTGACCTGAGGTCAGGCTATCATCAATTGAGAGTCCGGGATGAGGACGTCTCCAAAACAGCATTCAGAACTCGCTACGGCCATTACGAGTTTTTGGTCATGCCATTCGGGCTAACGAACGCACCTGCGGTTTTCATGGATCTTATGAACAGGGTGTGCAAACCTTATCTTGACAAGTTTGTTATTGTTTTCATTGACGACATCCTGATTTATTCAAGGAATCGGGAGGAACACGAGCAGCACTTACGACTTATTCTGGAACTCCTTCGAACGGAACAGCTGTACGCTAAGTTTTCAAAATGTGACTTCTGGCTTCGTGAAGTACAATTCCTAGGCCATGTGGTAAACAAGGATGGGATTCATGTTGATCCATCCAAGGTAGATTCGATCAAGAACTGGCCTGCACCTAGCACACCAACCGAAATACGCCAATTCTTGGGTTTGGCGGGTTATTACAGACGGTTCATCAAAGACTTCTCAAAGATTGCACAGCCGCTTACATTACTGACACAGAAAGGTGTTGCTTACCGTTGGAGTGATATGCAGGAAACAGCGTTTCAGCACTTAAAGGATAGACTTTGTAGCGCACCTATTCTCTCATTGCCTGAAGGCACGGACGATTTTGTAGTCTACTGCGACGCGTCTATCCAGGGTCTTGGATGTGTGTTGATGCAGCGGGATAAAGTCATTGCTTATGCTTCGCGCCAACTTAAGATTCACGAACGGAATTACACTACACACGATTTAGAACTGGGAGCTGTTGTTTTTGCGCTCAAGATATAGCGACATTATCTGTATGGCACCAAGTGCACCATCTACACCGATCACAGGAGTCTTGAGCATATCTTCAAGCAGAAAGAATTGAACATGCGACAACGTCGATGGGTCGAGTTACTGAACGATTACGAATGTGCTATAAAGTACCATCCGGGCAAAGCCAATGTGGTGGCCGACGCCCTCAGTCGAAAGGATACTACACCTAGGCGTGTACGAGCGTTGCAACTCACTATTCAGTCCAGTCTTCCTTCACAGATACGAGATGCTCAGGTAGAAGCATTGAAACCAGAAAACGTCAGGGCTGAAGCCCTACGCGGCTCAAGACAACGGTTAGAACAAAAGGCAGACGGCGCCTACTATGTAACAGGGCGCATCTGGGTCCCACTCTATGGTAATTTACGCGAGCTTGTAATGGATGAAGCTCATAAGTCTCACTACTCAGAACATCCTGGTTCGGATAAGATGTACCACGACCTCAGAACTACATATTGGTGGCCTAGCATGAAGGCCCACATAGCAACTTACGTTAGCAAGTGTTTGACTTGTGCTAGAGTCAAAGCGGAGTATCAGAAACCATCAGGCCCACTTCAGCAACCTGAGATACCACAATGGAAATGGGAACAAATTTCCATGGATTTTGTTACTGGCCTACCTAGATCTCAGCGCGGAAATGATACTATTTGGGTGATCGTGGATCGACTCACAAAGTCTGCTCACTTCTTGGCTATCAAGGAAACGGATAAGTTCTCCACTCTAGCAGACGTATACCTTAAAGAAGTTGTCTCGAGGCACGGGGTGCCCACCTCTATTATCTCCGATCGTGATGCACGTTTTACTTCAGAACTGTGGCAAGCAATGCACAAATCTTTTGGCTCTCGATTAGACATGAGCACAGCTTACCACCCTCAGACAGACGGGCAGTCTGAGCGCACTATTCAAACTCTAGAAGACATGCTACGGGCGTGCGTAATTGACTTTGGCAAGGGCTGGGAAAAGCATCTGCCACTGGTGGAATTTTCGTACAACAACAGCTACCACACCAGCATAAAAGCTGCTCCGTTTGAGGCATTGTACGGGCGTAAATGCCGATCACCTCTTTGTTGGGCAGAGGTGGGTGACAGTCAGATCACAGGTCCAGAAATGGTAGTTGATACTACTGAAAAGATTGCTCAAATACAGAAATGGGCAGAGGTGGGTGACAGTCAGATCACAGTCAGATCACGCATGGCGGCAGCTCGTGACCGTCAGAAAGCATACGCCAATAAAGACAGAAAACTACTCGAGTTCCAAGTTGGGGATCGAGCACTACTTAAAGTTTCACCCTGGAAGGGTGTTGTTCGTTTTGGCAAACGAGGCAAGCTCAATCCACGATACGTTGGACCATTTGAAGTCATAGAGAAGATAGGCAAAGTGGCCTACAGACTGAACTTACCAGCTGAACTCAGTGCAGTTCACAACGTCTTTCATGTGTCGAATCTGAAGAAGTGTCAGTCAGATGAGACCTTCATAGTTCCTTTGAAGGAGCTCACTATCGACGAACGGTTGCATTTCGTCGAAGAACCAGTTGAAATCACGGACCGGGATGTTAAGGTCCTCAAGAACACTAGAATACCTCTTGTTCGAGTTCGTTGGAACTCCCGTCATGGCCCAGAGTATACCTGGGAACGAGAAGACCAAATGGAACTCAAATATCCCCAGTTGTTCGAAAACAATGCAACTACTACTGAGGCTGAAGCTACTACAGAATTTCGGGAAGAAATTCCAAATCAACGGGGAGATAATGTGACACCCCAGGAAAACCAGTAATCTTCGCAAACCTGCTCAGGGAGCCGCGATACGATACAGGTAAACAACGTCACACCACTAGCTTCCTCAGTAACTGCATGCTAAATTTCGGGACGAAATTTCTTTCAAGTTGGGGATAATGTGACAACTCGAATTTCCGACATTCTTTATTTGTATTTATTGCACGTTGACTGTCTAGATTATTACTTACACGAATTATTTACCTGGTAATTGTGCACACTGAATTATAAGATGAATAATTGTAAACTGTTTGAGACCTAAACACCTCGACGAAACAGGATTGTTTCACCGGCCCAGTTTCACCGAAGCCCATTACGGGCCCAGAACTTGTATACGTGTATAAGTGATACGGAACCACCTCATTTAACACACCTTAGCAAAAAAAAAAATAGAAACCCTAGAGCGCCCCTCTTCTGTGTGACGGCTGTTTGGAACTCTCGAAGCCCCCTTAGCCTATTCATCGTTCTTTTCATCTCGGTTAGTGTGTATATACAGAATCGATTACTTGTTATTGATTAAATAGTCGGTTTGATGAATGCTTTTAGTTGCGGCCCATGTGTGCGTTGTCGGGATATGTTAGTCAAAGATTCTCTTGCTAATTGTTTGTATATATGTTGTTGTTTTGTAAAATAAAGAACACCTCATGGAATTGTCGGCTGGATTGATAAGATTCATGGTTAGTAACATGGGTTGTTTATTAAAATCGAGATTGGTGGGACAAATCGGTGGTCAATGGGTGGGGAATTGTGAACCGCCGATTTTAAATGATGATGTTTGGTAGTGTTAATAATTCATATTAAAAGGTCCAATAGTAATCGGATTAGAGAATGGATGTCGGTCATTATTTGTAAAACTTATTTGACCATTTGAGATGTGATACATGTGTAGCCAATTAAATATAATCACATGATCAGCCTTGTATTCACTTTTACACATGAGTTTGTTAGAAAGCATATGGTTTGATATTGAAGGTCCAATGAGAAACTTTGGTTATGCATATTTGGTCCAATCACAACAGGTCCATATTTAACATTTTTTTTGGCCATTGATGTGGGAAATTATAATAATAATGATGAATGGATAGGGTTTATGCTCATCACATGGATTGTCAGGATCTTGTCTACAAACCTTGAGACTTGAAATAAAGAGTGAGGTCCAATTAAAGTTTCACAACAAATAACCCTTCAATTTGCTACTTGAATTATATGAGTACTATTAGTTAAGTATCACTACATGTTGTCGTCTTCTATACCCATGATTTCATGTGAGTAATTAAGAGGTAACTGTTTATTTCGGTGATGAATTGATGATCCACGTAACAGACAGTTTGGGCAAAACAGACATCCGACGAAACAGAACTCTCGGCGAAACAGAATGTGATTCGTCGATGTATGTGTTTTGCCGAGCTGTGCATTACGTTAATTCTGTTAAGTGTTAACTAGAATATTTAACTGCTGTTAAATGTTAAACATGACTGATATGATTGACTACGTGTTACATGTTTATACGTGAACAACTTGAATACAAACTGATTAAGTATACGTGCACACTTTAGGACGAGATTGACTTACTTTGAGCACATACTTGGCATACCGAGCGAAACAAGGTGAGTTCACATTTCTACCAAGGCATGGGATTCCCGGGGTTGGGAATGGGTTGATTGATTATTTATGCTTAAGAGTTATCGGAATTACATACCATAGGCCTCGGGAGAGGAAGGTCAATGGTAGATGCTACTAGACTAGTGATACATATACTTCTCTTCGCACACATGCCGGGATCGGCCGCGATACTAGAACAATCTTCGCAAACATGCCTGGAATGGCCGCGAACTATACTTTAATCTTCGCAAACATGCCTGGAGGGCCGCGATACAAATATAACTAGTCTAGAAAACATGGGAGACCCCCAGTAAACTTCGCAAACATGCCTAGAGGGCCGCGATGCTATTACTTACGATACATGATTACTAAACGAACATACGATTTACGATACGAACATTTTAACTAAGTAACCAACTGTGAACTCGCTCAACTAGTTGTTGACTCTCTGTTACATGCCTTGCAGGACCTTAGGTACTGTTGAAGCTTGCACGGGAGGCACGGTCGTTGTGGACACGGATCGTGAAATGTGTTGTTAAACATTATGACATTTTGTACTTAAACTTATGTTGGGTTTTACTTTAAATGCTTCCGCTACACACTTGTTTATATTTGGTTTTGGAAACACCTATCGTATTGATGAATGACTTTTACTATATACTTATGTTCAATATGATTGGTGGCTTGATCCTGGTCATGTCACGCCTCCAAGCGGTGGTACTCCGCGTGTGGTTTTTTTGGGGGTGTGACATTCTGATCACAAGAGCCTCCAGCATTTGTTTAATCAGAAAGAATTAAACATGAGGCAACGCCGTTGGATGGAGACTTTGAATGAATATGATTGTGAAATCAAGTACCATCCCGGCAAGGCGAATGTAGTCGCTGATGCCTTGAGTCGAAAGGAAAGGATGAAACCCATCCGAATCAATGCCAAGCGCATGGAGATAAAGAATAATTTGATTGAAAGGGTGTTAGCTGCACAGAAGGAAGCTGTGTTGGAAGCTAACTATCCTAATGAAAAGTTAACTCTTAGCAAGGACGGAATTTTACGATTAAATGGACGAATATGGGTCCCAATTTATGGAGGACTTCGAGATGTCATCCTCCAGGAAGCCCATAGTTCCAAATACTCCGTTCATCCTGGAGCTGATAAGATGTACCAGGATCTGAAGGCAAATTATTGGTGGATAGACTTGAAGAAGTCTGTAGCCACTCATGTAGCTAAATGCTTGACATGTGCGCAAGTCAAAGCCGAGCATCAGAAACCGTCAGGTTTGCTACAACAGCCTGAACTTCCTACGTGGAAGTGGGAAATGGTAACTATGGATTTTATTACCAAGTTACCTAAGACAAGGAAAGGAAATGATACAATATGGGTCATAGTTGATAGACTGACTAAGTCAGCACATTTCCTACACATCAAGGAGACTTATAGCTCCGACATGTTAGCCCAGTTATACGTTGATAAGATTGTAGCCCTACATGGCATACCTGTAGCTATTATCTCTGACCGGGATACTAGATACACGTCACATTTTTGGAAGAGTTTCCAACAATCTTTGGGCACACGTTTGAATTTTAGTACGGCTTATCATCCTCAGACTGACGGCCAAAGTGAGCGTACTATTCAAACATTGGAAGACATGCTACGTGCGTGTGCGATCGATTTGGGTGGTAGTTGGGATAAGAACTTACCATTAATCGAATTCTCCTACAACAATAGCTACCACACCAGCATAAAGGCTGCGCCTTTTGAGGCATTATACGGTAGAAAGTGTAGATCGCCTATTTGTTGGGCGGAAGTTGGAGATGTCCAGTTATCAGGACCAGAGATCGTGTTCGAAACGACGGACAAGATTGTCCAGATTCGTGACCGTCTCAAAGCTGCCAGGGATAGGCAGAAAAGTTACGCTGATCCTAAGCGTAAGGATTTTCAATTCGAAGTAGGTGACAAAGTCCTACTTAAAGTATCACCCTGGAAGGGAGTGATGCGGTTCGGTAAGAAAGGCAAGCTAAGCCCGAGATACATAGGACCTTTCGAGGTTATCGAACGTGTCGGGTCAGTTGCCTATAAGTTAAACTTACCAGAAGAGCTCAGTGGAATTCACAATGTGTTCCACATCTGCAATCTGAAGAATGCTTCGCTGATGAATCACTGGTTATACCACATACAGATGTGCATATAGATGAGAGCTTGAAATTTGTTGAAAAACCTTTGTCGATTGAAGATCGACAGGTGAAGAAGCTTCGAAGGAAGCATGTACCTATTGTAAAGGTCAAATGGGATGCCCGTAGAGGTCCCGAATTCACGTGGGAGGTTGAATCCACGATGAAAGAAAAGTACCCTTACTTATTTCAGTAAATCTCGGGTCGAGATTTATTTTAAGGGGGTGAGGATGTAACACCTCGAAAATTCACGTCCTATAATGTGTAGACACGTGTCAAATGTTTAAACGTGTGAAAGAAATATTATAGGAGGACTAAAGTTGACAAACATGAAAAGTGTGTGAATATACGTATTTTAAGTGTCAACTGTGAATAAATATAATGTACATTAACCCTACATGGTGCTCATACCTTCAAACGAATAAATCATGGATCATACGAAGCTAAAAGTGAGAGATTTCAAACTACAGGGGCTAAATGTGTCAACATGTTTAACGTATGAGAAAGTTGTGGTCAAATCCGTGTGCGAGGGGTTAAAGCGTCAACATTGAAAATTAGGCCTTTTCGGGTAACAATAAAGTTAACCGAGGACTAATCAAAGTAGGTAAATGTCTTGAAGCCCTTATACGTCAATTACGAGGGCTCAAAATGCAAGAAACAAGTGTCTTTACAAAGTTTGAAGAGCCAAGGACTAAAACTGCAATTAACAAGAATTTGTGTTTTCTGGCCTTACATGCTCGCGTAGCGCGAGCTCGAAGACTCACGCAGTCGCGCTACGCGACTGCCCTACCTGATCAGCCAGCTCCGAAATTCTTGGGTACTTGTCTGCCATGGCTGTTATGCGCGACCCTTGCCCGATTTTTCACATCACTTGACCCCTAAAGCACCCCCTAAACACTAGTAACAAGTGTTGATCAGTTGTGGGCACTAGTAGACTTGTTTGTCAATCAATTGTGGTGCTTAATGTGACAACCCGCACTAAACCAGGTATCCGTACAACTTAATTAATGATTAATTACTGCTTAATTACTGTGCTTGTTTGAACTAGCTGATGAACTGCTACTTGAATACTGATACATGAACTTATTTGCATCATACTTGCTTGCTGTCGCTACATTATTTACATGCTGAACCATAGTGACAAACATGATGCACAAAAAGCACAGTAGCACTAAACGGATACACAGTGAACATGCTGATATAACCAGCATCAGGCAGACACTGCCTCTAAGGCCTGTTAAGAGCCTCAAATATTTTGGCTACACTGGTAGTGAGTGTAGGGATATAAGGGTTGTGGTACTGCGTCTCTAGGAATAAGATACACTGATTCGGATGTGCCAAAAACGTACTTTAAGTACCAAACACAGCACTTTAATAATTAATCCAGCTTCTAGCTGACTAGTAAAGTGCCAGAACATGAGAAAATAACACTAGACACTTTCTAAAGTGTCGGGCAAACAAATTGTGTCACTAAAAATGTTAATAACGACACTTTAAAGCTTTAGTAACGCTTTAACGGATTACTATCCAACCGGACACCCGGACTTTACCCGGAACATGAAAATATTACTATTTTCACTAATTATATTTTTCTGAGCCAGTTAGGGTCTCTGATTACCCTAACACCCGTCATAACACATAACATACAACTAACTAAGTTAAATACTTAGTTAACCTATTTAACCAAACTAAACCTCCTAACAACTAGTTGATTTCGAACCAAGACCCCCCCCCCCCTCTTGACCGAATTCGGTCCCCTAGGGGACATATCTTGTACTAGAGATTTGCATAATCTAACCTTGCTAAATATCTAGACTACACATGGACCATTGGATAATGCACTAGTGTTTAGTCTATAAGATCAAGAGATTACACACCCTAATCACATAACTCACAACACCAACTTTCATACTCTCTCCCTCTCTTCTCTAAATCTCGGCCGAACACCCCACCACCCACCACCATACTTTCGGTTTTTGCTCTCAACATTCCATCATCATTCAAGCTTCACGGGTCACGTATTAGGAGCTTTGGTGCACTCGGAACACGAAGGACCTCTTTCGTTAGCTTTTATCCACCTCTTTTTCGGCAAGATTCTTCCCTAGCCCCGAGCTAGAGGTATAACACTTAAAACTCGTTTTTACACTTGTCTAAAGTGGGTAAAAGAAATTTTGTCGGTTAAATAACTATAACATACATTTTGAAGCATTAAAGTCTAGTAAAAACTATAAAGATGGTGGTTAATAGCTCATAACTTGTGTAAAAGATGTAGTATTTGGAATATGAAATTATTGAGACCCGATCTATGATGTGGTAGCTCGGATCATCGTTTAACCCGACTTTGTAAGATCATGGATCTTCACATAAGCTCGTTTTTGGTTACCACAAGGGTTAAAAGGTGAAACTCTACCACACAAGAGACATGAACTTGTGTAAAAATACTTTACTTGTGTAAAAGAGATTTAACTTGTACATTGGTGTTTAAAACTAGCGGATCTACGTATCCGCAAGTGGTATTTTTGAAGAACCACACTTTAACGGAATCATGTTTTCTAAAGGAAGGATCTTACACTAACAAACATGATTTTATAAACCACAAGTGTGTAAACACTTGGGAAATGAAAAGATCCGACAAGGAACTAGATTTGTCACTTGTTACTAGAAGTTGTAAAGACGGATTTCTCTAACAACAAGGTTTTTACAAGATTAAAGTTACTTTATATAAAGATCTACATATATAAAGGGGATTTACACTATAGACTCGGAAAAACTGCAAGTTCATGCGATTATGCGATTTACATACTTATCGACTCGTTTGATGTGTCGGAAATTGTTTGATTGAATAAAGAAGTTGTTGAATTGATTTGTTAAAAGAAAATGATACGCTTGAAAGCGTGGCCACCTCCAGTTACAGAGGAAACTCTGGCGAAATTTTCTAAAAACCTAACACTTAGAATTATTTACACAACAAGTGTTAGAACTACTTTTGGACATATTTTCGAAACATAAATTTCGCCAGCACTATATTTTACTAATTATTCGGAGGTGGGATTTTCGCAAGAGTTAACGTGATAAATATATTTTGTCACATCACTGTTTATGATTATTTTGTGAAAATACATAAATATTATTTTAGAGTAAAAATAATATTTACAAGCGTTAATGATTCCAAAACTTTGCGAACGCTTCCACAAACATATAAGTTACACTGGTAATTACATTACCACACGACTGTTAAAACGTAACTTACGCACATGTATTGTATCCCCCATCCTTGGGAAGAAGTATAACTACCAAGTGTATACAGAACATAAACACGAAATAGTTGTCTAACTATTTCCCAAAGACTTAAACTATAAAGCTAAAGCACGGCCGTCCGCCTAATAGAATTAGCACTTGTAGGTCGTTGCACAGCTTACTGTATTGGAGACACTTGGTAGAGACGCGCATTCACTGTGAGTTCATGTCCCCCTTTTCTCTAACTGTTTTCAGTTTTCTTAACTGCGGGGGTGAAATACATGTTACTTTGTTTACAAGTACTTTATACACGGTATGATTAACGTAAGGAGGTTTAGATCATGTGAATGGGTAGTTAGAACACCGAGGGACTTAAGCGGTAGATCTATCTGGGTGTAGCGAGCCCAGCTCTAGGCCCAACAGAACGGACCTCTCGGAGGACCAACAGAACGGACCTGGAGTGACTTGGTTGCCCAACGCAAAAATCGGCTAGGGTTGTATCTTCCTACTTGCATTTCACAACATGCTAATGGCCTTGCAAACCATTGGTGATCACAAGTCCTCTTACACTGCTACATACCAGGAAACTTTTATACTTACAAGTGTTTTACTTACTCACTTGCACATGAACTCGCTCAACATTATTGTTGATTTTTCAACTTACATGTATTTCAGGAAATTAACGAGATCTTGCACGGTATGGCATGTTTTCCGCTGCACTAGTTTCCGAGGTCATCCGGGGTTTAGGGGTTGTGTCTCTTTCCTGGATAAGACACAGTCCTTAAACCATGTTTATGTTATGTTTCAGTTAGTAATGTTGTTGAACAAGGTTATGGTTGTTGGTTAAAACAATGGTACTGTATTTGATGTTTTCAAAACTTAATGGATGACTTGCATGGTTTTTAATTCATATAGCTTTGTTATGATTAAGCTATGGTATTAAGAAGTCACACCAAAATTTACCACGCTTCCGCAAAGCCAGGGTGTGACAGCTTGGTATCAGAGCTCTGATCATAGCGAACTAGGATTCTTTCTCGAGTCTAGACTATGATCACTAGGGCTCTCACGAAAACATTTTTCTGCATACCACTTAAGTCCAGATCCAAAACTTTTTACAAACAAATGTTGAGCACATTTTATTTATTATAGGCTCAGCTTGGAGGGCTGAGGATCGGTCTGGAGGATCGAGGTGAACAAGGTAGTTGAGCACGTTGGTTTATTATAGGCTCGGTCTGGAGGATCGAGGTGATCGAGGTAGTTGAGCACGTTGGTTTGTTATAGGATCGATCTGTAGGATCGAGGCTCGGTCTAGGTGACCGAGGTAGTGGGCTAGCAAGGCTAGGAAGAAAAGGCTCAGCTTGGAGGGCTGAGGATCGGTCTGGAGGATCGAGGTTTGGTTTAAGTGAAGGATAGAGCAGTCTTGTAGACTGGATGAAATTGGCTAGTAAGACTAGGAGAATTACGTGATACCTTACTTGGTGACTATGTGATTAACTGATTATATGATTATACGATTATTATACGTATATGCATTTGTGTTACGAATGTCATGCTTTCATCAAGTACTAGAAAGATGGACACTACGAATCCCATGGCCATAGTATCAGACGACATAGTTTCATCGAAGCACGAGGTGTACATTTCCGATACTACCGGCACAGACAACGACGACTTTCAGCCCTTTTTGCACTGCCTGAAGTCGTAACAGAGCCTACTGATGGCCATCTTGTTGGGAATTTACCACTGGCGGTGATCCCTGCTCCTGTGCCCCTTGCCACTTATTCTGTTGATGATATGCCCTCCCGACGTGGCCTCTGACGACGATAACGATCTACTGAAGGAGGACCCATTCGAGGGCAGGACCCTATCGCTGCTGGTATTAGTCTACTGCATGCGGACGCTTCTGCAAGGGAAACTTATGTCCTTTCCCCTATCCCAGACTCATTTGAGTTTCTGACATCCGCATCTTTGCATACACAGGGAGTGCGGCACTACTTACACGACGCCGACCCTGATATGGCATCACCAGCTGCACCGGATCCCGCACACAGTTTTGAGTTTGATCGCGATATTGAGGACAATCCTGTTTTTCCGCCTGGTGTTGATCCAGACCAGGACATTGAGTTCATGCACTTAGACCAGCCCTTGGGGGATCCTGTAACCCCTGTGATTGTTGATCCAGCTGATTTTGAGATGGAGTTTTTGATTCGGAGCTAGCCGTGGTCCCTGAGCCAGGCGTTGCTCCTGACCCCGCATTGGAGTATGACCCTGTTCATGCCAATGCACCGGCTGTTGCTCCTTGATTGATCATCTGCTTGGATGAGGGAAAATTTGGGTAACTGTGCAAGACAATTTATTATTACGGGGGCCCACGTAATAACGATTTGTAGTGCACAGGAATCCTGGTGGACTCTGCAGGTCAAGCTAATGATAACCAATACAACAGGAAATAACTTAAACACGAATGACCAAGGCGATGTAACCTCGAGTTCATTCTATTACGAGCAACAAGCCAAATTGGCCAGCCTATGTGAAGGCTCGGGAATTTACTTCCCCACTCATACAGTGAGTATAATTACGTGTAAAATTGGGTGATTTCATGATGGCTTATGGTGCTATGTATCTCATAAGACAATTGTCACGTTGTCTAGCCCGCATTATTCCGACAAGACGGAATGTCACCCGGACGTGACACGAACACCAGTACGTTGTCAAGGACAAAAGCCGAGCTGCAAGAACGCATCTCACAGGCAAATGCACGACCTGAAGCCCTCCGCTCTAAGCACAACGATGGTATTACTGGAAATAACCCTCCAACTGGCTGCACCTATAAACAGTTCCTGAACTGCAAGCCTTTGAACTTTGATAAAACAGGAGGCACCGTTGCATTTGTTCGTTGGTCCGAAAAGACCGACTCCATTTTAAGGATGAGTAACTGATCGCCCCAACAGAGTGTTACCTACATCTCGGGGATATTTCTAGATGGCACACTCTCTTAATGGAACCTCCAGGTTCAGACCCTTGGCACAGACGCTGCTTATACACTGAGCTGGGACGAGCTCAAGGAAACGATTGAGAAGGAATGTTGTTTTAGGACAGAAATTCAGAAACTTGACGTGGAGTCCTGAAATTTGAGAATGGACGAACCAGAGACTCTTGAACATGTCCAGAGATTGCACGACTTGTCTAGGGTCGTCCCCTACTAAGTCATTGATGTTGTATGATATAGTGGTGTACTTGTAAGCTTTACTTTGCGGTCTCGAATTGTGGCAATACAATCGCAGTGTTCTCATCACTTGTGATGATTCAATCTATTGTTTATGTCCTATAACATAAGATGTCATGTGATTGATTTGTTGATAGCATGAGATGTTATGTGTTGGTATTGTTGAATGCATACGTACGCTTCACTTGCTATGACCTAACCTATGCGAAACATCTTTTAGAAGATGCCGCCAAGACGCGAAATGCGCATGCCCACCTCTGAGGCAGAACTGAAAGAAATAATTGCTGCAGCTATAGCACAGCACGAGGCCCTACGCTCCGAACCTACCAGAGGTACCTCAGAAAATAACGGTTGTTCCTACTGGCACTTCCTCAACTACAAGCCTTCGAAGTTCGACGGCACTGGGGGTGCCATAACTTTTGTAAAATGGGTTGAAAGTATGGAATCCATCTTTCGAATGAGTGGCTGTACGCCAGAACGACAAGTCCCATACGTTTCTGAGTTGTTTCAAGATGGAGCTCGATTATGGTGGAATCTTCAGGTTCGAATAATGGGCCTAACTACAGCATACGCGTTAACTTGGGATGAGTTGAAAGGAATGATGCATAAAAAGTTTTGCCCCCAAACAGAAACCCAGAAGTGGGAAGATGAATTTCGGAGCCTAATGATGGAAGGTCCGAAGGTGTTGGAGTACGTGCAACGACTTCATGATCTGTCACGAATTGTTCCGTACCTGGTAAAACCAGAACTGAAGAAATTGGAACAATTCATTTGGGAACTGACGCCTCAAGTCTTGAGCTTGATGACAGCATCTGCGCCACCAACAACTATTGCTGCAAGTAAGATGGGTTTGGCACTCGTTGCGGAAGCAATTAGACTAGAAAAACTTGCAAACCCTAAGGAGACTCAGGTAGAGTCGTCCGGAAAGAACAAGAGGAAGCTCGCGAATTTCAAGATGGTTACTCGGGTAAGTAACAAGAAGAAGGCCAAAAAGGGAAAAGATTACAAGGGTATCCTACCTAAGTGCGACAATTGTTTACGTTATCATGTCGGGCGATGCAAATATGGAAATTGTGGTAACTGTGGCAAGGTGGGACATGTCAAGGAAACTTGTTGGCAAAATACTGAACTTAGTAATGGGGGCCAAGACGGTAGTAAGAATCACGAAGGGGACAACGACAATGATAATTGTCAAGGCAGAATGAGTGATAAACAGAAGCGTGCTCGAGGATGTTTAAACTGTGGAAGCAAAAAGCATTTCAGAAGATATTGCCCGAAAACAATCAGGCGCAAGGATGAAAGCTCCCCGTCGGAGCTAGGGAGGCACGCCAGAGATCCAAGCATGGATAGCGGTACGTCCCACATTATCTGTATTGCCAACTACTGTTGCAAATTTTACGATTCACAATTCTAGTATTCAAGGACATAATTGGTTTACGTAGCGAGTGAGTAATTATTCCAGTACCCATTAGAACTAGCTTGGGGGAAGCTAGTGGAAGTCAACGCAGTAACTGGAATCGGCACGATAGAACCCGGAGAGCGTAAGTTTACGCAAGATCTATTGCCAGTTGAGTTTGAAAGCTTCGACGTGATGATTGGGATGGACTGGTTGACAAACAACCATGCGGAGATTGCCATCCGCGCCCCGAAAACGAACGAAGAAATTTTCGTGACTCATGGAGCAGGATACGCTCCTACGGATTATCAGACTAAGAAGACCCGAAAATTCTCGCACAGAGGATGTGTTGCATTCTTGGCTCATGTTGTGGAAAAGGAAGTCAAAGAACCAAAACTCGAAGATATCCTTGTGATTGGAGAATACCCCGAAGTCTTCCTCGAAGACTTGCCGAAATCATCTCCTCACGATTAGTCGAATCCCGAGTCGACTTAATTCCGGGCACTGCACCCGTAGTCGATGCATCATAGCAACTTACATTTTCGGAGATGCAAGGACTGACAGAGAAGTGTTAGCAATGGTTAGAGAAGGAAGATAACAGACCAAAATTTCCTTTTGGGGTAATCCCATCTTTTACCCATCAAAAAGAAGGACGATGATTTTCAATAAACATCAACTACAGAGAACTGAATAAGCTAACGATCAAGGATAGATATCCTCTGCCAAGAATCGACGATCTGTTCGATCAACTTCAAGGTTCAAGCTTTTACTCTAAGATCGATCTTCGATCTGGATACCATCAATTAAGGATACAGGAGGAAAGTATTCCGAAAACAGCCTTCCGAACTCGTTATGGACACTACGAGTTCCTGGTTATGCCATTTGGTTTGACAAACGCACCTGCAGTCTTTATGGATTTGATGAATAGGGTTTGCAAGCCATACTGGACAAGTTCGTGATTGTGTTTATCGACGACATCTTGATTTATTCAAGGACAAAGGCTGAACACGAACAGCATCTAAGAGCTATTCTGGAGCTGCTAAAGAAGGAACAGTTGTATGCCAAGTTCTCTAAGTACGAGTTTTGGCTACGCGAAGTCCAGTTTCTTGGACATGTGGTTAATGGAAATGGAATCCATGTTGATCCCACAGAGATCGAGGCGATCAAAAATTGGGAAACGCCTACAACGCCAACCGAGATTCGACAATTCTTGGGTTTGGCTGGCTACTATCGAAGGTTCATCGAGGATTTTTCGAAAATCGCTCAACCGTTGACGCTCCTCACCCAGACAGATAAGAAGTTTGATTGGGGAATCAAACAGGAGGAAGCATTTCAGATATTGAAGGATAAGCTCTGTAACGCGCCAATCTTAGCTCTACCAGAAGGTACCGACGATTTTGTGGTATACTGCGACGCATCGCGTCAAGGATTGGGTTGTGTGTTGATGCAACGCCAAAAGGTTATTGCTTACGCATCACGCCAACTGAAAGTGCACGAAAAGAACTATACCACACACGATTTAGAGCTTGGCGCAGTGGTTTTCGCTTTAAAGATCTGGAGACACTACCTGTATGGTACGAAGTGCACAATCTTCACAGATCACAAAAGCCTACAACATATATTCAACCAGAAGGAGTTGAATATGAGGCAAAGACGATGGGTTGAATTGTTGAACGATTACGACTGCGAGATAAAATATCACCCAGGGAAGGCGAATGTAGTCGCCGATGCCCTAAGTCGTAAGGAAAGAATCAAGCCCATAGGGGTCAGGGCTTTGGAAATGATCATACGAACCGATCTTTCCTTGCGCATTCGTGCTGCACAAAAGGAAGCTCTCAAGGAGGGAAACCTTGAGGAAGAATATCTCCGTGGAATGGAAAAGCTTTTGGTACCAAACGAGGAAGGAACGTTATGTTTTGAGAAAAGGATTTGGGTTCCTCTGTTTGGTGGATTAAGGGAAGTTATTTTCGACGAAGCGCACAAGTCACGGTACTCTATCCACCCTGGATCGGATAAGATGTACCAGGATCTCAAAGATTATTATTGGTGGCCTAGGATGAAAGGCGACGTTGCTGTTTACGTGAGCAAATGTTTAACGTGCGCTAAGGTCAAGGCGGAATACCAGAAGCCTTCGGGACTTCTGCAACAACCTGAGATTCCCAAGTGGAAATGGGAACAAATCTCAATGGATTTTGTTACAAAATTGCCAAGAACGCCAAGAGGCCATGATATGATTTGGGTAATTGTTGACCGCCTAACAAAGTCCGCACACTTTCTGCCAATCAAGGAGAAAGACAGTACTAGTAAACTTGCGGAAATTTACTTGAGAGAGATCGTAGCACGTCATGGAGTACCTCTCTCGATCATCTCTGATAGAGACGGAAGGTTTGTGTCAAGGATATGGCAATCCTTCCAAGAGGCCTTTGGCTCACAGTTGAATCTGAGCACTGCGTTCCATCCGCAAACTGACGGCCAGAGCGAGCGAACGATACAAACTTTGGAAGACATGCTGAGGGCATGTGTTATGGATTTGGGCGGTAGCTGGGATAAACACTTACCTTTGGTCGAATTTTCATACAACAACAGCTACCACACCAGTATCGGTGTCGCGCCATTTGAAGCCCTATACGGACGCAAGTGCCGATCACCCCTATGTTGGTCTGACGCAGGTGATAGGCAGCTTGCTGGTCCCGAGATCGTCCAAGAGACGACAGACAAGATTGCGCAAATTCTGAAACGCATCGAAGCCGCTCGCCACAGACAAAAGGCCTACGCGGATCCAAACCGGAAACATGTGGATTTCCAAGTTGGAGAAATGGTGTTATTGAAAGTTTCACCCTGGAAGGGGGTGGCACGCTTTGGGAAG
Source organism: Helianthus tuberosus (assembly GCA_030545235.1). Lineage (NCBI taxonomy): Eukaryota > Viridiplantae > Streptophyta > Magnoliopsida > Asterales > Asteraceae > Helianthus > Helianthus tuberosus. Next base: position 67,852,818 of record CM060445.1, on the reverse strand, counting down.
CGTGGGAAGTTAAATCCGCGCTACATTGGTCCTTTCAGAATTCTGGAAAGAATCGGAACAGTAGCATACAAGTTGGACCTACCTGCTGAACTAAATGGCGTTCACGATACATTTCATGTATCCAATTTAAAGAAAAGTCCAACTCAAATTGACGTTGCCATTCCTATCGACGAGATTCATATTGACGACACGCTCCACTTCGTTGAAGAACCTGTTGAGGTCACGGATTGGAAAGTTAACAAGACCCGCCGGAGCAGTGTCAAGCTCGTCAAAGTTCGTTGGAATGCCAGACATGGTCCTGAATTCACCTGGGAACGTGAGGACCGGATGAAAGAGAAATACCCCCACCTATTTCCTAAGAACTCTGCATCTACAAGCAGAACTTAAATTTCGGGACGAAATTTATTTAACGGGGGGAGAATGTGACAACCCGCACTAAACCAGGTATCCGTACAACTTAATTAATGATTAATTACTGCTTAATTACTGTGCTTGTTTGAACTAGCTGATGAACTGCTACTTGAATACTGATACATGAACTTATTTGCATCATACTTGCTTGCTGTCGCTACATTATTTACATGCTGAACCATAGTGACAAACATGATGCACAAAAAGCACAGTAGCACTAAACGGATACACAGTGAACATGCTGATATAACCAGCATCAGGCAGACACTGCCTCTAAGGCCTGTTAAGAGCCTCAAATATTTTGGCTACACTGGTAGTGAGTGTAGGGATATAAGGGTTGTGGTACTGCGTCTCTAGGAATAAGATACACTGATTCGGATGTGCCAAAAACGTACTTTAAGTACCAAACACAGCACTTTAATAATTAATCCAGCTTCTAGCTGACTAGTAAAGTGCCAGAACATGAGAAAATAACACTAGACACTTTCTAAAGTGTCGGGCAAACAAATTGTGTCACTAAAAATGTTAATAACGACACTTTAAAGCTTTAGTAACGCTTTAACGGATTACTATCCAACCGGACACCCGGACTTTACCCGGAACATGAAAATATTACTATTTTCACTAATTATATTTTTCTGAGCCAGTTAGGGTCTCTGATTACCCTAACACCCGTCATAACACATAACATACAACTAACTAAGTTAAATACTTAGTTAACCTATTTAACCAAACTAAACCTCCTAACAACTAGTTGATTTCGAACCAAGACCCCCCCCCCCCTCTTGACCGAATTCGGTCCCCTAGGGGACATATCTTGTACTAGAGATTTGCATAATCTAACCTTGCTAAATATCTAGACTACACATGGACCATTGGATAATGCACTAGTGTTTAGTCTATAAGATCAAGAGATTACACACCCTAATCACATAACTCACAACACCAACTTTCATACTCTCTCCCTCTCTTCTCTAAATCTCGGCCGAACACCCCAACACCCACCACCATACTTTCGGTTTTTGCTCTCAACATTCCATCATCATTCAAGCTTCACGGGTCACGTATTAGGAGCTTTGGTGCACTCGGAACACGAAGGACCTCTTTCGTTAGCTTTTATCCACCTCTTTTTCGGCAAGATTCTTCCCTAGCCCCGAGCTAGAGGTATAACACTTAAAACTCGTTTTTACACTTGTCTAAAGTGGGTAAAAGAAATTTTGTCGGTTAAATATCTATAACATACATTTTGAAGCATTAAAGTCTAGTAAAAACTATAAAGATGGTGGTTAATAGCTCATAACTTGTGTAAAAGATGTAGTATTTGGAATATGAAATTATTGAGACCCGATCTATGATGTGGTAGCTCGGATCATCGTTTAACCCGACTTTGTAAGATCATGGATCTTCACATAAGCTCGTTTTTGGTTACCACAAGGGTTAAAAGGTGAAACTCTACCACACAAGAGACATGAACTTGTGTAAAAATACTTTACTTGTGTAAAAGAGATTTAACTTGTACATTGGTGTTTAAAACTAGCGGATCTACGTATCCGCAAGTGGTATTTTTGAAGAACCACACTTTAACGGAATCATGTTTTCTAAAGGAAGGATCTTACACTAACAAACATGATTTTATAAACCACAAGTGTGTAAACACTTGGGAAATGAAAAGATCCGACAAGGAACTAGATTTGTCACTTGTTACTAGAAGTTGTAAAGACGGATTTCTCTAACAACAAGGTTTTTACAAGATTAAAGTTACTTTATATAAAGATCTACATATATAAAGGGGATTTACACTATAGACTCGGAAAAACTGCAAGTTCATGCGATTATGCGATTTACATACTTATCGACTCGTTTGATGTGTCGGAAATTGTTTGATTGAATAAAGAAGTTGTTGAATTGATTTGTTAAAAGAAAATGATACGCTTGAAAGCGTGGCCACCTCCAGTTACAGAGGAAACTCTGGCGAAATTTTCTAAAAACCTAACACTTAGAATTATTTACACAACAAGTGTTAGAACTACTTTTGGACATATTTTCGAAACATAAATTTCGCCAGCACTATATTTTACTAATTATTCGGAGGTGGGATTTTCGCAAGAGTTAACGTGATAAATATATTTTGTCACAGCACTGTTTATGATTATTTTGTGAAAATACATAAATATTATTTTAGAGTAAAAATAATATTTACAAGCGTTAATGATTCCAAAACTTTGCGAACGCTTCCACAAACATATAAGTTACACTGGTAATTACATTACCACACGACTGTTAAAACGTAACTTACGCACATGTATTGTATCCCCCATCCTTGGGAAGAAGTATAACTACCAAGTGTATACAGAACATAAACACGAAATAGTTGTCTAACTATTTCCCAAAGACTTAAACTATAAAGCTAAAGCACGGCCGTCCGCCTAATAGAATTAGCACTTGTAGGTCGTTGCACAGCTTACTGTATTGGAGACACTTGGTAGAGACGCGCATTCACTGTGAGTTCATGTCCCCCTTTTCTCTAACTGTTTTCAGTTTTCTTAACTGCGGGGGTGAAATACATGTTACTTTGTTTACAAGTACTTTATACACGGTATGATTAACGTAAGGAGGTTTAGATCATGTGAATGGGTAGTTAGAACACCGAGGGACTTAAGCGGTAGATCTATCTGGGTGTAGCGAGCCCAGCTCTAGGCCCAACAGAACGGACCTCTCGGAGGACCAACAGAACGGACCTGGAGTGACTTGGTTGCCCAACGCAAAAATCGGCTAGGGTTGTATCTTCCTACTTGCATTTCACAACATGCTAATGGCCTTGCAAACCATTGGTGATCACAAGTCCTCTTACACTGCTACATACCAGGAAACTTTTATACTTACAAGTGTTTTACTTACTCACTTGCACATGAACTCGCTCAACATTATTGTTGATTTTTCAACTTACATGTATTTCAGGAAATTAACGAGATCTGGCACGGTATGGCATGTTTTCCGCTGCACTAGTTTCCGAGGTCATCCGGGGTTTAGGGGATGTGTCTCTTTCCTGGACAAGACACAGTCCTTAAACCATGTTTATGTTATGTTTCAGTTAGTAATGTTGTTGAACAAGGTTATGGTTGTTGGTTAAAACAATGGTACTGTATTTGATGTTTTCAAAACTTAATGGATGACTTGCATGGTTTTTAATTCATATAGCTTTGTTATGATTAAGCTATGGTATTAAGAAGTCACACCAAAATTTACCACGCTTCCGCAAAGCCAGGGTGTGACACTTAAATCCACTATAAATAGGCCTTCAAGTTCACAAACATTCCTCACACCATTCTCTTGCAATATGATCAATTCTGGAGCTCAAGACTGCTCTCAACTGATCATATCTTGTGCATAGGACTCTTGTAAGTCTGCTAGTCTTTCTTTAATTGTGTTTAGCTTGGTTAATTAGCTAAAAGTCAAACCGTCGTAATTACGGTTTGACTTCGAGATTAGTCAATAATGGCTCAGTCATATCTCGAATTAAAAGTAGTTATATGTTGGTATTTATGTGGGTAATAAAACCTCAAAAGGGTTTCCCCTGATCATCACTCTAACCAGGTCAAAAGTCGGGTCAATCTTATATTTAAAAAGTCAACAGGAAGTCTAAAATGCCATTTGTGCATAATTAACCTTGTAGATCATATAAAACCTGTTGGATCATTGTTATAACTTAATAATAAGTGTAAGAACATGTCTAAACATGTTCAACCCGACAATTTCCTGTTTAGACCCGGTTCGGAACCGAAAGTCACATAGTTTGACTTTCACTTTGACTTTCAGTTCTGACCCGTTTAGGCATGTTTTAGAAATGCCTCAGAGCTTTAATTGGACTAGGTTACATGTTAGAATAACCCTCTGTGATTATACACCTTGGTTCATTAGTTATCTAATTAATATGCATGTTTCCGTTAATTGTTCATATGTTGACCGTTATGCCCTTATTAACTTAAAACGTGATTTTTGGAAAAGTAAAAGAGTAGAAACCTTATATTCTGATATATAAACTTGTATGCAAAATTTGACATCAGTTTGACGTGTAGATTAAGAGTTATGCTCGTTATCGCAAAATGAATGCTTTATGTTAATAAATGGCGTAATTAGCGTATAGCCTACTTAAATATACTTTTTGATATCAAATCTTTTACCCACTGATGTAATATATTATTTTGGGATTTTTAAAGATTTTTAATTAATTTTAGGCTGAGCATAACTCATAGTCGTAGGCTTAATCCGGTAATTGTCGGTTTTGCCCTTACGGGCCATAAAATGAGTTTTACATATCTAAACGACTCCAAACCTTTTGCTACTCATCACATATGATAAATAAATTATTTTAAGCCTTCTGGAAATATAAAAATATCAGATTTAAGTATCAAACCCGGAAATGGCCTTTAATCGCCTTTTTAAGCGTTTTTAACGCATAGTATGTACTAGAAGTATTTTAAACATAAAAGGGTTGATACCTACTGATATTAGAGGCAAATTATAATATTTTAACAGTAAGCAAAAGTTGATAAACTCAGACTTCAGTTTTGAGCTTTTTCGGCTTATGTGAAATTACCAAAATACCCCTACGGGGCATAGTTTGGTTATATTTGATAAATTTCACATATATGCTTTAACCTACTGATATAACTTAGTAAATTGATTATATTTGCTAATTACATCAGACCTGTAACTCAGCTTGTTACTTAAACACTTTTATAAACTTTTAAATGACCAAACTACCCCTACGGGGCCTAGTTTGTGTTTAAACACGTTTCGGGCATAATGAAAGACATCTTACTGATGTCACAACATATTTGAGGCATAATTAACTTAGGAATCCTGTATATAGCTCTCATGAATACCCGTCACGCTTATTACGCGTACGGTTCGGTTTATGTAACAAGTTTACATAAATTAGCCGAAACGGATCAAACCTTAACGATTTTATCTCAAAATCCAGAATGTGAATAATAAACCCATATTGAACAAGTCTCTGAACTTGTCGGGTCTAAATCACATTCTATCCAGTCTTCGCTTAATCGTGCGTACGAACCGTATCTTTGAAACTAGCCGGTCTAAGCTTAAGCTTAATTAAAGACCCGTTAGGATTCTAATAGGTTATATTAAACCTTCGTTCCAGATTAGGAGAACCAGTAAAAGCTACGTGCATTTTGCTTATTGTGATTAATACTTGCTCAGTTAAATACTTTTAACTTATTTTCCCTATACGGGCTTGGGTTACGGTATATAGCATACCGCTTGATTGAGCATCAAATCTCCACAGTTGAGTGGGTAGTTGACTAATTTGATCGGCTTGTTTAAACAGTCTTGATTACTTAAAGCCTTTGGGGGGTTAATGACCATGTCCCGGATATCCTTGGCATCATCTTACGAGATGGCCACGACCTGAGCACGGGGTGTAGGCGTACACCTGTCAGTGTATAACTCTATATTGTGGTGTGTCTATTGATCTTTAACCTGGACAAGATCCGGGCTACTGAACGCACAAGTAACATGTAATTCATTCACAAGATTATAATATTAAATAATTCTCCTAAGTTAAATAAAATGTTTATGCCATGTGCATCCAAACCAATTTTCAACCATTTTCCAAAATGAGTCAGTTGATTGTATTTACCAGTGTAAACTGACGTATTTTCCCAAAAAGATTAAATGCAGGTACTAAGCGTAATTGGCTGGGATTTCTCCTTAGCATCATTAAAAGTCTCGCAAGCTTAGGATGCCGAAGTCTGTTGAACCATTGTTCCTATTTTATTTCGATCCGTTCTGTGGATAAACAATCGAACGTTGTGATACTTGATATTACAATAATTAAATTCGGTTGTATTATATCTCTTAAATTTGCTTCCGCTGTGCATATTAAATATTGTGTTGTTTGACTATTATGTTGCCAACCACGTCACGATACTCCCCCACCGGGCCCACCGGTGACACATGGAAATCGGGGTGTGACATAATTGGTTTATGTGACAGATTTACCATTTAATCAGTGGCATCCAAATAAACAATAATTAGATTATTAGGTGTTTACAGAATCTGAATCCCGGAGTGGTCACGTTCCTATCATTGTTTTCTCATTTTCACAATACTTATTCATAAAAATTACAAAAATAGATAAACTAGCAAATTTCATAAAGTAAGTTTAGATTAGTTAAATGGTATTACACTGACCACATGCTCCTCTGGATTCGATACCTGACTTACCCTGTCTATAGGTAATTTTAGGTTTTTGCATAGACCTGACGACAGTCTATCAAAATGGCGCCGTTGCCGGGGAGCTAGTGCGCTTAGTGTTATATCTTTTATTTGATTTTTTTATTTATTTTTTTTTCAGTACTACTTTTAGTTTGTTACTTGTGCAGCAACTATGGAATGGGATTATGATGTTGAAGCATGCTCATGTTGCGGGAGTCACAATCACTGGGCTCAAGATTGTCCACGTTCTTACCACTCGGATCATGGCTCCAGAGGATATCAAAATTACAATCAATCCGATAAAGGCGGTAACGAGCAGAATCGAAACGCAATTGAGGAAGATAAGATTTTAGAGTTATTCAAAACCCTCCTCAAGCATGTAGAGGAACTCATCCAGTCTCTCAAGGAACAGCAAAATATTAATGAATCACTTAACCAGCGAATTGAACAACTAACTAATCAGTTTGACAATTTTGCAGAAAGAAAAGCTACAGTTAGCCTGGTTGAGGATACTGGATCAGAGACAGATAGAGATCCAGGGGAACCGCTCATCCCAATTCAACTTGGGGATCTCAAGACAGATAACGCTTCATTGAATTTTGGAGTTAGTATGAGTGTTCTTCCCGGGTATATTTATGACAGGTATGATTTGGGCCCATTGCAACAGGTTAATGATCCTATGGTTTTAGCTGAATACTCACGAGGAAGGCCCCGAGGGATTTTGAAGGGATTGACTGTAAAGGTAGGCGACTTTTATTATCCTGAAGATTTTGTTGTCTTAGATCCATATACAGAGAAGGAACAACTGAGGGTGATACTTGGCAGACCATTCTTGGCCACTGCAGATGCTCAGATCTGTTGCTGGAAAGGTACAGTTGATATGACATACGGGAGCCGTAAGCTTTCTATTGACTTCCTTTCACATTCTTTTGATTATTCATTTATAAATACTTGTTCATGGGATTTTGTTACTAACACGAGTTATTCTCGAGTGTGTGACGATGGCCCGAAAGAGAGTGTTGCTATGATTGACAGGTCTAAAGATGACAAGATCGTGAAGGATAAAGAGTCCAAGTCACCTTGGTGGCTCAAATTGAGAATTAAAAAGCAATTAGCCAAGCGAAAAAAGAAGCCACCAAAGGAAGCAACCAAATCCAAGAAGAATCCCATAGAGACACGTACGGGTGAGTTATTATATTCTTTCGATGATGCAGATCCAGATAACCCGGATCATTGGGATGCCATAAGAGATGATGGATGGATGTGGGATGATAACCATCTGTTTCATACACAGGGGATACTATATGAACCACCATGAGCTTAACCAGATACGGTCTGGCTGAAGACTATAAACTTAGCGCTCTCGGGAGGCAGCCCGAGGATGTAGAGTAGTGTATTTTTTTTGTTTTGCGTGATTATTGTTGCAGGTTACCAGGTTATTAATCTTTACGGATGCAATGGTCCAAGTGTGGGGATGTTTGGTGAAGTCCCAATACGTTCTAGTGCAGTGGCGGACGATGCACGGATTAGAGTTCAGTCAAAACTGTCCATACTCAATCTCCATTTGGACGGGGATGATTTGTACACTAATTGTAGAGATTGACCCGAGTACTTGTTGGACACGGCCGCGAATGAAATGCTATACGGTCGTGGTGGAACATGACGCATGAGGATTCTACGCTTTAAACCAGGGGAGTCTGTTCCACTTTTATTATTGCATTTTTATTTTTGTTTTTGGTGGTGTTGAACTATTTATGTTTAGGGAATGTGTTTACGTTATTTGTGTTAGGGATAGCCACTCAGGGGGTTGTTAGTTGGTATTCCCGGGTTTTGTTTTAAAAGCACTATACATTGGGGACAATGTCGCCCAAGTGTGGGGATATGGGAAACCCGGGAAGGGAAAGGTTTGAAAGAGGTTAAAAGTGATTGAGAACGATGAAAAGTGAAAAAAAAATTGAAAATTTTGAAAAATTTCATCGCCTTAAATAAGCTAAACGGATAAAAAAAAACCGAACGTTTCAATCACTAATGGGTTCCTTGCCGGTAGTAAACTAACATAGTCCCTTGTCATGGTCGTTCCTTTAAGTTTCATGAGAGTAGGTCCGACAGGTGTTTTTAGGATAAAAGAATTGAAAAGAGATATCTATTTAGGGGTAACATGCTTTAGATTGCATATGCTACGTGTCGGCAGCCTTTTTACCCTTTTCTTGGTGAGAATTTTGTGCCTGTAGAATGATAGAATAATTCACATTATGAATTCATTTGATGAGAGCAGGCCGCATGTTATTCTGTGTTAGAACTTGTGTGATTTGATGCATGCTGAGACTGTGGTTTAATATGTGCACGTACATGATAAAGGCATTAGGATATCCCGTACACCTGTTTGTTTGGTGTTTACCTAGTTATCACCCTTAGTAGCCCTGTTGAGCCTAGTTACCTTTCGTTTGTCCACCTATTGTGAATTGTTTGATACCGACCGTGAACGACAAAGTATGAATAATTGAAAAAAGAAAAAAAAGAGAAAAACAAGAAAAGAAAAAAAAAATTCAAAAAGAAAAGAAAAAGAACAAAAAAGAAAGTTTCGTAAATAATGTTATATTGTTTTGGGTAGAAACCAACCCAAAGTGTAGTCGTTATGTTTTGCAAATAAAGTTGTCACGGTTTGGTCGTTTGTTTGCTCGCCACATAAAAATATAAATATAAGCCAAAAATTTCCTACCTTAGCTTAAGCCCAAAACCGAAAGTCCTTTTGATATGTGCCGTGTTATATGATACAGTGGAGGTTTGATTGTCATACAAGCCTATGACTACAGAATTGCATGTTTGGTTTTGAGTGTTATACATACTAGCACATTACACGCTAGTTCAGTTTTTAAACCGAGAGGAGAGTTGATTGTGAGGGGCGTGTAGCATGTGTTAGAATCCTAAGCATGTTAGTTTTGAATAGACAAGTCTTAAGTTTTATAAATTGTACGAATTTCTTGTCGGACAGTCAATCTTGATTGTGTCAGTCTATGGAACGGGTATGACTTGGGACTCAAACTGTTGCATTGGTATAGGGGTTTAGAGGTGTTGTTATTGTGGTGAGTAGTTCCGGATTGGTTTGCTTGAGGACAATCAAAGGTAAGTGTGGGGATGTGATGGGGAGTGTGAAACACGAGCCTTAAGTGTATTATCTTGTGTGAATTAATGTGTTTTATGTGATTATACGCTTCGAATGTGATTACTACGAGTGTTTGTGGTTTTGCAGGTCAATCGCGTAATTTGGTGAATTTAAAGTGGTTAGAGCTGAAGCGGAATACCCGAAGATGATAAATAAGGAGCGAAGTTAAAACGTAGCCTACGGCTACTCGAACGTAGCTTACGAATTAGAAAAGACAAAGAAACAGATTGTAGAAAACGTAACGTAACGTAACTTACGTTAACAGACGTAACCTACGGTTGAGTTAAAGAAGCATGCACATGATGTTGTGAAAGTTATTAAAAGATGAAAATTTAGTTCACTACATATGGTGGGCCAACATATGCATATAATGGTGGTTGACTTCTCCTTGGGGATCACGTGGATTTGGAATTCTCAACAACAACCTCACAATACCCAACAACAACAGGAAACATCATTATCATCACCACAGACTTTTGGGGAACACAATTGAAATCACATGCATAAGGGGTTTGGTCAAGGGCCATATCATCGAAATTGTGGGGCAGCAAAGATTAATTATTTTGGTGGGCTTTGGACTTTTGATTAAAGAAAAGAATCATCACAAGTGGGCCAAAATGGACTTGGGCTTGTTGGGGATCCACGAAAGCAGCCACCGTTACGAAAAAGAGGCAGCCGGACACCACATCAACCTTTGGCTCTAAAACTCATCATCGCCCATCATCTACAACATAACAAATTCGATCATGTCTTCATCAATTTCTTACCAAGCTATTGAAGATCAAGTCATGAGCATGCGCGGTTAACCCTCTAGTGAACACTCCGGGTGATGATTCTTGTATTTCACTTTTAATTTAGTTCTGTTTGTTTGAGAATTAGATTGTAATTAGGTGTTGACCGAATTGCATTCACATATATACATATATACAATTTGTGTGACAGACAAATCCTGGTAATAACCAGAGAGACGTATTTATGTTGAATCTAATTGTGCCTTTGCTGATTGAATAATTATTTATGCTTGCGGTTAATATCTCTCTGATCAATTGGTATTATGCTAGGATCTTGTATAAGTAATTGGTTTAGGTGACAGATTTACCATTTAATTAGTGGCATCCAAATAAACAATAATTAGATTATTAGGTGTTTACAGAATCTGAATCCCGGAGTGGTTACGTTCCTATCATTGTTTTCTCATTTTCACAATACTTATTCATGAAAATTACAAAAATAGATAAACTAGCAAATTTCATAAAGTAAGTTTAGATTAGTTAAATGGTATTACACTGACCACATGCTCCTCTGGATTCGATACCTGACTTACCCTGTCTATAGGTAATTTTAGGTTTTTGCATAGACCCGACGACAGTCTATCACTGGTCTATCCGTCGCTCACCACCACCCGACAGTGGTGGTGGTGGTCTAATTTTAATGAAGCAAAAGAGAGGGGGGGTGTCGCCTGAGAACCGAGTCGGAGTGATGGGGTTTCCCGAGTGGTTATCGCATGAGGGGAGCCCCCGGAATCGAGCTGACCGGCAAACTCACCGGTCACCACCGGCATCGACGACGGTGGTGTTCGATCGAATGGTATTTGATCAGACGACTGGTGCGAGTTAGTTTTTCCAACTTTTGTTTCGTTCGGCGTGTTTTGTTGTGTTACGCATTGTGGATACTTTAAGTGTTTCAGCGAGATAAGTAGCGTCGTGTTAGGTTGCGTTTCAGTGCGATAAATTGAGTTGCGGGTGCCAGCGAGTGCGCGTTTAGACATGTTTAATATTCAGATATTATTATTAATATTATTATTATTATTACATATAATAGGTCATAGTATAAGTAACTGTGTTTCGAGTTTGCGTTAGCGTTTGCGTTGCATCACAACGAGCGAGGGGAGTGGCTTAAGTACTCACGCGATGTCATCGTTATCACGACGAGCGAGGGGAGTAATCTAAGCACTCACGCGATGTCATCGTTAGACTTAGTGTAGTATGCGTTGTGATGTGCGATATAGTGTGTTGAAAGTATGCGATATAAGCGATGTAGCGTTGTAAGCGATATAGTTACATTATGATCCGAATCTCTGGTGCTAGGCGTAACGAGTGTAACGAGCACGAAGGTGCGGGTTGTTACAACAGGGGCTGTGGTCAGGGCTCTGTTCTGGCTATAAATAGGGGTGCTTGGTTCACTTCAAAGGCATCCATTGGCAAACCACTTCTCTCCCACTTTGCCACCACTCCACTACCACTACAACACCCACCACCATCTTCCATCATCCATCTTTAGAGTGTGTAGTAGTCTCGGGATCCAAGATTGATCGTAAGAGTTCTTGTCAATCAAATGTCATGTTTGGCTAAACTCTTACATCACTTAGTGAAGGCAAGTCTTTAATGTATTACTTTTGATTTTTAATCTTTCGGCACTTTATAATTAGATTTGTATTAATGACTTTAATAACTAGTTTCTTATGTTGAAAGTGAATTTTCTTTACCATTTATTCATGATGTCATTGATTTGCTCATTCGTGTCTTTACGGTCTATATAAAGCGCATTAACTACCTGGAATTGGGTTAGGAGGGTGGTTTGGTAAAGTTCTTGTCTCGTTCAGTGTATAGATCCTGTGAGGACTTGGTTCAAGCTTACTAGTACCTCCTTCAATGCCTAACGGTATTGGATGGTGGGGGTGCGAATAGCTTGAACCCCTCATATGTAAACTACTATTAATACTTTAAACCGGCTTCTTGGGATTGTATCATTGCTGACTCAAACCACTTAGCCGAGGGTAACGTCACCTTCAAAAGAGGGGTCTACTACTATAACTAAGATAATCTCTTAAAAAGTCCGAAAGTGCGATAATCATCAAAGGATACATTAAAGATGAGTTGGATCCAAGTGATTCTATCTTGTCTGTTTGTTTTTAATTTATTTATCTTTTCATTTTTAGTTTTATTTTCATGTTTCAAAACTTTTCTCAAAAAAATTGGATCGATTGGACGTTGAGGATAAACCGGTATTAAAAGCTCTTGTGTCCTTGGACGACCTCGGTATCTTGCCAATGCTATACTACGCTCGCGATGGGTGCACTTGCCCAAGTGTGTGTTTAGTGTTAGTATAATATCGTGTTTTATAAATTTAAAACTTGACTAATGCGTAAAATGGGCTCAAAATATTAATAAAATCATATCACGCTTCACGCACACCACATAGCATGCCTTTATAAAACTCTTTTTGGTTATATACACGTTTTACACACCTCATAAGTAATCACTCAACACTCGGCCGGAAATGTATAAGTGAGAACGCTCGTACCCGAATTTGAATTACTCCTTCTATAGGCTTGAGAAGTAATTAAACCTCATTCTTTTTGACATTTTAATCCTTGTAGGTATCGAGAGGACTTTTAAATGGTAGGCTAAGGCTCGGGTAAGTGTGTTTATTTGGAAGTGGCTAAAATAGTAAAATTTTAGATTTTCTTTTGAAAATTTTATTTTGTTGTGACTTAGTTAAAACTACATAATTATAAGCAATATTGTTTCTGCTTATTTTATTATAAGTAGCTATATAGTTTTTTTTTTTATTTTGAATAAGATAACTAAGTCACTTTTTTTTTTAATTTTTAAAAATGCCGCATTTACTGAAAATAGAGGGTGTAAAGATAAAAATGCTGGATTTTTGGGGTGATGGGTAGTTATTTTTGCAAAATTTTTGCGGTTTTAAGAAACGAAAGGTTTTAAGGCTCAAAATGGTTTGTCCTTGGTTTTTGTTTTTTTTGTTTTTTTTTTTTTTTGTGAAAAAGCAAGGAAAAATAAAGTTTTTGGATGAAAACGAGTTTGGTCATAATGCCTCTGTCATTTGCTTACTTGGATTAGCGTCGGTAAGGACTTGGGATGTATTGCTTTGGCAAGTTCTAGACGTGTAAAAACCAAATGGTCTATTCACAGAAGAAACGAAAATTTGAGCGATTAGTATATATGTGTATTTATGCTCAATAAAGTCTCAAAACTCAATTTTTGTGGGAAAATAGTTGTAGTGTAAAAACTTATATATAAACAAGTCAAATTTTTACAAAGATTTGTTAGGCACATTTTTATAATTCTCTTAATTGGTTCTTTTTATCATGACGTTTTTAGGTGTAAATTAATAAAAACATTATTTTTAGAACTTATTTTCCCAACTTAAACCAAGATAAGTAAAAGAAAGAAGATAAAGTTTTTGAAAACGTTTGGGGTGTTTAGCGGTTACAAACGAGTTTTGTGTAAGGCTTGTTTTAGGACAAGTGATTCAAGGTTTTAACCTCCCTCAACACTTAAATTGTACATTGTCCCCAATGTGTCTCAAAAAGGATTTATTTAGGTTGAGGGTATGTTTGGCATAGAGCTTTTAGGGGCTTTTAGGAGCTTCTAACTTTAAGCTTTTATGAAAAAGCTCATACTTAATAAAACGTCTTGTCTGGTTGAAGGAGCTTGAAGCTTTTAGGTTAGGAGCTTTAAGCTTTTGATTGAACGCTCCTACTAGTAGTGTTTAGAAGTAGCTACAAGCTTTTAGAGAAAAAAATAACTATTTTAACCTCTAAATATAATAAACTTTTTAATGCACAAACTTTTAAAATTTTTAGTTATGTCGATTTTGATCATTTTATACATTTTATTAAAACATCCAGCTACTCTACCAAATACTAAAAATATATCTAAAAAGCTACAGCTACTAGTTACCAGTTACCAGTTTTCAGCCACCAGCCACTAGCTACGAGCTTCCAACCAACAGCCACCAACTAGTTTTCCAAAACATACCCTAAATATATACATTCCAAAATAAAGATTTTCTTAAGAACTCATAACCATTATCGTGACTTTCTATGCATTATATCATAAGTGGTCTCTCTATTTCTCCAGCCAATTTTCTTTTCTTTAATTCGACCATCAAATTTCTCGTTTTCAACCAAAGTAGTTCTTTGATAACGTACAAAATGGCTTAACGTACGAACTGTACGCGATTGTATTTTTAACGTGCGATTTAATTCTTCAACATGCGATTTGGGTGTTTTTTTACACCATGCGAATTTTGATTTTAATATAACTTGCGAAAAAGTGTTTTTGTCCAAACATGCGAATTCCAAATCATTTGTAAAACATGCGAATTCTTGAGAAAAGGAATTTTCTTGTAACATGCGGAATTTATTATTTTTTAACATGACGTGTGTAATTGATATCGCGTACAGTTCGTACGTTAAGGTATTTTGTACAATACACTTTTTCTATAAATAATAAACCCTTCGATAAACAGTAATATGCCGCCGACGAACGGCATATAAAAGAACCAAATTTGATTTTTTTTTTAAAGGAAGTACCCCATATAAAGGATTATCACAATGGGGTAGAAAACTGGATTTGCAGAAGAAGGGAGTTCATTGTCGGTAGCATTACCGATCTCTCGTGAACGTTTTGATGTTGGATAGAGATCACCATTGATACTGGCAGTCCCTATCTTTCCATCAACAATTTCTATTGGAATCCTAGATATTGTCAATACAGTGACAATATGTAGCCAACTTGAAAAGACTTGGAATAGATTGTCAATGCTATCAGCGATGATCCCCTTTGTGATACAAGTCCACTATTCCAAATTTTTACGCCTTTGTGATGAACCTTTGAGTAGGGTACCTCTTCAAAAAAAAAAAAAAAAAAAAGAACCCACCAAATTTCAAAACAAACCACTCGGAAGCCTAGTAGGATTGATAGAACTAAAACCTATGATCTTGTTATCTTTCTAGCAAATACCGTATAAATGAGACAAAAAAATGGAAATAAATGAATTGAATGTCATAGAGATCCGAAGATGAATTTACGTATGGTAAATGTAAGTAATACAACTAGGGACCCATTCCACCAAAAGCTGATTCAATGACGCCATCAGTAACTACTTCGATAACTCTATCTCTCATTGTGGTGCTTTTGGTAGCATCCACAATCGCAATAAGTGCCACCACGAACGCATAGTCCACATTAGCATAAACTTCCAACATGAATCTGTCCTTAACGAACCTTTCATTCCCTGACACTTCCATTGTGCGCATCTACAAGATTAGATCTTCTATCAATCTATTCCATGGTTACTTTGGGGTTATACCCTCAAGTTTTATTTGAATCAACATTGTATAAGAACTTGTCTTTTATGAACTTTGACCATATCCAATTTGCCTAGTAATATGCACAAGGAGATAATGGTTAAACTTAATTTCTCCATGATGTTTTTCTTTGATGATGACACGTGACATGTTTTTTTATGAAGATTTGAACCTACGACCATTTACCATATCACCTTTTCCCTCTCAAAACCTAGAAAACTCCCTATCATCATTTTTTGATGGCCAAACGACAAAGTGGTAAAGAGGCCTATTAAAGTTTTTGTCACGTTTCGTAATTCTATTAGTGGTAAAAGGCAATTGGCGAAAATTTGGCCCATGCCACGTGTCAAGCTACCTTTTCCTAAAACCACATCAATTTATTGATTCCCTTGGGCCCTCGATCCATGCCTCGTCCGGGAACCGCCACGTCACCGGTGCAAGTTTCATCATAGTTGAATTATGTCATGTCATTTATTATTTCTGAATTTGTCAATGTTCATGGAATAAAAATCAGGAAAATGACGAAAAATCAACTTTTACCAAACCCTTTTTACAAAATAAACATGTGAAGTGGATAGGGTTAGGGAACACACGAAATTCATTAAGTTCGGAACCTGACATGTGTCCGAAGCGTCTAAAAAATAGACTCTTAAATCATGGTGGTCCCACCCTGATATCCAAAAGGAAATAACCAGGTGTTTAAAATTCTATATATATTCTTTATTTGTTCATGCATCTTACATTTAGACTCTACAACTAAAGAGTCTAATCTAAGCTTTTAAATGGAGAGGCAAAACTTTTAATTGAAGCCGATAAGCCTAGATTCTACATCTGAACCTAGTCGCTTTAGTTAAAAGCTTAGCTTCCTCGGTTGTAGACTCTAAATTTCAGACGCACTAATTAAAGAGTCTATCTAGACTCTTTAAACACATGGTTATTTCGTGTTGTATATTAGGGTGGGGCCACCATAGTTTAAGAGTTTATTTTCGATGGTTCGGTCACATGTGAAGTTCTAAATTGAATGGATTTTCGTGTGTTCTGTAACCTTAGCCGTTTCACATGTTTATTTTGGTAAAAATAGCTTGGTCAAAGTTCATTTTCGTAATTTTCCCATGGTCAATCCTCATTTTGTAATAGTTATGGTCAAATGTTTATTTTGGTGAAATTCCCAAATTTTCATATGTTGGCTTGGCCTGGGTTAAATATTTTTGGCTAACTCAGTTTGATTGTTAAAACTTGAAAGAAAAAAAAAGGTATTGATGTAAACTGCACCAAATAATGATGAAAGTTGGGCTTAAAAGATTTAATGTGTACAATAAAATATAAAAGTTGGGGTTACTTTAGCGAGCAAACCGAGCAAGCTTCGAGCTACATGCTATTTGAGGATCTTAGTTACAAGATTAATGGAATATGATATTTACGGAAACTAAATTACCAAAAAGACGTGTATAATGTTGAAAAAATTACCTGGGCGATTATATTTGACACATCTCCCATATATATCGTGCAGTTTCTCTTGGACCAACTTCCTTTGATCAAGAAATCCCATGGATCCTTCTTTCTTTTCTTGTTTGCCAAGAACACATGAACATTAGTTCTAGATCCTACGACATGTGCCGCTTGTGTGCTAAATATCATATCTGATTTCGCTATACTGTCGCCTAAATATACTTTCCATTGCTTATGTCCAGTCAATAACTGCAGAACAAATGAAACATCAGTTCATGTCGGTTGTCTAATCAAACCTTCAAAGATCACTAGAAGATTAGAGATCACCTTGTCTCGGACCATCGCAATAGGTCTATCATCGGCATGGAGAAGCAACAGTTGATGATGGAAAATTGTGTTGCACTCTTTGGCTTTGAGCATAACTTTATGGTTAATATCTGTGACCAGAAGGCTGCCTTTTGAATTTGTATCCACTATAAGTTCAAGTGGATTTGGGATTATGAACTCAGGCCCTATCACGCAAACTGGAGTGACTGCAGGTTCATCCACAGGTTGAGCCATCGTCATCGCATACGTAAAGAAAAAGTGAGTTTGTCGTCAAAGTGAATATGAGTTTAAAAACTGTAATAAGATGCCATTATTGACCACTGTAGTATTAGAGATTTATTTCAATTGTTTAATGCACCAGTTTTGACCAAGATTAACCGAGAAGAAACTTGTATGTATCATCATGGTGAAGTGATGTATGGATTCTTTAACCAATTGGTTGAGGGTCAAATTCTACAAATGATATGTGTGGTGAGATTTTAGCCCTAAAAAAAACTTTGCATTTACATATCGAGGGTCAGAGGGTTAAAGCCTGATCTAAGAAGAAAGCTACCAAAAAGTGTTTTTTAAAAGATTACCAAAATTAGATAAGTTTACTAAAGAAAAACACTAACAAAAGAAATATATTGTTTTTTCTTTCTTATTAAGATAGAAAATATCGAAAAATAAGTCCTTAACGTGCGATGCATACGTGAGAAAATTATAACGTGCGTAATTATTTTTATAACATGCATAATTATTTTTATAACATGCGTGATTAGGGTTTACCCCATACGCGATTTCTGATTTTGTTCATGCGTATTTTGTTCAAGCGTGATTATGTATTTTTGTTCATACGTGATTATGTATTTTTGTTCATGCGTGATTAAGGTTTGATTTTTATAGCATGCGTGATTTAATATCGTACATATTGCACTTCAAGGAATATTGTACGTTGACCTTCCTATATATACATATATATATATATATATACAGGATAAGGATCATGTGAGAAAGTAGACTAATTGAGAAACTTGAGAAACATTCTGGACCACACATTTTCCCTAAGCAAAAAAATGCAAAAAAAGGTGAAAAAAATGCAATTTTTTTTTCTTGGAAAAATCACAGCTTTTTCTTTAAGGATTTAATTTTTTATTTTTTAAAAGAGTAAACTGCCATTTTGGTCCCTGAGGTTTGGCCAGTTTTGCCACTTTAGTCCAAATCTCAAACTTTTTGCATCTAGGGCCCTGTGATTTCGTTTTTGTTGCCATTTTGGTCCAAATTTCAAATTTGGCCAGATTTCCCAACTTAAACCCCCCTATTTTGTCTTTATCCCCAGGGGTATTTTGGTCATTTAGATTTATTATAACTCAAATTTAGTGAATAATAATGCCACTGCCAGAACAACAATAATGCCACTGCCAGAACAACAACAACAAGCACCACCACCACCACCACCACCACCCCCACCCCCACCCCCACCACCACCACCACCACCCCCACCCCCACCCCCACCACCGCATCATCCCCACCACCACCATCCCACTGCCGCCAACACCACCATCCCACTGCCTCCAACCCTCCCAAACCCAAAACCCTCAAAAACCCTCACATAACTCAAAGCAGCCACAAAATTCCACCGCCAAAGCAAATTGTCCTAACCCTATGGCTTCAAAATCTCCGACAATCAAATCGGCGACCAATAAGAACAATAAATCCGATTCAGGAGGAGGTGAAGGTGGAGGAGGTGAGGGTGTCGGGGGTGGCGGCGGTGATGGTGAGGGCGACGGTGGTGGTGGTGGATCTTCAGTGGTGGTGGTGATTGACGGAGGTGATTCACAAGAACAGTAAATCCGATTCAGGAGGAGGTGAAGGTGGAGGAGGTGAGGGTGTCGGGGGTGGCGGCGGAACCCTGGCTTCTCAAACCCCCAATTCCCCAAATCAAATTTCTCCCATCATCCACTTCGGTAATCCATTATTCCGGTGACCGGTAAACCAATTATTTATCATTTTATCCTCTACAATCAATCTACCAGTTGTTTCAATGGAAACCGGTGACGTAACTTCACCGGCGTTAACATCTCCGTCGATAAAACCGATCAACAATGCCGCTGGATGTTATAAACAGGAACAAGGAACATATTACAAGAAGAGATTTTGGGTGTGGCAGGGGCTTTACACGAACAGATTACGCTGGTGTTAGAGAGAGAGAGAAGAGAGAGAGAGAGAGGGGGTGTTGTATTTAGAGAGAGATTGTGTGTGTAGAGGGTGTTTAGAGAGAGAAAGAGAGAGTGAAGAGTTTTGAGGATTTTCTATTTTATTTATATATATTAATGTTTAAAATAACAAAAATACCCCAAAGCAAAAGGACAAAATAGGGGGTTTAATTTGGGGAATCTGGCCAAATTTCAATTTTGGACTAAAATGGCAACAAAATTGAAACCACAGGGACCCAGATTGAAAAAGTTTGAGATTTGGACTACAATGGCAAAAGTGTCCAAACCACAAGGACCAAAATGACAGTTTACTCTTTTTAAATTTCTTTTTTTGGATTTATACACAGGTGTATATATTGTTAATCTTTTAACAATTATACATGTCACACCCCCGAATTATCAGAGCATTGGCGTGACTGGACTGGTATCTTCATTGCACAGCGGAAGCAAATGATCTAAGTCTTTTAGAAAATTGAACGCCCACTAAGTACTCGACTCTTCATGGTTCTCCTATTCCAACCGTGCCTTGACTTAGAAATGCAACCTGAGAAAGAAACATGCGAAAAAGTCAACATAAAGTTGAGCGAGTTCATAGTTTGTTTGTAAAAGATTTGAAATAAATCTTTTTGAATAACCGGTTTTTGAAGTATTGTTGTGAAAACGAATTTAAAATCATTTTCATATATAAATCACGTTTTCATGTGTACCCCACGTACTCATGTATAATTCAAGTTTACTTGTGTACCCCACGTACTCAAGTATAAATCAAGTTTTCATATTTAAATCAAGTTTTCATGTGTACCCCACGTACTCATGTATAATTCAAGTTTTTCTTGAGTACCCCACGTACTCAAGTATAGTTCCCGTTTTCTTGAGTACCCCACGTACTTCAAGTATAAATCAAGTTTTAGTATGGTATGAATTTTATGTAAATAAAGTATTCCTGTAAGTATCAGGATTGTTAATGGGTTGCAAAGCCATTAACATGTGACACGACATAGGAAGTCACCAAACCTTAGGCATTTAGTTGGTATATTCTGAGACACAAAAGCACTACTCGATTCTCTCCCTCACCGAGAGTGTGGCTGCCCGGCACCCGTTAGATCTAACCTTTTGTTCTGCGGTCTAGGTATATAGTTGATTAATGGTGCTTATGGTACCCTATTCGTGACACGACTTCTCGTATCATTTCTCATAACGCATCCTACTTGGTACTCGTCCTCACCAAGTGCGCTTCTCGTATTCTTATATCTCATCACACTTGGTACTCGTCCTCACCAAGTGTGCTTCTTGTATTTTTATCATACCATTTGTATACATTTCAACATTTGTATTTTGTAAACTCTTGTATTTGTATTTTCCCGTAGTTTATAAAACTAGAATCTCGTGTGTATGCATATTTCGAAAAATACGCTTGTTTGAAAAACCAGTATAAAACATAAGCTTTTCGTAAACCATTTGTGTCAGTTAAAACTTGCTTGTAAAATGGCTTAGAAATTTGTAATTCTCGTATGCTTTGCAAAAAGTGCATGTCTTTCCACCCCGAAAACATTTAGAAAAATGTAAAACCATAAAAGGTGGGGATATGAACTCACATGAATATTCCTGTGCAAAGCTAGCTAATTTACGACTTCGTGATGTCGTTTCCAAGGCAAGACTCGCTAGTGTGCATTGTACAATATTCCTAACATGGAATATCTAATAAGTTTCGAAATAATGCGGTAACTAATCTACGTGTTACCGAGCTCTACCGAATCGTTGATCGAACGATTTGACGGTAAATAGTTAACTTAATGAAAATGACTAAGTTAAATTGCCGCGAGAAGTCGTTTGTGTATGTAGGAATATTCGTATGAAAGTAATATATAATAAACTTGTATTATATATATTGCGTCTTGTATATTTTTGTATATGCCGTTTCGGCGTTCGTAATAAATATAAAGTATTATATTTATTTTGCGATAGTATCATCGAGTAGTTCGAAATTTGAAATAAATATAAAACTATATTTATTTTTAAAAACGAATTCACGTTGTACGATGTTTGAAATAAATAGATAAGTTATATCTATTTTATAAAAGAATCGTTGTTTTTGTTTGACGTTCGAAATAAATATAATAACTATATTTATTTGTTGTCGAAAGAGACTTCCGTATCGTTGTTTTCGTATGTTTGTAAAGTGTCGTCGAAAATATTATACACTTGTATATAAAGTGTCTTTATATTAAAAACGTGTTTCGTTTTACGGATTTTCTCGAAAAACGGGCAGAGTTTCCTCTGTTTTTGGACGCCCCGGACAACCAAGTTGTCGTAATTTTATCAAGATTCATCAATATAATCAAACAATAAGTGTGTATGAAATTTTCGTCAAAATGCGCCAAATATTAAATGTATATAATCACTAAATAAACGATGGTTCGAGCTCGTTCACGTGTAATGAATTATAGAGATAACGTAACGAAATAAATACGCCGTTAATTTTTACCAAGTCTTCGCGTCGGGATGTTGACCGAGTCGACTCGCTGAGTTGACTGAACCGTATACAAAACTGACCCGAGTTCACTGAGTTGACTCAGTGAGTTGACCGAGTCAACCGGGTTGGCCGATTAACCACTGTTGTCTGAACTTGAACCACGAGACGTGACCCGAGCCATCCTCTAATCTGAACCGAACATGACCAAATCCACTGTTCATCATCATTAAGCATCATCATCTTCATTAAAATGTAATGAAAAGAAACAGGCGAGATGTCTTACCGGTAAACCCGTCGGATAACGGCAAGGACCGCCGGGTAAACAAACCGACCGCCGGTCCGTGTCTCCGACCACCGGTCCGTATCTCCGACCGCCGATAGCTCACCACCACACCCGGTTCTCCATCTGGTTCCACCGCCACGCCGCCGCACGGCGGTGGCTCTCCTCCGTCATTCCCTCTCTTTCTCGATGTCTCTCTCTGCTGCTCGAACCACCAACCAGCACCACCCGTTCTCTGTGGTTGTCGCCGAAGTCCACTGTTCGCCGGAAAAGATCAGCAGGAGGGGAAGAGGGTGTTGTTGGCTGGTAACACCGCCGACAGCCGACGGTTAACAAGTTCCGGTCATCGTCGACCAGTAGCATCACGAGAGAGAGCAAGTAGCAGTTGTTTTTGTGAGTGAAATGTGTTTTGTGTGCTATTTAATTGAGCTTGTAGATGTGAGGGTTTGTTTGTGATGAGAATAATTGTGTTGTTTTGTGTGTGTACAAATAATCGAGTGAGAGAGAGAGGCAGATTGTAAGTCCGTGCATGTATGTGTGAGTGTGATCGAGAGAGGAGAGGAAAAGTGATGCTCTGATGTTTGTTTGTGTATGTGTTCCCTGTGTATAAATAGAGTGAGGAAAGGATAAAAGGTTTTATTTTCTTTCATGTATACACTTTACATTCAGGTCATATCTTTCATCCTTAGAATTAAAATCTTTTATGTATTGCATTTAGGTCAGACATTTTAACCTTTGATTCAAAATCTCTTGAAGAGATTTGTAGAGATTATGTAAATCTCTGTGAAGATTTTGAGAATATCTTGCATAGATTTTCAAGATTTAATTTATTGTATGCAGGTTTAGGCTTGTGGGTTTTTGGGCTTGGGCCCGGGGCCTACAAGCCCATCTCATGTGTAAGTGGCCCGTAATTCCTACGAGACCCGCTATCGCAACCCAAACTCCATAAGCATAAATATATTCGTGTAACATCCATATTTGTCTGTGTCGTCAGTATTTCATACGGCTTCAGTTTATTGTGGTTTAATTTCCAACAGTATCTCCGTGGATCGTCACACGCGCACTGTAGAACCGCATAAGCGTTCCTAAGCTTACTGAGGCCCTGATTAAGTTAGTTTGCGTCGTAAACACTATTTAATATCGCGTTAATCGCCTGTTAATCACGTAATTAAGGGCGTAAATTACCGGTTGTCACATTCTCCCCCTGTTAATAAAATTTCATCCTCGAAATTTAGACTACGTTAACTCCTTAGAGTTACGTTATGCGCAAGTAAATACGAATAATACCAAAGCGAACGATCATGAAATCGAATCAGGACTTATTCGAATGATGTGAATTCAAGGACGTATCACAAGATGCAAATGAATTCTAGAAATGATTGCCTCAAATAAATGAGCTTAGGTTTCAACAAGCTCATATGTACTAGTTTGCATGAATCGCTCGATCGTGATCAGCGCAAGCTGCAAGTTCTACCGACGCCACAAGGTGTCGTAGTGATTGAAACAATTCAATAATAGCGGTGATTGGACAAGTATCACCTGTGTTTTGCATAAATTAGCCGAAGCTACAAGTTTGTACTGACACCACAAGGTGTCGAAATCAACAAATGACTTAATGGAGTCGTAGACCAAACAAATCTACCACGACTCGGAACAAAGAAACGCTTGTTAAAACGAATTCGAATATGATGCTTTCAATACATCATATGGTGTCTTGAGTTGAATATGTGTAATGAACAAGTTCAAACAATTGAATTTGATTTCGGCGCAAGCCGACAATAAATACATGTATCGACAAGAAAGCTTTCGGCATGGTCACAACGAAAAAACCATGTATGTAACTTGAAAAGAAAAGAAATTTCAAGAAAATGTGTTGACTCGATAACAAAGAAGCCAACAATTACAATAATGCGGGTCATTCGAATCACAAATCAATAATTAGATTTAGCGAAACAATATTTGAACTTCAATGAAATGCTTTATTCGAAACGAAACCACATGCGTAACAAACGATGCATGCGTAACACATGAATTTTCAAGAAATGAAGCAAATGAATATTCGCTATACTGAAATAAATGGTCATGACACAATGACCATCAAGAGGTGTAGAGATACGAAAATCTACTCAGTAAGTGTGAAAGTCGAAATTTCAAGAAATTTGAGGACTTTACCTGGGGTTGCATGTGATAACTGGTTGTTAGGTGACATTACCATAGAATGTCGAATATAGCGTACTCGTCGTTAGCTGAAGTAGGGGGAATACGGTGACTTGCGTCTTTTCCTTAGCATGACTCGTGTCGTTTGCAGGACCGCGTGCCCACTGCCGCTTCCTGATCGATAGTCGCATGTGACGTACTTCAACCTCCGTTGATGTATAGCTTAAGTCTCACGTATGCCTGTGCGCTAGCGTTTCGTTTTGCGTAGAATGTGATGCACTCCGACATCTGTTGACGTAAAATTTGAGTTCTATGTATTCTCGTGCACTAGCGTTTTGTTATGCGTAGGCTGCCTGCTCGGGAAGTTAAAAAATCATAGACAATATGTATAATTGTGTGTGCCCGAATTAATATTTGCAGTTCCTACGTGATGACCTTTAATGAACTTCAACATAAGTTTCCGAAGGTCTTACATGCATGTTTCCTAAACTCTCAGAGTTTTGTGTACTGTATGCGACTGTTTTGTGTATCGTGGGTAAAACACCACTTTAGCGTATGTTTGGAAACAAAATTTTTCACTGTTTCTTTTTCGGCAACGGTTGGAGACCATATTCGAGTACTATGCGTTCTGTATGTATTCAACGTCTCAATAGTCTAAGTCCCAGAGAAAAGTGAGGTTAGAGCCTAGGTATTCCTACAGAAAACCTTATTCGCTGTAACCTATAGCTCTGATACCAATCTGTCACACCCCGAATTATCAGAGCATTGGCGTGACTGGACTGGTATCTTCAATGCACAGCGGAAGCAAATGATCTAAGTCTTTTAGAAAATTGAACGCCCACTAAGTACTCGACTCTTCGTGGTTCTCTTATTCCAACCGTGCCTTGACTTAGAAATGCAACCTGAGAAAGAAACATGCGAAAAAGTCAACATAAAGTTGAGCGAGTTCATAGTTTGTTTGTAAAAGATTTGAAATAAATCTTTTTGAATAACCGGTTTTTGAAGTATTGTTGTGAAAACGAATTTAAAATCATTTTCATATATAAATCACGTTTTCATGTGTACCCCACGTACTCATGTATAATTCAAGTTTACTTGTGTACCCTACCCATGTACTCAAGTATAAATCAAGTTTTCATATTTAAATCAAGTTTTCATGTGTACCCCACGTACTCATGTATAATTCAAGTTTTTCTTGAGTACCCCACAAACTCAAGTATAGTTCCCGTTTTCTTGAGTACCCCACGTACTTCAAGTATAAATCAAGTTTTAGTATGGTATGAATTTTATGTAAATAAAGTATTCCTGTAAGTATCAGGATTGTTAATGGGTTGCAAAGCCATTAACATGTGACACAACATAGGAAGTCACAAAACCTTAGGCATTTAGTTGGTATATTCTGAGACACAAAAGCACTACTCGATTCTCGACCTCACCGAGAGTGTGGCTGCCCGGAACCCGTTAGATCTAACCTTTTGTTCTGCGGTCTAGGTATATAGTTGATTAATGGTGCTTATGGTACCCTATTCGTGACACGACTTCTCGTATCATTTCTCATAACGCATCCTACTTGGTACTCGTCCTCACCAAGTGCGCTTCTCGTATTCTTATATCTCATCACACTTGGTACTCGTCCTCACCAAGTGTGCTTCTTGTATTTTTATCATACCATTTGTATACATTTCAACATTTGTATTTTGTAAACTCTTGTATTTGTATTTTCCCGTAGTTTATAAAACTAGAATCTCGTGTGTATGCATATTTCGAAAAATACGCTTGTTTGAAAAACCGGTATAAAACATAAGCTTTTCGTAAACCATTTGTGTCAGTTAAAACTTGCTTGTAAAATGGCTTAGAAATTTGTAATTCTCGTATGCTTTGCAAAAAGTGCATGTCTTTCCACCCCGAAAACATTTAGAAAAATGTAAAACCATAAAAGGTGGGGTTATGAACTCACCTAAATATTCCTGTGCAAAGCTAGCTAATTTACGACTTCGTGATGTCGTTTCCAAGGCAAGACTCGCTAGTGTGCATTCTACAATATTCCTAACATGGAATATCTAATATGTTTCGAAATAATGCGGTAACTAATCTACGTGTTACCGAGCTCTACCGAATCGTTGATCGAACGATTTGACGGTAAATAGTTAACTTAATGAAAATGACTAAGTTAAATTTCCGCGAGAAGTCGTTTGTGTATGTAGGAATATTCGTATGAAAGTAATATATAATAAACTTGTATTATATATATTGCGACTTGTATATTTTTGTATATGCCGTTTCGGCGTTCGTAATAAATATAAAGTATTATATTTATTTTGCGATAGTATCATCGAGTAGTTCGAAGTTTGAAATAAACATAAAACTATATTTATTTTTAAAAACGAATTCACGTTGTACGATGTTTGAAATAAATAGATAAGTTATATCTATTTTATAAAAGAATCGTTGTTTTTGTTTGACGTTCGAAATAAATATAATAACTATATTTATTTGTTGTCGAAAGAGACTTCCGTATCGTTGTTTTCGTATGTTTGTAAAGTGTCGTCGAAAATATTATACACTTGTATATAAAGTGTCTTTATATTAAAAACGTGTTTCGTTTTACGGATTTTCTCGAAAAACGGGCAGAGTTTCCTCTGTTTTTGGACGCCCCGGACAACCAAGTTGTCGTAATTTTATCAAGATTCATCAATATAATCAAACAATAAGTGTGTATGAAATTTTCGTCAAAATGCGCCAAATATTAAATGTATATAATCACTAAATAAACGATGGTTCGAGCTCGTTCACGTGTAATGAATTATAGAGATAACGTAACGAAATAAATAGGCCGTTAATTTTTACCAAGTCTTCGCGTCGGGATGTTGACCGAGTCGACTCGCTGAGTTGACTGAACCGTATACAAAACTGACCCTAGTTAACTGAGTTGACTCAGTGAGTTGACCGAGTCAACCGGGTTGGCCGATTAACCACTGTTGTCTGAACTTGAACCACGAGACGTGACCCGAGCCATCCTCTAATCTGAACCGAACATGACCAAATCCACTGTTCATCATCATTAAGCATCATCATCTTCATTAGAATGTAATGAAAAGAAACAGGCGAGACGACTTACCGGTAAACCCGTCGGATAACGGCAAGGACCGCCGGGTAAACAAACCGACCGCCGGTCCGTGTCTCCGACCACCGGTCCGTATCTCCGACCGCCGATAGCTCACCACCACACCCGGTTCTCCATCTGGTTCCACCACCACGCCGCCGCACGGCGGCGGCTCTCCTCCGTCACTCCCTCTCTTTCTCGATGTCTCTCTCTGCTGCTCGAACCACCAACCAGCACCACCCCGTTCTCTGTGGTTGTCGCCGAAGTCCACTGTTCGCCGGAAAAGATCAGCAGGAGGGGATGAGGGTGTTGTCGGCTGGTAACACCGCCGACAGCCGGCGGTTAACAAGCTCCGGTCGTTGTCGACCAGTAGCATCACGAGAGAGAGCAATAGCAGTTGTTTTTGTGAGTGAAATGTGTTTTGTGTGCTATTTAATTGAGCTTGTAGATGTGAGGGTTTGTTTGTGTTGAGAATAATTGTGTTGTTTTGTGTGTGTACAAATAATCGAGTAAGAGAGAGAGGCAGATTGTAAGTCCGTGCATGTATGTGTGAGTGTGATCGAGAGAGGAGAGGAAAAGTGATGCTCTGATGTTTGTTTGTGTATGTGTTCCCTGTGTATAAATAGAGTGAGGAAAGGATAAAAGGTTTTATTTTCTTTCATGTATACACTTTACATTCAGGTCATATCTTTCATCCTTAGAATTAAAATCTTTTATGTATTGCATTTAGGTCAGACATTTTAACCTTTGATTCAAAATCTCTTGAAGAGATATGTAGAGATTATGTAAATCTCTGTGAAGATTTTGAGAATATCTTGCATAGATTTTCAAGATTTAATTTATTGTATGCAGGTTTAGGCTTGTGGGTTTTTGGGCTTGGGCCCGGGGCCTACAAGCCCATCTCATGTATAAGTGGCCCGTAATTCCTACGAGACCCGCTATCGCAACCCAAACTCCATAAGCATAAATATATTCTTGTAACATCCATATTTGTCGGTGTCGTCAGCATTTCGTACGGCTTCAGTTTATTGTCGTTTAATTTCCAACAGTATCTCCGCGGATCGTCACACGCGCACTGTAGAACCGCATAAGCGTTCCTAAGCTTACTAAGGCCCTGATTAAGTTAGTTTGCGTCGTAAACACCATTTAATATTGCGTTAATCGCATGTTAATCACGTAATTAAGGGCGTAAATTACCGGTTGTCACAATACATATATGTATATACATGTTTAAAATTGAAAAATAATTGTTATTAGGGTTTAGCATTAGTATTTAGGGTTTAGCATTAGGGTTTAGGGTTTAGCATTATGGTTTAGCAATAGTATTTAGGGTTTAGCATTAGGGTTTAGATTTAACTTTTGGGTTTAGCTTTAGCTTTAGGGTTTGCATTAGGGTTTAGCATTAAGGGTTTA
The DNA here is from genome assembly GCA_030545235.1 of Helianthus tuberosus. Lineage (NCBI taxonomy): Eukaryota > Viridiplantae > Streptophyta > Magnoliopsida > Asterales > Asteraceae > Helianthus > Helianthus tuberosus. The sequence goes on along the minus strand of CM060445.1, from coordinate 67,823,489 downwards.
GCTTTAGGGTTTAGCATTAGGGTTTAGCTTTAGGGTTTAGAATTAGGGTTTAGCTTTAGGGTTTAGAATTAGGCTTTAGCTTTAGGGTTTAGGGTTTAGCATTATGGTTTAGCTTTAGTGTTTAGGGTTTAAGGTTTAGGGTTTATAACACATATTTTTTCAATTTTAAACATGTATATACATATATGTATAATTGACAATATACATATATGTATAGTTAAAAGATTAACAATATACACATGTTTATAAATCCCAAAAAAAAATTAAAAAAAAATTAAATTCTTAAAGAAAAAGCTGCGATTTTTTCAAAAAAAAAATTGCATTTTTTTCACCTTTTTTTTTCATTTTTTGTTTAGGGAAAATGTGTGGTTCAGATTGTTTCTCAAGTTTCTCAAATAAGGTGGACTTCTCTTAGGGTCCCTACCCTATATATACATATATATATATAGTGTAAGTATCTATAGAAAACCCACTTTAATTTAGAAAACCCGGGAAACTCTAACCTCCCGAATTTAAAAAAAAAATATATATATATACACATGTTATATACATGTTTTTAAGGTATTTGGGCAAAAAAAATCAAAAAAGCGCCGAGTAGATATTTTAAAAAAAAATAAACAAGTTTTGGTGTAACACGTGTTACAAATATGTCAGATGAATGTAACACGTGTTAGACCAAAACTTGTTTATTTTTTTTAAAAATATCTACTCGGCGCTTTTTTGATTTTTTTTTGACCAAATACCTTAAAAACATGTATATAACATGTGTATATATTTTTTTTAAAAAAAACATCGGGAGGTTAGAGTTTCCCGGGTTTTCTAAATTAAAGTGGGTTTTCTATACATCCTTCCCCTATATATATATATATATATTAATATAGGGTAGGAGTTGGCTACAAAGTCCAAAACTCTTAAAATGTCTAAGAAGTCATAAAACAGTATACACACCATAATGTCAGTAAAAAACACACCCAAAACCCGCAGATAATAGAGTGAAGATTACTAAAACATTATATCTATGGCTTTTGTTTGGTTTTTTTAGATGATAGGTTTCTAATTATCGAATGATTGACATTATTGTGTTTTATGTTAATTATCATGCTATGTTTTATATTCGTAGTTATATGATGGTGTATTTGATGTATTTATGGACCGTTAGGGTTCTATGTAGTGTCTTAGAAATATTCACTCTATATTTGTGAGTTTTTAGTGTGCTTTATAGCTACATTATGGCTTTCTACTACATTTTAGGAGTTTTAGACTTTGTACCTGAACCCCACTATATGTCACACCCTCAAATTCCACATGCGGAGTACTACCGCGAGGCGTGTGACTGACCAGAATCCAACCACCAATCATATTGAACAAATAAAAGTAGTAATATAGTTCACCAAACCAATACGAATAGCGACCACTATGTCACACCCCGACCGCGTAAAACAACAAAGCGCGGCGGAAACATCGGGGCGTGTCGCGACAGAATTAATTGTTTCATAACCATGGCATACAAAGTTGTATTTTATTTATAAACAAAGGTGTTACATTGTTTCGAAATAGCAAATTAAGAGTTCAGAACATAATTAAACATAGTCTATCATCTTTTAAAGTCTCTAAGGCACAGGTCCGCCCTAGTATCATGATCAACATCCTATGGAAAAGCCCCTGAAAACACATGTGAAAATAGGTACGTCAGCATAAAAATGCCTGTGAGATACATAGGTTTTGTGAAAATAGGATTCATGACTTATGTTTGAGAAAATGTTTAGTCATGAACCTTGTTATTTGCTTTGTCTTGTAAATCATTTGAAAACAATAAGATCAGATGATATGTATAAGTAAATGTCAGGTTAAATAAATGACCATGTAAAAATGTGTTTGTATAAGATAAGTTGTTTGTAACTCAATGTCTTGTGAAAAGTATGTTATTTGTATAAAATGTTCTATGTCTCAAACTGAAATGATTCAAATAACGCTACGCCATGTAATACCATACAAACACTTATATATAGGAAGTACCAGCGGCGTATCCACCATGCTTGTATCATATTACACACGCATCGTTACTTAATCACTTAATCAAACCAAACCAAACAATGTAAGAAGTCTATGTTTAAATCAATTGTCAAATGTATTGGGTAATATGTCAAAGTGTTTATGTCAAGATGTAAATCATGTCAAATGTCTATGTCAAATATCCATGTCAAATGTCTATGTCAAAATGTCATGTATGGTAAGTGAAATGTCTCAACTAAACCATATGCACAAAAACAAGGTATTGAAGTAAAACTTGGTTTAAATCAAAGCTATGTTTTGTGTAAATGCATGCAACTATTTAATATGAACATTTATGCGGTATTGTGAAAATGCATACATCCAAGCCTGGCGACTGTGGTGATAAACCCTTTAAACAAATTAAAGGTCTATCTGTCTTAATGTCAACGAATTCGGTCATTCCTTTCTGTCCCCTTACCCTGGGATGTCCGGAACGGGAGTTGTCAATTCCTATGGTACCACTACCTACTAACGAACGGCGTAGCTAGTGTTAATGGATATATTGTCCCATGTAAACAAACCAAATGTCATAACAAAATGTGAGCATGTGAAAACGATGCACTAAGTATGTAATCAAATGAACATACGTAGCGTGAAATGTCATGTAAAACGATGTACTAAGTAATGCACAAAATGGGCATACCTAGCATGAAATGTCATATAAAACGATGTACTAAGTAATGCACGCAATGGGCATACCTAGCATGAAATGTCATATAAAACGATGTACTAAGTAATGCACGCAATGGGCATACCTAGCATGAAATGTAATGTAAAACAATGTACCAAGTAATGCACACAATGGGCACACCTAGCATAAGATGTAATGAAATCATGTACTATAATGTACTAACGAACATAGCAGTATATGATGTGAAAACTGGAAAGCAGGAAAGTAACAAGTAGGCACATGTATTCCACCCCAAAACAGTTTGGAAAACAGTAAAAGAGGGGTCTATGTACTCACTTGAGATTGCTCAGTTGTATAAAGATAACCACCAAGTAATGCTATAGATCTCGGAATCAAACGGCACCTAGTATAGGTAACTATGTTAATAAACCAGACCTATCTCGGAAGACTGGGTAGCATTAGGGTTTGTAAACCAAATGAGTGTCGGAACTCACGTGATATGGTTTAACAAAGCCTACATACTAAATGAAACTTAACATAATTGTTTACGACCCATTACGACCCGTTTAGGAAGCTTATGCTACTTTAACGCGTCGTGCGCGTGAAACGCGTTCGGACCGCCTAACTAGTCCTATGACAAGTATTATATGCCTAAACATGTTACATAATCAGTTACGTGACAAAAGTTTAGGTTACATATGCTTAATTACCAATTATACATGAAAAGGGTATTCTGGTAATTTACCTAAGGCATATAAACTACCTATCATACAACTACTTAAACGATGTGACCATAGGGTATAACCTCGGAAGGTTATTCCCTACCTACTATGGTCATCTAAAGTGTTTGGTCGGATCCTAATGATCGACCAAACTGGGTCGGGTTCGAAGGTATAGGCGATTTATCAGATCGCCTACCCTACGACCCTAGACAACGTGGTAATCAGTAGGCATAGTCCCAAAGGACTATGACCAACGTGATTACACTCACGTTGCGAAGTTCAAACGAACTTCGCATTGACCATTACTGGTCAACGCTGAAAGTCAAACAAAGTTTGACTTTCCGACTCGAAAAGCAGTAAAAAAAAATAAGGAAAAGAACGAAAGAATACTTACGAAGGGTCCAAGATTCAAAGGTTCAAAGGTGTGGGTTTTGTGTTGAGGATGGATGGGTATTTATAGTAAAAGCACTACCGCTAGGATCGTTTCTTGGAAAAAGGGGAAAAGATCTAGCCCGTACACTTGTTGCAAGGTTATGGAAGCTTAATTCCATCCTTATCTCATGACTAGATAATTAGGAACATGTGGTTGTGGATTAAACATGTGCAAACAGCCTGTTTAAATACTCTGCATCTGGTCTGGACACCCCATACGCATCGTATGGTATATATACCATACGCATCGTATGGGTGAACTTTGGCAGAATTACAGTTTTGGTCCCTGAACTGTATTTAGGTCATTTTTGACACGTTTAAGGCCCGTTAACCCCATTTCAAAGCTCTAAAATGAAGTTAAAGTATAGGGAACTTAAAACATGCTCAAAAATATCTCGGATGTCGGTTCGTTTAGCCGTACGAACGCGATGTTCGCTTAACTACGACGGAATGCGCATAAGCGCGAAAAAAACGAACCAAACGACGAAACGAATGGATTTTTCTTATGGCGAACACTAAAATAAAATGTAGTCATGCTTACATAAATTTTTGGATGTCCAGATGTATTCAGAACGTAAGTTATGCGCGAAAATGCAAACTTGTGCACTTTTTGACACTTTTAGTCCCTGAATGTTCCAAAAGTTTATTTTAGCACACCAAACCCCTCAAAGTCTATTTCTAAGCTATGTAAAGGATATTTAAGGTGTGTTTAACTTATGGTCATGTTCCGGAATGTTCGTTACAGTTCAAATTGACATACTTTCGCAGTTTGTCATATTTAGTCCCTGTAAGCGAATTAACTTGTTTTTGACATACCAAAGCCTTCAAAACTTATTTCTAAGTTATGTAAAGGTTATTTAAGGTATGTTGAGTATATGTTGATGTTCCAGAGTATTTCTCGCATTAAACTGAGTACGTTTACGCACTAGTTTGCGTATAACTCTCCAGAAAGCGATGTAGAGTTTGAAATTACATAAAAGTCAAAACATGAAAAATGTATAACACAATCAAACAAACATTGGGATCAAATAACATTGTTTTATTGATAACAGAACTGTTCATAGTGATAACAAGCGCAGTTGTTACAGTCTCCCCTACTTGTGGAAATTTCGTCCCGAAATTTATTTAGAGGAAACTCGTGGAAAAAGATGTGGATATTTCGCCTTCATTTGATCTTCGCGTTCCCAAGTAAACTCGGGTCCACGTTTAGCTTCCCAGCAAACTTTGACCAAAGGAATGCGCTTGCGTTTAAGCCACTTGACTTCACGTTCCATGATTTCCACTGGTTTCTCAACAAATTTCAGTGTTTTGCCAACACGAATTTCGTCAAGCGGTATGGAGTAGTTCTCATCAGCTGTACACTTCTTGAGATTTGATATGTGAAAAGTTGGATGAAAATTTCCTAGTTCAGGAGGTAACTCAAGTCTGTAGGCTACCTTTCCGATTCTTTCGACGATCTTGAATGGTCCAACGTATCTAGGTGCAAGTTTTCCTTTCTTTCCAAATCTGATCACACCTTTCCAAGGTGAGACCTTAAGTAATACTCGATCACCGACTTGAAATTCAAAGGCTTTGCGTTTTGGGTCCGCGTAAATCTTCTGATGGCTTCTAGCTGCCTGAAGGTTATCACGAACTTTCTTGACCTTGTCAGTTGTCTCTAAAATGAGGGCAGGTCCAGTAAGTTGAGCCTCGCCAATCTCATTCCAGCAGACTGGTGAACGACATTTTCGACCATAGAGAGCTTCGAAAGGAGCCATTCCGATGCTAGTGTGATAACTGTTGTTGTAGGAGAATTCAATCAATTTAAGATGTGAATCCCAGCTACCACCAAAATCGATCACACAAGCTCTTAGCATATCCTCCAGAGTCTGGATTGTTCTCTCAGATTGACCATCCGTTTGCGGATGATAAGCTGTGCTCAGATTAAGTTGGGTCCCCATAGCAGATTGCATGGTTCTCCAAAAGTGAGAAGTGAAACGAGCATCTCTGTCAGAAATGATGTTCAACGGAACACCATGTCGAGCTACAATTTCATCCACATAGATTTGAGCAAGTCTGTCAGTAGGAAAATCCTCGCGGATTGGCAAGAAATGCGCTGACTTTGTAAGACGATCAACGACTACCCAGATGGCATCATGACCTTTCTTTGTGCGCGGGAGTTTAGTAATGAGATCCATAGTAATGTTTTCCCATTTCCAAACTGGGATCTCTGGTTGCTCCAATAAACCCGAAGGACGCTGATGTTCAGCCTTAACCTTTAGACAAGTAAGGCATTTGGATACGTATAAGGCAATGTCTTTCTTCATACCAGGCCACCAATAGTGAATACGAAGATCCTTATACATCTTATCTGAGCCCGGATGAATAGAATAACGAGACTTATGGGCTTCATCCATAAGCAAGGTACGAAGATCATCCTGGCTTGGGACCCACAAACGGTCCATGAAGTAATATGACCCATTGTCCTTCAGTTCAAGAGCAGGTGTTATGTGGTAAGGAAATTCCTTATCCATTAAACCTTGTGAAACACAAGATTGCTGAGCTTGAGAAATGCGTTCTTGAATATCAGATCGAGCTTGAATAACAGATTGAACGCGTACACAATGAAGCTTAGTACGTTCCTTACGACTCAATGCATCAGCTACGACATTCGCCTTACCAGGATGGTAGCGAATTTCGCAGTCGTAGTCGTTTAAAAGCTCAACCCAACGTCGCTGTCTCATGTTGAGTTCTTTCTGGTTGAAGATATGCTGAAGACTTTTGTGGTCAGTGAAAACCACACATTTTGTACCGTACAAATAGTGTCTCCAGATCTTGAGAGCAAAGACAACTGCACCCAACTCAAGATCATGAGTGGTGTAGTTCTTCTCATGTATCTTCAATTGTCTTGATGCATAGGCTATGACTTTGTTCCTTTGCATCAGAACACAGCCAAGACCCAATTTAGATGCATCACAATACACGACAAAATCATCATCACCCTCGGGCAATGATAGAACAGGCGCATCGCAAAGCTTCTGCTTCAGGTGTTGAAAAGCTTCCTCTTGTTTGAATCCCCAGTAAAAGGGCATTTTCTTCTGAGTTATAGCAGTAAGAGGAACTGCAATCTTAGAGAAGTTTTCAATGAAGCGGCGATAATAACCCGCTAGACCAAGAAAAGAACGAACTTCAGTAGGAGTAGTAGGTGTATCCCAATCCTTAATCGCACTGATCTTGGAGGGATCTACATGGACACCTCGTTCGTTGATAATGTGTCCCAAAAATTGAACTTCTTTAAGCCAAAATTCGCACTTGGAGAATTTGGCGAAAAGTTGCTCTTTCTTCAGGAGTTCTAGAGTAAGACGGAGATGCTGCTCGTGATCAGCTCGCGTCTTAGAGTAAATCAAGATATTGTCAATAAAAACAATGACGAACTGATCCAAATAAGGTTTGCAGACCCTATTCATTAGGTCCATGAAAACAGCAGGAGCATTAGTCAAACCGAATGGCATGACTGTGAACTCGTAATGTCCATAACGAGTACGGAATGCTGTCTTCGGAATGTCTTCTTCTTGCACCCGAAGTTGATGATACCCGGAACGCAGATCGATCTTCGAAAAATAAGAAGCACCTTGTAACTGATCAAAGAGGTCGTCGATGCGAGGTAGAGGATATCGATTTTTGATGGTAAGCTTGTTAAGCTCACGATAATCGATACACATCCTAAAGGATCCATCCTTCTTCTTGACAAAAAGAACGGGAGCACCCCAAGGTGAAAAGCTAGGACGGATAAAACCTTTGTCAGAGAGCTCCTGAAGCTGTTTAGACAACTCTTGCATCTCAGACGGTGCAAGATGATATGGAGCTCTGGCAATGGGATTTGCACCAGGTACGAGATCAATGCGGAACTCGACTTGGCGTGCTGGAGGTAGACCAGGTAAATCTTCAGGGAACACTTCAGAATAATCCTGAACGACAGGAATATCTGAAATAGACTTACCCTTGCCTTTATCTTCTGTAACATGTGCTAAGAAAGCCACATAGTTCTTCTGCAGATACTTCCGAGCTTTAAAACAAGACATGAGTCTGAGACCACCGATAGGCTTCTCACCTTGAACTTGCAGGATCTCGCCCGTCGAAAGCGGCACACGAACAATCTTCTTAGAACAAACTATCTCTGCGTGATGCTTGGATAACCAATCCATTCCCACAATAACGTCGAAGCTTCCAAGTTGCATAGGCGCGAGGTCAATAGGAAAAAGATGGTCGTTAAGATTCAACTGGCAGTTGTGAAGAACAGAATCAAGAATAATGGGTTCACCACTAGCAACCTCTACTGTCAAAGATTTGCCTAGTTTCGTTCTAGACACGCGAAGCATTTGCTCAAAAGACAAAGACACGAAACTCTTATCGGCACCAGAATCGAAAAGAACAGATGCAGGCTGATTATTAATAAAGAACGTACCGTTCACCACATTATCGTCAGCCTGTGCCTCTTGGGCATTCATGTTAAAGACTCGGCCTCGAGCCGGAGCCGGATTCTGGTTCTGGTTCTGGTTCTGGTTGGCTAGCCTTGGGCACCGGTTTCTATAGTGGGTCAGATCCCCACAATTATAACAAGCACCTGGTGGATATTGTGGTCGAGCAGCTTGACCCTGTTGCGGAGCAGGAGGCTGAGCAACTTGTTGAGCCGGGTTCTGAACCGCGGGATTCTGAGCAGATCGACAAACATTGGCGAGATGGCCTGATTTCCCACAGTTAGTACAGAAACGGCATGGAAGTTGCGGCTGGTGGTGACTGTTGCATCTATTGCACAAAGGTGCATTCCCTGTATAGGGTTTCTTTGCTGGAAACTGTGCGGGTTGGTTGGGAGCTGCCTGATTAGCTTGGGCAGTGATAGCAAAATTTTGAGAAGCCTTACGCTTCTTTGACCTCTTCGAAGAACCAGAGTTCTTTCCATTCAAGTTTTGACCTTTCTTGCTATCTTCGTTGTCAGCCGACTGCTTCTTGCCCTTGTCACCCTTCCGGTGTAACTTGTTCTTCCGGATCTGCGACTCAGTCAATGTCGCAGATAACTCGATCGCCTGACGAAGTGTGGCAGGTTCACTACCAGTAAGAATGTCTTGTACCGAGTCAGGTAGACCATCGATGTATCTCTCGATAGCCTTGTCGAGTGGGGTGACCATTGTTGGGCAAAGCAGACTCAATTCTTCAAACCGATCAGTATAAGCCCTGTGCTCACCACTATCTTGCTTCAAAACATCAAACTCTTTCTCCAACGCTCGCTGTTCATGGCGAGGACAGAATTCCCTCATCATAAGGGCTCTAAGTTCAGCCCATGTCTGTGCGAGAGCAACTTCTGCACCTTGGTCCCTCATAACCCCGTTCCACCATGTCAAAGCCCTCTTCTGAAATACGCTCGAGGAGAACTCGACCTTGCGATTATCCGGACACTGCACATGGCGAAAAGTATTCTCTATGCTCTCGAACCACTGAAGAAGCCCAGTCGCTCCCTCAGAACCACTAAACTTGAGTGGTTTAGCCTGGTTAAAATCCTTGTATTTGCATGGAACGTTGTTGTTGTTGTTGGCCTGGTTCCATTGAGCAAAGAGATTTGGAAACTGAGCAGCCATTTGCTGCGCAATAATTTCTGCCAGCTCGGCAGTTGCTATCTGATTTTCGCGTCGAGGAGGCATTCTAAAAGAGTAAACATGAAAAGAAACGAGTGAGATGATTGGATGAAAAGAATGAGATGATAAAAACAAGAATTGCAAACAGCAAAGATGGTGATCATTCGTCCGTATCACAAAGCAAACAAACGACACACAGTGACTAATCAAAGTAAATGGATCAAAAATAATGTATAATGAAGACATGCTCGCCTATAAGTGAACACTCATCCCAAGAATTCCCAGGTAAGCACAACTGGTCTCTGCGTCTGGTTGAGATGTATACGAAGTGCTTGCCTAGACAGAAAACTCAGAATACAGGCATTCACCCTTCCAGTTTACACACGTTCACATTATTTAAAACCCAAAACGTTTGACGGGATTTTTGAAATTTAGAAGGCACAAGGCCAAAAACCAAACTTGAAAAGGGTTCAAAACCCTAAAACAGAGGGTTCAAAACCTTACAATTGAGGGTTCAAAACCTTGTAAAAATTTATTCAAAAACAGATGATTGTTTTTCAAAAATCGTTTCGGAAAATTTTTGGTTCTTGTTTTGTTAATCACCTAAGGATAGGTGATGTACATGTTTTAAGATCTAAACACAAGATAACTTGTGTTAGGTTCCTAGAAAAGTTATAGTCTAGGTCAAAGCATTACTAATAACCTAATTCCCTATAACCATTGGCTCTGATACCAACTCTTCTGTCACACCCCGACCGCGTAAAACAACAAAGCGCGGCGGAAACATCGGGGCGTGTCGCGACAGAATTAATTGTTTCATAACCATGGCATACAAAGTTGTATTTTATTTATAAACAAAGGTGTTACATTGTTTCGAAATAGCAAATTAAGAGTTCAGAACATAATTAAACATAGTCTATCATCTTTTAAAGTCTCTAAGGCACAGGTCCGCCCTAGTATCATGATCAACATCCTATGGAAAAGCCCCTGAAAACACATGTGAAAATAGGTACGTCAGCATAAAAATGCCTGTGAGATACATAGGTTTTGTGAAAATAGGATTCATGACTTATGTTTGAGAAAATGTTTAGTCATGAACCTTGTTATTTGCTTTGTCTTGTAAATCATTTGAAAACAATAAGATCAGATGATATGTATAAGTAAATGTCAGGTTAAATAAATGACCATGTAAAAATGTGTTTGTATAAGATAAGTTGTTTGTAACTCAATGTCTTGTGAAAAGTATGTTATTTGTATAAAATGTTCTATGTCTCAAACTGAAATGATTCAAATAACGCTACGCCATGTAATACCATACAAACACTTATATATAGGAAGTACCAGCGGCGTATCCACCATGCTTGTATCATATTACACACGCATCGTTACTTAATCACTTAATCAAACCAAACCAAACAATGTAAGAAGTCTATGTTTAAATCAATTGTCAAATGTATTGGGTAATATGTCAAAGTGTTTATGTCAAGATGTAAATCATGTCAAATGTCTATGTCAAATATCCATGTCAAATGTCTATGTCAAAATGTCATGTATGGTAAGTGAAATGTCTCAACTAAACCATATGCACAAAAACAAGGTATTGAAGTAAAACTTGGTTTAAATCAAAGCTATGTTTTGTGTAAATGCATGCAACTATTTAATATGAACATTTATGCGGTATTGTGAAAATGCATACATCCAAGCCTGGCGACTGTGGTGATAAACCCTTTAAACAAATTAAAGGTCTATCTGTCTTAATGTCAACGAATTCGGTCATTCCTTTCTGTCCCCTTACCCTGGGATGTCCGGAACGGGAGTTGTCAATTCCTATGGTACCACTACCTACTAACGAACGGCGTAGCTAGTGTTAATGGATATATTGTCCCATGTAAACAAACCAAATGTCATAACAAAATGTGAGCATGTGAAAACGATGCACTAAGTATGTAATCAAATGAACATACGTAGCGTGAAATGTCATGTAAAACGATGTACTAAGTAATGCACAAAATGGGCATACCTAGCATGAAATGTCATATAAAACGATGTACTAAGTAATGCACGCAATGGGCATACCTAGCATGAAATGTCATATAAAACGATGTACTAAGTAATGCACGCAATGGGCATACCTAGCATGAAATGTAATGTAAAACAATGTACCAAGTAATGCACACAATGGGCACACCTAGCATAAGATGTAATGAAATCATGTACTATAATGTACTAACGAACATAGCAGTATATGATGTGAAAACTGGAAAGCAGGAAAGTAACAAGTAGGCACATGTATTCCACCCCAAAACAGTTTGGAAAACAGTAAAAGAGGGGTCTATGTACTCACTTGAGATTGCTCAGTTGTATAAAGATAACCACCAAGTAATGCTATAGATCTCGGAATCAAACGGCACCTAGTATAGGTAACTATGTTAATAAACCGGACCTATCTCGGAAGACTGGGTAGCATTAGGGTTTGTAAACCAAATGAGTGTCGGAACTCACGTGATATGGTTTAACAAAGCCTACATACTAAATGAAACTTAACATAATTGTTTACGACCCATTACGACCCGTTTAGGAAGCTTATGCTACTTTAACGCGTCGTGCGCGTGAAACGCGTTCGGACCGCCTAACTAGTCCTATGACAAGTATTATATGCCTAAACATGTTACATAATCAGTTACGTGACAAAAGTTTAGGTTACATATGCTTAATTACCAATTATACATGAAAAGGGTATTCTGGTAATTTACCTAAGGCATATAAACTACCTATCATACAACTACTTAAACGATGTGACCATAGGGTATAACCTCGGAAGGTTATTCCCTACCTACTATGGTCACCTAAAGTGTTTGGTCGGATCCTAATGATCGACCAAACTGGGTCGGGTTCGAAGGTATAGGCGATTTATCAGATCGCCTACCCTACGACCCTAGACAACGTGGTAATCAGTAGGCATAGTCCCAAAGGACTATGACCAACGTGATTACACTCACGTTGCGAAGTTCAAACGAACTTCGCATTGACCATTACTGGTCAACGCTGAAAGTCAAACAAAGTTTGACTTTCCGACTCGAAAAGCAGTAAAAAAAAATAAGGAAAAGAACGAAAGAATACTTACGAAGGGTCCAAGATTCAAAGGTTCAAAGGTGTGGGTTTTGTGTTGAGGATGGATGGGTATTTATAGTAAAAGCACTACCGCTAGGATCGTTTCTTGGAAAAAGGGGAAAAGATCTAGCCCGTACACTTGTTGCAAGGTTATGGAAGCTTAATTCCATCCTTATCTCATGACTAGATAATTAGGAACATGTGGTTGTGGATTAAACATGTGCAAACAGCCTGTTTAAATACTCTGCATCTGGTCTGGACACCCCATACGCATCGTATGGTATATATACCATACGCATCGTATGGGTGAACTTTGGCAGAATTACAGTTTTGGTCCCTGAACTGTATTTAGGTCATTTTTGACACGTTTAAGGCCCGTTAACCCCATTTCAAAGCTCTAAAATGAAGTTAAAGTATAGGGAACTTAAAACATGCTCAAAAATATCTCGGATGTCGGTTCGTTTAGCCGTACGAACGCGATGTTCGCTTAACTACGACGGAATGCGCATAAGCGCGAAAAAACGAACCAAACGACGAAACGAATGGATTTTTCTTATGGCGAACACTAAAATAAAATGTAGTCATGCTTACATAAATTTTTGGATGTCCAGATGTATTCAGAACGTAAGTTATGCGCGAAAATGCAAACTTGTGCACTTTTTGACACTTTTAGTCCCTGAATGTTCCAAAAGTTTATTTTAGCACACCAAACCCCTCAAAGCCTATTTCTAAGCTATGTAAAGGATATTTAAGGTGTGTTTAACTTATGGTCATGTTCCGGAATGTTCGTTACAGTTCAAATTGACATACTTTCGTAGTTTGTCATATTTAGTCCCTGTAAGCGAATTAACTTGTTTTTGACATACCAAAGCCTTCAAAACTTATTTCTAAGTTATGTAAAGGTTATTTAAGGTATGTTGAGTATATGTTGATGTTCCAGAGTATTTCTCGCATTAAACTGAGTACGTTTACGCACTAGTTTGCGTATAACTCTCCAGAAAGCGATGTAGAGTTTGAAATTACATAAAAGTCAAAACATGAAAAATGTATAACACAATCAAACAAACATTGGGATCAAATAACATTGTTTTATTGATAACAGAACTGTTCATAGTGATAACAAGCGCAGTTGTTACACACTAAAGTTTAAGTCCAAAAGTTCTTAAGATCAAAACAGCAGTTTAAGTAAATAGCGGAAGCATAGGTAAAATAGTTTAAACATAAGTTCATAGTTCATTATTATTAAGGAACCCAGCACGGGTTAATGACGACCACTACACTTCCCCAAGCCGCAAGCTCCAAAGTCACTGAGTACCTGCAAAGCATGCAGTTGGGTGTCAACATAAAGTTGGCGAGTTCACGAGTTTGTCCAGTTTTAACTCCAAAAACTTGTTTAAGTAGTTAAGTTACTCATTTATATCATGCCATGGGGAGCTACCCCATATGTAAGCTACTAAACTGCGTTATACCGAATACTCTGCGACCTCTGTTTGTTTGCCCCGCGTTGTCAATGTCTATCATCATTGAGGGGTTTTGCCTAAGTCTATTAGTTCTCGCCCGTCCACAAAAGGCATGGTGTGAGGTTGGTGAAACCTAAATAGCGCTATCAACTAATAACCCGTTCGCTCGGCCCCGGCGACTAATCGGTATCATAAGTAGCGACTTTCGTGATAGAGTTTCGTTTAGTACCCTTGTTGTATCTAATATAAATAGTAATTAACTGAGCATTCCACACAAGGGGGGAAAAAGTATGTGTGTACCCCTCACAAGGAGGTAGCGTTGTTTGTATCCCACACAAGGAGATAGCGTTATTCGTTCCGTTTCCCAACCACCGGGAACGCTTAGTAAAAGTTGTGAACTCACATCGGTTTGCTCGGCAGACAGTTTACTTGGTTAGGTTTGCTGGTCAACCACATCCTATTATGGTTACCAGTATAGGTCAGGTTTGGGTACAAATTATTCACGTATATCCTACACGTATCTAACACATAGCATGCATGTCAAAACATGTAACACCTCGCAAAATCATGTCCAATATAGTATCGACACGTGTAATGGACTTTAAACATTTAACAGATTGATTATGAGGGACTAAAGTTGTCAAATGAAGAAAGTATGTGTGTAAGAGGATCCAAAGTGTTAACATATGAAAATTTTGCCTTACAACGACCCTACATGATGTTTATACCCTTAAACGAATAAATCATGAATCGTATGAAACCGTTTGTGGAAGAAAGGGAAAGTTTACAAGACGCAATGGTTAAATGTGTCAACATGTTTAAATTATACCTCTGAGTGACCTTTTAACGAACCCAAAGTTTTGTAACGATTAATTATGCTCCCGAGAATAAGTGATAAAAATTTCACAAGGTTTTGATATCGTATGAGGAAAATACGTTAACTTTCGTACTTAAGGGGTTAAAAGCGTCAACAAGGCAAAACTTATGTTTTCGGTTATCATTTAATGAAACCGGACCTAACGGTGTTTGGTTATATCTCATGGATCATAAGAATAAAAGTTAAATGGGTTAAATGTGCTTAAAATGAAAGAAATTACGCTTTAGAAGGTCCAGGGGGTGAAAATGTCATTATTGGAAACTTGCTGATCAGGTGACCCACATGGTGGCATCACGCCACCACCAACCTCCTCTGCCATCGCGCGACGCGACGGCCTGATCTGGGCAGATTATCTACATAGCTGCGAGTACAGCCAGTTCCACCGCCTTAAAAGCCTGGTTTTCGAATTCAGGGACAGTACCAACGGTTTTTCATGCATAGGGGACACCTGGGATGACCAGGGATCACTTGTAGGCTTGTGTGTAAAGATCTTGTGAAGTTTATTTGGCTATATAAGAACTCTTGTTGCTAGTTCACTTGCACATCACCAAAAATCATTCTAAACTTACTCTTTGGAGCTCTCTGGACTTCAAGCAAGCTTTCCTCAACTCCTAATTCGTGCTAAGAGCCCTTGTAAGCATTCTTAGCCTTCCTAATTCAAGTTTTATTAGTCTAATGACTAAAAGTCAAAGCCGTCGTAATTAAGCTTTGACTTAGTGATTAATCATTAATGGTCCAATCATTTTTCAAATTGAAAGTGGCTATGAGTTGGTAATTATGTGGGTAATAAACCCTTAAAAGGGCACCCTCTGATTTCCACTCTAACTTGGTCAATTGTCGGGTCAAACTTAATTAGAAAAAGTCAACAGAAAGCTATTTTGCAAATAAACTCATAACTAACAATGTAGAAGTTATGAAACCTGTTTTAACACTTAAATAACTTGGTAATTAAAGAAAGAACATGTCTAAGCATGTTCAACCCGACAATTTTGAGTTTAGGCTCGGTTCGGAACCGAAAGTCGCAAAAGTGGACTTTTTCTTTGACTTTCAGTTCTGACCCGATTTAGCTTAGTTTAGATATGCTTTAGAGTTCCATTAGGACCAGGTTATAGGTTAGTATAACCCTCTGAGGTTATACAACTTGGTTCCTAATTAATCCGATTCATTGCATGTTTCCGTTAATTGCTTAAATGTTGACCATTATGCCCTTTTGACCTTAAAACGAGATTTTTGAAAATATGAAAGGACAAAAACCTTTATTACTGATTTATAAACATGTCCTAAAAAAATTGACATCAGTTTGAGGTTTAAATTAGGAGTTATGCCCAATATCGTAATTTGAAAGTTTTTTATTAATTAAACGGCATTATTAGCATAAAGCCTATCTAAACCCAAATTTTGACACCAAACTTATTACCCACTGATGTAATATAATATTTTGGGATTTTTGAAGATTTTTAAACTGATTATAACATGGGGTTCTTGCTTAAATTCGGTAATTGACGGTTATACCCTTTTTACTAATAAAATGAGTTTTACATAACATTTTGATACCAAATCTTTTGCTACTGATTTTATATGATAAATAAAATATTTTAAGCCTTCTGGGCTGATAAAAATCTCAGCTTTCCTTATATAACCCGAAAATCGCCTAAAACCGACTTTTTACACGTTATAAACACATAGTATGGGTTAAAACTATTTTTGGCACATAAGACTCAATACCTACTGATGTTTTAAGTAAAATTTTATACTTTAGCAGTAAGTAAAAGTTTTGAACTCAGATTTCCAAATTTGACCTTTAAAGTTTATGTGTAATTACCAAAATGCCCCTACGGTGCATAGTTTGGTTATAAATGATATATTTCACATATATGCAATATCTTACTGATATAACCTACTAAAATAAATATTTTTACTGATTAGTTTAGACCAGAACCTCATATTATTATTTAACCTCTTTTATAATCTTTAAAATGACCAAAATACCCCTACGGGGTTTAATTTGAGTTTAAATTCGTTTTGGGCATAATGGAAGGTATCCTACTGATATCACAACATATTTAAGGCATATTAACTTAGGAAACTTGTTCATGACTCATTTGGTTACCCATTATGCATTTATCGCATTCGGTACGGTTTATGTAACTAGTTTGCGTAAATTAACCGAAACGGGTCAAACCTTATCATTTTCACTTCAAAATCCAGAATGTGTTTAGTTTACCCATTTTATAAAAGTCTTCATACTTGTCGGGTCTAGACCACATTCTAATCCGGTCTTCGCTTAATCTTGCGTTTTGAACCGTAAACCTTTCTTTAAAACTAAACGGTCTAAGTTTAAACCTAAGTAAGACCCGTTAGGAATCTAATAGGTTATTAAAACCTTCGTTCCAGATTTAGGAGCCCAGTAAAAGATATATGCAATTGCTGATTGTATACGGCTGGGATAAATTTGTATAATTTGCTCTGGTAAATACTTTTAACTTATTTTCCCTTATACGGGCTTGGGGTACGGTATATAAAATACCGCTTGGTCGGGTATTAAATTTTTAATCGTTTGAAGGTTAAATCATTGAGATAACCCGTTTAATCTGTTTTGTTTATTTTAATCCTTTGGGGGGTTAATGACCATGTCCTGGATATCCTCGGCTCATTCATTGAAATGGCCACGACTTAAGCACGGGGTGTAGGCATACACTTGCCGGTGCGTATGTAAAATAATGTATCCACCTGTTCGAGAATAACTCGCCGTGGGATATATTATGTGGTGTGTCTATTAATCTTTAACCCGGTTTTCAACCCGGGCTACTGAACGTATAATAAACATATAATTCTTTAACAAGATTATTTTTAAATAACTATCCCAAGTTATAAATGTTTATTTGTGCCTTGTGCATTTAAATCAATTTTCCTAACATTTTCAAAATGAGTCGGTTAATTGTATTTACCAGTGAAAACTGACGTATTTTCCAAAAAGGTTAAGTGCAGGTACTAAGCGAAATGGGCTGGCTACTCCTAGCATCAATAAAGAGTCTTGCAAGCTTAGATGTTTAAAAATCTGTTGAACAATGTTTCTTTTATCCTTGATCCGCCTGTGGATCCCTTTACAACCGTTTTGTAATAATTGATATTACTTTCAATCGGTTTGTAATGTTATTATCTTTAGAATTCCGCTGTGCATTAAACTGTGATAAATTGACTATAATGATATCAACTACGTCACGATACTCCCCACCGGGCCCACCGGTAATACGTGGAAATATCGGGGTGTGACAGGTTGGTATCAGAGCCAACATTGAGTGAATTAAACACTAGCCTTTTGTGTTTAATCTCAATGACACAGTTTGCACATTCCTCGACTTCCGAGTCTAGGCAAAGAAC
The DNA here is from genome assembly GCA_030545235.1 of Helianthus tuberosus. Classification (NCBI taxonomy): domain Eukaryota; kingdom Viridiplantae; phylum Streptophyta; class Magnoliopsida; order Asterales; family Asteraceae; genus Helianthus; species Helianthus tuberosus. The sequence continues at coordinate 67,805,214 of CM060445.1, read as the reverse complement.
TTAGTACTAATCCTAATTTATTTTATTTTGTCGTTTCTTGTTTTCCTTTGTTATTTCTTTTGTCTGTTTTGACAGGATCAACAAAAATGCCGCCAAGATTCAGAAGAGGAGGACGAGGCAAGGGGCCATTCACCGCCCCCAACGATCATGAGGTCGGGCCTTCACACCGACGAACTCCGTCAGCTACTATGAGCACAAGTCCTCCAGAAGACTGGAGGACGTATTTGGAGCCCGCGAGGCAATCTATCTCGCTTAGTTCATCACCCTCTTACCATCATTCCTTTGGGCCACAATCGGAGAACGAGCCCAATGATTCACACCACTCCTACCTACCACTGCAGCGGTCAGGGTCGCACCGTGCATTTCAAGACCCGACCCCGTATTTCCAGAGCCGGTTTAACCCGGCAAATCAGATTGAAGAACCAATGGGTCATAACCCATTGGGCCCCGAAGACCATTTTCCTGAAGCTCAAGACATGGATATGGATGATGACCCAGATCCTGCCGAACCACCATCTGGGACACCTACTCACCCCATCGAGATTTTGGATGGGTCGTCTTTTCATGGATCACCTTATCATGGTCCAGACAGCTATGAAGCAAGGTTTGCTTCCTACCCTTGGGAGTTTACTCCCTCCTTCAACCCATCGCAGCAGCAACAGCAGCAGGATCCCTCTGAGGATTCACATTTTGTAGCGGTCACTCCACAGCCACCACCGCCGCCAGAGCAGCAACCGCCTCCAGAGCCACCGAGGCGTAGGAGATCTGGAGCACGGATGTCCGTGCGAGGGGGATTCCATTTCAGCATCCCTCAGCATTCAAGTGGCAGTCACTACCCGCCACTATATGAAGACCCACAGATGGGTGGGCCTTCAAACCCCGTTTCTGGGGTGGACTCTATGCCAGTCGCACCGCCACCAGTGGGTTATGATAACCCAATTCCTTCCTACGCCGGTGCAGCGGTGTACAACCCTTTTGAGCAGCCTGCCTACCCGGGGTACAACTACTACAATGCCCCCGATGTTGACCCATACCTCGTAGCAGCCAACTACAATGCTCTTCACCCTGAAGGGCCCTATGCAGCTTCGTACCAATCGGGGTACCGAGCTTTTGGGTATCCATTCCCGCCACCTCCTCAACCTCCACAGCAGCAGCCGCCGCAGTCGCCACTGATACCGCCACCACAGCAACAGGAGATTCTTCAGAGGTTGAGCCAGGTGGAACGGGAGGTTCAAGAAGAGCGTAGGAGCCACCGGGGATTTCTCAAGGGTCTGGCGAATCTAATCAAGGGAAAGAAGAAAAGGGATTTTTGAAAATTCCTTATTTATTTGTATTGTAATTTCTTTATTTCCAATCAAGTCCCTGCGTTGACATCTATTTATGTATTCAGTCCCTGCGAGGACTTGTATTTTCAGTTTAGCCCCTGTGTGGGCAAGTTATTTCTGTTAAAGTCCCGTTTAGGGAAAATATGTACTCTCATTTAATATTAGTGGAATGTTTTAATTAAAAACTTCATTTTTGTCATTTTATGCATAAATATAAAATATGAAATAAATTAAAATATCATTCCTTTTAAAAATTAATTCTGCCATCAAATATAAAAGAAAATCTTGATGGCAAAACCTCGCTATGTGACATTTTAAGAGAGGGCCATGATGGTAGTTCCTTGTAAGATTCAAAATCCTTGTTAACATCTGAAAACATGTTAACACTCCTGGCAAATGTGATTCGATAAAATCACATAAGTCATCCTTATATTGGATCCTTCCAATTCCTTTCTTATTATTTTAAACATCCATTAGTGATGAAATGCCTGCGGGCCATAATCATTGTCATATAAGACAAAAGACAGTTGTAGTTTATGACTCCCTGTTAAGAAAGGTAATGAACTACGATTCAAGCCTTAATGCCTCGATCCTATAAGATCATGGCTTATAAATTTAAATTGTCCCTGTGACTTGGCTTTTGTGCCATTATAATATATTAAGAAATTATGACGGAGGATAATTATAATGAAAAATCCTGAATGAATGTGCTTATTAAATTAACCAATATGGTTTATTAATACCATGGTTAATAAAATTATCAAGATGACAATTCTGTTATAGACTTCTGAATGGATCATTATCATTATTTTATGTAGCAATCAAGCTACATGGCAGAATCTGAAGAAATCAACAGTCACCCTATAGAGAATCATGATACTAGCAGAATTAACGTAACTGGTGCGGAACTTCAAGCATTGATTGACAATGCTGTTTCTAAAGCCATGGACAGGCAGTTTAGAGAATCTAGTGGTACACGCTCTAAGACTCACTCTGTGGCTCACAGTAAGCCACCTTCTAAATCTCATGAGTCGAAGAAGGATGATGCCCAACACTCATCAAATCAGCACAGTATCCCATCTAAGAAGATTATATTCGATCAAGAGCCTTTACAAAGACCTGTTCATATAAGTATTTTGTCTCTTGTAAGGGATTTCACAGGGGAAAAAGGTACCATTGATTGCATGACATGGCTAGACGAGATGGATACGGTGGTCGATATTAGTGGATGTGCCGAGAAAGATATTGTGAAGTATGTTTCACAGTCATTCAAAGGAAAAGCCCTAGCTTGGTAGAGGTCCTTGATCCAAGCTACTGGAAAGATTCCATTATACAACTTATCATGGGCTTAGTTTGTTGCTTTGATCAAAGAAAATTTATATCCTCAACATGAAGTTGAGAAGATCGAGACTGACTTTCTGACATTGGTTATGAAGAACTTAGACTGTCAGGCATATCTCACGAGTTTTAACACCATGTCTCGACTGGTTCCTTACTTGGTGACACCGGAACCAAAGCGTATAGCCCGTTTCATTGGGGGTTTAGCCCCGAAAATCAAAGCTAGTGTGAAAGCATTATCTCTTACCCTTGATGCGGTCAGACAGAGATCGCTTAGGAATTCTGATACGGGGAAGAGGAAACGTGAGGATGATAACTCACACCGTTCCGACAAGAAGCATAAGGGGAACTCTGATCACAAGAAGAGTTCAGGGTTCAAGAAGGATGACCATCAGTCGGGTGAGAAGCCCAAATGCAAGACCTGCAAGAAGCGCCATCTGGGAAAGTGCAGGTATGAATCAAAATTCCAATCGCATCCTAGGCCTTGTGGGATCTGTAAATCTAGTGAGCATAAGATGTTGGATTGTAAGAAGATAAAGGATGTGACTTGTTACAACTGTAATGAAAAGGGGCATATCAAGTCCAACTGCCCAAAGTATGCGAAGAAACCTGAAGAAGGAAAGAAGACCAATGCTCGGGTCTTTCAAATGAATGCTCAGGAGGCCATTCAGAATGACAACGTGATAAAAGGTACCTTCTTTATCAATGATGTTTATGCAAGGGTATTGTTTGATTCGGGTGCAGATAAGTCATTTGTAGATAATAAGTTTTGTAAGTTATTAAATCTACCTGTTAAAACCCTAAGCGTAAAGTAAGAAGTAGAATTGGCCAATGGTACCATAGAAACTGCTTCAACTGTGTTAGATGGATGTTTTATATCCATTAGGAACCACTCTTTTCCGTTATCTTTGCTTCCTCTAAAATTAGCTGGTTTCGACATAATAATAGGCATGGATTGGTTATCTCATATCCAAACTCAGATCGTTTGTGACAAGAAACAAGTGGTTATCAAGACTCCGATGGTGAGCCACTTACCATACAAGGAGATACTCAGTACGGGTTGCCTAAGCAAGTGTCTATGCTTAAGGCATCAAGGTGTATGAAGAAAGGTTGTGTCATTTATATGGCACAAGTGACTATTGATGAACCAAAGCCCAAGGTGGAAGACATTCCTATCATTTCTGAATATCCAGATGTATTCCCTGAAGAACTACCTAGTTTACCACCAGATAGGTGTTGGGATTGAACCCTACCAGAGGAACAGATAATGAAAGCCAAAACTGGTTCACAACAGTGGATTCACAATAAGTAGCTGTTTACACTAAGTCTTCTCCCTTGAAAGTGATTATAACAGCTGATGGTCTTATATCCACTGCCCGGATACAACTGCTGTTGTTCTTCAAAACTACTGATGAAGCCCAGAAGACTGCTGAGAACTAAGCACTGCTGGTACAATCTACCGATGACAAGGCACTGCCCAATCAAGGACTGATCAACCTTGAGGAAAGCACTGATGTAAAGAGAGAGCAGTAGTTTAGCATGTCATCTGTTTTATGTATAATCAGTGGTTAAGATTAGCAGTGTTTGTATAAGAACAGTAGATACAGGTTGTTAGGCTGTTAGACGTCGCTTTCATGGTGACGTCAGCTGAGATGCCTCAGTGGTTTGGTTTGCCTATAAATGGAGCAGTACTCTGTACTGTTACATTTGATTGACTGAGCAAGTTCTTCTTCTCATGTCTAATCCTTTCATCTTGTGCAACCAACCTTGGAGCATCAGGCTGAGGGGGAGTTTAGTATTGTAAGCATGCTTGTAATCATTTGCTTTGTAATTCAATCATTCAACTTAATGTGAAGCATTTGTTTATCAAACTATTCTCTTCTTTGATTGTGTTTACAAAGTTTGTATTCATTTCCGCTGCACTTTACATTATTTCATATTCACTTAATGTACAAATTATACAAACAAAAACAATCATGAGAGCCTCCGATCCTAACAATTGGTATCAGAGCCTGGACAGTCAAATTCGATCTAACAATCAATTTGACATAACAGTTCGGCTCAAAATTCATTGATACTAAGGTTGGTTGTATTTAGTTGAAAAACAGAGTAACGAGTGATAACACTTAAAGTTGCTATTCAAATACTCTGTAAAACAACCAAGATGTCATAAGACACACAAATCTCACACAACAAGTGACATCATGCACAAGACACTCATGGTTTTTAGATCTGAAAACATATCTGTTAAACTATGGGATTATTTCTTATTTTCAAAACTGATTTCAACTGTTGTTATGAAACTTGTGATGTCACTATATTAGATGCTAAAGTATGAACCTCATATTAACAAAAGCCTATGTTCATAAAAACATTAGTGTTTTTGCTAACATTAAAAGATGGAAATTAAAACTTTAGTCATAAGAACTTATGTGTTGAAAACAGGTTAAGATTCTCAAAAGGAACAAATCAACTCTGTTAAAATACATTAAGAAAACAGGATAGTCCATATCATACGTAATGTGAGATTGGTAAAAAATTTGTACAAATATGGCCAATTCTCTTAAAGCATTACTGCAAAATGATTCTGGATTGAGTATTCCTTCAATAAAGACCTCCCAGTAAGTATTTCATTACTTATGAATGGGAAGGGTAAAAAGGGAAGAAGAAAATTCATAAAAACTCAGAAGTGTGTTTATCTCAAAACTTTTGAAGTCAGAAGAAAAGAGTATAAACATAAAACACTTAAGAGTCAAAGTTTGGGGTAACAGTGGTCATTAAGCAACTATGTGCAACCATTGGTTTAGGAAAATTCAGGTAACACTATTCCTAGTAAATGAATTTAAAAGAGGACTAGAAAAATTTTCAGAATGTTCACATGGTAACAAAGTCTATAACAGGGTTTTCAAAAACTCATGTGAACATGTGTCCTCATTTCTGTTGTCAATCAATCAACAAGAAAATGGTACCAAACAGTGGTCAAAATGTATTTACAATTTCATACCACTATTGTCAAACCACTGACCATTTTCATAAACTTGAGACTGATATGATTAGGTGCATTAGTAGAAATTATACCAGATCCTTTTGGTGCTGTTTTCAGTAAATCCTTTATTTTTTTTAAAGGTTTCTCTCAAATAAAGCAGGATATGTTATTCTTTATTTTTTTTAAGAATGATATATTTTGAACTTTTCACTGGTTTTTGATAGTGAATGTCTCAATCTCCTGTCAGGATATATAACCTTTATTTTTGTTGGTAATATTATCCTCAATATGGATCAAAAGGAAATGGTACATATGTCAAAGTCATGTCAAACTCAAGTTTGTTTTTACATTGTTCAAAAGATTAATTGTTAACAGATCTTAAACACTTGGGTACTCATGTTTTAATTTAAATATTATAACAATAATGAGTTGCCTTAGTAAAAAGTCTACATCATCTGGGGAACTAAACAACTGTCAGAAATTTTGAAAAAACTTCAAAATGTGTAATTGACATGTGGCAAAACCTTGAATGGAAAATTTTCAAAACAGTTGCTGATATATGAGTCTTATAAATCTTTACCATTTACCCTAACCACTGTTTTGTTCAAGCATCTGCTTCCTAAATATTGTCCACTGCTGAAAGTCAACCACTGATCCTTTCATTCTCTTGGCAAGCACTGATGCTCAAAATCAGTGACTTATCCACTGATATGCTATCCACTGATAGTAAAAATCATCCACTGTTATCATATTATTACCGTTGTAACCACTGATGCTTGTTTCATCAGTGGCCCTCAAAACAACTGTCCTCCACTCTTCATCCATATCATCAGAGGTTGGCACGTGGTCAGTTTTTAGCCATCAGATCTTAATAACCGCTGCCACATCAGCGATCACTTTTTCCCTTAATAAAACCATGATCAAAACCCCCAAACAGGGTTTTACACTATCGAATTGAATTCCAAAATTCTCTTCTCAAAGCAGTTTCCAACCTTTCTTCTCAAATCACTCTGCGATTCTTCTTCATCAAAATGACGAAATCAAAATCAAAGTCAAAACCATCATCATCATCTTCCAAAGAGGTCACTCAAACGGCCGCTGAATCCATTGAAATACCATACAAATCCCCTCACAACTATTTGGGTCTACTCACAAAACCCACAAACAACCACACCTTTGATTCCATCATCGACACATTATCTGAATCAAAGTACAAAACTTTGTTGATAGCAGATGCTCCCATTTACCTGAAAACCCAGAGAGAGTTTTGGAGAAATGCTACGCTTGAAAAACAAGACGATAAAGTAGTAACCATCAACTCCTCGATACAGGGTAAAGCGATTCAAATTACTCCGCAATCAATCTCACAAGTCTTTAAACTCGATGATCAGAAAGGTAAAACTTCCTTTGAAAAAACCGAGTTGAAAACTGATTTTCTGAAAAGAAGGTATGCAGAACAATCAAAGGTAGATACCTTACAAAAAGGTTACTTCCCTTTTGCACCTAGGTTTTTATTTCACACACTTTTGATGTGTGTTTCAAATAAAATAACAGCGTTTAACGAAATACCATTGAAGATTCAATGTCTGGGCTATGCTATTTTAAATAATGAAAATTACAACTATTCCCAGGAGATCTTTAATGACTTGGTAAAAAATGCTGATAGCAAATCATTTTTACTTTTTCCAAGGTTTCTAAGCTATTATTTTAAACAAAAATTTGAAAAAGAAAATGAAAATTTGCTCAAACAAGGTGCTTATTTTCAAATAAAAGGGCTAACAACTGAAACATTCTCAAGAATGATGGCACCTATAAAAACAAAAGCAGAGGTGCCTGAGCAGAATTTAGCAGCTACCACTGCTCCTCTGGCATCTACTGTTGAGCCCACTGCTCCAGGTGATCATAGCAGCACAACCACTGCTTTGAAACCCACACCTGCCACCATCAAAAAGACCAAAAAGAAATCTTACAAAAAGCCCACCAAACCCAAGAAAAAGGCAACTCTGGAAGATGAGATGCCAGAGCAACTGCCAGTGACAACACAAATGTCACCAAAAACCACTGCTACTACTTCCACACAGCAGTTGGTAGATAGATCTCCACCCTAACCTCAAACTCCTCTTGCATCCTCACCAAAGGATCATGTTGTATGCACAGGGACCCCACATTATGAAGCTCTGGATTCAATAGGATCCATCTTCCTCAGTCCTGATCCCAAGGACATGTCTCTTTCAACACCCATACCCTCACCAATCACATTACCACAATCAATAATGCCCTTGTTGCATGCAGTTGCTATAGCTCAGACACAAACCAGTTCCTCTCTATCACCTATCACTGAGAGTATACTCCCACAAGTGACTGGGTCTGATGCTACTACCCCTGCTATCCCAGCAACAACTGAGGAGGTTACACCCCCTGAGTTACAAGTAACTCTTGGTGGTAGTTCAAGTGGAGCAGCAACTACAAGTGATGGATCAACAGATCTGCATTTGGACAGTTGTTTCATTAATAAGACTCCCTTGAAGGCAATTTCTTCTATAGCACCTTCGGTAACCACCAGTGAGTTTGTTCTAACCACTGGCAACATCAAAGGGTTTTCAAGTGCTGAAGAAAGCATTCCCTAGTACCGAGAACAAGGGGCATGAATGGGTGATTTTTGGGACTCAGTTCCTAACTCACACATTGATACAACCACTGCTGGTGGGGATTCAGGTGATCCCATTAATTTGGGTGATGATTCAAAATATCAGGAATTGACGGGGAGAGTTGAAAAACTTGAAACATCAGTTACTGAAATAAAGGATATGGTGCAACAGCTGTTAAAAGCTCAAAAAGCACAATCCACTGCTGTTCCACCTCAAGCACCTGCTCAACAACAAGCACTTGCTGCAAATGAGCTCTGGAATCTTTTTCAACCCCTGCTTGAAAAAAAAAACAAATGGCTGATCAGCAGCATGAAATGCATGTAAAAATGCTGACAAACATGGTGGAGTCAAGATTTAAAGATACTCAAGCAGACATCAAGGCTATAAAGGCCAGCATCCAAAGCACCACTGGAAAAGCTCCCTCCACTATCCTTTTCATGGATAACCCCCTTCCAGATAATGTCAAAACGGGGGAGAAGATCAAACAGTTGAAGAAAAAGGGTATAGAGGAAGGTGTTTACATTGAACCGGAAAAAGAAAAACAGACATCTAAACCTCAAACCACAAAATCTCAAATTTCTATCCAACCAGCTGATATGTCAGTGGTTTCAAAAACTGCTTGTCAAACAGTTGCTATCTCTTCAACACACACCACTACAACACACACTACCACTGCCCTACCATCTCAATCTAAAACTACATCACCACTATTACCTCCTGTTATAAAACAGAAGACAACATCTGTTGTAATGACAACAGTGGTTGAAACACTAGTTGTTTCAACACCTGTTAGTCAGACACTTTCCACCACTCAAACCACAACCGCTGATCCACCCAAGACATCATCAGCCTCTCCTACAATAAAAAGGAGAAGGGTTTTCATTCCTGATGATGATTCTCCATCACCACCACTAAAAATAACTTCACCGCCTTCAACCCCTGCTCAAAAGCAGAAGACATCTACTGACACATCAGTAGTTGTAATGACAACAGAGGTTGAAACACCAGTTGTTTCAACAGCTGTTTGTCAACCATCCACCCCTGCTCTCATCATTCCTACATTACAACCAAAACCCTCTTCATCCGTAAAGCTTCACAAAAGAAAAAGAGAAACAACTCAAGCCACTGATGAAAAATATGATCCTGTTGCCGCAAAATATCCACTGGAACTAGATGCTGTGAAAAATGAGATGAGACAATTTTACACCGAGGAAGATCCTTCAAAAAGAAGATTTCCTTCACTCATTGGCTTCATAGTCCCAGAAAACATGGATGAATATCTCGAAATGAAAGCAAGGCAAGCAAGGATTAGAGCTAAGCTTGAATGCAAAGATGAAGGTGATTAAGCCATTGCAGAAAGAATGGTACTCTTGCTCACAAAAGTCAAGCTGATGGAAGACTATGCACAAGATCTGATCAAAGAAAAGACAGATCAACGAAAAGCAATGAGAAAAGAATATCTTGCATATATAATGAAAGAAAAATTCTATCAAGCTGAAGAAAACCAATTTGAAGAGTGGCCACTAGTTGCCTTGAAGCATGAAGCAAACAGGATTGAAAGGATTAAAAATGATCCAAGTAAGAAGAAGACAGCTCCAAATTGGAATAAGTACAAAAAGCTAATTGCTGATCTTACTTCTGAATATAAAAAGAAAAAACAGGAACTGATAGATGCTCAGGTGGATACTGCTGAAGCCATAACAAAATGGACAAAGCAGTATACCGACGAGGCTTATGAACGGCTGAAGAAAAGAAAGATAACAGTCTCAGGCACTTCTAAAAAGCCAGACTACAACAAGATAGAGCAACAGCTAAATGCTCTTAAGTCACTGCTCACATCAACAGATAATCCTATCCTTGTGGAAAACCAAGAAAAGGGAAAACAGCTGACAAGTGAAGAAGAAAAAGAAACGGAAACTGAGTACTTCACAGAAGCCATCAAGAAAATGGGTCTAAAAGAAGATAGCTCAGTGAGTCTTCAAAACCTTGTTAAAAAGGTATTAACCAAACCTGCATCACCAAACACAAAAGCAGATATCTCAGACAGTGAGTTTGATCAACAAAAAGAACAAGAGCAAATTGACAAAGAAGTTGCAGAAGACATAGCTGCATCAAATGAAGTCATAGAAGAGGCTTTCAAAAGAATGTCTGAAGCTCAGGATACTGCTTTACAATTTTTCTTAAGGCCAAAATCTCCAAGCTCATCTGAAAATAAATCTCTCCTAAGAAACCCATTGGGTTTAAAAGTACTAAAGTGGCTCTCTAATCAAAAGACCCATGTATTGACCCTGGTCAGATCCAATGGTGAGATGAAGTACATATCAAGGAAAGAAGCACTAGGCCTTAGTGTTGAAGATTTGCAGGATCTCCTTGAACTTTCATTGTGCAGGGATGAGGATGACTCAAGTTCCAAAGAATTTGAAGAAGAATTTAAAAGAAAAGCAAGGGAACTTCTGATGAGGAATAAAGATCCTAAATAATGAAGTGTTTTGGCATTATCTGTTCCAGGGGGAGATTGTTGGGATTGAACCCTACCAGAGGAACAGATAATGAAAGCCAAAACTGGTTCACAACAGTGAATTCACAATAAGCATCTGTTTACACTAAGTCTTCTCCCTTGAAAGTGATTATAACAGCTGAAGGTCTTATATCCACTGCCCGGATACAACTGCTGCTGTTCTTCAAAACTACTGATGAAGCCCAGAAGACTGCTGAGAACTAAGCACTGCTGGTACAATCTACTGATGACAAAGCACTGCCCAATCAAGGACTGATCAACCTTGAGGAAAGCACTGATGTAAAGAGAGAGCAGTAGTTTAGCATGTCATCTGTTTTATGTATAGTCAGTGGCTAAGATTAGCAGTGTTTGTATAAGAACAGTAGATACAGGTTGTTAGGCTGTTAGACGTCGCTTTCATGGTGACGTTAGCTGAGATGCCTCAGTGGTTTGGTTTGCCAATAAATGGAGCAGTACCCTGTACTGTTACATTTGATTGACTGAGCAAGTTCTTCTTCTCATGTCTAATCCTTTCATCTTGTGCAACCAACCTTGGAGCATCAGGCTGAGGGGGAGTTTAGTATTGTAAGCATGCTTGTAATCATTTGCTTTGTAATTCAATCATTCAACTTAATGTGAAGCATTTGTTTATCAAACTATTCTCTTTTTTTATTGTGTTTACAAAGTTTGTATTCATTTCCGCTGCACTTTACATTATTTCATATTCTCTTAATGTACAAATTATACAAACAAACACAATCATGAGAGCCTCTGATCCTAACAATAGGAAAGTGGAGTTTAGAATTGACATTATACCTGGAGCAGCACCTGTTGCAAGAGCACCTTATCGGTTGGCCCCAACTGAGATGAAACAATTGAGAACTCAACTGGTTGACTTATTGGCAAAAGGTTTTATTCGACCTAGTTCACCTCCCTGGGGAGCACCGATTCTGTTTGTGAAGAAGAAAGATGGATCAATGCATCTATGCATCAATTATCGTGAGCTAAACAAGGTTACAATCAAGAACATATATCCATTGCCTAGGATCGACGATCTGTTCGATCAGCTTCAAGGAGCAAGCTACTTCTCCAAGATTGATTTGAGGTCAGGTTACCATCAGCTGAAGGTCAGAGATGAAGATGTACATAAAACTGCATTCAGGACTCGTTATGGTCACTACGAGTTCTTGGTGATGCCTTTCGGGCTCACTAATGCACCAGCAGCGTTCATGGATATCATGAATCGCGTTTGCAAACCCTACTTGGACAAGTTTGTCATTGTCTTCATTGACGACATTCTTATTTATTCGAAGAATCGGGCTGATCATGAGAAACATCTTCATTGTATTCTTAAACTTCCTTAACAAGAAAAGCTCTACGCCAAGTTTTCAAAGTGTGAGTTTTGGCTTCGTGAAGTCCAATTTCTTGGACATGTGGTTAGCGAGCGTGGTATCCAGGTGGATCCCGCTAAAATTGAAGCTATCATGAATTAGCAAGAGCCGAATACACAACAGAGATTCGTAGCTTCTTGGGCCTGGCAGGATATTACAGGCGTTTTATTGAAAAATTTTCAAGGATTGCAGCACCCCTAACTTCATTGACTCGCAAGAATATCAAGTTTGATTGGGGTCCTAAGCAATAAGAATCCTTTGATATTCTTAAACAGAAGTTAAGCAATGCACCTGTCTTGACCTTGCCAGAAGGAATTGAAGAATTTGTGGTTTATTGTGACGCATCGCACACAGGAATGGGATGTGTGCTTATGTAGAAAGGCAAAGTTATTGCCTATGCTTCCCGACAAATGAAGGTGCACGAAAAGAATTACACCACCCACAATTTGGAATTGGGTGCCGTTGTGTTTGCACTAAAACTTTGGAGGCATTATTTATATGGTACCAAGTGTGTGATCTATTCTGATGATAAAAGCCTTCAGCATCTGTTCAATCAGAAGGATCTGAACATGAGACAGCGTCGATGGATGGAGACTTTAAATGATTATGATTGTGAAATTCGCTACCATCCAGGCAAAGCGAATGTTGTAGCTGACGCTCTCAGCAGGAAGGAAAGGGTTAAACCTATTAGAATCAATGCCAAGAGCATTGAATTGAAGAACAGCTTGAATGAGAAATTGTTAGCCGCTCAGAAGGAAGCTGTACTAGAAGCTAACTATCCGAATGAAAAGTTAGGCGTAACTGCTGAACAGTATCGTCTGGCAAGGATGGAATCCTAAGATTGAATGGACGAATATGGGTTCCGATTTATGGAGGACTTAGGGATGTGATTCTTCAAGAAGCCCATAGCTCCAAATATTCTGTTCATCCTGGCTATGATAAGATGTACCAGGATTTAAAGGCAAATTATTGGTGGATAGGTTTGAAGAAATCTATAGCCACTTATCTGGCCAAATGTCGGACATGTGCTCAGGTTAAAGCCGAACACCAGAAGCCGTCAGGTTTACTGCAACAGCCTGAACTTCCCACCTGGAAGTGGGAAATGGTAACTATGGATTTCATCACTAAGTTACCAAAGATAAAGAAAGGAAATGATACTATTTGGGTTATAGTCGACAGGTTGACCAAGTCAGCCCACTTCCTACCTATTAATGAAACACATAGCACAGATAAGTTAGCTCAACTATACATGGACGAGATTGTATCTCTTCACGGAATACCAGTGTCTATCATCTCTGATAGGGATATAAGATATACATCGCATTTTTGGAAAAGCTTTCAGCAATCCCTAGGCAATCGATTAAACTTCAGCACTGCATACCATCCTCAGACGGATGGTCAGAGCGAGCGTACAATACAAACACTTGAAGATATGCTTCAAGCTTGTGTTATTGATTTAGGTGGAAGTTGGGATGATCACCTTCCATTGATTGAATTTTCATATAATAATAGCTATCATTCCAGTATTCAAGCTGCACCTTTTGAAGCTTTGTATGGAAGAAAGTGTAGGACGCCCGTTTGTTGGGCAGAAGTTGGAGATGTCCAACTAACAGGACCTGATATAGTCCTGGAAATGACAGATAAGATTGTGCAGATACGTGATCGTCTCAAGGCTGTCAGGGATAGGCAGAAAAGCTACGCAGATAAAAGGCGTTAACCTCTAAAATTTGAGGTAGGTGACAAAGTATTACTTAAGGTGTCACCCTGGAAAGGGGTTATGTGATTTGGCAAGAAAGGAAAACTAAGCCCCAGATACGTAGGACCATTCGAGATCATCGAATGTGTCAGAACAGTGGCTTACAAGTTAAACATGCCTGAAGAGCTCAGTGGAATTCATAATGTGTTACACATCTGCAATCTGAAGAAGTGTCTAGCTGATGAATCGTTAGCCATGTCACATAAGGATGTGCATATAGATGAGAGCTTAAAATTTGTTGAAAAACCTTTATCGATCGAGGATCGACAGGTCAAGAAACTTCGAAAGAAGCATGTACCGATTGTGAAGGTCAAGTGGGATGCCCGTAGAGGTCCCGAATACACGTGGGAGGTTGAATCTAAAATGAAACAGAAGTACCCTCATTTATTTCAGTAAATTTCGAGGTCGAGATTTCTTTTAAGGGGGTGAGGTTATAACACCTCACAAAATCATGTCCAATATAGTATCGACACGTGTCATGGACTTTAAACGTTTAACGGATTGATTACGAGGGACAAAAGTTGTCAAACGAAGAAAGTATGTGTGTAAGAGGATCCAAAGTGTTAACATATGAAAATTTTGCCTTTCAACGACCCTACACGATGTTTATACCCTTAAACGAATAAATCATGAATCGTATGAAACCGTTTGTGGAAGAAAGTGAAAGTTTACAAGACGCAAGGGTTAAATGTGTCAACATGTTTAAATTATACCTCTGAGTGACCTTTTAATGAACCCGAATTTTTGTAATGATTAATTATGCTCTCGAGAATAAGTGATAAAAATTTCACAAGGTTTCGATATCGTATGAGGAAAATACGTTAACTTTCGTAATTAAGGGGTTAAAAGCGTCAACAAGGCAAAACTTATGTTTTCGGTTATCATTTAATGAAACCAGACCTAACGGGGTTTGGTTATATGTCATGGATCACAAGAATAAAAGTTAAATGGGTTAAATGTGCTTAAAATGAAAGAAATTACGTTTTAGAACGTCCTGGGGGTGAAAATGTCATTATTGGAAACTTGCTGATCAGGTGACCCACATGGTGGCGTCACACCACCACCAACCTCCTCTGCCGTCGCGCGACCAGATGGCCTGATCTGGGCAGATTCTCTACACAGCTGCGAGTACAGCCAGTTCCACCTCCTTAAAAGCCTGGTTTTCGAATTTCGGGACTGTACAAATGGTTTTTCATGCATAGGGGACACTTGGGATGATCATGGATCACTTGTAGGCTTGTGTGTAAAGATCTTGTGAAGTTTATTTGGCTATATAAGAACTCTTGTTGCTAGTTCACTTGCACTTCACCAAAAATCATTCTAAACTTACTCTCTGGAGCTCTCTGGACTTCAAGCAAGCTTTCCTCAACTCCTAATTCATGCTAAGAGCCCTTGTAAGCATTCTTAGCCTTCGTAATTCAAGTTTTATTACTCTAATGACCAAAAGTCAAAGCCGTCATAATTATGCTTTGACTTAGTGATTAATCACTAATGGTTCAGTTATTTTTTGAATTGAAAGTGGCTATGAGTTGGTAATTATGTGGGTAATAAACCCTTAAAATGGCACCCTCTGATTTCCACTCTAACTTGGTCAATTGTCGGGTCAAACTTAATTAGAAAAAGTCAACAGAAAGCTATTTTGCAAATAAACTCATAACTAACAATGTAGAAGTTATGAAACCTGTTTTAACACTTAAATAACTTGGTAATTAAAGTAAGAACATGTCTAAGCATGTTCAACCCGACAATTTTGAGTTTAGGCTCGGTTCGGAACCGAAAGTCGCAAAAGTGGACTTTTGCTTTGACTTTCAGTTTTGACCCGATTTAGATTAGTTTAGATATGCCTTAGAGTTCCATTAGGACTAGGTTATAGGTTAGTATAACCCTCTGAGGTTATACAACTTGGTTCCTAATTAATCCGATTCATTGCATGTTTCCGTTAATTGCTTAAATGTTGACCATTATGCCCTTTTGACCTTAAAACGAGATTTTTGAAAATATGAGAGGACAAAAACCTTTATTACTGATTTATAAACATGTCCTAAAAAAATTGACATCAGTTTGAGGTCTAAATTAAGAGTTATGCCCAATATCGTAATTTGAAAGCTTTTTATTAATTAAATGACATTATTAGCATAAAGCCTATCTAAACCCAAATTTTGACACCAAACTTGTTACCCACTGATGTAATATAATATTTTGGGATTTTTGAAGATTTTTATTAATTTTTAAACTGATTATAACATGGGGTTCTTGCTTAAATTCGGTAATTGACGGTTATACCCTTTTTACTAATAAAATGAGTTTTACATAACATTTTGATACCAAATATTTTGCTACTGATTTTATATGATAAATAAAATATTTTAAGCCTTCTGGGCTGATAAAAATCTCAGCTTTCCTTATATAACCCGAAAATCGCCTAAAACCGACTTTTTACGCGTTATAAACACATAGTATGGGTTAAAACTATTTTTGGCACATAAGACTCAATACCTACTGATGTTTTAAGTAAAATTTTATACTTTAGCATTAAGTAAAAGTTTTGAACTCAGATTTCCAAATTTGACCTTTAAAGCTTATGTGAAATGACCAAAATGCCCCTACGGTGCATAGTTTGGTTATAAATGATATATTTCACATATATGCAATATCTTACTGATATAACCTACTAAAATAAATATTTTTACTGATTAGTTTAGACCAGAACCTCAGATTATTATTTAACCTCTTTTATAATCTTTAAAATGACCAAAATACCCCTACGGGGCTTAATTTTAGTTTTGTTGAATCGTCGTGTGACCCTAACGAGTCAATCAGAAGAGTTTATGATCTATTTAAAAGGAGGAATCAGAGAAATAGACTTGAAACAGCTTGATTCCTCTTAATTATCTTCTTATTAATGATTTCAAAGCTTTTACAGATCGTTTGACAAATTGGCAGCACCTCGGCTCTGAATCAGAAAAAGTTACAAATGACTAGACCACTCAGCTATATATAGGTGTGGTAATTTCGCATGAAATAGGCACAGGCTAATTTCGTGCGAAATAGCAATGTGTAATTTCGTACGAAATAGCTAGTGTCTATTTCATGCGAAATCACCCAATCACACACAAACCCTAAATTCTAGCCTATTGAGCACTGGTTTATCCTATCTAGACACAAGACTCTATAAAGACGAAGTTAACAGACATCTATGCACCAACAGACTCCCCCTTGGATGTTGACGAAGTCTTTAGCATCAAATCTTCAGTCTTTAGTCTTTGTCTATTTTCTTCTCTGTCCAATTTGTCTGACAATGTAGGCATCTTTCAATCTCTATCTTCAAAACTCCCCTTTGAATGTTGATCCAGAATGTAGACTCCCCCTTTCAATATGCTGGAGCTCAAATTCTGGTTCAAACTTTACACTTTCTTTGCCAAGGGAATCTTGTTTCCTGTTTCTAAAGAATATAACATTATAATCTATTGACTTATAACATCTTTTTTTGTTTTTATCAGTTTTAATAATCCACTTAAGTAACCAGATCCAAATTAATGACCCTGAGCACTCAATTTGTCTACCAAGTCCAACTTAATGACCTTGGTTGATCTGAACGAAATAAAACTGACTTTGTTCAAACATTTTTTTAAAACATTATTCTGAAAATTACAAATTTCAACTTAATGAACTTGTTTACACTTTTCATTTTCACAAGTTTTAACAAGATTAGCTCACAACTCATCTTCCAGCTCAGAAACTTCCTGCATCTGCTTCAAATTTCGAATCTGAAGATCAGCTTTCCACTTTGGTTTGTCAGAAAATAAAGCAGAAATGTAAAATCTTTTTGGATTCTAATTAAAGTTTCTAAACTAGAAAGCTAAACAGAAATGAAATGCAGTAAATGTAAACTATTTACAAACATATTTTTGGTGAGCGTGTTAGGAAATCATATCAGCCATTCGACAAGTCACAAGTACCATTAAGCTTTTGATTTCATACTCAGAATTAAACAATTCGCTTAGATTGTCGATATACTGATCCACTTAAATTCTCACACAAATTTCAATCTGTCCAGGATACGAATTAGGTATATTAAGAACTTAAACTCAATCATGTGTCCCACCTCTTGAATATACTCCCGTATCTAGAACCCAATATTCAGTCTTACAGGTGAGTATACCACAGATGATATCTGTAAGGGGTTAAAATGCGAGGGCCGTGAGAGCTCAGGCTATTGCTTCCGCAAAATCAGAGAGATGACGGCTTCGACTTTAGGTGTGTCCCCTTTAGAGGATCTTTTCTTCAACAGCACATGATTAGCATTTTTCAATGTTTCATCATTTTTTATGCTGAGGGCGGTGCTATATTTCAAGCAAGCAGTAAAGTTTTATACGGGGACTAGGCCATTGCTTCCACAATATCAGAAGTCCCGGGATAATACCCCAGATATCACTGAGTATAAATACCTAGTATCTCAGAAAGAGGGATCTTTCAAACAAGATTTTAGGGGTTACCTATATATCCAAGTAGTGTTCCCCACGAAATAAGCAAGTAAAGATTTATGTTTATATCCCGAACAAACCTACTAAATGTGTAAAAACCTATCGGTATGTCATCAGCGAGACTGCTTAATACTTTTAAACTTTACATATCTTTAGCATACCATAACTGTCAAGCCAATGTACTATCATTTTCCCTTTTTACACAAGCTCTTTTTCAATTTTCTATTGTTTTTGTATTTTGGAAATACCTCATCTTTTTGGATTTTTGAAATTTTTTACTGTTTTTGTATTTTCTGAAAATATTACCCTATACTCCCCCTAAATACCAAAACAAGTAAAAAAATCGACAAACCATTGCAGATTGTTTCTCAACATCATCTACAGTGGTACCTTCATCTATGCCAAGAATCTCCTCCGACACCGATAAAAGCTTCATGCCGTTCAATTTTAAAAGATATTGAAAACGAGTTTTATCAAACGCTTTGGTATGTAAATCAGCTTTTTGTTCGTCAGTGTGGATTTTCTCAATTCGTATCAACTTCTTCTCGAAACAGTCTCGAATGAAATGATGACGAATTTCAATGTGTTTCGTTTTAGCGTGATGAACAGGATTTTTAGTGATGTTTATCGCTGCCTCATTATCAACAAAGATAGGGGTGTTAAGAAATTGCAAACCGTAGTCTCTCATCTGTTGCTGGATCTACAAGATCTGAGAGCAGCAGCTGCTAGCAGATACATATTCGGCTTCACATGTGGATAAAGCTACAGAGGTCTGCTTTTTGCATTGCCAGGTAACCAATCGTGGTCTGAAAAACTGGCACCCCGCTGTTGTTGATTTAGCGTTAACTTTGCAGCATCCAAAATCGGAATCGGAATACCCTTCGAGCGTGAAATCTCCTTCTCTTGGATACCACAACCCCAGTGATGGAGTTCCTTTTAGATAGCGTAATATCCGTTTCGCAATCACCATATGCAAAGCTCTCGGGTTAGATTGAAATCTTGCTGTGAGGTAGGTTGGATACATGATATCGGGTCTAGAAGCTGTCAAGTACATCAGCGATCCGATCATGGAACGATATAACGTTTCATCTACCTTCTCTCCGGTGAGATCAGGGTTTATCCCATGATTCGTTGCTAATGGGGTGGAAGCTGGAGTAGAACCTGACATCCCAAATTTTTCTAAGATATCATGAACATACTTCGTCTGATGTATGAAAATTCCCTTAGACAGTTGATCAACTTGAAGACCTAAGAAGAATTTCATCTCACCCATCGATGACATTTCAAATTTTTGCTTTATAACTCTTTAAAAATCTTTGCACAGATTTTCATTTGTAGACCAAAATATAATGTCGTCCACGTATATTTGAACTATCAGAAGATGTCCGTCGACTTCTTTGGTGAAGAGAGTGGCATCCACTTTTCCACGGATGAAGCTGTTGGCTAACAGGTGTTGAGACAATGTCTCATACCAGGCTCTCGGGGCCTGGTGTAAACCATACAGCGCTTTATCCAGTAAATAGACCTTGTCTTTGTGGATTGGATCGGTGAAGCCCGGTGGCTATCCGACATATACCTCCTCTTTTACCTTCCCATAGAGAAACGCCGATTTAACATCTAGCTGATATACTTTAAAACTTTTCCAAGATGCAAATGCTAGGAAGATTTTGATTGCTTCAAGTCTAGCAACCGGAGCATACACTTTAGTGAAATCTATCCCCTCCTGCTGACTGAAACCCTAGACTACTAGTCGAGCTTTGTTATGAATAATAACCCCTCGATCGTCTCTCTTACACTTGAACACCCACTTGGTGTTTATCTTCCTGTGACCATCAGGCAAGTCTACAAATTTCCACACTCCTAACTTCTTAAACTGACTTAGCTCCTCTTGCATCGTGTTGACCCAAGAATCTTCAGTTAGTGCTTCCTTATATGTTCGCGGTTCAATCTGCGAAATAAAACAACTAAGTGAAAACTCAGTTTATAACGAAGCAACTGTAGAATAAAAACATGTAAGGCATTGGTCAATTTGACGTCTAGTGCGAACGCCTGATTGTAATTCTCCAATAATCAGCTCTTCTGGATGGTACGAAAGAGTTCTTGGCATCACCTCGCCTGGAACATCTACCTCGCCTTCCAAATTTGTGACATTCTGATTTGCACCTTGTTCACTGACTGGAATTGTTTGACTTGATATCTGGATCTGCTACCCCTCAGAATCTGAATCACCACGATCAAATATAGGTCTATCATCAGATTCTTGATTATCATTGACTGCCGTCTGATTGTCATGAGTTTGTTCTGAGGATTGTTGAACATCATCATGTTCTCCAGCATTACTAGGACCGGCTTCATCGTCATTTGAAATTTTCCGTTGACGTCTAGAATATTCAGCTGGAAACCTTTCTTGTGATTCTTCATATTCTCTCAGAATATCCAACTCGTCAAAGAAATCTGGTTCTTCTTCTATGTCAAACGAATCACGCAAAGTATCGTAATTAAAACGCCATGAGTCGCCTGGATTCTGCGGTGGCATAGTATAACTTTGACACTCAACATTATGTGCTTCGATAATCCGCTTCAAGCTTGGAACAAAGACTCGTTTCAATGGACTTGCATAACCCATGAAAATTCCTTCAATGCTCTTTGCACCAAATTTTCCAAAAGGTTCTAGAACTGTACAGGGAGACCCAAACGGTTCAAGATACTT
The DNA here is from genome assembly GCA_030545235.1 of Helianthus tuberosus. Taxonomy (NCBI): domain Eukaryota; kingdom Viridiplantae; phylum Streptophyta; class Magnoliopsida; order Asterales; family Asteraceae; genus Helianthus; species Helianthus tuberosus. The sequence goes on along the minus strand of CM060445.1, from coordinate 67,784,079 downwards.
CAGGTTTGGTTTGCGGTTATTGATCAGTTCGAAACATGTCTTGTTGAATTTCTTCACTGTTAGAACCCGGTTGAGTGTATAGCAAGCGACTGACACTGCTTCTGCCCAAAAGTTTACTGGTAACTTCAAATCAGCAAGCATCGTCCTAGCTGTTTCAATTAGCGTCCTGTTCTTTCTTTCAGCTACTCCATTTTGTTGTGGAGTGTAAGGAGCACTAAATTCTTGCAATATACCTCTCTCATCACAATATTCTTCCATCTTGTTGTTCTTGAACTCTGTACCATTGTCACTCCTGATTCTTCTGATTTGAGTTTGGTACAAGTTTTCAATTTTTCTGAACAACGTCATCAAACTTTCAAATGTCCCATATTTTGACTTCAAAAATGATACCCATGAAAATCTCGGGTAGTCATCTGTTACTACTAGACAGTAGAGATCCCCAGTTATGCTTTTGACATTCACTGGACCAAAAAGATCCATATGGAGTCTCTCTAACGGTCATGAGACTGAGTTAATCTTCTTCCCATGGTGAGATTTCTTCTTTTGCTTGCCTTTGACACAACTAATGCACTCCCCCTCAAGATGAAAACCTTTCACATGAACACCAATAATTAAGTCATTATGCACCAGGTGATTCATTTTTCGCAGGTGAATATGGCCCATCTTTCGATGCCAGAATTACGATTCTTTTTCCGTTGCTCTTGACATAAAACAGTGAGCCTGACCCGTGGTAGTAGTTGCTACACTTATGTCCAACACGTACAGATCATTCACTCTAGGTGCTCTCATGATAACCCACTCTTCGGGAACAACAAATCCTGGTTTCAAGATCAAACATTCTTTGTCTGTAAAGTGCGTTGTATACATACGATCACAAATATGAGAAATACTCAGAAGATTGTTTTCAAGCTCGGCGATGTAGTTTACTCTTTCAAATGTAACGATTCCATTTGATAAAGTTCCTTCACCGATTATTCGACCTCCTTGATTACCTGCAAATCCCACATATCCTCCATTAAACCCTCTAACATCGTACAGTAGGGTCTTCTTCCCCGTCATGTGCCGAGAAGCTCCACTATCCATAATCCAACGTGAAACGGATCTTGGAAGCTCCTGCACATATCACAAACACTTAGTTAAATTTTGATGCTACCCAAGCCTCTTTCGACTCAGGTAACTTGACATTGATGTGAGTTTTTGCAGTGTAAAGTGGCGGAAAATTCTTGTCATTCATCTTTAAGCTCTCCCCAGACCCAATCTCAACCTCTTTGTATAAAAAGAAATCATTTTTAGAAGGTTGACCAGATGATTGGTCTTTCTTTGGAACAAACTTCTTCTCAGAAGTATTAGACTCTTGTGGTTCAAGTTTCTCATAGTAATCCACAGGAACATTCATCTTTACCAGAGTGGTAGAAGATGATTGTTTTTCTTTTTCAGAAACCTTTGGTTTTAGAGAACTTGAATTCTTTTCAACTAATTTTGGTTTCCATGCTTGTTGAGGCGAAGCAACCGGTTTGTAAAACTTATCAGTTTTAGTTACCACATTCTTTACGGGTTCAGTTTTAATTTTTGTATTTTCATTTTTCAAAAATTTCTTCTCAACAACCATTGGAGCTTTGCCTTTTGCATCATCTTTCTTTTTCTGACTCTCAGCAACTTCAGACTTAGGCTTTAACTTGGTGCACTTTCGTGCAATGTGTCCAACTTTGATACACTTAAAGCATGTACGAGTATCAACTACCCGACTTGTGCCTTCGGTCTGAGACTGTGAGGCATTTTCTTCAAAAAACTCTTCATTTGATTTTGAAAAAATTTCAGATTCCTGCTCGGAATGAGAACTCGAGCTTTTTACAAACACCTTTTTCTCAACAAACTTCTTGTTTTGAAAATTCTTTCTTTGATAATTCTTACCACCCTGATATCCACCCGACCATTTGTTTTGATAGTTGTTAAAAAAATGCGGTGGTACAATGGGTTTCTTATAATAAGACTTATCTTTTTCAAAGTTCAAATGCCTCTTTGTACGTTTCAAACCTTCGATCTCAGACACATCAATCTCAATCAACTTGAACACATTTTTCAATTTATCCACATTTACATTCTCCAAAGGAAAATCACGATCCGAATACAACTTATCAGATCACGCCATCTTGTACATCACAAGATTTGGTTCTTCACTTAAGTTGTTTTTGGATTTTGATTTTGGAATATATTTGTCCAAAAAGCATTCATCATCCTCAGTAGTGTCACTTTCAGACTTTAAAACATTTTCAACCATGCTTTTTACAACGTCAGATTGAACACTATCTTCATCAGATGATGTGGTAAATGTGACATCAATTGTGTCTAGAAGCTTAACTTCATTTTCTTCTTCATCATTAACCAACCCGGACTTTTTCTTTGAAAAATTATTTAACACTGGTGGTGGAACCTGATGAAACCCAACTCCGGTTCCATCCGAATAAATGTCTTCGCCAGCTTTGTTCTTCCCAATTGGTTTAGGAACGATATGTTGAAGAACAAAACTTGCGGAGTTGTAACTGTTCAGTTTCAACTTAATGCGTTCATTTTCAATTTTAGCTTCTTGAAACTGAAGCTTCAACTTAGCAATTTCATCCAGTTGTTGATTGATTAGCTCTTCTTTTACCCTAAGAACTCCTGACAGTTGAACATTTTCTTTGTTTGACTTACCATTTCTCTCATCAGAATCTTTTACCTTTCGTTTTAGCTTCTCAAAATTTTCTGAAAGTTGACGATTTTCATGAATTAACTTTTCATTCTCTTTCCTAATTCTTTCTACGTCACTTTTATCTTTTTTGATTTTCTCAGTTAATTCTTTTAATCGTTCATTTGAAGCTTTTAACATTTTGTCACGGTTTAAGATCTGATCTTCAACGTCTCTGACTCTTCCTGTCAGTTCTTCGGTCTTTTTACCGTTAAGGTAAGCAAGTGTACTACAAACCTTGTAGTCTTTCATGCAATTTTTGCAGTCGCTCTCAGTTTTAGCTTTCTTACCTGACTCATTGATTGCATCATTCTGACTGACCTTGCTTTTAGACTCAGTTCCAGAACCAGAAACTACCTCTAGCTCTTTTGCAGCAAGTACTTTGTCAGCCATCTTCTTCAAATTTTCAGCTGTGAATTCTTGTGACGTATCAATAATCCTGTCATCAACTTTCTTTGTCTACAGCTCCTTCTCTTTTTCTTGTTCTTTTTCTTCAGTTTCTCCTCCTCCCCACCACAATCTCTGATTAGCTTCTTCTTCTGCTGCAATTTGTTGGGTAAGAGTTTCAACATCGACAGTATTTGGATCAACAGCAATGTTTCCTTTGGGATCTAGGTAACATTCTCTATCAGTATCCCATCTATTTGCCTGTTTAGCTTCTTTGTATGTACGATAGATTCTACTAATCCTGTTCTGAGCTAGCATCTTTCTGTTGATGTATTTCACTTCTTCTGTTCTGGAATCTTTGAAAGGAACAATCTTTGTCACAAACGCATAGCCCACTACGTCTTCTTCTGGTAACACTTCACTCCAATCATATCCCTCATCGTTATGGATAACAGCAAGTGCTCTGGATTTTTCTTTGGGATTTTCTTCTATCTGCTTCATTCTTGGGGATTCAGATTTGTTTTGATGATAAATGGCTCTTTTGTAATAATCTTCACGGAACGGATTTGCCGTATCATCAGCATATGCATTTCGACATTCTCTTTAAAAATGACCTTTTTGTTTACATTTAAAGCACGTGACCTTCGACTTATCAAACCCTAACTTGGTTGAAGGTCCACCAATAGAATGTCTACCGGTAATCTCCATGAATCTTTGTGCTCTTCTAACTGCACTAGGCATACACCACCTGATATCAATCAACTCCATCTCTTCTGGGTCGATCTGATCATAATCTTCCTTGGTGAGGTTAGTGTTTCCAATCTTTCCCGCAACAAGGCTCTCATAAAATTCTAAAACAGAAGCTAAGAACACCATCTGCTGCTTTGCGGATTCTTCACTGAAATTTTGAGCATTCTTGAGATCCACAGCAATGTTACATTGAAACAGATTCTTTGGAACTGATTGACTTTGAGCAGTTGAAGTTGAACCTCCATGATAGCCACTGCTTGGAGTTTCTTGATTCACCATGTTTGAATTTTCTGCTGAAAATGGTGTTTTTGGTGACATAGATTTTAGGATCATACTTCCTCGGTAATACAGCTCAACATTCTGCTGATATGAGGAGTTATTGACTTTGTTTGATTTCTTGATCTCCAATTCATGACTCTCCAATCTTTCAATTAACAGATCAACCATCAGATCCTCCGACTTGATTGTATTCTTCAGCATCAAAGCAAAGTATTGCCAGTCTTTATCATCCGGCAGCGAGTCAAACAGTTTGTCAACCAACTCTTCTTGAGTGTACACGATTCCATGTCTTGCAAGTTCCAGCTTCAAATGCCCAAACCTTTCAATCATCTTAGATACAGATTCATTTTTCAAACATCCAAACAAATCAAATTATTTTCTTAACAACTTCTTTTTGTTTTTAACTATCTCGGCACTACCCACACATTTCACTCTCAGTTTCTCCCATAGATCTTTTGCATTGGTGTACTCAATCAATGATATTATGTCATCTCTCACAGACTGATGAAGCAATGCAATGCACTTTTGTTTGCAACGAAACTTTCTACACCATCATTATCTGCTATATTTTCATAATCCGATCTTCCCATATTGAAACCATTTTTCATGCTTTTCCAGCTTGGATACGCAAACGCTTTTAGCCACTCTTCAAACCTTTTAGCCCATCTATTGTATTCTTCAATCGCCATCAGTTTGGGAGGTTTATTGTATGTGCCATATGCACTCTCCACACTCAAAGCATCAGAAAGAGTTTTCTTTGCACTCGGAGCATTTTCATTAGTGTTTTTTGATGTATCATCTCCTGTGTTTCCCGTGAAAGCAAACATGTCACTGAACGGATTCATAAACTCATCCATCTTCACGTATCTGAAACAATCAACAAACACTTAGAATTTTTTTTTATTTTAACAACAATCTCAAACGAAATCACTTCACACGAAATGACTTCAAACGAAATAATAGCCTTCAAGCGAAATAAGCTTTCACACGAAATACCAACTCAAACGAAATCAGAGTTTTCAAACGAAATAGTGATTTCGTTCGAACTGACCAAATGAAATATGATTTCGTACGAAATTAGCTTGGATTCAAACGAAAATAGCCTCTTTGAAACGAAATAGTAATTTCGTATGAAATCCTCAAACGAAATCTAATTTTGTACGAAATTACACAGCAATTTCAAACGAAATTAATCCCAAACTGTAATTTCGTGCGAAATTAAGAAGCTATTTCATGCGAAATCAGGATGACATCAGCATGTCGGCCACCATTTTGTCAAATTGATCCGATTTTTGTTTGAATTTTGGTCCAATTCTCTCAAGGATTCATTAAAACTATGTTTCGCGTGTAATGTATGAAAATTAAGCCATTTTAATCGTAAAATCTCGTTTAATTTTGAAAAGAAAGAGTAGAAGTGATGAAAAACAAGCTGAATTGGTATAAACTCTTCTTCCTGAGCTCTGATACCACTTGTTGAATCGTCGTGTGACCCTAACGAGTCAATCAGAAGAGTTTATGATCTATTTCATAGGCGGGATCAGAGAAATAGACTTGAAACAATTTGATTCCTCTTAATTATCTTCTTATTAATGATTTCAAAGCTTTTACAGATCGTTTGACAAATTGGCAGCACCTCAGCTCTGAATCCGAAAAAGTTACAAATGACTAGACCACTCAGCTATATATAGGTGTGGTAATTTCGCATGAAATAGGCACAGGCTAATTTCATGCGAAATAGCAATGTGTAATTTCGTACGAAATAGCTAGTGTCTATTTCATGCGAAATCACCCAATCACACACAAACCCTAAATTCTAGCCTGCTGAGCACTGGTTTATCCTATCTAGACACAAGACTCTATAAAGACGAAGTTAACAGACATCTATGCACCAACAAGTTTAAATTCGTTTTGGGCATAATGGAAGGTATCCTACTGATATCACAACATATTTAAGGCATACTAACTTAGGAAACCTGTTCATGACTTATTTGGTTACCCGTTATGCATTTATCGCGTTCGGTACGGTTTATGTAATTAGTTTGCGTAAATTAACCGAAACGGGTCAAACCTTATCATTTTAACTTCAAAATCCAAAATGTGTTTAGTTTACCCATATTATACAAGTCTTCATACTTGTCGGGTCTAGAACACACTCTAATCCGGTCTTCGCTTAATCTTGCGTTTTGAACCGTAAACCTTTCTTTAAAACTAACCGGTCTAAGTTTAAACCTAAGTAAGACCCGTTAGGAATCTAATAGGTTATTAAAACCTTCATTCCAAATTTAGGAGCCCAGTAAAAGATATCCGCACTTGCTGATTGTATACGACTGGGATAAATTTGTATAATTTGCTCAGGTAATTACTTTTAACTTATTTTCCCTTATACGGGCTTGGGGTACGGTATATAAAATACCGCTTGGTCGGGTATTAAATTTTTAATCGTATGAAGGTTAAATCATTGAGATAACCCGTTTAATCAGTTTTGTTTATTTTAAGCCTTTGGGAGTTAATGACCATGTCCTGGATATCCTCGGCTCATTCATTGAAATGGCCACGACTTAAGCACGGGGTGTAGGCATACACCTGCCGGTGCGTATGTAAAATAATGTACCCACCTGTTCGAGAATAACTCGCCGTGAGATATATTATGTGGTGTGTCTTTTAATCTTTAACCCGGTTTTCAACCTGGGCTACTGAACGTATAATAAACATATAATTCTTTAACAAGATTATTTTTAAATAATTATCCCAAGTTATAAATGTTTATTTGTGCCTTGTGCATTTAAATCAATTTTCCTAACATTTTCAAAATGAGTCGGTTAATTGTATTTACCAGTGAAAACTGACGTATTTTCCAGAAAAGGTTAAGTGCAGGTACTAAGCGAAATGGGCTGGCTACTCCTAGCATCAATAAAGAGTCTTGCAAGCTTAGATGTTTAAAAATCTGTTGAACAATGTTTCTTTTATCCTTGATCCGCCTGTGGATCCCTTTACAACCGTTTTGTAATAATTGATATTACTTTCAATCGGTTTGTAATGTTATTATCTTTAGACTTCCGATGTGCATTAAACTGTGATAAATTGACTATGATGATATCAACTACGTCACGATACTCCCCACCGGGCCCACCGGCAATACGTGGAAATATCGGGGTGTGACAAAACATCATACAAGGTATTTGGGCCTAACCTAGCATGTGAACAGTAAACAATAACAGTTAACATGTAGCCCAAAACATAGCATTTAATTATGTGGCCCAAGTAAACAACAGCCCAATAACTAGGTAAATCAGTCCAATCTAAACCATGTGGTCTCGACTCGAAAACAGAGGTTTCGAGTCGCAACCATGGGTTTTTGAGTCGCAATCTAAGAGGTCTCGAGTTGTGCATCTTTAAGTCATAACCTTGAGGTCTTGGGTCAGGCCTTAAGTCGAGATCATGAGATCTCGAGCCGCAATCTGCCCGGTCTCGAGTCCCCTTGTGACAACTGGTACAAAACCGGTAATTTTCGTACTATTATATTAATTATTTCATATATGCAATTATGTGCTTAAATGTCAACATTATGTGCTTACTTACTTTACATATGAATTCATGCATGTTTTATACTTCAAATATTGCATTGTGCATCACATTAAGCGTTGCGTCAGAAAGACTAGTAAACTCACCGGTAAGAGACGTTGTGTCAGCACTTCCACAGAAAGCAGTCAGACAATAGATTTAGGGCCTAGGAATAGGTTCAACACCAAAAACACATTAAAACCCAACTGTGGATTCAAGGGTTAACATATACACTTTTCGGAAGCTAAAATAAGCACTAAAAGACACCCGAAACTCACTTTAAATGCTGAATTCTACAGAATTCAGCAGAAAAACACCAAAAACAACATTTAAACACCAAAATACCACACAGAATTGATGTTTTAGTGTCCAGAAAACTTGTAAAGTGTCAGAAATTAAAACTGACACAAAAGGTGCTACATATCTAGTAAAACTTCGCAATTAAGCACTTTAACGAACCGTTAACCGAACGAATAACCGGACACTACCCAAAACATCAAAACTAGACTAGAAGCATTGTTTTTATGATATTAAGCTAGTTATGGTGATAAATACCTTAAAAATCATAAAAACACCTAAACACACTTAAACTTACATAATCCTTCTAGTTTACACTTATAACCCACAACTTCCAAATTTGTGCACTTTACCCCCCCCCCCCTTAATGTGGCCGGCCCCAAACATGGCCCAACTACTTCCCCATTAAAATATTGCTAAATGTATTCAAGATATCCAACACTTAAACCCATGGATAATCTAATGTTGGAGTTTATAAAGACTTGTCTAAAGGATCTTGAACCTTATCTCATCACTTTCAAATTTCACCATCTTTCTCTTCTCTTCTTCTTCCTCACGGCCACACCCACAACTATATACATCACCATCTTTCACTCATAGTCAAGAAGATCGAAGGTTATACAAAGATGCTAGAAGGTGTTTAAGGAAGGTTTCAAGCAAAGAAAGTGGAAGGACCTTGCTAAGGAGCTCTTAACCACTCATCTTCCTCATTCTTCATCATTTTCTTCCTTGTGCCACTTCCCTTGCCATTAGAGATAGTAGTAAGCCTTCTAAACACTATTTTACTTCATATTAGTGTTATGTACAAGTCATACCATCTAAGAAACTAAACTTTTAAAGATGAAGATGTAAAGATCTAACATAATCTAACGGAAAACAAGTAATTTTAGTGATGTTTGATGTTTGTGTTGAAGTTGTTGATGTTGAATCTTGTGCTTATGTTTAGATCTATCATGTTAAAGCTTGTTAGAAGCTTAGATCTAACAAGTTTTAGCATGGATCTTGAAAGATCCATGGTTAAACTTGAAGATGAACTTGTGAAGCCTTTATACGAACTTGAAAGATGATTTTTAAAGCAATATCTTGTGTTCTTGAAGTAACTAAGTTCATGTAAAACTAACTTTTGAAACTAAACTCCATGAAAAGTTTGTAAAAGATTCATCAAGATGCTTGTTTATGAAAGATTCAAGTATGTTAAGTATGGATCTTGGAAGATCCATGGTGAAACATGGTTTTAAACCTAAAGACCTTTTAAATGAGCATAAGAATGGTTTTAGAACATGATTTTCAAGACTTTGAAACCCTAAAACTCATGGATGGTTTAGATAGTAAGTTAAAGTTTCATAAAAGGTTTGTTTCAAATTTACAAAAACACTTGTTTATGAAAGATCCTTGTATGTAAAGCGTTGATCTAAAAGACTACACATTTTTAACAAAATCAAGTTCATCATAAGGTTTTACATGATATAATTAGTGTATGTTACTTGTGTTAATTGTGGGAAATTTTTTTGGTGATGAAAAGAAAATAAACAAATGTTTTGAAAACATGGGAAACCTCCATTTTTAGGGGAAACTATGTCAAAAATTTTATAAATTTTTTACACTTAGAAAAATATAAGTTTTGGTGAAACTTATTCCCCAAAAAATCACCTAAAAATATTTATCAAGTTTCCTAAATTTTATACAAAATTACGTGCTAAGAAATAAGGATTTCTTTAAGTTAAAATCAATATTAAGTATGAATATTTTTAGGGAAGATATATATATATTTAGTGATCACCAAATTTTGTGCTAAGTGTATATTATATATATCATATGTAGTACTGTATTAGGATCATGAAAATACACTAAATACTCCCAAGGAGTATCACCAACAAACTACACATAAAAATATACAACAAATACCTATGAATATTCATACAAAATAACTCATGAAAGGGTGTATGGACAAATACAAGAAACTATATTTGTATAAATATATTCCTTAACGGATTTCGGACTTGGATAATTTATGAACAAGTATGTACATAAATATATATTTGGACAAATATATATAACCATTACCAAGTAGTAAAATTATACAAAATCGGCTGAATAACAAAAATAAATATATATATTTCTATGCATGACAAAATATATATATTTCACACAAGTCTTAAAATGTATTATTTTTAAGAAAAATAATTACGGAAAGTATTAAAAATAAAAGTATTGATTTTTGGCAATTAATGTAAAATACACAAGTATTTACATAAGAATACAAGTATACTTTCCTAAGTATACTTGCACAAAAATAATATTGAAGATATTATTCAACAAAAAGTTATATTTATTTTTGGGAAAATAATATAAGTAACCTTTTAGGACAAATTAAAAATATAATTATTTTTCAACACCTATCTCTTGTCAAATACTACATAAACAAATATATATTTTTGAAAGCAAAATATATATTTACGAGAGAACAATACAAATTCAAAATACAAGAACACGACGAACGGGCGAGACCCGACACACAAGGGCACGACCCTCACACATGATGAATTTATACAAGAAAAATACATAAACTAAAGATGGTGACTTGTACTTGTGTGTTACAAGTCTAGTGACTAACGTACATAGAACAAATATAGGTCACGACGCTTACGAACACAGCCGGTGAAGTTTACGATGCAAGTTACACAAAACTGTGAGTTCATGACCCCACTTTAAAACATTTTCTTGTTTTCTAAACTTGGGGAAAATACATGTACTGTGGTATGTAGAAACAAAACTAAGGAATGATACTGTATATCATGTCACGAATAGGGTGTCATAAGCACCATTAATCAACGTAATACCTAGACCGCGGAACAAAAGGTTAGATCTAATGGGTTTCAGGTAGCCACACTCTTGACCACATTTTTACCATGAGTGCTTTTGTGTCTCTAGTGGTGAACCGACAAGTAAAATGCCTATGGTTTGGATGCTTCCTATGTCGTTACACATGTTAATGGCCTCGCAAACCACTAGCGATCTTGATTTTCTTACATTTACAGAATACTTTTTTCAAGTACAATTACATACCATGATTCTTACAACGAATACTTAAATGTTTTACACAAAACTACATGAATTCACACCAACTTATGTTGACGATTTTCCGAAACTTACATGTATTTCAGGTAACTAGGTGGATGTACGCGCGGTCTCCTTGTTCAGGATGGTTGTTTATGTTTCAACTCATTTTGTGTCGATGCTCCATGCCACTTTTGCTGGATTTGTTCGTTATCTCCCGCCCACTGCGGAGATATAATGAACAAAACCTTGATATTTGTTTTTGAAATGAAGTTGTAAACTTTTCAAACAATTATCTTATGTGTGATGTAAACTTTTAACTTAACTTTTATTTTGGAATGTTAAACTATCAATGGCCAGTGGAGTTTATTTTATGATCATGTAGTATGTTTACCATTCGCATGCAATGGGAACCTTTCAGGATCACACCTCGTGGTTCCGCCTTAGAAAGGGGTGTGACAGATTGGTATCAGAGCTACGATTGCAGTGAACCAGGATTCCTTCTCGAGTCTAGACTACAATCCATAGGATCCTCTCAAGAAAACAATTTTACAAAAGTTTTTCATTGCATGAAACATTCCGCGACATCCACTACCTGAACTTGTTTTTCAAAGAGTCAAGTAAGGACACTACAAGGCTTAGGGTGCACAGGGGTAGCACTTAACTTTAACTAGGGACTACTTGCTTATTTGTGTGTAACTATATATATATATATATGTATGTATATTAAGTAGAATTTATTAATATGTATATATATATATATATGGCGTAATATTCCTTTACAAGCTATCATGTCTTCCTCCATAAGTAGCGGAATATATGATGAGCACGACCCGACGGCTATTGTATCTGACGATGATGAGATTCCAGTATCCCAATAGTACCTCGCCAACGCGGACCTCGAGGATGGAGAAGTATTCGACGTTTCTATTTTGGAGGTTGGTCAGTCTGTTGTGCCGGTTGTCGATATCCCTTCTGATTCCGACCCTAAGGAGTCAGTTACTTCAACTGCGCTTTGGACCGTTGGCCTAGAGGCATATCCTACTGATGATGTCTCCTCTACGGCCCCAACTACTCATACACCCACTCACACTTCATATCCCCCTCATACCACTCTAATCATTGTCGTGTTATTGTTTGGAAGAACACGACACCAGAAAGAAAGATGATTCGCACACGAGAAGTAAATCCTCCTCCTCCTCCGCCGCCGATGCCAAGGACTGCTGAGGAATTGAACTCTCTTCTGGAGGAACGAATTTCTGAAGCTATCGCCCAGTATGAGGTGAACTATGCTGAGAACAGTGGAGGCTCGGGCGGTACCTGACGCAATGGACATGGAGATTCATCTGGAGGAAACCATACCCAAGGTAACATTAAGTTGATTTGCTACAATTTGATGAAACTTATGAATAGTCTTTGTTTCAATGTTTCATTGATTGCTCACGTGTGAATTGGTTGAATAAATTCCAGGCTGCACCTACAAGCTGTTTCTAGACTGCAAGCTACTGAATTATGACTGCACTGGAGGTGCAGTTGCTTTCGTGTGCTGGACGGAGAAAACTGATTCCACGATCTGAATGAGCAAGTGTATTGCGGATAAATAAGTCACTTTTGTTACTGGATTGTTCGTCGATGAAGCTGTGACTTGGTGGAACTTACAAGTCCAAACTCTGGGCGATGATGCCGCTTACGGTATGTCATGGGATGATTTGAAGAAACGAATGAGGGAAAAGTATTGTTCACGTGCTGAACTTCAAAAGCTGGAGATGGAGTTTTGGAATCTGTCCATGGTTGGTGCGGACATTGTTGGTTATACTCAAAGATTCCATGATCTCTCAAGAGTGATCCCCTATCTAGTGACTCCTGAATTTAAGGTCATCGAGCGCTACATCTAGGGATTGGCTCCAGAGTTTTGCAGTTTGGTGACTACGGCAGAACCCACAACAATCACTCAGGCTATAACTCTGGTTGTCAGCCTTACTGAAGATGTTGTTCGCATGAAAAAGTTATCGTTGAAGACTACTGAGAAAACCGAGATACATGCTAAGTCGTCTGGTGACAAGAAAAGGAAACATTCGAATTTGAATCAAGTGACACGTAACAACAACAAAGGTCCCTATAACAAGAAGCATGACCCCAATCCACCCAAGGAGACAAAAACATTTGCAGCTGCGAATGACGCTGCTACTAGAGGATACCAGGGTACCATGCCCAAATGTAACAAGTGCAAGCGTCACCATGATGGAGCTTGTCGCATTCCAAAGTTCGATAAGTGTGGAAAATTGGGTCACCGTGCCGATGATTGTTAGGAAAAAATAACTGGAAATAGGAATGGGAATGGAGACCGAAATGGTGCTGGTAATGGGAACGGTAACGGAAATGGAAATGGAAATGGTACTGGTAATAGAAATGGAAATAGGCAAAACCAAGGATGTTTTGGTTGTGGTAGCAAAGAGCACTTCAAGAAAGACTTCCCAAAGGAAAACAACGCTCAAGCTCGAGCATTCGTGATAGGAGTAAGGAACACCCGCGAGAACCCTAATGTGGTCACCGGTACGTTTCTCGTTAACAATCACTTTGCATCCATATTATTTGACACTGGTGCCGATTATAGTTTCGTGTCTGTGGAATTTAAACGTATGCTTGGAATAGAATCTAGTAGATTAGATATTCCTCATTCCATAGAACTAGCCGATGGTAAACTTATTGAATCGGGCGAAGTTGTTAGAGGATGTACATTGGAACTTGGTGAACGGAGATTTAGTATTAATCTTTGGCCTCTCCAGTTGGGTAGCTTTGATGTTGTCATCGGCATAGATTGGCTATCCAAGAATAGAGCCAAAGTCATTTGTCACGAGAAGATCATTCGCATTCCCATTGCGAATGATGAAATGCTCATAGGGCATGGAGAGAAAAGAGACACACCTCTGTGGATCATCAAATGTATGAAAGTGTAGAAATGCTTACAAAAAGGATGCGTTGCCTTCCTGGCGCACGTGGTAGATAAGAAGGTTGAGGAGCCGAAGCTTGAAGATATTCCTATGGTAAAGGATTTCCCTGAGGTCTTCCCCAAAGACTTTCCAGGATTACCCCCGCAAAGACAAGTCGAATTCCATATTGAGTTGGTTCCAGGCGCCGCTCCTGTAGCCAAGCCACCATATCGACTTGCACCATCCGAGATGCAAGAATTATCTACACAACTCCAAGAGTTGTTGGATAAAGGGTTTATAAGGCCGAGCTTCTCACCTTGGAGAGCTCAAGTGTTGTTCGTGAAGAAGAAGGATGGAACCTTGCGGATGTGCATTGATTATAGAGAGTTGAATAACCTCACTGTTAAGAATCGGTATCCGTTGCAAGGATTGAGCTATTACTCCAAGATTGACCTTCGATCGGGCTATCACCAGTTGAGGATTCAGGAGGAGAGCATACCGAAGACAGCGTTCAGAACTCGTTATGGGCACTACGAGCTCCTTGTGATGCAGTTTGGATTAACGAACGCACCAGCAGTGTTTATGGATCTGATGAATCGTGTTTGCAAACCATATCTCGATAAATTCTTGATTGTATTTATCAATGATATTCTGGTCTATTCATGAATAAAGGAAAAGCACGAGCAACATCTCAGAAGCATTCGGGAACTGCTAAAGAAAGAGAAACTTTATGCAAAGTTCTTGAAGTGTGAATTTTGGATTCGCGAGGTACAATTCCTTGGTCATGTGGTAAACGAGAATGGTATCCATGTAGATCTTTCGATGATTGAAGCAATAAAGAATTGGGAAGCCCCCAAGACACCGACTGAAGTGCGACAGTTTTTGGGATTAGTGGGCTATTACTGAAGATTTATTGAGAATTTCTCTAAGATTGCCCAACCGCTAACTTCCCTTACACAGAAAGACAAGAAGTATGATTGGGGAGAAAAGCAGGAAGAAGCCTTCCAACTTCTCAAAGAAAAGCTGTGCGATGCACCAATCTTATCACTGCCCGAAGGCACTGAAGCCTTTCTGGTATACTGTGACGCTTCACGTCAAGGATTAGGTTGCACGCTTATGCAATGCCAAAAGGTCATCGCTTACGCATCACGACAGTTGAAGGTTCATGAGAAGAATTATACCACCCACGACCTGGAACTAGACGCGGTGGTATTTGCCTTGAAGATTTGGTGACACTATTTGTATGGTACTCATTGTACGATCTTCACATACCATAAGAGTTTGCAGCACATATTTGATCAGAAGGAATTAAATATGCGCCAGCGACGATGGGTTGAGTTGCTGAACGATTACGACTGTGAAATCAAGTACCACCCTAGAAAGGCGAACGTGGTAACGGACGCCTTGAGTTGGAAGGAAAGTGTTAAGACCTTAAGAGTTCGAGCTTTGGAGATGACGATTTGGACGAATCTCACTTCGTGCATTCATGAAGCACAACAAGAAGCACTCTAGGAGGAAAACCTCGAGGCAGAATATCTCCGAGGTATGGAGAAGCAATTGGTGCTAAATGAAGAGGGAACCTTATACTTTATGGGACGCATTTGGGTTCTGCTCTTTAGCGGTATTCGAGAGGTAATCTTTGATGAAGCTCACAAGTCAAGATACTCGATCCACCCAGGATCAGACAAAATGTACCAAGACTTGAAAGAGTATTATTTGTGGCTAAAAATCAAAAGCGACGTTGCTGCTTACGTTGGGAAGTGCCTAACATGTGCTAAGGTCAAGGCCGAATATCAGAAACCATCAGGTCTACTACAACAACATGAAATTCACGTATGGAAGTGGGAGAAAATTTCGATGGACTTTATAACGAAGTTGCCCAGGACCCCTAGAGGGCATGATATGATATGGGTAATAGTTGATCGATTAACAAAGTTTGCAGACTTCCTACCAATTCGGGAGAAATATAGCACTGGAAAGCTTGCTGGGCTGTATCTTATGGAAATTGTTGCACGTCATGGAATGCCTATTTCGATAATATCAGACAGAGATGGACGGTTTGTATCAAGAATCTGGCAATCCTTCCAAGAGGCCTTTGGATCTCAATTGGATCTAAGCACAGCCTTCCATCTGCAAACAGACGGCCAGGGCAAACGGACCATACAAACTCTTGAAGACATGCTTTGTGCATGTGTGATGGATTTAGGCGGTAGCTGGGATACTCACCTACCTTTGGTCGAGTTTTCCTATAATAACAGCTACCATTCGAGCATAATATCCACACCGTTCGAAGCTCTATATGGATGCAAGTATCGCTCACCGTTGTGTTGGCCAGATGCTAGAGATAAACAGTTGATTGGTCCCGAACTTGTTCAAGAAACGACCGACAAAATCATGCAGATCCAAGACCGTATCATGGTGGCTCGTGATCGACAAAAGAGCTACGCCGATCATAGACAGAAACCTTTAGCCTTTGAGGTGGGATACAAAGTGTTGTTGAAGGTCTCACCTTGGAAAGGTGTAGCAAGGTTCGGGAAACGTGGACATTTGAATCCACGATACATTGGACCGTTCAAGATCTTGGAAATGATTGGTACCGTAGCATACAAACTGGAGTTACCGGAGGAACTAAATGGTGTACATGATACGTTCCATGTGTCAAACCTCAAAAATAGTCCAACCCAGGAAACATTTATCATCCCAGCGGATGAGGTGTACATCGACGACAACCTCCGATTTACAAAAGAGCCTATTGAGGTAATGGATTGGAAGATCCAGAAAACAAGGAGGAGTCGCATTAAACTCGTTAAAGTACGTTGGAAGTCTAGACACGGACCTGAGTACACATGGGAACGCGAAGACCAGTTTAAAGCCAACTACCCCCACCTATTCGAGAAAGCTCCTGCGAGAGATAACTCAGCTTGAATTTCGGGACGAAATTCTATTAACGGGGGGAGACTGTGACAACTGGCACAAAACCGGTAATTTCCGTACTATTTTATTTATTATTTACTATCCGCAATTATGTGCTTAAACGTCAACATTATGTGCTTACTTGCTTTACATATTAATTCATGCATGTTTTATACTTCAAATATTGCATTGTGCACTACATTAAGTGTTGCGTCAGAAAGACTAGTAAACTCACCGGTAAGACACGCTGTGTCAGCAGTTCTGCAGAAAGCAGTCAGACAATAGATTTAGGGCCAAGGAATAGATCCAACATCAAAAACACATTAAAACCCATGTGTGGATGCAAGGGTTAACATATACAATTTCCGGAAGCTAAAATAAGCACTAAAAGACACCCGAAACTCACTTTAAATGCTGAATTCTACAGAATTCAGCAGAAAAACAGTAAAAACAGCATTTAAACACCAAAATACCATGCAGAATTGATGTTTTAGTGTCCAGAATAACTTGTAAAGTGTTGCGAATTAAAACTGTCACAAAAGGTTCTTCATATCTAGTAAAACTGAGCAATTTAGCACTTTAACGAACCGTTAACCGAACGAATAACCGGACACTACCCAAAACATCAAAACTAGACTAGAAGCACTGTTTTATGATATTAAGCTAGTTATGGTGATAAAACACCTTAAAAATCATAAAAACACCTATACACACTTAAACTTACATAAGCCTTCTAGCTTACACTTATAACCCACAACTTCCAAATTTGTGCACTTTACCCCCCCCCCCTTTTATGTGGCCGGCCCCAAACATGGCCCCACTACTTCCCCATTAAAATATTGCTAAATGTAGTCAAGATATCCAACACTTAAACCCATGGATAATGTAATGTTGGAGTTTATAAAGACTTGTCTAAAGGATCTTGAACCTTATCTCCTCACTTTCAAATTTCACCATCTTTCTCTCCTCTGTACTTCTACTTCACGGCCACACCCACAACTACATACATCACCATATTTCACACATAATTAAGAAGATCAAAGGTTATACAAAGGTGCTAGAAGGTGTTTAAGGAAGGTTTCAAGCAAAGAAAGTGGAATGACCTTGCTAAGGAGCTTTTAACCACTCATCTTCCTCATTCTTCATCATCTTCTTCCTTGTGCCACCTCCCTAGCCATTAGAGCTAGTAGTAAGCCTTCTAAACACTATTTTACTTCATATTAGTGTTATGTACAAGTCACACCATCTAAGAAACTAAACTTTTAAAGATGAAGATGTAATGATCTAACATACTCTAGAGGAAAACAAGTGATTTTAGTAATGTTTGATGTTTGTGATGAAGTTGTTGATGTTGAATCTTGTGATTATGTTTAGATCTATCATGTTAAAGCTTGTTAGAAGCTTAGATCTAACAAGTTTAAGCATGGATCTTGAAAGATCCATGGTTAAACTTGAAGATGAACTTGTGAAGCCTTTATGTGAACTTGAAAGATGATTTTTAAAGCAAGATCTTGTGTTCTTGAAGTAACTAAGTTTATGTAAAACTAACTTTTGAAACTAAACTCCATGAAAAGTTTGTAAAAGATTCATCAAGATGCTTGTTTATGAAAGATTAAAGTATGTTAAGTATGGATCTTGGAAGATCCATGGTGAAACATGGTTTTAAACCTAAAGACCTTTTAAATGAGCATAAGAATGGTTTTAGAACATGATTTTCAAGACTTTGAAACCCTAAAACTCATGGACGGTTTAGTTAGTAAGTTAAAGTTTCATAAAAAGGTTTGTTTAAAATTTGCAAGAACACTTGTTTATGAAAGATCCTTGTATGTAAAGTGTAGATCTAAAAGACTACACATTTTTAACCAAAATCAAGTTCATCATAAGGTTTTACATGATATAATTAGTGTATGTTACTTGTGAAAATTGTGGGAAATTGTTTTGATGATAAAAAGAAAATAAACACATGTTTTGAAAACCAGGGAAACTTCCATTTTTAAGGGAAACTATGTCAAAATTTTTACACTTAGAAAAATATAAGTTTTGGTGAAACTTATTCCCCAAAAATTCACCTAAAAATATTTATCAAGGTTTCCTAATTTTTGTACAAAATTACAAGGTAAGAAATAAGGATCTCTTCAAGTTAAAATCAATATTAAGTATGTATATTTTAGGGAAGATATATATATTTAGTGATCACCAAATTTTGTGTGTATTACATGTAGTAGTGTATTAGGATCATGAAAATACACTAAATACTCCAAAGGAGTATCACCAACAAAATACATATGAAAACACACAACAAATTTTCACACCCTGACTTTTGCGGAAGCGTGATTATGTGTGACTTGCTTAATATCATTGCATTCAACCATAACAAACAACTATATGATAAAACCATGATGTTCATCCATAAATTAAGTTTCAACACATTACAACCAACATTGTTTTAAACACAGACTTCAAGTTTGAAATACATAACAACCGAAGTTTGAAGTTCCATAACGGACTTGACACGATACAACGATAAAACAAGGCTTTGAAATGTATGTCTCATCTGGGATGAGACATCTACTCCAAACCCTATAAAAGGTGGGATGACATCATTTATTTGGAAGACACAACTTGTAAAACTTCAGTGCCCGCCAGATCCATTTCAATTCCCTGAAATACATGTAGTTTAAAAACATCAACAAAAGTTGAGCGAGTTCATGTGTTTTGTCTGTGAGCTCGAATAAACTTTGTAATCATTGTAAGTATGTATGTATTTGTAAAACCCCGGTATGAAAGCAAACAAGGAAACATATCAATTAATGGTTTTCAAGGCCATTAATATGTGTGACGTGATGCAGGAAGGCTCAATCCTAGCGGATTTTGTACCGGGCTTCCGGCTGGAAGACATAGTCCCCTCATGGGCCAAATCCCGGTCCTCATGGGTGGGGCTCGCAACACCCAAATAGATCTATCACTCATGTCCCTCGGTCCTACTACGAGGATTAATGGTCTTAAGCGTTGTACCCATCAACAGTGCATTCCTTAGCTAACCATACCATATGTAAACGTTTGTAAACAATTTGTAACATGTACTTCACCCCCGAAGTTGTAAAACCGAAAAACAGTTAAAAGAAAAGGGGGACATGAACTCACAGTCTTGCGTCTCGAATCCGATGTAACTCAAAGCGGCTACTTGTTCACACGACTACCTACAAACGTACTATGGTTTATTAGACGGATAGGTAGTGCCTTGACTTTTAGTCTTAATTAACATCTTTGAGTTATGTTTCCTTGTGTGTTAATGTTATCCCAATGTGTATAATTATTTGTTAAAATAATAAATATTTTAACTTAAATTATATTTATTAAATTTTGGAATATTTGTTAAAGTAATATATTTTACCTTGACACATAATGTATTTGTACATGTATAACTTCCCCAAGGATGGGCGTATTCATACTCGTATTCTTAAACTTGTATATTTTTGCCAAGTATCGGTGGCGTATTCCGGTGTATTTATGCGTACGAGAATACGTATTTTTATTGTGTTTATTAAGTATTCTTATACTAAATTTTCGTATTTATTTTTCTGGAATAATATTTCTAATAAAAAAAATTCACCAATATATATTCTTTAAAATATATATTTTTAAGAAATCATTTATAGAACTTTATCTATACTTTTTCTTGGCAAAACTATTTATATTTTCATAAAATTCTCAAAAATAATATATTTTCAAGATTATCTTAGAAAATATTTATAAATCCATTTTTCACCCAAAAATAATATATTCTAAGTTTATTTAAGAAAATATATATTTTCCCCAAAAATAGTATATTTTCTAGTAATTCAAGAAAACATGTGTATTTTTCTTCCCCAAAAATAATATGATTTCTTCTTGTAAAAAATACGATATAATTTGTAATAATTGTAAAAATCATATTTTTGTTCTCTTGGTGTCCAAAATACCGTTTACCAAAATATACTCATGAATTTATTTCTGGAATATTTATGTAAGTTATATTCCTTGTTCGGTTTCTCCAATTTTGGGTAAATTATATATTTATTTCTTGGAATTTTGGTAATATTTTGTATTGTAATTTTTTTTTGGTATTTTGGTGAGTTATATTATTTCAAGTCCTAAAATAATATAACTAATACACATAATATACAAGTAATCACACACATGGTGACATCTAAATATATATTCTCCTAAATACATATTTAGTCACTTTTATTATCAAAACCAACCTCCAATATTTTGTAATTTTTGTAACAAAAATTATGGCAAATTTTATATGAAAAATCATGGTTAAAATATACTTGCAAATACTTGTTTAAAAATATTTTTCTAAGTGTTAAATTTCTAGAAAAATTTTGCCATAGTTTCCCCTTAAAAATGGAGGTTTCCATGCTTTCAAAGCATATCATTTTCTTTTATAAATCATCAAAATCAACAACAAATCAAACAATACTTACCAAGTGCCAAAATCAAGCTATTTACACAACTTCATGAACTTGAAACTTTATAAAAAATTGTAGTAACTTAGTAGAGTGTTTAGTAAGCTTAGTTACCCTTTAAAGTGTGGTTATTTGTTTAAAAAGATCATTCTTGAAGATCTTAGATGTTTACAACTTGTAAAATGATTTTCTAAAAATATTTCTTTTTGAATTCTTCTTGTCATTAACATGTTTCTACACTTGATTAACCACTAAAAATGTGGTTAGTTTCTTTAAGAACCAAGTTTATATAAATCTTGTATTTTAACTTAGTTTCTTGAGAAATTATTTTTGAAATCACATATTTACAAGACTTACATTACACTTTGATCATTATTATTCAAGAAAACCATTTAACCTTTCAAGTTCATGTTTAACATAAGGATAATCATCTTGATTTATAACATAACCATCCTCTCATCTTGCTAGATCATGTCTTTAATCACAATCTATCAAGTTCATATGATGTTTAACATCATTAACACAAACAATCAACAACCAAGAAGCCTAATAACACTTAAACAACATGATTCATAGTGATTTTAGTCTTATGTTAAAGATTATGTTCTTGATCATTAGTGTTCTTCTTGATTAGTTACTTGTATCATCTTTTAACCAACTAAACAAGATGTAAAATGAGATTATGAAGGTCTTACTACTAGCACAAGGCTAGGGATGAACACAAGATGAAGATGATGATGAATTTGGTGGTTAATAGCTTGTGAGAGAGGTCATTCCACTTCCAAAGGCTCCTATCTCCGTAAACAAGCTTCTTACACCTTGTGATTACTTGAAAATGGACAAGAATGAGATGAAGATGGTGGTGGTGTGTGGCCTTGTTCTCGGTCGAGACTAGAGGGAGAAGAGGGAGAGAGTTTTGTGTGTTGTGAGTTTATGAGAATGAAATATTATGATACTTGAGGTCTTATGTATTACTCCTAACAAGCCTTAACCCATTGTATATTGTGCTACAAAAGATGGAACAAGATCTAATAAAATAAACAAGAAAAATCAAGGGCGGGCCACCCTTGTCTAACCGTCCAACAAAAGGGGGGGGGGTCTTGGTTAGCTTGTAAAGATTAGTTAAGTTAGTTAGTTGAAATCTAAGGGGTTTAGTTAGGTTATAAGTTGTTATAATGTTATATAGTGTGTTATGATGTTCGGGGTCCATAACTAGCTTTAAAATGATAAAACAATGCTTCTAGTGAAAATTTGGTGTTTCGGGTAGTGTCCGGTTGTTTGGTTGGTTATCAGTTCATTAAGGTGCTAAACTATGCAGTTTAGTGTGCTTTGTGACAACTCGCATTTCCGAACCTATCTTTGTGCTTGATGTAACTTGTATGAACTCTATGTGATTAATTGATACGTTGATTTTAATGAATGATTAAATGTTACATGTTATGTTAATGTGTGTAATGTATGTATATAAAATCCAATCGCACAAGCCTTTGAGCTTTGGTTCCACACAACTCTCGGCCCACACCTTTTGTAATCGAAACCAAGGGGCAGCCCATGCAAGGGTTCGGCCCACTCCCCTATTTAAACCAACACCTAACCCTTATGAGGTTTTGCTTCCTCATTGTTTGCAAAAACACAACACACACACAAACCCTACTCACTCTCTTTCTCTCCTCTCGAAGCCGATGGCCACATCCCCTCTTCCTCGAAGCTTTCTTGATTCGGATCATCCTTGTTCTACCTACTAACCGGTTAGTGTTTCATGATTATTGTTTTGTTAGATGATATTGTGATTTATATGTTCCTACATAATGATTTACGAATGATATATGATTGATTATGATATAAATTGATGAGGTTAGTATTCATGTAAATCGGCTCACATGTGTAATATGTTAGATCAATATAGGGTTGATAATCATGTGATGTTAATGATGATCTAGAACCGAATGAATGTAATCGGCTGTATTTATGTGTAATCGGATCAATTGTATGGTCGAACATGAAGTATTGTATGATGATTTGAAACCCTTAATCGGATAGTTTAATGTTATGAGTTGTTTGTATGCCTTGAACATGATTAGGGTTCATATGAATTATGTGATAAGAACCATGATTTGATCGATTAAAGTAGAGATAGAAACGGTGATTGTGTTGATTGATTGTGTGCAAATATGGAAATTGTTAGATTAGAGAATCGGATTGCATGATTTTAGGAATGATATAACCGATCGCACAAGCCAGTCGCACAAGGCCAGTCGCACAAGGCCGGTCGCAAAAGTCAGACGCACAAGATATGTTAAGGTACAACTGGTTAGGCACACTATACAACCCCTTCAAGCTCAGTCACAGAACATCTTGTGAATCGCACAAGGTTGTGCTAATCGCAAAAGATGTTGGGCCACATAACTATTTAAGCTGTTGGGCCGGGCAGCCCAAAAATCCAGTCGCACAAGCTGTTTTGGATCGCACAAGTCCATTGGACCGCACAAGACAAGTGTTTGTTTATTTGTTTGGGCCGTATGAGTTTTGGACTTCTTTTATTATTGGGCCGGGTATGTTCTGGATCGCATAACCCGTTGTGAGTCGCACAAGATTGTGCTGGACGCACAACAGGTTTGGCCGAAGGTTTAGTGGGCTTCAGTTGTTGAATCGCACAAGATGATTTGGGCCATTGAACTTGTTCGAGCCCAATCATCTGAGTCGCACAAGTTGGACATTATGTGTGTACTTGACTGTTAATGTGTTAACGTGTTCTACGTGTTTGCCATGATCATTACGTGTTTGTAACCTGTTAGTTTATGTGTCAACCTATGTGTACTGCTTGGACCTAGACCTGACTTGTATGGTAACCATGTTAGGACGTGGTTGACCACATATAGCTAACCTAAGGTGAGTTCACACTTTCTACAAGGCATGGGATTCCCAGTGGTTGGGAATGGGTAATTGATTGAAAGGAAACCTACGTATTCTCTTAGTTAGAATACGTACCTACACTCTCTTAACTGAAGGGTGATAACATTGTTACTAGACCAAAAACTCTATCATTAAGTCCCTCATTTTTATATCGACTTAATCGTCGGGCCAATGGCGAACGGGTCATTAGTTAAATAGCGCTATTAGGTTTGACAAGCCTCACACCGTGCCGCAGAGGATAGGCGTGGACTAATGGATCTGGGCACGTCAATGATGATAGACATTGACTTAGGGCACCCAACTTTCTCAGTCAGTAGTCGATATGGTAACGGGTCTAGTGGGATATTCATGGGGTAGCCCCCACGGTTGGGAGCCAGAGTAAAAAAAAAGAATGGATAATCATGTTTTTCAACTATGGGGTAACCCCCACGGCAAGAAAGCCAGCTAAAGGAAACCTATGTTTTTGAAACAACTTAAAATGAACACCCAACTGTGAACTCGCTCAACTTTGTTGTTGATTCGTTACTATATGCCTTGCAGGTCGTTAGGTGCTTAGATGGAGCTTGCACAGGAGGACATGGTCGTTGTGGGACATGGACTGTTGAGTTCCATGTTAAACTTAATGAACTTTTAACTTATGTTTTGGTTTTAAACTTTATGCTTCCGCTGATAACTTGAACTTGGTTGATTTCTTTTGGACACCAATTATATTGTGGTTGGTTTTATATTTACTTTTAAAAATTGTTCAATATGATTGGTGGCTTGATCCTGGTCATGTCACGCCTCCTGAGGTGATACTCCGCTTGTGGAATTTGGGGGTGTGACAGATTGGTATCAGAGCCATTGGTTATAGTGAACTTGGTTTTAAAAAGGGAAAAGCTTTTTGACAAAACCATACTATAACCTGTACGGTGCTCAACAATCCAAAACGACACTTCGCTCCACATGCAAGACTCAACACTATAGGTAACATGGTTTGCGTTTGTATTTCCTGCCTGATAGTTTAAGTAGTGCATCGATCATGGTATGCTTAGTTAGCGTATCAATTATTGCTTGAAACCCTGTGTGCTTGCTCTCTTCTGTCATCCCATGCTTACGCACTTTCGCGACACTATTCTCACTTGTGTTTCCTTCGATGTGAAGATCATGAGTGGACGCCTGAACTTGACTCAAGCTCAGCTGACGACTCTAATCAACGAACGAGTTGCCGAGGCACTCGCAGCAGCTCCAGCAGGAGGTATAACCTGCCATATCGACCCATCATAGGATGTTTAGATCCTACTCTCGTGAACAAACTCTCGTGCTTAATCTTGTCTTTTCTTTCTCGCACGACAGGTCAGCATGCTCAGCCTCCCGTGTGTACGTTCAAGACCTGTCGACCTAGTACCTTCAGTGGTATAGAAGGAGCTGTAGGTCTCCTCCACTAGTTCGAGAAGATTGAATCTGTCTTCGAAATGTGTGAATGCCCTGTTACGAGTAGGGTGAAGTTTGCTACAGGAACTCTTGAAGGTAGTACGCTCACGTGGTGGAACGCTCAGGTTCAAATGCTAGGGTTGGCAGCTGATAATGCCACCCCATGGAATGACTTCAAAGATCTGATCAAAGAGGAATATTGTCATCGTGATGACATTCATAAGCTAGAAGTGGAGTTCTACAATCTAAAGATGACGGTGTCTGAAATCGAGGCATATACTAAGAGATCGAATGAACTAGCTGCATTGTGTCCAACCATGGGGGATCTTCCCTGCAAACGTATTAAGCTTTACATCAAGGGTTTAGTGCCAGAGATTCAGAGTATGGTGACTTTGGCTAACCTTCTCATGATTTAGCAGGTCATACGACTATCCCACCATCTCACTGATCAGGAAATTGAGCAGAATAGGCTGCCAAAGCGTATTAGTGCTACCACTACATCTGATGCTCCTGGTGACAACAAGCGCAAATGGGATGGAAATTCAAACAAGGGTTCAACTTCTATTCAGTCTCAATCTCAGCAGCGAGGGACTGACGACTACAAGAGCCCTGGTCAACAATCTTCTGGTAACCAAGGTCAGGGTGGGTACAAGGGAAGCCACCCTAAGTGCAATCGATGTAACTTGCACCACAACGGGCTGTGTAGCAAGGGAAACTGTTAGAGGTGTAACAAACCAGGCCATGTAGCAAAAGATTGTAGGAGTCTCTATCCTGCAAATCAGAGGCGACAGCAGCAGCAGCCTCCGCAGAATCAGCGTCAACAGCAAGGTAACAATAAAGGATGTTTTCAGTGTGGTGCTGAAGGCCACTTCAAAAGAGACTGCCCCTAGCTGAACCAAAATCAGAACAACAACAACAACAACAACAACCAGGGAAATGGGAACAACAATGGGGGTAACAACGATGGCAATGGTTCCAGGGGACATGCTTTTGTGATTGGTCTAGGCGATGCAAGGAACGACCCCAACGTTGTGATGGGTAAGGTCCTACTGGATGACTTCTTTGTTTCTTTTTTATTCGATTCGGTTGCCGATACTAGTTATGTGTCCTTAAAAGTTAGTCAGATGCTTAGGCGTACCCCAATCCCCTTAGACACCAAGCATGTTGTAGAGCTAGCAAACGGTAAAAGTCTTGAGGCCACACACATAGCTAAGGGTTGTAATCTCGTTTTAGCTGGTCAGACCTTCTCTATCGACCTCATCCCCATCGTTCTTGGTAGCTTCGACGTCGTCATTGGGATGGAGTGGTTATCCCATCATCGAGCAGAGATTCTTTGCAAGGAGAAAATCGTCCGCATTCCTCGTTCTAGTGAGGAACCTCTCGTTATTTGTGGTGACAAGAGTGGTGCTGTTGTGAGCATCATCTCTTTTCTTAAGGCCCAGAAGTGTTTGTGAAAGGGCCAGACTGCTGTTCTAGCTCTTGTTACTGACACCTCCACGAAGGAAAAGAAGATAGAAGATATCCCGATTGTACGCGACTTTCTTGAGGTATTCCCTGAGGAATCACCTGGACTTCCACCTCATCGTTAGGTCGAGTTTTAAATCGAGCTAGCTCCTGGAGCAGCGCCTATAGCTCGTGCACCTTATCGTTTAGCCCCATCTGAACTAGAAGAACTATCTACACAACTACAAGAACTCTTGGACAAGGGTTTCATCCGTCCTAGCTCTTCGCCCTGGGGAGCTCCAGTCTTGTTTGTGAAGAAGAAAGACGGTACCTTTCGAATGAGCATAGACTATCGTGAACTCAACAAGGTGAGCGTGAAGAATCGTTATCCTCTTCCTCGTATTCATGACCTGTTCGACCAGTTGCAAGGGTCGAGCTTTTAGTCTAAGATTAATCTGAGATCGGGCTATCATCAGCTGATAGTCCGAGACGAGGACATCTCCAAAACGGCATTCAGGACACGTTATGAACACTACAAGTTTCTGGTTATACCTTTCGGGTTGACCAACGCACCTGCGGTCTTCATGGATCTTATGAACCGAGTGATCAAACCCTACTTGGATAAGTTCTTTATTGTGTTCATCGACGACATCCTGATTTATTCCAAGAGTCAGGAGTAACACGAGCGTCATCTGCGACTCATTTTGAAACTTTTTCGAACATAACAGCTTTATGCTAAGTTCTCGAAATGTGACTTCTGGCTTCGTGATGTCCATTTTCTAGTCCACGTGGTTAATAAGGATGGGATACACGTTGATCCATCCAAGGTTGACTCAATCAGGAATTGGCCTGCACCTTGAACTCCAACTGAAATCCGCCAATTTTTGGGATTGGCGGGGTACTACAGAAGGTTTATCAAGGATTTCTCAAAGATTGCGCAGCCTCTTACTATTCTTACTCAGAAGGGTGTCACCTACCGTTGGAGTGATGCCCAGGAATCCGCATTTCAGCAGCTGAAGTTGAAGCTTTGTAGCGCTCCTATTCTCTCATTGCCTGAAGGCACATACGATTTTGTGGTTTATTGTGACGCGTCAATCCAAGGACTTGGTTGTGTGCTGATGCAACGTGAAAAAGTCATTGCTTACGCATCACGCCAACTTAAAGTTCACGAAAAGAACTACACTACTCACGAATTGGAGTTGGGAGCAGTGGTGTTTGCTCTTAAGATATGGAGACATTACTTGTACGGTACCTAGTGCACCATTTACACCGATCACAAGAGTCTCCAACATATCTTCGATCAGAAGGAGTTGAACATGCGACAACGTTGATGGGTCGAACTCCTTAACGACTACGAATGCACAATCAGATACCATCCAGGCAAAGCCAATGTTGTGGCTGATGCCCTTAGTCGTAAAGAAACCAAACCTAAGCGTGTACGTGCGTTACAGCTCACCATTCACTCTAGTCTTCCCGCCCAAATTCGTGATGCTTAGGTCAAAGCATTGAAAGAAGAAAACTTCAGGGCTGAGTATCTGCGAGGATTAGAGAAACGGTTAGAACTAAAGGAAGACGGTGCCTACTACCTGGCAGGGCGCATTTGGGTTCCATTTTATAGTAATCTACGTGAGCTTGTGATGGATGAAGCTCACAAGTCTTGTTACTCAGTACATCCTGGTTTAGATAAGATGTACCACAATCTCAAGACTACGTACTGGTGGCCCCACATGAAGGCTAACATAGCGACCTATGTTAGTAAATGTTTGACCTGCGCTAGGGTCAAGGTTGAATACCAGAAGCCATCAGGCCTACTTCAGCAACCAGAGATCCCCACATAGAAATGGGAGCAAATTTCCATGGACTTCGTTACTGGCTTACCTAGATCTCAACGAGGAAATGATACCATTTGGGTGATAGTGGATCGACTAACCAAGTCTGCACACTTCCTGGCTATTAAAGAAACGGATAAGTTCTCCACTCTAGCAGACATCTACCTGAAGGAAGTAGTCTCGAGGCACGGGGTGCCAACCTCCATCATTTTTGATCGTGATCCATGTTTTACCTCTGATTTGTGGCAAGCTATGCACAAATCCTTTGGTTCACGTCTAGACATGAGCACAGCGTATCATCCACAGACAGATGGACAGTCTGAACACACCATCTAGACTCTTGAGGACATGCTTCGAGCATGTGTTATCGACTTTGGTAACGGCTGGGAAAAACACCTACCTTTGGTAGAATTTTCGTATAACAACAGTTATCACACCAGCATCCAGGCTGCTCCGTTCGAGGCCTTGTATGGACGAAAATGTCGATCACCCTTATGCTGGGCAGAAGTTGGTGACAGCCAAATCACTGGCCCAGAACTCGTCATCGACACGACAGAAAATATTGCCCAAATACGACAATGAATGGCGGCAGCTCGTGACCGTCAGAAAAGCTATGCTGATAAGCGCAGGAAACCACTCGAGTTCCAGGTTGGGGATCGAGTGCTACTTAAAGTTTCACCTTGGAAAGGTGTGATTCGTTTTGGTAAACGAGGCAAGATAAATCCACGTTATGTTGGACCTTTCAAAATCGTTGAGAGAATTGGCAAGGTGGCCTATAGACTGAATCTACCTGAGGAACTCAGTGGAGTTCACAACGTATTCCATGTGTCAAATCTGAAGAAGTGTCTGTCAGATGAGACCCTCAGAGTTCCTCTTAAGGAACTCATCATCGACAATCAGCTGCGATTCGTCGAGGAACCAGTAGAAATTACGGACCGAGATGTTAAGGTTCTCAAACGTACTAGAATACCCATTGTTCGAGTTCATTGGAACTCCCGTCGTGGCCCAGAGTTTACCTGGGAATGAGAAGAACAAATGAAAGATAAGTATCCCCAATTGTTAGAGAAGAGCGCAACCACTACTAAGGCTAAAGCTACTGCGGAATTTTGGGATGAAATTCCAAACCAACGGGGGAAGGATGTGACACCCCAGGAAAACCACTCAACCTAACTAGCTTCCTCAGTGACTATGTGCTAAATTTCGGGACGAAATTTCTTTCAACTTGGGGATGATATGACAACTCGCATTTCCGAACCTATCTTTGTGCTTGATGTAACTTGTATGAACTATATGTGATTAATTGATACGTTGATTTTAATGAATGATTAAATGTTACATGTTATGTGAATGTGTGTAATGTATGTATATGAAATCCAATCGCACAAGCCTTTGGGCTTTGGTTCCGCATAACTCTCGGCCCACACCTTTTGTAATCGAAACCAAGGGGCAGCCCATGCAAGGGTTCGGCCCACTCCCCTATTTAAACCAACACCTAACCCTTATGAGGTTTTGCTTCCTCATTGTTTACAAAAACACAACAAACACATAAACCCTACTCGCTCTCTTTCTTTCCTCTCGAAGCCGACGTCCACATCCCCTCTTCCTCGAAGCTTTCTTGATCCAGATCATCCTTGTTCTACCTACTAACCGGTTAGTGTTTCATGATTATTGTTTTGTTAGATGATATTGTGATTTATATGTTCCTACATAATGATTTACGAATGATATATGATTGATTATGATATAAATTTATAAGGTTAGTATTCATGTAAATCAGCTCACATGTGTAGTATGTTAGATTAATATAGGGTTGATAATCATGTGATGTTAATGATGATCTAGAATCGAATGAATGTAATCGGATGTATGTATGTGTAATCAGATCAATTGTATGGTCGAACATGAAGTATTGTATTATGATTTGAAACCTTAATCGGATAGTTTAATGTTATGAGTTGTTTGTATGCCTTGAACATGATTAGGGTTCATATGAATTAAGTGATAAGAACCATGATTTGATCGATTAAAGTAGAGATAGAAACGGTGATTGTGTTGATTGATTGTGTGCAAATATGGAAACTGTTAGATTAGAGAATCGGATTGCATGATTTTAGGAATGATATAACTGATCGCACAAGCCAGTCGCACAAGGCCAGTCGCAAAAGCCGGTCGCACAAGTCAGACGCACAAGATATGTTAGGGTACAACTCGTTAGGCACACTGTACAACCCCTTCAAGCTCAGTCGCACAACATCTTGTGAATCGCACAAGGTTGTGCTGATCGCACAAGATGTTGGGCCATATAACTATTTAAGCTGTTGGACCGGGCAGCCCAAAAATCCAGTCGCACAAGCTGTTCTAGAACGCACAAGTCCATTGGACCGCACAAGACAAGTGTTTGTTTATTTGTTTGGGCCGTATGAGTTTTGGACTTCTTTTATTATTGGGCCGGGTATGTTCTGGATCGCACAACCCGTTGTGAGTCGCACAAGATTGTGCTGGACACACAACAGGTTGGGCCGAAGGTTTAGTGGACTTCAGTTTTTGAATCGCACAAGATGATTTAGGTCGTTGAACTTGTGCGAGCCCAATCATCTGAGTCGCACAAGTTGGACATTATGTGTGTACTTGACTGTTAATGTGTTAACGTGTTCTACGTCTTTTCCATGATCATTACGTGTTTGTAACCTGTTAGTTTATGTGTCAACCTATGTGTACTGCTTGGACCTAGACCTGACTTGTATGGTAACCATGTTAGGACGTGGTTGACCACATATAGCTCAAGTGACCTTTTTGTGTATCTGTTGGGAATGGGTAATTGATTGAAAGGAAACCTACGTATTCTCTTGGTTAGAATACGTACCTACACCCTCTTATTGAAGGGTGATAACATTGTTACTAGACGAAAAACTCTATCATTAAGTCCCTCATTTTTATATCGACTTAATCTCCGGGCCAATGGCGAACGGGTCATTAGTTACATAGCGCTATTAGGTTTGACAAGCCTCACACCGTGCCGTAGAGGACGGGCGTGGACTAATGGATCTGGGCACGTTAATGATGATAGACATTGACTTAGGGCACCCAACTTTCTCAGTCAGTAGTCGATATGGTAACGGGTCTAGTGGGATATTCATGGGGTTGCCCCCACGGCTGGGAGCCAAAGTAAAAAAAAAAAAAGTATAATCATGTTTTTCAGCTATGGGGTAACCCCCACGGCAAGAAAGCCAGCTAAAGGAAACCAATGTTTTTTAAACAACTTAAAACGAATACCCAAATGTGAAGTCACTCAACTTTGTTGTTGATTTGTTACTATATGCCTTGCAGGTCGTTAGGTGCTTAGATGGAGCTTGCACTGGAGGACAGGGTTGTTGTGGGACATGGACTATTGAGTTCCATGTTAACCTTAATGAACTTATAACTTATGTTTTGATTTTAAACTTTATGTTTCCGCTGATAACTTGAACTTTGTTGATTTCTTTTGGACACCAATTATATTGTGGTTGGTTTTATATTTACTTTTATACATTGTTCAATATGATTGGTGGATTGATCCTGGTAATGTCACGCCTCCTGAGGTGATACTCCGCTTGTGGAATTTGGGGGTGTGACATGCTTTATGTTACCTTTTGTGACAGTTGTGATTCCCGACACTTAGGAAAGCATTCTGGACCATTTAACCATATTTCTGCATAATATTAAGTTGTTTAAATGCTGAATTTTGCTGAATTCAGCAGTTTATGTGAGTTTTAGGCACTTTCCGGCACTTAAACTATCTCTAGGAAGGCAGGTTTATGATCCATACTTTCCTACACACTATACTTGTGTAACTCTTGGTTTCTGGCTCATTCTGTGTCTCAATACCATGTTTGTCTATGTACTGAACTCCGTCAGCATTTTTCTAATTTGTCTTGTAACTGTGCTATCTCTCTTTCGGGCATCATTTGAATCAATAAGTGTTGCATGCAATAATGATATGACATTTTGCAATATATGATGCACATGTATGTATGATAACAATAATCAGAAAGCATTCATGTCATAAATGTTAAATCAGCACAGTCATTAAGCACTAATCATTCTCTAATTATTGTACGGATACGTGCAAATTTTGACAATTGTCACATTCTCCCCCAGTTAAGAAAATTTCGTCCCGAAATTTTAAGCTGCGCTATTAGCTGCAGGGGAGTTAGGGAACAAATGTGGATATTTTGCTTTCATACGATCTTCACGCTCCCAGGTAAACTCTGGGTCATGACATGTATTCCAACGAACGTTGACAAGCTTGACACTACTCCTCCTAGTCTTTCTTAACCTTCCAATCTGTAACCTCAACGGGTTCTTCGGTGAAGTGGAGTGTGTCGTCTATATACACTTCATCTGCAGGGATGACCATTGTCTCTTGAGTTGGACTTTTCTTCAGATTAGATACATGAAATGTATCGTGAACATCATTTAGTTTCGCTGGTAGCTCCAACTTATACGCTACTGTACCAACCCTTTCCAGAATTCTGAATGGCCCGATATATCGTGGGTTTAACTTTCCACACATCACAAAGCGTGCTACACCTTTCCAAGGAGAGACTTTTAACAAAACCATATCACCCACTTCAATTTCCAAGGGTTTTCGTCTTTGATCCGCGTAACTCTTCTGTCGATCACGAGCTGCCTTGATGTGCTCTCGGATCTGTATGATCTTATCAGTTGTTTCTTGGACCAGTTCGGGACCAACCATCTGTCTATCACCTGCATCTGCCCAGCATAACGGCGATCGGCACTTACGTCCGTAGAGAGCCTCGAACAGTGCAGCTTGGATGCTTGTATGATAGTTGTTGTTATAGGAAAACTCAACCAGAGGCAGATGGGTATCCCAACTGCCACCTAAATCCATTACACAAGCACGTAGCATATCTTCTAGCGTCTGAATAGTTCTCTCGCTCTGCCCGTCTGTCTACGGGTGAAAAGTTGTACTCAGATTCAACTGAGAACCAAAAGCTTCTTGAAAGGATTGCTAAATCCTTGACACAAACCGTCCATCTCTGTCCGATATAATCGAGATAGGCACTCCATGACGTGTTACTATCTCCCTTAGGTAAAGCTCAGCTAGCTTACCGGTGTTATCTTTCTCTCTAATCGGTAAGAAGTGCGCAGAATTTGTCAACCGGTCCACGATTACCCAAATCGTATCGTGACCTTTGGGAGTCCTGGGTAACTTCGTGATGAAGTCCATAGAAATCTGTTCCCACTTCCACATGGGTATTTCTGGCTGTTGCAGAAGACCTGAGGGTTTCTGATACTCAGCCTTTACCTTGGCGCAAGTTAAGCACTTTCCAACATACATGGCAACGTCACTCTTAAGTTTTGGCCACCAGTAGTAATCCTTCAGATCTTGGTACATCTTGTCCGATCCTGGATGGATCGAGTACCTCGATTTATGAGCTTCATCAAAAATAACCTCTCTAATACCACCATAAAGCGGAACCCAAATACGTCCTATAAAATAGAAGGTTCCTTCCTCGTTGGGTACCAATTTCTTCTCCATTCCTCGGAGATATTTAGCCTTAATGTTCTCTTTCTTAAGAGCTTCTTTTTATGCTACACGAATATGCAACGTGAGGTCCGTCTGAATAATCATCTCTAAAGCCCTAACCCTTATGGGCTTGACCCTTTCTTTCCGACTTAAGGCGCCTGCTACCACATTCGCCTTTCCGGGATGATACTTGATCTCGCAGTCATAATCGTTTAACAACTCAACCCATCGTCGCTGTCTCATATTAAGCTCTTTCTGATCGAATATATGCTGAAGGCTCTTGTGATCCGTAAAAATAGTACATCGAGTACCATACAGTTAATGTCGCCAGATCTTCAAAGCGAATACCACTGCGCCTAACTCCAAATCATGCGTGGTGTAGTTCTTCTCATGGATCTTCAGTTGGCATGAAGCATAACCGATAACCTTCTGGCGTTGCATTAGCACACAACCCAATCCCTGACGCGAGGCGTCACAATAGACCACGAAGTCATCGGTGCCTTCGGGTAGGGATAATATAGGTGCATCGCATAGCTTATTCTTGAGCAGCTGAAAAGCTTCTTCTTGTTTGTCTCCCCATTCAGACTTCTTATCCTTCTGAGTAAGGGAGGTCAATGGTTGAGCTATCTTGGAGAAATCCTCTATGAACCTGCGATAGTAGCCTGCTAAACCCAAAAACTGTCGGATCTCAGTTGGCGTCTTCGGAGTTTCCAATTCTTGATTGCCTCGATCTTTGTGGGATCCACATGAATACCATTCTCATTTACCACGTGACCGAGGAACTGTACTTCGCGTATCCAAAACTCACACTTTGAAAACTTTGCGTAGAGCTTCTCCTTCTTTAGCAGCTCTTGAATGGCTCTGAGGTTTGCTCATGGTCTTCCTTCTTCCGTGAATAGATCAAAATATCATCGATAAATACAATCACGAATTTATCGAGATATGGCTTGCAAACCCGATTCATCAAATCCATAAATAATGCCGGTGCATTAGTCAACCCAAACGGCATCACTAGAAACTCGTAATGTCCATAACGAGTCCTGAAGGCAGTCTTCGGTATATTTTCTTCTTAAATCCACAGCTGGTGATAACCTGATCGAAGATCAATCCTGGAATAGTAGCTTGATCCCTGAAGTTGGTAGAATAAATCATCAATCCTCGGCAAGGGATACCAATTCTTGATGGTTAACTTGTTCAGCTCCTGGTAGTCGATGCACATTTGAAAACTACCATCCTTCTTCTTGACGAACAACACTGGAGCTCCCCAAGGCGAGAAGCTCGGCCTTATGAATCCCTTATCCAATAACTCCTGAAGTTGCGTTGATAACTCTTGCATCTCAGAAGGCGCAAGTCGATAAGGTGCCTTGGCTGTAGGCACGGCGCCTGGAACCAAGTCAACGTGGAACTCGACTTGTCGTTGAGGAGGTAATCCTGGCAAGTCTTCAAGGAAGACTTCAGGATATTCCCTTACCACAGGGATATCTTCTAGCTTCGGCTCTTCGGCTTCCTTATCCACAAGGTAAGCTTCGGCTCTTCGGCTAGTTCTATCGAGTACGGGATGTCTAACTTACTTGCTACTAAACCAAGTATATTCTTAAACTCTAGAGAGACGAAGCTATAATCAGCACCAGTATCAAATAGCACAGATGCAAAATGTTGATTAATAGGGAACTTACCAGTAACCACGTTCGGATCCTGGCGAGCTTCACTAGCTCCAATGTTAAACACTCTTCCACGGGCTTGGTTATTCTTTGGGAAATCCCGTTTAAAATGCCCTACATCACCGCAACCATAGCAACCTTGGCCGCGTTCATTCCTATTACCACCTTGGTTGTTGTTATTATTTCCCCCGCGGTTTCCATTTCCCGCCTGATTTCTATTTCCATTCCTGTTTCCTTTTCCTCCCTGATTGTTGTTTCCTCCCTGATTTATGTTCCCATAACCACTTCCACCACGGTTACCATTACCATTTCCATTTCCATTTCCTCCTTGCCCACCGTTTCCATGACCAGCTCCAACCCAACATGTTTCCTTAGAATGACCATTTCTCTCACAATTACCACACTTCCTAAACCTGCACTGGCCGGCATGATGAAACTGACATACATCACACTTTGGTAGAGTACCCATGTACCCTTTCCCTTTGTTCTCAGCATTTGGAGTGCCAGCTTGTGCCTCAACTGGAGGATTAGCATCTCTTCGCTTATTGGCATGGTTGTTGTTCGCCCGAGTACCTTTCTTGAAGTTTGTGAACTTTCTCTTGTTTTCCCCAGACGACTCCACATGAGTCTCTTTCTTCTTTGCCTCAGAAATCGAGAACTTGCCCAACCTGACTGCTTCTTCAGTAAGTGCTACGCTCAAGTCAATTGCCTCATTAATCGTTGGTGGCTTGGAAGCAATCACCATGCTCAAAATTTGTGGTGTTAAACCCCAGATGAAACGTTCTATCCTCTTAAACTCCGGCTCTACCAAGTACGGAACAACATGAGACAAATCATGAAATCTCTGCACATACTCAGCCACCTTTGGACCTTCCATTTTCAGATTCCAGAATTCAGTTTCCAACTTCTAGATTTCGGCTCGGGAACAATACTTCTTTCGCATCAATTCTTTCAATTCATCTCACGACAATGCATACGCAGCAGCCTCACCCAAGGTCTGAACCTGAAGGTTCCACCATGACTGAGCCCCATCTAGAAACAGTCGAGAAATGTACGTGACCTGATGCTATGGAGCACATTTACTCATTTGCAAAACAGAATCCGTCTTCTCAACCCATCTCACAAAAGCTACGGCACCCCAGTGCCGTCGAAGTTCAGAGGCTTGCAGTCCAAAAACTGCTTAAAGGTAGAGCCTGTACATAAGCAACATCATTCACAGAAAGCATTAGCAAAGCACACTTGGAAATGTCCAAACGTATTGTAATGTGTCTTAGGTGACTTAAACATTTTCGTTAGGTGGGTTATTCCCTGAGGTACCTCCGCTGTGTTCGGAGCGAAGGGCCTCGTGCTGTGTGATGGCCTGTGAGATGCGATCTTGTAATTCTGCCTCGGTCGTGGGCAGTTGATTGTTCCTTCGAGGAGGCATTCTCCTTCTAATAAGAAGATTTGATTGGTCAGGTCTTATTCTTTAAGTAAATAAGTAATTATCTAGAGGTCGTATGTACATATATATAAACAATCATCATATCAAACAATCATGCAACAATACAATTATAGCATAAATTTGTAACCCAACAATGTGTTTAGTGAGAACATGACGATTGAGCTTTCATTAATTACCGACCACAGTTACATTGTTTACAACGTGTATCACATCAAAAGGGACATAGGGTCACACTACCCTTGTCCAATAAGTCTATCAATGAACAAAACTCACATGGTCAAAAAGTGGTCTTCAAAAGGCTTCATAATCTCGACTCAATAGTAGTGCTCTCACCAAAAGTAATGCAATCTACACAAAACCAAAAACCAACTATGCTGATGGTGGAGGTGGAGGAGGGAAGAAAAGCAAGTTGCAAACATGCGCAAGCTCCTCCTCGAGCTCGTATACAAGATGAAGCAAATAACTGATCTGTTGCTCGACAGTAAGGAAACGAGCATCAAAATCTGGAAAAGGTATAAGAGCAGCAGGTGGGTGTGCAAAAGGAGATGGTGATGAATGTGGAGGAACAAAAGTAGACTGGCAGGGACAAGGTGGAGGACGTGGAGTTAGCTCAAGCTCCAAAAGTCTGTGACTCAATACCTCAAACTGTAACTGAAGCGATAAAAGCAACTCATCCCGTGTGTAGCCAACCAAATGGGAGGGATGATAGGGGTCTGAGATCGGCATAGAGTACGGTGGGAGCCATCGGAATGGCTCGTCAAGCGGTGAAAAAGAGAACGGAGCAAACGGTGCAGTCTGAGGAATCTAAGGAAAAGCTGCCGAAGCAAAAGGATCGAAACTCGGTTGCTGACCCGAAGTACCTTCCCCTGGACGGGGTGCAGGGATGTCCTGTAAGAAAGTAATCGGCAAATCAGTGTGGTGGACATCAGACTCTATAGGTGGGAGAGGAGCAACATCAGCGGGTGCGGGTGGAGGAATAAATGGCTCAACAACCGGAAGATCAACAGGTGCAGGAACTGGGTCAGGAATAAGAGGTGCAATATCAGGTAACCCAAACGGGACATGGTTGATGCGTTTGAAGTGTTATATATATTAGGTGTATATTTTAAGCCCCTTTAACACTTTTTTAGTCAAGTTTTAAATTTATAAAACACGATATTTACTAACACTAAACACACATATGGGCAAGTGCACCCATCGTGAGCGTAGTATAGTGTTGGTAAGATACCGAGGTCGTCCAAGGACACAAGAGCTTTTAGTACCGGTTTATCCTCAACGTATAATCAAATCAAAAAGTTTAGAAAAATGTTTTAAACTAAGAAAAAATGAAAACTAACTAAAAATACTGAAAAATAAAAATAAAAATAAAAAAAACAGATAGACAAGATGAATCACTTGGTTCCGACTCATATCTAGTGTAACCTTTGATTATTTCCTCACTTTTGCACTTTTTAAGAGATTATCTTAGTTATTGTAGTAGGCCCCTCTTTTGAAGGTGACGTTACCCTCACCCCAGTTGTTTGAGTCAGCAAGGATACAATCCTAAAAGGGTGGGTTATTGGAAGATAATTAATTAAGTTATTAATGCAAATTATGGTAGGCCCCTCTTTTGGAGGTGACGTTACCCTCGACTAAGTAGTCTGAGTCAGCAGGGATACAGTCCTAAATAGCCGGGTTATAGTATTAATACTAGTTAACTTATGAGGGGATCAAAGAGTTTGGACCCCCGCCATCCAATACCGTTAAGTATTGAAGGAGGTCCTACTAAATTTGATCCAGGTCCATTGCAGGACCTCTAAACGCTGAACAATGGCAAGACCTTTACCAAACCATTCCCTTAACCCCCGACCAGGTAGCCAACATACCTCCATATAGACCGTGGAGATATGAATGGTGAAAATCTTTTATTTTATATGGACAGTAAATTAATGCCAAGACACAACGGACAAACGATAAGGAAAGATCACCTTCAACATAAGAAACTAGTTATTAAAGTCATTAATACAAAACCAAGTAAAAAGTGCGAAAAGATTAAAAATAAAAAGTATTACACTAGACACTTTGTCTTCACCAAGTGATGTAAGAGACTTAGGCAAACATGGCCTTGATTGTTAAGAACTCTTACGATCAATCTTGGATCCCGAGACGACTCACACACTCTACGATGGACAATGGATGATGGTGGTGGATGATGGTGTTATGGTGGTGGTGGGTGGTGGGTGAAGTATGAGAGAGGTGGTGTGCCAAGGGATGGTTTGAGCTTGAGCCAAGCACTTCTATTTATAGGCTAAACAGAAGCTCGGGCACGGCCCCGTGTCCAGTGGGCATGGCCCCGTGTCCACATCCTTCTCTTTCTTCATTTAATGCAGCTTGTCTTATTAGTTGACCACGCCCCCTTGTCCGCTGAGCACGACCCCGTGGTGCAGAAGAATCTTTGTACTATGAAGATTTGCTGGATTGTGCGAATCTTATAGTTGACCACGGCCCCGTGTCCGTTGAGCACGGCCCCGTGGTGGGCAATAGAAGCTTCTACCACTTTGTCTTTTCTGCTGACACTTGGGCACGCCCCCGTGCTGGCTGAGCACGGGGCGTGTTCAGTCTTCTGTTGTCTTGTTTTGCTTGGGAAGATGCTGTCGTGGGGTCGGGCATGTCACGTCTTGTTCCTTTTCTTGTATTTATGTTAGATTTTGATGTCTTTTTGCTTCTTTTGTTGATTTGAGCTCATTTAATCCTGAAAATACAAAAGGAAGACAAAAGCACACTTTTTCCAACATTAGTACTAAAAAAGGGTTAGTTTTATGTCACAATTGATGTAATTTATATGTTGCATTTTGCACACATCAAATACCCCCACACTTGAATCTTTGCTTGTCCTCAAGCAAAACTCTTTAATAAGTGGCTATTACACTCCCAAATGGAATGGGTAGAGAAGAAGGTTCTTTATTACGTTTTATTTTTATTTATTTACAATCATATTCGTCATGATTTATTTAAAACTTTTCATAAGATAAATTACTTATTAGGGCATAACATGCCTCTTTAAAATTCTATTTATATACAAGTTCACATACCTCACGGGGATCACTCAACACTCGGCCGAAAATGTATTTTTGTGGATCACTCGAGAGCGGCATGGAACTTATTCCTACCATAGGCTTGCCAAGCAATCAATCCTCCTCCTTTTTAACTTATATACCTTTATAAATATCAAGAGGACTTTGGGTGAAGGGTTAGGCTTGGGTTAAAGGTAGGTGGTTGGGTTAGTGGTTAGTAGAAAAAGGGCGAAAAGCGTAACAGGCTTCGGTTTTCGTAAGACTTTTTATTTTTTTGTAACTTTTATTTTGATGAAGCTATTATTCAAACAAAGTTATTTTTGATGAACTTGTTTGTTTATTTTCTTTTGCTTCATCAATTTATTTATTTATTTTTTTTTTTTGAAAAGTCATACGAAAAACCGGGCTAGTTACTAAAACAAAGGGTTAAAAATAAAAAAGGTTTTGGTGGGTAAAAGGGTGTTTGGTTTGGGTTATGAAATGAAAGGGTTTAGGCTCAAAGGGGCTAACTAGGGGGATTTTGGGTTGGTGGTAAAAAAAATGGTGTAGAAATAAAAAGGGTTAGTCCTAATGCCTCCATCATTTACTTACTCGGGTTTAAGTTGGTAAGGACCGGGAATGTATCGTCATGGCAAGTTCTAGAGTCGTAAGAACCAAGCGGCTATTCACATAAGAAACAAAAGATGAGCGTTTAGTCTAATGATATGTAATTGTATGCTCAATAAATGCTCAAAACTCACTTTTGTGGGAATGGGTTTTTATGTGATCAAGTATATATTATCAAATTTTAACTAAGCTTGTCATGCCTTTTCATAATTTTCTTATGTTGGTTCTTTTTATCACGACGCTATCGGTTGTAAATTCGTAAAAATATAACCTTTTTAGAACTTGAAATTCCCTAGTTAAACCTAGACAAGTAAAAAAAATGAAAAAATTTTTGAAAAAATTTGGGGTGATTAGCGGTTCCAATAGAGTTTTGTGTAAGGCTTGTATTTAGAACTTGCAAGATTCAAGGTTTTAGCATCCCCCCACACTTAAATTACACATTGTCCTCAATGTGTCCCAAAAATAAGTTTTTAGGTTGATTGAATGTGTAAAAGGTGTGAAAAAGCAAAAATTTTATGTTACTGGGTGCTGGACACGGCCCCGTGTTGTCCGAGCACGGCCCCGTGTTCAAGTGCCAGTAACAAAATTAAATCAAGAGAAACAGAAGCCTGGACATGGGGGCGTGTTGGGTGAACACGGCCCGTGTCTAGTTACCTGAACTGGGTCTTTTCTGCAGACTGTGCAGCACGGGGCCGTGTTGGGTGGACACGGCCCGTGCCGAGCTTACAGTAAACGAAGAAAATCGTCGGATGGTCCTGTTTTCCTGCATGGAGTGCTGGTTCAAGTTTCCCTTGTATCCTTCGTCATCTCGAGTGTGTTTTACTCATGTCAACACCACCCAAACACCAAATTAGCTAAAAACCATCATTCATTACTTCATAGAGAGCTACATATTAGTCCTAAAAATGAAAAATAAAGCAGAAAATAAAAGTTAAAAGTCCTAATATTAGATAGGTCAAGTGATCCGTAAAATCTTCCTAAGGAGCCCTACTTCTACAATAAGAACCAAAATTCCGAAAATAGATTTCCGGTCTAAGAGCCTTGTAGAACTCCAAGCCGAACGGTGTCCCTTAGATGTAGCTAGAGCCATTCTTCTATCTCCCTCGGGAGAAGGGAGGCGGCTTCATGTTCCTCGACATCGTGTGGAGGAGGAGCAACACCAATCGGAACCCCTTGTAGTATGTCTCGAGGAGGCTCCGGATGTAGGGCGTACCATTCGGCCGGAATGATGACTTCCGGCACCACATT
This sequence comes from Helianthus tuberosus, assembly GCA_030545235.1. Taxonomy (NCBI): domain Eukaryota; kingdom Viridiplantae; phylum Streptophyta; class Magnoliopsida; order Asterales; family Asteraceae; genus Helianthus; species Helianthus tuberosus. Next base: position 67,741,586 of record CM060445.1, on the reverse strand, counting down.
CCATGCCCTTTAGGTGATAATCGGCACCAAAGGAGGAGAGGCGAGAATGTTCAACCTTTGGTGTAAAAGGTTGACCTCCCAGAGACATCCTTCTAGTCCCACCGTCAAATGATTAATGTTGTCGACCAATGCCTCTTCCACACTTGTTACTTCATCAAGGGCCTCTCTTAAGGCGTAAACATAGTTTACAAGAGAATCTTCAACCGTTGATGATCTTCTCTCCTGCCGGTTGTTTCTGGAATGCGACGAAGAGTTTCCGCTTGTTCTGCTTGCCATTCTGAGAAAACATACCGAAAAGAGTTCAATTTTATGTATCCAGTACTTCGGACACGGCCCCGTGTTCAGATATCTGCAGGATTTATGAACAAGGAATCTTGGGGTTTCAAATTGTTTTCATGATTTTTAAAGCATTTTTTGAACATAAACAACTTAAAACATTGTTATAGAACTTATTTTTAACAAGATTCCATGAACAAAAATCTAACAAACATCTCAATAAGGCTTGAAATTATGGAAGATTCAAGCTTTAATGGAAGTATGAGAAAAATTGAAGAAGATGATGGTGGATAAAAGAGGAAAGGACAAGAAGATAGTTGAGAAACTTCTTTTAGAAAATACCTAGGATGGTATGTGAGAATATTCCCCAAATCTCTATCCTTGGAATGGTTCAAATGTGCAGGATTCTTGGCTGCATTTATAGAAAACGACAGTACGTTGCGCACGGCCCCGTGTCGGCTGGACACGGCCCCGTATGCAGATAGAATCCAGACACATTTTTGTCCGCATTCTGACAAAATCAGAAGGGAATCTTTGGGTGGACACGGGGGCGTGCTGACCTGGACACGGCCCCGTGTCTAGAAGCTGTCTTAAGGAATTTGTCTATTTTCAAGGAATTTTTCCGGATCGGGCGGTTCCTTACTGGATGGAACAACCCCAAAATGCCTAAGATACCTTAATTGTTCTAGATTAAGACGAGAACGCAAGAGGTTGTCGGTGAGGGTGATTCCTATGCTATGAGTAGGTGGACAAGTCCAACCCTTTTCCGGGCTCTCGTTAAAGAAGGTGTATGTCGAATCGCTCAGGTCTATGTATGCATCAAACGAAGTTGATGGGGAGTCCTTCACGGCACAATCGACACAGGGATGACTATCGCTCAAGTCCTCACTAGAGTTAGGAGTATCGTCGGAAGCAACGAAGTTGTTTGAATGCGGTTCCAACCCTTCTTCTTGGCTATTGTCTTGGAAAAGATTTTTGAAATCTTTCCTAATTTCTTTTAACCAATCAATAATTAGATCTTCTAGTTGAAATAATTCATCGAGAAGCATATCTCCTAGAAAATCCGGTTGGGAGCATTCGAGGGAGAGATAGGGATTATTTTTACTTTCGCCCCTCTTAAGGATACTAGGAAACGATGGGTCTATATAGTGGGGCTTATAAGTTAGAAAATAGCATTCTAATTCCTTATGGTTACCACCACATATTTGACACCACATCGTACCATAAGAGTGCCGAAAGTAAAAAGTATCAGTATCACTCATGTATGTGTCAGAAATTACCAACCGTCGGGATCTTACGGTTCTGTTTTCAGTAACTGAAACTTGGGCATGGGGGCATGTTGAGTGGGCACGGCCCCGTGTTCAGCTTACTGTCTGACTTAAAACAGGATTGCCAGTTCCAATGATTGGGCATGGGGCGTGTTCAGCGGGCACGGCCCGTGCTGAGTTCTGCAGAAGCTGAAAAACTAAGAAAAAGCCTAAAAAAAAAAGAAAAATAAGAAAAACGATTAGGCCGTTGATTCCTAACTTTCTTAAAATCCTTGTGTCCCCGGCAACGGCGCCAAAAACTTGATGCGTGTGAAGTGTTATATATATATTAGGTGTATATTTTAAGCCCCTTTAACACTTTTTTAGTCAAGTTTTAAATTTATAAAACACGATATTTACTAACACTAAACACACATATGGGCAAGTGCACCCATCGTGAGCGTAGTATAGTGTTGGTAAGATACCGAGGTCGTCCAAGGACACAAGAGCTTTTAGTACCGGTTTATCCTCAACGTCTAATCAAATCAAAAAGTTTAGAAAAATGTTTTAAACTAAGAAAAAATGAAAACTAACTAAAAATGCTGAAAATAAAAATAAAAATAAAAAAAACAGATAGACAAGATGAATCACTTGGTTCCGACTCGTATCTAGTGTAACCTTTGATTATTTCCGCACTTTTGCACTTTTTAAGAGATTATCTTAGTTATTGTAGTAGGCCCCTCTTTTGAAGGTGACGTTACCCTCACCCCAGTAGTTTGAGTCAGCAAGGATACAATCCTAAAAGGGTGGATTATTGGAAGATAATTAATTAAGTTATTAATACAAATTATGGTAGGCCCCTCTTTTGGAGGTGACGTTACCCTCGACTAAGTAGTCTGAGTCAGCAGGGATACAGTCCTAAATAGCCGGGTTATAGTATTAATAGTAGTTAACTTATGAGGGGATCAAAGAGTTTGGACCCCCGCCATCCAATACCATTAAGTATTGAAGGAGGTCCTACTAAATTTGATCCAGGTCCATTGCAGGACCTCTAAACGCTGAACAATGGCAAGACCTTTACCAAACCGTTCCCTTAACCCCCGACCAGGTAGCCAACATACCTCCATATAGACCGTGGAGATATGAATGGTGAAAATCTTTTATTCTATATAGACAGTAAAATAATGCCAAGACACCACGGACAAACGATAAGGAAAGATCACCTTCAACATAAGAAACTAGTTATTAAAGACATTAATACAAAACCAAGTAAAAAGTGCGAAAAGATTAAAAATAAAAAGTATTACACTAGACACTTTGTCCTCACCAAGTGATGTAAGAGACTTAGGCAAACATGGCCTTGATTGTCAAGAACTCTTACGATCAATCTTGGATCCCGAGATGACTCACACACTCTACGATGGACAATGGATGATGGTGGTGGATGATGGTGTTATGGTGGTGGTGGGTGGTGGGTGAAGTGTGAGAGAGGTTGTGTGCCAAGGGATGGTTTGAGCTTGAGCCAACCACTTCTATTTATAGGCTGAACAGAAGCTCGGGCACGGCCCCGTGTCCAGTGGGCATGGCCCCGTGTCCACATCCTTCTCTTTCTTCATTTAATGCAGCTTGTCTTATTAGTTGACCACGCCCCCGTGTCCGCTGAGCACGACCCCGTGGTGCAGAAGAATCTTTGTACTATGAAGATTTGTTGGATTGTGCGAATCTTATAGTTGACCACGGCCTGGTGTCCGCTGAGCACGGCCCCGTGGTGGGCAATAGAAGCTTCTACCACTTTGTCTTTTCTGCTGACACTTGGGCACGCCCCCATGCTGGCTGAGCACGGGGCGTGTTCAGTCTTCTGTTGTCTTGTTTTGCTTGGGAAGATGCTGTCGTGGGGTCGGGCATGTCACATCTTGTTCCTTTTCTTGTATTTATGTTAGATTTTGATGTCTTCTTGCTTCTTTTGTTGATTTGAGCTCATTTAATCCTGAAAATACAAAAGGAAGACAAAAGCACACTTTTTCCAACATTAGTACTAAAAAAGGGTTAGCTTTATGCCACAATTGATGTAATTTATATGTTGCATTTTGCACACATCAATGGTCATGAGCAGGAATCGGCTCAGGGTCAACAGGTGCAACATCACCGGATCGGGGACATGCTCGTGGTCGTGTGGAGGCGTGGGATCATGAGCAGGAGATGGTGCAGCAGACATAGCAGTGTCATCGTCGAAGTCAGTAGCAAAACGCTGCAATCCGGCCGCCTGTAAAGCTGAAGAAGTCACAGACTCAAAGGAGTCTGAAACCGAGTGCAGACTGGTGTCAGAAGATATCTCAACGACAGTAACAGCAGGAGGTGGGACAGCTACAACATCCTCATCTATCTCCCCATCACCCAGGGCATCAACTGGGGGACCGTCAACAAACAAATCGACATCGTCATCGAACAAGTCATCGAAAGGCCAATCCTCGGGGGGATGACCACCAGAGGAGGAGGATCAAGGATCGGAGCCATGATGTGCTCACCATCGGGGTGAGCAATGATGAGGTGATCATGGACTGGAGCAGGAATGACAAAAGGATCCTCGCCAAGGAAACCATCAGCAAGAGGTAAATCATAGCCAAAGTCTGGTAGCGCGAACGGCTAGAAGTCGTCCTCGTCCTCGGATAGCATGTCAGGATCACTCTCAGTGGCTGACGTAAATATCTCTGGCTCGGGTATCACCTCGTCGTCTGATACGAAAGCCATCGGGTCATGGGTATCCGACAACCCACTCTCTGAAGATGACATGATGCCTGTAACATAGCAATCATAACATGTGCACATATATTAACCACTATCACTTAGTATGCAATCAAGACAGTTATCACTCAATCATGTGTTCACATTATCCTTCATGAAACTTTTTCTATCTTTCCTAGTCTACCCCATGCAGACTAAACCACCAATGTGACCTTGCATTGTGTTTATTTGCCTTTCCTTTTGTAAAACGTTTGTTCCATGGATCTAGGCGTTTTGTGTATGCAATGAAAAACATGTTGTAAAAATATTTTCGTGAGAGCCCTAATGATTGTAGTCTTGACTCGATAAAGAATCCTAGTTCGCTACAATCGAAGCTCTGAAACCAAACTGTCACACCCTGACTTTTACGGAAGCGTGATTATGTGTGACTTGCTTAATATCATTGCATTCAACCATAACAAACAACTATATGATAAAACCATGATGTTCATCCATAAATTAAGTTTCAACACATTACAACCAACATTGTTTTAAACACAGACTTCAAGTTTGAAATACATAACAACCAAAGTTTGAAGTTCCAAAACGGATTTGACACGATACAATGATAAAACAAGGCTTTGAAATGTATGTCTCATCTGGGATGAGACATCCACTCCAAACCCTACAAAAGGTGGGATGACATCATTTATTTGGAAGACATAACTTGTAAAACTTCAGTGCCCGCCAGATCCATTTCAATTCCCTGAAATACATGTAGTTTGAAAACATCAACAAAAGTTGAGCGAGTTCATGTGTTTTGTATGTGAGCTCGAATAGAGTTTGTAATCATTGTAAGTATGTATGTATTTGTGTATGAAAGCAAACAAGGAAACAGATCAATTAATGGTTTGCAAGGCCATTAATATGTGTGAGTTGATGCAGGAAGGCTCAATCCTAGTGGATTTTGTACCGGGCTTCCGGCTGGAAGACATAGTCACCTCATGGGCCAAATCCTGGTCCACATGGGTGGGGCTCGCAACACCTAAATAGATCTATCACTCATGTCCCTCGGTCCTACTACGAGGATTAATGGTCTTAAGTGCTGTACTCACCAACAGTTCATTCCTTAGCTAACCATACCATATGTAAACGTTTGTAAACAATTTGTAACATGTACTTCACCCCCGAAGTTGTAAAACCGAAAAACAGTTAAAAGAAAAGGGGGACATGAACTCACAGTCTTGCGTCTCGAATCCGATATAACTCAAAGCGGCTACTTGTTCACACGACTACCTACAAACGTACTATGGTTTATTAGACGGATAGGTAGTGCCTTGACTTTTAGTCTTAATTAACATCTTTGAGTTACGTTTCCTTGTGTCTTAATGTTATCCCAATGTGTATAATTATTTGTTAAAATAATAAATATTTTAACTTAAATTATATTTATTAAATTTTGGAATATTTGTTAAAGTAATATATTTTGACTTGACACATAATGTATTTGTACATGTATAACTTCCCCAAGGATGGGCGTATTCATACTCGTATTCTTAAACTTGAATATTTTTTCCTAGTATCGGTGGCGTATTCCGGTGTATTTATGCGTACGAGAATACGTATTTTTATTGTGTTTATTAAGTATTCTTATACTAAATTTTCGTATTTATTTTTCCGGAATAATATTTCTAATAAAAAATTCACCAATATATATTCTTTAAAATATATATTTTTAAGAAATCAGTTATAGAACTTTATCTATACTTTTGCTTGGCAAAACTATTTATATTTTCATATAATTCTCAAAAATAATATATTTTCAAGATTATCTTAGAAAATATTTATAAAACCATTTTACACCCAAAAATAATATATTCTAAGTTTATTTAAGAAAATATATATTTTCTCCAAAAATAGTATATTTTCTAGTAATTCAAGGAAATATATGTATTTTTCTTTCCCAAAAATAATATGATTTCTTCTTGTCAAAAAGTACGATACAATTTTGTAATAATTGTAAAAATCATATTTTTGTTCTCTTGGTGTCCAAAATAGCGTTTACCAAAATATACTCATAAATTTATTTCAGGAATATTTATGTAAGTTATATTCCTTGTTCGATTTCTCCAATTTTGGGTAAATTATATATTTATTTCTTGGAATTTTTGTAATATTTTGTATTGTAATTTTTTTTTTTTGGTATTTTGGTGAGTTATATTATTTCAAGTCCTAAAATAATATAACTAATACACATAATATACAAGTAATCACACACATGGTGACATCTAAATATATATTCTCCTAAATACATATTTAGTCACTTTTATTATCAAAACCAACCTCCAATATTTTGTAATTTTTGTAACAAAAATTATGGCAAACTTTATATGAAAAATCATGGTTAAAATATATACTTGCAAATACTTGTTTAAAAATATTTTTCTAAGTGTTAAATTTCTAGAAAATTTTTGCCATAGTTTCCCCTTAAAAATGGAGGTTTCCATGCTTTCAAAGCATATCATTTTCTTTTATAAATCATCACAATCAACAACAAATCAAACTATACTTACCAAGTGCCAAAATCAAGCTATTTACACAACTTCATGAACTTGAAAATTAATAAAAATTTGTAGTAACTTAGTAGAGTGTTTAGTAAGCCTGGTTACCCTTTAAAGTGTGTTTATTTGTTTAAATACATCATTCTTGAAGATCTTAGATGTTTACAACTTGTAAAATGATTTTCTAAAAATATTTCTTTTTGAATTCTTCTTGTCATTAACATGTTTCTACCCTTGATTAACCACTAAAAGTGTGGTTAGTTTCTTTAAGAACCAAGTTTATATAAATCTTGTATTTTAACTTAGTTTCTTGAGAAATTATTTTTAAAATCACATATTTACAAGACTTAGATTACACTTTGATCATTATTATTCAAGAAAAACATTTAACCTTTCAAGTTCATGTTTCACATAAGGATAATCATCTTGATTTATAACATAACCATCCTCTCATCTTGCTAGATCATGTCTTTAATCACAATCTAGCAAGTTCATATGATGTTTAACATCATTAACACAAACAATCAACAATCAAGAAGCATAATAACACTTAAACAACATGATTCATAGTGATTTTAGTCTTATGTTAAAGATTATGTTCTTGATCATTAGTGTTCTTCATGATTAGTTACTTGTATCATATTTTAACCAACTAAACAAGATGTAAAATGAGATTATGAAGGTCTTACTACTAGCACAAGGCTAGGGATGAACACAAGATGAAGATGATGATTAATTTGGTGGTTAATAGCTTGTGAGAGAGGTCCTTCCACTTCAAAAGGCTCCTAGCTCCTTAAACAAGCTTCTTACACCTTGTGATTACTTGAAAATGGATGAGAATGAGATGAAGATGGTGGTGGTGTGTGGCCTTGTTCTCAGCCGAGACTAGAGGGAGAAGAGGGAGAGAGTTTTGTGTGTTGTGAGTTTATGAGAATGAAAGATTATGATACTTGAGGTCTTATGTATTATCTCCTAACAAGCCTTAACCCATTGTATATTGTTCTACAAAAGATGGAACAAGATCTAATAAAATAAACAAGAAAACTCAAGGGTGGGCCACCCTTGTCTAACCGTCCAACAAAGGGGGGGGGGGGGTCTTGGTTAGCTTGTAAAAATTAGTTAAGTTAGTTAGTTGAAATCTAAGGGGTTTAGTTAGGTTATAAGTTGTAATAATGTTATATAGTGTGTTATGATGTTCGGGGACCATAACTAGCTTAGAAATGATAAAACAATGCTTCTAGTGAAAATTTGGTGTTTCGGGTAGTGTCCGGTTGTTTGGTTGGTTACCGGTTCGTTAAGGTGCTAAACTATGCAGTTTAGTGTGCTTTATGTTACCTTTTGTGACAGTTGTGATTCCCGACACTTAGAAAAGCATTTTGGACCATTTAACAATATTTCTGCATAATATTAAGTTGTTTAAATGCTGATTTTTGCTGAATTCAGCAGTTTATGTGAGTTTTAGGCACTTTCCGACACTTAAACTATCTCTAGGAAGGCAGTTTTATGATCCATACTTTCCTACACACTATACTAGTGTAACTCTTGGTTTCTGGCTCATTCTGTGTCTCAATATCATGTTTGTCTATGTACTGAACTTCGTCAGCATTTTTCTGATTTGTTTGGTAACTGTGCTATCTCTGTTTCGTGCATCATTTGAATCAATAAGTGTTGCATGCAATAATGATATGACATTTTGCAATATATAATGCACATGTATGTATGATAACAATAATCAGAACGCATTAATGTCATAAATGTTAAATCAGCCCAGTCATTAAGCACTAATCATTGTCTAATTATTGTACGGATACATGCAAATTTTGACAATTGTCACTTTAATACCTATGAATATTCATACAAAATAACTCATGAAAGGGTGTATGGACAAATACAAGAAACTATATTTGTATAAATATATTCCTTAACGGATTTCGGACTTGGACAATTTATGGACAAGTATGGACATAAATATATATTTGGACAAATATATATAACGATTACAAAGTAGTAAAATTATACAAAATCGGGTGAATAACAAAAATAAATATATATATTTCCAAGCATGACAAAATATATATATTTCACACAAGTCTTAAAAATGTATTATTTTTAAGAAAAATAATTACGAAAAGTATTAAAAATAAAAGTATTGATTTTTGGCAATTAATGTAAAATACACAAGTATTTACATAAGAATACAAGTATACTTTCCTAAGTATACTTGCACAAAAATAATATTGAAGATATTATTCAACAAAAAGTTATATTTATTTTTGGGAAAATAATATAAGTAACCTTTTAGGACAAATTAAAAATATAATTATTTTTCAACACCTATCTCTTGTCAAATACTACATAAACAAATATATATTTTTGAAAGCAAAATATATATTTACGAGAGAACAATACAAATTCAAAATACAAGAACACGATGAACGGGCGAGACCCGACACACAAGGGCACGACCCTCACACATGATGAATTTATACAAGACAAATACATAAACTAAAGATGGTGACTTGTACTTGTGTGTTACAAGTCTAGTGACTAACGTATATAGAACAAATATAGGTCACGACGCTTACGAACACAGCCGGTGAAGTTTACGATGCAAGTTACACAAAACTGTGAGTTCATGACCCCACTTTAAAACATTTTCTTGTTTTCTAAACTTGGAGAAAATACATGTACTGTGGTATGTAGAAACAAAACTAAGAAATGATACTGTATATCATGTCACGAATAGGGTGTCATAAGCACCATTAATCAACGTAATACCTAGACCGCGGAACAAAAGGTTAGATCTAATGGGTTTCAGGTAGCCACACTCTTGACCACATTTTTACCATGAGTGCTTTTGTGTCTCTAGTCGTGAACCGGCAAGTAAAATGCCTATGGTTTGGATGCTTCCTATGTCGTTACACATGTTAATGGCCTCGCAAACCAATAGCGATCTTGATTTTCTTACATTTACAGAATACTTTTTTCAAGTACAATTACATACCATGATTCTTACAACGAATACTTAAATGTTTTACACAAAACTGGATGAATTCACACCAACTTTTGTTGACGATTTTTCAAAACTTACATGTATTTCAGGTAACTAGGTGGATGTACGTGCGGTCTCCTTGTTCAGGATGGTTGTTTATGTTTCAAGTCATTTTGTGTCGATGCTCCATGCCACTTTTGCTGGTTTTGTTCATTATCTCCCGCCCACTGCGGAGATATAATGAACAAAACCTTGATATTTGTTTTTGAAATGAAGTTGTAAACTTTTCAAACAATTATATTATGTGTGATGTAAACTTTTAACTTAACTTTCATTTTGTAATGTTAAACTATGAATGGCAAGTGGAGTTTATTTTATGATCATGTAGTATGTTTACCATTCGTATGCAATGAGAACCTTCCGGATCACACCTCATGCTTCCGCCTTAGAAAGGGGTGTGACACCCATGTTGTGTAATGTCTGGTTTCGAGTTGTCACTAAGTGGTCTCGAGTCGCAACCATAGGTTTCGACTCGCAACCATTGCTGATGTTTCTAAAACCCTTTTTCAGATCAGTACGAACCAATCACATTACCTTAACATGTTTTATTCTACCGTACAATCACCAAATCAGATCAAAACACGACAATTTCAAATATTCATAGCACCTTCAAAAAGTTCATCATGTTCGTTAATCAAAATAGATCTAATCCAACCTTTTCTAACATTGTTTTATTCATTAAATCCAGCAGGAACACATTTCATCATTTTCACCACAACATACATCCTAAAAATCATCAAGCCAACACTGTTTCATTAAATCAAAGCTACATCAACATAATCATGTGCATTCATTCTACACAAGGAATCATGATAACACACACAGTCATTTCATGGGAAAACTGTCACACCCTCTCATAGCGGAAGCGCGAGGTGTGATCTGATCGGTTCTCATTGCATAACAATATAAGTGAACATACTAAATGAATAAAAACAAGCTCCAATGCCATTGTCAGAATCGTTCCAAAAGAACGCAACATAAGTTAAATGTATTGGTTACCAACCATCAAATGAAAATAAGTTGTCATTTTTGATAAATCAAAATGTAAGTCTTAAAATGTCAAAGCTTTGACCACTATATCACCGCAAAGAGGCGGTATATAAAGGGCAAAGCCTTCAAATGATGGCATGGAGTCTAGATACTTGTTTTCTTATCTAAAATCTCTGACATGGTCCACTAATTACCTGAAATACATGTTAAGTTGAAAACATCAACAAAAGTTGGCGAGTTCATGCAGTTTAGTTGTATAAGATGTATCTTGTAAAATGTGAGTTGTATAAAATGTATCCGTAAAATGTGAGTTGTATAAAATGTAACCCAGTATGTAAAGATGTAGTATGTAAAGCGTCAATGAAATCGTTGATCATTAATGTTTCGCGAGGACATTAATATGTTTGACGAATTAGGAAGCAATCCAAACCTAGACGATTTCGTGTCGACTACCATCGACTGGGACACAAACGCACTCTTCTGTATGGGTCCACGACCAAGAGTGGGGCTCGCCAAAACCCATTAGATCTAACCCTCTGTACCTAGGTCCAAACTGGATTAATGGTGCTTAGATGTATAACCTAATCACACATGATCTAAGGTGTTTCATTCCATGACTTAACATACAATTGAACATGTATTTTCCCCGATAGGTATAAAGTTGTAAAGCATATAAAATGAATAGGGGACATGAACTCACAGAAATGTGTCCGTGAATGGTAAGTAACTGTGATCTGACGTACGGCCGTCCTGAATAGTGTCACGACCTACAAACATTCTATATTTGTTAGACACTTCGGTCTTGTAATGACTTGAGTACAAGTCTTTTATCTTGAATATGTGTTAAGACTTGTATGTCTTTGTTATCCGCTGAACTGTGTCTTTAGATGTACTAACTAATAACTGTTTAGTGTATATATATATTTCGCCAAATATATATATTCTTGTATCGTGATTAGTATCGTAGTTGTATAAATGTGTTTTCACCAAGTGTTAGGTGAAGGTGAATGTGCATTTTGTTGCACGTATAGGAATACGTATGTTCTCGTGTGTATTATGCGTGCTCTTGTATTCTTAGAATATATATGCTTATATATTCAAAGATATAGGTGAAATATATAATTAACACTTGGTAATAAAAGGTATAGTGTCACACCCCGATATTTCCACGTATTACCGATGGGCCCGGTGGGGAGTATCGTGACGTAGTTGATATCATCATAGTCAAACAACATAATTTTAAATGCACAGCGGAAGCAAAAGATGAATCACATTACAAACCGAATATAAAGTATATTACAACCGGACTGTAAAGGATCCACAGGAAGATCAAAATAAAAAGGAAACATAATTCATTAGACTTAAAATGCATCCAAGCTTGCAAGACTCTTATTGATGCTAAGGAGAAGCCAGCCTATTTCGATTAGTACCTGCACTTAGCCTTTTTGGGAAAATACGTCAGTTTACACTGGTAAATACAATTAACTGACTCATTTTGAAAAGGTTTAGAAAAATTGATTTGAATGCACAAGGCACAAAACATTTTATAACTTGGGAAAATTATTTATATATAAACTTGTAAAAGAATTACATGTTTCTTATACGTTCAGTAGCCCGGATTAACACCGGGTTAAAGATTAATAGACACACCACATGATATAGTCCTGTGGCGAGTTACTCCCGAAACCGGCGGTTATACCTTATTATTTATATATGCACTGTCGGGTGTACGCCTACACCCCGTGCTTAGGTCGTGGCCATTTCTTAAAATGATGCCAAGGATATCCGGGACATGGTCATAAACCCCCCAAAGGCTTTAAGAAAACAAAACAGATTAAATGGGTCATCTCAATAAATTAACCTTCATATGATTAACAATTCAATGCCCGACCAAGCGGTATTTTATATACCGTACCCCAAGCCCGTATAAGGGAAAATAAGTTAAAAGTATTTACCTGAGCAAGTATAATTCACAAACAGCAAGTGCAAGTAGCTTTTACCGGGTCTCCTAATCTAGAACAAAGGTTTTTAATAACCTATTAGATTCCTAACGGGTCTTTAATTAAGCCTAAACTTAGACCGGTTTGTTTTAAAAGAAGATACGGTTCAAACGCACGATTAAGCGAAGACCGGAATAGAATGTGATTTAGACCCGACAAGTTTGGAGACTTGTGTAATATGGGTAAACTAAACACATTCTGGATTTTGAGACAAAAATGATAAGGTTTGACCCGTTTCGGTCAATTTATGCAAACTAGTTACATAAGCCGAACCGAACGTGAAAAACGCATAACGTGTAACCATAAGAGTCATATACAGGTTTCCTAAGTTAATATGCCTTAAATATGTTGTGACATCAGTAAGATATCTCCTATTATGCCCAAAACGAATATGAACTCAAATTATGCCCCGTAGGGGTATTTTGGTCATTTAAAAGGTTATAAAAGAGCTTTAATATAAATCTGAGTTTCAGGTCTGATATAATTAGTAAAAATACTTAATTTGATAAGTTATATCAGTAGGGTATTGCATATATGTGAAATTTATCATTTATAACCAAACTATGCACCGAAGGGGCATTTTGGTAATTTCACATAAGGTTTAAGGGTCAAATCTGGAAATCTGAGTTTAAAACTTTTGCTTACTGTTGAAGTATAAGAATTTACTAAAAATATCAGTAGGTATCAAGTCTTATATATTTAAAATAGTTTTAATACATACTATGCGTTTAAAACGCGTAAAAAGACGGTTTTAAGCGATTTCCTGGTTTCATAAGTAAAGCTGATATTTTTATTATTCCAGATGGCTCAAAATATTTTATTTATCATATAAAATCAGTAGAAAAAGGTTTGGTATCAAAATGATTTGTAAAACTCATTTTATAGGCCAAAAGGGCAAAACCGACAATTACCGAATCAAAGCTAGAACCCTATGTTATGCTCAGCCTAAAAATAAATAAAAATCTTCAAAAATCCCAAAATATTATTTTATATCAGTAGGTAAAAAAATTTGGTATAAAAATTGGGTTTAGATAGGCTTTATGCTAATTACGCCGTTTATTTAATAAAAAGCTTTCTAATTACGCTAATGAGCATAACTCCTAATCTAGACCTCAAACTGATGTCAAATTTTAGGGAAAACTTTATAAATCAGTAACTAAGGTATCTATTCTTTTACATTTACAAAAATCACGTTTTAAGGTCATATGGGCATAATAGTCAACATTTAAGCATTTAACGGAAACATGCATATGAATCTGATAACTAATGAACCAAGTTGTATAATCACAGAGGGTTATACTAACATGAAACCTGTTCCAAATAAAGCTCTAAGGAATTTCTAAAACATGCTACATTGGGTCAGAACTGAAAGTCAAAGCAAAAGTCACATTATGCGACTTTCGGTTCCGAACCGAGCCTAAACTGAAAATTGTCGGGTTGAACATGTTTAGACATGTTCTTATATTAATTGCCAAGTTATATGAGTGATAAAACAGGTTGCATAGCTTCTACATTGTTAATTATGCGTTTATTTGAAAATAAGCTTTCTGTTGACTTTTTATGATTAAGTTTGACCCGACAATTGACCTAGTTAGAGTGGGAATGAGAGGGTGCCCTTTTAAGGGTTTATTGCCCACATAATTACCAACTCATAGGTACTTTCAATTCAAGATTTGACTGGACAAATTATGATTAAACATGAAGTCAAATCTTAATTATGACGGTTTGACTTTAGGCTAATTAACTAAGAAAAACTGAATTAAGGAAAGTTAAGGATACTTACTGAGGTCCTATGCACGACTAAGAATCCCTAGGAGGTGGTCTTGAGCTCCAGCAATCTCCAGGAAAGAAGTTATGCAAGTTTCCAAGTGGGTGTGTGAAGTGTTGCAACAAAGAGGGTGCTTATATAGTGAATTTAATCACATAGGATCATGCCAAGGAAGTCTATGCTTGGTTCCAGATCAACACAAGTGCCCCTAGTGCATGAGAAACCATTGGGGCAGCCCCTGGTATGTAACACAAGCGAGTTGAGTCGGTTAACAGGCCTGAACTGGCAGCTGCAGGTGTTTTCTGTCGCTGTAGGTGTCACGTGGCCTGCGTAAGACCCATACATGTCTTACGCGGCCGGTATGGATGGCCAGAAATGGTTAACCAAGTTTCATTTATTACATTTTGGCCCCTGATCCTTTCCAAACGTGGTTTTAACTTTATTTCTTGCATTTTAAGCCCTCTAACTTGACTTTTAAGGGCTCTAAGACATAACTAAATTTAATTAAGTCCTCGGTTAACTTTATGTTCACCCGAAAAGTCATAAATTTCTACGTTGACGCTTTTAACCCCTCGTATACGAATGTTATCATAACTTTCTCATACTTTATCGAAACCTCGTGAAATTTTTATCACTTATTCTAGTGAGTATAATTAATTGTTACAAAGCTTCGGGTTTGCTAAAAGGTCACTCAGAGGTATACTTTCAACATGTTGACACATTTAACCCCTGTAGTTTGAAATTTTCTCACTTTCTTCCACAATTAGCTTCGTATGATCCATAATTCATTCGTTTAAGGGTATAAACATCGTGTAGGGTTATTGAAAGGCATATTTATCCGTTGTTGATATTTTGAACCCTTTTATTCACATACTTTCTTTGTTTGTCAACTTTAGTCCCTCTAAAGTAATTCTCTACACGTTTAATGCTCATGACACGTGTCGATATATTATTGGACATAAATTTACGAGGTGTACTTTTCTTTCATTGTGGTCTCTACCTCCCACGTCTACTCGGGACCTCTACGGGCATCCCATTTGACCTTTACAATCGGCACTTGCTTCCTTCGAAGCTTCTTAACCTGTCGATCCTCAATCGACAAAGGTTTCTCAACAAATTTCAGGCTCTCATCTATGTGCACATCCGTATGTGGTATGACTAGTGATTCATCAGCTAGACATTTCTTCAGATTGCAGATGTGGAATACATTGTGAATACCACTAAGCTCTTCAGGCAAATTTAACTTATAAGCCACTGTTCCGACACATTCGATGGTCTCGAATGGTCCTATATACCTTGGGCTTAACTTACCTTTCTTACCAAATCGCATCACTCCCTTCCAGGGTGATACTTTAAGTAGTACCTTGTCACCTACCTCAAATTTTAGAGGTTTACGCCTTTTATCTGTGTAGCTTTTCTGCCTATCTCTGGCAGCTTTGAGACGATCTCGTATCTGTACAATCTTATCTGTCGTCTCCAGGACTATATCAGGTCCTGTAAGTTGGACATCTCCAACTTTTGCCCAACAAACGGGCGTTCTGCACTTTCTTCCATACAAAGCTTCAAAAGGTGCATTTAGTATACTGGAATGATAACTATTGTTGTATGAGAATTATATCAATGGAAGATGATCATCCCAACTTCCTCCTAAGTCAATAACACAAGCTCGTAGCATATCTTCGAGTGTCTGAATAGTACGCTCACTCTGTCCATCCGTCTGAGGATGATATGCAGTGCTGAAATTCAATCGAGTGCCTAGTGATTGTTGAAATTTTTTCCAGAGGTGCGATGTATACCTTGTATCCCTATCAGAAATGATAGACATTGGCACTCCGTGGAGATATATAATCTCATCCACATATAGCTGAGCTAACTTATCTGAGCTATGTGTTTCCTTAATAGGTAGGAAGTGAGCTGACTTAGTCAGTCTATCCACTATCACCCAAATATTATCATTCCCTTTCTTTGTCTTTGGTAACTTGGTGATAAAATCCATTGTCACCATTTCCCACTTCCAAGTGGGAAGCTCAGGCTGTTGTAGCAAACCTGACGGCTTTTGGTGTTCAGCTTTAACTTGCGCGCACGTCAAACATTTGGGTACATAGGTAGCTATAGACTTCTTTAAGCCTATCCACCAAAAATTGCCTTCAGATCTTGGTACATCTTATCAGCTCCAGGATGAACGGAGTACTTAGAATTGTGGGCTTCCTGGAGGATCACATCCCTAAGTCCTCCATAAATTGGAACCCATATTCATCCATTTAATCTCAGGATTCCGTCTTTGCCATAGGATAACTGTTCAGCGGTTACTCCTAGCTTCTCATCAGGATAGTTAGCTTCTAGTACAACTTCTTTCTGCGCAGCTAACAACTTTTCACTCAAACTATTCTTTAATTCAATGCTCTTGGCATTGATTCTTATGGGCTTCACCCTTTCCTTTCTACTTAAGGCATCGGCAACCACATTTGCCTTGCCTGGATGGTATCGTATTTCACAGTCATAATCATTCAAAGTTTCCATCCATCGTCGCTGCCTCATGTTCAAATCCTTCTGATTGAACTAGTGTTGAAGGCTTTTGTGATCAGAATAGATCACGCACTTGGTACCATACAAGTAATGCCTCCACAGTTTTAGTGCAAATACAACGACACCCAACTCCAAGTCGTAGGTGGTGTAATTCTTCTCGTGCACCTTTAACTGTCGAGAAGCGTAGGCAATAACCTTGCCTTTCTGCATGAGTACACATCCCATACCAGTGTGTGATGCGTCGCAGTAAACCACAAATTCTTCTATTCCATCAGGCAACGTCAACACAGGTGCATTGCTCAACTTCTGCTTAAGAATGTCAAAAGACTCTTGCTGCTTAGGACCCTAATCAAACTTGATATTCTTGCGGGTTAGTGAGGTTAGGGGTGCAGCAATCCTTGAGAAGTTTTCAATAAATCGCCTATAGTATCCTACCAAACCCAAAAAGCTACGAATTTCTGTGGGCGTCTTTGGCTCTTGCCAATTCATAACAGCTTCAACTTTAGCGAGATCCACTTGGATACCACGCTCACTAACTATATGTCCAAGAAACTGGACTTCGCGAAGCCAAAATTCACACTTTGAAAACTTGGCATAAAGCTTCTCCTGTTGAAGTAGTTCTAGAATACATCAAAGATGCTTCTCATGGTCGGCCTGATTCTTTGAATAAATCAGAATGTCATCAATGAAGACGATAAAAAATTTGTCCAAGTATGGCTTGCAGACACAGTTCATGAGATCCATGAACGCTGCTGGTGCATTAGTGAGCCCAAAAGGTATCACTAGGAACTCGTTATGACCATAACGAGTCCTAAATGCAATTTTGTGCACATCTTCATCTCTAACCTTCAACTGGTGGTAGCCTGATCTTAAATCGATCATGGAGAAATAACTCGCCCATTGAAGTTGATCGAACAAATCATCGATCCTGGGCAATGGATATCTATTCTTGATAGTAACCTTGTTGAGCTCGTGATAATCGATGCATAGACGCATCGATCCATCCTTCTTCTTCACAAACAGGATTGGTGCTCCCCAAGGAGACGAACTAGGACGTATAAAACCTTTTGCCAACAAATCATCTAACTGAGTCCTCAACTCTTTCATCTCTGTTGGTGCCAACCTGTAAGGTGCCCTTGCAACAGGTGCTGCTCCTGGAATAATGTCAATTCTGAATTCTACTTGCCTATCTGGTGGCAAACCAGGTAGTTCTTCAGGGAATACTTCGGGATATTCAGAAATGACGGGGATGTCTTCAATCTTAGGCTTCGGCTCATCAATAGTCACTTGTGCCATGTAGATAACACAACCCTTCTTCATACACCTTGATGCCTTAAGCATAGACACTTGCTTAGGCAATCCATACTGAGTATCTCCCTGTATGGTAAGTGGCTCACCATAAGGAGTCTTGATCACTAATTGCTTCTTGTCACACATAATCTGAGCTTGGTTATGGGATAACCAATCCATGCCTATTACTATGTCGAAACTGGCTAATTTCAAAGGAAGTAAGGACAAAGGAAAAGAGTGGTTCCTAATGGATATGAAACATCCATCTAATACAGTTGATGCGGTTTCTATGGTGCCGTCGGCTAATTCAACCTCATATTTTATGCTTAGGGTTCTAACAGGTAGATTTAACAACTTACAAAACTTATCATCAACAAATGACTTATCTGCTCCAGAATCAAATAACACCCTTGCATAAACATCATTTATAAGGAAGGTACCTGTTATCACATTGTTGTTTTGGATCTCCTCCTGCTCGTTCATCTGGAAGACCCTAGCATTGGTCTTTTCCCATCTTCAGCCTTCTTTGCAAACTTTGGGCAGTTGAACTTGATATGCCCTTTTTCATTGCAGTTATAGCACGTCGCATCCTTGATTTTCTTACAGTCTAATGTCTTGTGCTTAGAAGATTTACAAATTCCACAAGCTCTCGGCTATGATTGGGATTTTGATTCATATCTGCACCTCCCGAAATGGTGCTTCTTACAGATTTTACACTTGGGCTTATCACCCGACTGTTGACCATCCTTCTTAGTTCCAGAACTCTTTTTGTGGTCATTGTTTCCTTTGTGCTTCTTGTCTAACCGTCATGAGTTGTCATCCTCACGCTTTCTCTTCTCAGCATCGGTGTTTCTGAGTGATCTTTGCCTGACCGCGTCCAAAGTAAGAGACAATGATATATCAGCTGCAGACCTAAAAGTAGCTGGTCTGGAGGCCTTCACACTGACCTTGATTTATGGGGCCAAACCCCCAATGAAGCGAGCTATCCTCTTGGGTTCTGGTGTCACAAGATACGGAACCAGTCTTGACATAGTGTTGAAGCTCGTAAGGTAGGCTTGACAATTCAGATTTTTCATAACCAAAGACAAGAAATCAGATTCAATCTTTTCAACCTCATGCTGAGGGCAGTAGTTTTCCTTAATCAACGTCACAAACTGATTCCAAGACAGATTGTACAATGGGATCTTCCCAGTGGCCTGAATCAAAGACCTCCACCACGCTAGTGCCTCGCCTTTGAATGACTGAGATATAAACTTTACCACATCCTTATCAGCGTAACCACTGATATCTACCACAGTGTCCATCTCGTCTAACCATGACATGCAATCAACTGCTCCTTTCTCCCCCGTGAAATCCCTGGGTTTGCAGGAGACAAAGTATTTATAGGTGCAACCTTTATAACGTGGTTCTTGATTTAACACAACTCTCTTAGATGGAACACTCCTCTGATTTGATGAGTGATGAGAATTACTTTTGTGAGCGGTATGAGTTCTAGAGGGTGGTTTTGTGTGTGGTACCGACTGAGTCCTGACCTGGGTATCACTGGATTCTTTGAACTGTCTATCCAGAGCTCGCGTAATAGCATTATCTATCAATGCCTGTAATTCTGCTCCTGCTATGTTGACTCTGGAAGTGTCATGATTATCTCTGGGGTGGCTGTTGACTTCGTCTGACCCCGTCATGTAGCTTGATTGCTACATAAGATAAATGATTTTAATTTACTCAGAGGTCTATAACAGTTTTATCATTCTAGATGATTATTAATCATGGTATTTAAGAAACCATTTCGATTAACTTGTTAGGCATATATATATTCAGGATTTTTCATTATAAAAATCCTTACTTTAAAATATTTTAATGGCAAAAAGGCCAAGTCATAAGGACAGTTTTAAATTTTTATTCATGATCTTATAGGATCAAGGTATTGAGGTTTTTAATCATAGTTTATTACCTCTTCTTAACAAGGGGTCGAAGACCACAACTGTCTTTTGTCTTATATGACAATGAATATAGCTTGTAGGCATTACATCCCTATTGGATGTTTAATATAATAAAAGAAATTGGAAGAATCCAATGTAAGGATGACTTATGTGATTTTATCGAATCACATTTTGTCAGGAGTGTTAACATGTTTTCAGATGTTAACAAGGTTTTGAATCTTTTGGATAGGTTTTACCGTCTTGGCCATATCTAGAATGACATGTGGCTAGGTTTTACCTTTAAGATTCTTTTTAATTTTTAACGCGGAACGAACCTAAATTGAGATGTTAATAAGGACCTGAATCTAATTTGAGGAACTACCATGTTGGCCCTGTCTTAAAATGACACATGGGCTAGGTTTTGTCCTTTTTAGATTTTTATTATAATGGTAGGTCTTATAAAAGGAATGTTATTTTTCATTTATTTTACATATTATATTTATGCATAATGACGAAAATAAAATTTAAAATTTAACCATTCCACTACAAAATTAAGAAAATACAAGTTTGTCCTAAACGGGACTTCTACTGAAATAACATGCCCACGCAGGGGCTAAACAAACCAAACATACCCACGCAGGGGTCAAACGGAAAGACATGCCCACGCAGGGGCTAAACAGAAACTACAAGTCCTCGCAAGGACTGGTTACAGAAACAGATGTCCACGTAGGGACTGATTAAACACTAAAAAAACAAACAAATAAAGGATTTAATGATCCTTTTTGCTCTTCCCCTTGATTAAGCTCGCCAAACCCTTGAAAATTCCTTGGTTTTGCCTACGCCCTTCCCAAACCTCCTGCTGCACCTGATTTAACCTTTGAGGAATCTCCTGATGCTGCGGTGGTGATATCACTGGCGGCTGCGGGGGCTGCTGATACAGCGGAGGTTGAGGAGGTGGCGGTTGTTGGTACCCATAGGGTGAATATCCAGCTTGATATGGAACTCCAAAGGGTCCCTCGGGATGGAGAGCATTGTAATCCCACGCTGCCTGGTACGGGTCAACATTAGCGTAGTTGTAGTTGGTGTGGGCCGGCTGCTCAAAGGGATTATACGCCGCTGAGCCGGCGTATGTAGGAATTGGGTTACCAAAACCCAACGGTGGTGGCGCGACAGGCGCAGAGTTAATTCCGAGACGGGGTTTGAAGGCTCACCCATCTGCGGGTCTTCATTGAGTGGCGGGTAGTGGCTGCCACTTGAAGGTTGAGGGGTGCTGATACGCACTCCTCCTCGCACGGACATCCGTATGTTCGATCTTCTTCGCCTCGGTGGCTCCGGAGGCTGTTGCTGAACTGGTGGTGGTGGTGGAGTGACCGCTACAAAACGGGAATCCTCGGAGGGATCCTGCTGTGGCTGCTGCTGCTGCTGCGGTGAGTTGTGGTAACTGGGAGTAAACACCCAGTCGATCTGGTTGAACCTCGCCTCGTAGCTATCGGGACCATTATAAGGTGATCCCAGAAAGGGTGACCCATCCGAAATTTCGATGGGGTGCGTAGGGGTTCCGGACGGTGGCTCTGCAGGATCGGTGTCCTCATCCATGTGCATCGCATGGTCGCCCGAGAAGTGGTCTTCAGGTCCTAATGGGTTAAAACCCACTGGTTCTTCAATGTAGTTTGCCGGGTTGAACCGGCTTTGGAAGACAGGCGTCGGGTCATCGAATGAATTGTGAGGGCTGGATCTCTGGAGGGGGATGAAAGATGGTTGCGGGTTATGGGGCTCATTTTCAGATTGAGGCCCGTAGGAATGGTGATAGGATGGTGACGAACTTAGCGAGACGGATCGCCTTGCTGGCTCTATATACGTCCTCCAATGCTCCTGAGGACTCGTACTTATTGAGGCCGGTGGGGTTCGTCTGTGTGATGGCCCGGTCTCATGGTCGTGGCCTGTGATTGGTGCCTTTCCTCTTCCCCTTATGAACCTTGGCGGCATGATTGAACCTGTCAACATAAACAAAGATAACAACAAGGAAATATATAAAGGAAAAAAATAAAACAAATCAGGATTTGTCCTAAGTTCTTTGTCTAGACTCGAAAATTGAGGAATGTGCAACTGTGTAACTGAGATTAAACACAAAAGGCTAGTGTTTAATTCACTCAGTGTTGGCTCTGATACCAACCTGTCACACCCCGATATTTCCACGTATTACCGGTGGGCCCGGTGGGGAGTATCGTGACGTAGTTGATATCATCATAGTCAAACAACACAATTTTAAATGCACAGTGGAAGCAAAAGATGAATCACATTACAAACCGAATATAAAGTAATATCAAGGTATTACAACCGGACTGTAAAGGATCCACAGGCGGATCAAAATAAAAAGGAAACATAATTCATCAGACTTAAAATGCATCCAAGCTTGCAAGACTCTTATTGATGCTAAGGAGAAGCCAGCCTATTTCGATTAGTACCTGCACTTAGCCTTTTTGGGAAAATACGTCAGTTTACACTGGTAAATACAATTAATTGACTCATTTTGAAAAGGTTTAGAAAAATTGATTTGAATGCACAAGGCACAAAACATTTTATAACTTGGGATAATTATTTATATAAAAACTTGTAAAAGAATTACATGTTTCTTATACGTTCAGTAGCCCGGATTGACATCGAGTTAAAGATTAATAGACACACCACATGATATAGTCTCGCGGCGAGTTATTCCAGAAACCGGCGGTTATACCTTATTATTTATATATGCACTGTCGGGTGTACGCCTACACCCCGTGCTTAGGTCGTGGCCATTTCTTAAAATGATGCCAAGGATATCCGGGACATGGTCATTAACCCCCCAAAGGCATTAAGCAAACAAAACAGATTAAACGGGTCATCTCAATAAATTAACCTTCATATGATTAACAATTCAATGCCCGACCAAGCGGTATTTTATATACCGTACCCCAAGCCCGTATAAGGGAAAATAAGTTAAAAGTATTTACCTGAGCAAGTATAATTCACAAACAGTAAGTGCAAGTAGCTTTTACCGGGTCTCCTAATCTGGAACAAAGGTTTTTAATAACCTATTAGATTCCTAACTGGTCTTTAATTAAGCCTAAACTTAGACCGGTTAGTTTTAAAAGAAGATACGGTTCAAATGCACGATTAAGCGAAGACCGGAATAGAATGTGATTTAGACCCGACAAGTTTGGATACTTGTGTAATATGGGTAAACTAAACACATTCTGGATTTTGAGACAAAAATGATAAGGTTTGACCCGTTTCGGTCAATTTATGCAAACTAGTTACATAAGCCGAACCGAACGCGAAAAATGCATAACGGGTGACCATAAGAGTCATATACAGGTTTCCTAAGTTAATATGCCTTAAATATGTTGTGACATCAGTAAGATATCTCCTATTATGCCCAAAACGAATATGAACTCAAATTATGCCCGTAGGGGTATTTTGGTCATTTAAAAGGTTATAAAAGAGATTTAATATAAATCTGAGTTTCAGGTCTGATATAATCAGTAAAAATACTTAATTTGATAAGTTATATCAGTAGGGTATTGCATATATGTGAAATTTATCATTTATAACCAAACTATGCACCGAAGGGGCATTTTGGTAATTTCACATAAGGTTTAAGGGTCAAATCTGGAAATCTGAGTTTAAAACTTTTGCTTACTGTTAAAGTATAAGAATTTACTAAAAATATTAGTAGGTATCAAGTCTTATATATTTAAAATAGTTTTAATACATACTATGCGTTTAAAACGCGTAAAAAGACGGTTTTAAGCGATTTCCGGGTTTCATAAGTAAAGCTGATATTTTTATTATTCCAGAAGGCTCAAAATATTTTATTTATCATATAAAATCAGTAGAAAAAGGTTTGGTATCAAAATGATTTGTAAAACTCATTTTATAGGCAAAAAGGGCAAAACCGACAATTACCGAATCAAAGCTAGAACCCTATGTTATGCTCAGCCTAAAAATAAATAAAAATCTTCAAAAATACCAAAATATTATTTTATATCAGTATGTAAAAAATTTTGGTATAAAAATTGGGTTTAAATAGGTTTATGCTAATTACGTCGTTTATTTAATAAAAAGCTTTCTAATTACGCTAATGAGCATAACTCCTAATCTAGACCTCAAACTGATGTCAAATTTTAGGGACAACTTTATAAATTAGTAACTAAGGTTTCTATTCTTTTACATTTTCATAAATCACGTTTTAAGGTCATATGGGCATAATAGTCAACATTTAAGCATTTAACGGAAACATGCATATGAATCGGATAACTAATGAACCATGTTGTATAATCACAGATGGTTATACTAACATGAAACCTGGTCCAAATAAAGCTCTAAGGAATTTCTAAAACATGCTACATTGGGTCAGAACTGAAAGTCAAAGCAAAAGTCAAATTATGCGACTTTCAGTTCCGAACCGAGCCTAAACTGAAAATTGTCGGGTTGAACATGTTTAGACATGTTCTTACATTAATTGCCAAGTTATATGAGTGATAAAACAGGTTGCATGGCTTCTACATTGTTAATTATGCGTTTATTTGAAAATAACCTTTCTGTTGACTTTTTATGATTAAGTTTGACCCGACAATTGACCTAGTTAGAGTGGGAATCAGAGGGTGCCCTTTTAAGGGTTTATTGCCCACATAATTACCAACTCATAGGTACTTTCAATTCAAGATTTGACTGGACAAATTATGATTAAACATGAAGTCAAATCTTAATTACGACGGTTTGACTTTAGGCTAATTAACTAAGCAAAACTGAATTAAGGAAAGTTAAGGACACTTACTGAGGTCCTATGCACGACTAAGAATCCCTAGGAGGTGGTCTTGAGCTCCAGCAATCTCCAGGAAAGAAGTTATGCAAGTTTCCAAGTGGGTGTGTGAAGTGTTGCAACAAAGAGGGTGCTTATATAGTGAATTTAATCACATAGGATCATGCCAAGGAAGTCTATGCATGGTTCCAGATCATTACAAGTGCCCCTAGTGCATGAGAAACCATTGGGGCAGCCCCTGGTATGTAAAACAAGCGAGTTGAGTCGGTTAACAGGCCTGAACTGGCAGCTGCAGGTGTTTTCTGTCGCTGTAGGTGTCACGCGGCCCGCGTAAGACCCATACATGTCTTACGCGGCCGGTTTGGATGGCCAGAAAAGGTTAACCAAGTTTCATTTATTACATTTTGGCCCCTGATCCTTTCCAAACGTGGTTTTAACTTTATTTCTTGCATTTTGAGCCCTCTAAGTTGACTTTTAAGGGCTCCAAGACATAACCAAACTTTGTTAAGTTCTCGGTTAACTTTATGTTCACCCGAAAAGTCATAAATTTCTACGTTGACGCTTTTAACCCCTCGTATACGATTGTTATCATAACTTTCTCATACTTTATCGAAACCTCGTGAAATTTTTATCACTTATTCTAGTGAGTATAATTAATCGTCACAAAGCTTCGGGTTTGCTGAAAGGTCACTCAGAGGTATACTTTCAACATGTTGACACATTTAACCCCTTTAGTTTGAAATTTTCTCACTTTCTTCCACAATTAGCTTCGTATGATCCATAATTCATTCGTTTAAGGGTATAAACATTGTGTAGGGTTATTGAAAGGCATATTTATCCGTTGTTGACATTTTGAACCCTTTTATTCACATACTTTCTTTGTTTGTCAACTTTAGTCCCTCTAAAGTAATTCTTTACACGTTTAATGCTCATGACACGTGTCGATATATTATTGGACATAAATTTACGAGGTGTTACATATAGAAAAATATCTTAAAAGTAATCTATTTTTAAGATTGGTTTTAATAATATAATTTTAGTCTTTTACTAAAACTAAATATTTTAGATGTTTAGAAAATATATATAACTTATATCTTCCAAAAATACCTTTTTTAATAATAAACCATAAGTAATATTTTTGTATATTTGTAGAAAAAATATGTTTACTTCTTTGGTTTTAGAAAACGTAGTTTTACCAAGTCGTCGATATATGGTATATTACAGTCCGTAATATTTATATAGTCCGTATATTTGTCCGTAAGTCCGATTTGTCCATAAGTTGTGTACGAAAACTCGGATCGTCCGTAAGTTGTTTTTAAGGTGTTTTTATATGTAGTCTTGTAAGACTTTAGTTGTAATGTGTCTTTTGTTTATTTGTACCATTGTATTCAAGTTACAAGTTTTCAAGTATATAACTAATACAAACAAATAACACTTAGCACATAAGTTGTTAAGATAACTAAATATATATTTTCTCAAAAATATATATTTATATGTAGTTTTTGCTTTTATAAAAACTATTCTTTTAAATCTTTTTATGCTAATAAAGATTTTGTCAAAAATAATAGTTTTTATAACTTATGATTTTTAAGAAAAATGGTCATATTTCCTTTGAAATATATACTTTGCCATGTTTATATAAAACATATCTTTTTCTTTATAAAAATCACCAACATGTTCTCATATCATTCTTAATAAAAACATATGAGATTTATATCAAAATCTTAACAAGATGAAATCAATAACATGTAGGGTTTTGGTATGATCATAACATATGTTAGTTCAAAATCCATGATTTACTTCTAGTTTTATCAAACTTTTTATAAAAGGCAAATTGGATTTAAATAATCCCAACTCACTGTTATTGGCCAATAATAATCCCAACTCACCAATAATAATCCGAACTATTCACTTTTGTTTGTAAAATACTCCCAGTTAAAAAAACACTAACTAGGTTAAAAAATTGCTGATGTGGCTTGCCACGTCACCTGCCACATCAGTTGACACGTAATCGAAAAATGCCACGTAGACTGCCACATCAGCTGCCACGTCATCGAAAAATACCATGTAGACTGCCACATCATATGACACATCAGCTAAAAGGGCCACATCAGATGCCACATCAGCAATTTTTTAACCTAGTTAGTGTTTTTTTAACTGGGAGTATTTTACAAACAAAAGTGAATAGTTCGGATTATTATTGGTGATTAAATGAGTGGGGATTATTATTGGCCAATAACAGTGAGTTGGGATTATTTAAATCCAATTTGCCTTTATAAAAACCCATCTTGTATTTTTCTTTTTATAACTTTGTAAAAGTATTATTTTTAGTGAAAACCCTCATATACTTTAACAAAATCCAAGATTATGATCATCCATCTAAACATTTATGTTTAACAAAACCCTTAAACTTTAACATGTATACTTGTTAGATTATGTTTTTAAACATTATCTAACAAGTTATTCTTATACTAATCATCAAAACTAGATCAAATATGCGAGTAATCATCCT
Organism: Helianthus tuberosus; assembly: GCA_030545235.1. NCBI lineage: Eukaryota > Viridiplantae > Streptophyta > Magnoliopsida > Asterales > Asteraceae > Helianthus > Helianthus tuberosus. Next base: position 67,713,923 of record CM060445.1, on the reverse strand, counting down.
TAAATCACAACATAAACACACTTTTATATCATGATTATTATTTTGCTTCTTTGTATTTTCATATTATTTTGTATGATTATTTAGTTTATTACATGTTCTTTAAACAAATAATACATAAATAAGTATGAAAAAGAGATTTTAGAAGCTTACTTCTAGCACTAATGGCTAGGGATGATCTTGATGATGATTAAAGAAAAGAAAAAGTGTTGATCTTGGTGTTTGGAAGCTATGGAATGGATGAAAAGGCTTGCTTCTTCTTGTAGTATCCTTAGATCATCCTATGTATCTTCAAGCTCCATGTTGTTCATCAAGGAAGTGTTAAAAAGATGAGGGTTTTTGATAGTGTTCTTGGCTAAAATATGAAGGTTGAGATAGTTTCTTAACTATGTGTAAATGAAGGTGAAAAATGAGATGAATTGCTTTGTTTATTATGGTAACTAGTGTTATAAGTCTTCCACCAAGTTCACCAACTTGTGCAAGTTGCAACATCTTAGTAAATATCTAAGATATTTATGGGAACAATGGTAAAAAAAAAGGTCCCACAAGGACATTGTAACCGTCAATTGGGGGGGGGGGGGGTACCCTTGTTTTGCTACTTGATTTTCCTTGGTAAAGAGTGTAAGGATTATTGAGGAAATGTTTAGGAAACTTGTATGTTCAAGTGTTTAAGTGATTAGAGGGTGTTAAGTGACCATTACTAGACCATAATGATCCAATTAACACTAGATGGTCACTAAAAAAAGATTTGATATCGTTCGGATATTCATTTCGTATTGTTTCCGTTACACGTTATTTGAACGCTAAGTTGTGTAACTTGTGTGAATTGATGTAGTTATTGGTTCGGATGATACCTGAAGGTATCCTCACATGAATTCTATGTTAAACAGCATTTTTACATGTTGCAAAAATATTAAAAAGCTGATTTCTGCAGAATTTCTGCGGAAAAGTGTTGAAATCGTCGCTTTTAGTGCTTTTCGGGTAGTTTTTAGTGTTATCAGACTTCGGGAAGGTTTTAAATCAAACCCTTGCATTCCTAGTTAGGGTTTAATGTATATTCGATGTTGGACTTTCGTCTGAGTCCTAAAGATGTCGTTTAGATGGTTTCTGCGGATCCTGTGTTTTCGTCAAAATACTAGTTTACTAGGTGCTTTTCTAGTAGTTTCGATGCATTGTTTAAACTATTTCAAATGTACTTAATAAAAATGGGTCATATGCATCCTAAGTAAGTATTCCACGAGTATTATAAGTGTAGGTCATGAAATGTGCAGTTCGGATGTTCAAAAGACATAAATGTGTAGCTAAAAATGAGTAATTTAAGTGTAAGAAAGTTACCGAAAAGTGGCAGTTGTCACATTCTCCCCCTGTTATTGAGAATTTCGTACCGAAATTCAAGCTGAGTTATCCTTTGCAGGAGTATTCTCAAACAGGTGGGGGTATTTTGGTTTTGATTTGATTTGATATTCACGTTCCCAAGTATATTCGGGTCCGTGTCGAGAGTTCCAACGAATTTTTACTAATATGTTACGACTCCTTCGTGTTGTTTTTTGGACCTTCCGGTCCATGACCTTAACAGGTGCTTTGTGAATTGGAGTTTGTCATCAATGTCAATCTCATCCTCATGGATGATAACTGTTTCTTGCATTGGACTCTTCTTGAGATTCGACACATAAAATGTGTCGTGCACACTGCTCAGTTCGTCTGGTAACTTCAACTTGTAGGCAACGGTGCCAATCTTTTCTAAGATTTCAAATTGTCCTACATAACGAGGGTTAAGCTTTCCACGCTTACCGAACCTCGCTACGCCCTTCCAAGGTGAGACTTTCAATAAGACTTTGTCTCCAACCTCGAAAGATAATGGCTTCTGTCTCTTGTCTGCGTAGCTCTTTTGTCGATTGTGAGCCGCCTTGATACGGTCTCTAATCTAAAAGATTTTATCCATAGTCTCTTGGACTAATTCCGGACCACTTAGTTGTTTATTGCCCGCTTCCACCCAACATAGCGGAGAGTGGTACTTTCGACCATAGAGTGCTTCAAACGGTGCAGTTTGTATACTTATATGGTAGCTGTTGTGGTAGGAAAACTCAACCAAAGGTAAATGAGTATCCCAATTTCCGCCCAAATCCATAACACACGCACGAAGCATATCTTCGAGTGTCTGGATTGTCCGTTCACCCTGGCCGTTAGTTTGTGGATGAAAGGCCATGCTTAGATTTAAATAAGATCCAAAGGCCTCTTGAAATGACTTCCAAATTCTTGAAATCAAGCGACCATCTCGGTGTGAGATGATTGAAATAGGCACTCCATGACGAGCCACTATTTCTTTGAGATAGAGTTCTGCTAGTTTCTCTGTGCTATCCTGTGACACCTGGGTCACTGCGACCATCAAACAAACACCAAACCAATGAAATATTGTATTTCATACTTGGGATTTGTATAAATATGTGTATCTTTTGCACATATCAATTCTTGTTCGATTTCAAGCTTTAAATCGCTTTCTGGAAGGTTATACGCGCACTGATGCGTAAATATAACCAGTTTAATGCAACGAACACTCCGGAATAGTGAAATAGGCTTAACATACCTTAAATAACCTTTACATAACTTAGAAATAAGTTTTAAAGGCTTTGGTATGGCAAAATCAAGTTTAATCGCCTACAGGGACTTAATTTGACAAACTACGAAAGTATGATGATTCGTACTGGAACAGACATTCCGTAACATAACCATAAGTTAAACATACCATAAATATCCTTTACATAGCTTAGAAATAGACTTTGAGGGGTTCGGTGTGCTAAAATAAACTTTTGGGTCATTCAGGAACTAAAAGCGTCAAAAAGTGCATAAATTTGCATTTTCGCGCATAACTTAGGTTCTGAATACATCTGGACATCCAAAAATTTATGTAAGCACTAAAATATTTTATTTTAGTGTTTGGCATGAGAAAATTCCATTCGTCGCTTAATTTGGATCGTTTTTGCGTTCGTTACGACTTCTGTCGTAATTAAGCGAATAACGCAACCGTACGACCAAACGAACCGACATCCGAGATGTTTTTGAGCATATTTTAAGTTCTCTATACTTTAACTTTATTTTAGAGCCTTGAAATGGGGTTAACGAGGCTTAAAAGTGCCAAAAATCAAGTTTTACAAGTGCAAGGACCATTTTTGAAATTTCTGGCAGATTCAATGAACCTAGTCCATTTTGAAGTGTTGATGGTTTTAACCCATGGTTTTGCAAAACCATGGGCTGGTATTCAATGAACATAGTCCATATTAGGGGCTCCCATGGTTTTAGAAAACCATGGGCACACATGTAAGGTCCAGATCAAAGCTCAGTTTTCGATGAACGATCTTAACGGTTCTTGAATTCCTATAAATACCCACCCTCACTTCCTCCCAAAGCACACTTGAATCTGATTTTGGCTCTCTAAGTTGAAGTTTATGCTTCATACCTGAGAGTAAATCGGATCAAGAGCTTGCGGGGACCTTCTGAAAGTATTCTTTCGTTCTTTTCTTTCGTTTTTGTTGTTAAAGTCAAACTGCGTTTGACTTTCTGCTTTGACCAGTTTATGGTCAACACGAAGTTCGTTTGAACTTTATAACGTGAGTGTAATCACGATGGTTATAGTCCCTAGTGACTATACCTACTGATTACCACGTTATCTAGGCTCAGTGACGAGTCGTAGTTTCGGCCAAAATGCATTTTATCGCGTATTTTGTAACCAAACTACTCTAGGATATCAAAACCATTTGTTTTGATATCAAAACCTGTTTTCTAACTTAACTAAACATGTTCTAGCATGTTTAGCTCGTCATTTTTTTTTAGATTAGTGCTTGTGTGGAGCCGAAACTCAAGCGGACTAAACACCCGCTTAGACTTTCGAACACGACCCGTTTGGTCGATCATTAGGATCCGACCAACATGTTAAGTGAACATAGTAGCATAGGGAATAACCTTCCGAGGTTATACCTTATGGTCACTTAGGTTTGATTGGTCGCATGATAGATAGTTTATATGCCTTAGGTAAATTACCAAAATGCCCTTTTTACGCCAAAATTCATTTTAAGCCTATGAAACATAATTTTTTATATCTAAACTGATTTAGCAACAATATTAGACATGTTAAGGCATATTTTACTTATCATAGGGCTAGTTAGGCATTCCGAACGCGTTTTACGCGAACGACGCGTTAAAGTAGCATAAGCTACCTAAACGGGTCGTAATGGGTCGTAAGCACTTAGGGTAGGTTTCATTGTAGTATGTAGGCTTTGATAAACCATATTACATGAGTTTCCATACTCATTTGGTTTACGAACCCTCATTCTATCCGATCCTCCGATTTAGGTCCGGTTTATTAACATAGTTACCTATATTAGGTGCCGTTGATTTTCCGTGATCTCTAGCATTGCTTGGTTGTTACTCAAGGACTTCTAGGCAATCTCATGTGAGCACATAGACCCCTCTTTTACTGTTTTCCAAACTGTTTTGGGGTGAAACACATGTGCCTACTTGTTACTTTCATGCTTTCCATGTTTTCACATCATATACTTGCTATGTTCATTAGTACATTTATAGTACATGATTTACATTACATTGTTTTGCTATGTATGTTGACTGAGCATGCTAGCACATTGATTTACATTACATTAGTTGCATATGTTTACCCAACATATGGACACATTGTTTTACATTGCATTTTGTTGCATATGCTCATCCAGCATATGAACACATTATATTACATTTTGAACCATTTGTAACTATTGACTATGTGAACCGTTGTAACCATTTGACTATGTGAACCGTTATAACCATTTAATTATGTGAACCGTTTGTAACTGTTGAACCGTGTGAACCGTATTTGACCATACATAAACATTTCTACAATTGTTAAACATTACATTTTGGTGGTTGTTTGGGTAAGTGATTTAAGTAACGAGGCGACGTGTAATACGATAAAAACATGGTGGATACGCCACTGGTACTTCCTATATATAAGTGTTTTTATGGTATTACATCACGTAGCGTTATTTAAACCATTTTAGTTTAGACATATTACATCTACAATACAATCTTCACATAAACATCGTTTTACAAATAACTTAACTTATACAAACCCATTTTACATGGTTATTCACTTAACCATACATTATTCTCTTATACATATACATATCATTTGGTTTATTTATCACTTTTCAAATGATTTATGAAAGGGAACACTCAACAAGATTCATGGCTACTTTTTATTAAACAGTTTCTTTAAACTCAAGTCATGAATCCTATTTTCACAAAACCTATGTATCTCACAGGCATTTTTATGCTGACGTACCTATTTTCACATGTGTTTTCAGGAGCTGTTGCATAGGATGATCGAGACACACTTAGGCGGACCTGTGCCTTAGTGACTTAAAACGAAGCAAGAACTCGTTAAATTATGTTATGTACCCTTTGTTTCTTGTTTAAGACAATGAAACTCTCTTGATTGATAAATAAAACGTAACTTTAATTACCATGGTTGTGAAACAATTAATTCTGTTACAACACTCTCCGACGTTTCCGCCACGTTTTGTTGTTTTACGTGGTCGGGGTGTGACATATCCTTCTCCCGAATCGGCAAGAAGTGTGCGGACTTTGTCAATCTATCGACGATTTCCCATATCATGTCGTGGTCTCTTGAGGTCCTGGGTAACTTCGTAATGAAGTCCATCGATATTTGTTCCCATTTCCAGACGGGAATCTCGGGTTGTTGTAGCAAACCCGAGGGTTTCTGATATTCTGCCTTGACCGTTGCGCAGATCAAGCATTTCCCGACATAAGTCGCGATATCCTTTTTGAGGTTAGGCCACCAATAGTACTCTTTCAAGTCTTGGGCCTATGTGCTTCCTCAAAATAACATCTCGAAGGCCGCCAAAGAGTGGAACTCAAATTCTACCCACAGAGTATAAAGTTCCATCTTCTTTCGATACTAATTGTTTTTCTGTGACTCAAAGTGTTTCTGCTCGAATATGTTCTTTGTTGAGCGCTTCTTGTTGTGCATCATGAATTCGTGTGGTAAGATCCTTGTGAATCGTCATCTCTAATGCTCGAACTCTCAAAGTTCTAACTCGTTCCTTGCGGCTCAAGGCGTCTGCTACAACATTCGCCTTGCCCGGAGGGTACTTTATTTCACAATCATAGTCGTTCAGCAATTCAATCCAACGTCGCTGACGCATATTTAGTTCTTTTTGATTGAATATGTGCTGAAGACTTTTATGATTAGTGAAAATCGTACACTGAGTACCATAAGTAATGTCGCCATATTTTCAAAGCGAATACCACTGGGCCTAACTCGAGGTCGTGAGTGGTATAGTTCTTTTCATGAACTTTCAGTTGACGCGATGCGTACGCGATAACTTTCTCCCGTTGCATAAGTACGCAACCCAATCCTTTATGCGAAGCATCACAGTAAACTACGAAGTCATCGGCACCATCGGGTAGTGATAAGATTGGTGCATCGCACAACTTATCCTTGAGATGTTGAAATGATTCTTCTTGTTTCTCGATTTGGGTGAGGGAGGTTAGCGGTTGAGAAGTTTTAGAAAAATTCTCCATAAATATCCGATAGTACCCCGCTAATCCCAAGAATTGTCGGACTTCAGTTGGAGTCTTGGGTGCTTCCCAGCTCTTAATTGCTTCGATCTTCGATGTGTCTACTTGAATGCCTTTCTCGTTCACTATATGCCCGAGAAATTGTACTTCACGAATCCAAAACTCGTATTTGTAAAATTTTGCGTATAGTGTCTCCTTCTTGAGTAGTTCTAAAATGGTTCTCAAATGTTGTTCATGCTCGTCGGCCGATCGTGAGTATATTAAAATGTCGTCAATGAACACTATGACGAATTTGTCAAGATACGGTTGTCGTCAATGAACACTATGACGAATTTGTCAAGATATGGCTGGCACACGCGGTTCATTAAATCCATGAAGACCGCTGGGGCGTTCGTTAAACCAAAGGGCATAACGAGAAACTCGTAATGACCATAACGAGTTTGAAAAGCCGTCCTTGGTATGCTTTCCTCTTGTATTCGTAACTTGTGATACCCTGATCGTAAGTCTATCTTGGAGTAGAAGCTTGAACTTTGCAATTGATCGAATAAATCATCAATCCTCGGTAGTAGATACTGATCCTTGATGGTGAGTTTATTCAACTCTATGTACTCCATGCACATTCTGAACGTTCTGTCCCTCTTCTTCACAAATAGGACTGGAGCTCCCCAAGGTGAGTAGCTTGGCCTAATGAATACTTTATCCAACAACTCTTGAAGTTGTGTGGATAACTCTTGCATTTCAAAAGGTGCTAATCGATATGGAGATTTGGCTACGGGTGCGGTTCCCGGTACCAAGTCGATATGAAACTTGACTTGTCGATAAGGTTATAGTCCCAGCAAGTCTTCAGGAAAGACTTCAGGAAACCCTTTTAACACTGGAATATCTGTCAGCTTCGGCCCAACGGCCTTCTTGTCGACAAAATGTGCCAGAAAGGCAACACAACCTTTCCGTAAGCACTTTTGTGCCTTCATGCAATTGATGATCTGCAATGGTGTGTCATGCTTATCTCCATAAATAACAAGTGTCTCTTTGTTCAGTAGTGGTAGGCGAATGACCTTTTCATGACAAAAGACTTCGGCTTGGTTATCGGATAACCAATCCATGCCAACCGCTACGTCGAAACTACCCAACTCAATGGGTAAGAGATCGATATTGAATTTTTCGCTCGCCAAGTTCCAAGGAACATTCTCTAACAACTTTCCCAGACTCTACTAGTTTACTGTATGTCGATTCTATAGAATGGGGGGACGTCTAGTTTACTTGACTCTAGGCCAAGTACATTTTGAATTCTATGTGGCAAGGACTTCACTGTATAGTTTTAGGAACCCTATGCTTAAATGTAGGATAACCCAATCCTTATGTCTAGATGTAGGATAACCCAATCCATATGTTTAGATGTAGGATAAACCCAATCCATATGTTTAGATGTAGGATAACCCAATCCATAAGTTTAGATGTAGGATAACCCAATCCATATGTTTAGATGTAGGATAACCCAATCCATATGTTTAGATGTAGGATAGCCCAATCCCTATGTTTAGTTGTAGGATAATCCAATCCCTATGTTTAGTTGTAGGATAATCCAATCCCTAATTGTAGCTAGGACAATCCCGTCACTAGCCATGAAACTCATTTCACATGCATGAGTTTGATTGGTAAGAAATGTGTCGGGTAACTACTGTTTGAGTGATCGAGGTTGGGTGTAAATGATGCGGTCATGCCTCGGATCTCAGAGGCTAAATCCTAAATGTAACGCTCAATGCGTTTGAATTTGGGTGTTACCCAGTATGGAACAACCCTTAAGAGATCGCGAAAGCCTCGAGTGTAACCAACAACATTGGCTCTAGTTAAGATCGAGTTCTAGAATTTGTTTCCAACCTTTGAATTTAAATCAGCGAGCAATACTCTTCTCGCATAAGATCCTTGAGTTCTTCCCCCAACAACCTCTTCACTGTATCACTTCCTAGCGTTTGTACTTGGAGATTCCCCTAAGTTAAGGCTGCGTTCAGCAGGAGACTCTCTGTGTATCTAATTGTCTACTCAGGAATATGTTTCCTAGTATGACTAACTGACTTCATTGTCTTTATTTGGCGGACAGAACCTACCGCACCTCTCGTATTAATGAGGTCTTGCGGCTTACAGTTCGGAAAGGCCTTAGACTTAAAACCTTGTGCTGTCGCATCTTCCGGTGTGGCATTGCTACTCGTTCCCGATCCATCAGGATTTGAACCACTTGGACTACCAGTACCGCCAGTACCGTCACTAGTGTCGCCTCGATTAACCTCATGTTGTGCAATTTCTGCACCCTCGTGTTGTTCCATAAGAGCTCTTGTTCGGCTTAATCAGTAAGATGCTGATTTGCTAACCCCTTTCTGGGTGTGAACCTTCCTTTTGGCTCCATGATCCTTTTTAATACGCATTATTAAAAGAATCTAGACATATATTTGGACAATATAGTCTATCATGCGCCAGAATGAAGAATGCAGTCGGTCATGGAAACCTCAAGATCGTATTGTTCATATATGTTTTGAATAAGTGATAATGTGGGTAACCGCAACCAAAAAATGTGTAGCGCCTCTTGCGTGTACTGGTCATAAGTCTAAGTGGAAGAAGAAATAATTTGTTGAGGAGGGGAAACCAACCAGTGGCCTCCGTCCATATAGTATGCATTCCATACTCCATAGGCTTTGATCATCCGAATTAGAGAAATTCCTTTGTCGTACTTGTCTGTGTGACGAATATGGTAATAGTGCTTGAGCTTCACCAGCTCCAACGAGATCATTAAAATCTCCATAGATGTCGAATAGAATGTGATGAGGGAGTTGTAGAATGGCTCATGCCGTACTATCCCTTGGGACAAGACAAATGTCAAGCGACGGAATTTATTGTATTCATTTCCAATAAATAAGATAAGGTCTCATAGACACCAAGGAACCAACTCATGTACAAGAATTCTAGAATGTTGAGGGAAGATCCTCCATGAGTGGCTAACAAGTTTTGCTTGTTTAGATGACTAGTCTCGAACAACTCGTGTTATAGATCAAATGTTTAGACGCGAATGAAGACGTATCGTCTTCCTGTATTATATTGTAGGGAGTTATAGTAATCATCTCGGTTAGTGTTCTATTGGACAGAAAAGACTGAATTTTAAGTAACAGCTTAAAATTCTTGAATGAATAATGATCATTAGCTTGACCCGTAGGGTCCACTAGGATTTCCATGCACTACAAGTTGTTATTACGTGGGCCCCCGTAATAATAAATTGTCTTGCATGGTCACGCTAGCATTCTCTCGTTCAAAGCAGAAAATTAGTCAGAGAGAGGACACTATTGTCTATGTTTAACACGGGAGGGAACTTCATGATAGTTCATGTGTCAACGTCTGTTGTCACTACTCGCGGAATGGCATGACGTTAGATGAAATAAAAATAGAGAGAATTTTGTAAAAATAACAACTGGGGGGCACCTTTAAGATGAGTACTTCATCTTCCTTGTCTGAACAAGTGTGTCGTCAATCGTGATTTGTATGAGCCACAGGGACCTCGTCCCACTAATGGAGTTGTTTTCCAAGGCTACCACCTCCGCCTTATCGTCACTACTGAAGTCAGGCATCTCAGCATCTGTGGGAAAGCAACCATCTTCCACGGGGTCAATGCTTTATGGTCTCACTTAGGAACCACATTCGCCATAAGCTCCGCAATAGACGTGAGGTCGATATTCTCATAGAAGATGTATTGTATAGAGTATGTCATGTTTTGAAATAGAGCATCATATCTTAAGTAAAAGATGTCATGTCTTAACCATGTTATGTGTGTCAAGGATGACATTGGAATTCGAAGTCAAAGGCATTTCATTCTTACCAAGATGTTTCGTACAACATATATATAAATGAATCACATAAAATCCTATCTAACAAGGATTTCTATCTTGTATAAGCTGAACTTGTAAACTGTTTGTAATGCGTAAACTAATAATGTAATGTGTTGTAGGCACATAGTCTGTTAAGGTAATATGTCTATTTCTCATAGACTTCACCCATGGACATGTCCTCGCTTGATTTATGTGAAATGAATTTCTGTTGTAGTAGACCTTGAAAAATGTTTATGCAATGAAAACCTTTTAACCTGTCCAATTTTATTTATAATATATTCAACATGAACAAGAGGTTTTCGTGAGAGATCCCTAGTGATTGTAGACTTAGACTCGAGAAAGAATCATGGTTCACTACAATTGATGCTCTGATACCAACCTGACACATCCGCTCATAGCGGAAACGCGAGGTGTGATCTGATCGGTTCTCATTGCATAACAATATAAGTGAACATACTAAATGAATAAAAACAAGCTCCAATGCCATTGTCATAATTGTTCCAAAAGAACGCAACATAAGTTAAATGTATTGGTTACAAACCATCAAATGAAAAGAAGTTGTCATTTTTTATACATCAAAATGTAAGTCTTAAAATGTCAAAGCTTTGACCACTATATCACCGCAAAGAGGCGGTATATAACGGGCAAACCCTTCAAATGATGGCATATGTTTTCTTGTCTAAAATCTCCGACACGGTCCACTAATTACCTGAAATACATGTTAAGTTGAAAACGTCAACAAAAGTTGGCGAGTTCATGCAGTTTAGTTGTATAAGATGTATCTTGTAAAATGTGAGTTGTATAAATGTATCTGTAAAATGTGAGTTGTATAAAATGTATCCGTAAAATGGGAGTTGTATAAAATGTAACACAGTATGTAAAGATGTAGTATGTAAAGCGTCAATGAAATCGTTGATCATTAATGTTTCGCGAGGACATTAATATGTGTGACGAATTAGGAAGAAATCCAAACCTAGACGATTTCGTGTCGACTACCATCGACTGGGACACAAACGCACTCTTCTGTATGGGTCCACGACCAAGAGTGGGACTTGCCAAAACCCATTAGATCTAACCCTCTGTACCTAGGTCCAAACTGGATTAATGCTGCTTAGATGTATAACCTAATCGCACATGATCTAAGGTGTTTCATTCCATGACTTAACATACAATTGAACATGTATTTTCCCCGATAGTTATAAAGTTGTAAAGCATTTAAAATGAATAGGGGACATGAACTCACATAATTGCGTTCGTGAATGGTAAGTAACTGTGATCTGACGTACGGTTGTCATGAATAGGGTCACGACCTACAAACGTTCTATTTTGTTAGACACTTCGGTCTTGTAATGACTTGAGTACAAGTCTTTTATCTTGAATATGGGTTAAGACTTGTATGTCTTTGTTATTCGCTGAACTGTGTCTTTAGATGTATTAACTGATAACTGTTTAGTGTATATATATATTTCGCCAAATATATATAATCTTGTATCGTGAGTTGTATCGTAGTTGTATAAATGTGTTTTCACCAAGTGTTAGGTGAAGGTGAATGTGCATTTTATTGCACGTATAGGAATACGTATTTTCTCGTGTGTATTATACATGCTCTTGTATTCTTAGAATATATATGCTTATATATTCTAAGATATAGGTGAAATACATAATTAACACTTGGTAATAAAAGGTATAGAAAAATATCTTAAAAATAATCTATTTTTAAGATTGGTTTTAATAATATAATTTTAGTCTTTTACTAAAACTATATATTTTAGATGTTTAGAAAATATATATAACTTATATCTTCCAAAAATACCTTTTTTAATAATAAACCATAAGTAATATTTTTGTATATTTGTAGAAATATATATGTTTACTTCTTTGGTTTTAGAAAACGTAGTTTTACCAAGTCGTCGATATATGGTATATTACAGTCCGTAATATTTATATAGTCCGTATATTTGTCCGTAAGTCCGATTTGTCCATAAGTTGTGTCCGAAAGCTCGGATCGTTCGTAAGTGGTTTTTAAGGTGTTTTTATTTGTAGTCTTGTAAGACTTTAGTTGTAATGTGTCTTGTGTTTATTTGTACCATTGTATTCAAGTTACAAGTTTTCAAGTATATAACTAATACAAACAAATAACACTTAGCACATAAGTTGTTAAGATAACTAAATATATATTTTCTCAAAAATATATATTTATATGTAGTTTTTGCTTTTTTAAAAACTATTCTTTTAAATCTTTTTATGCTAACAAAGATTTTGTCAAAAATAATAGTTTTTATAACTTATGATTTTTAAGAAAAATGGTCATATTTCATTTGAAATATATACTTTGCCATGTTTATATAAAACATATCTTTTTCTTTATAAAAATCACCAACAAGTTCTCATATCATTCTTAATAAAAACATATGAGATTTATATCAAAATCTTAACAAGATGAAATCAATAACATGTAGGGTTTTGGTATAATCATAACATATGTTAAGTAGATGAAAATCCATGATTTACTTCTAGTTTTATCAAACTTTTTAAGTTTGTAAATATATTATTTTTAGTGAAAACCCTCATATACTTTAACAAAATCCAAGATTATGATCATCCATCTAAACATTTATGTTTAACAAAAACCTTAAACTTTAACATGTATACTTGTTAGATTATGTTTTTAAACATCATCTAACAAGTTATTCTTAAGCTAATCATCAAAACTAGATCAAATATGCGAGTAATCATCCTTAAATCACAACATAAACACACTTTTATATCATGATTATTATTTTGCTTCTTTGTATTTTCATATTATTTTGTATGATTATTTAGTTTATTACATGTTCTTTAAACAAATAATACATAAATAAGTATGAAAAAAGAGATTTTAGAAGATTACTTCTAGCGCTAATAGCTAGGGATGATCTTGATGATGATTAAAGAAAAGAAAAAGTGTTGATCTTGGTATTTGGAAGCAATGGAATGGATGAAAAGGCTTGCTTCTTCTTGTAGTATCCTTAGATCATCCTATGTATCTTCAAGCTCCATGTTGTTCATCAAGGAAGTGTTAAAAAGATGAGGGTTTTTGATAGTGTTCTTGGCTAAAATATGAAGGTTGAGAGAGTTTCTTAACTATGTGTAAATGAAGGTGAAAAATGAGATGAATTGCTTTGTTTATTACGGTAACTAGTGTTATAAGTCTTCCACCAAGTTCACCAACGTTTGCAAGTTGCAATATCTTAGTAAATATCTAAGATATTTATGGGAACAATGGTAAAAAAAAAAAGTGGGTCCCACAAGGACTTTGTAACCGTGAATGGGGGGGTACCCTTGTTTGCTACTTGATTTTCCTTGTTAAAAAGTGTTAGGATTATTGAGGAAATGTTTAGGAAACTTGTATGTTCAAGTGTTTAAGTGATTATAGGGTGTTAAGTGACCATTACTAGACCATAATGATCCAATTAACACTAGATAGTCACTAAAAAAAGATTTGATATCATTCGGATATTCGTTTCGTATTGTTTCCGTTAGTCGTTATTTGAATGCTAAGTTGTGTAACTTGTGTGAATTGATGTAGTTATTGGTTCGGATGATACCCGAAGGTATCCTCACATGAATTCTATGTTAAACAGCATTTTACATGTTGCAAAAATATTAAAAAGCTGATTTCTGCATAATTTCTACGGAAAAGTGTTGAAATTGTCGCTTTTAGTGCTTTTCGGGTAGTTTTTAGTGTTATCGGACTTCGGAAAGGATTTTAATCAAACCCTTGCATTCCTATTTAGGGTTTAATGATGTTGGACTTTCGTCTGAGTCCTAAAGATGTCGTTTAGATGGTTTCTACGGATCCTACGTTTTCGTCAAAATACTAGTTTACTAGGTGCTTTTCTAGTAGTTTCGATGCATTGTTTAAACTGTTTCAAATGTACTTAATAAAAATGGATCATATGCATCCTAAGTAAGTATTCCACGAGTATTATAAGTGTGTGTCATGAAATGTGCAGTTCGGATGTTCAAAAGACATAAAAGTGTAGCTAAAAACGAGTAATTTAAGTGTAAGAAAGTTACTTAAAAGTGGCAGTTGTCACAAAAACATCATCAACCAAACCAACACATAACTTGATTCCTAACTAGCATCAAGGACTATCATTCATCAAACAGATTCGTGTTCAAGCATTCAACATATAAATCATCAGTTCATCACCTTATTTATCAATAAATCATGTATATCATTCACCACACAAAAATCTGCATTCAATATTTGTAGTGCACTAACCGGGTATTATACGACTCAAAGGTGTGTAATAGATGATAAAATGAAGCTTCCAAAATAATAATTGCTAGCCTTTCCGAGTGTAAGATTACCCCCAAGATCCAAAGAAGGAAGAGAGTATTGGGTGGGTTTTTAGGGTTTCTAGAGAGAGGAGGGTGAGAGATAGAGAGAGAGAGGAGAGAATGAGGGAATGTTTGACATTTGATGTAAATGATTGCTGCCAAAAGTGGCAATGTCACCTGATTAGGAGGCTTATATAGGCTTCCCAATATGCCGCATCACACATAGGGTTGAGCGGTTTCGAGTGGGCTCGGATTGTTGGGCCAGGTCATGAAGGTATGACCCAAGAGCCATCAATGAGAGGAGTCGGAACCAGGAGAGGCCCAACTCGATAGAAGAAGGTTTCGATTCGAAACCGAGAGGTTTCAACCTCACATATATACATAATTCACATTTATTAACACATAATAATTACACATTATCACATAATACACATAGTAAATAAATCATAGATTTTTATTAAATAACTTCACATATTTTTATAATACAAGAAGGTTGTTGTACATTTGTGCTCTGTAAACACTGTACCGATGTATAACAATTTCAATTATCAATGAAACAACATGTTTTGAACTCAATGTTTGTTTGTTTGTTTGTGTATGACAATTTCACGATTCAATTTTTGTTCGTTTTCAAGCTCTAAATCACTTTCTAGAAAGTTATACGCAAACTGTTAAGTAAACGTAAGCAGTTTAATGCGACAAACACTCCAGAACAGTGACATAAGCTTAGCATACCTTAAATAACCTTTACATAACTTAGAAATAAGGTTTGAAGGGTTTGGTGTGTCAAAAACAAGTTTATTCGATCACAGGGACTACTTGCGACAAACTGAAAAAGTCTGCAAATTTGTATAGCAACGTACACTCCGGAACAAGATCATAAGCTAAACATACCCTAAATACCCTTAACATAGCTTAGAAATAAGTTTTGAGGGGTTCGGTATGCGAAAATACGCTTATTTGATCACAGGGACTAAAAGCATCAAAACAACGAAAGTATGCAAATTCGTGCATATCTTGCGTTCTGACCATATCCGGACTTCCAAAATAATTTTGTAATCCTTAAAATATTGTATTTTAGTGATATGAATGCAAAAATGCCATTCGTTTTGCAATTTGGGTTGTTTTCGCGTTCATTACGATTCCGTCGTAATTAACCGAAAAACGCAACCGTACAGCCAAACGAACCGACATCCATGACATTTTTTAGCATAATTCAAGTTAAATATACTTTAAATTCATCATGGAGCTTAAAATGGGCTTGACGGGTGTTAGAAGTGCCAAAACGCGACGAAACACACTCAGGGACCAAAGCTGTCAAAACAGCAAACTTTGGCCCCTGCTACATCCATACGGTCCGTATACCTGGACCCCATACGGTCTGTAAGTAGGTCCCAGCACAGCAGAATCCAGAATCTTCAAAACAGCTTGCTGAACTTGGTTTTAATCTCAGTTTTTGCATGTTGTGGGCTGGTTTATGTGTTCCCCAAGTCCCCAAATCATAGCCTAACATGTATATGGTAATGATCATGCCTTGAACAACTCATTTACACTTGGCAGTGATCCAATGGTTCATGATTTCCTATATAAACCCATGTTCACCAACACTTCAACTTACTCATTTGCTTTCTATCTTCATCTCTGCTCTATTGAGGCTACCACACTTGGTTGGAGGCTTCAAATCTGAGTTTTCTTAGTCATCCTTCTAGCCTAGATGTGACAACTCGAAATTTAGAACCTTTCGTTGTACACTTGAACGCTAAGTGACTAACTAATTTGATGATTTAATGAATGATATATGTGAACTTATATGATTATGTGTGTGCTTGTATGTATGCGTATATTTATATATGAACTGAGACACAAGAACCCGACTCGAGACCATGCGGTCTCGAGTGAATAGTGTAACTGATGGGCCGGTTGGGCCGTGTCTCTCTCCACCCCACTCGAAAACCCATTAGGGTGCAGCAACATAGAAGCTAGTATATAACCCTTGTAGTGAGCCAACATCACCACTTTTGAGCAACCTACACACACACTCCCCCTCCCTCTCACTAAAACCCTAAGCTACAACATTCTTCTCCTTCTTCTCGGATCAAACCGGTGACCACAAGGAGACCCGGTTAAGCTCATCATCATCACTCGGACACTCCATTTTTACTCATCTTCCTTACCAACTCGGCACCATCTCACAACCGGTTAGTGTTTTATGTTGTTGTTAAATGTTGTGAATGACATGGTGTAGCTAGAATAATTGTACAAATGATGATGTTCTTGTGTATCGGATGTGTATGATGATGTTTGGCTAACATGTCTTGATTTCGGATATATTGCATAAAGAACTAATGATACCTTGTGTCTAAATGTGATTTAAACCATTTATTGTTGATGTTCATGAAATAGGCTTGCATATATGTATTAGATAATGCCATGTTGATCGGATTATATACTTACATGCTAAGAATCAAATGCTGGTTAAAAAGGCTGCACATATGTGGAAATCGGATTAGTTGTTTAAGTGTTTAGATTGTTGTTCAAGATATGATTATGAAGAACTACTTGAATATTTGAAGAACATGATGAATATGATATGAACATGTTTTGAATATTTGAAATCTGATTGTTTGATCTGTTTTGTTTAGTAATTTGATAAGGAAACATGTTTGTATGGATAGTACTTAATGTTGCATGAAATGGAATTTCTATTGGATAGTACACTGTGCAGAATCAGCTTATGTCCAGCCGAGAACTTCAGTTTCGACTCGAGACCTTAAACATGATAACTCGAGACCGCAGTTGCGACTCAAGTTGCGAGTCGAGAACACCTGGTCTCGACTCGAGACCACACAACATCAACACAAAACAGCATGACCCGAGACCACGATTGCGAGTCCGGTTGCGACTCGAGACCGTCTGTCTCGACTAATGCACGAACGACACGAAACCGCACAGTCTCGACTCGAGATCTCTAGTCTCGACTCGAGACCATGTACACGGACTCACTGTTTTGGACTTGCATATTACGGGCTTAGTTGATGGGCCGGACCTTGGGCTTTGTTTATTTATATGCTACTGTGCAACCCGTAGGCATTATTGCAAACTGCCATGTTCATACATGTATGCCATGATTATTACTTGAGCACAATACGTGTAGAACATACGTGCACAACTTGGATACGAACCTGACTTGTATGATACAACTATGTTAGGACGTGGTTGACCCCAATATTGCTTGATTGACTTTTCTGTGTATCTACCGAGCAAACCAAGGTGAGTTCACACCCTCTACAAAGCATGGGATTCCCTGGGTCGGGAATTGGGGTTAAGGAAAATAGGTTCCTCGTCCTCCTTGGGTAGGACAGCAATGGTTCAGGAATGTAATTCCTCGTCCTCACGGACAGATAACTCGTACTAGACCAAAACTCTATCACGAAGTCCCTCCTTTTTATATCGACTTAATCGCCGGGCCAATGGCGAGCGGGTCATTAGTTAGATAGCGCTATTTAGGTCTGACAAACCTCACACCGTGCCGCAGAGGACGGGCGTGAACTAATGGATCTGGGGCACGTCAATGATGATAGACATTGACAGTTTCAGGGCACTTAAACATGACTAAGTCAGCAGTCGATATGGTAACGAGTCTAGTGGATACATGGGGTAGCCCCCACGGCCGAAATGCCAGATAACTAACACGGGGTAGCCCCCACGGCCGAAATGCCAGATAACTAACACGGGGTAGCCCCCACGGCTGGATTGCCAGAGTAACTGGGAATAAACAAGTCACGTTTTTAACTATGGGGTAACCCCCACGGCAGGATGCCAGATAAAGGAAACTATTTTTGAAACAACTTAAAACGAACACCCAACCGTGAACTCACTCAACTTGTTGTTGACTCGTTACTACATGCTTTGCAGGTCAGTAGGTGCTTAGCTGGAGCTTGCATGGAAGAGAGTCGTTGTGGGACATGGACGGCTGTGTTCCATGTTAAACTTTGAAACAATTAAACTTATGTTTTGGTTTTAAGACTTATGCTTCCGCTTGCAACTTAAAATTATGTTTTGTTTGAACACCAATTGTATTGGTTGGATTATTATAACTACTTATATGCTTGTTCAATATGATTGGTGGCTGGATCCTGGTCAGTCACGCCTCCAAGCGGTAGCATTCCGCAGGTGGATTTTGGGGGTGTGACAGATTGGTATCAGAGCCATTGGTTATAGTGAACTTGGTTTTAATAAAGGAGAAACGTTTTTGTTAAAACCAGACTATAACCTGTACAGTGCTCTACGGTCCACAACGACGCTTCACTCCACATGCAAGGCTCGACATTCTAGGTGGTATGATCTATGTGTATTACCTACTCGATAGTTATATAGTACATTGCTCATGGTATGCTTGGTTAGTATAACTACTGTTGCTTGAACACGTACATGCTTACTCTATCCTATCATTGTACTTTCGCGAACCTGCCTCACTCGTATTACTCTTAATATGAAGATCATGTCTGGACGCGTTAACCTGACACAAGCCCAGTTGACGGCTCTGATCAACGAACGGGTTGCCGCAGCACTTGCAGCTGCACATGCAGGAGGTATATCCTGCAGTCCTAACTCATTCTAGGGTCTTTAGATCCTACCCTCGTGAACCAACCTTTGTGTTAAACTCTGTCTTTTCTTTCACCCACGATAGGTCAACACGTTCAGCCACCCGTGTGCACTTTCAAAACCTTTATGGACTGCCGACCCACTACTTTTAGCGGCACTGAAGGAGCAGTAGGTCTCCTCCACTGGTTTGAGAAACTAGAATCTGTGTTCGAAATGTGCGAATGCCCTGAGGCGCGTAGGGTGAAGTATGCTACTGGTACTCTTGAGGGTTTAGCCCTCACATGGTGGAACGCTCAGGTCCAAATGCTGGGGTTGGTTGCTGCCAACGCCACCCCATGGGAGAATTTTAAGGAAATGACCAAGGAAGAATACTGCAGTCGGGATGAGATTCACAAACTAGAGGTGGAATTCTTCAACCTCAAGATGACGGGGTCGGAAATTGAAGCTTATGTGAAAAGGTCGAACGAACTGGCAATTCTGTGTCCTACTATGGTGGATCCTCCCATCAAACGCATCGAACTATTTCTTCAGGGCTTAGTGCCAGAAATCCAAAGTCATGTGACTTCAGCGAACCTCGCCACCTACCAGCAAGCTGTTCAGTTGGCTCACCGTCTCACGGATCAGGCGGTGGAGCAGAACAAGTTACCAAAACGCATAGGTGCTGCAACTACTTCTGGTACCTCTAGTGACAACAAACGGAAATGGGATGGAACTTCTAGTAAGGGTTCGACTTCTGTTCAGTCCCAGTCTCAGCAGAGAAAGACTGATGACTACAAGAGCCCTAATCAGCAATCGTCTGGTGGTCAAAGTCATGGTGGGTACAAAGGAAATCACCCCAAATGCAATCGCTGCAGCCTACACCACAGCGGGCCATGCACCAGGGGCAACTGTCATCGGTGCAACAAGCCAGGTCACGCTGCAAAGGATTGCAGGAGCTTATACCCCGCCAATCAGAATCGTCAGCAAACTCAACAGAACCAACGCCAACAGCCGCAGCAGGGTGATAACAAAGGGTGCTTTCAGTGTGGAGCTGAAGGCCACTTCAAGAGAGATTGTCCCCAACTGAACAGGAACCAGAACAACAACAACAATAACAACAATCAGGGGAATGGTAACAATGGGAACAACAACAACAATGGCGCCAGGGGGCGGGCGTTCGTGATCGGCCAAGGTGAAGCAAGGAATGACCCCAATGTTGTAGCGGGTAAGTTCCTTCTCGATGACTTTTATGTTTCAGTATTATTTGATTCGGGTGCCGATACTAGCTACATGTCACTAGAAGTTAGTCGAATGCTTAAGCGTATTCCAACACCTTTGAACAACAAGCACACTGTAGAGCTAGCGAATGGTAAGAGTTTAGAAGCCACACACGTAGTCAAGGGTTGTAAACTTATTCTCGCTGACCAGGACTTCTCTATCGACCTTATTCCTATCGTCTTGGTAGTTTCGACGTTGTCATTGGGATGGATTGGTTATCCCAACACCGAGCAGAGATTCTTTGCAACGAAAAGATTGTCCGTATTCCTGGTTCAGGTGGTGAACCTCTCCTGATTCGTGGCGACAAGCGGAGTGCCGTTGAGAACGTCATCTCCCTCCTTAAGGCCCAGAAGTGCTTGCGAAAGGGCCACACTGCCATTTTGGCTCTCGTTACCGACACCTCAGAAAAGGAGAAGAAGATAGAAGATTTTCCAGTTGTACGCGATTATCCAGAGGTATTTCCTGAGGAATTACCTGGTCTTCCGCCTCATCGCCAAGTCGAGTTTCAGATCGAACTAGCTCCTGGAGCTGCGCCTATAGCTCGTGCACCTTATCCTTTAGCCCCATCAGAGTTGGAAGAACTCTCTACGCAACTACAAGAACTCTTAGATAAGGGTTTCATTCGTCCTAGCTCATCGCTCTGGGGAGCTCCAGTACTATTTGTGAAGAAGAAGGACGGTACCTTCAGAATGTGCATCGACTACCGGGAACTCAACAAGCTAACGGTGAAGAATCGTTATCCTCTACCACGTATTGACAACTTATTCGACCAGCTGCAAGGGTCGAGCTACTATTCAAAGATCGATTTGAGATCCGGTTATCACCAGCTAAGAGTCCGAGAAGAGGATGTGTCCAAAACAGCTTTTAGAACGCGTTACGGACACTATGAGTTCTTGGTCATGCCTTTTGGGCTGACAAACGCCCCTGCGGTTTTCATGGACTTGATGAATCGAGTGTGCAAGCCTTACCTGGACAAGTTCGCTATAGTCTTCATCGACGACATCCTGATCTATTCTAAGAGTCAGGAGGAACACGAGCAGCATCTGCGACTTATTCTGGAACTCCTTCGAACAGAACAACTTTATGCAAAGATCTCAAAATGCGACTTCTGGCTTCGTGAAGTCCATTTCCTAGGCCATGTGGTAAACAAGGATGGGATTCATGTTGATCCATCCAAGGTAGACTCGATTAAGAACTGGCCTGCACCTCGTACACCAAAGGAAATTGGCCAATTCTTGGGTTTGGCGGGATACTACCGAAGATTCATAAAGGATTTTTCTAAGATTGCACAGCCTCTCACCTCACTAACGCAGAAGGGCGTTGTTTATCGCTGGGGAAATGCACAGGAGTTGGCATTTCAGCACCTAAAGGATAGACTTTGTAGCGCACCTATCCTTTCCTTGCCGGAGGGCACAGACGACTTTGTGGTTTACTGCGACGCATCAATTCAGGGTCTTGGTTGCGTGTTGATGCAACGAGATAAAGTTATAGCCTACGCCTCACGCCAACTCAAAGTTCACGAGAAGAACTACACTACACACGACCTAGAGCTGGGAGCTGTCGTTTTTGCACTTAAGTTATGGCGGCATTACCTGTACGGTACCAAGTGCGCCATCTACACCGACCACAGGAGCCTCGAGCATATCTTCAAGCAGAAGGAACTGAATATGCGACAACGACGATGGGTCGAGCTGCTGAATGACTACGAGTGCTCAATCAGGTATCACCCGGGCAAGGCCAATGTTGTGGCTGACGCTCTCAGTCGAAAGGACACTGCGCCGAAGCGCGTGCGAGCTTTACAACTCACGATACATTCTTGTCTTCCTTCCCAAATACGAGACGCTCAGGTAGAAGCATTGAAACCAGGAAACGTCAGGGCTGAAGCCCTACGCGGATCAAGGCAACGCTTAGAACAGAAGGAAGATGGTGCTTACTACGTAACGGGACGCGTTTGGGTCCCACTCTATGGCAACCTACGAGAGCTTGTGATGGATGAAGCACACAAGTCTCGCTACTCGGTACATCCTGGTTCGGATAAAATGTACCACGACATCAAAACTACGTATTGGTGGCCTAGCATGAAGGCCCACATAGCAACCTACGTCAGCAAATGTTTGACTTGTGCGAGAGTCAATTCTGAATACCAGAAACCCTCAGGCCTACTCCAACAACCAGAGATACCTCAATGGAAATGGGAGCAAATTTCCATGGATTTTGTCACTGGCCTGCCTAGATCCCAGCGCGGGAACGATACTATTTGGGTGATCGTGGATCGACTTACAAAATCTGCACACTTCTTGGCTATCAAGGAGACGGATAAATTCTCCACTCTTGCAGAAATATACCTCAAGGAAATTGTTTCGAGGCACGGGGTGCCCACCTCTATTATCTCAGATCGAGATGCGCGTTTTACTTCAGAGCTGTGGCAAGCGATGCACAAATCCTTTGGCTCACGATTAGATATGAGCACAGCGTATCACCTTCAGACGGACGGGCAGTCCGAGCGTACTATTCAAACCTTAGAAGACATGCTTCGTGCATGTGTAATCGACTTTGGCAACAGCTGGGAAAAGCATCTACCACTTGTGGAATTCTCGTACAATAACAGCTACCACACCAGCATTAAAGCTGCTCCATTTGAGGCATTGTACGGACGTAAATGCCGGTCACCTCTTTGTTGGGCAGAGGTGGGAGATAGTCAGATCACCGATCCAGAACATGTGGTAGACACAACCGAACAAATTGCTCAAATACGAAAACACATGGCGGCAGCTCGTGACCGTCAGAAAGTCTACGCCGATAAGGGCAGGAAACCACTTGAGCTCCAGGTTGGGGAGCGGGTACTACTCAAAGTTTCACCCTGGAAGGGTGTGGTTCGTTTTGGTAAACGCGGCAAACTTAACCCACGATACGTTGGACCTTTCGAAATCATCGAGAAAATAGGAAGGGTGGCCTACAGACTGAACTTACCAGTAGAACTCGGTGCAGTTCACAACGTTTTTCACGTGTCGAATCTGAAGAAGTGTCTGTCAGATGAGACCCACGTGGTTCCTCTGAAGGAACTCACTATCGACGAGCAGTTGCGATTCGTCGAGGAACCAGTCGAAATCACGGACCGGGATGTTAAGGTCCTCAAGAGCACTATAATACCTCTTGTTCGAGTTCGTTGGAACTCACGTCGCGGCCCAGAGTTCACCTGGGAGCGCGAAGATCAGATGAAACAAAAGTATCCCCAACTGTTCGCAAACAGTACACCCACTACTGAGGCCGAAGCTACGGAATTTCGGGACGAAATTCCAGATCAACGGGGGGTGGATGTGACACCCCAGGAAAACCGGGAGAACCATACAACCTAACTAGCTTCCTCAGTGAGTGCTTACCAAATTTCGGGACGAAATTTCTTTCAACTTGGGGATGATGTGACAACTCGAAATTTAGAACCTTTCGTTGTACGCTTGAACGCTAAGTGACTAACTAATTTGATGATTTAATGAATGATATATGTGAACTTATATGATTATGTGTGTGCTTGTATGTATGCGTATATTTATATATGAACCGAGACACAAGAACCCGACTCGAGACCATGCGGTCTCGAGTGAATAGTGTAACTGATGGGCCGGTTGGGCCGTGTCTCTCTCCACCCCAGTCGAAAACCCATTAGGGTGCAGCAACATAGAAGCTAGTATATAACCCTTGTAGTGAGCCAACATCACCACTTTTGAGCAACCTACACACACACTCCCCCTCCCTCTCACTAAAACCCTAAGCTACAATATTCTTCTCCTTCTTCTCGGATCAAACCGGTGACCACAAGGAGACCCGGTTAAGCTCATCATCATCACTCGGACACTCCATTTTTACTCATCTTCCTTACCAACTCGGCACCATCTCACAACCGGTTAGTGTTTTATGTTGTTGTTGTTGTTAAATGTTGTGAATGACATGGTGTAGCTAGAATAATTATACAAATGATGATGTTCTTGTGTATCGGATGTGTATGATGATGTTTGGCTAACATGTCTTGATTTCGGATATATTGCATAAAGAACTAATGATACCTTGTGTCTAAATGTGATTTAAACCATTTGTTGTTGATGTTCACGAAATAGGCTTGCATATATGTATTAGATAATGCCATGTTGATCGGATTATATACTTACATGCTAAGAATCAAATGCTTGTTAAAAAGGCTGCACATATGTGGAAATCGGATTAGTTGTTTAAGTGTTTAGATTGTTGTTCAAGATATGATTATGAAGAACTACTTGAATATTTGAAGAACATGATGAATATGATATGAACATGTTTTGAATATTTGAAATCTGATTGTTTGATCTGTTTTGTTTAGTAATTAGACAAGGAAACATGCTTGTATGGATAGTACTTAATGTTGCATGAAATGGAATTTCTATTGGATAGTACACTGTGCAGAATCAGCTTATGTCCAGCCGAGAACTTCAGTTTCGACTCGAGACCTTAAACATGATAACTCGAGACCGCAGTTGCGACTCAAGTTGCGAGTCGAGAACACCTGGTCTCGACTCGAGACCACACAACATCAACACAAAACAGCATGACCCGAGACAACGATTGCGAGTCCGGTTGCGACTCGAGACCGTCTGTCTCGACTAATGCACGAACGACTCGAAACCGCACAGTCTCGACTCGAGATCTCTTGTCTCGACTCGAGACCATGTACACGGACTCACTGTTTTGGACTTGCATATTACGGGCTTAGTTGATGGGCCGGACCTTGGGCTTTGTTTATTTATATGCTACTGTGCAACCCGTAGGCATTATTGCAAACTGCCATGTTCATACATGTATGACATGATTATTACTTGAGTACAATACGTGTAGAACATACGTGCACAACTTGGATACGAACCTGACTTGTATGATACAACTATGTTAGGACGTGGTTGACCCCAATATTGCTTGATTGACTTTTCTGTGTATCTACCGAGCAAACCAAGGTGAGTTCACACCCTCTACAAAGCATGGGATTCCCTGGGTCGGGAATTGGGGTTAAGGAAAATGGGTTCCTCGTCCTCCTTGGGTAGGAAAGCAATGGTTCAGGAATGTAATTCCTCGTCCTCACGGACAGATAACTCGTACTAGACCAAAACTCTATCACGAAGTCCCTCCTTTTTATATCGACTTAATCGCCGGGCCAATGGCGAGCGGGTCATTAGTTAGATAGCGCTATTTAGGTCTGACAAACCTCACACCGTGCCGCAGAGGACGGGCGTGAACTAATGGATCTGGGGCACGTCAATGATGATAGACATTGACAGTTTCAGGGCACTTAAACATGACTACAGTCAGCAGTCGATATGGTAACGAGTCTAGTGGATACATGGGGTAGCCCCCACGGCCGAAATGCCAGATAACTAACATGGGGTAGCCCCCACGGCCGAAATGCCAGATAACTAACACGGGGTAGCCCCCACGGCTGGATTGCCAGAGTAACTGGGAATAAACAAGTCACGTTTTTAACTATGGGGTAACCCCCACGGCAGGATGCCAGATAAAGGAAACTATTTTTGAAACAACTTAAAACGAACACCCAACCGTGAACTCACTCAACTTGTTGTTGACTCGTTACTACATGCTTTGCAGGTCAGTAGGTGCTTAGCTGGAGCTTGCATGGAAGAGAGTCGTTGTGGGACATGGACGGCTGTGTTCCATGTTAAACTTTGAAACAATTAAACTTATGTTTTGGTTTTAAGACTTATGCTTCCGCTTGCAACTTAAAATTATGTTTTGTTTGAACACCAATTGTATTGGTTGGATTATTATAACTACTTATATGCTTGTTCAATATGATTGGTGGCTGGATCCTGGTCAGTCACGCCTCCAAGCGGTAGCATTCCGCAGGTGGATTTTGGGGGTGTGACACTAGAACACTTGTAAGTGTTCTTTCATGCTTTATTTATTTATTTCAAGCTAGAAAGTCAAACAGTGTTTGACTTTCTGCTTTGACCATGATTTGGCCAAGACAAAGTTCGTTTGAACTTTGCAACGTGAGCGTAATCACGATGGTTATAGTCCCATGCGACTGACTATACCTACTGATTACCACGTTGACTAGTCGAAGTGACGAGTCAAAATTTCGGTCAAAATGCACGATTATGTGCATTTTTTTCGGGTATCAAAACACTTTGTTTTGATATCAAATCTGTTTTCTAACTTAGTTAAACATGTTTAACTCGTCACTTTTAGTTTAGTGCTTATTTAGGGTCGTAAGTCAAGCGGTCTCGACAACCGCTTAGACTTTCGAACCCAACCTGTTTGGTCGATCATTAGGATCCGACCAAACATATTTTGTGACCATAGTTGTATAGGGAATAATCTTCTGAGGTTATACCTTATGGTCACTTTGTTTGATTAGTTGTATGATAGGTTGTTTAGGAAAATGACCAAAATGCCTTTTTTACGCATAATTAGAATTTAAGCATATGTAACTTAAATTTTAACACTTAAACTGATTATGCAACAATATTAAACATGTTTAGGCATATAATATACTTGTCATAGGACTAGTTAGGCTATCCGAATGCGATTTTGCGCAAATGACGCGTTAAAGTAGCGTAAACTACCTTAACGGGTCATAACGGGTCATAAGCACTTAGGATAGGTTCCAAATTAGAATGTAGGCTTGTTTAAACCATATCATATGAGTTCCAACACTCATTTGGTTTACAAGACCTCATTCTACCCGATCTCCTGATTTAGGTCCCGATTATTAACAAAGTGATCCGATGCTAGGTGCCACTTGATTCCTTGACTTCCTGAGCTTTGTTAATTCACTAGATCAAGGATACTCGCAATCTCATGTGAGTACATACTTCCCCTATTTTATGCTTTCAATTGTTTTGGGGTGATTCATATGTGCGAAACGATTTCGAGTTTTCAAAACAAATGCTATGTTTTATATTAAACACAACGATTTCAATAATGTGGAGGAACTTGTTGGTGCGTTAATACATAACACGAACGACATTCATTAACAATGATCAAGCCTACCAGTAGTATGTAATGGTACCATAGGATATGACAAATCCCGTTATCGGACTATCGCCATGGTTATGGGGTAATGTGGGTAACGACAGAACCTGATGAATTTTAACAAACCCTTTGGTGGTTTGTTAAACGATTAAAGATGCCCTTTGGTGGTATAGACGAGTCAAAACAAAGGTTTGAATGTGTTCAACGAGAACAACCAAAAGTTAGTTTTCACAATTAAAACACAGACGATTTGAATGATTGAACAATGGTTTATAACACGAACGATTTGAATGATTTGAACGATTGAATGATGGTTTATAACACGAACGAGTTGAACGATTTGAACGATTGGTTTTGATAACATGAACGATTGATCACACGAACGATTAATCACACGAACGAATTGAACGATTTTAAACGATTATGGACGAATGATTTCAAATGATGACACACAATGATGTTTACTAAATGATATAAACCATACAAGTTTTCACACGAGACGAATTACAATTTGATTCACAAAAGCAATGTTTTTAGTCAAGATTCATGGCAACAAGGTTTTCTTAAACATATAACCAACTTATTTTAGTTGGTTAATCATATTGCAATACCAAAACACTTTTCAATACACGGTTTTCAATTATCGACTCTAGTAGCCGTACGAGGTATTGCAACATGTACACAAGCCATGAAATTGACACACTCACACAACCTATGTACTCGCCAACATTTTTATGCTGGCTTATTTTCACATATGTTTCAGGTGTTGTTGTTTGATGATGATTATGATGCATGCTCATATAGGAATGGTCGAGGCCTTAGTGACTTAATAACAATGAAAGACAATATGTTTATGTTTTGCTTTTAAATATCAAGACAATGTAATAACTTAATTCAATAAAACGAAACTTCAATCCATGTGTTGTGAAACAATGATTCTGTTATGACACTCCCCGACGTTTCTGCCGTGGTTTTGTTGTTTTAACGCGGTCGGGGTGTGACAGAAAAGTTGGTATTAGAGCCCATGGTTATAGGGAATTAGGTTATTAGTAATGCCTTGACCTAGACTATAACCTTTCTAGGACCCTAACACAAGTTATCTTGTGTTTAGATCTTAAAACAATACCGTCACCTATCTTTAGGTGACAACCACAACAAGAACACAAAATACAAATCTGTTTTGAAAATCAATCATCTATTCTTAGATGATTTGCTTTAGGCTGTAAGCCTTCAAAGTTTTCAAAATCTCGTCAAAGTTTGGGTCTTATAATGTGAACACGTGCAATCTGGAAGGGTGGGTGCCTGTATCCCGAGTTTTCTGTCTAAGGCTAGAGTGTTCGTACAAATCCGCAGTATCGGACCAGTCACTCTTACCTGGGAACTCTTGGGATGAGTGTCCACTTATAGGCTAAAGCATGTCTTCTCGATACAGTATTATGACCCATTTACTTTGATTAGTCACTATGTGTCCTTTGTTTGCTCGAGGTAACGAACAAATGATCACCTTCCTTATGTTTCGTCGATATTTTCAATACCTCTTTTATTTATCTAAATGTCAATCTCACTCGTTTCTCATGTTTCCTTGTTCTTTTTAGAAAATGCCTCCTAGACGCGATCAAACACAGGATGCTGCACTCGCAGCCCTAGTCGCTCAGCAGATTGCTACTGTGATTCCGAACCTCATAACTCAGATAAATAAATCAAACAACAATAACAACAATAACAACGGTCAGTGCAGTTTTAAGACATTCAATTCGGCTAAACCACTGAAATTTTCTGGGTCTCAAGGAGTAACTACGCTCCTACAATGGTTTCGAGAGTCTAGAAAGCACATTCCGACAGGTTCAGTGTCCAAATGAGCAAAAGGTTGAATTCGCATCTAGTATTTTCGAGAAACGTGCTTTAACATGGTGGAACGGTGTGATGAGGGATAGGGGTGCCGATGTGGCGATGGCACAAACTTAGGAAGAGCTTCGGGCTCTCATGATGAAAAAGTTCTGCCCCGGCACGAAATAAGGGCTTTAGAAAGGGAGTTCGATGATCTAAAACAGGATGGAGGAGAACACCGTGCTTATACGGATCATTATGAGGATTTGAGTTTACTGTGTCCTACTATGGTTACCCCATTGGATAAAGCGATTGAGAGGTATATCAGTAGTTTACCTGACCCCATGCAAGACATTGTCACTGGTAGTAACCCTACCACTGTTCGTCAGGCCATCGAGTTAGCTGCAACCCTGACTGAGTCTTAGGTCAGGAAGGGAAAACTAACCCGCAAGGGTGACAAGAAACAGTCAGCCACTCAAGACAAAGGAACAGATAAGAAGAAAGCTGAGTCATCGAGGAAGTTGAGGAAGTGCAAGGCTTCCCAGAACTTTGATGTCACTGCACAACCCAATCAGAACACACAGAACCAACCAGCACAGCCTCCTGTAAGGAAGCCATATGCTAGTACTGCACCTTACTGTAATCGGTGCAATGGTCATTATTCGGCTCAGCAAGTATGTAAACAGTGTACATCATGTGGGAGACTTGGCCACACGGCCAATATTTGTCGAGCTGTTCCTAACCAAGCTGCACAGAACCTGGCACAAGCTCAAGGAAACGCTGCTAGACCTCCATTCCCACCTGGTTCATGTTATAACTGCGGAGAAATGGGTCACTTCAAGAACAATTGTCCGAAACCTGTGAACGCTAATGCAAATCCCGCTCGTGGATGAGCATACAACATAAACGCTAATGAGGCTCATGCTTATAACGAAGTCGTTAATGGTATGTTTCTTGTTAACCATCAACCTGCGTCTGTTCTCTTCGATTCTGGTGCCGATTGAAGCTTTGTATCATTAGCCTTTGAGCCTTTACTTGCGATGCCTAGAACTAAACTAGCAAAGCCCTTGTCTATTGATTTTGCTACTGGTGAACCTCTTGTGCTTGATTCCGTCATTCATGACTGTCAATTGAACCTCGATAACCACCTTTTTCCTATTGACCTCACACAGATGCAACTTGGGAGTTTCGATATTATCGTAGGAATGGATTGGTTAACCAAACATCATGCTGAGGTGGTTTGTTTCGATAAGATTGTTCGTATTCCTCTTTCGTCTGGTGAAGTTCTAGAAGTTCGTGGCGAGAGACCTTCGAATGGTTTAAAACTCATGTCGTGTACTAAAGCCCAAAAATACTTCTTTCTGGCACATGTCGTAGAGGAGAAAGGCAAGAGCAAATGTATTCAAGATATTCCTATTGTTTGAGATTATCCAGAGGTGTTTCCTGATGAACTGCCTGGTTTGCCTCCAGTTCGTCAAGTCGAGTTTCATGTTGATCTTGTACCTAATGCCAACCCGATTGCTAAAGCACCTTACCGTCTTGCACCGTCTGAGATGCAAGAATTGTCAAAAAAATTACAAGAATTATCTGACAAAGGATTCATCCGTCCGGGTTATCCACCTTGGGGCGCTCCAGTCCTGTTTGTGAAAAAGAAAGATGGGTCTTTCCGTATGTGTATCAATTATCATGAGCTCAATAAGCTCACCATCAAGAATCGATATCCCCTACCACGAATTGATGATCTCTTTGATCAGTTACAAGGTGCTACATGTTTTTCAAAGATCGATTTGCGTTCTGGGTATCATCAGCTTCGTGTACTCAAAGAAGATATTCCCAAAACTGCCTTCCGTACGAGATATGGTCACTACGAATTCACTGTCATGCCTTTTGGTTTGACGAACGCTCCAGCTGTCTTCATGGACTTAATGAACAGGGTTTGTAAACCTTATTTAGACAAGTTCATTATTGTGTTCATTGACGATATTCTTATTTATTCTAAGTCTCGAGCCTATCACGAACAACACCTTCGTCTGACAATGGAACTCCTGAAGAAGGAACAACTCTTTGCCAAATTCTCCAAGTGTGAATTTTGGCTTAAGGAAGTTCAGTTTTTGGGTCATATTGTCAACGAGCAAGGTGTTCATGTGGATCCTTGCAAAATCGCAGTGATTAAGGATTGGAACACACCTACTACTCCTACAGAAGTTTGCTCTTTTCTTGGTCTTGCTGGTTATTACCGTCGATTCATTGCGAACTTCTCAAAGATTGCAATTCCTCTCACTGCTTTATCTCAAAAGAATAAGGGGTTGTTTGGCAACATCTGAATGGTTAAGTGTTGTACCAATAAGAGGTCTGAACCATTAAGTACTGAACCAGTAAGAGGTCTGAACCATTAAGAGCCTGTATAATGATTAACCGTTTAGAGGCAAATGTCTGACCAAGTCAGATTAGAGGTCTTAACCATTCAGACTATGTATAAATCTTAACCATTCAGAGCAAATGTCTGAACCATTCAGACATCTGCTCATGAAACAAACAGTCTGAACCATTAAGTGCTGAACCAGTAAGAGGTCTAAACCATTAAGAGCCTCATTAAGAGGTAAACAAACAGCCTCTAAGCCTTTTGAGTGGGGACCCAAACAAGAGGAAGCTTTCAAACACTTAAATAAAATCTATGTGATGCTCCTGTCTTATCTTTACCTGATGGCAATGATGATTTCATTATCTATTATGACGCATCGAATCTAGGCCTTGGTTGCGTTCTTGTGACATTTGTGCTCTGTAAACACTGTACGATGTAGAAAAAATTCAAATATCAATGAAACAATGTGTTTTGGTTTCAATGTTTGTTTATTTGTGTTTGACAATTTCACGTTTTGATTCTAGTTCAATTTCAAGCTATTAATCACTTTCTGGAGTTATACGCAAACTGTTATGCAAACGTAATTAGTTTAACGCGAAAAACACTCCGGAATAGTGACATAAGCTTAACATACCTTGAATAACCTTTACATAACATATAAATAAGTTTTGAAGGGTTTGGTGTGTCAAAAACAAGTTTATTCGATCATAGGGACTATTTGCGACAAACTGCAAAAGTCTGCCGATTCGTATAGCAACGTACACTCCGGAACAGGATCATAAGCTAAACATACCCTAAATATCCTTTACATAGCTTAGAAATAAGCTTTGAAGGGCTCGGTATGCGAAAATGCGCTTATTTGATCATAGGGACTAAAAGCGTCAAAAAGTGCGTAAGTTTGCATTTACGCGCATATCTTACGTTCTGACCATATCCGGACATCCAAAAATTTTTGTAATCATTAAAATATTTTATTTTAGTGATGGGAATGCAAAAATACCATTCGTCGCGTAATTTGGATCGTTTTCGCGTCCGTTCGAGTTTCGTCATAATTAACCGAAAAAAGCGATCGTACGGCCAAACGAACCGACATCCATGTTATTTTCAAGCATATTTCAAGTCCCCTATGTTTTAACATCCTTTTAGAGCGTTGAAAATGGGTTAACGGGGGTTAAACGCATCGAAAATCAAGTTTGGAGCTGCAGGGACCTGTTCTGCCAAAAATGAAAGTTCTAGACAGCAAGCTGTGGCAGGGCGCAACGGCCTAAGGCCTATCTGTCACAGGGTGCAACAGCCCTATCTGGCCAGATTCATTGAATGTTGAATCAGCAGCTAGGTGGCAGCCTCATGTTTCATGTTTTGGAGCCCAAGTAAGCGAAATTGCCACCATTTAACCTGCTACTAACACGTGTCCAAGCCACCCTAAGATCATGACAACAAATGGGACACTTGTGATGATCTTAAGGCTTCAAGAACACTATAAATAGGACCTCAATTTTCTTCAAACTTTGCTCATTCATTCCTTTCTTCTCCATCTGCTCTAAAGGAGTTGCTACCACTTTGTTGGAGGCCTCCCATCTGAGTTTTCTTAGTCTCTTTCCAAGCTTGGACTCTTGTAAGTATTCTTTCATGCTTGTTATTTATTTCAAGAAAGAAAGTCAAACAGTGTTTGACTTTCTGCTTTGACCATGATTTGGTCAAGACAAAGTTCATTTGAACTTTGCAACGTGAGCATAATCACGATGGTTATAGTCCATTGTGACTATACCTACTGATTACCACGTTGATTAGTCGAAGTGCCTGTAACATTCCGAAAATTTCTATTTATAAAATTTAAAATAAAGTAGATAAAAACTTATGTTATTAAACGGGTAGATTACGGGTAAGTTGACTGTTAGAAATATGAGGCATTTTAGACGAACATAGGAACCGTTTAAAAACTATAATAATAAAAATAATAAAAATACATTATAATTAACCTTACTCCGTTTTTAATGAAACTTAGGTTAAAATGTAGATAAAGATATGCACGTCCTAATGACATATTCATTGTTTTATAAAACGTCATATTTTAGAAGTTATAAGCGCCAAATAAGTGAAGCAGCTGAATTAATTATAGTAATAAAATAATAATTAAAAACCTAACATAAGAAATAGAAAAAAAAATACGTGTGGACAAAATTAAAATTTATGCATGAGTACATGCATGACTACATGAGTGTGTGGAATCAAATTATGACATTAACAGGTGTACGTGTCCAAGTATGTCGTGAGCCCCAAGAATCTCTTTGTAGTATAAATAGACATTTCCATTTCACAATCCAATCTGCCCATACCTCTGATTCTCCATCTCACTCTCTCTATGCCTTCTATGATCTATTTATTTCACCCATAATAATAATAATAATAAAGCTCTGCCCCGTTTTAAGTGTTTTAACCCCTGATCACTGATACCCTGTCCGATTGATTTAGGGCCCCGTAACGCATGTCAAGGCTCTAACCAACTAAGTTCGTTGGGTTTCTGTCTCGTGACGTAGGGATAAAGTGAATTGGGTTATTATACTTAACACGAGTGCATTATATATTAAATAGTATAACCACCCTCCTAAAACGCCCCTGACACCCCTATATATTCTAAAATACACCCTGTATACGAAAAACGTCCCAGTAATACCTTTACTTCATAAAAAAATCAAAGAAAGCAAATTCTGGTGGGCACTCGCGGGCCGCGACCATGTTGGTTGTGTGCTTCGCGGGGCGCGACAGATCGCCACCAGGCCGGACCACATTGTACCACGTGTCGGACTGCGTATCAAAGCTAGTTCTTGAGTCAGCAAAGCTAGGGCCTACTCTATAAGCCCTCGCGGGCCGCGAAGCCTTGTGCTTAAGCTCTTGCGCGAGCCGCCCCTGATCAGACCCTATAAATAGGGAGTTCGAGCCTCTGTTTCAAATCGTTCATGAATCGACTTTCTCTCTCAAAATTCTATATAATAGAAATTCTGGTTGGGTATTATACCCACTAAAAAGTGAAGCTCTGCCTCAATGTAAGTATCATAACCCTCGGTTACGTATTAGATACGCTGCCCGATTGATCTAGTGTTCCGTAACGGCTGTCGAGGCTCTGCCCGACGTAGCCATTGGAGATTTGGAGTTCTGTCTCGGGGAGGGTATAAATAATGTAAATTGGGTTATTATACTAACGTGTGTGCATTTTTATTTTAAATAGATTATAACCAGGAAGTCACCAGGAATTATCTAAAATAGCAATGTGAGTAATCTCCTTTTTGTAAACCTTTTTGCAAACTATTTTTACAAAACCTTTATTTATTTTAAATTATAATTAGCAGTGATTGAGTCTTTGAAATTCTTCAATTACTGCCGGTATGTTGGGGTTTTGTATACAAAATGTGGAAAACATTACCATTGGACAAAGAGTTAGCCAATGTGTAATATGACCCACCAGTCAGGATTGACAATACTGAATGAGTAATTGAGTAGATATAAACATTGTAATCGCTCTCAATACTATGAAATGATAAAACTTGTTTTAATTAAACTGGGATTCACTCGCCAGTATTTCTTGCTGATAAAACTTTTTAAAACGCGTTTCAGGTAACTTAATACGAAGCTAATAAAAGCCAACTGGAGAGCACTGAAGGCTTAGAAAAGTGGCTATAAAAGTTACCTAAATAAAAAAGGAGATTTTATTTTCAGTACTTAGGGTTTATCCCTATAAATGTATTGTAAAGAAAACTTGGGTTTTATCCCATTTATCTATTTTAAACATTTTGGTGTTTAACTCTGATAAAAATATTTCCTAACTACGGTCCTGATGAAAATTTCCGCTGCCAAATTAATAAACACCGATACCAACTGACTGGTTCGCGGCTCCCGCTCCCAGGATGGGGTCAGGGGCTGTGACAGAAGGTGGTATCAGAGCCACTGGTGACGTAGGGATAAAGTGAATTGGGTTATTATACTTAACACGAGTGCATTATATATTAAATAGTATAACCACCCTCCTAAAATGCCCCTGACACCCCTATATATCCTAAAATACACCCCGTATACGAAAAACGGCCCCGTAATACCTTTACTTCATAAAAAAAATCAAATAAAACAAATTCTGCTGGGCACTCGCGGGCCGCGACCATGTTGGTTGTGTGCTTCGCGGGGCGCGACAGATGGCCAACAGGCCGGACCACGTTGTGCCACGTGTTGGACTGCGTGTCAAAGCTAGTTCTTGAGTCAGCAAAGCTAGGGCCTACTCTATACGCCCTCGCGGGCCACGAAGCCTTGTGCTTAAGCTCTCGCGGGGCGCGAGACACCCCTGATCAGACCCTATAAATAGGGAGTTCGAGCCTCCGTTTCAAATCGTTCACGAATCGACTTTCTCTCTCAAAATTCTATATAATAGAAATTCTTCTCAGGTATTATACCCACTAATAAGCGAAGCTCTGCCTCGATGTAAGTATCATAACCCCCGGTTACGTATTAGATACGCTGCCCGATTGATCTAGTGCTCCGTAACGGCTGTTGAGGCTCTGCCCGACGTAGCCATTGGAGTTCTGTCTCGGGGAGGGTATAAATAATGTAAATTGGGTTATTATACTAGCATGTGTGCATTGTTTATTTTAAATAGATTATAACCAGGAAGTCACCAGGAATTATCTAAAATAGCA
This sequence comes from Helianthus tuberosus, assembly GCA_030545235.1. Lineage (NCBI taxonomy): Eukaryota > Viridiplantae > Streptophyta > Magnoliopsida > Asterales > Asteraceae > Helianthus > Helianthus tuberosus. Next base: position 67,677,396 of record CM060445.1, on the reverse strand, counting down.
ATGTGAGTAATCTCCTTTTTGTAAACCTTTTTGCAAACTATTTTTACAAAACCTTTATTTATTTTAAATTATAATTAGCAGTGATTGAGTCTTTGAAATTCTTCAATTATTGCCGGTATGTTGGGGTTTTGTATACAAAATGTGGAAAACGTTACCATTGGACAAAGAGTTAGCCAATCTATAATATGACCCACCAGTCAGGATTGACAATACTGAATGACTAATTGTGTAGATATAAACATTGTAATCGCTCTCAATACTGTGAAATGATAAAACTTGTTTTATCTAAACTGGGATTCACTCACTAGTATTTCTTGCTGATAAAACTTTTTAAAACACGTTTCAGGTAACTTAGTACGAAGCTAATAGAAGCCAGCTGGAGAGCACTGAAGGCTTAGAAAAGTGGATATAAAAGTTACCTAAATAAAAAAAGGAGATTTTATTTTCAGTACTTAGGGTTTATCCCTATAAATGTATTTCAACGAAAATTTGGGTTTTATCCCATTTATCTATTTTAAACATTTTGGTGTTTAACTCTGATAAAAATATTTTCTAACTACGGTCCTGATGAAAATTTCCGCTGCCAAATTAATAAACGCCGATACCATCTGACTGGTTCGCGGCTCCCGCTCCCAGGATGGGGTCAGGGGCTGTGACAGTGCCGAGTCAAAGTTTCAGTCAAAATGTACGATTATGTGCATTTCGCGATGAAACTATTTTTGGGTATCAAAACACTTTTTTTATATCAAATCAGTTTTCTAACTTAGTTAAACATGTTTTAATATGTTTAACTCGTCACATTTAGTTTAGTGCTTGTTTAGGGTCGTAAGTCAAGCGGTCTAAACAACTGCTTAGACTTTCGAACCCGACCCGTTTGGTCGATCATTAGGATCCGACCAAACATATTTGTGACCATAGTTATATAGGGAATAACCTTCCGAGGTTATACCTTATGGTCACTTAGTTTAATTAGTTGTATGATAGGTAGTTTATATGCCTTAGGAAAATGACCAAAATGCCCTTTTCATGCATAATTTGAATTTAAGCATATGTAACGTAATTTTTGACACTTAAACTGATTATGCAGTGTTATTAAACGTGTTAGGGCATATAATACTTGTCATAGGACTAGTTAGACTATCCGAACGCGCTTTTGCGCAAATGACGCGTTAAAGTAGCGTAGACTACCTTAACGGGTCATAACGGGTCATAAGCACTTAGGTTAGTTTCCGAATCAGAATGTAGGCTTTGTTAAACAATATCACATGAGTTCTAATACTCATTTGCTTTACGAGACCTCATTCTACCCGATCTCCCGATTTAGGTGTCGATTTATTAACATAGTGATCTGATACTAGGTGCCACTTGATTCCTTGATTGGCCGAGCTTGTAGTTCACTTAATCGAGGATACTTTACAATCTCAAGTGAGTACATAGTGCCCCTATTTTATGCTTTCATTTGTTTTGGGGTGATTCATATGTGCTAAACGATTTCGATGTTTTCAAAAGACAAATACTATGGTTTATATTAAACACAACGATTTCAATAATGTGAACGAACTTGTTGGTATGTTAATACATAACACGAATGACATTCATTAACAATGATCAAGCCGACCAGTAGTTTGTTATGGTACCATAGGATCTGACAAATCCCGTTATCGGACTATCGCCATGGTTATGTATGGGGGTAATGTGGGTAACGACAGAACCTGATGAATGTTAACATACCCTTTGGTGGTTTGTTAATATGAGTTGAATGATTGGAACGAGCCAGAACACAGGTTTGAATGTATTCAACGAGACGACCAAAAGTTAGTTTTCACAATTAAAACACGAATGATTTGAACGACTTGAACAATTGAACGATGGTTTATAACACAAACAAATTGAACGATTTCAATGATTGGTTTTGATAACACGAACGATTGAGAACAAGTACAAATGAACGATTGGTTTTTGGTATGTGATTAGATAACGGGATGGGTGTAATATGATAAAAGCATGGTAGATATGCCGCTGGTACTTCTTATATATAAGTGCTTCTATCATATTACATTTCGTTGCATTATTTAGTTGACTTGAACGAACGATTTCAAAAGATGACACGCAACGATGTTTACTAAATGATATAAACCACACAAGTTTTATCACAAGAACGATTTACAATTGGGTTTACAAAAGCAAATGTTTTTGGGTCAAGATTCATGGCAACGAGGTTTTATAAACTATAACCAACTTGTTTTAAGTTGGTTAATCATATTGTAATACAAAACACTTTTCAAAACAAGGTTTTCAATTATCGACTCTTGTAGTCGTACGAGGTATTGCAACAAGTATACAAGCCATGAATTTGACACACTCACAAAACCTATGTGCTCGCCGGCATTTCTTTGCTGACTTTATTTTCACATATGTTTCAGGTGATGTTTGATGATGTTATTGATGACTAGGATGCATGCTTACATAGGATCGGACGAGGCCTTAGTGACTTAATAACAATGATAGACAATATGTTCGTGTTTGTTTTACTTTAAGACAATGTTAAACGTTTAATAATTCAATAAAACGAAACTTTAATCCATGTGTTGTGAAACAATGATTCTGTTACTCCACTCCCCGACGTTTCCGCCGCGGTTTCGTTGTTTTAACGCGGTCAGGGTGTGACAGTTCTCATGCAATGAGATAAAGTTATAGCTTATGCGTCAAGACAATTGAAAATCCACGAGAAAAACTACACAACTCATGATCTTGAGTTAGGCGCTGTGGTTTTTGCTCTCAAAATCTGGAGACATTATCTCTATGGCACGAAATGTGTGGTTTTCACAGACCACAAAAGTCTCCAACACATTTTTAATCAGTTGGAGCTTAACATGAGACAACGACACTGGGTTGAACTATTGAACGATTACAACTGCGAAATTCGCTACCATCCTGGTAAGGCGAATGTCGTAGCCGATACGCTAAATAGAAAAGAACGAGTCAAGCTTCACTGTGTTCAAACTCAATCTGATATTCAAAGCCGCATCTCTCAAGCTCAACGTACTTGTGTTACACAAGACTTGATGGGTAAGGAATTACCACGTCAACTAGAGCTTAAACTCGAAACGAAAGATAACGGGTTACTTTATTTCAAGAACCGATTATGGATTCCGAAACAAGACAATCTTCGCACTTTAGTGTTGGACGAATCTCATAATTCTCGTTATTATATCCATCCTGGTGCTGACAAAATGTACAAGGATCTTCGTACTCAGTACTGGTAGCCTGGTATGAAGAAGGATGTTGCCTTGTATGTGTCTAAATGCCTAACTTGTCTCAAAGTCAAGGCTGAACATCAACGTCCATCTGGTTTGCTTGTACAACCAGAGATACCGGTATGAAAGTGGGAGAACATTGCGATGGATCTCGTCACTAAGTTACCGTGCATATCTAAAGGTTATGATGCCATTTGGGTAGTCATTGATCGTCTTACAAAATCAGTACACTTTTTGCCGATTCGCTAGGATCTATCTTCTGATAAACCCGCCAAGATTTACGTTGATGAGATTGTATCTCGACATGGTGTTCCTTTGGACATCATATCTGACCGTGATGCTCGATTCTCATCTCACTTTTGGAAGACCATGCAATCTTCTATGGGAACCCAACTAAATTTGAGCACTACTTATCATCCCCAAATGGATGGACAATCCGGGAGGACGATACAAACACTGGAGGATTTGCTTAGAGCATGTGTGATAGACTTTGGTGGTAATTAGGATTCGCATCTACCGTTGTTCGAGTTCTCTTACAACAATAGTTATCATGCTAGCATCAATATGGCACCTTTTGAAGCTTTACATGGTCAAAAATGTCGTCGACATGTCTGTTGGAATGAGGTCGGTGATGCTCAGCTTACTAGACCTGAACTCATTCTGGAAACAACGGACAAAGTCAAGAAAATTCGCGATAATCTTCTGACAGCTAGAAGCCGTCAAAAGAGTTATGCGGACATGTGATGCAAGCCCTTGGAATTTCAAGTCGGAGACCATGTCCTACTCAAGGTATCCCCTTGGAAGGGAGTGGTGAGATTTAGAAAGAAAGGAAAACTTGCACCACGATACGTTGGACCATTTAAGATTGTTGAAAGAATCGAAAAGGTTTCCTATCGACTTGAGCTACCTCCTGAACTTGGGAATATTCACTCAACATTCCACGTGTCCAATTTGAGAAAGTGTTTAGCCAAAATTGATCTCCATATTCCCCTCAATGAAATTCAAGTTGATGACACAATGCACTTTGTCGAGAAACCAGTGGAGATAATGGACCGGGAAGTCAAGAGACTGAAGAACAAATGGATACCAATAGTCAAGGTTTGCTGGGAGTCCAAACGTGGCCCAAAGTTTACTTGGGAACATGAGGATCAAATGAAGGCAAAATACTCACATTTTTTTCACAAGTTTCCTCTAGTTAAAATTTCAGGACGAAATTTCCTAAAGTAGGGGAGACTGTGACATTTGTTCTCTGTAAACACTGTATGATGTAGAACAATTTCAATTATCCATGTAACAATGTGTTTTGAACTCAAGGTTTGTTTGTTTGTTTGTGCATGGCAATTTCACGATTCAATTTTTGTTCGATTTCAAGTTCTAAATCACTTTCTGGAAAGTTATACGCAAACTGTTACGTAAACGTAATCAGTTTAATTCGAAAAACACTCTGGAATAGTGACATAAGCTTAACATACCATAAATAACCTTTACATAACTTAGGAATAAGTTTTGAAGGGTTTGGTGTGTCAAAAACAAGTTTATTCGATCACAGGGACTATTTGCGACAAACTGCAAAAGTCTGCCAATTCGTATAGCAACGTACACTCCAGAACAAGATGATAAGCTAAACATACCCTAAATACCCTTAACATAGCTTAGAAATAATTTTTTAGGGGTTCGGTATGCGAAAAATAGGCTTATTTGATCATAGGGACTAAAAGCGTCAAAACTGCGAAAGTATGCAAATTCGTGCATATCTTGCGTTCTGACCATATCCGGACTTCCAAAAAAAATTTAGTCATTAAAATATTGTATTTTAGTGATAGGAATGCAAAAATGCCATTCGTTTCGCAATTTGGGTCGTTTTTGCGTTCATTACGATTCCGTCGTAATTAACCGAACGCAACCGTACTGCCAAACGAATAGACACCTGTGACATTTTTTTAGCATAATTCAACTTAAATATACTTTAACTTCATTATGGAGCTTGAAAATGGGCTTGACGGGTGTTAGAAGTGCCAAAACGCGACGAAACACACTTAGGGACCAAAGCTGTCAAAACAGCAAACTTTGGCCCCTGCTACATCCATACGGTCCGTATACCTGGACCCCATACGGTCCGTAAGTAGTTCCCAGCACAGCAGAATCCAGAATCTTCAAAACAGCTTGCTGAACTTGGTTTTATTCTCAGTTTTTGCATGTTGTGGGCTGGTTGTATTCCCTAAGTCCCCAAATCAGAGCCTAACATGTGTATGGTGATGATCATGCCTTGAACAACTCATTTACACTTGGCAATAATCCAATGGTTCATGATTTCCTAAATAAACCCATGTTCACCAACACTTCAACTTTCTCATTTGCTTTCTATCTTCGTCTCTGCTCTATTGAGGCTACCATACTTGGTTGGACGCTTCAAATCTGAGTTTTCTTAGTCATCCTTCTAGCCTAGAACACTTGTAAGTGTTCTTTCAAGCTTTGTTTATTTATTTCAAGCAAGAAAGTCAAACAGTGTTTGACTTTCTACTTTGACCATGATTTGGTCAAGACAAAGTTCGTTTGTACTTTGCAACGTGAGTGTAATCACAATGGTTATAGTCCCATGCGACTATACCTACTGATTACCACGTTAACTAGTCGAAGTGACGAGTCAAAATTTCGGTCAAAATGCACGATTATGTGCATTTTTTTCGGGTATCAAAACACTTTGTTTTGATATCAAATCTGTTTTCTAACTTAGTTAAACATGTTTTAACATGTTTAACTCGTCACTTTTAGTTAAACATGCTTATTTAGGGTCGTAAGTCAAGCAGTCTCGACAACCGCTTAGACTTTCGAACCTGACCCGTTTTGTCAATCATTAGGATCCGACCAAACATATTTTGTGACAATAGTTATATAGGGAATAACCTTCCGAGGTTATACCTTATGATCACTTTGTTTGATTAGTTGTATGATAGGTAGTTTATATGCCTTAGGAAAATAACCAAAATGCCCTTTTTACGCATAATTAGAATTTAAGCATATGTAACTTAAATTTTGACACTTAAACTAATTATGCAACAATATTAAACATGTTTAGCCATATAATACTTGTCATAGGACTAGTTAGGCTATCCGAATGCGCTTTTGTGCAAATGACGGGTTAAAGTAGCGTAAACTACCTTAACGGGTCATAACGGGTCATAAGAACTTAGGATAGGTGTGATACCCCAGGAAAACGCACAACACAACTAGCTTCCTTAGAGACTACGTGCTAAATTTTGGGACGAAATTTCTTTCAACTTGGTGGATGTGACAACTCGTATTTTAAGAATCTTTTGTTTGTGGTTTTCTTTTCATGCTTTGTACCTTGATATAACTTACGAGCACAATTATGTGAATAATTGTTATGCGTTTATTGATTGAACGATATATGTTTACCCAAATCTCGCTTTATAATTGTATGATTGTGAGAGAGTTATATGTTTATAGGCGCGGATGTTGTAAGTATGCATGGATAGTCTAAGTCTAGTCGCACAAAATCTCGGGCCACACACTTCACTCGTCACCACACACTACACCCGAGTCGTACACGTGAACTCAGCTCAAACCCTCCTGTTTAGATCTTTTGGGCTCTCGGCCCAATCCTTTATCAGCCCAAAATGAATTAACCTAACCCGCAACCCCTTCCCCCTTTGCGACACAAAGCCCAACCCGCACCCCTTGTCCCTTGCGGCCCATTGAGCCCAAACCGCCCAAACATCCCTCTATTTTGTTATATACGTAATTCATGCATGAAGGAAAACCAAAACTCTAGACTCCCTTGGTGTGTGCGACGATAGAGTGAAGCACCCCCCCCCTCGCAAATCAGTTCCTGATTGTGTCTCTTCCTCGCTAGTTCCTTCTCTCCGCTCCAAGGTTAGTACACTTATTAGTTTGTGACCTAGGGTAGTTCTTGTTCGCATACATGGCTGCGTTGTTATTTGTTGTTGATGAACTTGACGTTATAATGTTAATTGGTATACTCGAAAGCATGAAAATCTTATATGAGAACTCCTGCGCATTTTCGGTTAGTTTAATACGTTGTTTTGATTTAAATTCTGCAAATTCATGGCTCCGTTCCTGTGATTTTTATTATGCATGATGATCTGAGGATATGATGATCAGATGAGTTGCGTGAATTAGGTGTTGTTTTGGTTGTTGTTACACTCGGTTAGTTGCTAGGGTTTAGGCGGGATGGATATTGAAGGTATTTGGGTAAAATCTTGTTGTTTTAATGATGCAGCTGACGTATAAGGATGATAATCTGCTGGAAATAATCCATATGGGTCGTGGGTGCATTAGTTATTCGGTTGGGGAGTTCGGATAGCGAAAACAGAATCTGTCTGAGATTCTGTAGCCAACTTCCGTTCGCTGTAAACGGGTCGTTATATATCGAAAAACTAATTTTCTGAAGTCTAAATCATAAGTTTTTGAAAAACGCTTCAAAAGGCACTAGAATCACATTTTTCTAAGGTCGTTTGCTATTTTTAAAGATCCGTTTTACACAGCAGCAAAAGCTGCGTTCTTTCTTCAGAAAATTCATGTTACGCTTTTCATTATAACTTGTAATCTGGATAGAGTTAGATCGTGAAATTCGTACAGTAGCTGGGCACGGATGTTTCAGAAAATCTCCCACTGGAATTTTGCCATTCGGACAGACAATGTATTTTAAATAATTTTTTCCATGGACTGCAGTCAGAAAGCTACGAAGCTGACTGCAGCCTATTAGATGATTTTTAATAAATAATTGGTAAAGATTTAGGTCTTCAGATTTTACACAAGGTGACGTGGACCACTTAGAACTTTTTGTAAGTTATTTAGAATTTTTGGAATATGACAACTATTTTATAAAAATACCCGAAAACAGCCCAGTTCTGGACGTAAAAGCTGAAATGTAATAAGTTGTTATTTGCGTATCTAAATGTTGGTTATGCTATCTGAGAATGATCAAACTTGTTTAATGTCAACGAAACTGTTATTTGAATTATTGTGTGCTTTCATCACGGGTAATTATATGTGGAATATATGTATGTACGTAAGTTGTCAAAGTGAGTGCATGGTACGTGTTAGATACGTGTAGGAGCTTTGTGCCTTACTTGAACACACTAATAAACTAAATGGCAATCGTATTAGAACGTGATTGACCTACCTTGACTCCTAACCAATTTAAGAGACCAACCGAGCAATCGAAGGTGAGTTCACACTTTTCTTCAAAGCATGGGATTCTCGGTGGTTTGGGAATGGGTTAAACAACAACAACTATCCCCCTTGGGTGGGATACAACATGCGTATTCTCCTTGGGTAGAATACGTACCTCCGCCCTCCTTGGGAAGGGCGACAACCGTTATAATACATGTCTTAATCATACTAGACAACAACTCTATCTTTAAGTCCCCCATATTTTATATCGACTTAATCGTCGAGCCAATGGCGAACGGGTTATTAGTTAAATAGCGCTATTAGGTTTGTCAAGCCTCACACCGTTCCACAGAGGATGGGCGTGGACTAATATACTTGGGCACTTAGTCAATGATGATAGACATTGACTCGGGGCACTCAACATAACTTAAGTCAGTAGTCGATATGGTAATGGGTCTAGTGGTTTAAAACAATGGGGTAGTTCCCCATGGCATGTTTTTACAAAGAACAAGGAACTTAACAACTTATGGTCTTTGGAACAACATTAAAACGGACAACCAACTGTGAACTCGCCAACTTTTTGTTGACACCCTACTGCATGCTTTGCAGGTCGTTAGATACATGGATGGAGCTTGCACGAGGAGGGGGCGTTGTGGCAAAGAACCAATTGTTGGGTTCCTACTAATAAACTTTATGATTTATAAACTGCTTTATGGGTTTTATACTTTAGGATTTTGACTTGGTTTGGGATTTTGTTTTCGTAAACACTAAACGTTTAATTGATTATTTTACTTCGTTTTACTTTACTTTACTTAGTGTTCAATATGATTGGTGGTATGATCCTGGTCAGTCACACGCCTCGCGGTAATACTCCGCTTGTGGATTTTTGGGGATGTGACAGATTGGTATCAGAGCCATTGATTATAGTGAACTTGGTTTTAAAAAGGGGGAAAATCTTTTTTACAAAAACCAGACTACAACCTGCTCAGTGCTCAACGATCCACAACGACACTTCGTTCCACGTGCAAGACTCAACATTATAGGTGGTATGATTTATGTTAATACTGCCTACTCGATAGTTTACTTTTGCATGGTGTGTTGCTTATGGTATGCTTAGTTCATAGAGTCACTTCGAACTTTATATGCTTATGTCAAACCCTCTTTTGTTATTCTTATCCACACTCCCGTTTCGACGTTCTCGTTTAGTGTTTGTGAATGTGTATTCTTTTTGTTTAACGTGTGTGTTACGTCACTAACTCGACAGGCATGTCCGCATCATCCGATCAGCCTCGGGCGCCAGGGAAGGCACCCGCTGTTACACGCTCACCCCCCGCGTTAAGTGGAGACGCGTTCGGCTTATCGTAAGAGACTCGCTCAAGGTGGGGAGTCGTCCTCCCGACCTACACATGCGTTACCAGTTAATCCAATTAGTGCCCAAACCGAGTCTGCAGTGATGAAGGCTCTTAGGGAATATAACCAAATTTTGATATAGCAAAACCACACCATATTAGAACAGAATCAGTTTTTGCTAAAACAAGTTACTACCCTGGAAGGGTGGGTAGAATCTCAAGGAGAGCAAATATGGGTGCTCTTTGAGAGAACTAGTGATTTGAAGCAAGAAGCCTTAAAAGGGCTTGAAGTACGAGGTTTAATAATGGGAGACGCTCGTATGGATAGGGAAAGGCTTGACTCGCATGGCGAGAGGATAAGTATGTTGGCATGGAGGGTTCATCAGTTGGAGGAGGACCCAAGGCCAATGCCACCCGCACCTGCATCGGAGCCAGCCCCAACCCCGGTACCTCCCGAGCCGGAGGAAGAGTCCGATGAAGAGCCGGAAGAGATTCCGGAGGAAGAACCTAAAGAAGAACCAGAAGAAGAGCCCGAAGAGGCACCAGCAGATGAGGACTCAGACGGGGGAGACAGCGGAGTCGACGACTGACCCGCTTTCCACTAGTTTATCTATCTATTTCTTTTGTTTTGAGTAAACAATTGTGATGTTTAAAACGTTTGCAGAAATACATTGTAGCGACTTTTACGGTTTATTTTGATCAGATTTTTTTATTTTATTTTAAAAATGTTTCTTGCGCTGAGTTGTTACCCTACCCTAAATTGCACATTTTGGAAACTTGCACAATAACTGTATGATACCTTGTCTCGTATAATCGTGTGTATGTCAAACAGAATGTCTCGTCCTAACGACGAACCTCTCACTATTCATAGTGACAAGAGTTGTGCTGTTATGGGCATCATCTCGTTCCTTAAGGCCCAGAAGTGTCTGCGAAAGGGCATACACTGCCATTCTAGCCCTTATTACCGTTACTTCAATGAAAGAGAAGAAGATTGAAGACATCCCGATTGTTCGCGACTTTCCTGAGGTATTTCCTGAGGAATTACCTGGTCTTCCACCCCATCGTCAAGTCAAGTTTCAAATCGAGCTAGCTCCTGGAGCAGCGCCTATAGCTCGCACACCTTATCGTTTAGCCCCGTCAGAATTGGAAGAAATGTCCACGCAACTACAAGAACTATTGGACATGGGTTTTATTCATCCTAGTTCTTCGCCTTGGGGAGCCCCAGACTTGTTTGTTAAGAAGAAAGACGGTACCTTCCGTATGTGCATAGACTACCGTGAACTCAACAAGGTGACCGTGAAGAATCGTTATCCCATTCCGCGTATCGATGACCTGTTCGACCAGTTGCAAGGGTCGAGCTTCTATTCTAAGATTGATCTGAGATCGGGCTATTATCAGCTGAGAGTCCGAGACGAAGACATCTCCAAGACAGCATTCAGGACTCGTTACAGACACTACGAGTTTCTGGTTATGCCTTTCGGGTTGACAAACGCACCTGCGGTTTTCATGGATCTAATGAACCGAGTGTGCAAACCATACTTGGGTAAGTTCGTTATTGTTTTCGTTGATGACGTCCTGATCTATTCTAAGAGTCAGGAGGAACTAGAGCATCATCTGTGACTTATTCTTGAACTTCTCCGCACAGAACAACTCAACTCTAAGTTTTCGATATGTGACTTTTGGCTTCGTGAAGTCCATTTCCTAGGCCATGTAGTCAATAAAGATGGGATTCACGTTAATCCATCCAAGATTGACTCGATCAAGAACTGGCCTGCACCTTGAACTCCAACTGAAATCCGTCAATTCTTGGGTCTGGTGGGTTACTACTGAAGGTTTATCAAGGATTTCTCGAAGATTGCGCAGCCTCTCACTACTCTAACTCAGAAGGGTGTCACCTACCGACGGGGTGATGCTCAAGAATCCGCGTTTCAACAATTGAAGGTGAAACTTTGTAGCGCACCCATTCTTTCATTACCTGAAGGCACAGAATACTTCGTTGTTTATTGTGATGCGTCAATCCAAGGACTTGGTTGTGTGTTGATGCAACGTGAGAAAGTTATTGCTTACGCATCATGCCAACTCAAGGTTCACGAAAAGAACTACACTACCCACGATTTGGAGTTGGGGGCAGTAGTGTTTGCACTCAAGATATGGAGACATTACTTGTACGGTACCAAGTGCACCATCTACACCGATCACAAGAGTCTCCAGCATATCTTCGATCAGAAGGAGTTGAACATGCGACAGCGTCGATGCGTCGAACTCCTAAATGACTACGAGTGCGCAATCAAGTGTCATCCAGGCAAGGCCAATGTTGTGGCCGATGCCTTCAGTCGTAAGGAAACCAAACCTAAGAGTGTACGCGTGTTGCAACTTACAATTCACTCCAGTCTTCCTACCCAGATTCGTGACACTCAGATGAAACACATAAATCTCATTACTCGGTGCATCCTGGTTCTGACAAGATTTACCAAGATCTCAAGATTCTATACTGGTGGCCCCACATGAAAGCTAACATAGCGACCTATGTTAGTAAATGCTTGACCTGTGCTAGGGTTAAGGTTGAATACTAGAAGCCATCAGGACTACTCCAACAACCAGAGATCCCAACATGGAAATGGGAGCAAATTTATATGGATTTCTTCACTGGCTTACCTATATCTCAGTGAGGAAATGACACCATCTGGGTGATCATGGATCGACTAACCAAGTCTGCACACTTTCTGGCAATCAAGGAAACTGACAAGTTTTCTATGCTCGCATACATCTATTTGAGGGAAGTAGTCGCTAGGCACGGAGTGCCAACTTCTATCATTTCTGATCGAGACCCATGCTTTGCATCTGATTTGCAGAAGGCGATGCACAAATCCTTTGGCCCACGTCTAGACATGAGCACAGCTTATCACCCTCAGAAGAATGGGCAGAATGAACGCACCATCCAGACTCTTGAAGACATGCTACGAGCGTGTGTTATCAACTTTGGTAACGGCTGGGAAAGACATATGTCTTTGGTGGAGTGTGCTTACAACAATAGTTACCACACCAGCATCAAGGTTGCTCCGTTCGAGGCTTTGTACGTTATCGACACAATGGAAAAGAATTCCCAAATCAGACAATGAATGGCGGCAGCTCATGACCGTCAGAAAAGCTACGCTGATAAGCGTAGGAAACCTCTCGAGTTCCAGGTTGGGGATTGAGTGCTACTTAAAGTCTCACCATGGAAATGTGTGGTTCGCTTTGGCAAGCGGGGCAAGTTTAATCCGCATTATGTTGGACCCTTTGAAATCACTGAGAAAGTCGGCAAGGTGGCTTACAGACTGAATTTGCTCGAAGAACTCAGTGGTGTTCACAACGTCTTTCACGTGTCGAATCTGAAGAAGTGTTTATCAGATGAGATCCTCATTGTTCCTTTCAAGGAACTCACTATCGACGACCAGTTGCGCTTCGTCGAGGAACCGGTGGAAATTATGGATCGAGAAATCAAGAATCTTAAACGAACCAAGATACCTATTGTTCGAGTTCGTTGGAACTCCCGTCATAGCCCAGAGTTCACTTGGGCATGAGAGGACCCGATGAAACGCAAGTACCCCCAGTTGTTTAAGACAGGTGAGTCTACTGAAGCTACTTTGAAATTTCGGGACGAAATTCCAAACCAACGGGGGGATGATGTGATACCCCAGGAAAACGCACAACACAACTAACTTCCTCAGTGACTACATGCTAAATTTCGGGATGAAATTTCTTTCAACTTGGGGATGATGTGACAACTCTTATTTTAAGAACCTTTTCTTGGAGGTTTTCTTTTCATGCTTTGTACCTTGATATAACTTACGAGCATGATTATGTGAATAATTGTTATGCGTTGACCGATTGAATGATATATGTTTACCCAAATCTCGCTATGTAATTGTATGATTGTGAGAGTGTTATATGTTTATAGGCCGCGGATGTTGTAAGTATGCATGAATAGTCTAAGTCTAGTCGCACAAAATCTCGGGCCGCACACTTCACTCGTCACCGCACACTACACCTGAGTCGTACACGTGATCTCGGCTCAACCCCTCTTGTTTAGATCCTTTAGGCTCTCGGCCCAAAATGAATTAACCCAACCCGCAACCCCTTCCACTTTTATGACACAAAGCCCAACCCGCTCCCCTTGTCCCTTGTGGCCCATTGAGCCCAAACCGCCCAAACATCCCTCTATTTTGTTATACACATAATTTATGCATGAAGGAAAACCAAAATCCTAGACTCCCTTGGTCTGTGCGACGGCAGAGTGTAGCAGCCCCCCCCCCCCCCTCGCAAATCAGCTCCTAATAGTGTCTCTTCCTCGCTAGTTCCTTCTCTCCACTCCAAGGTTAGCACAGTTATTAGTTTGCGACTTAGGGTAGTTCTTGTTCGCATACATGACTACGTTGGTATTTGTTGTTGATGAACTTGACGTTATGATGTTAATTGGTAGACTAGAAAGCATGAAAATCGTATATGAGAATTCCTGCGCGTTTTTTGTTAGTTTGTTACGTTGTTTTGATTTAAATTCTACAAATTCATGGCTCCGTTCCTGTGATTTTTATTATGCATGATGATGTGAGGATATGATGATTAGATGAGTTGCGTGAATTAGGTGTTGTTTTGGTTGGTGTTGCACTCGGTTAGTTGCTAGGGTTTAGGCGGGATGGATATTGAAGATATCTGGGTAAAATCTTGCTGTTTTAATGATGCAGCTGAGGTATAAAGATTATAATCTGTAGTAAATAATCGATATGGGTCTTGGGTGCATTAGTTATTCGGTTGGGGAGTTCGGATAGCGAAAACAGAATCTGTCTGAGATTCTGCAGCCAACTTCCGTTGGCTGTAAACAGGTCGTTATATATCGAAAAACTGATTTTCTAAAGTCTAAATCATACGCTTTCAAAAAACTCTTCAAATGGCGCTAGAATCACATTTTTCTGAGTTTGTTTGCTATTTTTAAAGAGCTGTTTTACACAGCAGCAAAAGCTGCGTTTTTTGCAGAAAATTCATGTTACGCTTTTCGTCATAACTTGTAATCTGGATAGAGTTAGATCATGAAATTCATACAGTAGCTGGGCACAGATCTTGCAGAAAATCTCCCACCAGAATTTTTCTATTCAGATAGATGATGAATTTTAAATAAAATTTTCCATGGACTGCAGTCAGAAAGCGACGAATCTGACTGCAGCCTATTAGATGATTTTTAATAAATAATTGGTAAATATTTAGGTCTTGAGATTTTTACACAAGGTGACATGGACCGCTTAGAACGTTCTATAAGTTATTTAGAATTTTTTAAACAGGACAACTATTTTATAAAAATACCCGAAAACAGCCCAGTTCTGGATGTAAAGCTGAAACGTAATAAGTTGTTATTTGGGTATCTAAATGTTGGTTATGCTATCTGAGAATGATCAAACTTGTTTAATGTCAATGAAAGTGATATGTGAATTATTGTGTGCTTTGATCACGGGTAATTATATGTGGAATATATGTATGTACGTAAGTTGTCAAAGTGAGTGCATGGTACGTGTTAGATACGTGTAGGAGCTTTGTGCTTTACTTGAACACACTAATAAACTAAATGGCAATCGTATTAGAACGTGATTGACCTACCTTGACTGCTAACCATTTTAAGAGACCAACCGAGCAATCAAAGGTGAGTTCACACTTTTCTTCAAAGCATGGGATTCCCGGTGGTTTGGGAATGGGTTAAACAACAACAACTATCCCCATTAGGTGGGATACAACCTGCGTATTCTCCTTGGGTAGAATACGTACCAAAGCGCTCCTTGGGAAGGGCGACAACTGTTATAATACATGTCTTAAGCATACTAGACAACAACTCTATCTTTAAGTCCCCCATATTTTATATCGACTTAATCCCCGGGCCAAGCCTCACAACCTGCCTCAGAGGACGAGCGTGGACTAATATACTTGGGCACTTAGTCAATGATGATAGACATTGACTCGGGGCACTCAACATAACTTAAGTCAGTAGTCGATATGGTAACGGGTCTAGTGGTTTAAAACAGTGGGGTAGCTCCTCATGGCATATTTTTACAAAGAACAAGGAACTTAACAACTTATGGTCTTTTGAACAACATTAAAACGGACAACCCACTGTGAACTCGCCAACTTTTTGTTGACACCCTACTGCATGCTTTGCAGGTCGTTAGGTACATGGATGGAGCTTGCACAAGAAGTGGACGTTGTGGCAAGGAACCAATTGTTGGGTTCCTACTAATAAACTTTATGATTTATAAACTGCTTTATGGGTTTTAAACTTTCTGCTTCCGCTAACATTTAAACTTGGTTTGGGATTTTGTTTTCGTAAACACTAAACGTTTGATTGATTATTTTACTTCGTTTTACTTTACATTACTTAATGTTCAGTATGATTGGTGGTATGATCCTGGTCAGTCACACACCTCGCGGTAATACTCTGCTTGTGGATTTTTGGGGGTGTGACAATAGGTTCCAAATTAGAATGTAGGCTTGTTTAAACCATATCATATGAGTTCCAACACTTATTTGGTTTACAAGACCTCATTCTACCCGATCTCCAGGTTTAGATCCCGATTATTAACATAGTGATCCAATACTAGGTGCCACTTGATTCCTTGACTTCCCGAGCTTTGTTAATTCACTAGATCAAGGATACTCGCAATCTCAAGTGAGTACATAGTTCCCATATTTTATGCTTTCAATTGTTTTGGGGTGATTCATATGTGCTAAATGAGTTCGAGTTTTCAAAACAAATGTTTTGGTTTATATTAAACACAACGATTTCAATAATGTGGACGAACTTGTTGGTGCGTTAATACATAAGACGAACGACATTCATTAACAATGATCAAGCCGACCAATAGTATGTTATGGTACCATAGGATCTGACAAATCCCGTTATCGCACTATCACCATGGTTATGGGGTAATGTGGGTAACGACATAACCTGATGAATTTTAACAAACCCTTTGGTGGTTTGTTAAAGGATTAAAGATACCCTTTAGTGGTATAGACGAGTCAGAACAAAGGTTTAAATGTGTTCAACGAGAACGACCAAAAGTTAGTTTTCACAATTAAAACACGGACGATTTGAATGATTGAACGATGGTTTATAACACGAACGATTTAAACGATTTAAACGATTGAACGATGGTTTATAACATGAATGAGTTGAACGATTGGTTCTGATAACACGAACGATTGATCACACGAACGAATTGAACGATTTTGAAAGATTATGGATGAATGATTTCAAATGATGACACGCAACGATGTTTACTAAATGATATAAATCGTACAAGTTTTCACACGAGACGAATTACAATTTGATTTACAAAAGCAATGTTTTTATTCAAGATTCATGGCAACAAGGTTTTCTTAAACATATAGCCAACTCGTTTTAGTTGGTTAATCATATTGCAATACCAAAACACTTTTCAATTCACGGTTTTCAATTATCGACTCTAGTAGTCGTACGAGGTATTGCAACATGTACACAAGCCATGAAATTGACACACTCACAAAACCTATGTACTCGCCGGCATTGTTTGATGATGATTATGATGCATGCTCACTGTCACAGCCCCCGACCCCACCCTAGAAGCGAGAGCCGCGAGCCAGTCAAATGGTATCAGTGTTTATTAATTTGGCAGCAGAATTTTCATCAGGACCGTAGTTAGGAAATATTTTTATCAGAGTTAAACACCAAAATGTTTAAAATAGATAAATGGGATAAAACCCAAGTTTTTCTGATAATACATTTATAATAAACAAGTGGGACAAAACCCGATTTTTATTTGTAATATATTTATAGGGGTAAACCCTAATTATTGAAAATAATTCTTCTTTTTATTTAGGTAACTTTTATAGCCATTTTTCTAAGCCTTCAGTGCTCTCCAGCTGGCTTTTGGTGGCTTTCACATTGTGTTACCTGAAACGCGTTTTAAAAACATTTTATCAGCAAGAAATACTGGTGAGTGCATCTCAGTTTAATCAAAACAGTTTTATCATTTTACAGAATTGAGGGCAACCCGCAATTACATTTGTTTATATCTACTCAATTACTCATTCAATACTGTCAACCCAACCTGTGGGTCATATTACTCATTGGCTAACTCTTTGTCCAATGGCAACGTCTTTCACATTTTGTATACAAAACCCCAACATACCGGTAATAATTGTAGAATTACAAATACTCAATTACTGTTAAGTGTCAGTTAAAACATATGAGGTTTTGGTAAAACATTTTAACTCATATAAAAAGGTGGTAAAAAGCAGATGTACTCACTTTTGTAGGCTTAGGTATTTCTACAGGCTTCCTGGTAATATTATAGCTTTATGTTGTTTCTCCTGGTTATTATTTCCGTGACTTTCTATGCATATATATATAATGCACATGTGTTAGTAAAATAACCCAATTCACATTAACTGTACAACTCGAGACAGAACTCCAATGACTGAGTCAGGCAAATCCTTGACATGTATTACGGAGTCCTAAATCAATCGGGTGTAACACGAGACAGAATTCCAACGACTGAGTTGGGCAGAGCCGACATGCGTTACGGAATCCTAAATCAATCGTGTAGGGTAATAGCAGGGTTATAGTACTTACAACAAGGCAGAGCTTCGCTTATTAGGGGGTATTAGGCTATAGCTTTAGCCTGCAGAATTTGAATGAGAATTAAAGAAAATGGAACAAGTTGAAATACTGATCTCGGCTCCTTTTATAGCTGAAACCTGGGTGGGTCGCGCCCCGCGACGCACATCAGCTTCTCCCTCGCAGCCCGCGAGGTCCCTAAAGGCAGCAACGGTATGATGAGTCATCACCCTGGTTCTGACGCGTGTTCGACACATGGCAGCTCAGGTGACTAGCAAGCAATGGGGTCTCGCGCCCCGCGAAGGAGCCCCCTTCGTCCGTCGCGGCCCGCGAGCGAAAGGCTGATCTTGTTTTCTTTGATTTTCACAAGTACGAAGGTATTTCATGTAACAATCCGCACCTTCGTGCTCGTTACTCTCGTTACACTCGTTACGCCTAGCACCAGAGATTCAGATCATAATCTAACTATATCGCTTACAACGCTACATCGCTTATATCGCATACTTTCAACACGTTATATCGCACATCACAACGCATACTACACTAATGCTAACGTTGACATCGCGTGAGTGATTAGATTACTCCCCTCGCTCGTCGTGATAACGATGACATCGCGTGAGTACTTAAGCCGCTCCCCTCGCTCGTCATGATGCAACGCAAACGCTAACGCAAACTCAAAACGCAGTTACTTATACAATGACCTGTTATATGTAATAATAATAATAATAATAATAATATCTGAATATTAAACATGTCTAAACGTGCACTCACTGCCACGCACAACTCAATTTATCGCACTGAAACGCAACCTAACACGACACTACTTATCTCGCTGAAACGCTTAAAGTATCCACAATGCGTAACACAACAAAACACGCCGAACGAATCGAAACTTGGAAAAACTAATTCGCACCAGTCGTCTGATCGAATGACCATTCGATCGAATGATCATCCGACCGAATGACCATCCGATCGGATGGCCATCCAATTGACTGACCATCCGACCCACGCATTTGAACCGCCTTAACTCTCCCTCACCTATAAATAGGGCCATTGTGTCTGATTTCAACACTTTGGTTCTTCTATCCGACAAACTCGCTCCCAGCTCGTTCTCAAGCACATTTCACTCAGTTCCAGACTATTTTCGCTAACTCCAACGCGCTCCCAATCAATTCAATCAAGTTGTGTTTACTTGTTAAACACCTACTGTGAGTATACTTGACCCCCTTTTAAACGCTTTAAACACACTTTGGGGTATAACATACGTTCTTACCGAAAACGCACTTATTAAAACGCAGTCTATACTCTAAACTATTATCACATGCGAATTACTGTCGTACATATTTACACGTGATGCTTGATACATATGTGCTAGGACTTTTACTCGCGACGTCCCACCTTAGCTAATATGATACAATAGTTGGACTCACACCCGACGGGGTTTAGTTAAGGGAATCACGCCCTTTTAGGGATCTCTAATCGCAGTCATCGAGTGACTTAGCTGGTAGTATTCGTCTTGTAGTATTTATGTTGTGTATCTCGTTTATGTATGTGGAAATTCGCAGCGCTTTTATCTACTTTATACTATTTCAAGCCTGTATTCTCGCCGGTATATTTTTGTACTGACATTATTTTAACGTATATTGCAGGTTAATCGCAGACTATCTCGAAATCAAGCAAGGAAGTCTAGAAACTCACACTAAATCTAGGTTGTCGGATTTGTATTGTTTAAGAGAACATGAAATCTGTATAATTGTTTACTGATATATTGCTTATTAGTATGGGATAATGAACGCATTAAATATTGTCACTAAATAGTTGTTATGGATTCTCTTTAGCAATCTGCTTCGCCTAGTGCCGCGCCCCGATGATTCTGCCATCGGTTGGGGTGTGACAGATTGGTATCAGAGCCATAACTATAGGGAATTAGGAAAGGCACGACCTAGTCCGGGTTTGATGTCTTAGAAATGACCTAGTTTATAGTCTAAGTACCTACCTTTGAACAGTTGGCCTGTTGCTTCTTGCGAACCCAGTAGGGATTTTGTATGAACCTACATGCTGTTATACTCTCATTCGAACTCACGAAAACTACATTCTCGTAAGAACTCCCGCACATACAGCTTCGTACGAAGGAGCCTTTCTTAAGGCTGAAAACATACTTTTTCCTTTCCTAAGGCTAACACAATACACACGCTTTCGAAAACGCTCGCATAACGCAACCGAGTGATTGTGTTGAGATTAGGTGTGAAAACCAAGAACTCTCGATAACATCACTCACTCAGCGCATTATTCGTGGCACGAGAACTTTTCGATGAGTCAGGAGTGAAATCCACATCTCAGCGGAAAATCTCCATTTCTATCTACTGGAACTCCCGAATTTACTCGGTGAGCACAACCACAGCTAGGAGCGAAGTTGTTAAGTTAGGGGTGAAACCTGTATCTTAGTAACCCGTTCCACTCCTTAAAATGGTTTTCAAAAAGCTCTCACCAAAGTCTCGATTATTCCAAACAACTCGAACCGCGTAATAGCTGGAAAGATGAGTGTCGTAGCCGCATCCCTCTGAGGGCAGAGTCCATTAGGCCAAAGCGCGTGATCGAACTTATTGAGAATGGTTGAATCACTTTGGGTAGTCGATGTCTAACACCCCAGACACTCCATCTATTTTAAGCTCGTAATCGCCGATTTTTACGCGTCAACGAATTATACATGTTTACGATTTTACGTTTTATCGATTTTCCGACTTTACCACTTTATCAATTTGCCACTTTTCACTCCCCGCTTTATACACACAACTCGCACAGCCATCGCAATCTAAAACAAGAAACAAATGTCCGCAACGAAACTAAAGTCTAATAACTCACTCTCTCTCTTCATCGCGTCCTCGCGCAATCTACACAAAAATATATATAAGTATATATTATACGATTATATGTGTTACACGTAAGAACTTAGGAATCTCGTGTCTCCTATGTGGCTCCTATGTGAATACGTATTACTATGCTACCTACAACGAATTTTAAACTCGCTCAATCGCATCGCATACTCAAAAATCATTATGATCGAATCTCACTCCAAATCTCTCTTCATTTAGATGTCTTCGAACGATTCCACCTCGAGACGTACGGCCAAGAGAAGAGCCAGACAAAGCGCTGATAAGAGGATCGCCTCACTCGTGGCCAAGGAAGTGGCCAGGGTCATTCCTCAAATTGTTGCACAGGTTCAATCTCTCAGCAACTCTCGAATCTCGGAAGACTCTAAGACCAACGCGCCGCATACTACATTCTACTACAAACACTTCAAAGCCTGTGACCCGATGGTTTTCACAGGTGAAGGAGGTGTATCTCACTACTCTAGTGGTTCGATGCTATCAAGGTGACCCTTCGTCAGAGCGGGTGCCCCGAGCATTTTTGTACTACATGCGCCACAGGAGTATTCCAATCAAGAGCCCTTGACTGGTGGACAACTGAGTATAACAAACGTGGGAACGATGCAGCTTACGCTCTCTCCTGGGATGAGCTGAAGGAGCTCATGAAGGAAGAGTACTGCCCTCCCCATGAAGTCCAGAAGCTAGAAAACGAATTTTGGGAAATCAAGCAAGTTGACGGTGATAACGCCGGCCTTACAGCAAGGTTCAAACAGCTTAGCATCATCTGCCCAAGTCAAGTCGACACTCCCGAAAAGGCTATCAAGAAGTACATCCGTGCTTTGCCTGAGTGTGTGGGCGATTTTGTCAAAGCTGCAAAACCTGCTACCATCGAAGAAACCTACCGCCTGGCTGCAGAAATCAACGACAAATGAGTCTTGGATGGATTCTTCTCCAAGAATCCTATCAAAAAAGGCTAATCAAGCAATCATTATTGACTCCTCCGACGAATCCTCAGACGAATCCTCAGACGAGTCCTCAGATGACAACGCACCACCACAACATGCACAACCTAGCCGCAAGAGAAAAAGCTCGAGCCTAAACTCTCCAACAACAACTGAACTGCCTCAACCCGACCGGCTCCGCGCAGTTCCAGTTCATCAAAAGCGCGCCTACACAGGAACTCTTCCCCTGTGTCAAAGGTGTACTTATCACCACCAAGCGGGAACTGGTTGTCGCTATTGCATCAATTGCAACTGTTACAGCCACTTCACCCGCCACTGCCGCACAGGACCGCGACATCAACTTATGCTAGCTCTCCCCGCGCCGCCAACGCAGCTCACAGCTCCAGCAACAACCGCAACTCCAGCAAGAGTCTACCACATCAACACCAACCAGACGCAGAATGATGCTATTGATGGTATGATTCTCGACGAAAACTCTCATGTGTATACTTGTTCTACCGCTCGATGTCGCCACACTATACGACGTTGACTCTCTCTCACTCGTTCTCTCTCTTTTTCCCTCCCTCGTTCTTGCACTTAGTCTAAGTTCACACACAGATTATAATACTAGTACTACATACTATATCATGGCATAATGTGTTTTACCCTCACTATGCGTCCTTCAAATAAGTTACGATAAACATGCAAGGAACAACTTAATTATGGGTGCACACATGATTATTTTGGTCAGTGCACAGAGATCGTAGTAAGTTCCAATGATGCCATAACGTTAAAAGCATGGTTAAGCGTGGTAGATACGCCGCTGGTACTTCCTATATATAAGCGTCTTAACCATGTCGACAAAGTGTGACACCTATTCACGGGACGGAGGCGTGTGGTTGAAGCATGGTGGATACGCTGCTGGTACTTCCTATATATAAGTGTTTCGCCATGCTAACCAATTTCTCGTGAAGAAAGTGCCATGAAGAGTTGAACGTTATTAGACCTCTTATACTATTGAGACTATTTTCAACACGCTAAACTCAATCGCAAGGCGTAATATCTCATCGCATCGCATCTCAAACGCGTCATCGCTAGACTTTTCGTAAGTCTACACGCACACAATCGCACCTTCCCTGGAATCTAACTCGCACTCGCTATCGCATTCGCTTGAACACTTAAACGCTTACCACATGTGTCAATCTCAACGCTTCAATACTCGCTTATTGTCACACCCCGACCACGTAAAACAACAAAACATGGCGGAAACGTCGGGGAGTGTTGTAACAGAATCATTGTTTCATAACACATGGAAATTGAAATATTGTTTTATTGATTAAAAGAGTTACAATGTCTTGACAATCAAAGAAATATAACATAAATAACTAGTCTTGCATCTTTTATTGTCACTAAGGCCCAAGTCCGCCTAAGTGTATCTTGATAAATCCTATGCATCATATCCTGAAACACATGCGAAAATAGGTACGTCAGCATAAAAATGCCTGTGAGATACATAGGTTTTGTGAAAATAGAATTCATGACTTATGTTTAAGAAAATGTTTAGTCATGAACCTTGTAATTTGCTTTGTCTTGTAAATCATTTGAAAAGTGACAAAGAAACCAAATGATATATATGTATAAAAGAATAATACATGGTTAAGTGAATAACCAAGTAAAATGAGTTTGTATTAGATAAGTTGTTTGTAAAACAATGTATTGTGAAAAGTAAGTTATTTGTATAAAATGTTATATGTCTAACTCGAAATGATTCAAATAACGCTACGATATGTAATACCATACAAGCACTTATATATAGGAAGTACCAGCGGCGTATCCACCATGCTTGTATCATATTACACACGCCTCGTTACTTAAATCACTTACTCAAACCAAACCACCAAAGTAAAATGTTTATGTATAATCAAATGTCAAAATGTTTTGTGTATATCAATGTCAAAATGTTTATGTCTAATGTAAATCATGAATTGTGTATATCAATGTCGAAATGTTTATGTCTAATGTAAATCATGAATTGTGTATATCAATGTCAAAATGTTTATGTCTAATGCAAATCATGTAATGTGTATCCAAAATATCATGTATGGTAGGTGAAATATATCAACTAAACCATATGTAAAATGCACAAAAACAAGGTATTGAAGTAAAACATGGTTTAAATCAAAGTTATGTTTTGTGGAACAAATGCATGCTTTACTGATATAAACATCTATGCGGTATTGTAAAATGCATACATCCAAGCCTTGCGACTGTAGAATAAACCCTAGCACAAAGTCTAAGGTCCACCTAGAAATGTATTCGGATTCGGTCATTCCTTCCACCCAAACAAACCTAGGATTTCAGGAATGGGGGTTGTCAAGTCCTATGGTACCACTACCTACTACCGAGCGGCATGATCGGTGTTAATGAATGTATATTGTCCCATTTAAACAAACCAAATGTCATACCAAAATGTAAGCATGTGATGAATAACAAATGTACTAAGTATGCACACAATGGACATACATAGCATAAAATGTAATGTAAAACAATGTACTAAGTATGCACACAATGGACATACATAGCATAAAATGTAATGTAAAACGATGTACTAAGTATGCAACAAAGGACATACATAGAAAAAACACAATGAAATCATGTACTATAAATGTACTAATGAACATAACAAGCATAGGATATGAAAACATGAAAGGCACGAAAGTAACAAGTAGGCACATGTGTTTCACCCCAAAATGTTTGGAAAACAGTAAAAGAGGGGTCTATGTACTCACTTGAGATTGCTCAATAGACTTTAGATATCACCCAAGCAAAGCTAGAATATCAAGGAATTAAACGGCACCTAATATAGGTAGCTACATTAATAAACGGACCTAAAATCGGAGGATCGGATAGAATGAGGGTTCGTAAACCAAATGAGTATGGAAACTCATGTAATATGGTTTAACAAAGCCTACATACTAAAATGAAACCTAACCTAAGTGCTTACGACCCATTACGACCCGTTTAGGTTGCTTATGCTACTTTAACGCGTCGTTCGCATAAAACGCGTTCGGAACGCCTAACTAGCCCTATGATAAGTAAAATATGCCTTAACATGTCTAATATTGTTGCCAAAACAGTTTAGATATCAAAAGTTATGTTACATATGATTAATATGAATTTTGGCGTAAAAAGGGCATTTTGGTCATTTACCTAAGGCATATAAACTACCTATCATACAACTAACTAAACGTCGTGACCATAAGGTATAACCTCGGAAGGTTATTCCCTATACAACTATGGTCACCTAATGTGTTTGGTCAGATCCTAATGATCGACCAAACGGGTCGGGTTCGAAAGTATAAGCGATTGTTTAGATCGCTTACCTTACAACCCTATATAAGCACTAAACTAAAAGTGACGAGCTAAGCATGTTAAAACATGCTTAACTAAGTTTAGAAAACAGGTTTGGTATCAAAACAAACGGTTTTGATACCTAAGAGTAGTTTGGTTACAAAATACGCAAGAATACGCATTTTGGCCGAAACTACGACTCGTCACTGAGCCTAGATAACGTGGTAATCAGTAGGTATAGTCACTAGGGACTATAACCATCGTGATTACGCTCACGTTATGAAGTTCAAACGAACTTCACATTGACCATAAACTGGTCAATGCAGAAAGTCAAACGCAGTTTGACTTTAACGCTAAAACGAATGAAAAGAATGAAAGAACACTTACAAAGGGTCCCCGCAAGATTGAACTTCCAAGTATTCTCAGGTATGAAGTGATAAAACACCCCAAGTTAGAGAACAAACTCAGAATTCAAGTGGGTTTTGCAAGTGGACTTGATGGGTATTTATAGGATTTCTAGGACCGTTAGGATCGTTCCTCGAATACCGTGCTTTGATCTTGTCCCTACACTTGTTGCAACACTAAGGTAACTCAAATTGGCCCCCCATTATCAGGAAGGGGCAAGTGTGGGTGAGTTTTGAGTGGTTAACAGCGGTAAACAGCTGTTAAAACTGATTATTCTGATCTGGGAGGCTAACACGGGCCGCGTAAGGAGACACCAAGAGTTTACGCGGGCCGCCTGGCCCTTCTGATCCGAAGCAAACTTTCAGAAATGACAGTTTTGGTCCCTGTTATGCATTAAAGCCATTTCCGACATGTTTAAGGCCCGTTAAGCCAATGTTAAGGCCCTAAAATGATTCCTATACATTGTGGACATGAAACATGCTCAAAAATATGCCGGATGTTGGTTCGTTTGGTCGTACGATCGCGATGTTCGCTTAATTACGACGGAATGCGCATAAGCGCGAAAAACGATCCAAATTGCGCGACGAATGGATTTTTCTCATGCCAAACACTAAAATAAAATATTTTAGTGCTTACATAAATTTTTGGATGTCCGGATGTATTCAGAACGTAAGTTATGCGCGAAAATGCAAACTTGTGCACGTTTTGACGCTTTTAGTCCCTGAATGACCCAAAAGTTTATTTTAGCACACAGAACCCCTCAAAGCCTATTTCTAAGCTATGTAAAGGATATTTATGGTATGTCTAACTTATGGTCGTATTCCGGAATGTCTGTTACAGTTTAAATTGGCATACTTTCGTAGTTTGTCAAATTTAGTCCCTGTAAGCGAATTAACTTGATTTTGCCATACCAAAGCCTTCAAAACTTATTTCTAAGTTATGTAAAGGTTATTTAAGGTATGTTAAGCCTATGTCACTGTTTCGAAGTGTTTGTTGCATTAAAATGGTTATATTTACGCATCGGTGCGCGTATAACCTTCCAGAAAGCGATTTAGAGCCTGAAATCGAACAAGAATTGATATGTGCAAACGGTACACATATTTATACAACTCCCAAGTATGAAATACAATATTTCATTGATACGGTATTTTTTTGATGGCCGTGGAGGCACAGGTGTCACAGTCTCCCCTACGTTAGGAAATTTCGTCCCGAAATTTTATTTAGAGGAAACTTGTGAGAGTTTGAAACATGAAGTTGAAAAGACCAAACAACACTGGTTAGAGTTCTTGAACTTCTAGTAACTTTAAATAACATCAAGCTTGCAATGTAGGAGGGACACTTATATACAAGTATATAAAGCGTCATTGGTGCGTCCACCGTACCTCCTGTACATTGTTCACATTTCGTTATTGTTGCCACTATCGGTTCTTACACATAATAAATCTTACTGTGGTTTCCGTGCACTGAACTTCGTAATTATGTATGCATCCATAATCACGTAATTCCTTGCATAGTCACGTAGTGTCTCTTAAAATGTGTAGGGGAAGAAAACAATGAACGAGCCTGTGAGGATTGTGACTAGACCACCATAGGGTCCCTTTTATTAAATCAATAAATGATTTTAATAGACAGCCAAGGGGTCTTTTCAGCTTATATCATCACATGTCATTCTTAACCAGATTTTTAAATCAATCTTTTTGACTAGACCACTAAAAGGGTCTCTTATGAATCATGGAATAGTATTATATAATCCAAGGGTCTTACTATTACATAGAAGCCCATTAGGATTTAAGGTAGTACCTTTGGATATCCTACTATGAATCCTTCATATGAAGATATGGAAGGTTCTACGAGGATTTGGATAATGAAAATAAAACCACAAAAGGAAAAACATAACACAAAAACACATAACCACAAAATTGCTTATCTTGATCTTTAATTTGTTATCATCTTGTTAATTGTGCACATGCATTTAAAGCATACCAGGTATCAAATCCGTGGATTTTGATTGGCACTTTAAATATTTCCAAGGATCTAACTATAAAGATAGAAAGATCTTAAAAAAAATGTCGATTTCGATTATAAGGAATCGAAATGTTCGAATTAGGGTATACAAGGAATCCAATTAAGGACTCGGATTTGAATGGAAATCATCCACAAGGGTCTAATTGTGAAGATAAAAAGATCCCATGTGGATTTTGGGAATTGGAGAGCGGGAGGCGTTTCAAAACCTTGCACTAGACGTGCTTAAGTCAAAACATGAGGAAAAATGCTTATGAAGTTGAGATGCTCGATATGCCAAGGTGACATATGAAGCGAAATTTGAAGGTTAAGTCAATGTATGAGGAAAATATTTTTTTTTTTTTTTGAAATCATAAAGTAAGTGTATTAGATAAGTATATTTATAAAATGTTTTAAAATCATGCGAGATGAATTTTGAAATTATGTATAAGGTTTTTGGAAATCATGAATGATGTTTTTGAAGTCATGCACTTGATATAAGTAATTATATGGTATTAATAACATTTTGAAATCATGAAGGTTGTTTTTGAAAACATAGACAATGTCCTTGAAATCATGGAGGTTGTTTTTGAAAACATATGTTATGCATGTTGAAAGAAATCAAAACGTAAATGGGTATGAGATTGAAAAATACCTTAGTTTTCTAACCAAGGATTCTAAGGTACAGATGTGCAAAAGCACGATTACTCATAATGT
The DNA here is from genome assembly GCA_030545235.1 of Helianthus tuberosus. Classification (NCBI taxonomy): domain Eukaryota; kingdom Viridiplantae; phylum Streptophyta; class Magnoliopsida; order Asterales; family Asteraceae; genus Helianthus; species Helianthus tuberosus. The sequence continues at coordinate 67,648,734 of CM060445.1, read as the reverse complement.
CACTTTATTTCTTGTACTTCGTCTCCTAGAATGAAACGAGTACTTAAAATGTTTCGAGGAAATCATGAGCGATCACTTGAAAGGGAGAATCACAAGAGTAGTTTGTAAAGAACATAGTTCTTTGATGTAGGTATCATAGGGAAATGGTATACACATATGTAACTACACTTGTACATCAGAATTGTGAACAACAATTTATTCATAAACTGAACACATTGTTTCCAAGTTCAACAAAAGAAACAAAAGTAACAGATACAAATTATTTAAAGCAGCAGCTTCTTCTAATCAGCCAAATGCTCATCCAAGGGTTGGATTTGCATCGACAATCTTTGGGCATTTGTTCCTGAAATGGCTCGTCTCTCCACAGTTGTAGCAAGTACCAGACGGAAAACGAGTTTGAGTAGGGTTGACTTGGAGTCGGGTAGCAGCAAGGTTTATAGCAGCTTTGTTTTGGATAGCAAAATGGCATATGCTAACCAAATGTCCCCACCGTCCACAGTAGGTACATTTGAAGCAGGGTAAGCGGTTTAAATGATGGCGGTTACATCGTTTGCACCATGGGGCAGCTCCTAAGTACGACTTCCTAGCTGGTGGCGCTGCCACTTGGCTAGGTTCCGCTTGATTAGGTGTAACTGCTGCGGGTTTCCTTGAAGCCTTACGCTTCCTTGATTTTGGTGCAGGCTTGACTTCTGCTTCCTTCGGTGACTCTTGAGTGGCCTCATTGTTGAGACGAGACATGGCAATGCCTAAATCCACCGTCTTCAGAATCAATTCGCCTATTTGCTGGGCAAATTTGGCTGTTTGCTCGGACATTTGACCGTTGTTGTGAAGAAGAGACATTCTGGAGGAAAAGAAAGATATAGGAGGAAACAAATGAAATGTTATCGGCAAATAAAACAAAATGACAACGCATAGAAATTGCGATCATTTGTTTGTTACCTAAGGCAAACAAATGAGACGGTGACTAATCAAAGTAAGCGGGTCATATTAATGTATCGCGAAGACATGCTTTAGCCTATAAGTGGACACTCACCCCAAGAGTTCCCAGGTAAGAGTGACTGGTCCGATTATGTGGATTTGTACGAACACTCTAGCCTTAGACAGAAAACTCAGAGTACAGGCATCCACTCTTCCAGATTGCACGTGTTCACACTATAAGACCCAAACTTTGACGAGGTTTTGAAAATTCAAAGGGGTTCAAAACCTTATAACAGAGGGTTCAAAACCTAGTAATCAATCATCCTAGAACAGATGATTAGTTTTCAAAGCGGTTTTGAAATTTGTGTTCTTGTTGAGGTCGTCGCCTAAGGATAGGTGACGGTATTGTTTTATGACTAAACGCAAGTAAACTCGTGTTAGGGTCCTAGGAAGGTTATAGACTAGGTCAAAGCATTACTAATAACCTAATTCCCTATAACCATGAGCTCGGATACCAACTTTTCTGTCACACCCCGACCACGTAAAACAACAAAACGTAGCGGAAACGTCGGGGAGTGTTGTAACAGAATCATTGTTTCATAACACATGGAAATTGAAATATTGTTTTATTGATTAAAAGAGTTACAATGTCTTGACAATCAAAGAAATATAACATAAATAACTAGTCTTGCATCTTTTATTGTCACTAAGGCCCAAGTCCGCCTAAGTGTATCTTGATAAATTCTATGCATCATATCCTGAAACACATGCGAAAATAGGTACGTCAGCATAAAAATGCCTGTGAGATACATAGGTTTTGTGAAAATAGAATTCATGACTTATGTTTAAGAAAATGTTTAGTCATGAACCTTGTAATTTGCTTTGTCTTGTAAATCATTTGAAAAGTGATAAATAAACCAAATGATATATATGTATAAAAGAATAATACATGGTTAAGTGAATAACCAAGTAAAATGAGTTTGTATTAGATAAGTTGTTTGTAAAACAATGTATTGTGAAAAGTATGTTATTTGTATAAAATGTTATATGTCTAAATCGAAATGATTCAAATAACGCTACGATATGTAATACCATACAAGCACTTATATATAGGAAGTACCAGCGGCGTATCCACCATGCTTGTATCATATTACACACGCCTCGTTACTTAAATCACTTACTCAAACCAAACCACCAAAGTAAAATGTTTATGTATAATCAAATGTCAAAATGTTTTGTGTATATCAATGTCAAAATGTTTATGTGTAATGTAAATCATGAATTGTGTATATCAATGTCAAAATGTTTATGTCTAATGTAAATCATGAATTGTGTATATCAATGTCAAAATGTTTATGTCTAATGTAAATCATGAATTGTGTATATCAATGTCAAAATGTTTATGTCTAATGCAAATCATGTAATGTGTATCCAAAATATCATGTATGGTAGGTGAAATATATCAACTAAACCATATGTAAAATGCACAAAAACAAGGTATTGAAGTAAAACATGGTTTAAATCAAAGTTATGTTTTGTGGAACAAATGCATGCTATACTGATATAAACATCTATGTGGTATTGTAAAATGCATACATCCAAGCCTTGCGACTGTAGAATAAACCCTAGCACAAAGTCTAAGGTCCACCTAGAAATGTATTCGGATTCGGTCATTCCTTCCACCCAAACAAACCTAGGATTTCAGGAATGGGAGTTGTCAAGTCCTATGGTACCACTACCTACTACCGAGCGGCATGATCGGTGTTAATGAATGTATATTGTCCCATTTAAACAAACCAAATGTCATACCAAAATGTAAGCATGTGATGAATAACAAATGTACTAAGTATGCACACAATGGACATACATAGCATAAAATGTAATGTAAAACAATGTACTAAGTATGCACACAATGGACATACATAGCATAAAATGTAATGTAAAACGATGTACTAAGTATGCAACAAAGGACATACATAGCAAAAACACAATGAAATCATGTACTATAAATGTACTAATGAACATGACAAGCATATGATATGAAAACATGAAAGGCACGAAAGTAACAAGTAGGCACATGTGTTTCACCCCAAAATGTTTGGAAAACAGTAAAAGAGGGGTCTATGTACTCACTTGAGATGGCTCAATAGACTTTAGATATCCACCAAGCAAAGCTAGAAGATCAAGGAATTAAACGGCACCTAATATAGGTAGCTACATTAATAAACGGACCTAAAATCGGAGGATCGGATAGAATGAGGGTTCGTAAACCAAATGAGTATGGAAACTCATGTAATATGGTTTAACAAAGCCTACATACTAAAATGAAACCTAACCTAAGTGCTTACGACCCATTACGACCCGTTTAGGTAGCTTATGCTACTTTAACGCGTCGTTCGCGTAAAACGCGTTCGGAACGCCTAACTAGCCCTATGATAAGTAAACTGGCTCTGATACCAATCTGTCACACCCCCAAAATCCACACGCGGAGTATCACCGCATGGAGGCGTGACTGACTAGGATCAAGCCACCAATCATATTGAACATAGTACGTAAATAAAAATAAAACCCAACACAATATAATTGGTGTCCAAACAAAACATAGTTTAAGTTGTAAGCGGAAGCATAATGTTTAAAAACCAAAGTATAAGTTCAAATATATCAAATGTTTATCATGGCATAAGACTATCCATGTCCTACAACGACCACGCCTCCTCGTGCAAGCTCCATAAGTACCTAACGACCTGCAAGGCATGTAACAACGAGTCAACAAAAAAGTTGAGCGAGTTCACAGTTGATGTTCATTGTTAAGTTGTTTCAAAAACCAGGAATTCATTTGTAAGTTGTAAGTTAATCAGTTTACCCTGTTTCCCCAAACATATCCATAGTTGGTGGGGGCTTCCCCATGTTAACCACTAGACCTGTTTACCATATCGACCACTGACTAAAGTAAGTTGGTGCCCTGACGTCAATGTCTATCATCATTGACTAGTGCCCAGATCCATTAGTTCACGCCCGTCCTCTGCGGCACGGTGTGAGGCTTGTCAAACCTAAATAGCGCTATCTAACTAATGACCCGCTCGCCATTGGCCCGGCGATTAAGTCGATATAAATGTGAGGGACTTCATGATAAAGATTTTGGTCTAGTATCCGTGTTGTCACCCTTCAATAAAGAGGGTGTGTACGAAATCCCCAAACCAGGAGATTACGTAGGTTCCAAATTAATTCCTTATCACATGTTGTCACCCTTCAATAAAGAGGGCGTGTACGTGTTCCAAACCAGGAGATCACGCAGTTTCAGTTTAAATCCTTTACCCATTCCCAACCCCTGGGAATCCCATGCCTTGTAGAAAGTGTGAACTCACCTTTGGTTGCTCGGTTGGACTCTTAAAAAAAACTAACAGTCAGGGTTGGTCAATCACGTCCTATTTATGTTACCAAGTTTTAATCAGATTCGTATACAAGTATTTCACGTATTAGCACACATTACATATCAAACAGCATACCAGGTACCACACATCACATAAGTACACGTATTTAGCGCATGGCATACAACTCGTAACATCACATATAAGCACATGGACCGTTTATAATTTATAACATAGTAATATATATTACAATCTAATCACATGTTCCAATACCATACTCTTACATCATTTATTCACATAATTCCCACATTCAGACTTCATATTAATCCATGGTTTCATCAAATTTATTGTCGGCTAACCAATTTATCATGCGGTCCAAAAAGTCAACTCACAACCCTAGCACTACCCAACCATATTACCAGGCCCAACACGTGTAATTGGTCCGATGACACACACAGTTTTTGATCCACTAATGACCTGATTCTTAATTAACACTAATATGTAATCGGTTAACATAGGGTTCACCAAATAAAACACGTACATCACATATTCCTATTTGCTACTAAACTTTAACATAGAATCAGGTATTTAATAAATCATGTAATGCCATATAATTAAATTGTTACATCAATACTTCCCTGGTAACATTAAAGAAGCAAACTATTACTTCTTATCACATAATCGGCCAAGGGAAAAACAACTAACAATCTATCCGCATATAATATATAACATATGCCAATTTCAGCATCATCACAGCGACTTTAACTTGTTACAGTTGCAAGCATAATGATCAATACCCTACGGATTTAAAACTCACATGTATATACATCACAAATACCTACGGACAATTACTAAGCATAACCATTATGTTACATAAATCATTCTCCAGCAATTAAAATTGTTTCTCATATGATTTGTAGCATCAGCAGTTCACGCATATACACATGTCACTCGACAGAAATAGTGCAAGAAACTAACCCGTATCAAGATGTAAATAGAAGTGCCAGGCCAAGAAGATGATTCCAGTCTGGGGGGGTATCTACTGCCGTACGTATTCTTGAGAGGAGGGTAGGGTTATGTTTTCTTTGAGTATCAGATTATAATTGCTACAAGTTACGTATACATATAAAATACAACTTGGGGCGGTTTATTAGATTGACGGAAGTGGGCTCAGGCCCATTCAACAATTTATTCAATGTTACACATAATCAACAGTTGATCAACTTGGGCTTCGCCCGGCCCAAACATGACTTCGATGTGCGATTGCGTTTGGTTTGGGCTTCGGCTCGTATAACGTGGCCCGGGATAACTAGTGTGTGTGCGTGGGCCGAAGGAGAGTGTAACAAGTGCGGCCGAAATAATCTAAGTCCCAAATATACGAACAGTGATTCCCGATTACGTTAAGGTTTAACAAATAACAATAGCAAGCATTCACCGTAACATGTGATAAAACGTAGTGCAACAGAAGTAATACCAGATTAAGAGTTACGAGATTAGACGACACTAAACTTGAAAGTTCGGGTTGTCACATCATCCCCAACTTGAAAGAAATTTCGTCCCGAAATTTAGCACGTAGCTACTGAGGAAGCTAGTTAGGTTGTGTGGTTTCCTGGTTTTCCTGGGGTGTCACATCATCCCCCCGTTGATTTGGAATTTCGTCCCGAAATTCTGTAGTAGCTTCAGCCTCAGTAGTGGTTGCACTGTTTCCGAATAACTGGGGATACTTGAGTTTCATTTGGTCTTCTCGTTCCCAGGTGAACTCTGGGCCACGACGGGAGTTCAACGAACTCGAACAAGAGGTATTCTAGTGCGCTTGAGGACCTTAACATCCCGGTCCGTGATTTCAACTGGTTCCTCGACGAATCGCAACTGATCGTCGATAGTGAGTTCCTTCAAAGGAACTATGAGGGTCTCATCTGACAGACACTTCTTCAGATTTGACACGTGAAAAACGTTGTGAACTGCACTGAGTTCTGCTGGTAAGTTCAGTTTGTAGGCCACTTTGCCTATTTTCTCAATGATTTCGAACGGTCCGACATATCGCGGATTAAGTTTGCCCCGTTTGCCAAAACGAACCACACCCTTCCAGGGTGAAACTTTGAGTAGCACTCGATCCCCAACTTGGAACTCGAGTGGTTTCCTACGCTTATTAGCGTAAGCTTTCTGACGGTCGCGAGCTGCCGCCATGCGTTGTCGTATGTTCAACTCCTTCTGTTTGAAGATATGTTCGAGACTCCTGTGATCGGTGTAGATGGTGCACTTGGTACCGTACAGGTAATGTCTCCATATCTTAAGTGCGAAAACAACAGCTCCCAGCTCCAAATCGTGTGTAGTGTAGTTCCTTTCGTGAACTTTAAGTTGACGTGGCGCATATGCAATAACTTTATCCCGTTGCATCAATACACAACCAAGACCCTGAATTGACGTGTCGCAATAAATCACAAAATCATCTGTGCCCTCTGGCAATGAAAGAATAGGTGCGCTACAAAGTCTATCCTTTAAGTGCTGAAACGCCGTTTCCTGTGCATCACCCCAACGATAGGTGACGCCCTTCTGAGTTAGCGAAGTGAGAGGTTGCGCAATCTTGGAGAAATCCTTGATGAACCTTCTATAGTAGCTCGCCAAACCCAAGAATTGGTGGATTTCTGTTGGTGCATTCGTCACGAGGGCTAAGATAGCTGCGTGGCCCTTACGTAAACACTTCTGGGCCTTAAGGAAAGAAATGATGCCCACAACAGCACCACCCTTGTCACCATGAATTACCAAAGGTTCTTCACCAGCACGAGGAATGCGGACGATCTTTTCTTTGCAAAGAATCTCTGCTCGATGTTGAGGTAGCCAATCCATACCAATAACGATGTCGAAACCATCACAACGTTGGGGTCATTCCTAGCATCACCCTGACCAATCACGAACACTCGACCCCTGGCACCATTGCCGTTGTTATTACCCCCGTTGTTGCCTCCATTATTATTCCCGTTTCCTTGGTTGTGGTTCTGATTCTGGTTCTGGTTCAACTGTGGGCAGTGTCTCTTGAAGTGACCTTCAGCACCACACTGATAGCATCCCTTGTTACCCTGTTGTCGCTGCTGATTCTGTGGAACTTGTGGCTGTTGTTGTCGGTTCTGGTTTGCAGGACGTGAGCTTCTACAATCTTTGGCTTCATGACCAAGCTTGTTGCATCTCTGACAACGATCTTTGTTGCACGGCCCGCTGTGGTTCAATTTACATTGATTGCACTTAGGGTGGTTTCCCCTGTATCCACCCTGACTTCGATTACCAAAAGACTGCTGACTGGGGCTCCTGTACTCATCCGTTTTTCGCTGCTGCGACTGAGACTGAACCGAAGTGGAACCCTTGCTCGAATTTCCATCCCACTTGCGTTTGTTGTCACTGGGAGCATCCGAAGTAGTTGTAGCAGCATTAATACATTTCGGAAGTTTGTTCTGTTATACTACCTGATTTGTGAGACGATGAGCAAGTCGAGTTACTTGCTGGATAGTGCCCAGATTAGCCGCAGTCACCAGACTCTGAATTTCTGGCACGAGACCCTTGAGATACAGCTTGATACGTTTGATGGGATGGTCTACCATAGTGGGGCACAATGTAGCTAATTCATTTGATCTCTTCGTATAAGCCTCCATTTCAGACCCCGTCATCTGTAAATTAAAGAACTCCACCCCCAGCTTGTGGATGTCATCACGACTGCAATACTCTTCCTTAATCAGATCCTTAATGTCGTCCCATGGTGTGGCGTTAGCAGCTGTCAGCCCTAACATTTGAATCTGTGCTTTCCACCATGTTAACGCAGCACCTTCGAGTGTTCCGGTAGCAAACTTTACCCTGCGAGCCTCAGGGCATTCACACATCTCGAAGACAGATTTGAGCTTCTCGAACCAGAGGAGGAGGCCTACAGCTCCTTCAGTACCGCTGAAGGTACTAGGTCGGCAATCCATGAAGATTTTGAATGTGCATACAGGTGGCTGAGCGTTCTGACCTTGTTGCGCGAGGAAGAAAAGACAGGGTTAAGCGCGAGAGTTGGGTCATGAAAGTAGGATCTAACATCCTAGGATAGGTTCGGAATAGCAGGTTATACCTCCTGCCTGAGCGGCTGCGAGTGCTGCCGTAACTTGTTCGTTGATAAGAGCCGTCAGCTGGGCTTGAGTTAGGTTCACACGTCCACTCATGATCTTCACATCGAAGGAAAAACAAGTAGGAAAGGTGTCGCGAATGTGTGTAAGTGTGGAGTGACAGAAGGGAGTAAGCACACATGTGTTTTCAAGCAATAGTTGTTACGTTCATCTAAGCATACTATGAGCAAAGTTCTATGTAACTAGCAAGTACGCAATATAACATAAACCATATCACCTATAGTGTTGAGTCTTGCACGTGGAGCGAACCGTCGTTGTGGATCATTGAGCACTGTACAGGTTATAGTCTGGTTTTAAAAAAAACTTTTCCCCCTTTTTAAAACCAAGTTCACTATAACCAATGGCTCTGATACCAATCTGTCACACCCCCAAAATCCACACGCGGAGTATCACCGCATGGAGGCGTGACTGACTAGGATCAAGCCACCAATCATATTGAACATAGTACGTAAATAAAAATAAAACCCAACACAATATAATTGGTGTCCAAACAAAACATAGTTTAAGTTGTAAGCGGAAGCATAATGTTTAAAAACCAAAGTATAAGTTCAAATATATCAAATGTTTATCATGGCATAAGACTATCCATGTCCCACAACGACCAAGCCTCCTCGTGCAAGCTCCATATGTACCTAACGACCTGCAAGGCATGTAACAACGAGTCAACAACAAAGTTGAGCTAGTTCACAGTTGATGTTCATTGTTAAGTTGTTTCAAAAACCAGGAATTCATTTGTAAGTTGTAAGTTAATCAGTTTACCCTGTTTCCCCAAACATATCCATAGTTGGTGGGGGCTTCCCCATGTTAACCACTAGACCTGTTTACCATATCGACCACTGACTAAAGTAAGTTGGTGCCCTGACGTCAATGTCTATCATCATTGACTAGTGCCCAGATCCATTATTTCACGCCCATCCTCTGCGGCACGGTGTGAGGCTTGTCAAACCTAAATAGCGCTATCTAACTAATGACCCGCTCGCCATTGGCCCGGCGATTAAGTCGATATAAATGTGAGGGACTTCATGATAAAGATTTTGGTCTAGTATCCGTGTTGTCACCCTTCAATAAAGAGGGTGTGTACGAAATCCCCAAACCAGGAGATTATGTAGGTTCCAAATTAATTCCTTATCACATGTTGTCACCCTTCAATAAAGAGGGTGTGTACGTGTTCCAAACCAGGAGATCACGCAGTTTCAGTTTAAATCCTTTACCCATTCCCAACCCCTGGGAATCCCATGCCTTGTAGAAAGTGTGAACTCACCTTTGGTTGCTCGGTTGGACTCTTAAAAAAAACTAACAGTCAGGGTTGGTCAATCACGTCCTATTTATGTTACCAAGTTTTAATCAGATTCGTATACAAGTATTTCACGTATTAGCACACATTACATATCAAACAGCATACCAGGTACCACACATCACATAAGTACACGTATTTAGCGCATGGCATACAACTCGTAACATCACATATAAGCACATGGACCGTTTATAATTTATAACATAGTAATATATATTACAATCTAATCACATGTTCCAATACCATACTCTTACATCATTTATTCACATAATTCCCACATTCAGACTTCATATTAATCCATGGTTTCATCAAATTTATTGTCGGCTAACCAATTTATCATGCGGTCCAAAAAGTCAACTCACAACCCTAGCACTACCCAACCATATTACCAGGCCCAACACGTGTAATTGGTCCGATGACACACACAGTTTTTGATCCACTAATGACCTGATTCTTAATTAACACTAATATGTAATCGGTTAACATAGGGTTCACCAAATAAAACACGTACATCACATATTCCTATTTGCTACTAAACTTTAACATAGAATCAGGTATTTAATAAATCATGTAATGCCATATAATTAAATTGTTACATCAATACTTCCCTGGTAACATTAAAGAAGCAAACTATTACTTCTTATCACATAATCGGCCAAGGGAAAAACAACTAACAATCTATCCGCATATAATATATAACATATGCCAATTTCAGCATCATCACAGCGACTTTAACTTGTTACAGTTGCAAGCATAATGATCAATACCCTACGGATTTAAAACTCACATGTATATACATCACAAATACCTACGGACAATTACTAAGCATAACCATTATGTTACATAAATCATTCTCCAGCAATTAAAATTGTTTCTCATATGATTTGTAGCATCAGCAGTTCACGTATATACACATGTCACTCGACAGAAATAGTGCAATAAACTAACCCGTATCAAGATGTAAAAAGAAGTGCCAGGCCAAGAAGATGATTCCAGTCGAGGGGGGGTATCTACTGCCGTACGTATTCTTGAGAGGAGGGTAGGGTTATGTTTTCTTTGAGTATCAGATTATAATTGCTACAAGTTACGTATACATATAAAATACAACTTGGGGCGATTTATTAGATTGACGGAAGTGGGCTCAGGCCCATTCAACAATTTGTTCAATGTTACACATAATCAACATTTGATCAACTTGGGCTTCGCCCGGCCCAAACATGACTTCGATGTGCGATTGCATTTGGTTTGGGCTTCGGCTCGTATAACTTGGCCCGGGATAACTAGTGTGTGTGCGTGGGCCGAAAGAGAGTGTAACAAGTGCGGCCGAAATAATCTAAGGCCCAAATATACGAACAGTGATTCCCGATTACGTTAAGGTTTAACAAATAACAATAGCAAGCATTCACCGTAACATGTGATAAAACCTAGTGCAACAGAAGTAATACCAGATTAAGAGTTACGAGATTAGATGACACTAAACTTGAAAGTTCGGGTTGTCACAAACTTGATGGGTATTTATAGGATTTCTAGGATCATTAGGATCGTTCCTCGAATACCATGCTTTGTTCTTGTCCCTACACTTGTTGGAACACTAAGGTAACTCAAATTGGCCCCCCATTATCAGGAAGGGGCAAGTGTGGGTGAGTTTTTAGTGGTTAACAGCTGTAAACAACTGTTAAAACTGATTATTCTGATCTGGGAGGCTGACACGGGCCGCGTAAGGAGACACCAAGAGTTTACGCGGGCCGCCTGGCCCTTCTGATCAGAAGCAAACTTTCAGAAATGACAGTTTTGGTCCCTATTATGCATTAAAGCCATTTCCGACACGTTTAAGGCCCGTTAAGCCAACGTTAAGGCCCTAAAATGATGCCTAAACATTGTGGACATGAAACATTCTCAAAAATATGCCGGATGTTGGTTCGTTTGGTCGTACGATCGCGATGTTCGCTTATTTACGACGGAATGCGCATAAGCGCGAAAAACGATCCAAATTGCGCGACGAATGGATTTTTCTCATGCCAAACACTAAAATAAAATATTTTAGTGCTTACATAAATTTTTGGATGTCCAGATGTATTCAGAACGTAAGTTATGCGCGAAAATGCAAACTTGTGCACTTTTTGACGCTTTTAGTCCCTGAATGACCCAAAAGTTTATTTTAGCCCACCGAACCCCTCAAAGCCTATTTCTAAGCTATGTAAAGGATATTTATGGTATGTCTAACTTATGGTTATGTTCCGAAATGTCTGTTACAGTTCAAATTGGAATACTTTTGTAGTTTGTTAAATTTAGTCCCAGTAAGCGAATTAACTTGATTTTGCCATACCAAAGCCTTCAAAACTTATTTCTAAGTTATGTAAAGGTTATTTAAGGTATGTTAAGCCTATGTCACTATTCCAGAGTGTTAGTTGCATTAAACTGGTTATATTTACGCATCGGTGCGCGTATAACCTTCCAGAAAGCGATTTAGAGCCCGAAATCGAACAAGAATTGATATGTGCAAACGGTACACATATTTATACAACTCCCAAGTATGAAATACAATATTTCATTGATATGGTATTTGTTTGATGGCCGTGGAGGCACATGTGTCACACTTATCGCTTATCACTTATCGTTGTTCGCTTATCTCTTATCGCGTATCACTGTTCACTATCGTTCATCGCTTACCGCGTATCTCTGTTCGCTCATCGCTTACCTCGTATCGCTGTTCGCTTAAGGCATATCACTTTTCACCTTCGCTTTTCGCTTATCGCTTATCGCGTATCGCTGTTCGCTTATTGCTTATCGTGTGTCCTCTTTCGCTTTTCGCCTATTCGCCTATTCGCTTATCGCTGTTTGCGTATCGCTTTTCACGTACCACTTATCGCCTTACGTTTATCGCTCGCCGCTTACCGCGTATCGCTTATCGCTCATCGTGTGTCGATCGTCGCGTATCGCGTATCGCTCGATGCCTATCGTCTAACGCTCGTCGCTTGCCGTTTATCGCTTATCGCTTTTCACTTACCGTCCCTCGCTCTTCGCACTACTTCGACTCCCACTCTCATCGCTAACTGAGTTGCAAACAACTTAGCTACTCAGTTTACTCAATCTTCCTTCTGAACTTGGTCCAACCACTAATCGCTTGGACCGAGGACGCAAAATCTATCTGTACTATATCAACACGCATGACATTGCTTCACGAAACAGAGGTAATATGGCTAAAACATGGTGGATACGCCGCTGGTACTTCCTATATATAAGTGTTTTAGCCATATAAACAAACTTTCGTGGAAAGGTGCCATGTGGGGTTCGACGCTACCTAAACCTTTGAACTGTTTAAATCTTTTGTATAAACAAAAATTTTCTTATAAACTTTTTGGGAATGAATGGAAATTTTCTGAAAATTTTTAATTAAAACCCTTTTTAGATAAACAAAACTTTCTTGTAACGTTGGTTTAACAATCGACTCAATTTAACACCACGTCATAAGAACTTATCTTAAATCAAGTTTTCCATAAAATCTTCCATAACTCGATGAAACTTTTTGACAACACTGGTATGAACATCGACTCAGTTCAACGCCACACCGTACGAAAATTTTCCTAAAACCGAATTTTTCTTTACAAATCTCATTGCCATAAAACTTTTCGAGAACCTAAAACATTTTTGGATCGCTAACTCGTACATTACCATCCTTTAGTCAAACTAAACTCTCCACTCACCGTTATCCCCTTTAGTCAGACGAATCGCCCTACTCAACGCTTTTCCCTTTGTCACCGATACGCTCCCGCTAGTCAATCCTCGATCGATCGCTTGTTGACTTTTTGCTTACCCTAACGCTTATTCGCCGCTTACTCGTGTCAATACTCGCTACTCGCTCTCGTATTAACCCTCGCAGCCCTCCTTGTGGATTAATTTCGGGACAAAATTTCCTAAAGCAGGGTAGACTGTAACAACCCGCACCTTCGTGCTTGTTACTCTAGTTACACTCGTTACGCCTAGCACCAGAGATTCGGATCATAATGTAACTATATCGCTTACAACGCTACATCGCTTATATCGCATACTTTCAACACGCTATATCGCACATCACAACGCATACTACACTAACACTAATGATGACATCGCTTGAGTGCTTAGATTACTCCCCTCGCTCGTCGTGATAACGATGACATCGCGTGAGTACTTAAGCCACTCCCCTCGCTCGTCGTGATGCAACGCAAATGCTAACGCAAACTCGAAACGCAGTTACTTATTCTATGACCTGTTATATGTAATAATAATAATAATAATAATAATAATAATAATAATAATAATAATAATAATAATATCTGAGTCTTAAACATGTCTAAATGCGCACTCGCTCCCACGTGCAACTCAATTTATCGCACTGAAACGCAACCTAACATGACGCTACTTATCTCGCTAAAACGCTTAAAGTATCCACAATGCGTAACACAACAAAACATGCCGAACGAAACGAAAGTTAGAAAAACTAACTCGCACCAGTCGTCTGAGCCATCCGATCGACTGACCATCCGACCCACGCATTTGCACCGCCTTAACTCTCCCTCACCTAAAAATAGGGCCATTGTGTCTCATTTCAACACTTTGGTTCTTCTATCCGACCAACTCGCTCCCAGCTCGTTCTCAAGCACATTTCACTCGATTCCAGGCGATTTTCGCTAACTCCAACGCGCTCCCAATCAATTCAATCAAGTTGTGTTTACTTGTTAAACACCTACTGTGAGTATACTTGACCCCCTTTTAAACGCTTTAAACACACTTTAGGGTGTAACATACGTTCTTACTGAAAATGCACTTATTAAAATGCAGTCTATACTCTAAACTATAATCACATGCGAATTACTGTCGTACATATTTACACGTGATGCTTGATACATATGTGCTATGACTTTTGCTCGCGTCGTCCCACTTTAGCTAATATGGTACTATAGTTGGACTGACACCCGACGGGGTTTAGTTAAGGGAATCACGCCCTTTTAGGGAGCTCGAATCGCAGTCATCGAGTGACTTAGATGGTAGTATTCGTCTTGTAGTATGTATGTTGTGTATCTCGTTTATGTATGTGGAAATTCACAGCGCTTTTATCTACTTTATACTATTTCAAACCTGTATACTCGCCGGTACATTTTTTGTACTGACATTATTTTAACGTATGTTGCAGGTTAATCGCAGACTATCTCGAAATCAAGCTGGAAGTCTAGAAACTCACACTAAATCTAGGTTGTCGGATTTGTATTGTTTGAGAGAACATGAAATCTGTATAACTGTTTGCTGATATATTGTTTATTAGTATGGGATAATGAACGCATTAAATATTGTCACTAAATAGTTGTTATGGATTCTCTTGAGCAATCCGATTCGCCTAGTGTCGCGCCCCGATGATTCCGCCATCGGTTGGGGTGTGACACCGTGTCCACTGGGCACGGCCCGTGGCCATCCTTCTTCTCTTCCTTCATTTAATGCAATTGTTAGCAGAGGGCCCCACACGACCCCATGTTTTCTAGGCACGGCCCCGTGGTCAACTCTTTGCTGTACTATCAAGATTCTACAAATCTAAGAGTTGACCATGCCTCATGTAGAGCTGGGCACGACCCTGTGGTGGGCGTAGAAGCTTCTACAGGTTTGTCTTGTTGTGCAGGACCTGACCACGCCCCATGCTCAGCTGGGCACAGCCCCGTGGTCAGGTTCTGTTCTTCTTGTTTTATCTTGGGAGATGCTGCCGAGGGGTTGGGCCTGTCACTTTATTCCTTCTTCTTGTATTTATGTTGGTTTTTGTGCTTATTTGTTCCTTTTGTTCTTTTAAGCTCATTTAGTCCTGTAAATTCAACAGGAAGAAAGAAACGCGCTTTTTCCAACATTAGTACTAAAAAAAAGGGTTAGTTTTATGGCTCATTTGATGTAATTTATATATTGCATTTTGCACACATCAAATACCCCCACACTTGAATCTTTGCTTGTACTCAAGCAAAACTCTTTAATATGTGGCTTACACACCCAAATGGAAGAGGTAGAGAAGAAGTTTGTGGCTTATCTTGAGCGTCGAGATTCCAAGATCTTTATTAAGTTTCATTTTTATTTTATTTACAATCCTATTCGTCATGATTTATTTAGAACATTTGTTAAGAAAAAATATTTAGTTGGGTATAACATGCATCTTTAAAATTCCATTTATATATACAAGTTCACATACCTTACGGGAGATCACTCAACACTCGGCCGATTGTGTATTTTTGTGAAAACACTCGATACCAGCATGGACTTACTTCTACCATATGCTTGCCAAGCGATCAAACCTCCTCCTTTTTAACTATAAACCTTCGTAAATATCAAGAGGACTTTGGGAAAGGGTTAGGCTTGGGCTAAGGGTAGGTGGTTTTTGGTTAGTGGTTAGTAAAATGGCGAAAAGTGTAAAAAGCGTCGGTTGTCGTAAAACCTTTTGTTTTTGTGACATTTATTCAAACTAAACATTTTCAAACAAATTTCTTTGAGGAACTTGTTTGTTTATTGCAACACTTTCTATATTTTTTTTCACATGATAACCGAGCTTTTACTAAAACAAATGGGTTTGAAAGAAAAAGGTTTTGGTGGGTATTGGGTGTTTGTTTTGCGGGTTTTGAAACGAAAAGGTTTATGCTCAAATGGGTTAACTAGGGGGATTTTTTGTAGGGGATAAAAAGAAGAAAAACAATGGGTTTGAAAGAAAAATGGGTTAGTCCTAATGCCTCCATCATTTACTTACTTGGGTTTAAGTTAGTAAGGACCAGGAATGTATCGTCCTGGCAAGTTCTAGAGTCGTAAGAACCAAGCGGCTATTCACACAAGAAATGAAAATGAGCATTTAGTTTAAAGATGTATGCATGTATGCTCAATAAAGGCTCAAAGCTCACTTATTATGGGAATGGGTTTATAATGTGATCAAGTATATATAATCAAATTTTAAATAGATTTGTCATGCCTTTTCATAATTTTCTTATTCGGTTCTTTTTATCACGACGCTATCGGTTGTAAATTTGTAAAAACATAACCTTTTTAGAACTTGTTATTCCCGAATTGAACCAAGATAAGTAAAAAAATGAAAAATTTTGAAAAGATTTGGGGTGATTAGCGGTTCCAATAGAGTTTTGTGTAAGGCTTATTATTAGGACTTGCAAGATTCAAGGTTTTAGCATCCCCCCCCCCCCCCCACTTAAATTACACATTGTCCTCAATGTGTCCCAAAAATAAGTTTTTAGGTTGATTTGAATGTGTAAAAGCGTGTTTAAAATCAAGTTTTATGTTACTGGGCATCTGGCCACGGCCCCGTGGTCAGAGTGCCAGTATAAAAAATTAACAGAAGGCTGACCACGGGGCGTGTTTAGTGGACACGCCCCGTGTTCAATTATCTGATCTAGAGATTTTTCTGCAGAGCCTGGACACGGGGCGTGTTGGGCTGAGCACGGCCCCATGCTGCACATGCTGGAAAGTTGGAAAAGTTGTTGGACGACTCTGTTTACTTGCATGGGGTGCGGTTTTAACGTCCCTTTGGCAATTTTCACCTTTTCTCGTTTGTTAAGCCATTATTCAACATCCAAACACCATACAATAACTTAAACCATCATTCATTAAGAGTGCAAGATACATAGGGTCCTAAGATAATCTAAAAATTAAAAGTTACAAAAGTCCTAAGATAAGATAGATAGGTCCTAATATGCAAGAAATTTAAAAACCATAAGGAAGCTCAACCCTAGATTTTACATGTCGAAACAACAAAAATTCGAAAATAATTTTTCAGAGAGTAGGGGCTTTTTTAGAGCTTCACTCTGGAGGGTGCTCCTCAAATGTCGTTGAGCCACTCCTCAATCTCCCGAGGGAGAAGGAAGACGGGCTCATTGTCCACATCCTCTTGTGGGGGAGGTGCAACATCCACTGGAACCTCGTGTAATGCGTCTAGAGGAGGTTCCGGAGGAAGGTCATCACATCTGGTTGGGTTAACAACTTCTTGCGCAAGGTTCCAATCCTCTTATGGGAAGATTGGTTCCATGGGTGGCATAGCAAGAATGTTCAACCTTTGTTGCAACAGGTTGATTTCTTGGAAGCTATTCTCTAGCCCCACCGTCAAGTAGTTGATACGGTCAATGAGGACCTCTTCCACCGATGTCATTTCGTCGATGGCTTCCCTTAGTGTGCACACATAGCGGATAAGGCTAGCTTTGATTGACGGTCTTCTTCCCCTTCGGCAGTTTCTTGAGTTGACCGAAGATGTTCCACTGTTTTAGCTCGACATACTAAGAAAACAAGACGAAAATTTCAAAAATATGGAAATGAGACTCTGGCCACGGCCCCGTGCCCGCTGGGCACGGCCCCGTGGTCACACCTCTGCAAGGTTTTTAACCAACAAACATCATTGTTTGAAATTATTTTTATGTGTTTTAAACATTTCTGAACATGAATAAATCAAAACATTGCTGTAAAGCTTATGTTTAATAAGACTTCATGGTTAAAAACCTTGCATTGACTTAAAAAAGCTTGGAGTTTTGAAGCTTCAAACTTCAATGGAGGTGGAAGAGTTTTGGAGAAGAAGGTAAGTGACAAAAGTGGCAAAGACAAGATGGTTTGAGAGAAACCTTTTTGAGAATATACCTTTTAAGGTATGTGTGCAAATCCTCAGCAGATCTTTGTCTTTGGAATGGGTCCAAATGTGCAGATCCATTGTTGATTTTATAGAAAACGACAGCACACTGACCACGGCCCCGTGTCGGCTGTACATGGCCCCGTGGTCAGATAAGATTTTGACATGTTTGTCCGTATTAGAGGAACGAGGCGTGTGGACCTGGACACGACCCCGTGGTGCAATTTGAGGTGGGCACGGGGCGTGTTGACCTAAGCACGGCCCCGTGGCTAGAGTTTTTATGAAGTATTGTCTTATTTTAAGGTTTTCATTCGGATCGGGGTGGTGCCTTACTGGAGGGAACAGCACCGAAGTGCCTAAGGTACCTTAATTGCTCTTGATTTATGCAAGAAAGCAAGAGGTTATCGCAAAGGATAAAACCTAAACTACTTACCGGTGGGCGAAACCAACCTTTATTCCCCTTATCCAGGCTCTTGTTAAAGAAGGTATATGTCGAATCGATCAGGTCTATGAGCGCATCGGTGGGGGCCGATGGAGAGTCCTTCACGGCACAATCGACACAGGGACGATTATCGCTCATGCTTTCACAAGAGGTTGAGGTACTTTTGGTGTCGTCGATGTTGGTAGTTTCCGAATGTGGCCCCAACTTTCTCCTTGATTGTTGTCTTGTGATGAATACCTCATTTTCATCATAAGCTCTATTTCTTTTATTTTTAGGAGAATCCATTCTCCTATTCGACATAATTCTTCGTAGGTTATGTCGGTTGGAAGAGATGGTTGAGGGCATTTGGGTGGGTAATAGTGATCGTTTTTACTTTCGCCCATCTTAAGGTGATTACAGGAAAACGTTGGGTCTAAATAGTGGGGTTCATAATTTAGAAAGAAAGATTCCAAATCTTGATGAAATCCACCACATATTTGACACCACACACCATGAGAGTGGCAAAACTAAAAATAATCAATATCATCCATATTTTTGTCAGAATTTACCAACCGTCGGGATCTTACGGTCCTGTTTTCAGTAAATGGAGTTTGGACACGAAGGCGTGTTGAGTGGACACGGCCCCGTGGTCAGCTACTATCTGACTTAAAACAGAATTGCCAGTAAGGGAGATGGACACGACCCCGTGTCTGGCTGAGCACGGCCCGTGCTGAGTCCTGCAGAAATTAAAAAACTAAGAAAAATCCTAAAAAATTAGAAAAATGAATAGAAAATAATTAGGCCGTCGATTTTAAACTTTCTTAAAATCCTTGTGTCCCCGGCAACAGCGCCAAAAACTTAGTGTGCGTGAAGCGTGATATGATTTTATTAATATTTTGAGCCCAATTTACGCATTAGTTAAGTTTTAAATTTATAAAACACGATATTATACTAACATTAAACACACACTTGGGCAAGTGCACCCATCGCGAGTGTAGTATAGTGTTGGTAAAATACCGAGGTCATCCAAGGACACAAGAGCTTTTAATACCGGTTTATCCTCAACGTCCAATCGATCCAATTTTTTGAGAAAAGTTTTGAAACATGAAAATTAAACTAAAAATGGAAAGATAAATAAAATTAAAAATAAATAGAAAAGATAGAATCACTTGGATCCAAATCATCTTTAATGTATCCTTTGATGATTTTCGCACTTTCGGACTTTTTAAGAGATTATCTTAGTTAAAGTAGTAGGCCCCTCATTTGAAGGTGATGTTACCCTCAACCTAGTGGTTTGATTCAGTAGGGATACAATCCCAAAGGGTCGGAATATTGAAAGACAATTAAGTTAGTAATTAACGCGAAAAGTGGTAGGCCCTTCTTTTGAAGGTGACGTTACCCTCGGCTAAGTGGTTTGAGTCAGCAAGGATACAATCCCAAGAAGCCGGTTTAAAGTATTAATAGTAGTTTACATATGAGGGGTTCAAGCTATTCGCACCCCCGCCATCTAATGCCGTTGGGCATTGAAGGAGGTCCTAGTAAGCTTGAACCAAGTCCTCGCAGGATCTATACACTGAACGAGACAAGAACTTTACCAAACCACCCTCCTAACCCCCTTTTAGGTAATTAACGCGCTTTATATAGATCGTAAAGACACGAATGAGCAAATCAATGACATCATGAAGAAATGGTAAACAAAATTCACTTTCAACATAAGAAACTAGTTATTAAAGTCATTAATACAAACCCAATTAAAAAGTGCCGAAAGATTAAAAATCAAAAGTAATACATTAAAGATTTGTCTTCACTAAGTGATGTAAGAGTTTAGCCAAACATGGCCTTTGATTGACAAGAACTCTTACGATCAATCTTGGATCCCGAGACTACTACACACTCTAAAGATGGATGATGGATGATGGTGGTGGGTGTTGTTGTAGTGGTGGTGGAGTGGTGGCAAAGTGGGAGAGAAGTGGTTTGCCAAGGGATGACTTTCAGGTGAACCAAGCACCCCTATTTATAGCCAGAACAGAGCCCTGGCCACAGCCCCGTGTCCACTGGGCACGGCCCGTAGCCATCCTTCTTCTCTTCCTTCATTTAATGCAATTGTCAGCAGATGACCCCACATGACCCAGTGTCTTCTGGGCACGGCCCCGTGGTCAACTCTTTGCTGTACTATCAAGATTCTGCAGGTTTGCCTTGTTGTGAAGGACCTGACCACTTCCCATGCTCAGCTGGGCACGGCCCCGTGGTCAGGTTCTGTTCTTCTTGTTTTATCTTGGGAGATGCTGCCGAGGGGTCGGGCATGTCACTTTATTCCTTCTTCTTGTATTTATGTTGGTTTTGGCTGCTTATTTGTTCCTTTTGTTCTTTTAAGCTCGTTTAGTCCTGTAAATTCAAAAGGAAGAAACAAACGCGCTTTTTCCAACATTAGTACTAAAAAAGGGTTAGTTTTATGCCTCATTTGATGTAATTTATATGTTGCATTTTGCACACATCACTATGCCCAAAAGTAAATAATTTTTCTTAAATTGTGTTGCAAATAAGTCATGACCAAATAAGAATGTAAATGAAATAAATAAAAAATAAATTAGAACTTGGATTCCCGACACTTTAAAGACAAGTCTAAAACTTTCTCTTCTACCCATCCTGTTTGGGTGAGCGAGCCACAATAAAGAGTTTTGCTTAAGGAAAAACAAAGATTTAAGTGTGGTGGTATTTGATGTGCTTAAAATACAACATATAAATTATATCAAATACGGTGTAAAAGCAACCATTTTTTAGTACTAATGTTGGAAAAAACTTGTGCTTTTGTTCCTTTTTAATAAATAGGGTTAAAAGAGCTAAATTGAACAGAAGGAGCGAAATAACAGCAAAAACCAACATAAAATACAATAAAGAAGGATTGACGCAACTTGCCTAGCCCCCACCCACATCCAAACCCGAGAAATAACAAAAACAGAAGCTCTGGCACGGGGCTGTGCTCACCTAACACGGGCCGTGCCTGGTGGGAATTCACTGCAGCAAAAAGAGACAACAACAAAAGACAAATCCAAAGCTCAACATGGGGCCGTGCTAAAGCAACACGGGGTGTGGTCAACTCTTGGATTTCTAGAATCTGAAGAAGTACAACAAGTACATTGGCCACGGGCCGTGCCATTGACGCACGGGGCCGTGTTAGTACAACCCTGACACTGCAGTTAATGTAGAAGAGAGAGACTGATGGCCACGGGGCCGTGCCAGGCGGGCACGGGCCGTGGAAGACGTTCTGTTTTTAGCTATAAATAGGGATGCTTGGTTTCACTTCAACTCATCTCTTGGCAAATCACTTCTCTCTCACTTGCCACCACTCCACCACCACTACACCACTATAATCCACCACCATCATCCATTTTCCATCTTTTAGAGTGTGTGTGTAGTCTCGAGATTCGATATTTATAGTAAGAATTTTTGTCAAAAAAAAGGTCATGCTTGGCTAAATTCTTACATCACTTAGTGAAGACATATCTTTTATGTATTTCTTTTATGATTTCCAATCTTTGGAAACTTTTTAATTGAGTATGTATTAATAACTTTAATAATTAGTTTTTTATATTGAAGGCGAATCTAACCATTCTTCATATGTCGTTTATTCACATATTCGTGTCTTTACGGTCTATATAAAGCACATTAACTACTTGGAAGGGGGTTAGAAAGGTGGTTGGGTAATTCTATGTCTCTTTCAGTGTATAGATCCTGCGAGAACCTGGATCAAGTTTAGTACTACACCATGGATTGGCCAGGAATGACTGGCCCGACTGAGAGTAAGAAACCGCTTGAACCCCTTATTCATTAACTGCTATTAAAACTTTAAACCAACCCCGCGATGACTGTATCCCTGCTGACTCAGACCAACGGGTTGAGGGTCACCGCTGCCTGGAAGGGGGCCACCACATTTTGCATTAATAACTTGCTTAATTATCTTTCAATATTCCGACCTAGTGGGATTGTATCATTGCTGACTCAAACCACTAGGTTGAGAGTAACGTCGCCTTCACAAGAGGGGCCTACTACTATAACTAAGATAATCTCTTAAAATGCCCAAAGTGCGGAAATAATCAAAAAGGTACATGAAAGGTAAGTCGGATCCAAGTGATTCTTTCTTGTCTATCTGTTTTAATTTTATTTTCTGTTTTTATCCTTTTATTAGTTTAAAAATCTTTTCTCAAAGTTTGGATCGATTAGATGTTGACGATAAGCCGGTATTAAAAGCACTTGTGTCATTGGACGACTTCGGTATCTTGCCATCACTATACTACATCCGCGATGGGTGCACTTGCCCTAGCGTGTGTGTAGAGTTATAGTAGAATATCGTGTTTTATAAATTTAAAAAGTTGAAATCGGCAAGTAAAAAGAGTTAAAAATATACTAAAAAATATACTCACACCGACACACGTCATTATTTTTATGATTAATCGTTTTAGAATTATTAACGATCTAGAATTTCATGGAATAAGTATGGGCATATATTTTTAGATTTAAATATTTAATTTAAATTACTATAGTTTGAAGTATGTCATAAAAATAATTTAGTTACGTAAATTTGTGTACACCTTATAATTAAATTAGATAATCCAATATTTAAATCTCTAAAACTATAATATAGTTAGTAGTATTTAGAAACAATAAAAAGAAAAAAAAATGTAAAGGAACAAGTTGAGACTAAAAAGCAAAAAAGGGATTGGGAGATAAAACCTAAAGAAGGGGATGGATGGTGTGCTCAAGAATACCAAGGGGCTGTTTATTTATATTTTAATGAGTCTTTTAATGGTTAGAACTTTTATTGGTTTAATATTTAATGGTTTAGATTGTTTGTTTTGTTTGTTTCGTGACTAGATTTTTAAATGGTTCAAACATTTGTCTCTTAATGGTTAAATATTATACTGGCTCTTAAGGGTGAACGGGGCGCCCTCGGGGAGGGGGGCGGTGAGTGTGAACCCCGCTCCGGAACACCGCCGCCATCCCCTCGGTGACCCAAATCGGGGTGTGGTGTCCGGGTTGTGTTCACCGATGGAGTTTTGTAATTTTTGACCATTTTTTTTATTAAAACAAATAAAAAAAACAAAAAAAAAAATCAAGTCCCCCAAGAGAGGAGTGCCGCCATCAAAATGAGGGTGGGAGAGGAGTTAAGTGGGGAGTTGACGTGGCGCGAGCTGATTGGCTGTGGGTAAGAGAGGTCACTCCCCACTTAGAGGAGTGCCCCTTACACCCTAATGGTTAGTTCAGACTTTTTTGCTGTTTCAACACTTAATGGTTTAGATCTTTTACTAATTTGATATTTAACCCTTCAAAAGTTGCTCAGCCCCCAAGAGGGACATTCTACCCTGACCCTATTAAAAAGACAAAAAAGTCGCACTTTTCTTGGCTGCCTTTCTTTAGGAATCTCCTCCCTCATCAAAACAGCTTTTTAAGAAATTTCCCAGCAGGCAAAACTTCCATGAATCCCCCTTCCGAACCCTAACCCACCCCCAATTTCAATGATGATTCCCGCCACCGCCTTTACATCGGCTTCATCCTCGTCTTCCAATTCAGCTGTTGTTCGAGTCGACAAAGCCACCAGCGACTTCTTGAACGGCCCTGATTGGACTCTCAACATCGATATCTGCGATACTCTCAACGCTAACCCTTGGTAATCTTCCTACGGTTTTCGTTGATTTTTATATTTGTGTTTTTTCATATGGGTTTGTTGTGTTTTAGGGTTTTCTTTTACTTGTAACTCAAGATAGTTCAAGTGTTTTTTTACTTGGTTGTTGAGTTCATGCTGCGTTAATATGTAATTTTGATTAAAGAATCAAAAATTGATGTGTGGGATTTCTTGTTCTAGGGTTTGATTATTGGTTTATCAACTCTTTGATTACTGGGTGTGATATATGTTTTAATATTATGGTTCTATGTGTGTTGTAAAGATTGACTCCAGGAAAACTGAAGAAAAAGTTGCTGCTATTGAATTATTTTGTTATTGATATCATGGTCGCAAAAGTCGTCAGGCGCTCCCTAGTCGGTCGACCGGGTAGTTGAGAGTACTCGACGTAGGCGGATAGTACTCGGACATGTTAAATTATAAAGAAATTAGTTTTCAGAAAGTTATACATATGTCAAATATCATAAATTTAATAATATTTATAACAAAATACGTGAATATCAATATACATAAAAAGACACATGTTCGAATAGTAAAATATTTTCAAAAATGATATCCATTTCTTTAAAAATGATATTCTTTCTTTAACATGATAGATATAGGAAATATGCTTTGTTTTTTTAAGTCAACTCGGGCCCAACTCGGCCCGAGTTGATTTACTAGATCTGATTCTGGCCGAAGTTGACCGTGTTTGATCGCTTCCAACTAATTAGTTGGAGTTGAAGAAAGTCGTCTCGACAACCTACCTTGTAGCGATTACCCGAAGAGTACTTGGCCTCGGAGACCTTGTTTTACAACCATGATTGATATAGGGTAGACAGACGGAATATGCTATTGAAACATATTGGTAGCTGTTTATGTTTAAAGTTTTACAAGCTAGTGGAAAGCTTGTTGGGTTTGTTTTGTTGAATCCTATATGTGTTTCTACTATATGTTTATGTAGTTAGGATTATTAAGTGAATACCGCGTATCAATCAAGATTCCGTCACGGTTTTCTTAAAGTATCTGCTATTTTACTTTTTAGATATAACTAAACAAATGTATTTTTTTTACTTGGGAGTTGTCTTTGTATTTGTATTTGTGGGTGTTTATCTAAGTCGTTTATTAACTGCGCATGAGGAAAGTTGACTATCTTTGTGTGTATTTGTAACGGGTACACGCCGTGTTATAAATTTGACCGTTTATGTTTAAATTATTACGGGGCAGAGTAGCTAAGGAAATATTATGAGCATTTATTCTTGTTTGTAGACGTTTCATGAGAAATAATGAGCGGATTGAACTCCATCTTGTTTTGATGACTATTATTAACCTTCTTTATATGCGACTAAAGCTTTTCTATGCACACAAACATTTATTTGTGTAAGGCGCTTCAAAACGAATGGAACAATTTGTCAGAATTAGTGACCGTTTTAACAAATTTTCAGAAATTCAAATTAGCTTATTTTCGGTTTAAATCTAATTTTGGTGGAATTTATATATAATTTTGCGCTTGTAGTAAATCTTACATGTCTAAAAATCTATATTTTTAAGGCTTGCGAAAGATGTTGTCAAGGCTTTGAAGAAAAGATTACAACACAAGAACCCTAATGTTCAGTTACTTTCGTTGACGGTATTTCATCTATTTTAAACCTTTTGTAGTTTGTACCATTTTTTTTTGATATATTTCTATTTTAGTTTATAAATCTTGAAGTGATGGTATGCTGTGGATTGTAGCTTTTAGAGACGATGGTAAAGAATTGTGGTGAAAATGTTCATTTTCAAATTGCCGAGCGCAATCTACTCCCAGAGATGATTAAGATCGTTAAGAAAAAGGTGAATTTTCTATTTGACCATCCCTGTCATGAAGAAAGTTGACTTTTGACTTATTAGAGTCAAGTAGGTACTTTTTCACTTTTCAACATTTACAAGAAGTATATATATTTTTTTTGCAGACGGACATGCGTGTGAGGGAGAAAATATTGGTACTTTTAGACTCTTGGCAAGAAGCGTTTGGTGGCCGAGGAGGAAAATATCCTCAATATTACTTCGCTTATGATGAATTACGGGTAAAAATATTGTATATACACGTTTTCATTATTACAAACAACTTGGTGATATAATTTTTTTTCGGCAAGTTTACAACTTATTTTTTGGTATTACCTTATTATTACAGCAATCTGGAGTACAATTTCCTCAACGGTCACCTGATGCAGCTCCTATATTTACGCCTCCGGTTACTCATCCATCTTCAAGATCCCCTCAAGCAAACTATGGAATGCCAATTAATTCTTCAACAAGGCTTGATGAAGCCATGGCTTCCGAGATTGAAAATTTAAGGTATTTTTACTTTCTGTTTTAGCTATTGATGGTTTGATGAAGATAAATAATTGTTTCTTTTTAGTGCGTCAACGATCGAGTCTATGAGGAATGTTTCGGATCTCTTATCTGAGATGTTGCAAGAAGTTGATCCAAATGACCGTGCGGTACGCATACTATTTCTTTTTTCTTTTTTTTTTTTTATTTTTTTGCAATTTGCAATTTTATATCCTGGCTTATAAAATATAATAACATGTGACTCATGTTTTTTTTTAATAGGCTGTAAAAGATGAAGTCATTGTTGATGTCGTGGACCGGTGTCGATCGAATCAGAAGAAATTGATGCAAATGTTAGCTTCCACAAGGTGTGTAAACTGTAAACCACTAATCTTTTTGGTTATAAACACCAACAACAAAGTTTGAAGTGTGTGTACTTGCTTTTGATGATTTTTTGATTGTGTGCAGTGATGAGGAACTTCTTGGACAGGGTATTGAGTTAAATGACCAGCTGCAAACTGTTCTTGCAAAACATGACGCTTTTGCTTCCGGTTCTCCAGTTCCTCTTCAAATTACAAGCTCCATTGCCCCACCTCCTCCTGATAATAATATGCCAAACTCTCAAATTAAACCTCCTACTGAAGAAAATGAAGAAAAATTGAAATCAAGTATTGCGGCAGTCTCTCCCCCTGTGACTCCAGACTCAAAGAAGAAACCTCAAGAAGAAGACGAGGAAGAAGAAGAAGATGACTTTGCTCTGCTTGCTAGAAGGTTGATCCTTCTTTCTTATTGCCAAATAATTTGACCCTTCATCCAAAATGTGTTATATTCTTGTTTAACGGGTCAAAGGGAATTTGGTTGAGAAACATTTTACCTAGAAAAGAAACGGGTTGACTTAAGTGTTTATTACATGAAACCAACCTATTCAGTTTGTTTTGACCCGCTCTCCAACCTGCCTATTTTTTTTAAATATAATTGCTTATTTATTTAAAAGTTCCTCATGGGTTATATTCTTTTTTAATAGGTCAAAGGGAATTTAGTGTAGAAAATATGTTACCAGAAAAGGAAATGAGTTGACTTATTTAATGTAGGAAATTAGTTACGACCGATCCAGATTGTTTTGACCTGGAGAATTACTGGTTTTGACCCGTTATTAAACCTGCCAATTTTTTATTTATTCATTTTTTCAAATTGACCATGTTTTTTTTAATCTTAAAATGCATTGCTTTTTTATCTAAAGATTAGTCCCCTTTGCCCCGAATGGGTTATATTGTTTTTTAATGTGTCAAAAGGGAATACAATAAAGAATACATGTTACTGAAAAAGGAAATACATTGATTTATTTGCTTATTCCATAAAACCCCCGATCCAGATTGTTTTGATCTTAAGGATTACTGGTTTTACTTTTGACCCTTTATCCAACCTGCCTATTTTTTTTTACAGTTTTACAATGTTTCTATCTCTGAAAGATGATTGCTTTTTTGTTGTGTTTTTGCAGGCACACGAAAGCACAAACGACTGTGTCTCCAAATGGGGGTGTGGTAAATGAATCAACGGATCCTTCAATGAGTATGGCTTTAACTGTAACCGATCCACCTCCACCAGTGAACACAACAAGAGCTGATGACATGATTGACTTTTTAAGCCTCACCTTATCATCTGTAACTACCACCTCTCCACCCTCCCAGCCACCACCAGCCGCCACGACCCCAACGCAAAACATTGAGCAATCACCACCAGTTCCAGCCGCTCCACAGACTTATCCCTACCAAACTCAGCAACCCTCAAATAGTTATGTGGTTCCATGGGCTCAGTCCGAACCACAACCACAACCACAACCACAGCCCCAGCCTCAGCCCATGGGCTATATTCCACCTCCATGGGCTGCAACTCCTGGATATTACGCCAACAACCCATATGCTTCTTACACATATGCTCCTCCTACATATAACATTCCTGCACAGCAAGTAAACAACATTCCTGCACAGCAAGTGAACTCGTATTCGAATAATCTGAGGGCAGCAGGCATGAATGGAGATGGTCGTGTCGGGTCGGGTCAAAGTCAACCGTTTATTCCTTCATACAGATTATTTGAAGATCTTAATGTACTTGGAAATCAGAAGACAAGTGGCACATCTTCAGGGAGTTCTTCTGGCCAAAGTATGATGAGTGGGAAAAAATGAAATAAAATAATGGATTTGTGAGTTTGGTACTTATACATACAGTGGTTGGTTTGTGTATATGTGTGCATTCATTTAGATCAATTTCTTGGATTTAGAACATAAACAAGGACCCGTTTTGTGTCACTTTTATTAAGATCTGAGTATATGGTTTCTGAAATAATCTTATTATTTTTTACAGTTTAGAACAGTATTTAAAAACATGACATTTTGCACTTCATAATTAACTTTAGTAGAAATTAAAAAAGATTTTAATTCATCTGTAGTAAATAAAATACATAAATGAGTTTTATAAATATAGTTGTAATTTGTATTAAGTTGATAACACCCCATTCAACAATTAAAGAATAAGAATTTATACACCGCAATATGGAGGTTAACTAAATCAAATTGACATATGGTAAACGTATCTAAGTTTTCATCGTACTCGCTCTGAAAAAACGTCAAACATAGGTTTTATTTGTTTTTGTTTTTGCTTAATCTTTTTAGTGTGGAGGGTTCAGAAAGTTGAAGAAATACAAGTAAATGATGGTAGTGAGCTATGTGTATTGTGTAGTGCTACCTAAAATTTATTATTATTGATATTAACTAATCACAAATTTATATTAATAAATTTTAAATTTCTATAATAGCTTGTTTGTGTGTATGTGTATATATTTATAAACATATTTGAATGCTTAATAAACATTAACAAGTTGATTGCAAATTAATTTAAATAACCGATCACAACCTGATTATTGAAATTAAAATTGAAGGTACTAAGCATGGCTTCATTAGGAGCGTGATGGCTTCATCTAGAGCAGCAGTAGCGTAGTAGAAGGTAGTGTGGATCGATTAAAGAAGCACACATAACAACGTGTCGGTGGCAGGAGGGGTGGTGAGTGATGGATCACTCATCACTCGTGAAACTATCACGCACACCGCCGCCACCATACTCTATCACGAGTGATAGTTATAACGCGTGGAAATTATCACGCCGTGAAAAATGGAAATTGTGAGTGAACATGAGGGTTTATTGTTGGGTGTTGTGAGCGATGACCATTTCCACTAAAAAAGGTTGTGAGTGATGGAATAATAGTTGATGACATGACGGAACTTGATTGGATGTTGTGACTGATAAGTGAGAGGTGAGTAATGACCATCCCATGCACTTATAGCTGTTGTCTTTCAAGTTTTAGAGCATTGGTAACAGTAATAGTAATTTGTAGAATGTTTATTTATTTTATATATTGGATAAAAGAGAATTAGTGGGAAGAGCTCATTACCCTTAAATTATCCGTAGATGTCCAATCATGTCTTATTATGATTTCACCATCAAATTACAATAAAAAACACCCAATCATGTACCAAACATGTCATTGTTTACCCAATTAATAACGTGGACTATGTTTTAAAGTTTTTATAGGTAACACATGGAATGTTTTTGTTATTCTAAGATTTTGTTAGGTATTAGCACTTTCATAAATGGATTATTTAAAACACATATATAAATTTTGTTTTCCCAAACTTATCTTACCACTAAACTATATTTAAAACCATTCATTTAATTTAATTTAGATAATATGAATTAGCAACATGTTCAAGCTTTAACCTGTTGTACATGATGCTTTATATGTTTTATAGCAGTTCACTATCTATTCTATCTAATAAAGTCCACATCTAGGGGACACATGGCATCCATCTAGGGCCTCTATTCTCTATTTTCCCAAAAAAAATCAATAGAAATCCCTTTGGTGTATCCTATTTGGACTATCCAATTGACTAAAACGGGTCAAAATTGCTATCATATATAAACTTATAACCCGGCTCTTTTCATTCTTTACCTCACAATCTCACCACACCGATTAGGGTTTCTCTCTTTCTGTTCCAATCAAACAATCTGAAGGTATATGTTTCTCAAATAATGTTCTGATTTCCGATTAACTTCTTCATTTTATTTGTATTAAACATCTTGATTTCATCATTCGGTTCATCGATCTGTGTTTATATTTCAACTGATATGCTATTTTGATGTAATCCGTGGTTTTAGGTTTTGAATATGCAATCGGTTCCATTAAGGTATGTAACCTGTATCATCTTCTGATTTTTTTTTGTTCCATAGATTTCCTCTTTGTATGGTAAAAATTTTGTATCGATAGATTCTTTTCCAGGGTTTGTAAGTTTGTATAAATTGATTATTTTTTAGGGTTTTAAACATCTTTGTTGTTGTAGGACCGGTTTTGACTCCGAAACGATTGCGAAACGAACGTATGACGTGCGGAATCCGTACACGAACGCGACCTAACACACATGATGTAATATAAACGTGATTCTATTAGAAATATAACAAGAACAAGCACCTTGAATCATTTTCTCTCTCTAGATTCTCTCTCTAGATCTAGAGCTCTCCTAAACACAAATGAGCCAAAAGTCTCTAATCTAAACATAAAGCTCCTATTTATAGGCCTTGGCTTTTAATGAGATTTCTCATTAATTACAATATTGCCACCTTGCCTTTTGTCTAGATATTACATCATAACGACTCGTTTTCTTCTGTTTCTCGCTATGACTCGGATTGACGTAGGCGATAGACATAAATGCACTAACAGACTCCCCCTTGGATATTGCCGCAGTCAATCTCGATCATTGAGTCAAACTCGTAGCGTCTTCTCTTTCTCTCTCTCTTTTAGTCTTCTTGAACAGAATCCCGGTGGATCTGTCTTCAGCTTCAGCTTCTTCTCCTTTCGGTAGACTCTTTTCTTCATCAGGGTCCCCCTTTCGTCAAGCTTCCGTGCTTTTGGGATCGACACCTTGCTTTTCGATTACAAGCTCTTTCGGGATAGTCACGTGGCTTCTTAAATACACGCTTCCTTTTGCGTTGAGCTCGTCTTCAGACTCCCCCTTAGACTCGGCTTTCGAGATCGTAGTCTGGTATAACATCTGCAACACTCAAACATTTATAAGTAACAACGTATTGAACATTCAATTTTCCAGAAATCATAACCTGGCTCTATTCAACTTTCTAAATCACTCCCCCTATCAACAATCTTTACAGATTTGGCAGTGTTAAGTATCCAAAATCCCTCACAGTTAATCATCCAAGTCCAAACTAATGACCTTGGAGATATCACAAACTGTTTTTGATTTTTGATTTTTAATTCAAGTTTCAAATTAATGAACTTGTTTTATTTTCAGAAACACAATCAGCTTACTTAGATTTTGAAACTCAGCACTCAGACATCGGTTGTCGAAAATAAAGCAGAATAAAAAATCTTTTTGTATTTTTCTAAAAATATAAAGCAGTAAAGAAATATGTACAAACATATTTACAGACAATATTTTTGTTTGAGTATGCGTCAGAGGATCATATCAGTTTTTGACAAGTCACAAATACCGTTGAGCTTAGTTACACAATAAGAATTAAACAATTCACTTAGATTGTCGATATACTGATCCACTTAAATTTTCACACAAATTTCAACTGATTCAGGATATGAATTAGGTGTTTTAAGGACTTAAACTTATTCATGTGTCCCACCTCTTGAATATACTCCCGTATCCAGATCCCAATATTCAGTCTTACAGGTGAGTATACCTAGATGATATCTGTAAGGGGTTAAATTGCGAAACCGTGAGAGCTCAGGTCAGAACTTCCGTTCAGCAGAGAGATGACGGTTCGACTTTAGGTGTGTCCCCTTTAGAGGATCTTTTCTTCAACAGCAATGATTATCAATTTTATTGTTTCATCATTTTTGCTGAGGGCAACGCTGTATTTCAAGCAATGCGAAAAGTATTATTCGGGGACTAGGTCAGAACTTCCATTCAGCAGAAGTCCCGGAATAATACCCCAGATATCACTAAGCATAAAGACCTAGTATCTCAGAAAGAGAGACATTTCAAACGAGATTTCAGGGGTTACCTATATATCCAAGTAGTGTTCCCCACGAAATAATCAAGTTTGAATTTATGTTTATATCCCGAAAAAGTTTACTAAATGTATAAAAACCTATCGGCATATCATCAGTGAGACTGTTTAACACTATTTAATCATTACATTTCTTTAGCATACTGTAACTGTCTACTGATGTACTATCATTTCCTCTTTTTACACAAAAACTCAATTTTTGAATTTTATCATGTTTTTGACTTTTTTAAATTTTCTAATGTTTTTGGATTTTCTGACAATTTTCTCCCCCTAAAATGCAAAATCATTTAAAGAAAATTTGACAACCAATACTGATAGCTTTGTCTCGCTATCCATTTTCTGCTTAATGTGCTCTGTTTTGCAGAAAATCTAATATAAAGTACCAACAATTACCCCCATGATTTACAACCCATTGATTTTCGACAGTTTGAAAACCGTTTTTCAATCTTGTGAAAGTAATCATGTTTGTTCCGCCATGAGGGTTTCGGCATATTTAATCAACACATATTTTTGTAATTTTCTATTTTTGACAAAAATTAAAAACAAACATATTTTTGGTTTTTCAAGTTTTTAACAAACTAAAACATATTTTTGGTTTTTAATTTTTTCAAATTTTTAGGGTTTTTGAAAATATTGTTTATTTATGTACAGAAAAACAAATAAACTCCCTGTTTCAACCAAACCAGAGTTTAGCAGCCTCTTCCTCCTTTCCATATGCCAGGCTGCTCCGACATCCATTTTCACAATCTTCAGTTGTCTTGAGCACCTGCACATTCAAAGTACTTGATTACTTGAACAATTTAGCCCAGGCCTGCTTGACCTTAGGCATTTCAACACAATAAACTTCATTCAATGCCGGAAAATCCTTGTCATTCTGAACAAAGACTTTTTCATCTTTAGCTTCAATTTTCTCCTCTTTTACCAAAGTTACTTGTTTCTTAACACTCCATGTTTGACCTTTTGGAGTACCTCTTTTGTAAAAATGTGAATATTTTTGAACACTTTGATTTTGAACAACAACTTTTGGCTTCCAAAACTCTTGGGGTTTTGTTATATCAACAGTTGTTTTCCAACTTTATGTTGTTCTTAATCTGGGTGTGTGAGAATTCCAGGTCTGTCTTGACTCGAACCTGTTCAGGTTTGATTTCCAAGTTTGGTTCGAAACAAATTTGTTTGTGTTGTGCCTCCAAGTTTGTTTTGAATCAAATTTGGTTGACCTTTGTTTCACATCCTCAGATTTCTGTTTCTCAACATTTTCAGACTTCTTTTTATCAACATCCACAGGTTTCAGATTCGGACACTTTCGTGCAAGATGTCCTATCTGATCACACTTGAAACATGTTCTCATGGACACATCTTTGACCTGTGGTTGTTGCTTTTTCTTTTGAGCTAAGAACTCATCATTAGACTGTCTCAATTTGAGTTCTTTTTCTTCTGCCAAACTTATTCCTTGAACAAAACTCATTTTAGCCTGAAAATTTTGTGTTTCATTTTTATTCCAACGTTGTTTCTTCTTATAACCCAACCCAGCCTTCATATTTTTCCTTTTAAAACCAGGTTTGTTATAAAAAGTTTTATGACCTTTACCAACAAGCTTTGAAATTTCAGACTTTTCAATTTCAACCATCTTGAAAACTTTGTCAACCTTTTCTGAAATCACATTCTGAATCGGGAATACAACATCTAAGAATAATTTGTCCGATCCAATCATGGTATAAACCAATCCCTTTGAATCATCATTCAAATTCTTCTCGGATTTTGTGTTTTTCAGATATCCATCATGAAAATTACCTTCATTTTCATCCTGTGATTCAGAATTACCTGATTCAACCGACTCTTCTTTCAACACACTTTCAACGACCTTACCTACTACCTCTGAATCACTAGAATCATCAGATTTGGAATAGGTTACGTCAATGTTGTCTGGCAATTGATCTACCATGTTGAAAGCTTTTTCGACCTTTTCATCATCATAAAACACAAACTTTTCCGGTGGTGGAACTTGATGAAACTCTGAGCCAATACCTTTCGTGTTTTGCTTAGAATCTTTCCCATCCGGTTTTATGTTGAAAATACGTTCAAGCACATATGACGACGCGTGATAACTTTTTAATTTGTTGTTATCCTGTTCTAAATCAGCAATCTTACGCTTAAGTTTAGCAACATCTTCAATATAAGAATTTACAACTTGTTGTTTTATTTCATACATTCGTTTTAGTTCATTTGATGTTTCAGAACAATATTTCAATCTTGATTGAACAAGTTTCATTTCACTTTTTACTTTTTCATATGATTCTTTTGTAATGTGATAAGCCAATTTTATTGAATCATACTCCTTTTTCATTTCTTGGCAAATATTTTCTTTTTGAAAACATTCTTCTGTCATTTTAAAAACATTTTCTTTCAAAACTTCATTCTCTTTTTCTAATTTTTTATATTTTTCTGAAAGCGTTTCATTATTTTCTTTTAAAACCTTTTCATTTTCAAACATTTCTTTGCACTTGTTTTTGAAAACTTCTTCAAGTTTTGTGAAATCAAGATCTCTTGTTCTGATCTTTTCGTCTTTTTCAGTACAAGCACTGCACGTTTCCATGCATTTCTTGCACTGTTCAACAGTTTCAGTCAAGATGTTAGAATCAGAATTTACCTTAGTGATTGGCACCTTGGTGTTTGCTTCAACTTCAGTCTGATTCTGGTCAGCATCATTCTTCTTATCTTCACTAGCACAAGCATCACCAACAACAACTGTTGAACTCTCAATCTTCACCTCTATCGAACTTTCCTTCTTCTTCTTGGCTTCTTCAACTTGCTGTTCTTCAGTAACAGCCTTTTCTTTCTCAACTACCTTCTCTTCAACTTTCTCAACTCCATCTTTCATTTTTTCTTCAACCTTGACCTCCTCAGTAACCTTCTTCAAATCATCAACTAAATTCTCAATGTTCTTCTTCATTCTTTCTTCATTCCACTTCCTCAGTTTTGTTGTCATAGCATCCCTGATGATTTTATCCAGCCTTTTCACATATGTCTTGTCTTTTGCAACATTGGAATAATATTCGCCGGATCGAGGAATAACAAGGAGAACATCATCATGAACTATGTCACTTCTTGGAACAACCGGTTCACCTTGTTTGTTGACATAACATTCTTGTTTCTTATCCCATCTTTTGTTCGCAACAGCATTCTCATATTCCTCCTGCATTTTCTCCATTCTGCACCCCACAATGAATCTTTCTCTCTCAGTTTTCTCTTTTAAAATCTCTTCTCGAGTTTTCTCTTTTATCTCAACTGTGTCTTTTTCTTTGATTTCTTCACGAATTTCAGCAACAAGAACGTGATGCTGGGCTTTTGATGCTTTTCTGCCATGAGCTGTTACAGGACGATCTTCATCTGGAAGAATCTGACTCCAGTCAAAACCTTCATCGTCATGAATTACTGCATAAGCTCTGGACTTCTCTTTTGGAATATTTTCGATCATCTTTGGTTCTTCTTTACTACGATGATAAATCGCCTTTTGATAATAGTCATCATTGAAAGGTCTCTCAGATTCAGCAACTTCAGAATTTCTACATTCTCTTTTGAAATGAACCTTTTGCTTGCATCTGAAGCAGGTCACTTTGGATTTGTCGAATCCAAGCTTCGTTGACGGACCACCCAATGATTGTTTCCCGGTAATCTCCATGTATCTTTGAGCTCTGCAAATGCAGCTTGCTAAACACCAACGAATGTCTATGAGCTCCATTTCTTCCGAATCAATCTGGTCGTAGTCTTCTTTGGTTAACTATGAGTTTCCAATTTTGCCAGCTACAAGACCTTCATACGATTCCAGAACAGATGCTAGAAAACTCATTTGTTGTTTAGCTGCATTGATGCTCATTGACGGAGAATTCTTCAGTTTGAGAGCAATGTTGCACAGAATCTCCTCTGCTTCATCAGAACTTGATTTTTAAGATGAATGATATCCAGAATGATAACTTGATGAGGTTGTTTGTGGTTCTTTCATCTTCTCACCACTAAATGCTGTCTTTGGTGAACCATCAGCTTTCACCGAAGGTACATTACCTTTGTAGTACAGACCAACATTCTGATGATGCGATGAACCACTCATCTTGTTTTGCTTTTGTAGCTCCAGATCATGACTCTCAATCTTTTCTAACAACACATCAAGAGAAATCGTATCATATAAAGCATCATTTTTCAAGATAAAAACAAACGTTTGCCACTAATCAGCTCGTGGTAACGCTTCAATTACTTTATCAACAACTTCTTCTCTAGTTTTCACAATTTTAAATCTTTCTAGTTCAATCTTTAAATGACAAAACCTCTCAATCATTTGCCTCACTGTCTCTCCTTTTAAACTATCAAATAAATCAAATTCTTTTTTCAATAACGCGATTTTGTTTTTCTGAATTTGTTTACCCTCCTTAGCTTTCGCCTTCAAAGCTTTCCACACAGATTTCGATGACCCATCATGTATTAACAATGAAAAAATGTCATCTCGAACTGATTGCTGGATTAAAGCAATCATCTTCTGTTCGTATGAAAATTTCTTTTTGTCTTCCTCTGAAAAATCTTTGATCAGAATTTCTTCTCCTTTGTCATTTACTGGGCTATCATATCCAAACTTCAAACAAAACCAACTCTCATGTGCATATGCCTTCGTCCAATTGACAAACCTCTCCTTCCACCAAACATAATCCTCAATGTTATCCAGCTTCGGTGGCTTTGAATAGGTTCCATAAAAGTTGTCATGTTTAATGTTGTCTTTGATTGTTTTTGTTATCGCTTTGGGTGTAGCATC
Organism: Helianthus tuberosus; assembly: GCA_030545235.1. Classification (NCBI taxonomy): domain Eukaryota; kingdom Viridiplantae; phylum Streptophyta; class Magnoliopsida; order Asterales; family Asteraceae; genus Helianthus; species Helianthus tuberosus. Next base: position 67,611,114 of record CM060445.1, on the reverse strand, counting down.
TGAAGCATCCACTGTATCCGAGGTAAACGCATTGTAGAAAGTATTGAAAAATTCTTCAGCCATGGTTTGAACTTCTTGAATTACCTTGAATCAACAAACAAACAAACACTTATCAGTTTAAACACTATCAAATAACTGAATCAAAATAATACTCAAACTGGTGAATATTCTGTGCGGACTGAAGGTTGACAAACTGTGCGGACTGCTATGACCCGGATCAAAATCAAATGACCTGAGTCTACTCCCAACAATCTGACAAGGTTCAAACGAACTGGACCTTTGAATGATCAAACTGTGCGAATTGAACTTAAGTCCAAATGACCTGGTCCACTTGATTGTGAGCACTATACGACAAAAACTTTTCAAATATATAAACCGATGAATCAAATCTCTGACAATTATTAAATGCTTACACACATATCACTGTATCACATGCAAATAAATTGGGCCGATTGTAATGATGTTACAAAGTGGGTCTATTATCAAGCTGATAAGTCACAAGGGCCAACACGAATTAATGTCAATTTGTAAATGGGCCGTCCATCTTTTGATTAAATGCTGATTGGGCCTATTTTTTTAATGTACAGATTGAAGTTTAGATTGGGCCGATTAATATGTTTATATCAATTCAAGTAATCACATGCAACAAACACTACTCGAAATCTGATTGGGCCGATTTATCTCATTAATTGCTTTAATAGGCTGCAAACTCTTTAATACTGTTATTGAACCTAGAAATGTAACAAGCCGACAACTTCTTTAATTCTAATTGGACCGATTAATGGATCTGACAATTCAATTCACATGTACACCAATTTGTTTCACATGCAATACAGGTTATGCAATTAATTCTATTGGACCGAACAACCCTTAGATTCACGTGATGAACCGATTGGAACAAGAGTGAGCTGACACTTTCACGTGAGCATGTCGACAAACTATTTCAAACGGAATAATGACACATCACATTCAAACGAAATAACGATCTGTTCAAGCGAAATTATAACTTTCAAACGGAATCTTCAAACGAGATATGCACTTTCAAACGGAATATGTCCTTTCAAACGAAATCAGATGTGATTTTTCAAACGAAATTACTATTTTCAAACGGAATTAGATCGATTTTCAAACGGAATTAGGATTTTTCAAACGGAATTAGGATTTTTCAAACGAAATGAGGCTGTTTCAAACGGAATTAAGCTGTTAACACGAAATCGGACCTAAAAACTCAGATTTCTCCTAATCGACTAGGAATTAGGATCTGAAACTTGGTAGGGTTATAGATCAGGTGTTTTCGCACAACATATCAAAAAATCATGTAATTTGGACCTTAAAAACCTGTTCAATTTGACGATTTTCAGTGAAAAACGTGAAAAAAATGTAGAAGATGAAGAAATAGATGAAATTCAGATCTGAAATCGATGAAATCACGAGCGGAAATGTGTGTTGGATCAGTGCAATCGAGCTCCTGCTCTGATACCACTTGTAGGACCGGTTTTGACTCCGAAACAATTGAGAAACGAACGTATGACGTGCGGAATCCGTACACGAACGCGACCTAACACACACGATGTAATATAAACGTGATTATATTAGAAATCTAACAAGAACAAGCACCTTGAATCACTTTCTCTCTCTAGATTCTCTCTCTAGATCTAGAGCTCTCCTAAACACAAATGAGCCAAAAGTCTCTAATCTAAACATAAAGCTCCTATTTATAGGCCTTGGCTTTTAATGAGATTTCTCATTAATTACAATATTGCCACCTTGCCTTTTGTCTAGATATTACATCATAACGACTCGTTTTCTTCTGTTTCTCGCTACGGCTCGGATTAACGAAGGCGATAGACATAAATGCACTAACAGTTGTTTCAATAAATCTTAATATGTTGTATATGGTTTTATTTGATTAAATCTTACCTTTGATCTTTATTCTTCCTTTATGTTTTTAATTCAGTAAGTTTATTTTGAATGTGTTATATATTAATGATATGTCGTAATAGATATAATTTATAGAGTTTTTCTTTGTCTGTTGTGTTTTCGTCAAACTTTACATGTTTTCATATTATTTTTTGAAGTTTATGTTTGATCCTTTACTTACATGTTAGGTGAATTAATTTTGCTCTTATGTTAATCAGTGTGATTTATCTTGTTTGGTGTATCCTTTCATTCATCAAAGCATCATGCTTTTCCTTCTTCAGAAACTCTTCTCGTTCCAGATCTCGCTAGTTCATCTTCCAGTAGTGACCAGAGCTGATTTCCTTTTCATAGCATACTCCAACTAGCTTCTGATATTGCAAGGCTTATTCTTTATCAGCTTCATAGTACATAATTTTGTTGAAGAACAAGCACTCTATATCTTTCTTCGAACAATTCACAAGCCACATTGGGTCGAGCACTCGTATATGCCTCCAAACTGTAACACCCCGACCGCGTAATACAACAAACCACGGCGGAAACGTCGGGGAGTCATGTCACAAAATCATTGTTTCACAACACATGGTATTTGAAGTTTCGTTTTGTTTCGTTAATAGACTCGTTGTTTCGATACAAACCAAATAAATACAAATAGTTGTCTTTCAAGTTTTAAAGTCACTAAGGCCCGCGTCCATCCTATGTGAAACAAGCAGTCATAATAGAACCTGAAACATATGTGAAAAATAGTCAGCATAAAAATGCCGGCGAGTACATAGGTTTTGTAGAGTAAAATGCAATTTGCGTCCCTGTGGTATGTCCCAAACATCAACTTGAGACCCTAAAAACAATTTTTTGCATTCTGAGCCCCTGTGGTATTCATTTCATAACACTCTGAGTCCTTCTGTCAAGCTGCCGTCTGTTTGACTGTTTGACCCAGGGGTAAGACCGTCTTTTTGCATCTCTTCCCTTCTAAAAACCCCAATTTCTCCTATCTTCTCTTTTGCCACCACCCATTTTAATCAGATCAAGGTTCATCAATCTCATTATTATTATTATGTGTATGAGTTTAGGTGTATGAGTGGGATAGGATCAATTCCATTTATTATTATTATGTGTATGATTTAATGAGATTAACACCTAAACTCAATTCCCACTCATACACATAATAATAATAATGCATCAATCTCATCTGCATCTTCGACTAAATGCATTAAGGTTCATCAAGGTTCATCAATCTTCACCTATTTTAACATCTGCATCATCCTATCTTCTCACACCACTTTCTCTCTCTAACTTCACTGCCACCACCGCAATTCCCACCGGCCACCACCACCGTAATTCCCACTGACCACCACCAATCTCATGATGCTCAATGTACAACACTTTCATATCACCAAAACTCTAAATCTGCATCCTAATTCAACTCTAAATCTGAATCTTAAAACACCAATTACCCCAAATAATAAACCACCATTCTCCACCACCGCCAATCGCAAAACAGCAATTACCCCAAATAATAAACCAACAAAACCCCCCCACAAAATTTAAACAGAATCCCACTACCTGTTGACTAATGACAGTAGCCACCGCTAATGCCGCCGTCGCCTTCAGCGGCGGAACGAAACCCTAACCCATCAAGAACTCACCATGAATCAACAAACTCCTTATATGATTAACCTCTGCCGATCTAACTGTGTTAACATCCGCTGAATCGACATCTGAATCACCAAAATCTGATTGTGCTCGGTGGTGGTGAGTTTGTGATTGGGTTGTGATTAGAGCAGAGTCTGGTAGTATGTGTTGTTGGTTGGGTTTTAGTCTAGCGAGTGGTTGTGGAGGCAGGTGGGTGGTGGTGGTGTTGGTGTTGGTGGTTGCAGGTTGGTGGTGGTGACGGTGGTGGTAAGTGGGTGGTGGTAACACCAATTCAAACAATTGAGAAGGAACAGATGTAATAAGCAACATAGATCTGGAATGAATGTAATGTAATGTGAAAGGAAAACGAATGGGCCCCACACATTGATAATAATAATAATAATAATAATAATAATAATAATAATTTAGGGGATAAGGGTATATTGGACATTTAACAATAGTCAAACAGTCAAACAAACGGCAGTTTGACAGAAGGACTCATACTGTTATGAAATGAATACCACAGGGGCTCAGAATGCAAAAAAATGTTTTTAGGGGCTCAAGTTGATGTTTGGGACATACCACAGGGACGCAAATTGCATTTTACTTGGTTTTGTATGTCAATTTCATGGCTTTGAATTCATATTGCAATACCTCGTCCAACCTCGAGAGTTGTCGAGTATTTACCTTGAAATCAAAAACTGTTTGATATTGCAATATGTTTTATCAACTTTACAAGTTGATATAAGTAAAACAAAACCTTGTATCCATGAATCTTGACTGAAAACATTTGTTTTGTAAAATCGTGTAGTAAATCGTCTTTGAAAAGAATACTTGTATGGTTTATATTTTTAAGTGAAATCATTGCATGACATTGTTCAAAAACCATTCGTCCTTGTTATAAATCAATCGTTCAATTGTCCGTGTTATAAAACAAATCGTAAATCATCCGTGTTATAAACCATTGTTCAATCGTTCGTGTTATAAACAAATCGTCATTCATCCGTGTTATAAATCAATCGTCAATCGTCCATGTTTTAATTGTGAAAAAAAACTTTCGATCGTTCTTTAATGAATACATTCGAACCTGTGTGACTCGACTATACCACCCATGGAGTATCTTTAACGGACCCTGAAAGGCCTCTTTAACATTGACTAACAAATCAACAAATCATTTGTTAAAATAACATATTCTGTCATTACCCCAAACTATCCACCAAATCCAGTGGATAGCCCGATAACGAGATTTGTCAAATCCTATGGTACCATAACATACTACTGGTCGGCTTGATCAAAGCTAATGAATTCCATTCGTCTTTCAACTAACGCACCAACAAGTTCGTTCACATTATAGAAATCGTCGAGTTTTATATAAACCATACTCTTTGTTTTGAAAACTTGAAAAACATTTAGCACATATGAGTCACCCCAACCCCAAAACAATTAAAAGCATAAAAGAGGGGAGCTATGTACTCACTTGGGATTGCAAAGTATCCTTGAATCAGGTGATATAACAAAGCTTCAACGTGTCCTAATGTGTCCTAACATCGGGTAACTATGTTAAAGTAACAGTACATAATCGGATGAATCGGATAGAATGAGGTCTTATAAACCAAATGAGTGTTGGAACTCATATGAAATGGTTTAACAAAGTATACATTCTGATTTGGAATGAATCCTAAGTGCTTTTGACCCGTTATGACCCGTTAAGGTAGTTTACGCTACTTTAACGTGTCATTTGCGCAACTACGCGTTAGGATGGTCAAACTAGTCCTATGATAAGTCTTATATGCTTAAACATGTTTAATAATGTTGCAATATCAGTTCAAGTGTGAAAATTTAGGTCACATATGCTTAAAATGAATTTATGTGTGAAAAGGGCATTTTGGTCATTTTCTAAGGGCATATAAACTACCTATCATACAACTAACAAAACGAAATGACCATAAGGTATAACCTCTGGTGGTTATTCCCTATACAACTATGGTCATAATATATGTTTGGTCGGATCCTAATGATCGACCAAACGGGTCGAGTTTGAAAGTCTAAACGGTTGTCAATACCGCTTGACTTACGACCCTAAATAAGCACTAAACTAGAAGTGACGAGTTACATATGTTTAACTAAGTTAGAAAACTGTTTTTGTATCAAAACAAAGTGTTTTGATACCCGAAAATAGTTCCGTCGCAAAATGCACATAAAGGTGCATTTTGACTGAAACTTTGACTCGTCACTTCGACTAGTCAACGTGGTAATCAGTAGGTATAATCGCTAGGGATTATAACCATCGTGATTACTATAACGTTGCAAAGTTCAATTAAACTTTGTTTTGACCAATTCATGGTCAAAGTCGAAAGTCAAACACTGTTTGACGTTTAGCTTGAAATAGCTAAAAATAAATAAACAAGACTAGTTAGAACACTCACTTGTGTTCTAGGATGAAAAGAAGACTAGAAAACTCAGTTAGGAAGCCTCCAACAAATGTGGTAGCCTCCAATTAGAGTGTATGAAGAAGAAAGAAGTGAATGAGCAATGGATGAAGCAAAGGAAGGGGTATTTATAGTTGTTCATGGATTTGTAAGATCTTGACAAGTGTTTATGTGTTCTCCAAGGATTAATCTCCACCATACATGTGTTTAGAGCAGGTTAGTAGCCTTGTAGAACACATTACTTGGTCCCCAAACAAGAAAATTAGCAAACAAAACCATGTAATTCAGCTGATTTTAACACAAACCAGCTTCTGCCTTACTACTACTGTCGCGCCCCGTGACCCAGAGCCCTTCAGGGTCCGCGCCCCACGAGCTAGTGCAGATCAGGAGTTTCAAATGTTGGTAGAAATGGTCCCTGCAGCCTTTAAACATGTTTTTGACGCGTTTAACCCTGTTAACCCAATTTCAAGGCTCTACAAGGATGTTAAATCATAGGGACTTGAAATATGCTTGGAAATATTGTGGATGTCGGTTCGTTCGGTCGTACGGTCGTGTTTTTCGGTTAATTACGATGAACGTTCGGACGGACGCGAATACGATCCAAATTACGCAACTAAGGACATCTTTGCATTCTCATCACTAAAATACGATATTTTAATGATTACAAAGATTTTTGGATGTGCGTATATGGTCTGAACGCAGAATATGCATGAATTTGCAGACTTTCGCAGTTTTGACACTTTTAGTCCCTATGATCAAATAAGCATATTTTTGACATACTAAACCCTTCAAAACTTTTTTCTAAGTTATGTAAAGGATATTTAGGGTATGTTTAGCTTAGGTCACTATTCCGGAGTGTATGTTGCGTTAAGCTGATTACGTTTGCGTAATAGTTTACGTAAAACTTCCAGAAAAGCTTTTGAGAGTTCGAAATCGTACAAGGATTGAAATGTGTAATTGTCATATGTAATTATACAATTCCAAATATGAAACACAAGATTTCATTAGATTCAAAATTGTTCGGGGTTGTATGATGGTTGTAAAGGCACAAATGTCACAGTCTCCCCTACTTTAGGAAATTTCGTCCAGAAATTTAATTTTAGAGGAAACTTATGAAAACAAATGTGATTGTTTTGCTTTCAAATGATCCTCCGTTCCCTGAATAAAACTCTGGGCAACGTTTGGATTTCCAGCGAAATTGTTAATTGTACTCGTCTGTTGTCTATAAGAATGAGTTCAGATCCGAAGAGTTAAACTTCATTCCAATAGGTAGGTGTACGATTGTACCGAACCTCGAGATCGTCATGTAAATGTCAAAGTGATGTCCTTGTTTGTAGAAGAATACGAAGAAAGTATGAAACAGATGGAAGAATGTTTCCTATGAGGACTATTATAGGAAACTTGTGTGTGCTCGAAATTGGAGTCGGAGAGATAAAACAACATTGGTCAAGGTCCAAAACTTCTAGTAACTTAAATAACGCTACGCTTGCAATGTAATAAGGAACACTTATATATAGGAAGAAGCAGCGGCGTATCCACCATGCCCTTATTACATTGTTCACGTTTTGTTATTCTTATCACTATAGATTCTTACACTTGACAAAACTTGTTGTGGTTTCTGTGCAATTAATTCCATAATTATGTATGCATCCATAATTACGTAATTCCTTGCACAGTCCGAACAGTTCATTTTATGATGTGTAGGGGAAGAAAATCAAACGAATAATCCTGTGATGACTTGACTAGACCACCATAGGGTCTCTTTAACTATCACACCCCGACTGCGTAAAACAACAAACCGCGGCGAAAACGTAAGGGAGTGTCGTAACAGAATTATTGTTTCACAACACATGGTACTTAAAGTTTGGTTTTATTAGAATTAGAGTTTACATTGTCTTGGAATTAAACTGAAAACACAACATAAATTAAATTGTCTTGCTTCATTTTAAGTCACTAAGGCCCAAGTCCGCCTAAGTGATTCACGATCATCATCATACATTAGCTCCTGAAACACATGCGAAAAAAGGTACGTCAGCATAAAAATGCCTGTGAGATACATAGGTTTTGTTGATGAAAGATTCATGACTTGTAGTTAAAAGAAGTGTTTAACAAAAGTAGTCATGAACATTTAAAAAAGTGTTTTTCTTTTATAGAATCGTTTGAAAATTGATATGAAAATCAGATGATAATAAAAGAATAACGCATGGTTAAATAAATAGCCAAGTGAAAATGAATTTGTATAAAATATATCAATTGTAAAACAATGTCTTGTGAAAATATGTCATTTGTATAAAATGTGTTATGTGTTTGTCTTTGTCGAAGTGGTTTAGATAACGCTACGATATGTAATATCATAAAATCACTTATATATAGGAAGTACTAGTGGCGTATCCACCATGCTTTTATCATATTACACACGCCTCGTTATTTAAATCACCTACCAAATAACCACCAAAAATGTATTGTCAAACCAATGACAAATATCGTGTATAAACAATGTATCATGTCACAATGTCAAGTATAAAGCATGTCTTGTATAATCAAATGTCTTGTATGGTGAATAAAGAGTATTTACTCAAACCATATGTATAATGTCATGTATAATCAAATGTCACGTGTAACCAAATGTCATCTATAAAACAATGTCTTTGAATAAACCAAAGTTTAAATCAAAAGTTATGTTTTGCAAAACAAATGCTTTATTGTTACGAACATTTATGTGGTTGTGTTTATCGCATACATTCAAGCCTTGAGACTGTCGAATAAAACCTTAACAAGTCAAAGGTTTATCAAAAATGTTTTCGGATTCTGTCATTCCCTACTTCCAAACAAACCTAGGAAGCGAGGAACGGGATTTGTCAAGTCCTATGGTACCATTACATATTACCGAGCGGCGTGATCAATGTTAATGAATGTATTCTTGTCCCGTTAAACATACCAAATGTCATAACCAATGTAAGCATGTAATGTAAAAACCATGTACTAAGTATGCTAAGTAAACATACGAAGTAGAATTGTGCATGAAATCAATGTGCTAGCATGCTCAGTCAACTTACATAGCAAAAATGTAATGTAAATCAATGTGCCCATATGCTGAGTAAACATATGTAGCAAACGTATCTTTGAAATCAATGTGCTAGCATGCTCAGTTAACATACATAACAAAGCATAATTGAAATCATGTACTATATATGTACTAGGAGAACATAGCAAGCATATGTCATGAAAAGCATGAAAACATGAAAGTAACAATGTAGGCACATGTGTATCACCCCAAAATATTTGAAAGCGGTAAAAGAGGGGACTATGTACTCACTTGAGATTGCAAGGTATCCTCGATTAAGTGAACTAATAAAGCTTGGGCAATCAAGGAATCAAGTGGTACCTAGTATCGGATCACTATGTTAATAATTGAGACCTAAATTGGGAGATATGATAGAATGAGGTCTTGTAAACCAAATGAATGTTGGAACTCATATGATATGGTTTAACAAAGCCTACATTCTGAATTGGATCCTATCCTAAGTGCTTATGACCCGTTAAGGTAGTTTACGCTACTTTAACGTGTCATTTGTGCAAAGCGCGTTCGGATGGTCTAACTAGACCTATGATAGGTATTATATGACCTAAAATGTTTAGTAATGTTGCATAATCAGTTTAAGTGTCAAAATTTAGGTTACATATGCTTAAAATGAAATTGTGCTCAAAAAGGGCATTTTGGTCATTTTCCTAAGGCATATAATCTACGTATCATACAACTAGTTAAACGGAGTGACCATAAGGTATAACCTTGGAAGGTTATTCTCTATACAACTATGGTCACAAAATATGTTTGGTCGGATCCTAATAATCGACCAAACGGGTCGGGTTCGAAAGTCTAAACGGTTGTTAAGACCGCTTAACTTACGACCCTATATAAGCACTAAACTAAAAGTGACGAGTTAAACATATTAAAACATGTTTAACAAAGTTAGAAAACTGATTTGGTATCAAAACAAAGTGTTTTGATACCCGAGTTAAACATAAAGGTGCATTTGACCGAAACTTTAACTTGTCACTTCGACTAGTAAACGTGGTAATCAGTAGGTATAATCGCAAGAGATTATAACCATCGTGATTACGATCACGTTGCAAAGTTCGATTGAACTTTGACTTGACCAATTCATGGTCAAAACCGAAAGTCAAACGGTAGTCAAACTGTTTGACTTTCAGCTTGTAATTGATGAAACAAATGAACAAGCCATGAAAGAACACTTACAAGTGATCTAAAGCTGGAAAAATGAACTAGAAAACTCAGGTAAGAGGCCTCCAAACAAGTGGTAGCCTCTACTTAGAGTTGTAGAGAAGAAGAATGAGGAATGAGCAATGAATGAGGAAATGAAGCTTGCTATTTATAGTTGTTGGGGATGCACAAGATCTTGACATGTGTATGAGTATTGTCCATGGATTAATCTTGACCTACAAGTGTGTGGTTCTTGTTAAAAGCCTTGGAGAAAACTTATCTTGGTCCCAAAACAAAGAAAACCATCAAAGAAACACGTTGGAAACCAGCAGGAAGCTGGTAACCAGCTTGCTGTCGAAACAAGGGGGTCGCGTGGCATGACAACACCACTTCCAAGGCGTCGCGTGATGTGAGGGCTGGATGCCAACTTTCAGAATTTGATAGCTTTAGTCGCTGCACACTTTTAAGCATGTTTTTGACGCGTTTAACCCACGTTAACCCATTTTCAAGGCTCTACAAGGATGTTAAAGCATAGGGGACTTGAAATATGCTTGGAAACATCATGGACGTCGGTTCATTTGGTCATACGGTCGCGTTTTTCGCTTAATTACGACGAAACTCGTGCGGACGTGAAAACGATCCAAATTAAGCGACGAATGGTATTTTTGCTTTCCTATCACTAAAATACAATAGTCTAGTGATTAAAAGATTTTTTTGGATGTTCGGGTATGGTCAGAACGCAAGATATGCACGCATATGCAAACTTTCACAGTTTTGATGCTTTTAGTCCCTATGATCAAATAAGCGTAATTTCGCATACCGAACCCCTCAAAACTTATTTCTAAGCTATGTTAAGGGTATTTAGGGTATGTTTAGCTCATGATCTTGTTCCAGAGGGTACGTTGCTATACGAATTGGCAGACTTTTGCAGTTTGTCGCAAATAGTCCCTGTGAACAAATAAACTTGTTTTTGCTGTAGGATCGTTTTCTGACCCAAACGAGTCGATCAGAAGAGTTTTTCTCAATACGAGTGGCGGAAACAAACGTATCGAGTTCAATTCAACAAGAAATACACTTTAAACTGTCTTTTGATTGATAACAGATCGATTACAATGCTGTAGACACTTCGGCAGAGCTTCGCTACCGGAATCAGAATCGTTACAAATGACTAGGCACCTCAGGTATTTATAGGAGAACTAATTTCATTTGAAACTGTTCAAGCGGAATTTAATTCCGCACGAAATTAACCCAAACGGAATTAGCATCCAGTTTCAAGCGGAATTAACCTCTTGATTTCGTTTGAAATGACCATGTGTCATTTCAAGCAAAATTACCTATAAACACACATTTCTCGTTTTACGTGCCTTGATCTATCTACACAAATACAAGACTCTATACAAGACGAAGTCGACAGACGCATGCACCAACAGACTCCCCCTCGAATGTTGACGAGTCTTCAGTGTCGAGTCTTTAACATCTTCAGTCTTTATCAGTCCTCTCGAACTCTTCCAAAGTATTTAACAATGTAAAGTATCCTCAATCTCTGTCTTCTCTTCTTCTCCAGGATTTCAACCTGTCTCTTATCTCACTATCATCCCAAGATCTGTAGCTGGCTCTTACAACTTCAGACTCCCCTTTAAGTTGTGCTTGGAATCGTAGACTGGCTCTTACAGGTTCAGGATCGTGACCTGGCTCATATCCTGCTCAGGATCAAAACCTGGTTAACCTGCACAATCTTAACCCAGAAATAAATTTCACAAATTTAAAACTTAACAAATTTATTCTCTGCTTATCACTTGTAAACACAAATCAATAAATGATTTTACAATGTCAATCTCTGATGAACCACTTGTAAAAATAACATTTTCATTTTCAAACACTCAAACATCTCAAACAAATTCTCCCAAACCTTTTGTTCATCATGTTTAGCACTCGGAATTTTGAAAATCAGCTTTCCAACATCAGTTCTCGAAAATCTTTTTGTATTTTTCAAAATTTATGCTAAAACACACTAAAATCTTTTTGGATTTTGTGAAATTTGAATGAAATGCAGTAAAGAAATATTTACATACAATATTTTTGTGAGTTTGTGTAAGAGGATCATATTAGTTTATGAGACAAATCACCAACACCGTTAAGCTTTAAACATTTTCAGTTCTAAACGATTCACTTAGATTGTCAGTATACTGATCCACGTAAATTTTCACACAAAGTTCAATTGTTTCGAGATACGAGATTAATGTTTTAGAGACTTAAACTTATTCATATGTCCCACCTCAGAATATACTCCCGTATCCAGATCCCAATATTCAGTCTTACAGGTGAATATACCACAAATGATATCTGTAAAGGGTTAAATGCGAGGGCCGTGAGAGATCAGGCTATTGCTTCCGCAAAATCAGAGAGATGACGGCTTCGACTTTTGGTGTGTTCCCTTTAGAGAATCTTTTCTTCAACAACACATGATTAGCATTTTTCAATGTTTCATCATTTTTTGTACTGAGGGCGATGCTATATTTCAAGCAAGCGTAAAGTATTATACGGGGACTAGGCCATTGCTTCCGCAAAATCAGAAGTCCCGGGATAATACCCCAGATATCACTGAGTATAAAGACCTAGTATCTCAGAAAGAGGGACCTTTCAAACAAGATTTCGGGGGTTACCCATATATCCGAGAGATGTTCCCCACGATATAAGCAAGTTTGAAATTTAGGTTTATATCTCGTCACAATCTACTAAATGTGTAAAAACCTACTGGCATATCATCAGTGAGACCGTTTATCGCATTTTGACTTTCCAAATCTTTAGCATGCTGTGATAGTCCACTGATGTACTATCATTTCCTCTTTTTCACAACAAAACTAATTTTTGTTTTTATCATGTTTTTGGCCTTTTCAAATTTTCAAATGTTTTTGGATTTTCTAAAATTTCTTACTCCCCCTAAAATGCAAAATCATTAAAAGGAAATTTGAAAACAAACTGTACAAATAAAGTGACAACTGATATCGAATCACTTCAATTCGCCATCCACTTGGCATAACCAATCAGAACTCCCCCTTACAACAAACTATTTTCCCATTGTGATTTCAAAACACTTAAGTTTGTTTTAATCAAAATGGTTTTTTCGGAAAATTAGTTTTGTTGATTTTATAAACCACTTGTAGGTTAGGGGATTCGTTCATCACCTTGTTTCTCAATCCATTTGAAAAATGTAACAGTTTATAGTTTAAACATCAAATATCACTTGTATAAAATCAAGTACAACTTAATGTCCCTGATTTACCACTTGTATGTTAAAACCCTTCTTCAACCATTTGTAAGTCGAAATATCACCAGAGTGAATTTCTCAAGAAAGATGCCGATTCCTGCTCCACTCTTACCAACCTGGAAGCTCCGGCAAGTCCAGAGTTTACTGATCATAATAGGTTCCATCCCAGTCACAAACCTGGGATGACCCATTTTTACCTGGTTTCTTCAATTTTTTCTCATAAAATTCTTTCACTCCTTTGACTTTACCATCAACCATTTTACCAAAAATATGTTGCACTTTGGGGTTAAAAACTTTCTCAATATCAAATTCTTTATTTTCTGAGAAAAATTGATTTGAAATCTCAACTTTACCAACTTTTTGTTTAAAATTCTCAGCCCTCAATGGTGGAAAATTGACATCATCCATTGGAGGTACTGATGTTTCAACTTGTGATTCAACATGAGGCTCCTCTGACTTTGTGGAATCAGATTCATTGCCTGAAAATAGCTCCTCTGATTTTGACGAATCAGAATCATTGCATGAACTATCATCAGATTTCTTAACAACCCATTTCTGATTGTCAAGATTTGCTTTTCTCTTGTAAAAACCTCTTGAACATTCACCAAACTCAAATTTTGAATTTTTGAAAATTGTAAAAGGTTTGGTTGGTGATTCGTTCTCAACAATCTTTCCTTTCAGTTTTTCAGAAACTCCCTGTTTTGTTTGGTTGCCTTTGAACAATTCCTGGCAATATGACCCACTGTTTTGCAGTTAAAACAGGTTCTTGTCTCTGTCTTTTTCTGTTGAGCAACATTTTTTTCTATTTCCTCTTGCTTCTTCGCAAGGAATTCTTTGTTTGATTGATTCCTGAACAACTGCTCCTTTTCTTCTTCAGATGATGTTCCTGAAACAAACGCAGTTTTTGGTTTATAAGTTTTCTCATTTTTATAATTTTTCGGTGGAATAAAACCAAGACCTTTTCTTTTGAAATTACCGTTATGGTTTGGTTTCTTTTGAAAACCAGAACCAGAACTGTAAGCCTTTTTCTTGTTTAAACATTGTTGAACTCTTAAGGTGTAAGGTTTAGGTTTTTCAGAAAAATTTACATCTTTTATTTCAGAAATATTAATTTCTGTTAGTTTGAAAACCTTTTTGATCAATTTAGTTTTGACACCTCTTATTGGAAATTCTTCATCAGAATATAATTTGTCAGAATCTTTCAAAGTATATGCCACTTTGACTGGTTCGTCATTCAAATTAGATTTTGATAATAAAAACTCTTTATTGTAAACCCGTTTCTCCTTTTTGACTGTTGACTTTGACTGGCCTGACTTTGACTCTGAGTTTGACTTCAACTTTGACTCCTCAGTTTCATCGTTATCCAACACCTGATCGACCACTTTCTTTATTAATTCGGACTCATGATCAGTGTCAGATGATGTGAAAGTAACATCAATGTTTTCTGGCAAATTTTTTGAAGACTCAGACTCCCACTGTAAATTGGTTGCCTTTTTTACTCTTTCTGAATTTGGATTTCGTGGAGAATATCCATTTTCAAGCGGGGGTGGACACTTTGTATAACTGGCACTTTGTTTCTTACTAGAAATCTTCACTTCAGTATCCTTTTTCTTCTCAGAACTCTTTTCTTCAGATACTTCATCTTCATCAAATGCCTTCATGCCTTCAATAGTTGGATAAACCCTGTCAATAACATAAGAAGTACATGAGTAACTTTTTAATAACCTATTAACTCTTTCTGTTTCAATCCTTTGTGTTTCCAGTTTCTGTTCAAGCACAACACATTTTTCAATGTAAATGTTAACACTTTTCTGCTTTGAAAGCTCCTTGAAGTGTCTTCATTGCTGTTGCTTGTTCACTGCTTGTTTGATTGTACTGATTCATTGCTTTGTTAAGAACATCATAGGATTCTTTAAATCTGTTCATGTTATGAATCAAAGTACTGTTTAGCTTCTTCACTGCTTCACAGTTTTCACATTTCACCGGAATATTTTGTGCATCAGCTTCTGCATCAACTTTGAAAACTGGAATGTCTTTTATTTTCTTCCTTATCACAGGAACTTCTTCTTCATCACTGCTAACGGGGTTTTTAACTTTTTTCTTTTTCTTTTTAGCTTTTTCATCATCACTGTCAATTTCTTCCATCATTTTCAAATGCTTTTCCATTCTCCTTGCATAATAATCATCATCATTATCACTGTCATCAGCAGCTCGAGCAACAAATGCTTTATGATTTGGAGTTTTGTTAGGATCATAATCATCCCAACTGAAATTTGCCCAGCTGAATCCTTCTGGTAATTTTTCATCATCTTGGTTTATCAGACATGCTCTACTACCAGCTGTGACATATTTGTCCCAACTAAAATCTTTCGATGATTTCTTATCTTCTTGATTCACCATACAAGCTCTCTTTGATGATTCTTCAATTACCTTTCTAGCATGTGCAGTTTGTGGTTCTTGTTGTTGGTGAGATTGTTGAACAACTTGATGATAAATTGCTTTCCGATAATAATCATTGTTGTTGAACGGATTTTGAGCTTCGCGATTTGTGCACTCCCTCTTGAAGTATCCTTTTTCCCTGCAACGAAAACAAGTAACTTTAGATTTATCAAAACCCAAAGTAGACACATTTGCATCACGGAAATCATCTCTTCCCGTAATTTGTTTAAACTTTTCGGCTCTCCTCAACACACTCGCCAAACACCACTTTATATCCATCAATTCCATCTCTTCAGCATCAATCTGATCGTAATCCTCTTTTGTTAACATTGGATTCCCGATCTTTCCTGCTACAAGACTTCCATATGATTCCAGCACAGTTCCCAACAAAGACATGTGACCTTTTGCAACCTCTTCCGAGAAATTTTCATCATTCTCAAGGTTTAAAACAATATTGCATTGTAACCTCTTGCCATTCTTTGTTGTGGAAAATTTGGATCAAATGATGAATATGAAGAAAAACTTGTTTTGCTGTTTGATCCTTTAGATGATCCTCCAGACGAACTCTTAGCATTGAATGCAGTCTCAACCTTTGGTGACATGTTTGTCTTATCACTGATACCTCCTTTGTAATAAAGACTGATATCTTGTTCACCATCAAAATCGTTCATTCTTGAGATTTTCCTTTGTTCCATCTCTTGAGCTTCAAGCTTTTCAATGAACTTATTCAGTGTTAGATTTCCAAAATCTTTCTTGTTTCTCAACATCATCAAATACGTGCCCCAAGTTTCATGTGGCAATGCATCAGCTAACTTTTCTACCAACTCTTCATTATCTTTATTGATGCTCACTCTCTTCATTTGAACTAACAGATTGCAGTATCTTTCAATAATCTGTTTAGTGCTCTCTGTTCTCAAACCACGAAATAGATCGAATTCTTTCTTCAAAAGTGACTTTTTGTTCTTAATCATCTCTTTACTTCCAACAAACTTTGATTTTAAAGCTTTCCAGATTGAATAAGCACTTCCATTATGTTGCAATAAAACCAAGATATCTTCCTTCACAGCTTGATGCAATAGACTAATCATCATCTTTTCATTTTTGTATTTCTTTCTATCATCAACACTTAAATCTTTAATAGCAATCTCCTCTTCATCATCATTCGTCGGTCTAACATACTTTGTTTCAACACATTCCCAAGAATCCAAATAATTTGCTTGCACCCAATTTTTGAATCGTTCCTCCCATCCTTTATACTCTTCAATGTTCATAAGCTTTGGCGGTTTTTGCATAGTACCCGTTTCATTTTCCATGGTCAAGTTCTGAGTAACACTAGCCGGAGTAGTCGAGGTAGTAGCAAATGCGTTATAAAATTCCTCTTCCATGTTTCGGTTTTCAAGAAATCACAAACAGACTGTTTCAAATGAAATCAACTTTCAAGCGGAATACCCTTTGGAGCGAAATTACTCTTTTCAAACGAAATCAAACACTTTCAAACGAAATCTCTTTGGAGCGGAATACCTTTTCAAACGAAATAGCTGATTTCGTTTGAACTAACACCCTTTCAAACGGAATACCTGATTTCATGTGAAATACTTCAAGCGGAATTACAGATTGGCGCGAAATAGTGCTTTCAAACGGAATCACTCAAGCGAAATACCGATTTTGAGCGCAATAAGAATCTTATTCCGTGTGAAATAACGCTGATGTCATCATGACCAATCTATTTTTCAAGCGAAAATACAAATTTTACTGATTTTAGATCGAATTAAAGTCCAATACTTTCAAGGCTTTGTTAAAACACAAATGCGCATATAATGTGAGAAAATTAGCCGATTTTAACCGTGAAAAGTTGTTTAATTTTGAAAAGAAGGTGGAGAAATCCGAATTTGCAGCTGAATTGGTATGAACTCTTCCTCCTGAGCTCTGATACCACTTGTAGGATCGTTTTCTGACCCTAACGAGTCGATCAGAAGAGTTTTTCTCAATACGAGTGGTGGAAACAAACGTATCGAGTTCAATTCAACAAGAAATACACTTTAAACTGTCTTTTGATTGATAACAGATCGATTACAATGCTGTAGACACTTCGGCAGAGCTTCGCTACCGGAATCAGAATCGTTACAAATGACTAGGCACCTCAGGTATTTATAGGAGAAGTAATTTCGTTTGAAACTGTTCAAGCGGAATTTAATTCCGCACGAAATTAACCCAAACGGAATTAGTATCCAGTTTCAAGCGAAATTAACCTCTTGATTTCGTTTGAAATGACCATGTGTCATTTCAAGCGAAATTACCTATAAACACACATTTCTCGTTTTGCGTGCCTTGATCTATCTACACAAATACAAGACTCTATACAAGACGAAGTCGACAGACGCATGCACCAACATTTGCCATACCAAACCCTTCAAAACTTATTTATAAGTTATGTAATGGTTATTTAAGGTATGTTAAGCTTATTTCGCTGTTCCGGAGTGTTTGTCGCATTAAACTGATTACGTTTACGCATCAGTTTGCGTATAACTTTCCAGAAAGCGTTTAAGAGTTTGAAATCGGACAAAAATCAAAATGTGCAAAATGTCAAACATAAATAAACAAATATTGGGATCAAAACACATTGTTTTATTGATAATTGAATTGTTCAGAGTTATATTATGATTACACAAGCACAGATGTCACAGTCTCCCATACTTTAGGAAATTTCATCCCGAAATTTATTTAGAGGAAACTTGTGAGAATAGATGTGGATATTTCACCTTCATTTGATCTTCACGTTCCCAAGTAAATTCTGGGCCACGTTTAGATTCCCAGCGAACTTTGACAATTGGTATGTGCTTGCGTTTGAGCTTTTTAACTTCACGGTCCAATATTTCCACAGGCTTCTCGACAAAGTGCATCGTGTCATCAACACGAATTTCATCAAGTGGTATGTGGAGGTTTTCATCAGCTAAACACTTTTTAAGATTGGACACGTGGAATGTTGGATGAACATTTCCAAGTTCACGAGGTAGCTCAAGTCTGTAGGACACTTTTCTGATTCTTTCAATGATCTTAAATGGTCCAACATATCGTGGTGTAAGTTTTCCTTTCTTTCCAAATCTAATCACACCTTTCCAAGGGGATACCTTGAGTAGGACGTGATCACCGACTTGAAATTCCAAGGGCTTGCGTCGTCTATCCGCGTAAATCTTTTGACGGCTTCTAGCTGTCTGAAGGTTATCGTGAATTTTCTTGACCTTATCTGTAGTCTCTAGAATGAGTTCAGGTCCAGTAAGCTGAGCTTCACCTATCTCATTCCAGCAGACCGGTGAACGACATTTTTGACCGTATAAAGCTTCGAAAGGAGCCATGTTGATGCTAGAGTGATAACTATTGTTGACCATCCGTTTGAGGATGATAAGCTGTGCTCAAATTAAGTTGGGTTCCCATGGCAGATTGCATGGTTCTTCAAAAGTGAGATGAGAATCGAGCATCTCTATCAGATATAATGTTCAAAGGAACACCATGTCGGGATACAATCTCATCCACACAGATTTTAGCAAGTTTGTCAGCAGATAGATCCTCACGGATCGGCAAGAAATGTGCTGACTTTGTAAGACGATCAACGACTACCCAAATGGCATCATGACCTCTATTAGTTTGTGGGAGTTTGGTAATGAGATCCATAGCAATGTTTTCCCATTTCCAAACTGGTATCTCTGGTTGCTCCAATAATCAAGAGGGATGTTGTTGTTCTGCCTTAACCTTAAGACAAGTAAGGCATTTGGACACATATAAGGCAATGTCTTTCTTTATACCCGGCCACCAATACTGGGTTCGAAGATCCTTATACATTTTGTCTGCACCAGGATGGATTGAATAACGAGACTTGTGAGCTTCATCTATTAATAAGGTACGAAGATTGTCTTGACTTGGGTCCCACCCACAAACAGTCTATGAAATAATATAATCCATTGTCCTTTAGTTCAAGATCAGGCTTAATATGATATGGTAATTCTTTACCCATCAAGTCTTGTGTAACACAAGTATGTTGATCTTGAGAAATGCGGGTTTGAATATCAGATCGAACTTGTACACAATGAAGCTTGACTCGTTCCTTACGACTCAATGCATCAGCCACGACATTCGACTTATCAGGATGGTAGCGAATTTCACAATCGTAGTTGTTTAGAAGTTCAACCCAACGTCGTTGCCTCATGTTTAGTTCCTTCTGATTGAAAATGTGCTGGAGACTTTTGTGGTCAGTGAACGCTACACATATAGTACCGTACAGGTAGTGTCTCCAGATTTTGAGAGCAAAAACTACTGCGCCTAACTCAAGATCATGAGTTGTGTAGTTCTTCTCGTGTATCTTCAACTGTCTTGATGTGTAGGCTATGACTTTGTTCCTTTGCATGAGAACACAGCCAAGGCCTAAGTTGGATGCATCACAATATACGACAAAGTCGTCGTTGCCTTCAGGTAAAGATAAGATAGGTGCATCACAAAGTTTCTGTTTCAAGGTCTGAAAAGCTTCTTCCTGTTTGGGTCCCCACTCAAAAGGTTTATTCTTTTGAGTTAAAGTTTTGAGAGGAACCGCAATCTTGGAGAAGTTTGCAATGAAACGATGGTAATAACCCGCGAGACCAAGAAATGGACGAACCTCGGTAGGAGTAGTAGGTGTATCCCAATCCTTAATCACACTGATTTTGGCGGGATCTACATGTATACCTTGTTCGTTGACAATGTGTCCCAAAAATTGAACTTCTTTAAGCTAAAACTCGCACTTGGAGAACATGGCGAAAAGTTGTTCTTTCTTTAGGAGTTCCATTGTAAGACGGAGATGTTGTTCATGATCAGCTCGTGTCTTAGAATAGATCAAAATATCATCAATGAAAACAATGATGAACTTGTCCAAATAAGGCTTACAAACCCTATTCATCAAGTCCATGAAAACATCAGGAGCATTAGTTAAACCGAAGGGCATAACAGTAAACTCATAATGACCATATCTTGTGCGAAAAGCTGTTTTAGGAATATCTTCTTCGAGTACACGAAGCTGATGATACCCAGAACGTAGATCAATCTTTGAAAAGCAAGTAGCACCCTGTAGCTGATCAAAGAGATCATCAATGCGAGGTAGGGGATATCGATTTTTGATTGTGAGTTAGTTGAGCTCACGATAATCGATACACATCCGGAAAGATCCATCTTTCTTTTTCACGAATAGGACAGGAGCGCCCCAAGGTGAAAAGCTTGGACGGATAAATCCTTTATCAGAAAGTTCTTGAAGCTGTTTAGATAATTCCTGCATCTCGGACGGTGCAAGACGATAAGGAGATTTAGCAACAGGATTTGCACCAGGTACAAGATCGATACGAAACTCAACTTGGCGAGTTGGGGGTAAACCAGGTAATTCTTCCAGAAACACCTCAGGGTAATCCGGAACAACAGGGATGTCTTGAATAGTCTTACCTTTGCCCTTCTCCTCTACGACATGTGCCAAGAAGGCCACATGATTCTTTCATAGGTATTTTTGGGCTTGGGTGCATGACATGAGTTTAAGGCTACTAGCAGGTTTCTCACCATGAACCTCTAAGATCTCACCAGTTGAAAGCGGTATACGAACAATTTTCTCAAAACAAACCACCTCTTGTCAGACGGTTTCTTGTCACCCTTTCTGTGGAGTTTACCTATCTTGACTTGCGAGTCAGTCAAGGTAGCAGCGAGCTCGATGGCCTGTCAGATGGTAGTAGGGTTGCTACCAGTGACAATATCCTGAACAGGATCTAGTAGACCGTCAATGTATTTCTCAATTGCCTTGTCCAAAGGCGTTACCATTGTCGGGCAGAGCAAGCTTAACTCCTCATATCTATCAGTATAAGCACGGTGTTCACCACTGTCTTGCTTCAGGTCATGGAACTCATTTTCCAGTGCCCTCTGCTTGTGACGAGGGCATAACTCTTTCATCATTAGAGCCCTGAGTTCCTCCCATGTTTGGCCCATAGCAATATCAGCCCCTCGATCGCTCATCACTCCATTCCACCACGTGAGTGCCCTCTTTTGAAACACACTAGAAGCAAACTCGACTTTACGGTTGTTAGGACACTGAATATGGCAAAATGTACTCTCAAGACTGTCAAACCACTGTAGGAACCCAGTTGCTCCTTCAGAACCACTAAACTTGATCGGTTTAGCCGAATTAAACTGTTTAAAGTTGCACGGAGCAGGTGCATTATTGTTATTGTTGTTGGCTTGTTTAATTTAAGTGATGAGATTTGGTAGTACAACAACCATCTGATGTGCTATAATAGTTGCCAGTTCGGCATTAGGGTGTTGTACGTTTCATCGAGGAGGCATTCTAAAAGAGGAAAACATGAGAGAAAACGAGTGAGATGATATGATGAAAAATGAGATGTCATAAATAACGACAAAATGTAAGGATGGTGGTCATTTGTTCGTTACCTCAAAACAAACAAATGACACATAGTGACTAATCAAAGTAAATGGGTCATAATAATGTATCGCAAAGACATGCTTTAGCCTATAAGTGGACACTCACCCCAAGAGTTCCCAGGTAAGAGTGACTGGTCCGATACTGCGGATTTGTACTAACACTCTAGCCTTAGACAGAAAACTCGGGGTACAGGCACCCACCCTTCCAGATTGCATGTGTTTACATTATTTAGACCCAAACTTTAACAAGATTTTGAAAATTTGGAAGGCTTTAAGCCAAACACAAATCATCCAAGAATGGATGATTGATTTTCAATTTTTTTTTTGGAAATTTGTGTTCTTGTTTTGGAAATCACCTAAGGATAGGTGACGTTTATGTTTTAAGATCTAAACGCAAGATAACTTGTGTTAGGGTCCTAGAAAGGTTATATTCTAGGTCAAAATCATTACTAATAACCTAATTGCCTATAACCATGAGCTCTGATACCAACTCTTCTGTCACACCCCGACCACGTAAAACAACAAACCACGGCGGAAACGTCGGGGAGTGTCGTAACAGAATTATTGTTTCACAACACATGGTACTTAAAGTTGGGTTTTATTAGAATTAGAGTTTACATTATCTTGGAATTAAACTGAAAACATAACATAAATTAAATTGTCTTGCTTCATTTTAAGTCATTAAGGCCCAAGTCCGCCTAAGTGATTCACGATCATCATCATACATTAGCTCCTGAAACATATGCGAAAATAGGTACGTCAGCATAAAAATGCCTGTGAGATACATAGGTTTTGTTGATGAAGGATTCATGACTTGTAGTTAAAAGAAGTGTTTAACAAATGTAGTCATGAACCTTTAAAAAAGTGTTTTTCTTTTATAGAATAATTTGAAAATCGATATGAAAATCAGATGATAATAAAAGAATAATGCATGGTTAAATAAATAACCAAGTGAAAATAAATTTGTATAAAATATGTCAATTGTAAAACAATGTCTTGTGAAAATACGTCATTTGTATAAAATGTGTCATGTCTTTGTCTCTGTCGAAGTGGTTTAGATAATGCTACGATATGTAATATCATAAAAGCACTTATATATAGGAAGTACCAGCGGCGTATCCACCATGCTTTTATCATATTACACACGCCTCGTTATTTAAATCACTTACCATATGACCACCAAAAATGTCTTGTCAAACCAATGTTAAATATCGTGTATAAACAATGTATAATGTCACAATGTCAAGTATAAACCATGTCTTGTACAATCAAATGTCTTGTAAGGTGAATAAAGAGTATTTACTCAAACCATATGTGTAATGTCATGTATAATCAAATGTCATGTGTAACCAAATGTCATGTACAAAACAATGTCTTTGAATAAACCAAAGTTTAAATCAAAAGTTATGTTTTGCAAAACCAATGCTTTATTGTTACGAACATTTATGTGGTCGTGTTTATCGCATACATTCAAGCCTTGAGACTGTCGGATAAACCCTTAACAAGTCAAAGGTTTATCAAAAATGTTTTCAGATTCTATCATTCCTTACTTCCAAACAAACCTAGGAAGCGAGGAACGGGATTTGTCAAGTCCTATGGTACCATTACATACTACCGAGCGGCGTGATCAATGTTAATGAATGTATTCTTGTCTCGTTAAACATACCAAATGTCATAACCAATGAAGCATGTCATGTAAAAACCATGTACTAAGTATGATAAGTAAACATACGAAGTAGAAATGTCCATGAAATACATGTGCTAGCATGCTCAGTCAACATACATAGCAAAAATGTAATGTAAATCAGTGCGCCCATATGCTGTGTAAACATATGCAGCAAAAGTATCTTTGAAATCAATGTGCTAGCATGCTCAGTCAACATACATAGCAAAGCATAATTGAAATCATGTACTATATATGTACTAGGTGAACATAGCAAGCATATGTCATGAAAAGCATGAAAACATGAAAGTAAAAATTTAGGCACATGTGTATCACCCCAAAATATTTGAAAGCGGTAAAAGAGGGGACTATGTACTCACTTGAGATTGCAAGGTATCCTCGATTAAGTGAACTAACAAAGCTCGGAATCAAGTGGCACCGAGTATCGGATCACTATGTTAATAATCAGGACCTAAATCGGGAGATAGGATAGAATGAGGTCTTGTAAACCAAATGAATGTAGGAACTCATATGATATGGTTTAACAAAGCCTACATTCTGAATTGGAACCTATCCTAAGTGCTTATGACCCGTTAAGGTAGTTTACGCTACTTTAACGCGTCATTTGCGCAATGCGCGTTCGGATGGTCTAACTAGCCCTATGATAGGTGTTATATGCCCTAACATGTTTAATAATGTTGCATAATCAGTTTAAGTGTCAAAATTTAGGTTACATATGCTTAAAATGAAATTATGCGCAAAAAGGGCATTATGGTCATTTTTCTAAGGCATATAATCTACCTATCATACAACTAGTTAAATTGAGTGACCATAAGGTATAACCTCGGAAGGTTATTCCCTATACAACTATGGTAACAAAAAATGTTTGGTCGGATCCTAATGATCGATCAAACGGGCTGGGTTTGAAAGTCTAAGCGGTTGTTAAGACCGCTTAACTTACGACCTATATAAGCACTAAACTAAAAGTGACTAGTTAAACATGTTAAAACATGTTTAACTAAGTTAGAAAACAGATTTGGTATCAAAGCAAAGTGTTTTGATACCCGAAAATAGTTTCGTCGCAAAATACACAAAAATGTGCATTTTGACCGAAACTTTGACTCGTCACTTCGACTAGTAAACTTGGTAATCAGTAGGTATAATCGCAAGGGATTATAACCATCGTGATTACGATCACGTTGCAAAGTTCGATTGAACTTTGACTTGACCAATTCATGGTCAAAACTAAAAGTCAAACGGTAGTCAAACTGTTTGACTTTCAGCTTGTACTTGCTGAAACAAATGAACAAGCCATGAAAGAACACTTACAAGTGATCTAAGGCTGGAAAAATGAACTAAAAAACTCAGGTAAGAGGCCTCCAAACAAGTGGTAGCCTCTACTTAGAGTTGTAGAGAAGAAGAATGAGGAATGAACAATGAATGAGGAAATGAAGCTTGCTATTTATAGTTGTTGGGGATGCACAAGATCTTGACATGTGAATGGGTATTGCCTAAGGATTAATCTTGACCATACAAGTGTGTGGTTCTAGTTAAAAGCCTTGGAGAACACTTATCTTGGTCCCAAAACAAAGAAAACCATCAAAGAAACAAGTTGGAAACCAGTAGGAAGCTGGTAACCAGCTTGCTGTCAAAACAAGGGGGTCACGTGGCGCGACAGCTCCACCCCTAGGGCGTCGCGTGACGCGAGGGCTGGATGCCAACTTTCAGAATTTGACAGCTTTAGTCCCTGCACACTTTTAAGCATGTTTTTGATGCGTTTAACCCCCGTTAACCCATTTTCAAGGCTCTACAAGGATGTTAAAGCATAGGGGACTTGAAATATGCTTGGAAACGTCATGGATGTTGGTTCGTTTGGTCGTACGATCGCTTTTCTGGTTAATTACGACGAACCTTGTACGGACGCGAAAACGATCCAAATTAAGCGACGAATGGTATTTTTGCATTCCTATCACTAAAATACAATACTCTAGTGATTAAATTTTTTTTTGATGTTCGGGTATGGTCAGAACGCAAGATATGCACGTATATGCAAACTTTCACAGTGTTGACGCTTTTAGTCCCTATGATCAAATAAGCGTATTTTTGCATACCGAACCCCTCAAAACTTATTTTTAAGCTGTGTTAAGGGTATTTAGGGTATGTTTAGCTTATGATCTTTTTTCGGAGTGTACGTTGCTATACGAATTGCCAGACTTTTGCAGTTTGTCGCAAATAGTCCCTGTGAACGAATAAACTTGTTTTTGCCATACCAAACCCTTCAAAACTTATTTATAAGTTATGTAAAGGTTATTTAAGGTATGTTAAGGTTATGTCGATGTTCCGTAGTGTTTGTCGTATTAAACTGATTACGTTTACGCATCAGTTTGTGTATAACTTTCCAGAAAGCGTTTAAGAGTTTGAAATCGGACAAAAATCAAAATGTGCAAAATGTCAAACATAAATAAACAAATATTGGGATCAAAAAACATTGTTTTATTGATAATTGAATTGTTCGGAGTTATACAATGATTACACAAGCACAGATGTCACATTAACTAGATCAACAAATGATCCCTTTAAATAGACCACCAAAGAGTCTTTTCAACTAGATCACCAAAGGATCTCTTTAACTAGATCAACACATGATCTCTTTAACTAGATCAACACATGATCTCTTTAACTAGATCGACGAACGACCTCTTTAACTAGACCACCATTGATCTCTTTAACTAGATCGACGAACGATCTCTTTAACTACACCACCAAAGGGTCTCTTTAACTAGATCAACACATGATCTCTTTAACTAGATTTACGAACAATCTCTTTAACTAGACCACCAAAGGGTCTCCTTAACTAGATCAACACATGATCTCTTTAACTAGATTGACGAACAATCTCTTTAACTTGACCACCATAGGGTCTCTTTAACTAGATCAACACATGATCTCTTTAACTAGATTGACGAACAATCTCTTTAACTAGACCACCAAAGGGTCTCTTTAACTATATCAACACATGATATCTTTAACTAGATCAACACATAATCTCTTTAACTAGATTGACGAACCAATCTCTTTAACTAGACCACCAAAGGATCTCTTTAACTAGATTGACGAATCAATCTCTTTAACTTTGGAATAACACTTTAAAATCCAAGGGTATTGACTATTTGCATATACTAGCCCATTAAGGATTTAAGATAGTACTTTTGGATATCCTTCAAAGAATCTATCATATGAAGATATGGAAGATTCTATAAGGATTTGGATAGTGAGCAATTGAATCAACTAAACACATAAAGACATAATCACATAATCGTCAACTTGGTCATCAATTTGTCGTCAATTTGTACATACGTATTTAAAGTACACCAGGAATCCAATCAAGGAGTTCAATTAGTATTTTAAACATCCTCAAGAATCTAGCCCATGAAGATAGGAAGATCTTATAAGGATTTGGTTTGCTCTCATTGAATCATAACATACGTATTAAAGTACATAAAGAATCCAATTAAGGACTTTGATTGTGACAACCCTCAAAAATTTCATATATCCGTACGATTTATTAATGACAATTAAAGTGCTTGATGACTGTACAGAATTACTTAACTACCTTCCGATTACTGTGTCATACTTACATGTGCTTGTTAACATACTAGTCTTGTGCAGAAAAGTTACTAAATAGTCCTGTATGCTTTCCTGAGTATGGGGAATTAAAAATGTTACAAAAAGATATATAAAGAACACTATATGGAATAACTTAGCACTTTAACGGAATGGTACCTAACTGAACAACCGGACATTACCCGGAACACTAAAATATTGCAAGAAGCATTGTTTTTATTTTTTATGAACTAGTTATGGGTCCCGAACACCCTAACACACTATATATTACATAACACACATAAACCACTAACTAAATCACTTAATCTCCTAACTAGTTAAGCTAACTACCATTGCATCCCAACTAGACACCCCCCCAAATCGGTTCTAGAAGTGGCCCCCACCCCTTGATTTTATTTTAATTGTTTAAGTGATCTTGTTTAGTACTTATGGAACATATGGACTAAGGGTTAAAGGTGTGTTGGAAGATATTTATAAAAACCTCTAGTTCTTCACTCTCATGATCCATTCACAACTTCACAACTCAAACACTCCCTTCTCCCCTCTAAACTCTCGCCCGAACACCCCTCTTTATACATCCACCATTTTCGATTTTGTTCACGCCTTCCAAGTGTGTCTCAAGGTGTAAGAAGGTGAACAACGAAGCTTGGTGCTCTCGGAAGTGGAAGGACCTTCTCTATTTGCTATTAACCACCTCATTTCTACTCTTGATCTTCCCTAGCTTAAAAGCTAGTAGTAAGTCTCTTGAATCCTCATTTGCTTCTTGTTTAGGGTGGTTAATAGTTAGATTATGATGATAAACTTAAAGAACACTAAGAAACTTGAAGGTGAAACTTAAACATAAGCTTTAAATATGAAGAAATCATGTTGTTTAGTGTTGATATACTTGTTGATTGTTGATTGTTTGTAGAAATGATGTTAATCATCATGTAGTCTTGCTAGACCATGATTAAAAACATAATCTAGCAAGATGAGAGGATGAACATGTTAAAGGTTATGAACCATCCTCACAAAAA
The DNA here is from genome assembly GCA_030545235.1 of Helianthus tuberosus. NCBI lineage: Eukaryota > Viridiplantae > Streptophyta > Magnoliopsida > Asterales > Asteraceae > Helianthus > Helianthus tuberosus. Next base: position 67,582,466 of record CM060445.1, on the reverse strand, counting down.
GTCATGAACTTGAATAAATATGATGCTTCTTGTAAAATAATGAACAAGTAAGTTTAAAGTGTTGTAAAATCTAAATGTTTCAAGTATGATTTACCAAGAAACCAAGTTAAAAATACAAGTTTTACTAACTCTTGGTTCTTACATAAATAAACATCAGTTTAGTGGTTAACAAAGTAAAGAAGCACATGTGTAACAAGAAAAATACATGTAGAAGTATTTTTGGAAAATATGAACATAAGTTGTAAAGATCCATATTCTTTAAAAATGGAGTTTTTAAAGAATCAACCTCAAATTAAAGGGTAACAAGACCTACTAAATACACTAGTAAGTTACTACACATTTTTATAAATCTTCAAGTTCATGAGTTGGTAGTTTATACTTGTTTTTAACAAGATTGGTAAGTAGAGATTGTATATTGTTGATTGAGGATTGTTTGGATGAATTTTTGAAAAGAAAATGATATGCTAATAAGCATGGACGCCTCCATTTACAAAGGAGACTCTGGCGAAATTTTCTAAAAACTCCAACACTTAGACAATATTTTTCTAAACAAGCGTTACAAGTAAGTGTTTCGAATATAAACTTCGCCATAATTTTTGTAACAAAATAAATAGTGTCGGAGGTTGGGTTTTGTAAATAAAAACGGGTAAATATATATTTAGAATATATATCTTATACTAGAACACTTGTGTGGATACTTGTTTATTTTATGAGATAGTTATATTATTTTAGGGTAAAATATTGTAACTTAACAATATAAATTGACATTTGAGTTGTGTGGTATGTGATAGAAATAATGAGTAAATAAACCGTACGTAGGATACGTGTTATGCATGAGAAACTGATTTTTATCCGTACCTTATTAGGACGTGCTTGATTTCTGATTATTAGAGTAACTAATCTAACCGAGCAAACCAAGGTGAGTTCACACACTTTCTAAGGCATGGGATTCCCGGTGGTTTGGGAATGGGTTAAAGAATTAAAACGGAACCTACATATCCTCCTTAAGGAGGATATGTACCACCATCCTCCATAGGTAGGATGCCAATATTAATCCTGCGTATTCTCCTAGGGTAGAATACGTACGTTCGTCCTCCTTGGGTAGGACAACAACCTTAAAACTTACTAGACAAAACTCTATCATTAAGTCCCTCATTTTATATCGACTTAATCGCCGAGGCCAATGGCGAGCGAGTCATTAGTTAATAGCGCTATTAGGTTTAACAAACCTCACACCGTGCCGTTCGGACGGGCGTGTACTAATGGACTATGGCAAACTGTCAGTGATGATAGACACTGATGTAGGGCACAACTTATTTTCGTTAGTAGTCGATATGGTAACGGTCTAGTGGTTCACATGGGGAAGCCCCCACTGATTATGGATATGGTTTGGGTAATACAGAAGGAACTGGTTAATCATACTTTCAACTATGGGGTAACCCCCACGGAAAATAAACCAACGAAAGACAAACCATGTTTTTGGAAACAACTTAAAACTAAACAACCAACCGTGAACTCACTCAACTTTGTTGTTGACTCGTTGTTACATGCCTTACAGGTCGCTAGATGCTTACGGAGTTTGCACGAGGAGGTGGTCGTTGTGGAATATGGATTGTTATGTCCCGTGCTAAACATTTAATCCTTATGAACTTATTAAACCTACCTTTTGGACTTTAAACTTATGAACTATGGAACTTATGTTTTGGACTTACGTTTTATGCTTCCGCTGTTAACTTAAAGTTGGTTACTGTCTTATGGTCACCAATTGTATTGTGGTTGGCTTTACTTACTGAATTACATTGTTCAATATGATTGGTGGCTCGATCTTGGTCATGTCACGCCTCCAAGCGGTGATACTCCGCGTGGTGGATTTTGGGGGTGTGACAGATTGGTATCAGAGCCATTGGTTATAGTGAACTTGGTTTTAAAAAGGGAAAAGCTTTTTGACAAAACCAGACTATAACCTGTACAGTGCTCAACGATCCACAACGACGCTTCGCTCCACGTGCAAGACTCGATACAATAGGTGGTATGATTTATGTTTATATTGTCGGTTAGATAGTTCACACTGTGCACTAGTTAACGTGATAACTGCTATTTGAACCTTGTGTGCTTACTCTCTCCTGTTATCCCATGCTTACGCACTTTCGCGACACTTTTCTCACTTACGTTGCTTCGTTGTGAAGATCATGAACGGACGCGGAGGACGTATCAACCTAACTCAAGCCCAGTTGACGGCTCTGATCAATAAACGAGTTGCTGAGGCACTCGCAGCTGTCCCTGCAGGAGGTATAACCTGCCATATCAACCCATTTTAGGACATTTAGATCCTACCTTCGCAAACCAACCCTCGTGCTTAACCTTGTCTTCTATTCTCGCGCAACAGGTCAACATGCTCAGCCTCCTGTGTGCACGTTCAAAACATTCATGGATTGCCAACCTAGTACTTTCAGCGGCACAAAAGGAGCTATAGGCCTTCTTCACTGGTTCGAGAAGCTTGTGTCTGTTTTCGAGATGTGTGAATGCCCTAAAGATTGTAGGGTGAAATATGCTACTGGAACACTCGAAGGTGCTGCGTTAACCTGGTGGAAAGCACAGGTTCAACTGCTAGGGCTGGCAGTTGCTAATGCCACCCCATGGAACGGTTTCAAAGAACTGATCAAAGAAGAGTACTGTAGTCGTGACGACATCCACAAGCTAGAGGTAGAATTTTTCAATCTGAAGATGACGGGGTCTGAAATCGAGGCATACACAAAGAGGTCGAACGAATTAGCTATCCTGTGTCCCACTATGGTGGATCCTCCTATCAAGCGTATCGAGCTGTACCTTAAGGGTTTGGTGCTAGAAATTCAAAGCCACGTGACCTCAGCTAATCTTGGCACCATTCAGCAAATCATCAAGTTGGCTCATCATCTCACTGATCAGGCAGTTGAGCAGAACAAGCTGCCTAAGCGTATTAGCGCTACTACTACTGATGCTCCCAGTGATAACAAGTGCAAGTGGGATGGAAATTCGTGCAAGGGTTCCACTTCAGTTCAGTCTCAGTAGCGAAAGACAGATGAATACAGGAGCCCCAGTCAGCAGTCTTCTAGGAATCAAGGTCAGGGTGGATACAAGGGAAATCACCCTAAGTGCAATCGATGTAATTTGCACCACAGCGGGCAGTGCCACAAGGGTCGTTGCCTGAGGTGTAACAAGTTTGGTCACGAAGCAAAGGATTGAAGGAGCGCATGACCAGCAAATCAGAATCGCCAACAACAACAACAACAAGCTCCATAGAACCACCAGCAGCAGCAACAACAGGGCAATAAAGGATGCTTTCAGTGTGGTGCTGAAGGCCACTTTAAGAGGAACTGTCCTCAGCTGAACCAAAATCAGAACAACAACAACCAAGGAAACGGGAACAAAAATGGAGGCAACAACGGGGTAACAATAATGGCAATGGTGCCAGGGGACGTGTTTTCGTGCTAGGACAGGGTGATGCGAGGAACGATCCCAATGTGGTGATGGGTAAGTTTCTTCTGGATGACTTCTTTGTTACTGTTTTATTTGATTCGGGTGCCGATACTAGTTATGTGTCCTTAAAAGCTAGCCAAATGCTTAAGCGCACTCCAACACTTTTGAACACCAAACACACGGTAGAACTAGCAAACGGTAAAAGTCTTGAAGCCACACACATAGTTAAAGGTTGTAACCTCGTCTTAGCTGGTCAGACTTTCTCTATCGATCTTATTCCTATCACACTTGGTAGTTTCGACGTCGTTATTAGGATGGATTGGCTATCTCATCATCAAGCGGAGATTATTTGCAAGGAGAAAATCGTCCGCATTCCTCGTTCTGGTGAAGAAGCTCTCGTGATTCATGGCGACAAGAGTGGTGCTGTCGTAAGCATCATCTCTTTCCTTAAGGCCCAAAACTGTTTGCGAAAGGGCCACACTGCCATTCTAGCACTCGTTACTGACGCATCAATGGAAGAGAAGAGAATTGAAGACATTCCTATTGTGCGCGATTTTCCTGAGGTATTTCCTGAGGAATTACCTGGTCTTCCGCCTCATCGACAAGTCGAGTTTCAAATCAAGCTAGCTCCTGGAGCAGCACCAATAGCTCATGCACCTTATCGACTTGCTCCATCAGAACTTAAAGAAGTGTCCACGCAATTACAAGAACTCTTGGAAAAGGGTTTCATAGGTCCTAGCTCTTCACCCTGGGGAGCTCCAGTCTTGTTTGTGAAGAAGAAAGACGGTACTTTCAGAATGTGTATTGACTATCGCGAACTTAACAAGGTGACCGTGAAGAATCGTTATCCACTTCCACGCATTGATGACTTATTCGACCAGTTGCAGGGGTCGAGCTTTTACTCTAAGATTGATTTGAGATCGGGATACCATCAGCTGAGAGTCTGAGATGAGGACGTCTCCAAAACAACATTCAAAACTCGTTACGGCCATTACAAGTTTCTAGTTATGCCTTTCGGATTAACAAATGCACCTGCGGTCTTCATGGATCTCATGAACCGAGTGTGCAAACCTTACCTGGATAAATTTGTCATAGTCTTCATCGACGACATCCTGATCTATTCTAAGAGTCAGGAGGAACACGAGCAACACCTGAGGCTTATTTTGGAACTCCTTCGAACAGAGCAGTTGTATGCCAAATTTTCGAAATGTGACTTCTGGGTTCGCGAAGTCCACTTTCTAGGCCATGTGGTAAACAAGGATGGGATTCATGTTGATCCATCCAAGGTTGACTCTGTTGGTGCATGCGTCTGTCGACTTCGTCTTGTATCGAGTCTTGTTAGTAGAATGATAGATCAGTGCACATATTTTGAGATATGATGATTTCGCTTGAAGTAGGAGATTTCGCTTGAAAGAGGCTTTGTAGTCTCAAGCGAAATCAATATGTTGAGATTTCGCTTGAACTGAGCTTTTGCCACTCTCAAGCGAAATCCCATCCCTATAAATACATGTCAAGCGAAATCATTTGTAACGGTTCCGGTCAGTGTAACGAAGTGCTGCCGAAGTGTCCACAGGCTTGTATTTGATCTGAAATCAATATACGGACAGTTTAAAGGGTGAATCTTGCTGAATTGAACTTGATACTTGTGTTTCCGCCACTCGTATTGAGATAAACTTTTCTGATCGACTCGTTCGGGTCTGAAAACGATCCTACAAGTGGTATCAGAGCTCAGGAGGAAGAGTTCATATCAATTCAGCTTCATTTTTCTGATTTCTACATCTTCTTTCAAAATTAAACAAGTTTTCACGGATAAAATTGGCTAAATTCTTCACAATGTGTGCGTAATTATGTTTTAACAAACCCTAGAGAGTTTCAGAACAAAATTCGACCATTTGCTTGATCAATTGAACAAAAATCAGATCGAATTGCTGACATCATGCTGAGTCCGCTTGAACTGTTTGGTTGATTCCGCTTGAAACCGGTTATCCTGCTTGAGAATTTAGTTGATTTCGCTTCAAACTTGCTATTACACTTAAAAAGGGTTATTTCGCTTGAACGATTCAAGCGAAATCAGGTATTTCGCTTGAAAGGAGTGTTTCAGCTTGAAAGTTGTGTTTTCGCTTGAACAGGGATCTCGCTTGAGTTAGTATTTCGCTTGAACCGTGTGATCTTGTTTAGACTGTGATTTCGCTTGAGATTGATAGTTTGTGAACTTGTGAAAAACTGAAAACATGGAGAACGAGTTTTATAATGCCTTTGCTAGCCTAATGACTGTGACTCAAAGTACATTGTTTGAAAATGAGACGGGGACATCACAAAAACCACCTAAGCTTTTGGATATTAATGATTATAATGGTTGGTCCGAACGTTTTGGTAATTGGGTTGAAGCTTATCATTTGGATGCTTGGGAACATACTGAAGTTCAATATGAAAGACCAACAAAGAACAATAATCAGATAATGCCAATTAGAGAAATGAGTGCTGATGAGAAAAAGAAGTATAGAGATGAGAAATTGATGGTTAGTCTATTACAGCAAGCAATTAAAGAAGACATATTGATTCTTCTTCAACATGACGGAAGTGCATATTCGATTTGGAATGAATTAGAATCAAAATTTCTGGGAAGTGATGATATGCTCAAGAACAAAATGTCACTTATGAAGAAAGAATTTGATCTATTCCGTGGTTTGAAAGCAGAAAACACCAAGCAGATTATTGAAAGATATTGTAACTTGGTGAAAAATATGACAAAGTTAGGCATAAAAAAGGATACAGATGAGTTGATTGAGAAACTAGCTGAGGCATTACCACATGATATTTGGGGAACGTATCTGATGATGTTGAGGAATAATAGAAAGGAATATAAAAACTAACGCTGGGAGAGTTTATTAAACATCTTGAAGCTCAAGAGATGGAGCAAAGAAAGATTGCTAGGATGAAAAACTATGATGGAGAACAAGACATCGGATTGTATTTCAAAAGTGGTGTTAGTGATAAGACAAATTTTTCTCCAAAAGTTGAAACTGCTTACAATGCAAAAAGTTCTTCAGAAAGTTCATCCCAGGGATCAAACAGCAAAACAAGATTTACTTCATTTCCAACATTTGATCCGAATTCTTCTACAACCAAGAATGGCAAGAAACTACAATGCAATATTGTATTGAATCTTGAAAATGATCAGGGTTATTCTGAAGAAGTCGCAAAAAGTCACATGTCCTTGTTGGGAACTGTTTTGGAGTCATATGGAAGTTTAGTGGCAGGTCGAATTGGGAATCCTATGTTGACAAGAGAGGATTATGATCAAATCGATGCTGAGGAGATGGAATTGATGGATATAAAATGGTGTTTGGCTAGTGTGTTAAGACGAGCTGAGAAATTCAAACAGATCACAGGAAGAGATGACTTCCGTGATGCATTTGTTTCTAATTTAGGTTTTGATAAATCTAAAGTTACTTGTTTTCGTTGCAGGGAAAAAGGACACTTCAAGAGGGAGTGCACTAATCGCGAAGCAAGTGGAGCTCAAAATCCTTTCAACAACAATGATTACTATAGGAAATCCATCTATCATCAAGTTGTTCCACAACAACAAGAACCTCAAGTAGCTCATGGTAGGAAAGTGATTGAAGATTCAAAGAGAGCATGTTTGGTGAATAAAGAAAATCAGAAATCATCAGAAGGTTTCAGTTGGGACAAATATATTCCAGTTGACCCTAAAGCTTGTCTGATAAACCAAGATGATGAAAAATTACCTGAAGGCTTTAGCTGGGAAAATTTCAACTGGGATGATTATGATCCGAACAAATCTACAAATTATAAATGTTGTGTTGCTAATGTTTCTGATGAATATTGGGCAGAAAAATACAGAAAAATTACAAAAGCTGAAGAAGAGAAATGGAAGAAATATGAAGAAGAAGAAGAAGAACAGGAACAAGCTGAAGCTGAGAAAAAGAAAAAGGCTAAAGAAGAAGTTCAAGTAAGAATAGTCAAAGAAGTTCTAGAATTTGAAATCAAAACAGATGCTGATGCAGTCAAGGTTGCTGAGAAGTGTATGAATTGTGACTCTCTGATAATACAAAACAATGAATTGATGCACAACATAAAAAGACTGAAAGAATCATATGATACTTTGAACAGAGAGATGAATAAATACTACGAGTCAAGCAGTGAACAAGCTGTAGCAATGAATACACTCAAAGGAGCTTATATGAGACAGCTTGATAATGTCAACTATTACACTGAAAAGTGTGCTGAGCTTGAGCTGAAACTAGAAACTCAAAGAATTGAAACTGAGAGAGTTAACAGATTATTAAAAAGTTACTCATGTTCTACTTTTGTGGTTGACAGGATTTATCCGATAGTGAAAGGATTGAAGACATTTGAAGAAGAAAAGACTTCGGAAGAAAAGAAGTCCGAAACAAAAGAAGATGATGAAGTGAAGATTTCTGGTAAGAAACCAAGTGTTGTCTATAACAAATGTCCACCTCTGGTCGAAAATGGATATTCTCCTCGAAATCCAAATTCTGAAAGAGTAAAAAAGGCAACAAATTTACAATGGGAGTCTGAGTCGTCGGATAACTTGCCAGAAAATATAGATGTCACTTTCACATCGTCCGATACTGATCATGAGTCAGAGTTAATTAAAAAGGTGGTTGATCAGGTGTTGGATAAGGATGAATCAGAGGAGTCAATGTCGGAGTCGAAATCAGAGTCCAAGTCAAAGTCCGACATGTCAAGTCAAAAAGTCTAACAGGAAAATCGGGTGTATAATAAAGAATTTTTGTTATCAAAATCTTATTTGAATGACGAACTGGTCAAAGTAGCATATACTTTGATAGATTCTGACAAATTATATTTTGATGAAGATTTTCCAATAAGAGGTGTTAAACCGGAATTGATTAAAAAGGTTTTCAAACTTACAGAAATTAATATTTCTGAAATAAAAGATGTAAATCTTTCTGAAAAACCTAAACCTTACACCTCAAGAGTTCAACAACGTTTAAACAAGAAAATGGGTTACAATTATGGTTATAGTTTTCAAAAGAAACCAAACCATAATGGTAATTTCAAAAAGAAAGGACTTGGTTTTATTCCACCGAAAATTTATAAAAATGTGAAAACTTATAAACCAAAAGCTGTTTTTGTTTCAGGAACAAGTGCTGAGAAAGAACAGAAGAGTTCATTCTGGAAGGAGACGAACAAAGAATTCCTTGCCAAAAAGCAAGAAGAAATGAAGAAAAGTGTTGTTCAAAAGAAGATAGAGACGAGAACCTGTTTTCAATGTAAAACAGTTGGTCACATTGCCAGAAATTATCCAAAGACAATACAAACAAAACAGGGAGTCTCTGATAAACTGAAAGAAAAAGTTGTTGAGGAAACTGAACTTCCAACCAGAAAATTTAATGGTTTTGAAAATTCAATTTTTGAAGTTGATGAATGTTCAAAGAATGTTTTAAAAAGAAAAGAAAATCTGAAAAATCAGAAGTGGGTGGTTAAAGGTTCTGGAAATAGTTCTGGTGATGAATCTGATTCCACAAAATCAGAGGAGCCAAAAGTTGTTATGAAAAAAGAGAATTCAGTTCCGACTGTGGATGATGCAAATTTTCCACCACTGCGAGCTGAAAATTTTAAGAAGAAAGTTGGAAAAGTCGAAATCTCAAATCAATTCTATTCTGAAAAGAAAGAATTTGATGTTGAGAAAGTGTTTAATGGAAATGTTAAAAAGATATTTGGTAAAATGGTTGATGGGAAGGTAAAAGGGGTGAAAGAATTTTATGAAACAAAAAGAAGTGTTCAAACTCCTGAAGAAGTTAAGAAGGTTACACCTAAAGCTGGTCAGGCTTGGGTGTCTGTATTCTTTACTTAAAATCCTGACTTGCCGGAGCTCCCAAGTTGGTAATCGTGGAGCATGAATCGGCATCATTCATTGTTTATGAAAATTGTTTTTGTACAAGTGTGACTTGCCGGAACTCCCAGGTTGGTAAACGAGGAGTAGGAATCGGCAACTTGAGAATTCAACCTACAATATGGTAACTTACATGTGATATTGGTTGGTAAGCTATGTGGTTGAAAAAGATGTTTTTACAAGTGGTAAATCAGGGACATTAAGTTGTATTGATTTCCTACAAGTGGTTGAAAGACAAAGTGATGAACCAAACCCCTAGTTTACAAGTTTGTATACCTACAAGTGGTAAAATCAACAAAACTTATTTTCCAGAAAAACCATTTGATTAAAACAAACTTAAATGTTTTGAAATCTAAATGGGAAAATAGTTTGTTGTGAGGGGGAGTTCTGATTGTTTATGCCATGTGGATGGCGAATTGAAGTGATTTGATATCAGTTGTCAATTTACTTGTACAGTTTGTTTTCAAATTTCCGTTAAATGTGTTTGAATTTTAGGGGGAGTAAGAATTTCAGAAAATTAAGTCAAAAACATGATAAAATCAAAAATGAGTTTTGTTGTAAAAAAGAGGAAATGATAGTACATCAGTGGACTGTCATGACATGCTAAAGAAATGGAAAGATAAAATGTGATAAACGGTCTCACTAAAGATGTGACGGTAGGCTCAGCTAGACTAGTAGATTTACGATAACGATACAAACCTAAATGAAAAAGCCTAGTTCTAGTGGGAAACATGGTCAAAAGCATAGTACTTAGTTTTGTCCTTCTTGATTGTGTGCCTACTCAGTAATCGCTGATTGTCGAAAGACATAAAACTGGTTAAGTTTGTGAACTTTCACAACTTTGCTAAAAAGTCGCTGTGATTGTGCATTTTATTTTGCAAAGATTTAAACTTGTTTTATTTCTTTATTTTGTTTAAGCATTGGACATCCTCTTCGTATACGTGAGTATCGACCTAGATGTTAGTGCTTAAACATTCTGCATTATTTTCTTTGGTGTTTGTTTAAGCTTTGGACCTCCTCTGCTTATACGTGAGTATCGAACTGGTGGTTAAAGCCTAAACAACTTCAATTTGTTTTATTTTTTCCTTATTTTGTTTAAACATTGGACTTTCTTTGCGTATACGGAAGTATCGACCTGATTGTTAATGTTTAAACATTCTGCTTTGTTTTCGCACAAATCACAGTTGATAAAAGTTTAAAGGCATTACTTGAGTCTGTGTATTGCATGATGAGGGGATATGCTAAGATCGTGGGGTCCATAAGAACTTAGTGCAAAATTAATATACCTTAACGTATCGGTAAGCATTTCGAAAGTTTTTAGATTGAGTTTAAATGGACAACAATATCGTCAATCAATGTGAATCGTTAAGAACTTAAAATGTTTAAAGCTTAACGGTGTTAGTGATTGGTCTCATAAACTGATATGATCTTCTTTCACAAACTCACAAAAATATTGTTTGTAAATATTTCTTTATTGCATTTATGTTATATTCAAAAATCCAAAAAGATTTTAGTGTGTTTTAGCATAGACTTTTGTAAAATTCAAAAAGATTTTCGACAACTGATGTTGGAAAGCTGATTTTCAAAATTCCAAGTGCTAAACTTGATGAACAGGTTTGGGAAAGAATGTATAAAGAAGTTGTGTTTTCAAGTGATTATCAAAGATTAAATCATTTTTGAATAATACCTGCAAGTGGTTTCTAAATTTGCAAAATTTTACATTTGTGAAACTTATTTTTGGGTAGAGTTATGCTGGTTAGACAGGTTCCGATACCTGAGTAAGATGAGTGCCAGGTTACGCTCTAAGAACCTGTGGAAAATAAATTCCAGACTGCGATCCCATCTTAGCAAAAAGGGGAAGTCTGAAGACATCAAAAGAAGATTGTAAAGCTAGATTCAGTTTATAAAGATTGCAAGAAAGAGAAAGAGATTGATTGTGGATGCTTACAATGGAGAATTTTTGAAAAAAGTGATCAGACTGATAAAGACTGAAGGTTTGATAACCGAAAACTCGACACTGAAGACTCGTCAACATTCGAGGGGGAGTCTGTTGGTGCATGCGTCTGTCGACTTTGTCTTGTATCGAGTCTTGTTAGTAGAATGATAAATCAGTGCACATATTTTGAGATATGATGATTTCGCTTGAAGTAGGAGATTTCGCTTAAAAGAGGCTTTGTAGTCTCAAGCGAAATCAATATGTTGAGATTTCGCTTGAACTGAGCTTTTGCCACTCTCAAGCGAAATCCCAACCCTATAAATACATGTCAAGCGAAATCATTTGTAACGGTTCCGGTCAGTGTAACAAAGTGCTGCCGAAGTGTCCACAGGCTTGTATTTGATCTGAAATCAATATACGGACAGTTTAAAGGGTGAATCTTGCTGAATTGAACTTGATACTTGTGTTTCCGCCACTCGTATTGAGATAAACTTTTCTGATCGACTCGTTCGGGTCTAAAAATGATTCTACAGACTCGATCAAGAACTGGCATGCACCCCGCACACCGACAGAAATCCGCCAATTCTTGGGTTTGGCAGGATATTACAGAAGGTTTATAAAGGATTTCTCAAAGATTGCGCAACCTCTCACCTCGCCAACTCAGAAGGGTGTCACCTATCGTTGGGGTGATGCACAGGAATCCGCATTTCAGCACTTGAAAGATAGACTTTGTAGCGCGCCTATCCTCTCATTGCCTGAAGGCACAGGTGATTTTGTGGTTTACTGCGACGCTTCCATCCAAGGACTTGGTTGCGTGTTGATGCAATGCGACAAGGTCATTGCCTACGCATCGCGCCAACTTAAAGTTCACGAAAGGAACTACACTACGCACGACTTGGAATTAGGAGCATTTTTTTTCGCGCTTAAGATATGGAGACATTACCTGTACGGTACCAAGTGCACCATTTACACCGCAGGAGTCTCGAGCATATCTTCAAGCAAAAGGAATTAAACATGCGACAACGTCGATGGGTCGAACTCTTGAATGATTACGAATGTGTGATCAAGTATCATCCGGGTAAAGCCAATGTTGTGGTCGACGCCCTCAGTCGAAAGGATACTATACCTAAGCGTGTACGTGCGTTACAGCTTACCATTCACTCTAGTCTTCCTGCCCAAATACGAGATGCTCAGGTTGAAGCATTGAAAGCAGAGAACATCAGGGCTGAGTCCCTACGAGGATCGAGGCAGCAGCTAGAACAAAAGGAATACGGCGCCTACTATGTTAACGGGCGCATCTGGGTTCCGCTTTACGGAAACTTACGCAAGCTTGTGATGGACGAAGCACATAAGTCTCGTTACTCAGTACATCCTGGTTCGGATAAGATGTACCATGATCTCAAGACTATATACTGGTGGCCTAGCATAAAAGCCCACATAGCAACCTACGTTAGCAAATGTTTGACTTGTGTGAGAGTCAAGACCGAATATCAGAAACCCTCAGGCCTACTTCAACAACCAGAGATCCCGAAATGGAAATGGGAGCAGATTTCCATGGATTTCGTTACTGGTCTGCCTAGATCCTAACGCGGAAATGATACCATTTGGGTGATCGTGGATCGACTGACCAAGTCTGCACACTTTCTGGCCATCAAGGAAACAGATAAGTTTTCTACCCTAGCAGACATCTACTTGAAGGAAGTAGTATCAAGGCACGGAGTGCCAACCTCCATCATCTCTGATCGAGACTCACGTTTTACATCTGAATTGTGGCAAGCTATGCACAAGTCCTTTGGCTCTTGATTAGACATGAGCACGGCATATCATCCACAGACGGATGGGTAATCTGAACGCACCATCCAAACCCTTGAAGACATGCTTAGGGCATGTGTAATCGATTTTGGTAATGGCTTGGAAAAACACCTCCCGTTAGTGGAGTTTTCGTATAACAACAGTTACCACACCAGTATCCAGGCCGCTCCGTTTGAGGCATTGTACGGACGGAAGTGCCGATCACCTCTTTGTTGGGCAGAAATTGGTGACAGCCAAATCATAGGCCCAAAACTCGTAGTAGATACAACCGAAAGGATTGCTCAGATACGACAATGAATGGCGGCAGCTCGGGACCATCAGAAAAGCTATGCGGATAAGCGAAGGAAACCACTCGAGTTCCAGGTTGGGGATCGAGTGCTACTTAAAGTCTCACCTTGGAAAGGTGTAGTTCGTTTTGGCAAACGAGGCAAACTCAATCCGCGGTATGTCGGACCTTTCAAAGTCATTTAAAAGATTGGCAAGGTGGCATACAAGCTGAACCTACCGGCAGAACTCAGCGGAGTTCACAATGTTTTCCATGTGTCGAATCTGAAGAAGTGTCTGTCAGATGAGACCCTCATAGTTCCTCTCAAGGAGCTCACTATCGACGACCAGCTGCGATTCGTCGAGGAACCAGTAGAGATTACTGATCGAGATGTTAAGATTCTCAAGCGTACCAGGATACCTCTCGTCCGAGTTCGTTGGAATACCCGTCGTGGCCCAGAGTATACTTGGGAACGAGAAGACCAAATGAAACTCAAGTATCCCCAGTTATTTAAGAAAAGTACAACCATTACAGAGGCTGAAGCTACTACAGAATTTCAGGACGAAATTCCAAACCAACGGGGGGATGATGTGACACCCCAGGAAAACCACACAACTTAACTAGCTTCCTCAGTAACCACGTGCTAAATTTCAGGACGAAATTCTCTTAACAGGGGGAGAATGTGACAACCCTAAAAAATTTCATATATCCGTACGATTTATTAATGACAATTAAAGTGCTTGATGACTGTACTGAATTACTTAACTGCCTTCTGATTACTGTGTCAAACTTACATGTGCTTGTTAACATACTAGTCTTGTGCAGAAAAGTTACTAAATAGTCCTGTATGCTTTCCTGAGTATGGGAAATTAAAAATGTTACAAAAAGATATATAAAGAACACTATATGGAATAACTTAGCACTTTAACGGAACGGTACCTAACCGAATAACCGGACATTACCCGGAACACTAAAATATTGCAAGAAGCATTGTTTTTATTTTTTCTGAACTAGTTATGGGTCCCGAACACCCTAACACACTATATATTACATAACACACATAAACCACTAACTAAATCACTTAATCTCCTAACTAGTTAAGCTAACTACCATTGCATCCCAACTAGACCCCCCAAACCGGTTCTAGAAGTGGCCCCCACCCCTTGATTTTATTTTAATTGTTTAAGTGATCTTGTTTAGTACTTATGGAACATATGGACTAAGGGTTAAAGGTGTGTTGGAAGATATTTATAAAAACCTCTAGTTCTTCACTCTCATGATCCATTCACAACTTCACAACTCAAACACTCCCTTCTCCCCTCTAAACTCTCAGCCGAACACCCCTCTTTATACATCCACCATTTTTTATTTTGTTCAAGCCTTCCAAGTGTGTCTCAAGGTGTAAGAAGGTGAACAACGAAGCTTGGCGCTCTCGGAAGTGGAAAGACCTTCTCTATTTGCTATTAACCACCTCATTTCTACTCTTGATCTTCCCTAGCTTAAAAGCTAGTAGTATGTCTCTTGAATCCTCATTTACTTCTTGTTTAGGGTGGTTAATAGTTAGATTATGATGATAAACTTAAAGAACACTAAGAAACTTGAAGGTGAAACTTAAACATAAGCTTTAAATATGAAGAAATCATGTTGTTTAGTGTTGATATACTTGTTGATTGTTTGTAGAAATGATGTTAATCATCATGTAGTCTTGCTAGACCATGATTAAAAACATAATCTAGCAAGATGAGAGGATGAACATGTTAAAGGTTATGAACCATCCTCACAAAAAGTCATGAACTTGAATAAATATGATGCTTATTGTAAAATAATGAACAAGTAAGTTTAAAGTCTTGTATAATCTAAATGTTTCAAGTATGATTTACCAAGAAACCAAGTTAAAAATACAAGTTTTACTAACTCTTGGTTCTTACATAAATAAACATCATTTTAGTGGTTAACAAAGTAAAGAAGCACATGTGTAACAAGAAAAATACATGTAGAAGTATTTTTGGAAAATATGAACATAAGTTGTAAAGATCCATATTCTTTAAAAATGGAGTTTTTAAATAATCAACCTCAAATTAAAGGGTAACAAGACCTACTAAATACACTAGTAAGTTACTACACATTTTTATAAATCTTCAAGTTCATGAGTTGGTAGTTTATACTTGTTTTTAACAAGATTGGTAAGTAGAGAATGTATATTGTTGATTGAGGATTGTTTGGATGAATTTTTGAAAAGAAAATGATATGCTAATAAGCATGGATGCCTCCATTTACAAATGAGACTCTGGCGAAATTTTCTAAAAACTCCAACACTTAGACAATATTTTTCTAAACAAGCGTTACAAGTATATTTTATAACTTGTGTTTCGAATATAAACTTCGCCATAATTTTTGTAACAAAATAAATAGTGTCGGAGGTTGGGTTTTGTAAATAAAAACGGGTAAATATATATTTAGAATATATATCTTATACTAGAACACTTGTGTGGATACTTGTTTATTTTATGAGATAGTTATATTATTTTAGGGTAAAATAATGTAACTTAACAATATAACTTGACATTTGAGTTGTGTGGTATGTGATAGAAATAATGAGTAAATAAACTGTACGTAGGATACGTGTTATGCATGAGAAACTGATTTTTATCCGTACCTTATTAGGACGTGCTTGATTTCTGATTATTAGAGTAACTAATCTAACCGAGCAAACCAAGGTGAGTTCACACACTTTCTAAGGCATGGGATTCCCGGTGGTTTGGGAATGGGTTAAAGAATTAAAACGGAACCTACATATCCTCCTTGGGTAGGATATGTACCGCCATCCTCCATAGGTAGGATGCCAATATTAATCCTACGTATTCTCCTTGGGTAGAATACGTACGTTCGTCCTCCTTGGGTAGGACAACAACCTTAAAACTTACTAGACAAAACTCTATCATTAAGTCCCTCATTTTATATCGACTTAATCGCCGAGGCCAATGGCGAGCGGGTCATTAGTTAATAGCGCTATTAGGTTTAACAAACCTCACACCGTGCCGTTCGGACGGGCGTGTACTAATGGACTATGGCAAACTGTCAGTGATGATAGACACTGATGTAGGGCACAACTTATTTTCGTTAGTAGTCGATATGGTAACGGTCTAGTGGTTCACATGGGGAAGCCCCCACTGATTATGGATATGGTTTGGGTAATACAGAAGGAACTGGTTAATCATACTTTCAACTATGGGGTAACCCCCACGGCAAATAAACCAACGAAAGACAAACCATGTTTTCGGAAACAACTTAAAACTAAACAACCAACCGTGAACTCACTCAACTTTGTTGTTGACTCGTTGTTACATGCCTTACAGGTCGCTAGATGCTTACGGAGTTTGCACGAGGAGGTGGTCGTTGTGGAATATGGATTGTTATGTCCCGTGCTAAACATTTAATCCTTATGAACTTATTAAACCTACCTTTTGGACTTTAAACTTATGAACTATGGAACTTATGTTTTGGACTTACATTTTATGCTTCCGCTGTTAACTTAAAGTTAGTTACTGTCTTATGGTCACCAATTGTATTGTGGTTGGCTTTACTTACTGAATTACGTTGTTCAATATGATTGGTGGCTCGATCCTGGTCATGTCACGCCTCCAAGCGGTGATACTCCGCGTGGTGGATTTTGGGGGATTCGTGTAGCAAAAATGTTTCGAAACCTTGTACTAGGTATGCTAAGTCAACATACGAAAGTGAAGGGTTCTTGAAATCAAGGTGCTATATATGCTAACTTGCTCACATAGGATGATCGGATAAAATGAGGTTTTGTAAACCAAATGAGTATTGGAACTCATGTGATATGGTTTAACAAAGCCTACATTCTAACTCGGAACCTATCCTAAGTGCTTATGACCCGTTACGACTCGTTAAGGTAGTCTACGCTACTTTAACGCGTCGTTCGCGCAAAACGCATTCGGACCGCCTAACTAGACCTATGACAAGTATTATATGCCTTAACATGTCTAATAATGATGTATAATCAGTTTAGATGTCAAAATTTAGGCTACATATGCTTAAAATGAATTTATGCGTAAAAAGGGCATTTTGGTCATTTTCCTAAGGCATATAAACTACCTATCATACAACTAACTAAACGAAGTGACCATAAGGTATAACCTCGGAAGGTTATTCCCTATACAACTGTGACACATGTGTCACTTCAACCATCAAACAAATGCCAAACCACTGAAATAATATATTTCATACTTGGGATTTGTAAAAATATGTGTATCGTTGGCACATATCAATTCTTGTTCGATTTCGGGCTCTAAATCGCTTTCTAGAAGGTTATACGCGCACCGATGTGTAAATATAACCAGTTTAATGCAACGAACACTCCGGAATAGTGAAATAGGTTTAACATACCTTAAATAACCTCCACATAACTTAGAAATAAGTTTTGGATGGTTTGGTGTGTTGAAATCAACTTTGTTTGATCGCAGGGACTATAACTGTCAAATTGCGAAACTATGCCAATTTGAACTGTAACAAACATTCCGGAACATGACCATAAGTTAAACACACCTTAAATATCCTTTATATAGCTTAGAAATAGGCTTTGAGGGGTTCGGTGTGCTAAAATAAACTTTTGGGTCATTCAGGAACTAAAAGCGTCAAAAAGTGCACAAGTTTGCATTTTCGCGCATATCTTAGGTTCTGAATACATCCGGACATCCAAAAATTTATGTAAGCACTAAAATATTTTATTTTAGTGTTTGGCATAAGAAAAATCCATTCGTCACGCAATTTGGATCGTTTTTCGCGCTTGTGCGCATTCCGTCGTAATTAAGCGAACATCGCAATCGTACGGCCAAACGAACCGACATCCGAGATATTTTGAGCATGTTTTGAGTTACCTATACTTCAACTTCATTTTAGAGCCTTTAAATGAGGTTAACGGGGTTCAAACGCATCGAAAATAGCTTAAACGGGCTGCAGGGACAATTTCTGCCATTTTGAAACATTTCTGAATCAGGTGCATGGTGGCGTAGCGCGAGCCCCTAAGGCTCTTACCGTCGCGCTACGCGACTGCCTAATCTGAACAGGAAAACTAGATTCAATGTATTAACAGCTGTTAAACTCCCAACCACACACCCACACCCACACTTGCCCTTTCAGTTCATGAGAGGCCATTTTTAGTCACCACAACATTACAACAAGTGTACGCCTTAGATTCGATCACGGTTTCCAAGAAACGATCCTAACGGTTCGGGAAATACTATAAATACCCAACCCACTTCATTGCAAAACCCACTTAAAATCTGAGATTTCTCTAAGTTGGGGTGTTTCATCACCTCATACCTGAGAATACTTGGATTATCAATCTTGCGGGGACCCTTTGTAAGTGTTCTTTCGTTCTTTTATTGCTTTTCGAGTTCGAAAGTCAAACTTTGTTTGACTTTCTGCATTGACCAGTTTATGGTCAATACGAAGTTCGTTTGAACTTCACAATGTGATTGTAATCACGATGGTTATAGTCCCTTGTGACTATGCCTACTGATTACCACGTTGTCTAGGGTCGTAAGGGTAAGCGATCTAATAAATCGCTTATACCTTCGAACCCGACCCATTTGGTCGATCATTAGGATCCGACCAAACACATTAGGTGACCATAGTATATAGGGAATAACCTTCCAAGGTTATACCTTATGGTCGCTTCGTTTAAGTAGTTGTATGACAGGTAGTTTATATGCCTTAGGTAAATTACCAAAATACCCCTTTGATGCCAAAATTCATTATAAACATATGTGACATAACTTTTGACATCTAAACTGATTATATAACAATATTAGACATGATAAGGCATATTTTACTTATCATAAGACTAGTCAGGCGGTCCGAATGCGTTTCACGCGAACGACGCGTTAAAGTAGCATAAGCTACCTAAACGGGTCGTAATGGGTCGTAAGCACTTAGGTTAAGTTTCATTTAGTATGTAGGCTTTGATAAACCATATGACACGAGTCTCTATACTCGTTTGGTTTACGAACCCTCATTCTATCTAAATCCTCCGATTTAGGTCCGGGTTATTAACATAGTTACCTATATTAGGTACCGTTTGATATCCGTGATCTCTAGCATTGTTTGGTTGTTACTCAAGGACTACTAAGCAATCTCAAGTGAGTACATAGACCCCTCTTTTACTGTTTTCCAAACTGTTTTGGGGTGAAACACATGTGCCTACTTGTTACTTTCATGCTTTCCTGTTTTCACATCATATACTTGCTATGTTCATTAGTACATTTATAGTACATGATTTCATTACATTTTATGCTATGTATGCCCATTGTGTGCGTACTTAGTACATTGTTATACGTTACACATTATGCTATGTATGCCCATTGTGTGCGTACTTAGTACATTGTTATACATTACACTTTATGCTATGTATGTTCTTTGTTGCATACTTAGTACATTGTCTTACATCTCATGCTATGTATGCCCATTGTGTGCGTACTTAGTACATTGTTCTACATTACATTTTTTGCTATGTATGCCCATTGTGTCCGTACATAGTACATTGTTATACATTACACTTTATGCTATGTATGTTCTTTGTTGCATACTTAGTACATTTGTTATTCATCACATGCTTACATTTTGGATACACATTACATGATTTACATTAGACATAAACATTAAACATAGACATTAGACATGGTTTTCACATAAACATTTTGACATTTGATTTTACATAAACATGTTACTTTGGTGGTTTGGTTTGAGTAAGTGAGTTAAGTAACGAGGCGTTTGTAATATGATACAAGTGTGGTGGATACGCCGCTGGTACTTCCTATATATAAATGCTTGTATGGTATTACATATCGTAGCGTTATTTGAATCATTTCAATTTGAGACATATAACATTTTATACAAATAACATACTCTTCGCAAGACATTGATTTACAAACAACTTATCTTATACAAACTCATCTTACATGGTTATTCATTTAACCATACATTATTCTCTTATTCATACATATCATCTGATCTTATCGTTTTTCAAATGATTTACAAAACAAAGCAAATTACAAGGTTCATGACTAAACATTTTCTCAAACATAAGTCATGAATTCTGTTTTCACAAAACCTATGTATCGCACAGGCATTTTTATGCTGACGTACCTATTTTCACATGTGTTTTCAGGAGATGATGCATAGGATTCATCAAGACATACTTAGGCGGACCTGTGCCTTAATGACTTAAAACGAGACAAGAACTAGTTAATTTTTGTTATGTACTCTTTGTTTCTTGTTTAAACCAATGTAACTCTCTTGTTTGATTAATAAAATGAAACTTTAATTACCATGGTTGTGAAACAATTAATTCTGTTACAACACTCCCCGACGTTTCCGCAACGTTTCGTTGTCTCACGTGGTCGGGGTGTGACAGAAAAGATGGTATCAGAGCCAATGGTTATAGGGAATTAGGTTATTAGTAATGCTTTGACCTAGTCTATAACCTTCTTAGGACCCTAACGCGAGTTTACTTGCGTTTAGTCATAAAACGATACCGTCACCTATCCTTAGGCGACGACCACAACAAGAACATAAATTTCAAAACCGCTTTGAAAACTAATCATCTGTTCTAGGATGATTGATTGCTAGGTTTTGAACCCTCTATTGTAAGGTTTTGAACCCTCTGTTATATGGTTTTGAACCCCTTTGAGTTTTCAAAATCTCATCAAAATTTGGGTCCTAAATAGTGTGAACACGTGCAAACTGGAAGAGTGAATTCCTGTACCCTGAGTTTTCTGTCTAAGGCTAGAGTGTTCGTACAAATCCAGATAATCGGACCAATCACTCTTACCTGGGAACTCTTGGGGTGAGTGTCCACTTATAGGCGAGCATGTCTTCGCGATACATTATGAGGATCTATTTGCTTTGATTCAGCCTTTGTGTTGTTTGTTTGCTTCGTGGTTCAAACAAATGACCATCACCCGTGATTTTGGTCGGTAATTGTAACATCCTATTCTTACCCAATGCCATTTCATTTGTTTTCTCTCTTGTTTTCCTTTTAGAATGCCTCCACGACGCGAAAATCCAGTATCTATTGAAGAGCTGGCAGCTGTCATTACACAGCAACTGACTGCTGCAGTCCTGAACATCGTTGCCTAATGTAACCAAGCCCTTAACAACAATAATGCCCCCTGCAACTTCAAGACGTTCAACTCGGCTAAGCCATCAAAGTTTTCTGGGTCTCAAGGAGTGACTGCACTTCTGCAATGGTTCGAGAGTCTAGAGAGCACCTTCAAGCATATTCAATGTCCAAACGAGCGAAAGCTAGATTTCGCATCTAGTGTCTTTGAGAAACGAGCTTTGACGTGGTGGAACGGTGTGGTGAGAGATAGGGGTGCCGATGTGGCACTGGCTCAAACGTGGGAAGAACTTAGAGCACTGATGATGAAGGAATTCTGTCCTCATCACGAGATCAGGGCCTTGGAAAGGGAATTTGACGATCTTAAGCAAGACAACGGTGAACATCGAGCATACACTGATCGATACGAGGAGCTGAGCCTGTTGTGTCCTACCATGGTTACGCCTTTGGATAAGGCGATCGAAAAATACATTGATGGTCTCCCTGACTCAGTTCAGGACATTGTTACTGGTAGTAACCCCACTACGGTTAGGCAGGCCATTGAGCTATCTGCAACCTTGACTGAATCTCAGATCAGGAAACGTAAACTTTTTCGAAAGGGTGACAAGAAGCCAATCGAGGAATCAAAGACCATGGATGAACAGACTGGATCCCCTAAGCGGTCAAAGAAGCGAAAGGCTTCTCAGAACTTTGCCATGGTTACTCACAATGATCAAGCCGTCCCCAACCAACCGGCTCAACCCCCTGCTAGGAAGCCATACAATGGAACTTCACCCTTGTGCAACCAATGTAACCTTCATCATCATGCTAGGGTGAAGTGCCGCGAATGCCAAATTTGTGGACTTAAAGGTCATACAGCAAAAGTTTGTCGAGCAGCAGTTGCACCAAATCAAGCTGACAACAATCCTGCTCAAGCTCGCTTTCCACCAGGTTCTTGCTACAATTGTGGCGAGATGGGTCATTTCCGAAGAAATTGCCCAAAGCTTGCTAATGCTAATCCAGCGCATGGATGAGCATCTGACCGACTAGAAGACAACACCCTTTAGAAATAATCATGTCTTATGT
This sequence comes from Helianthus tuberosus, assembly GCA_030545235.1. Classification (NCBI taxonomy): domain Eukaryota; kingdom Viridiplantae; phylum Streptophyta; class Magnoliopsida; order Asterales; family Asteraceae; genus Helianthus; species Helianthus tuberosus. Next base: position 67,559,887 of record CM060445.1, on the reverse strand, counting down.
ATTATTTTCTTTTGTTGTCAAGGTCCATGAAACAGTTGTTATCATTGTTTATAAATAAATCTTTTATTTACATTGCAATGTATTTATGAGGTTGTATGTAAAAACAACATAACCCTTACAATACCGAAAATTAAGGAATCGTATTCCTTGAAAAGCAAACTACCCCCAAATAATTTTCCCATTTTATGATCTCTTGCGTTTTCCACGAAATTTCCTAAGTACCCGTTTTTCCTAGGGAAACGAAGTACAAGGCGCAAGTTACAACACTGGACGAATACCCAAAGTACCACTATAAATCCTTAATAGGGTACCTAAGGGTATTTCCGTAAATCCTAAAATTGTTGTGTTCCTTAATTCGAATATTACGTTTCTTTGAAAACAAAATCGAAATTTTGGGAGATCATCCTATCTTTTCAGATAGATCCCAGAGGACATTGAAGCCCATCTACTGGTTTCCTGGTGTACCTTGAATATCCATATTCAATCGATAACAAGTTAATAACAAATTAATAACCAAGTTAAACAACTATGTGATTATGTGCTTGTGTGTTTCCTATGTTTTTGTGTAATCCAAGTTTTGTTATCCAAATCCTCGTAGAATCTTCCATATCATTCGTATAAGGGATTCATAGTAGGATATCCAAAGGTACTATATTAAATCCTCAATGGGCTTTTACGTAATAGTAAAGACCCTTGGATTATATTGTACTATTCCATAATTAGACCCCTTGAGTGGTCTAGTTAAACAGATTGATCCAAAAATCTGGTTAGGAATATCATGTGATGAATTAGCTGAAAAGACTCCTTGGTGGTCTAATTAAAAGGGATCATTTGTCGATCTAATTAAAAGGACCCTATGATAGTCTAGTCACACTCATCACAGGTTTAATTTTTCTTCCCTTTCACATTACAAAACAAACTGTGCGGACTATGCAAGGAATTACGTAATTATGGATGCATACATAATTATGGAATTCAGTGCATAGAAACCACAGCGAGTTTTGTCATGTGTCTAGAGTTGACTCGTTTCATTTTCGTTTTTGAAGAAATTTGGGAAAATGACTCATTCCGTTCATTTTCGTTCCTGAAGAAATTGTGGAAAATGACTCATTCCGTTCATTTTCGTTTCTGAAGAAATTTGGGAAAATGACTCATTCCGTTCATTTTCGTTCCTGAAGAAATTGTGGAAAATGACTCATTCCGTTCATTTTCGTTCCTGAAGAAATTGTGGAAAATGACTCATTCCGTTCATTTTCGTTCCTGAAGAAATTGTGGAAAATGACTCATTCCGTTCATTTTTGTTTCTGAAGAAATTTGGGAAAATGACTCATTCCGTTCATTTTCGTTCATGAAGAAATTGTGGAAAATGACTCATTCCGTTCATTTTCGTTCCTGAAGAAATTGTGGAAAATGAATAATTCCGTTCATTTTCGTTCCTAAAGAAATAGTGGAAAATGACTCATTCTGTTCATTTTCGTTTCTGGAGGAAATGTGGAAAATGACTCATTTCGTTCATTTTCGTTTCTGAAGGATACCCATTAAGGAAAATGACTCATTCCGTGCATTTTTCGTTTCTGAAAATTTTCCATCGAAGGAAAATGAATATCCCTGATTCTTCCTTCATTTCCATTTCTGAAAATGTCCGTTAAAGAGGAATATCAGGATATGCCTTATCCTTGGTGGTTATTTAACACAAAGTCACAGACATGCTCCTACAAATAAATTTCGGGATGAAATTTCCTAAAGTAGGGGAGACTGTGACACCTGTGTCACTTCATCAAACAAATGCCAAACCACTGAAATATTATATTTCATAATTGGGATTTGTAAAAATATGTGTATCGTTGGCACATATCAATTCTTGTTCGATTTCGGGCTCTAAATCGCTTTCTAGAAGGTTATACGCGCACCAATGCGTAAATATAACCAGTTTAATGCAACGAACACTCCGGAATAGTGAAATAGGTTTAACATACCTTAAATAACCTCAACATAACTTAGAAATAAGTTTTGGATGGTTTGGTGTGTTGAAATCAACTTTGTTTGATCGCAGGGACTATAAGTGTCAAATTGCGAAACTATGCCAATTTGAACTCTAACGAACATTTCGGAACATGACCATAAGTTAAACACACCTTAAATATCCTTTATATAGCTTAGAAATAGGCTTTGAGGGGTTCGGTGTGCTAAAATAAACTTTTGGGTCATTCAGGGACTAAAAGCGTCAAAAAGTGCACAAGTTTGCATTTTCGCGCATATCTTACGTTCTGAATACATCCGGACATCCAAAAATTTATGTAAGCACTAAAATATTTTATTTTAGTGTTTGGCATAAGAAAAATCCATTCGTCACGCAATTTGGATCGTTTTTCGCGCTTGTGCGCATTCCGTCGTAATTAAGCGAACATCGCAATCGTACGGCCAAACGAACCGACATCCGAGATATTTTTGAGCATGTTTTGAGTTCCCTATACTTCAACTTCATTTTAGAGCCTTGAAATGAGGTTAACGGGGTTCAAACGCATCAAAAATAGCTTAAACGGGCTGCAGGGACCATTTCTGCCATTTTTGAAACATTTCTGAATCGGGTGCATGGTGGCGTAGCGCGAGCCCCTAAGGCTCTTACCGTCGTGCTACGCGACTTCCTAATCTGAACAGAAAAACCAGATTCAATGTATTAACAGCTGTTAAACTCCCAACCACACACCCACACTTGCCCTTTCAGTTCATGAGAGGCCATTTTTAGTCACCACAACATTCCAACAAGTGTACGCCTTAGATTCGATCACGGTTTCCAAGAAACGATCCTAACGGTTCGGGAAATACTATAAATACCCAACCCACTTCATTGCAAAACCCACTTGAAATCTAAGATTTCTCTAAGTTGGGGTGTTTCATCACCTCATACCTGAGAATACTTGGATTATCAATCTTGCGGGGACCCTTTGTAAGTGTTCTTTCGTTCTTTTATTGCTTTTTGAGTCCGAAACCCGACCCATTTGGTCGATCATTAGGATCCGACCATACACATTAGGTGACCATAGTATATAGGGAATAACCTTCCGAGGTTATACCTTATGGTCGCTTCGTTTAAGTAGTTGTATGATAGGTAGTTTATATGCCTTAGGTAAATTACCAAAATACCCATTTGATGCCAAAATTCATTATAAACATATGTGACATAACTTTTGACATCTAAACTGATTATGCAACAATATTAGACATGATAAGGCATATTTTACGTGTCATAAGACTAGTCAGGCGGTCCGAACGCGTTTCATGCGAACGACGCGTTAAAGTAGCATAAGCTACCTAAACGGGTCGTAATGGGTCGTAAGCACTTAGGTTAAGTTTCATTTAGTATGTAGGCTTTGATAAACCATATGACACGAGTCTCTATACTCGTTTGGTTTACGAACCCTCATTCTATCTAAATCCTTCGATTTAGGTCCGGGTTATTAACATAGTTACCTATATTAGGTACCGTTTGATATCCGTGATCTCTAGCATTGTTTGGTTGTTACTCAAGGACTACTAAGCAACCTCAAGTGAGTACATAGACCCCTCTTTTACTGTTTTCCAAACTGTTTTGGGGTGAAACACATGTGCCTACTTGTTACTTTCATGCTTTCCTGTTTTCACATCATATACTTGCTATGTTCATTAGTACATTTATAGTACATGATTTCATTACATTTTATGCTATGTATGCCCATTGTGTGCGTACTTAGTACATTGTTATACATTACACATTATGCTATGTATGCCCATTGTGTGCGTACTTAGTACATTGTTATACATTACACTTTATGCTATGTATGTTCTTTGTTGCATACTTAGTACATTGTCTTACATCTCATGCTATGTATGCCCATTGTGTGCGTACTTAGTACATTGTTTTACATTACATTTTATGCTATGTATGCCCATTGTGTGCGTACTTAGTACATTGTTATACATTACACTTTATGCTATGTATGTTCTTTGTTGCATACTTAGTACATTTGTTATTCATCACATGCTTATATTTTGGATACACATTACATGATTTACATTAGACATAAACATTAAACATAGACATTAGACATCGTTTTCACATAAACATTTTGACATTTGATTTTACATAAACATGTTACTTTGGTGGTTTGGTTTGAGTAAGTGAGTTAAGTAACGAGGCGTTTGTAATATGATACAAGTATGATGGATACGCCACTGGTACTTCCTATATATAAATGCTTGTATGGTATTACATATCGTAGCGTTATTTGAATCATTTCAATTTGAGACATATAACATTTTATACAAATAACATACTCTTCGCAAGACATTGATTTACAAACAACTTATCTTATACAAACTCATCTTACATGGTTATTCATTTAACCATACATTATTCTCTTATTCATACATATCATCTGATCTTATCGTTTTTCAAATGATTTACAAAACAAAGCAAATTACAAGGTTCATGACTAAACATTTTCTCAAACATAAGTCATGAATTCTGTTTTCACAAAACCTATGTATCTCACAGGCATTTTTATGCTGACGTACCTATTTTCACATGTGTTTTCAGGAGATGATGCATAGGATTCATCAAGACATACTTAGGCGGACCTGTGCCTTAGTGACTTAAAACGAGACAAGAACTAGTTAATTTTTGTTATGTACTCTTTGTTTCTTGTTTAAACCAATGTAACTCTCTTGTTTGATTAATAAAACGAAACTTTAATTACCATGGTTGTGAAACAATTAATTCTGTTACAACACTCCCCGACGTTTCCGCCACGTTTCGTTGTCTCACGTGGTCGGGGTGTGACAACAACTATGGTCACAAAATGTGTTTGGTCGGATCCTAATGATTGACCAAACGGGTCGGGTTCGAAAGTCTAAGTGGTTGTTTATACCGCTTATCTTACGACCCTATATAAGCACTAGACTAAAAGTGATGAGTTAAACATGTTAAAACATGTTTAACTAAGTTAGAAAACAAGTTTGATATCAAAACAAAGTGTTTTGATACCCGAATATAGCTTCGTTGCAAAATACGCATAAATACGTATTTTGACCGAAACTTTGACTTGTCACTACGCCTAATCAACGTGGTAATCAGTAGGTATAGTCACAAGGGACTATAACCATCGTGATTACGCTCACGTTGCAAGGTTCAAACAAACTTTGTGTTGACCAATTAATGGTCAAAGCAGAAAGTCAAACACTGTTTGACTTTCATGCTTGAAATGCATAGCCAAGCATGAAGGAGACTTACAAAGGGTCCAAGCTTGGATCAAGAACAAGAAAACTAGAAGAAAGGAGCCTTCAATCAGAAGGGATAGCTCCAATGAGCAGAAATGAGAAGGAAATTCTGAATGAGCAATTGAAAAGTGAAGATTTGATGGGTTTATATAGGATTTCATTAACCGTTAAGATTTTTCCAAGTGTTTAGAGCTTTGATCTTGGCCATCCATGTGTTACCGACTGATTATAATACCATGGGGCCTCAAAAACCAGCCCATAGTGTGAGAAAAACATGTCCAAAACCCATGGATCAACAGCTGTTTGCTAAAAACTGATTTTCAGCCCAGATAGGGGCTGTCGCACCCCGTGTAAGACTTATGGTGAGTCTACGCGCCCTGCGAGCGAGCTCCAAACCAGAAATAGTTTCAAAAGTTGCAGTTTCAGTCCCTGCATGCATATTTGATGATTTTTGACACGTTTAAGCCCCGTTAACCCATTTTCAAGGCTCAATAATGATGTCAAAGTATAGGGAACATAAAATATGCTTGAAAACATCTCGGATGTCGGTTCGTTTGGTCGTACGGTCACGTTATTCGGTTAATTACGACGAAACACAAACGGACGCGAAAAACGATCCAAATTACGCGACGAATGAAATTTTAGCATTCCAAACACTAAAATAAAATATTATAATGATTACAAAAATTTTTGGATGTCCGGATATGTTTAGAACGTAAGATATGCGCGTAAATGCAAACTTAAGCACTTTTTGACACTTTTAGTCCCTGTTTGATCAAATAAGTTTATTTTCGCATACCGAACCTCTCAAAGCCTATTTCTTAGCTATGTAAAGGATATTTATGGTATGTTTAACTTATGATCATGTTCCGGAGTGTATGTTACTATACGAATCGGCAGACTTTCGCAGTTTGTCACAAATAGTCCCTACGATTGAATAAACTTGATTTTGCCATACCAAACCCTTTAAAACTTATTTCTAAGTTATGTAAAGGTTATTTAAGGTATGTTAAGCTTATGTTGAAGTTTCGGAGTGTTTGTCACGTTAAATTGATTTTGTTTACGCATCAGTTTGTGTATAACTTTCCAGAAAGCGATATAGAGTTTGAAATCGAACAAAATCAAAACGTGCAAAATGTCAAACATAAAGAAAAAAATATTGGGATCAAATCACATTTTTTATTGATAATTGAACTGTTTAGAGTTTATACAATGATTATAAGCACAGATGTCACACTAGCAGTGGCCGACAACGTTAATGGCATGAGATGAAAGTTCGTCGCATCACAGTCGTATGGATATATCATTTGTCCAAAATGGAGTTTGGATGATAGAGTTTCGAGCTACGTGAATTTAAACAGTTGGAGATGATGGGGTTCTTCGACACTCATGATCTTCACATCCATAAAACACAAAGTGAGGATGATGACACAAGAGTGTGGAAAGGATAATAGAAGAGAGTTTAGACCCAAGCACATAAAGTTCCAAGTAAACCCTAAGAACTAAGCATACCATGAGCAATATACCAAGTAACTATCAAGTAGGCAATACAAACACAAACCATATCACCTAAAGTGTTGAGCCTTGCACGTGGAGTGGAGATTCGTTGTGGATCGTTGAATATTGAGCAGGTTATAGTCTGGTTTTTCTCAAAAATAGTTTCCCTTTTAAAAAATGAGTTCACTATAACCAATGGCTATGATACCAATCTGTCACACCCTCAAAATCCACATGCGGAGTATTACCATGAGGCGTGTGACTGACCAGGATCATGCCACCAATCATATTGAACAATAAGTAAAGGTAAATAAAGTCCGTCGCAATCAATACGATTAGTGTTTACAAAAATAAATGTCCAAAACCAAATTTTTAAGTGTCACCGGAAGCATAATGTTTAGAACCCAAATCATAAGTTTAAAAGTTCATAAGGTTTCATAAGAACCCAATAATGGTTCTTTTCCCACAACGACCAGCCCTCCATGCAAGCTCCAGTAAGTACCTAACGACATGTAAAGCATGTAGTAACGTATCAACAAAAATGTTGGCGAGTTCACAGTTGTTTACTGTTGTTCCGAAAACGTAGTCTTTGTTAAATTACTCTGTTCTTTAGAAAACATGTCATGGGGAGCTACCCCATTGTTTTAAACGACTAGACTCGTACCATACCAACTACTGACTGTACTTATGTTTAGTGCCCCAAGTCAATGTCTATCGTCATTGACTAAGTGCCCAAGTATATTAGTCCACGCCCGTCCTCTGTGGCACGGTGTGAGGCTTGTCAATCCTAATAGCGCTATTTAACTAATAACCCGTTCGCCATTGGCCCAACGATTAATCGGTATAAAATGTGTAGGGACTTTTAGATAGAGTTTCCGTCTAGTCCGTTTAAGACATGTTAAATAAATAGTAAATTAATGGTTTCCGTCCCTCACAAGGGGACGAGGTTGCCCGTATTATACCCAAGGAGAATACGTAGGTTACATCCCACCTAAGGGGGATGGTTGTTGCTTGCTCCATTCCCAAATCACCGGGAATTACATGCTTTTAAAAAAGTGTGAACTAACCTTAGATTAGCTCGACATATTAGATTAAGTGTATGTAATCTAGAGCGACCGACCACGCCCTATAATAGTTACCATGGTATATTAGACTTTATTTAGACATTGCACGAAAGTCCTACACATGTCTAGCAACTAGCACACAAACAAGCAATCACATAGCACGTCTATCATATGGTTCCGTAACCATGTTCACAACCTTTCTACGGTATTAAATAGGCTATCTATATAATTATCAACCAAGCATGGATACTAAAACTAGCAAGTTTGGTCGTTAAGCATTCATGCTTTACTGCATAGAAAATCACTGAAAATAGGCTGTTTTGGGTGACCCGTTTAACATGTTTACAAGTTTTCAAAAATTATGATTTTTTATGTGACGTACTTCTCGGAGGGGTAGGCCTTGTGTTAAAATTTCAAGGTCTAACTCTTTACCAATAATTTAAAAAAAATCATTTACTAAGCTACAATCAGATTCGTAACTTCTGACTGTAGCTTACGGGAAAATTCATTTAACTTTCCTCGTTTAACCGATTAACGAAATTGCAGTTGGAGATTTTTGGAATCACCAAGAAGTACTTACAGTAAAAATTTCAGATCATAACTCAATCCCTATATTGAGTTATGACATTCGTAATGGGCTGCAAATTCTGACTGAAAACGCTGCCTGAACCTTTGTTACGAAATAAATCAATTAAAATATCAAACGGTGTCGAAAAAAATGCAATTCTAGTGGGGTTTGAAAGATATTTCCTGGAACTACATTATAGAATCAAGAAATACTGATTTTCGTTCAATTTTGACCCGGTTACAGTAGACACAAGTCGGCTGTAACTTTCTGGACAAAATCAGTTTCGTTACCCAGCTTCATAAAACGACTTTTATTATTTTAATCACATCCCTAGCAACTAAGAACAACATGTATTCATCATTTACAGCAGGTTATCATTATATATCATCTAATTCATCAACCATGACTAACAATATTTAAAACAAGATCATACCACATCAAACCCTAGTAATTATACGAACCCTTGTGCGATTGTAACACCAATAAATCATGCATTCTAGCAACCCTAGACTACAAGTAGCATCACAAACATCAAGAACATCAAGAACCAGAAAACGCAGCCATGTATACATGATACATCGCACACCGAAAGATACCAAGAACACTAACCTTGAGATGAGATGGAAGAACTAGAGAGAAAGAGAGATGAGGGATCGAATGAGGGGGGGGGGCTGCTTGCTACTGCCGTCGCACACCACAGGGAATAATTTAGGGTTTTTAGTTTCTTTTCCTTCTCATGCACATATAACATACTTATAAAACAAGGGTGGGGGCGATTTGGTTATTGGGCCGCAAGGGTTGGGCTGAATTGGGGATGGGTGGCGGGTTGGGCTAGGGGTTTGGGTTTCACGTTCGGTTTAATCGCAGAACTAGCGTAGTGGTTTAAGTTATAAGTTTCCCGTATCGCGTTTCTATGATATAACTTTCTGCATACAAATAAGACTAATAATTTCCGTAGCACATAAATTAATTATAGTTGTAACACATAATTCATACAAAATTATAACGTGATTAGTAACGGTTGCTAACCTTGATCGTAAAAGTTCGGGTTGTCACACAAGGTGCAAGCTACACACTAATAGATCCTTAAAATCCATGAATACTAATTACATACCATGATTTCATTACAAGATAACACTTATGAGATTTCATATGATAACAATAACTGCATGAACTCGCTCAACTTTTGTTGACCTTTTAAAACTACATGTATTTCAGGAAACAAGTCTTGAGCCAGTGATATACTACGGGAAACAGGAATGACAATGACAACGATTGCCGCTTTTGGAGGATTTGTCTTCTATATCCCAACTTCGTATGGGTATATAGGGGACATAATCTCAATATGTTTTATGTCAAAAACTATCTTTTGTGATGGGTAAAATAACTTGATAACTATGTTATGTTTAACGTTGTAAACGTTGTTGAAACTTGAAAACAATGTTGGAAACTTGTAAACTATGTTTGAAATCAATATATGTAAGGCATCGTTGTTGGTTTATAGTGTTTACACATTTGGATGCAATGATTACCTTTCTTACGTCACACACAATACGCTTTCGCTACTAGCTGGGTATGACAGATTGGTATCAGAGCTCCGATTGTAGTGAACCGGGGGAAAACTTTTATTAAGTTTGGTCTATAATCACCATGGACTCTCACATGAAAACAAAGTTGATAACATTACAAAAATGATTTCAAAAGTATGACAAAAATGACTAAAGGTTTTCACCGTGTCACGATAACTTGAGGATCAATCACACGGGCTCAATCATAAGTAACAGATAAGGATCAATACATGGTTAGTCTATAAGGAATAGATTCGAAACATTAGGAATTACATGTGAAACACGAGAACAAAACAACATGAGATTTAGTGATTATATATATAATGTATTTATATGTGTGTTGTACAGAATATATTGCCATGAACGAAAATACCTTCGACTACGAATTCTATTATTACCCTTGACTCACGTGACGAGAATAACGACCTTGTGTCCATTACGAAGCTTATGGTGGACGCGGTTCCTAAGTGAGGTCCTAAAGCGTTGAACCCGTGGAAGATGGTTGTTTTCCCGCAGATGGTTAAATGTCAGGCTTCGGTAGTGATGATGAGGCGGAGGTGGCGGCCTTGGACAACAACTCTACTAGTGGGACGAGGTCCCTGAAGCTCATGCTAATCGTGATTGATGACACTCTCGTCCAGACAAGGAAGATGAAGTACTCATCTAAAAGGTTCCCCTCCAGTTGCTATTGTTGCAGATTCTCTCTACTTCTATTTCGGCTAACGTTGTGCCCTATCACGAATAATGATAACGGGCGTTAGCACGTGGGCCATCACGAAGGTCCCTCCTATGTTGAAGGTATATAGACAATAGTGTCCTCTCTTTGACTGATCGTCTGTTTGAAAGAGAGAATGCTAGGGTGACCATGCAAGACAATTTATTATTATGGGGCCCCACGTAATAACAACTTATAGTGCATGGGAATCCTGGTGGGCTCTGCGGGTCAATCTAATGATCACTATCCATTCGAAATTCTTAAGTTGTTCAAGTTTCTATCTAGTAAGAACACTAGCTGGGATGGTTACTCTAACACTCTACGATACAGGAAGACCACACGTATTGTTCACACTTAACATTCTTTTCTGTAACATGAGTCGCTCGAGATTAGTCATCGAGAGCAAACAAAACTTGTTAGCCACTCACGGAGGATCTTCCTCAACATTCTCGAAATTCTTATACATGGGCTAGTTCTTTGGTGTCTATGACACCTTGCCTTATCTTAGTTATTGGAAATGATTACATTAAACTCTGTCATTTAACACTTGTCTTATTCCAAGGGATGATATGGCATGAGCCATGGTACAACCCCTTCATTGCATCTTATTCGACATCTATGGAAATTATAACAATTTTGTTGAAGCTCGTGGAGCTCAAGGGATATCAATGTATTCGTCACACGGGTTAGTGCGACGAAGGATGTTCCTACCTTGGATGATCGAGGTCCATGAGGTAGGGAATACATGCTGTAAGGATGGAAACGACCGTTTGGTTTTTCCTCTTCAGCGAATTACCTCTTTTCCCACTTAGGCATATGGTCAATACACGCAAGAGGAACTGCGCATTTTGGGTTGCGTTTATTCATGTTATCATGGTTCAAACATGCATGAACAATGCGGTCTTGAGGTTTCCATGACCAATTACATTCTTAATTCTTAGGCTCATGGTAGGCTATATCTATCCAAATACAAGTTTAGACCCTTTGATGCTATGTATCAAAAATAACATGGCGCCGAAAAGAAAATCTACGCCCAAAAGGGGCAGTTAATCAGCACCCTACTATTAAAGTCGAACTAGAGTTTTTATGGAACAACATGAGGTTGCGGAAATTGCACAACATGAGGTTGTTGAGACGACACTAGTGACGGTACTGAGAGTACCGGTAGTTCAAGTGACTCCAATTCCGATAGGACGAGAACGAGTGGCAATGCCACACTTGGAGATGCAATCACACCAGATTTTAATTCTAGGCTTTTCCAGATTATGAGCCGCGAGACCTCATTGATATGGGAGGTGCGGTAAGTCATGTCCGCTAAATAAAGGCAATGGATGTCCTCCTAATTAAACAATTTGGTAAACGAATAGCCTTCTGTTGAATGAGACGTTAATTTGGTGGAATCTCCAAGTACAAACTATAGGGAGTAACACAGCAAAGAGGTTGTCGTGGGAATAACTCAAGGATCTTACGCGACAAGAGTATTGCTCGCTAGTAGAAAATTCCAAGGTTGGAAACCGAACTCTAGAACTTGATCATGATTAGAGCTAATGTTGTTGGCTACCCTCGACGCCTCTACGATCTCTCAAGGATTGTTTCATACTGGATAACACCCGAATTCAAATGCACTGGGCGTTACATTTGCGGTTTAGGCATGAGATATGAAGCTGACATCAAAAAGTATGCTAATAACTTGCCAAAATCCTGAAAGAGATAAGTGAAACTTTCATCATAAGGGCACTTGCAAAAGTGCTAGGAATAGCAGTGTGGTGAGACTGGGCACAAAACGGAAACTAATAAGTAATTATACTCAAGAAAGAACAAGGAAATTTTAATTGTGGCAAAGAGACCACTACGAGCATATATGTCTAAGAACGAATCAAGCAAGTGAGTAAGTGGGTGTATGAGTAAAACTATGAATACTCCCCAAAATCCCAATGTTGCCTTGAGCACGTTCTACTCTCCAACCTGCATGTATCAATTCTTCGGATACCAACCTCGGCTTAACTTAGTATCTTTAGATATTAAGCATATACACGAATTAGAGTCATGTAGGCTAGACATGTCTTGCCCTATCAAGTTAGCTAATGGGGAATTAGCGGAGTCATGTGAAGTCATTAAGGGTCACCGATACGTTTCCTGTCAACCGACCCATTGCATCGATTTTGGTTGATCCTAGTGTCGGTATTAGTTTCGTCCCCATAGAATTCAAAATACACTTGGCCTAGAGTCATGTAAGCTAGACGCCCCCCATTCCATAGAACTAGCCAACAATGAATTAGTTGAGTCAGGAGAAGACATTAAAGGATGCACACTCGAACTTGGAGCACAAAAAATTAACAATGACCATTTTACCCTTTCAATCGGGTTATTACGGCGTAGTTTTTGACATAGACTAGTTATCCGATAGTCGAGCCAAAGTCATATATCACGAGAAGATCATTCGCATCCCCTTGTCTGATGAGAGAACATCTTTTAGTGCACGGGGAGAATCAAGACACGCTACTACGAATTATTAATTGCATGAAAGCTCGGAAGAGTCTGAGAAAAGGATGCATCGCCTTTCTTGCCCACGTGGTTAACAAGAAGGCCGAGGAGCGCAAGGTGCAGGACATACCCCTGGTAAAGGAATATCCCGAAGTCTTTCCAGAAGACTTGCTGGGACTGCCTCCACAACGACAAGTTGAATCCCATATCGACCTAGTGCTAGGAGGTGCATAGGTGGCGAATGCCCCATATCGACTGGCGCCCTCGTAGATGCAGGAAATTATCTTCTCAGCTTCAGGAACCACTTGAAAAAGGATTCCTTAGACCGAGTTTCACACCTTGGGGAGCTCCGATGCTATTTGTCAAGAAAAAGGATGGAACCTTTCGGATGTGCATCGACTATAGAGGACTAAACCAACTAACTATCAAGAATCGGTATTCTTTACCGAGGATCGACGACTTGTTCGATCAATTACAAGGTTCCAACTTTTATTCCAAGATTGATTTAATATCCAGATGTCATCGGCTAAGAGTTCAAGAGGAAAGCATTCCTAAAACTGCGTTTAGGACTCACTATGGGCATTACGAGTTCCTTGTTATGCCATTCGGCTTAACAAATGCTCCCGCCGTGTTATGGAGTTAATGAACCGAGTATGCAAACCATACCTCAATAAGTTCGTGAACGTATTTATTGATGACATATTAATATATTCCCAAACTGAGGAAGAATATGAACAACATTTGAGAACTATTCTGGAGCTACTTAAGAAAGAACAATTGTATGCCAAGTTCTCAAAATGCGAATTTTGGATTCACGAGGTGCAATTTCTCGGTCATGTGGTGAACGAGAACGGAATACATGTTGACCCATCAAAGATAGAAACCATAAAGAACTGGAATGCCCCAAAGACCCCGACGGAGGTAAGACAATTTTCTGGGCGTAGCGGGATACTATCGCAGATTCATTGAAAATTTTTCTAAAATTTCTCAACCGCTAACCTCTCTCACGCAAAAGGATAAAAAAGTTCGATTGGGGTGAAGAACAAGAAATGGCATTTCAACTACTCAAAGATAAATTATGTCAAGCACCAATCTTATCACTCCCGGACGGTGCCGATGACTTTGTGGTGTATTGTGATGCATCGCATCAAGGCTTGGGTTGCATGTTAATGCAACATGAAAAAGTCATCGCGTACGCGTCAAGACATTTTAAAGTTCACGAAAAGAACTATACCACTCATGACCTAGAAATAGGCGCGGTGGTGTTTGCTTTAAAGATTTGGCATGATTACCTCTATGGTACTAAGTGCACCAGATCCACCGATCATAAGAGTCTTCAACTTATATGTCACAACCCCAAAATCCACACGTGGAGTATCACCGCTTCGAGGCGTGACTGACCAGGATCAAGCCACCAATCATATTGAACATAACAAGTAAGTAAAATTCAACCACACAATATGAAAGGTGTTGCAAGTCAAAAACGTAGTTAAGTGTTTAGCGGAAGCATAATTGTAAAACCCAAAGTGAGTATTAAGTACGAAATAAAGTAATGTTTTTAGCATGGCACACACTGCCATGTCCCACAACGACTGCGCCTCCCTGTGCAAGCTCCATGAGTACCTAACGACCTGCAAGGCATGTAACAACGAGTCAACAACAAAGTTGAGCGAGTTCACAGTTGGTTGTTTAGTTATAGCATTCGTTTCACAAATCGTATGTTCATTTTGTAAACCATGTATCATTTTAATTCGTATCGCGGTCTCCCAGACATGTTTGCGAAGATTAGTGAGGGCTTCCCGTGTGTTACTAGACAGTGCGTATCGACTACTACAAAAATGTAAGTGGTGCCCTAGGTCAATGTCTATCAGCATTGACGCTTTGCCCATAGTCCATTAGTACACGCCCGTCCGACTGGCATGGTGTGAGGTTTGTTAAACCTAATAGCACTATTAACTAATGACCCGCTCGCCATAGGCCTCGGCGATTAAGTCAATATAAATGAGGGACTTCAGTGATAGAGGTTTTGGTCCAGTGTGTAATCTTGGCATCCTACCCACGGAGGATGGTTGTAAGTATGAGTGTACGTAGGTTTTACATACGTGCCCTTCAATCCGAGGACAGTAAAAAGTAGTTTAATAGTAATGACAGTACAAGTAGTTATTCAATCCCATTCCCAACCCTTGGGAATCCCATGCCTTGGAAAGAGTGTGAACTCACCTTGGTTTGCTCGGTATGCTAAACTATATGCTCACAAGAAATCAGTCAAGTCCTATAGTTATGCACGTACACAATCAGTACATGTTTGTAATGTTTCACATACAATCTATGTCACAAAGTGTTCTTAAGCAATCATCATGCATCATGTAAACAGTTATTCGATTTCATACCATCCATGCTTCACATAAAGGTTTCCTCAGTTTATTTAAACCTAGTTGTCCAATAACTGACTTAACAGAAATATCATACTTAACAGAGTTAACATGCTGACCGAGTTAACCCACTTAACATACTTAACATATATGACAGAGTCAATCAGAATCAATAGGGTTATCACACATACTGAGCTTAACATACATGACATGGTTAACATAACTCAGTTAACATACTTTACATATTTGACATGTTTAACAGCGTTAACAACTAACAGAATTAATAAACTAACCGAGTTTACTGAACTAATAGAGTTAATAACTTAATAGGTTTGATAAACTAACAAGGTTACTGTTCTACGAAGACTACATGTGCCGAAAACACTTGCATGGTGAAATCCCCTGACTGGAGAAATCACTTTTGACGAAAACCCAAGGGTTTTCGTCGGACTAAGGCTCGACGAAAACACCTTGTGTTTTCGTTTGGTCGCTGTGTTTTCGTCTGCTGTGATTTCGTCTAGGGCATCACCATCATACAACAGTTACAAACACAGAAACCCTGCTCGTCACTAACAGTTACAAAATCAATCATCAATCTTAATGTTCACATGATTTCAATAACCAGTAGCTGTTAAATCATCCATCAAACTCGATCCATCCAAGGACCTCAGTTTCACGCATAACATACGATCAAGATCATTATTCAATCTATAAGAAACATCACATAGCAGTTACTAATCTGATAGACATACGAGATCATCAACATCGAATCGACATGGACAATATGCATGGCACAACCGATCATACATCAGACTAAGGATCCTTGACATATACCACTACTCAAATCACAACCAACCCACATAACAATTAACACATGAAATAATATTAACAAATCATTGTGCAATCAAGATCGTATACAATCATTAGACCATTCATAGAAAGGCATAACATAATTACACAACATCAGTATTCAAATAAACATATACATACAGACATGTGATCATGTGTAACTTGAACCACAGAGCCACTAACCGAGATGAAAGATCACTAGATAGTCAAAAGGAAAAGCTTGAAAACTTGCAGCTGCCGTCACACAGGGAAAAGAGCTCAAGGGTTTTGCCGATTAAAAGTTTCACGTAAAGGTTGAGAACAATATAAAACCATCCACTACTGGGCCTAAAGCCCATTTTGATTTCGCTGGCCATTGTTTGGACGAAAACACTCTAGTGTTTTCGGCTAAGTGTGATTTCATGGGGTAGGGTATTCGGCCAAGGTTCCATGTTTTAATTATACTAATCATAATATTAATACATGTATACACATACATACATAATATACACACCACAAATCTACAAACAACGCGTATATTGCATATAAAAAATTACACTATGCAAATAAGTATTAAGTCGGGTAAAGACCTTAAAAACTCGGGTTGTCACATTATCCCCAACTTGAAAGAAATTTCGTCCCGAAATTTAGCACGTGGTTACTGAGGAAGCTAGTTGTGTTGCGTTGTTATCCTGGGGTGTCACATCATCCCCCCGTTGATTTGGAATTTCGTCCCGAAATTCTATAGTAGCTTCAGCCTCAGTAGTGGTTGCACTGTTTCCGAATAATTGGGGATACTTGAGTTTCGTTTGATCTTCTCATTCCCAGGTGAACTCTTGGCCACGACGGGAGTTCCAACAAACTCGAACAAGAGGTATTCTGGTGTGCTTGAGGACCTTAACGTCCCGGTCCGTGATTTCAACTGGTTCCTCGACGAATCACAACTGATCGTCGATAATGAGCTCCTTCAAAGGAACTATGAGGGTCTCATCTGACAGACATTTCTTCAGATTCGACACGTGAAAAATGTTGTGAACTGCACTGAGTTCTGCTGGTAGGGTCAGTTTGTAGGCCACCCTGCCTATTTTCTCAATGATTTCGAATGGTCCGACATATCGCGGATTGAGCTTGCCTTGTTTACCAAAACGAACTACACCTTTCCAAGGTGAGACTTTGAGTAGCACTCGATCCCCAACCTGGAACTCGAGTGGTTTTCTGCGCTTGTTCGCGTAGGCTTTCTAACGCTCGCGAGCTGCCGCCATGCGTTGTCGTATCTGAGCAATTCTTTCCATTGCATCTACTATAAGTTCTGGACCTGTGATCTGACTATCACCCACCTCTGCCCAACAAAGAGGTGATCGGCATTTACGCCCGTACAATGCCTCAAATGGAGCGGCTTGAATGCTGGTGTGGTAACTGTTGTTATACGAAAACTCCACTAACGGGAGATGTTTTTCCCAGCCGTTGCCGAAATCGATTACACATGCACGAAGCATGTCTTCTAGAGTTTGGATGGTGCGTTCAGATTGCCCATCCGTTTGCGGATGGTAAGCGGTGCTCATGTCTAATCGAGAGCCAAAAGATTTGTGCATTGCCTGCCACAGTTCTGAAGTAAATCGTGCATCACGATCGGAAATAATAGGGGTTGGCACCCCGTGCCTCGAGACAATTTCCTTAAGGTAGACGTCTGCTAGAGTGGAAAACTTATCCGTTTCCTTAATAGCCAAAAAGTGTGCAGATTTTGTGAGTCGATCCACGATCACCCAAATAGTATCATTCCCACGTTGAGATCTAGGCAGGCCAGTAACAAAATCCATGGAAATCTGCTCCCATTTCCATTGTGGAATCTCTGGTTGTTGGAGTAGGCCTGATGGTTTCTGGTATTCGATCTTGACTCTCGCACAAGTCAAACATTTGCTAACGTAAGTTGCTATGTGAGCTTTCATGCTAGGCCACCAATACGTAGTTCTGAGATCGTGGTACATCTTATCTGAACCAGGATGTACTGAGTAACGAGACTTATGTGCTTCATCCATCACAAGTTCGCGTAAGTTTCCATAGTGTGGGACCCAAATGCGTCCTGTTACGTAATAGGCACCGTCTGCCTTTTGTTCTAACCGTTTCCTTAAGCCACGTAGAGCTTCAACCCTGACGTTTTCTTGTTTCAATGCTTCTACCTGAGCATCTCATATCTGTGCAGGAAGACTAGACTGGATGGTGAGTTGTAGTGCTCGCACACGCCTAGGTGTGGTATCTTTTCGACTGAGGGCGTCAGCCACAACATTTGCCTTGCCCGGATGGTACTTGATGGCACATTCGTAATCATTCAATAGCTCGACCCATCGACATTGTCGCATGTTCAATTCCTTTTGCTTGAAGATATGCTCGAGACTCCTGTGATCGGTGTAGATGGTGCACTTGGTACCGTACAGGTAATGTCTCCATATCTTGAGCGCGAAAATAACAACTCCAGCTCTAGATCATGTGTAGTGTAGTTCCTTTCATGAACTTAAGTTGGCGTGATGCGTAGGCTATGACCTTGTCACGTTGCATCAACACACATCCAAGACCCTGAATGGAGGCGTCGCAATAGACCACAAAATCGTCTGTGCCCTCTGGCAATGAAAGAATAGGTGCGCTACAAAGTCTATCCTTTAAGTGCTGAAATGCTGATTCCTGTGCATTTCCCCAATGATAAATAACACCTTTCTGAGTTAATGACGTGAGGGGTTCTGCAATCTTGGAGAAGTCTTTGATGAACCACCTGTAGTAACCTGCCAAACCCAAGAATTGGCAAATTTCCGTTAGTGTGCGAGGTGCAGGCCAGTTCTTAATCGAGTCTACCTTAGATGGATCAACATGAATCCCATCCTTGTTTACCACGTGGCCTAGAAAGTGGACTTCACGAAGCCAGAAGTCGCATTTTGAAAACTTGGCGTACAACTGTTTTGCTCGAAGAAGTTCTAAAATGAGTCGTAAATGCTGCTCGTGTTCCTCCCGACTCTTAGAATAGATCAGGATGTCGTCAATGAAAATAATAACAAACTTATCCAAGTAAGGCTTGCACACTCTGTTCATAAGATCCATGAAGACTGCAGGCGCGTTTGTTAGCCCGAATGGCATGACCAGAAACTCGTAATGGCCGTAGCGTGTTCTGAATGCGGTTTTGGAGACGTCCTCATCCCGGACTCTCAGTTGATGGTAGCCTGACCTCAGATCAATCTTTGAATAGTAGCGCGACCCTTGCAGCTGGTCGAATAAGTCATCAATGCGTGGAAGAGGATAGCGATTCTTTACGGTCACCTTGTTTAGTTCGCGGTAATCTATGCACATACGGAAGGTACCGTCTTTCTTCTTTACAAACAACATGGGAGCTCCCCAGGGCGAAGAGCTAGGATGAATGAAACCCTTATCCAAGAGTTCTTGCAATTGCTTGGACAGTTCTTCCAGTTCGGTTGGAGCTAAGCGATAAGGTGCTCGAGCTATGGGTGCTGCTCCAGGAGCTAGCTCGATCTGAAATTCGACCTGGCGATGAGGCGGTAGCCCAGATAAATCCTCAGGAAACACTTGAGGAAAGTCGCGTATAACTGGAATATCCTCTATCTTCTTCTCTTTCGTTGATGCGTCAGTAACAAGTGCTAAGATAGTGGTGTGGCCCTTTCGCAAACACTTCTGGGCCTTAAGGAAGGAGATGATGCCCACTACAGCACCACTCTTGTCGCCTTGAATTTCGAGAGGTTCTTTTCCAGAACGGGGAATACGAACAATCTTCTCTTTGCATAGGATCTCTGCTTGCTGTTGGGATAACCAATCCAATGACGATGTTGAAACTACCCAAAACACTAGGAATGAGATCGATAGAGAAAGTCTGACCAGCGAGGATAAGATTACAACCCTGAACTATGTGTGTGGCCTCTAGACTTTTACCATTTGCTAACTCTACGACATGCTTGGTACCCAAAAGTGTTGGTGTGCACTTTAACATTTGACTAACTTTTAGGGACACATAACTGGTATCGGCACCCGAATCAAATAAAACAGTAACGTAAAAGTTGTCAAGAAGGAACTTATCCATCACCACGTTAGGATCATTCCTTGCGTCACCTTGACCCAGCACGAACACTCGACCCCTGGCACCATTGTTTCCATCATTGTTTCCCCCATTATTGTTTCCATTGCCCTGATTATTGTTGTTGTTGTTCGGATTTTGATTTAACTGGGGGCAGTCCCGCTTGAAGTGGCCTTCAGCACCACACTGAAAGCATCCCCTGTTACCTCGCTGTCGCTGCTGGTTCTGTGGAGCTGGTGGTTGTTGTTGTTGGTTCTGATTCACAGGTCGTGAGCTCCTGTAATCCTTAGCTTCATGACCCATTTTGAGACACCTCTGACAACGACCCTTGTTGCACTGACCGCTGTGGTGTCTGTTGCATCTATTGCACTTTGGGTGATTTCCTCGATATCCACCCTGCCCTTGACTACCAGAAGATTGCTGACCAGGGCTCTGATAGTCATCAGTCTTTCGCCGCTGTGCCTGGGACTGAACTGAAGTCGAACCCTTGCTGGAGGTTCCATCCCACTTTCGTTTATTGTCACTGGGAATCGCAGAAGTAGTAATAGTAGTAGCACCAATACGTTTAGGCAGCTTGATCTGTTCCACTGCCTGGTCTGTGAGACGATAAGCAAGACGAGTAACATCCTGGATGGTAGCAAGGTTGGCAGAAGTCACATGACTTTGAATCTCTGGTACTAAGCCTTTGAGGTACAGCTCAATGCGCTTGATGGGAGGATCCACCATAGTTGGACATAACACTGCCAGTTCGTTGGATCGTTTCGTGTACGCTTCTATCTCTGACCCCGTCATCTTCAGGTTAAAGAACTCCACTTCCAGTTTGTGGATGTCATCATGACTACAGTATTCACGTTTGATCAGTTCCTTAAAATCATTCCATGGGGTGGCATTAGCAGCCGCCAGCCCCAGCATCTGAACTTGCGCGTTCCATCAAGTTAGCGCAGTGCCTTCGAGAGTACCAGTGGCGTACTTTACCCTACGAGCCTCAGGGCATTCACACATCTCAAAGACCGATTCAAGCTTCTCAAACCAGTGGAGGAGTCCAACGGCTCCTTCAGTGCCACTGAAAGTACTAGGACGACAGTCCATGAAAGTCTTGAATGTGCATACAGGTGGCTGAGCGTTCTGACCTGTTGTGTGCGTAAGAATAAACAAGATTAAGCATAAGTGTTGGTTTACAAGAGTAGGATCTGAAGATCCTAGAGTAAGTTGTGATGGCAGGTTATACCTCCTGCCTGGGCAGCTGCGAGTGCTACAGTAACTTGTTCAGTGATCAAAGCTGCCAACTGGGCTTGAGTTAGGTTAACACGTCCACTCATGATCTTCATATCAAAGGAAACATGAGTGAGAGAGGTTCGCGAAAGTGCGATGACAGAAGAGAGTAAGCACACATGTGTTTTCAAACAATTATTGTTACGTTTATCTAAGCATACCGTGAGCAATGTTCTACGTTACTAACAAGTAGGCAATATAAACATAAATCATATCACCTAGAATGTCGAGTCTTGCACGTGGAGCGAAGCGTCATTGTGGATCGTTGAGCACTGTTCAGGTTATAGTATGGTTTTAACAAAAACTTTTTCCCTTATTAAAACCAAGTTCACTATAACCAATGGCTCTGATACCAATCTGTCACACCCCCAAAATCCACACGCGGAGTATCACCGCTTGGAGGCGTGACTGACCAGGATCAAGCGACCAATCATATTGAACATAACAAGTAAGTAAAATTCAACCACACAATATGAAAGGTGTTGCAAGTCAAAAACGTAGTTAAGTGTTTAGTGGAAGCATAATTGTAAAACCCAAAGTAAGTATTAAGTACGAAATAAAGTAATGTTTTTAGCATGGCACACACTGCCATGTCCCACAACGACTGTGCCTCCCTGTGCAAGCTCCATGAGTACCTAACGACCTGCAAGGCATGTAACAACGAGTCAACAACAAAGTTGAGCGAGTTCACAGTTGGTTGTTTAGTTATAGCATTCGTCTCACAAATCGTATGTTTGTTTTGTAAACCATGTATCGTTTTAATTCGTATCACGGTCTCCCGGACATGTTTGCGAAGATTAGTGGGAGCTTCCCATGTGTTACTAGACCGTGCGTATCGACTACTACGAAAATGTAAGTGGTGCCCTAAGTCAATGTCTATCAGCATTGACCCTTTGCCGATTGTAACATCTGTGCTTGTAATCATTGTGAACAGTTCAATTATCAATAAAACAATGTTATTTGATCCCAATGTTTGTTTGGTTATGTTTTACATTTTTCATGTTTTGACTTTTATTCAATTTCAAACTCTATATCACTTTCTGGAGAGTTATACGCAAACTGGTGCGTAAACGTACTTAGTTTAACGCGAAAAATACTCCGGAACATCAACATATACTTAACATACCTTAAATAACCTTTACATAACTTAGAAATAAGTTTTAAAGGCTTTGGTATGGCAAAAACAAGTTAATTCGCTTACAGGGACTAAACTTGACAAACTGCGAAAGTATGCCAATTTGAACAGTAACGAACATTCCGGAACATGACCATAAGTTAAACATGCCATAAATATCCTCTACATAGCTTAGAAATAGGCTTTGAGGTGTTCGGTGTGCTAAAATAAACTTTTGGGACATTCAGGGACTAAAAGCGTCAAAAAGTGCACAAGTTTACACTTTCGCGCATAACTTACGTTCTGAATACATCCGGACATCCAAAAATTTATGTAAGCACTAAAATATCTTATTTTAGTGTTTAGTCTTGAGAAAAATCCATTCGTCGCGTCATTTGGATCGTTTTTCGCGCTTATGCGCATTCCGTCGTAATTAAGCGAACATCGCGATCGTACGGCCAAACGAACCAACATCTGAGATATTTTTGAGCACATTTTAAGTTCCCTATACTTTAACTTCATTTTAGAGCTTTGAAATGGGGTTAACGGGGCTTAAACGTGTCAAAAAAACGCATCGAAAACCAAGTTTTGAGGTTGCAGGGACTGAAACTGTAAATCTGCCAAACCTGGTCCGTAAACAGGGCCAGATGCAGCAAAACGTTTTTTTTCAGCTGTTAACAGCCCTTAACACTCTCCAAAGGCCAAGTGCCAAGTGTCAAACTCTTATGGTGGATGGCAAATGAGTTGCCACAACTTTCCAACAAGTGTACGGCTTAGATCGTGCCCCCTTTTCCAAGAAATGATCCTAACGGTGAACCGAAAACTATAAATACCCACCTCCACCCATCACTTTTCCTCAAAAGAATCTGATCTAATGTGCTCTAAGTTGAAACCTTTGTTTCATACCTGAGCTATTTTGATCTAGATTAGCATTCGGGGACCCTTCGTAAGTGTTCCTTCGTTCTTTTATTTCTTTTCGAGTCCGAAAGTCAAACTTTGTTTGACTTTCTGCATTGACCAGTTTATGGTCAATGTGAAGTTCGTTTGAACTTCGCAACGTGATTGTAATCACGATGGTTATAGTCCCTTGTGACTATGCCTACTGATTACCACGTTGTCTAGGGTCGTAAGGATAAGCGATCTGATAAATCGCTTATACCTTCGAACCCGACCCATTTGGTCGATCATTAGGATCCGACCAAACACATTAGGTGACCATAGTATATAGGGAATAACCTTCCGAGGTTATACCTTATGGTCGCTTCGTTTAAGTAGTTGTATGATAGGTAGTTTATATGCCTTAGGTAAATTACCAAAATGCCCTTTTGACGCCAAAATTCATTTTAAGCATATGTAACATAAATTTTGGTATCTAAACTGTTTTGGTAACAATATTAGATATGTTAAGGCATATTTTACTTGTCATAGGACTAGTTAGGCGGTCCGAACGCGTTTCACGCGAGCGACGCGTTAAAGTAGCATAAGCTACCTAAACGGGTCGTAATGGGTCGTAAGCACTTATGTTAGGTTTCATTTAGTATGTAGGCTTTGTTAAACCATATTACACGAGTCTCCATACTCGTTTGGTTTACGAACCCGCATTCTATCCGATCTTCCAATTTAGGTCCGGTATATTAACATAGTTACCTATAATAGGTGCCGTTTGATTCCGTGATCTCTAGCATTGCTTGGTGGTTATCTTAGGACTTCTGAGCAATCTAAAGTGAGTACATAGACCCCTCTTTTACTGTTTTCCAAACTGTTTTGGGGTGAAACACATGTGCCTACTTGTTACTTTCATGCTTTCCTGCTTTCACATCATATACCCGCTATGTTCGTTAGTACATTATAGTACATTTTTTCATTACATTTCATGCTATGTATGCCCATTGTGTGCGTATTTAGTACATCGTTTTACATTACATTTCATGCTATGTATGCCCATTGTGTGCGTATTTAGTACATTGTTTCACATTACATTTCATGCTATGTATGCCCATTGTGTGCATACTTAGTATAGTTGTTTTCATCACATGCTTACATTTTGGTATGACATTTGGGTTGTTTAACATGGAACAATACATTCATTAACATTAGCTACGCCGTTCGTTAGTAGGTAGTGGTACCATAGGAATTGACAACTCCCGTTCCTGAAATCCTGGGTTTGTTTGGATTGGAAGGAATGACCGAATTCGATATACATAACTTAGATAAACCTTTAATTTGTTTAAGGGTTTATCGCCACAGTCTCAAGGCTTGGATGTATGCATTTTCATAATACCGCATAGATGTTTATATCAGTATAGCATGCATTTGTTCCACAAAACATAACTTTGATTTAAACCATGTTTTACTTCAATACCTTGTTTTTGTGCATTTTACATATGGTTTAGTTGATATATTTCACTTACCATACATGATATT
Organism: Helianthus tuberosus; assembly: GCA_030545235.1. NCBI lineage: Eukaryota > Viridiplantae > Streptophyta > Magnoliopsida > Asterales > Asteraceae > Helianthus > Helianthus tuberosus. The sequence goes on along the minus strand of CM060445.1, from coordinate 67,534,656 downwards.
TTTGGGTACACATTACATGATCTACATTAAACATAAACATTTTGACATTGATATACACATTTAGTGGTTTACATTGGACATAGACATTTCGATATGGTCTACACAATAACACATGACAATTCATTTATACATAAACAATTTACATTGGTGGTTGGTTTGAGTAAGTGATTTGAGTAACGTGGCGTGTGTAATATGATACAAGCATGGTGGATACGCCGCTGGTACTTCCTATATATAAGTGTTTGTATGACATTACATGTCGTAGCGTTACTTAAACCATTTCAATATTTGACATATTACGTTTTACATAAACAACTTATTTTCACAAGATATTGATTTACAAAACAACTTATCTTACATAAACTCATTTTACTTGGTTATTCATTTAACCTTACATTATTCTCTTATTTATACATATCATCGCTTTTTGAATGATTTACAAAACAAAACAATTTACAAGGTTCATGACTGACTTTTGTTAAACAACTTTTTCTAAACTTATAAGTCATGAATCCTTTTTTACAAATCCTATGTATCTCACAGGCATTTTTATGCTGACGTACCTATTTTCACATGTGTTTTCAGGAGCTGTTGCTTAGGACAATGATCGTGACACTAGGGCGGACCTGTGCCTTAGAGACATAAAACGAAGATAGACTTAGTTTAATTATGTTTGTACTCTTTGTTTCCTGTTTAAGACAATGTAACTCTTATGTTGATAAATAAAATACAACTTTGAATGCCATGGTTATGAAACAAATAATTCTGTTACAACACTCCCCGACGTTTTCCGCCACGTTTTGTATGTTCTACGTGGTCGGGGTGTGACAGAAGAGTTGGTATCAGAGCCAATGGTTATAGGGAATTAGGTTATTAGTAATTCTTTGACCTAGACTATAACCTTTCTAGGACCCTAACACAAGTTATCTTGTGTTTAGATCTTAAAACATGCACATCACCTATCCTTAGGTGATTATCAAAACAAAAACCAAATTTTCCGAAACGATTTTTGAAAAACAATCATCTGTTTAGAATGATTTATTACAAGGTTTTGAACCCTCTATTGTAAGGTTTTGAACCCTCTGTTATATGGTTTTGAACCCTTCCAATTTGGTTTTTGGCCTTGTGCCTTCAAATTTTCAAAATCTCGTTAAAGTTTTGGGTTCTAAATAGTGTGAACACGTGCAAACTGGAAGAGTGAATGCCTGTATTTTGGGTTTTCTGTCTAGGCAAGCACTTCGTATATATCTCATCAGACGCGAGACCAGTTGTGCTTACCTGGGAATTCTTGGGATGAGTGTTCACTTATAGGCGAGCATGTCTTCGCGACACATTATTTTTGATCTATTTACTTTGATTAGTCACTGTGTGTCGTTTGTTTGCTTGGTAATGTGGACAAATGACCACCATCTTTTCTTTTGTTAATTTTGTTTCATCTCATTCTCTTCATCCAATCATCTCACTCGTTTCCTTTCATGTTTTCCTCTTTTAGAATGCCTCCTCGACGTGAAAACCAGATAGCGACTGCCGAACTGGCAGAAATCATTGCGCAGCAGATGGCTGCTCAATTTCCAAACCTCTTTGCTCAATGGAACCAAGCCAACAACAACAACAATGCTCCATGCAAATACAAGGATTTTAACTCGGCTAAACCACTCAAGTTTAGTGGTTCTGAAGGAGCAACTGGGCTTCTTCAATGGTTCGAGAGCATTGAGAATACTTTCCGTCATGTTCAGTGTCCTGACAATCGCAAGGTTGAGTTTTCTTCGAGTGTGTTTCAGAAGAGGGCTCTCACATGGTGGAACGGGGTTATGAGAGACCATGGTGCAGAAGTTGCTCTAGCACAGACATGGGCTGAACTCAGGGCCCTTACGATGAGGGAGTTCTGTCCTCGTCATGAACAGCGAGCGTTGGAGAAAGAGTTTGATGACTTGAAGCAAGATAGTGGCGAGCACAGGGCGTATACTGATAGATTTGAGGAGTTGAGTCTGCTTTGCCCGACTATGGTTACCCCACTCGACAAGGCTATCGAAAGGTACATCGACGGCCTACCTGACTCGGTATAAGACATCATTACTGGTAGTAACCCTACCACACTCCGTCAGGCTATCGAGTTAGCAGCGACATTGACTGAGTCGCAGATTCGGAAGAATAAGTTACACAGGAAGGGTGACAAGGGCAAGAAACAGTCAGCTGACAAGGAAGATAGCAAGAAAGGTCAAAACAAGAATGGAAAGAATTCGGGTTCTTCGAGAGGGTCAAGGAAGCGTAAGGCTTCCCAAAATTTTGCTGTCACTGCCCAAGCTAACCAGGCAGCTCCCAACCAACCCGCACAGCCTCCAGCGAAGAAACCCTATTCAGGGAATGCACCTTTGTGCAATAGATGCAACAGTCACCATCAGCCGCAACATCAGTGTCATTTCTGTACTAACTGTGGGAAGTCAGGTCACCTTGCCGATGTTTGTCAGTTTGCTCAAAATCGCGCAGTTCAGAACCCGGCTCAACAAGTTGCTCAGCCTCCAGCTCAACAACAGGGCCAAGCTGCACAACCACACTACCCACCGGGTGCTTGTTATAACTGTAGGGATCTGACCCACTACCGTAACCAGTGCCCAAGATTGGTGAATGCAAACCAGAATCAGGCTCAGGCTCGAGGGCGAGCTTTTAACTTGAATGCCCAAGAGGCGCGGGCGGACGATAATGTGGTGAACGGTACGTTCTTTATTAATAATCAGCCTGCATCTGTTCTTTTTGATACGGGTGCCGATAAGAGTTTTGTGTCATTGTCTTTTGAACCAATGCTTCGCGTGTCTAGAACAAAACTAGGTAAACCTTTGACAGTAGAAGTTGCTAATGGTGAACCCATTGTTCTTAATTCTGTTCTTCGCAACTGCTAGTTGAACCTTAACGACCATCTTTTTCCTATCAACCTCACGCCTATGCAACTTGGAAGCTTCGACATCATTGTGGGTATGGATTGGTTATCCAAGCATCACGCAGATGTAGTTTGTTCTGAGAAGATTGTTTGTGTGCCGCTTTCGACAGGCGAGATCCTACAGGTTCGTGGTGAGAAGCCTGCCGGTGGTCTCAAACTCATGTCTTGTTTTAAAGCTCGGAAATATCTACGGAAGAACTATGTAGCCTTCTTAGCACATGTTACAGCAGATAAAGGTAAGGGTAAGTCTATTTCAGATATTCCTGTCGTTCGGGATTATTCTGAAGTTTTCCCTGAAGAGTTACCTGGTCTACCCCCAGCACGCCAAGTCGAGTTCCGCATTGATCTCGTACCTGGTGTAAATCCCATTGCCAGAGCTCCATACCGTCTTGCACCGTCTGAGATGCAAGAGTTGTCTAAGCAGCTTCAGGAACTCTCTGACAAAGGTTTTATCCGTCCTAGATTTTCACCCTGGGGTGCTCCCGTTCTTTTTGTCAAGAAGAAGGATGGATCTTTTAGGATGTGTATCGATTATCGTGAGCTTAACAAGCTTACCATCAAGAATCGATATCCCCTACCGCGCATAGACGACCTCTTTGATCAGTTACAGGGTGCATCTTATTTTTCGAAGATTGATCTACGTTCTGGGTATCATCAACTTCGGGTGCATGAAGAAGATATTCCCAAGACAGCGTTCCGTACTCGTTATGGGCATTATGTGTTGGACTCTGTATGCCCAAGACACATATTAAATTGATGTGGCTAGTATGTTATGATCCAAGTCGGGTCATACCCAATAACAAGCTAGACAAACACCTACAATATTTATTTATGATATGATCAAACAAATAAATATTAACACTAAGAATATTTAGAAATTGGTTTTCTAAATAATTGCACTTGAGAAAACTAATAAATTATATGGATAATTTATTTTGAGAGAATATTTTATCTTGTTATTTAATAGGTTAAATAACATTATAAAACATTATGAGATGTTGCATAAAATCTTGTAACATGTTATGTTATATTTTATAAAAGGTTATAAAATTAAAACAAGATTACCTTTTAATTAAAATTTAAATATTTTGGTTGGGAAAGTCCCCATAGGGCCGCCCACTTTGGGTCTTCCCAAGAGGGTTGGTCCAATCATTTTTCATGCAACAATCTCACATATGAATGGCACTTGCCTTTTGATTAAAAAGAGGACACCTTCTCTCATAAGTTACAACTAGTTTTTCAAGTTGCAAGAACTCAAAGAAAACCTCTCAAAAATTTCGGCCAAGAGTAGGTTGTCAAGAGGGATTTTCAAGTGTGTTTTCAAGTGTAGAAATCCTAGCAACATAAGGTGTTCGTTGGAAGCTTGGGGTATGCAAGCTTGAGATCTTCTCCTTTGAAGATTTCCATTCAAGAATATCATCTTCTTCATATCACCTTGCTCTTGGAATGGTAGTATTCTAAAACACCCTATGGTTGTATTTTGATAGCATGTATGTCATATATGGATCCGATTTTGGGTTTTTGCATTTAAAAGAGTTTTAAATCTTGTAAAGTAACATGTTTTAAATCCTTATTCTGCTGCGTTTTAATTTTATTCGGATAAAATTAGCTTTGATAAACATGTTAAAAACCCAACAATGGCATCTAGAGCCGCTTATATGAGTGCATACTTCATCGGATTTAAAAATTTTCGGGTTTTCGGGTTTGTAGAAACCCAATAGCCGAAATTTTATCCATGGATTTCCTTTTGTTTTTTCAAGATTTATTTCCTACATGCATAAAGGAATCTTGAAAAAATTATGTCATATGGATGATTTGTTTTGTTTGGACAAAAACCCACATTTTTCGGTTTTTCATTCTTGGCTGAAAAATATAGGTTGTAAAAGGAAACCATTTTTGCTCTTGAAATTTATATATATGTGGATATATATTTCGGTGTTCATAACCTAGCCATGACCTTGTATGAATATGTTTGTGTTTGTGATTTTAGTTAATTATTCAATGGGTTGTAATAATTATTATTTTGTCTTCCATTTGTAAAAATATGTAATTTATTTATTTTTCATTTGGTATGTAAGTAAATAGATTAGATGCATTTTATTTTACTAGAAAAATGTATTAGGATACTTTTATGTAAAAGAAGATGCACACAAAAATGCGGTTTTGGTTTTTGCCATTTTCGGGCAAAAAGGACGTCATAGTTCTTAACGGGATTTTAGCCCGATAACCAAAACACATTTTGAAGTCCAAAGGAGTTTGGAGCTGAATTTAAAAGACATTTGGAAGCTCAAAGAATGTGAAGAAATCACAACACAAGATGAAGACTTGAAGCATTTGGATGCGGGATCAAGTGGGAGTTCACCGACACTTTTTTGTGTCCATATTCACCCTTTAGGAGGGACCTTTTGACACACTTGTTTCGGCTAACAAGTGTGGTCAAAATAGTTGGCTATGGTTATGCACCTTTTAACATATGTGTTGTGTGCTTGTATGGTTATATTTTATTTATGGTTGTTTGGATGATATTTGGATATGCATACTTAACAACTAATAACCCGTAACAAGCTTAAAATTGGTTCTTATAAAATCATTAAAACGGTTAATAAAAGGTTTTAATAAAAATTATTGATTTTATAATAAAATGGTTTTTATTAAAAGAACCTTGAAAATTGGTTTTCACTAAAGTACCATTGATTTGAATGCATGCAAATATATGGTACATAAATTTTTCTAAACTAGAATTTTGAAAAATAAAAATCCCTTTTATAAAACAAGTCAAACACCATCCTTTTATACAACACTCAAATTACTTGGGAACTCTTTGTGGGATAAAGGTCACCTAACCACATTTGAGGAAACTTATATATTTGAGGTGGGGTTACCATGTTTGTGGGATAAAGGTCACCTAACCACTTATATGTGTAAACTCACATGTGTGTATAAGTTGGACGACTTGATTTGGAAACCATGAACTTAGGGTCACCGAAGCATGGAGAACAAAGGTGTTGATGGGATTAAACATGCCAACTTAACATAAAGATGTTCAACCGATCCCATATAGCTAGAAGTTGCAAAGGGTTGCAATCGTCAAACGTTGACTACCTTGTTAATTTAAATAATGGGATAAAGGTCACCTAACCAATATTTAAATGTAACGTTGGATTCTAGATTTTAATTATTAATTGTCTATGAGACGTTAAAAGGGTATTAATGATTAAAATTTTAATAATATCGAAAATACTAAAATTGAACTTTGTTAAATTTTGTAGATGGCCGCTAACAATGCAAACCCGATTACCCAAACCGTCCGTAACCTATCACTAAGAACCATCCTTGAAAAGGATCGTCTCAACCATAACAACTTCATGGATTGGTTTCGAAACTTGAGAATTGTTCTCAAACAAGAGAAGATATCCTATGTGTTGGACGATCCTATTCCCGATCAACCTGACGAGGAAGATGTAGAAGCCTACAATGATTGGGTTAAATATACCGAGGACTCCATGCAAGCCTCTTGCCTCATGTTGGGAACTATGATTCCCGAGATTCAAAAGGACTTTGAACATCATGGGGCATACGACATGATTACCCAATTGAAGGAAATGTTCCTACAATAAGCAAGGGTAGAACGCTTCGAAACGGTTCGAGCGCTTCATGCATGTCGAATGGAGGAAACCCAATCGGTCTCATCTTACGTCCTTAAGATGAAAAGCCACATTGATCGTCTCGAGAGGCTCAATTGTCCCGTCTCCAAAGAGTTGGCTACGGATTTGATCCTCAACTCTTTAACAAAGAAATTTGAGAGCTTTGTTATGAACTATAACATGAATGGATGGGACAAGACCATTGGTGAGCTTCATGCAATGCTCAAAACGGCCGAAGCGGGAATGGGTAAAAAGGCTTTACCCGTTCTAACGATCAATGAGGGAGGCAAGAAGGTGTGACAACCCTCACTAAACCAGGTATCCGTACGACTTAATTAATAATTAATTACTGCTTAATTACTGTGCTTACTTGAAATTGTGGATAAACTGCTACTTGAATGCTGATACATGTACTTACTTGCATCATACTTTACTTGCTGACACTCCATGTTTTGCTTACAGCACCTTTGTAACAACCTTGATGCACCAAACACACAGTAGCACAATGAACGGATAACCTATTAAACGTGCTGTCATAACTAGCACCAGGCAGGCACTGCCTCTAAGGCCTGTAAGAGCCAGAGATAGTTTACTACACTAATAGAAAGTGTAGGGATACAAGGGTTATAGAACTGCGTCTCTAGGAATAAGTTACAATGACTGGATGTGCCTAAAACGTTCTCTAAGCACAAAATTCAGCACTTTAACTAATAATTCAGCATCTAGCTATTTAATAAAGTGCCAAAACATGAGAAAAATATTACTAGACACTTTCCAAAGTGTCAGGAATAAGTTGTGTCACTAAAAATAATTATAACGACACTTATAAGCTTGTTTAACGCTTTAACGGATCTCTATCCAACCGAGCAACCGGATTATATCCGGAACATAAAAATTTTGTCATTAACATTGTTTCCTGAATACCCTAACACCCGCAATAGAGCACAACACACTACTAACCGGGTTAATCCCTAAACTTAACTAGATTAACCTAACTAATTTCCTCATGTTTGGTTGGATTTGAACTAGTACCCCCCCCCCTTTACAAACCGTCCCCAAGAAGGGGGACACCCTTGTCCTTTTGTTGATTATTTAAATCATAGTTGCTTAATATCTTGCCTACATATAATCCATTGGTTAATGGTCTTGACATTGCCTATAAGTTCCATACTAAACACACTAACACCTTAACCACACTTAACCAACAAGACTCTCTCTCTCTCCCTCTCTACCACTCACGGCCGAACACCCCCTCTACATCCATCATATTTTCGATTTTGGTTCAAGCCATTTCAAGAGCACACAAGTGATAAGGATCGCGTATAAGGAACCTTGGTGCAATCGGAAGGCGAAGGACCTCACTACATTACTTTTATCCACGCATTTTTCGCTTAGATTCTTCCCTAGCCTTGAGCTAGTAGTAAGTTGCTTAAATCACCTTCTTGAACTATTTTAAAGTGGGTAAAATGTTATATAATGGTTAAAACTCATGAACATACAAGTTGATACATAAAAGTCTACTAAAAATGCTAGTAATGGTGGTTAAAAGCTTGAATGTTGTGTAAATCTTGTAGTATTTGATTTGTGTGGTTATTTAGACCCGATCTATGTTGTGGTAGCTCGGATCGTCATTTAACCCGGGTTGGTCATGATCATGGATCATGACATAAGGTTGTTTTGGAAGTAACAAGGGTTAAAGGATGAAACTCTACCACACACGAATCATGAACTTGTGTAAAAGCGATTTTGCTTATGAAATAGTGTTTAAAACTAGTAGATCTACGTATCTACAAGCGGTATTTTCAAAGAACCAAGTATCAAAGAAATCATGTTTTCTAAAGACGGATCTTACACTAACACGAATGATTTTTAGAACACACCAATGTGTAAACACTTGTGTAGCACACACTCTCGACAAAATAACTATTTTTGAAAAAGATGACGAGAAGCTGTAAAGACGGAACTTCCCTAAAAACGAGGTTTTTACGAAATCGGATTACTTTATATAAAGATCCGCTAAAAGTAATGGGATTTACATCATAATATTAGAAAACCACAAGTTCATGTGATTTTTGCGACTTATATATATTTGTTGACTAGTTTGTTGTCTTGAATATTGTTTTGGTTAAATAAGAAAAATGGTTGATTTGAGTTATAAAAGAAAATGATACGCTTGAAAGCGTGGCCACCTCCAGTTACAGAGGAAACTCTGGCGAAATTTTTCTAAAAACAACACTTAGAATTATTTTCACTATAAGTGTTAGAAATACTTTTCGACTTGTTTTCAAATTATAGATTTCGCCACGACTTTATTTACAAACATCGGTGGTGGGATTTCACAAAATAAAACTTGGTAAATATATATTTAGTATATATTTTTCATAAAGTCACTTGATGTGTGTTTATGATTATTTTGTGAAAATACTAGTATTATTTTTAGGGTAAAAATAATACTATCGAATGTTAATGGGTCAAAAATAATACGAACGTCTCTACGATAAATACATAAGTTACACCGGTAATTATTATTACCACTCGATCATTAAAACGTAACTTACGCATTTTAAGAAAATATGACTTAACGCGTATTTTTTTTGTCAAGGTATTATTTTGGGAAAATGTATGTAATAGAAAATATAATATTTTTGAGAAGAATATTTATATTTTGGAGTTAGAAATAAAATATATTTTAAGTGAGACTTAATAATAATATATTTCGAACACATATGTATTAAATCCCCCATCCTTGGGAAGGAGAATAATTACCAAGTATTTACAAAAATATAAACACGAAATAGTTGCCTAACTATTTCCCAAAAACTTAAACCTTAAAGCTAAGGCACGGCCGTCCGTCTAATAGAGTTAGTACGTGTAGGTCGTCACACAGCTGCTTGATTTGGAGGTATACTTGATAGAGACGCACCACTGTGAGTTCATGTCCCCCTTTTCTCTTAACTGTTTTCAGTGTTTTTAACTGCGGGGGTGAAATACATGACACTATGATTACGAATATTTCTTACATGGTATGGTTAGCGTAAGGAGGGTTATTATTTAGATCATGTGAGTGGGTAGGCGGGAACTGGAGGCCATTAATCCTCATTATAGGACCGAGGGACGTAAGCGGTAGATCTATCTGGGTGTAGCGAGCCCAACCCCAGGCCCGGCGTAATGGACCTCGGGGTGACTTTGTACCCAAACGCGAAATCTGCTAGGTTTGGGTCTTCCTACTTGCACTTCACACATATCAATGGCCTTGCAAACCATTGGTGATCTCTTTTTCCGTATTTGCTACATACCAGGATTTTTATACTTACAAAGGTTTATTTACTCACTTACACATGAACTCGCTCAACAATATTGTTGATTTTTCAACTTACATGTATTTCAGGGAATTAAAGGATCTGGCGCGGTATGACACGTTTTCCCGCTGCACTAGTTACGAGGTCATCCGGGTTTGGGGAATGTGACTCTTTCCTGGACAAGTCACAGTCCTTAAACTATGTTTATATTATATTGTGTTGTTGAACAATGTTTATGTCGTTAGGATGTGTTTCCGTTAAGACAATGTTGTTGTATTTGGTTTCTAAAACTTAATTAAATGGATGATCTTGCATGGTTTTATTTCATATAGCTTTGTTATGATTAAGCTATGGTATTAAGAAGTCACACCATATTAACCACACTTCCGCAAAGCCAGGGTGTGACAGCTTGGTATTAGAGCTCTGATCATAGCGAACTAGGATTCTTTCTCGAGTCTAGACTATGATCACTAGGGCTCTCACGAAAACATTTTTACTGCATATCACTTAAGTCCAGATCCAAAACGTTTTTACAAACAAATGTTGAGCACATTTTATTTATTATTTATAGGCTCAGTCTTGGAGGCTGAGGCTCGGTCTTGGAGGCCGAGGCTCGGTCTGGGAGATCGAGGTAGTTGGCTAGTGAGACTAGGAAGAGCAGTCTGAGAGGCTGGGAGAATTGGCTAGTGGGACTAGGAGAATTTGGCTAGTGGGACTAGGAAGAGCAGTCTGAGAGGCTGGGAGAATTTGGCTAGTGGGACTAGGAAGAGCAGTCTGAGAGGCTGGGAGAATTTGGCTAGTGGGACTAGGAAGAGCAGTCTGAGAGGCTGGGAGGCTAGTGGGACTAGGAGAATTGTTTGATTGCTTATTTGGTGACTAATGTGCTTGTCTGATTATATGATTGATTATTTGTGCATAATTGTGTTTATGATACAGACACCATGGATTCATCAGGCACTGGTGAATCGGACACCACGGACCCTAGACCCATAGTATCAGACGACTTAGAGTCTTCAGAGCACGAGGTCCACACATCAGATGTTACCAGCACAGACGAGGATGACTTTCAGCCCTTTGCGCTACCCGACGCTGTCGATGAGCCCGCTAATGGTCCTTTTGCTGGGTACCTACCACTCGTAGAGATCCCTACTCCCATACCTTTGGCCGTTTATCCTGCTTACGATATGCTCCTCGACGCCGACGCTAACGACGACGTCAATCCGTTGATGATGAGCCCCTGGAGGACGATGTTGAGGGCGAGGCCCTTCTAGCTGACGGTGGCCTTTTGTTGCTCGCAGATGCTCCAGCTGAGGAGTCACCTGCACACTTACCCGCTCCAGACTCCTTCGAGTCTGTGGCCTCCGCACCGTCACACTCTCGGAGCGCACAGCACTATTCACACGGTTCAGGTCCTGACAGGGCAGCATCTATTGTCTCTCCTCCTAGATTTGCTTTCGATCACGACCTCGATGAGGATTCAGACCCTGTACTTCCCCCTGGATTTGACCCGGACCAGGAGATAGAGTTTATACCCATGGATCAGCCTATGGAGGATCCGGTCGACCCAGTTGACCCAATTGATCCCATCAACCCTGAGTTTGATTTTGAGATGGCCCTTGATGATCCCGAGCAGCCACTGGACCCTGCTCCTGACCCAGTGCTTGAGCATGACCCTGCTCACGCTGGCATGCCTATTGATCCTGTGATTGCTGACCTACCCATTGATGATCACCCTGCTGATGCACCACTACTGGAGGGTGACCATGCTATTGCTGCTGGTCATGTTGATCCCCCACTTATCACTTTTATACCTGCTAACTCTCTTGTCGCACCCCACCCTGACCTGTGCCTGTACAGTTCGATCGTTTGCCTTTTGCAACCCAAGTTGATCCTCGATACGCGCACACCCGAAATGGGTGGATAGACGATGACAATGGTTACCCCCTTTTCGAGTTTCCTGTGACGCTCTCTTGTGGCCCCTGTTTCAGCCCCTGTTCCAGCTCCTATGGATGCACCTTTGCTACCCACACTCGCCGCTGATGTCCCCCACACCGTTACATGACCCGGAGACTGCACTTGGACCAGCTACTACACCATTTGGGTCGGCTTGATGTTGCGCCTGCTGAACCTACACCTTTACGTGGACACGATCCTGTTTCTTTTTGTCTACCGGACGTTGCACCCCTTACATCTACCTGCATCAGACAACCCCCCCTCATCTGTGGAGAGGTTCGTTTTCCTTTGTGAAGATCGACGCCCGTGCACCATCGTGCCTAACACTTTCTGTCTGGACATACCCGCGCCTAGTAGAAATGCTCCAGGCCGCACCGCTTACTATATTTGCATCTACAACGCTCGATAAGCCGATTTGATGGTCCCTATAAACGCACTATGCTAACTACAAATCCTCACCATTTCTCGCGTTATGAAAACCACACAAGTTGCTCCTGTAACACCAACTGCAGTTGAGGATATGAGTCGCGAAACATGGAAGCTTGAGCTGACACCACAAAGAGCAACGTCAAATGCAAAACGTTACATAACCCAAAAAAAAAAACATGAGTTAAGTGTCTACATCACAAGACAGCATATTGCCTGAAAATTTTAAAACACCACGTCCTCCACCAGCGTGCCTTGATCCGCCACGTACATCAGGATCCCTTTTATGCTCTTGACCTCTGAAATTTCACCGTCCTCAGGATCTCGATACTCGTTCCTTTTACCATTAAGCGGCAAATCAGTTGACTACTTCGAAGAATATACGAGCTCGCGGAGAAATTCAAGCATGTCGACGGTTTACTTTTCTTTCCTCCCCAGAAAGGTTGGTGTCTGGATGACGCAGACTGCGTTATGTTTGGGTAGAGACCCCAAGATTGTGGAAATTTGTGAAGACCACGTCTGGCTACGTAATTTAGTTATGCGGATATACTTGTTGGGCAAGGGTAGGGAGACCCGGTGACCCTGATAATGCGATACCTTTTGAAAGACGACGAAGTTGTAGCTGGAAAACGATGGGAACCAATTGACATTAAGTATGCACCCAAAGCACTGTGACCAATAACCAACGAAAGCACAGTCGCCATGTCATTACTAAATGCGATCAGTAACACTTATGTGCGTATTAAAATTTTAATACTACATGTTTACTTGCTATACTATCATTAAACGAAACTCTCAAATTACGTACGAATGTTATGAGTTTGATGCAATGTGCTTACCTGTATAATGAAAACCTAATCATAAGACGTGATACCAATATAATGGGAATGTGCTATGATTGAGAAACACGTGTTTGTTTGATATACTTTCGGTAAAAATGATTCCAATTGCTTGCTTGATAAATGGCGTGATGAGTAATAAATGGCGTGATGAGTAATATGATGACTTAAACATGTGAGATACAAGTGTTTCGAACAACTATTTATGTTCCCCAAATAGAAGCGACCTAACTAACATGAACTTCTTCCTAGAAAATGTCGCATCAAGAGATCACCCGACTGACTGAGGCAGAATGGTTAGCGCACGCCTCTCGAGTCAGAGCTCGGCACGAGGTTCTTCGCTACCAACACGGCGAAGGTGCCTCGGGGAGAAACCTACCTAACGGTAATGTTTAAGTCACCTGAGACACATTACGATACGTTTGGAAAGTCCCCAAAGTGCCTTGCTAATACCTTTTGTGATGATGAATTCTTGGATACAGGTTGTACCTACCAGCATTTCCTAGAATGCAACCCTCTGGATTTCAGTGGCACGGGAGGTGCCATAGCTTTTGTAAAATGGGCTGAGAATGTGGATGCCGTTGTGCGAATGAGTGGTTGCACGCCAGAGCAGCAAGTCCCGTACGTTTCCGGATTGCTACAAGATGGAGCTCTATTATGGTGGGACCGTAAGGTTCGGGAATTGGACGAGGCTGTAGCGTATGCGATGTCGTCGAGCGAACTGAAAGAAATAATGCGGAAGGAGTATTGTTCACAGATTGATATCCAAAGACTGGAACTAGAGTTCTGGGAGCTACAGAAAGAAGGTCCAGATGTGGTGAAGCACGTGCGAAGGCTTTACGATTTGTCGCGAGTCATCCCGTACATAGTGGAACCCGAGTTGAAGAAAATGGAGCAATCCATTTGGGAACTGACACCTCAAGCCTTGAGCTTGATGATGGTATCAACGCCACCATCACCTGTGATTGCCCATATGATAGGACTGGAGCTCACTAAGGAAGCATTTAGGCTGGTAAAACTTTCGATCCCGGACGAGAAGAAGGAAACACCAGTGGAGACATCTGGGAAGAACAAAAGGAAGCTCGGTGAATTTCAAGGAGGTGATCAGGCAATGAAAAAGAATAAGGCCAAAAAGGGAAAGATGTACCTGGGTAATCTACCTAAGTGTGAAGTATGCCAGCGCCATCATAACGGGAGATGCGGTAATACGAAGTGTGACAACTGTGGTAAAAGGGGACACGACAGGGAAACGTGTTGGCAGGAGACGAAAAGAGGAAAGGAAGGTTGTAACAGCGATGGTAAGGGGCAGCTTGGGAAGGATTGCCCAAGGGAGATTAACCAAGACCATGAAGGAACATCCAACACCGAAGCTAGTGGAGCATGCCAGGACCCAGATATGGTCGCTGGTACGTTCTTTACCAACCTAAAATTTTGCATTCATATTAATTGTTAGCAGTGCCGATCATAGCCCCGCATCTCATGGAACTAGGAATCTACTTAGTTTAGTAGAGAGTAAGTTAGACAACCCACTCTTAATGAGGCTGGTTAATAAACGACCTCGTCATAGTAGCTAGGATGAAACCGTGGTCGAGCAACCAAGCGGAGAAATCGTTATCCGCATCCCGGAGTCGAACGACGAAGCAATCACGACACATGAGGCAATGGACAGGAGGAGCCGAAGAATTAAGCACGAAGATCTTCTTATTACAACGAAATGCCCTAAGGTCTTCCCCGAGGATTTGCCAGAATGTTCTCTTCCACGGCTGATCCTGTTCATATCAGATAAATTCCCGGCGTTGCACCTGCAGTCAATACCCTTCAACGACTTACATCTTTTGGAATGCAAGGATTGACAGTGAAGTTTCAGGAGTTGATGGAGAAGGAAGATAACAGACCAAAAATCCCCTGTTGGGTAACCCCATATCTGCTCGTCAAAAAGAAGGATGATGATTTTCAAATAAACGTCAGCTACCAGGAACCAAACGAACTAACCCACCAGAGTCAGAGACTCTTGCTAAAAATTAGCGGACTTCTGACACGAGCGACTATGATGATTCAACTACTACTACACGACTGATCAACGATCGAACATCGTTAGCGGAGCAACTCAGGGAACATACCAGGATGAAATTGTGGGACAATGATTGTGCTTGGACATAAACAAAATGCTACTTCCTACACAATGTATTAACCAGATCCACAAGAGGTGCGGAATCCAGAACAACTAGAAGCCTTGCATATAGGAACCATATCTGTCAACTCAATCAAACACCATTAACTTGACCAACTTGTCATTGCAGCTAACGAACCCGAAAGTACTTAAATTTTCTTCCGTTGAAGCCTTCATTTTCACTTCTAACAGGTATAAATTTTCATTTCTACACCCCTCAAGTAGTTGCATCACGTTGTTTTCCTTCGCTGAGAGCGAAAGCACGTTTGTTTCGTATATTTGGTCACTTCTTCGTTTGGTAAGAACGCTTCACTTCATCACTTGAAAACCTATATATAACCCATGCACCATTTGCTACGCATGTGGTTTCATTTCGAATAAACGCTTCATGAATGTTCAGATATTACGCTGTCAAATCTAATTACTGGTTGTGATTCAAATAACCTACATTTTTGTCATTGTTGACTCTTCTGTTATCAAGTCAACACACTTGTTAAAACTACCTTCTTTCAAGTTACATGTTTGCTATCATGTCAAGATTTCCTTGTTGATATGTACGTTTATTGTTTGGTTACGTTGAAACTAGGTTCAACTGCTTGAACTTATCCAGTTCACATGCTTAATTTGAGACGCCATATGATGTATTGAGAGCATCATATTCTAATACTTTGCACATATTCTTTTGTTTCGGGTCGTAGTAGACTTATTTGGTCTAAGACTCCACTAAATCGTTGATAGACTTCGATACCTTACAGTGATACTTTCACAGAACCGAAGCTTGCGCTTATTTGACTACTCACTTCGTATACGGATTTAATTGATTATTTGACAACTTGCCCTAAATCCGTTTCGTTATCACAATTAAATCACTCTCAACACACTTGCGTGCTGAGTCAAAGGTACATAAATTCATTTCATATCATGATGTACCCCCTAACGATTCTTTCGTTCCCAATCAAATGACTTGCAGTACTTAGTTTCATCTTCCGGCTTGTTCCGGTACACTTTTCATCTGGTCTCAAACTCGTTGAATTTGTTCAGTCACCGCTGTTATGGAATCATGTCGTTGCGATACCTTGTGGTGTCATTACAAACTCGTAGCTTGTGCTAATCATGGTCAACCGTTCCACGCAAAATACATAAACTTTTTGTTGACTTGTCATTTACATATTCCTGATGCAGCTACAAATCAAAGCAAGAATACACCAGGTTCGTTTGTGTTCATTCGGTGCATTCTCGCAGTTCAAAATGTTCAACGCACTGAACTTTGCCACTCGTCTACTTAGGAGTTGACAGATCACTTTACCATTTCATTTGAGTTGAAAATTTCTGAATTTGTATAGAGGATGCTATGTTTCGTGAAAACTCGCTGGGATACTGCGAACGGTCGTTTGAGGATCTTATTAGTTGAAACTCCTCTCTTGCGGACCCCCTGCTAGCTGAAATATATTAGGCTATACGTAAAGTACGTTTTGTACTTCTAACATCAGCTGCTATGAGCACCCACCTACTTAACCCTAGGGTACGGATTGTTAAGTATTCCTGGACCCCCAAGTGTAAGTAAGGGTTGATTCGGTTTAATGACTATCTACCACAATATTAATTATGTATACATGTGTGACGTGACCATAAGGAGATAAGGTAGTACAAATTTCGGGGACGAAATTTCTTTAACGGGGGGAGAATGTGACAACCCTCACTAAACCAGGTATCCGTACGACTTAATTAATAATTAATTACTGCTTAATTACTGTGCTTACTTGAAATTGTGGATAAACTGCTACTTGAATGCTGATACATGTACTTACTTGCATCATACTTTACTTGCTGACACTCCATGTTTTGCTTACAGCACCTTTGTAACAACCTTGATGCACCAAACACACAGTAGCACAATGAACGGATAACCTATTAAACGTGCTGTCATAACTAGCACCAGGCAGGCACTGCCTCTAAGGCCTGTAAGAGCCAGAGATAGTTTACTACACTTATAGAAAGTGTAGGGATACAAGGGTTATAGAACTGCGTCTCTAGGAATAAGTTACAATGACTGGATGTGCCTAAAACGTTCTCTAAGCACAAAATTCAGCACTTTAACTAATAATTCAGCATCTAGCTATTTAATAAAGTGCCAAAACATGAGAAAAATATTACTAGACACTTTCCAAAGTGTCAGGAATAAGTTGTGTCACTAAAAATAATTATAACGACACTTATAAGCTTGTTTAACGCTTTAACGGATCTCTATCCAACCGAGCAACCGGATTATATCCGGAACATAAAAATTTTGTCATTAACATTGTTTCCTGAATACCCTAACACCCGCAATAGAGCACAACACACTACTAACCGGGTTAATCCCTAAACTTAACTAGATTAACCTAACTAATTTCCTCATGTTTGGTTGGATTTGAACTAGTACCCCCCCCCCTTTACAAACCGTCCCCAAGAAGGGGGGCACCCTTGTCCTTTTGTTGATTATTTAAATCATAGTTGCTTAATATCTTGCCTACATATAATCCATTGGTTAATGGTCTTGACATTGCCTATAAGTTCCATACTAAACACACTAACACCTTAACCACACTTAACCAACAAGACTCTCTCTCTCTCCCTCTCTACCACTCACGGCCGAACACCCCCTCTACATCCATCATATTTTCGATTTTGGTTCAAGCCATTTCAAGAGCACACAAGTGATAAGGATCACGTATAAGGAACCTTGGTGCAATCGGAAGGCGAAGGACCTCACTACATTACTTTTATCCACGCATTTTTCGCTTAGATTCTTCCCTAGCCTCGAGCTAGTAGTAAGTTGCTTAAATCACCTTCTTGAACTATTTTAAAGTGGGTAAAATGTTATATAATGGTTAAAACTCATGAACATACAAGTTGATACATAAAAGTCTACTAAAAATGCTAGTAATGGTGGTTAAAAGCTTGAATGTTGTGTAAATCTTGTAGTATTTGATTTGTGTGGTTATTTAGACCCGATCTATGTTGTGGTAGCTCGGATCGTCATTTAACCCGGGTTGGTCATGATCATGGATCATGACATAAGGTTGTTTTGGAGGTAACAAGGGTTAAAGGATGAAACTCTACCACACACGAATCATGAACTTGTGTAAAAGCGATTTTGCTTATGAAATAGTGTTTAAAACTAGTAGATCTACGTATCTACAAGCGGTATTTTCAAAGAACCAAGTATCAAAGAAATCATGTTTTCTAAAGACGGATCTTACACTAACACGAATGTTTTTTAGAACACACCAGTGTGTAAACACTTGTGTAGCACACACTCTCGACAAAATAACTATTTTTGAAAAAGATGACGAGAAGTTGTAAAGACGGAACTTCCCTAAAAACGAGGTTTTTACGAAATCGGATTGCTTTATATAAAGATCCGCTAAAAGTAATGGGATTTACATCATAATATTAGAAAACCACAAGTTCATGTGATTTTTGCGACTTATATATATTTGTTGACTAGTTTGTTGTCTTGAATATTGTTTTGGTTAAATAAGAAAAATGGTTGATTTGAGTTATAAAAGAAAATGATACGCTTGAAAGCGTGGCCGACCTCCAGTTACAGAGGAAACTTTGGCGAAATTTTTCTAAAAACAACACTTAGAATTATTTTCACTATAAGTGTTAGAAATACTTTTCGACTTGTTTTCAAATTATAGATTTCGCCACGACTTTATTTACAAACATCGGAGGTGGGATTTCACAAAATAAAACTTGGTAAATATATATTTAGTATATATTTTTCATAAAGTCACTTGATGTGTGTTTATGATTATTTTGTGAAAATACTAGTATTATTTTTAGGGTAAAAATAATACTATCGAATGTTAATGGGTCCAAAATAATACGAACGTCTCTACGATAAATACATAAGTTACACCGGTAATTATTATTACCACTCGATCATTAAAACGTAACTTACGCATTTTAAGAAAATATGACTTAACGCGTATTTTTTTTTTGTCAAGGTATTATTTTGGGAAAATGTATGTAATAGAAAATATAATATTTTTGAGAAGAATATTTATATTTTGGAGTTAGAAATAAAATATATTTTAAGTGAGACTTAATAATAATATATTTCGAACACACATGTATTAAATCCCCCATCCTTGGGAAGGAGAATAATTACCAAGTATTTACAAAAATATAAACACGAAATAGTTGCCTAACTATTTCCCAAAAACTTAAACCTTAAAGCTAAGGCACGGCCGTCCGTCTAATAGAGTTAGTACGTGTAGGTCGTCACACAGCTGCTTGATTTGGAGGTATACTTGATAGAGACGCACCACTGTGAGTTCATGTCCCCCTTTTCTCTTAACTGTTTTCAGTGTTTTTAACTGCGGGGGTGAAATACATGTCACTATGATTACGAATATTTCTTACATGGTATGGTTAGCGTAAGGAAGGTTATTATTTAGATCATGTGAGTGGGTAGGCGGGAACTGGAGGCCATTAATCCTCATTATAGGACCGAGGGACGTAAGCGGTAGATCTATCTGGGTGTAGCGAGCCCAACCCCAGGCCCGGCATAACGGACCTCGGGGTGACTTTGTACCCAAACGCGAAATCTGCTAGGTTTGAGTCTTCCTACTTGCACTTCACACATATCAATGGCCTTGCAAACCATTGGTGATCTCTTTTTCCTTATTTGCTACATACCAGGATTTTTATACTTACAAAGGTTTATTTACTCACTTACACATGAACTCGCTCAACATTATTGTTGATTTTTCAACTTACATGTATTTCAGGGAATTAAAGGATTTGGCGCGGTATGACACGTTTTCCCGCTGCACTAGTTACGAGGTCATCCAGGTTTGGGGAATGTGACTCTTTCCTGGACAAGTCACAGTCCTTAAACTATGTTTATATTATATTGTGTTGTTGAACAATGTTTATGTCGTTAGGATGTGTTTCCATTAAGACAATGTTGTTGTATTTGGTTTCTAAAACTTAATTAAATGGATGATCTTGCATGGTTTTATTTCATATAGCTTTGTTATGATTAAGCTATGGTATTAAGAAGTCACACCATATTAACCACGCTTCCGCAAAGCCAGGGTGTGACAGAAGGGACATCACTCCGACTCCAAGGCAAATGTTGCCAAAGGGAAGGGGCACGTCAAAGGGAAGGGAAAAAGAAAGGCTGAAGCAGAACCACCAAAACTAAAAGAGAAGAAGGCAAAGGTTGCCACGAGCAATCCATGCTTTGAGTGTGGAGAGATAGGGCATTGGAAAAGGAATTGTCCAACCTATCTCAAAGAGTTGAAAAACAAGAGGGATGCAGGGAAAACCTCAGGTACAATCTTTATGATACATATTGATCTAAATGTTATTTCTTCTAACACATGGGTATTAGATACCGGATGTGGAACTCATATTTGCAATTCGTTGCAGGGGTTCAAAAGAAATAAGCATTACAAGAAGGGAGACACTAGTCTCTTCATGGGCAATGGAGCGAAGGTTCAAGTTGAAGCCCAAGGAGACTATGTTTTAAAACTTCCAAGTGGTTTGGAAATATGTTTGAAAAATTTTTTGTATGCTCCTAGTTTGACTAGGAACATTATTTCTGTTTCCCTTTTAAGACAATATGGATTTGATTTGAAGTTTGTGAACAATGAAATTTATGCTTTGATGAATGACATGTTCTACTTTAAAGCTACGCCTTCAAATGGTATTTATGAATTGGTTCATGATAATACATCATTTGATAATTCGATGTACCAAGCAAACACCAAGAAACTCAAAATGGATTTGAGTGAGACCTATCTTTGGCATTGTCGTCTTGGTCATATAAACAGAAATCGCATGCAAACGCTACAAAAGAATGGTCTTTTAGAAACAAATGAAATTGGTTCATTTGATACATGTGAATCTTGTTTACAAGGTAAAATGACCAAGAAACCCTTTAGTGGCACAAACCAAAGGGCAAAAGATTTATTAGGCATCATACATTCGGATGTATGTGGTCCTTTTAAGCCAATGACTAGGAATGGTGAAAGATACTTCGTAACTTTTACCGACGATTTCAGTCGTTATGGTTATGTGTACTTGCTAAGACACAAAGATGAGTTTTTGAAACGTTCAAAATCTTCCAAAACGAAGTAGAGAATCAACTCACCAAGACAATCAAAGTTCTTCGTTCCGATAGATGAGGTGAATACCTTAGCGATGCTTTTCAAGATCATCTTAGGAGTTGTGGGATCATCTCACAACTTACTCCACCTGGAACACCACAACATAATGGTGTGTCTGAGAGGAGGAATCGAACTCTATTGGATATGGTTCGATCTATGATGGCTAGAAGCACATTGCCTCTATCATTTTGGGGTTACGCTTTGCTCTCCGCGGCTCGTATATTGAATAGGCCACAACCAAGAAAGTGGATAAGACACCTTTTGAAATATGGCATGGAACGGTTCCATCATTATCATATTTGAAGGTATGGGGTCGTGATGCTTATGTGAAGCAATACACCCCAAACAAGTTAGAAGTACGATCCATTAAGTGTATCTTCGTAGGATATCCTAAAGATGATATAGGATATTATTTCTACGATCCAACAGAGCAAAAGGTATTTGTTGCTCGAAAGGGTAAGTTCTTGGAGGATAAGTTCCTTATGGAAGGAACTAGTAGAACAGTGGAACTTGATGAGGATCAAGAACCACAAGTCGATACACGTTTGGTTGATACTAGCACTCAACAAGAGGTTGTTGAAAATGATCAAATGGTTGATCAACATACACAAAACGTTCGCAGATCAGGTAGAATTAGTAATCCACCTGAAATATATGGATTTTTCATGGATGGATGCTATGTGGTAGATTCAGATGAACCAACCACATACCCTGATGCAATGTCAAAATCTGATTGCGACAAATGGCTTGAGGCTATGAACGTAGAGATGCAATCCATGTATGACAACCAAGTTTGGGAATTGGTTGTGCCACCTCTTAACTCCAAAGTAGTTGGAAGTAAGTGGGTTTTCAAGAAGAAAACAGATATGCATGGTAACTTGGATACTTATAAAGCGAGACTTGTAGCAAAAGGTTTCACTCAAACTCAAGGGGTTGATTATGATGAGACCTTCTCGCCAGTGGCAATGCTAAAATCGATTAGGATATTATTTGCCATAGCTGCATATTATGACTATGAGATTTGGCAAATGGATGTCAAAACGGCTTTCCTCAATGGATATCTTGATGAAGATGTCTATATGGTTCAGCCTGAAGGTTTTGTCGATCCAAAACATCCTAACAAAGTATGCAAGTTAAAGAAATCAATCTATGGATTGCAACAAGCATCGAGAAGTTGGAATCACCGTTTTGATGAAGAAATTAGGAATTTTGGGTTCATCAAGAACGGGGATGAAGCTTGTGTGTATAAGAAAGCTAGTGGGAGCACTGTCACTTTCTTAGTATTGTATGTCGATGACATTCTACTATTTGGAAATGACATTCCAACCATGGAAGGTGTAAAAGCCTGGCTTGGAAGATGTTTTTCCATTAAAGATCTTGGAGAAGCTGCCTATATTTTGGGAATAAAGATCTATAGGGATAGATCAAGGCGCTTGATAGGTTTAAACCAAAGTGCATACATTGACAAAGTCTTGAAAAGGTTCAAGATGGAGAACTCTAAGAATGGTTTGGTACCTATTCAAAAGGGGACAATATTGAATGTGACTCAATGTCCAAGCTCAAAGGATGAGCAAGAAAGAATGAAAGGAATCCCATATGCGTCTGCTATAGGATCCATAATGTATGCAATGATATGCACAAGACCGGACGTGTCATGCGCCTTAAGCATGACAAGTAGATACCAGCAAAATCCAGGTAACAGTCATTGGATGGCTGTTAAGAGCATATTGAAATACCTTATGAGGACTAAGGATATGTTTCTAATATATGGATCTGGTGAAGAGGAACTCGTTGTAAAAGGTTACACGGATGCGAGTTTCCAAACTGATCGAGATGGTTCTCGATCACAATCTGGGTATGTCTTCATTTTGAATGGAGCTGCAGTCTCTTGGAAGAGCTCGAAGCAGGATGTTGTAGCATTGTCCACTACAGAATCAGAATACATAATCGCCTCATTGGCAGCACAAGAAGCTGCGTGGTTAAAGAAGTTCATTGCTGACCTAGGGGTAGTCCCTACCATTCAAGACCCCCTAGAGATCTTTTGTGATAACGAGGGTGCGATTGCTCAAATCAAGGAACCTCGTGCACATCAAAAGACTAGGCACATTGAGCGGAGATTCAACTACATAAGGGATGAAGTTGAAAAAGGAAAGATATGTATTCGCAAAGTTAACACCGATCAAAACATTGCGGATCCACTCACGAAGCTCCTTGAACGGCCAAAACATGAGGGTCATACTTGTGCCTTAGGACTTCGATATTCTAGTGATTGGATTTGATCTATTTTGTATTTGGATATTGGAACAATTGTTATTTTAACTCTTTTATGGTATTTTGAGTTATGTTCCATTTTAGCATGTTTAAATCCGTGAATAAATTAATTCTAAATGTCCGTAGTCGATCATACTTGTGGGAACAAATATGAATGTAAGACTATTATGAACTTGGATTGGTGGATATTCATTAGGTATGAATATAGAACAAAGTGTTGCTGCCAAAGTTCATAGATATTTGTGGGATACAAATATTGGACTGACCCGCTCTCAAATGTTACTGCATGGAATTATTTATGATTGATCATAAGTAAATTTGAGCAAAGGTGAATATCATAGTATCCTCTGACCTGAGATATATATTGGGTCTTGATATTCACCAAATATTATGCCTTGACTTAGTTCTTCGCTGTCTGTAATAAGATAGTACATAAGACTAAGCTCAGGTATGGTACGAGGTGATTGTGAGAGACGTATGTAGTCAAGAAGGGATTTGTTCCTCTTATTCGTTGAGAGTAAGATGTCTAAGGCCTGCTTAAGTTAAATCAACAGAGAATGATCACACTGTGTCTCTGGATTTGACATGACATCTGTAACGAAAGGATAAATGATAGATTCACCTAAATCATGTTCAAGTAAGGGACTTGAAGGGGATGATGTTATTGAATGGCACTTCGTCATACGTATTAGGGGTAGTAAACCGTTGTTAGGCGTTAATTACTACTTGCATCAATCTTCTATGTATCTTGTGCAAGTGGGAGATTGTTGGACTCTGTATGCCCAAGACACATATTAAATTGATGTGGCTAGTACGTTATGATCCAAGTCGGGTCATACCCAATAACAAGCTAGACAAACACCTACAATATTTATTTATGATATGATCAAACAAATAAATATTAACACTAAGAATATTTAGAAATTGGTTTTCTAAATAATTGCACTTGAGAAAACTAATAAATTATATGGATAATTTATTTTGAGAGAATATTTTATCTTGTTATTTAATAGGTTAAATAACATTATAAAACATTATGAGATGTTGCATAAAATCTTGTAACATGTTATGTTATATTTTATAAAAGGTTATAAAATTAAAACAAGATTACCTTTTAATTAAAATTTAAATATTTTGGTTGGGAAAGTCCCCATAAGGCCGCCCACTTTGGGTCTTCCCAAGAGGGTTGGTCCAATCATTTTTCATGCAACAATCTCACATATGAATGGCACTTGCCTTTTGATTAAAACGAGGACACCTTCTCTCATAAGTTACTACTAGTTTTTCAAGTTGCAAGAACTCAAAGAAAACCTCTCAAAAATTTCGGCCAAGAGTAGGTTGTCAAGAGGGATTTTCAAGTGAGTTTTCAAGTGTAGAAATCCTAGCAACATAAGGTGTTCGTTGGAAGCTTGGGGTATGCAAGCTTGAGATCTTCTCCTTTGAAGATTTCCATTCAAGAATATCATCTTCTTCATATCACCTTGCTCTTGGAATGGTAGTATTCTAAAACACCCTATGGTTGTATTTTGATAGCATGTATGTCATATATGGATCCGATTTTGGGTTTTTGCATTTAAAAGAGTTTTAAATCTTGTAAAGTAACATGTTTTAAATCCTTATTCCGCTGCGTTTTAATTTTATTCGGATAAAATTAGCTTTGATAAACATGTTAAAAACCCAACATTATGAATTCACAGTCATGCCATTCGGTCTGACTAATGCTCCTGCTGTTTTCATGGACTTAATGAATAGGGTCTGCAAACCTTATTTGGATCAGTTCGTCATTGTTTTTATTGACGACATCTTGATTTATTCTAAGACGCGAGCTGATCACGAGCAACATCTTCGTCTTACTCTGGAACTCCTAAAGAAAGAGCAACTTTTCGCCAAATTCTCCAAGTGTGAATTCTGGCTTAAAGAGGTTCAATTCTTAGGACATATTGTCAACGAACGAGGCATTCATGTAGATCCCTCCAAGATCAGTGTGATTAAGGATTGGGATACGCCTACTACTCCTACTGAAGTTCGTTCTTTTCTTGGTCTAGCGGGTTATTACCGCCGCTTCATTGAAAACTTCTCAAAGATTGCAGTTCCTCTAACTGCTCTAACTCAGAAGAACAAACCCTTTGATTGGGGATTCAAGCAAGAGGAAGCTTTTCAACACTTGAAGCAGAAACTTTGTGACGCGCCTGTTCTAACTTTGCCTGAGGGCAATGATGATTTCGTCGTTTATTGCGATGCATCTAAATTGGGTCTTGGCTGTGTTCTGATGCAAAGGAACAAAGTCATAGCATATGCATCGAGGCAGTTGAAGATACATGAGAAGAACTACACCACTCATGATCTTGAGTTGGGTGCAGTTGTTTTCGCTCTAAAGATCTGGAGACACTATTTGTACGGTACAAAATGTGTGCTTTTCACGGACCACAAAAGTCTTCAGCATATCTTCAACCAGAAAGAACTCAACATGAGGCAACGACGTTGGGTCGAGCTTCTAAACGACTATGACTGCGAAATTCGCTACCATCCTGGTAAGGAGAATGTCGTAGCCGATGCACTGAGTCGTAAGGAACGTACTAAGCTTCATTGTGTTCATGTTCAATCTATTATTCAAGCTCGATCCGATATCCAGGCACGCATTTCTCAGGCTCAACAATCTTGTGTTTCACAAGGTTTGATGGATAAGGAATTTCCCTATCACATAACACCTGATCTGGAACTGAAGGACAATGGATCATATTACTTCATGGACCGTTTGTGGGTCCCAAGCCAAGATAATCTTCGCACCTTGCTTATGGATGAAGCCCATAAATCGCGTTATTCCGTTCATCCTGGCTCAGATAAGATGTATAAGGATCTTCGTATTCACTATTGGTGGCCTGGTATGAAGAAAGACATTGCCTTATATGTATCAAAATGCCTTACTTCTCTCAAAGTTAAGGCTGAACAACAACGTCCTTCGGGTTTATTGGTGCAACCAGAGATCCCAGTTTGGAAATGGGAAAACATTAATATGGATCTTATTACCAAACTTCCACGCACAAAGAAAAGTCATGATGCCATCTGGGTAGTTGTTGATCGTCTTACTAAGTCAGCACATTTCTTGCCAATCCGTGAGGATTTTTCTGCTGACAAACTTGCTAAAATCTATGTGGATGAAATTGTAGCTCGACATGGTGTTCCTTTGAACATCATTTCTGACAGAGATGCTCGTTTCACTTCTCATTTTTGGAGAACCATGCAATCTGCTATGGGGACCCAACTTAACCTGAGCACAGCTTATCATCCGCAAACGGATGGTCAATCTGAGAGAACAATCCAGACTCTGGAGGATATGCTTAGAGCTTGTGTGATCGATTTTGGTGGTAGTTGGGATTCACATCTTCAGTTGATTGAATTCTCCTACAACAACAGTTATCACACCAGCATCAAAATGGCTCCTTTCGAGGCTCTCTATGGTCGAAAATGTCGTTCACCAGTGTGCTGGAATGAGATCGGTGAGGCTCAGCTTACTGGACCTGCCCTCATTTTAGAGACAACTGACAAGATTAAGAAAGTACGTGATAACCTTCAGACAGCTAGAAGCCGTCAAAAGAGTTACGCAGACCCAAAACGCAAGCCCTTGGAATTTCAAGTTGGTGATCGAGTATTACTTAAGGTCTCACCTTGGAAAGGTGTGATCAGATTTGGAAAGAAAGGAAAACTTGCACTTAGATACGTTGGACCATTCAAGATCGTCGAAAGAATCAGAAAGGTAGCCTACAGACTTGAGTTACCTCCTGAACTTGGAAATGTTCATCCAACTTTTCACGTGTCCAATCTCAAGAGGTGTTTAGCTGATGAGAACCTCCACTTGACGAAATTCGTGTTGGTAAAACACTGAAATTTGTTGAGAAACCTGTGGAAATCATGGAACGTGAAGTCAAGTGGCTCAAACGCAAGCGCATTCCTTTGGTTAAAGTTCGCTGGGAAGCTAAACGTGGACCCGAGTTTACTTGGGAACGCGAAGATCAAATGAAGGCGAAGTATCCGCATCTTTTCCCACGAGTTTCCTCTAAATAAATTTCGGGACGAAATTTCCACAAGTAGGGGAGACTGTAACATCTGTGCTTGTAATCATTGTGAGCAGTTCAATTATCAATAAAACAATGTTATTTGATCCCAATGTTTGTTTGGTTATATTTTACATTTTTCATGTTTTGACTTTTATTCAATTTCAAACTCTGTATCACTTTCTGGAGAGTTATACGCAAACTGGTGCGTAAACGTACTTAGTTTAACGCGAAAAATACTCCGGAACATCAACATATACTTAACATACCTTAAATAACCTTTACATAACTTAGAAATAAGTTTTAAAGGCTTTGGTATGGCAAAAACAAGTTAATTCGCTTACAGGGACTAAACTTGACAAACTGCGAAAGTATGCCAATTTGAACAGTAACGAACATTTCGGAACATGACCATAAGTTAAACATGCCATAAATATCCTCTACATAGCTTATAAATAGGCTTTGAGGTGTTCGGTGTGCTAAAATAAACTTTTGGGACATTCAGGGACTAAAAGCGTCAAAAAGTGCACAAGTTTACACTTTCGCGCATAACTTACGTTCTGAATACATCCGGACATCCAAAAAATTTATGTAAGCACTAAAATATTTTATTTTAGTGTTTAGGCTTGAGAAAAATCCATTCGTCGCGTCATTTGGATCGTTTTTAGCGCTTATGCGCATTCCGTCGTAATTAAGCGAACATCGCGATCGTACGGCCAAACGAACCGACATCTGAGATATTTTTGAGCACATTTTAAGTTCCCTATACTTTAACTTCATTTTAGAGCTTTGAAATGGGGTTAACGGGGCTTAAACGTGTCAAAAAAAACGCATCGAAAACTAAGTTTTGAGGTTGCAGGGACTGAAACTGTAAATCTGCCAAACTAGGTCCGTAAACAGGGGCCAGATGCAGCAAAACGTTTTTTTTTTCAGCTGTTAACAGCCCTTAACACTCTCCAAAGGCCAAGTGCCAAGTGTCAAACTCTTATGGTGGATGGCAAATGAGTTACCACAACTTTCCAACAAGTGTACGGCTTAGATCGTGCCCCCTTTTCCAAGAAATGATCCTAACGGTGAACCGAAAACTATAAATACCCCCCTCCACCCTTCACTTTTCCTCACAAGAATCTGATCTAATGTGCTCTAAGTTGAAACCTTTGTTTCATACCTGAGCTATTTTGATCTAGATTAGCATTCGGGGACCCTTCGTAAGTGTTCCTTCGTTCTTTTATTTCTTTTCGAGTCCGAAAGTCAAACTTTGTTTGACTTTCTACATTGACCAGTTTATGGTCAATGCGAAGTTCGTTTAAACTTCGCAACGTGATTGTAATCAAGATGGTTATAGTCCCTTGTGACTATGCCTACTGATTACCACGTTGTTTAGGGTCGTAAGGGTAAGCGATCTGATAAATCGCTTATACCTTCGAACCCGACCCATTTGGTCGATCATTAGGATCCGACCAAATACATTAGGTGACCATAGTATATAGCGAATAACCTTCCAAGGTTATACCTTATGGTCGCTTCGTTTAAGTAGTTGTATGATAGGTAGTTTATATGCCTTAGGTAAATTACCAAAATGCCCTTTTGACGCCAAAATTCATTTTAAGCATATGTAACATAAATTTTGGTATCTAAACTGTTTTGGTAACAATATTAGATATGTTAAGGCATATTTTACTTGTCATAGGACTAGTTAGGCGCTCCGAACGCGTTTCACGCGAGCGACGCGTTAAAGTAGCATAAGCTACCTAAACGGGTCGTAATGGGTCGTAAGCACTTATGTTAGGTTTCATTTAGTATGTAGGCTTTGTTAAACCATATTACATGAGTCTCCATACTCGTTTGATTTACGAACCCGCATTCTATCCGATCTTCCGATTTAGGTCCGGTATATTAACATAGTTACCTATATTAGGTGCCGTTTGATTCCGTGATCTCTAGCATTGCTTGGTGGTTATCTTAGGACTTCTGAGCAATCTCAAGTGAGTACATAGACCCCTCTTTTACTGTTTTCCAAACTGTTTTGGGGTGAAACACATGTGCCTACTTGTTACTTTCATGCTTTCCTGCTTTCACATCATATACCCGCTATGTTCGTTAGTACATTATAGTACATCTTTTCATTACATTTCATGCTATGTATGCCCATTGTGTGCGTATTTAGTACATCGTTTTACATTACATTTCATTCTATGTATGCCCATTGTGTGCGTATTTAGTACATTGTTTCACATTACATTTCATGCTATGTATGCCCATTGTGTGCATACTTAGTACAGTTGTTTTCATCACATGCTTACATTTTGGTATGACATTTGGGTTGTTTAACATGGAACAAAACATTCATTAACATTAGTTACGCCGTTCGTTAGTAGGTAGTGGTACCATAGGAATTGACAACTCCCGTTCCTGAAATCCTGGGTTTGTTTGGATTGGAAGGAATGACCGAATTCGATATACATAACTTAGATAAACCTTTAATTTGTTTAAGGGTTTATCGCCACAGTCTCAAGGCTTGGATGTATGCATTTTCACAATACCGCATAGATGTTTATATCAGTATAGCATGCATTTGTTCCACAAAACATAACTTTGATTTAAACCATGTTTTACTTCAATACCTTGTTTTTGTGCATTTTACATATGGTTTAGTTGATATATTTCACTTACCATACGTGATATTTTTGGGTACACATTACATGATCTACATTAAACATAAACATTTTGACATTGATATACACATTTAGTGGTTTACATTGGACATAGACATTTCGATATGGTCTACACAATAACACATGATAATTCATTTATACATAAACAATTTACATTGGTGGTTGGTTTGAGTAAGTGATTTGAGTAACGGGGCGTGTGTAATATGATACAAGCATGGTGGATACACCGCTGGTACTTCCTATATATAAGTGTTTGTATGACATTACATGTCGTAGCGTTACTTAAACCATTTCAATATTTGACATATTACGTTTTACATAAACAACTTATTTTCACAAGATATTGATTTAAAAAACAACTTATCTTACACAAACTCATTTTACTTGGTTATTCATTTAACCTTACATTATTCTCTTATTTATACATATCATCGCTTTTTGAATGATTTACAAAACAAAACAATTTACAAGGTTCATGACTGACTTTTGTTAAACAACTTTTTCTAAACTTATAAGTCATGAATCCTTTTTTACAAATCCTATGTATCTCACAGGCATTTTTATGCTGACGTACCTATTTTCACATGTGTTTTCAGGAGCTGTTGCTTAGGACAATGATCGTGACACTAGGGCGGACCTGTGCCTTAGAGACATAAAACAAAGATAGACTTAGTTTAATTATGTTTGTACTCTTTGTTTCCTGTTTAAGACAATGTAACTCTTATGTTGATAAATAAAATACAACTTTGAATGCCATGGTTATGAAACAAATAATTCTGTTACAACACTCCCCGACGTTTTCCGCCACGTTTTGTATGTTAGACGTGGTCGGGGTGTGACACCGATAGTCCATTAGTACACGCCCGTCCGACTGGCACGGTGTGAGGTTTGTTAAACCTAATAACGCTGTTAACTAATGACCCGCTCGCCATAGGCCTCGACGATTAAGTCGATATAAATGAGGGACTTCAGTGATAGAGGTTTTGGTCCCGTGTGTAATCTTGGCATCCTACCCACGGAGGATGGTTGTAAGTATGAGTGTACATAGGTTTTACGTACGTGCCCTTCAATCCGAGGACAGTAAAAAGTAGTTTAATAGTAATGACAGTACGAGTAGTTATTCAATCCCATTCCCAACCCTTGGGAATCCCATGCCTTGGAAAGAGTGTGAACTCACCTTGGTTTGCTCGGTATGCTAAACTATATGCTCACAAGAAATCAGTCAAGTCCTATAGTTATGCACGTACACAATCAGTACATGTTTGTAATGTTTCATATACAATCTACGTCACAAAGTGTTCTTAAGCAATCATCATGCATCATGTAAACAGTTATTCGATTTTATACCATCCATGCTTCACATAAAGGTTTCCTCAGTTTATTTAAACCTAGTTGTCCAATAACTGACTTAACAGAAATATCATACTTAACAGAGTTAACATGTTGACCGAGTTAACCCACTTAACATAGTTAACATATATGACAGAGTCAATCAGAATCAATAGGGTTATCACACATACTGAGCTTAACATACATGACAGGGTTAACATAACTCAGTTAACATACTTTACATATTTGACATCTTTAACAACGTTAACAACTAACAGAATTAATAAACTAACCGAGTTTACTGAACTAATAGAGTTAATAACTTAACGGGTTTGATAAACTAACAAGGTTACTGTTCTATGAAGACTACATGTGCCGAAAACACTTGCATGGCGAAATCCCCTGACTGGCGAAATCACTTTTGACGAAAACCCAAGGGTTTTCGTCGGACTAAGGCTTGACGAAAACACCTTGTCTTTTCGTCTGGTCGCTGTGTTTTCGTCTGCTGTGATTTCGTCTAGGGCATCACCATCATACAACAGTTACAAACACAGAAACCCTGCTCGTCATTAACAGTTACAAAATCAATCATCAATCTTAATGTTCACGTGATTTCAATAACCAGTAGCTGTTAAATCATCCATCAAACTCGATCCATCCAAGGACCTCAGTTTCACGCATAACATACGATCAAGATCATTATTCATTCTATAAGCAACATCACATAGCAGTTACTAATCTGATAGACATACGAGATCATCAACATCGAATCGACATGGACAATATGCATGGCACAACCGATCATACATCAGACTAAGGATCCTTGACATATACCCCTACTCAAATCACAACCAACCCACATAACAGTTAACACATGAAATCATATTAACAAATCATTGTGCAATCAAGATCGTATACAATCATTAGACCATTCATAGAAAGGCATAACATAATTACACAACACCAGTATTCAAATAAACATATACATACAGACATGTGATCATGTGTAACTTGAACCACAGAGCCACTAACCGAGATGAAAGATCACTAGATAGTCGAAAGGAAAAGCTTGAAAGCTTGAAGTTGCCGTCACACAGGGAAAAGAGCTCTAGGGTTTTGCCGATTAAAAGTTTCACGTAAAGGTTGAGAACAATATAAAACCATCCACTACTGGGCCTAAAGCCCATTTTGATTTCGCTGGCCATTGTTTGGACGAAAACACTCTAGTGTTTTCGGCTAAGTGTGATTTCGGGGTAGGGTATTCGGCCAAGGTTCCATGTTTTAATTATACTAATCATAATATTAATACGTGTATACACATACATACATAATATACACACCACAAATCTACAAACAACGCGTATATTGCATATCAAAAATTACACCATGCAAATAAGTATTAAGTCGGGTAAAGACCTTGAAAACTCGGGTTGTCACATTACATTCGATCAAAAGGAGTTAAACATGAGCCAACGGCGCTGGGTAGAACTGTTGAATGACTGTGACCATGAAATCAAGTACCATCCGGCAAAGCAAACGTTGGGGCAGATGCTTTGAGCCGGAAAGAACAAGTCAAAACATTACAAGTACGAGCTTTAGAGTTGATAATTCAGACAAACTTCATTACTCGGGTGCACGATGCACAACAAGAAGCTCTAAAGCTAGAAAACATTCAAGCGAAATCCTTACGGGGATTAGAGAAACTAGTGGAAACGAACAAAAATGACACTCTATATTTCATGGGAAGGATCTGGATTCCTTATTTTGGCGGTCTACGAGACTTGGTGGTGGCCGAAGCACACAAGTCGAAATATTCAATACATCCAGGATCCAATAAAATGTATCAAGACTTAAAAGAATACTATTGGTGGCCTAATCTCAAGGGAGATATTGCGACCTATGTTGGGAAATGCCTAACTTGTGCAAAGGTCAAGGCCGAATATCAAAAGCCATCTGGCTTATTACAGCAACCTAAGATTCCCGTTTGGAAATGGGAATATATATCAATAGATTTTATTACAAAACTACCACGGACCTTTCAAGGTCATGACATGATTTGGGTTATTGTTGATCGATTAACCAAGTCAGCTCACTTCTTACCGATTCGCGAGAAAGACAGTACCGAGAAGTTAGCTGAACTTTACCTCAAAGAGGTTGTGGAACGTCATGGAGTGCATGATTCAATAGTCTTGGATTGATATGGTCGCTTTGTGTCAAGGATTTGACAATCATTTCAAGCATCGTTTGGATCTAAGCACAACATTTCATCTGCTGACCGATGACCAAAGCAAGCGAACCATCCAAACTTTGGAGGACATGCTTCGTGCCTGTGTGATGGATTTGGCCAGAAACTGGGATACTCATTTACCTTTGGTAGAGTTCTCATATAACAATTGTTATCACATGAGATTTAAAGCCACCCGTTCGAAGCATTATATGACCAAAGTCCCGATCACCGCTAAGTTGGGCGAAAGTCAATGACAAACAACTTATTGGCCCCGAACTATTCCAAGGGACTACTGATAAGATATCAATAATACGAGACCGTATCAAAACAGCTCGTGATAGACAAAACAACTACGTAGACAGAAGATGCAAACAATTATCCTTCGAGGTCGGAGACAAAGTTTTACTAAAATTATCGCCTTGGAAAGGCGTAGCTAGATTCGGGAAATGTAGAAAACTAAACCCTAGATACATTGGGCCTTATGAAATTCTGGCAAAGGTTGGTACTGTTACTTACAAGCTAAAGTTGCCAGAAGAACTCAATAACATACACGACACATTCCATGTGTCGGACCTTGTGACGTTTGTGCCTCTACGACCATCATAAATATGAATCCAATGAAATCTTGTGTTTCATTCTTGCGATATGTACAATTTCATGTGACATTTACACATATCAATTCTTGTTCGATTTCAAAGCTTTTAAACACTTTCTGGAAAGTTATACGCAAACTGTTAAGTAACTGTAATCAGTTTAACATGACATGCACTCCGAAAAGTGACATAAGCTTAACATACCTTAAATAACCCTTACATAACTTAGAAATAAGTTTTGAAGGGTTTGGTATGGCAAAAACAAATTTATTCGATAACAGGGACTATTTGTGACAAACTACAAAAGTCTACCGTTTCATATAGCAACGTACACTCCAGAACAAGATCATAAGCTAAACATACCTTAAATACCCTTAACATAGCTTAGAAATAAGTTTTGAGGGGTTCGGTACGCGAAAATACGCTTATTTGATCACAGGGACTAAAAGCGTCAAAAGTGCGAAAGTATGCATATGTGTGCATATCTTGCATTCTGACCATATCCGGACATCCAAAAATTTTTGTAATCACTAAAATATTGTATTTTAGTGATAGGAATGCAAAAATACTATTCGTCGCTTAATTTGGATCGTTTTCGCGTCCGTTCGAGTTTCGTCGTAATTAACCGAAAAACGCGATCGTACGACCAAACGAACCGACATCCACAATATTTCCAAGCATATTACAAGTCCCCTATGCTATAAAATCCATATAAAACCTGAATTTAAGGTTAACGGGGGTTATACGCGTCAAAAACCTTCAAAACATGCTGCAGGGACTGAAACTGTCAAAAATGAAACTGTTGGCAAAACAGGCCTCCCTCACGCCATACGAGGGCTCCTTGGGGTTCTGGCACGACACATGACAGAGACTGTTTTTCAGAACGTTCCATTTTCAGTAGCAGCCTTTGTTTTTTCAAGTGGTTTTTGATATTGTGGGCTATTTGTGTGATCTCCAAGCATAGAATCTGATCTTGGACACATGGAATGATCTTGTTCTTCCTTGGGCAACACACAAAACATGTGGCATGATCTTGTGGTTCATGGTTTATTATAAATAGCATGCCCCATTTCATTCACAACTTGCTCAATTCATTCTTTCTTCATCACCTGCTCTAATTGGAGGCTACAATGTTGGTGCATATGTCTGTCGACTTCGTCTTGTATCGAGTCTTGTATGTGTATAGATAGATCAGGACACGTTATACGAGGAAACTGTCAAAAATAGGTTAGAAGGTAATTTCGCACGAAATAGTAATTTCATGTGAATGTGATTTCGTGTGAACCTCTTCATGCGAAATTAGCCAGCCTATAAATAGGTGCCTTGTGATTTCGTTTGAAGGAGTTCCAACTTTCCGGTTTCAGTACCGAACTGCTCCCGAAGTGTCTACTCTCTGTAAATCTTTGTCAAATCAATCAAAAGACAGTTTAAAGTGATTACCTAGCTGAATTGAACTTGATACGTTTGTTTCCGCCTCTTGTATTGAGCAAAAACTCTCCTGATCAACTCGTTCGGGTCAGAAAACAATCCTACATGTGGTATCAGAGCTTAGGAGGAAGAGTTCATACCAATTCAGCTGAAAATTCTGATTTCTACACCTTCTTTTCAAAATTAAACTTGATTTCACGGTCAAAATGTCTTGAATTTCACATATTATACGTGCAATAGTGTCTAGAAAGTTTCAATTCATAAAACGGCTTAAAACCTAATCGATTTTGGCAAAAACAGCTCGAGATGATGACATCAGCAGTATTTCGCACGAAATAAGCCTTATTTCGCACCAGATTGGAATTTCGTTTGAGAGTTCCACAAGAAATCAGTTATTTCGCATCAAGTTGGTATTTCGTTTGAGTATTTCACACGAAATCACCTATTTCGTTTGAAAGGGTGTTATTTCGCACGAAATCAGTGATTTCGCACATGATTGGTTATTTCGCTTGACAGGGTTATTTCGCACCAAAGGCTATTCCGCATGAAAGTTGATTTCGTTTGAAATTGATTGTTTGTGAATTCTTGAAAACCGAAACATGGAAGAGGAATTTTACAACGCCTTTGCTACTCCAATCAGTATTGCACAACACACAATGTTAGAAAATGAAACGGGCACCATGCAAAAACCGCCAAAGCTCATGAACATTGAGGAGTATAAAGGATGGGAGGAATGATTTGAGAATTGGGTACAAGCAAATTACTTGGATGCTTGGGAATGTGGTGAAACGAAATATGTTAGACCGATGACTGATGATGAGGAGATTATTGCAATTAAAGATCTAAGTGCAGAAGAGAAAAAGAAATACAAAGCTGAAAAGATGATGACTAGTTTATTGCATCAGCTGTTAAGGAAGATATCTTGGTTTTATTGCAACACAATGGAACTGCATATTCAATCTGGAAAGCATTAAAATCAAAGTTTGTTGGAAGTAAAGAGATGATTAAGAACAAAAAATCACTTTTGAAAAAGGAATTTGATTTATTTCGTGGTTTGAGAACTGAAAGCACAAAGCAGATTATCAAAAGATATTGCAATCTGTTAGTCAACATGAAGAGGGTGAGCATCACAAAAGATAATGAAGAGTTGATTAAAAAATTAGCCGATGCATTGCCACATGAAACTTGGGGCACATATCTCATGATGTTGAGAAATAAGAAAGATTTTAGCAATTTGACACTGAGTAAGTTCATTGAAAAACTTGAAGCTCGGGAAATGGAACAAAGAAAGATTTCAAGAATGAAAGATTTTGATGGAGAACAAGATATCGGTCTTTATTACAAAGGAGGTATTAGTGATAAGACCAACATGTCACCAAAGGTTGAAACTGCATTCAATGCTAAGAGTTCGTCTGAAGGTTCATCTAAAGGATCAAACAGCAAAACAAGTTTTTCTTCATATCCATCATTTGATCCAAACTTGTCAACAACAAAGAATGGCAAGATGCTTCAATGCAACATTGTATTAAACCTTGAAAATGATCAAAATTTTTCGGAAGAGGTTGCAAAAAGTCACATGTCTTTATTGGGAACTGTGCTGGAATCATATGGAAGTCTAGTAGCAGGAAAGATCGGGAATCCAATGTTGACAAAAGAGGATTACGATCAGATTGATGCTGAGGAGATGGAATTGATGGATATAAAGTGGTGTTTGGCGAGTGTTTTGAGAAGAGCCAAAAAGTTTAAAAAAATTATGGGAAGAGATGATTTCCGTGATGCAAATGTTTCTACTTTAGGTTTTGATAAATCTAAAGTTACTTGTTTTCGTTGCAGGGAAAAAGGACACTTCAAGAGAGAGTGTACAAATCGTGAAGCAAATGGAGCTCAAAATCCGTTCAACAACAATGATTACTATCAGAAAAAAATTTATCATCAAGTTGCTCAACAACCACATCAACAACTACCACAAACAGCTCATGCCAGGAAGGAGATTGAAGAATCATCAAAGAGAGCTTGTATGGTGAATCAAGATGATAAAAAGTCAACAAAAGGATCCAGTTGGGATAAATATATTTCAGCTGACAGCAAAACATGTCTGATAGATCAAGATGATGAAAGACTACTAGAAGGTTTTAGCTGGAAAAATTTCAGTTGGGATGACTATGATCCTAACAAAACTCCAAATCACAAAGCTTTTGTTGCTCGAGTTGCTAAAGACAGTGATAATGATGATGATTATTATGCAAGGAGAATGGAAGAGCACTTAAGAATGATGGAAGAGAGTGACAGTGATTATGGAAAAGTTAAAAAGAAAAAGAAGAAAGCTAAGAAACAAGTCAGCAGTGATGATGAAGAAGTTTCTGTGATCAAAAGAAAAGTAAAAGAAGTTCCAGTTTTTAAAGTTGATACAGAAGCTGATGCACAAAAGATTCAGGTGAACTGTGAGAATTGTGAAGCAGTGAAAAAGCAAAACAGTACTTTGATTCACAACTTGAACAGATTGAAAGAATCCTATGATGTTCTTAACAAGTCAATGAATCTGTACAATCAAACAAGCAGTGAACAAGCAACAGCTATGAAGACACTTCAAGGAGCTTTCATGACAAAGCAGAAAGTTGTCAACAATTACATTGAGAAATGTGCTGTGCTTGAACAGAAACTGGAAACCCAGAGGACTGAAACAGAGAGAGTAAATAGATTGTTAAAAATTTACTCATGTACTTCTTATGTTATTAACAGGATTTATCCAACCGTTGAAGGCATGAAGGCATTTGATGAAGATGAAGTATCTGAAGACAAGAGTTCTGAAAAGAAGATAGATACTGAAGTGAATGATTCTGGTAAGAAACATAGTGCCAGTTACAACAAGTGTCCACCTCCGCTTGAAACTGGATATTCTCCTAGAAATCCAAATTCAGAAAGAGTCAAAAAGGCAACCAATTTACAGTGGGAGTCTGAGTCTTCAGAAAATTTGCCAGACAACATCGATGTCACTTTCACATCGTCTGACACTGATCATGAGTCCGAATTAATAAAAAAAGTGGTCGATCAGGTGTTGGATAACGATGAAACCGAGGAGTCAAAGTCGGAGTCAAATTCAGAGTCAAAGTCTGAAACGTCAAGTCCAACAGTAAAAAAGGACAAACGGGTTTACAATAAAGAGTTTTTGTTATCAAAATCTAATTTGAATGACGAACCAATCAAAGTAGCATATACTTTGAATGATTCTGACAAATTATATTCTGATGAAGAATTTCCAATAAGAGGTGT
Source organism: Helianthus tuberosus (assembly GCA_030545235.1). Classification (NCBI taxonomy): domain Eukaryota; kingdom Viridiplantae; phylum Streptophyta; class Magnoliopsida; order Asterales; family Asteraceae; genus Helianthus; species Helianthus tuberosus. The sequence goes on along the minus strand of CM060445.1, from coordinate 67,495,378 downwards.
TAAAACTGAAATGATCAAAAAGGTTTTCAAACTAACAGAAATTAATATTTCTGAAATAAAAGATGTAAATCTTTCTGTAAAACCTAAAAAGTACACCTCAAGAGTTCAACAAAGAGAAAACAAGAAAAAGGGTTACAGTTCTGGTTCTGGTTTTCAAAAGAAACCAAACTATAACGGTAATTTCAAAAGGAAAGGTCTTGGATTTATTCCACCGAAAAACCATAAAAATGAGAAAACTTATAAAACAAAAACTGTTTTTGTTACAGGAATATCATCTGAAGAAGAAAAGGAACAATTGTTCAGAAAGCAGGCAAACAAAGAATTCCTTGCAAAGAAGGAAGAGGAAATGTAGAAAAATACTGCTCAACAGAAAAAAGAAACTAGAATCAGTTTTCAATGCAAAACAATTGGTCATATTGCCAGAAATTGTTCTAAGACAATTCAAACAAAACAGGGAGTGTTTATGAAAATGAAAGAAAAGATGGTTGAAAATGAACCACCAATCAAACCTTTTACAGTTTTCAAAAACTCGAAATTTGAGGTTGGTGAATGTTCAAAAAGTTTTTACAAGAGAAAAGCAAATCTTGACAACCAAAAGTGGGTAGTTAAGAAATCTGATGATAGTTCTAGCAATGATTCTGATTTGTCAAAATCAGAGGAGCTATTTTCAGGCAATGAATCTGATTCCATAAAGTCAGAGGAGCCACAAGTTGAATCAAAAGTTGAAAAATCAGTACCGCCAATGGATGATGTCAATTTTCCACCATTGAGGGCTGAGAATTTTAAACAAAAAGTTGGTAGAATTGAGATTTCAAATCAATTTTTCTCTGAAAAGAAAGAATTTGATATTGAAAAAGCCTTTAACTCCACAGTTCAAAATATTTTTGGAAAAATGGTTGATGGGAAGGTCAAAGGGGTAAAGGAATTTTATGAGAAGAAAACGAAGAAACCAGGTAAAGATGGGCCATCCCAGGTTTGTGACTGGGATGGAACCTATTATGATTGAAAATCAGGACTTGCCGGAACTCCCAGGTTGGTAATTGGGGAGTAGGAATCGACATCTTTCTTGAGAAATTCACTTCGGTGATATTTCGATCTACAAGATTAATCAGGGACATTAAGTTGTATTTGATTTATCTTTCCTACAAGTGGTATTATTGATAGAACCTAAAAATGTTAGATTTTTAAAAGTGGTTTTTTTTTAAAAACAAAGTGATGAGTTTATCCCCTAACCTACAAGTGGTGTATGAAAATCAACAAAACTAATTTTCCAGAAAAACCATTTGATTAAAACAAACTTAAGTGTTTTGAAATCACAATGGGAAAATAGTTTGTTGTCATGGGGAGTTCTGATTGTTTATGCCAAGAGGATGGCGATTTGAAGTGATTTGATAGCAGTTGTCATTTTACTTGTACAGTTTGTTTTCAAAATTTTCGTTTAATGATTTTGAATTTTAGGGGGAGTAAGAAATTTCAGAAAATCCAAAAACATTTGAAAATTTGAAAAAGCCAAAAACATGATAAAATCAAAAAATGAGTTTTGTGGTATAAAAGAGGAAATGATAGTACATCAGTGGACTATCACAGCACGCTAAAGAATTGGAAAGTCAAATGTGATAAACGATCTCACTGATGATGTGCCAGTAGGTTTTTACACATTTAGTAGATTATGTCGAGATATAAACCTAAATTTCAAACTTACTTATATCGTGGGGAACATCTCTCGGATATATGGGTAACCCCCGAAATCTTGTTTGAAAGGTCCCTCTTTCTGAGATACTAGGTCTTTATGCTTAGTGATATCTGGGGTATTATCCCGGGACTTCTGATTTTGCAGAAGCAATGGCCTAGTCCCTGTATAATACTTTTCACTTGCTTGAAATATAGCACCTCCCTCAGCATAAAAAATGATGAAACATCACAAAACGCTAATCATGTGCTGTTGAAGAAAAGATTCTCTAAAGGGAACACACCAAAAGTCGAAGCCATCATCTCTCTGATTTTGCGGAAGCAATAGCCTGAGCTCTCATGCCCTCGCATCTAACCCTTTACAGATATCATCTAGGTATACTCACCTGTAAGACTGAATATTGGGATCTGGATACGGGAGTATATTCTGAGGTGGGACACGCGAATAAGTTTAAGTATCTAAAACACTAATCTCGTATCTCGAAACAGTTGAACTTTGTGTGAAAATTTAAGTGGATCAGTATTGTGACAACTCGAAATTTAGAACCTTTCGTTGTATGCTTAAACGTGTGAATAGTTAAACTTATGTGACTTAATGAATGATAAGTGAACCTTTATATGATCTTGTGTTATGTTACATGTATGCTTGTGTGTATGTATTCGAGTATGTATATGAGCCGAAAGCCATGAACCCGACTCGAGACCATGTGGTCTCGAGTGAACTAGTACAACACTTGGGCCGAATGGGCCACGCACCCCATTTAACCCAACCGAAACCCATTAGGGTGCACCACATGAAGCTAGTATATATGTTATGCACCTAGCTATCCTTGCCATTTTCTTAGACACACACACTCTCCACTCTCTCACACTAAAACCCTAGACACCAAGCACCATACTTCTCCTCCTTCATCTCGGATCCAACCAACCGACCACCAAAGGGATTCTCGGGTTTTGCTTGTTCACACCAAACAAAGCTTCATCTTTCACCACCTCACAACCGGTTAGTGTTTATGATGTTTGTTAGTGATTTTTATGATGTTTGTTGTGTTAAATGATAGCATGAATGGTAGGATTTAACTAGTGTAGTTGTATGCTTAATGATGGGTGTGAACCGAATGTGTATGATGTATATGATGATGCTTGGTTAACATACTTTGATTTCGGATATGTTGCTTAATGAACACACAATATTTTATGTCTAAGTATGATTCAAAACCATGGAGTGTTGATGTTCATAAAAACCGGCTTGCATAGGTGTAGTACCATGTTAATAAGATTAGTGTAGAGTTGATTTTTGATATGTTATGTGACGATTTGAAACTATGAGATGAATATGTTCAAGAATTGATTGTTGTTCATGACTTTGTTAGACTTAGGTTCATATGAATGATGATGAACTACTTGAATGTGTGAAGAACATGATGAATGTAGGAAGAACTAGTTGAATATCATATGAACATGCTTGAATATTTGAATTCTGATGTGTTTGATCCAAAATGGTAGTTTGTTAGACAAGAAAACAGGTTTAAGTGGATAGTACAAATGGCTGCATGATAACAAAACCTTATTGGATAGTACACTGTTCCGAATCAGCTTGTGTCCACTCGAAACCATCAGTTGCGACTCGAAACCATGCATGATGAGTCGAAATCTCCCAGTTGTGACACCGGTTGCGAGTCGCAAACACCTGGTTGCGACTCGAAACCACACATGATCAGCACACCAAACTTGGTGACTCGGAACCACGGTTGCGAGTCCAGTTGCGACTCGTAACCAAACCAGCACGGACCGAAACCACGATTGCGACTCAGGTTGCGAGTCGCAAACGCCTAGTTGCGACTCGAGACTATACACGCTGTTTGGGCTTTCACCTCATTTCGGACTTATTTGATTGGGCCGGACTCTTGGGCCTAGTGTACTGACCTGATATATTACTGTTGAATATGAATGTCAATGAACTGCCATGATTAAACGTGTACGCCTTACGTGCACTACTTGAATACGAACCTGATTGTATGATACAACTATGATAGGACGTGAGTAGCCTCAACGTTGCTTGTTTGACTTTTCTGTGTTTTCTACCGAGCAAACCAAGGTGAGTTCACACCCTCTACAAAGCATGGGATTCCCAGGGGTCGGGAATTGGGGTTAAGGAACTGGGTTCCTCGTCCTCCTTGGGTAGGACAGCAAGGGTTCAGGAATGTAATTCCTCGTCCTCACGGACAGATAACTCGTACTAGACCAAAACTCTATCACGAAGTCCCTCCTTTTTATATCGACTTAATCGCCGGGCCAATGGCGAGCGGGTCATTAGTTAGATAGCGCTATTTAGGTCTGACAAACCTCACACCGTGCCGCAGAGGACGGGCGTGAACTAATGGATCTGGGGCACGTCAATGATGATAGACATTGACAGTTTCAGGGCACATAAACATGACTACAGTCAGCAGTCGATATGGTAACGAGTCTAGTGTATACATGGGGCAGCCCCCCACGGCCGAAATGCCAGATAACTAACACGGGGTAGCCCCCACGGCTGGATAGCCAGAGTAACCGGGAATAAACATGTCACGTTTTTAATTATGGGGTAACCCCCACGGCAGGATGCCAGCTAAAGGAAACTGTTTTCGAAACAACTTAAAACGAACACCCAACCGTGAACTCACTCAACTAGTTGTTGACTCGTTACTACATGCTTGGCAGGTCCTTAGGTTCTTAAGCTGGAGCTTGCATGGAGGAGGATCGTTGTGGGACATGGACGACTGTGTGCCATGTTAAACTATGAAACAATTAAACTTATGTTTTGATTTAAGACTTATGCTTCCGCTTGCAACTTAACTATGTTTTGTTTGAACACCAATTGTATTGGGTGGATTTTTATAACTATTCATATGCTTGTTCAATATGATTGGTGGCTGGATCCTGGTCAGTCACGCCTCCAAGCGGTAGTACTCCGCGGGTGGATTTTGGGAGTGTGACAGATTGGTATCAGAGCCATTGGTTATAGTGAACTTGGTTTTAATAAAGGGGAAAACGTTTTTGTTAAAACCAGACTATAACCTGTACAGTGCTCAACGGTCCACAACGATGCTTCACTCCACATGCAAGACTCGACATTCTAGGTGATATGATCTGTGTATATTGCCTACTTGTTAGTTACATGGTACATTGCTTATGGTATGCTTGGTTAGTATAACTACTGTTGCTTGAACACGTGCGTGCTTACCCTATCTTATCATCGTACTTTCGCGAACCCCTCTCACTCACGTTCTTCTTGATGTGAAGATCATGTCTGGACGCGTTAACATGACACAAGCCCAGTTGACGGCTCTGATTAACGAACGAGTTGCCGCAGCACTCGCAGCTGCACACGCAGGAGGTATATCCTGCAGTCCGAACTCACTCTAGGATCTTTAGGATCCTACTCTCGTGAACCAACCTTTGTGTTAAACTCTGTCTTTTCTTTCACCTACGATAGGTCAGCACGTTCAGCCACCCGTGTGCACTTTTAAGACTTTCATGGACTGCCGGCCAACTACTTTTAGCGGCACTGAAGGAGCAGTAGGTCTCCTACACTGGTTTGAGAAACTAGAATCTGTCTTCGAAATGTGCGAATGCCCTGAGGCGCGCAGGGTGAAGTATGCTACTGGTACTCTCGAGGGTTTAGCCCTCACGTGGTGGAACGCTCAAGTTCAGATGCTAGGGTTGGTTGCTGCCAACGCCACCCCATGGGAAACTTTCAAGGAAATGATCAAGGAGGAATACTGCAGCCGTGATGAGATTCAGAAACTCGAGGTGGAGTTCTTCAACCTCAAGATGACTGGGTCCGAAATTGAAGCTTATGTGAAAAGGTCGAACGAACTGGCAATTCTGTGCCCTACTATGGTGGATCCTCCCATCAAACGCATCGAACTATTTCTTCAGGGCTTAGTGCCAGAAATCCAAAGTCATGTGACTTCAGCGAACCTCGCCACCTACCAGCAAACCGTTCAGTTGGCTCACCGTCTCACGGATCAAGCGGTGGAGCAGAACAAGTTACCAAAACGCATAGGCGCTGCAACTACTTCCGGTACCTCTAGTGACAACAAACGGAAATGGGATGGAACTTCAAGTAAGGGTTCGACTTCTGTTCAGTCCCAGTCTCAGCAGAGAAAGACTGAGGACCACAAGAGCCCTAATCAGCAATCGTCTGGTGGTGGATACAAAGGAAATCACCCCAAATGCAATCGCTGCAGCCTGCACCACAGCGGACCATGCACCAGGGGCAACTGTCATAGGTGCAACAAGCCTGGTCATGCTGCAAAGGATTGCAGGAGCTTATACCCCGCCAATCAGAATCGTCAGCAAGCTCAACAGAACCAGCGCCAGCAATAGCAACAGGGTGATAACAAAGGGTGCTTTCAGTGTGGAGCTGAGGGCCACTTCAAGAGAGATTGTCCCCAACTGAACAGGAACCAGAACAACAACAACAACAACAATAACAACAATCAGGGGAATGGTAACAATGGGAACAACAACAACAATGGCGCCAGGGGGCGAATGTTTGTGATCGGCCAAGGTGAAGCAAGGAACGACCCCAATGTTGTGGCGGGTAAGTTCCTTCTCGACAACTTTTATGTTTCAGTTTTATTTGATTCGGGTGCCGATACTAGCTACGTGTCACTAGAACTTAGTCGAATGCTTAAGCGTATTCCAACACCCTTGAACATCAAGCACACCGTAGAGCTAGCAAATGGTAAGAGTTTAGAAGCCACACACGTAGTCAAGGGTTGTAAACTTATTCTCGCTGACCAGACCTTCTCTATCGACCTCATTCCTATTGTCTTGGGTAGTTTCGACGTTGTCATTGGGATGGATTGGTTATCCCAGCACAGAGCAGAGATTCTTTGCAACGAGAAGGTTGTCCGTATTCCAGGTCCCGGTGGTGAACCTCTCATGATTCATGGCGACAAGAGGAGCGCTGTTGAAAACGTCATTTCTCTCCTTAAGGCCCAAAAGTACTTGCGAAAGGGCCACACCGCCATTTTGGCTCTTATTACTGACACCACGGAGAAAGAGAAAAGGATAGAAGATTTTCCAGTTGTACGCGAGTATCCAGAGGTATTTCCTGAGGAATTACCTGGTCTTCCGCCTCATCGCCAAGTCGAGTTTCAGATTGAACTAGCTCCTGGAGCTGCGCCTATCGCTCGTGCACCTTATCGTTTAGCCCCATCAGAGTTGAAGGAACTCTCCACGCAACTACAAGAGCTCCTGGATAAGGGTTTTATTCGTCCTAGCTCGTCGCCCTGGGGAGCTCCAGTACTATTTGTAAAGAAGAAAGACGGTACTTTCAGAATGTGCATCGACTACCGAGAACTCAACAAGGTGACGGTGAAGAATCGTTATCCCCTACCGCGTATCGACGACTTGTTCGACCAGTTGCAAGGATCGAGCTACTATTCGAAGATCGATTTGAGATCGGGTTATCACCAGCTGAGAGTCCGGGAAGAGGACGTCTCTAAAACAGCTTTCAGAACTCGATACGGGCACTATGAGTTTTTGGTCATGCCTTTTGGGATGACAAACGCACCTGCGGTTTTCATGGACTTGATGAACCGAGTGTGCAAGCCTTACCTGGACAAGTTCGTTATAGTCTTCATCGACGACATCCTGATCTATTCCAAGAGTCGGGAAGAACATGAGCAGCATCTGCGACTTATTCTGGAACTCCTTCGAACAGAACAGCTTTATGCAAAGTTCTCGAAATGCGACTTCTGGCTTCGAGAAGTCCATTTCCTAGGCCACGTGGTGAACAAGGATGGGATTCATGTTGATCCATCCAAGGTAGATTCGATTAAGAACTGGCCTGCACCTCGTACACCAAAGGAAATTCGCCAATTCTTGGGTTTGGCGGGATACTACCGGAGATTCATAAAGGATTTTTCTAAGATTGCACAGCCCCTCACCTCACTAACGCAAAAGGGCGTTATTTATCGTTGGGGAAACGCACAGGAGTTGGCATTTCAGCACCTAAAGGATAGACTTTGTAGCGCACCTATCCTTTCCTTGCCGGAAGGCACAGACGACTTTGTGGTTTACTGCGACGCATCAATTCAGGGTCTTGGTTACGTGTTGATGCAACGAGATAAAGTTATAGCCTACGCCTCACGTCAACTCAAGGTTCATGAAAGGAACTACACTACGCACGATTTAGAGCTGGGAGCTGTTGTTTTTGCACTTAAGTTGTGGCGGCATTACCTGTATGGTACCAAATGCGCCATCTACACCGACCACAGGAGCCTCGAGCATATCTTCAAGCAGAAGGAACTGAATATGCGGCAACGACGATGGGTCGAGTTGCTAAGTGACTACGAGTGCGCAATCAGATACCACCCGGGCAAAGCCAATGTTGTGGCTGACGCCCTCAGTCGGAAGGACACTGCGCCTAAGCGCGTACGAGCTCTACAACTCACGATCCATTCTAGTCTTCCCTCCCAGATACGAGCAGCTCAGATAGAAGCACTGAAACCAGAAAACGTCAGGGCTGAAGCCCTACGCGGATCGAGGCAACGCTTAGAACAGAAGGAAGACGGTGCTTACTACGTAACGGGACGCGTTTGGGTCCCGCTCTATGGCAACCTACGAGAGCTTGTGATGGACGAAGCACACAAGTCTCGCTACTCGGTACATCCTGGATCGGATAAAATGTACCACGACATCAAAACTACGTATTGGTGGCCTAGCATGAAGGCCCACATAGCGACCTACGTCAGCAAGTGTTTGACTTGTGCAAGGGTCAAGTCGGAATACCAGAAACCATCAGGCCTACTCCAACAACCGGAGATACCTCAATGGAAATGGGAGCAAATTTCCATGGATTTTGTCACTGGCCTACCTAGATCCCAGCGCGGGAACGATACTATTTGGGTGATCGTGGATCGACTCACAAAATCTGCACACTTCCTGGCCATTAAGGAAACGGATAAGTTCTCCACTCTTGCAGAAATCTACATCAAAGAAATCGTTTCGAGGCACGGGGTGCCCACCTCCATTATCTCAGATCAAGATGCACGTTTTACTTCTGAGCTGTGGCAAGCAATGCACAAATCCTTCGGCTCACGACTAGACATGAGCACAGCGTACCATCCTCAGACGGACGGACAGTCCGAGCGCACTATTCAAACCTTAGAAGACATGCTTCGTGCATGTGTAATCGACTTTGGCAACCGCTGGGAAAAGCACCTGCCACTTGTGGAATTCTCGTACAATAACAGCTACCACACCAGCATTGGAGCTGCTCCGTTTGAGGCATTGTACGGACGTAAATGCCGGTCCCCTCTTTGCTGGGCAGAGGTGGGAGATAGTCAGATCACTGGTCCAGAATATGTGGTAGATACAACCGAGCAGATCGCTCAGATACGAAAACGCATGACGGCCGCTCGTGAACGTCAGAAAGTTTACGCCGACATGGGCAGGAAACCACTTGAGCTCCAGGTTGGGGAGCGGGTACTACTCAAAGTTTCACCCTGGAAGGGTGTGGTTCGTTTTGGTAAACGCGGCAAACTAAACCCACGATACGTTGGACCTTTCGAGGTCATTGAGAAAATAGGCAGGGTCGCCTACAGACTAAACTTACCAGCGGAACTCGGTGCAGTTCACAACGTTTTTCATGTGTCGAATCTGAAGAAGTGTCCGTCAGATGAGACCCACGTAGTTCCTTTGAAGGAACTCACGATCGACGAGCAGTTACGATTTGTCGAGGAACCAGTCGAGATCACGGACCGGGATGTTAAGGTCCTCAAGAGCACTAGAATACCTCTCGTTCGAGTTCGTTGGAACTCACGTCGCGGCCCAGAGTTCACCTGGGAGCGCGAAGATTAGATGAAACAAAAGTATCCCCAACTGTTCGCAAACAGTACACCCACTACTGAGGCTGAAGCTACGGAATTTCGGGACGAAATTCCAGATCAACGGGGGGTGGATGTGACACCCCAGGAAAACCAGGAAAACCAAACAACTTAACTAGCTTCCTCAGTGAGTGCTTACCAAATTTCGGGACGAAATTTCTTTCAACTTGGGGATGATGTGACAACTCGAAATTTAGAACCTTTCGTTGTATGCTTAAACGTGTGAATAGTTAAACTTATGTGACTTAATGAATGATAAGTGAACCTTTATATGATCTTGTGTTATGTTACATGTATGCTTGTGTGTATGTATTCGAGTATGTATATGAGCCGAAAGCCATGAACCCGACTCGAGACCATGTGGTCTCGAGTGAACTAGTACAACACTTGGGCCGAATGGGCCACGCACCCCATTTAACCCAACCGAAACCCATTAGGGTGCACCACATGAAGCTAGTATATATGTTATGCACCTAGCTATCCTTGCCATTTTCTTAGACACACACACTCTCCACTCTCTCACACTAAAACCCTAGACACCAAGCACCATACTTCTCCTCCTTCATCTCGGATCCAACCAACCGACCACCAAAGGGATTCTCGGGTTTTGCTTGTTCACACCAAACAAAGCTTCATCTTTCACCACCTCACAACCGGTTAGTGTTTATGATGTTTGTTAGTGATTTTTATGATGTTTGTTGTGTTAAATGATAGCATGAATGGTAGGATTTAACTAGTGTAGTTGTATGCTTAATGATGGGTGTGAACCGAATGTGTATGATGTATATGATGATGCTTGGTTAACATACTTTGATTTCGGATATGTTGCTTAATGAACACACAATATTTTATGTCTAAGTATGATTCAAAACCATGGAGTGTTGATGTTCATAAAAACCGGCTTGCATAGGTGTAGTACCATGTTAATGAGATTAGTGTAGAGTTGATTTTTGATATGTTATGTGACGATTTGAAACTATGAGATGAATATGTTCAAGAATTGATTGTTGTTCATGACTTTGTTAGACTTAGGTTCATATGAATGATGATGAACTACTTGAATGTGTGAAGAACATGATGAATGTAGGAAGAACTAGTTGAATATCATATGAACATGCTTGAATATTTGAATTCTGATGTGTTTGATCCAAAATGGTAGTTTGTTAGACAAGAAAACAGGTTTAAGTGGATAGTACAAATGGCTGCATGATAACAAAACCTTATTGGATAGTACACTGTTCCGAATCAGCTTGTGTCCACTCGAAACCATCAGTTGCGACTCGAAACCATGCATGATGAGTCGAAATCTCCCAGTTGCGACACCGGTTGCGAGTCGCAAACACCTGGTTGCGACTCGAAACCACACATGATCAGCACACCAAACTTGGTGACTCGGAACCACGGTTGCGAGTCCAGTTGCGACTCGTAACCAAACCAGTACGGACCGAAACCACGATTGCGACTCAGGTTGCGAGTCGCAAACGCCTAGTTGCGACTCGAGACTATACACGCTGTTTGGGCTTTCACCTCATTTCGGACTTATTTGATTGGGCCGGACTCTTGGGCCTAGTGTACTGACCTGATATATTACTGTTGAATATGAATGTCAATGAACTGCCATGATTAAACGTGTACGCCTTACGTGCACTACTTGAATACGAACCTGATTGTATGATACAACTATGATAGGACGTGAGTAGCCTCAACGTTGCTTGTTTGACTTTTCTGTGTTTTCTACCGAGCAAACCAAGGTGAGTTCACACCCTCTACAAAGCATGGGATTCCCAGGGGTCGGGAATTGGGGTTAAGGAACTGGGTTCCTCGTCCTCCTTGGGTAGGACAGCAAGGGTTCAGGAATGTAATTCCTCGTCCTCACGGACAGATAACTCGTACTAGACCAAAACTCTATCACGAAGTCCCTCCTTTTTATATCGACTTAATCGCCGGGCCAATGGCGAGCGGGTCATTAGTTAGATAGCGCTATTTAGGTCTGACAAACCTCACACCGTGCCGCAGAGGACGGGCGTGAACTAATGGATCTGGGGCACGTCAATGATGATAGACATTGACAGTTTCAGGGCACATAAACATGACTACAGTCAGCAGTCGATATGGTAACGAGTCTAGTGTATACATGGGGTAGCCCCCCACGGCCGAAATGCCAGATAACTAACACGGGGTAGCCCCCACGGCTGGATAGCCAGAGTAACCGGGAATAAACATGTCACGTTTTTAATTATGGGGTAACCCCCACGGCAGGATGCCAGCTAAAGGAAACTGTTTTCGAAACAACTTAAAACGAACACCCAACCGTGAACTCACTCAACTAGTTGTTGACTCGTTACTACATGCTTGGCAGGTCCTTAGGTTCTTAAGCTGGAGCTTGCATGGAGGAGGATCGTTGTGGGACATGGACGACTGTGTGCCATGTTAAACTATGAAACAATTAAACTTATGTTTTGATTTAAGACTTATGCTTCCGCTTGCAACTTAACTATGTTTTGTTTGAACACCAATTGTATTGGGTGGATTTTTATAACTATTCATATGCTTGTTCAATATGATTGGTGGCTGGATCCTGGTCAGTCACGCCTCCAAGCGGTAGTACTCCGCGGGTGGATTTTGGGAGTGTGACAAGTATACTGACAATCTAAGTGAATCGTTTAGAACTGAAAATGTTTAAAGCTTAACGGTGTTGGTGTTTTGTCTCAAAAACTGATATGATCCTCTTACTCAAACTCACAAAAATATTGTCTGTAAATATTTCTTTATTGCTTTTCGTTAAAATAAAAAATCCAAAAAGTTTTTAGTGTGTTTTAGCATAATTTTTTGAAAAATTCAAAAAGATTTTCGATAACTGATGTTGGAGAGCTGATTTTCAAAATTCCGAGTGCTAAACATGATGAACAGGTTTGGGAGAGTATGTTTAATTTGAGAAAAAGATTTGAATATCTTGCCCACAAGTGGTCATTAGAAGTTTTTAAATGATAAATCATTCTATTCGTACAAGTGGTTCATCAGAGATTAAAATTGTAAAATCATTTATTGATTTGATTAATACCTGCAAATGATGTATAAATTTGTCAAATTTTAAACTTGGGAAATTTATTTTGAGATAGAGGATGTGCAGGTAAGCCAGGTTTCGATTCCTGAAAAGTCTGTATTTAGAGAGAGCCAGGTTTTGATCCTGAGCAGGATGTGAGCCAGGTCACGATTTTGAACCTGTGAAAGCCAAACTGCAATCCCAAGCACAATTTAAGGGGGAGTCTGAAGTTGTATAGAGCAAGGTTCTAATCATGAATCTGAGAATGCTGATCAACTTAAGGATTCAAGAGAAGATATAGCCAGGTCGAGATCCTGAAAAATAAGAGAAGAGAAAGATTGAGGATATTTTACATTGTTAGATATTTCGGGAGAAGTCGAGAAGACTGATAAAGACTGAAGATTGAAGACTCGACACCAAAGACTTCGTCAACATCCTAGGGGGAGTCTGTTGGTGCATATGTCTGTCGACTTCATCTTGTATCGAGTTTTGTATTTGTATAGATAGATCAGGGCACGTTATACGAGGAAACTGTCAAAAATAGGTTAGAAGGTAATTTCGCACGAAATTACAGAGTGTAATTTCGCACGAAATCAACTCTTGGTAATTTCGCACGAAATAGTAATTTCGTGTGAATGTGATTTCGTGTGAACCTGTTCATGCGAAATTAGCCAGCCTATAAATAGGTGCCTTGTGATTTCGTTTGAAGGAGTTCCAACTTTCCGGTTTCAGTACCGAACTGTTGCCGAAGTGTCTACTCTTTGTAAATCTTTGTCAAATCAATCAAAAGACAGTTTAAAGTGAATATCTAGCTGAATTGAACTTGATACGTTTGTTTCCGCCTCTCGTATTGAGCAAAAACTCTTCTGATCGACTCGTTCGGGTCAGAAAACGATCCTATATACCACATTGTTGGAGGCTTCCTAATTGAGTTTTCTTAGTCATCTTTTCATCCTAGAACACTTGTAAGGGTTCTTCCTAGTCTTGTTTATTTATTTCAAGCTAAAAGTCAAACAGTGTTTGACTTTCGGCTTTGACCATGAATTGGTCAAGACAAAGTTTAATTGAACTTTGCAACGTGATCGTAATCACGATGGTTACAGTCCCTTGTGATTATACCTACTGATTACCACGTTGACTAGTCGAAGTGACGAGTCAAAGTTTCGGTCAAAATGCACGATTATGTGCATTTTACGACGGAACTATTTTCTGGTATCAAAACACTTTGTTTTGATACTAAATAAGTTTTCTAACTTAGTTAATCATGTTTTAACATGTTTAACTCGTCACTTCTAGTTTAGTGCTTATTTAGGGTCGTAAGGCAAGCGGTCTCGACAACCGCTTAGACTTTCGAACCCGACCCGTTTGGTAGATCATTAGATCCGACCAAACATATTTTGTGACCATAGTTGTATAGGGAATAACCTTGCACATAATTTCATTTCAAACCGATGTATCCTAAATTTTGACACTTAAACTGATTATGCAACATTACTAAACATGTTTAGGCATATAAGACTTATCATAAGACTAGTTAGACCATCCGAACCCGCATTTGCGCAAATGACGCGTTAAAGTAGCGTAAACTACCTTAATGGGTCATAACGGGTCAAAAGCACTTAGGTTAGGTTTCAAATCAGAATGTAGGCTTTATTAAACCATATCATATGAATTCCAACACTCATTTGGTTTACAAGACCTCATTCTACCCGATATCCCGATTTAGGTCCCGATTATTAACATAGTGATCCGATACTAGGTGCTACTTGATTCCTTGATTTCCCGAGCTTTGTTAGTTCACCTAATCGAGGATACCTTGTAATCTCAAGTGAGTACATATCTCCCCTCTTGTATTCTTTCAATTGTATTGTGGTGACTCATATGTGCTAAATGCTTTTCAAGTTTTCATAAACAAATGCTATGGTTTATATAAAACACGACGATTTCAATAATGTGAACGAACTTGTTGGGGGCGTTAGTGTGACAACTGTGCTCTGTAAACGATGTACGATGTAAAAAAATATCAATTATCAATAAAACGATGTGTTTTTGTGTTAATATGTGTGTATTTGTGTTTGATGATATTACGATTTGATTCGAGTTCGATTTCAAGCTTTAAAACGCTTTCTAGAAAGTTATACGCAAACTGATGCGTAAACATAATCAGTTTAACACGACAAACACTCTGGAACAGTGATATAGGCTTAACATACCTTAAATAACCTTTACATAACTTATAAATAAGTTTTGGATGGTTTGGTGTGTCAAAAAAAAGTTTATTCGATCGCAGGGACTATTTGTGTCAAACTGCGAAAGTATGCCGATTCGTATAGTAACAAACATTCCAGAACATGATCATAAGTTAAACATACTGATGCGTGCGAAGTGTTATATATATTAGGTGTATATTTTAAGCCCTTTTTAACACTTATTTTAGCCAAGTTTTAAATTTATAAAACACGATATTTCACTAACACTAAACACACATATGGGCAAGTGCACCCATCGTTGAGTGTAGTATAGCGTTGGTAAGATACCGAGGTCGTCCAAGGACACAAGAGCTTTTAATACCGGTTTATCCTCAACGTCTAACCAAAATAAAATTTTAGAAAAATGTTTTAAACTAAGAAAAATAAAACTAACTAAAATGCTGAAAATAAAAATAAAAGAAAAACAGATAGACAAGATGAATCACTTGGTTCCGACTCGTATATAGTATAACCTTTGATTAGTTCCGCACTTTTGCACATAATTAAGAGATTATCTTAGTTATTGTAGTAGGCCCCTCTTTTGAAGGCGACGTTACCCTCACCCCAGTAGTTTGAGTCAGCAGGGATACAATCCTAAAAGGGTGGATTATTGGAAGATAATGAATTAAGTTATTAATGCAGTATTGTGGTAGGCCCCGCTTTTGGCGGTGACGTTACCCTCGGCTAAGTAGTCTGAGTCAGCAGGGATACAGTCCTAAATAGCCGGGTTATAGTATTAATAGTAGTTAACTTATGAGGGGATCAAAGAGTTTGGACCCCCGCCATCCAATACCGTGAAGTATTGAAGGAGGTCCTACTAAATTTGACCCAGGTCCATTGCAGGACCTCTAAACGCTGAACAATGGCAAGACCTTTACCAAACCGTTCCCTTAACCCCCTACCAGGTAGCCAACATATCTCCATATAGACCGTGGAGATATGAATGGTGAAAATCTTTTATTTTATATAGACAGTAAAATAATGCCAAGACACCACGGACAAACGATAAGGAAAGATCACCTTCAACATAAGTAACTAGTTATTAAAGTCATTAATACAAAACCAAATAAAAAGTGCAAAAGATTAGAAATAAAAAGTATTATACTAGACACTTTGTCTTCACCAAGTGATGTAAGAGACTTAGGCAAACATGGCCTTGATTGTCAAGAACTCTTACGATCAATCTTGGATCCCGAGACGACTCACACACACTCTACGATGGACAATGGATGATGGTGGTGGATGATGGTGTTGTGATGGTGGTGGGTGGTGGATGAAGTGTGAGAGAGGTGGAGTGCCAAGGAATGAGATGAAATGAATCCAAGCACTCCTATTTATAGGCTGAACAGAGAGCTGGGCACGGCCCCGTGTCCGCTGGGCACGGCCCCGTGCCTGTCTGACACTCTCTCTCCTCATTAATTGTAATTCGCAATTACAATAAATGCGCCTGCTGTACTTTCGGCACGCCCCCGTGTCCGCTGGGCACGGCCCGTGGTGGGCAATAGAAGCTTCTATGGATTTGTCTTTTCTGCTGCTTCTTGGGCACGGCCCCGTGCTGGCTGAGCACGGGGCGTGTTCAGCCTTCTGTCTTCTCCTTTTTGCTTTGGAAGGTGCCGTTGAGGGGTCGGGCAGTCCACTAATATTTCTTTTCTTGTATTTATGTTGGATTTAGCTGTCTTTTTGCTTCTTTTGCGTTTTTGAGCTCATTTAATCCTGAAAATACAAAAGGAAGACAAAAACACTCTTTTTCCAATATTAGTACTTAAAAAGGGTTAGTTTTATGCCTCATTTGATGTAATTTATATGTTGCATTTTACACACATCACATACCCTAAATATCCTTTACATAGCTTAGAAATAGGCTTTGAGGGGTTTGGTATGCGAAAATAAACTTATTTGATCAACAGGGACTAAAAGCGTCAAAAAGTGCATAAGTTTGCATTTTCGCGCATATCTTACGTTCTGAACATATCCGGACATCCAAAAATTTTAATAATCATTAAAATATTTTATTTTAGTGATTGGAAGGTAAAAATACCATTCGTCGTGTAATTTGGATCGTTTTCGCGTCCGTTCGAGTTTTCGTCGTAATTAACCGAATAACGCGACCGTACGATCAAACGAACCGACATCCGGGATGTTTTCAAGCATATTTCAAGTCCCCTATAGTTTAACTTCATTTTGGAGCCTTGAAATTTGGTTAACGGGGCTTAAACATGTCGAAAATGCATCGAAAACTGAGTTTCACACTTGCAGGGACCATTTTTGTCATTCTGTCGAACATGCCCTCACGGGCCGCGTAAGACCATGTGTGGGTCTTCGTGGGCCGCGACTGACGCCCAGACAGAAACTTTGAATCTGGTCAATTCAGCTGATTTTAATGGTTTTGATCCCTAATTTGTGATACCATTTGATAGTTTTTTTAGTTCCCCCTGTATTTTAATCTATGGGCACAAGTGTATGGTGAGATTTGAGCCTTGAATCTTGCAAAAACACTTGTCAAGATCTTAAGAACTCAACACTTACTATAAATACCCACTTGCTTCATTCAATTTTCCTCACACATTTGCTCTAAATCTGCTCTAAGTTGAAGTTTATACTTCATACCTGAGTGTTTTAGATCAAATCCTTCCTTGCTTGGACCTTTTGTAAGCTTCTTTCATGCTTTTATTGCTTATTAAGCATGAAAGTCAAACAACGTTTGACTTTCTGCTTTGACCACGAGTTGGTCAACACAAAGTTCGTTTGAACTTTGCAACGTGAGCGTAATCACGATGGTTATAGTCCCTTGTGACTATACCTACTGATTACCACGTTGATTAGTTGAAGTGATGAGTCAAAGTTTCGGTCAAAATACGTGTTTATGCGTATTTTGCAACGAAGCTATTTTTGGGTATCAAAACACTTTGTTTTGATATCAAACCTGTTTTCTAACTTAGTTAAACATGTTTTAACATGTTTAACTCGTCACTTTTAGTCTAGTGCTTGTCTAGGGTCGTAAGTCAAGCGGTGTTGACAATCGCTTAGACTTTCGAACCCGACCCGTTTGGTTGATCATTAGGATCCGACCAAGCATATTTTGTGACCATAGTTATATAGGGAATAACCTTCAGAGGTTATACCTTATGGTCACTTAGTTTAATTAGTTGTATGATAGATAGTATATATGCCTTAGGAAAATGTCCAAAATGCCCTTTTTTATGCATAATTGGTATTTAAGCATATGTAACTTAACTTTTGTCACTAAAACTGATTATGCAACATATTTAAACATGTTTAGGAATATAATACTTGTCATAGGACTAGTTATGTGACAACTGGCACAAAACCGGTAATTTCTGTACAATTTAATTATTATTTAATATATGCAAATATGTGCTTAAATGTCAACATTGTCTGATTACATGCTATACATGTGAATTCATGCACGTTTTATACTTCAAACATTGCTTTATGCATTACTGTTAGCGTTGCGTCAGAAAGACTAGTAAACTCACCGGTAAGACACACTGTGTCAGCAACTCTGTAGAAAGCAGTCAGATAATGGAATTAGGGCCTAGGAGTAGGTCTAACGTCTAAAATACATTAAAACCCAAGTATGGATACAAGGGTTAACATATAAACTTTCTGGAAGCTAAACTATGAATTAAAAAGCACCCGAAACACACTTTAAATGCTGAATTTTATATATTTCAGCAATAATTTAGCTCTAATCAGCATTTTAACACTAAAATATCATGCGGAATTTATGTTTTATTGTCCAAATTAACTTACAAAGTGTTGGGAATTGAAAGTGTCACAAAAGGGTACATAAAGGACACTAAACGGCGCAATTTAGCACTTTAACGAACCGGTATCTAACCGAACAACCGTACACTACCCGAAACATCAAAATTATACTAGAAGCATTGTTTTAATGTTTCCGAACTAGTTATGATCCCCGAACACTCTAACACACTATATAAAACATCATATGCATAACACCTAAACATTACACTTAAATTCTAACTAATATACTTAACTTACCATTAAACACCAACCAAGACCCCCCCCCCCCTTCATGTGGACGGTCACCAAGGTGGCCCCACACTTAGATTTCCCTTGATTCACCATGATCTTCCTTGATCCCATTAGATTTGCTAATAAGATATGTTTAGTACTTTGGGGACATATTATCCAATGGGTTAACCTCTAAAATGGATATAAGAGAAGTATGAAGGAACTTTATTCATTAACTTACACACACAACACACCCTCCTCTCCTCCCACTTCTCTCCCTCTCGGCCGTAAACAACAACAACAACAACATCATCATTCATCAATCTCCATCCATTCTCAAGTCATTAAAAGGTGCTAGAAGGTGTCTAAGGAAGTGTGGAGCTTGTGGATCTTGAAGGACCTCTCCCAATTGCTTTTAACCATCACATTTGTCACCTTCATCTTCTAGTGTTCTTCCCTAGCCCTTGTGCTAGTAGTAAGCTTCTTGTCACTTGATTTTACTTCATATTTAGTTGGTTAAAAGATGATGAACATTGTTAATCTTGATGAACACTAAAGAACATAAACATGAATCTTTAACATAAGCTTAAAACCATAGGAATACATGTTGATTAGTGTTGATTTGCTTCTTGATGATTGATTATTTGTGTTTGTGATGTTAGACATCGTATGAAACCTACTAGATTGTGATTAAACACATGATCTAGTAAGTTAAGGTGATGATCTTGTGAAAGACCAAGATGATCATACTCCATGTTTCTCATGAACTTGAAAATGAAAATGATTTTGTGAATGATGAAATATGTAATATGTTACTAGTCATAAACTTGGATGATTTCAAAACTAGTTCTCTCAAGAAACTAAAGTTATACACAAGATTTACAACGTCATGGTTTCTAAGTAAACTAATCATATTTTTAGTGTTTAAACAAGACTAGAAACATGTTTGTAACAAGAAAAATACCAAAGAATTATTTTTGGAAAAATCATCTTACAAGTTGTAAATGACTAAATCTTTTAATAATATGATTTACAAACAAATAACCATGTTTTTAAGGATAACTAAACCTACTAAGCACACTACCAAGATACTACAAGTTTTTATGAGAGTTCAAGTTCATGATTGTTATGTAAATAACATTGTTTTGGCACTTGGTAAGTGTAAGTTGCTTAGGGTAGATTGTTGATTGTTTGTGATGATTTTAAAAAGAAAATAAACACATGTTTTGAAAACATGGGAAACCTCCATTTTTAGGGGAAACTATGTCAAAATTTCTATAAAATTTTGACACTTAGAAAAATATAAGTTTTGGTGAAACTTATTCCCTAAAAATTTACCTAAAAATATTTACCAAGGTTTCCATAATCTTTGTAAGAAATTACAAGTTAAGAAATGATTATTTCTTCAAGATAAAATTATTATTTAGTATGTATATTTTTGGGAAAATATATGTATTTAAATCTTGTGCTAAGTGTATATTATGTGTATTATATGTAGTAGTGTATTAGGACTTGAAAGTACACATACAAAATACATGAGAATACATAGAAGCACATGGACCAGTTATGAACTTAAAATGTATTTTTGGGCGAAAATATATAACTCGGGTGAAAAATACAAGATACTTATATTTTTTTTTTTGGGAAAATAATATAAGTAAGATACATAGTTAAAAATATAAATTATTTTTAACAACAAAGAATACATACATAAAAGATGGTGACTTGTACTTGTGCGATACAAGTCTAGTGACTAACGTTAATAAAACACGTATAGGTCACGACGCTATAAAAACAACCGGTGAAGTTTTCGGCGCAAGATACGCAAAGTTGTGAGTTAATGTCCCCACTTTTAAACTTTTACTTGTTTTCTAACTTGGGGAAAATACATGTGTTATGGTATGTTGAATACAAAAACTAAGGAATGATACTTTAGATCATGTCACGAATAGGGTGCCATAAGCACCATTAATCAGTTACATACCAAGACCGCGGAACAAAAGGTTAGATCTAATGGGTTTCAGGCAACCATACTCTTGGTCACTCTAGTACCAAGCAGTGCTTTTGTGTCTCTAGTCGTGAATCGACAGTCGTGGATTCGACAGCTAAAAATTCCTATGGTTTGGATGCTTCCTATGTCGTGTCACATGTTAATTGCCTTGCTTTCATACAAGTATACAAACGTTCAATACAAAAACTGCATGAATTCACACCAAAATTATGTTGACGATTTTCCAAAAACTCACATGTATTTCAGGTAACTAAAGTGGATGTGCGCGCGGTCATACTCTTGCTCTTGGATGTTGTTTATGTTTTTAGCTATCTTGTGTCAAGACCCCAGTGCCTGTTTTTGTGGGAATTGGTTATTATATTTCATCCTATGTGGGATTTAAGAGCCAAGTTCTCGATGTTCGTCTTTTAAATAAAGTTGTAAACTTTTCAGACAATATGCTGTCTTGTGATGTAAACACTTAACCTATGATATGTTTTAATTATGCAATGATGATGGCATTTGGAGTTATTTTACGAGCATGTAGTAAGTTTACCTTTCGTATGTAATGAGAACCTTTCAAGATCATACCTCGTGCTTCCGCCTTAGAAAGGGGTGTGACAGATTGGTATCAGAGCTGCGATTGTAGTGAACCAGGATTCCTTCTCGAGTCTAGACTACAATCTTTAGGATACTCCCACAAAAACATTTTTTTCAAAAGTTTTCATTGCATAAAACGTTCTGCGACATCCACTACCTGAAACTATTTTCAAAGAGTCAAGTAAGGACACTACGAGACTTAGGGTGCACTGGAGTAGCACTTGTCTTTGACTAGAAATTACTTGCAACAATGTGTAATAATTGATTTATACATATACTGGAAATAGAATATCTCAGATACTCGTGTCTTCTCCTGAAAGCAGTGGCCTGTCTAAAGGAAGTGCAGACTGTGCAAGGAATTATGCAATTATGGATGCATACATAATTATGGAATTCAGTGCATAGAACCCACAGCAAGTCTTGTCACGTATCAAACGATATTCCTTCAATACAAGAAAAGGTCAAACGTGAACACCCCACCCTCCCCAGCCTATAAAATGCTCTATTGGAGTAGTAATTCAGGGTATAAAGACAAGAACCGCCAATGTGAAGAAAGATATTTTGTCCTTTACATATATTAAACTTGTACTATGGGGTGAAATAACCCTTATCCATTTTGTTTACTTCGCAAACAATGATGTAACAAGTTGTCCTGATATGTATAAAGACTCGGTGAATATCTTATGACACAACAATATTTATCTATTTATGCATGCTTGTTGCTGTATGAATTGATTTATACGTTTGGCGGATTGTTTGATGTCACTTATGTGGGTATATGCCTGTGTATATATACTACTACTGTCTCGTATGACGATATCAAACAAATATCTGACCCTGTTGTGTTATGTTCTGTCAGAACATGGCACCTAGGAGAGCTGTGAACAATCAGTATTCTAATCAACCCCTTCCTTCTCTTCTACCGAGGACTGTCAAAGAACTGAACTCCCAACTGGAAGAAAGGATCACCGCAGCTATCGCCCAATACGAGGCGAACCGCACCGAACAAAGTGGAGGACCAAGCAATGCTAGACGTAATGGACAGGGAGATTCATCTGGAGGAAACACAACTCAAGGCTGCACCTTCAAGCAGTTTCTCGACTGCAAGCCACTGAACTACGATGGCACTGGAGGTGCAGTGGCGTTTGTACGCTGAACGGAGAAGACTGACTCCACTATCCGTATGAGCA
Organism: Helianthus tuberosus; assembly: GCA_030545235.1. NCBI lineage: Eukaryota > Viridiplantae > Streptophyta > Magnoliopsida > Asterales > Asteraceae > Helianthus > Helianthus tuberosus. The sequence goes on along the minus strand of CM060445.1, from coordinate 67,472,729 downwards.
AGTGTACCGTGGATCAGCAAGTCACTTTTGTTACTGGGTTATTCGTCGATGAGGCTTTGACTTGGTGGAATTTGCAAGTCTAAACCCTGGGAGATAATGCAGCATATGGTATGACTTGGGAGGAGTTGAAGGCGAGAATGAGGGAAAAGTATTGCTCTCATACTGAACTCCAAAGGTTGGAGACTGAGTTCTGGCACTTGACCATGGAAGGTGCAGACATTACTGGTTATACCCGAAGGTTCCATGATTTGTCAAGAGTGATCCCCTATATGGTGACTCCTGAATTTAAGCGCGTTGAGCGCTACATTTGGGGATTGGCTCCAGAGTTTCGCAGCATGGTAACTTCGGCTAAACCTGAAACGATCACTTAGGCTGTAACTCTGGCTGTCGGCCTTACTGAAGATGATGTTCGTATGAAGAAGTTATCACTGAATCCAAATAAAAAGACCGAGACGCATGCTGAGTCGTCCGGTGACAAGAAAAGGAAACATTCAAATCTGAATCAAGCAACCCGCAGCAACAACAAGGGTTCCAACAATAAGAAGCGCGACCCCAATCTACCACAGGAGGCGAGAACTCTTGCAGCCATGAATGAGGCTCCTGCCAGAGGATACCAGGGCACTCTGCCCATCTGCAACCAGTGCAAGCGTCATCACGAAGGAGTTTGTCGCATTCCAAAATGCGACAAGTGTGGAAAACTGGGTGACCATACTGAGAACTGTTGGGGAAAAGGAAATGGAAGTGGTAATAGGAACGGGAATGGAAACCGCAACGGTGCTGGTAATAGAAACGACGGTGGAAACGGCAATGGCAATGGTAACCGGAATGGTAATGGAGCTGGGCAGAACCAAGGATGCTTTGGTTGTGGAAGCAAATATCATTTCAAGAAAGATTGCCCAAGGGAGAACAATGCTTAGGCTCGAGCATTCGTGATTGGAGCAAGGAACGCACGCGAGGACCCTAATGTGGTCACCGGTACGTTTCTCGTTAACAATCACTTTGCATCCATACTATTTGACACTGGTGCCGATTATAGCTTCATGTCTGTGGAATTTAAACGTATGCTTGGAATAGAATCTAGTAGATTAGATATTCCTTATTCTATAGAATTAGCCAATGGTAAACTTGTTGAATCAGGCGAAGTTGTTAGGGGTTGCACAGTAGAACTTGGTGAGCAAAGATTTAGCATCGACCTCTTACCTATTCAATTGGGTAGCTTCGATGTAGTGGTCGGAATGGACTGGTTGTCCAAGAATAAGGCTGAAGTTGTTTGTCACGAGAAAATCATTCGCATCCCTCTTGCTGTCACACCCTGACCACGTAGAACAACAAAACGTGGCGGAAACGTCGGGGAGTGTTGTAACAGAATTAATTGTTTCACAACCATGGAAATCAAAGTTACGTTTTATTTATCAAACAAGAGAGTTACATTGTCTTAAATAAGAACCAAAGAGTACATAACAAAATTTAACTAAGTCTATCTTCATTTTAAGTCTCTAAGGCACAGGTCCGCCCTAATGTCACGATCATCATCCTAAGCAACAGCTCCTGAAAACACATATGAAAATAGGTACGTCAGCATAAAAATGCCTGTGAGATACATAGGTTTTGTGAGAATAGGATTCATGACTTAAGTTTAAGAAAATGTTTAATAAAATTTAGTCATGAACCTTGTAAATTGTTTTGTTTTGTTTTGTAAATCATTTAAAAAGCGATAAGATCAGATGATATGTATAAATGAAAGAATAATATATGGTTAAATGAATAACCAAGTAAAATGAGTTGTATAAAATAAACTGTTTTGTAAACCAAAGTCTTGTGAAAAACATGTTACTTGTGTAAAATGTATAAGTCCAAATTGAATGATTTAAATAACACTATGATATGTAATATAATACAAGCACTTATATATAGGAAGTACCAGCGGCGTATCCACCATGCTCATATAATACTACTCACATCATGTTACTTAAGTCACTTAAACAAACCACCAATGTATAAAGTCTATGTTTAAACTAATTGTCAACAAGTCCTTGTATAAACCATATCAAATGTTAAAAAGTCCAAATGTAGTCAAGTAATGTGTAACAAATGTTATGTATGGTAAGTAAAGTGTTGTCACATAAACCGAATGTAAAAATGTACAAAAAAAGTATTTTGAATATATCAAAAAGTTATGTTTTGCAAAGTAAATGCATGTTTTATTGATACAAACACTTATGTGGTAAGTTAACGCATACATTCAAGCCTTGAGACAGACAGATAACCCTAAGTCAAGGTTATCAAAAGAAATGTTTTCGGATTCAGTCATTCCTTACACCCAAACAAACCTAGGATGTCAGGAACAGGATTTGTCAAGTCCTATGGTACCATTACTTACTACCGAGCGGCGTAGCTAATGTTAATGAACATATATAAGTCCCGTTTGTACAAACCAAATGTTATACCAAATGTAAACATGTTATATGAAAACAATGTACTAAGTATGCTAAGTTAACATACAAAGCAGAAAAGTCATGTAAATCAATGTACTAAGTATGCCAAGTAAACATACATAGCAAAACAATGTAATGTAAATCATGTACTATAAGTGTACTAATGAACATAGCAAGTATATGATGTGCAAACAGGAAAGCATGAAAGTAACAAGTAGGCACATGTGTTTCACCCCAAAACAGTTTGAAAACAGTAAAAGAGGGGTCTATGTACTCACATGGGATTGCCTAGGAGTTCTTGAGTAACAACCAAGCAATGCTTAGAGATCACGGAAATCAAACGACACCTAATATAGGTAACTATGTTAATAAACCGGACCTAAATCGGAGGATCAGATAGAATGAGGGTTCGTAAACCAAACGAGTATGGGAACTCGTGTAATATGGTTTAACAAAGCCTACATACTAAAATGAAACCTAACCTAAGTGCTTACGACCCATTACGACCCGTTTAGGTAGCTTATGCTACTTTAACGCGTCGTTCGCGTAAAACGCGTTCGGAATTCCTAACTAGCCCTATGATAAGTAAAATATGCCTTAACATGTCTAATATTGTTGCTAAATCAGTTTAGATATCAAAAATTATGTTACATAGGCTTAAAATGAATTTTGGCGTAAAAAGGGCATTTTGGTAATTTACCTAAGGCATACAAACTACTTATCATACAACTACTTAAACGAAGCGACCATAAGGTATAACCTCGGAAGGTTATTCCCTATATACTATGGTCACCTAATGTGTTTGGTCGGATCTTAATGATCGACCAAATGGGTCGGGTTCAAAAGTATAAGCGATTGATTAGATCGCTTACCTTTACGACCCTAGACAAGCACAAAACTAAAAGTGACGAGCTAAGCATGTTAAAACATGCTTAACTAAGTTAGAAAAAAAGTTTGGTATCAAAACAAACGGTTTTGATGCCTAAAAGTAGTTTGGTTACAAAATACGCAAGAATACGCATTTTGGCCGAAACTACGACTCGTCACTGAGCCTAGATAACGTAGTAATCAGTAGGTATAGTCACAAGGGACTATAACCATCGTGATTACGCTCACGTTGCGAAGTTCAACCGAACTTCGTGTTGACCATAAACTGGTCAACGTAGAAAACGCTAAAAGAACGAAAGAGGACTTACAACGGGTCCAAGAATGGAAGTTTTGATCCGAATATTCTCAGGTATGAAGTGATAAACACATCAACATAGAGAACAAATTCAGATTCAAAGGTGTGGGTTTTGCAAATGAGGGGTGAGGGGTATTTATAGATTTCTTAGGACCATTAAGATCTTCCTCATAAACCGAGATTCAATCACAGCCGTACACCTCATGCCCATGGTTTTACAAAACCATTGGAGCCCCTAGTATTGGCCCATAGTTTCAGAAATACCATTTGCAAGTGGGTTATGAGTGTAAAACAGCTGTTAACAGGCTGTTAAACTGGTTTTGCATATCTGGGAGGGCCTCGCAGCCCGCGTAAGTCATGGACAAACCTTACGCGCCCCGCCTGGGCAGTCTGATCAGCAACCAACTTTCAAAAATGACAGTTTCAGTCCCTGTTGGTGTTTAGAGCTATTTCCGACATGTTTAAGGCCCGTTGAGCCATCTTTAAGGCCCTAAAATGATGCCTAAACATTGTGGACATGAAACATGCTCAAAAATATGCTGGATGTTGGTTCGTTTGGTCGCATGATCATGATGTTCGCTTAATTACGACGGAATGCGCATAAGCGCGAAAAACGATCCAAATTGCGCGACGAATGGATTTTTCTCATGTCAAACACTAAAATAAAATATTTTAGTGCTTACATAAATTTTTGGATGTCCGGATGTATTCAGAATGTAAGTTATGCGCGAAAATGCAAACTTGTGCACTGTTTGACGCTTTTATTCCCCGAATGACCCAAAAGTTTATTTTAGCACACCTAACCCCTCAAAGCCTATTTCTAAGCTATGTAAATGATATTTATGGTATGTTTAACTTATGGTCATGTTCCGGAATGTATGTTCTAGTACGAATCATCATACTTTCGTAGTTTGTCGAATTTAGTCCCTGTAAGCGAATTAACTTGATTTTGCCATACCAAAGCCTTCAAAACTTATTTCTAAGTTATGTAAAGGTTATTTAAGGCATGTTCAGCATATGTTGATGTTCCGGAGTATTTGTCGCATTAAACTGATTACGTTTACGCACCAGTTTGCGTATAATTTTCCAGAAAGCGATATAGAGTTTGAAATTGAATAAAAGTCAAAACATGAAAAATGTCAAACATAAACAAACAAACATTGGGATCAAATAAATTTGTTTTATTGATAACTGAACTGTTTACAATGATTACAGACACATGTGTCACACTTGCAAATGATGAAACTCTCATCATGCATGGAGAAAAATGAGACACGCCTCTGCGAATCATCAATTGTATGAAGGCGCAGAAGTGCTTGAGGAAAGGATGTGTTGCATTCATGGCGCACATTGTAGATAAGAAGGTTGAGGAACCAAAACTCGAAGACATTCCTGTGGTGAAGGAATTCCCTGATGTTTTTCCCGAAGATCTGCCAGGACTACCTCCGCAACGACAAGTCGAATTCCACATAGACTTGGTTCCAGGAGCCGTTCCTGTAGCCAAGGCACCCTATCGGCTTGCACCATCAGAGATGCAAGAATTATCTACACAACTCCAGGAGTTGTTGGATAAAGGATTCATAACGCCAAGCCTCTCGCCTTGGGGAGCTCCAGTATTGTTCGTGAAGAAGAAGGATGGAACTTTGCGGATGTGTATCGACTATAGATAGTTGAACAAGCTCACTATCAAGAATCGGTACCCACTACCGAGAATTGACGACTTATTTGATCAGTTGCAAGGATCAAGCTACTATTCCAAGATCGACCTTCGATCGGGATACCATCAGTTAAGAATCCAAGAGGAAAGCGTACCAAAGACTGCATTCCGAACACGTTATGGGCATTACGAATTCCTTGTGATGCCATTCGGACTGACGAACACGCCAGCAGTATTTATGGATCTGATGAACCGCGTATGCAAACCATATCTCAATAAATTTGTGATTGTATTTATCGATGATATCCTGATTTACTCGCGAACGAGAGAAGAGGACGAGCAACACCTCAGGATCATTTTGGAACTACTGAAGAAAGACAAACTATATGCAAAGTTCTCAAAGTGCGAATTCTGGATTCACGAAGTACAGTTCCTTGGTCACGTTGTGAACGAGAAGGGCATTCATGTAGACCCAGCCAAGATAGAAGCGATAAAGAATTGGGAAGCCCCCAAAACCCCAACTGAAGTTCGACAATTTTTGGGCTTTGCGGGCTATTACCGGCGATTTATCGAGAATTTCTCCAAGATAGCTCAACCGCTGACTACCCTTACGCAGAAAGACAAGAAGTATGACTGGGGTAATAAGCAGGAAGAAGCCTTCTAACTGCTCAAAAATAAGCTATGCGATGCACAGATACTATCCTTACCCGAAGGCACTGAAGACTTCATTGTATACTGCGACGCTTCGCGTCAAGGTTTGGGTTGCATGCTCATGCAACGCCAAAAAGTCATCGCTTACGCTTCAAGACAGTTGAAGGTGCATGAAAGGAATTACACCACGCATGACTTGGAGCTAGGCGCGGTGGTATTCGCTTTGAAGATCTGGCGACACTATTTATATGGTACTCGATGTACAATCTTCACAGATCACAAAAGCCTGCAGCACATACTTGATCAGAAGGAACTAAACATGCGGCAACGACGATGGGTCGAGCTGCTAAACGATTATGACTATGAGATTAAGTACCATCCGGGAAAGGCAAACGTTGTAGGAGAAGCGTTAAGTCGAAAAGAAAGGGTTAAGACCCAAAGAGTTCGAGCATTGGAAATGAGTATTCGGACGAACCTCACAGCACACATTCATGATGCACTACAAGAAGCCCTTAAGGGGGAGAATCGTAGAGCTGAATACCTCCGAGGTATGCTGAAGAATTTGGTGCCTAACAAAGAGGGAACCTTATACTTTATGGGGCGTATTTGGGTTCCGCTCTATGGCGGTATTCGAGAAGTCATCCTTATTGAAGCTCACAAGTCGAGATACTTGATCCATCCAGGATCGGAGAAAATGTATCAAGACTTGAAGGAATACTATTGGTGGCCGAGGCTTAAAAGAGATGTTGCTGTCTACATTGGAAAATGCCTAACCTGTGCCAAGGTTAAGGCTGAATATCAGAAACCGTCTGGTCTACTACAACAACCAGAGATACCCATGTGGAAGTGGGAGCAAATCTCGATGGATTTCATAAAAAAATTACCCAGGACCCCTAGGGGGCACGATATGATATGGGTGATAGTCGATCGGTTAATGAAGTCTGCGCATTTCCTACCGATCCGAGAAAAGGAGAGCACTGGAAAGCTTGCTGAGCTGTACTTGAAAGAAATCGTGGCACGTCATGGAGTGCCTATCTCAATTATTTCAGACAGAGATGGACGTTTTGCCTCAAGGATCTGGCAATCCTTCCAGGAGGCCTTTGGATCTCAACTAGATCTAAGCACGGCCTTCCATCTGCAAACAGACGGCCAGAGCGAACGGACCATACAAACGCTAGAAGATATGCTTCGCGCATGTGTTATGGACCTACGCGGCAGCTGGGATACTCACCTACCTTTAGTTGAGTTTTCCTACAATAACAGTTACCATACGAGCATAAAAGCCGCACCGTTCGAAGCTCTATATGGCCGCAAGTGCCGCTCGCCATTATGTTGGGCAGACGCGGGAGACAAACGTATGGTTGGTCCTGAACTTGTTCAAGAGACAACTGACAAAATCATGCAGATCCGAGAGCGCATTAAGGCGGCTCGAGATCGACAAAAGAGCTACGCCGATCGAAGACGAAAACCCTTAGAATTCGAGGTGGGAGACAAAGTTTTGTTGAAGGTCTCACCTTGGAAGGGCGTGGTAAGATTCGGAAAACGTGGAAAGCTGAATCCATAATACATCAGACCATTCAAGATCTTGGAAAGAATTGGTACCGTAGCGTATAAGTTGGAATTACCAGAAGAACTTAACGGAGTACATGATACGTTTCTTGTGTCCAACCTCAAGAAGAGTCCAACCCAAGAAACAGTGATCATCCCTACGGATGAAGTGCATATCGACGACACACTCCGATTTACAGAACAACCCGTTGAGGTTACAGACTGGAAAGTCAACAAGCCCCGGAGGAGTAGTGTTAAACTTGTCAAAGTACATTGGAACTCTAAGCACGGACCCGAGTACACGTGGGAACGTGAAGACCAGTTTAAAGACAAGTACCCCCACCTGTTCAAGAAAACTCCTACGAGAGGTAGCTCAGCCTGAATTTCGGGACGAAATTCTTTTAACGGGGGAGACTGTGACAGCTGGCACAAAACTGGTAGTTTCTGTACAATTTAATTATTATTTAATATCTGCAAATATGTGCTTAAATGTCAACATTGTCTGATTACATGCTATACATGTGAATTCATGCACTTTTTATACTTCAAATATTGCTTTATGCATTACTGTTAGCGTTGCATCAGAAAGACTAGTAAACTCACCGGTAAGACACACTGTGTCAGCAACTCTGCAGAAAGCAGTCAGATAATGGAATTAGGGCCTAGGAGTAGGTCCAACGTCTAAAATACATTAAAACCCAAGTATGGATACAAGGGTTAACATGTAAACTTTTCGGAAGCTAAACTATGCATTAAAAAGCACCTGAAACACACTTTAAATGCTGAATTTTACATATTTCAGCAATAATTCAGCTCTAATCAGCATTTTAACACTGAAATATCATGCAAAATTGACGTTTTATTGTCCAAATTAACTTACAAAGTGTCGGGAATTGAAAGTGTCACAAAAGGGTACATAAAGGACACTAAACGGCGCAATTTAGCACTTTAACGAACCGGTATCTAACCGAACAACCGGACACTACCCGAAACATCAAAATTATACTAGAAGCATTGTTTTAATGTTTTTGAACTATTTATGATCACCGAACACTCTAACACAATATATAACACATCATATGCATAACACCTAAACATTACACTTAAATTCTAACTAATATACTTAACTTACCATTAAACACCAACCAAGACCCCCCCCCCCCTTCATGTGGACGGTCACCAAGGTGGCCCCACACTTAGATTTCCATTGATTCACCATGATCTTCCTTGATCCCATTAGATTTGCTAATAAGATATGTTTAGTACTTTGGGGACATATTATCCAATGGGTTAACCTCTAAAATGGATATAAGAGAAGTATGAAGGAACTTGATTCATTAACTTACACACACAACACACACTCCTCTCCTCCCTCTTCTCTCCCTCTCGGTCGTAAACAACAACAACAACATCATCATCATTCATCAATCTCCATCCATTCTCAAGTCATTACAAGGTGCTAGAAGGTGTCTAAGGAAGTGTGGAGCTTGTGGATCTCGAAGGACCTCTCCTAATTGCGTTTAACCATCACATTTGTCACCTTCATCTTCTAGTGTTCTTCCCTAGCCCTTGTGCTAGTAGTAAGCTTCTTGTCACTTGATTTTACTTCATATTTAGTTGGTTAAAAGATTATTAACATTGTTAATCTTGATGAACACTAAAGAACATAAACATGAATCTTTAACATAAGCTTAAAACCATAGGAATACATGTTGATTAGTATTGATTTGCTTCTTGATGATTGATTATTTGTGTTTGTGATGTTAGACATCATATGAAACCTACTAGATTGTGATTAAACACATGATCTAGTAAGTTAAGGTGATGATCTTGTGAAAGACCAAGATGATCATACTCTATGTTTCTCATGAACTTGAAAATGAAAATGATTTTGTGAATGATGAAATATGTAATATGTTACTAGTCATAAACTTGGATGATTTCAAAACTAGTTCTCTCAAGAAACTAAAGTTATACACAAGATTTACAAAGTCATGGTTTCTAAGTAAACTAATCATATTTTTAGTGTTTAAACAAGACTAGAAACATGTTTGTAACAAGAAAAATACCAAAGAATTATTTTTGGAAAAATCATCTTACAATTTGTAAATGACTAAATCTTTTAATAATGTGATTTACAAACAAATAACCATGTTTTTAAGGATAACTAAACCTACTAAGCACACTACCAAGATACTACAAGTTTTTATGAGAGTTCAAGTTCATGATTGTTATGTAAATAGCAATGTTTTGGCACTTGGTAAGTGTAAGTTGCTTAGGGTAGATTGTTGATTGTTTGTGATGATTTTAAAAAGAAAATAAACATATGTTTTGAAAACATGGGAAACCTCCATTTTTAGGGGAAACTATGTCAAAATTTCTATAAAATTTTGACACTTAGAAAAATATAAGTTTTGGTGAAACTTATTCCCTAAAAATTTACCTAAAAATATTTACCAAGGTTTCCCTAATCTTTGTATGAAATTACAAGTTAAGAAATGATTATTTCTTCAAGATAAAATTATTATTAAGTATGTATATTTTTGGGAAAATATATGTATTTAAATCATGTGCTAAGTGTATATTATGTGTATTATATGTAGTAGTGTATTAGGACTTGAAAGTACACATACAAAATACATGAGAATACATAGAAGCACATGGACAAGTTATGAACTTAAAATGTATTTTTAGATGAAAATATATAACTCGGGTGAAAAATACAAGATATTTATATTTTTTTGGGAAAATAATATAAGTAAGATACATAGTTAAAAATATAAATTATTTTTAACAACAAAGAACACATACATAAAAGATGGTGACTTGTACTTGTGCGATACAAGTCTAGTGACTAACATTAATAAAACACGTATAGGTCATGACGCTATAAAAACAACCGGTTAAGTTTACGACGCAAGATACGCAAAGTTGTGAGTTCATGTCCCCACTTTTAAACTTTTACTTGTTTTCTAACTTGGGGAAAATACATGTGTTATGGTATGTTGAATACAAAAACTAAGGAATGATACTTTAGATCATGTCACGAATAGGGTGCCATAAGCACCATTAATCAGTTACATACCAAGACCGCGAAACAAAAGGTTAGATCTAATGGGTTTCAGGCAACCACACTCTTTGTCACTCTAGTACCAAGCAGTGCTTTTGTGTCTTTAGTGACAGTCGTGGATTCGACAGCTAAAAATGCCTATGGTTTGGATGCTTCCTATGTCGTGTCACATGTTAATGGCCTTGCAAACCATTAGCGATCTCGATTTCCATATATTTACAGAAATACTTGTTTCATACAAATTACATACCATGTTTTCATACAAGTATACAAACGTTTAATACAAAAACTGCATGAATTCACACCAACATTATGTTGACGATTTTCCAAAACTCACATGTATTTCAGGTAACTAAAGTGGATGTGCCCGCGGTCATACTCTTGCTCTTGGATGTTGTTTATGTTTTTAGCTATCTTGTGTCAAGACCCCGATGCCTGTTTTTGTGGGAATTGGTTATTATATTTCATCCTATGTGGGATTTAAGAACCAAGTTCTCGATGTTCGTCTTTTAAATAAAGTTGTAAACTTTTCAGACAATATGCTGTCTTGTGATGTAAACACTTAACCTATGATATGTTTTAATTATGCAATGATGATGGCATTTGGAGTTATTTTACGAGCATGTAGTAAGTTTACCTTTCGTATGCAATGAGAACCTTTCAAGATCACTGATGTGTGCAAAATGCAACATATAAATTACATCAATTGTGGCATAAAACTAACCCTTTTTTAGTACTAATGTTGGAAAAAGTGTGCTTTTGTCTTCCTTTTGTATTTTCAGGATTAAATGAGCTCAAATTAATAAAATAAGCAAAAAGGCAGCTAAATCTAACATAAATACAAGAAAAGGAACAAAACGTGACATGCCCGACCCCACGACAGCATCTTCCCAAGCAAAACAAGAGAACAGAAGGCTGAACACGCCCCGTGCTCAATAAGCACGGGGGCGTGCCCAAGTGTCAGCATAAAAGACAAATTTGTAGAAGCTTCCATCGCCCACCACGGGGCCGTGCTCAGCGGACACGGGGCCGTGGTCAACTATAAGATTCGCAGAATCCAGGCAAATCTTGATAGTACAGATATGCTTCTGCACACGGGGTCGTGCCCAGCGGACACGGGGCCGTGGTCAACTAATACAGACAAGAGCAATTAATGAAGACAGAGAAGAGGATGGACACGGGGCCGTGCCCACTAGACACGGGGCCGCGCCCGAGCTTCTGTTCAGCCTATAAATAGGAGTGCTTGGCTCAAGCTCAAACCATCCCTTGGCACACCACCTCTCTCACACTTCACCCACCACCCACCACCCACCACCACCATAACACCATCATCCACCACCATCATCCATTGTCCATCATAGAGTGTGTGAGTCATCTCGGGATCCAAGATTGATCGTAAGAGTTCTTGACAATCAAGGCCATGTTTGCCTAAGTCTCTTACATCACTTGGTGAAGACAAAGTGTCTAGTGTAATACTTTTTATTTTTAATCTTTTCGCACTTTTTACTTGGTTATGTATTAATGACTTTACTAACTAGTTTCTTATGTTGAAGGTGATTTTTCCTTATCGTTTGTCCGTGGTGTCTTGGCATTATTTTACTGTCTATATAAAATAAAAGATTTTCACCATTCATATCTCCACGGTCTATATGGAGGTATGTTGGCTACCTGGTCGGGGGTTAAGGGAACGGTTTGCTAAAAGTCTTTCCTTGTTCAGTGTATAGATCCTGCAAGGACCTGGGTTAAATTTAGTTGGACCTCCTTCAATACTTAACGGTATTGGATGGCGGGGGTCCAAACTCTTTGATCCCCTCATATATAAGCTACTATTAATACTTTAACCCGGCTACTTAGGACTGTATCCCTGCTGACTCAGACTACTTAGCCGAGGGTAACGTCACCTTCAAAAGAGGGGCCTACCATAATATGCATTAATAACTTAATTAATTATCTTTCAATAATCCGACCCTTTAGGATTGTATCCTTGCTGACTCAAACTACTGGGTTGAGGGTAACGTCACCTTCAAAAGAGGGGCCTACTACAATAACTAAGATAATCTCTTAAAAAGAGCAAAAGTGCGGAAATAATCAAAGGTTACACTAAACACGAGTCGGAGCCAAGTGATTCATCTTGTCTATCTGTTTTATTTTTATTTTTATTTTCAGCATTTTAGTTAGTTTTTATTTTTCTTAGTTTAAAACCTTTTTCTAAACTTTTGATTTGATTAGACGTTGAGGATAAACCGGTACTAAAAGCTCTTGTGTCCTTGGATGACCTCGGTATCTTACCAACGCTATACTACGCTCACGATGGGTACACTTGCCCATATGTGTGTTTGGTGTTAGTAAAATATCGTGTTTTATAAATTTAAAACTTGACTAACGTGTAAAAAGGGCTTAAAATATAGTTAAACCTATATATACACCTAACGCACATCAAGTTTTTGGCGCCGTTGCCGGGGACACAAGGATTTTAAGAAAGTTAGGAATCAACGGCCTAATCGTTTTTCTTATTTTTCTATTTTTTTAGATTTTTTTTTATTTTTTCAGCTTCTGCAGAGCTCAGCACGGGCCGTGCCTGGTCGGACACGGGCCGTGCCCAGCATTGTTACTGGCAGTTTTTATTTTCCGAGTTACAGAGAGCTGAGCACGAGGCCGTGTCGGTGCAACACGGGGCCGTGTCCAACTCCCCAGTAACAGGGATCCAGAAAACAATAACTGTATCTCCGACCACGGGTCGTGTTCACTGAACACGGGGCCGTGGCGAACCTTCTGACCAACGTTCTTTTCTGTTTTTATTGCAGGACTTGGAACCCAGACGCCACATTTGAACTTCCTACGTAGTGCATGAGCTCCAGTTCTAGTAGAGACATAAAAGAACCTCTAGAAGAACCCGAACGCTTTCTCAGAAAACGACTTAAAGCTAAAAACCAAGAGAAAGTTTTGGGGGACCCACCTCCAATGGCGGACCAATGTACCCTCATGGATTACCTACGGCCCACTGTAGGTAATCTCGGCGCCGCTATCAATGCACCGAATGTCGAAGCCAATAACTTCGAACTTCGACCGCATTTGATACAAATGCTTCAAAACTCCGCAACCTTTCATGGGCTTGCGGACGAGGATCCCCATCTACATATTACTAATTTCTTAGAAATATGTGATACCTTTCGGATCAATGGAGCATCAAACGACGCCATCCGCCTTCGGATGTTTCCATTTTCACTAAAAGACCGAGCTAAGGCTTGGCTTAATACCCTCCCAGTTGGCTCGGTAAACACCTGGGATGAACTAGCCCAAAAGTTTCTATATAAGTATTCCCTCCTGCTAAAACGGCTAAATTAATGACTGAAATTAATACATATTCACAAGAAGATGGGGAATCCTTATATGAAACTTGGGAAAGGTTCAAGGAGCTACTAAGAAAGTGTCCTCATCACGGTCTTGCGGTATGGCAACAAGTTTCCACTTTCTACAATGGGTTGTTGCCACACACAAGACAAACACTTGATTCTAGCTCCGGGGGACTTCTAGGTAATCGTCGCCCAAATGAAATATATAATCAAATTGAGGAAATTGCTCAAACCAATTTTCAGTGGCACACTCCCCGAGGCAATAAATCTATTGCCCCGGGCGCCCATAAGGTTGATGAAAGCACTTCTTTACAAGCTCAAATCGAGGCCCTTTCTTCAAAAATTAAAAAATTAGAAATGGCAAAAACGGCCTCGGTTATGGCTTGTGAGGGGTGTGGTGGACCACATGAAAATTGGAGTTGTATGAAAGAAGTAGATGATCAAACGGAAACGGTAAACTACATTGATAATAGACCTAGGCCGTCGGGTCCACCAACGGGTACCTACAAACAAGGATGGCGTAACCACCCTAACCTTGGTTGGAGAGATCCCGGAAATAGTAGTAACCAACAAAACCAACGAACTAACTTTCAACAACCACAAAACTTTTCTCAATAACAAGGTGGACGAGAAAGCCTTGAAGATACTGTATCTCACCTCATCCCCGACACCGAAAAGAAAAACTCGGATCGATTTCAGCAATTGGAATCGAATTTTAGAAATCAACAAGCTAGCATTCAAAACATTGAAAAACAATTAAATCAAGTAGCTCAAAATTTCTCCGAGAGACCACAAGGCGCGTTACCAAGCAATACCGAAACCAACCCAAAGGCACAAGTACATCTTATCACATTGAGAAACCGAACCGTGGGTCCCGAGGAGGCTCCATTACCGCCAACTGAAAGAAGCCAATCCAACCAAACCATGACTCCACCCGCGCCTCAACCAGAAAAGGCTTCTCCACCAAATCAAGAGCCCACTAAGACTCCTCCGGTTCCATACCCCGGACGGTTAATTCGTCAAAAGACCGATGAGCAATTTGCAAAGTTCGAAAATTTACTAAAACAATTGCATGTTAATATTCCTTTTATCGAGGTCCTAACCCAAATGCCTAAATATGCAAAATTTATGAGGGACTTCCTCTCTCACAAAAGGAAAATTGAATCATTGCAATAAGTTAACTTAGGCGAAGAATGCTCCGCCTTAGTACTCAACAAACTCCCACAAAAGAAAATTGATCCTGGAAGCTTCACGATTCCTTGCTCGATTGGGGAATCCTGCATTCGTAATGCACTAGCCGATCTTGGGGCTAGCATTAACCTCATGCCCGCATCAATGTTCAAACGCCTCGGCCTAGGAAAAATGAGCCCTACAAAGATGAACATACAACTAGCCGACAGATCCGTCAAATTTCCACAAGGTGTCGCTGAAAATCTATTGGTCAAAGTCGATAGTTTCGTCTTCCCGGCCGACTTTGTCATACTAGATATGGAAGAAGACGCCGATGTCCCTCTCATCCTCGGGAGGCCATTTCTAGCCACCGCCCAAGCGGTGGTGGATATGAATGATGGAACACTAACATTGAATTTTGGGGACGAGGAAGTGAAGTTTGGAGTTGGAAAGAGAGTAGAAGACGAAGACCCGGTCAACTACATGAAGGTCATAGACTCAAGCTTGGATGACGCTCTCCGACGGTGTAGCATGGGATGCAAAACATCCCACTTGGGTGACATATGACCATGCTTTGGGTCTAGCCAAGGACCCTTATAAACGTGGTGCACCACGGAGGCATTCCGCGGAACTATCCTTAGTTTAGTTTAGATTAATATTTATGTTTTCTAGTTAGTTTTAATTTTCAGGAATAAAACACACTCGGGATGGCAAAGGAAACAAGGGAAACTTGAACCAGCACCCCATGCAGGAAAACAGGCCATCCGACAAAATTTTTTCGTTAACACTAAGTTCAGCACGGGCCGTGTCCGCCCAACACGGCCCCGTGCTGCACAGTCTGCAGAAAATGCCCAGTTCAGGTAAACTGGACACGGGCCGTGTTCACCCAATACGCCCCCGTGCCCAGGCTTCTGTTTCTCTTTTTCAAATTTGTTACTGGCACCTGAACACGGGGCCGTGCCCGGACTACACGGGGCCGTGTCCAGCGCCCAGTATCACAAATTTTTGCTTTTTCACACATTCTTACACATTCAATCAACCTAAAAACTTATTTTTGGGACACATTGAGGACAATGTGTAATTTAAGTGTGGGGGGGGATGCTAAAACCTTGAATCTTGCAAGTCCTAATTACAAGCCTTACACAAAACTCTATTGGAACCGCTAATCACCCCAAATTTTTTCGAAAATTTTTCATTTTTTACTTGTCTAGGTTTAACTTGGGAAATTCAAGTTCTAAAAAGGTTATATTTTTACAAATTTACAACCGATAGCGTCGTGATAAAAAGAACCAACATAAGAAAATTATGAAACGGCATGACAAGCTTAGTTAAAATTTGATTATATATACTTGATCACATAAAAACCTATTCCCACAAAAGTGAGTTTTGAGCCTTTACTGAGCATACAAATACATATCTTTAAACCAAATACTCATTTTTTCGTTTCTTGTGTGAATAGCCGCTTGGTTTTTACGACTCTAGAACTTGCCACGACGATACATTCCCGGTCCTTACCAACTTAAACCCAAGTAAGTAAATGATGGAGGCATTAGGACTAACCTTTTTTTTTTCTACACCATTATTTTCTTTTTTTTGACCACCTACCCAAAATCCCCCTAGTTAGCCCCTTTGAGCCTAAACCTTTTCATTTCATAACCCAAACCAAACACCCTTTCACCCACCAAAACCCTTTTTATTTTTAACCTTTTGTTTTAGTAACAAGCCCGGTTTTTCGTATGAC
Organism: Helianthus tuberosus; assembly: GCA_030545235.1. Taxonomy (NCBI): domain Eukaryota; kingdom Viridiplantae; phylum Streptophyta; class Magnoliopsida; order Asterales; family Asteraceae; genus Helianthus; species Helianthus tuberosus. The sequence goes on along the minus strand of CM060445.1, from coordinate 67,455,921 downwards.
TTTAAAAAAAAAAATTGATGATTGATGATGAAGCAAAAGAGAAATAAACAAACAAGTTTATCAAAAATAACTTTGTTTGAATAAAAGCTTCATCAAAATAAAAGTTGAAAAAAAAAATAGAAAGTCTTACGAAAATCGACGATTGTTACGCTTTTCGCCCTTTCACTAACCACTAACCCAACCACCTACCTTTAACCCTAGCCTAACCCTTCACCCAAAAGTCCTCTTGATATTTACAAAGGTATATAGTTAAAAAGGAGGAGGATTGATTGCTTGGCAAGCCTATGGTAGGAGTAAGTTCCATGCCGCTCTCGAGTGATTCACTAAAATACATCTTCGGCCGAGTGTTGAGTGATCCCCCGTGAGGTATGTGAACTTGTATATAAATGGAATTTTAAAGAGGCATGTTATGCCCTAATAAGTAATTTATCTTATGAAAAGTTTTAAATACATCATGACGAATAGGATTGTAAGTAAATAAAAATAAAACTAAATAAAGAATCTTGGAAATCCTGACACTCTATGACAAGTCCAAAAACCTTCTCTTCTACCCATTCTATTTGGGAAGTAAAGCCACATTATAAAGAGTTTTGCTTGAGGACAAGCAAAGATTCAAGTGTGGGGGTATTTGATGTGTGCAAAATGCAACATATAAATTACATCAATTGTGGCATTAAACTAACCTTTTTTTAGTACTAATGTTGGAAAAAGTGTGCTTTTGTCTTCGTTTTGTATTTTCAGGATTAAATGAGCTCAAATTAACAAAAGAAGCAAAAAGGCAGCTAAATCTAACATAAATAAAAGAAAAGGAACAAAACGTGACATGCCCGACCCCACGACAGCATCTTCCCAAGCAAAACAAGAGAACAGAAGGCTGAACACGCCCCGTGCTCAATGAGCACGGAGGCGTGCCCAAGTGTCAGCATAAAAGACAAAGTTGTAGAAGCTTCCATCGCCCACCACGGGGCCGTGCTCAGTGGACACGGGGCCGTGGTCAACTATAAGATTCGCAGAATCCAGGCTAATTTTGATAGTACAGATATGCTTCTGCACACGGGGTCGTGCCCAGCGGACATGGGGCCGTGGTCAACTAATACAGACAAGAGCAATTAATGAAGACAGAGAAGAGGATGGACACGGGGCCGTGCCCGAGCTTCTGTTCAGCCTATAAATAGGAGTGCTTGGCTCAAGCTCAAACCATCCCTTGGCACACCACCTCTCTCACACTTCACCCACCACCCACCACCACCATAACACCATCATCCACCACCATCATCCATTGTCCATCAAAGAGTGTGTGAGTCGTCTCGGGATCCAAGATTGATCGTAAGAGTTCTTGACAATCAAGGCCATGTTTGCCTAAGTCTCTTACATCACTTGGTGAAGACAAAGTGTCTAGTGTAATACTTTTTATTTTTAATCTTTTCGCACTTTTTACTTGGTTATGTATTAATGACTTTAATAACTAGTTTCTTATGTTGAAGGTGATTTTTCCTTATCGTTTGTCTGTGGTGTCTTGGCATTATTTTATTGTCTATATAAAAGAAAATATTTTCATCATTCATATCTCCACGGTCTATATGGAGGTATGTTGGCTACCTGGTCGGGGGTTAAGGGAACGGTTTGGTAAAAGTCTTGCCTTGTTCAGTGTATAGATCCTGCAAGGACCTGGGTCAAATTTATTAGGACCTCCTTCAATACTTAACGGTATTGGATGGCGGGGGTCCAAACTCTTTGATCCCCTCATATGTAAGCTACTATTAATACTTTAACCCGGCTACTTAGGACAATATCCCTGCTGACTCAGACTATTTAGCCGAGGGTAACGTTACCTTCAAAAGAGGGGCCTACCATAATATGCATTAATAACTTAATTAATTATCTTTCAATAATCCGACCCTTTAGGATTGTATCCTTGCTGACTCAAACTACTGGGTTGAGGGTAACGTCACGTTCAAAAGAGGGGCCTACTACAATAACTAAGATAATCTCTTAAAAAGTGCAAAAGTGCGGAAATAATCAAAGGTTACACTAAACACGAGTCGGAGCCAAGTGATTCATCTTGTCTATCTGTTTTATTTTTATTTTTATTTTCAGCATTTTAGTTAGTTTTTATTTTTCTTAGTTTAAAACCTTTTTCTAAACTTTGATTTGATTAGACGTTGAGGATAAACCGGTACTAAAAGCTCTTGTGTCCTTGGACGACCTCGGTATCTGACCAACACTATACTATGCTCACGATGGGTGCACTTGCCCATATGTGTGTTTGGTGTTAGTAAAATATCGTGTTTTATAAATTTAAAACTTGACTAACGTGTAAAAAGGGCTTAAAACATACTTAAACCTATATATACACCTAACGCACATCAATCACACCTCGTGCTTCCGCCTTAGAAAGGGGTGTGACAAGTTAGGCGTCTCGAACGCGCATTTGCGCGAACGACGCGGTAAAGTAGCATAAGCTACCTTAATGGGTCGTAACGGGTCGTAAGCACTTAGGATAGGTTCTGATTTAGAATGTAGGCTTTGTTAAACCATATCACATGAGTTCCAATACTCATTTGGTTTACGAGACCTCATTCTACCCGATCTTCCGATTTAGGTGTCGAATTATTAACTAGCGATCCGATTACTAGGTGCTACTTGAATTCCTTGGTTTACTCGAGCTTTGCTAGTTCAATTAATCGAGGATACTTTGCACTTTGATGTGAGTACATAGTTCCCCTATTTTACTGTTTTCAATTGTTTTGGGGTGATTCATATGTGTTAAACGATTTCGATGCTTTTAACGATGATTTCAAAAACGAATACTATGGTTTATATTAAACAATAACGATTTCGATATTGTGAACGAACTTGTTGGACGTATTTACATAACGAATGACATTCATTAGCTTTGGCCAAGCCGACCAGTATTAGGTTATGGTAACATAGGATCTGACAAATCCCGTTATCGGACTGCACCCATGGTTATGTATGGGGGTTATGTGGGTAACGACTGAACCTGTTAATTGTTAACTTACCCTTTGGTGGTTTGTTAATACGAGTAGAACAATGTACGAGTTACGAAGGTTTGAATGTTATAAGCGAGACGACCAAAAGTTAGTTTTCACAATTAAAACGAGAACGATTTGAACGATTGAACGATGTTGAATGATTAAACAATTATGAACAATTTGGAACGATTGGAATGATTTAAACAAATGAACGATGGTCTATAACGAGAACGAGTTAAACGATTTTAAACGATGTCACGCAACGATGGTTACTATATGATAAAAACCATACAAGTTTTATTACGAGAACGATTTACGATTTGGTTTACTTAAACAAGAGTTTTGGGTTAAGATTCATGGCATCGAGGCTTTATAAACTATCACCAATCTGTTTTGACTTGGTTATTCATTTTACAATCCAAACTTTTTACAAAACAAGGTCTCTATTATGAATTAACGAAGTTTTATGAATTATTTCAACATATAAACGAGCCATGAATCTGATACTCACACAAAACCTATGTGCTCGCCTGCATTTCTTTGCTGACTTTATTTTTACATATGTTTCAGGTGGTGTCGAATGATGTTTATTGAGACTAGGATGCATGCTCACTTAGGACTGGATGAGGCCTTAGTGACTAAATAACAAATGATAGACGATGTGGTTGTACTTTAACTTAATGTCAAGATAATGTTTAATGTTAATATTTTAATAAAACGAAACTTTTGAATCCATGCTTGTGAAACAATAATTATGTCGCTCCACTCCCAGACGTTTCCGCCTCGGTTTCGTTGTTTTAACGCGGTCGGGGTGTGACAGAAGAGTTGGTATCAGAGCCAATGGTTATAGGGAATTAGGTCATTAGTAATGCTTTGACCTAGACTATAACTTTTCTAGGACCCTAATGCGAGTTTACTTGCGTTTAGATTTTAAAACAATACCGTCATCTATCTTTAGGTGATAACCACAACGAGAACACAATAATAAATCCGCTTTGAAAATCAATCATCTATTCCTAGATGATTTGTTCTCGTCAAAGTTTGGGTCTTATAATGTAAACACGTGCAATCTGGAAGGGTGGGCGCCTGTATCCTGAGTTTTCTGTCAAAGACTAGAGTGTTCATATAAATCCACATAATCGGACCAGTTGTCACACCCCGACCGCGTAAAACATCTAAACCGCGGCGGAAACGTCGGGGAGTGTTGCAACAGAATTATTGTTTCACAACCGTGGTATTTAAAGTTATGTTTTATTTATTAAACAAGAGGGTTACATTTTCTTAAAACGAAAGAAACAAGAGTACATAACATTATTTAAACTAATCTTGCTTCTTTTATGTCACTAAGGCCCGAGTCCACCCTAGTGTATCCTGATCAAAACTATGCACCAGCTCCTGAAAACACATGTGAAAATAGGTACGTCAGCATAAAAATGCCTGTGAGATACATAGGTTTTGTTAAAATAGGATTCATGACTTAAGTTTAAAGAAATGTTTAATATAAATTAGTCATGAATCTTGTTAAGTGTTTTCTTTTATAAATCATACGAAAACTTGATAAGAAATCAGATTATATAAAAGAAAGATGTATGGTTAATTAAATAACCAAGTAAAATGAGTTGTATAAAATAAACTGTTTTGTAAAACAATGTCTTGTGAAAAATATGTTATTTATGTAAAATGTAATATGTCTAAATTGAAATGATTTAACTAACGCTACGATATGTAATATCATAAAAGCACTTATATATAGGAAGTACCAGCGGCGTATCAACCATACTTTTATCATATTACACACGCCTCGTTACTTAAATCACTTACCCAAATAAACCATCAAAATGTCTTGTTTAAACCAATGTCAAAATGTTTATGTGTAAACAATGTCTATTGTCAAAATGTAAATCAGGTAATGTGTAACCAATGTCAAAAATGTTCATGTGTAAATAATGTCTATTACCAAATGTAAATCATGTAATGTGTAACCAAATGTCATGTATGGCAAGTGAAATATATCAACTAAACCATAGGTAAAATGCACAAAACAAGGTATTGAAGTAAATCATAGTCTAAATCAAAGTTATGTTTTGTAAAATAAATGCATTCTCTACTGATACAAACATCTATGCGGTATTGTGAAAATGCATACATTCAAGCCTTGCGACTGTGGCGACAAACCCTTAAACATATTAAAGGTTTATCTGAATTATGTATATTGGATTCAGTCATTCCTTCCATCCAAACAAACCTAGGACTTCAGGAACGGGAGTTGTCAATTCCTATGGTACCATTACTTACTACCAAGCGGCGTAGCTAATGTTAATGAATGTATTTTTGTCCCATTTAAACAAACTAAATGTCATACCAAAATGTAAGCATGTTATGTAAAACAATGTACTAAGTATGCAATAAAGGAACATACATTGCATGTGATGTAAAACAATGTACTAAGTATGCAACAAATGAACATACATAGCATGTGATGTAAAACAATGTACTAAGTATGCAACAAATGAACATACATAGCATGTGATGTAAAACAATGTACTAAGTATGCACTAAATGAACATACATAGCAAAAACATGGATAAAATCATGTAGTATACGTGTACTAATGAACATAGCAAGTATGAGTTATGAAATCATGAAAAGCAAGAAAGTAACAAGTAGGCACATGTGTTTCACCCCAAAATGTTTGAAAAACAGTAAAAGAGGGGACTATGTACTCACTTGAGATTGCTCAATAGTCTTTGGATAACAACCAAGCAAAGCAAGAAAGATCACGGAATCAAACGACACCTAATATAGGTAACTACGTTAATAACCTAAATCGGAGGATCGGATAAAATGTGGTTTCGTAAACCAAATGAGTATAAGAACTCATTTAATATGGTTTAACAAAGCCTACATTCTAAAACGGAACCTATCCTAAGTGCTTATGACCCATTATGACTTGTTTAGGCAGCTTATGCTACTTTAACGCGTCGTTCGCGTAAAATGCGTTCGGACCGCCTAACTAGTCCTATGACAAGTAATATATGCCTTAACATGTCTAATAATGTTCCCTAATCAGTTTATATGTCAAATTTTAGGTTACATATGCTTAAAATGAAATTTGGCGTAAAAAGGGCATTTTGGTCATTTTTCCCAAGGCATAGAATTACCTATCATACAACTAAGCAGACTAAGTGACCATAAAGTATAACCTTGGAAGGTTATTCCTTATGCAACTATGGTCACAAAATGTGTTTGGTCGGATCCTAATGATCGACTAAATGGGTCGGGTTCGAAAGTCTAAGCGGTTGTTTAGACCGCTTACCTTACGACCCTATATAAACACTAAACCTAAAGTGACAAGCTAAACATGTTAAAACATGTTTAACGAGGTTAGAAAACAAGTTTGATATCAAAACAAAGGGTCTTGATACCCAAGAATAGTTTGGTTGCAAAATACGCAAGAATACGCATTTTGACCGAATCTATGGCTCGTCACTACGCCTAAATAACGTGGTAATCAGTAGGTATAGTCACAAAGGACTATGACCATCGTGATTACGCTCACGTTGCGAAGTTCAAACGAACTTCATGTGGACCATAAACTAGTCAAAGCTGAAAGTCAAACACTGTTTGACTTTCATGCTAAAAACGCATAAACGCACGAAAGAATACTTATAAGAGGTCGAAGAAATGGAGATTTGATCTAATAATTCTCAGGTATGAAGTGTTAGAACTCCAACTTAGAGAATATGATCAGATCAAAGGTGAGTTGCAAATGAAAAACATGGGGTATTTATAGATTTTGGGTAACCGTTAAGATCGTTCCTCGATAAACGAGCTTTAATCCGGGCCTTACATGTGTACCCCCTGATTTGTAATACCATGTGCACCCCTAAATGAGCCCATAGTATGTTCAAAACCATTTGTAAGTCATGGAAACAGCTGGAACAAGCTGGAAAAAGATTTTTTTGCAGATCTGGGCTGCTTACACGGGCCGCGTAAGAGGAGGCTCTGGGCCTACGCGCCCCGCCTGAGCTGGGAAACTCAGCAACAGTTTCAAAATGTGCAGTTTTGGTCCCTGCAAGTGTTTAAGCCCATTTTTGACATGTTTAAAGCCCGTTAAGCCATTTTCAAGGCTCTACAATGATGCCTAAACATAAGGTACATGAAACATGCTCAAAAATATGTCGGATGTCGGTTCGTTTGGTCGTGCGATCACGTTATTCGGTTAATTATGACGAAACACGAACGGACACGAAAAACGATCCAAATTACGCAACGAATGGAATTTTATCATGCCAATCACTAAAATAAAATATTTTAATGATTATATAAATTTTTGGATGTCCGGATGTATTCAGAACGTAAGATATGCGTGAAAATGCAAACTTATGCACTTTTTGATGCTTTTAGTCCCTGAATGACCAAAAAGTTTATTTTAGCACACCGAACCCCTCAAAGCCTATTTCTAAGCTATGTAAAGGATATTTACAGTATGTTTAACTTGTGATCAAGTTCCGGAATGTTTGTTACAGTACGAATTGGCATACTTTCGCAGTTTGTCGAATTTAGTCCCTACAAGCGAATAAACTTGATTTTGCCATACCAAAGCCTTCAAAACTTATTTCTAAGTTATGTAAAGGTTATTTAAGGTATGTTAAGCATAAATTGATGTTCCGGAGTGTTTTTCACATTAAACTGATTATGTTTACGCATCGGTTTGCGTATAACTCTCCAGAAAGTGATATAGAGTTTGAAATTGAACAAAAATCAAAACATGCAAAATGTCAAACACAAATAAACAAACATTGGGATTAAATAACATTGTTTTATTGATAACTGAACTGTTTACAATGATTACAAGCACAGGTGTCATAGTCTCCCCTACTTGAGGATTAGAGGAAACTTGTGAGAAAAGATGTGGATATTTCTCCTTCATTTGATCTTCACGTTCCCAAGTAAATTCTGGTCCACGTTTAGATACCCAGCGAACTTTGACCAATGGAATGCGCTTGCGCTTGAGCCATTTGACTTCACGGTCCATGATTTCCACAGGTTTCTCAACAAAATGCATTGTGTCATCAACACGAATCTCATCAAGTGGTATGTGGAGGTTTTCATCAGCTAAACACTTCTTGAGATTGGACACGTGAAAGGTTAGATGAACGTTTCCAAGTTCAGGAGGTAACTCAAGTCTGTAGGCTACCTTACCGATTCTTTTGACGATCTTGAATGGTCCAACATATCTAGGTGCAAGTTTTCCTGTCTTTCCAAATCTGATCACACCTTTCCAAGGTGAGACCTTAAGTAATACACGATCACCGACTTGAAATTCCAATGGCTTGCGTTGTTGGTCCGCGTAACTCTTTTGACGGCTTCTAGCTGTCTGAAGGTTATCGCGAACTTTCTTAACCTTATCTGTTGTCTCTAAAATGAGGTCAGGCCCAGTAAGCTGAGTCTCACCAATCTCATTCTAGCAGACTGGTGAATGACATTTTCGACCATAGAGAGCCTCAAAAGGAGCCATGTTAATGCTGGAGTGATAACTATTGTTGTAGGAGAATTCAATCAACGGAAGATACGAATCCCAACTACCACCAAAATTGATCACACAAGCTCTAAGCATATCCTCCAAAGTCTGGATTGTTCTTTCAGTTTGACCATCTGATTGTGGACGATAAGCTGTGCTCAAATTAAGTTGGGTCCCCATAGCAGATTGTATGGTTCTCCAAAAACGAGACGAGAATCGAGCATCTCTGTCAGAAATAATGTTCAAAGGAACACCATGTCTAGATACAATTCCATCCACATAGATTTTAGCAAGCTTGTCAGCAGATAGATCCTCATGGATCGGCAAGAAATGTGCTGACTTTGTAAGATGATCAACAACTACCCAGATGGCATCATGACCTCTCTTAGTGCGTGGAAGTTTGGTAATAAGATCCATAGCAATGTTTTCCCATTTCCAAACTGGAATCTCTGGTTGCTCCAAAAGACCAGAGGGATGTTGATGTTCAGCCTTAACCTTAAGACAAGTAAGGTATTTGGATACGTATAAGGCAATGTCTTTTTTCATACCAGGCCACCAATACTAATTACGAAGATCCTTATACATTTTATCTGCACCAGGATGAATAGAATAACGAGACTTATGAGCTTCATCCATAAGCAAGGTGCGAAGATTGTCTTGACTTGGGACCCACAAACGGTCCATGAAATAATACAATCCATTGCCCTTCAGTTCAAGATCAGGCTTAATGTGATAGGGTAATTCCTTACCCATTAAACCTTGTGAAACACAAGTATGTTGAGCCTGAGAGATGCGGGTTTGAATATCAGATCGAACTTTGACACAGTGAAACTTAACACGTTCCTTACGACTTAATGCTTCAGCCATGACATTCGCCTTATGAGGATGGTAGCGAATTTCACAGTCATAGTCGTTTAGAAGTTCAACCCAACGTCGTTGCCTCATGTTGAGTTCTTTCTGATTGAAGATGTGCTGAAGACTTTTGTGGTCAGTGAAAACTACACATTTTGTACCATACAAATAATGTCTCCAGGTTTTGAGAGCGAATATAACTGCACCTAACTCAAGATCATGAGTGGTGTAGTTCTTCTCATGTATCTCCAACTGCCTTGATGCATATGCTATGACTTTGTTCCTTTGCATGAGAACACAGCCAAGACCCAAGTTTGATGCATCATAATACACGATAAAATCATCATTGCCCTCAGGCAAAGATAGAATAGGCGCATCACAAAGCTTCTGCTTCAAGGTCTAAAATGCTTCTTCTTGCTTAGATCCCCAATCAAAGGGTTTGTTCTTCTGAGTTAGAGCAGTTAGAGGAACTGCAATCTTGGAGAAGTTTTCGATGAAGCGGTGGTAATAACCCACAAGACCAAGAAAAGAACGAACCTCAGTAGGAGTAGTAGGCGTATCCCAATCCTTAATCGCGCTGATCTTGGAGGGATCTACATGAATACCTTGTTCGTTGACAATATGCCCCAAAAATTGAACTTCCTTAAGCCAAAATTCGCACTTGGAGAATTTGGCGAAAAGTTGTTCCTTCTTCAGGAGTTCCAGAGTAAGACGAAGATGTTGCTCATGATCAGCTCGCGCCTTGGAATAAATCAAGATGTCATTAATGAAAACGATGATGAATTTATCTAAATAAGGCTTACAAACCCTATTCATCAAGTCCATGAAAACAGCAGGAACATTAGTCAAACCAATTGGCATAACTTTGAACTGATAATGCCCATAACGAGTGAGGAAAGCAGTCTTGGGAATATCTTCTTCATGCACACGAAGCTGATGATACCCAGAACGAAGATCAATCTTTGAAAAACAAGTAGCACCCTCTAACTAATCAAAGAGATCATCAATGCGAGGTAGGGGATATCGATTCTTGATGGTAAGCTTGTTAAGCTCACGGTAATCGATACACATCCTGAAAGATCCATCCTTCTTCTTGACAAAAAGAACGGGAGTACTCCAAGGTGAAAAGCTAGGACGAATAAAAGCTTTGTCAGAAAGCTCCTGAAACTGTTTGGACAACTCTTGCATCTCAGACGGTGCAAGACGATATGGAGATCTGGTAATAGGATTTGCACCAGGTACAAGATGAATACGAAACTCGACTTGGCGTGCTGGTGGTAAACTAGGTAACTCTTCAGGAAACAATTCAGGATAATCCCAAACAACAGGGATATCTTGAATAGACTTACCTTTTCCTTTATCTACCACAACATGTGCCAAGAAGGCCACATAGTTCTTTCGCAGATACTTCCGAGCCTGAGTACAAGACATGAGCTTGAGACTACTAGCAGGTTTCTCACCACGAACCTGTAGGATCTCACCTGTCGAGAGTGGAACACGAACAATCTACTCAAAACAAACTACCTCTGCGTGATGCTTGGCTAACCAATCCATACCCACTATAACGTCGAAACTCCCAAGTTGCATCGGTGTGAGGTCGAGAGGAAAAAGGTGGTTGTTAAGGTTCAACTGGCAATTACGAAGAACAGAATCGAGAACAACGGGTTCACCACTAGCAACTTCTACTGTCAAAGGCTTTCCTAGTTTTGTTCTAGACATGCGAAGCAATGGCTCAAAAGACAATGACACAAAACTCTTATCAGCACCCGAATAAAAAAAAAACAGAAGCAGACTGATTGTTAACAAAGAACGTACCATTCACCACCTCATTGTCTGCTCGCGCCTCATTAGCATTGATGTTGAAGACTCGTCCACGAGCCTGAGCCTGATTCTGATTCGCGTTGGCTAGCCTTGGACACTGGTTTCGATAATGAGTCAGGTCCCCACAATTATAGCACGAACCAGGAGGAAAGTGAGGTCGTGCAGCTTGTGCTTGCTGTTGAGCAGGTGGTTGAGAAGCCTGCTGAGCTGGGTTACGTGCAGCTTGATTGGGAGCAAAGCGACAAACATCAGCAAGATGACCAGACTTTTCACAGTTAGTACAGAAACGACACTGAACTTGCGGTTGATGGTGGCTATTGCATTTGTTGCACAACGGTGCATTGCACAACGGTGCATTCCCCGCATACCGTTTCTTCGCTGGCGGTTGTGCAGGTTGGTTGGGAGCTGCCTGATTAGCTTGGGCAGTGACAGTGAAGTCCTGGGAAGCCTTGCGCTTCCTAGACCCTTTCGAAGAACCAGATTCCTTACCCTTCTTGCTTTCACCCTTATCAGATGACTGTTTCTTACCCTTGTCACCCTTTCTGTGTAGCTTACCATTTCGGACCTGCGACTCAGTCAATGTCGCAGCTAACTCGATTGCCTGACGAACTGTGGTAGGGTTACTACCAGTGACGATGTCTTGTACGGAGTCAGGTAAGCCATCAATATACCTCTCGATAGCTATCTCGAGTGGGGTAACCATGGTAGGGCATAGCAAACTCATCTCTTCATACCTGTCAATGTAAGCCCGGTGCTCACCACTATCCTGCTTCAAGTCATCAAGCTCCCTTTCTAAAGCCCTTAGCTCATGACGAGGACAGAATTCCCTCATCATAAGAGTCCTAAGTGTAGGAACGTTTTCACGACCAAACGAGTCGTTCAGAAGAGTTTTTGCTCAATACGAGAGGTGGAAACAAACGTATCGAGTTGATTCAGCTTGTAATTCACTTTAAACTGTCTTTTGATTGATATAACAACATTTTACAGTGAGTAGACACTTCGGCAGCAGTTCGACTATGAAACCGGAAAGTTACAAATGAGATCCAAGACACTAGTATTTATAGGCAGGGTATTCCGCACGAAATAGTTCAAACGAAATAGCCAAGCTATTTCATACGAAATAGCTACCAACACAGATTTCTCGTATTTCATGCCCTGATCTTTCTAATCTAGTACAAGACTCGATAGAAGACGAAGTCGACAGACATATGCACCAACAGACTCCCCCTTGGATGTTGATGAAGTCTTTAGTGTCGAGTCTTCAATCTTCAGTCTTTATCAGTCTTCTCATTCTCTCCCGAAGTATCTAACATTGTAAATCATCCTCAATCCTCTCTCTTCTCTCTTATCAACTAATCTCCCCCTTGGATGTTGATCTATCATCTTCACAATCTTTGAATCCGAATCTTGATCTTCCTAATTCTGTTGATCAGATCTCTTGATTCCTTAAGTTCATCAGCATCAGCAACTAGCATGAATTTCAGTTCCAGGATCAGAACTTGGCTCTCATAGAATCAAGATTGTAACATGGCTTACATTCTGCTCCGGTTCAGATACTAGAACCTGCAAACATCTCTACCTCACAATAAATTTCACAAATTTAAAATTTGACAAATTTATACTCTGCTTACCACTTGTAAACACAAATTTAAAACATCATTCGCAAGTATCATACAAAATGATTTAAAATTTTTAATCTCTGATTTATCACTAGAAAGAATAACTATTTCAACACACTCTCCCAAACCTGTTCATTATGTTTAGCACTTGGAATTTTGAAAATCAGCTCTCCAACATTAGTTGTCGAAAATCTTTTTGTATTTTCAAAAACTTATGCTAAAACACACTGAAAATATTTTTGGATTTTGAAATTAAAGAATTTCAGTAAAGAAATATTTTCATACAATATTTTTGTGAGTTTGTGTAAGAGGATCATATCAGTTTATGAGACCAATCACCAACACCGTTAAGCTTTAAACATTTTCAGTTCTAAACAATTCACTTAGATTGTCAGTATACTGATCCACTTAAATTCTCACACAAAGTTCAACTGTTTCGAGATATAAGATTAATGTTTTAAGAACTTGAACTTATTCGCGTGTCCCACCTCAAAATATACTCCCGTATCCAGATCCCAATATCCAGTCTTACAGGTGAGTATACCTAGATGATATCTGTAAAGGGTTAAATGCGAGGGCCATGAGAGCTCAGGCTATTGCTTCCGCAAAATCAGAGAGATGATGGCTTCGACTTTAGGTGTGCTCCCTTTAGAGAATCTTTTCTTCAACAGCACATGATTAGCATTTTGCAATGTTTCATCATTTTTATGCTGAGGGAGGTGCTATATTTCAAGCAAGCGAAAAGTATTATACGGGGACTAGGCCATTGCTTCCGCAAAATCAGAAGTCCCGGGATAATACCCCAGATATCACTGAGCATAAAGACCTAGTATCTCAGAAAGAGGGATCTTTCAAACAAGATTTCGGGGGTTACCCATATATCCGAGAGATGTTCCCCACGAGATAAGTAAATTTGAAATTTAGGTTTATATCTCGACACAATCTACTAAATGTGTAAAAACCTACTGGCACATCATCAGTGAGACCGTTTATCACATTTTACTTTTTAATTCTTTAGCATGCTGTGAATGTCCACTGATGTACTATCATTTCCTCTTTTCTCAACAAAACTCATTTTTTTTTAATTTTTTATCATTTTTTTGGCTTTTTCAAAATTTCAAATGTTTTTGGATTTTCTGAAATTTCTTACTCCCCCTAAAATGCAAAAACATTTAAAAGAAATATTTCAACTGTTGTGAATTGCTTCAAATCGCCATCCACTAGGCATAAACAATCAGAACTCCCCCTTACAACAAACTATTTTCCCATTATGATTTCAAAACACATAAGTTTGTTTTAATCAAATGGTTTTTCCGGAAAATTAGTTTTGTTGAAATCACTTGTAATTTAGGGGATCAATTCATCACCTTGTTCTTTCATTCAGACAACAAATACCACTTATAGGAAATCAAGTACAACTTAATGTCCCTAATTTACCAATTGTAAGTTAAAACCCTTCTCCAACCACTTGAATGTTCACAAAAACATAAAATTCAAGTAAGATGCCGATACCTGCTCCACACTTACCAACCTGGAAGCTCCGGTAAGTCATACTTTTTCACATATGGAATACAGACATCCAAGCCTGACCAAACTTAGATGTGACCTCTTCAGTTTCACTCGGGGTGTAAGTTGCCTTCTTTTATTCATAAAAATCTTTAACCCCTTTAACTTTTCCTTCGATCATCTTCCCAAAAATCTTTTTCACATTTCCATTAAACACCTTTTCGACATCAAATTCTTTCTTCTCAGAATAGAACTGATTCGAAATCTCAACCTTTCCAACTTTTTGTTTAAAATTTTCAGCCCGCAATGGTGGAAAATTGACATCATCCATTAGCGGTACTGACGTTTCTATTTTTAACTCAACATGTGGCTCCTCTGATTTTGACGAATCAGATTCATCGCCAAATTTCACATCTGTTTTCTTAACAACCCACTTCAGGTTGTCAAGATTCACTCTTCTCTTGTAAAATCTTTTCGAACATTCACCAACTTCATATGTTGAATTTTTAAACACTTTGAATTTTTCAGTTGGTGGTTCAGTTTTGTCAACAACTTTTTCTTTGCGTTTAGAAACAACTTCCTGTTTTGTATTGGTTGCCTTTGGACAATTCCAGGCAATGTGACCAACTTCTTAACATCGATAACAGGTTCTCGTCTCTTTTCTCTGATAAACTCCATTCTTCTCAAATTTTTGTTTTTCAGCAAAGAACTCTTTATTTGATTGCTTCCAGAATGAGCTCTTTTCTTCTTCCACAGAACTTGAACCTGAAACAAATACAGTTTTTGGTTTATAAGTTTTCTCATTTTTATGATTTTTCGGTGGAATAAAACCAAGTCCTTTCTTTTTGAAATTACTGTTATGGTTTGGTTTCTTTTGATAACCTGAACCAGAACTATAACTCTTTTTCTTGTTTAAACGTTGTTGAACTCTTGAGGTGTAAGGATTAGGTTTTTCCGAAAGATTTTCATCTTTTATTTCAGAAATATTAATTTCTATTAGTTTGAAAACCTTTTTTATCATTTCTGGTTTAACACCTCTTATTGGAAATTCCTCATCAGAATATAATTTGTCTGAATCAATCAAAGTATATGCCACTTTGATTGGTTCATTATTCAAATTAGATTTTGATAAAAGAAATTCTTTATTATAAATCCTTTTGTTCGACGACTTTGAACTGTCAACTAATGAACTCGAACTCTTGAATTCGGACTTTGACTCTGACTCCTCATCTTTATCCAACACCTGATCGACCACTTTCTTTATTAACTCAGACTCATGATCAGTGTCAGAAGATGTGAATGTGACGTCAATGTTTTCTGGTAAATCATCAGTTGTTTCAGACTTTAACTTTATATTGACAGCCTTTTTGACTTGCTCCTCATTTGGTTTTCTGGGAGAATAACCTTCCCAGATCGGAGGCGGACACTTTTTATAATTTGCACTTTGTTTCTTACTCCTTCTCTTCAGGCTTCTTGTCTTGAAATGCTTCAAAACCTGAAACAGTTGGATAAATTCGATCAATCAAATAATCAGAAGTAGAATAACTTTGCAACAATCGTCTAATTCTTTCATTCTCTATCTTTTCAGTTTCCAACTCTTGCTTCAGCTTTGCACATTCCTCAATGTAATGATTAATAGCCTTTTGTTTTGTCATCATCACTGCATTCATCATTGTTAACGCATCTTCTCTTTCAGAATTTGTATTTTGTAGACCAGTTACCGTTCTATTCAACACATCATATGATTCTTTCACATAATTGAGATTGAACAATAATTTTTCTTTCATCTTATCTAGTTCACTCAATTTTTCATCTTTCTCTTCACACTGTTTGCATGACTCCAAACACTTTAAGCAAGGTTTTGTGACTTCAACAATCTTTTCCACTTCGATAATCTTTTCAACTTCAACTCCTTTTCAACTTCAACTACCTTTTCAGCAACTTCAACTTCCTTTACAACAAACTCAACTCCTTTACTCTGTTCAGACTTCTCTTCCTGTGCAACAATCTCAATTTTTACCTGTTTTTGATTCTTTGCTGCACGTTTTTCCATTAGCTTTTCCAAACGATCTGCAAAATAAAATTGAAAACTTTCAGGAGATAAATGAGTTTTTGCAATATTAATATGCATTTGTTCCTCATCATCACTGTCATCAGTTGATGATTGATTAAACACTTGTGTCTGTTCTGAACTATCATCTGAAGAACTAGATTCATCATCTTGATTCTTCTCATCATCAGCAAACACTTTCATCCATTCTTTCATCAAATCTGGTTCTTGAACTATCTGTGAAATTAATGCAACTTTTTTTTAATCAAGTGGAATATATTTGTCCCAACTAAAACCTTCTGCCACTTTTTCATCATCTTGATCAATTATACCAAAATAAGCTTTCTTATTTGATTCTTCGATTGCCTTCCTAGCATGTGCAGTGTTTGAATCTTGTGACTGATACGGTTGTTGAGCAACTTGTTGATATATAGCTTTTCGATAATAATCATTACTACCGAACGGATTCTTTGCTCCACTTGCTTCTCGATTGGTACATTCCCTCTTGAAATGTCCTTTTTCCCTGCATCGAAAACAAGTAACTTTAGATTTATCAAAACCCAAAGTAGAAACACTTGCATCAATGAAATCATCTCTTCCTGTAATCATTTTGAATTTTTAAGCTCTTCTCAACACACTTGCTAAACACCACTTGATATCCATCAGCTCTATTTCCTCAGCATCGATCTGATCGTAATCCTCTTTTGTCAACATAGGATTTCCGATCCTTCCTGCAACCAAACCTTCATATGATTCCAACACAGTAGCAAGTAACGCCATATGACTTTTAGCAACCTCTTCAGAGAAATTTTGATCGTTCTGAAGATGCAACGCAATATTGCAGTGTAAAATTTGACCATTACTGCTGTTTGAACTTTGGAACTGATGACTTGAGGTTGATCCCTTCGGATTAACACTTGGGTATGAGGAAAATCCACTGCTGCTATTTGGACTTTGATTGATTGATCCATATGAGTTTTCTGTACTGAAAGCAGTTTGGATTTTCGGACTTGCTTCAACATCCTGAACACTCCCTTTGAAGTACATCTTAACATCTTGTTGTGCACTTGGATTGCCCATTCTAGCAATCTTTTGTTGCTCAAGATCTTGTCCTTCAATCTTTTCAATGAACTGAGAAATGGTCAAGCCATCATATTCTCCAGTATTCTTTAATATCATAAAAAATGTACCCCATTCTTTCTGAGGTAAAGCATCAGCTAATTTGTCAACCCATTCATCAAAAATTCAACATATGAAGTTGGTGAGTGTTTGAAAAGGTTTTACAAACGAAGGGGAAATCTTGATAACCAGGCATGGGTTGTTAAGAAATCAGAAGTAAAATCTTGCGATGAATCTGATTCCACAAAATCAGAGGAGCCACAAGTTGAGATAAAACTGGAAACGTCAGTACCGCCAATGGATGATGTCAATTTTCCACCATTGAGGGCTGAAAATTTTAGAAAAATTGGAAATGTTGAGACATCGAATCAATTCTATTCTGAAAAGAAAGAATTTGATGTTGAAAAAGTTTTCAATGGAAATGTTAAAAAGATTTTTGGAAAGATGGTTGAGGGAAAGGTTAAAGGGGTAAAAGATTTTTATGAATCAAAGAAAGCAACTTATTACCCGAGTGCAGATGAGGAGAAAACATCCAAGTTTGCTGAAGCTTGGATGTCAGTTTTTCATAATTGATAAGTATGACTTGCTGGAGCTCCCAGGTTGGTAAGCGAGGAGCAGGTATCGGCATCTTTCTTGAGAAATTCACGAAAGTGATTTCGTCTTACAAGTGGTAAATCAGGGACATTAAGTTGTACTTGATTTTCTACAAGTGATTTTGTTGTTAAAATCTAAAGTTGTTATATTTTTCAAGTGTTATTGAGAAAAACAATGTGATGATCCCCTAACCTACAAGTGGTTTAAAATCAACAAAACTTATTTTCCGGAAAAATCATTTTGGTTAAAACAAACTTAAGTGTTTTGAAATCATAATGAGAAAATAGTTTGTTAAAAGGGGGAGTTCTGATTGTTTATGCCAAGTGGATAGAGATTTGAAGGATTCGATATCAGTTGTCAATTTACTTGTACAGTTTGATTTCAAATTTTCCTTAAATGTGTTTGTATTTTAGGGGGAGTAAGATTTTTCAGAAAATCCAAAAACATTAGAAAATTTGAAAAAGTCAAAAACATGATAAAATTCAAAAATGAGTTTTGGTGTCAAAGAAGAGGAAATGATAGTACATCAGTAGACAGTTACAGTATGCTAAAGAAATGTAATGAAATTAAATAGTGTTAAATGGTCTCACTGATGATATGCCGATAGGTTTTTACACATTTAGTAAGTTTTTTTTTGGGATATAAACTTAAATTCAAACTTGCTTATTTCGTGGGGAACACTACTTGGATATATAGGTAACCCCTGAAATTTCGTTTGAAAGGTCCCTCTTTCTGAGATACTAGGTCTTTATGCTCAGTGATATCTGGGGTATTATCCCGGGACTTCTGATTTTGCGGAAGCAATGGCCTAGTCCCCGGAGAATACTTTATGCTTGCTTGAAATAAAAGCATTCCCTCAGTACAAAAAATGATGAAACATTGAAAAATGCTAATCATGTGCTGTTGTAAAAAAGATCCTCTAAAGGGGACCCACCAAAAGTCGAAGCCGTCATCTTTCTGCTGAACGGAAGTTCTGACCTGAGCTCTCACGGTCTCACAATTTAACTCTTACAGATATCATCTGTGGTATATTCACCTGTAAGACTGAATATTGGGATCTGGATACGGGAGTATATTCAAGAGGTGGGACACATGAATGAGTTTAAGTTCTTAATTCACCTAATCCATATCCTGAATCAGTTGAAATTTCTGTAAAAATTTAAGTGGATCAGTATATCGGCAATCTAAGCGAACTTTTTAATTCTTAATGTGTAACTAAGCTCAACGGTACTTGTGACTTGTCAAAAACTGATATGATCCTCTTACACAAACTCACAAAAATATTGTTTGTAAATATTTCTTTACTGCATTTCATCTCATTAAAAAATCCAAAAAGATTTTAGTGTGTTTTACCATTATTTTTTTAAAAATCCAAAAAGATTTTCGACAACTGATGTTGGAGAGCTGATTTTCAAAGTTCTAAGTGCTAAACATGATGAGCATTTTGTAAGGGGGAGTGTGTGTTTAAACTAAATGTTTGAATATTTTTCTACAAATAGTCATCAGAAGTTTTTAAAGTGATAAATCATTCTGGATATATAAATTTGTAAAATCTTAAATTTGTAAAATTTATTGTGAGGTAGAGGATGTGCAGGATAGCCTGGATTCTGAAGTCTGAGTATAGAGCCAGGTCACGATCCTGAATTTGTGAAAGCCAGATTGCGATCAACATCCGAGGGTATATGAGATTATTCAAGGGGAGTTTGTTGATGCTGAAGAAAAGAAAGAGATAAAGTTTTATGAATGATGCTTACTATGTCAGATACTTCAGAGAGTGATCAGACTGATAAAGACTGAAGACATTGAAGACTCGAAACTTAAGACTCGTCAACATCCGAGGGGGAGTCTGTTGGTGCATACGTCTGTCGACTTCGTCTTGTATCGAGTCTTGCATTGCTCATGGCACAAAGTTCAAGGAAATTGTCAAAGAGTTAATTCCGCTTGAACATGTTAATTTCGTTTGAAGATGTATCATGTAATTTCGTACGGAATTACAAGGTAATTTCGTGTGAGCTTGTAATTTCGCTTGTAGTTAGGGTTTTCAATATAAACTTTGCCATGGATTTTGTTACAAAAATACAAATATTGGAGGTTGGTTTTTAGAAATAAAAATGGTTAACTATATATATATATATATATATATAGAAGACATATGTGTGAATGTTTGTATATTTTGTGAACTAGTTATATTATTTAAAGTTAAAATAATATAACTTGACAAATACCAAGAACTTACAATCCAAAATAATACCAAAAATCACAAGGGAAAAATACATATAAGTTACACACATAATATTGTGGAACCGAACGATGGAACGTAACTTACAAAATATTCCGGAAAATACCGTTATAGATATGTTTTTGGTAAACATTATTTTGGATACGAGAAATGAAAATATGATTTTTGTAAATATTACAAAGTTATATCATATTTTGACAAGGAGAAAAATATATTATTTTTGGGAAGTAGAAATATAATTAGAAGATATATAATTTTTGGGAAAAATATATATTTTCTTGAAATACATTATCTTTGGACAAAATGAGTTTATATATATTTTCTAAGTAAGACTTGAAAATATATTGTTTTGGAAATATATATATATATATATATTGAGAATATATTGGCATATTTTTATTTGGAATAATACACCGGAATACGACGCCAATACATGGCAAGTTATACAAATACAAGAATACGGATATACATGTATGAAATACCCCCATCCTTGGGAAAGAAATACGGATATAAATACTTGAGAAGTATTGTTATAAATATTGTTTAACAATTATTCCAAAACCTAAAAATATAATTTAAGTTAAAATAATTATTATTTTAACAAGTAATTATAACTTGGGATAATACTGAAGACTTATAAGAAACGTAACTCCAAAACATTAATACTAAGCAAAGGCACGACCCGTCCGCCTAATAGACACTAGTATATTGTAGGTAGTCATGTTTGCTAACGAGATCGGAGTTACTAGTTCTGAAGACACAATACTGTGAGTTCATGTCCCCCTTTTCTTTAAACTGTTTTGTTTATTTACTTCGGGGGTGAAATACATGTTACAAAAGGATTACATACAGATACTATTGGTATGGTTAGCCTAGGAAAGAACCATAGATCATGTGATTGGGTAGGCGGATACTTGGGACCATTAATCCTCGTATAAGGACCGAGGGGCACGAGTGATAATCTATTTGGGTGTAGCGAGCCCACACCCATGAGGACCAGGGTGGCCCATAGGGTGACTATGTCTTCCAGCCGGAAGCCCAGTGCAACTTTGCTATGTTTGAGTCTTCCTACACCGTCACATATTTCAGTGGCCTTGCAAACAATTGGTGATCTTTTCCTTGTTTGCTATCATACCGGGACATTCATACTTACACTGTTTACAAAGGTTTTATACATACTCACGAACACATGAACTCGCTCAACTTTTGTTGATATTTTTAAACTACATGTATTTCAGGGAACTAAGTGGATCTGGCAGGTGTATGCATGTGTTTCAAGCTGTGTTATAAATAAAAGATGTCATCCGAGGTTGTAGGGTTTAGGAGATGTAACTTACTCCTGGATGAGATACATGTCCTAAGCTCGGGTTTGGTTTAAGTTATGTGGTCGAGTCTTCGTGAACTCATTAAAACATGTTATGGTTTGTAACTTAAATTGGGTGTCAATGTTTCAGAAAATTATGTTGTGTTATTTTTAAACTTAATCAATGGATGAATATCTTATGGTTTTATCATTTAGCATTGTTATGATTGAATGCTATGGTATTAAGAAGTCACACCAATAACCACGCTTCTGCAATAGTCAGGGTGTGACATCTTGGTATCAGAGCTTCGATCATAGCGAACTAGGATTCTTTCTCGAGTCTAGACTACGATCATTAGGGCTCTCACGAAAATGTTTTCACAGACATGTTTTCATTGCATACACAAAATGTCCAGATCCAGGGAACAAATATTTTTACAAATAAAAGACACAAAAATACATTTCAAAGAATTCGTTGTGACACCTGTGTCACTGCGACCATCAAACAAATGCCAAACCAATGAAATATTGTATTTCATACTTGGGATTTGTAAAAATATGTGTATCGTTTACACATATCAATTCTTGTTCGATTTCAAGCTCTAAATCACTTTCTGGAAGGTTATACGCGCACTGATGCGTAAATATAACCAGTTTAATGCAACGAACACTCTGGAATAGTGAAATAAGCTTAACATACCTTAAATAACCTTTACATAACTTAGAAATAAGTTTCGAAGGCTTTGGTATGGCAAAATCAAGTTAAATCGCTTTCAGGGACTAAAGTTGACAAACTACGAAAGTATGTCAATTTGAACTGTAACAGACATTCTGGAACATGACCATAAGTTAAACACACCTTAAATATCCTTTATATAGCTTAGAAATAGGCTTTGAGGGGTTTGGTGTGCTAAAATAAACTTTTGGCTCATTCAGGGACTAAAAGTGTCAAAAAGTGCACAAGTTTGCATTTTCGCGCATAACTTACGTTCTGAATACATCCGGACATCCAAAAATTTATGTAAGCACTAAAACATTTTATTTTAGTGTTCGGCATAAGAAAAATCCATTCGTCGCGCCATTTGGATCGTTTTTCGGGCTTGTGCGCATTCCGTCGTAATTAAGCGAACATCGCGTTCGTACGACCAAACGAACCAACATCCGACATATTTTTGAGCATGTTTCATGTCCACAATGTTTAGACATCATGTTAGGGCCTTAAAGTTGGCTTAACGGGCCTTAAACATGTCGGAAATGGCTTAAACACATAACAAGGACTGAAACTGCAACATTTGAAACTTGTTTTCTGATCTGAAGAGCTAGGCGGCCCGCGTGAGCCCAAGCTTAAATCTTAGGCGGCCCGCGTCAGCCTCTCTGATTAGATAATATCGAACAGTCAGCAGATTCCAGCTGTTTTATTCACATCCACACATTCTCAACTGCACATTCAGCTCATTTAGACCCATTTTTAGCCACCACAACTTTCCGACACTTGTACGGATACGATTAAAGCACGTTTTCCATGAAACGATCTTAACGGTTACCCGAAAACTATAAATACCCCACCCCCATTGCTTCTAAACCCACAAGAATCTGATTAAAAAGACTCTAAGTTGGAACCATTGTTTCATACCTGAGTTATTTTGATCTAGATTAGCATTCGGGGACCCTTCGTAAGTATTCTTTCGTTCTTTTCTTTATTTTATTGCTTTTCGAGTCCGAAAGTCAAACTTTGTTTGACTTTCAGCGTTGACCAGCTTATGGTCAATGCAAAGTTCGTTTGAACTTCGCAACGTGATTGTAATCACGATGGTTATAGTCCCTTGGGACTATGCCTACTGTTACCACGTTGTCTAGGGTCGTAAGGGTATGCGATCTGATAAATCGCTTATACCTTCGAACCCGACCCAGTTTGGTCGATCATTAGGATCCGACCAAATACATTAGGTGACCATAGTGTATAGGGAATAACCTTCCGAGGTTATACCTTATGGTCACATCGTTTAAGTAGTTGTATGATAGGTAGCTTATATGCCTTAGGTAAATTACCAGAATACCCTTTTCATGTATAATTGGTAATTTAGCATATGTAACCAAAATTTTTGTCACATAACTGATTATGTAACATGTTTAGGCATATAACACTTGTCATAGGACTAGTTAGGCGGTCCGAACGCGTTTCACGCGAACAACGCGTTAAAGTAGCATAAGCTACCTAAATGGGTCGTAATGGGTCGAAAGCACTTAGGTTAGGTTTCATTTAGTATGTAGGCTTTGTTAAACCATATGACACGAGTCTCTATACTCGTTTGGTTTACGAACCCTCATTCTATCCAATCATCCGATTTAGGTCCGGTTATTAACATAGTTACCTATATTAGGTGCCGTTTGATATCCGCGATCTCTAGCATTGTTTGGTTGTTACTCAAGGAATACTAAGCAATCTCAAGTGAGTACATAGACCCCTCTTTTACTGTTTTCCAAACTGTTTTGGGGTGGAACACATGTGCCTACTTGTTACTTTCATGTTTTCCTGTTTTCACATCATATACCTGCTATATTCGTTAATACATTATAGTACATGATTTTATTACATCTTATGCTAGGTGTGCCCATTGTGTGCATTACTTAGTACATCGTTTTACATTACATTACTTGCTACGTATATCTATTGTTGTATATGTAGTACAGGTCACATGCTACGTATGTCTATTGTTGTATACGTAGTACAGGTCACATGCTACGTATGTCTATTGTTGTATACGTAGTACAGGTCACATGTTAAGTATGTCTATTGTTGCATACTTAGTACAGGTCACATGCTACGTATGTCTATTGTTGCATACTTAGTACATTTGTTATTCATCACATGCTTACATTTTGGATACATATTACATGATTTACATCAGACATGAACATTTTACTTTGGTAGTTTGGTTTGAGTAAGTGATTAAGTAACGAGGCGTGTGTAATATGATACAAGCATGGTGGATACGCCGCTGGTACTTCCTATATATAAGTGTTTGTATGGTATTACATATCGTAGCGTTATTTGAATCATTTTAGTTTGAGACATAGAACATTTTATACAAATAACATACTTTCACAAGACATTGATTTACAAACAACTTATTTTATACAAACTCATTTTACATGGTTATTCATTTAACCATACACTATTATTTTACTTATACATATCATCTGATCTTATCGTTTTTCAAATGATTTACAAAACAAAGCAAATTACAAGTTTCATGACTAAACATTTTCTCAAACATAAGTCATGAAACCTATTTTCACAAAACCTATGTATCTCACAGGCATTTTTATGCTGACGTACCTATTTTCACATGTGTTTTCAGGAGCTGTTGCTTAAGATGATCAAGATACACATAGGCAGACTTGGGCTTTAGTGACAATAAAAGATGCAAGACTAGTTAATTATGTTGTATTTCCTTGTTTGTTAAGACATTGTAACACTATTAATCAATAAAACGAAACTTCAATTGCCATGGATTTGAAACAATTAATTCTGTTACAACACTCCCCGACATTTCCGCCACGTTTTGTATGTTCTACGTGGTCGGGGTGTGACAGAAAAGATGGTATCAGAGCCAATGGTTATAGGGAATTAGGTTATTAGTAATGCTTTGACCTAGTCTATAACCTTCTTAGGACCCTAACGCGAGTTTACTTGCGTTTAGTCATAAAACAATACTGTCACCTATCCTTAGGTGACGACCACAACAAGAACATAAATTTCAAAACCGCTTTGAAAACTAATCATCTGTTCAAGGATGATTGATTACTAGGTTTTGAACCCTCTATTGTAAGGTTTTGAACTCTCAGTTATATGGTTTTGAACCCCTTTGAGTTTTCAAAATCTCGTCAAGGTTTTGGGTTTTAAATAATGTGAACACGTGCAAACTGGAAGGGTGAACGCCTGTATTCTGGGTTTTCTGTCTAGGCAAGCACTTCGTATACATCTCATCAGACGCGAGACCAGTTGTGCTTACCTGGGAATTCTTGGGATGAGTGTTCACTTATAGGCGAGCATGTCTTCGCGATACATTATTTTTGACCTATTTACTTTGATTAATCACCGAGGTCGTTTGTTGCTTTGTAGTAACAAACAAATGACCATTATTCTTGCTTTCATCAGATTTGTTCATCTCATTCTTTTCGTCTAATTCTCTCACTCGTTTCCTTTCATGTTTTCCCTTTTTAGAATGCCTCCACGACGTGAAAATCCGGTATCTATTGACGATCTGGCAGCTGTCATTACACAGCAAATAACTGCTGCAATCCCGACCATCGTTGCCCAATGTCACCAAGCTATCAACAACAATAATGCCCTCTGCAACTTCAAGACGTTCAACTCGGCTAAGCCATCAAAGTTTTCTGGGTCTCAAGGAGCGACTGCACTTCTGCAATGGTTCGAGAGCTTAGAGAGCACCTTCAGGCATGTTCAATGTCCAAATGAGCGAAAGGTAGACTTCGCATCTAGTGTCTTTGAGAAACGAGCTTTGACGTGGTGGAACGGTGTGGTGAGAGATAGGGGTGCCGAAGTGGCACTGGCCCAAACTTGGGAAGAACTTCGAGCACTGATGATGAAGGAATTCTGTCCTCATCACGAGATCAGGGCATTGGAAAGGGAATTCGACGATCTTAAGCAAGACAGCGGTGAACATCGAGCATACACCGATCGATATGAGGAGCTGAGCCTGTTGTGTCCTACCATGGTTACGCCTTTGGATAAGGCGATCGAAAAATACATTGATGGTCTTCCTGACTCAGTTCAAGACATTGTTACTGGTAGTAACCCCACTACGGTTAGGCAGGCCATTGAGCTATCTGCAACCTTGACTGAATCTCAGATCAGGAAACGTAAGCTTTTCCGGAAGGGTGACAAGAAACCGGTCGAGGAATCAAAGCCAATCGAGGAATCAAAGACCATGGATGAACAGTCTGGATCCCTTGAGCAGTCAAAGAAGCGAAAGGCTTCTCAGAACTTCGCTATGGTTACTCACAACGATCAAGCCGTCCCCAACCAACCAGCTCAACCCCGTACTAGGAAGCCATACAATGGAACTTCACCCTTGTGCAACAAATGTAACCTTTATCATCATGCTATGGTGAAGTGCCGCGAATGCCAAATTTGTGGACGTAAAGGTCATACAGCAAAAGTTTGCGTAGCAGCAGTTGCACCAAATCAAGCTAACAACAAACCTGCTCGAGCTCGCTTTCCACCAGGTTCTTGCTACAAGTGTGGCGAGATGGGACATTTCCGAAGAAATTGCCCAAAGCGTGCTAATGCTAATCCAGCACAGAGATGAGCATCTGACCGACTAGAAGACAACACCTTTTAGAAATAATCATGTCTTATGTATTATTTTCTTTTGTTGTCAAGGTCCATGAAACCGTTGTTATCATTGTTTATAAATAAATCTTTTATTTACATTACAATGTATTTATGTGGTTGTATTTATAAACAACATATCTCTTACAATACCGACAATCAAGGAACCACATTCCTTAAAGAACAGACTACCCCCAAAATTCTTCCATTTTACAATCTCTTGCGTTTTCCACAAAGATCCTAAGTACCCGTCTCTTGCAAAGAAACGAAGTACAAGGTGCAAGTAATAATTCTGTACGAATACCCCAAGTACCACTATAAATTCTTAATAGGGTACCCAAGGGTATTTCCGTATGTCCTAAATTATTGTGTACCTTAATTCGAATATTGCGTTTTCTTGAAAACGAAAATCGAATTTTTGGTAGATCATCCTATCTTCATGGATGGATTCTTGAAATGATTAAAGTGCCAAATGAAATCCACGAATTGGATTCTTGGTGTACTTTAAGTATCCGCGTCCAAAGATAACAAATCAATAACCAAGTTAAACAACTATGTGATTATGTGCTTATGTGTTTCCTTTTATGTTTTTGGTGTAATCCAAGTTTTTGTTATCCAAATCCTCGTAGAATCTTCCATATCTTCGTATAAGGGATTCATAGTAGGATATCCAAAGGTGCTATATTAAATCCTCAATGGGCTTATACGTAATAGTAAAGACCCTTGGATTATATTGTACCATTCCATAATTAGACCCCTGAGTGGTCTAGATAAACAGATTGATCCAAAAAAAAAATCTGGTTAGGAATATCATGTGATGATATAGCTGAAAGGACTCCTTGGTGGCCTAATTAAAAGGATCATTTGTCGATCTAATTAAAAGGACCCTATGGTAGTCTAGTCACACTCATCACAGGTTTGATTTTCCTCCCCTTCACATTACAAACAAATTGTGCGGACTATGCAAGGAATTGCGTAATTATGGATGCATACATAATTATGGAATTCAGTGCACAGAAACCACAGCAAGTTTTGTCGTGTTTCTAGAGTTAACCCTATTCATTTTTGTTTCTGAAGAAGTTGTGGAAAATGACTCATTTCGTTCATTTTCGGTTCTGAAGAAGTTGTGGAAAATGACTCATTTCGTTCATTTTCGGTTCTGAAGAAGTTGTGGAAAATGACTCATTTCGTTCATTTTCGGTTCTGAAGAAGATGTGGAAAATGACTCATTTCGTTCATTTTCGGTTCTGAAGAAGTTGTGGAAAATGACTCTGAAGAAGTTGTGGAAAATGGCTCATTTCGTTCATTTTCGGTTCTGAAGAAGTTGTGGAAAATGACTCATTTCGTTCATTTTCGTTTCTGAAGAAGTTGTGGAAAATGACTCATTTCGTTCATTTTCGGTTCTGAAGAAGTTGTGGAAAATGACTCATTTCGTTCATTTTCGGTTCTGAAGAAGTTGTGGAAAATGACTCATTTCGTTCATTTTCGGTTCTGAAGAAGTTGTGGAAAATGACTCATTTCGTTCATTTTCGGTTCTGAAGAAGATGTGGAAAATGACTCATTTCGTTCATTTTCGGTTCTGAAGAAGTTGTGGAAAATGACTCATTTCGTTCATTTTTGGTTCTGAAGAATGTCCGTTAAGGAAAGGTCAGGATTATGCCTTTCATATCACTGGTGGTTATTTGACACAAAGCCAGAGATAGACTCCTACGAATGAATTTCGGGACGAAATTTCCTAAAGTAGGGGAGACTGTGACACCTGTGTCACTGCGACCATCAAACAAATTCCAAACCAATGAAATATTGTATTTTGTACTTGGGATTTGTAAAAATATGTGTATCGTTTACACATATCAATTCTTGTTCGATTTCAAGCTCTAAATCGCTTTCTGGAAGGTTATACGCGCACTGATGTGTAAATATAACCAGTTTATTGCAACGAACACTCTAGAATAGTGAAATAATCTTAACATACCTTAAATAACCTTTACATAACTTAGAAATAAGTTTCGAAGGCTTTGGTATGGCAAAATCAAGTTAAATCTCTTACAGGGACTAAAGTTGACAAACTGCGAAAGTATGTCAATTTGAACTGTAACAGACATTCCGGAACATGACCATAAGTTAAACACACCTTAAATATCCTTTATATAGCTTAGAAATAGGCTTTGAGGGGTTCGGTGTGCTAAAATAAACTTTTGGCTCATTCAGGGACTAAAAGTGTCAAAAAGTGCACAAGTTTGCATTTTCGCGCATAACTTACGTTCTGAATACATCCGGACATCCAAAAATTTATGTAAGCACTAAAACATTTTATTTTAGTGTTCGGCATAAGAAAAATCCATTCGTCGCGCCATTTGGATCGTTTTTCGGGCTTGTGGGCATTCCGTCGTAATTAAGCGAACATCGCGTTCGTACGACCAAACGAACCAACATCCGACATATTTTTGAGCATGTTTCATGTCCAAAATGTTTAGACATCATGTTAGGGCCTTAAAGTTGGCTTAACGGGCCTTAAACATGTCGGAAATGGCTTAAACACATAACAGGGACTGAAACTGCAACATTTGAAACTTGTTTTCTGATCTGAAGAGCTAGGCGGCCCGCGTGAGCCCAAGCTTAAATCTTAGGCGGCCCGCGTCAGCCTCCCTGATTAGATAATATCGAACAGTCAGCAGATTCCAGCTGTTTTATTCACATCCACACATTCTCAACTGCACATTCAGCTCATTTAGACCCATTTTTAGCCACCACAACTTTCCGACACTTGTACGGATACGATTAAAGCACGTTTTCCATGAAACGATCTTAACGGTTACCCGAAAACTATAAATACCCCACCCCCATTGCTTCTAAACCCACAAGAATCTGATTAAAAAGATTCTAAGTTGGAACCATTGTTTCATACCAGAGTTATTTTGATCTAGATTAGCATTCGGGGACCCTTCGTAAGTATTCTTTCGTTCTTTTCTTTATTTTATTGCTTTTCGAGTCCAAAAGTCAAACTTTGTTTGACTTTCAGCGTTGACCAGCTTATGGTCAATGCGAAGTTCGTTTGAACTTCGCAACGTGATTGTAATCACGATGGTTATAGTCCCTTGGGACTATGCCTACTGTTACCACGTTGTCTAGGGTCGTAAGGGTAAACGATCTGATAAATCGCTTATACCTTCGAACCCAACCCAGTTTGGTCGATCATTAGGATCCGACCAAATACATTTGGTGACCATAGTGTATAGGGAATAACCTTCCGAGGTTATACCTTATGGTCACATCGTTTAAGTAGTTGTATGATAGGTAGCTTATATGCCTTAGGTAAATTACCAGAATACCCTTTTCATGTATAATTGGTAATTTAGCATATGTAACCTAAATTTTTGTCACATAACTGATTATGTAACATGTTTAGGCATATAACACTTGTCATAGGACTAGTTAGGCGGTCCGAACGCGTTTCACGCGAACAACACGTTAAAGTAGCATAAGCTACCTAAATGGGTCGTAATGGGTCGAAAGCACTTAGGTTAGGTTTCATTTAGTATGTAGGCTTTGTTAAACCATATGACACGAGTCTCTATACTCGTTTGGTTTACGAACCCTCATTCTATCCAATCATCCGATTTAGGTCTGGTTATTAACATAGTTACCTATATTAGGTGCCGTTTGATATCCGCGATCTCTAGCATTGTTTGGTTGTTACTCAAGGACGACTAAGCAATCTCAAGTGAGTACATAGACCCCTCTTTTACTGTTTTCCAAACTGTTTTGGGGTGGAACACATGTGCCTACTTGTTACTTTCATGTTTTCCTGTTTTCACATCATATACCTGCTATATTCGTTAATACATTATAGTACATGATTTTATTACATCTTATGCTAGGTGTGTCCATTGTGTGCATTACTTAGTACATCGTTTTACATTACATTACTTGCTACGTATGTCTATTGTTGTATACGTAGTACAGGTCACATGCTACGTATGTCTATTGTTGTATACGTAGTACAGGTCACATGCTACGTATGTCTATTGTTGTATACGTAGTACAGGTCACATGTTAAGTATGTCTATTGTTGCATACTTAGTACAGGTCACATGCTACGTATGTCTATTGTTGCATACTTAGTACATTTGTTATTCATCACATGCTTACATTTTGGATACATATTACATGATTTACATCAGACATGAACATTTTACTTTGGTAGTTTGGTTTGAGTAAGTGATTAAGTAACGAGGCGTGTGTAATATGATACAAGCATGGTGGATACGCCGCTGGTACTTCCTATATATAAGTGTTTTTATGGTATTACATATCGTAGCGTTATTTGAATCATTTCAGTTTGAGACATAGAACATTTTATACAAATAACATACTTTCACAAGACATTGATTTACAAACAACTTATTTTATACAAACTCATTTTACATGGTTATTCATTTAACCATACACTATTATTTTACTTATACATATCATCTGATCTTATCGTTTTTCAAATGATTTACAAAACAAAGCAAATTACAAGTTTCATGACTAAACATTTTCTCAAACATAAGTCATGAAACCTATTTTCACAAAACCTATGTATCTCACAGGCATTTTTATGCTGACGTACCTATTTTCACATGTGTTTTCAGGAGCTGTTGCTTAAGATGATCAAGATACACATAGGCAGACTTGGGCTTTAGTGACAATAAAAGATGCAAGACTAGTTAATTATGTTGTATTTCCTTGTTTGTTAAGACATTGTAACACTATTAATCAATAAAACGAAACTTCAATTGCCATGGATTTGAAACAATTAATTCTGTTACAACACTCCCCGACATTTCCGCCACGTTTTGTATGTTCTACGTGGTCGGGGTGTGACATTCGTTTATAATTTAGTCTGAGAGACTGGGGAGTTAGTCTGAGAGACTAGCTGGGTAATTCAGTATGAGAGACTGGGGAGTTGGTCTGAGAGACTAACTGGGTAGTCTGAGAGACTAGTTGGGGCAGTCTGAGAGACTGGGAGGTTTTGCCTGAGAGGCTGGGTAGTTCAGTTTGAGAAACTGGGAGGTTTAGTCTGAGAGACTAAGTTAAGTTCTGTCTGAGAGGCTGGGTGGGATAGTCTTGGGAAGACTAGGATACATACAAGCTTACATTGTTACTACTTACATGCTTATTTGATGATTGTTAATGTATGTGCATATGTTGTAATTGCTTTGTTACAGACACCATGTCCTCATCTGATAGTGGAGTATCTGATACAGTAGACCCCATGGCCATAGTTTCAGATGATGAGATTATCCCGGACCCTAAGGTCTTCACTTCTGACACTGAGAGTAGCGACGATGATGATTTCCAGCCGTTTGCTTTACCAGATTTTGGCGATGATATACCGCTAGCTGATGGTCTTCCTGGCGAGGATCTACTTCTTGTTCAGATCCCTACTCCTTTTCCTCTTGCCGCATTTCCTCTTGAGGATCTGCCTCTTGACGCTACGTCTAACGATGACATCGATTTTTTTATTGGGGGTCCCCCTGAGGGTGCCCAGGATGATGGAGCTCCAGTCGACGATGTTATTGCTGTTCCGCTTATTGAGATTCCTGTCATTGAGATTTCGTCTGACCATTCTGGTCCTGATTCGTTTGAGTCTGTGTCGTCTACTACTCTACACGCACTGGGATTACAGCGATATCCCACAGATTCTGATTCTGACACAGCTATGTCTGCCGCACCTGTTCCACCACAGGACTTCGAGTTTGATCCAGTCTTTCCACACGACTTTGACCCTGAGCATGAGATTGAGTTTCTCCCCAATGATCAGCCTTTTGAGGCACCTGTCATTCCTGACGACCAGCTCTTTGATATACCTGCTGATCTTGAGCTTGCACCAGCTGACCCTGAGCCTTTGATTGCACCCGAGCCCATACCTGCCCATGATCCTCTACCGGAGCATGACCCTGTTGACATTCCAGTTATTGCACCACTGTTACCTGACCCTTTACCTGACACGGTCCATGCACCTGTTGATCATGCTCCTTTTGCAGCCCAGATAGATCCCCGTGATGCATTCACCCGCAATGGGTGGATAGAGGACGACGATGACTTGCCTCCTTTTGTTAGACCTGTTACTCCCCCACCTGCACCTACACATGCACCAGTTGGCATTGCCCCATTTCACCCACATGTGTCTGACATTCACCACACAGATTTACTGGTCACGTTCCGACAGGATATTCCTCCTCCCCGTCCAGGGGAAGGTCCATCGAGTCAACAGCCCAGTCACATACCACCGGTGCCAGCAGCCTTTCCATTCATGCCACCGTTTGCACCTGCTACACATACTGCACCTTTTGCTTCTGCACCATCAGGCGAGCCACTGATTTGGTTTCCGCCCAACATGATGCCTGTTTCTGATCCATATCATCCCTTCCATTACACTAGATATACGAGAGATGATCTGCTTTTGTCCTTACAGCTCCAGCAGGAGATGTTGTGTCGCAGAGTCATGGATCTTGAGAGGATTCCGCGTCCTCCACCTTGCACTTGTCAGTCACCATTCGCGACACCACCCGCTCCTCTCCTGCCATACCCAGATTTTGATGTCCGTTTTCTTACTATGGAGCAGCAGGTTAGCTATCTATTGCGTATCGTTCATGCCCTCGAGGAGGAGCTAGCGCGTCTGCGCAGTTTGCTATTCGTTCCTCCACCTCCTCCTCCTCCACCATCAGCATAGCAGTTTTTGGTTTTATGCAGGTAGCATACTTTTGCTGAGAGTGCAGCTATTGAGCCAGATTGCACAACTTTTTGAAGACCACATTTCTTTTTGACTTTTGATTGTTGTAGTTTGATGGATAGTTTGGACAAGGGTGATGTGACCCTGTAGTCCTTTTTGGTTGTGATATGATACATTTGGTGAACTTGTAAAACTGTATGTGTGGTCATTTGATATATGAAAGCTCAATCGCAACATTCTCATTACATACATTGTTGAATTACTTGTTTGTGTTATGACATGGGATGTTATGTGTTTACTTGCGTTGATAAATGTTATTACATACGCATACTACATACTTATACGCATAAGACCTGACCTATACAAACTTCTTATAGAAGATGCCTCCACGAAGGGAAACTCGATTGCCCACTCCTGAGGCCGAGTTACAAGAACAAATTTCACGAGCAATAGCAGAGCACGAGGCCTCACGCGCTGAAACTAGCGGGGGTACGTCGAGAAACAACCCACCTCATGGTAATGTTTAAGTCACTTGAGACACATTACGTTACATTTGGATATTCCATGTGCGTTGCTAATGCTTTCTGTGAATGACGTTACTTGTACAGGCTGTACCTATAAGCAGTTCTTAGACTGTAAACCGCTAAATTTCGACGGCACCCGGGGTGCTGTGGCTTTTGTTCGATGGACGGAGAAGACCGATTCTGTGAAAAGAATGAGCAAATGTGCACCAGAACACCAAGTCACCTACATCTCCGGATTTTTCTTAGATGGAGCGCTTTCATGGTGGAATCTCCAAGTCCAGACTCTGGGAGAGGCAGCAGCATACGCTTTTACTTGGAATGAAATGAAGGAACTCATGCGTAAAAAGTATTGCTCCATGGCCGAAATTAAAAAATTGGAAACAGAATTTTGGAACCTCAAGATGGATGGCCCCAAAATTGCGGAGTATTTCTTTTTAATCAAATGAGAATTTGATTAAAATGTGGCATAGGTATGGTCTAAAGTCAATCAATATGAATAGAAATGGATATTTCTTTTTTAAATTTGATCATGAAGAAGGGATGCTACAAGTTCTTGAAAGAAATCCGTGGTTGGTGGATAATGTTCCGCTTGTTTTACAAATTTGGGATCCAAATGTTGTTTTGTGTAAACCGAACCCGAAAACGGTTCCTATTTGGGTGGTAATAAAAGATTTACCACTTAGTTTGTGGAATGGTGGAAATATAGGACAAATTGTGAGTTGTGTCGGGAAACCACTAATGCTTGATCAAGCCACATTTAAAAGGTGTGAAACTAAAGAAGGGCCGTTAAACTTTGCTCGGATCTTGGTGGATGCAAATGCTTCATATGGATTACCGGACAAAGTTAAAATTAATCTACCTAAATGTGATGGAATCCCGGGTAAGTCTTATTTCCTTGATTTGTCGTATAAATGGAAACCTCCATGTTGTGCTTTTTGTGAAGTTTTTGGTCATTCATGTGATAAATGTGGGTTAAGAATAGATAATGTTCAAATGAAAGAATTAGATAACAACAAAAAGAATGGTGGTACTGAAGTGGGTTCGGCCCAAGATGATAATTTTGTGGAAGTTGTTAAAAAACCAAAGGCTCAAAACAAAGGAAAATCGGTTTGGCAGGCCAAAAAATCAATATCCGGATTAAATATGGCGGGCCCATCTGGGGTAAAAGTTATTACGGAACAAAGGAAGCCCAATGTTGTTGTTGGGCTTCAAAAGTCTACTGTGGAGGGATTGGACCTGCTGAAAAAGGATGGTATTGATTTGGATCAGGTTGGGCCGCAAAACATGAATTTGATGGGGTCTGGTTTGGGCTCAAATGATGGTGTCGATCAAAGGAAGCCCAGCGATAAGGCTGCTGGGCTTCGTAACAGTGCTGAACAAGGTCCATGTATTGTTGGACTGAATGAATTCCCGCCTTTAAAGGCTGCTGGGTTAACGAATGCAGATTTGGGCCCAGCTAAAAATGTCTCTGGTCCGTCAGTGGCTAATAAAAGCCCAAATTTGGCTCCTTTGCATTTAAATAGAAATTATCCCACTTTAAATGATGATGGGCCGATATTAGAAGCAGTCATGGGCTCAACAGTGAAATCCAAAGGAAGTGGTTTTTTTTTATGTATCCAAAAATGCCTTTGGGCTTGGGCCGATCCAAATTATAAACACAAAAAATAGCTTTGGTACCTTGCGGGATGAAGAAGAGTGTTTTGACACGGATCTTGGAATGTGGGAACATGAGATCGAGATGGTAAAAAAGTTTGTAGAAAATAGTACCCGCCCGAAGATTGAAGACTACAGTGCATGGTCCGAAAATACAAGAAAATATTATGATAGTTTGACGAAAATGGATGGAGATGAAGATGAGGTAGAGTCGGAGACTGATGAAATGGCGAGATTTATGAAGATCGGCTCTAAAAAATAGTGTTCGTCTCTTTTTTTTGGTATTTTTTGATGTATGTTTCTCTTTTTTTGTTCTTTGTTTTTATGGTTAGTCGCCATTTAAACTTTTGAACTTTGTTTGTATTCTCGGTTTTTAGATATTAATAAAAGTTTACCCGGGGATTCCCCGTTTCTCAAAAAAAAAAAAAAAAAAAAAAAAGAAAAAAAAAATTGCGGAGTATGTGCAGAGATTTCACGATCTATCTCACGTGGTACCATACATGGTTAGTCTGGAATTCAAGCATGTTGAGCGTTTCATTTGGGGGTTGGCACCTCAGATTATGAGTATGGAGACGACGTCAAAACCTGCTATGATTACCGAGGCTATCGACCTGAGTGTAGCACTAACTAAAGAAGCAATCAGGTTAAACAAGTTTTCGATCTCTGACCAGAAGAAGAAAGAAACTCATGTTGAGTCATCGGGTGAGAACAAAAGGAAGTTCTCAAACTTCAAGAAAGGTACCAGCAGTGCCAACAAGAAGGAAGAGGCAAACACACCAGCCAGGGCCAAAACTGGTGCTGAAAACAAAGGAAAAGGGTACATGGGCACCTTGCCCAAATGTGATGCGTGTCAGTTACATCACAATGGACGGTGCCGAGCTGGAAGATGCGAGTCCAGTGGAAGAGTTGGTCACTCGAAGGAGACATGTTGGGTTGGTACTGGGCGTGGTAACAATGGTCAGAGAGGTTATGGCAACAACAACCGTGGTGGAAATGGATACGAAAACCGCCCTCAAGGAGGAAATGGCGGTAACGGAAATCGTGGTAATTTTGGGAATCAAGCTGGTAATGGAAACCGTGGAGGGAATAACAATCAAGGTGGTAATGGGAACGGTAATGGTCGAGGATCAGGTTGTTTTAATTGTGGAGACGTGGGGCATTTCAAGAGAGAGTGCCCAAAACTCAATCAAGCTCAAGGAAGGGTTTTCAACATCGGAGCGAGGGAAGCTCATCAGGATTCAAATGTAGTTACTGGTACGTTCCCTATCAACCAACGTTTTGCATCTGCACTGTTTGATACCGGTGCCGATTATAGTTTTGTATCTCTAGAATTTAATAATATACTTGGGTTGGTAGCCAGTAAGCTAGACATTTCGTATTCAATAGAACTAGCTAATGGAAAGCTAGTAGAAGCGAATGAAGTTATTAGGGGTTGCGTAATAGAGCTGGGAGAGCACCAGTTTACACTTGATCTGCTGCCAGTCGAGTTGGGAAGCTTCGACGTGGTAGTGGGGATGGATTGGTTGTCGAGCAACCGAGTAGAGATTGTATGTCACGAGAAGATCATTCGCATTCTGATGGCGAATGGAGACACAATTGTGGTACATGGAGAGAAGCGCGATATGCCCCTAAGGATCATCAGTTGTTTGAAGGCTCAAAAGTGCTTACAGAAAGGATGTGTTGCCTTCTTGGCACACATTGTGGACAAGGAAGCCGCTGAGCCAAAGCTAGAAGACATTCCAGTCGTGAAGGAATATCCTGAAGTCTTTTCCGAAGACTTGCCAGGATTGCCGCCACAAAGGCAAGTCGAGTTTCACATTGACTTAGTCCCAGGCGCTACGCATGTAGCCAAGGCACCTTATCGACTTGCGCCTTCAGAAATGAAAGAGCTGTCAACACAACTTCAGGAGCTATTGGACAAGGGATTTATCAGACCAAGCTTCTCGCCTTGGGGAGCTCCAGTGCTGTTTGTCAAGAAGAAAGATGGTAGTTTCCGCATGTGTATCGACTACCGCGAGCTTAACAAGTTAACTATCAAGAATAGATATCCTTTGCCAAGGATTGATGACCAATTCGATCAACTACAAGGTTCGAGTTGTTACTCCAAGATCGATCTTCGATCAGGTTATCACTAGTTGAGAATTCAAGAGGAGAGTATTCCAAAGACGGCCTTTTGAACTCGATATGGGCACTACGAGTTTCTGGTTATGCTGTTTGGTCTGACGAACGCACCATCAGTTTTCATGGACTTGATGAATAGAGTTTGTAAGCCGTACCTCGATAAGTTTGTGATCGTGTTCATCGACGATATTTTAATCTACTCAAAGACGAAGGAAGAACATGAGCAACATCTAAGAGCTATCTTAGAGCTGCTCAAGGAAGAGAAATTGTACGCGAAATTCTCGAAGTGCGAATTTTGGTTATGCGAGGTTCACTTCCTTGGTCACGTGGTTAACGGAAATGGAATCCATGTGGATCCCACAAAGATCGAGGCAATCAAGAATTGGGAGACTCCGAAGACGCCAACCGAGATCCGTCAGTTCTTAGGTTTGGCTGGGTATTATCACAGATTTATTGAGGATTTCTCGAAAATCGCTCAACCTTTGACCTCCCTTACACAGAAAGACAAAAAGTATGAATGGGGAGACAAGCAAGAAGAAGTATTTCAGTTGTTGAAAAACAAGCTTTGCGATGCACCGATTTTAGCCCTACCTGAAGGCACTGACGACTTCGTGGTATATTACGACGCCTCGCGTCAAGGTTTAGGCTGCATGCTGATGCAGCGACAGAAGGTTATAGCCTATGCTTCGCGCCAGTTGAAGATTCACGAGAAAAATTACACCACGCATGATTTGGAACTAGGCGCGATGGTGTTTGCATTAAAGATCTGGCGACATTATTTATATGGCACACGATGCACAATCTTTATTGATCACAAGAGCTTACAGCATATATTTGACTAGAAAGAGCTTAACATGAGACAGAGACGATGGGTAGAGTTGTTCAACGACTATGATTGTGAAATTAAGTATCACCCAGGGAAGGCGAATGTGGTGGCCGATGCCTTGAGTCGGAAAGAAAGAATCAAGCCTGTTGGATCGTCGTGTGACCCTAACGAGTCAATCTGAAGAATTCAACATCAAAATCAAAGGAGGAATCAATGAAATTGATGTAACATAGCTTGTTTTCCTCTAATTATCTTCTTATTAATCGATTCTGAGCTTTTACAGATTCAAATGACAAACGGACAGCACCTCGGCTCAGAAATTATGACTTAAATTCGTTTCAAATGACACCAGCACATCAGTATTTATAGGCGTTTAATTCCACTTGAAACCATCTCAAACGGAATCATCATTCAAACGGAATTACCTAATTCCGTGCGGAATTAGTTAATCTCGCTTGAACATCTAATTCCGTTTGAAGTGACATCAAGCACCTTTCAAGCGGAATTACCCTTAAAAACTGTTTTCTCGATTTCCGTGCCCTAATCTATACATGACTCGATACAAGTCAAAGTTAACAGACATCTAATGCTCCAACAGACTCCCCCTTGGATGTTGACGAAGTCTTCGGGATCAAGTCTTCAGTCTTGATCGGTTTTGACTGTCTTTCCAAATTGATTTGACATTGTAAAAGCTTCCTTCAATCTTTATCTTCAAACTCCCCTTTGAATGTTGATCCAGAATTTTGACTCCCCCTTTCAAAGACTCCCCCTCACAATAAGCTAGGGCTCGAATTCTGGTTCAAACTTTGACATTTTCTTTGCCATGGGGATTATGACTCCTGTTTCCTGTTTTCTCAAACATATAACATTATAATCTATTCAATCTTAAACTTCTATTAACTGTTCATCAGTTTTAGAAATCAACTTAAGTATTCAGGTCCAAGTTAATGACCCTGATTACTCAATTTATCTACCAAGTCCAACTTAATGACCTTGGTTGACCTGAGACAAATCACACTGACTTTTGTAAAAAAAATTTCAAGCAATTTTCTGAAATTTACAAGTTTCAAATTAATGAACTTGTTTTGATTTATCAATATCCAGATTTAACAAGATTAGCTCACAACTCATCTTCCATCTTAGAAACTTCCTGCATCTTCTTCAAATTTCAAATATGAAGATCAGCTTTCCACTTTGGTTTGTCGGAAAATAAAGCAGAAATGTAAAAACTTTTTGGATTTTTAATAAAGTTTCTAAACTAGAAATGAAATACAGAAATAAAATGCAGTAAAGGTAAACTATTTACAAACATATTTTTGATGAGCGTGTTAGGGAATCATATCAGCTATCTGACAAGTCACAAGTACCGTTAAGCTTTAATTTCATACTCAGAAATAAACAATTCACTTAGATTGTCGATATACTGATCCACTTAAATTCTCACACAAATTTCAATCTGTCCAGAATACGAATTAGGTGAATTAAAGACTTAAACTTATTCATGTGACCCACCTCTTGAATATACTCCCGTATCCAAATCCCAATATTCAGTCTTACAGGTGAGTATACCACAGATGATATCTGTAAGGGGTTAAAATGCGAGGGCCGTGAGAGCTCAGGTCAGAACTTCCGTTCAGCAAAGAGATGACGGCTTCAACTTTTTGTGTGTCCCCTTTAGAGGATCTTTTTTACAACAGCACATGATTAGCATTTTTCCATGTTTCATCATTTTTATGCTGAGGGAGATGCTATGTTTCAAGCAAACGGTAAAGATTTATACGGGGACTAGGCCATTGCTTCCGCAAAATCAGAAGTCCCGGGATAATACCCCAGATATCACTGAGTATAAAGACCTAGTATTTCAGAAAAAGGGATCTTTCAAACGAGATTTCAGGGGTTACCTATATATCCAAGTAGTGTTCCCCACGAAATAAGCAAGTAAAGATTTAGGTTTATATCCCGAACAAATCTACTAAATGTGCAAAAACCTATCAGCACATCATCAGTGAGACTGTTTAAGACTTTTAAACTTTACATATCTTTAGCATACCGTAACTGTCAAGCCAATATACTATCATTTTCCCTTTTTACACAAGCTCTTTTTCATATTTTCTATTGTTTTTGTATTTTGAAAATATCTTATGTTTTTGAATTTTTGAAATTTTTTACTGTTTTTGTATTTTCTGAAAATATTACCCTATCTCCCCCTAAATACCAAAACAAGTAAAAAATCGACAAACCATTGCAGATTGCTTCTCAAGATCATCATCTACAGTGGTACCTTCATCAACGCCAAGAATCTCCTCCAACACCGATAAAAGCTTCATACCGTTCAATTTTAACAAGTATTGAAAACGAGTTTTGTCAAAAGCTTTGGTATGTAAATCAGCTTTTTGTTCATCAGTGTGGATTTTCTCAATTCGTATCAACTTCTTCTCGAAACAATCTCGGATGAAGTGATGACGAATTTCTATGTGTTTAGTTTTAGCGTGATGAACAGGATTTTTAGTAATATTTATCGCTACCTCATTATCAACAAAGATAGGGGTGTTAGGAAATTGCAAACCGTAGTCGCGCATCTGTTGCTGGATCCATAAGATCTGAGAGCAGCAACTGCTAGCAGATACATACTCAGCTTCACATGTGGATAAAGCTATAGAGGTCTGCTTCTTGCATTGCCAGGTGACCAATCGTGATCCGAAAAACTGGCACCCCGCTGTTGTTGATTTAGCGTTAACTTTGCAGCATCCGAAATCGGAATCGGAATACCCTTCGAGCGTAAAGTCGCCTTCTTTTGGATACCACAACCCCAGTGAAGGAGTTCCTTTCAGGTAGCGTAATATCCTTTTTACAATCACCATATGCGAAGCTCTTGGGTTAGATTGAAATCTTGCTGCAAGGCAGGTTGGATACATAATATCGGGTCTTGAAGTTGTCAAGTACATCAGCGATCCGATCATGGAACGATACAATGTTTCATCTACCTTCTCTCCGTTGAGATCAGGGTTTATCCCATGGTTCGTCGCTAATAGGGTGGAAGCTGGAGTAGAACCTGACATCCCGAATTTCTCCAAGATATCATGAACGTACTTCGTTTGATGTATGAAAATTCCCTTAAGCAGTTGATCAACCTGAAGTCCCAAGAAAAATTTCATCTCACCCATCGATGACATTTCAAATTTCTGCTTCATAGCTCTTTCAAAATCTTTGCACAGATTTTCATTTGTAGACAAAATATGATGTCGTCCACATATATCTGAACTATCAGAAGATGTCCATCGACCTCTTTGGTGAAGAGAGTGGCATCCACTTTTCCTCAGATGAAGCTGTTGGCTAGCAAGTATTGAGACAAAGTCTCATACCAAGCACTCGGGGCCTGGTGTAAACCATACAACGCTTTATCCAGCAAATAAACCTTGTCTTTATGGATTGGATCGGTGAAGCCCGGTGGCTGTCCGACATATACCTCCTCTTTTACCTTCCCATAGAGAAACGCCTATTTAACATCTAGCTGATAAACTTTAAAATTTTTCCAAGATGCAAACGCTAGGAAGATTCTGATTGCTTCTAGTCTAGCAACCGGAGCATATACTTCAGTGAAATCTATCCCCTCCTGCTGACTGAAACCCTGAACTACGAGTCGAGCTTTGTTACGAATAATAACCCCTCGATCATCTCTCTTGCACTTGAACACCCACTTGGTGTTTATCTTCCTCTGACCATCAGGCAAGTCTACCAATTTCCACACTCCTAACTTCTCAAACTGACTTAGCTCCTCTTGCATCGCATTGACCCAAGAATCTTCAGTTAGTGCCTCTTTGTATGTTCGCGGTTCGATCTTGATCAATTTGATATCTAGTGCGAACGCCTGATTGTAAATCTCCAAGATCAGCTCTTCTGGATGGTATGAAAGAGTTCTCGGCATCACTTCTCCTGAAACATCTACCTCGCCTTCCAAATTTGTAACATTCTGATTTGCACCTTGTTCACTGACTGGAATAGTTTGACTTGAATTCTGAATATGCTCCCTCTCAGAATCTGAATCACCACGATCAAATATTGGCCTGTTCTCAGATTCTTGATTATCATTCTCTGCCGTCTGATTATCATGAGCAACTTCATTTTGTTGGATATCATCATGTTCTCCAGCATTACTTGGATCGGCTTCGTCATCATTGGAAGCTTTTTGGCGTCTAGAATACTCAGCTGGGAACCTTTCCTGCGATGACTCATACTCTCTCAGAATATCCAATTCGTCAAAGAAATCTTCTTCTTCTTCCTCTTTTATGTCAAACGAATTCCACAAAGTATCATAGTGAAAACGCCATGAATCGCCGGGATTTTGCGGTGGCATTGTGTAACCATGGCATTCAACATTGTGTGCTTCAATAATCCGCTTCAAGCTTGGAACATAGACTCTCTTTAATGGACTTGAGTAACCCACAAATATTCCTTCAATGCTCTTTGCACCAAATTTTCCAAAAGGCTCTAGAACAGTGCAGGGAGACCCAAACGGTTCTAAATACTTCAGGTTCGGTTTACGGTTATTGATCAGCTCGAAACATGTCTTGTTAAATTTCTTCACTGTGAGAACCCGATTGAGTGTATAGCATGCGGCTGACACTACTTCTGCCCAAAAATTGACAGGTAGTTTAGAATCAGCAAGCATCGTCCTGGCCGTTTCAATTAGCGTCCTGTTCTTTCTTTCAGCTACTCCATTCTGCTGCGGAGTGTAAGGCGTGCTAAATTCAAGCAATATACCTCTTTCATCACAATATTCTTCCATTTTGAAATTCTTGAATTCAGTACCATTGTCACTACGTATTCTTCTGATGCGGGTTTGGTACAAGTTTTCTATCTTCTTGAAAAGCGTCATCAAACGATTAAATGTCTCATCTTTTGACTTCATAAACAATACCCAAGAAAATCTTGAATAATCGTCTGTGACTACAAGACAATAGAGATCCCCAGTTATGCTTTTAACATTCACTGGACCAAACAGATCCATATGGAGTCTCTCTAAAGGTTTCGAAATTGAGTTTTCCTTCTTCCCAGGGTGAGATTTCTTCTTGTGCTTGCCTTTGACACAACTAATGCACTCCCCCTCAAGATGAAAACCTTTCACATGAACACCAATTACTAAGTCGTTATGCACCAGGTGATTCATTTTTCGTAAGTGAATATGGCCCATCTTTCGATGCCATAACTGTGATTCTTTTTCCGTTGCTCTTGACATAAAACAATGAGCCTGACCCGTGGTAGTAGTTGCTACACTCATGTCCAACACATACAAATCATTGACTCTGGGCGCTCTCATGAAAACCCACTCTTCGGGAACAACAAATCCTGGTTCAAGATCAAACATTCTTTGTCTGTAAAGTGTGTAGTATACATACGATCACAAATCTGAGAGATGCTCAGAAGATTGTTTTCAAGCTTGGCGATGTAGTTAACTCTTTCAAACGTGACGATACCATTTGATAAAGTTCCTTCACCAACTATTTGACCACCTTGATTTCCTGCAAATCCTACATAACCTCCATTAAACCCACGAACATCGTACAGTAGGGTTTTCTTCCCCTTCATGTGCCGAGAAGCTCCACTATCCATAATCCAACGTGAAACAGATCTTGGAAGCTCCTGCACATATCACAACCACTTAGTTAGATTTTGATGCTACCCAAGCCTCTTTCGACTCAGGTAGGTTGACTTTGATGTGAGATTTAACAGTGTAAAGTGGCGGAAAATTCTTATCATTCATCTTTAAGCTCTCCTCAGACCCAATCTCAACCTTTTTGTATAAAACGAAATCATTTTTAGAAGGTTGACCAGATGATTGGTCTTTCTTTGGTACATTCTTCTTTTCAGAAGTAGTAGCCTCTTGTGATTCAAGTTTCTCATAGTAATCCAAAGGTACATTCATCTTTACCGGTGTAGTAGAAGATGATTGTTTTTCCATCTTAGAAACCTTTGGTTTTGGAGAAATTGTTTTCTTTTCAACAACTTTTGGCTTCCATGTTTGTTGAGATGAAGCAACC
Organism: Helianthus tuberosus; assembly: GCA_030545235.1. Classification (NCBI taxonomy): domain Eukaryota; kingdom Viridiplantae; phylum Streptophyta; class Magnoliopsida; order Asterales; family Asteraceae; genus Helianthus; species Helianthus tuberosus. The sequence continues at coordinate 67,411,056 of CM060445.1, read as the reverse complement.
CGTTTGTAAAACTTGTCATTTTTAGTTACCACATTTTTAACAGGTTCAGTTTTGACTTTGATGTTTTTATTTTTCAAAACCTTTTGCTCAACAACCATTTGATCTTTTCCTTTCACATCAACTTTCTTTTTCTGAATCTCAACAACTTCAGTCTTAGGCTTCAAGTTGGTACACTTTCGTGCAATATGTCCAACTTGATTGCATTTGAAGCATGTTCGGGTGTCAACTACCCGACTTGTGCCTTCAGACTGAGGCTATGAGGCCTTCTTCTCAAAGAACTCTTTGTTTGTTTTTGAATAAATTTTAGATTCTTCATCAGAAAGTGAACTCGAACTTGAACTTTTTACAAACACCTTTTTCTCAGCAAACCTTCTGTTTTGAACATTCTTTTTCTGATAATTCTTACCACCCTGATATCCACCCGACCATTTGTTTTGATTTTTGTTATAAAAACGCGGTGGAACAACTGGTTTCTTGTAGTAAGCTTTATCTTTTTCAAAATTCATTTGCCTCTTTGTCTGTTTCAAACCTTCTATCTCAGACAGATTAATTTCAACCAATTTAAACACGTTTTTCAATTTAGCAACATTAACATTCTCCAGTGGAAACTCAGAATCCGAATACAACTTATCTGATCCTGACATCTTATACATGACAAGAGTAGGTTCTTCATTTAAGTTGTTTTTGGATTTTGGTTTCGGAATATAATTGTTCAAGAAACATTCTTCATCCTCAGCTGAATCACTTTCAGACTTCAAAACATTCTCAGCCATGCTTTTAACAATTTCTGACTAAACACTATCCTCATCGGATGATGTATTGAATGTAACATCAATTGACTCTGGAAGTTTAACCTCATTAACTTCTTCATCATCATTAACCAAACCGGATTTTTTCTTTGAAAAATTATTTAGAACTGGTGGTGGAACCTTATGAAACCCAACCCCGGTTCCATCAAAGTATACATCTTCACCTGCTTTGTTTTTCCCGATGGGTTTGGGAACAATGTGTTGTAAAACAAAGCTTGCGGAGTTGTAACTGTTCAGTTTCAACTGGATGCGTTCATTTTCAATTTTAGCTTCTTGAAACTGAAGCTTCAACTTAGCAATTTCATCCAGTTGCTGGTTGATTAGTTCTTCTTTAACTCTAAGAACACCGGTCAGTTGAAGATTTTCTTTGTCTGTTTTACCATCTCTTTCATCAGAATCTTTTACCGTTCATTTTAGTTTTTCAAAATTTTCTGAAATTTGACGATTTTCAAGAATCAATTTTTCATTTTCTTTCCTAATTTTTTCTACATCATTTTTATCGTTTTCGATTTTCTCAGTTAATTCTTTTAATTTATCATTCGAAGCTTTTAACAATTTATCACGGTTTAAGATTTAATCTTCAACACTTCTGACTCTACCAGTCAGTTCTTCAACCTTCTTACCACTGAGGTAAGCCATTGTACTACAAACTTTGCACTCTTTCATGCAATTTTTGCAGTCGTTCTCAGATTTGACTTTCTTACCTGACTCATGTGTATCATTTGAACTGACCTTGTTTTTGGACTCAGTTCCAGAACCAGAAACTACCTCTAGTTCTTTTGCAGCAAGAACTTTATCAGCCATCTTCTTCAAGTTTTCTGCGGTAAACGCTTGTGACGTATCAATAATCCCTTCATCAACTTTCTTAGGATGCGGTTCTTTTTCTGTCTCTTTCTCTTTCTCATCAGATTCTCCTCCTCCCCACCACATTCTTTGCCTTGCTTCTTCTTCATCAGCAAGTTGTTTGGTGACAACTTCAACATCAACTGTATATGGATCAACAGCTATGTTTCCATTAGGATCGAGATAACATTCTCTATCAGGATCCCATCACCTTGCTTTCTTTGCTTCCATCCATGTACGATAAATTTTGCTTTTCATGAATTGAGTTGTTGGGCTCCTGTTCACATACTTCACTTCTTCAGATCTGTTGTCTTTAAAAGGAACAATCTTTGCTGCTGTAAAGGCATAACCAACTGCATCTTCCTCAGGCAAAACATCACTCCAATCATAACCTTCATCATCATGAAAAACAGCAAGTGCCTTGGATTTTTCTTTGGGTGCCTCCTCTATCTGCTTCATCCTGGGAGGTTCTGCTTTATTTTGATGATCAATTGCTCTTTTGTAATAATCCTATCGAAAAGGATTTGCAGTATCGTTAGTGTAAGCATTTCTGCACTCACGTTTAAAATGACCTTTTTGTTTACATTTAAAGCACGTGACTTTTGACTTGTCAAAGCCTAACTTGGTAGAAGGTCCACCAATAGACTGTCTTCCTGTAATCTCCATAAATCGCTGCGCTCTTCTCACTGCACTTGCCATACACCACCTTATATCTATCAACTCCTTCTCCTCAGGGTCGATTTGATCGTAATCTTCCTTTGTTAGGTTGGTGTTACCTATCTTTCCTGCAACGAGACTTTCGTACGATTCTAACACATAAGCTAAAAACAACATCTGTTGTTTGGCAGATTCTTCACTGAAATTCTGACCATTCTTCAGATCCACAGCAATGTTGCATTGAAATAGATTCTTTGGTGCAGATTAATTTGAAGTATTTGATGACGAACCACCATGATAGCCACTGCTAGAAGTTTATTGATTCATTGTGTTTGAACTTTCTGCTGAAAAAGCTGTCTTAGGAGATGCAGTCTTTGGAATCATACTACCTCTGTAATACAGCTCCACATTCTGCTGATAAGATGAGTTGTTGACTTTGCTGGATTTCTTGATCTCTAATTCATGGCTTTCCAGTCTTTCGATAAGCAAATCCACTGTCAAATCAGTTGATTTGATTGTGTTCTACAACATCAAGGCAAAGTACTGCCAATCTTGTTCATTAGGTAGTGAGTCAAACAATTTGTCAACCAACTCTTCTTGAGTGTATATGATGTTGTGTCTTGCCAGCTCCATCTTCAAATGCCCAAATCTTTCAATCATCTTTGAAACAGACTCGTTCTTTAAACAACCAAACAAATCAAATTCTTTTCGTAACAACTTCTTTTTGTTCTTAACTATTTCAGCACTACCAACACATTTTATTTTCAATTTTTCCCAAAGGTCTCTCGAATCTTTGTACTCGATCAGTGAGATAATGTCATCTTTGACAGATTGATGAAGCAGAACAACGCACTTTTGTTCAGCAACATATCTTTCTATTTGATTTTCTTCTAAGTTCTCATAATCCGTTCTCCCCAAATCAAAACCATTTTTCAAGCTTTTCCAACTGGGATATGCAAAAGCTTTAAGCCATTCTTCAAATCTTGTAGCCCACCTGTTGTAATCTTCAATTGCCATCAAATTGGGCGGCTTATTGTATGTTCCATATGCACTGTCTACACTCATTGCATCAGAAAGAATTTTCTTCGCACTCGGTGTTGGTGTAGTTTCATTCGTGTTATTTGATGTGCCATCTCCCGAACCACCAGTAAATGCAAACACATCACAGAAAGGATTCATGAAATCATCCATCTTTCAAGTACCTGAAACAGTCAACAAACACTTAGAAAAATTTTTGAAATTTTGAAAAATATTTTCAAATGGAATCAGTTGAAGCGGAATAGCTTCAAACGGAATTAACTTTTTAAACGAGATAACCTTTCAAATGAGATTAACCTTTCAAACGAGATTACCAGTTCACGCAAAATACCTATTCAAACAGAATTAGGTATTTCAAGCGGAATTAAGCCAATTCAAGCGGAATTAGCTACTTTGAAGCGGAATCAGTAATTCCGTTTGAACGTTTCAAACGAAATTAGATCTCGTTTGAAATATACTCCACTTTTCAAGCGAAATTAGACCCAATATGTAATTCTGTTTGGAATTACAATGATACTTTCAAACGGAATTATGATGATGTCAGCATGTTCGAACAGTTTTTCAAGCGGAATTATCAGTTTTTATCAAAATTTGTTCGAATTAAGTTTCAAAACTTTCACGAATTATTTAAAACTATGTTTCGCTTGATATATGTGAGTTTTAAGCCATTTTGACCATTAAATTTCGTTCAAATCAGAAAAGAAGGAGTAGAAGTGTGATAATCCGATAAAATCAAGCTGAATTGGTATGAACTCCTCGTCCTGAGCTCTGATACCACTTGTTGGATCGTCGTGTGACCCTAACGAGTCAATCTGAAGAATTCAACATCAAAATCAAAGGCGGAATCAATGAAATTGATGTAACACAGCTTGTTTTCCTCTAATTATCTTCTTATTAATCGATTCTGAGCTTTTACAGATTCAAATGACAAACGGACAGCACCTCGGCTCAGAAACTATGACTTAAATTCATTTCAAATGACACCAGCACATCAGTATTTATAGGTGTTTAATTCCGCTTGAAACCATCTCAAACGGAATCATCATTCAAACGGAATTACCTAATTCTGTACGGAATTGTTGGTGCAGTCATCTGTCGACTTCGTCTTAAATCGAGTCTCGGATTGCTTTGCAAATTTGATCAAGAGTGATGTCATCAATCTTGAAGATGACATCATAATGGTGACATCATCAATTGCTACATCACTTGTTGCATGCATACATAAATCAGATTTGAGGCCTCACAAGAAGACAAAATAGAAGTCTTATATTTGTAAATGTTCGGTTTCGCTTGAAATGCATTTTAGAAGGTTTCGCTTGAAATGTATATAGTGGGTTTCGCTTGAAGGTGTCTTCAAGCGAAAGCTGAACACTATAAATAGGGTGTTGGTCATTTCATTTGTAACAGTTCGTGAATTCCATACCGAGGTGCTGCCGGTGTGAAGACTGATTGTATATTGCTATAATATCAATATAATTGGTGTTTAAAGTGATATTCAAGCTGTTTCGACGTCGGTTTCTTAGTTTTCGCCTCTGAAACTGATAAAATCTCTTCTGAACGACTCGTTCGGGTCGCAAACCGATCCAACAGGAATTAGTTAATCTCGCTTGAACATCTAATTTCGTTTGAAGTGACATCAAGCACCTTTCAAGCGGAATTACCCTTAAAAACTGTTTTCTTGATTTCCGTGCCCTAATCTATACATGACTCGATACAAGACAAAGTTAACAGACATCTAATGCACCAACAAAGCCTATAAGGGTTTGAGCTTTGGAAATGATTATTCAAACAGACCTCTCGTTACGCATTCGTGCCGCGCAGAGAGAAGCACTTAAGGAAAAGAATCTTGAAAATGAGTATCTCCGTGGGGTGGAGAAGCAGTTACTACCCAATGATGAAGGGATGTTGTGCTTCATGAAACGAATTTGGGTTCCTCTCTTCGGTGCTCTACGAGACGTTATTTTTTATGAAGCCCACAAGTCACGGTACTCGATCCATCCAGGATAGGATAAAATGTACCAAGATTTAAAGGATTTTTATTGGTGGCCGAGATTAAAGGGTGATGTTGCCACGTATGTTGGCAAGTGTATGACTTGTGCCAAAGTAAAGGCCGAGTATCAGAAGCCTTCAGGTCTTCTGCAACAACCTGAAATACCCATGTGGAAATGGGAGTAGCTTTCAATGGACTTTATAACGAAGTTACCAAGGACACCCAGAGGTTACGATAAGATTTGGATAATCGTGGACCGTCTGACCAAATCTGCACACTTTTTGCCAATCAAGGAGAAAGACAACACTAGCAAGCTTGGTGAGCTATACCTGAGAGAGATAGTTGCACGGCATGGAGTGCCTCTCTCGATCATTTCTGATAGAGACGGAAGGTTTGTTTCAAGGATTTGGCAATCCTTCCAAGAAGCCTTTGGTTCTCAGTTGAATCTGAGTACTGCATTCCATCCGCAGATAGATGGCCAGAGTGAACGAACGATTCAAATGTTGGAAGATATGTTACGAGCTTACGTGATGGATTTAGGTGGTAGTTGGGACACTCACTTACCCTTGGTAGAATTCTCATACAACAACAGCTATCATGTGAGTATCCAAGCTGCACCATTTGAGGCTCTCTATGGACGCAAGTGTCGATCACCGTTATGCTGGGCAGACGCGGGTGATAGACAACTTGTTGGTCCTGAATTGGTTCAAGAGATGACTGATAAGATTACACAGATCCGAGAGCGCATAAAGGCGGCTCGTGATCGATAAAAGAGTTACGCGGACCAAAGGAGGAAACCTCTAGAGTTTGAGGTAGGAAATATGGTTTTGTTAAAGGTCCCACCCTGGAAGGGTGTAGCACGCTTTGGGAAGCGTGGGAAGTTGAACCCGCGATACATTGGACCATTCAAAATCCTAGAGAGGATTGGTCTTGTAGCTTACAAGTTGGATCTACCGGCAGAACTGAATGGCGTTCATCATACATTTCATGTATCTAAACTGAAAAAGAGTCCAACTCAAGAAACAGTTGTCATTCCTGCCGACGAAGTTCACATTGACGACACACTCCACTTTACTGAAGAACCTATTGAGGTTACTGATTGGAAGATTAACAAGACACGCAGGAGTAGTGTCAAACTCGTCAAGGTTCGTTGGAACGCGTGACATGGCCCATAATTTACTTGGGAGCGTGAAGATCGCATGAAGGCAAAATACCCACATTTGTTCCCCAAGACCCCTGCATCTAATAGCAGAACTAAAATTTTAGGACGAAATTTTCTTAACAGGGGGAGAATGTGACAACCGTCAAAATCCAGGTATCCGTACAATTTAATTAATATAAATTAGTGCTTAATGACTGTGCTGAATTACAACTGATGACTTAAACTGCTTTCTAATTTCTGTATCATACATACATGTGCACCACATTTCATATTGTCACATCATTTTTACATACAAACCTTTAGTGACATAAATGATGCACCAAGCACAGTTAGCACAGTTAGCGGATAATTCAGAAAATACTGACGGAGTTCAGTACATGGACAGACAGTGTTTTGAGGCCTAGTATGAGCCAGAGACAAGGTACTACACTAGTATGGTGTGTAGGGAAGTAAGGACCATAAAACTGCTTCACTAGGTGATAGTTTAAGTGCCAGAAAGTGCCTAAAGCCCACTTAAAGTGCAGAATTATGCACATTTCAGCAAAATTCAGCAATTTAATGAGCTAGTAACATGCAAAAATATGGCAAAATGGTCCTGAATGCTTTCCTAAGTGTCGGGAATTAAAAGTGTCACAAAAGGGTACTTAAAAATCATTAAAGGGAATAACTTGACCCTTTAACGAACCGGTATCTAACCGAACAACCGGACACTACCCGAAACACCAAAATTATACTAGAAGCATTGTTTTATTATTTCTTGGCTAGTTATGATCCCCGAACACCTTAACACACTATATAACATACCTTATGCATAACACCTAAACTAATACACTTAGTTTTCAACTAATTATCTAATATATCATTTAAACTTACACTTAGACCCCCCCCCCTTCATATTTACGGTCATCAAGGGTGGCCCACCCTTGATCTCCACAATGTTGATGGATCTTGCATAATCTCAAGGGATTTAGGAGTAGATTATGTAGTGTACTATTCCAACATATAACCCAATGGACAATACTCAAAAATTGGATTATAAATAACCATTATCATCAACACTTCTCAACACCACAACTCTCCCTCTCCTCCTCTCCCTCTCGGCCGAACATAGCACCACCACCACCACCATTTTACATCCATCATCCAACCATTCCAAGTTCAATTCAAGGTGTAAGAAGGTGATTAAGAAAGCTTGGTGCTTGTGGATCTTGAAGGACCTCCATCAATTGCTATTATCCTCCACTTTTGTCATCACCATTTCTTGTGTTCTTCCTTAGCCTTGTTCTAGTTGTAAGACTCTCATGATCCTTATTTACTTCTAATATAGTTGGTTAAAAGATGTAGTATGTTGTTAATCACATAAACACTAAAGAACATACTCTTGAATCTTGAACATAAGCTTAACATATGATGAAATATTGATGAAACCATGTTGTTTAGTGTGTGTATGATGTTTGATTGTTATTTACTTGAGATTATGATGTTGATCATCATAAGGAGCTTGCTATATTGTGATTAAACACATGATCTAGCAAGTAGGAGGATGATTATGTGAAGAAACAAGATAATCATCCTCATGTGTAAGCATGAACTTGAAAAATAAAATAATTTCTTGAAAAATAATAATCAAGTGAGTTGATGATCTTATAGATCTAAGAATAATGAATGGTTTTCCAAAAGAACCAAGTGCAAGATGTGATTTTTAGAAAGATCATGATTCTTACTTAAACTTACACTATTTTTGGTGATAAAACAAGTGTAGAAACACTAGAGAAATAAGAAGATTTCATAAAGAAACGTTTTTGTAAAACATGTTTACAAGTTGTAAACATCCAAATCTTTCAAGAATGAGATTTCTAAAGAAGTAAACACACTTTAAGGGGTAACTAAACCTACTAAACACTTTACCAAGTTACTACAAGCTTTTGTGAAAGATCAAGTTCATGTTGTCATGTAAATTGTATAGTTTTTGCACTTGGTAAGTGTAAGTTGTTTAGGGATTGATTGTTGATTGTTGTGATGATTTTTGAAAAGAAAATGATATGCTTTGATAGCATGGACACCTACATTTTTAGGGGAAACTATGGCAAAATTTTCAAAAAATATAAACACTTGGAAAAATATTTTGTAAACAATACTTACAAGTGTGTTTTAATTAGGGTTTTCAATATAAACTTTGCCATGGATTTTGTTACAAAAATACAAATATTGGAGGTTGGTTTTTAGAAATAAAAATGGTTAACTATATATATATATATATATATATATATAGAAGACATATGTGTGAATGTTTGTATATTTTGTGAACTAGTTATATTATTTAAAGTTAAAATAATATAACTTGACAAATACCAAGAACTTACAATCCAAAATAATACCAAAAATCACAAGGGAAAAATACATATAAGTTACACACAAAATATTGTGGAACCGAACGATGGAACGTAACTTACAAAATATTCCGGAAAATACCATTATAAATATTTTTTTGGTAAACATTATTTTGGATACGAGAAATGAAAATATGATTTTTGTAAATATTACAAAGTTATATCATATTTTGACAAGAAGAAAAATATATTATTTTTGGGAAGTAGAAATATAATTAGAAGATATATAATTTTTGGGAAAAATATATATATTCTTGAAATACATTATCTTTGGACAAAATGAGTTTATATATATTTTCTAAGTAAGACATGAAAATATATTGTTTTGGAAATATATATATTGAGAATATATTGGCATATTTTTATTTGGAATAATACACCGGAATATGACGCCAATACATGGCAAGTTATACAAATACAAGAATACGAATATACATGTATGAAATACCCCCATCCTTGGGAAGGAAATATGGATATAAATACTTGAGAAGTATTGTTATAAATATTGTTTAACAATTATTCCAAAACCTAAAAATATAATTTAAGTTAAAATAATTATTATTTTAACAAGTAATTATAACTTGGGATAATATTGAAGACTTACAAGAAACGTAACTCCAAAACATTAATACTAAGCAAAGGCACGACCCGTCCGCCTAATAGACACTAGTACATTGTAGGTAGTCGTGTTTGCTGACAAGATCGGAGTTACTAGTTCTGAAGACGCAATACTGTGAGTTCATGTCCCTCTTTTCTTTAAACTGTTTTGTTTATTTACTTCGGGGGTGAAATACATGTTACAAAAGGATTACATACAGATACTATTGGTATGGTTAGCCTAGGAAAGAACCATAGATCATGTGATTGGGTAGGCGGATACTTGGGACCATTAATCCTCATATAAGGACCGAGGGGCATGAGTGATAGATCTATTTGGGTGTAGCGAGCCCACACCCATGAGGACCAGGGTGGCCCCTAGGGTGACTATGTCTTCCAGCAGGAAGCCTGGTGCAACTTTGCTAGGTTTAAGTCTTCCTACACCGTCACACATATCAGTGGCCTTGCAAACCATTAGTGATCTTTTCCTTGTTTGCTATCATACCGAGACATTCATACTTACACTGTTTACAAAGGTTTTATACATACTCACGAACACATGAACTCGCTCAACTTTTGTTGATATTTTTAAACTACATGTATTTCAGGGAACTAAGTGGATCTGGCAGGTGTATGCATGTGTTTCAAGCTGCGTTATAAATAAAAGATGTCATCCGAGGTCGTAGGGTTTAGGAGATGTATCTTACTCCTGGACGAGATACATGGTCCTAAGCTCGGGTTTGGTTTAAGTTATGTGGTCGAGTCTTCATGAACTCATTAAAACATGTTATGGTTTGTAACTTAAATTTGGTGTCAACGTTTCAGACAATTATGTTGTGTTATTTTTAAACTTAATCAATGGATGAATATCTTATGGTTTTATCATTTAGCATTGTTATGATTGAATGCTATGGTATTAAGAAGTCACACCAATAACCACGCTTCCGCAATAGTCAGGGTGTGACAAACGGGGCTTAAACATGTCGAAAATGCATCAAAAACTGAGTTTCACACTTGCAGGGACCATTTTTGTCATTCTGTCAAACATGCCCTCACGGGCCGCGTAAGACCATGTGTGGGTCTTTGCGGGCCGCGACTGATGCCTAGACTGAAACTTTGAATTTGGTCAATTTAGCTGATTTTAGTGGTTTTGATCCCTGATTTGTGATACCATTTGATAGTTTTTTAGTTCCCCTTGTATTGTAATCTATAGGCACAAGTGTATGGTGAGATTTGAGCCTTGATTCTTTCAAAAACACTTGTCAAGCTCTTAAGAACTCAAGACTTACTATAAATACCCACTTGCTTCATTCACTTTTCCTCACACATTTGCTCCAAATCTGCTCTAAGTTGAAGTTTATACTTCATACCTGAGTGTTTTAGATCAAATCCTTCCTTGCTTGGACCTTTTGTAAGCTTCTTTCATGCTTTTATTGCTTATTAGGCATGAAATTCAAACAGTGTTTGACTTTCTGCTTTTACCACGAGTTGGTCAACACAAATTTCGTTTGAACTTTGCAACGTGAGCGTAATCACGATGGTTATAGTCCCTTGTGACTATACTTACTGATTATCATGTTGATTAGTCGAAGTGACGAGTCAAAGTTTCGGTTAAAATACGTGTTTATGCGTATTTTGCAACGAATCTATTTTTGGGTATCAAAACACTTTGTTTTGATATCAAACCTGTTTTCTAACTTAGTTAAACATGTTTTAACATGTTTAACTCGTCACTTTTAGTCTAGTGCTTGTCTAGGGTCGTAAGTCAAGCGGTCTTGACAACCGCTTAGACTTTCGAACCCAACCCGTTTGGTCGATCATTAGGATCCGACCAAGCATATTTTGTGACCATAGTTATATACGGAATAACCTTCCGAGGTTATACCTTATGGTCACTTAGTTTAATTAGTTGTATGATAGGTAGTTTATATGCATTAGGAAAATGACCAAAATGCCCTTTTTTATGCATAATTGGTATTTAAGCATATGTAACTTAACGTTTGTCACTAAAACTGATTATGCAACATATTTAAACATGTTTAGGCATATAATACTTGTCATAGGACTAGTTAGGCGTCTCGAACGCGCATTTGCGCGAACGACGCGTAAAAGTAGCGTAAGCTACCTTAATGGGTCGTAACGGTCGTGAGCACTTAGGATAGGTTCCGATTTAGAATGTAGGCTTTGTTAAAACAGATCACATGAGTTCCAATACTCATTTGGTTTACGAGACCTCATTCTACCCGATCTTCCAATTTAGGTGTCGATTTATTAACTAGCGATCCGATTACTAGGTGCTACTTGAATTCCTTGGTTTACTCGAGCTTTGCTAGTTCAATTAATCGAGGATACTTTGCACTTCGATGTGAGTACATAGTTCCCCGATTTTACTGTTTTCAATTGTTTTGGGGTGATTCATATGTGTTAAACGATTTCGATGCTTTTAACGATGATTTAAAAAACGAATACTATGGTTTATATTAAACAATAACGATTTCAATAATGTGAACGAACTTGTTGGACGTATTTACATAATGAATGAAATTCATTAGCTTTGGCCAAGCCGACCAGTATTAGGTTATGGTACCATAGGATCTGACAAATCCCATTATCGGACTGCACCCATGGTTATGTATGGGGGTTATGTGGGTAACGACTGCACCTGTTAATTGTTAACTTACCCTTTGGTGGTTTGTTAATACGAGTTGAACGATGGACAAGTTACGAAGGTTTGAATGTTATAAGTGAGACGACCAAAAGTTAGTTTTCACAATTAAAACGAGAACGATTTGAACGATTGAACGATGTTGAACGATTAAACAATTATGAACGATTTAGAACGATTGGAATGATTTAAACAAATGAACTATGGTCAATAACGAGAACAAGTTAAACGATTTTAAACGATGTCACGCAACGATGTTTACTATACGATATAAACCATACGAGTTTTATTACGAGAACGATTTACGATTTGGTTTACTTAAACAAGAGTTTTGGGTTAAGATTCATGGCATCGAGGTTTTATAAACTATAACCAATCTGTTTTGACTTGGTTATTCATTTTATAATCCAAACATTTTACAAAACAAGGTCTCTATTATCAATTAATGAAGTTGTACGAATTATTTCAACATATAAACGAGCCATGAATCTGATACTCACACAAAACCTATGTGCTAGCCGGCATTTCTTTGCTGACTTTATTTTTACATATGTTTCAGGTGGTGTCGAATGATGTTGATTGAGACTAGGATGCATGCTCACTTAGGACTGGACGAGGCCTTAGTGACTAAATAATAAATGATAGACGATGTGGTTGTACTTTAACTTAATGTCAAGACAATGTTTAATGTTAATATTTTAATAAGACGAAACTTTTGAATCCATGGTTGCGAAACAATAATTCTGTCGCTCCACTCCCCGACGTTTCCACCGCGGTTTCGTTGTATTAACGCGGTCGGGGTGTGACAGTTAGTCGAAAGACGAATGACATTCATTAGCTTTGATCAAGCCAACCAGTAGTATGTTATGGTACCATAGGATCTGACAAATCCCTTTATCGGACTATCCCTTTGGTGGGTAATGTGGCTAACGACAGAATTTGTTATTTTAACAAACCCTTTGGTGGTTTGTTAGTCGATGTTAAAGAGGTCTTTCAGGGCCTATTAAAGATACCCCATGGGTCGTATAGTCGAGTCACACAGGTTTGAATGTATTCATTAAAGAACGATCAAAAGATGTATTTCACAATTAAAACACGGACGATTGAACGATGGTTTATAACACGGACGATTTGAACGATTGGAATGATTTGAACGATTTGGACGATTGGTTTATGGTAAGTAATTAGGTAACGAGGCGTGTGTAATGTGATAAAAGCATGGTGGATACGCCACTGGTACTTCCTATATATAAGTGCTTTTATCACATTACATGTGGTAGCGTTATCTAGATCACTTGGACGCATGTTTTCAAACGATGTCACGCAACGATGTTTACTTAAAGATATGAACCATACAATGTTTACTTTCAAGACGATTTGCTACTTGGTTTTACAAAGACAAATGTTTTTAGTCAAGATTCATGGCTACAAAGGTTTTGGTTTACTTATATCATCTTGTAAAGATAATAAAACATATTGCAATATCAAACACTTTTTGATTTCAAGGTACATGCTCGAAAACTCTCGTTGTTGGACGAGGTATTGCAATATGGATTCAAAAGCCATGAATTTGACATACAAAACCTATGTACTCGCTGGCATTTTTATGCTGACTGTTTTCACATATGTTTCAGGTTCTATTATGTGGCGATTGTTGATTGCTTGCTACACATAGGACGGACGCAGGCCTTAGTGACTTAAAACTTGAAAGACAATTGTTGTACTTATTTTGTTTGTATCAAAACAACGAGTCTATTAATGAAATAAAACAAAACTTCAATTACCATGTGTTGTGAAACAATGATACTGTTATGACACTCCTCGATGGTTTCTGCCACGGTTTGTTGTTTTAACGCTGTCGGGGTGTGACAGACCTCAAGAAAAGTCCAACTAACAAAACAGTTATCTGCCCAGCGGATGAAATTCACGTAGACGACAAACTCCAGTTACCAAAGAACCTGTTGAGGTTATTGTTGGTGCATGCGTCTGTCGACTTCGTCTTGTATCGAGTCTTGCTTTGTATTAGATAGATCAAAGCACGTAGTACGAGAAATCTGTCAAAAATGGATTAGATGGTAATTTCGCTTGAAATTACACACTGGTTATTTCACACGAAATAACTTTGGTGATTTCGCTCGAAATGGTAATTCCGTGTGAAAGGTGATTTCGTTTGAGCATGTTCAAGCGAAATCAGCCTGCCTATATATAGGGGTCTTGTAATTTCGTTTGGGTAGGACTTGTATGTGTGATTCCGGAGCGAAGTGCTGCCGAAGTGTCGTTTCGCTGTAAAACTTTGTCAAATCAATCAGAAAGACAGTTAAAGTGAATATCTAGCTGAATTGAACTCGATATGTCTGTTTCCGCCTTTCATATTGAGTAGAACACCTCTGAATGACTCGTTTCGGTCGGTAAAACGATCCTACAGTTATGGACTGGAAAGTCCACAAGACAAGGAGAAGTCGTATTAAACTGGTAAAGGTCCGCTGGAACTCATGTCACAGACCCAAGTATAACTGGGAACGTGAAGAACAGATCAAGACAAGGTTCCCCCACCTGTACGAGAAAACTCCTTTAAAGGATAACTCAACGTGAATTTCGGGACGAAATTCTTTTTAACGAGGGGAGAATGCGACAAATGGAAATTAATCGGAAATTCTGTACAATCTAATCACTATTTTTGGTATATAATCTCATGCAATTACTGTAATTTAATTACGCATGTCACACCCGCTCGTAGCGGAAGCGCGAGGTGTGATCTGATCGGTTCTCATTGCATAACAATATAAGTAAACATACTAAATGAATAAAAACAAGCTCCAATGCCATTGTCATAATCGTTTCAAAAGAACGCAACATAAGTTAAATGTATTGGTTACAAACCATCAAATGAAAATATGTTGTCATTGTTTTATACATCAAAATGTAAGTCTTAAAATGTCAAGGCTTTGACCACTATATCACCGCAAAGAGGCGGTATATAACGGGCAAGCCCTTCAAATGGTGGCATGGAGTCTTGATACTTGCTTTCCTTGACTGAAATGTCTGCATGGTCCACTAATTTCTTGAAATACATGTTAAGTTTGAAAACATCGACAAAAGTTGGCGAGTTCATACAGTTTAGTTGTATGAGATGTATCTGTAAAATGTGAGTTGTATAAAATGTATCTGTAAAATGTGAGTTGTATAAAATGTATCTGTAAAATGTGAGTTGTATAAAATGTATCCGTAAAATGTGAGTTGTATAAAATGTATCCATAAAATGTGAGTTGTATAAAATGTATCCATAAAATGTGAGTTGTATAAAATGTATCTGTATGTAATGATGTAGTATGTAAAGCGTCAATGAAATCGTTGATCATTAATGTTTCGTGAGGACATTAATATGTGTGATGAAATAGGAAGCAATCCAAACCTAGACGATTTCATGTCGACTACCATCGACTGGGACACAAACGCACTCTTCTGTATGGGTCCACGACCAAGAGTGGGGCTCGCCAAAACCCATTAGATCTAACCTCCTGTACCTAGGTCCAAACTGGATTAATGGTGCTTAGATGTATGAACCAAATCGCACATGATCTAAGGTGTTTCATTCCATGACTTAACATACAATTGAACATGTATTTTCCCCGATAGTTGTAAAGTTGTAAAGCATTTAAAATGAATAGGGGACATGAACTAACAGAATTGTGTCCGTGAATGGTAAGTAACTGTGATCTGACGTACGGTCGTCCTGAATAGTGTCACGACCTACAAACGTTCTATATTTGTTAGACACTGTGGTCTTGTAATGACTTGAGTACAAGGCTTTTATCTTGAATATGTGTTAAGACTTGTATGTCTTTGTTATTCATTGAACTGTGTCTTAGATGTATTAACTAATAACTGTTTAGTGTATATATTTCACCAAATACATATTCTTGTATCTCGTGAGTTGTATCGTAGTTGTATCAATGTGTTTTCACCAAGTGTTAGGTGAGGTGAAAGTGCATATCGTTGCATGTACAGGAGTACGTATGTCCGCGTGTTTGTTATATGTGATCTTGTATTCTTAGAATATATATACTTATATATTCTAAGACATGTTTCATAAAAATATATATGTTATACTTGGTAAAAGGTATAGGAAATATCTTAAAAATAATCTATTTTTAAGATCAGTTCTAAAAATATATTTTTAGTCTTTCACTAAAACAATATATTTTAGATGGTAAGTAATATATATGTAGATTTATATATTTCAAAAACAATACATTTTTAATATAAACCATAAGTAATATATTTTGTATTTTGTAGAAAATATATGGTTACTTATTCGGTTTAGAAAATGTAGTTTACCAAGTCGTCGATATATTGAGTATTGTAGTCCGTAATACTTATATAGTTCGTATAGTTGTCCGTAAGTCCGATTTGTCCATAAGTTGTGTCCGAAGGCTCGGAACGTCCGTAAGTTGTTTTTAAGGTGTATTTTCGTGTAGTCTTGTAAGACATTAGTTGTAATGTGTCTTGTGTTTATTTGTACCATTGTATTCAAGTTACTAGTTTTCAAGTATTTAACTAATACAAACAAATAACACTTAGCACATAAGTTGTTAAGATAACTAAATATATATTTTCTCAAAAATATATATTCATGTCAATTTTTTCTTTTATAAAAACTATTCTTTAAAAATCTTTTTAATCTAATAAAGATTTTGTCAAAAATAATAGTTTTTATAACTTATGATTTTTAAGAAAAATTGCCATATTTCCTTTGAAATATATAGTTTGCCATGTTTATATAAAACATATATTTTTCTTATAAAATCACCAATAATCTTCTCTTATTTTTCTTAACAAAAACATATGAGATTTATATCAAAATCTTAACAAGATGAAATCAATAACATGTAGGGTTTTGGTATGATCATAACATAAGTTAACTAGTTCCAAATCCATGATTTACTTCTACTTTTAACAAGCTTTTTATAAAAACCCATCTTGTATGTTTCTTTTTATAACTTTGTAAAAGTATTATTTTTAGTGAAAAACCTCTTATACTTTAACAAAATTCAAGATTATGATCATCCATCTAAACATTTATGTTTAACAAAACCCTTAAACATTAACTTGTATACTTGTTAGATTATGTTTTTAAACATCATCTAACAAGTTATTCATATGCTAATCATCAAAACTAGATCAAATATGCAAGTATTCATCCTTAAATCACAACATAAACACACTTTTATATCATGATTATTATTTTGCTTCTTTGTATTTTCATATTATTTTGTATGATTATTTTGTTTATTACATGTTCTTTACCAAATAATACATAAATAAGTATGAAAAAGGGATTTTAGAAGCTTACTTCTAGCACTAATGGCTAGGGATGATCTTGATGATGATTTAAAGAAAAGAAAAGTTGTTGATCTTGGGGTTTTGAAAGCTTTTGAATGGATGGAAAGGCTTGCTTCTTCTTGTTGTTGCTTTAGATCACCTTAAGTATCTTCAAGCTCCTCCATCTTGATCATCAAAGAAGGCTTGAAAGGTGAAATGTTTTTGATGGTGTTCTTGGATAATATATGAATGTTGAGAGAGTTTCTTAAGTGTGTGAAAAAGATGGTGAAAAAATGAGATGAAGTGCTTAGAGGATTATGAATCAACGTGTTATAAGTCTTGACCATGCTTTACCACTAGGCCCACTTGTGTAACCACTTGCATCCAAAGGTAACTAGTAAGATATTTGTGGAGACAAGGTAAAAAAAATGGGTCCCACATGAAGGTTGGGCCGAGAATAGTGTGGGGGGGTACCCTTGCTTTGAACTTGTTTTCTTTGATAAAGTGTTAGAATTTTTGAGATGTTATGTTAGGAAACTTGTATGTTCAAGTGTTTAAGTGTTAAGAAGGTGTTAAGTGACCATTACTAGTATAATATGATCTAAATAATATTAGATGGTCATTAAAAAAAAAGATCCGATATTGTTCGGATAATCGTTTCTCTTTGTTTTCGTTAGTCGTTATTTAAACGCTAAGCTTGTGTAACTTGTGTGAATTGATGTAGTTATTGGTTCGGATGATACCCAAAGGTATCTTAATATGAATTCTATGTTAAACATAAATTTTACATGTTGTAAAAATATTAAAAAGTTGATTTCTGCAGAATTTCTGCGGAAAAGTGTTAAAACCGTCGCTTTTAGTGCTTTTCGGGCAATTTTTAGTGTTGTCGGACTTCGGAAAGGTTTTAAATCAAACCCTTGCATTCCTAGTTAGGGTTTAATATATATTAGATGTTGGACTTTTGTCTGAGTCCTAAAGATGTCGCTTAGATGGTTTCTGCGGA
Source organism: Helianthus tuberosus (assembly GCA_030545235.1). Lineage (NCBI taxonomy): Eukaryota > Viridiplantae > Streptophyta > Magnoliopsida > Asterales > Asteraceae > Helianthus > Helianthus tuberosus. The sequence goes on along the minus strand of CM060445.1, from coordinate 67,392,580 downwards.
TCCTGCGTTTTCATCAGAATACTAGTTTACTAGGTGCTTTTCTAGTAGTTTCGATGCATTGTTTAAACTGTTTCAAATGTATTCAATAAAAATGAATCATGTGCATCCTTAGTAAGTATTCCATGAGTATTCTAAGTGTATGTTACAAAATACGCAGTTCGGGTGTTCAAAATGAATAAAAATGTAGCTAAAAATGAGTACTTTAAGTGTATGATTGTTGCCGGAAAGTGGCAGTTGTCACATTCTCCCCTTGTTATTGAGAATTTCGTCCCGAAATTCAAGTTGAGTCATCCTTTGCTGGAGTATTCTCGAACAGGTGGGGGTATTTTGGTTTTGATTTGATTTTCACGTTCCCAAGTATATTCGGGTCCGTGTCGAGAGTTCCAACGAATTTTTGCTAATATGTTACGAGTCCTTCATGTTTTCCGGACCTTCCGGTCCATGATATCAACAGGTGCTTTGGTGAATTGGAGTTTGTTATCAATGTGAACCTCATCCTCCGGGATAAAAACTGTTTCTTGCGTTGGATTCTTCTTGAGATTCGACACATGAAACATGTCGTGCACACTACTAAATTCTTATGGTAACTTCAGCTTGTAGGTATCGGTGCCAATCTTTTCCAAGATTTCAAATGGACCTACGTATCGAGGGTTAAGCTTTCCACGCTTACCGAACCTTGCTACGCACTTCCAAGGCGAGACTTTCAACAAGACTTTGTCTCTGACCTCGAAAGATAATGGCTTCCGTCTCTTGTCTGCGTATCTCTTTTGTCGATCGCGAGCCGCCTTGATACGGTCTCTGATCAGGAAGATTTTATCTGTAGTCTCTTGGACTAACTCTGGACCAATTAGTTGTTTATCGCCCGCTTCCGCCCAACATAGCGGTGAGCGACACTTTCGACCTTAAAGAGCTTCAAACGGTGCAGCTTGTATACATGTGTGGTAGCTGTTGTTGTAGGAAAACTCAACCAATGGTAAGTGAATATCCCAGTTGCCGCCCAAATCCATAACACACGCACGAAGCATATCTTCGAATGTTTAGATTGTCCGTTCGCCCTGGCCGTCAGTTGGTGGATGAAAGGTCGTGCTTAGATTTAGATGAGATCCAAAGGCCTCTTGAAATGACTTCCAAATTCTTGAAATAAAGCGACCGTCTCGGTCTGAGATGATTGAAATGGGCACTCCATGACGAGCCACTATTTCTTTGGGATAGAGCTCCGCTAGTTTATCTGTACTATCTTTCTCCCGAATCGGCAAGAAGTGTGCGGACTTTGTCAACCTATCGACGATTACCCATATCATGTCATAGCCTCTTGAGGTCCTGGGTAACTTCGTAATGAAGTCCATCGATATCTGTTCCCATTTCCAAACGGGAATCTCGGGTTGTTGCAGCAAACCCGAGGGTTTCTGATATTCTGGCTTGACTATTGCACAGGTCAAACATTTCCTGACATAAGTCGTGATATCCTCTTTGAGGTTAGGCCACCAATAGTACTATTTCAAGTCTTGGGCCTATGTGTTTCCTCAAAATAACATCTCGAAGGCCGTCAAAGTGTGGAACTCAAATTCTACCCACATGGTATAAAGTTCCATCTGTGACAACCGGTGATTTAGGACTCTTAATTACGTGATTAATAGGTGATTAATGCGATAATAAATAGTGTTTACAGCACAGATTAACTTAGTTAGGCCTTTGGAGTGCCCAGGAACGTTTATCCGACTTTACAGTGCGCGTATGAAGATTCGCGTGGAATCTACGGAACATCAAACGACAACGGACTGATACCGTACAAAATACCGACAACGCCGACAAATACAGATTTTCTGCGAATATTATATATTTATGAATTTAATGTTGCGAATTTATTTCGCTTCCGTACATCGCAAAACGCAAACAGGAACAAGAAACGCGACTGCAGGAAACGCACTGGTAACGAAACGGAAGCATCGGACACGCGCGTTAGCTTCAAAACTTAAATTTTTCGATATATTTTGTTTCGTAATTAAATTTTAATGTCCGTAGTCAGAATCAGATCAGAAAACGGATTAAAACGACAACAGTGCGATGGTTAGCGATTATTATCGTAAATGACAAACAAACGCGCGAACATTGAATACCGACCCAAAAATTTCTCGTTTTAATACTAAAATTATATTTTATGAACGTAGATGACGTTCGGGTTTTGTTAACTGGCTCGTGAGTGCGAGTTGTCACACCCCTTTCTGCGGCGGAATCACGAGGTGTGATCATGAAAGGTTCTCATTGCATACGAAGAGTAAACATACTACATGCTCAAAAATATCTTCAAATATTACATTACTGAAAACATAGGTCAAGTGTTTACAACACGAGATAACATATTGTCTTAAAAGTCACAACTTTATTTAAAGATAAACAAAGCGACATCCACGAGCATGAGTAAGACCACGCGCACATCCATCCTAGTTACCTGAAATACATGTGAGTTTTGGAAAAACGTCAACATAAAGTTGGTGTGAATTCATGCAATTTTTGTATTTCACGTTTGTATACTTTGTATGAAAACATAATTTGTGTTTTGTATAAATCAAGTCTTTTGTGTACACCACGTACTCATGTATAGATCAAATATTTCTGTATGTATCAAGCGTTAATGGGTTGCAAAGCCATTAACATGTGACACGACATAGGAAGTCACCAAACCATAGGCATTTTTCTGTAGTCGATTTACGACTGAGACACAAAAACACTGCTTGGTAAAAGAGTGGCCAAGAGTGGGGCTGCCCGGAACCCATTAGATCTAATCTTTTGTTCTGCGGTCTAAGTATGTACACGATTAATGGTGCTTCTGTACCCTATTCGTGACACTATTTCTCATAACGCATCCTACTTGGTTCTCGTTCTCACCAAGCGCGTTTCTTGTTATCATTTCTCATAGCGCCTCATACTTGGTTCTCGTTCTCACCAAGTGCGCTTCTCATATTCTTATATTTCGTCACACTTGGTTCTCGTTCTCACCAAGTGTACTTCTTGTATTTATATCATACCAATTATAAATTTTGTACATTTGTACATGTATTTCACCGCCGAAGTTATAAAAACTGAAAACAGTTAAAAGAAAAGGGGGAGCATGAACTCACAACTTTGCGTTCCTGTGCGTCGTAAACTTCACCGGATTTGCTTAATTAACGTCGTAACCTATACGCGTTTTCTTAATGTTAGTCACTAGACTTGCATCGCACAAGTACAGTCACTCTCTTTTGTATTTGTATTGTTGTGTTAAAAATATTTCATATTTTTAACTACGTATCATACTTATATTATTTCCTCTAAAATAAATATAAGTCTTTTGTGTTTTGCACTTCGCACCCGAATTATGTATCTTGTATTTAGTATGTGTATTTTTATGTTTATACTCCTCACGAGTATTTAGTGTATTTTTAAGTCTTAATACGCTAGCACGTATAACACATACTATATACACTTAGCACAAAAGTTGGTGATAAAATAATATATATATTTTTCTCAAAAATATATACATAGTTAATATCCGTTTTTATTTTGAAGAAATCCTCATTTCTTATCACCAAAAATTAGGGAAGCCTTGGTAATACTTTTAAACACATTTTTAGGGAATAAGTTTCTCAAAAACTTATATTTTTCTAAGTGTCAAAATTTATAAAAATTTTGACAGAGTTTCCCCTAAAAATGGAGGTTTCCCATGTTTTCAAAACATGTGTTTATTTTCTTTTAAATCGTCAACAATTTCCTCATTCAACAATAAACAATATGCAACTAGTTAAAATAGATATAATCGCAGAAATACATGAACTTGTGGTTTTTCCCAAATAGATAGTATCCTTCCATTATTTTTAGTGGATCTTTGTATAGCTCAACTTTGTTTCTTGAAAGTCTCGCTTTTAAAGAAGTTACATCTTTACAACTTCCGGTCAACATTTACAAAAATAGTTATTTTGTCGAAACTTTGTGTTACACGAGTGTTTACATACTCGTGTGTTTGCTAAAATCATTCTTTTTCATGTAAGACTCGGCTTTAGAAAATATGATTTCTTGGACACTTGGTCCTTTGAAAATACCGCTTGTAGATACGTAGATCTACTAGTTTTAAACACTATTTCACAAGTTAAATCGCTTTTACACAAGTTCATGATTCGTGTGTGGTAGAGTTTCATCTTCTAACCCTTGTTATACTTAAACAAGCTTTATGTCATAATCCAAGATCATGACTAAACCGGGTTAAATGATGATCCGAGTTACCACAACATAGATCGGGTCCAAATAATCGCACAAATCAAATACTACAAGATTTACACAACCTATGAGCTTTTAACCAACATTTTTAGTGTTTTTAGTAGACTTTTGTGTGTCATCTTGTATGTTAACGAGTTTTAACCGTTACGAATCATTTTAACCACTTCAATATAGTTCAAGAGAGTGATTTAAGCAACATACCACTAGCTCGAGGCTAGGGAAGAATCTAAGCACAAATAGGGTGGATAAAAGCAAGGTAGAGAGGTCCTTCGCCTTCCGATTGCACCAAGGTTCCTTATACGTGATCCTTAATGCTTGTGTGCCCTTGGAAATGGTTGAACAAGATCGAAAAATGGTTGGGTGTGGGGGGATGTCTTCGGCCGAGAGCTCCAAGGAAGAGAGGAGAGTGTGTGTGTTGTAAGGTATGTTAAGTGAAGGTTATGGTGGGTTAATCTTATAACTTATAGACAACTCTCAAGGGCATTAACCAATAGTCCATATGTCTTCTTGATACTAAGCAAAGAAGATTAAAATAATCTTCACAAGGACAAGGGTGTCCCCCTAGATGGGGACGGTTTGTAATGGGGGGGGGGTCTAGTTCGGTTAGATTCCAACTAAACATTAGTTAATAGTTAGGTTAAGTAAGTTAGTTAAGTGCTTAACCCGGTTAGTGGTGTGTTGTGCTTTATGGCGGGTGTTAGGGTATCCGGGGGCCCTAACTGGCTCAGAAAAAAATAAATAATGTTATTATCAATATTTTCATGTTCCGGGTATAGTCCGGTTGTTCGGTTACATACCGATTCGTTAAAGTGCTAAATTGCACCTTTTTAGTGTTTAATAAGTATCTTTTTATAACGCTATCGATTCCCAACACTTAGGGAAGTATTCTGGATAATAAAATGACATTTCTGCATAATACTTATATGTCTAAATGCTGAATCATTGCTGAATTTTATAAATTCTGCACTTAAAGTGCGTTTCGGGTGCTTTTTAGTGCTAAATTTTGCTTTCGTATTGCATATATATCAAACCCTTGTATGTACTCTTGGGTTTTAATGCACTTTTGTCGTCGGACCTACACCTAGGCCTCAATTTTATTGTCTGACTGCTTTCTGCAGTTCTGTTGACACAGTGTGTCTTACCGGTGAGTTTACTAGTATTTTTGACGCAACGCTCTCGTTTATGCATAAAGCAATATTTTGTAGTATACAACGTGCATGAATTCACTTGTTTAGTATGTAATCAGATATTGCTGACAATTAAGCACTAATTGCAGTCATTAAGCAATAATTAATGTGTACGAAAATTACCGGTTTGGGGCCAGTTGTCACAGTCTCCCCCCGTTAAAAGAATTTCGTCCCGAAATTCAGGCTAAACTCACTCTCGCGGGAGTCTTCTTGAATAGGTAGGGATACTTTTTCTTGAACTGGTCTTCACGTTCCCATGTGTACTCGGGTCCGTGCTTAGAGCTCCAACGTACTTTGACAAGTTTCACACTGCTCCTCCTGGTCTTGTTGACTTTCCAGTCGGTAACCTCAACGGGTTGTTCTGTAAATCGGAGGGCTTCATCAATATGCACTTCATCCATCGGGATGATCACGTTTTCTTGTGTTGGACTCTTCTTCAGGTTGGATACATGAAACGTATCATGTACTCCGTTAAGTTCTTCCGGTAACTCCAACTTGTACGCCACGGTACCAATTCTCTTCAGTATTCTGAATGGTCCGATAAATCGTGGATTCAGCTTTCCACGCTTTCCAAATCTGACTACGCCCTTCCATGGTGAGACTTTTAACAACACTTTGTCTCCCACCTTGAATTCTACCGATTTTCTATTCGGATCAGCGTAGCTCTTTTGTCGCTCTCGAGCCGCCTTAATGCGCTCTCGGATCTGCGCAATCTTGTCGGTTGTCTCTTGTACAAGTTCAGGACCAACCATACGTTTATCTCCGGCATCTGCCCAGCATAAGGGCGATCGGCATTTGCGGCCATACAGAGCTTCGAACGGCGCGGCTTTTATGCTCGTATGATAACTGTTATTGTAGGAAAACTCAACTAAAGGTAGATGAGTATCCCAGCTGCCGCCTAGGTCCATGACGCATGCGCGAAGCATATCTTCTAACGTTTGTATAGTCCGTTCGCTCTGGCCGTCTGTTTGCGGATGGAATGCCATGCTCAGATCTAACTGAGATCCAAAGGCTTCCTGAAATGATTGCCAGATTCTCGAGATAAAACGTCCATCTCTGTCTGAAATGATTGAGATTGGCACTCCATGACGTGCCACAATTTCCCTTAAGTATATCTCTGCAAGCTTTCCAGTGCTATCCTTCTCTCGGATTGGTAGGAAATGCGCAGACTTAGTCAATCGATCAACTATTACCCATATCATATCGTGCCCTCTCGGGGTCCTGGGTAATTTCGTTATGAAGTCCATCGAGATTTGTTCCCACTTCCACACGGGAATCTCTGGTTGTTGTAGTAGGCCGGACGGTTTCTGATATTCCGCCTTAACCTTAGCACAGGTTAGGCATTTTCCAACATAGACAGCAACGTCGCTTTTGAGTCTCGGCCACCAATAATATTCCTTCAAGTCTTGATACATCTTGTCCGACCCTGGGTGGATCTAGTATCTTGACTTGTGCGCTTCATCAAGGATGACTTCTCGTAGGCCACCATAGAGCGGAACCCAAATGCGCTTTTTAAAGTATAAGGCTCCCTCTTCATTTGGCGCCATGTATTTAAGCATACCCCGAAGGTATTCAGATTTACGGTTCTCTTCTTTAAGAGCTTCTTGCTGTGCATCTCGAATGCGTGCAGTGAGGTTCGTTCGAATCGTCATTTCCAATGCTCGAACCCTTAGGGTCTTAACCCTTTCTTTTCGGCTCAACGCGTCCGCTACAACGTTCGCCTTTCCAGGATGGTACTTAATCTCACAGTCATAATCATTTAGCAGCTCGACCCAACGTCGCTGGCGCATATTCAATTCCTTCTGATCAAATATGTGTTGTAAGCTTTTGTGATCTGTGAAGATTGTACATCGAGTACCATATAAATAATGTCGCCAAATCTTCAAGGCGAATACCACTGCACCCAGCTCCAGGTCGTGTGTGGTATAATTTCTCTCGTGAACCTTCAGTTGTCTTGAAGCATAAGCGATGACTTTTTGGCGTTGCATGAGCACGCAACCCAAGCCTTGTCGTGAGGCGTCGCAGTATACCACGAAGTCTTTAGTGCCTTCGGGTAATGATAGTATTGGTGCATCGCAGAGCTTGTTCTTAAGTAGCTGAAAGGCTTCTTCTTGTTTGTGACCCCAGTCGTACTTCTTGTCTTTCTGGGTAAGGGTCGTTAGCGGTTGAGCTATCTTTGAGAAATTCTCGATGAATCGCCGATAATAGCCCGCTAAACCCAAAAATTGTCGAACTTCAGTTGGGGTCTTGGGAGCTTCCCAATTCTCTATTGCTTCTATCTTGGACGGGTCTACATGAATGCCCTTCTCATTCACCACGTGACCAAGAAATTGTACTTCGCGAATCCAGAATTCGCATTTCGAGAACTTTGCATAAAGTTTCTCTTTCTTCAGTAGCTCCAAGATGGTTCTAAGATGTTGCTCATGTTCTTCTTTCATTCGCGAGTAAATCAGGATATCATCGATAAATACAATCACGAATTTATCGAGATATGGTTTGCATACGCGGTTCATTAGATCCATAAAGACCGCTGGCGCGTTCGTCAATCCAAATGGCATCACAAGAAATTCGTAGTGCCCATAGCGCGTTCTGAATGCAGTCTTTGGCACACTTTCATCTTGGATTCTCAGCTGATGGTATCCAGATCGAAGGTCGATCTTGGAATAGTAGCTTGATCCTTGCAGTTGATCAAACAAGTCATCAATCCTCGGTAGCGGATACCGATTCTTGATTGTGAGCTTGTTCAGTTCCCTGTAATCGATACACATCCGCAGTGATCCATCCTTCTTCTTCACGAATAATACTGGAGCTCCCCAGGGTGAGAAGCTTGGCCTTATGAATCCTTTATCCAACAACTCCTGAAGTTGTGTAGATAATTCTTGCATTTCGGATGGCGCAAGTCGATATGGAGCCTTGGCTACAGGAGCGGCTCCTGGAACCAAGTCTATGTGGAATTCGACTTGTCGTTGCGGAGGTAGTCCTGGCAGATCTTCAGGGAACATATCAGGAAATTCCTTCACCACAGGAATGTCTTCGAGTTTTGGCTCCACAGCCTTCTTATCTACAACGTGTGCTAGGAAAGCAACACATCCTTAAGCACTTCCGTGCCTTCATACAACTAATGATTCGTAGAGGCGTGTTTCGTCTTTCTCCATGCACAATGAGAGTTTCATTATTCGCTATAGGGATGCGAATGATTTTCTCATGGCAAATAACTTCAGCTTTGTTCTTGGACAACCAGTCCATTCCGACTACTACATCGAAGCTACCCAATTGAATAGGTAAGAGGTCGATGCTAAAATTTCGTTCGCCAAGTTCTATTGTGCAGCCTCTGACAACTTCGCTCGATTCAACAAGTTTACCATTGGCTAGTTCTATGGAATAAGGAATTTCTAATCTACTAGATTCTATTCCAAGTATGCGTTTAAATTCCACAGACATGAAGCTATAATCGGCGCCAGTGTCGAATAATATGGATGCAAAGTGATTGTTAATGAGGAACGTACCGTTGACCACATTAGGGTCCTCGCGTGCGTCCCTTGCTCCAATCACAAATGCTCGAGCCTGAGCATTGTTTCTCTCTGGGCAGTCCTTCATGAAATGATCTTTGCTTCCACATCTGAAGCATCCTTGGTTTCGCCCATTCCCGTTGCCAGCACCGTTTCCACTTCCACCATTGTTCCTATCATCAGCCCCATTACGATTTCCATTCCCGTTCCTCTTACTCCAGCAGTCTTCCGTGCGGTGACCCAACTTTCCACACTTGTCACACCTTGGGATGCGACAAGCTCCCTCGTGATGGTGTTTACACCGATGGCATTTGGGCGAGATGCCCCGGTATCCCCTTGCTGGTGCGTCGTTCATGGCTGCAAGAGGTTTCGCCTCTTGAGGCGGGTTAGGGTCACGCTTCTTGTTGGAACCTTTGTTGTTACGAGTTGCTTGATTCAAGTTTGCATATTTCCTTTTCTTGTCGCCAGACGACTCAGCATGCGTCTCGGCATTTTTTGTTGGGTTCAGTGATAGCTTCTTCATCCGAACACAGTCTTCAGTAAGGCTGACAGCCAGAGTTACAGCCTCGGTGATTGTTTGTGGTTTGGCCGACGTCACCATGCCACGAAACTCTGGGGCCAGTCCCCAAATGTAGCGTTCCACACGCTTAAATTCAGGAGTCACCATGTAGGGAAGCACTCTAGACAGATCGTGGAACCTTCGAGTATATCCATTGATGTCAGCACCTTCCATGGTCAAGTGCCAGAACTCCGTTTCCAGCCTTTGGAGTTCCGCACGAGAGCAGTACTTCTCTCTCATTCTTTCCTTCAGTTCCTCCCAAGTTAGGCCATAAGCGGCATCATCTCCCAAAGTTTGGGCTTGCAGGTTCCACCAAGTCAGAGCTTCATCGACGAATAACCCAGTAGCGAAAGTGACTCGCTGATCCGCGGTACACTTGCTCATGCGGAAAGTAGCTTCAGTCTTCTATGTCCAGCGCACAAATGCCACTGCACCTCCTGTGCCATCATAGTTCATCGGCTTGCAGTCGAGGAACTGCTTGAAAGTGCAGCCTTGAGCTGCGTTGCCTCCAGACGAATCTCCATTCCCATTACGCCTAGCGTTGCTTGGTCCTCCACTGTCTTGAGTTCGGTTCGCCTCGTACTGGGCGATAGCAGCGGAGATCCTTTCCTCCAGTAGAGCGTTCAGCTCATCAGCAGTTCTTGGCAGTGGGGGAGGAGGAGGTTGATCGTCATTGCGAGCATTCACAGCTTTCCTGGGTGCCATGTTCTGACAGAACATAACACAACAGGGTTAGGCATTTGTTTGATATCGTCCTACTAGGCAGTAGTAGTATATATATATTCATAGGTATATATCACATAAGTGACATCAAACAATTATTACTCTAGCAGAGTACTTAGTAGGCTTGCACTGAGGGAATCCACACGTGACAAGACTTGCTGTGGTTTCTGTGCACTGAATTCCATAATTATGTATGCATCCATAATTACGTAACTCCTTGCATAGTCCGCACAGTTCGTTTCATCCTCGTATTTCTTCCTTCAGGTAGGCCATAGCTTTCAGGTAAAGTCACATATACTTGTGACATTCTACTTCTAGTACATGCTAATTATCACACATAATTGCAAGTAGTTTCTAGTCAACGACAAGTGCTACTCAAGTGCACTCTAAGTCTCGTAGTGTCTTTTCTAGACTCATGTAGACAGTTTCAGGCAGTGGATGTCGCGGGACGTTTTATGCAATGAAAACTCTTTGAAAATTGTTTTCGTGAAAGGATCCTAGAGATTGTAGACTAGACTCGAGAAGGAATCCTGGTTCACTACAATCGCAGCTCTGATACCAATCTGTCACACCCCTTTCTGCGGCGGAAGCACGAGGTGTGATCATGAAAGGTTCTCATTGCATACGAAGAGTAAACATACTACATGCTCAAAAATATCTTCAAATATTACATTAGTGAAAACATAGGTCAAGTGTTTACAACACGAGATAACATATTGTCTTAAAAGTCACAACTTTATTTAAAGATAAACAAAGCGACATCCACGAGCATGAGTAAGACCACGCGCACATCCATCCAAGTTACCTGAAATACATGTGAGTTTTGGAAAAACGTCAACATAAAGTTGGTGTGAATTCATGCAATTTTTGTATTTCACGTTTGTATACTTTGTATGAAAACATAATTTGTGTTTTGTATAAATCAAGTCTTTTGTGTACACCACGTACTCATGTATAGATCAAATATTTCTGTATGTATCAAGCGTTAATGGGTTGCAAAGCCATTAACATGTGACACGACATAGGAAGTCACCAAACCATAGGCATTTTTCTGTAGTCGATTTACGACTGAGACACAAAAACACTGCTTGGTAAAAGAGTGGCCAAGAGTGGGGCTGCCCGGAACCCATTAGATCTAATCTTTTGTTCTGCGGTCTAAGTATGTACACGATTAATGGTGCTTCTGTACCCTATTCGTGACACTATTTCTCATAACGCATCCTACTTGGTTCTCGTTCTCACCAAGCGCGTTTCTTGTTATCATTTCTCATAGCGCCTCATACTTGGTTCTCGTTCTCACCAAGTGCGCTTCTCATATTCTTATATTTCGTCACACTTGGTTCTCGTTCTCACCAAGTGTACTTCTTGTATTTATATCATACCAATTATAAATTTTGTACATTTGTACATGTATTTCACCCCCGAAGTTATAAAAACTGAAAACAGTTAAAAGAAAAGGGGGAGCATGAACTCACAACTTTGCGTTCCTGTGCGTCGTAAACTTCACCGGATTTGCTTAATTAACGTCGTAACCTATACGCGTTTTCTTAATGTTAGTCACTAGACTTGCATCGCACAAGTACAGTCACTCTCTTTTGTATTTGTATTGTTGTGTTAAAAATATTTCATATTTTTAACTACGTATCATACTTATATTATTTCCTCTAAAATAAATATAAGTCTTTTGTGTTTTGCACTTCGCACCCGAATTATGTATCTTGTATTTAGTATGTGTATTTTTATGTTTATACTCCTCACGAGTATTTAGTGTATTTTTAAGTCTTAATACGCTAGCAAGTATAACACATACTATATACACTTAGCACAAAAGTTGGTGATAAAATAATATATATATTTTTCTCAAAAATATATACATACTTAATATCCGTTTTTATTTTGAATAAATCCTCATTTCTTATCACCAAAAATTAGGGAAACCTTGGTAATACTTTTAAACACATTTTTAGGGAATAAGTTTCTCAAAAACTTATATTTTTCTAAGTGTCAAAATTTATAAAAATTTTGACAGAGTTTCCCCTAAAAATGGAGGTTTCCCATGTTTTCAAAACATGTGTTTATTTTCTTTTAAATCGTCAACAATTTCCTCATTCAACAATAAACAATATGCAACTAGTTAAAATAGATATAATCGCAGAAATACATGAACTTGTGGTTTTTCCCAAATAGATAGTATCCTTCCATTATTTTTAGTGGATCTTTGTATAGCTCAACTTTGTTTCTTGAAAGTCTCGCTTTTAAAGAAGTTACATCTTTACAACTTCCGGTCAACATTTACAAAAATAGTTATTTTGTCGAAACTTTGTGTTACACGAGTGTTTACATACTCGTGTGTTTGCTAAAATCATTCTTTTTCATGTAAGACTCGGCTTTAGAAAATATGATTTCTTGGACACTTGGTCCTTTGAAAATACCGCTTGTAGATACGTAGATCTACTAGTTTTAAACACTATTTCACAAGTTAAATCGCTTTTACACAAGTTCATGATTCGTGTGTGGTAGAGTTTCATCTTCTAACCCTTGTTATACTTAAACAAGCTTTATGTCATAATCCAAGATCATGACTAAACCGGGTTAAATGATGATCCGAGTTACCACAACATAGATCGGGTCCAAATAATCGCACAAATCAAATACTACAAGATTTACACAACCTATGAGCTTTTAACCAACATTTTTAGTGTTTTTAGTAGACTTTTGTGTGTCATCTTGTATGTTAACGAGTTTTAACCGTTACGAATCATTTTAACCACTTCAATATAGTTCAAGAGAGTGATTTAAGCAACATACCACTAGCTCGAGGCTAGGGAAGAATCTAAGCACAAATAGGGTGGATAAAAGCAAGGTAGAGAGGTCCTTCGCCTTCCGATTGCACCAATGTTCCTTATACGTGATCCTTAATGCTTGTGTGCCCTTGGAAATGGTTGAACAAGATCGAAAAATGGTTGGGTGTGGGGGGATGTCTTCGGCCGAGAGCTCCAAGGAAGAAAGGAGAGTGTGTGTGTTGTAAGGTGTGTTAAGTGAAGGTTATGGTGGGTTAATCTTATAACTTATAGAAAAATCTCAAGGGCATTAACCAATAGTCCATATGTCTTCTTGATACTAAGCAAAGAAGATTAAAATAATCTTCACAAGGACAAGGGTGTCCCCCTAGATGGGGACGGTTTGTAATGGGGGGGGGGTCTAGTTCGGTTAGATTCCAACTAAACATTAGTTAATAGTTAGGTTAAGTAAGTTAGTTAAGTGCTTAACCCGGTTAGTGGTGTGTTGTGCTTTATGGCGGGTGTTAGGGTATCCGGGGGCCCTAACTGGTTCAGAAAAAAATAAATAATGTTATTATCAATATTTTCATGTTCCGGGTATAGTCCGGTTGTTCGGTTACATACCGATTCGTTAAAGTGCTAAATTGCACCTTTTTAGTGTTTAATAAGTATCTTTTTATAACGCTATCGATTCCCAACACTTAGGGAAGTATTCTGGATAATAAAACGACATTTCTGCATAATACTTATATGTCTAAATGCTGAATCATTGCTGAATTTTATAAATTCTGCACTTAAAGTGCGTTTCGGGTGCTTTTTAGTGCTAAATTTTGCTTTCGTATTGCATATATATCAAACCCTTGTATGTACTCTTGGGTTTTAATGCACTTTTGTCGTCGGACCTACACCTAGGCCTCAATTTTATTGTCTGACTGCTTTCTGCAGTTCTGTTGACACAGTGTGTCTTACCGGTGAGTTTACTAGTATTTTTGACGCAACGCTCTCGTTTATGCATAAAGCAATATTTTGTAGTATACAACGTGCATGAATTCACTTGTTTAGTATGTAATCAGATATTGCTGACAATTAAGCACTAATTGCAGTCATTAAGCAATAATTAATGTGTACGGAAATTACCGGTTTGGGGCCAGTTGTCACACGAGTGGACTGTCTAAACGCGGGGACTGGGCTTGTGGGCCTTGGGCCCAAAGCCCATCATGCTAGACCTGCATATAAAAAGAGCACCTGCCCCTTCATCCTTTCTCATTTGTGTAGACTTAACAAACAAACACACACTCACACACACATCGCTCTCTCTCACTCTCCGACGGAACTCAGGCGGGGTCAGCGGCGGCGCCGTCGCAGGCGGCGGCGGTGGAGGTCTTCCGGCGAGCCTTCTTCCAATGCGTACCCCTCCCCTGCTCATCTCCAACCAGCCCCCACCCCCTATTTCGATCCAGAAAACAAACAACACCACCACCACCGTCCGGTGGTGGTGCGGCGGCGATACCCAACAGAGAGGGAGACGAGAGAGAGAGACTGAGAGGCGAGAGAGAGAGAGAGAACCGGCGGTCGAAGAATCGGACCGCCGGTCGGTTCATTTATCTGGTGGTCAGCATGTTTATCCAACGGGTTTTAGACGAAGGTGATGACGATGATGTTTGATGATGAAGGCTGAGGTTGAAGGCGATGGTGGTGAGCGGCGGTGGCGTCTCGGACCAGTGGTCCCTGTCTCCGACGAGTGGTCCTTGATTCGGTCCTTCAGGTTTCACGGTCAGATTTAGTGGTGGTTCGGGTCTCGGGTTCAGATTTGTCTCGAGCTCGGGTTACACAGGAAGCAAACGGGTCGACTCGGGTCAGACGAGTCAACCCGGGTCAGGCGAGTCAACTCGGTCATACCCGAGTCAACTCGGGTCAACACAGTCAAGATGGGTCAACTCAGTTTGATTTTCGGGCCAGGTGGTTTCGGTCAGATTCAGTTTCGGTTGACTCGGTCAAGCGAGTCAACTCAGCGAGTCAACTCGGTCAACCCGGTTGACTCGGTCAACCCAGCCAAGCGGCTCGACGTTCCGACACTAAGATTTGGTAAAGATTAACGGCGCATTTAATATTTGCGTTATATATTTTTAATATTACGTTTGAAACGAGCTCGAACCGGTTTAATAACGTTACATTTTGGGTATAATTGATGAAAATAATTACATAGTTATTGCGTATATTGCTGAATTTTGAAATATAAGGACAACTTGTTTGTCCGGGGCGTCCAAAAACAGAGGATCTGCCCGTTTTTTTTTCGATAAAATCCGTAAAATAAAGCGTCTTTATGAAACCTAACCTCGGATTCAAATAATTGTTTTTAGTAAAACAAATACGAATATCGACGACACTTCACAACATCACGAAAGCGACAATTTGGAGCTATTTACGACAATAAACATCGTTGTTATATTTATTCTAAACTTCGAAATTAGACAAGTCTTTTATAAAAACAATATACTTATTTGTATGGTTTCAAACGACGATAATCCGATTTCATTATTACGAATAAATATAGTTTCTATATTTCTTTCAAACGTCAAACAAAAACGACGATTCCTTTATAAAATAAATATAGTTTATATATTTACTTCGAACATCAATTAATTCGATTCTTTTATAAAGGTAAATATATTTTATATATTTATTTCAAATAACAAACAACACGAATTCGTTTATACAAATACATATAGTTATGTATTCATTTTAAATATCAAACAACACCAACTCTTATAAAATAAATATAGTTTATATATTTATTTTTAGCATCCAACGACTCGTATTCTTATATAAAAGTAAGTATAGCTTGTATATTTATTTTTAAACACAAACAACTCGATGATACTTTTGTAAAATAAATATATCTTCTATATTTATTTCAAACGCCTAAACGGCACACTATATATCATATATATCGCTTACAAGTTTGTTACATGTTATTTTCGTATAAATGTGTATTACATACACGACGACTTCTCAAGGGGACTAACGGGATTCTACTGGAATATTTATATATTTTTATATAAATATTTACATACTTTAAATCCCACGAGAACTATGTGGTTTTTCAAAGACTTAGTAAACTATTACCGACAATAAACGAGACTTAACGCGTATAACTTAGTCATTTTCATTAAGTTAACAGGTTACCATCGAATCGCTCGATTAACGATTCGGTAGAGCTCGATGACACGTAGTTTAGTTACTGCGACTTATTAGAAACTTATAAGATATTCCGTGTTAGGAATATTGTAGAATGCACGCTAGCGAGTCTCATCTTGGAAACGACATCACGAAGTCGTAATTAACTAGCTTTGCACAGGAATATTCAGGTGAGTTCATAACCCCATCTTTTTACGGTTTTACATTTTTATAAATGTTTTCGGGGTGGAAAGACATGCACGTTTTGCAGAAAACACACAACGTTCTCGATGAACAAAGACTGCATATTTTAGACAAAGCACGTTTTGCAAGAACATACAAAGCTTTTGAACGAACGAAAACTAATATTTCTAAATCATATTACGAATGGATTTCGAGGAACTCAAATGGTTTACGAATGGATTATACTAAATATACCGGTTTTTACAAAACAAATGCGTATTATCGAAATGTGAATGATTTTCATGACTAGGGATGGATCGCCTGGTGATAATATAGAGAGACTGGGGAGTTAGCCTTAGAGACTGGGGAGGTTCAGCCTTAGAGGCTGGGGTAAAATACCTGTTACGAATGTTTAAACGGTATGAAATGAACTATTAAATCATGTGAGCATAGATTAAATTTGAAATGCCATAAATTCTTAATTAGGGACGAAGGTTAAATCTAACGGGTACGGCTGAACCCCACTCATGGTACTTGTGACCACTTGAGTGCTTCGGTGCCCCAGTCGAGGTGAATCGACACAATCGAGGGTAATCGACACAGTCGAGGTTAATCGACACAGTCGAGGAAAATCGACAAGGGTATAAGCCTACTCATTTGAGTGCTCCCTATGCTTTCACATGTTTTAATCTCCTTGCAAAACGTTAATTTAATTTGTTCATAAATGCTTTTCATACCGGAGTTTTACAAATTACATACCATGTTTTATACAAATTCAAAGCATAGGATTATGCGGGCATGAAGTCAAAGTCAGGGTGGGCATTGACGGTTATACGAACATTACAAATACGAGAGTTTACAAATACATGGTTTTACGAACATAATGCGTTACAAATACAAAGTTTCCATATAACTTGGCAAGAAAGTGATTTCTAAATTCGTTTTCTCAATAATATTTCATAAACCGGTTATTCAAAAGATTTATTTCAAATCTTTTACAAACAAACTATGAACTCGCTCAACTTTATGTTGATTTTTCGCATGTTTCTTTCTCAGGTTGCATTTCAAAGTTGAGGCACGGTTGGAATAGGAGACCATTGGGGATTCGAGTACTTAGCGGGCGTTCAATTTCTAGAAAGTCTTTGCTTATTTGCTTCCACTATGCAATGAAGATACCAGTCCAGTCACGCCAGCTCTGTGACACCATCTTCTTTCGGTACTAATTGTTTTTCTGTGACTCAAAGTGTTTCTGCTCGAATATGTTCTTGCTTGAGCGCTTCTTGTTATGCATCATGAATTCGTGTGGTAAGATCCATGTGAATCGTCGTCTCTAATGCTCGAACTCTCAAAGTTCTAACTCGTTCCTTGCGGTTCAAGGTGTCTACTACAACGTTCGCCTTGCCTGGATGGTACTTAATTTCACAATCATAGTCGTTCAGCAATTCAATCCAGCGTCGCTGACGCATATTTAGTTCCTTTTGATTGAATATGTGTTGAAGACTTATATGATCCGTGAAAATAGTACACTGAGTACCATATAAGTAATGTCGCCATATTTTCAAAGCGAATACCACCGCGCCTAACTCGAGGTCGTAAGTGGTATAGTTATTTTCGTGAAATTTTCATTTGACGTGATGCGTACGCGATAACTTTCTCCCGTTGCATAAGTACACAACCCAATCCTTGATGCGAATCATCGTAGTAAACTACAAAGTCATCGGTACCATCGGGTAGTGATAAGATTGGTGCATCGCACAACTTATCCTTGAGAAGTTGAAATGATTCTTCTTGTCTTTCACCCAAATCAAATTTCTTGTCTTTCTGTGTGAGGGAGGTAAGTGGTTGAGCAATTTTTGAAAAATTCTCAATAAACCTCCTATAATCCCCTGTTAATCCCAAGAATTGTCGGACTTCAGTTGGAGTCTTGGGCGCTTCCCAGTTTTTAATTGCTTCGATCTTCGAGGTGTCTACTTGAATGCCTTTCTCGTTCACTATATGCCCGAGAAATTGTACTTCATGAATCCAAAACTTGTATTTGGAAAATTTTGCGTATAATGTCTCAAATGTTGTTCGTGCTCGTCGGCCGATCGTGAGTATATTAACAATGTCGTCAATGAACACTATGACGAATTTGTCAAGATACGGCTGGCACACGCGGTTCAATAAACCCATGAAGACCGCTGATGCGTTCGTTAATCCAAAAGGCATAACGAGAAACTCGTAATGACCATAACGAGTTCGAAAATCCGTCATTGGTATGCTTTCTTCTTGTATTCGTAACTGGTGATACCCCGGTCGTAAGTCTATCTTGGAGTAGAAGCTTGAACTTTGCAATTGATCGAATAAATCATCAATCCTCGGTAGTGGATACCGATCCTTGATGGTGAGTTTATTCAACTCTATGTACTCTATGCACATTCTGAATGTTCCGTCCTTCTTCTTCACAAATAGGACTGGAGCTCCCCAAGGTGAGAAGCTTAGCCTAGTGAATACTTTATCCAACAACTCTTGAAGTTGTGTGGATAACTGTTGCATTTCAGAAGGTGCTAATCGATATGGAGATTTGGCTATGGGTGCGGTTCCCGGTACCAAGTCAATATGAAGCTCGACTTATCGATATGGTTATAGTCCCGGCAAGTCTTCAGAAAAAACTTTAGGAAACTCTTTTACCAATGGAATATATGTCAGCTTCGGCCCAACGGCCTTCTTGTCGACAATATGTTCAAAAAAATTGTGCAACCTTTCCGTAAGTACTTCTGTGCCTTCATGCAATTGATGATCCGCAATGATGTGTCGTGCTTCTCTTCTTTGAATAACAAGTGTCTCTTCGCTCACTATTGGTAGGCGAATGGTCTTCTCATGACAGACGACTTCGGCTCGGTTATCGGATAGCCAATCCACGCCAACCACTATGTCTAAACTACCCAACTGAACGGGTAAGAGATCGGTATTGAATTCCGCTTGCCAAGTTCCAAGGAACATTCTCTAACAACTTCCCCTGACTTGAGTAGTTTACCGTTTGCCAATTCTATAGAATGAGGGGACGTCTAGTTTACTTGGCTCTAGGCCAAGTACATTTTGAATTCTTTGTGGCGAGGACTTCACTGTATAGTTTTAGGAACCCTATGTTTAAATGTAGGATAACCCAATCCATATGTTTAGATGTAGGATAGCCCAATCCCTATGTTTTAGATGTAGGATAGCCCAATCCCTATGTTTAGATGTAGGATAGCCCAATCCCTATGTTTAGTTGTAGGATAATCCAATCCCTATGTTTAGTTGTAGGATAATCCAGTCCCTAATTGTAGCTAGGACAATCCCGTCACTAGCCATGACACTCATTTCACATGCATGAGTTTGATTGGTAAGAAGCGTGTCGGGTAACTACTGTTTGAATGATCGAGGTAGGGTGGGATGATGCGGTCATGTCTCAGATCTCAAAGGCTAAACCCTAAAGGTAGCATTCAATGTGTTTGAATTCGGGTGTTACCTAGTATGGAAACAACCCTTGAGAGATCGTGAAAGCCTCGGGTGTAACCAACAACATTGGCTCTAATCATGATCGAGTTCTAGAATTTTGTTTCTAACCTCGGAATTTAAATCAGCGAGCAATACTCTTCTCGTATAAGATCATTGAGTTCTTCCCCCGACAACCTCTTCACTGTATCACTTCCTAGCGTTTGTACTCGAAGATTCCACCAAGTTAAGGCTGCGTTCAGCTGGAGACTCTCTGTGTATCTAATTGTCTACTCAGGAATGTGTTTCCTAGTATGACTAACTGACTTCATTGTCTTTATCTGGCGGACAGAACCTACCGCACCTCTCGTATTAACGAGGTCTTGCGGCTTACAGTCCGGAAAAGTCTTAAAATTAAAGCCTTGTGTGGTCGCATCTTCTGGTGTGGCATTGCTACTCGTTCCCGATCCATTGGGATTCGAACCACTTGAACTACCAGTACCACCAGTACCGTCACTAGTGTCATCTCAATTGACCTAATGTTGTGCAATTTCTACACCCTCGTGTTGTTCCATAAGTACTTTAGTTCGACTTAATCAGTAAGATGCTGATTTGTTAATCCTTTTTGGGTGTAAACCTTCCTTTTAGCGTCATGCTCTTTTGAATACGCATTATTAAAAGAATCTAGACACATATTTGGACAATATAGTCTATCCTGCGCCCAAAAATGAAGAATGCAGTCGGTCATGGAAACCTCTAGATTGCAATGTTCATACATGTTCGAATAAATGATAATGTGGATAACCGCAACTAAATGCATAGTGCCTCTTGCGTATATTGGTCATATGTCTAAGTGGAAAATGAAATAATTTGTTGAGGAGAGGAACCAACCAGTGGCCTCCGTCCCTATAGTATGCATTCCATACTACATAGGCTTTGATCGTCCGAAGTAGAGAAATTCCTTTTTCGTACTTGTCCATGTGACGAATATGGTAATAGTGCTTGAGCTTCACGAGCTCCAACAAGATCATTAAGATGTTCATAGATGTCGAATAGAATGCAATGAGGGAGTTGTAGCATGGCTCATGCCATACTATCCCTTGGGATAAGACAAATGTCAAAATGACGGAATTTATTTTATTCATTTCCAATAAATAAGATAAGGTGTCATAGACACCAAAGAACCAACTCATGTACAAGAATTCTAGAATGTTGAGGAAAAATCCTCCATGGGTGGCTAACAAGTTTTGTTTGTTTAGATAACTAGTCTCGAACAACTCGTGTTATAGATCAAATGTTTAGACGCGAATGAATACGTATTGTCTTCCTGTATTGTATTGTAGGGTGTTATAGTAATCATCTCGGTTAGTGTTCTATTGGATAGAAAAGACTGAATTTTAAGTAACAGCTTAAAATTCTTGAATGAATAGTGATCATTAGCTTGACCCGCAGAGTCCACCAGGATTTCCATGTACTACAACTTGTTATTACGTGGGCCCCCGTAATAATAAATTGTCCTGCATGGTCACCCTAGCATTCTCTCGTTCAAAGCAGAAAATCAGTCAGAGAGTGGACACTATTGTCTATGTTTAACACAGGAGGGAACTTCATGATAGTTCATGTGTCAACGTCCGTTGTCATTAATCGGAATGACACCACGTTAGATGAAATAAAAATAGAGAGATTTTGTAAAAATAACAACTGGAGGGGCACCTTTAAGATGAGTAATTCATCTTCCTTGTCTAGACAAGTGTGACGTCAATCATGATTTGTAAGAGTCATAGGGACCTCGTCCCACTAATGGAGTTGTTGTCCAAGGCTACCACCTCCACCTCATCATCACTACTGAAGTCAGGCATCTCAGCATCTTCGGGAAAGCAACCATCTTCCACGGGGTCAATGCTTTATGGTCTCACTTAGGACCCACGTTCGCCATAAGCTCCGCAATAGACGTGAGGTCGATATTCTCAGGGAAGATGTAGTGTATAAAATATGTTATGTTTTGAAGTAGAGCATTATGTCTTGTGTAAAAAGTTTCTTAACCATGTTATGCGTGTCAAAGATGACAATGGAATTCGACATCGAAGGCATTTTTTTCTTGCCAAATATTTTGTACAACACATATGTGAATAACTTATATGTATAATCATGTAAAAATCCTATCAATCAAGGATTTCTATCTTGTATAAGCTGAACTTGTAAACTGTTTATAATGCGTAAAATGATAATGTAATGTGTTGTAGGCACATGTCACACCCCGACCGCGTAAAACAACAAATCGCGGCGGAAACATCGAGGCGTGTTGTAACAGAATTAATGTTTCATAACCATGGATTCCAAAGAGTGTTTCGTTTTATTAAACATTGAATAATTACATCGTCTTGAAATCTAAATACACTAATTAAACATAGTCTATCATTGTTATTGTGTCACTAAGGCCCTGTCCAGTCCTATGTGAGCATGCATCTTATCAATCGATATCATCCAACAATACCTGAAACATATGTGAAAACGAGGTCAGCAAAGAAATGCTGGCGAGTACATAGGTTTTGTGAAAATAAGATTCATGACTTCTGTTTAAGAAAATGTTTAGTCATGAACCTTGTAATTTGCTTTGTCTTTGTAAATCATTTGAAAAATAATAAGTTCGGATGATATGTATAATAAGAGAATAATGCATGATTAAATGAATAACCATGTAAAATGAGTTTGTATAATATAAGTTGTTTGTAAATAAATGTCTTGTGAAAAGTATGTTACTTGTATAAAATGTTCTATGTCTCAAACTGAAATGATTCAAATAACGCTACGATATGTAATACCATACAAACACTTATATATAGGAAGTACCAGCGGCGTATCCACCATGCTTGTATCATATTACATACGCACCGTTACTTAATCACTTAACCAAACCAAACCAAACAATGTAAAATGTCTATGTTAAATATCCATGTATGGCAAGTGAAATGTCTCAACTAAACCATATGCACAAAAACAAAGTATTGAAGTAAAACTTGGTTTAAATCAAAGTTATGTTTTGTGGGAAATACATGATCAAATGTCAATCATGTACAAATGTTTACCCAATCGTTAAACCATCGTGTGAAAACCTATCGTTTACCCAATCGTTAAATTCGTTTTAGGTCGTGAAACTACTTATATGATCGTCTCGCTAATAACATTCAAACCTTCGTGACTCATCACTCGTCGCTTCTCGTTTTCGTATTAACAAACCTCCATAGGGTAAGTTAACAATTACAGATTTAGTCGCTACCTACCATACCCACACATAACCACGGGTGTAGTAAATAACGGGATTTGTCAGATCCTATGGTACCATAACCTAATACTGGTCGGCTTGATCATAGCTAATGAATGTCATTTGTTATGTAACTACAACCAACAAGTTTGTTCACTTTATGAAATCGTTATTAGTTTTGTATAAATAGTCTTAATCGTTTTTGAAACCATCGTTATAACATCGAAAACTTTTAGCACATATGAGTCACCCCAAAACAGTTGAAAACAGTAAAAGAGGGGAATAATGTACTCGCCTGAGAATGCTTGGAGGTCTTGAACAACAACCAAACAAAGCTAGAGGGAGCACGGAATCAGTCGGCAATCTAAAACTATATAAATAAACCGGACTTAAATCGGGAGATCGGATAGGATGAGGCTTGGTAAACCAAATGAGTATTGGAACTCATATGATATGGTTTAACAAGGCCTACATACTACAATGAAACCAAACCTAAGTGCTTTCGACCCATCGCGACCCATTAAGGTAACATATGCTACTTTAACGCGTCGTGCGCGTGAAACGCGTTCGGACCGTCTAACTAGTCCTATGACAAGTGTTATATGCCTAAACATGTTACATAATCAGTTATATGACAAAGGTTTAGGTTACATATGCTTAGTTACCAATTATACATGAAAAGGGTATTATGGTAATTTACCTAAGGCATATAAACTACCTATCATACAACTATTTAAACGATGTGACCATAGGGTATAACCTCGGAAGGTTATGCCCTATACTAGGGTCACCTAATGTATTTGGTCGGATCCTAATGATCGACCAAACTGGGTCGAGTTCGAAGGTATAAGCGATTTATTAGATCGCTTACCCTACGACCCTAAACAACGTGGTAATCAGTAGGCATAATCCCAAGGGACTATGACCATCGTGATTACAATCACGTTGCGAAGTTCAAACGAACTTCGCATTGACCATTACTGGTCAACGCTGAAAGTCAAACAAAGTTTGACTTTCGGACTCGAAAAGCAATAAAATAAGGAAAAGAACGAAAGAATACTTACGAAGGGTCCCCGAATGCTAATCCCGATCCAAGAACTCAGGTATGAAACAATGGTTTCAACTTAGAGCTCTCAAAATCAGAATTCTTGTAAGAAATGCAATGGGGGTGGATGGGTATATATAGTTTTCGGGTAACCGTTGAGATCGTTTCATGGAAAAGAGGGCACGATCAAGGCCGTACATGTGTTGGAATGTTGTGGTGTGTCAAATGGCCACTCACCATAGGGAATTGACATGTGGGAGAGGGATTGGAGGTGCTAAACAGCTGCAACCAGCTGTAAAAACAATGAATCTGGTCTGCAGAGGCTGAGGCGGCCCGCTTCAGCATTAGACAAATCTAATGCGGGCCGCTTGGGGCTTCTGATCCGAAAATAAGTTTCAAAAATGACAGTTTCAGCCCCTGCACGTGTTTTAAGCCATTTCCGACACTTCTAAGGCCCGTAAAGCCAACTTTAAGGCCCTAAAATGTTGCCTAAACATTGTGGACATGAAACATGCTCAAAAATATGCCGGATGATGGTTCGTTTGGTCGTACGAACGCGATGTTCGCTTAATTACGACGGAATGCGCACAAGCGCGAAAAATGATCCAAATGACGCGACGAATGGATTTTTCTTAAGGCGAACACTAAAATATAATGTAGTCATGCTTACATAAATTTTTGGATGTCCAGATGTATTCAGAACGTAAGTTATGCGCGAAAATGCAAACTTGTGCACTTTCTGACACTTTTAGTCCCTGAATGACACAAAAGTTTATTTTAGCATACCGAACACCTCAAAGCCTATTTCTAAGCTATGTGAAGGATATTTATGGTATGTTTAACTTATGGTCATGTTCCGGAATGTCTGTTACAGTTCAAATTGGCATACTTTCGCAGTTTGTCAACTTTAGTCCCTGTAAGTGATTAAACTTTGATTTCACTACACCAAACCTTCCAAAACTTATATCTAAGTTATGTAAAGGTTATTTAAGGTATGTTAAGCCTATTTCACTATTCTGGAGTGTTCGTTGGATTAAACTGGTTATATTTACGCATCAGAGCGCGTATAACCCTCCAAAAAGCGATTTAAAGCTTAAAATCAAACAAGAGTTGATATGTGTAAAAGATACACATAATTTTACAAATCCCAAGTATGAAATATAATATTTCATTGGTTTGGTATTTGTTTGATGGCCGTGAAGGCACAGGTGTTACAGTCTCCCCTACTTTAGGAAATTTCGTCCCGAAATTTATTTAGAGGAAACTTGTGAGAGCTTGGAAATATGAAGTTGAAAAGATCAAACAACATTGGTTAGGGTTCTGAACTTCTAGTAACTTTAATAACATCATGTTTGCAATGTAAGAGGGATACTTATATACAAGTATATGAAGCGTCATTGGTGCGTCCACCGTACCTCCATTACATCGTTCTCATTTCGTTATTTTTGTCACTATCGGTTCTTACACATAATAAATCTTACTGGGTTCCTATGCACTAAATTTCATAATTATGTACGCGTCCATAATTAGACAATTCCTTGCACAGTTCACACAGTCTATTTTATAATGTGTAGGGTAAAACCAAATGAACAAACCTGTGATGAGTGTAACTAGACCGCCATAGAGTCCTTTTAATTAAATCAATAAATGATCTAAATAGACTATCAAGGAGTCTGTTCAGCTACATCACTAGATGTCGTTCTTTAACCAAATTGTGAATCAATCTTTTAGACTAGACCACTCAAGGGTCTCTTATCGAATCATGGAACGGTACTATATAACCCAAGGGTCTTAACTACTACGTAGAAGCCCATAAGGATTTAAGGTAGTACTTTTTGAATATCCTACTATGAATCCCTCATATGAAGATATGAAAGATTCTATGAGGATTTGAAAAATCGTAACACACAAAAACATAGAGGAGAACACATAAACACATATCATATAACCACAAAATTGTTCGTTAATTTGTCTTGTAAATTGCGTACATGCATTTAAAGCACACTTGGAATCCATTCCGTGGATTTCATTTGGTACTTTAAACGTTATCAAGAATCCAACTATAAAGATAGAAAGATTCAAAAAGAAAATTCGATTTCGATTACTAGGAACCGAAGTGTTCGAATTAAGGTACATAAGGAATCCAATTAAGGACTCTGATTTGTACGATAATCATCCACAAGGATCTAATTGTAAAGATAAAAAGATCCCATATGAATTTTAGAAGTTGAAGATGTTTTGAAACCTTGCACTGGATGTGCTTAGGTCAAAACATGATGTAAAATGCTTATGAAGTTGAGATGCTTGATATGTCAAGGCGACATATGAAGCAGAATTTTGAAGGTTAAGTCAATGTATGAGGAAAAATATTTTTTTTGAAAACTATGCATGGGGTTCTTTTAAGAAAAATGTGTTTAACGTTTTTGAAACCTTATATATAGTACTTTTGAAGTAAAACTTGGTGTATTAGGTAGATATATTTACAAAAATGTTTTAAAATCATGCGAGATGAATTTTGAAATTATGTATAAGGTTTTTGAAAGACATGAATGATGCTTTTCGAAATCATGCACTTGATCAGAAAATGTATTGTGTTAATATTGTCTTCAGACTATATGAAATATTTTGAAATTAGAAAGGTTGGTTTTGATAACATGGCCAATGTTTTTGAAATAACATAGACAATGCATCTAGAAAAATTGTTTTCAAACTATATGAAATGTTTTGAAATTAGAAAGGTTGGTTTTGATAACATGGCCAATGTTTTTTGAAATAACATAGACAATGCATCTAGAAAAATTGTTTTCAAACTATATGAAATGTTTTGAAATTAGAAAGGTTGGTTTTGATAACATGGCCAATGTTTTTTTTTTTGAAATAACATAGACAATGCATCTAGAAAAATTGTTTTCAAACTATATGAAATGTTTTGAGATCATGAAGATTGTTTTGAAATACTGGTACTGTGTATGTTGAAAAAATCAAAACGTAATGGGTATGAGATTTGAAAATACCCTTAGTTATCTAACCAAGGATTTAAAGGCACAGATGTGCGAAAAGCACGATTACTCATAATGTCACTTAATTTTCTGTACTTTGTTTCTTAGAGTGAAACGAGTACTTAAAATTTTTGAGGGAATCATGAGCAATCATTTGAAAGAGAGAAATCACAAGAGTAGTTTGTAAGGTACATAGTTCCTTGATGTAGGTATCATAGGAAAAGCAATACACACCTAGCAGGGGGTTGAGCTGGTTGGTTGGGGACTGCTTTACCATTGTGAGCGACCATGGCGAAGTTCTGAGAAGCCTTTCGCTTCTTTGACTTCTTAGGGAATCGTTCATCCATGGTCTTTGATTCCTCGATTGGTTTCTTGTCTGGTGGTGCTATCACCTGACTAGGTCCTGCCTGTCTTGGTGACTCTTGAGTGGCTTCATCCTGGAGACGGTACATGGCAGTAGCTAATTCAACAGTCTTCAGGACTACTTCGCCTATTCGCTGAGCGAATTTGGCTGCTCGCTCAGATATCTGGGCGTCATCGTGATGAAGAGACAAAAAAAGAAAGGCATAGGGAGAAACAGGTGAAAGATTATTGGACATTCAAAACAGAATGATAACGCATGAAAAATTGCGATCATTTGTTTGTTACCTAAGGCAAACAAATGAGACGGTGACTAATCAAAGTAAATGGGTCAAAAATAATGTATCGCGAAGACATGCTCGCCTATAAGTGAACACTCATCCCAAGAATTCCCAGGTAAGCACAACTGGTCTCGCGTCTGATGAGATGTATACGAAGTGCTTGCCTAGACAGAAAACCCAGAATACAGGCATTCACCCTTCCAGTTTGCACGTGTTCACATCATTTAAAACCCAAAACCTTGACGAAGTTTTGAAAACTCAAAGGGGTTCAAAACCATATAATTGAGAGTTCAAAACCTTACAATAGAGGGTTCAAAACCTAGTAATCAATCATCCTAGAACAGATGATTAGTTTTCAAAGCGGTTTTGAAATTTATGTTCTTGTTGTGGTCGTCGCCTAAGGATAGGGGACGGTATTGTTTTATGACTAAACGCAAGTAAACTCGCGTTAGGGTCCTAAGAAGGTTATAGACTAGGTCAAAGCATTACTAATAACCTAATTCCCTATAACCATTGGCTCTGATACCATCTTTTCTGTCACACCCCGACCGCGTAAAACAACAAATCGCGGCGGAAACATCGAGGCGTGTTGTAACAGAATTAATGTTTCATAACCATGGATTCCAAAGAGTGTTTCGTTTTATTAAACATTGAATAATTACATCGTCTTGAAATCTAAATACACTAATTAAACATAGTCTATCATTGTTATTGAGTCACTAAGGCCCTGTCCAGTCCTATGTGAGCATGCATCTTATCAATCGATATCATCCAACAATACCTGAAACATATGTGAAAACGAGGTCAGCAAAGAAATGCTGGCGAGTACATAGGTTTTGTGAAAATAAGATTCATGACTTCTGTTTAAGAAAATGTTTAGTCATGAACCTTGTAATTTGCTTTGTCTTTGTAAATCATTTGAAAAATAATAAGTTCGGATGATATGTATAATAAGAGAATAATGCATGATTAAATGAATAACCATGTAAAATGAGTTTGTATAATATAAGTTGTTTGTAAATAAATGTCTTGTGAAAAGTATGTTACTTGTATAAAATGTTCTATGTCTCAAACTGAAATGATTCAAATAACGCTACGATATGTAATACCATACAAACACTTATATATAGGAAGTACCAGCGGCGTATCCACCATGCTTGTATCATATTACATACGCACCGTTACTTAATCACTTAACCAAACCAAACCAAACAATGTAAAATGTCTATGTTAAATATCCATGTATGGCAAGTGAAATGTCTCAACTAAACCATATGCACAAAAACAAAGTATTGAAGTAAAACTTGGTTTAAATCAAAGTTATGTTTTGTGGGAAATACATGATCAAATGTCAATCATGTACAAATGTTTACCCAATCGTTAAACCATCGTGTGAAAACCTATCGTTTACCCAATCGTTAAATTCGTTTTAGGTCGTGAAACTACTTATATGATCGTCTCGCTAATAACATTCAAACCTTCGTGACTCATCACTCGTCGCTTCTCGTTTTCGTATTAACAAACCTCCATAGGGTAAGTTAACAATTACAGATTTAGTCGCTACCTACCATACCCACACATAACCACGGGTGTAGTAAATAACGGGATTTGTCAGATCCTATGGTACCATAACCTAATACTGGTCGGCTTGATCATAGCTAATGAATGTCATTTGTTATGTAACTACAACCAACAAGTTTGTTCACTTTATGAAATCGTTATTAGTTTTGTATAAATAGTCTTAATCGTTTTTGAAACCATCGTTATAACATCGAAAACTTTTAGCACATATGAGTCACCCCAAAACAGTTGAAAACAGTAAAAGAGGGGAATAATGTACTCGCCTGAGAATGCTTGGAGGTCTTGAACAACAACCAAACAAAGCTAGAGGGAGCACGGAATCAGTCGGCAATCTAAAACTATATAAATAAACCGGACTTAAATCGGGAGATCGGATAGGATGAGGCTTGGTAAACCAAATGAGTATTGGAACTCATATGATATGGTTTAACAAGGCCTACATACTACAATGAAACCAAACCTAAGTGCTTTCGACCCATCGCGACCCATTAAGGTAACATATGCTACTTTAACGCGTCGTGCGCGTGAAACGCGTTCGGACCGTCTAACTAGTCCTATGACAAGTGTTATATGCCTAAACATGTTACATAATCAGTTATATGACAAAGGTTTAGGTTACATATGCTTAGTTACCAATTATACATGAAAAGGGTATTATGGTAATTTACCTAAGGCATATAAACTACCTATCATACAACTATTTAAACGATGTGACCATAGGGTATAACCTCGGAAGGTTATGCCCTATACTAGGGTCACCTAATGTATTTGGTCGGATCCTAATGATCGACCAAACTGGGTCGAGTTCGAAGGTATAAGCGATTTATTAGATCGCTTACCCTACGACCCTAAACAACGTGGTAATCAGTAGGCATAATCCCAAGGGACTATGACCATCGTGATTACAATCACGTTGCGAAGTTCAAACGAACTTCGCATTGACCATTACTGGTCAACGCTGAAAGTCAAACAAAGTTTGACTTTCGGACTCGAAAAGCAATAAAATAAGGAAAAGAACGAAAGAATACTTACGAAGGGTCCCCGAATGCTAATCCCGATCCAAGAACTCAGGTATGAAACAATGGTTTCAACTTAGAACTCTCAAAATCAGAATTCTTGTAAGAAATGCAATGGGGGTGGATGGGTATATATAGTTTTCGGGTAACCGTTGAGATCGTTTCATGGAAAAGAGGGCACGATCAAGGCCGTACATGTGTTGGAATGTTGTGGTGTGTCAAATGGCCACTCACCATAGGGAATTGACATGTGGGAGAGGGATTGGAGGTGCTAAACAGCTGCAACCAGCTGTAAAAACAATGAATCTGGTCTGCAGAGGCTGAGGCGGCCCGCTTCAGCATTAGACAAATCTAATGCGGGCCGCTTGGGGCTTCTGATCCGAAAATAAGTTTCAAAAATGACAGTTTCAGCCCCTGCACGTGTTTTAAGCCATTTCCGACACTTCTAAGGCCCGTAAAGCCAACTTTAAGGCCCTAAAATGTTTCCTAAACATTGTGGACATGAAACATGCTCAAAAATATGCCGGATGATGGTTCGTTTGGTCGTACGAACGCGATGTTCGCTTAATTACGACGGAATGCGCACAAGCGCGAAAAACGATCCAAATGACGCGACGAATGGATTTTTCTTAAGGTGAACACTAAAATATAATGTAGTCATGCTTACATAAATTTTTGGATGTCCAGATGTATTCAGAACGTAAGTTATGCGCGAAAATGCAAACTTGTGCACTTTCTGGCACTTTTAGTCCCTGAATGACACAAAAGTTTATTTTAGCATACCGAACACCTCAAAGCCTATTTCTAAGCTATGTGAAGGATATTTATGGTATGTTTAACTTATGTTCATGTTTCGGAATGTCTGTTACAGTTCAAATTGGCATACTTTCGCAGTTTGTCAACTTTAGTCCCTGTAAGTGATTAAACTTTGATTTCACTACACCAAACCTTCCAAAACTTATATCTAAGTTATGTAAAGGTTATTTAAGGTATGTTAAGCCTATTTCACTATTCCGGAGTGTTCGTTGGATTAAACTGGTTATATTTACGCATCAGAGCGCGTATAACCCTCCAGAAAGCGATTTAAAGCTTAAAATCAAACAAGAGTTGATATGTGTAAAAGATACACATAATTTTACAAATCCCAAGTATGAAATATAATATTTCATTGGTTTGGTATTTGTTTGATGGCCGTGAAGGCACAGGTGTTACAGCACATAGTCTGTTAATGTAATGTGTCTATTTCTCATAGACTTCACCCATGGAAATGTCCTCGCTTGATTTATGTGAATTGAATTTTTGTTGTAGTGGACCTTGAAAAATGTTTATGCAATGAAAACCTCTTGTTCTTGTATAAATTGTTTTTGTGAGAGGTCCCTAGTAATTGTAGACTAGACTCGAGAAAGAATCCTGGTTCACTACAATCGATGCTCTGATACCAACCTGTCACACCCGCTCGTAGAGGAAGCGCGAGGTGTGATCTGATCGGTTCTCATTGCATAACAATATAAGTGAACATACTAAATGAATAAAAACAAGCTCCAATGCCATTGTCATAATCGTTTCAAAAGAACGCAACATAAGTTAAATGTATTGGTTACAAACCATCAAATGAAAATATGTTGTCATTGTTTTATACATCAAAATGTAAGTCTTAAAATGTCAAGGCTTTGACCACTATATCACTGCAAAGAGGCGGTATATAACGGGCAAGCCCTTCAAATGGTGGCATGGAGTCTTGATACTTGCTTTCCTTGACTGAAATGTCTGCATGGTCTACTAATTTCCTGAAATACATGTTAAGTTTGAAAACATCAACAAAAGTTGGCGAGTTCATGCAGTTTAGTTGTATGAGATGTATCTGTAAAATGTGAGTTGTATAAAATGTATCTGTAAAATGTGAGTTGTATAAAATGTATCTGTAAAATGTGAGTTGTATAAAATGTATCCATAAAATGTGAGTTGTATAAAATGTATCTGTATGTAATGATGTAGTATGTAAAGCGTCAATGAAATCGTTGATCATTAATGTTTCGTGAGGACATTAATATGTGTGACGAAATAGGAAGCAATCCAAACCTAGACGATTTCGTGTCGACTACCATCGACTGGGACACAAACGCACTCTTCTGTATGGGTCCACGACCAAGAGTGGGGCTCGCCAAAACCCATTAGATCTAACCCCCTGTACGTAGGTCCAAACTGGATTAATGGTGCTTAGATGTATGAACCAAATCGCACATGATCTAAGGTGTTTCATTCCATGACTTAACATACAATTGAACATGTATTTTCCCCCAATAGTTGTAAAATTGTAAAGCATTTAAAATGAATAGGGGACATGAACTCACAGAATTGCGTCCGTGAATAGTAAGTAACTGTGATCTGACGTACGGTCGTCCTGAATAGTGTCACGACCTACAAACGTTCTATATTTGTTAGACACTTCGGTCTTGTAATGACTTGAGTACAAGTCTTTTATCTTGAATATGTGTTAAGACTTGTATGTCTTTGTTATTCATTGAACCGTGTCTTAGATGTATTAACTGATAACTGTTTAGTGTATATATTTCGCCAAATACATATTCTTGTATCTCGTGAGTTGTATCGTAGTTGTATCAATGTGATTTCACCAAGTGTTAGGTGAGGTGAAAGTGCATATCGTTGCATGTATAGGAGTACGTATGTCCGCGTGTTTGTTATATGTGATCTTGTATTCTTAGAATATATATACTTATATATTCTAAGGCATGTTTCATAAAAATATATATGTTATACTTGGTAAAAGGTATAGGAAATTTCTTTAAAATAATCTATTTTTAAGATCAGTTCTAAAAATATATTTTTAGTCTTTCAATAAAACAATATATTTCAAAAACAATACCTTTTTAATATAAACCATAAGTAATATATTTTGTATATTATAGAAAATATACGGTTACTTATTCGGCTTAGAAAATGTAGTTTACCAAGTCGTTGATATATTGAGTATTATAGTCCGTAATACTTATATAGTCCGTATAGTTGTCCGTAAGTCTGATTTGTCCATAAGTTGTGTCCGAAGGCTCGGAACGTCCGTAAGTTGTTTTTAAGGTGAATTTTCATGTAGTCTTGTAAGACTTTAGTTGTAATGTGTCTTGTGTTTATTTGTACCATTGTATTCAAGTTGCTAGTTTTCAAGTATATAACTAATACAAACAAATAACACTTAGCACATAAGTTGTTAAGATAACTAAATATATATTTTCTCAAAAATATATATTCATATCAATTTTTGCTTTTATAAAAACTATTCTTTAAAAATCTTTTTAATCTAATAAAGATTTTGTTAAAAATAATAGTTTTTATAACTTATGATTTTTAAGAAAAATGGCCATATTTCCTTTGAAATATATACTTTGCCATGTTTATATAAAACATATATTTTTCTTATAAAATCACCAATAATCTTCTCATATTTTTCTTAACAAAAACATATGAGATTTATATCAAAATCTTAACAAGATGAAATCAATAACATGTAGGGTTTTGGTATGATCATAACAGTTAACTAGTTCAAAATCCATGATTTACTTCTACTTTTAACAAACTTTTTATAAAAACCCATCTTGTATGTTTCATTTTATAACTTTGTAAAAGTATTATCTTTAGTGAAAAACCTCTTATACTTTAACAAAATCCAAGATTATGATCATCCATCTAAACATTTATGTTTAACAAAACCCTTAAACATTAACTTGTATACTTGTTAGATTATGTTTTTAAACATCATCTAACAAGTTATTCATATGCTAATCATCAAAACTAGATCAAATATGCAAGTATTCATCCTTAAATCACAACATAAACACACTTTTATATCATGATTATTATTTTGCTTCTTTGTATTTTCATATTATTTTGTATGATTATTTAGTTTATTACATGTTCTTTACCAAATAATACATAAATAAGTATGAAAAAGGGATTTTAGAAGCTTACTTCCAGCACTAATGGCTAGGGATGATCTTGATGATGATTTAAAGAAAAGAAAAGTTGTTGATCTTGGGGTTTTGAAAGCTTTTGAATGGATGGAAAGGCTTGCTTCTTCTTGTTGTTGCTTTAGATCACCTTAAGTATCTTCAAGCTCCATCTTGATCATCAAAGAAGGCTTGAAAGGTGAAATGTTTTTGATGGTGTTCTTGGATAATATATGAATGTTGAGAGAGTTTCTTAAGTGTGTGAAAAAGATGGTGAAAAAATGAGATGAAGTGCTTAGAGGATTATGAATCAAAGTGTTATAAGTCTTGACCATGCTTTACCACTAGGCCCACTTGTGTACCACTTGCATCCAAAGGTAACTAGTAAGATATTTGTGGAGACAAAGAAAAAAAAATGGGTCCCACATGAAGGTTGGGCCGAGAATAGTGTGGGGGGGAGGGTACCCTTACATTGAACTTGTTTTCTTTGATAAAGTGTTAGAATTTTTGAGATGTTATGTTAGGAAACTTGTATGTTCAAGTGTTTAAGTGTTAAGAAGGTGTTAAGTGACCATTACTAGTCTAATATGATCTAATTAATATTAGATGGTCACTAAAAAAAGATCCGATATTGTTCGGATAATCGTTTCGCTTTGTTTCCGTTAGTCGTTATTTGAACGCTAAGCTTGTGTAACTTGTGTGAATTGATGTAGTTATTGGTTCGGATGATACCCAAAGGTATCCTCATATGAATTCTATGTTAAACATCATTTTTACATGTTGTAAAAATATTAAAAAGCTGATTTCTGCAGAATTTCTGCGGAAAAGTGTTGAAATCGTCGCTTTTAGTGCTTTTCGGGCAATTTTTAGTGTTGTCGGACTTCGGAAAGGTTTTTAATCAAACCCTTGCATTCCTAGTTAGGGTTTAATATATATTAGATGTTGAACTTTCGTCTGAGTCCTAAAGATGTCGTTTAGATTGTTTCTGCGGATCCTGCGTTTTCGTCAGAATACTAGTTTACTAGGTGCTTTTCTAGTAGTTTTGACGCAACGCTCTCGTTTATGCATAAAGCAATATTTTGTAGTATACAACGTGCATGAATTCACTTGTTTAGTATGTAATCAGATATTGCTGACAATTAAGCACTAATTGCAGTCATTAAGCAATAATTAATGTGTACGGAAATTACCGGTTTGGGGCCAGTTGTCACACGAGTGGACTGTCTAAACGCGGGGACTGGGCTTGTGGGCCTTGGGCCCAAAGCCCATCATGCTAGACCTGCATATAAAAAGAGCACCTGCCCCTTCATCCTTTCTCATTTGTGTAGACTTAACAAACAAACACACACTCACACACACATCGCTCTCTCTCACTCTCCGACGGAACTCAGGCGGGGTCAGCGGCGGCGCCGTCGCAGGCGGCGGCGGTGGAGGTCTTCCGGCGAGCCTTCTTCCAATGCGTACCCCTCCCCTGCTCATCTCCAACCAGCCCCCACCCCCTATTTCGATCCAGAAAACAAACAACACCACCACCACCGTCCGGTGGTGGTGCGGCGGCGATACCCAACAGAGAGGGAGACGAGAGAGAGAGACTGAGAGGCGAGAGAGAGAGAGAGAACCGGCGGTCGGAGAATCGGACCGCCGGTCGGTTCATTTATCTGGTGGTCAGCATGTTTATCCAACGGGTTTTAGACGAAGGTGATGACGATGATGTTTGATGATGAAGGCTGAGGTTGAAGGCGATGGTGGTGAGCGGCGGTGGCGTCTCGGACCGGTGGTCCCTGTCTCCGACCAGTGGTCCTTGATTCGGTCCTTCAGGTTTCACGGTCAGATTTAGTGGTGGTTCGGGTCTCGGGTTCAGATTTGTCTCGAGCTCGGGTTACACAGGAAGCAAACGGGTCGACTCGGGTCAGACGAGTCAACCCGGGTCAGGCGAGTCAACTCGGTCATACCCGAGTCAACTCGGGTCAACACAGTCAAGATGGGTCAACTCAGTTTGATTTTCGGGCCAGGTGGTTTCGGTCAGATTCAGTTTCGGTTGACTCGGTCAAGCGAGTCAACTCAGCGAGTCAACTCGGTCAACCCAGCCAAGCGGCTCGACGTTCCGACACTAAGATTTGGTAAAGATTAACGGCGCATTTAATATTTGCGTTATATATTTTTAATATTACGTGTGAAACGAGCTCGAACCGGTTTAATAACGTTACATTTTGGGTATAATTGATGGAAATAATTACATAGTTATTGCGTATATTGCTGAATTTTGAAATATAAGGACAACTTGTTTGTCCGGGGCATCCAAAAACAGAGGATCTGCCCGTTTTTTTCGATAAAATCCATAAAATAAAGCGTCTTTATGAAACCTAACCTCGGATTCAAATAATTGTTTTTAGTAAAACAAATACGAATATCGACGACACTTCACAACATCACGAAAGCGACAATTTGGAGCTATTTACGACAATAAACATCGTTGTTATATTTATTCTAAACTTCGAAATTAGACAAGTCTTTTATAAAAACAATATACTTATTTGTATGGTTTCAAGCGACGATAATCCGATTTCATTATTACGAATAAATATAGTTTCTATATTTCTTTCAAACGTCAAACAAAAACGACGATTCCTTTATAAAATAAATATAGTTTATATATTTACTTCGAACATCAATTAATTCGATTCTTTTATAAAGGTAAATATATTTTATATATTTATTTCAAATAACAAACAACACGAATTCGTTTATACAAATACATATAGTTATGTATTCATTTTAAATATCAAACAACACCAACTCTTATAAAATAAATATAGTTTATATATTTATTTTTAGCATCCAACGACTCGTATTCTTATATAAAAGTAAGTATAGCTTGTATATTTATTTTTAAACACAAACAACTCGATGATACTTTTGTAAAATAAATATATCTTCTATATTTATTTCAAACGCCTAAACGGCACACTATATATCATATATATCGCTTACAAGTTTGTTACATGTTATTTTCGTATAAATGTGTATTACATACACGACGACTTCTCAAGGGGACTAACGGGATTCTACTGGAATATTTATATATTTTTATATAAATATTTACATACTTTAAATCCCACGAGAACTATGTGGTTTTTCAAAGACTTAGTAAACTATTACCGACAATAAACGAGACTTAACGCGTATAACTTAGTCATTTTCATTAAGTTAACAGGTTACCATCGAATCGCTCGATTAACGATTCGGTAGAGCTCGATGACACGTAGTTTAGTTACTGCGACTTATTAGAAACTTATAAGATATTCCGTGTTAGGAATATTGTAGAATGCACGCTAGCGAGTCTCATCTTGGAAACGACATCACGAAGTCGTAATTAGCTAGCTTTGCACAGGAATATTCAGGTGAGTTCATAACCCCATCTTTTTACGGTTTTACATTTTTATAAATGTTTTCGGGGTGGAAAGACATGCACGTTTTGCAGAAAACACACAACGTTCTCGATGAACAAAGACTGCATATTTTAGACAAAGCACGTTTTGCAAGAACATACAAAGCTTTTGAACGAACGAAAACTAATATTTCTAAATCATATTACGAATGGATTTCGAGGAACTCAAATGGTTTACGAATGGATTATACTAAATATACCGGTTTTTACAAAACAAATGCGTATTATCGAAATGTGAATGATTTTCATGACTAGGGATGGATCGCCTGGTGATAATATAGAGAGACTGGGGAGTTAGCCTTAGAGGCTGGGGAGGTTCAGCCTTAGAGGCTGGGGTAAAATACCTGTTACGAATGTTTAAACGGTATGAAATGAACTATTAAATCATGTGAGCATAGATTAAATTTGAAATGCCATAAATTCTTAATTAGGGACGAAGGTTAAATCTAACGGGTACGGCTGAACCCCACTCATGGTACTTGTGACCACTTGAGTGCTTCGGTGCCCCAGTCGAGGTGAATCGACACAGTCGAGGTGAATCGACACAGTCGAGGGTAATCGACACAGTCGAGGTTAATCGACACAGTCGAGGAAAATCGACAAGGGTATAAGCCTACTCATTTGAGTGCTCCCTATGCTTTCACATGTTTTAATCTCCTTGCAAAACGTTAATTTAATTTGTTCATAAATGCTTTTCATACCGGAGTTTTACAAATTACATACCATGTTTTATACAAATTCAAAGCATAGGATTATGCGGGCATGAAGTCAAAGTCAGGGTGGGCATTGACGGTTATACGAACATTACAAATACAAGAGTTTACAAATACATGGTTTTACGAACATAATGCGTTACAAATACAAAGTTTCCATATAACTTGGCAAGAAAGTGATTTCTAAATTCGTTTTCTCAATAATATTTCATAAACCGGTTATTCAAAAGATTTATTTCAAATCTTTTACAAACAAACTATGAACTCGCTCAACTTTATGTTGATTTTTCGCATGTTTCTTTCTCAGGTTGCATTTCAAAGTTGAGGCACGGTTGGAATAGGAGACCATTGGGGATTCGAGTACTTAGCGGGCGTTCAATTTCTAGAAAGTCTTTGCTTATTTGCTTCCACTATGCAATGAAGATACCAGTCCAGTCACGCCAGCTCTGTGACACCATCTTCTTTCGGTACTAATTGTTTTTCTGTGACTCAAAGTGTTTCTGCTCGAATATGTTCTTCCTTGAGCGCTTCTTGTTATGCATCATGAATTCGTGTGGTAAGATCCATGTGAATCGTCGTCTCTAATGCTCGAACTCTCAAAGTTCTAACTCGTTCCTTGCGGTTCAAGGTGTCTACTACAACGTTCGCCTTGCCTGGATGGTACTTAATTTCACAATCATAGTCGTTCAGTAATTCAATCCAGCGTCGCTGACGCATATTTAGTTCCTTTTGATTGAATATGTGCTGAAGACTTATATGATCCGTGAAAATAGTACACTGAGTACCATATAAGTAATGTCGCCATATTTTCAAAGCGAATACCACCGCGCCTAACTCGAGGTCGTAAGTGGTATAGTTATTTTCGTGAAATTTTCATTTGACGTGATGCGTACGCGATAACTTTCTCCCGTTGCATAAGTACACAACCCAATCCTTGATGCGAATCATCGTAGTAAACTACAAAGTCATCGGTACCATCGGGTAGTGATAAGATTGGTGCATCGCACAACTTATCCTTGAGAAGTTGAAATGATTCTTCTTGTCTTTCACCCAAATCAAATTTCTTGTCTTTCTGTGTGAGGGAGGTAAGTGGTTGAGCAATTTTTGAAAAATTCTCAATAAACCTCCTATAATCCCCTGTTAATCCCAAGAATTGTCGGACTTCAGTTGGAGTCTTGGGCGCTTCCCAGTTTTTAATTGCTTCGATCTTCGAGGTGTCTACTTGAATGCCTTTCTCGTTCACTATATGCCCGAGAAATTGTACTTCATGAATCCAAAACTTGTATTTGGAAAATTTTGCGTATAATGTCTCAAATGTTGTTCGTGCTCGTCGGCCGATCGTGAGTATATTAACAATGTCGTCAATGAACACTATGACGAATTTGTCAAGATACGGCTGGCACACGCGGTTCAATAAACCCATGAAGACCGCTGATGCGTTCGTTAATCCAAAAGGCATAACGAGAAACTCGTAATGACCATAACGAGTTCGAAAATCCGTCATTGGTATGCTTTCTTCTTGTATTCGTAACTGGTGATACCCCGGTCGTAAGTCTATCTTGGAGTAGAAGCTTGAACTTTGCAATTGATCGAATAAATCATCAATCCTCGGTAGTGGATACCGATCCTTGATGGTGAGTTTATTCAACTCTATGTACTCTATGCACATTCTGAATGTTCCGTCCTTCTTCTTCACAAATAGGACTGGAGCTCCCCAAGGTGAGAAGCTTAGCCTAGTGAATACTTTATCCAACAACTCTTGAAGTTGTGTGGATAACTGTTGCATTTCAGAAGGTGCTAATCGATATGGAGATTTGGCTATGGGTGCGGTTCCCGGTACCAAGTCAATATGAAGCTCGACTTATCGATATGGTTATAGTCCCGGCAAGTCTTCAGAAAAAACTTTAGGAAACTCTTTTACCAATGGAATATATGTCAGCTTCGGCCCAACGGCCTTCTTGTCGACAATATGTTCAAAAAAATTGTGCAACCTTTCCGTAAGTACTTCTGTGCCTTCATGCAATTGATGATCCGCAATGATGTGTCGTGCTTCTCTTCTTTGAATAACAAGTGTCTCTTCGCTCACTATTGGTAGGCGAATGGTCTTCTCATGACAGACGACTTCGGCTCGGTTATCGGATAGCCAATCCACGCCAACCACTATGTCTAAACTACCCAACTGAACGGGTAAGAGATCGGTATTGAATTCCGCTTGCCAAGTTCCAAGGAACATTCTCTAACAACTTCCCCTGACTTGAGTAGTTTACCGTTTGCCAATTCTATAGAATGAGGGGACGTCTAGTTTACTTGGCTCTAGGCCAAGTACATTTTGAATTCTTTGTGGCGAGGACTTCACTGTATAGTTTTAGGAACCCTATGTTTAAATGTAGGATAACCCAATCCATATGTTTAGATGTAGGATAGCCCAATCCCTATGTTTTAGATGTAGGATAGCCCAATCCCTATGTTTAGATGTAGGATAGCCCAATCCCTATGTTTAGTTGTAGGATAATCCAATCCCTATGTTTAGTTGTAGGATAATCCAGTCCCTAATTGTAGCTAGGACAATCCCGTCACTAGCCATGACACTCATTTCACATGCATGAGTTTGATTGGTAAGAAGCGTGTCGGGTAACTACTGTTTGAATGATCGAGGTAGGGTGGGATGATGCGGTCATGTCTCAGATCTCAAAGGCTAAACCCTAAAGGTAGCATTCAATGTGTTTGAATTCGGGTGTTACCTAGTATGGAAACAACCCTTGAGAGATCGTGAAAGCCTCGGGTGTAACCAACAACATTGGCTCTAATCATGATCGAGTTCTAGAATTTTGTTTCTAACCTCGGAATTTAAATCAGCGAGCAATACTCTTCTCGTATAAGATCATTGAGTTCTTCCCCCGACAACCTCTTCACTGTATCACTTCCTAGCGTTTGTACTCGAAGATTCCACCAAGTTAAGGCTGCGTTCAGCTGGAGACTCTCTGTGTATCTAATTGTCTACTCAGGAATGTGTTTCCTAGTATGACTAACTGACTTCATTGTCTTTATCTGGCGGACAGAACCTACCGCACCTCTCGTATTAACGAGGTCTTGCGGCTTACAGTCCGGAAAAGTCTTAAAATTAAAGCCTTGTGTGGTCGCATCTTCTGGTGTGGCATTGCTACTCGTTCCCGATCCATTGGGATTCGAACCACTTGAACTACCAGTACCACCAGTACCGTCACTAGTGTCATCTCAATTGACCTAATGTTGTGCAATTTCTACACCCTCGTGTTGTTCCATAAGTACTTTAGTTCGACTTAATCAGTAAGATGCTGATTTGTTAATCCTTTTTGGGTGTAAACCTTCCTTTTAGCGTCATGCTCTTTTGAATACGCATTATTAAAAGAATCTAGACACATATTTGGACAATATAGTCTATCCTGCGCCCAAAAATGAAGAATGCAGTCGGTCATGGAAACCTCTAGATTGCAATGTTCATACATGTTCGAATAAATGATAATGTGGATAACCGCAACTAAATGCATAGTGCCTCTTGCGTATATTGGTCATATGTCTAAGTGGAAAATGAAATAATTTGTTGAGGAGAGGAACCAACCAGTGGCCTCCGTCCCTATAGTATGCATTCCATACTACATAGGCTTTGATCGTCCGAAGTAGAGAAATTCCTTTTTCGTACTTGTCCATGTGACGAATATGGTAATAGTGCTTGAGCTTCACGAGCTCCAACAAGATCATTAAGATGTTCATAGATGTCGAATAGAATGCAATGAGGGAGTTGTAGCATGGCTCATGCCATACTATCCCTTGGGATAAGACAAATGTCAAAATGACGGAAATTATTTTTAATCATTTCCAATAAATAAGATAAGGTGTCATAGACACCAAAGAACCAACTCATGTACAAGAATTCTAGAATGTTGAGGAAAAATCCTCCATGGGTGGCTAACAAGTTTTGTTTATTTAGATAACTAGTCTCGAACAACTCGTGTTATAGATCAAATGTTTAGACGCGAATGAATACGTATTGTCTTCCTGTATTGTATTGTAGGGTGTTATAGTAATCATCTCGGTTAGTGTTCTATTGGATAGAAAAGACTGAATTTTAAGTAACAGCTTAAAATTCTTGAATGAATAGTGATCATTAGCTTGACCCGCAGAGTCCACCAGGATTTCCATGTACTACAACTTGTTATTACGTGGGCCCCCGTAATAATAAATTGTCCTGCATGGTCACCCTAGCATTCTCTCGTTCAAAGCAGAAAATCAGTCAGAGAGTGGACACTATTGTCTATGTTTAACACAGGAGGGAACTTCATGATAGTTCATGTGTCAACGTCCGTTGTCATTAATCGGAATGACACCACGTTAGATGAAATAAAAATAGAGAGATTTTGTAAAAATAACAACTGGAGGGGCACCTTTAAGATGAGTAATTCATCTTCCTTGTCTAGACAAGTGTGACGTCAATCATGATTTGTAAGAGTCATAGGGACCTCGTCCCACTAATGGAGTTGTTGTCCAAGGCTACCACCTCCACCTCATCATCACTACTGAAGTCAGGCATCTCAGCATCTTCGGGAAAGCAACCATCTTCCACGGGGTCAATGCTTTATGGTCTCACTTAGGACCCACGTTCGCCATAAGCTCCGCAATAGACGCGAGGTCGATATTCTCAGGGAAGATGTAGTGTATAAAATATGTTATGTTTTGAAGTAGAGCATTATGTCTTGTGTAAAAAGTGTCTTAACCATGTTATGCGTGTCAAAGATGACAATGGAATTCGACATCGAAGGCATTTTTTTCTTGCCAAATATTTTGTACAACACATATGTGAATAACTTATATGTATAATCATGTAAAAATCCTATCAATCAAGGATTTCTATCTTGTATAAGCTGAACTTGTAAACTGTTTATAATGCGTAAAATGATAATGTAATGTGTTGTAGGCACATAGTCTGTTAATGTAATGTGTCTATTTCTCATAGACTTCACCCATGGAAATGTCCTCGCTTGATTTATGTGAATTGAATTTTTGTTGTAGTGGACCTTGAAAAATGTTTATGCAATGAAAACCTCTTGTTCTTGTATAAATTGTTTTTGTGAGAGGTCCCTAGTAATTGTAGACTAGACTCGAGAAAGAATCCTGGTTCACTACAATCGATGCTCTGATACCAACCTGTTACACCCGCTCGTAGAGGAAGCGCGAGGTGTGATCTGATCGGTTCTCATTGCATAACAATATAAGTGAACATACTAAATGAATAAAAACAAGCTCCAATGCCATTGTCATAATCATTTCAAAAGAACGCAACATAAGTTAAATGTATTGGTTACAAACCATCAAATGAAAATATGTTGTCATTGTTTTATACATCAAAATGTAAGTCTTAAAATGTCAAGGCTTTGACCACTATATCACTGCAAAGAGGCGGTATATAACGGGCAAGCCCTTCAAATGGTGGCATGGAGTCTTGATACTTGCTTTCCTTGACTGAAATGTCTGCATGGTCTACTAATTTCCTGAAATACATGTTAAGTTTGAAAACATCAACAAAAGTTGGCGAGTTCATGCAGTTTAGTTGTATGAGATGTATCTGTAAAATGTGAGTTGTATAAAATGTATCTGTAAAATGTGAGTTGTATAAAATGTATCTGTAAAATGTGAGTTGTATAAAATGTATCCATAAAATGTGAGTTGTATAAAATGTATCTGTATGTAATGATGTAGTATGTAAAGCGTCAATGAAATCGTTGATCATTAATGTTTCGTGAGGACATTAATATGTGTGACGAAATAGGAAGCAATCCAAACCTAGACGATTTCGTGTCGACTACCATCGACTGGGACACAAACGCACTCTTCTGTATGGGTCCACGACCAAGAGTGGGGCTCGCCAAAACCCATTAGATCTAACCCCCTGTACGTAGGTCCAAACTGGATTAATGGTGCTTAGATGTATGAACCAAATCGCACATGATCTAAGGTGTTTCATTCCATGACTTAACATACAATTGAACATGTATTTTCCCCCAATAGTTGTAAAATTGTAAAGCATTTAAAATGAATAGGGGACATGAACTCACAGAATTGCGTCCGTGAATAGTAAGTAACTGTGATCTGACGTACGGTCGTCCTGAATAGTGTCACGACCTACAAACGTTCTATATT
Source organism: Helianthus tuberosus (assembly GCA_030545235.1). Classification (NCBI taxonomy): domain Eukaryota; kingdom Viridiplantae; phylum Streptophyta; class Magnoliopsida; order Asterales; family Asteraceae; genus Helianthus; species Helianthus tuberosus. Next base: position 67,347,917 of record CM060445.1, on the reverse strand, counting down.
TGTTAGACACTTCGGTCTTGTAATGACTTGAGTACAAGTCTTTTATCTTGAATATGTGTTAAGACTTGTATGTCTTTGTTATTCATTGAACCGTGTCTTAGATGTATTAACTGATAACTGTTTAGTGTATATATTTCGCCAAATACATATTCTTGTATCTCGTGAGTTGTATCGTAGTTGTATCAATGTGATTTCACCAAGTGTTAGGTGAGGTGAAAGTGCATATCGTTGCATGTATAGGAGTACGTATGTCCGCGTGTTTGTTATATGTGATCTTGTATTCTTAGAATATATATACTTATATATTCTAAGGCATGTTTCATAAAAATATATATGTTATACTTGGTAAAAGGTATAGGAAATTTCTTTAAAATAATCTATTTTTAAGATCAGTTCTAAAAATATATTTTTAGTCTTTCAATAAAACAATATATTTCAAAAACAATACCTTTTTAATATAAACCATAAGTAATATATTTTGTATATTATAGAAAATATACGGTTACTTATTCGGCTTAGAAAATGTAGTTTACCAAGTCGTTGATATATTGAGTATTATAGTCCGTAATACTTATATAGTCCGTATAGTTGTCCGTAAGTCTGATTTGTCCATAAGTTGTGTCCGAAGGCTCGGAACGTCCGTAAGTTGTTTTTAAGGTGAATTTTCATGTAGTCTTGTAAGACTTTAGTTGTAATGTGTCTTGTGTTTATTTGTACCATTGTATTCAAGTTGCTAGTTTTCAAGTATATAACTAATACAAACAAATAACACTTAGCACATAAGTTGTTAAGATAACTAAATATATATTTTCTCAAAAATATATATTCATATCAATTTTTGCTTTTATAAAAACTATTCTTTAAAAATCTTTTTAATCTAATAAAGATTTTGTTAAAAATAATAGTTTTTATAACTTATGATTTTTAAGAAAAATGGCCATATTTCCTTTGAAATATATACTTTGCCATGTTTATATAAAACATATATTTTTCTTATAAAATCACCAATAATCTTCTCATATTTTTCTTAACAAAAACATATGAGATTTATATCAAAATCTTAACAAGATGAAATCAATAACATGTAGGGTTTTGGTATGATCATAACAGTTAACTAGTTCAAAATCCATGATTTACTTCTACTTTTAACAAACTTTTTATAAAAACCCATCTTGTATGTTTCATTTTATAACTTTGTAAAAGTATTATCTTTAGTGAAAAACCTCTTATACTTTAACAAAATCCAAGATTATGATCATCCATCTAAACATTTATGTTTAACAAAACCCTTAAACATTAACTTGTATACTTGTTAGATTATGTTTTTAAACATCATCTAACAAGTTATTCATATGCTAATCATCAAAACTAGATCAAATATGCAAGTATTCATCCTTAAATCACAACATAAACACACTTTTATATCATGATTATTATTTTGCTTCTTTGTATTTTCATATTATTTTGTATGATTATTTAGTTTATTACATGTTCTTTACCAAATAATACATAAATAAGTATGAAAAAGGGATTTTAGAAGCTTACTTCCAGCACTAATGGCTAGGGATGATCTTGATGATGATTTAAAGAAAAGAAAAGTTGTTGATCTTGGGGTTTTGAAAGCTTTTGAATGGATGGAAAGGCTTGCTTCTTCTTGTTGTTGCTTTAGATCACCTTAAGTATCTTCAAGCTCCATCTTGATCATCAAAGAAGGCTTGAAAGGTGAAATGTTTTTGATGGTGTTCTTGGATAATATATGAATGTTGAGAGAGTTTCTTAAGTGTGTGAAAAAGATGGTGAAAAAATGAGATGAAGTGCTTAGAGGATTATGAATCAAAGTGTTATAAGTCTTGACCATGCTTTACCACTAGGCCCACTTGTGTACCACTTGCATCCAAAGGTAACTAGTAAGATATTTGTGGAGACAAAGAAAAAAAAATGGGTCCCACATGAAGGTTGGGCCGAGAATAGTGTGGGGGGGAGGGTACCCTTACATTGAACTTGTTTTCTTTGATAAAGTGTTAGAATTTTTGAGATGTTATGTTAGGAAACTTGTATGTTCAAGTGTTTAAGTGTTAAGAAGGTGTTAAGTGACCATTACTAGTCTAATATGATCTAATTAATATTAGATGGTCACTAAAAAAAGATCCGATATTGTTCGGATAATCGTTTCGCTTTGTTTCCGTTAGTCGTTATTTGAACGCTAAGCTTGTGTAACTTGTGTGAATTGATGTAGTTATTGGTTCGGATGATACCCAAAGGTATCCTCATATGAATTCTATGTTAAACATCATTTTTACATGTTGTAAAAATATTAAAAAGCTGATTTCTGCAGAATTTCTGCGGAAAAGTGTTGAAATCGTCGCTTTTAGTGCTTTTCGGGCAATTTTTAGTGTTGTCGGACTTCGGAAAGGTTTTTAATCAAACCCTTGCATTCCTAGTTAGGGTTTAATATATATTAGATGTTGAACTTTCGTCTGAGTCCTAAAGATGTCGTTTAGATTGTTTCTGCGGATCCTGCGTTTTCGTCAGAATACTAGTTTACTAGGTGCTTTTCTAGTAGTTTTGATGCATTGTTTAAACTGTTTCAAATTTATTCAATAAAAATGAATCATGTGCATCCTAAGTAAGTATTCCATGAGTATTCTAATTGTATGTTACGAAATACGCAGTTCGGGTGTCCAAAATGCATAAAAATGTAGCTAAAAATGAGTACTTTAAGTGTATGAATGTTGCCGGAAAGTGGTAGTTGTCACAACGTAACTGTGTCATAAATTTGATAACAGCGTTAGGACAAGAGAACAATACTATAACATACGTTGGTTTTCGTCGTGTCGCGAAACCAATTAAACTATGTCCTAAAAATTTTGGTAGAAAGTGTTGCGTGCACTATTCACGGTTACACTATTCATGCAAGCAAAGTTGCTGAAACAAAACGAAACCATGAAAAACGACACACGAATGACACAACTGCGTCCATATATATAAGAAAACACTAATATGAAAACACATCTTGCAAAATATATAACTTTCCGGTACAACGCCCTAATCACTAAATCGTCCGTTTCGCTAAAAATAAAACAATTTAAACTCGTCCGAACTAATAATTTAGCATTTTTGAGACTCCATAATTATGAAAAATGATAACAAACATATGAAAACAACACGAGGATAATAATGGGGTGTCCGAAACATAAGCTTTCGGCGCTGTGTTGCAACCCCCACAACTTGTCTATTTTTGTACCGACAAGCTAATAAATAATATTTCCGACGCCAAAACAACTCAATGGAAGACATGGCGAACTAGTTAAGCTTATTTTGGGACTCGGAATCACTTCATGCATCGCTTGACGGTGGAATAATAACCTGCAGCGAAACTTCATCGGTGCGGCGCAAAAGTGCCGTAAACTAGCCGGCGACCAAATGGAAAGCATCCGAAGTATCAAAATACAATTTCTACTAGTTTAGTGAACTAGTTAAGGTCGATTAAAAATCTGAATCCCTAATTACCCCTTAATGGTGTAATTAACCACTAATCACCGTACTTTGGTTAATTACAAAAATATTTACATTTTTAATCAACTTTTATTAAAAAATCATATAATACCCCCCCCCCCCCTCATGCTAGCTGAAATCTAGGTGGGACCCACCCACAAGATTTATGTTTGAATTTGAAAGATTGGAGCATGGCTTGGAGATTTATTGTTGAAAAACTTAGTACTTGAGGATATTACATCATACCATTACCAATCCTTATCAACTATCAACCTTCTGAAACAACAAACACCACCTTCTTCTCCTTACAACTTTCGGCAGCCATCTTGCACCCATAAACCCACCTTCAAGATTCATTAAACACCTTATTTTTCACTAAATTTAGCTATTACAAGATCATATGCACATGGGTTAAGCATGAGGAGTATTTGAGGGAGTTCTTAGAGGCTTAATCTTTTCTTAATCTTCTTAATCACCTTGTGAAAAGTTGTAAGCTTCTTCTAACCATATTTAAGCTTCTTATCATGTATAGATTTAAGAAGTACAAGTTGATTATCTTGAAAATCAAGAAAAATATAATCAAAAACCCTAATCTCAAACTTAATAATCTACTAATCATGATTATTTATGTGATTATTTGTGTAGATTAGTGTAGTTAGTTGATGTAATCTTGATGATTATGTTAGTTTTGCTAAGATTAGTGGTTTAAAGTTAATATTTATAATGATCTTGTGACTAGCTTTATGTGATATTTGTGATCTGTAAACGAAGTATGATGTAAAACAATATCCATTATCAATGAAACGATGTGTTTTGGTCTCAATATATGTGTATTTGTGTTTGATAATTTTACGTTTTGATTCTAGTTCGATTTCAAGCTTTAGATCGCTTTCTGGAAAGTTATACAGAAACAGATGCATAAACATAATCAGTTTAATGCAACAAACACTCCGAAGCAGTGACATAGGCTTAACATACCTTAAATAACCTTTACATAACTTAGAAATAAGTTTTGGAGGGTTTGGTGTGTCGAAAACAAGTTTATTCGATCGCAGGGACTATTTGTGACAAACTACGAAAGTATGCCGAGATTCGTATAGCAATGAACATTCCGGAACATGATCATAAGCTAAAAAAACTTTAAATATCCTTTACATAGCTTAGAAATAGGCTTTGAGGGGTTCGATATGCAAAAATGCGCTTATTTGATCAATATGGACTAAAAGCGTCAAAAAGTGCATAAGTTTGCATTTACTCGCATATCTTACGTTCTGAACATATCCGTACATCCAAAAATTTTTCTAATCATTAAAATATTTTATTTTAGTGAATGGAATGCAAAAATACCACTCGTCGCGTAATTTTGATCGTTTTCGCGTCCGTTTCAGTTTTCGTAGTAATTAACCGAATAACGTGACCGTACGGCCAAACGAACCGACATTATAGATGTTTTCAAGCATATTTCAAGTTCCCTATGCTTTAACTTCATTGTAGAGCCTTGAAATGGGGTTAATGGGGCTTAAAAGCATCAAAAACTAAGTTTTTAGCTTATAGGGACCAAAACTGTCAATTGCTGAAAGATCCCTCACGGGCCGCGTAAGCCAGGGATCAATCTTACGCGGGGCGCGACAGCCTCTGCTGGAAGAAACATTGAATCTGGTTAATCAGCCTGTTCTCATGGTTTTTAATCCAAGTTTTAGCATACCTTGGGCTTGTTTTTGTGCTCCCCAAGTATTTAAAACTATGGGCAACAGGTGTATGGCCAAGATCAAGCTTTGATTTACTCAAAAACACATGTAATCATCCTACTGATTCAAGATTTCCTATAAATACCCATCACATTTGCCATTTTCATTTTCTCATCATCTCAAATCAGCTCTAAGTTGAAGCTCTCACTTGTTGAAGGCTTCATACCTGAGTTTTCTGTGTTTCTTTCCAAGCTTGGACCCTTTGTAAGTTTCTTTCATGCTTGGTTATGCTTTTCAAGCATGAAAGTCAAACAGTGTTTGACTTTATACTTTGACCATGAATTGGTCAAGATAAAGTTCGTTTGAACTTTGCAACGCGAGCGTAATCACGATGGTTATAGTCCCTTATGACTATACCTACTGATTACCACGTTGATTAGTCAAAGTGATGAGTCAAAGTTTTGGTAAAAATGCCGATTATGTGCATTTTATGACGAAGCTATTTTCGGGTATCAAAACACTTTGTTTTGATATCAAATCAGTCTAGTGCTTGTATAGGGTCGTAAGTCAAGCAGTCTTGACAATCGCTTAGACTTTCGAATCCGACCCGTTTGGTCGATCATTAGGATCCGAACAAACATATTTTGTGACCATAGTTGTATAGGGAATAACCTTCCGAGGTTATACCTTATGGTCACTTAGTTTAATTAGATGTATGATAAGTAGTTAATATGCCGTGGGTAAATGACCAAAATGCCCTTTTCATGCATAATTTGAATTTAAGTACATGTAACTTCATTTTTGACACTTAAACTGATTATGCAACATAATTAAACATGTTACAGCATATAATACTTGTCATAGGACTAGTTAGGCGTCTCGAACGCGCATTTGCGCGAACGATGCGTTAAAGTAGCATAGACTACCTTAACGGGTCTTAACGGGTCGTAAGCACTTAGGATAGGTTCCGATTTAGAATGTAGGCTTTGTTAAACCATATCACATGAGTTCCAATACTCATTTGGTTTACGAAACCTCATTCTACCCGATCTCCCGATTTAGGTATCGATTTATTAACATAGCGATCCGATTACTAGGTGCCACTGGATTTCCTTGGTTTGCCCGAGCTTTGTTAAGTTCATTTAATCGAGGATATCTTGCAATCTCAAGTGAGTACATAGTTCCCCTATTTTACTGCTTTCAATTCTTTTAGGGTGATTCATAAGTGTTAAACGATTTCGATGTTTAAAAAAAACGAAAACTATGGTTTATATTCAACACAACGATTTCGATAATGTGAACGAACTTGTTGGGACGTTATTACATAATGAATGACATTCATTAACAATGATCAAGCCGACCAGTAGTATGTTATGGTACCATAGGATCTGACAAATCTCGTTATCGGACTATCTCCATGGTTATGTATGGGGATAATGTGGGTAACGACAAAACCTGATGATCGTTAACTTACCCTTTGGTGGTTTGTTAATATGAGTTGAATGATGGATGAGTCACGAAGGTTTGAATGTATTCAACGAGACGACCAAAAGTTGGTTTTCACTATTAAAACACGAACAATTTAAACGATTTGAACAAGTTAAACAAATTGAACGAACGAACGAATAGAACTATTTTCGAACGATTGGTTATTGGTAAGTGATTAGATAACGGGACGGGTATAATGTGATAAAAGCATGGTAGATACGCTGCTGGTACTTCTTATATATAAGTGCCTTTATCATGTTACATTCCGTGGCAACGAAGTTTTATAAACTATAACCAACTAGTCTAGATTCATGGCAACGAAGTTTTATAAACTATAACCAACTAGTTTTAAGTTGGTTAATCATATTGCAATATTAAACACTTTTCAAAACAAGGTTTTAAATTATCGACTCTTGTAGTCGTACGAGTTATTGCAACATGAATATAAGCCATGAATCTGACACGCTCACAAAACCTATGTGCTTGCCGGCATTTCTTTGCTGACTTTATTTTCACATATGTTTCAGGTGGTGTTTGATGATGATGTTGTTGATTACTAGGATGCATGCTCACCTAGGACCGGACGAGGCCTTAGTGACTTAATAACGATGATAGACAATATGTTAAAATTGTTTGTTCCGTTTCTAAAACAATGTTAAATGTTTAATATTTAAATAAAATGAAACTTTTGGACCCATGTGTTGTGAAACAATAATTCTGTCGCTCAACTCCCCGACGTTTCCGCCGCGGTTTGTTGTTTTACGCGGTCGGGGTGTGGCAGAAGAGTTGGTATCAAAGCCCATGGTTATAGGGAATTAGGTTATTAGTAATGCTTTTACCTAGACTATATCCTTTCTAGGACCCTAACGCAGGTTTTCTTGCGTTTGGATTCTAAAACAATACCGTCACCTATCTTTGGGTGATAAACACAACGAGAACAACAATAACAAATCCGTTTTGAAAATCAATCATCTATTCCTAGATGATTTGTTATAAGGTTTTGAACCTTCAAAGTTTTCAGAGTCTCGTCAAAGTCTAGGTCTTGTATTGTGAACACGTGCAATCTGGAAGGGTGGGTGCCTGTATCCTGAGTTTTCTGTCTAAGTCTAGAGTGTTCGTACAAATCCATATAATCGGACCAGTCACTCTTACTTGGGAACTCTTGGGGTGAGTGTCCACTTATAGGCTAAAGCATATCTTCGCGATACATTATAATGACCCATTTACTTTGATTAGTCAATGTGTATCGTTTGTTTGTTGGAGGTAACGAATGAATGATCACCTTCCTGATGTTTTGTCGATGTTTTCAAATACCTCTTTTGTTTATCCAATTGTCAATCTCACTCGTTTCTCATGTTTCCTTGTTCTTTTCAGAATATGCCACCTAGACATGATCAAACACAAGACGCTGCACTCGTAGCCCTTGTCGCTCAGCAGATCGCTGCTGTGATTCCGAACCTCATAACTCAGATTAATCAAGCGAACAATAATAACAACAACAATAACAATGTTCAGTGTAGTTTTAAGACTTTCAATTCCGCTAAACCACTAAAGTTTTATGGGTCTCAAGGAGCAATTGCGCTCCTACAATGGTTCGAGTGTCTGGAAAGCCCCTTTAGACATGTTCAATGTCCGAATGCGCGAAAGGTTGAGTTTGCATCCAGTGTTTTCGAGAAACGTTCTCTAACATGGTGGAACAGTGTGATGCGAGATAGGAGTGCCGATGTGGCTTTGGCACAAACATGGGAAGAGCTTTGGGATCTCATAATGAGGGAGTTCTGCCCCTGACATGAAATCAGGGCATTGGAACGAGAGTTCGATGATTTGAAACAAGATGGGGGAGAACACCGTGCTTACACGGATCGTTATGTGGAGTTGAGTTTGTTGTGTCCTACCATGGTTACCCCATTGGAGAAAGCGATCGAGAGGTATATTGATGGTTTGCCTGACTCTGTGCAAGACATAGTTACTGGTAGTAACCCTACCACTGTCCGTCAGGCTATCGAATTGGCTATAACCCTAACTGTGTCTCAGGTCAGGAAGGGTAAACTTACCCGCAAGGGTGACAAGAAACAGTCAGTCGACACTACACAAGACAAGGGTAAGGGTAAGAAAAAGGGCGAGTCATCGAGGAGGTCGAGGAAGCGCAAGGCTTCTCCGAATTTTGCTGTTACCGCATAAAACGCTCAGAACCCACTAGCACAGCCTCCTACAAAGAAACCGTATGCTGGTACTATACCTCACTACAATCGGTGTAATGGTCATCATGTGGCTCAGCAAGCTTGTAAAGAGTGCACCTCTTGTGGTAGACTTAGTCACACGGCTAACATTTGTCGGGCTGTTCTTAACCAAGCTGCACAGAATCCAACACAAGCTCCAGTTCAGGGAAGCGCTGCTAGGCCTCCATTCCCACCTGGTTCATGTTATAACCGCACTGCAGAGAGATGGGTCACTTCCGAAACAACTGTCTGAGGCTTGTGAACGCGAATGCCAACGCCAACGCTAATCCCACTCATGGACGAGCGTACAACTTGAATGCTAACGAGGCTCGTGCTAATAATGAAGTTATTAACGGTACGTTCCTTGTTAACTCTCAACCTGCATCTGTTCTTTTCGATTCGGGTGCCAATAAAAGTTTTGTATCGTTATCTTTTGAGCCTTTACTTGCGATACCTAGAACTAAACTAAGGAAACCCTTATCTGTCGAAGTTGCTACTGGTGAACCTCTTGTACTCGATTCTGTAATTCGCGATTGTCAATTGAACCTCGATAACCATCTTTTTCCTATTGACCTCACACCGATGCAACTTGGAAGATCTGATATTATCATATGGATGGATTGGTTAACTAAACATCATGCTGAGGTGGTTTGTTTCAATAAGATTGTTCGTATTCCTCTTTTGTCTGGTGAAGTCCTAGAGGTTTGTGGCGAGAAACCATCCAGTGGTTTAAAACTTATGTCATGTACGAAAGCCCAAAGATACTTACGAAAAGGATATGTGGCCTTTCTGGCACATGTCATAGAGGAGAAACGCAAGAGTAAAAGTATTCAAGATTTTCCAATTGTTCAAGATTATCCAGAGGTGTTTCCTGATGAACTACCTGGTTTGCCTCCAGTTCATCTAGTCGAGTTTCATATTGATCTTGTACCCAATGCCAACCCGATTGCTAAAGCACCTTATCGTCATGCACCGTCAGAGATGCAAGAGCTATCAAAACAGCTTCAAGAGTTATCTGACAAAGGATTCATCCGTCCGAGTTATTCACCTTGGGGCACTCCAGTCCTATTTGTGAAAAAGAAAGATGGATCTTTCCGTATGTGTATCGATTATCGTGAGCTCAATAAGCTTACCATCAAGAATCGATATCCCCTACCACGAATTGATGATCTCTTTGATCATCTGCAAGGTGCTACACGTTTTTCCAAGATCGATCTGCGTTCTGGGTATCATCAGCTTCGTGTACTCGAAGAAGATATTCCCAAAACTGCTTTCCGCACGAGATATGGTCACTACGAGTTCACTGTCATGCCTTTTGGTTTGACGAATGCCCCAGCTATTTTCATGGACTTAATGAATAGGGTTTGTAAGCCTTATTTAGACAAGTTCATGATTGTATTCATTGACGACATTCTTATTTATTCAAAGTCTCGAGTCGATCACGAACAACACCTTCGTCAGACGATGGAACTCCTAAAGAAGGAACAACTTTTTTTCCAAATTCTCTAAGTGTGAATTCTGGCTTAAAGAAATTTCAGTTTTTGGGCCATATTGTCAACGAGCAGGGTATTCATGTGGATCCTTCCAAAATTGTTGCTATTAAGGATTGGAACACACCTACTACACCCACAGAAGTTCGCTCTTTTCTTGGTCTTGCTGGTTACTATCATCGATTCATTTCGCACTTCTCGAAGATCGCGGTTCCTCTTACTGCTTTGACTCAGAAGAATAATCCTTTTGAGTGGGGACCCAAACAAGAGGAAGCTTTCCAAACGCTGAAATGAAAACTCTGTGATGCTCCTGTCTTATCTTTGCCAGATGGAAACGATGATTTTGTTGTCTATTGTGACACGTCAAATCTAGGCCTTGGTTGTGTTCTCATGCAATGAGGTAAGGTTATAGCTTATACGTCCAGACAATTGAAAGTTCACGAGAAGAACTACACCAATCATGATCTTGAGTTGGGCGCTGTAGTTTTTGCTCTCAAAATCTGGAGACACTATCTTTATGGCACGAAATATGTGGTTTTCACAGACCACAAAAGTCTCCAACATATTTTCAATCAGAAGGAGCTAAACATGAGACAACGACGCTGGGTTGAACTCTTGAACGATTACGATTGCGAGATTCGCTACCATCCTGGTAAGGCGAATGTGGTAGCCATTGCACTAAGCTGAAAGGAACGAGATTGTGTTCGAATTCTATCCGATATCCAATCACATGTCTCTCAAGCTCAACATACTTGTGTTACACAAGACTTGATGGGTAAGGAATTACGACGTCAACTTAAGCTTAAACTCGAAATGAAAGATGATGGGTTACTCTATTTCAAGAATCGTATGCGGATTCCAAAACAAGACGATCTTCACACTTTACTGATGGACGAATCTCATAACTCTCGATAGTCTATCCATCCTGGTGCTGACAAAATGTACAAGGATCTTCGTACTCAGTATTGGTGGCCTGGTATAAAAAAGGATGTTGCCTTGTATGTATCGAAGTGCCTAACTTCTCTCAAAGTCAAGGCTGAACATCAACGACCATCTGGTTTGCTTGTACAACCAGAAATACCGGTATGGAAGTGGGAGAACATTGCAAAGGATCTCATCACTAAGTTACCGCGCACATCTAGAGGTCATGATGCCATTTGGGTAGTCATTGATCATCTTACGAAGTCAGCTCACTTTATACCGATTTGCGAGGATCTATCTGCTGATAAACTTGCCAAGATTTATGTTGATGAGATTGTATCTCGACATGGTGTTCCTTTGGATATCATATCTGACCGTGATGCTCGATTCTCATCTCACTTTTGGAAGACCATACAATCTGCTATGGGAACCCAACTAAATCTGAGCACTGCTTATCATCCCCAAATGGATGGACAATCCGAGAGGACGATACAAACATTGGAGGATATGCTTAGAGCATGTGTGATAGACTTTGGTGGTAATTGGGATTCTCATCTATCATTGATTGAGTTCTCTTACAACAATAGTTATCATACTAGCATCAATATGGCACCGTTCGAAGCTTTATACGGTAAAAGATGTCGTTTACTTGTCTGTTGGAATGAGATCGGTGAAGCTCAGCTTACTGGACCTGAGCTCATTCTGGAAACAACGGACAAAGTCAAGAAAATTCGTGATAATCTTCTGACAGCTAGAAGCCGTCAAAAGAGTTATGCGGATATGCGATGCAAGCCCTTGGAATTTCAAGTCGGAGACCATGTCCTACTCAAGGTATCCCCTTGGAAGGGAGTGGTAAGATTTGGAAAGAAAAGAAAACTTGCACCACGATATGTTGGACCATTTAAGATTGTTGAAAGAATCGGAAAGGTTGCCTACCGACTTAAGCTACCTCCTGAACTTGGGAATATCCACCCAACATTCCACGTGTCCAATTTACGAAAGTGTTTAGCCAATACTGATCTTCACATTCCACTCGACGAAATTCCAGTTGATGACACGATGCACTTTGTCGAGAAACCTGTGGAGATAATGGACCGTGAAATCAAGCGACTGAAGAACAAGCGAATACGATTAGTCAAGGTTCGCTGGGAGTCCAAACATGGCCCAGAGTTTACTTAGGAATGTGAGGACCAAATGAAGGCGAAATATCCACATATGTTTTCACAAGTTTCCTCTAGTTAAAATTTCAGGACGAAATTTCCTAAAGTAGGGGAGACTGTGACATTTGTGATCTGTAAACAAAGTATGATGTAAAACAATATCAATTATCAATGAAACGATGTGTTTTTGTCTCAATATATGTGTATTTGTGTTTGATAATTTTACGTTTTGATTCTAGTTCGATTTCAAGCTTTAAATCGCTTTCTAAAAAGTTATACGCAAACTGATACGTAAACATAATCAGTTTAATGCGACAAACACTCCGGAGCAGTGACATAGGCTTAACATACCTTAAATAACCTTTACATAACTTAGAAATAAGTTTTGGTGGGTTTGGTGTGTCGAAAACAAGTTTATTCAATCGCATGGACTATTTGTGACAAACTACGAAAGTATGCCAATTCGTATAGCAACAAACATTCCAGAACATGATCATAAGCTAAAAATACTTTAAATATCCTTTACGTAGCTTAGAAATAAGCTTTGAGGGGTTCGGTATGCGAAAATGCGCTTATTTGATCAATAGGGACTAAAAGCGTCAAAAAGTGCATAAGTTTGCATTTACACTCATATCTTACGTTCTGAACATATCCGGACATCCAAAAAAAATTTTAATCATTAAAATATTTTATTTTAGTGATTGGAATGCAAAAATACCACTTGTCGCGTAATTTGGATCGTTTTCGCGTCCGTTTGAGTTTTCATCGTAATTAACCAAATAACGTGACCGTACGGCCAAACAAACCGACATCCAAGATGTTTTCAAGCATATTTCAAGTTCCCTATGCTTTAACTTCATTGTAGAGCCTTGAAATGGGGTTAACGGGGATTAAAAGCATCAACAACTAAGTTTTTAGCTTGCAGGGACCAAAACTGTCAATTGCTGAAAGATCCCTCGCGGGCCGCGTAAGCCAGGGATCAATCTTACGCGGGGCACGACATCCTCTACTGGAAGAAACATTGAATCTGGTTAATCAGCCTGTTCTCATGGTTTTTAATCCTAGTTTTAGCATACCTTGGGCTTGTTTTTGTGCTCCCCAAGTATTTAAAACTATGGGCAACATGTGTATGGCCAAGATCAAGCTTTGATCTACTAAAAAACACACGTAATCATCCTATTGATTCAAGATTTCCTATAAATACCCATCACATTTGCCATTTTCATTTGCTCATTATCTCAAATCAGCTCTAAGTTGAAGCTCTCACTTGTTGAAGGCTTCATACCTGAGTTTTCTTTGTTTCTTTCCAAGCTTGGACCCTTTGTAAGTTTCTTTCATGCTTGGTTATGATTTTCAAGCATGAAAGTCAAACAGTGTTTGACTTTCTACTTTGACCATGAATTGGTCAAGATAAAGTTCGTTTGAACTTTGCAACGTGAGCGTAATCACGATGGTTATAGTCCCTTGTGACTATACCTACAGATTACCACGTTGATTAGTCGAAGTGACGAGTCAAAGTTTCGGTCAAAATGCCGATTATGTGCATTTTGCGACGAAACTATTTTCGAGTATCAAAACACTTTGTTTTGATATCGAATTAGTTTTCTAACTTAGTTAAACATGTTTTAACATGTTTAACTCGTCACTTTTAGTCTAGTGCTTGTATAGGACCGTAAGTCAAGCGGTCTTGACAATCGCTTAGACTTTCGAATCCGACCCGTTTGGTCGATCATTAGGATCCGGCCAAACATATTTTGTGACCATAGTTTTATAGGGAATAACCTTCCGAGGTTATACCTTATGGTCACTTAGTTTAATTAGTTGTCTGATAAGTAGTTTATATGCCTTGGGTAAATGACCAAAATGCCCTTTTCATGCATAATTTGAATTTAAACATATGTAACTTCATTTTTTACACTTAAACTGATTATGCAACATAATTAAACATGTTAGGGCATATAATACTTCTCATAGGACTAGTTAGGCGTCTCGAACGCGCATTTGCGCGAACGACGCGTTAAAGTAGCATAGACTACCTTAACGGGTCATAACGGGCCGTAAGCACTTAGGATAGGTTCCGATTTAGAATGTAGGCTTTGTTAAACCATATCACATGAGTTCCAATACTCATTTGGTTTACAAAACCTCATTCTACCCGATCTCCCGATTTAGGTATCGATTTATTAACATAGTGATCCGATTACTGGGTGCCACTTGATTTCCTTGGTTTGCCCGAGCTTTGTTAAGTTCATTTAATCGAGGATATCTTACAATCCCTAGTGAGTACATAGTTCCCCTATTTTACTGCTTTCAATTGTTTTGGGGTGATTCATATGTGTTAAACGATTTCGATGTTTAAAAAAAATGAAAACTATGGTTTATATTAAACATAACGATTTCGATAATGTGAACGAACTTGTTGGGACATTATTACATAACAAATGACATTCATTAACAATGATCAAGCCGACCAGTAGTATGTTATGGTACCATAGGATCTGACAAATCCCGTTATCGGACTATCGCTATGGTTATGTATGGGGATAATGTGGGTAACGACAAAACCTGATGATTGTTAACTTACCCTTTGGTGGTTTGTTAATACGAGTTGAACGATGGACGAGTCATGAAGGTTTGAATGTATTCAACGAGACGACCAAAAGTTAGTTTTCATAATTAAAACACGAACGATTTGAACGATTGGAATGATTGAACGATTTAAATGATTTGAACAAGTTAAACGAATTGAACGAACGAACGATTAGAACGATTTTCGAACGATTGGTTATTGATAAGTGATTAGATAACGGGACGGGTATAATATGATAAAAGCATGGTAGATACGCTACTGGTACTTCTTATATATAAGTGCCTTTATCATGTTACATTCCGTGGCATTATTTAGTTCACTTAACGATGACACGCAACGATGTTTACTATACGATATAAACCATACTAGTTTTATTACGAGAACGATTTACGATTTGGTTCACAAAAGAAAATGTTTTAGTCTAGATTCATGGCAACGAAGTTTTATAAACTATAACCAACTAGTTTTAAGTTGGTTAATCATATTGCAATATTAAACACTTTTCAAAACAAGGTTTTCAATTATCAACTCTTGTAGTCGTACGAGTTATTGCAACATGAATACAAGCCATGAATCTGACACGCTCACAAAACCTATGTGCTCGCCGGCATTTCTTTGCTGACTTTATTTTCACATATGTTTCAGGTGGTGTTTGATGATGATGTTGTTGATTACTAGGATGCATGCTCATATAGGACCAGACGAGGCCTTAGTGACTTAATAACGATGAAAGACAATATGTTAAACTTGTTTGTTCCGTTTCTAAGAAATGTTAAATGTTTAATATTTAAATTAAATGAAACTTTTGGACCCATGTGTTGTGAAACAATAATTCTGTCACTCCACTCCCCGACGTTTCCGCAGCGGTTTGTTGTTTTACGCGGTCGGGGTGTGACACTTTTTGTAGTACTTTAGATTAGTGTTAACCTAGCCATGATACACTTAAAAATGTGATTTAAACATATGTATGTTTAAATCACACAAGATCATCAACTTCAAAGACTATGAGCATTTGTATGTAAACTTGATTAAGTGATACTTGGAAATTGTGGTGATTTTTGGAAAATTGATTAATGATTTAAACACGTTTTGAAAATGTGGGAAACGTCATAGTTTAGGGGAAACTATGGCGAAATTTTATAAAATCATAATCATGATTAAATAAGGGTTAAAGTGTGATTAAAATGGCTAATCACACTTAAGGATTTTAATAATGGTTAAACAAACTTTTTGGGAAAAGTTTAAGTATTAAACATTTAAGTAAGTTTCTAAATTATTTATAATGGTTTTTATAAGTCAAAAATGAAACTTATAAATATATATATTTTTACAGAAATATATATATTTAGAAAACTCATCAATGCGTATATATATATTATGTGTAAAATGTATATATTTAGATGGTAGGATGATCTAAATAATAAACCAAATGATACCAAGAAAGCATTTGTAAGGAAACAAGTATAAAATACCACATGAATATATGTACACTAACATCCTCAAATTACCAAGGAAATGCTAAGAAAATGGGCATATAAACTTTATTTATATCATATTCCTAAACGAACAAACTGACTAGCGGACAATACGGACAATAGACGAGTTACCTGGTCATATGGGTTATCAGTTGTTTTTGAGACATAACCCAGACGAGTTACCTAGTCATCTGGGTTATCAGTTGCTTTTAAGGCATAACCCAGATGAGTTACCTGGTCATATGTGTTATCAGTTGTTTTTGAGACGTAACCTAGTCGAGTTACCTGGTCATATGGGTTATCATTTGCTTTTGAGGCATAACCCAGACAAGTTACCTGGTCATCTGGGTTATCAGCCGTGAACCCAGATGAATTATCACCAGCCTAGAAATTCAGAAAGTTGAAAAGCATAAGAATTACTAAGTGTTTTTATAAGGAAAAGACCACATTAAAAATCCTATACTTAGTAAATTTTTAAAAAAATGCCCAATAACATTAAACAATGGGCAGAGGCCCAGTGACATAAATACATTGGCGGAGGCCCAATGACATAAATACATGGGCAAGGGCCCAATGACATTAAAACATGGGCAAAGGCCCAATAACATTAAAACATAGGCAGAGGCCCAATGGCATAAATACATGGGCGGAGGCCCAATGACATAAATACATGGGCAAAGGCCCAATAACATTAAGATATAGGCAAGGCCCAATGACATAAAAGACATGGGAAAGACATAATAACATAAATGACATGGGCTAGGCCCAATGACATGGGCTAGGCCCAATGACATGGGCTAGGCCCAATGACATGGGCGAGGCCCAATGACATGGGCGCGATCCAGTGACATGGGCGAGGCCTAATGACATGGGCTAGGCCCAATGACATGCGTGCAAGGCATGAGGACATGTGAAGGGCAAGGCCCGTTCACACATGATTCAATACATACAAAATGTATACATATATATATAATTGTGAAATAGTTATATACATATATAACAACCGAGTGAACAAACTACCAACGCTCTAAAATACAAAGTTGTTCCAAATATGACAAGTGAAAACATAATAAGAATTCAAGATGAACTTGTATGACGTCCGATAAGACCTAAGTGTCTAATAAAGTTAGTACACCTGTAGGTTATTCACGTGTATAGACGCTCACTTTCAGTAGTACAATACTCGGAACGCAAACCTGTGAGTTCATGTCCCTCCTTTCACTGATTTCAATGTTTTGTTTTTAAAATATCAAGGGGAAATACATGTTAAGCAAACGGTATGTTAGCTATGGATTTAGATGATAACATGATCAATGTACATAAGTAGGATGATGACATTAGTAACCATTAATCACTTAGTGACCAAGGTGCAAAAGGTATACATCTATCGAGCTTGAGGCGCGCTCCACTCTAGGTTGGTATCCCCTTAAGAGTGCTTTTGTGATCCCTATGATATCAAAGCTGTCTCGGGTTGGTTACTTACTTATGGCACATATGTCAGGGTGCAAGCTACACACTGATAGATCCTTAAAATCCATGAATGCTAATCACATACCATGATTTCATTACAAGATATCAATTATGAGATTTCATATGATAACAATAACTGCATGAACTCGCTCAACTTTTGTTGACTTTTTAAAACTACATGTATTTCAGGAAACAAGTCTTGAGCCGGTGATACACTACAGGAACCGGGAATGACAATGACAACGACTGCTGCTTTTGGAGGATTTGTCTTCTATATCCCAACTTTGTATGGGTATATAGGGGACAGAACCTCAATATGTTTTATGTCAAAAACTATCTTTTGTGATAGGTAAAATAACTTGATAATTATGTTATGTTTAACGTTGTAAACGTTGTTGAAACTTGAAAACAATGTTGGAAACTTCTAGACTATGTTTGAAATTAATATATCTATGGCATCGTTGTTGGTTTTTAGTGTTTACACATTTGGATGCAATGATTACCTTTCTTACGTCACACACAATACGCTTCCGCTACTTGTAGTGTGTGACAGAGTCACTCAATTGAGGCTCGGTAGATACACTCATCGAAGTGGACTTGCATATCCAACAAAGAAACCTTCTAAATGATCTTGCACCAAATTTCCCATCAGGATCTATCACCGTGCATGGAGAACCAAAAGGCTCAAGATACTTCAGATTCGGTTTTCGATGATTGAGTAATTCGAAACATGTTTTACTGTGTACTTTCACGGTCAACACTCTATTCAAAGTATAGCATGCAGAGGCCATAGCTTCGCTCCAAAAACTCACTGGGATTTTTGAGTCAGCTAAAATTGTGCGAGCAGCCTCGATCAGCGTCCGATTGTTTCTCTCTACTACCCCGTTTTGTTGGGACGTATATGGAGCGCTGAACTCATGCAAAATACCTTTCTCATCGCAGAATTCGGTCATTTGGTTGTACTTGAATTCTGATCCATTGTAACTGCGTATTCTTCTAATCGGCAGCTGGTACAAATTTTCAATCTTTCTGAACAACATCAACAAACTCTAAAATACTTCGTCTTTGGACTGCAGCATAGTACCCATGAGAATCTCAAATAGTCGTTTATCACAACGAGGCAATAAAGATCTCCGGAAATGCTCTTCACATTGACTAGTCCGAAGAGATCCATGTGTAACCTCTCTAGTGGCTTCGTGATTGAATCATGAAGTTTTCTCGGTGTGATTTCTTCGTTTGTTTTCCCTTTTTACACCTTAAACAGTCATCGCCCAGATGGAAATTCTTCAGGTTAACACCTTCCACCAGATCGTTGTGGACTAAGTAGTTCATCTTCCTCAGATGAATGTGAGCCATCTTGCGGTGCCATAATGTTGGCTCTTTTTCAGTTTCTTTGGACACGAAACACTGAGGTTGATTGTTTGTCGTGGTTGTGACATGCATGTCGAGGACATAGAGCTCGTTTTCTCTTAGTGCCCGCATCAAAACCCATTCCACGGGATAACAAATCCTAGCTTGAGGATCAGACATTCTTTGTCACTAATATGAGTTGTAACCTTTCTGTCACAAATCTGAGAGATAATTAGCAAATTGTTCTCGAGTTCGGGAATATAGTTGACCTTCCCAAATGACACCCTGTCGTTCGTTAAAGTACCTTCCCGATAATTCTCCCTTCTTGATTACCCGCAAATCTAACATAACATCCCTTGATTGCTCTTACGTCGTATAGCAGGGCGTGCATCCTTGTCATGTGCCTAGAAGCTCCGCTATCCATTATCCACTTTGATATTGACCTCGGGAGCTCCTGCACGTATCAGAAGTGATTAGTTGAATAGAGTAACCCAAACCTCGTTAGACTCGGGTAGCTGGACACGGATTGTGGATAAGATTGGAAAATTTTTATCATTTTTCTCTAAAACATTTTCTATCTTTTCTTCAACCTTTTTAATTGAATCAAATTTTGGATCGCAAGGTTGGACAGATTTCGGAACAAACTTCTTAACCTGTAGAGCCGAAGAAGTTTGTTTCTTCTTTTCACCAATTGAAACTTTAGGAACGAACTTCTTTACCGGTGTGGTTGGAGAAGTTTGTTTCTTTTTAGTTTCAGCAAAAGAAACCTTTTAAACATTCTTCTTAACTTGTGGAGTCGAAGAAGTTTGTTTCGGTCTTGGTTCAATAGATGTTTTGTTTTGAGATTTAGGCTTCCATGTTTTTTTTATTTGAAACAACTTTCTTAACTCCAGATTTGGATTCTTTCTTATCATGTTGTCTTGAAGTCTCACCAGTTTTCTTAAAAGCTTATTTTATTGGTTGAGATTTGATTTTAGAATCATTCTTAGTCTTTGGGATCTTCTTCTCAATAAACATCGGAGCCTTTCCTTTGACATCATTTGGTTTCTGTTTGTTTTCCACAATAACAGACTTAGGCTTGTTGTTGGTACACTTTCTAGCAATGTGCCCATCTTCATTGATTTAAAACAAGTCCGGTTATCTAGAACCCGACTCGTTCCCTCAGTCTGCTTTTGTGTTGCTCGTTGAGCAAAGAACTCTTCATTTTATTTTGTGAAAATTTCAGATTCTTGATCAACAAGTGAACTTGAACTTTTGACAAACTCTGTTTTCTTCACATATTTTGATTTCTGAAAATTTCTTTTTTGATTTTGCTTACCACCCCTTGCCCATAACTCCCATTGTTTTGATTTTTATTATGAAAACATGAGTTTCCACACTTGTTGTAATAAGCTTTGTCTTTTTGAAAATTCAGAAACTGTTTCGAGCTCAACAAATTCTCAACCTTAGACAACTCAACTTCAACAAGTTTGAAAACTTTTTCTAACTTGTCCATATTAACATTTTGAATTGGGAATTCTTCGTCCGAATACAACTTATCTGAACCATTCATTTGGTACATTACCAGAGTAGATTCATTCTTTAAGTTGTGTTTGGATTTCGGAATATAATTGTTCAAATAACAATCTTCATCTTCAAAACTTTCATTTGAACTTGTGGACTTTGTGAATTTACTATCACTTTTCAAACATTATTTATCACATTTTTAACCACTTCGGAATCAACGTTTCCCTCATCAGAATATTCATCAAATGTGACATAAATATTCTCTGGTAATTTGTCAGCTTTAGTTTCCAGTTTGATGTTCAAAGCCTTCTCCACCCCTAAGTTTTTCTTTGAAAAATCACCATTAACGGGTGGTGGAACGCGGTTATACCCAACCCCGCCTCCGTTGCTGTAAACATCCTCACCATCTTTGTTCTTACTGATTGGTTTCGGAATGATGTGGTCAAGAACAAAGCTAGTTGTATAATAACTCTTCAATTTCAAGTTAATACATTCATTTTCAATTTTTAATTCTTCATTTTGAAGTTTCAATTTCGCCATGTCACCCAAAAGAGTACTGATTTGTTTTTCTTTTTCATGAACAGTAGATATTGATTGTGAATTTTTCTGAAGACATTGAAAATCTCGCTCGTCAGCATCTATGATAGACCTTTTTAACACTTCATACGCTTCTTTTATTTTTCTGTCTTCAAGAGTTAGTGTTTCATTTGTTTTTTCGAAAATTTTCAACCTCTGTTTCATCATTTTTTATCTTTTCTTCCAAAAGAACAATTCTGTCTTTTGAACTTTTGATGATTTTATCTTTTAGAATAATGTCATCATTTATTGTATTTATTTTCTCATTAAACTCATTAGTTCTGGATGCCAATGCTAAGTCTTTTACATTACAGGCCCTGCATGTATCCATGCATTTCCTCTACTGCTCATCAGTTTTAGTTTCAATATTTTTACCTTTTTCTTCAGTTTGACTCACTGACCTGACCTGTTTTGACAACTCAGACTTAGTTTTGTTATCTACCTCAATGGTCTTTGTCATCATCGCCTTGTCTGCCATCTTCATTAGGTTTTCAGCAGTCATTTCCTGATTCACGTCGATGATTTCTTTCACAAATTTGTCAGGATTCTCTCTTGTCTCTTTTTCCTCTTTTTCTCTTATTAATCTCGCAAACACCTCTTTTTCTCTTATTAATCTCGCAAACACCTCTTTATACTCTTCCTCCTCGGTTGGAATTGTCTTGACGAATGCCTCGTGTTAGTTCATGCGTCTGTAGCTTCCGTCAGCATTTAGTCGTATTTTGTCTGTTTATGTCTTTTGTGAATAATTATGTTTATGTATGTATATGCGTAGAAAGACAGCTCAGGGAATGGATCTTGTATGTAAAAGTGTTGACCTAGGTTGACTTGTGTCACCCGATCGGATGGCCATCCGATCGGACAGCCACCCGATCGGACAGCACTGTCATCTGATCGGTCAGCATTTACTAGTCTCCTGAGTTGCCTATAAATACCCGATCAGGGTATGTCATTTAGAACTTTTGGAACTTTAGAAGTCTCTGTCCAGTCTGACTATCTTCTGGCTCTTATGTACTTTCATATTATCTGAATAGAAAGATCAGACGGTGTTAAACGTTGAATACTTTGTCGTACTTCTGTGACTTGATCTAATGGATTCCGCACATTGATCGAGGTCGATTCATCCATGTTTGTGTCAATAAGATCCTGTACAAAAGGACCTAACAATTGCTATCAGAGCATCCAGGAGACTGAATCGGGATCTACGACAACGAATTCACTGGAATTCAAGCTTTTCTTGCCGATTAGAATCAAATTTCACCAGAAATTTGACGAATTCTCTCACTTTCTACTCACTTCTTTCAGAGTTTTTCACTTTTATACCTTAAAAACCAGAAAAACATAAAATTGAACGGGAAATTACGGTTAAAATTTGAAGAATTTGTTATCAATCTGTTCGCAATTGATGTGCGATAAAGTGTCGTATATTTTAGGTGTGTATTTTAAGCCCTTTTTAACACTTATTTTAGCCAAGTTTTAAATTTATAAAACACGATATTTCACTAACACTAAACACACATATGGGCAAGTGCACCCATCGTTGAGTGTAGTATAGCGTTGGTAAGATACCGAGGTCGTCCAAGGACACAAGAGCTTTTAGTACCGGTTTATCCTCAACGTCTAACCAAAATAAAAAGTTTAGAAAAAATGTTTTAAACTAAGAAAAATAAAACTAACTAAAATGCTGAAAATAAAAATAAAAGAAAAAAAACAGATAGACAAGATGAATCACTTGGTTCCGACTCGTATCTAGCATAACCTTTGATTATTTCCGCACTTTTGCACATAATTAAGATATTATCTTAGTTATTGTAGTAGGCCCCTCTTTTGAAGGCGACGTTACCCTCACCCCAGTAGTTTGAGTCAGCAGGGATACAATCCTAAAAGGGTGGATTATTGGAAGATAATGAATTAAGTTATTAATGCAGTATTGTGGTAGGCCCCGCTTTTGGCGGTGACGTTACCCTCGGCTAAGTAGTCTGAGTCAGCAGGGATACAGTCCTAAATAGTCGGGTTATAGTATTAATAGTAGTTAACTTATGAGGGGATCAAAGAGTTTGGACCCCCGCCATCCAATACCGTGAAGTATTGAAGGAGGTCCTACTAAATTTGACCCAGGTCCATTGCAGGACCTCTAAACGCTGAACAATGGCAAGACCTTTACCAAACCGTTCCCTTAACCCCCTACCAGGTAGCCAACATACCTCCATATAGACCGTGGAGATATGAATGGTGAAAATCCTTTATTTTATATAGACAGTAAAATAATGCCAAGACACCACGGACAAACGATAAGGAAAGATCACCTTCAACATAAGTAACTAGTTATTAAAGTCATTAATACAAAACCAAATAAAAAGTGCAAAAGATTAGAAATAAAAAGTATTATACTAGACACTTTGTCTTCACCAAGTGATGTAAGAGACTTAGGCAAACATGGCCTTGATTGTCAAGAACTCTTACGATCAATCTTGGATCCCGAGACGACTCACACACACTCTACGATGGACAATGGATGATGGTGGCAGATGATGGTGTTGTGATGGTGGTGGGTGGTGGATGAAGTGTGAGAGAGGTGGAGTGCCAAGGAATGAGATGAAATGAATCCAAGCACTCCTATTTATAGGCTGAACAGAGAGCTGGACACGGCCCCGTGTCCGCTGGGCACGGCCCCGTGTCCGTCTGACACTCTCTCTCCTCATTAATTGTAATTCGCAATTACAATAAATGCGCCTGCTGTACTTTCGACATGGCCCCGTGTCCGCTGAGCACGGCCCGTGGTGGGCAATAGAAGCTTCTATGGATTTGTCTTTTCTGCTGCTTCTTAGGCACGGCCCCATGCTGGCTGAGCACGGGGCGTGTTCAGTCTTCTGATCTCTCTATTTTGCTTTGGAAGGTGCCGTTGAGGGTTCGGGCAGTCCACTAATATTCCTTTTCTTGTATTTATGTTGGATTTAGCTGTCTTTTTGCTTCTTTTGCGTTTTTGAGCTCATTTAATCCTGAAAATACAAAAGGAAGACAAAAACACTCTTTTTCCAATATTAGTACTTAAAAAGGGTTAGTTTTATGCCTCATTTGATGTAATTTATATGTTGCATTTTACACACATCAAATACCCCCACACTTGAACTTTTGCTTGTCCTCAAGCAAAACTCTTTAATATGTGGCTTACACTCCCAAATGGAATAGGTAGAAGAGAAGGTTTTGGGCTTGTCGTAGAGTGTCGGGATTTCCAAGATCTTTTTGGGGTTTTATTTTTATTTATTTACACTCCAATTCGTAATGATTTATTTGGAACTTTTCATAAAAGAAATTACTTATTTGGGCATAACATGCCTTTTTAAAATTCTATTTATATACAAGTTCACATACCTCGCGGGGAAATCACTCACACTCGGCCGAAGGTGTATTTTTAGTGAATCACTCGAGAGCGGCATGGAACTTATTCCTACCATAGGCTTGCCAAGAAATCAATCCTCCTCCTTTTTAACTTTTATACCTTTGTAGATATCAAGAGGACTTTGTGGGTTAAGGGTTTGGCTAGGGTTAAAGGTAGGTGGTTGGGTTAGTGGTTAGTAGAAAAAGGGCTAAAAGCGTAACAAGTGTTGGTTTTCGTATTTTTGCAACTTTTTATTTTGATGAAGCTTTTATTCAAACTATGCTATTTTTGATTAACTTGTTTGTTTATTTTCTTTTTGCTTCATCATTATCATACTTTTTTTTTTTTTTACGAAGAACCGAACTTGTTACTAAAATAAAGGGTTAAAAAAAAAGAAAAAGGTTTTGGTGGGTAAAAGGGTTTTTGTTTGGGTGATGAAACGAAAAGGTTTAGGCTCAAAGGGGCTAACTAGGGGGATTTTTGGGTAGGTGGTAAAAGAAAAAGAAAAACAATGGTGTAGAAATAAAAAGGGTTAGTCCTAATGCCTCCATCATTTACTTACTCGGGTTTAAGTTGATAAGGACTGGGAATGCATTGTCATGGCAAGTTCTAGAGTCGTAAGAACCAAGCGGCTATTCACACAAGAAACGAAAAATGAGCATTTAGTCAAATGATATGTAATTGTGTGCTCAATAAAGGCTCAAAACTCACTTTTGTGGGAATGGGTTTTTATGTGATCAAGTATATATAATCAAATTTTAAATAAGTTTGCTATGCCTTTTCATAATTTTCTTATGTTGGTTCTTTTTATCACTACGCTATCGGTTGTAAATTTGTAAAAATATAACCTTCTTGAGAACTTGAATTTCCCGAGTTAAACCTAGACAAGTAAAAAAAAATGAAATTTTTTTTGAAAAAATTTGGGGTGATTAGCGGTTCCAATAGAGTTTTGTGTAAGGCTTGTATTTAGGACTTGCAAAATTCAAGGTTTTAGCATCCCCCCCCACACTTAAATTACACATTGTCCTCAATGTGTCCCAAAAATAAATTTTTAGGTTGATTAGATGTGTAAAATAGTGTTAAAAAGCAAAAATTTGTGTTACTGGGCACTGAACACGGCCCCGTGTTATCCGGGCACGGCCCCGTGTTCAAGTGCCAGTAACAAAATTAAAATAAGAGAAACAGAAGACTGGACACGGGGGCGTGTTGGGTGAACACGGCCCGTGTCCAGGTACCTGAACTGGGCGTTTTTCTGCAGGGTGCTCAGCACGGGGCCGTGTTGGTTGGGCACGGCCCGTGTTGAGCCTTCTGAAATGGGGAGAATTGTCGGGTAGCCTTGTTCTTGTGCATGGGATCATTTTTCTCGTTCCCCTTTTCATCCTTTACCACCATGAGTGTGTTTTATTCCTGAAAATTAAAACTAACTAGAAAACATAAAAATTAATCTAAACTAAACTAAGGATAGTTCCGCGGAATGCCTCCGTGGTGCGCCACGTTTATAAGGGTCCTTGGCTAGACCCAAAGCCTGGTCATATGTTACCCAATTGGGATGTGTTGCATCCCATGTTACACCGTCGGAGAGCGTCATCCAAGCTTGAGTCTATGACCTTCATGTAGTTGACCGGATCTTCTTCCTCTACTCGCTTTCCACATTCAAATTTTACCTCTTCATCCCCAAACTTCAATGTTAGAGTTCTGTCATTCATATCCACCAATGCTTAGGCGGTGGCTAGAAATGGCCTCCCGAGGATGAGAGGGACATCGGTGTCTTCTTCCATGTCTAGGATGACGAAGTCGGTTGGAAAGACGAATTTGTCAACCTTGACTAGCAGATTTTCGGCGACACCTTGTGGGAATTTGACGGACCTGTCGGCGAGTTGTATGCTCATCTTTGTAGGGCTTGTTGTTCCTAGGCCGAGTCGCTTGAACATTGATGTGGGCATGAGGTTGATGCTAGCCCCAAGATCGGCTAAAGCATTTCGGACGGGGGACTTCCCAATCGAACAAGGGATTGTGAAGCTCCCGGGGTCGATTTTCTTTTGTGGAAGTTTGTTGAGTACTAAAGCGGAGCATTCTTCGCCTAAGTTAACTAATTGCAATGATTCAATTTTCCTTTTGTTTGTGAGGAAGTCCCTCATAAATTTTGTGTATTTAGGCATTTGGGTTAGGACCTCAATAAAAGGAATATTAACATGCAATTGTTTTAGTAAATTTTCAAACTTAGCGAATTGCTCGTCGGTCTTTTGACGATTTAACCTACCGGGGTACGGAATTGGAGGAGTCTTGGTGGGCTCTTGAGTTGGTAGAGAAGCTTTTTCTGGCGCAGAAGGAGTCACAGGCTGGCTAGAATGGCTTCTTTCATTTGGTGGCAATGGAGCATCCTCGGGACCCACGGTTCGATTTCTTAATGTGATGAGATGTACTTGTGCCTTTGGGTTCGTTTTGGTATTACTAGGTAACGCGCCTTGTGGTCTCTCGGAGAAATTTTGAGCTAGTTGATTTAATTGTTTTTCAACGTTTTGAATGCTAGCTTGTTGATTTCTGAAATTTGATTCCAATTGTTGAAATCGATCCGAGTTTTTCTTTTCAGTGTCAGAGATGAGGCGAGATACAGTATCCTCGAGCCTTTCTCTTCCACCTTGTTGTTGAGAAAAATTTTGCGGTTGTTGAAAATTAGTTCGTTGGTTTTGTTGGTTACTACTATTGCCGGGATCTCTCCAACCAAGGTTTGGGTGGTTACGCCATCCTTGGTTGTAGGTACCCGTTGGAGGACCCGGCGGCCTAGGTCTATTATCCATGTAGTTTACCGTTTCAGTTTGTTCATCTAATTCTTTCATACAACTCCAATTTTCATGTGACCCACCACACCCTTCACAAGCCATAACCGAGGCCGTTTTTGTCATTTCTAGCTTTTTTATTTTTGAAGAGAGGGCCTCGATTTAGGCTTGTAAAGAGGTGCTTTCATCAACCTTATGGGCGCCCGGGGCAATAGATTTATTGCCTCGGGGAGTGTGCCATTGAAAATTGGTTTGAGCAATTTCCTCAATTTGATTATATATTTCGTTTGGGCGACGATTACCTAAGAGTCCCCCGGAGCTTGAATCAAGTGTTTGTCTTGTGTGTGGCAACAACCCATTATAGAAAGTGGATACTTGTTGCCACACCGCTAGACCGTGATGAAGACACTTTCTTAGAAGCTCCTTGAACCTTTCCCAAGTTTCATATAAAGATTCCCCATCCTCTTGTGAGTATGTATTAATTTCAGTCATTAATTTAGCCGTTTTAGCAGGAGGGAAATATTTATATAGAAACTTTTGGGCAAGTTCATCCCAGGTGTTTACCGATCCAACTGGGAGGGTGTTAAGCCAAGCCTTAGCTCGGTCTTTTAGTGAAAATGGAAACATTCGAAGGCGGATGGCGTCATTTGATGCTCCATTGATCCGAAAGGTATCACATATTTCTAAGAAGTTAGTAATATGTAGATGGGGATCCTCGTCCGCAAGCCCGTGGAAGGTTGCGGAGTTTTGGAGCATTTGTATCAAGTGCGGCCGAAGTTCGAAGTTGTTGGCCTCGACATTCGGTGCATTGATAGCGGCGCCAAGATTGCCCACGGTAGGCCGTAGGTAATCCATGAGGGTACGTTGGTCCGCCATTGGGATTGGTTCCCCCGAAGCTTTCTCTTGATTTTTAGCTTTAAGTCTTTTTCTGAGAAAGCGTTCGGGTTCTTCTAAGGGTTCTTTTATGTCTCTACTAGAACTGGAGCTCATGCACTACGTAGGAGGGTCAAATGTGGCACCTGGGTTCCAAGTCCTGCAATAAAAACAGAAAAGAACGTTGGTCAGAAAGTTCACCACGGCCCCGTGCTCAGTGAACACGGCCCGTGGTCAGAGATACAGTAATTGTTTTCTGGATTCCCAGTTACTGGGAGTTGGACACGACCCCGTGTTGCACCGACACGGCCCCGTGTTCAGCTCTCTGTAACTCAGAAAATAAAAACTGCCAGTGATGATGCTGGGCACGGCCCGTGTCTGACCGAGCACGGCCCGTGCTGAGCTCTGCAGAAGCTGAAAAACTAAGAAAATCCTAAAAAAAATAAAAAGAAAAATAAAAGATGATTAGGCCGTTGATTCCTAACTTTCTTAAAATCCTTGTGTCCCCGGCAACGACGCCAAAAACTTGATGTGCGATAAAGTGTCGTATATTTTAGGTGTGTATTTTAAGCCCTTTTTAACACTTATTTTAGCCAAGTTTTAAATTTATAAAACACGATATTTCACTAACACTAAACACACATATGGGCAAGTGCACCCATCGTTGAGTGTAGTATAGCGTTGGTAAGATACCGAGGTCGTCCAAGGACACAAGAGCTTTTAGTACCGGTTTATCCTCAACGTCTAACCAAAATAAAAAGTTTAGAAAAAATGTTTTAAACTAAGAAAAATAAAACTAACTAAAATGCTAAAAATAAAAATAAAAGAAAAAAAACAGATAGACAAGATGAATCACTTGGTTCCGACTCGTATCTAGTATAACCTTTGATTATTTCCGCACTTTTGCACATAATTAAGAGATTATCTTAGTTATTGTAGTAGGCCCCTCTTTTGAAGGCGACGTTACCCTCACCCCAGTAGTTTGAGTCAGCAGGGATACAATCCTAAAAGGGTGGATTATTGGAAGATAATGAATTAAGTTATTAATGCAGTATTGTGGTAGGCCCCGCTTTTGGCGGTGACGTTACCCTCGGCTAAGTAGTCTGAGTCAGCAGGGATACAGTCCTAAATAGCCGGGTTATAGTATTAATAGTAGTTACTTATGAGGGGATCAAAGAGTTTGGACCCCCGCCATCCAATACCGTGAAGTATTGAAGGAGGTCCTACTAAATTTGACCCAGGTCCATTGCAGGACCTCTAAACGCTGAACAATGGCAAGACCTTTACCAAACCGTTCCCTTAACCCCCTACCAGGTAGCCAACATACCTCCATATAGACCGTGGAGATATGAATGGTGAAAATCCTTTATTTTATATAGACAGTAAAATAATGCCAAGACACAACGGACAAACGATAAGGAAAGATCACCTTCAACATAAGTAACTAGTTATTAAAGTCATTAATACAAAACCAAATAAAAAGTGCAAAAGATTAGAAATAAAAAGTATTATACTAGACACTTTGTCTTCACCAAGTGATGTAAGAGACTTAGGCAAACATGGCCTTGATTGTCAAGAACTCTTACGATCAATCTTGGATCCCGAGACGACTCACACACACTCTACGATGGACAATGGATGATGGTGGCGGATGATGGTGTTGTGATGGTGGTGGGTGGTGGATGAAGTGTGAGAGAAGTGGAGTGCCAAGGAATGAGATGAAATGAATCCAAGCACTCCTATTTATAGGCTGAACAGAGAGCTGGACACGGCCCCGTGTCCGCTGGGCACGGCCCCGTGTCCGTCTGACACTCTCTCTCCTCATTAATTGTAATTCGCAATTACAATAAATGCGCCTGCTGTACTTTCTATGGATTTGTCTTTTCTGCTGCTTCTTGGGCACGGCCCCGTGCTGGCTGAGCACGGGGCGTGTTCAGTCTTCTGATCTCTCTATTTTGCTTTGGAAGGTGCCGTTGAGGGTTCGGGCAGTCCACTAATATTCCTTTTCTTGTATTTATGTTGGATTTAGCTGTCTTTTTGCTTCTTTTGCGTTTTTGAGCTCATTTAATCCTGAAAATACAAAAGGAAGACAAAAACACTCTTTTTCCAATATTAGTACTTAAAAAGGGTTAGTTTTATGCCTCATTTGATGTAATTTATATGTTGCATTTTACACACATCAGCAATCAATCATAGTACAATCCTTCAAGATTTCATAAGAAAATTCTTTCAAAAACTGAATCAAAATCATCAAAAACTATGTTGAATTGTTCATGTTTGCTGACGTCATTCACTCGTTCGAACAGCTGCTCGAACGATTTGGCTTAGATTGATCTTGAATACTTGTTGATGACGTCATCAGTGTTACCCGATCGGATCATCACCCGATCGGACAACATTGTTGTTTTTATTTTTGGTGCTTACGTCATCCTGTCACTCGATCGGACTACCACCCGATCGGTGAAAGGTTGAAAAGTCAAAGGTTTCAAAAATCTCTGTGCTACTCATTCGGACAACCACTCGATCGGACAACCACCCGATCGAGTTGCAATCCGATTCGTGTACCTCTCGTTTATATTACTGTGCCACTCGATCGGATCACCATCCGATTCAAGTGCACTAGTGTGAAACTTTTGAAAATCACAAAAATTTGTCTAAGTGTTTGAAAACTGTTTCAGGTACTCTAAAATGGGCGATGATTTTCTAAACCCATTTAGCGACATATTTGCTTACACCAGCAACACGGGAGACGCCACGTCAAGCAACACAAACAACACTGCTCCAAACCCGAATCCTAATAAAGCCATTGCTGACTCACTAAGCGTGGATAACGCTTATGGCACCTACAACAAACCACCCAAGCTCATGGCCATAGAAGATTATAGTAGATGGGCTAGCAGGTTCGAGGACTGGTTAAAGGCATTCGCCTACCAGAGCTGGAAGTGTTTAAGGAATGGTTTCAATATTGGAAGGAGTGATTATGAAAACCTGATCAATACTGATCAGGAAAGTTTTATTGCTGAAAAGAAATGTCTTGCATTTCTACATCAATCAGTGAGGGATGATATCATATCTTTAATCGATTACAAAGATTCCAGAGATTTATGGGGAAAATTAGAAAAGAAGTGTGTGGGAGGAGAAGAAATTGTTAAGAATAAGAAAAAATTGTTAAAGAAAGAATTTGATCTGTTCGGTTGTATGAAGAATGAATCGGTTTCAAAGATGATAGAACGGTTTTGTCACTTAAAGATCGAGCTTTCTAGACATGGGATTACTTTTACTGAGGAAGAATTAGTTAAAAACAAGTTTATTCGATCGCATGGACTATTTGTGACAAACTACGAAAGTATGCCAATTCGTATAGCAACGAACATTCCGGAACATGATCATAAGCTAAACATACTTTAAATATCCTTTACGTAGCTTAGAAATAGGCTTTGAGGGGTTCGGTATGCGAAAATGCGCTTATTTGATCAATAGGGACTAAAGGCGTCAAAAAGTGAATAAGTTTGCATTTACGCGCATATCTTACGTTCTGAACATATCCGGACATCAAAAAAAAATTTAATCATTAAAATATTTTATTTTAGTGGTTGGAATGCAAAAATATCATTTGTCGCGTAATTTGGATCGTTTTCGCGTCCGTTTGAGTTTTAGTCGTAATTAACCGAATAACGTGACCGTACGGCCAAACGAACCGACATCCAAGATGTTTTCAAGCATATTTCAAGTTCCCTATGCTTTAACTTCATTGTAGAGCCTTGAAATGGGGTTAACGGGGCTTAAAAGCATCAAAAACTAAGTTTTTAGCTTGCAGGGACCAAAACTGTCAATTGCTGAAAGATCCCTCGCGGGCCGCGTAAGCCAGGGATCAATCTTACGCGGGGCGCGACATCCTCTGCTGGTAGAAACATTGAATCTGGTTAATCAGCCTGTTCTCATGGTTTTTAATCCTAGTTTTAGCATACCTTGGTCTTGTTTTTGTGCTCCCCAAGTATTTAAAACTATGGGCAACATGTGTATGGCCAAGATCAAGCTTTGATCTACTAAAAAACACACGTAATCATCCTATTGATTCAAGATTCCCTATAAATACCCATCACATTTGCCATTTTCATTTGCTCATCATCTCAAATCAGCTCTAAGTTGAAGCTCTCACTTGTTGAAGGCTTCATACCTGAGGTTTCTTTGTTTCTTTCCAAGCTTGGACCCTTTGTAAGTTTCTTTCATGCTTGGTTATGCTTTTCAAGCATGAAAGTCAAACAGTGTTTGACTTTCTGCTTTGACCATGAATTGGTCAAGATAAAGTTCGTTTGATCTTTGCACCAACAAATGTTTTTTACTTCTTTATCAGTTAATTCTTCAAGTGTTAATAAAATTCCACCTTGTTTTGTCGGTTCTTTATATCCTAACTTCAACATTACCAAACTATCATAAGCGAATGCTTTTACCCAGCCCTCAAATCGTTTTTTCCACCAATTATAGTCCTCGATATTCATTAATCTCGGTGGCTTATGTTGGTTTCCGTACACGTTATCGTAATTCAGACTATCCGAAATCGTTTTCGAAATGCTTCTTGTCTGCGACTTTGTTTCGGAAGTGTAAGCGTTATAAAATATGTTGTAGAATTCATCTGCCATGATTTGAATCTTCGAATACCCTCCAATATCACACCTTGATTATCTTGAATCACCTGCAAACAAAACAAACACTTGATCAGTTTAAAAGAACCAAATATTTGAAAATCCATAAAATATGTGATTTATGAAGTATTGTGAATTTTCCGGACGATGATCGTTCTGAAACTCGTGCAAATGTATACGACGAGACTTTTTGATTCGGATGACACTTAGAATGGACGAGCGAATAGCCTAATTGAACTTCGAATGAACTTGAGCGGATGGGCTTGACAATATGATTTAAAGATCCTTCGGATGGACCATGCAAGTTATCGAATGGAGTCAACAAAGTCAATGACTAAACAACATATCTTGTCGAATGAGTTAACAAAGTCAGTAACACTTGTCGGATGGGGTCAACAATTCACTACCAAAATACTTTTTGGACCTCAACAATTTCACTGTTAAGTCAGATTACCCAATGTAGTTGGACCGAGACGCTGATGAAATTTGGACAACAAGATACCAACAACTTGTAGACACAATTAACAATTTGGCTGCCCACCACTACTCATTTAATACCTTTGCATGTAATCAGACCCTTATCAATATATCACTGACTTGCTATATTGGGCCAAACAACACATCACATACAGCGAATATGAAAACTGATCTAACCAACACTTGCTGAAAGCTTAATGGACCATTGATCTCCACTAACCGAACAAATAAACAAAAATTGAACAAACTTTGTTGGGACACTAAACGTTTCACGTGACAAACAGAATGTTGTCAATTTTGATTGGGCCGAGAAAAACCATTATATCAAATTGAATATAACATTCAATTTTCATTAAATGAAATTGACAGCCCATGTGCGTTCCATAATCTGATTGGACTTATGGGCTTAGTGGATCTGTTATGAATTGCTTTGGGCCGCACAATCTTGATTGACTATTAATAAAGAATCACGTGATGACTTCAAATTTAATGAAGATGATTGGGCCGCTGAACATATATATGATATTCACTACACTTTCTCAGATGAAATTCAATCGATCGAATGAATAGTCGAGCGGATGGTCATCCGCTTGACATGTTGATGATATGTCGGATGGTCATCCGATTAGTTTTAATTGGGCCACAATCTGAGCATGTAGTCTTGTTGACAAATTCGTTAAAACCCACAAACAATCTTGTCAGGGATTAACACCTACCTAATTACGATCACGTAGCCATGTTCAACTCGAACAATGGCTGGACCATAAAGGTCTAAACTGAAAGTCAAAGCAATTATCGAAATTGTTTGACTTTTGGCTTAAAAAGCCTAATAAACAAAAATGCAGAAGGAAGGGTCACTTACCATGAACCTTGAACGAAATAGGTCTGATTTGGGAGCTCCTTTCAGTTAGGAACCTTAAGAGGAAGGGTGAGAAGTGATTTTAAAGAAGGTGCAAGTTCAACATTGAAATATGGCACCTATTTATAGTGTTGGAGGTTTAATGTGATAATCACAGGTGTAATGGAGGTGCTAGAGATGAGCACAAGTGTCCCCCATCGTGGCAAATTGTCACACCCCGACCGTGTAAAACAACAAATAGCGGCGGAAACGTCAGGGAGTCATGTTACAAAATTTATTGTTTTATAACACATGGTATTTAAAGTTTGGTATTATTAGATGAAATGTTTACATTGTCTTGGAATAAACGGAAATAGAACATAAAATAAATTATCTTTCATGATTTTAAGTCACTAAGGCCCAAGTCCGCCCTAAGTGTAGCATGCTCAACATCAAACATTAACTCCTGAAACATATGTGAAAATAGAAACGTTAGCATAAAAATGGTTGTGAGTAACATAGGTTTTTGTGATATAGATTCATTGCTTTGAATGTTAAAGGAAACGTTTAACTAAAAAGTAGTCATGAACCTTTACAAAAATGTTATCTTTTTATAAAATCATATGAAGGTCAAATGATTTAAAAGAAATGATGGATGGTTAAGTAAATAACCAAATGAAAATGACTTGTATAAAATATGTCATGTCTTGTATAAAAGATGTCGTGTTTCGTGTAAAAGATGTCATGACTTATCTTTGTTCGAAGTTATTTAGATAACGCTACGATAAGTAATATAATAAAAGCACTTATATATAGGAAGTACCAGGGGCGTATCCACCATGCTTTTATCACATTACACGAGTCTCGTTATTTAAATCACTTACCATAACTATCGAATGAAATGTCTTGTCTAAACCAATGTCTTGTAATAACCAAATGTCATGAATATACAATGTCTTGTGTAAGCAAGTGTTATGTATAAACCAATGTGTTGTATGGTAAGCAAAAGGACTTTGCTTAAACCACATGAAATAATGTCTTGTATAAACAAAATGTCTTGTATAAAACAATGTTTTTGAATGAGCAAGGTTTTGTTTAATCAATGGTTTTCTTCTATAAATCATTGCATTTATTGCGTAAACTTTTATTAGGTTTGTTGGCGAATACATTCAAGCCTTGTCGACTGTCGGATAAACCCTTATCAGGTCAAAGGTTTATTAAATGTTCATCGGATTCTTTCATTCCCTAAGGTCACTGATGTGTGCAAAATGTAACATATAAATTACATCAAATGAGGCATAAAACTAACCCTTTTTAGTACTAGTGTTGGAAAAAGTGTGCTTTTGTCTTCATTTTGAATTTACAGGACCAAATGAGCTTAAACGATCAAAAGGAACAAATAAACATCAAAAACCAACATAAATACAAAGAAAAGGAATAAACGTGACATGCCCGACCCCTCGACAGCATCCCCAAGAGCAAAAACAAGAAACAGAAGACTAACCACAGGCCGTGCCCAATGGACACGAGGGCGTAGTCAGGTGTCTGTAGAAAGGACAAAGCTGTGGAAGCGTCTACATGTTGGTGCACGGAATGTCTGTTGACTACGTTAACATCAAGTCTTAAGTCAAGATAGTCAAGATTGGAGCTTGAAAAGTCAAAATTAGAGTTTAACAATGTAATTTCACTTATATGTACAAAGTTATAGGTGATTTCGCTTTTAGGGACATTAGATTTCGCTTATATGGTCCAAGAGGTGATTTCGCTTATATGGTTATCAAGGGGTTTCGCTCATAAGGCATGACACATAAGCGAAATCATCACACTATAAATAGGTGCACATGTTGTTTCATTTGGTACGCATCTTCCAGAATTGTAACGAAGTGCTGCCGGATTTCTGTCAGGTTGTAATCAATGTTAAACGCAATATAAGAGACGGATATTAGATTATCAAGCTGTGTTTGTATCTAGTTCTCTGATTCCGCCTTTGAACTAGATTTAAAACTCTTCGAATCGACTCAATCGGGTCAAACAACGATCCAACACTACACCCACCACGGGGGCGTGCCCAGCTCAGCACGGGGCATGGTCAATGCTAAGATACGCAGAATCTTGCAAAATCTTGGTAGTACAGATACGCTTCTGCCCACGGGGCCGTGCCCAGCGAACACGGGCCATGTGGAGCCCTATGCTGACAAATGCAATTAATGAAGGAAGAGAAAGAGATGGCCACGGGGGCATGTCCGCTGGACACGGGGCCGTGGCCGGGCTTCTGTTCAGGCTATAAATAGGAGTGCTTGGCTCACTTCAAAGGCATCCCTTGGCAAACCACTATTCTCGCACTTTGCCACCACTCCACCACCACTACACCATCAACACCCACCACCATCATCTGTCATCCACCTTTAGAGTTTGTAGTAGTCTCGGGATCTAAGATTGATCGTAAGAGTTCTTGTCAATCAAAGGCCATGTTTGGCTAAGTCTCTTACATCACTTGGTGAAGACAAGTCTTTTATGTATTACTTTTGATTTTTAATCCTTTGGCACTTTTTATTTGGTTTTGTATTAACGACTTTAATAACTAGTTTCTTATGTTGAAGATGAATTTTCTTTATCATTTGTCCGTGGTGTCTTGGCATTACTTTACTGTCTATATAAATAAAAGATTTACACCATTCATATCTCTATGGTCTATATAGAGGTATGTTGGCTACCTGGTCGGGGGTTAAGGGAATGGTTTAGGAAGGTTTCTTGCCTTGTTCAGTGTATAGATCCTGCAAGGACCTGGGTCAACCTTACTAGGACCTCCTTCAATACCCACTGGTATTGGATGGCGGGGGTGCGAATGGCTTGATCCCCTCATATGTAAAATACTATTAATACATTAAACCGGCTACTTGGGATTGTATTCCTGCTGACTCAAACCACTTAGCCGAGGGTAACGTCACCTTCAAAAGAGGGGCCCACCACTTTTTGCATTAATAACTTAATGAATTATCTTTCAATATTCCGACCCTTTGGGATTGTATCCTTGCTGACTCAAACCACTGGGTTGAGGGTAACGTCAACTTCAAAAGAGGGGCCTACTACTATAACTAAGATAATCCTTAAAAACTACGAAAGTGCAAAAATCATCAAAGGATACTGAAAAGGCTAGTCGGATCCAAGTGATTCATCTTGTCTATCTGTTTTTATTCTATTTCTTCATTTTTAGTTTTATTTTTCATGTTTAAAACCTTTTCTAAAAAATTTTAGCTTGATTAGAGTTGAGAATAAACCGGTACTAAAAGCTCTTGTGTCCTTGGACGACCTCGGTATTTTACCAACGCTATACTACGCTCACGATGGGTGCACTTGCCCAAGTGTGTGTTTAGTGTTAGTAGAATATCGTGTTTTATAAATTTAAAACTTGACTAATGCATAAAATGGGCTAAAAATATCAATAAAAATATATCACACCTAACGCACACCAAGTTTTTGGCGCCATTGCCGGGGACATAAGGATTTTAATAAAGCTTAAAATCGACAGCCTAATCATTTTTTAATAACCTTTTTAAAACTGCACGCACATTTTTACATTTTTAAGAAATTTTTGCATTACAGTAGTCTGGACACGGGGCGTGGCCAAGTGTTTGAAGAAAAGACAAAGTTGTAGAAGCTTCTATTCCCAGCACGGGGGCATGCCCAGCTCCACACGGGTCGTGGTCAATGCTAAGATTCGCAGAATCTTGCAAATCTTGATAGTACAGATACGCTTCTGCACACGGGGTCGTGCCCAGCGGAAACGGGGGCGTGTGGAGCTAATACAGACAAATTGCAATTAACGAAGAAAGAGAAAGACAATGGACACGGGGCCGTGCCCAATGGACACGGGGCTGTGTCCGGGCGTCTGTGCAGGCTATAAATAGAGGTGCTTGGTTCACTTCAAAGGTATACCTTGGCAAACCACCTCTCTCCCACTTCACCCACAGTCATCCATCTTAGAGTGTGTGTGTAGTAGTCTCGGGATCCAAGATTGATAGTAAGAGTTCTTGACAATCAAAGGCCATGTTTGCCTAAGTCTCTTACATCACTTGGTGAAGACAAGCATTTAGTGTAATACTTTTGATTTTTAATTCTTTCGCACTTTTTATTTTGTTTTGTATTAATGACTTTAGTAACTAGTTTCTTATGTTGAAGGTGAAACTTCCTTATCATTTGTCCGTGGTGTCTTGCCATTATTTTACTGTCTATATAAAATAAAAGATTTTCACCATTCATATCTCTATGGTCTATATAGAGATATGTTGGCTACCTGGTCGGGGGTTAAGGGAATGGTTTGGTAAGGTTCTTGCCTTGTTCAGTGTATAGATCCTGTAAGGACCTGGGTCAAGCTTACTAGGACCTCCTTCAATACCCACTGGTATTGGATGGCGGGGGTGCGAAAGGCTTGATCCCCTCATATGTAAACTACTATTAATACATTAACCCGGCTACTTGGGATTTGTATCCCTGCTGACTCAAACCACTTAGCCGAGGGTAACGTCACCTTCAAAAGAGTGGCCTACCACATTACGCATTAATAACTTAATTAATTATCTTTCAATATTCCGAGCCTTTAGGATTGTATCCTTGCTGACTCAAACTACTGGGTTGAGGGTAACGTCACCTTCAAAACAGGGCCTACTACTATAACTAAGATAATCTCTTAAAAAGTGCAAAAGTGCAAAAATCATCAAAGGTTACACTAAAGGTGAGCCGGATCCAAGTGATTCATCTTGTCTATTTGTTTTTATTTTATTTTATTTTTCAGCATTTTTTGTTTTTATTTTCATGTTTAAAACCTTTTCTAAAATTTTGATTTGATTAGACGTTGAGGATAAACCGGTACTAAAAGCTCTTGTGTCCTTGGATGACCTCGGTATCTTACCAACGCTATAATACGCTCACGATGGGTGCACTTGCCCATATGTGTGTTTAGTGTTAGTAGAATATCGTGTTTTATAAATTTAAAACTTGACTAAAGTGTTAAAAAGGGCTTAAAATATAACTAAAAATATATCACACCTAACGCACATCAGCCTTCATACTCATATCTTGAAGAACCAAGGTATGAATCATCTCCTTCATATACTTACTATGAGGAACAATTGTGTCAACAACCCACCTCATATGAGTACTATGAAGAACCAAGGTACGACCCCTATCCATCATAAACTTACAATGAGGAACAATGGTATGAACCATCTACCTCATATTAGTATTATGAGGAGCCAAGGATCGAACTTCCGAATTCAAGCTATGGGGACACTTATTCCGCTCACTTTGACGAACCACCAACTATCCTCCCTCTAACCGAAAAAATAATAGAACACCTCAAAACTATCGAACGCCACATTAAAGAATCCCACGCAAGGGAAGAGGAATCCCGCGCAAGGGAAGAGGTAATTTGTACTAAAGAGGTGATAGTAGAAGAGGTAAAAATGGAAGAACAAGTAAGTGAAAAACCGACGCATGAACCAAACAACAAAAAAAGGTAAGTCTGACAACGTTAAAATTCAAAAAGAGTCTAATTTTCAAGAAATTAATCTCTTAACACCTTCTTTTGAAAACCATTGTTTGGTACCTACTCATGCTAAGTTTTTAAAAGAGTTAAACACTAAAACTAAAATTGACAAAATGGTAAGCATTAAGTTAACAAATGATCAAACTACGCTAATAAAAGATGATCCATTTGAAATTAACATTACACCGGTTCCATGTTTTTTTTTTTTCAAAATTCCTTTATTAGTAATATTACAATTGATAAAGATCTTTGTGTTAATATAATGCAAAACTACATTTAAAAAAAATTAAGTATTGGTGATTTTTCTCCACTTCAAATACCCATTTTTCTTTCTAATCGGAAAATAATAAAATCTATGGGAGTAGTTGAAGATGTGTTAGTCCAAATAAATCAAACGGTAGTTCCAACAGACTTTGTCATCCTTGATGACGCTCCACTTGTGTTGGGACAACCTTTTGTGAAAACCCACAAAGCTTTGATTAATCGGAAGCAAAAAAACTTACCCATTCAATTAGGGGCCTTCAAAAAAGTGTCGATGTTGAACGATCAATGAAATATCCAATCGGCAATGACGACCCCCTAATTGAAGATGAAGATGAGCCACCTGATGCAGAAGAAGAAATCAACCTCTTTGTTGAAGAAGAGGTCGCCATTGAAAAAACCTTTTTGGTTCTTGACCAAAATGAGCAACCCAATAAGGAGTCTCCTAAAGACCCACCACTTGAGCTCAAAGAACTCCCAAAAGGTTTGGAATACGCTTTTCTCGACAAGGATGGTAAGCTACCTATAATTATTTCATAAAAAATAACTAGTGTAGAAAAAGAAAAATTAATCACACTTTTGAAAAAACACAAAAACGCGATCGCTTGGAAGCTTGTAGATATTAAAGGAATAAGCCCTTCCATGTGTACGCACAAAATTTTAATGAATGATGACTATAAACCGGTAATACAACCACAACGTAGAGTAAATCCAAACATCCAAGAAGTGGTTAAAAATGAAGTCATCAAACTACTTGACGCCGGACTTATCTACCCAATTTCCGATAGTCTTTGGGTAAGTCCCGTCCAAGTAGTTCCTAATAAAGGAGGTATGACGGTG
Source organism: Helianthus tuberosus (assembly GCA_030545235.1). Classification (NCBI taxonomy): domain Eukaryota; kingdom Viridiplantae; phylum Streptophyta; class Magnoliopsida; order Asterales; family Asteraceae; genus Helianthus; species Helianthus tuberosus. The sequence goes on along the minus strand of CM060445.1, from coordinate 67,306,859 downwards.
GTCACTAATGAAAAAAATGAATTAATACCAACAAAAACCGTTACCGGATGGAGAGTGTGTATAGATTATCGTCGATTAAATGAGGCAACAAGGAAAGATCATTTTCCCTTAACTTTTATTAATCAAATGTTAGAAAGATTATCCGGTCACAAATTTTATTGTTTTTTAGATGGTTTTTCAGGTTACTTTCAGATACCGATAGCTCCCGAAGACCAAGTGATGTGTGTAAAATGCAACATATAAATTACATCAAATAAGGCATAAAACTAACTCTTTTTTAGTACTAATGTTGGAAAAAATGTGTTTTTGTCTTCCTTTTGAATTTACAGGGTCAAATTAGCTTAAACACACAAAAGGAACAAATATACAGCCAAAACCAACATAAATACAAAGAAAAGGAAGAAACGTGGCATGCCCGACCCCTCGACAACAACTCCCAAAGCAAAAACAAGAAGAAAGTTGAGCATGGGGCTGTGCCCAGTTGAGCATGGGGCTGTGCCCTGCTCGACACGGGGCGTGCCCAGCTCGACACGGGGCGTGCCCAGCTCAGCACGGGGCCGTGTCCAGGATGGTCAGCCCTAGCACAAAAGACAAACCTGTAGAAGCTTCTATTGCCCACCACGGGGCCGTGCCCAGCGGACACGGGGCCGTGGTCAACTATAAGATTCGCACAATCTAGGCAAATCTTCATAGTACAAAGATTCTTCTGCACATGGGGTCGTGCCCAGCGGACACGTGGGCGTGTGGAGCTAATAAAGACAAACTGTATTAATGAAGAAAGAGAAAAGGGTGGACACGGGGCCGTGTCCAGGCTTCTGTACAGGCTATAAATAGGAGTGCTTGGCTCAAGCTCAAACCATCCCTTGGCACAACACCTCTCTCACACTTCACCCACCACCACCATAACACCATTATCCACCACCATCATCCATTGTCCATCATAGAGTGTGTGAGTCGTCTCGGGATCCAAGATTGATCGTAAGAGTTCTTGACAATCAAGGCCATGTTTGCCTAAGTCTCTTACATCACTTGGTGAAGACAAAGTGTCTAGTGTAATACTTTTTATTTTTAATCTTTTCGCACTTTTTACTTGGTTTTGTATTAATGACTTTAATAACTAGTTTCTTATGTTGAAGGTGATCTTTCCTTATCGTTTGTCCGTGGTGTCTTGGCATTATTTTACTGTCTATATAAAATAAAAGATTTTCACCATTCATATCTCCACGGTCTATATGGAGGTATATTGGCTACCTGGTCGGGGGTTAAGGGAACGGTTTGGTAAAGGTCTTGCCATTGTTCAGTGTTTAGAGGTCCTGCAATGGACCTGGGTCAAATTTAGTAGGACCTCCTTCGATACTTAACGGTATTGGATGGCGGGGGTCCAAACTCTTTGATCCCCTCATAAGTTAACTACTATTAATACTATAACCCGGCTATTTAGGACTGTATCCCTGCTGACTCAGACTACTTAGTCGAGGGTAACGTCACCTCCAAAAGAGGGGCCTACCATAATTTGCATTAATAACTTAATTAATTATCTTCCAATAATCCACCCATTTAGGATTGTATCCTTGCTGACTCAAACTACTGGGGTGAGGGTAACGTCACCTTCAAAAGAGGGGCCTACTACAATAACTAAGATAATCTCTTAAAAAGTGCAAAAGTGCGGAAATAATCAAAGGTTACACTAGATACAAGTCGGAACCAAGTGATTCATCTTGTCTATCTGTTTTTATTTTTATTTTCAGCATTTTTAGTTAGTTTTCATTTTTTCTTAGTTTAAAACATTTTTCTAAACTTTTTGATTTGATTAGACGTTGAGGATAAACCGGTACTAAAAGCTCTTGTGTCCTTGGACGACCTCGGTATCTTACCAACACTATACTACGCTCACGATGGGTGTACTTGCCCATATGTGTGTTTAGTGTTAGTAAATATCGTGTTTTATAAATTTAAAACTTGACTAAAAAAGTGTTAAAGGGGCTTAAAATATACACCAAATATATATAACACTTCACACGCATCAAGTTTTTAGCGCCGCTGCCGGGGACACAAGGATTTTAAGAAAGCTTAAAATTGACGGCCTAATCAGTTTTTCAAAACCTTTTTAAAATGCGCGCACATTTTTCTGCATTTTAGTTTAGTTTTGCATTTACTGTAACCTGTACACGGGGCCGTGTTCACTGAACACGGGGCCGTGCTGCACATTTTCATAAAAACACACAGTAACAGTAGCTTGAACACGGGCCGTGCTCACTGAACACGACCCGTGCTCAACGAAATCAGTAAATTTAATTAAAACACCCAGATACAGATTCTGTACACGGGGCCGTGTCCACTGAACACGGGGCCGTGTCCAGCCTCTGTTTCCGTTTTTATTTTTGTTTTCTGATCTCGAGACTTGGTTGTGGTCTGCTGAGTGATTCTTATGGATCAATACTCAGGAGGTTACAACTACACCTATGAGGAGGATGATTATAGGAGTAATTATTGCACTAATTGTCGTAACACACACTCGGTTCAAAATAGTCACTCATATCAACCATCCAATTCATACACCTACTATGAGGAGCCCAGGTACGAGCCATCAACTTCATACACATCCTATGAAGACCAAAGGTATGAACCTCCTCCCTCATACTCATATTTTGATGAACCAAGGTATGAGCCTTCATACTCATACTTTGAGGAACCAAGATATGAGCCACCACCTTCATATGCTTATTATGAGGAACCATGGCGTGAACAACCCACCTCATATGAGTATTATGAAGAACAAAATTACGACCCTTATCCATCATATGCTTACAATGAAGAACAATGGTGTGAACCATCTACTTCATATGGGTATTATGAGGAACAAAGGATCGAACAACCGGATTCAAGCTTTGAAAATCCCAATTCTTTTTCTATAACCGAAGTGACCGATAGGATATTAGAACACATTAGAGTTATTGATCGCTGTATAAAAGAATCTCGCGCAAGGGAAGAGGAGTCCCGAGCAAGAGAAGAATTAAAAAAGGAAGAGATAACTAACAATGTAAAAATGGAAGAACAAATAAGTGAAAAACCGACACATGAGTTAAACAACGAAAAAGGTGAGTCCGACAACGTTAAAATTCAAGAAGAGTCTAATTTTGAAGAAATTAATCTCTTGTCACCTTCTTTTGAAAATCATTGTTTAGTACCCACTCATGCTAAGTTTTTAAAAGAGTTAAACACTAACACTAAAATTGACGAAACGGTAAGTGTTAAGTTAACTAATGATCAAACCTCACTAATAAAAGAAGACTCATTTGAAATTAACATTACACCGGTTCCATGTTTCTTTCAAAATTCATTTATTAGTAATGTCACAATCGATAAAGATCTTTGTGTTAACATAATGCCTAACTACATTTTTGAAAAATTAAGTATTAGTGATTTTTCTCCACTTCAAATACCCATTTTTCTATCCAATCGGAAAGTAATAAAGTCAATCGGTATAGTTGAGGATGTCTTGATTCAAACAAATCAAATGGTAATCCCGACCGACTTTGTCATCCTCGATGACGCTCCTCTAGTGTTGGGACGACCATTTGTAAAAACTCACGAAGCTTTGAAAAACCGGAAGTTCAACAATCTACCTCTTCAATTAGGGGCATTTAAAAGAAGTGTCGATCTCGAACGGTCAATGAAATATCCTTTCGGCAATAATGACCCCCTAATTGAAGATGAAGATGAACCACCCGATACAAGTGAAGAGATTGACCACTTTGTTGAAGAAGAGGTCGCCATAGAACAAACTTTTAAAGTTCTTGATCGAAATGAGCAACCAAATAAGGAGTCTCCTAAAGACCCACCACTTGAGCTCAAAGAACTTCCAAAAGGTTTGGAATATGCTTTTCTAGACAAAGATGGTAATTTACCTGTAATTATTTCGTCTAAATTAGATAGCTTAGAAAAAGAAAAATTAATTAGTCTTTTGAAAAAACACAAAAACGCAATAGCGTGGAAACTTGTAGACATAAAAGGAATTAGTCCTTCCATGTGCACACATAAGATTTTAATGAATGATGACTACAAATCGGTAATACAACCACAACGTCGAGTAAATCCAAATGTACAAGAAGTGGTTAAAAATGAAGTCATCAAATTACTTGACGCCGGACTTATCTATCCTATCTCCGATAGTCCTTGGGTGAGTCCCGTTCAAGTAGTTCCAAAGAAAGGAGGTATGACGGTGATAACTAACGAAAAGAATGAATTAATACCAACGAGAACCGTCACAGGATGGAGAGTATGTATAGATTATAGAAGATTAAATGAAGCTACAAGAAAAGATCACTTTCCTTTACCCTTCATTGATCAAATGTTAGAAAGATTATCCGGTCATAAATTTTATTGTTTCTTGGATGGTTTTTCAGGTTACTTTCAAATCCCGATAGCACCCGAAGACCAAGAAAAGACAACTTTCACATGTCCCTATGGAACTTTTGCTTATCGACGCATGCTGTTTGGTCTATGTAATGCCCCCGCAACATTCCAACGTTGCATGGTAGCCATCTTCCATGACATGATAGAAAAGACAATGGAAGTCTTCATGGAAAACTTTTCTATCTTTGGGGATTCATACGACCAATGCCTCGATAACCTTGAACGAATGCTATCCCGATGTGAGGAAACTAACCTCGCCCTTAATTGGGAAAAATACCATTTCATGGTAACGGAGGGAATAGTACTCGGTCACAAGATCTCAAGCGAAGGAATGGAGGTGGATCGAGCCAAAATAGATACCATTTCTAAATTACCACCTCCATCCTCCGTAAGAGCTATCAGAAGTTTCCTAGGGCATGCCGGATTTTATCAGCGGTTTATCAAAGACTTTTCAAAAATTTCTAGGCCTCTAACAAAATTACTTGAAAAAGATGCTCCTTTCATCTTTGACAAGGATTGCAATCAAGCATTTCTAACCTTAAAGGAAATGTTAGTCAATGCACCTATCATGATAGCGCCGGATTGGAAATTTCCTTTCGAAATCATGTGTGATGCTAGTGACTTTGCAGTTGGAGCTGTCTTGGGACAAAGAAAAGAAAAGCATTTCCACCCAATTTATTATGCTAGTAAAACACTAAATGATGCACAAGAGAATTACACAACAACTGAAAAAGAATTACTAGCTGTGGTATTTGCTTTTGATAAATTTCGTTCTTATCTTGTTCTTTCTAAAACTATAGTCTATACAAATCATGCAGCCATTCGATATCTCTTCAAAAAGCAGGACGCAAAACCACATTTGATTCGGTGGATTCTACTCCTCCAAGAATTTGATATTGAAATCAGAGACAAAAGGGGAGCAGAAAATACCGCAGCAGATCATCTTTCACGCTTAGAAGACCCAGCTTTGGAGGAAACCAGGGACGAGCAAATCAACGAAAAATTTCCAACTGAATCCCTGGAAATGGTGGAATATAAGGAAGAACCATGGTACGCCGACTATGCTAACTACCTAGCTAGCGGTATAGTCGCAAAAGGTTGGCCACATCATCAAAGAAAAAAATTCTTTGCCAATGTGAAACACTATTTTTGGGAAGATCCATATCTTTTCAAAATGTGTGCTGACCAACTCGTCCGACGATGCGTACATGGAAGCGAAGCACGAAGAATTCTCCGCCATTGTCATGAAGGTCCATACGGAGGGCATCATGGTGCCGCTAGTACCGCATGAAAGGTATTTGATTCAGGATTTTATTGGCCAACCATTTACAAAGATGCCCAAAGTCTTGTCAAGACATGTGATGCTTGCCAAAGAACAGGTAATATTTCTTCCAAAAACGAAATGCCACAAAATGGCATTCTTGTTTGTGAAATTTTTGATGTGTGGGGACTCGACTTTATGAGACCTTTCCCACCGTCAAAAGGAAACAAATATATAATTGTGGCAGTAGACTACTTGTCTAAATGGGCCGAGGCTGAGGCACTTCCAACGAATGATGGAAGAGTCGTGGTAAGATTTCTGAAAAAACTATTCTCTCGTTTTGGCACACCTAAAACATTAATAAGTGATAGAGGTACCCATTTTTGCAACCATCAACTCGAAAAATTTTTAACAAGATATAGGGTCTATCACAGGGTCTCAACAGCATATCACCCTCAAACAAAACGGACAAGCCGAAGTGACTAATAGAGGTTTAAAACGAATACTTGAAAAAACCGTAGGGTTAAATAAAAAGGAATGGGCAGATAAATTAGATGATGCTTTATGGGCTTTTCGAACTGCTTATAAAACAACAATAGGTACAACCCCATATAAGCTAGTCTATGGAAAAAGTTGTCACTTGCCAGTAGAAATTGCACACAAAGCCTACTGGGCAATTAAAAATGTAAACTTAGATTTAGAATTTGCTGGTAAAAATCGATTTTGTCAATTAAATGAGTTAGACGAGCTTAGGAATTATGCATACTCAAACTCCGAAATTTATAAGGAAAGAATGAAAAATTTGCATGACAAACATATTAAACCTAATGAATTTCGAGTAGGAGATCTAGTTCTTTTGTTTAATTCACGACTTCGATTGTTTCCTGGTAAATTAAAGTCTAGGTGGTCAGGAACTTTTTCCATCACCCATATTTTCCCACACGGTGCAGTAGAAATTAAATCTCGAAATGGGCCTCCATTCAAAGTCAATGGCCAACGGCTAAAACTCTATCAAGGATTCATTGAGGATGAAGAGGAGGAGATCTCGTTTCAAATGGTGGAAGAATGAAACCAACATCATACCTGGTAAGTTACGAATGATTGGGACGACATCTTAATCGGTAAGTTTTCTAACCAAAGTTTTTTGGGAAATAAGGGCACTCACACGAGCACTTAAAAAAAATATTTTAAAAACTTTGCTCGGCACGGAGCCGTGTCCGCTGGACACGGGGCCGTGTTCGCACTGCAGACGGGATAAAACCCCTTTTTCAAAACAGTTACAACTTTGCACACGCCCCGTTTCCCCGAAAAAGCTCTGGTTCCAGGCGATTTTTCGCAGATTTCCGACATCTCCCATCACTCTAACAACATCAAGGTATGATTCTATCACTTCTAGTAGTTAGATTAGTTACTTGCATGTAGTTAAAACACCAAAAATTTGGGGAAAAATCTAGGGTTCTTGAAGTTCATCCGGATCGAACCTCAAATTTTTGTTTAGATCTGTTTGCATTTAGTTAGATTAGTGTTATGGGAAGTAAATACACTTGTATTGTTCATAGATTCATCCGATTTCTCACAAAAACCCCAAACCCTTGTTCTTGAACCGAAAAAGATAAAATTTAATGGGTAAACGAGTTATTTTGGGAAAAACGGCACTTAGGGTTTCATTTTCCAGCGGACACAGGGCCGTGTCCAGGCTTCTGTACAAGCTATAAATAGGAGTGCTTGGCTGAAGCTCAAACCATCCCTTGGCACACCACCTCTCTCACACTTCACCCACCACCACCATAACACCATCATCCACCACCATCATCCATTGTCCATCATAGAGTGTGTGAGTCGTCTCGGGATCCAAGATTGATCGTAAGAGTTCTTGACAATCAAGGCCATGTTTGCCTAAGTCTCTTACATCACTTGGTGAAGACAAAGTGTCTAGTGTAATACTTTTTATTTTTAATCTTTTCGCACTTTTTACTTGGTTTTGTATTAATGACTTTAATAACTAGTTTCTTATGTTGAAGGTGATCTTTCCTTATCGTTTGTCCGTGGTGTCTTGGCATTATTTTACTGTCTATATAAAATAAAAGATTTTCACCATTCATATCTCCACGGTCTATATGGAGGTATGTTGGCTACCTAGTCGGGGGTTAAGGGAACAGTTTGGTAAAGGTCTTGCCATTGTTCAGCGTTTAGAGGTCCTGCAATGGACTTGGGTCAAATTTAGTAGGACCTCCTTCGATACTTAACGGTATTGGATGGCGGGGGTCCAAACTCTTTGATCCCCTCATAAGTTAACTACTATTAATACTATAACCCGGCTATTTAGGACTGTATCTCTGCTGACTCAGACTACTTAGTCGAGGGTAACGTCACCTCTAAAAGAGGGGCCTACCATAATTTGCATTAATAACTTAATTAATTATCTTCCAATAATCCACCCCTTTAGGATTGTATCCTTGCTGACTCAAACTACTGGGGTGAGGGTAACGTCACCTTCAAAAGAGAGGCCTACTACAATAACTAAGATAATCTCTTAAAAAGTGCAAAAGTGCGGAAATAATCAAAGGTTACACTAGATACAAGTCGGAACCAAGTGATTCATCTTGTCTATCTGTTTTTATTTTTATTTTTATTTTCAGCATTTTTAGTTTGTTTTCATTTTTTTTCTTAGTTTAAAACATTTTTCTAAACTTTTTGATTTGATTAGACGTTGAGGATAAACCGGTACTAAAAGCTCTTGTGTCCTTGGACGACCTCGGTATCTTACCAACACTATACTACGCTCACGATGGGTGCACTTGCCCATATGTTTGTTTAGTGTTAGTAAATATCGTGTTTTATAAATTTAAAACTTGACTAAAAAAGTGTTAAAGGGGCTTAAAATATACACCTAATATATATAACACTTCACACGCATCACCAAGAAAAGACAACATTCACATGTCCCTACGGAACTTTTGCTTATCGACGCATGCCTTTCGGTCTATGTAATGCCCCCGCAACTTTTCAACGTTTCATGGTGGCCATCTTCCATGATATGATAGAAAAGACTATGGAAGTCTTCATGGCTGACTTTTCTATCTTTGGAGATTCATATGACCAATACCTCGATAACCTTGAACGAATGCTATCCCGATGTGAGGAAACTAACCTTGCCCTTAATTGGGAAAAATGCCATTTCATGGTAACGGAGGGAATAGTACTCGGTCATAAAATCTCAAGCGAAGGAATGGAGGCTGATCGGGCTAAAATAGACACCATTTCCCGATTACCACCCCCATCCTCCGTTAGAGCCATCAGAAGTTTCTTTGCGCATGCCGGATTTTATAGACGATTTATCAAAGACTTTTCTAAAATCTCAAGACCATTAACAAAATTACATGAAAAAGATGCACCATTCATCTTTGACAAGGACTGCAACCAAGCATTTCTAACACTAAAAGAAATGCTAGTCAATGCACCTACCATGATAGTGCCTGATTCGAAATTACCTTTCGAAATCATGTGCGATGCAAGTGACTTTGCAGTTGGAGTTGTCTTGGGACAAAGAAAAGATAAGCATTTTGACCCAATATATTACGCTAGTAAAACACTTAACGATGCACAAGAAAATTACACAACAAATGAAAAAGAATTACTAGCTATAATATTTGCTTTTAATAAATTTCATTCTTATCTTGTTCTTTCTAAAACGATAGTTTAAATAGACCATGCAGCCATTCCTTATCTCTTTAAGAAACAGGATGCCAAACATCGTTTAATCAGATGGATTCTAGTCCTCCAAGAATTCGACATTGAAATAAAAGACAAAAGAGGAGCAGAAAACACCGCTGCAGATCATCTATCCCGCTTGGAAGATCTAGCTTTAGAGGCAACTATGGACGGGCTCATCAATGAAAAATTCCCAACGGAGTCCATAGAAATGGTGGAATATCGAGAAGAGCTATGGTATGCCGACTACGCCAACTACTTAGCTAGTGGAATAGTCGCAAAAGCATGGTCACATCATCAAAGAAAAAAATTCTTTGCTGATGTAAAACATTATTGTTGGGAAGATCCTTATCTTTTCAAAATGTCTGTCGACCAACTTATCCGACGATGCATACATGGTAGTGAAGCAAGAAAAATTCCCCGCCATTGTCAAGAAGGTCCATACGGAGGACATCATGGTGCCGCTAGTACCGCACGAAAGGTATTTGATTCAGGATTCTATTGGCCAACCATTTACAAAGACGCCCAAAGTCTTATCAAGACATGTGATGCATGCCAACGATCAGGTAATATTTCTTCCAAAAATGAAATGCCACAAAATGGCATTCTTGTTTGTGAAATTTTTTATATGTGGGGACTCGACATTATGGGACCTTTCCCACCGTCAAAAGGAAACAAATATATACTTGTGACAGTGGATTACATGTCAAAATGGGCCGAAGCAGAAGCTCTTTCAACAAATGATGGAAGAGTTGTGGTAAGATTCCTGAAATGATTATTTTCTCGTTTCGGAACTCCAAAAGCGTTAATAAGTGATAGGGGTACCCATTTTTGTAACCATCAACTTGAAATTTTTTTAACAAGATATGGGGTCTATCACCGGATCTCAACCGCATATCACCTTCAAACAAACGGACAAGCTGAAGTGACTAATCGATGTTTAAAAAGAATACTTGAAAAAACCGTAGGGTTAAATAAAAAGGAATGCGCCGATAAATTAGACGACGCTTTATGGGCTTTTCGAACTGCATATAAAACAACCATAGGTACCACCCCATACAAGCTTGTCTATGGAAAAAGTTGTCAATTGCCAGTAGAAACAGCACACAAAGCCTACTAGGCAATAAAAAACGTAAACGTAGACATAGAAACTGCCGGTAAAAATCGATTTTGTCAATTAAATGAATTAGACGAATTAAGAAATCACGCATACTCTAACTCTGAAATTTATAAGGAAAGAATGAAAAATTTGCATGATAAACACATTAAACCAAATGAATTTCGGGTGGGAGATCAAGTTCTATTGTTTAATTCACGACTTCGATTATTTCCTGGTAAATTAAAGTCTAGGTGGACGGGACCTTTTTCTATCACCCATATTTTTCCACACGGTGCAATTGAAATTAAATCTCGGAATGGAATTCCATTCAAAGTCAATGGACAACGGCTAAAGCTTTATCAAGGATTCATTGAGGATAAAGAGGAAGAGATCTCGCTACAAGCAGTCGAGGAATGAATAAAGGTTTATGCACCAACATCATATCTTGTAGGTAATTGATGTGTGTAAAATGAAACATATAAATTACATCAAATGAGGCATAAAACTAAAGTACTAATGTTGGAAAAAGCGTGCTTTTGCCTTCCTTTTGAATTTACAGGACCAAATGAGCTTAAACGAGCAAAAGGAACAAATATACAGCAAAAACCAACATAAATACAAAGAAAAGGAATAAACGTGACATGCCTGACCCCTCGACAGCATCCCCAAGAGCAAAAACAAGAAACAGAAGGCTGACCATGGACCGTGCCCACTGGACACGGGGGCGTGGTCAGGTGTCTGCAGAAAGGACAAAGCTGTGGAAGCTTCTACGCCCACCAAGGGGGCATGCCCAGCTCAGCACGATGTGTGGTCAATGCTAAGATTCGCAGCATCTTGCAAAATATTGGTAGTACATATATGCTTCTACCCACGGGGCCGTGCCCAGCGAACATGGGCCGTGTGGAGCCCAATGCTGACAAATGCAATTAATGAAGGAAGAGAAAGGGATGGCCATGGGGGCGTGTCCGCTGGACACGGGGCTGTGGCCGGGGTTCTATTCAGGCTATAAATAGGGGTGCTTGGTTCACTTCAAAGGCATCCCTTGGCAAACCACTACTCTCTCACTTTGCCACCACTACACCACCAACACCCACCACCATCATCCATCATCCACCTTTAGAGTGTGTAGTAGTCTCGGTATCCAAGATTGATAGTAAGAGTTCTTGTTAATCAAAGGTCATGTTTGGCTAGGTCTCTTACATCACTTGGTGAAGACAAGTCTTTTATGTATTACTTTTGATTTTTAATCTTTCGGCACTTTTTATTTGGTTTTGTATTAATAACTTTAATAACTAGTTTCTTATGTTGAAGGTGAATTTTCTTTATCATTTGTCCGTGGTGTCTTGGCATTACTTTACTGTCTATATAAAGTAAAAGATTTACACCATTCATATATCTACGGTCTATATAGAGGTATGTTGGCTACCGGGTCGGGGGTTAAGGGAATGGTTTAGTAAGGTTCTTTCCTTGTTCAGTGTATAGATCCTGCAAGGACCTGGGTCAAGCTTACTAGGACCTCCTTCAATACCCACTGGTATTGGATGGCGGGGGTGCGAATGGCTTGACCCCCTCATATGTAAACTACTATTAATACATTAAACCGGCTACTTGGGATTGTATCCCTGCTGACTCAAACCACTTATCCGAGGGTAACGTCAGTTTCAAAAAAGGGGCCTACCACTTTTCACATTAATAACTTAATTAATTGTCTTTCAATATTCCGACCCTTTTGGATTGTATCCTTGCTGACTCAAACCACTGGGTTGAGGGTAACGTCACCTTCAAAAGAGGGGCTATATCAACTCTCCTAAAATCGTTAAAACATCCCTATAGGTCCTAAAATACACCCTGTATACGAAAAATAGGCCCGAAATTCCTTTATTTTAAAAAAATTATGTCACACCCTGACTTTTACGGAAGCGTGATTATGTATGACTTGCTTAATATCATTGTATTCAACCATAACAAACATCTATATGATAAAACTTTGATGTTCATCCATATATTAAGTTTCAAAACATTACAATAGTGATTGTGTAACCACAAACCAAGACTTTAAAATTCAAGTACATTCCAACCTAAGTTTTTAAGATCCAATCTGGACTTGACAGAAGACACTACCAAAGGCTAGGCTTTGCACTATGTATCTTATCCAGGATAAGATGCACAATCTAAACCTTGCGACATGGGATGACATCTTTTATTTGAAGACATAACTTGACATCTTGAACGCCCGCCAGATCCATAATTAATTTCCTAAAATACATATGGTTTGAAAAACATCAACAAAAGTTGAGCGAGTTCATGTGTTTTGTATGTGTGCACGAACATCCTTGTAAACATTTGTAATTATGTTTGTATTTGTAAACCGGTATGAAAGCAACAAGGAAATAGATCAATTAATGTGTAGCTAATACATTAATAGGTGTGACGTGGTGCAGAAGGCTCAAACCTAGCAGATTTTGCACCGGGCTTCCGGCTGTAAGACATAGTCACTTCATGGTCCATCCTGCGGGCTCATGGGCGGGGCTCGCTACACCCAAATAGATCTATCACTCATGTCATTTGGTCCTACTACGAGGATTAATGGTCTTAAGTGTGCGCCTACCCATTCACATGATCTAACATTTCATTCCTTAGCTAACCATACCATTTGTAATTGTTTGTAAACATTTTGGAACATGTACTTCAACCTCCAATATTTATAATTCTTGTAACAAAAATTATGGAAAATTTTATATGAAAATCCGTGGTTTAAAATATACTTGTAAATATTTGTTTAAAAATATTTTTCTAAGTGTTAAATTTCTAGAAAATTTTTGCCATAGTTTGCCCTAAAAAATGGAGATTTCCATGCTTTCAAAGCATATCATTTCTTTTATAAATCAACACAATCAACAACAAATCAACCAATACTTACCAATTTGCCAAAATCAAGCACAAATTACTACTTCATGAACTTGAAAGTTTACAAAAATTTGTAGTAACTTACTAGTGTGTTTAATAAGCTTAGTTACCCTTTAAAGTGTGATTGTTTATTTAAAAACATCATTTTTAAAGAAGTTAGATGTTTACAACTTATAAATCATTTTTCTAAAAATGTTTCTTCTTGAGTTTTTCTTGTTACATATATATATTTCTACACTTGTTTAACCACTAAAAATGTGGTTAATTCCTTTAAGAACCAAGCTTAGGTAAATCTTGTATTTTTAACTTGGTTTCTTGAAAAATCATTCTTGAAATCATAGATTTACAAGACTTTACATTAACTTTGATCATCACTTTACAAGAAAAACAATTTACACTTCAAGTTCATGATTTACACAAGGATGATCTATTGATTCTTAACATAATCATCCTCTCATCTTGCTAGATGATCGATAGAACTAGGTAATGTTAGCTAGATATGATCTATTGATTCTTACACTTAAAGTTCATGATTTACACAAGGATGATCGATAGAGCTAGGTAATGTTAAAACAGTGCTTCTAGTGGAAATTTGGTGTTTCGGGTAGTGTCCGGTTGTTCTATTGGTTATTGGTCCGTTAAGGTGCTAAACTACGCAGTTTAGTGTGCTTTATGTTACCTTTTGTGATAGTTTTGATTCCTGACACTTAGGAAAGCATTCAGGACCATTTAACCATATTTCTGCATGATATTAACTTGTTTAAATGCTGAATTTTGCAGAATTCTACAGAATTATGTAGTTTATGTAAGTTTTAGGCACTTTCCGGGACTTAAACTATCACTAGGAAGGCAGTTTTATGATCCTTACTTTCCTACACACTATACTAGTGTAACTCTTGGTTTATGGCTCATTCTTTGTCTCAATACCATGTCTGTCTATGTACTGAACTCCGTCAGCATTTTTCTGATTTGTCTGATAACTGTCCTATCTTTGCTTCGTGCACCATTTGAATCAATAAAGTGTTGCATGTAATAACGATATGACATTTGCAATATATGATGCACATGTATATATGATAACAATAATCAGAAAACATTCATGTCATAAATGTTAAATCAGCACAGTCATTAAGCATTAATCATTGTCTAATAATTGTACGGATACATGCAAATTTGACAATTGTCACAAATTAAATAAAACAAATATATATGGCCACTCTCGGGGCGCGACACAGACAAGAGAGTCTGTCGCGGGTCGCGACCCCATGGCACCAGGCCGCACCCCAGCCCGCCACGTGGCGTGACACCCGGCAAGCCTATATCGGTGACTAACCGAGGCTAGGGCCTACCCTAAGCCCTCGCAGGCCGCGAAATCCCTCACTAAAACTCTCGCGGGGCGCGAGAAAGTGGCGGATCACACCTATAAATAGAGGGCTTCGGCTCTCATTTCAAATCGGTCAAAAATCGAAATTCTCTCTCTAATCTCTAAATTCTCTAAATAGCTAAAATAATTCCCGGGCATAACACCCACTAAAAAGCGAAGCTCTACCTCATTGTAAGTATTATAACCCCCGGTTACGTATTAGTTACTCTGCCCGATTGATCTAGAGCTCCGTAACGCATGTCTAGGCTCTGCCCGACTCAGTCGTTGGAGTTCTGTCTCGGGGAGAGGGTATAGCTAATGTAAACTTGGGTTATTATACTAACGCGTGTGCATTGTTTAATTTAATAGATTATAACTAGGAAGTCACAGGAAATACCTAAATTAGCAATGTCAGTAATTCCTCTTTTTGAAACTGTTTTTACAAAACCTCAAATGTTTCAAATTACAATTCACAGTGATTGAGTATTTGTAAATCTACAATTATCGTCGGTATATTGGGGTTTTGTATACATAACTTGTTACTATACTGTGAGTAGTAACATTGCCACAAGTCAGGATTGATAGTACCGTGGGTGGTAATTAAAGTAGATGTAAACAAATGTAATTGCGGGTTGCCCTCAATGCAGTAAAATGATAAAACTGTTTTGACTGGGATTCACTCGCCAGTATTTCTTGCTGATAAAATGTTTTTAAACGCGTTTCAGGTAACAAAATGTAAAAGCGAATTAGAAGCCAACTGGAGAGCACTGAATGCTTGGAAAAGTGGCTATAAAAGTTACCTATATAAAGAAGAGGTTTTATTTAAATAAATTAGGGTTTATCCCTAAAAACATGTTTGTAATGGAAACTTTGGATTTTTCACATATATTTATTAATTATAAAAGTGTGGTGTTTTACTCTGATAAACTATTTCCTAACTACGGTCCTGATGAAATTTCCGCTGCCATATTAATAAACACTGATACCACAAGCTCTGCGAGCTCGCGGTCATCCGCCTCCCGGGGCAGGGGTCAGGGGTTGCGACAGAAGGTGGTATCAGAGCTACAGCCACTGATTTCAGCCACATAAGTGTTCTACTGACACCAAAATTTTATCCATTATGTTAGGAAATAATCTACGTGATTACGTGCATATCTGTATATTATTGTTTTGTGTTATTTGACAATTTGTTAGTTTTACAGTATGAGTGGTCAAGGTCCGTCGGACGCCTATCGTCACCTGTCTAGTTCTCCTAGAGATGAAGGAACTTCCTCCCAGCCTACTCCTTCGGGGTATTCAGCTGACACAGAAGAGGGGATTTTCATATTTAAGGCGTAATCCGAAGAACCATTCCCTACGAAAAAGAGAGGATGGTTTAGTCAGGCAGCACATGAGCGTAGAAAGCGAATGAGGAAGCTACAGCAACAAAGGGCTTTAGCAGTAGCAAATAGGGAGATGAATGCCCAGACCCAAGACATAGTCAATAGGCGATTGGCCAACTTTCACATACTAGCTACCACTGTCGTAGACCCAAACTTAGACCAAATCATTGCACCACTGCCACTATGACTGTTCCCAACCTAACCCATGGAAATAGAACCTAACCCAGGAAAGCAGGTTCCCATACCCGCATTTGACCCAAACGAAATCCCTAGAGTCCCAGCACCAAATCCTCTATCTTATGACCCATGGGAGAATGAACATAGGGATTATCGAGAACTCTACCCACAGGAGGAGCCCATACCAAACACTATAGTACCATACCCCAACCCTGACCCTCTAGACCCATATTGGGATGCCGATCAGTATGTTCGGGAAATACTAGAAAACCCATACCCATATGGAAAACCCGTACCCTAGTACCCTGACCCAATACACGCACCACCACCATCCATGAGTACCGAAAACGTACAGGAACTCCGCAGATTTGGTGAGGAGTTAGTAGATGAAGGAGAAAGAATATGAAAAATAGGGGAAAACTCGTTTGGAAATACGACGAGCGAAATATGCAATACTGGATGAACCCCTAGTAATAATAGTAATAATAATAATAAAAAATATATATATGTGTTTAGTTTAAAAAAAAATCAACTAAAATAGATAACCTGATACTTATTGATGAATAACTAGTAGTGTATTTTAAATTCCAGTTGTAGCTTGTAATATATATATATATATATATATGAAATAGAGTAAATGTCGCAATGCACGATGGTTTTGATCAATGTGTTTGTTTGGGTGATTGTTCGCATTAAATCTTGTTATGTGATATTAATACTTGATAAATGTTTATAATCCAGATGGACAACGAAGTGAATCAGGAAAACCCGAATAACGAAAATAATGGGAACCAATTAGATAACAGTGCCATCCAATACATAGTGGCACAAGGGATTATAGATGCTATGCCATATATTATCAAAACGGTTAAGGAAGCGGAAAATAATAAAACTAACAGTGGAAGTAAACGACCACCTACTGAGCCCAGTCAAAGCGTAAACAATGGACCGTCACTTCAATTGCCTATTCCAAAAAGAAGAAGAACCATGTCATACGGTTGTTCTTATAAAGAATTCTGGTCTTGCAAACCAACGGAATTCTCTGGCAATGAAGGAGCCATTGCAGCTCTACGTTGGATAGAAAAGACTGAGGCAGTCTTAAAAATAAGCAAGTGTGCAGAGGAAGATAAAATCATGTTTGATTCCAATCTTTTTAAGAATGCGGCTCTAGAATGGTGGAATACTATCCTCCAGTCTAAGGGGAGTGACATAATTTATAATATGGAATGGACTGAGTTTAAGAACATGGTCGAAAGAAAATTTTGTCCTACCAATGAAAAAGAACAAATTGCTAATAAATTCTTAAACCTTAGAATGACTGGAGTAGACTGCAAGGGTTACACTACCGTATTCTTCGAATATGATAGAATAGTGCCAACCCTAGCATCACCAGAACCAGTATTAATCTCATGTTACATCTAGGGATTAATCAGTGAGATTAGACATGTAGTCAAGGCAGCTAGACCACAAACCATAGAAGAAGCTGTAGAACTAGCAAATACCTTGACTGATGAACTAGTACGTACACAAGAAGAAAACCAGAGAAAGAACCAAGTTCAAAAGCTTACCCAAGAATTTCGCTACGGTAATTCCAACCGTGGGAAAAACATAGGTTCTACTTCTACACCCTACTGTAAGTCCTGCAAGAAGAAGCATTCAGGCAAATGTTCCATATACTGCAACTTCTGCAAAATACCGGGACACAAGGAAGAAGAGTGTAGGAAGAAACCCAGTAATGGGATATGCTTCAATTGTGGAGAAAAGGGGCACATCAAACTGAACTATCCGAAACTAGCTCCAACCATGAACAACAAGACTACCAAAAATGCTAGAGCATTTGTTCTGACTGTAGAAGAAGCCAAGATGATCCCGGACGTGATTGCCGATACTTTTTTAGTTAATGATGTTTTTGCTAAAGTATTATTTAACTCTGGTGCAAACCAAAGTTTTATTAATACTTCATTTTGCAAACTTCTCAATCAACCATTAACTAAACTTCAACAAGAATGTCTGGTAGAAACGACAAATGGAGAATCCCTTAAGATTACTGAAATCTTGCAGGGTGCAAGAATAGAAATTTTAAACCATAATTTTATTGCTAACCTTTACCCAATGAATCTGGCTGGATTTGATATTGTATTAGGAATGGATTGGTTAGTAGCCAATAAAGCCAGTATTCTATGTGATCAAAAGTCAAAACAAGTAAATTCACCAAAGGGTGAAAAGATCATAATTACAGGAGATAAGCCATCTCGATCCATGAAATTCATCTCTGTGATGAAAACAACCAGTTATGTAAGAAAAGGATCACTAGTGTATATGATTTCCATAATCATTAACACTAAAGGAAAATAATTGAAAGATATTCCCGTAGTATCTCAATTCTCAGATGTCTTCCCAGAAGAATTACCGGGACTTCCGCCAGATAGGGAAGTCGAATTCAGAATTCACCTACTACCAGTGACCGCACCAATTGCCAAGGCACCTTATCGCTTAGCACCCGCAGAGATGCTGGAACCAAAGAAACAGTTGGATGAAATTCTAGAGAAAGGATTCATACAACCTAGTTCATCGCCATGGGGAGCACCGATATTGTTTGTCAAGAAGAAAGACGGATCAATGCGTACGTGTATTGATTACCGAGAACTGACCATAGTCACGATTAAAAATCGGTGCCCATTACCGAGAATCGATGATCTGTTTGATCAATTGCAAGGAGCTCGATTCTTTTCCAGGATCGACTTACGCTCAGGATATCATCTATTGAAAGTACAGGAAGAGGACATTCCTAAAACTGCCTTCAGAACAAGGTGTAGTCATTATGAATTTACCGTCATGCCATTTGGTTTAACCAATGCCCGAGCTGCATTCATGGACAAGATGAACAGAATATGTAAACCATATCTGGATAAATTCATAATTGTCTTTATAGATGATATTCTCATTTACTCTAAGAGTAAAGAGGAACATGCAGCGCATCTGCATACACTCCTAAATTTGATGAGAAAAGAAAAGCTTTATGCTAAATTTTCAAAATGTGAATTTTGGTTAGAAGAAGTATAATTCCTCGGACATCTAGTCAATCATGAAGGAATTCATGTGGATCCCACAAAGATCGAGGCAATTACTAAATGGAAAGTCCCTGAATCACCAACGTAGGTGGGAAGTTTTCTAGGACTGGCCGGTTATTATAGATGGTTTATCCGAGATTTTTCTAGAACAGCCATTCTCTTAACAAAACTGACCTGTAAATCCGTCAAGTTTGAATGGGGAGCAAAACAAGAAGAAGCCTTTAGAATTCTTAAGCAAAGATTAACCAACGCACCCATACTTGCCTTACCGGAAGGAACTGAAGACTTTGTAGTCTATTGTGACGCGTCTAAATTAGGTTATGGATGTGTTGATGCAACGTCAAAAGGTTATAGCATATGCCTCTAGACAACTTAAGAATCATGAAGAGAACTGTACAACCCATGATTTAGAGTTAGGAGCCATAATTTTTGCCCTTAAAATTTGGAGACATTATCTTTACGGTATAAGTTTACCATTTTCACCGATCATAAGAGTTTAAGATATGTTTTCAGGCAAAAAGAGTTAAATATGAGAGAAAGACGCTGGATGGAAATTCTTAGTGATTATGATTGTAGTATCCAATATCATGCAGGAAAGGCTAATGTAGTAGCTGATGCTTTAAGTCGAAAATATCATGAAAAACCCAGAAAAGTACGTTCTCTCAAGTTAAATCTGCAGATAGATTTAAATGAATAGATTAGAGAAGTACAAGAATCAGTAATTAAGGACGATACTGAAAAATTGAAAGGAATGATTAAGGAATTAGAATAAGGAACAGACGAAATTTGGAGATTCCATAAGAAAAGAATTAGGATACCCGAACAAGGAAACCAACGCCACCGAATATTTAAAGAAGCCCATAAGTCTAAATATACGATACATCCTGGAAGTGATAAAATGTATCAAGACTTAAGAAAGAATTTCTGGTGGATAGGACTGAAAAACAATATAGCAGCTTATGTTGCCAAGTGTCTAACCTCTTCACAAGTTAAAGCTGAACATCAGAAACCCTCAGGTCTATTGCAGTAACTAGAAATACCAATATGGAAATGGGAATTGATAACAATGGACTTTGCTACCAAATTACCCAAGACACGAAAAGGTAACGATACAATTTGGGTGATTGTGGACAGATTAACTGTAATAACCGAAAATTTAAAATCATAATAAACAAATAATATTAAAAGACCTAATTATTTTATTAAATTAAACCATAGGAAACCCTAATTAAGACACCCAAGTAATTCTGTACAAACCCTAGAAATTTCAGAATTTTCAGAATCAGGATTAGGGCCCCTAAAACTCAGGGGGGGTATTACCTACTTGATGATTATCTTTAAAATCTCGTTGTCAAAACTGAATTTTAAGAAATTATCGACTCAGCTAGGCTAGTTCCACACGTGGCTACCCTATAACCGACTTTCAACCCTTACGCATCGTAGCGGTGTTAGGCATACTATGCGCAGGCGTTTTAAAATCCCATACGCATCGTAGGGGTTATTGTGCTACGATGCGTAGGGCTTCCCAAAAATCAGCTATAAATACAGGACCTTGGCATTCGATTTCTGGTGCTCCAACGACGAAGAAACTCCAAAATTTCGTCGAGTTATTGTCTGATTACTCTCCTAACACACACTAAACACAAATTAAGAGTAGCGGGGTGCTGCAGAACAGGGTAATAACTCGATCGCTATTACGATTCATTGTCCGATCGATCAATATATCCAATTGATGTTTTAATGCTGCCCACATTAGGGTTATACTTTATCGTTCGTCATTAATTTGACGGATTGTCGTTAATTCGATAGGTAAAGTATTATACTTTATCGTTCGTCATTAATTTGACGGATTATCGTTAATTCGATGGGTAAAGTATTATACCTTGTCATTCGTTGTTAATTCAACGGATCATCGTTCATTCGATGGACAAAGTATTGCATTTTGACATTCATTGTGAGAATTTGATCTCGTGAGTTATCGTAAAGGCTGTATTAAGTTACTAACCTAGTTTGTATGCATGTTATTTAAATTAGGTTAATAGACTAATCAGTAGTCTAAACTCTGCCCGTATAAATCTAAAATATTAGCACAAGGTAGCTTCACTTTGGAGTTATTAAGGTACGGATCCTACCCCACTCCTTATTGCTTCATATTCAAATTGTTATAAACCACTAAATATATTTTAAAACTCCTTACGTTTTTGAGTATCGATTCATTTGACAGTCCGTTCGAATTCTATTCTAATCATTTGATTTAAGCTTTCATGTCATGCGATAGTATTATGTTAGTTGTACTCATTATCGCATGTTCCAATATAAGTTCCGTTCTGTTATGAAAATAAGTTTTATAAGTTATGTGAATAAGACCATGTGTACTCTGATACCCTGAGTATCGCTTCTCGTGGAGTGTCCCACGAGCATGTTGTTGCGGCATCAACAGCATGTGCTCCATCTGTGACGGAGAGATTAGTTCACGGCGTCCCTAGGTACAAGTGTGGTACAAAGCTACTAGGAGGCGTATGGATCGATCCTAGAATTTAAGTTAATGAGATGGATAACAGGTATGCCAACTGGCCATCTCGTGTGATAAGTATGCAGGAGTAGCTACCTGTGTATTATCACGTTTTCAGTTTGCTCATGGGTACATCCGTAAGATATGATTATGAAATTATGTTCTTGCATTGTATAAGTTTTGCATAAAGCGTTATTTGTTCTTTGAGCCTATAATTCCGTACTGAGCATTCGGCTCATTCCGTATAAATTTTGTATTTACAGGTCAACAGGTTAGCTTGGGCGGGGGAAAGAGAGAAGAATAAAGCTTAGGAATAAATCTGAAGATGTTAGTTAATAAAATTGAATGTGTCTGCTTGTATATTAATCTTAAGTTTCGTTGTTATATAGTTGTATCCTTGTCAAATAAATAAATGGAATTATGACTTTTGTTTATGATACTACTGTTATTGTGACACGTCAGCCCTTTCGGGTTGGGGTGTTACAGCTATGGTATCAGAGCAAAGGCTCTTTCCTGTAGAAAACTTGAAGATAGTAATTAAAACCTGTGAGGAATGGGTAGATATCTATGATAGGATTCAACTTGGTCTCTTATTTGGTTTAATTCCTGTATTTATTCGTATAGATATGCCTCCTCGTCGTCCGCTACGTAGGAATACTCGTACTAACCCTGTACGTAACAACACTTCTTCGAATGAGACTCCAGTCGATCCAAGCGTAATTAATGCTATCAACCAGGCTGTTGCCGGGTTGCTTCCAAACCTGGTTGCTCAAACAGCTGAGGCCGTTATTCAACAAACTCGTCATCCAGAAGGCACTAATACTAATCCAACCTCTGGTGGTGAAACTCGTGAAAATACCACAAACAATACTACTTATAGTATAGACATATGGATTAGTAAATTCCAAAAACAAAAGCCGAAATCCTTTAGTCACGCTAATAATCCAGTCGAAGCAAGGAACTGGATAGCTCATGTTGAAAAGATCTTCGGAGTTCTTGGAGTTCCGGAGCAATACAAAGTTAGACTGGCTACCTACAAATTCGAAGATGACGCACAAACTTGGTGGGAAGGATATAAGCAAGTCAAAGGAGGGGATGATTTTGACGCTAATCTTTCATGGGTCGACTTTCGTAATATCTTTTACGACAAGTATTTTTCGACCGCTGATAAAGAAGCTTATATCAGGGAGTATGCAGTGATTCGACAGGGGAGTGATGAACCAGCCTCTGAGTTCATTACTCGATTTTCAAGGTTGGCTAGTATTATAGGAGACGTTGCAGGATCAGCAGAAGTCCAGGCAGAAAAATGCAAATGGGCAGTCAATGATCGAATTCGGAAATCGATCATGTACATGAAATTTAAGGATATCACCGAAGTTGCTGATGCAATCAAAACTTTTGAATTCGAAAGGAAAGAATTCTTATCTCGAACTGGGGATAATAAGAAGAGAAATAGGGAAGGACAATTTAAGCAGGAAAACGGCAAATCATCCACTACACCACAACATCAAGATCGCAAAGTGCAAGGAAATCAAAACTCCGGAAATCAGGCACGTCCATGGCAGCCTAGACCACAAAACCAGAGGCCTGCTCAAAACCAGATTCAGTTGAATGCAGAACCTATTAGAGCTCAACCACTGAATCAATATGTAAACCCAAATCAGATTACATATCCTTTATGTAATGTTTGTGGTAAGAGACATCAGGGGGTATGTCACCGAAGTACAGGAGCTTGCTTTAGGTGTGGCCAAACTGGACACATGATCAAGGAATGTCCTAAGAAAGAAACTAAGAAGAATAACCAACCCAATGTTGGAGGAAGAGTTTTCGCACTTTCTGCTACTGACGCTGCTAATGCTCCAGGTACTGTATCTGGAACCCTTCAGCTTGGTAAACGTAGTATCTATGTGTTGTTCGATACAGGAGCAACTCATTCTTTAGTATCCCATTCGTTTACTAAGTATCTTCCGATAAGACCAACTCTCTTAAATCATACTTTTACCATTTCCACTCCCATGGAAAATTCATCCGTAATCACTTCCGTATATAAAGATTGTCCGATCCGTATTGAATCTATTGTGTGTAAGGCCAATCTATTTCCGATACATATGTGTGACTTTGATGTTATTCTAGGAATAGATTGGTTGTCTAGACATCGTGTAACTATAGATTGTCATTCTCGCCGTGTTATTTTCGGTGATCTTCATCATCCTGATATTATATATCAGGGAACTCAAGCTCATAAATCCTTTAAAATTATCTCTGCGCTTAAGGCTCGAAAATTCATATCAAGCGGTTGTGCTGGATTCCTAGCATCGATTAGGGATACTTCTGCTAGTGTTAAGAGTATCGATAGCCATTCCATTGTTCGTGAATATCCTGATGTATTTCCGGATGAACTACCAGGATTACCACCCGACCGTCAGGTAGAATTCACCATCGACTTGATCCCTGGTGCCGAACCTATTTCTAAAGCTCCATACCGTATGGCTCCAATGGAACTGAAGGAGTTGAAGGAACAATTGCAAGAATTGTTAGATCTAGGATTCATAAGACCTAGTGTTTCACCTTGGGGTGCTCCGGTCTTATTTGTGAAGAAGAAAGACGGTAGTATGCGTTTATGTATTGACTACCGAGAACTGAACAAGATTACTATTCGTAATCAGTATCCTCTGCCTCGCATTGATGATCTCTTTGATCAACTTCAGGGGGCTCAGTTCTTCTCGAAAATTGACCTGAGGTCCGGGTATCATCAGCTAAAGATCAAGAATGATGATGTTCCCAAGACCGCCTTTCGTACTCGCTATGGTCATTACGAATTTTTGGTTATGCCCTTTGGGCTAACTAATGCACCTGCAGTCTTTATGGATTTGATGAATCGCGTATTTCACAAATTCCTAGACAAATTCGTTATTGTCTTTATCGATGACATTCTAGTGTATTCTAAGAGTCACGAAGAGCATGAAGCACATCTACATGCAGTACTTGGAACCTTGAGGCATGAGAAGTTGTACGCGAAGTTTTCCAAATGTGACTTTTGGCTTAGCCAAGTGGCATTTCTAGGTCATATCATATCAGCAGAGGGAATTATGGTAGACCCAACAAAGATTGAAGCTATTACAAAATGGCCAAGACCCACTTCTGTTACCGAAATACGAAGTTTCTTGGGTCTTGCTGGCTATTATCGAAGATTTGTTGAAAGATTCTCGGTAATCGCTTTACCACTTACAAAACTCCTAAGGAAAGGGGTGAAGTACTCATGGAATGGGGAACAAGAGAAAAGCTTTGAAGAATTGAAGAAACGACTCGTATCCTCTCCGATACTCACTCTACCTTCTGGATCAGGAGGTTACCAAGTCTATAGTGATGCCTCAAAGAAAGGATTAGGTTGTGTGCTAATGCAACATGGGAAGGTTATTGCTTATGCCTCCCGTCAGTTAAAGCCTTATGAAGTTAACTACCCTACACATGATTTAGAATTAGCCGCAGTCGTCTTTGCACTTAAGATTTGGCGACACTATCTGTATGGTGAGAGTTGTGACATCTTTACCGACCACAAGAGCCTCAAGTACATATTTACGCAGAAGGAGCTAAATATGAGGCAAAGAAGGTGGTTAGAACTTTTAAAAGATTACGACGTAAATATTCAATACCATCCAGGCAAAGCCAATGTTGTAGCTGACGCGTTGAGCCGAAAGAATTCCGGGACTATATCTTGCTTACAAATTCAGCCTCGTATTAGGAGAGATCTTGAAAGGATGAACATTTGGCTCCAGGTTGGTAAATCGGATGGATATCTAGCTAGAATGCAGATTGAACCCAACCTCATATCTCGGATCAAAGATGCACAAAAGCAAGATGGAGAACTTTGGGCAATTGTGCAAAATCTTGAGGTGGGTAAGCAATCTGAATTTAGTATAGACCATCATGGGGTGATTTGGTGCGGTAAAAGACTTTGTGTACCCGATGACTCCAGCCTTCGTGAGTCATTATTAGCCGAAGCTCACAGCTCACCATTTTCAATTCACCCAGGATCTACTAAGATGTATAGAGATTTAAGACAGAACTTTTGGTGGAGTGGCATGAAGGAAGACGTTGCTCGATATGTAAGTAAATGCCTCACTTGCCAACAAGTGAAAATTGAACACAAACGAGCAAGCGGTCTGTTGCAGCCATTGGATATTCCCATATGGAAGTGGGATGAGATCACAATGGATTTTGTTACCGGTTTGCCTAAGACATTCAAGAAGAATGATGTTATATGGGTTGTTGTCGATAGATTGTTGAAGTCAGCACATTTTCTACCGATTCAACAAGGATTTTCGGTTAATAAGTTATCCGAAATATTTCTTCAAGAAATTATTCGACTCCATGGCACACCATCTTCCATTGTTTCCGATAGAGATCCACGTTTCACCTCACGATTTTGGAAAGGTTTTCAGACAGCTTGGGGTACACGCCTGAAGTTTAGTACGGCATTCCATCCACAAACAGATGGGCAGTCAGAACGTACGATTCAGACCTTAGAAGACATGCTCAGAGCATGTGCACTTGAATGGTCTGGAAACTGGGATGAATATTTATGTCTTGTTGAGTTCGCTTACAACAATAGTTGGCAAGCAAGTATTGGCATGGCACCTTTTGAGCTTTTGTACGGTCGGAAATGTCGAGCACCGATATGCTGGGATGAAGTTGGAGAAAAGATTATTGAAGGGCCAGAACTAGTTCAGATTACAAATGAAAAAGTCACTCTGGCACGAGAAAAACTGAAAGAAGCTCAGAGCAGACAAAAGAGCTATGCAGATCAAGATAGACGACCACTCGAATTTAAAATTGGCGACCACGTATTCTTAAAGGTATCACCTTGGCGTGGCGTTCGTAGATTTGGAATTAAAGGGAAGCTTAGTCCTCGTTTCATCGGTCCGTTTGAAATACTTGAAAGAATTGGAGAAGTGTCATATCGACTGGCATTACCTCCTCAGCTCTCTCACGTTCATAACGTTTTTCATGTCTCCTCGTTAAGAGGATACAATTATCATCCACTCCATGTCATTAGTTATCCGTTACTTACAATTCACGAGGATTTGTCCTACGAAGAGGAACCAGAAGCCATCTTAGATCGACAAGAAAGGGTTTTGCGTAGGAAAATAATTCCGTTTGTTAAAATCCTTTGGAAAAATCACTCTGAACGCGAAGCCACATGGGAATCTGAAGAATCAATTCGTTCTCTATACCCCAATCTATTCTAGCAATAGAATTTTAGTCGAGTAACGGTAAATCTTGCTCTTTGATTTATGTTCATTTGTTTCTGGTTATGGTCATTCATGCTTTGCCTTATGTGATTATATATCTTAGTTATGATTAAGCATATTTAAGTAGGAGATTCTTGTTATACAAGTTAGTAACTCTGCTATAAAAGTTTCGTTTCCGTTATTTATGCGATATGTTATATTCTTATGTGCAAAATTTCGAGGACGAAATTTCTTTTAAGGGGGTAATAGTTGTAATAACCGAAAATTTAAAATCATAATAAACAAATAATATTAAAAGACCTAATTATTTTATTAAATTAAACCATAGGAAACCCTAATTAAGACACCCAAGTAATTCTGTACAAACCCTAGAAATTTCAGAATTTTCAGAATCAGGATTAGGGCCCCTAAAACTCAGGGGGGGTATTACCTACTTGATGATTATCTTTAAAATCTCGTTGTCAAAACTGAATTTTAAGAAATTATCGACTCAGCTAGGCTAGTTCCACACGTGGCTACCCTATAACCGACTTTCAACCCTTACGCATCGTAGCGGTGTTAGGCATACGATGCGCAGGCGTTTTAAAATCCCATACGCATCGTAGGGGTTATTGTGCTACGATGCGTAGGGCTTCCCAAAAATCAGCTATAAATACAGGACCTTGGCATTCGATTTCTGGTGCTCCAACGACGAAGAAACTCCAAAATTTCGTCGAGTTATTGTCTGATTACTCTCCTAACACACACTAAACACAAATTAAGAGTAGCGGGGTGCTGCAGAACAGGGTAATAACTCGATCGCTATTACGATTCATTGTCCGATCGATCAATATATCCAATTGATGTTTTAATGCTGCCCACATTAGGGTTATACTTTATCGTTCGTCATTAATTTGACGGATTGTCGTTAATTCGATAGGTAAAGTATTATACTTTATCGTTCGTCATTAATTTGACGGATTGTCGTTAATTCGATGGGTAAAGTATTATACCTTGTCATTCGTTGTTAATTCAACGGATCATCGTTCATTCGATGGACAAAGTATTGCATTTTGACATTCATTGTGAGAATTTGATCTCGTGAGTTATCGTAAAGGCTGTATTAAGTTACTAACCTAGTTTGTATGCATGTTATTTAAATTAGGTTAATAGACTAATCAGTAGTCTAAACTCTGCCCGTATAAATCTAAAATATTAGCACAAGGTAGCTTCACTTTGGAGTTATTAAGGTACGGATCCTACCCCACTCCTTATTGCTTCATATTCAAATTGTTATAAACCACTAAATATATTTTAAAACTCCTTACGTTTTTGAGTATCGATTCATTTGACAGTCCGTTCGAATTCTATTCTAATCATTTGATTTAAGCTTTCATGTCATGCGATAGTATTATGTTAGTTGTACTCATTATCGCATGTTCCAATATAAGTTCCGTTCTGTTATGAAAATAAGTTTTATAAGTTATGTGAATAAGACCATGTGTACTCTGATACCCTGAGTATCGCTTCTCGTGGAGTGTCCCACGAGCATGTTGTTGCGGCATCAACAGCATGTGCTCCATCTGTGACGGAGAGATTAGTTCACGGCGTCCCTAGGTACAAGTGTGGTACAAAGCTACTAGGAGGCGTATGGATCGATCCTAGAATTTAAGTTAATGAGATGGATAACAGGTATGCCAACTGGCCATCTCGTGTGATAAGTATGCAGGAGTAGCTACCTGTGTATTATCACGTTTTCAGTTTGCTCATGGGTACATCCGTAAGATATGATTATGAAATTATGTTCTTGCATTGTATAAGTTTTGCATAAAGCGTTATTTGTTCTTTGAGCCTATAATTCCGTACTGAGCATTCGGCTCATTCCGTATAAATTTTGTATTTACAGGTCAACAGGTTAGCTTGGGCGGGGGAAAGAGAGAAGAATAAAGCTTAGGAATAAATCTGAAGATGTTAGTTAATAAAATTGAATGTGTCTGCTTGTATATTAATCTTAAGTTTCGTTGTTATATAGTTGTATCCTTGTCAAATAAATAAATGGAATTATGACTTTTGTTTATGATACTACTGTTATTGTGACACGTCAGCCCTTTCGGGTTGGGGTGTTACATTAACCAAGTCTGCTCATTTCTTACCGATGAAAGAAACTTTCAGTATGGAACAGTTAGCTAAGTTATATGTAAATGAAATAGTTTCAATACATGGAATTCCTTTATCTATTGTTTCTGATAGAGATAGCCGTTTTACTTCTCATTTTTGGACTAGTTTCCAAAAAGATATGGGAACCAAGTTAAATCTAAGCACAACTTATCATCCTCAAATGGATGGACAAAGCGAAAGGACAATTCAGACAAAAGAAGATATGCTTAGAGCTTATGTAATTGATTTCGGAGGAAATTGGGACGATCATTTACCATTAATAGAATTTTCCTCTAATAACAGCTATCATACCATTATCAATGCTGCACCATTTGAAGCACTTTATGGATGAAAGTGCTGAACTCCAGTCTGTTGGGCAGAAATTGGAGAAAAGCAACTGTCTGGACCAAAGATAGAACAAGAAACAACGGACAAGATTATTCAAGTCAAGGAAAGACTAAAAGCAGCACGCGATCGTCAAAAAGAGTTATGCTGATAACATGCGAAAACCATTGGAATTTCAAGTAGGTGATAAGGTATTATTAAAAGTTTCGCCATGGAAAGGAATAGTTAGATTCATCAAAAGGGGAAACCTAAGCCCCAGGTATGTTGGACCCTTTGAGATTATTATTAGAATAGGACTTGTAGCTTACCAGCTACAACTACCAAAGGAAATGGCAGGAATACATGATGTATTTCTTGTATGTAATCTCAAAAAGTGCTTAGCAGATGAATCATTAATGATACTTCTTAAGGACATAGAGGTAAATGAGAAACTTAAGTTTGTAGAAAAACCCCTACAGATTGAAGACAGAAAGATCAAGAATCTCAAACACAAGAGATTAGTTCGAGTTAAAGTAAAATGGGATTCCTAGAGAGGACCAGAATACACTTGGGAGCTTGAATCAGAGATGCAAAGGATATATCCACACATGTTCTAGTAGACCTCAAGGACGAGTTCTAAAACAAGGTGGGGAGGATATAATAACTCTCCTAAAATTCTTAACCTATAGGTCCTAAAATACACCATGCATACGAAAAATAGGCCCGAAATACCTTTATTTTACAAAAATTAAATAAAAACAAATATATATGGCCGCTCGAGAGGCGCGACACAGACAAGAGAGTCTGTCGCGGGCCGCGACCCCTTGACACCAGGCCGCACCCCAGCCCGCCACGTGGCGTGACACTCGGCAAGCCTATACCGGTGACTAACTGAGGCTAGGGCCTACCCTAAGCCCTCCCAGGCCGCGAAAGCCCTCACTAAAACTCTTGCGGGGTGCGAGAAAGTGGCGGATCAGACCTATAAATAGAGGGCTTCGTCTCTCATTTCAAATCATTCAAAAATCAAAATTCTCTCTCTAATCTCTAAATTCTCTAAATGGCTAAAATAATTCCCGGGCATAATACCCACTAAAAAGTGAAGCTCTGCCTCATTTAAGTATTATAACCCCTGGTTACGTATTAGTTACTCTGCCTGATTGATCTAGAGCTTCATAACACATGTCTAGGCTCTACTCGACTCAGTCGTTGGAGTTCTGTCTCAGGGGGAGGGTATATCTAATGTAAATTTGGGTTATTATACTAACGCGTGTGCATTGTGTAATTAATAGATAATCACCAGGAAGTTACAAAGGAAAACCCTAAATTAGCAATGTGAGTAATCCTCC
Source organism: Helianthus tuberosus (assembly GCA_030545235.1). Taxonomy (NCBI): domain Eukaryota; kingdom Viridiplantae; phylum Streptophyta; class Magnoliopsida; order Asterales; family Asteraceae; genus Helianthus; species Helianthus tuberosus. Next base: position 67,275,902 of record CM060445.1, on the reverse strand, counting down.
TTTTTGCAAATTGTTTTTACAAAACCTCAAATGTTTTAAATTACAATTCACAGTGATTGAGTATTTGTAAATCTACAATTATCGTCGGTATGTTGGGGTTTTGTATACATAACTTGTTACTACACTGTGAATAGTAACATTGCCTCAAGTCAGGATTGACAGTACCGTGGGTGGTAATTAAAGTAGATGTAAACAAATGTAATTGCGGGTTGCCCTCAATGCTGTAAAATGATAAAACTGTTTTGATTAAACTGGGAATCACTCGCCAGTATTTCTTGCTGATAAAATGTTTTTAAATGCGTTTCAGGTAACAAAATGTCGAAGTCAATTAAAAGCCAGCTGGAGAGCACTGAAGGCTTGGAAAAGTGGCTATAAAGTTACCTAAATAAAGAAGAAGTTTTATTTAAATAAATTAGGGTTTATCCCATAAAACATGCTTGTAATGGAAACTTGGGATTTTTCCCATATATTTGTTAATTCAAAAAGTGTTGTGTTTTACTCTGATAAACTATTTCCTAACTACGGTCCTGATGAAATTTCTGCTGCCAAATTAATAAACACCGATACCACCAACTCTGCGAGCTCACGGCCGCCCGCCTCCCGGGGCAGGGTCGGGGGTTGCGACAAGGGTCTACTACTATAACTAAGATAATCTCTTAAAATGTCCGAAAGTGCAAAAATCATCAAAGGATACTTAAAAGGCGACTCGGATCCAAGTGATTCATCTTGTCTATCTGTTTTTTATTTTATTTTTTATTTCTGCATTTTTAGTTTTGTTTTTCATTTTTAAAACCTTTTCTCAAAAAATTTTAGTTTGATTAGACGTTGAGGATAAACCGGTACTAAAAGCTCTTGTGTCCTTGGACGACCTCGGTATCTTACCAACGCTATACCACGTTCACGATGGGTGCACTTGCCCAAGTGTGTGTTTAGTGTTAGTATAATATCATTTTTTATAAATTTAAAACTTGACTAATGCATAAAATGGGCTTAAAATATCAATAAAAATATATCACGCTTCGCACACACCAAATTTTGGCGCCGCTGCCAGGGACACAAGGATTTTAAGAAAGTTAGGAATCAACGGCCTAATCATTTTTTCTTATTTTTCTTATTTTTTAGGATTTTCTTAATTTTTCAGCGTCTGCAGACTTCAGCACGGGGTTGTGCCCGCTGAACACGCCCCGTGCCCAATCTTTGTTACTGGCAATCCTGTTTTAAGTCAGACAGTAGCTAAACACGGGGCCGTGCCCACTGAACATGCTCCCGTGTCCAAACATCAGTTACTGAATACAGAACCGTAAGATCTTGACGGTTGGTAATTTCTGACACAAACATAAGTGATATTGATTATTTTTACTTTCGCTCCTCTTATGGTGCGTGGTGTCAAATATGTGGTGGATCTCATAAAGATTTAGAATGTTACTTTCTAAATTACACTCCCCACTATATAGACCCATCGTTTCCCTGTAACTTTAAGATTGGCGAAAGTAAAAACGATCCCTATCTCTCCCCCGAGTGCCCTCAACCATTTCTTTTGGATGACATGATTTTAGAAGAATTATGTTAGCTCAATGAAATAATTCTCCAATTATTAAAAGAACTTGAGATGGATGCGAGCTTTTTATCTCAAGACGATAATCAAGGATAATTATTGGGGACGCATTCGGAATCTAACAACATCGTCGATTCCAAAAGCACCTCTAACTCTTGTGAGGACTTGAGCGATAGTCGTCCCTATGTCGATTGTGCCGTGAAGGACTCTCCATCGGTCTACGCTGATGCGTTCATAGACGTGAGCGATTCGACATATATCTTCTCTAACGAGAGCCCGAATAAGGGGAATAAAGGTCGGTTTCGCCCACTGGTATTTAGCTTAGGTTTTACCCTTTCTGAAAATCTCTTGCGTTCTTGTCTCAAGCCAGGGAAATTAAGGTACCTTAGGCACTTCGGTGTTGTTCCATCCAATAAGGAACCGCCCGATCTGGACAAATTCCTTAAAATAAGACGAAGCTTCATAAAAATCTCTAGCCACAGTGCCTTGTGCAGGTCAACACGCCCCGTTACCGCCTAAAAGTTAACCACGAGGTCGTGTCCAGGCCAGCATGCCCCGTGTTCAGAATACGGAAAAAATGTGTCAGAGTCATGTCTGACCACGGGGCCGTGTCCAGCCGAAACAGGGCCGTGGTCAGCGTGCTGTCATTTTTTATAAAGTCGGGATGATTCCTACGCATTTGGACCCATTCCAAAGACCAAGATCTGCTGGGATTTTCACATATACCCTACAAGGTATATTCCAAAGAAGGTTCCCAACAACCATCTTGTCTTTACCACTTTTTTCTCTTGCTTTCTTCTCCAAAAACTCCTCAAAACCTCCATTAAAGCTTAAAACCTCCATGTGTTTTAAGCTTTATTGTGATATTTGCTAGGTTTTTAACCAAGGAATCTTATCAAAAATAAGTTTTATAACACTGTTTTAAGTTATTTCTGCCCAGAAATGTTTCAAAGTTCAGAAAAATAATTTAAAACTATAAGATTCCGAAGTTAAAAAATCTGCAGAATGGTGGCCACGGGGCCATGGCCAGAGTTACTGTTTCATTATTTTGAACTCTTTGACTTGTTTTCTTAGAATGTCGAGCCAGAACAACGGAACATCCTCAGCTCACTCAAGGAACGATCGAAGGGGAAGAAGAACATCAGTGGAAGACTCCTTGGTCAACTATGTGTACGTCTTGCGAGAAGCCATTGATGAGATGACAGGAGTGGAAGAAGCCTTAATTGACCGTATTAACCATTTGTCAGTGGGGTTAGAGGGTTGCCTTCAAGAAGTCAACCTTTTGCAGCAAAGGTTGAATATTCTTGCTTCTCCTCCCATGGTGCCAATCATCGTACAAAGAGGGTGGAATTTTGTGATGGAAGTCATTATTCCAGCCGGGTGGAATGTCATGCTTCCGGAACCTCCTCTAGACGTACTACACGGGGTTCCGGTAGCCGTTGCGCCGCCTCCACAAGACATTGTGGAGAATGAGCCCGCCTTCTTTCTCCCTAGGGAGATAGAGGAATGGCTCAATGACATTTAAAAGACATCCCCCGGTTCTGAGTTCTACAATGCCCTTAAAGTACCGGGAAGTCATTTTCGGGTTTTTGTCATTCCTACAACATTAAGGGTAGAACTCCTTAGTATCCTGCATTTTATGACCTATCTATCTTAGGATCTTTGTAGTTTTTAATTTTCAGCAACTTTGTTTTTAATTTTTAGGAACTAGGTATTTCACTCTTTAATGAATGATGGTTTTTAATTATTGAATGATGTTTGGACGATGTTGTAATGGTTGAATACACTCGAAACGGTGGAGGTTACCAAGAAAACGTATAAACCACACCCCAAGCACAAAAGCAGAGCCTCCCGACAATTTTCCAGCATTATAGCAAGTTCAGCACGGGGTCGTGCTCAGCTCAACACGCCTCGTGCCTAAGGCTCTGCAGAAATTTGCCCAGTTCAGGTAACTGGACATGGGGTCGTGCTCACTGAACACGCCCCGTGCCCAGCCTTCTGTTAAATTTTGGTACTGGCGATCTGACCACGGGGTCATGCCTGGACCAACATGGGGCCATGGCTAGACGCCCAGTAAGACAAAATTTTGTTTTTCAACACCTTTTACACATTCAATCAACCTAAAAACTTATTTTTAGGACACATTCAGGACAATGTGTAATTTAAGTGTGGGGATGATGCTAAAACCTAGAATTTTGCAAGTCCTAATAACAAGCCTTACACAAAACTCTATTAGAACCGCTAATCACCCCAAATTTTTTCAAAAATTTTCATTTTTTTACTTGTCTTGGTTTAATTTGGGAATAACAAGTTCTAAAAAGGTTATATTTTTACAAATTTACAACCAATAGTATAGCAACCCTCCTAAAATATTTCTGACACCCCTAATATACTTAGAATACCCCTATACGTCCTAAAATACACCCTTTATACCTTTATTTTTGTAAAAACTAAATAAAATCAAGTTTTATTGGGCACTCATGGGCCGCGAAGACCTTGTCTTCGGGCTACGCGGGGCGCGACAGCTGATCATCAAGGCGCAGCCCGGTGCTGCCACGTGTCTCGCCATTTGTCGAGCCTACCCCATGACCAAGCCAAGCTAAACCCTACACCCCCTATGTCACGGGCCACGAAGACCCCTTAAGGATCTTACGCAAGCCGCGAGAGACCGCTCGAACAGAACTATAAATTGATGGCTTCGGCTGTCATTTGAAATCGTTCATTCACACGAATTCTCTCTCAATTCTGAATAGTATACACTATACCCGGGCATTATACCCCCTAACTAACGAAGTTCTGCCTCGTTGTAAGTATCATAACCCCCGGTTACGTATTAGATACGCTGCTCGATTGATCTAGGGCTCCGAAACGGCCGTTGAGGCTCTGCCCGACGTAGTCGTTGGAGTTCTATCTCGGGGAGGGTATAACTAATGTAAATATTGGGTTATTATACTAACGCGTGTGCATTGTGTAATTAATAGATAATCACCAGGAAGTTACAAAGGAAAACCCTAAATTAGCAATGTGAGTAATCCTCCTTTTTGCAAACTGTTTCTACAAAACCTCAAATGTTTTACATTATATTAAACAGTGATTGAGTATTTGTATACTACAATTATTATCGGTCTGTTGGGATTTTGTATACAAAATTTGTTACTACACTGTGAGTAGTAACATGACCACAAGTCAGGTTGACAGTACCGTGGGTGGTAATTAAAGTAGAAAATAAACAAACGTAATTGCACGACCGCCCTCAATGTTGTAAACGGTTTTACCTGTCTTGATTAAATTGGGATTCACTTACCAGTATTTCCCACTGACAAAATGTTTTTAAACGCGTTTTAGGTAACAAAATGTGAAAGCCAAATAGAAGCCAGCTGGACAGCACTGAAGGCTTGGAAAAGTGGCTATAAAAGTTACCTAAGTAAAGAGATGTTTTATTATAGGGTTTATCCCTATAAAAATGTGGGTACTGAAAACTTGGGAATTTCCCATGTGTTTAATATTATAAAAGTGTGTTATTTTACTCTGATAAAATATTTCCTAACTACGGTCCTAATGTAAATTCCGCTGCCAAACTGATAAAGACCGATACCACTGATACTGGCTGCGGCCACCCATTCCCGGGTAATTAAGGGACGGGGGGTGCGACAGAAGGTGGTATCAGAGATACAACCACTGATTTCAGTCACAGAAGTGTTCTGCTGACACCAAAATTTTATTTATGTTAGGAAATTATCTACGGAACTACGTGCATATCGGTATGTTATTGTTTTGTGTTATTTGACTATTTGTTAGTTTACAGTATGAGCGACCAAGGACCTTCAGACGCTTACCGTCAGTTGTCCAGCTCACCTAGGGACGAAGGTGTGACAACCGGTGATTTACGGCCCTTAATTACGTGATTAACAGATGATTAACGTGACAATGAATAGCGTTTACAGCACAAATAAACTTGATTAGGCCTCTGGAGTGCCTAGGAACGCCTGATCGACTTTACAGTACGCGCATGACGGTCCACAGAGAACCTACTAAACGATAAACGATAACGATCTGAAACAGTACAAAATACTGACGACACAGACAAATATGGACGTTACATGAAAAATTTTATGCTTATGGAGTTTGGGTTGTGATATCAGGTCTCGTAGGAATTACGGGCCACCTGCACATGAGATGGGCTTGTGGGCCCTGGGCCCAAGCCCAAAACCCACAAGCGTAGACCTGCACATAATATATTAGATCTCTTGCTTAAAAATCCTATTAAGATCTTAACAAATCTTAACAAAATCTAAGAAATCTCTACAAGATTCTACAAAATCTATATAAGATCTCTTTAAGATTTATAAGATCTCAACAAAGATCTCCAAAACTCTATATAAAGGGTGTTGCACCCTATTTATTTTCACTCACAACTTATAACACACTCAAACAAGAACCCACAGACTTAATGTCTGTCCTCTCTTTCTCGGTTACACCCACACATATATGAGCCCCCATTTCTTCAACTTTCAAGATAACACCACTAGATCTAAACACCACCTCCTCTCTCTCGATACCTAATGCAGACACACACCCACATGTCTCCTCTCTCTCTCCCGGCATACTCACCGGCGACCAGAGTCAGAGTTCCAACCGAGCTCCGGCGCCACCCTCCTCCCCCGATAACACTCACAAACCCGCGACACCCCCTCCAAACGACAACACGGAGCACCACCACCACCACTGTCCGGTGGTGGTGCGGCGATCGAAGAAAGAGAGAACAGGAGAGAGGGATCAGGATGCAGAAGAGAAGAGAGAGACGAAGAAAGAGAGAGAGAATGGAGAAAATCTCCGGCGGTCGGAAGCTCGGACCGGTGGTCGGAGACTCGGACCAGCGGTATGTGTCTCGAACCAATGTTTCGTGTCTAAGTTAGGCGGTATGTGCCTCGATCCAGTGGTTCGTGTTCTTATCCGATGAGTTTCAGTGGCGGATGGTGTCTCGGACCGGCGGTCCTTGTTATTAACCGATAGGTTTCAAACCCCAAGGAGGAAGATAATGAAGGTTGACCAGTCAATGGCGGAGACGACACTTTTCCGGCGACTGTTGCTGACGGCGGTGGGATTCCAGCAGAGCTCCGGTGAGCTGTCGAATACTTCATATATTTATCTATTTTATTTTTCTTCTTTCTTCCTGCTGTTGATAAAGTTTCAGGTTGGGCTTGGATTTTGACTCGTGTCCGACTTGGCCGAACAGGTTCGGTTCAAGGATGATGTTTGGGTTAGCTTATTATTCGGGTTAACAAGTCAGCGGGTTGGGTTCGGTTCGGGTCGCGTATCGTTTTGGGTCAACGGAAGCCAACGGTTCGGTTCAAGTCAGCCGGTTCGGGTCAATTATGAAATGATTCGGGTCGACTCGGTCAAACCGAGTCAACTCGGTCAAACCTGGTCAACTCAGTGAGTCAACTCGGTTAACCCGGTTGACTCGGTCAACTTAGTCAACTTTTTCAGCTCTTCGACACGAGAGTCTTGGTAATGGTTTATAGACGTGATTTTGATATATTATTTCCGTAATTTAAATCGTACGTGACAACGAGCTCAATTTAATTTGATTTGGTATATGTTTTTCATATAATCGACAAAGATTACATACATATTGTTGCATATCTATTGAATTTTGAAGTATAACGACACTATAGTTGTCAGGGCCGTCCAAAAACAGAGGAAACTCTGCCCGTTTTTCGAGAAAATCCGTAAAATAATTACGTTTTTATTATAACACAAAACAAAGCGGAATGTTACTTATTTTTCCTAAAAATACATAGTTACTTCTACGACACTTTACAACACATGAAAACAACGATTCGAAAATTATATACGACAGATAAATATAGTTATTATATTTATTTTAAACTCCAAAAATGCGACAAGTCTTTTATAAAATAAATATAGTTATTTATATTGTTTCAAACGCCGAACACGCCTTCGCTTTATAAAATAAATATAGTTTTATATATTTATTTCAAATATCGAACAACATGAATTCGTTTTTACAAAATAAATATAGTTTGTATATTTATTTCAAGTATTAATCAATACGAATGTTTTTATAAAAATAAATACAGTTTATGTATTTGTTTCGCGACGATTCTTTTGCAAAATAAATATGGCTTTTATATTTATTGCAAACATCAAACGACTTGTATTCGTTTATAAAATAAATATAGTTTATATATTTATCTCAAACTTCCAACGACGATTCTTTATAAAATAAATATAACTTTTCATATTTATTTTATACGCCTAAACGGCATATACACATCTTTTGATACTTTTCACGGGAGACGCGATACATAATACGGGAGTGTTATGTGATGTTTTCATATAAATATTCTTTATATATACGCACGACTTCTCGGAACAACTAACCTTATTTTTCTGGTATATTTATATATTTATATATATATATACTCATATATTTTAAATCTCTCGAGAAACTAAGTCTTTCCAAGACTTAGTAATCTCACCGACATTAGACGAACCTTACCAAGCTTAACCTAATCATTTCTTTCAAGTTAACAATTTACCATCTAATCGTTCGGCTAACGATTCGGTAGAGCTCGGTGACACGTAGTTAGTTACTATGTTTATTTAGAAACTTATTAGATATTCCGTGTTAGGAATATTGTAGAATGCACGCTAGCAAGTCAAGCCTTGGAAACGACATCACGAAGTCGTAATTAGCTAGCTTTGCACAAGGCAATTCAGGTGAGTTCATAACCCCACCTTTTTACGGTTTTACATTTTTGTAATTGTTTTCGGGGTGGAAAGACATGCACGTTTTGTAGAAACATACAAAGTTTTCGATGAACAAAGATTGCGTATTTTTTTAGACAAGCACATTTTGCAAGAACATACGAGGTTTTTGAATGGACAAACACTATATTTTTCTAAACCATGTTACAAACAAATGATTTGTGATTTTCATTGAACTCAAATGGTTTACGAAAAACTTATGCAAAACATACCGGTTTTTTTTATAAAACAAATGCGTATTATCGAAATGGGAATGATTTTCATGACTAGGGACGGGATCGTCTGGTGATATATAGAGAGACTAGGGAGTTGGCCTTAGAGGCTGGGGAGGTTCAGCCTTAGAGGCTGGGGTAAAATACATGTTACAATTATTACAGACATTTTTATACATGGTATGGTTAGCTTAAGGAGGGTATACTACTTAGATCATGTGAGTGGGTAGGCGGATACTTAAGGACATTAATCCTCGTCGTAGGACCGAGGGACATGAGTGATAGATCTATTTGGGTGTAGCGAGCCCCATCCATGAGTCCGCAGAATGGGCCATGTGGTGACTATGTCTTACAGCCGAGGCCCGGTACAAATTTGCTAGGTTTGAGTCTTCATGCATCACTTCACACATACCATTGGCTTTGCAACCCAGTGGTGATCTCTTTTTCCTTATTGCTACATATCAGGGACATACATACTTACAGAAATACCTGATTTTTACAAATTACATACCATATTTCATATAAATTTAAAGCATAGGATTATGCGGGCATGGAGTTAAAGTCAGGGTGGGCATTGACGGTTATACAAACATTACAAATACAAGAGTTTACAACTACATGGTTTTACGAACATAATGCGTTACAAACACAAAGTTTCCATTAACTTGGCAAGAAAATGATTTCTAAATTCGTTTTCTCAATATTATCTCACAAACCGGTTATTCAAAAGATTTATTTCAAATCTTTTACAAACAAACTATGAACTCGCTCAACTTTATGTTGATTTTTTGCATGTTTCTTTCTCAGATCACCTTTCAAAGTTATGGCACGGTTGGAATAGGAGAACCATTGGAGATAAGAGTACTAAGTGGCGTTCATTTTCTAGAAAGTCTTTGCTTATTTGCTTCCGCTGTGCAATGAAGATACCAGTCCAGTCACGCCAAAGCTCTGATATTTCGGGGTGTGAGGCACCTCTTCACAACCTACCCCCTCAGGGTATTCAGCTGACACTGAAGATGGGATTTTCGTGTTCAAAGCACAATCTGAAGAGCCATTCCCTCCTAAGAAGAGAGGATGGTTCAGCAGAGGAGCTCATGAACGTAGAAAAAGAATGAGGAAACTTCAGCAACATCGTGCTCTAGCAGCCGCGAATAGAGAAATGAATGCTCAAACACATGATATGATCAATAAGAGACTAGCCAATTTCCACATATTGGCCACTACAGCTGCAGACCTGAATCTAGAACAACCCATAGCACCCCATCCATTACCACTATTTCCCACACAACCTATGGACTTGGAACCAAACCCAGTAGATCAAATCCCAGCACCTGATTTTGACCCAGCTGAAATACCTAGACTACCACCACCCCATCCCCCAGACTATGACCCATGGTTTAATGACCATAGGGATTATGAACAAAGATACCCAATACCAGACGAACCCATGCCAAACCTAGCAGCCTACCCAAACCTGGACCCCCTGGACCCATATTTTGATAATGATCAATTCATCAGGGAGATCCTAGAGAACCCTTACCCACACGAAGAACTCATGCCACAGTTTCCAGACCCAATACCACCACCTGCACCACCCATGAGCACTGAAAATGTGAAAGAACTCCGAACCTTTGGTGAGGAGATTTTAGAAGGAAGTGAAGAATGAGACAGATAGGGGAACGACTCGTCTGGAAATATGACGAGCGTAACATGGACTTTTGGATGAACCCCTATCAGTAGTAGTAATAATAATAATAATATAAAATATATATATGCGTGAATAAAAAGGGGGTTTTTATAAAAATATATAATGATCAACTAAATTTGATAATCCTATAGTTCTTGATGCATACTAGTCTTGTATTTTAGATTTCAGTTCCAGTTGTATTCGTAATAGATATAGATGCATAATATAAAATAAAGTAAAGGTCGCAATGTTCGACGATTTTGATCAATATGCTTGTTGTGTGATTGCTTGCATTAAATATTATCTTGTGATATTAATATGTGATAAATGTTTAAAATTCAGATGGACCACGAAGTAAATCAAGAAAACCAGAATAACGATAATAATGGAAACCAAGTAGATAACAGTGCCATCCAACACATAGTGGCACAAGGAATTATAGACGTAATGCCATATATTATCAAAACAGTTAAGGAAGCGCATAATAAAAGTATTAATGGTAGTAAACGACCTACTGAACCAGAACACAACATAAACAATGGACCAATACTTCAAGTGCCCATTCCCAAAAGAAGAAGAACCATGTCTTATGGTTGTTCTTATAAAGAATTCTGGTCTTGTAAACCAATAGAATTCTCGGGGAATGAAGGACCCATTGCAGCTCTACGCTGGATAGAAAAGACTGAGGTAGTCTTAAAAATAAGCAAGTGCGCGGAAGAGGATAAGATAATGTTTGCTTCCAATATGTTTAAGAACTCAACTTTAGAATGGTGGAACACTATCCTCCAATCTAGGGGAAGTGATAGGGTTTATAATATGGAATGGGAGAAATTTAAGAATATGGTTGAAAGGAAATTTTGTCCTCCCAATGAAAAAGAACAGATAGCAAATAAGTTCTTAAACCTTAGAATGACTGGAGTGGATAGTAAGGGTTACACTACTACATTCTTTGAATATGCTAGAATAGTGCCAACCCTTGCATCACCAGAACCAGTATTAATCTCCCATTACATCTGGGGATTAATCAGTGAGATTAGGCATGTAGTCAAGGCAGCTAGACCACAAACTATAGAAGAAGCTGTAGAACTAGCAAATACCTTGACTGATGAATTAGTGCGTACACAAGAAGAGAACCAGAGGAGGAACCTAGCTCAAAGACTTACCCAGGAATTCCGCTATGGAAATTCCAACCGTGGGAAAAATATAGGCTCTACCTTTGCACTTTATTGTAATGCCTGTAAAAAGAAGCATTCAGGAAGATGCTCCACTTACTGCAACTTCTGCAAGATACCAGGACACAAGGAAGAAGATTGTAGGAAGAAACCTAGTAATGGAGTGTGCTTCAACTGTGGAGAAAAAGGTCACATCAAGCCGAACTGTCCAAAACTAGCTCTAGCCATGAACAACAAGACTACTAAAAATGCTAGAGCATTTGTTCTGACTGTAGAAGAAGCCAAGATGATTCCGGACGTGATCGTCGATACGTTTTTAGTTAATAATGTTTTTACTAAAGTATTATTTGACTCTGGTGCAAACCAAAGTTTTATTAATACTTCATTTTGCAAACTTCTCAATCAACCATTAACTAAACTCCCACAAGAATGTCTCGTAGAAACAGCAAATGGGGAAACCATTAAGATTACTGAAATCTTGCAGGGAGCAAGAATAGAATTTTTAAGTCAAAAGTTTATTGCAAACCTTTACCCAATGAATCTGGCAGGATTTGATGTTGTATTAGGAATGGATTGGTTAATAGCCAATAAAGCCAGTATCCTATGTGATCAAAAGTCAATCCAAGTAAATTCACCAAGGGGTGAAAAGATCACAATTAAAGGAGATAAGCTGTCTAGATCCACAAAATTCATCTCTGTGATGAAAACAACTAGTTATGTAAGAAAAGGATCATTAGTGTATTTGATTTCCATAATCATTAACACTAAAGGAACGAAATTGAAAGATATTCCAGTAGTATCTCAGTTTCCGGATGTGTTTCCAGAAGAATTACCAGGACTACCGCCAGATAGGGAAGTTGAATTCAGAATCCATCTGCTACCAGGAATACCACCGAATGCCAAAGCACCCTACCGTTTGGCACCAGCAGAAATGCAAGAGTTAAAGAAACAGTTAGATGAAATGTTGGAGAAAGGATTCATACAGCCAAGCTCATGGCCATGGGGAGCACCGATCTTATTCGTCCAAAAGAAAGACGGGTCAATGCGAATGTGCATTGATTATCGTGAATTAAATAAATTCATGATTAAGAATCGGTACCCATTACCAAGAATTGATGATTTGTTTGATCAACTGCAAGGAGCCCGATTTTTCTCTAAGATCCATTTACGATCAGGATACCATCAATTAAAGGTACATGAAGAGGACATTCCTAAGACCGCTTTTAGAACAAGGTATGGCCATTATGAATTTACTGTCATGCCATTTGGTTTAACCAATGCCCCAGCTGCATTTATGGACATGATGAACCGAATATGTAAGCCATATTTGGATATATTCATAATTGTCTTAATAGATGATATTCTCATCTATTCTAAGAGTAAACAGGAACACGCAATGCATCTGCATGCACTCCTAAGTTTATTGAGACAAGAAAAGCTTTATGCCAAGTTCTCGAAGTGTGAGTTTTGGTTAGAGGAAGTACAGTTTCTTAGACATTTAGTTAATCATGAAGGAATTCATATGGATCCCACAAAGATTGAGGTAATTACCAAATGGAAAACCCCTGAATCACCAACTGAGGTTAGAAGTTTCATTGGATTGGCCGGTTGTTATAGAAGATTTATTCAAGATTTTTCTAGAATAGCCATTCCCTTAACTAAACTAACCTGTAAATCTGTTAAGTTTGAATGGGGACCAAAACAAGAAGAAGCCTTTAGAATTCTTAAGCAAAGATTAACCAACACACCCATACTAGCGTTACCTGAAGGAACCGAAGACTTTGAGTCTATTGTGACGCTTCTAAGTTAGGGTATGGATGTGTGTTGATGCAACGACAAAAGGTTATAGCCAATGCGTCTAGACAACTTAAGAATCATGAAGAGAATTATTCAACTCATGATTTGGAACTAGGAGCCATAATTTTTGCCCTTAAGATTTGGAGACATTACCTTTACGGTAGTAAGTTTACCATTTTTACCGATCATAAGAGTTTAAGGTATGTCTTCGGGCAAAAGGAGTTAAATATGAGGCAGAGACACTGGATGGAAATACTTAGTGATTATGATTGTATTATCCAGTATCATGCAGGAAAAGCTAACGCAGTAGCTGATGCTTTAAGTTGAAAGTATCATGAGAAGCCAAAAAGAGTCCGTTCTCTTAAATTAAATCTACAAGTAGATTTAAATAAACAGATAAAGAGAGCACAAGAATCAGTAATCAAGGATGATACTGAAAAATTGAAAGGAATGATTAAGGAATTAGAACAAGGAACAGATGGAATTTGGAGATTCCATAAGGAAAGGAAGTGGATACCCAAATTAGGAAACCTACGCCACCATATATTAGAAGAAGCCCATAAGTCTAAGTATACAATACATCCTGGAAGTGATAAAATGTATCAAGACTTAAGGAAGAATTTTTGGTGGATAGAAATGAAGAAGGATATAGCAGCTTATGTTTCTAAGTGTTTAACATGTTCACAAGTTAAAGCTGAACATCAGAAACCCTCAGGTTTATTGCAACAGTTAGAAATGCCGATTTGGAAATGAGAATTAATAACAATGGATTTTGTTACCAAATTACCCAAAACAAGAAAAGGTAATGATACAATCTGGGTGATTGTAGACAGGCTAACTAAGTCAGCTCATTTCCTACCAATGAAGGAAATTTTCAGTATGGAACAATTAGTAAGCTGTATATAAATGAAATAGTTTCATTACATGGAATTCCTTTATCAATTGTTTATGATAGAGATAGTTGTTTTACCTCTCATTTTTGGACACGTTTCCAGAAAGAAATGGGAACCAAGCTCAATCTAAGCACCGCTTATCATCCTCAAACGGACGGACAAAGCGAAAGGACAATTCAGACAATGGAGGATATGCTTAGAGCTTGTGTAATTGATTTCAGAGGTAATTGGGACGATCATCTGCCATTAATAGAATTTTCCTACAACAACAGCTATCATACCAGTATCAATGCTGCACCATTCGAAGCACTTTATGGATGAAAGTGCCGAACTCCAGTCTGTTGGGCAGAAATTGGAGAAAAGCAGCTATCTGGACCTGAGATAGTACAAGAAACAACCGACAAGATTGTTCAAGTCAAGGAAAGACTAAAAGCAGCACGCGATCGACAGAAGAGTTATGCTGATAACAGGCGAAAGCCGTTGGAGTTTCAAGTAGGAGACAAGGTGTTATTAAAAGTTTCTCCTTGGAAAGGAGTAGTAAGATTCATCAAAAGGGGAAAGCTAAGCCCCAGGTATGTTGGACCTTTTGAGATTATAGAAGAATAGGACCTGTAGCTTATCAGCTACAACTGCCAGAGGAGATGGCAGGAATACATGATGTATTTCATGTATGCAATCTCAAAAAGTGCTTAGCTGATGAATTATTAGTAGTGTCTCTTAAGGACATAGAAATAAATGAAAAGTTAAAGTTCATAGAGAAGCCTCTACAGATTGAAGACAGAAAAGTCAAGAATCTCAAACACAAGAGATTAGTTCTGGTCAAAGTGAAATGGGATTCCAAGAGAGGACCAGAATACACTTGGGAGCTTGAATCAGAGATGCAAAGGAAATATCCACACTTATTCCAGTAGACCTCGAGGACGAGTTCTAAAACAAGGTGGGGAGGATATAACAACCCTCCTAAAATATTTCCGACACCCCTAATATACTTAGAATGCCCCTATACGTCCTAAAATACACTTCGTATACCTTTATTTTTGTAAAAATTAAATAAAATCAAGTTTTATTGCGCGCTCGCGGGCCACGAAGACCTTGTCTTCGGGCTACGCGGGGCACGACAGCTGGTCATCAAGGCGCAGCTCGGTGCTGCCACGTGTCTCGCCATTTGTCGAGCCTCCCCATGACCAGGCCAAGCTAAACCCTACACCCCCTGTGACAACCGGTGATTTACGGCTCCTAATTACATGATTAACAGGGGATTAATACGATAATAAATAGTGTTTAAGACGCAAATTAACTTAATTAG
Source organism: Helianthus tuberosus (assembly GCA_030545235.1). NCBI lineage: Eukaryota > Viridiplantae > Streptophyta > Magnoliopsida > Asterales > Asteraceae > Helianthus > Helianthus tuberosus. The sequence goes on along the minus strand of CM060445.1, from coordinate 67,260,485 downwards.
GCCTTTAGAGTGCCTAGGAACGTTTATCCGACTTTGCAGTACGCGTATGAAGATTCGCGTGGAATTTGCGGAACATCAAACGACAACGAACTGATGCCGTACAAAATACTGACGACGCCGACAAATACCGATTTTCTACGAATATTCTATATTTATGAAATTTATTTTTTGTGAATTTATTGGGCTTCCGAACGACACAAACGCAAACGTGAACTAAAAACGCGATAGCAGGAAACGCATCGGCAACAAAACGGAAATGACAGAGATGCCTGGCACCTTCGAAACTCACATTTTACGCTATATTTAGCTCCGTAATAAAATTTTAGTAACTACAGTCGAAATCGGATCGAAAAACGGATTAGAGACGGTAACGATACAATTTTTTTCCTTTCGCAATTATTACCGTAATCGACAACAAACACGTCACACGACAAACGCCACTATTATACGCCTTTCAATTTTAAAATTTTATTCTTTCGACACTTATGGAGTACGGGTACGAAAACGGGTCTCGTAGGAATTACGGGCTGCTTAAACACGGGGATTGAGCTTGTGGGCCTTGGGCCCAAGCCCAAAACCCACAAGCTAAATCTACAACTAAATCATATAAAATCTTAACAAGATCTAAGAAATCTCATCAAGATCTTATGAAATCTATAATAAATCTCTACACAAGATTTTGTAAGATAGAACACACAAGATCCCTCAAGATCTCAACATCTTTATAAAAAGGGCCTCCTAATTTCTTTTATACACCCACACAAAATGAAAGCACAGACTTTAGTCTGTCTTTCCCCTCTCTCTCGATCTTTACATACACAGACAACAACACACACCAACAACTCTATTCACCCCACCCCTCTCACTCGACACCTTCTCTCTGTGCATCGAAGGCCGGCAGCCGGTCCGGTAAGACCACCGGCGGTGTGGCAGCGGTTGTTTCCAGCAACCGGCGAGACCCCCCTTTTACACCTGGATTTCGGCGACAAGACATCCGACACCACCACCGTCTGGTGTTGGTGCGACGGCGACTCAGCAACGAAAGAGAGAGGTGGAGACTGAAGACAATGATGGAGCCGGCGATGGAGGGCGACAGCGGCGCCGCCGCAGACGGTGGCGGCAGCGGTGGTTCTGGTGGCTGTTGTGCCAACGACGTTTGATGATGATGATAATCGTGGCGGCGGTCTGTGCATCAGACCGACGAATCTCACCAGCAGTGGTGGTAATGGAAGGTTTGGTTTATTTCTAATTTCAATTTCAGTTTAACTCAAATGTTAGTTCGAGTTTCGATTTAGCGAGTACGGGCTTGTTTCATCTCAGTTTCCGGGACAGCTAGTTCCGGGCCAGATTCAAGTGTGATTCGGGTTTCTATCTTTAGGTGGTGTGGCTCGGGTTAGCTACGGGTTCGGTCAAACCCAGTCAACACGTTGGGTTGACTGGTCAAACCAAGTCAACAAGTCAGCGGGTTCGGGTCCGCTCACTGTTCGGGTCAATGGCTCAGTCAACAGTCAAAGTTTGGTCAACAACTTCGGTTCGGCTCCGGTTCGGTCGGACGGCTCGGATAAACTTCGAGTAGAATCGGTCCGGTCAACGCAAGTCAAACTCAGTTAGCAAACGGCACGAAGAATGGTAAAAATTTATAGCGGCACGCGTTAATAATGTTATTTTATATAGTTTTCGCTACTTACATAAACTCGAGCTCGAACCGAATTATTTAGCGACTATTTATTTCTTTTATTGGTACAATTGACGTAATTTGACATTTGGTGATTAAATTGTGTTGAATTTTGATAAAATAACGACGACTTGTGTCGTCGGGGGCGTCCAAAAACAGAGGAAACTCTGCCCGTTATTCGAGAAAATCCGTAAACACAAAAGGCGTTTTATTATAAAACAAAGTTATTGGATTCGAATAATCTTTTATAAAGACAATTACAAATATATAGCTACTTACGACAACACTTTACAACTTACAACAAACGACGATTCGGCAAATTGTTTACAATAATGAATATAGTTATTTTAAACTTCAACTTTCGACAATTCTTTTATAAGATCAATATAACTATTTATATTGTTTCAAACGCCAATAACACGACTTCTTTTATAAATAAGTATAGTGTTATATATTTATTTCGGATATCAAACAACACGACGATTCTTTCATTAAAATAAATATAGTTTATATATTTATTTTTATATCAAACGACTCGTATTCCTTTTATAAAAATAGATATAGCTTATCTATTTATTTCAAATATCCAACAACACGGATTCCCTTTTATAAAATAAATATAGTATATATTTACGCAACGACTCGATGAAATTTTTATAGAATAAATATAACTTTTCATACTTATTTTATACGTCTAAACGACATTTACGCATATTTTGACAAAGATCATATGAAACGCGATATATAATACGAGTTTGTTATATATTATTTTCGTGTAAATATTCTTTTATACACGTACGACTTCTCGGGACGGCAAGCGATCTTAACGATATATTTATATGTTTTGATATAAATATTTGTTTATTTCTAATATCTCGAGAATCAAGTCTTTTCAAGGATTATTGGTTATTATCGACAATAAATGATACTTATCAAATATGACTTAATCATTTCCGATAAGTTAACTACTTACTGTTGAATCGTTCGGTTAACGATTCGGTAGAGCTCGATGACACGTAGTTTAATTACTGCGCTTATTTAGAAACTTATAAGGTATTCCGTGTTAGGAATATTGTAGAATGCACGCTAGCAAGTCAAGTCTTGGAAACGACATCACGACATCACAAAGTCGTAATTAGCTAGCTTTGCACAAGGCAATTCAGGTGAGTTCATAACCCCACTTTTTACCATTTTACATTCTTGTAAATGTTTTCGGGGTGGAAAGACATGCACGTTTTGCAAGAACATACAAAGTTTTTGAACGAACGAAAACTCATATTTCTAAATCATGTTACGAATGGATTTCGAGGAAGCTCAAATGGTTTACGAATGGATTATACTAAATATACCGGTTTTTACAAAACAAATACGTATTATCGAAATGTGAATGATTTTTCATGACTAGGAATGGATCGTCTGGTGATAATATATAGAGACTGGGGAGTTGGCCTTAGAGGCTGGGGAGGTTCAGCCTTAGAGGCTGGGGAGGTTCAGCCTTAGAGGATGGGGTAAAATACATGTTACAATTATACAGACATTTTTATACATGGTATGGTTAGCTTAAGGAGGGTATACTACTTAGATCATGTGAGTGACAGGCGCGACACTTAAGGCCATTAATCCTCGTCGTAGGACCGAGGGACATGAGTGATAGATCTATTTGGGTGTAGCGAGCCCACACCCATGAGGCCGGGGCGGCCCATAGTGGTGACTGTGTCTTACAGCCGGAAACCCGGTGCAACTCCGCTAGGTTTGAGTTTTCCTGCATCACTTCACACATACCAGTGGCTTTGCAACCCATTGGTGATCTCTTTTTCCTTAATGCTACATACCAGGGACATACATACTTACAGAAATACTTGATTTATACAAATTAAATACCATGTTTAAGACAAATTCAAAGCATAGGATTATGCGGGCATCAAGTCAAAGTCAGGGTGGGCATTGACGGTTATACGAACATTACAAATACAAGAGTTTACAAATACATGGTTTTACGAACATAATGCGTTACAAATACCAAGTTTCCATATAACTTGGCAAGAAAATGATTTCTAAATTCGTTTTCTCAATATTATTTCACAAACCGGTTATTCAAAAGATTTATTTCAAATCTTTTACAAACAAACTATGAACTCGCTCAACTTTATGGTGATTTTTTGCATGTTTCTTTCTCAGGTTGCATTTAAAAGTCGAGGAACGGTTGGAATAGGAAATCCATTGGAGAGTCGAGTACTTAGTGGGTGTTCAATTTCTAGAAGTCTTACCTTATGTTTGCTTCCGCTGTGCAATGAAGATACCAGTCCAGTCACGCCAGCTCTGATAATTCCGGGGTGTGACAGATTGGTATCAGAGCTATAGGTTACAGCGAATAGGGTTTTCTGTAGGAATACCTAGGCTCTAACCTCATTTTCCTCTGGGACTTAGATCATTAAGACTTTGAATACATACAGAACGCCTAGTACTCGAATATGGTCTCCAACCGTTGCCGAAAAACAAACATTTAAAATTTTGTTTTCAAACATACGCTAAAGTGGTGTTTTACACACGGTGCATAAAACAATTACATACAGTACCCAACACTCTGAGAGTTTAGGAAACATGCATTTAAGACCTTTGGAAAATTATGTTGAAGTTCATTAAAGGTCATCACGTAGGAACCGCGAATATTAACTCGGGCACACACTATTATCCATATTGTCTATGATATTTTAACATCCCGAGCAGGCAACCTACGCATAACGAAATGCTAGTGCACGAGAATACATGGAACTCAAATTTTACGTCAACGGATGTCGGAGTACATCACATTCTACGCGGAACGAAAAGCTAGTGCACAGGTATACGTGAAACTTAAGCTATACATCAACGGAGGTTGAAGTACGTCACATACGATTTACGGGGCACGGTCTTTGAGAAGGTAAGATGGAGCATTTTAGAGACGATACTAATCCTGTCAGTGCGAAAACTATCGATCAAGAAGCGGCAGTTTGGCACGCGGTCCTGCAAACGACACGAAACACGCCAAGGAGAAGACGTATGTCTCCGCATTCCCCCTAACTCATAACGACGAATACGCTATGTTCGACATTCCATGGTAATGTCACCTAACAATTGGTTGTCACACGAAACCCAGGTAAAGTCCTTAAATTTCTTTTACTGAAATTTCGACTTTCACATTTACTGAGTAGATTTTTGTATCTCTACTCCTCTTAATGGTCATTGTGTCACGATCATTTCTTTCAGTATAGCGAACACTCATTGCTTGATTTCTTGAAAATTCATATGTTACGCATGCATCGTTTGTTACGCATGTGGTTTCGTTTCAAAGAAGCGTTTAATTAAAGTTCAAATATTATTTCGCTAAATCTAATTATTGATTTATGATTTGAATGACCCGCATTATTGAAAATGTTGGCTTCTTTGTTATCAAGTCAACACATTTTCTTGAAAATTCTTTTCTTTTTCAAGTTACATACATGGTTTTTCGTTGTGACCATGCTGGAAGTTTTCTTGTCAATACATGTGTTTATTGTCGGCTTGCACCGAAACCAAGATCAATTGTTTGAACTTGTCCATTACACATATTCAATTCAAGACACCATATGATGTATTGGAAACATCATATTCAAATTTGTTTTAACAAGCGTTTCAATTGTTCCGAGTCGTAGTAGACTTGTTTGGTCTACGACTCCATTAAGTCGTTTGTTGATTTCGACACCTTGTGGTGGTATTTTTCATTTATTTGAAGCTTGCGCTAAACTCGTTTACATATCTTATGCACGGATTTAATTATTTATTGATTTAGATTAAATCCGCTTTGATTTATCATATTACAACAGTCTTAACACTATCATGTGATAAGACAAGGGTACACAAAATTCATTTCATATTCCAGTGTACCTTCTAACGGTCCTTTCAACATCGATCGAATGTTTTGCGATATTCATTGCTTCTTCGTCTTCGATCGAAAACATTATTTCTTTGATGTTCAAATTTCAATTGAAGATCCTATGATGTTGTTAGAAACAAATTTTCATATCTACTTCATTGCGCTTTCAATTGACTGCAAAACACAGGTGATACTTGTTCGATCACCTCTATTATTGAATTGTTTCATTCATTGCGACACCTTGTGGCGTCGGTATAACTTGCAATTTGTGCTGATCACGATCGAGCGTTTCGTGCAAACTAGTACATTTGAGATTGTTAATTCTAAGTTCATCTAGTGGATGTTATTGCTTCTAGAACTCATTTACTTATTGTGAACGTTCATATGGAATTCTATTGGTCGAAGTTCCTGTTCATTGTTGGATCCCTGTTAACTTAGTCACATTAGTGACTGTACCTATACGTCTTGTTTCCTTTGACATCAATTTCTGAAACACATATCTTTTAAACCGTTGGGTTCGTATTGTTGAGGAATGTCATTAAATTCACATGATCAGAATAAGTCTTGTTTCGATTACGCGGTCATTCACTTTGTTATTATTCGGACTTACCTGCGAACAACACAATTCTGAGGAGATAACATAGTCTAAATTTCGAGGACGAAATTTCTGTAACAGGGGGGAATGTGACAACCGGTGATTTACGGCTCCTAATTACATGATTAACAGGTGATTAACACGATAATAAATAGTGTTTAAGACGCAAATTAACTTAATTAGGTATTTGGAGTGCCTAGGAACGTTTATCCGACTTTGTAGTACGCTTAGAAGATTCGCGTGGAATCTGCGGAACATCAAACGACAACGAACTGATGCCGTACAAAATGCTGACGACGCCGACAAATACCGATTTTCTACGAATATTCTATATATATGAAATTTATTTTTTGTGAATTTATTGGGCTTCCGAACGACACAAACGCAAACGTGAACTAAAAACGCGATAGCAGGAAACGCATCGGCAACAAAAGGGAAATGACAGAGACGCCTGGCACCTTCGAAACTTACATTCTACGCTATATTTAGCTCCGTAATAAAAATTTAGTAACTACAGTCGAAACCGGATCGAAAAACGGATTAGAGACGGTAACGATATAATTTTTTTCCTTTCGCGATTATTACCGTAATTGACAACAAACACGTCACACGACAAACGCCACTATTATACGCCTTTCAATTTTAAAATTTTATTCTTTCGACACTTATGGAGTACGGGTGCGAAAACGGGTCTCGTAGGAATTACGGGATGCTTAAACACGGGGATTGATCTTGTGGGCCTTGGGCCCAAGCCCGAAACCCACAAGCTAAATCTACAACTAAATCATATAAAATCTTAACAAGATCTGAGAAATCTCAGCAAGATCTAATGAAATCTATAATAAATCTCTACACAAGATTTTGTAAGATAGAACACACAAGATCCCTCAAGATCTCAACATCTTTATAAAAAGGGCCTCCTAATTTCTTTTATACACCCACACAAAATGAAAGCACAGACTTAAGTCTGTCTTTCTCCTCTCTCTCGATCTTTACATACACAGACAACAACATACACCAACAACTCTATTCACACCACCCCTCTCACTCGACACCTTCTTTCTGTGCATCGAAGGCCGGCAGCCGGTCCGGTAAGACCACTGGCGGTGCGGCAAGGGTTGTTTCCAGCAACCGGCGAGACCCCCCTTTTACACCTGGATTCCGGCGACAAGACATCCGACACCACCACCGTCTGGTGGTGGTGCGACGGCGCCTCAGCAACGAAAGAGAGGGAGGAGGAGACTGAAGACAATGATGGAGCCGGTGATGGAGGGCGGCAGCGGCGCCACCGCAGATGGTGGTGGCAGCGGTGGTTCTGGTGGCTGCTGTGCCAACGACGTTTGATGATGATGATAATCGTGGCGGCGGTCTGTGCATCAGACCGACGAATCTCGCCAGCAGTGGTGGTAATGGAAGGTTTGGTTTATTTCTAATTTCAGTTTCAGTTTAACTCAAATGTTAGTTCGAGTTTCGATTTAGCAAGTATGGGCTTGTTTCATCTCAGTTTTCGGGACAGCAGGTTCCGGGCCAGATTCAAGTGTGATTCGGGTTTCTATCTTTAGGTGGTGTGGCTCGGGTTAGCTACGGGGTCGGTCAAACCCAGTCAACACGTTGGGTTGACTGGTCAAACCAAGTCAACAAGTCAGCGGGTTCGGGTCCGCTCATTGTTCGGGTCAACGGCTCAGTCAACAGTCAAAGTTTGGTCAACAACTTCGGTTCGGCTCCGGTTCGGTCGGACGGCTCGGATAAACTTCGAGTAGAATCGGTTCGGTCAACGCAAGTCAAACTCAGTTAGCAAACGACATGAAGAATGGTAAAAATTTATAGCGGCACACGTTAATAATGTTATTTTATATAGTTTTCGCTACTTACATAAACTCGAGCTCGAACCGAATTATTTAGCGACTATTTATTTCTTTTATTGGTACAATTGACGTAATTTGACATTTGGTGATTAAATTGTGTTGAATTTTGATAAAATAACGACGACTTGTGTCGTCGGGGGCGTCCAAAAACAGAAGAAACTCTGCCAGTTTTTCGAGAAAATCCGTAAACACAAAAGGCGTTTTATTATAAAACAAAGTTATTGGATTCGAATAATCTTTTATAAAGACAATTACAAATATATAGCAACTTACGACAACACTTTACAACTTACAACAAACGACGTTCGGCAAATTGTTTACAATAATGAATATAGTTATTTTAAACTTCAAATTTCGAAAATTCTTTTATAAGATCAATATAAATGTTTATATTGTTTCAAACGCCGATAATACGACTTCTTTTATAAATAAGTATAGTGTTATATATTTATTTCGGATATCAAACAACACGACGATTCTTTCATTAAAATAAATATAGTTTATATACTTATTTTATATATCAAACGACTCGTATTCCTTTTATAAAAATAGATATAGCTTATCTATTTATTTCAAATATCCAACAACATGGATTCGCTTTAATAAGATAAATATAGTATATATTTATGCAACGACTCAATGAAATTTTTATAGAATAAATATAACTTTTCATATTTATTTTATACGTCTAAACGAAATATACAAATATTTTGACAAAGATCATACGAAACGCGATATATAATACGCGTTTGTTATATATTATTTTTGTGTAAATATTCTTTTATACACGTACGACTTCTCGGGACGGCAAGCGATCTTAACGATATATTTATATGTTTTGATATAAATATTTGTTTATTTCTAATATCTCGAGAATCAAGTCTTTTCAAGGCTTATTGGTTATTATCGACAATAAATGATACTTATCAAATATGACTTAATCATTTCCGATAAGTTAACTACTTACTGTTGAATCGTTCGGTTAACGATTCGGTAGAGCTCGATGACACGTAGTTTAATTACTGCGCTTATTTAGAAACTTATAAGGTATTCCGTGTTAGGAATATTGTAGAATGCACGCTAGCAAGTCAAGTCTTGGAAACGACATCACAAAGTCGTAATTAGCTAGCTTTGCACAAGGCAATTCAGGTGAGTTCATAACCCCACTTTTTACGATTTTACATTCTTGTAAATGTTTTTGGGGTGGAAAGACATGCACGTTTTGCAAGAACATACAAAGTTATTGAACGAACGAAAACTCATATTTCTAAATCATGTTACGAATGGATTTCGAGGAAGCTCAAATGGTTTACGAATGGATTATACTAAATATACCGGTTTTTACAAAACAAATGCGTATTATCGAAATGTGAATGATTTTTCATGACTAGGGATGGATCGTCTGGTGATAATATATAGAGACTGGGGAGTTGGCCTTAGAGGCTGGGGAGGTTCAGCCTTAGAGGCTGGGGAGGTTTAGCCTTAGAGGCTGGGGTAAAATACATGTTACAATTATACAGACATTTTTATACATGGTATGGTTAGCTTAAGGAGGGTATACTACTTAGATCATGTGAGTGACAGGCGCGACACTTAAGGCCATTAATCCTCGTCGTAGGACCGAGGGACATGAGTGATAAATCTATTTGGGTGTAGCGAGCCCACACCCATGAGGCCGGGGTGGCCCATAGTGGTGACTGTGTCTTACAGCCGGAAGCCCGGTGCAACTCCGCTAGGTTTGAGTTTTCCTGCATCACTTCACACATACCAGTGGCTTTGCAACCCATTGGTGATCTCTTTTTCCTTAATGCTACATACCAGGGACATACATACTTACAGAAATACTTGATTTATACAAATTAATTACCATGTTTTAGACAAATTCAAAGCATAGGATTATGCGGGCATCAAGTCAAAGTCAGGGTGGGCATTGACGGTTATACGAACATTACAAATACAAGAGTTTACAAATACATGGTTTTACGAACATAATGCGTTACAAATACCAAGTTTCCATATAACTTGGCAAGAAAATGATTTCTAAATTCGTTTTCTCAATATTATTTCACAAACCGGTTATTCAAAAGATTTATTTCAAATCTTTTACAAACAAACTACGAACTCGCTCAACTTTATGTTGATTTTTGCATGTTTCTTTCTCAGGTTGCATTTCAAAGTCGAGGCATGGTTGGAATAGGAAATCCAATGGAGAGTCGAGTACTTAGTGGGCGTTCAATTTCTAGAAGTCTTACCTTATATTTGCTTCCGCTGTGCAATGAAGATACCAGTCCAGTCACGCCAGCTCTGATATTTTTGGGGTGTGACACCCCCTATGTCCTGGGCCATGAAGACCCCTTAAGTATCTTACGCGGGCCGTGAGAGACTGCTCGAACAGACCTATAAATTGATGGCTTTGGCTGTCATTTGAAATCGTTCATTCACATGAATTCTCTCTCAATTCTGAATAGTATACACTATACCCGGGCATTATACCCCCTAATTAACGAAGTTCTACCTCGTTGTAAGTATCATAACCCCCCGTTTACGTATTAGATACGTTGCCCGATTGATCTAGCGCTGCGTAACGGCTGTTGAGGCTCTGCCCGACGTAGTCGTTGGAGTTCTGTCTCGGGGAGGATATAACTAATGTAAATATTGGGTTATTATACTAACGTGTGTGCATTGTGTAATTAATATATAATCACCAGGAAGTCACAAAGGAAAACCCTAAATTAGCAATGTGAGTAATCCACCTTTTTGCAAACTGTTTTTACAAAACCTCAAATGTTTTACATTATATTAAACAGTGTTTGAGAATTTGTATTCTACAATTATCGTTGGTATGTTGGGATTTTGTATACAAAATTTGTTACTACACTGTGAGTAGTAACATGACCACAAGTCGGGTTGACAGTACCGTGGGTGTTAATTAAAGTAGAAAATAAACAAATGTAATTGCGTGACCGCCCTCAATGCTGTAAACGGTTTTACCTGTCTTGATTAAATTGGGATTCACTCACCAGCATTTTCCACTGACAAAATGTTTTTAAACGCGTTTCAGGTAACAAAATGTGAAAGCCAAATAGAAGCCAGCTGGACAGCACTGAAGGCTTGGAAAAGTGGCTATAAAAGTTACCTAAGTAAAGAGACGTTTTATTTAAATAAATTAGGATTTATTCCTATAAAAATGTGTGTATTGAAAACTTGGGAATTTCCCATGTGTTTAATATTATAAAAGTGTGGTATTTTACTATGATAAAATATTTCCTAACTACGGTCCTGATAAATTCCGTTGCCAAACTGAAAAACACCGATACCACTGATACTGGCTGCGGCCGCCTGTTCCCGGGTGATTAGGGGACGGGGGTTGCGACAGATAGCGTCGTGATAAAAAGAACCAACATAAGAAAATTCTGAAAAGGCATGACAAATCTAATTAAAATTTTATTATATATACTTGATCACATTATAAACCCATTCCCACAACAAGTGAGTTTTAAGCTTTTATTGAGCATACAAGCATACATCTTTAAACTAAATGCTCATTTTTCTTTTCTTGTGTGAATAGCCGCTTGTTTCTTACGACTCTAGAACTTGCCACGACGATACATTCTCAGTCCTTACCAACTTAAACCCAAGTAAGTAAATGATTGAGGCATTAGGACTAACCCATATTTCTTTCAACACCATTATTTTCCATTTCTTTATCACCTACCCAAAATCCCCCCAGTTAACCCCTTTGAGCCTAAACCTTTTCAAAAAAAAAAAAAAGTCAAGCAATAAACAAACAAGTTCCTCAAAGAAACTTTGTTTGAAGATGCTTAGTTTGAATAAAAGTCACAAAAACAAAAAGTTTTATGACGACCGACGCTTTTTACGCTTTTAGCCCTTTTTACTAACCACTAACCAAAACAACCTACCTTTAGCCCAAGCCTAACCCTTCCCCAAGTCCTCTTGATATTTACGAAGGTTTATAGTTAAAAAGGAGGAGGATTGATTGTGGCACCCGAGGGAATCCACAGTCATCCTAGTCTGTCATTTCACTTTCTTGAGACTACTTGTCAAATTTCGGGACGAAATTTCTTTCAAGTTGGGGATGATGTGACAACCTGAGTTTTCAAGGTCCTTCCTCGACACGTTACTTGTTTCACACTACCTTCTCATAATTGTTTGTGTTGTAACTGATGCATATTTGAATAACTATTGATGCATATTTGATTAACTGTTAACTGTTGATGCATATTTGATGAACTGTTGAAATGTCAGGATATAGTGTTGTTTGTGAATAAATTAAGAATTGTTAGGTTGGTAATCTCTTGTATAAGACTTTCGTCGACATGTCCTTCATCGCCCAAAAAGCCCACAGCGAATCATTTCTTTCGTCACCTTTGTGGGCCGACGAAATATATCTTTTCGTCATGGTCTTCGGCCCAATCCATGTATGTCCCAGTACGAGCCCGAGAGCTATAAGTATTCTTTTGTGACTTAACTGTTTTATAAAACAAAAACCCTACCTCTCTCTTGAACCGCGACGGCAGTGGACCTCTTCGAGGCACTATCTCACTTGATCGAGCTCTCGGTTAGTTTTTGTGCTCTCAATCCTTTGTGTTTATTAGGTTTTAGTTCTAGTTAATTATGTTCTGTTTGCATTGTTACTTATGAGAATCATAATGATGTGGACTATGTGATGTTGGTTTCTTATTGATTGCCTTGATCATGTATAGATGGCGTATAAATCATAGCGATGATGAGTGTATTTGATGCTGCTTGTTGATTTATGCTAGTATAGGTGATTGATATGTTATTATTTGATGCTGCTTGTTTGCGATTGACCATGGCTATGGGAAACCTTAATAATTACTGTTATTTGATTCTTAGGAATATTATGTTGATTGATCCATGTTGAAACCATTGATGACGATTAGGGTTCTAGGAACTGAGTTGGATCTGTAACTGTTCAACGAAACATAGAGTTTTCAGTCATAATTGATTTCGACGAAACATGGTATTTTGCCACAACTTCATCTCGACGAAACATAGTATTTCGTCGGTCTATCTTCCATCTAACAATGATGTTTCGTCAGCTATGCATACGAAGAACTTCTAGGGGTGTTTTGTCATGATGTATTTCGTCGCCAGGGAATCCTTCATCGGCAAAGAACCTTCACTGTTTAGCATGTCTGTCACACAGTAACTAGGTAAATGGATAGTGAACTGAACTATATGTTTATAGGATTCCATTGGCTGCATGCTAAAACCGATGAATGTTTGTTTACCCAGTAACATTTTGTGCATGTTAACAACAATAAACAGAAACGAGGAAACTGTAGTGTTTAATGTGAATTATCTAATGAGATTAACAAGTTCAACTGTTAAAACATTGGGCTGTACACTTGGGTTTGTCCGGGTACTGCTTTGGGCCTGAACTGTTGGGTCTTGAATATGCATATGTGTGTGAACTACTATGATACATGTTTGTGAACAACATGCTAGTGTATGTGCACTGTTACATGATTTACCTTACATGATTTACCTGTATATGAATTCCATGCATTTACTACGCGACTTTACGATAAATGTTATGAATCAAGGATTGCATGATTAACGGTTACGACTTGTATAAGGATATGTGTGCTACTTGTATGCTACTTGTGTGACGTGTACGTAGAATACGTGATACATGCGAATATTAAACTAACTATCTTTGGTAACCACGGTAGGGTTTGGTTGACTAACTTGGAACGGGTAAAGTAACTTGTTAAATACCGAGCAAATATAAGGTGAGTTCACTGCTCTTTTTCCAAGCATGCGTCCCGGGGAGGGACATCTGGTAAACGTTCCGGGGAGGAATGTCGGGTAATGGGTTTGACTGGAATGTTAAACCTGGTTTGTTGGTTAATACACGTCTACATCTATCACTCAAGTCCCTCCTACCAATTGTTGCTTGTAGGGCAACGGGGTATTAGTTAGTAACGCTACTTAGGTTTGGCACCCTCACACCACACTGAGGAGGTCGTGAGTGAACTAATGACCCCCATCTTGACCATTGCTTTGATAGTGGGAACGGGGTTTAGGGCAAATAATCTGGAGCCATCGGCGGTAAGCGTATGATTAACAACAACGAATCTGTGAAACATTTTAATCTGGTAACTGGTAACTAAACACGTTAACAAACTTTGAACTCACCAGCGTCGTCTGACACACTTGTCTGCATGCTTGCAGGTCCACAGGGTTATATCATTTGGAACTTGTTGTTTGGAAGGCTGGAGTGGTCATGGGTCGAGATACATGGAATCGCAACACAAGTCTAATGGTTTACTTATGCGTGGTTTATGAAACACTTAACAAATGAGTTATGCTTCCGCTGTGTACAATGAATTATATGTAACGTTTTGAATCACTTTATTATAATTAATGAAAGTTTTATTTAAATATATTTATGAGTTCGATGTGATTAGTGGCTAAGATCCTGGTACGTCACACGCCCCGCGGTGTTTCCGCAAGTGGTATTTTGGGGTTGTGACTGTTTGGTATCAGAGCCACTGGTTATAGTGAACTTGGTTTTAAAACATTTTTATAAAACCAGACTATAACCGAACAAGTTCTGAATACGACCATGACACTCAGCTCCAGACTGCAAGGTTCGTCTCTCGTTTACTCATTGTACTGCATAACTAGTGAACACTTACATATGAAATTTCATGGGATTGTACGTTTAGCACAACAATATGAATTCATGTATTACTTGCATGCGTTATGTGATTGATAGTGTGGTGTTTCCCTAGACATTCACGACTCACGTTCTGTGATGTTCTTTGTTTGCTATTCGAGTTTGAGAAACCATTGGGCATGAGTTAGGAGGAGCTGAGATGAGCATGCAAATCACAATATTATTGTGGGTGCACACATAATAATAATGTGGGGTGCATGCGAGTCCCAGCGAGGCTTAACAAGTGGAAAAGGGGTTATGTTCTGTTATTTGATCAATGTGAAACGTAACAAGTCTATAGGATTCATAGCAGTGATTGCCTCCTACTCGAACGTGATCTTTTTCACTCCTCTCTGAATCCTTACGAATCTCGATGCTATCGAGTATTACCTGAACACCCATCTGAACGTCTAGCGAACTGTGTAGAATGTTAGGTGCTTGTACGAACGTCCCTGAGTGGATGTTGCAGTGTCAATGATTGGTCTATACCTACCTCACTCCTATTTGTTTGCTGGAACTTATGTGTTGACGTCTTAAATCTCGAATCGTGATCACTTCTGCAACACTTTCGCAACAGACCGTGTAGTACTCAAACAACTTGCAACATCGATGGACAAGAGGATGAGTGTAGTACTTTACCGACCTCAGTATTTGGCGACCCTGATTACCGGCAACGAACACCAGCGAATTGGCATCAATCGAATCATTAACCCTAGTCAGCGACTTATGGGAGTCAACTCTTACTAATCAATCGGGACATAAGCAATGACAATTGACTATAGTGTGGTATGTGTAACAGCCAGCACAATGAGTAGCGCATTAGGACGTGGCACGGAAATGTGACAAGATGGACTTTGTCGGTGAAAGATCGTAGGACTCCGTTTCAGGAAATGACGTTAGAGGTAACAGTCACGACAACATCAAGATACTCGTAATTGTAACCAACAGTATGGAAATGGAGGTGCCAACAACATGGATTGGCCATGGTTAAATTAAGACGACGATAACCAAGGAAATGACGTCAGTACTGGAAATCCTCATAATGATAACAACAACACTGGTAGTGGTGCTTGTGGAAGGGCACTTAGGAATGGCGTGAGAGACGCCAGGCATTATAGCAATATGGTAACTTGGATGGGTAGCTATTCGCATCGTCTCTATTCTGATTGACCCTGATACTTCTTGAAACCAAACCTGATGTGGAATCGGCTGATGGCAAGTCAAATGAAATCTAATATGTTCGTTGGGATGCAAACTCGACCCTGAGGGACAAGTGTTCGACATCGACCTTCCTTCTACTATCCTTGATGGTTACAATGCAGTAGTTAGCGTGAATTGGATATCCAGAGATTGCACAGATATATCCTGTGAGGAGAAAATTTTGTGTGGATAATCATTATTTGTTCTAAAGCGTCAGAGGGGTGCAATAGTTAGCGCCATTTCAGCTATGAAGGCTAGAAGTGTCTACAGAGGGATTACCCCGCTATGTTAGCAACTGTTATTGATGTTAAGGTGAAGGAAAAGAGGATCGGGAATTCATCAACTATTTATGATTCTTCCGATGAGCTACTCGAAGAACTTCCAGGATTACTTCCATAACTGTTAGACAGAATCTCAGTGTGAGCTCGCGCTAGAGGCAACCCTGATTACTTGTACGCCTTACCGTCCTGCACCAGGAAGGTTGCAAGAACTATCTAATCAACTAAAGGAACCATCGACAGGATATTTGTTGGACATAGTTTTTCGCGGTGGGGAGCCCCAGTTATATTCGGGAAGATAAAGCCTTTTCGTATGTATACTGATTATCCAGAACTTAATGAGGTGACAGTCAAGAGCCGTTTGCCTCGACCATGTATTGACAACCTGTCGACTAGTCGCGAGGGACAAGCTTTCATTCGAAGATTGATTAATGAACGAACTATCATCAGATCGAAGTCCAAGGGGAGAATGTTCCTAGAACGGCATATCGAACGCAATGCAGCCATTGTGACTTTATATACCATGACCTTTGGGTTAATCAACACACCAGTAGCTTTATAGACCACATGGATCGACCGTGTTTATTGATGATGTTTAGAATCATTACCAAGAGAAAGGAACAACATGGACGGCATATGTATCTTATTTTAGAGCTCCTGAGGGTGAGGCCACTTCAGGAGAAGTCTTTCAAAAGAAACTAATCGACACCAAGGATCCATTCGAGGATACAACAATTTCTTGGTCTCCCTAGATACTACCGCAGATTCATCACAGGATTTTTGAAGATCGCGCAGCTTTAATCTCTTTAACACAGCAGGGTGCTGTGTTCGTGGAAGACAAAACAGGAGGACGTCTTTTCAGCTTTTGAATCCCAACTCTGCAATGAACTGAGCGTCGTCTTTAGCTAAGGGTACAGGTGATCTAGTGGTATACCATGATGGTTCAAATCAGAGTCCCAGTTATACGCCGATGCAACACGAGAAGGTGATGACTTACGTAGTGGACTTACAAGAGGAATTGCACGAGTCACAACCTACAGTGGAAACCCTGGTCTTTGGATTTAAGTTGGAGGCATTACTTGGACGGTACCAACTGTGCTACCTAGACCGATTACAAGAGCCTCCCGTGTACCTTTGTTTCTAAAAGAGCTAAACGTATGATGTCATCACTGAATGGAACTTTTGAATGATTTCAGCTATGGAAAACTTGAACCTGCATGAGCTTTGCAACTCACTATCGACTCTAAGCCACTTGATCAGACTCGCTTTATCCATGCTGGGGAATTGAAGGGAGAGAAATTTCAAATTAAATCCATGCGGGGCACGGAGAAGCAACCTTTGACAGATTGGACGATATTTGCTACCCCATGGAATGGATGTGGACCTCATTATACGACAACTGTAGGGAACTCATGTTGAGCAAAACACACTGGCCTCGATACTCTAGTCGTCTGGATATTAGGATCTATAAATCTTGTACTGGTAATTGGGCATGAAGGCCCATCCAGCGAGGTATGTGAATGATGTTTGACTTGTGGGAACGTCAAGATGGAATATCAGCAACCTGCAACACCCAAACGGAAATGAGAATAGACTGCCATGGATTTTGTCGCTAGTCTACTTACAACTAATATCACCTGGGTGATCGTTGATTGTCTCACGAAACAAGTACACTCTCTTGCAATCAAGGAAACCGACGAGTCTTCACAGCTGTGGACATTCCTTTGAGAGAGGCGGCTATTTAAGCACGAGGTGCCAACTCCTGTGTCTCTGATTTTGATCTATACCTGATTTATGACAGGCACTACACAACACTCTTGACACACGTCTAGACGCAGGAAATTGAAAGGACGCATACCTTTGGCTGAATTCTACTGCGGCAGTTACCATTCTGGTATTCAGACAGCTCTGTTTGAGGCATTGCATGGACAGTGACACCAATCTCTTTGTTGGATTAAGGTGGTTGAAAACGTAATCGTGAGTCCACGACTTGTACTAGAAACTCTTGGGAAGATTGCTTGGATCGGAAATCGTCTGGCGGCAGCAAGTGACCGTCAGGAAAGCTGATAGGCTTAGGAAACACTGGAAGATCGCTGTAAGTGATCGTAACATGTTGAAAGTCTCACCCTGGGAGGGTGTGGTACGCTTGGGAAGCGTGGCGAGCTTAACTTACATCACTTTGAGCCATACAACACTCTGGGAAGAATAGGTAACGTGACTTACAAACTCGGGATACTCGACGAATTGGATAACGTGCATGATATCATTTATGTTTCGAATCTAAGGCAGTGGTTGTACGACGAAGCACATGTGATACCTTTACTAGAGCCTAAGGTTAACGACGAGTTGCAGTTGTCAAGGAATCTATCGAAGCATGGACCAGGAAGTCAAGGGTAGTTAACATAGTCGAATTCCAGTCGTAGGAGTTCGTTGGAACTCAAAACATGGACCTAGGTTCTCGTGGGAACGCGATAATCAGATGAAGCTCACGTATCCTAACCTGTTTGAAACTGTCAAATTGAATTCTGAAGCAACTGGTGAATTTTGGGACGAAATTCCCTTTCAAGTTGGGGATGATGTGGCACCCGAGGGAATCCACAGTCATCCTAGTCTGTCATTTCACTTTCTTGAGACTACTTGTCAAATTTCGGGACGAAATTTCTTTCAAGTTGGGGATGATGTGACAACCCGAGTTTTCAAGGTCCTTCCTCGACACGTTACTTGTTTCACACTACCTTCTCATAATTGTTTGTGTTGTAACTGATGCATATTTGATTAACTATTGATGCACATTTGATTAACTGTTAACTGTTGATGCATATTTGATGAACTGTTGAACTGTCAGGATATAGTGTTGTTTTTGAATAAATTAATAATTGTTAGGTTGGTAATCTCTTGTATAAGACTTTCGTCGACATGTTCTTCATCGCCCAAAAAGCCCACGGAGAATCATGTCTTTCGTCACCTTTGTGGGCCGACGAAATATATCTTTTCGTCATGGTCTTCGGCCCAATCCATGTATGGCCCAGTACGAGCCCGAGAGCTATAAGTATTCTTTTGTGACTTAACTGTTTTATAGCGATGATGAGTGTATTTGATGCTGCTTGTTGATTTATGCTAGTATAGGTGATGGATATGTTATTATTTGATGCTGCTTGTTTGCGATTGACCATGGCTATGGGAAACCTTGATAATTACTGTTATTTGATTCTTAGGAATATTATGTTGATTGATCCATGTTGACACCATTGATGACGATTAGGGTTCTAGGAACTGACTTGGATCTGTAACTGTTCGACGAAACATAGAGTTTTCTGTCATAATTGATCTCGACGAAACATGGTATTTCGCCACAACTTCATCTCGATGAAACATAGTATTTCGTCGGTCCGTCTTTCGTCGAACAATGATGTTTCGTCAGCTATGCATACGACGAACTTCTATGGGTGTTTCGTCATGATGTATTTCATCGCCAGGGAATCGCAACACAAGTCTAATGGTTTACTTACGCGTGGTTTATGAAACTCTTAACAAATGAGTTATGCTTCTGTTGTGTACAATGAATTATATGTAACGTTTTGAATCACTTTATGATAATGCATGAAAGTTTTATTTAAATATATTTATGACTTCGATGTGATTGGTGGCTAAGATCCTGGTATGTCACACGCCCCGCGGTGTTTCCGCAAGTGGTATTTTGGGTGTATGACATTGATTGCTTGGCAGGCATATGGTAGAAGCAAGTTCCATGCCGGTCTCGAGTTTTTCACAAAAATAAATCTTCGGCCGAGTGTTGAGTGATCTCCCATGAGGTATGTGAACTTGTATATAAATGGAATTTTAAAGAGGCATGTTATGCCCAAATAAGTAATTTCTCTTATGAAACATTCTAAATAAATCATAACGAATCGGATTGTAAAGAATATAAAAATAAAACCCAATAAAGATCTTGGATTCACGACACTCAAGACAAGCCCAAAACATCTCTTCTACCCATTCCATTTGGGTGTGTAAGCCACATATTAAAGAGTTTTGCTTGAGGACAAGCAAAGATTCAAGTGTGGGGGTATTTGATTTGTGTAAAATGTAACATATAAATTGCATCAAATGAGGCATAAAACTAACCCTTTTTAGTACTAATGTTGGAAAAAGTGTGCTTTTGTCTTTCTTTTGTATTTACAGGACCAAATGAGCTTAAACAAGCAAAAGGAACAAATATACAGCAAAAACCAACATAAATACAAATAAAAGGAATAAACATGAGATGCTCGACCCCTCGACAGCATCCCCAAGAGCAAAAACAAGAAACAGAAGGCTGACCACGGGTCGTGCCCACTGGACACGGGGGCGTGGTTAGGTGTCTGCAGAAAGGACAAAGCTATGGAGGCTTCTACGCCCACCACGGGGGCATACCCAGCTCAGCACGTGGCATGGTCAAAGCTAAGATTCGCAGAATCTTGTAAAATCTTGGTAGTACAGATACACTTCTGCCCACGGGGCCGTGCCCAGCGAACACGGGCCGTGTGGAGCCCAATGCTGACAAATGCAATTAATGAGGGAAGAGAAAAGGATGGCTACGGGGGCGTGTCCGCTGGACACGGGGCCGTTGCCGGGCTTCTGTTCAGGCTATAAATAAGGGTGCTTGGTTCACTTCAAAGGCATCCCTTGGCAAACCACTACTCTCTCACTTTGCCACCACTCCACCACCACTACACCACCAACACCCACCACCATCATCCATCATCCACCTTTAGAGTGTGTAGTAGTCTCGGGATCCAAGATTGATAGTACGAGTTCTTGTCAATCAAAGACCATGTTTGGCTAAGTCTCTTACATCACTTGGTGAAGACAAGTCTTTTATGTATTACTTTTGATTTTTAATCTTTTGGCACTTTTTATTTGGTTTTGTATTAATTACTGTAATAACTAGTTTCTTATGTTGAAGGTGAATTTTCTTTATCATTTGTCCGTGGTGTCTTGACATTACTTTACTGTATATATAAAGTAAAAGATTTACACCATTCATATATCTACGGTCTATACAGAGGTATGTTGGCTACCTGGTCGGGGGTTAAGGTTATGGTTTAGTAAGGTTCTTGCCTTGTTCAGTGTATAGATCCTGCAAGGACCTGGGTTAAGCTTACTAGGATCTCCTTCAATACCCACTGGTATTGGATGGCGGGGGTGCGAATGGCTTGACCCCCTCATATGTAAACTACTATTAATACATTAAACCGGCTACTTGGGATTGTATCCCTGCTGACTCAAACCACTTAGCCGAGGTAACGTCACCTTCAAAAGAGGGGCCTACCACTTTTCGCATTAATAACTTCATTAATTATCTTTCAATATTCCAACCCTTTGGGATTGTATCCTTGCTGACTCAAACCACTGGGTTGAGGGGGACACAATGCTAAAACTCCAAGAAAGTTTTGAACTAGTACTCTAGAGAAAAAAGGCGATTATGGCGACTTCGTGAGAAACCCTAGATTCTTGATCTTCGTCCTACTCTTGATCTATATTGATTAGCGATTAGGGTTTATTGATCCCTTTACTGTTAAGGAATCTTGATTATACCCATGTTTCTAATTGATTGAAGTTAAGTGTAGGGTTCTTTTCATTAGGGTTTTTAGTAATTCGGTTGTCTCTTGTTTATTTTATGTTTCATGGTCCTTCAATGACTGTTAATGAATTCTAAACCTGTTAACACACAAGAATTGCGAGGGAAACCTACAAACCCTCTCAAGAGACTCAGCAAGAAGTCTGTTAACAGTGACGACAACCCTATGTTGCTTCAAAGTGGTACTAAAAAGAACTCCCAGAATGATCCTAATCCGATTAATGTTATTGATGAATTAACGAAGATAACGGTGTCGGTGCCGTTGGAGAATGATACTATGGCTGTAAACACAAACTCTGCTGAAAGGGAGAAAACTTTGGATGCGCAGTTCAAATACAAGGGTAGTTCGAGTATGCCAGAGATGGACCAGGATAACGTGAAGAAGGGGACTAAGCCGATGTCTTATGCTGAATCGGTTTTGAAATCTAACAACAACAAACAAGTAAACTCCAGGTCACTCACTAGTTCCAAAACAGATGAAGGATGTGATCTTGTGTTACCACGTGAATCTTTTCGCACGGTGCATGATAAACTGGCAAATACTCTCTATGGCTATTTTTTGGGGGATCGTATTGCATACCCAGTTGTCGAGTATTTTGTTAGAAATAATTGGAAAAAGTTTGGCCTGGAAAAGTCTATGATGAATGCAAATGGTTTCTTCTTTTTTTAATTCACGGAACAAAAGGGTATGATGAATGCACTTGAGGCAGGTCCTTGGATTATTCATTCACAACATTTAATCCTCAATATTTGGTCTCCTACCATTAAGTTGGAAAAAAAGGATGTGAAAAAGATTCAAGTATGGGTGAAAATTCTTGATGTCCCAATTGCGGCATACACGGAGGATGGATTGAGCTTAATAGGCACTGTAATTGGTGAACTGAAAGTTTTAGATTCATACAAAACAGCGATGTGCATAGATGCATGGGGAAGGAGCAGTTATGCTCGAGCACTTATAGAGATCTTTGCTGACCAAGAGTTCAAAGAAGAAATTACCATGGCTATCCCTGAACTTGAGGGTGACGGGTTTGTTGCTGAAAGAATGTATGTCGAATACGAATGGCAACCACATAGGTGCTCTCATTGTTGTGTTTTTGGGAACCTAGATGAATCTTGTCCGAAACAAATCAGGAGCACATCAAAATCTGCCCCAAAAGTGGATGATGAAGGATACATGGAGGTCATAAAACGTAAAACGGCTAAGAAAGCTGGCATTCAGATAAACAAACCGAGAATGGAATATAGGCCTAAAACTCAGATGTCCAACAAGGAAAATAATATTTCAAAGAAGATAGAGTTACCCAAACAAAGGAAGATTAGTACCAGTAATCCTTTTGATGTATTAAGCAATGATCTGGATGGATCTGTGAATTTAGCTAGTGAAAATATTGGAACGAGCTCCAGAAAACTTGATGAGGTTGACTCTGAAGAGGAAGAAGTCATAGAAGTCTACAATGAGACGGCTAAAATTATAACGTCGAACAATAAATCATGGGCAATCACTCCTGCAGCGAAGGTTTCCAATGGTTAGCTTGGCTTCTTGGAATATTAGGGGGCTGAACCACTCGCTAAAACAAAAGGAGGTTCGTCAGTTTGATAAAGATAACCAATTAAGTTTGTGTGCAATTCTTGAATCGCATGTGGATGTTTCTACTCTATTTAGAGTTTGTAAGAACGTGTTTAAAGTTTGGGATTGGACGTCTAATGGTAGTCAGTGCGATAAAGGGACTAGGATTATTCTTGGGTAGGACCCAGCCATTCTAGAAGTTATGGTGCTGAATCAAACTAATCAAGTCATCCACGCCCAAATTATTTTCAGAAGAGATAAAAAGGTGGTTTTTTGCTCGATTGTCTATGCTCTTAACTACTACATAAACCGGAGGCCACTGTGGGACAGTCTGTTACGCCACAAAACTTTTATTACAGACAAGCCGTGGATATGTATGGGGGATTTCAACTGTGCTCTGAATGTAGATGATAACTTCATGGGATCTTCCACGCTCAGTGTTGGCATGAAAGATTTTAAGGAGTGTATTAATCACGCTGAACTCTTCGATGTTAATAGTACGGGGCTATACTTCACCTGGAATAAAAAACCGAAGATAGGTATGGGGATTTTAAAGAAAATTGATAGAATCCTGAGCAATGTTTCTTTTACGAATCTTTTTCCTGCGTCGGTGGCTGTATTTCACCCGTACCGGATTTCAGATCACTCGCCATGTATTCTCAAACTCCCAGGTATGAACCGATGCAAACCAAAGCCATTTAAATTTGCTAATTTCCTGGTTTACAAACCAACTTTTATGGACATTGTGAAGAAACAATGGGGCAAGCAAGTGGAAGGTGTTCACCCGCTAAGGGTTGTAAAAAAATTGAGGTACCTAAACTCCCCTATTCGAACGCTGTTATTTAAGCAGGGTAACTTACACAGTAAAGTTAATACCCTTCGAGGTATGCTTGATGATATCCAGAAACAAGTTGATTTGAATCCGTTAGACACAGATTTAAGGCAGAGAGAAGCAAAATGCCTTCAGGATTTTCAAGAGGCGAGTTTGGATGAGGAACGATCTTTAAAGCAAAAATCTAAAGTCCAATGGCTGGCAGCTGGAGACTCCAACACAGCTTTCTTTCATATGTCGCTAAAATGTAAAAATCATTACAATAGAATTGAGATTGTAAATGATAGTAATGGTACCATATTTGAAGGTGGAGATGTGCCGAATGCTTGTGTTAATCATTTTAACAAATTCCTCAGATCCGAGGATGAAACGTCTATCAATCCATCTCCAGAATTATTCACGCATAAGATAGACGAAGTGGTGGCTCATCACATGATTCGTCCAGTTCAAAATGACGAAATCAAATGCGCTATGTTCTCAATTGGTGAAAATAAAGCTCCTAGTCCAGATGGATATACTTCGGCGTTTTTTAAAAAAGCTTGGTGTATTATTGGCGAGGATGTCACTAGAGCTATAAAGGATTTTTTTTTTGATAAAGGGAAACTGCTGCAGGAATTAAACCATACGATTATTGCACTTGTCCCAAAATCATCTACTCCATCGATGGTAACGGATTACAGGCCGATTGCATGTTGCAACGTCTTATATAAATGCATTAGTAAAATCCTTGTGGATCGAATAAAAGACTCTCTTGGAAGGATCGTCAGCATTAATCAATCTGCTTTCATCCCTGGAAGGAAAATTGCTGATAATATTCTCTTAACTCAAGAGTTAATGCATAATTATCATAGGAATCTTGGGCCTCCCCGTTGTGCATTCAAAGTGGATATACAAAAAGCCTATAATACTATTGACTAGAAATGTCTGGGGAAGATCTTACTGGGCTTTGGGTTTCACTCGACAATGGTGGAATGGATTATGATTTGTGCAACTACGTCATCATTCTCGATATCTGTTAATGGAAATTTACACGGGTACTTTAAAGGGAAGAGGGGGCTTAGGCAGGGCGATCCGCTATCTCCATATCTGATTACTCTAGTCATGGAAATTCTTACTCTTCTTCTTCAACATGCTATTCGCATAGACGCTTCATTCCGGTTCCATAATAAGTGTGAAAAGCAGCGTATCATTAACCTTTGTTTTGCGGATGATCTTTTTCTGTTTGCTAGAGGTGATGTTGCTTCAGTCAATTGCATAATGAATTCTCTTGGTGATTTCACTAAAATGTAAGGATTGGTTCCGAGCACTCAAAAGAATATAGTATATTTCTGTAATGTGCCTGAACACAAAAAAAGATTAATCCTCCAGCTGATGCCGTTTATAGAAGGCAAGTTACCTGTCAGGTATTTGGGAGTCCCGTTAATATCATCTCAGTCATCTCCTGTTGGTTATTTCTGTCCTCTCTGCCATGCACATTTACTGGTCTTCGGTTTTTATTTTTCCAGCCAAGATAATCATGGATTTGGAAGCTAAAATGCGAGGGTTTCTATGGTGTCAAGGGCCGATGCAAAAAGGAAAAGCCAAGGTTTCGTGGAAATCTGTGTGTATTCCGAAATATGAAGGGGGTTTGGGGATAAGACGTAATGGTGAAATGAATAGTGCTCTTATGGCTTCCCATGCTTGGAGTATTATTATCAAACGAAGTCTTTATGGGTCACATGGATCCATTCATATCGGTTAAAAGAGAGAAGCTTCTGGGATTGCCGAACACCAAATAGTTGCTGCTGGAGTTGGCGTAAAATCCTTCAGGTAAGACCTCTTATCTAGCCATATGTGTGGTTGAAAATTGGTAATGGAAGATCTACTTCGGCCTGGTTTGATAAATGGTGCCTTGACGGTCCGTTATACAAGTTCCTATCTCCTAGGACTATAGCGAATGGAGGTTTTAATCTGAATACAAAAGTGGGGGACATTTGGGATGATGGCCGATGGTTGTGGCCAAT
Organism: Helianthus tuberosus; assembly: GCA_030545235.1. NCBI lineage: Eukaryota > Viridiplantae > Streptophyta > Magnoliopsida > Asterales > Asteraceae > Helianthus > Helianthus tuberosus. The sequence continues at coordinate 67,234,249 of CM060445.1, read as the reverse complement.
GCATTGGCTGAATCAATACCCAATTCTTAATAACGTTGGGCAATACAATCTGGTGGATGATGTTCCAGATAAACTATATTGGAAGGTTGGGGATAAACTGAATGATTTTTTTTCTAATTCCATGGCCTGGCAAACGATTCGAACCCGAGAGATAGAGATTGATTGGTCCGAGATCATATGGTTCACGCAATGCATTCCTAAGCATGCATTTATGATATGGTTAATTATGAGAGGTAAACTCCTTACTCAGGATAAAATCACGCAATGGGATCATGCTAGGAGAAAGAATATGAATATGATGTGCTGCCCTCTTTGTTATGAAAACATCGACTCCCATGAACATTTATTCTTCTCGTGTAGGTATTCAACCCAAGTTTGGCACGGTATTAGCAGTCATGCGGATATGGAGAATGTTCAGCCAATATGGAATGATATCATGAGTTCGCTTCTTGCTAGAAGATCCCCAAAGTCGATTAGTACTATTGTAGCCCGTTTAACAGTTGCAGCTACAACTTATTATGTCTGGCAAGAGCGTAATAACAGGATCTTTCAAAATCATGCTAGACCCCCAGACGTGTTAGTGCAAGGGATTCTCTCTACAGTTCGTTACAAGCTTAGGGGGAGGAAGTTCAAGACTTCTACTCAAGTGATGAGGATGCTGGAGAAGTAGAAAATACATGGAGATGCAATGTGTGAAATTGAAACTATACCATGTAATGTTGCTAGTTAGTTAGAGAGTATTGGCCTGATGTCTAGTTGTTAGACTAGTTGTTTTTCATGTTTTGAACTAGTATGTTTTTTGGTTGTTTGGTTTACAAAGTGGGGGGTTTTGTCCCCACTATGATCTAGTGTGGAGCGTTTCCATACTACATGTTTTATTGGTTTGTGAATATATAAAATCACTGGGGTAACCCTTTACCAAAAAAAAAAAAAACCACTGGGTTGAGGGTAACGTCACCTTCAAAAGAGGGGCCTACTACTATAACTAAGAGAATCTCTTAAAAAGTCCAAAAATGCAAAACTCATTAAAGGCGAGTCGGATCCAAGTGATTCATCTTGTCTATCTGTTTTTTATTTTATTTCTGCATTTTTAGTTTTATTTTTCATGTTTAAAACCTTTTCTCAAAAGGTTTAGCTTGATTAGACGTTGAGGATAAACCGGTACTAAAAGATTTTGTGTCCTTGGACGACCTCGGTATCTTACCAATGCTATACTACGCTCACAATGGGTGCACTTGCCCAAGTGTGTGTTCAGTGTTAGTAGAATACCGTGTTTTATAAATTTAAAACTTGACTAATGCGTAAAATGGGCATAAAATATCAATAAAAATATATCACGCTTCGCCACACACTAGTAATGGACATCAGGAAAGCTTCTAAAATCGGTAAGATTTTTAAAACTGTTAGTATTAGTATAGTTGCATGTTATAGGAAGTAAATCAACTGAAGTTGTTTGTGGATTTGCCCAATTTCGAACGAAAACCTCAAACCCTTGTTTTTGAACCGAAAAAGATGAAATTAAAGGGGTAAACGGTTTGATTTCGGAAAAACTGTGACAACTCGTATTTCAAACCTTCGTTGTACTTGGATGTAACATGTTTGAACAATATGGGATTATGTGATACATGGTTTAAATGAAATGTTATGTTTGTATTATGTGAATATATGTATGTTTATCTATCCCGAATCGCACAACTTTCACCCAATCGCACAAGCCATTGGGCTTTGGTTCAACACATCCTCTCGGCCCAATCTCATTGGGGTTGAACTCGAGATCAAGGGCAGCCCAAATGAGGGTTCGGCCCACTCCTCTTATACGTATGCACATCCCTTAAGGAGCTTTGTTTTCTCATTATTCTCAAATCAAGAACACACACAAAACCCTAGCTCTCTCCTCCCCTCCCTCTTGTTCGACGGCAATTCCTGAATCCGAAGCTTCCCCCTCTCGATCAATCTTATCCTTTGGCTTCCTGGTTAGTGTTCATCATTTATAGATTGCTATATTCTTGATGTTGTTTTGTTGTGTGATCGATTAGGGTTCATGTTAGTAGTTGTATTGTTAAACATTGCGATTATGAATTGGAAACATATGCTCGACTTCGATATAGTTATATGGTGAAACTGTTTTTGGTCGACGGATTGAATAATGATATATGTTAACCAAGGACCGAATACATGATAAAGGAATGTGATCTTAATTGAGTGTTAATTGATTAGTTTGTTTTGGCAAGAGAAATTGTATTGATGATTCAGGTTGTATGTTAGTATTGGAATTCTATAATCTGATGATCCGATTACATGGTTGCATGATGATAGGTTGTGATTATGATTAATTGTTAATTAGGGTTTATGCGGATTAACAGGTAAATGCATGATTTGATCGATTAAATGTGAAATAGGAAACTGTTTGATTGTTTTGACTGATTTAATGCATGGCTGGAAACTGTCGATTTTCTATAAATGATTCACATGATTTTAGGGATATAGATAACCAATCGCATAAGTCACACGAAACATGAGTTGCACAAGTCTTGGGCTGCATATGATTTACTGGGCCGGGATTATGGCTGATCGCACAACCCATTGTGGATCGCACAAGTTGTGCTGATCGCACAATAGGTTGGGCCGGCTATTCATATTGGGCTTTTATACAAACTTGTCTGATATTGCTCTACGTGTACACTATGTGTTTGTAAATTGTTAGTTCTGTGTAAGCTTGCGTGTACTACTTGAACCTAGACCTGACTTGTATGGTAACCATGTTAGGACGTGGTTGACCCCTAGCAACTCGATTGACCTTTCGCTTATCTGCTGAGCTAACCTAAGGTGAGTTCACACTTTCTACAAAGCATGGTAATTCCCGGTGGGTTGGGAATGGGTTAAGGAATATCAATTCCTCGTCCTTCTTGGGTAGGACAGTACGGGTTAAGGAATGTAATTCCTCGTCCTCTTTGACAGTTTATATAACACCTGGCTCACTGCGACCATCAAACAAATTCCAAGCTAACGAAATATTGTATTTCATACTTGGGATTTGTATAAATATGTGTATCTTTTGCACATATCAATTCTTGTTCAATTTCAAACTCTAAATCACTTTCTGGAAGGTTATACGCGCACTGATGCGTAAATATAACAAGTTTAATGCGAAAAATACTCCGGAACATCAAAATATACTTAACATACCATAAATAACCTTTTCATAACTTAGAAATAAGTTTTAAAGGCTTTGGTATGGCAAAAACAAGTTAATTCGCCTACAAGGACTAAATTTGACAAACTGCGAAAGTATGTCAATTTGAACTGTAACAGACATTCCAAAACATGACCATAAGTTAAACATACCATAAATATCCTTTACATTGCTTATAAATAGGCTTTGAGGAGTTCGGTGTGCTAAAATAAACTTTTGGGTCATCCGGGGACTAAAAGCGTCAAAAAGTGCATAAGTTTGCACTTTCGCGCATAACTTACGTTCTGAATACATCCGGACATCCAAAAATTTATGTAAGCACTATAATATTTTATTTTAGTGTTTGGCATAAGAAAAATTCATTCGTCACGCCATTTAGATCGTTTTTCGTGCTTATGCGCATTCCGTCGTAATTAACCGAACATCGCAACCGTACGGCCAAACGAACCGACATCCGTGATGTTTTCAAGCATATTCCATGTTCCCTATGTCTTAACATCATTTTGGAGCTTGAAATTGGGATTGACGGGTGTTAGAAGTACCAAAACACGACGATACGCGCACAGGGGCATGTTCTGCCATTTTTGAAAGTTTCAGACCTGCAAGGTCCTTACGGACCTCAACATTCTTAGTGTTGAGGTCCGTAAGCAGGGTTCAGATGCAGAAACTTGTTTTTAATAGCCTGTTTCCAGCCTTTAAACCCCCCAAAGGCCAATGCCACTTGTCAATAACTGGTGGTGGGGGCAAAATGAGCTACCATAACATTCCAACACTTGTACGGATGAGATTCGATCACGTTATTCGAGGAACGATCCTAATGGTGGTCCATTTACTATAAATACCCATCCATCCCCATTGCAAAACCCACTTGAAATCTGAGTTTTCTCTAAGTGGTTGTGTTTATACACTTCCTACCTGAGATTACATGGAAATCAATCTTGCGGGGACCCTTTGTAAGTGTTCCTTCGTTCTTTTATCGCTTTTCTAGTCCGAAAGTCGAACTATGTTTGAATTTCTGCATTGAGCAGTTTATGGTCGATGCGAAGTTCGTTTGAACTTCATAACATGAGCGTGATCACGATGGTTATATTCCTTAGTGACTATACCTACTGATTACCATGTTATCAAGACTCAGTGACGAGTCGTAGTTTCGGCCAAAATGCGCATTCTTGCGTATTTTGTAACCAAACTACTCTTAGGTATCAAAACCGTTTGTTTTGATACCAAACCTGTTTTCTAAACTTAGTTCAGCATGTTTTAACATGCTTAGCTCGTCACTTTTAGTTTAGTGCTTATGTAGGGTCGTAAGGTAAGCGATCTAAACAATCGCTTATACTTTCGAACCCGACCCGTTTCGTCGATCATTAAGATCCGACCAAACACATTAGGTGACCATAGTATGTAGGGAATAACCTTCCGAGGTTATACCTTATGGTCACGACGTTTAGTTAGTTGTATGATAGGTAGTATATATGCCTTAGGTAAACTACCAGAATGCCCTTTTAACGCCAAAATTCATTTTAAGTATATATAACATAACTTTTGGTATCTAAACTGATTTGGTAACAATATTAGACATGTTAAGGCATATTTTACTTATCGTAGGACTAGTTAGGCATTCTGAACGCGTTTTACGCGAATGACGCGTTAAAGTAGCATAAGCTACCTAAACGGGTCGTAATGGGTCGTAAGCACTTAGGTTAGGTTTCATTGTAGTATGAAGTCCTTGTTAAACCATATTACATGAGTTCCCCTACTCATTTGGTTTACGAGCCTCATTCTATCCGATCTTCCGTTATAGGTCCGGTTTATTAATGTAGTTACCTATATTTGGTGCCGTTTGATATCCGTGATCTCTAGCATTGTTTGGTTGTTACTCAAGGGCTACTAAGCAATCTCAAGTGAGTACATAGAACCCCCTCTTTTACTGTTTTCCAAACGTTTTGGGGTGGAACACATGTGCCTACTTGTTACTTTCGTGCTTTCCTGTTTTCACATCATATACTTGCTATGTTTATTAGTACATTTATAGTACATGATTTCAATACATTTTATGCTATGTATGCCCATTGTGTGCATACTTAGTACATCACTTTACAATACATTTTATGCTATGTATGCCCATTGTGTGCATACTTAGTACATCACTTTACAATACATTTCATGCTATGTACGCCCATTGTGTGCATACTTAGTACATTGTTTTACATTACACTTATGCTATGAATGTCCATTACGTGCATACTTAGTACATTGTTTTACATTGCATTTCTGTTGCATATGCTCATCCAGCATATGAACACATTATACTACATTTTGAACCGTTGTAACCATTTGACTATGTGAACCGTCGTAACCCTTCGATTATATGAACCGTTTGTAACTATTAAACCGTGTGAACCATTTGTATCTGTTGACACGATTTACATTTGACAATAGACATTTGACTATACATAAACATTTCTACAATTGTTAAACATTACATCTTGATGGTTTGGTTTGAGTAAGTGATTTAAGTAACGAGGCGTATGTAATATGATACAAGCACGGTGGATACGCCGCTGGTACTTCCTATATATAAGTGTTTGTATGGTATCACATATTGTAGCGTTTTTTGAATCATTTCAATTTGAGACATATAACATTTTATACAAATAACATACTTTTCACAAGACATTGATTTACAAACAACTTATCTTATACAAACTCATTTTACATGGTTATTCATTTAACCATACATTATTCTCTTATTTATACATATCATCTGATCTTATCGTTTTTCAAATGATTTACAAGACAAAGCAAATTACAAGGTTCATGACTAAACATTTTCTCAAACATAAGTCTTGAATTCTGTTTTCACAAAACCTATGTATCTCACAGGCATTTTTATGCTGACGTACCTATTTTCACATGTGTTTTCAGGAGATGATGCATAGGACTTATCAAGACATACTTAGGCGGACCTGTGCCTTAGTGACTTAAAACGAGACAAGAACTAGTTAATTTATGTTATGTACTCTTTGGTTCTTGTTTAAAACAATGTAAACTTTCATGTTTGATTAATAAAACGAAACTTTAATTGCCATGGTTGTGAAACAATTAATTTTGTTACAACATTCCCCGACGTTTCCGCCACGTTTGGTTGTTCCACGTGGTCGGGGTGTGACAGAAAAGTTGGTATCAGAGCCAATGGTTATAGGGAATTAGGTTATTAGTAATGCTTTGACCTAGACTATAACCTTCCTAGGACCCTAACGCGAGTTTACTTCCGTTTAGTCATAAAACAATACCGTCACCTATCCTTAGGCGACGACCACAACAAGAACATAAATTTCAAAACCGCTTTGAAAACTAATCATCTGTTCTAGGATGATTGATTACTAGGTTTTGAACCCTCTGTTATAAGGTTTTGAACCCCTTTGAATTTTCAAAACTCTCGTCAAAGTTTTGGGTCCTAAATAGTATGAACACGTGTAAACTGGAAGAGTGAATGCCTGTACCCTGGGTTTTCTATCTAAGGCTAGAGTGTTCGTACAAATCCACATAATCGGACCAGTCACTCTTACCTGGGAACTCTTGGGGTGAGTGTCCACTTATAGGCGAGCATGTCTTCACGATACACTATGAGGATCTATTTGCTTTGATTCAGTATTTGTGTTGTTTGTTTGCTTCGTGGTTCAAACAAATGACCATCAACCATGATTATGGTCGGTAATTGTAACATCCTATTCTTACCCAATGCCATTTCATTTGTTTTCTTTCTTATTTCTCTTTTAGAATGCCTCCTCGACACGAAAACCAGATAGCGACTGCAGAACTGGCAGAAATCATTGCGCAGCAAATGGCTGCTCAATTCCCAAACCTCTTTGCTCAATGGAACCAAGCCAATAACAACAACAATGGTCCATGCAATTTCAAGAGTTTTAACTCGGCTAAACCACTCAAGTTTAGTGGTTCTGAGGGAGCGACTGGGCTTCTTCAATGGTTCGAGAGCATTGAGAATACTTTCCGCCACGTGCAGTGTCCTGACAATCGCAAGGTCGAGTTTTCTTCGAGTGTGTTCCAGAAGAGGGCCCTTACGTGGTGGAACGGGGTTATGAGAGATCGTGGTGCAGAAGTTGCTCTAGCACAGACATGGGCTGAACTTAGGGCCCTTATGATGAGGGAATTCTATCCTCGTCACGAGATCAGGGCCTTGGAAAGGGAATTTGACGATCTTACGCAAGATAGCGGTGAGCATCGAGCCTACATGGACCGTTATGAGGAGTTAAGTCTGTTATGCCCAAACATGGTCACGCCTTTGGATAAGGCGATCGAAAAGTACATTGATGGCCTCCCTGACTCAATACAAGACATTGTGACTGGTAGCAACCCTACTACAGTTAGACAGGCCATTGAGCTATCTGCAACCTTGACTGAATCAAAGATCAGGAAAGGTAAACTTTTCTGAAAAGGTGACAAGAAACCGGTCGAGGAATCGAACCCAATCGAGGAATCAAAGACCATGGATGAACAGACTGGATCCCCTAAGAAGTCAAAGAAGCGAAAGGCTTCTCAGAACTTCGCCATGGTTACTCACAATGATCAAGCCGTCCCCAACCAACCAGCTCAACCCCCTGCTAGGAAGCCATACAATGGAACTGCACCCTTGTGCAACCAATGTAGCCTCCATCATCATGCCAATGTAAAGTGCCGCAAATGCCAAACTTGTGGACTTATAGGCCATACAGCAAGAGTCTGCCCAGCTGTAGCTGCACCAAACCAAGCTGGCAACAATCCTGCTCAAGGTTGTTTTCTACCAGGTTCTTGCTTCAACTGTGGCGAGATGGGTCATTTCCGAAGAAATTGCCCAAAGCTTGCTAATGCAAATCCAGCACAGGGATGGGCATCTGACCGAATGGAAGACAACGCTGTTTAGAAATAATCAATCCTTATGTATTATTCTCTTTTGTTGTCAAGATCTACAAAAAAATTGTTATCATTGTTTATAAATAAATCTTTTATTTACATTGCAATGTATTTATGTGGTTGTATGTATAAACAACATACCTCTTACAATACCGACAATCAAGGAATCGTATTCCTTGTAAAGCAAACTACCCCCAAATTTTTTTTTCCATCTTATGATCTCTTGCGTTTCCACGAAATTCCTAAGTACCCGTTTATTCTAAGGAAACGAAGTACAAGGCGCAAGTTACAACACGAGACGAATACCCAAAGTACCGCTATAAATCCTTAATAAGGGTACTTAAGGATATCTCCGTAAATCCTAAAATTGTTGTGTTCCTTAATTCGAATATTACGTTTCTTTGAAAACAAAATCGAATTTTGGGAGATCATCCTATCTTTTCAGATAGATCCCAGAGGACATTGAAGTCCAGCGACTGGTGTCCTGGTGTACTTTGAATATCCATATTCAATCACTAACAAGTTAATAACAAATTAATAACTGAGTTAAGCAACTATGTGATTATGTGCTTATGTATTCCCTTTTATGTTTTTGGTGTAATCCAAGTTTTTGTTATCTAAAATCCTTAATGGACTTCTACGTTGTAGTTAAGTCCCTTGGGTTATAAAGTACTACTCCATAATTAGACCCCTTGAGTGGGCTAGTTAAACAGATTGATCCAAAAATCTGGTTAGGAACATCATGTGATGATATAGCTGAAAGGACTCCTTGGTGGCCTAATTAAAAAGATCATTTGTCGATCTAATTAAAAGGACCCTATGGTAGTCTAGTCACCCTCATCACAGGTTTGATTTTTTTCCCTAAACATTACTAGACAGACTGTGCGGACTGTGCAAGGAATTACGTAATTATGGATGCATACATAATTATGGAATTTAGTGCACAGAAATCACAGCGAGCTTTGTCATGTGCCTAGAAGTTAACTCTATTCATTTCCGTTTCTGAGGAAGCACCCGTTGAAAATGACTCCGTTTGTTCATTTTCGTTTCTGAAGATTGTCCGTTGAGGAAATGAATATCCGTTTGATTATCCTTTTCATTTCCATTTCTGAGGAAGCACCCGTTTAAAATGACTCCGTAAGTTCATTTTTCGTTTCTGAAGATTGTCCGTTGAGGAAAAGAATATCCGTTTGTCTATCATTTTCATTTCCATTTCTGAGGAATCACCCGTTGAAAATGACTCTGTCAGTTCATTTTTCGTTTCTGAAGATTGTCCGTTGAGGAAATGAATATCCGTTTGTCTATCATTTTCATTTCCATTTCTGATGAAGCACCCGTTGAAAATGACTCCGTCAGTTCATTTTTCGTTTCTGAAGATTGTCCGTTGAGGAAATGAATATTCGTTTGTTTCTCCTTTTCATTTCCATTTCTGATGAAGCACCCGTTGAAAATGAGTCCGTAAGTTCATTTTTCGTTTCTGAAGATTGTCCGTTGAGGAAATGAATATCCGTTTGTTTCTCCTTTTCATTTCCATTTCTGATGAAGCACCCGTTGAAAATGACTCCGCAAGTTCATTTTACGTTTCTGAAGATTGTCCGTTGAGGAAATGAATCCCCGTTTGTTTATTCCTTCATTTCCGCTTCTGAAGAATACTCGTTGAGGAAAATGACTCCGTCTGCTCATTTTCATTCTGAAGAATGTCCGTTAAGGAAATGACAGGATGATGCCTTACATGTCTCTGGTGGTTATTTGACACAAAGTCACAAATAGACTCCTACGAATAAATTTCGAGACGAAATTTCCTAAAGTAGGGGAGACTGTGACACCTGGGTCACTGTGACCATCAAACAAATGCCAAGCCAACGAAATATTGTATTTCATACTCGGGATCTGTATAAATATGTGTATCTTTTGCACATATCAATTCTTGTTCAATTTCAAACTCTAAATCGCTTTCTGGAAGGTTATACGCGCACTGATGCGTAAATATAACCAGTTTAATGCGAAAAATACTCTGTAACATCAACATATACTTAACATACCTTAAATAACCTTTACATAACTTAGAAATAAGTTTTAAAGGCTTTGGTATGGCAAAAACAAGTTAATTCGCCTACAGGGACTAAATTTGACAAACTGCGAAAGTATGCCAATTTGAACTGTAACAGACATTCCGGAACATGACCATAAGTTAAAAATACCATAAATATCCTTTACATAGCTTAGAAATAGGCTTTGAGGAGTTCGGTGTGCTACAATAAACTTTTGGGTCATCCGGGGACTAAAAGCGTCAAATAGTGCATAAGTTTGCACTTTCGCGCATAACTTACGTTCTGAATACATCCGGACATCCAAAAATTTATGTAAGCACTATAATATTTTATTTTAGTGTTTGGCATAAGAAAAATCCATTCGTCACGCCATTTGGATCGTTTTTCGCGCTTATGCGCATTCCGTCGTAATTAACCGAACATCGCAACCGTACGGCCAAACGAACCGACATCCATGATGTTTTCAAGCATATTCCATGTTCCCTATGTCCTAACATCATTTTGGAGCTTGAAATTGGGATTGACGGGTGTTAGAAGTACCAAAACACGACGATACGCGCACAGGGGCCTGTTCTGCCATTTTTGAAAGTTTCAGACCTGCAAGGTCCTTATGGACCTCAACATTCTTAGTGTTGAGGTCCGTAAGCAGGGGTCAGATGCAGAAACTTGTTTTTAATAGCCTGTTTCCAGCCTTTAAACCCCCCAAAGGCCAATGCCACTTGTCAATAACTGGTGGTGGGGGCAAAATGAGCTACCATAACATTCCAACACTTATACGGATGAGATTCGATCACGTTATTCGAGGAACGATCCTAATGGTGGTCCATTTACTATAAATACCCATCCATCCACATTGCAAAACCCACTTGAAATCTGAGTTTTCTCTAAGTGGTTGTGTTTATACACTTCCTACCTGAGATTACTTAGAAATCAATCTTGCTGGGACCCTTTGTAAGTGTTCCTTCTTTCTTTTATCGCTTTTCTAGTCCGAAAGTCAAACTATGTTAGACTTTCTGCATTGACCAGTTTATGGTCGATGCGAAGTTCGATTGAACTTCATAACATGAGCGTGATCACGATGGTTATAGTCCTTAGTGACTATACCTACTGATTACCACGTTATCAAGACTCAGTGACGAGTCGTAGTTTCGGCCAAAAATGCGCATTCTTGCGTATTTTGTAACCAAACTACTCTTAGGTATCAAAACCATTTGTTTTGATACCAAAACTGTTTTCTAAACTTAGTTAAGCATGTTTTAACATGCTTAGCTCGTCACTTTTAGTTTAGTGCTTATGTAGGGTCGTAAGGTAAGCGATCTAAACAATCGCTTATACTTTCGAACCCGACCCGTTTGGTCGATCATTAAGATCCGACCAAACACATTAGGTGACCATAGTATGTAGGGAATAACCTTCCGAGGTTATACCTTATGGTCACGACGTTTAGTTAGTTGTATGATAGGTAGTATATATGCCTTAGGTAAATTACCAAAATGCCCTTTTAACGCCAAAATTCATTTTAAGCATATGTAACATAACTTTTGGTATCTAAACTGATTTGGTAACAATATTAGACATGTTAAGGCATATTTTACTTATCGTAGGACTAGTTAGGCATTCTGAACGCGTTTTACGTGAATGACGCGTTAAAGTAGCATAAGCTACCTAAACGGGTCGTAATGGGTCGTAAGCACTTAGGTTAGGTTTCATTGTAGTATGAAGGCCTTGTTAAACCATATTACATGAGTTCCCCTACTCATTTGGTTTACGAGCCTCATTCTATCCGATCTTCCGTTATAGGTCCGGTTTATTAATGTAGTTACCTATATTAGGTGTCGTTTGATATCCGTGATCTCTAGCATTGTTTGGTTGTTACTCAAGGACTACTAAGCAATCTCAAGTGAGTGAATAGAACCCCCTCTTTTACTGTTTTCCAAACGTTTTGGGGTGGAACACATGTGCCTACTTGTTACTTTCGTGCTTTCCTGTTTTCACATCATATACTTGCTATGTTTATTAGTACATTTATAGTACATGATTTCAATACATTTTATGCTATGTATGCCCATTGTGTGCATACTTAGTACATCACTTTACAATACATTTTATGCTATGTATGCCCATTGTGTGCATACTTAGTACATCACTTTACAATACATTTCATGCTATGTACGCCCATTGTGTGCATACTTAGTACATTGTTTTACATTACACTTATGCTATGAATGTCCATTACGTGCATACTTAGTACTTTGTTTTACATTGAATTTCTATTGCATATGCTCATCCAGCATATGAACACATTATACTACATTTTGAACCGTTGTAACCATTTGACTATGTGAACCGTCGTAACCCTTTGATTATATGAACCGTTTGTAACTATTGAACCGTGTGAACCATTTGTATCTGTGGACATGATTTACATTTACCATATACACTTGACTATACATAAACATTTCTACAATTGTTAAACATTACATCTTGATGGTTTGGTTTGAGTAAGTGATTTAAGTAACGAGGCGTATGTAATATGATACAAGCACGGTGGATACGCCGCTGGTACTTCCTATATATAAGTGTTTGTATGGTATCACATATTGTAGCGTTATTTGAATCAGTTCAATTTGAGACATATAACATTTTATACAAATAACATACTTTTCACAAGACGTTGATTTACAAACAACTTATCTTATACAAACTCATTTTACATGGTTATTCATTTAACAATACATTATTCTCTTATTTATACATATCATCTGATCTTATCGTTTTTCAAATGATTTACAAGACAAAGCAAATTACAAGGTTCATGACTAAACATTTTCTCAAACATAAGTCATGAATTCTGTTTTCACAAAACCTATGTATCTCACAGGCATTTTTATGCTGACGTACCTATTTTCACATGTGTTTTCAGGAGATGATGCATAGGACTTATCAAGACATACTTAGGCGGACCTGTGCCTTAGTGACTTAAAACGAGGCAAGAACTAGTTAATTTATGTTATGTACTCTTTGGTTCTTGTTTAAAACAATGTAAACTTTCATGTTTGATTAATAAAATGAAACTTTAATTGCCATGGTTGTGAAACAATTAATTTCGTTACAACACTCCCCGACGTTTCCGCCACGTTTGGTTGTTCCACGTGGTCGGGGTGTGACAGTTTAAATTTCACTAGACCAAAACTCTATCATGAAGTCCCCCCTGTTATATCGACTTAATCGCTGGGCCAATGGCGAGCGGGTCATTAGTTAGATAGCGCTATTTAGGTCTGACAAGCCTCACACCGTGCCGCAGAGGACGGGCGTGAACTAATGGATCTGGGCACGTCAATGACGATAGACATTGACGCTAAGGGCACATAATCATGACTAAAGTCAGTGGTCGATATGGTAACGAGTCTAGTAGTGTAAACATGGGGTAGCCCCCATGACTGGATTGCCAGAGTAAATGGGATTAAACAAAACACGTTTTCAACTATGGGGTAGCCCCCACGGCAAGGGTGCCAGTTAAAGGAAACTATGTTTTTGGAATAACTTAAACAAACACCCAACTGTGAACTCGCTCAACTTTGTTGTTGACTCGTTACTACATGCTTTGCAGGTCACTAGGTTTAGCAGGAGCTTGCATGGGGAAAAGTCGTTGTGGAGCATGGACATTGAGTGTTCATGAAAAACTTAAATACTCTGAATTTATGATTTGGGGTTTGAACTATTTGCTTCCGCTGATAACTTAGACTTATTACATTGTTTTTGGACACCAATTATATTGTGTGGTTGAACTTTTAATTACTTTACTATATTGTTCAATATGATTGGTGGCTCGATCCTGGTCATGTCACGCCTCCATACGATGATACTCCGCGTGTGGATTTTGGGGGTGTGACAGATTGGTATCAGAGCCATTGGTTATAGTGAACTTGGTTTTAAAAAGGGAAAGAGTTTTGATAAAACCAGACTATAACCTGTACAGTGCTCAAACGATCCACAACGACGCTTCGCTCCACATGCAAGGCTCGAAACCATAGGTGATATAATTTACATTTATATTACCTGCTTGTTAGTTTACGTAGAACATTGTTCAAGGTATGCTTAGTTAACATAATAAATACTATTTGGAACATTGCGTGGTTACTCTCTTCTGTTACTCCACACGTTCACATTATCGCGACACTTTTCTCACTTATGTTCTCTTTATTGTGAAGATCATGAGTGGACGTATTAACCTAACTCAAGCCCAGCTGACGGCTTTGATCAATGAATAAGTTACTGCGGTACTTGCAGCCGCTCAGGCAGGAGGTATACCCTGCCATTTCAACTCACTCTAGGATCTCTAGGTCCTACTCTCGTGAACCAACCTTTGTGTTAAACTTTGTCCTTTCTTACTCTCACGGCAGGTCAACCTGCACAGCCTCCCGTGTGCACTTTCAAGACCTTTATGGATTGTCGACCTAGTACCTTCAATGGTACTGAAGGAGCTGTAGGTTTCCTCCACTGGTTCGAGAAACTTGAATCTGTTTTCGAGATGTGTGAATGCCCTGGGGCTCGCAGGGTGAAGTATGCTACTGGTACTCTCGCGGGTGTAGCGCTCACGTGGTGGAACGCTCAGGTCCAAATGCTGGGGTTGGTTGCTGCTAATGCCACCCCATGGAACGATTTCAAGGAATTGATCAAGGAAGAGTACTGTAATCGTGATGACATTCACAAGCTGGAGGTAGAGTTCTTCAACTTAAAGATGACGGGGTCAGAAATTGAAGCGTACACGAAAAGATCGAACGAGCTGGCTATCTTGTGTCCTACTATGGTGGATCCTCCCATCAAACGTATCAAACTGTACCTTAAGGGTTTAGTGCCAGAGATCCAAATTCATGTGACTTCAGCTAACCTCGCCACCATCCAACAAGTTGTTTGATTGGCTCATCGTCTCACTGATCAGGCGGTGGAGCAGAACAAGTTACCAAAGCGTATTAGTGCTACTACTTCTGATACTCCCAGCGACAACAAGCGTAAATGGGATGGAGCTTCAAGCAAAGGTTCAACTTCTGTTCAGTCTCAGTCTCAGCAGAGAAGGACTGACGACTACAAGAGCCCTAGTCAGCAATCACCTGGTAGCCAAAGTCAAGGTGGGTACAGGGGAATTCACCCCAAATGCAATCACTATAACCTACACCACAGCGGGCCATGCACCAGTAGTAACTGTCATCGGTGCAACAAGCCAAGCCACGCCGTAAAGGATTGCAGAAGTTTACGCCCCGCGAATCAGAATCGTCAGCAACAACAAGTCCCACAGAATCAATGTCAGCATCATCAGCAACAACAGGGCAATAACAAAGGGTGCCTTCAGTGTGGTGCTGAAGGCCACTTCAAAAGAGATTGCCCACAGCTGAACCGGAACCAGAACAACAACAACAACAACAATAATCAGGGAAATGGTAACAACGGGGGCAACAACGATGGCAATGGTGCCAGAGGGCGTGTATTCGTGATTGGCCAGGGTGAAGCGAGGAATGATCCCAATGTCGTGACGGGTAAGTTCCTACTGGACGACTTTTATGTTACTATTTTATTTGATTCAGGTGCCGATACTAGCTACGTGTCCTTAAAAGTTAGTCAAATGCTTAAGCGTACCCCAACACTTTTGAACACCAAGCACACTGTAGAGCTAGCTAATGGTAAAAGTTTAGAGGCCACACACGTAGTCAAGGGTTGTAATTTTGTTCTTGCTAATCTGACCTTCTCTATCGACCTCATTCATATCGTTCTGGGTAGTTTCGAAGTTGTCATTGGGATGGATTGGTTATCCCAACACCAAGCGGAGATTCTTTGCAACGAGAAGATTGTCCGTATTCCTCGTTCAGGTGATGAACCTCTCATGATTCGTGGCGACAAGAGTGGTGCTGTTGTGAGCATCATCTCTTTCCTTAAGGCCCAGAAGTGTTTGCGGAAGGGCCACACTGCTATTTTGGCTCTCGTTACTGATACCTCAATGAAGGAGAAGAAAAGAGAAGATTTTCCGATTGTGCATGACTTTCCTGAGGTATTTCCTGAGGAATTACCGGGTCTTCCGCCTCACCGACAAGTCGAGTTTCAAATCGAGCTAGCTCCTGGAGCAGCGCCCATAGCTCGAGCACCATATCATTTAGCTCCATCAGAATTGGAAGAACTCTCTACGCAACTACAATAACTCTTGGACAAGGGATTCATTCGTCCTAGTTCTTCACCCTGGGGAGCTCTAGTGTTATTCGTGAAGAAGAAAGACGGTACCTTCAGAATGTGTATAGACTACCGTGAACTCAAAAAAGTGACCGTGAAGAATCGTTATCCTCTTCCACGCATTGATGACTTATTCGACCAGTTGCAAGGGTCGAGTTTCTACTCGAAGATTGACCTGAGATCAGGCTACCATCAACTGAGAGTCCGAGACGAGGATATCTCTAAAACAACATTCAGGACTCGTTATGGGCATTACGAGTTTCTGGTTATTCCTTTTGGATTGACAAACGCACCTGCGGTCTTCATGGATCTTATGAATCGAGTGTGCAAGCCTTACCTGGATAAGTTCGTTATAGTTTTCATCGACGACATCCTGATCTATTCTAAGAGTCAGGAGGAACACGAGCAACATCTATGACTTATTTTGGAACTGCTTCGAACAGAGCAGCTTTACGCCAAGTTCTCGAAATGTGACTTCTGGCTTCGTGAAGTCATTTTCTAGGCCATGTGGTAAACAAGGATGGGATTCATGTTGATCCGTCCAAGGTAGACTCGATCAAGAATTGGTCTGCACCCCGTACACCAACAGAAATCCACCAATTCTTGGGTTTGGCAGGCTACTACAGAAGGTTCATCAAGAATTTCTCCAAGATTACGCAACCTCTCACCTCACTAACTCAGAAAGGTGTCACCTATCGTTGGGGCGATGCACAGGAATCGGCATTTTAGCATTTAAAGGATAGACTTTGTAGCGCGCCTATCCTCGCATTGCCTGAAGGCACAGATGATTTTGTGGTTTATTGCGACGCGTCCATCCAGTTGGTTGCGTGTTGATGCAACGTGACAAGGTCATTGCTTATGCATCACGCCAACTTAAGGTCCACGAAAGGAACTACACTACGCACGACTTGGAGTTGGGAGCAGTGGTTTTTGCTCTTAAGATATGGAGACATTACCTGTACGGTACCAAGTGCACCATTTACACCGATCACAGGAGTCTCGAGCATATCTACAAGAAAAAGGAGTTGAACATGCGACAACGTCGATGGGTCGAACTCTTGAATGATTACGAATGCGCGATCAAGTACCATCCGGGCAAAGCCAATGTTGTGGCCGACGCCCTCAGTCGAAAGGATCCTACACGTAAGCGTGTGCGAGCGTTACAACTTACCATCCAATCCAGTCTTCCTACTCAGATACGGGATGCTCAGATTGAAGCATTGAAAATAGAGAACGTCAGGGTTGAGTCCTTACGAGGATCGAGAAAACGGTTAGAACAAAAGGAAGACGGCGCTTACTACGTAACAGGGCGTATCTGGGTCCCACTTTATGGAAACTTACACGAGCTTGTGATGGATGAAGCGCATAAGTCTCGTTACTCAGTACATCCTGGTTCGGATAAGATGTACCACGACTTGAAAACTACGTACTGGTGGCCTAGCATGAAAGCCCACATAGCGACCTACGTCAGTAAATGTTTTACTTGTGTAAGAGTCAAGAGTGAATATCAGAAACAATCAGGCCTACTTCAACAACCAGAGATACCAAAATGGAAATGGAAGCAAATTTCCATGGATTTCGTTACTGGTCTTCCTAGATCGCAACGCGGAAATGACACTATTTGGGTGATAGTGGATCGATTAACTAAGTCTGCACACTTCTTGGCTATCAAAGAAACTGACAAGTTCTCTACTTTAGCAGACGTTTACCTGAAGGAAGTGGTTTCGAGGCACGGGGTGCCAACCTCCATTATCTCTGATCGTGATGCGCGTTTTACTTCTGAACTGTGGCAAGCAATGCACAAGTCTTTTGGCTCTCGATTAGATATGAGCACAGCATATCACCCGCAAACGGATGGGCAGTCTGAACGCACCATCCAAGCCCTTGAAGATATGCTTAGGGCATGTGTAATCGACTTTGGTAACGGCTGGGAAAAGCATCTCTCGTTAGTGGAGTTCTCGTATAATAACAGTTACCACACCAGTATCCAGGCCGCTCCGTTTGAGGCATTGTACGGACGTAAATGCCGATCACCTCTTTGCTGGGCAGAGGTTGGTGATAGCCAGATCACTGGCCCAGAACTTGTGGTAGACACAATAGAAAGGATTGCTCAAATACGACAACGAATGCCGGCATCTCGTGACCGTCAGAAAAGCTACGCTGATAAGCGCAGGAAACCACTCAAGTTCCAGGTTGGGGATCGAGTGCTACTCAAAGTCTCACCTTGGAAAGGTGTTGTTCGTTTTGGTAAACGAGGCAAACTCAACCCGCGATACGTTGGACCATTCGACATCATAGAGAAAATAGGCAAGGTGGCCTACAAACAGAACCTACCAGCAGAACTCAGTGGAGTTCACAACGTTTTCCACGTGTCGAATCTGAAGAAGTGTCTGTCAGATGAGACCCTCATAGTTCCCTTGAAGGAGCTTACTATCGACGATCAGCTTCGATTCTTCGAGGAACCAGTAGAGATTACTGACCGAAACATTAAAATTCTCAAGCGTACCAGAATACCTCTTGTTCGAGTTCGTTGGAACTCCCGTCGTGGCCCAGAGTTTACCTGGGAACGAGAAGACTAGATGAAGCACAAGTATCCCAGTTGTTCGAAAACAGTAAAACCACTACTGAGACTGAAGCTACTGCGGAATTTCGGGACGAAATTCCAAACCAATGGGGGAAGGATGTGACACCCCAGGAAAACTAGGAAAACCATGCAACTTAACTAGCTTCCTCAGTGAGTACGTGCTAAATTTCAGGATGAAATTTCTTTCAACTTGGGGATAATGTGACAACTCGTATTTCAAACCTTCGTTGTACTTGGATGTAACCTGTTTGAACAATATGGGATTATGTGATACATGGTTTAAATGAAATGTTATGTTTGTATTATGTGAATATATGTATGTTTATCTATTCCGAATCGCCCAACATTCACCCAATCGCACAAGCCATTGGGCTTTGGTTCCACATATCCTCTCGGCCCAATCTCATTGGGGTTGAACTCGAGATCAAGGGCAGCCCAAATGAGGGTTCGTCCCACTCCTCTTATACGTATGCACATCCCTTAGGGAGCTTTGATTTCTCATTATTCTCAAATCAAGAACACACACAAAACCCTAGCTCTCTCCTCCCCTCCCTCTTGTTCGACGGCAATTCTCGCATCCAAAGCTTCCCCCTCTCGATCAATCTTGTCCTTCGGCTTCCTGGTTAGTGTTCATCGTTTATAGATTGCTATATTCTTGATGTTGTTTTGTTGTGTGATCGATTAGGGTTCATGTTAGTAGTTGTATTGTTAAACATTGCGATTATGAATTTGGAACATATGCTCGACTTCAATATAGTTATATGGTGAAACTGTTTTTGGTCGACGGATTGAATAATGATATATGTTAACCAAGGACCGAATACATGATAAAGGAATGTGATCTTGATTGAGTGTTAATTGATTAGTTTGTTTTGGCATGAGAAATTGTATTGATGATTCAGGTTGCATGTTAGTATTGGAATTCTATAATCTGATGATTCGATTACATGGTTGCATGATGATAGGTTGTGATTATGATTAATTGTTAATTAGGGTTTATGCGGATTAACAGGTAAATGCATGATTTGATCGATTAAATGTGAAATAGGAAACTGTTTGATTGTTTTGACTGATTTAATGCATGGCTGGAAACTGTCGATTTTCTATAAATGATTCGCATGATTTTAGGGATATAGATAACCAATCGCACAAGTCACACGAAACATGAGTCGCACAAGTCTTGGGCTGCATATGATTTACTGGGCCGGGATTATGGCTGATCGCACAACCCATTATGGATCGCACAAGTTGTGCTGATCGCACAATAGGTTGGGCCGGCTATTCATATTGGGCTTTTATACAAACTTGCCTGATATTGCTCTACGTGTACACTATGTGTTCGTAAATTGTTAGTTTTGTGTAAACTTGCATGTACTACTTGAACCTAGACCTGACTTGTATGGTAACCATGTTAGGATGTGGTTGACCCCTAGCAACTCGATTGACCTTTCGCTTATCTGCCGAGCTAACCTAAGGTGAGTTCACACCTTCTACAAAGCATGGTAATTCCCGGTGGGTTGGGGATGGGTTAAGGAATATGGATTCCTCGTCCTTCTTGGGTAGGACAGTACGGGTTAAGGAATGTAATTCCTCGTCCTCTTGGACAGTTTAAATTTCACTAGACCAAAACTCTATCATGAAGTCCCTCCTGTTATATCGACTTAATCGCCGGGCCAATGGCGAGCGGGTCATTAGTTAGATAGCGCTATTTAGGTCTGACAAGCCTCACACCGTGCCGCAGAGGACGGGCGTGAACTACTGGATCTGGACACGTCAATGATGATAGACATTGACGCTAAGGGCACATAAACTTGACTAAAGTCAGTGGTCGATATGGTAACGAGTCTAGTAGTGTAAACATGGGGTAGCCCCCACGGCTGGATTGCCAGAGTAAACGGGATTAAACAAAACACATTTTCAACTATGGGGTAGCCCCCACGGCAAGGATGCCAGTTAAAGGAAACTATGTTTTTGGAATAACTTAAACAAACACCCAACTCTGAACTCGCTCAACTTTGTTGTTGACTCGTTACTACATGCTTTGCAGGTCACTAGGTTTAGCAGGAGCTTGCATGGGGGAAAGTCGTTGTGGAGCATGGATATTGAGTGTTCATGATAAACTTAAATACTCTGAATTTATGATTTGGGTTTTGAACTATTTGCTTCCGCTGATAACTTAGACTTATTAAATTGTTTTTGGACACCAGTTATATTGTGTGGTTGAACTTTTAATTACTTTACTATATTGTTCAATATGATTGGTGGCTCAATCCTGGTCATGTCACGCCTCCATACGGTGATACTCCGCGTGTGGTGTGATAAAAACGGCACTTGGGGTTTCATTTTCGGGGAGAACCGCCCCTACTCAACCAAAAATTTTCAAGTTTTCGAAACCGGGTCGAAAAACTTATTTTTTGGGAAACAGAACCCTGACCACGGGGTCATGGTCAGCGAGCACGGGGGCGTGGCCAGCAGAAATCGGTTGAACACGGGGCATGGCTAGTAGCCACGAGGCCGTGTCCAGCTTGCTGTTTTCAGTTTTCTTTGAAAATTTATCGTTTCATGCTAATTGTTTTGTGTTTTCTTTCAGATGGCCAGTAAATTCACAAAGTTCAAGACAAATGAGTCGGACTTCCAAGCCTGCTTTGATGTTCTCTCAATAAGGCCCGAGGAAATTCCAAGACAAGTATTCCTCGAGACCCTAGAAGCTATGGGGCAGCTAGACCGTTTCAACACCCTAGTCACGGGTCCACTAAGGGTAGCCCTCTACACTAGACTCCATGTAGTTCATGAATACAGCATGGAGTTCTACAGCACCTTCACGTTCAAAGCTAAAGCAGAGTCGTTCGACGGAGAGGGAGTTCAATTCCGGTGTGAGGGGCAAATGCTTTCAATCTCTATTGCACAATTTGGAGTGCAAATTGGTCTATTCTCCGAAGAGGAGCCAGGTAACAAATAGAACACGGGTGGTCTCCGTGAGATCTCAACCAACATGCGTCAGATGGCGTGTGCTCAAATCAGGGATGGTCCATACGATCCAAGCTAAACCAAGAGCTCCCAGTTGCGGGACCCTTTCTACCGCTACATTCATAGGGTCCTTAGCAACTCTCTCAGTCAAAGGCATGATAGCATCGATGTTGTCAACTTACATGATCTGACGGTCTTGTACTGTATCCACAACCGTGTTCCTTTTGATATCCCACACCTTCTCCTCCGAAACATACATCTGAATCAACTGGCCTCCTCCCCGACACCTATCTTCTTTGGGGGATGGATCTACCGCCTCTATAAGACCTTTGTTCAATGCATGCCGAAATCATTCCGAAAGGGTCCATAGCCGGGAAAGGTAGATCTCATTCAATGTCGTTCGATGGGGATCATCCATGAGACGGATGATGGGACGGTCCGCTTACAGATAACTCAAGGGCAAGTTTGGAACCCGAAGGAAGCCCTCGTTCTTCACGCCAACCCAAATCGTCCTCCTCCTCAATTTCATGGCCAGCCAGGTCCTTCCTCCTCTCATGTGGGTGGTTTTCCTAACCTTCAAAGTTTGCATGATCTTTTGCAGGAAAACCTCTTATGCACCCGCAACACCTACAACATGGCCAGCAACACCTACACCTGGGTTGCAGCAATGGAGAGGAACATCTTCAAAATGCAAGATGACATCACCTACATCCGGGACCACATGGTCTATCAAGGAGGTGACGATGAAGACGAGGAAATGGATTGATTCGGAGGCATTGAAGATATTGTGACATCGGATGCAGCTTCTCTCAGGTTAACCCCTTTATCCCATAAACAACTGATTGTCCTGCATGCCAAAGTTTGAACAATTTACCTTCCCTTAACACTTTTACTTTCTGCATTTTATTTTTCATTTGCATGTGATGTTGGATAATTAACTTTGGTAATTTAGGATTGTGTGACATTTGTGCCATTACGATCATCATAAAATTACGAATCCAATGAAATCTTGTATTTCATTCTCTGGATTTGTACAATTACATGTGACAAGTACACATATCAAATTTCGTATGATTTCGAACTCTCGAGAAGCTTTTCTGGAAGTTATACGTAAACTGTTACTTAAACATAATCAGGTTAATTCGACATACACTCCGGAATAGTGACATAAGCTTAACATACCTTAAATAACCTTTACATAACTTAGAAATAAGTTTTGAAGGGTTTGGTATGCCAAAAACAAGTTTATTCGATCACAGGGACTAATTGCGACAAACTACAAAAGTCTGTCGATTCATATAGCATCGAACACTCCGGAACAAGATCATAAGCTATACATACCCTAAATACCCTTAACATAGCTTAGAAATAAGCTTTGAGGGGTTTGGTGTGAGAAAATATGCTTATTTGATCAACTGGGACTAAAAGCGTCAAAAACTGTGAAAGTTTACACAAACGTGCATATCTCGCATTCTGACCATATCCGGACATCCAAAAATTTTTGTAATCACTAAAATATTTTTTTTTGTGATAGAAATGCAAAAATACCATGCGTCGCGCAATTTGGATCGTTTTTGCGTCCGTTCGAGTTTTGTCGTAATTAACCGAACAACGTGACCGTACGACCAAACGAACCGACATCCATGATATTTTTCAAGTATACTTCAAGTCCCCTATGCTTTAACATCCTTGTAGAGTCTTGAAAATGGGTTAACAGGGGTTAAATGCGTCAAAAATGCACATAGAAGTATGCAGGGACCTGTTCTACCAATTCTGAAACTTCTGCCTATGCCCACGCGTCCGGCGACAGAAGAAGGCCTTTGCCGTCACGTCCGGCGACAGCCTGATCTGGACAAAACTCTTGTTTCAGCTGCTGCACATGTATTTTTAAGTCTAGTTTTCAATATTGTGGGTGTTTTGAGTAATCTCCAAGTATAAAATCTGGTCATGGACATATGTAATCATCCTATGCTTCCTTGGGCAATACACAATACATGTGGCATTATCTTGAAGCTTCACAACAACTATAAATACCCCTCAAATCTACCCAATTCTTTGCTCATTCTTCATTCTTCTCTCATAACTCAAAGTTGGAGTTGCTACCACTTGTGGATGCCTCCCATCTGAGTTTTCTAGTTCATTTTCCAGCTTTAGAACATTTTGTAAGTGTTCTTTCATGGCTAGTTCATTTGTTTCAGCAATTACAAGCTGAAAGTCAAACAGTTTGACTACCGTTTGACTTTCGGTTTTGACCATGAGTTGGTCAAGTCAAAGTTCAATCGAACTTTGCAACGTGATCGTAATCACGATGGTTATAATCCCTTGCGATTATACCTACTGGTTACCACGTTGACTAGTCGAAGTGACGAGTCAAAGTTTCGGTCAAAATGCACGATTATGTGCATTTTGCGATGAAACTATTTTCGGGTATCAAAACACTTGGTTTTGATATCAAATCAGTTTTCTAACCTAGTTAAACATGTTTTAACATGTTTAACTCGTCACTTTTAGTTTAGTGCTTGTTTAGGGTCGTAAGTCAAGCGGTCTAAACAACCTCTTAGACTTTCGAACCTGACCCGTTTGGTCGATCATTAGGACCCGACCAAACATATTTTGTGACCGTAGTTATATAGGGAATAACCTTCCGAGGTTATACCTTATGGTCACTTAGTTTAATTAGTTGTATGATAGGTAGTTTATATGCCTTAGGAAAATGACCAAAATTGTGACACCTGGGTCACTGCGACCATCAAACAAATACTGTATCAATGAAATATTTTATTTCATACTTGGGATTTGTATAAATATGTGTATCTTTTGCACATATCAATTCTTGTTCGATTTGAAGCTCTAAATCGCTTTCTGGAAGGTTATACGCGCACTGATGCGTAAATATAACCAGTTTAATGCAACGAACACTCCGGAATAGTGAAATAGGCTTAACATACCTTAAATAACCTTTACATAACTTAGAAATAAGTTTTGAAGGCTTTGGTATGGCAAAATCAAGTTAAATCGCTTACAGGGACTAAAGTTGACAAACTGCGAAAGTATGCCAATTTGAACTGTAACAGACTTTCCGGAACATGACCATAAGTTAAACACACCTTAAATATCCTTAATATAGCTTAGAAATAGGCTTTGAGGGGTCCGGTGTGCTAAAATAAACTTTTGGGTCATTCAGGGACTAAAAGCGTCAAAAAGTGCACAAGTTTGCATTTTCGTGCATAACTTACGTTCTGAATACATCCGGACATCCAAAAATTTATGTAAGCACTAAAATATTTTATTTTAGTGTTTGGCATAAGAAAAATCCATTTGTCGCGTCATTTGGATCGTTTTTCGCGCTTATGCGCATTCCGTCGTAATTAACCGAACAACGCAATCGTAAGGCTAAACGAACTGACACCCGAGATATCTTTGAAGACATTTTAAGTTCCCTACACTTTAACTTCATTTTAGATCTTTGAAATGGGGTTAACGGGCCTTAAACGTGTCGAAAATAACTTAAACGGGCTGCAGGGACCAAGTCTGACATTTTGCCAAACTAGGTCCTTGCGCACCGCAACAATGAGATTGTTACGGTGCGCAAGGCTTCTGCAGAACATTAGAAGCTTCTGTCCAGCCTGTTTGCAGCTGTTTTGCACTCCCAATCTCTCATCCACATGTCAATTTCTTATGGTGGTGGGCAAATTGAGGCACCATAACATTCCAACAAGTGTACGCCTTAGATTCGAGCACGGTTTCCATGAAACGATCCTAACGGTTCGGGAAATCCTATAAATACCCACATCCCCCAACTTCTAAACCCACAAGAATCTTGATTTGAGAAGCTCTAAGTTGAAACCTTTGTTTCATACCTGAGCTACTTGGATCGAGGTTAGCATTCGGGGACCCTTCGTAAGTATTCCTTCGTTCTTTTATTGCTTTTCGAGTCTGAAAGTCAAACTTTGTTTGACTTTCTGCATTGACCAGTTTATGGTCAATGCGAAGTTCGTTTGAACTTCGCAACGTGATTGTAATCACGATGGTTATAGTCCCTTGGGACTATGCCTACTGATTACCACGTTGTCTAGGGTCGTAAGGGTAAGCGATCTGATAAATCGCTTATACCTTCGAACCCGACCTATTTGGTCGATCATTAGGATCCGACCAAATACATTAGGTGACCATAGTATATAGGGAATAACCTTCCGAGGTTATACCTTATGGTCGCTTCGCTAAGTAGTTGTATGATAGGTAGTATATATGCCTTAGGTAAATTACCAAAATACCCTTTTCATGTATAATTGATAATTAAGCATATGTAACCTAAACTTTTGTCACATAACTGATTATGTAACATGTTAGGGCATATTCTACTTGTCATAGGACTAGTTAGGCGGTCCGAACGCGTTTCACGCGAACGACGCGTTAAAGTAGCATAAGCTACCTAAACGGGTCGTAATGGGTCGTAAACACTTAGGTTAGGTTTCATTTAGTATGTAGGCTTTGTTAAACCATATTACACGAGTCTCCACACTCGTTTGGTTTACGAACCCTCATTCTATCTAAATCCTCCGATTTAGGTCCGGTTTATTAACATAGTTACCTATATTAGGTGCCGTTTGATATCCGTGATCTCTAGCATTGTTTGGTTGTTACTCAAGGACTACTAAGCAATCTCAAGTGAGTACATAGAACCCCTTCTTTTAAATGTTTTCAAGGTGTTTATGTGAGTACATAGACCCCTCTTTTACTGTTTTCCAAACATTTTGGGGTGGAACACATGTGCCTACTTGTTACTTTCATGCTTTCCTGTTTTCACATCATATACTTCCTATGTTCATTAGTACATTTATAGTACATGATTTCATTACATTTTATGCTATGTATGCCCATTGCGTGCGTATTTAGTACATTGTTTTACATTTACATTTTATGCTATGTATGTCCATTTGTTGCATACTTAGTACAGTGGTTTTCATAACATGTTTACATTTTGGTATGACATTTGGGTTGTTTACAATGGAACAATACATTCATTAACATTAGCTACGCCGTTCGTTAGTAGGTAGTGGTACCACAGGAATTGACAACTCCCGTTCCTGAAATCCTGGGTAGGTTTGGATTGGAAGGAATGACCAAATTCGATATACATAACTTAGATAAACCTTTAAATGGTTTAAGGGTTTATCGCCACAGTCTCAAGGCTTGGATGTATGCATTTTCACAACACCGCATCGATGTTCGTATCAGTATAGCATGCATTTCCACAAAACATAGCTTTGATTTAAACCATGTTTTACTTCAATACTTTGTTTTTGTGCATATGGTTTAGTTGATATATTTCACTAGCCATACATATCATTTTGGTTACACATTACATGATTTACATTTGACACATAACCATTATTGACATTGGTTATACATTACATGATTTACATCTTGACATAAACATTTTGACATATTATTCAATACATTTGGCAATTGGTTTAAACATAAACATCTTACGTTGTTGGTTTGGTTTAAGTAAGTGATTTAATTAACGAGGCGTGTGTAATATGATACAAGCATGGTGGATACGCCGCTGGTACTTCCTATATATAAGTGATTGTATGGTATTACATATCGTAGCGTTATTTGAATCATTTCAATTTGGACATATAACATTTTATACAAATAACATACTTTTCACAATACATTGTTTTACAAACAACTTAATTTATACAAAATCATTTCACATGGTTATCCACTTAACCATGTATTATTCTTTTATACATATATATCATTTGGTTTATTTATCACTTTTCAAATGATTTACAAGACAAAGCAAATTACAAGGTTCATGACTAAACATTTTCTTAAACAATAAGTCATGAATCCTATTTTCATAAACCTATGTATCTCACAGGCATTTTTATGCTGACGTACCTATTTTCACATGTGTTTCAGGATATGATGCATAGGATCTATCAAGATACACTTAGGCGTACTTGGGCCTTAGGGACAATAAAAGATGCAAGACTAGTTATTTATGTTATGTTTCTCTGATTGTCAAGACATTGTAACTCTTTTATTCAATAAAACAATATTTCAATTTCCATGTGTTATGAAACAATGATTCTGTTACAACACTCCCCGATGTTTCCGCCACATTTTGTTGTTTTACGTGGTCGGGGTGTGACAGAAAAGTTGGTATCAGAGCTCATGGTTATAGGGAATTAGGTTATTAGTAATACTTTGACCTAGTCTATAACCTTCTTAGGACCCTAACGTGAGTTTACTTGCGTTTAGTCATAAAACAATACCGTCACCTATCCTTAGGCGACGACCACAACAAGAACACAAATTTCAAAACCGCTTTGAAAACTAATCATCTGTTCTAGGATGATTGATTACTGGGTTTTGAACCCTCTATTGTAAAGTTTTGAACCCTCTGTTATAAGGTTTTGAACCCTCTGTTATAAGGTTTTGAACCCTCTGTTATAAGGTTTTGAACCCCTTTGAATTTTCAAAATCTCGTCAAAGTTTGGGTCTTATAATGTGAACACGTGCAAACTGGAAGAGTGAATGCCTGTATCCTGAGTTTTCTGTCTAAGGCTAGAGTGTTCGTACAAATCCGCAGTATCGGACCAGTCACTCTTACCTGGGAACTCTTGGGGTGAGTGTTCACTTATAGGCGAGCATGTCTTCAGTGATACATTAATATGATCCGTTTACTTTGATTTGTCACCGTCTCATTTGTTTGCCTTAGGTAACAAACAAATGATCGCAATTTCTATGTGTTGTCATTTTGTTTTATTTACCGATAACACTTCATTTGTTTCCTCCTATATCCTTCATTTCCTCCAGAATGTCTCTTCATCGCAACGATGACGCCCAGATATCCGAGCAGACTTCCAAATTCGCTCGACGAATAGGCGAAGTAGTCCTGAAGACTGTTGAATTAGGCATTGCCGTGTCTCGTCTCAACAATGAAGCCACTCAAGAGTCACCAAAGGAAGCAGAAGTCAAGCCAGCACCACCAGCCAAGAAACCAACCGAGGAATCAAAGACCATGGATGATCGATCCCCTAAGAAGTCAAAGAAGCGAAAGGCTTCTCAGAACTCCGCCATGATCGCTCACAATGGTCAAGCCGTCCCCAACCAACTAGCTCAACCCCCTGCTAGGAAGCCATACAATGGAACTGCACCCTTGTGCAACCAATGTAGCCTTCATCATCACGCTAGGGTGAGGTGCCGCAAATGCCAGATTTGTGGACTTATAGGTCATACAGCAAGGGTTTGCCCAACTGCAGCTGTACCAAATCAAGCTGGCGACAATCCTGCTCAAGCTCGTTTCTCACGAGGGTCTTGCTACAATAGTGGCGAGATGGGCCATTTCCAAAGGGATTCCCCAAAGATTGCTAATGCAAATCTGACCCCCGGATGAGCAGTTGGCTGAGTAGAAGATGTTGCTATCTTATGCTTTTGTTTCTTTTGTTTTCTAGTAATGTGAAACAATATGTCTTGTTCATAAATAAAAGTTGTTGTTCGCAATTTTGATATACGAGTGTAGTTACATGTGTGTATGACTTTTCCTATGATACCTACAATAAGGAACTATGTTCCTTACAAACTACTTTTGTGAACTTCCTATTTTTGTGTTTACTCATGATTCCCTCGAAAAATTTTAAGTACTCGTTTCATTCCAGGAGACGAAGTACAAGAAGTAAAGGGAAATTATGAGTAATCGTGCTTTTTGCACGTCTATGCCATTAAATCCTTGGTTAGATAACTAAGGATATTTCCAAATCTCATACCCATTACATTCTAATTTTTTTTCAACATGCATAACATAAGTTTTCCAAAACAACCTCTAAGATTTCAAAAACATCGTCTACGTTTCAAAAATAACCTTCATGACTTCAAAATGTTATTAATACAGTATATATCAAATGCATGACTTCAAAAGCATCATTCATGTTTTCAAAAACCTTATACATAATTTCAAAATTCATCTCGCATGATTTTAAAACATTTTTATAAATATACTTACCTAGTACACCTACTTTATGATTTCAAAAGTATTATACATAAGGTTTCAAAAACGTTAAACACATTTTTCTTAAAAGAACCCCATGCATAGTTTTCCAAATATATTTTCCTCATACATTGACTTCACCTTCAAATTTCGCTTCATATGTCACCTTGGCATATCTAGCATCTCAACTTCATAAGCATTTTTACTTCGTGTTTTGACCTAAGCACATCAAGTGCAAGGTTTCAAAACATCTTCAACTTCTAAAATCAATATGGGATCTTTTTATCTTCACAATTAGACCCTTGTGGATGATTATCATTCAAATCAGAGTCCTTAATTGGATTCCTTATGTACCTTAATTCGAACATTTCGGTTCCTAATAATCGAAATCGAATTTTCTTTTTGAATCTTTCTATCTTTATAGTTAGATTCTTGATAGCGTTTAAAGTACCAAATGAAATCCATGAAATGGATTCCTAGTGTGCTTTAAATACATGTGCTCTGTTAGCAGAACAAACTTCTAGTTAAACAATTTTGTGGTTATGTGACTATGTGTTTATATATTTTGTGTTTTCTTTTATGCATTTTTGTGTTTTTGTATACTCTGGATATTCGTTATCCAAATCCTCGCAGGATCTTTCATATCTCAATATGAGGGATTCGTAGTAGGATATTCAAAAAGGTACTACCTTAAATCCTAAATGGGCTTCTATGTAATAGTTAAGACCCTTGGATTATATAGTACTATTCCATGATTCAAAAGAGACCCTTTTAGTGGTCTAGTCAAAAAGATTGATTCACAATCTGGTTAAAGAACGACATCTAGTGATGCAGCTGAACAGACTCCTTGATAGTCTACTTAGATCATTTATTGATTTAA
Organism: Helianthus tuberosus; assembly: GCA_030545235.1. Taxonomy (NCBI): domain Eukaryota; kingdom Viridiplantae; phylum Streptophyta; class Magnoliopsida; order Asterales; family Asteraceae; genus Helianthus; species Helianthus tuberosus. The sequence goes on along the minus strand of CM060445.1, from coordinate 67,203,439 downwards.
TTAAAAGGACCCTATGGTGGTCTAGTCACACTCATCACAGGTTTGTTCATTTGGTTTTCCCCTACACATTATAAAATAGACTGTGTGAACTGTGCAAGGAATTGTCTAATTATGGACGCGTACATAATTATGAAATTTAGTGCACAGAAACCCAGTAAGATTTATTATGTGTAAGAACCGATAGTGACAACAATAACGAAATGAGAACGATGTAATGGAGGTACGGTGGACGCACCAATGACGCTTCATATACTTGTATATAAGTATCCCTCTTACATTGCAAGCATAATGTTGTTAAGGTTACTAGAAGTTCAGAACCCTAACCAACGTTGTTTGATCTTTTCAACTTCATGTTTTCAAGCTCTCACAAGTTTCCTCTGATAAAATTTCAGGACGAAATTTCCTAAAGTAGGGGAGACTGTGACACCTGGGTCACTGCGACCATCAAACAAATACTGTATCAATGAAATATTTTATTTCATACTTGGGATTTGTATAAATATGTGTATCTTTTGCACATATCAATTCTTGTTCGATTTGAAGCTCTAAATCGCTTTCTGGAAGGTTATACGCGCACTGATGCGTAAATATAACCAGTTTAATGCAACGAACACTCCGGAATAGTGAAATAGGCTTAACATACCTTAAATAACCTTTACATAACTTAGAAATAAGTTTTGAAGGCTTTGGTATGGCAAAATCAAGTTAAATCGCTTACAGGGACTAAAGTTGACAAACTGCGAAAGTATGCCAATTTGAACTGTAACAGACTTTCTGGAACATGACCATAAGTTAAACACACCTTAAATATCCTTTATATAGCTTAGAAATAGGCTTTGAGGGGTTCGGTGTGCTAAAATAAACTTTTGGGTCATTCAGGGACTAAAAGCGTCAAAAAGTGCACAAGTTTGCATTTTCGCGCATAACTTACGTTCTGAATACATTCGGACATCCAAAAATTTATGTAAGCACTAAAATATTTTATTTTAGTGTTTGGCATAAGAAAAATCCATTTGTCGCGTCATTTGGATCGTTTTTCGCGCTTATGCGCATTCCGTCGTAATTAACCGAACAACGCAATCGTACGGCTAAACGAACTGACTCCCGAGATATTTTTGAAGACATTTTAAGTTCCCTACACTTTAACTTCATTTTAGATCTTTGAAATGGGGTTAACGGGCCTTAAACGTGTCGAAAATAGCTTAAACGGGCTGCAGGGACCAAATCTGACATTTTGCCAACTAGGTCCTTGCGCACCGCAACAATGAGAGTGTTACGGTGCGCAAGGCTACTGCAGAACATCAGAAGCTATTGTCCAGCCTGTTTGCAGCTGTTTTGCACATGTCAATTTCTTATGGTGGTGGGCAAATTGAGGCACCATAACATTCCAACAAGTGTACGCCTTAGATTCGAGCACGGTTTCCATGAAACGATCCTAACGGTTCGGGAAATCCTATAAATACCCACATCCCCCAACTTCTAAACCCACAAGAATCTTGATTTGAGAAGCTCTAAGTTGAAACCTTTGTTTCATACCTGAGCTACTTGGATCGAGGTTAGCATTCGGGGACCCTTCGTAAGTATTCCTTCGTTCTTTTATTGCTTTTCGAGTCTGAAAGTCAAACTTTGTTTGACTTTCTGCATTGACCAGTTTATGGTCAATGCGAAGTTCGTTTGAACTTCGCAACGTGATTGTAATCACGATGGTTATAGTCCCTTGGGACTATGCCTACTGATTACCACGTTGTCTAGGGTCGTAAGGGTAAGCGATCTGATAAATCGCTTATACCTTCGAACCCGACCCATTTTGTCGATCATTAGGATCCGACCAAATACATTAGGTGACCATAGTATATAGGGAATAACCTTCCGAGGTAATACCTTAAGGTCGCTTCGCTAAGTAGTTGTATGATAGGTAGTATATATGCCTTAGGTAAATTACCAAAATACCCTTTTCATGTATAATTGATAATTAAGCATATGTAACCTAAACTTTTGTCACATAACTGATTATGTAACATGTTAGGGCATATTCTACTTGTCATAGGACTAGTTAGGCGGTCCGAACGCGTTTCACGCGAACGACGCGTTAAAGTAGCATAAGCTACCTAAACGGGTCGTAATGGGTCGTAAACACTTAGGTTAGGTTTCATTTAGTATATAGGCTTTATTAAACCATATTACACGAGTCTCCACACTCGTTTGGTTTACGAACCCTCATTCTATCTAAATCCTCCGATTTAGGTCCGGTTTATTAACATAGTTACCTATATTAGGTGCCGTTTGATATCCGTGATCTCTAGCATTGTTTGGTTGTTACTCAAGGACTACTAAGAAATCTCAAGTGAGTACATAGAACCCCCTCTTTTAAATGTTTTCAAGGTGTTTATGTGAGTACATAGACCCCTCTTTTACTGTTTTCTAAACATTTTGGGGTGGAACACATGTGCCTACTTGTTACTTTCATGCTTTCCTGTTTTCACATCATATACTTCCTATGTTCATTAGTACATTTATAGTACATGATTTCATTACATTTTATGCTATGTATGCCCATTGCGTGCGTATTTAGTACATTGTTTTACATTTACATTTTATGCTATGTATGTCCATTTGTTGCATACTTAGTACAGTGGTTTTCATAACATGTTTACAATTTGGTATGACATTTGGGTTGTTTACAATGGAACAATACATTCATTAACATTAGCTACGCCATTCGTTAGTAGGTAGTGGTACCATAGGAATTGACAACTCCCGTTCCTGAAATCCTGGGTAGGTTTGGATTGGAAGGAATGACCGAATTCGATATACATAACTTAGATAAACCTTAGAATTGTTTAAGGGTTTATCGCCACAGTCTCAAGGCTTGGATGTATGCATTTTCACAACACCGCATAGATGTTCGTATCAGTATAGCATGCATTTCCACAAAACATAGCTTTGATTTAAACCATGTTTTACTTCAATACTTTGTTTTTGTGCATATGGTTTAGTTGATATATTTCACTAGCCATACATATCATTTTGGTTACACATTACATGATTTACATTTGACACATAAACATTATTGACATTGGTTATACATTACATGATTTACATCTTGACATAAACATTTTGACATATTATTCAATACATTTGGCAATTGGTTTAAACATAAACATCTTACGTTGTTGGTTTGGTTTAAGTAAGTGATTTAATTAACGAGGCGTGTGTAATATGATACAAGCATGGTGGATACGCCGCTGGTACTTCCTATATATAAGTGATTGTATGGTATTACATATCGTAGCGTTATTTGAATCATCTCAATTTGGACATATAACATTTTATACAAATAACATACTTTTCACAATACATTGTTTTACAAACAACTTAATTTATACAAAATCATTTCACATGGTTATCCACTTAACCATGTATTATTCTTTTATACATATATATCATTTGATTTATTTATCACTTTTCAAATGATTTACAAGACAAAGCAAATTACAAGGTTCATGACTAAACATTTTCTTAAACAATAAGTCATGAATCCTATTTTCATAAACCTATGTATCTCACAGGCATTTTTATGCTGACGTACCTATTTTCACATGTGTTTCAGGATATGATGCATAGGATCTATCAAGATACACTTAGGCGTACTTGGGCCTTAGCGACAATAAAAGATGCAAGACTAGCTATTTATGTTATGTTTCTCTGATTGTCAAGACATTGTAACTCTTTTATTCAATAAAACAATATTTCAATTTCCATGTGTTATGAAACAATGATTCTGTTACAACACTCCCCGATGTTTCCGCCACGTTTTGTTGTTTTACGTGGTCGGGGTGTGACAAAAATGCCCTTTTCGCACATAAATTCAATTTAAGCATATGTAACCAAAATTTTGACACTTAAACTGATTATGCAACATTATTAAACATTTTTAGGCATATAATACTTATCATAGGACTAGTTAGGCCATCCGAAAGCGCATTTGCGCAAATGACGCGTTAAAGTAGCGTAAACTACATTAACGGGTCATAACGGGTCAAAAGCACTTAGGTTAGGTTTCAAATCAGAATGTAGGCTTTGTTAAACCATATTATATGAGTTCCAACACTCATTTGGTTTACAATACCTTATTCTATCTGATCTCCCGATTTAGGCCTCGATTATTAACATAGTGATCCGATAGTAGGTGCCACTTGATTCCTTGATTTCCCGAGCTTTGTTAGGTCACTTAACCAAGGATACTTGCAACCTCAAGTGAGTACATAGCTCCCCTCTTTTATACTTTCAATTGTTTTGGGGTGACTCATATGTGCTAAATGCTTTTCATGTTTTTAAAACAATGATTATGGTTTATATAAAACACAATGATTTCAATAACGTGAACGAACTTGTTGGGGCGTTAGTCGAAAGACATTTGAATGACATTCATTAATTATGATCAAGCCGACCAGTAGTATGTTATGGTACCATAGGATCTGACAAATCCCGTTATCAGACTATCCCTTGGGTGGGTAATGTGGGTAACGACAGAAACTGTTATCTGATTAACAAATCATGTATTGGTTTGTTAATCTTGTTAAAGAGGTCTTTCACGGCCTAGTTAAATATACCCCATGGGTGGTATATCGAGTCACACAGGTTTGAATGTATTCTTTAAAGAACGACCAAAAGTTGTATTTCACAATTAAAACATGGACGATTGAACGACGGTTTATAACACGAACGATTTGAACGATTTGAAAGATTGGAACGATTTAAATGATTTGGACGAATGTTTTCAAATGATGTCACACAACGAGGTTTACTTAAAGATATAAACCATACAATGTTTACTTTCAGAGACGATTTACTACTTGGTTTTACAAAGACAAATGTTTTCAGTCAAGATTCATGGCTACTATGGTTTTGGTTTTACCTATATCAACTCGTAAAGTTGATAAAACATATTGCAATATCAAACACTTTTTGATTTCAAGGTACATACTCGACAACTCTCGTAGTTGGTCGAGGTATTGTAATATGAATTCAAGGCCATGAATTTGACATACAAAACCTATGTACTCGCCGGCATTTTTATGCTGACTGTTTTCACATATGTTTCAGGTTTTACTATGTGATAATTATCGATTGCTTGCTACATATAGGATGGACGCAGGCTTTAGTGAGTTAAAACTTGAAAGACAATTGTTGTAATTATTTGGTTTGTATCAAAACAATGAGACAATTAATGAAATAAACAAAACTTCAATTACCATGTGTTGTGAAACAATGATTCTGTTACGACACTCCCCGACGTTTCCGCCGCGGTTTGTTGTATTACGCGGTCGGGGTGTGACAGAATAGTTGGTATCAGAGCTCATGGTTATAGGGAATTAGGTTATTAGTAATGCTCTTGACCTAGTCTATAACCTTCCTAGGACCCTAACACAAGAAATTTGCGTTTAGATTCTTAATACAATACCAATCACATATCCTTAGGTGATTAACAAAAACAAAACACAATTCATTGTCTGGAGTCAAAAAATTTCAAAACATCACAAGAAATCCTCTATCCTTAGATGATTTGTTTTAGGCTTTTAACCCTTTGGTGTTTTCAAAATCTTGTCAAAGTTTGGGTCTTTATAATATGAACACATGCAATCCGGAAGGGTGGGTGCCTGTACCTCGAGTTTTCTGTCTAAGGCTAGAGTGTTCGTACAAATCCGCAGTATCAGACCAGTCACTCTTACCTGGGAACTCTTGGGGTGAGTGTCCACCTATAGGCTAAAGCATGTCTTCGCGATACATTATTATGACCCATTTACTTTGATTAGTCACTATCTGTCGTTTGTTTGTTTGAAGTAACAAACGAATGATCACAATCATTATGCTTCGTCGATATTTTTAACATTCAGTTTTGAATATCCGATAACATCTTACTTGCTTTCTCTCATATTTTCCACTATCCTTAGAATGCCTCCTCATCACAGCGACACTCAAAAGTCTGAACTGGCTGCTACTATCACTCAACAACTAAGCATAGTAATCCATGGGGCCATTGAGTTAGCTGTCGCCATGTCTCATCTCAATGATGAAACAACTCAAGAGGCACCTAAGAAGGCAAAAGCCAAGCCTTCAAGAAAAATCAAAGAAGCGTAAAACTTCAAGGAACCTTACAACGATTGCTCCAGTTCCGCTTAGCCAAGTGGGACCTAGCCAGGTGGCAGCACCACCAGCTAGGAAACCATACAGAGGAAAAGCTCCTCTGTGCAATCAATGTAACTTTCATCACTATGCCAGTGTCCGATGCCGAAAATGTTCAAACTGTGGACGTTTTGGTCACCCAACAAATGTCTGTCATTTTGCCGTTACACCAAATGAAGCTATGGCACTGCCTACCCAATTTATCATGACTCCTCATGCGATACATGTTTGTCCTAACTACCCACATGGAACCTGCTTCAATTGTGGTTATCCTAACAATTTCAATTGACTTGGCTGGCAAATGACGACCCAACAAATGGGCACAAGATTAACACTAGCAATATCAAGGCTTGTGCTAATGTCTGCAAAAGAAAACCACTTAAACTTTTGTGTTTTCTGTTTACTTTCCAAGGATCGTGAAACACTTTGGTTGTTCAATAAATAAATTGATCATTTCATTTTATTTACAAAGTCAATGTGAACATGTGTATGTATGGCATACCCCTACGATACCAACACCAAGGAACCGTGTTCCTTGCAAGACAAACTACACTTGTAGTTCTTCCATTTTTGAGATCGCTCGCGATCTCCATGAAAATCCTAAGTACTCGTTTCTTCTAAGAAACAAAGTACAAGGTACAAGTTACAACTCTGGACGAATACTCATAGTACCACTTTAAATCCTTGTGGGATATCTAAGGGTATTTTCCATAAGTCCTTAATTGGTCTTATGCGACATGTCTATGTATATATCATTACATTCTGTTTTTCATAACAATATACATAGTATATGATTTCAAAACATCATTCATGATTTCAAAAACATTTCATATGGTTTAAAAACATTTTAAACATAGTATATTTTCCCGATATACCAAGTGCATAATTTCAAAAACATCATCCATGTTTTCAAAAACCTAAAACATGATTTTAAAGGCATTTCACAAGGTTTTAAAACATTTTATAAACATATTTACCTAGTACACTGTCACACCCTGACTTTTGCGGAAGCGTGATTATGGGGTGACTTTCTTAATATCATTGCATTCAATCATAACAGCAACTATATGATAAAATCATAGATTTGTCATCCATAAAATAAGTTTAAGCATAACAACATTGTTTTTAAAACGTAGACTTCAAATTCCATTGTTACAATCATACAAAATGTTTAGGAGTTCACTAAGGACTCTTTAAAAGATATTAAATAGTATCAAGGTTTGGAAGGCGTGTCTTGTCCAGGAAAGAGACACACTGACCAAACTCAAAGACCATGGACGACATCTTTATTCTTAACGCAGCATAAAAACTTCCAACACCCGCCAGATCCACTTATAAATTCCCTGAAATACATGTAGTTTGAAAACATCAACAAAAGTTGAGTGAGTTCATGTGTTCGTATGAGTGTATGTATAAACCTTTGAAAACGATGTAAGTATGTATGTAAGTCCCTGGTATGTAGCAATAAGGAAAAAGAGATCGCCACTCGGTTGCAAAGCCAATGGTATGTGTGAAGTGATGCAGGAAGACTCAAACCTAGCAGATTTTGTCGATAAGACATAGTCACCTCATGGTCCACTCTGCGGACTCAGGAGTGGGGCTCGCTACACCCGAATAGATCTATCACTCATGTCCCTCGGTCCTACGATGAGGATTAATGGCCTTAAGTGCTATACCCACCACTCACATGATCTAGAAGTAACCCTCATTAGCTAACCATACCATGTATAAAACGTTTGTAATAATTGTAACATGTATTTCACCCCCGAAGTATAAAACTGAAAACAGTTAAAAGAAAAGGGGGGGGGGGGGGGGCATGAACTTACTGTTTTGCGTCTTCGTATCCAATGTAACTCGAAGCTTCCTCTAGAACGCATGACTACCTACATGCGTACTACGGTCTGTTAGACGAGCGAGTCGTGCCTTGTCTTAGTATTAACTAGTGCCTTTGAGTTATGTTTTTAAAGTGTCTTTAATATATTTGTAATAATACTTCTCAAGTATTGTTATTCGCATTTCCTTCCCAAGGATGGGAGTATCTCATACTTGTGTATTCGTATTCTTGCATTGGTATATCTTGCCATGTGTTGCCGTCGTATTCCAGTGTGTACGTATTTCTTTAATAAATATCCCATATATATTTCCAAAACAGTATATTTTCAAATCTCATTTAGAAAATATATATAAACTTATCTTGTCCAAAAATACTGTATTTCCAGAAAATATATATTTTTCCCAAAAATCATATATCTTCTAAATATTCTAGGAAAATATATTATAACTTCCCAAAAATAATATATTTTCTTTTTGTCGAAAATATGATATACTTTGTAATAAAATCATTCTTTCGCGTCCAAAATAATATTCACCAAAAATATATACCTTAAAGAGTATTTTCCGGGATATTTTGTAAGTTACGTTTTTGCGTACGGTTTCACAATATCAAGTGTGTAACTTATGTAATCATTCCTTGTGATTTTTGGTATTGCTTTGGAATTGTAAGTTCTTGGTATTATGTTAGGTTATATTATTTTACCCTAAAATAATATAATTACTCCACCAAGTATACAAATATTCACACAAGTGTCTTTATTGTAAATATATATTCTAAATATATATTCACCCATTTTTATTTATAAAAATCAACCTCCAATGTTTGTATTTTTGTTACAAAAATTATGGCAAGGTTTATAGTGAAAAACATAGTTTAAAACATACTTATAAATACTTGTCTTAGAAAATATTTCTAAGTGTTTGTATTTTTAGAAAATTTCGCCTTAGTTTCCTTTGTAAATGGAGGTGTCCATGCTATTTAGCATATCATTTTCTTTTCAAATCAACTCAACAATCAATCCCTAAACAATATTATACTTACCAAGTGCAAAAACTATATACTTTTCATAACAACATGAACTTGATCTTTCACAAAAATGTGTAGTGACTTGGTAAAGTGTTTAGTGGGTTTAGTTACCCTCCAAAATACATTTACTTCTTGGTAAATCTTATTCTTGGAAGTTTTAGATGTTTACAACTTGTAAACATATTCTACAAAGATGTTTATTTATAACATCTTCTTGTTTCATAGGTATTTCTACACTTATTTTATCACCAAAAATAGTGTAAGTTCAGTAAAAGCCACGATCTATTAGAAATCATATTTTGAACTTGGTTTCCTTGGAAAATCATTCACAAGTCTTGAATCTATAAGTTTACTAGGTCACTTTGATCATTGTTTTACAAGAAATCATTTTTATTTATCAAGTTCATGTGTTCACTAGAAGATGATCATCATATGTGGTTACATGATCATCCTTCCACTTGCTAGATTAAGTGTTTACACACCATCTAGCAAGCTTCATGTGATGATTAACATCATCATCTCAAGAAATCAACAAACAAACATTATTCATGCACTAAACAACATCATGTCATCTATATATCATCATATTTCATCTTATGTTTCAAGATTCAAGTTCAAGTCTTTTAGTGTTCTTGTTATTTCAACATAATATATCTTTTATCCACTAAAAATATGAAGTAACAAGGGTTAAAAGAAGCTTACTACTAGCTTCAAGCTAGGGAAGAAACAATGGAGAAAATGGAGCGGATAAAAGCTAGCAAAGGTGGTCCTTCAAGATCCATGAGTTCCAAGCTTCCTTAATCACCTTGTTGCACCTTGTCCTTGGAGTGGTTGGATGGTGTTCGAAAAATGGTGGTGGTGGTGGGGTTACGTGCGGCCGAGAGAAGGAGAGGAAGAGAGTGAGAGTTGAAGTGTGGAGAAGATGATGAGAAGTAGGTTACTTATAATCCAAGAGAAATCTAAACAAAATATTACAAGATCTTATCAAATCCAAGAGAAATCTAAACAAGATATTATGCAATCTAGGAGATTTAGTGAAGATTGAAGAAATCTTGAGGTGGGGCCACTCTTGGTGCCGTAAATATGGAGGGGGGGGGTCCATGTGTAAATTTGATGGTAAGTGGGTAATTAGCTAGGGTGTTAAGTGTAAAGTCTAGTGTTTTATGTGTATCTTGCATTATGTAGTATGTTAGGGTGTTCAGGAACCATAACTAGCTCAGAAAAAGTAAAACAATGCTTCTAGCAATATTTTGGTGTTCCGGGTAATGTCCGGTTGTTCGGTTAGATACCGGTTCGTTAAAGTGTCAAGTTATTCCGTTTAGTGATCTTTAAGCACCCTTTTGTGACATTTTTAATTCCCAACACTTAGGAAAGCATTCAGGACCATTTAGTCAAATTTTTGCATGTAACTAGTTTATTAAAAAGCTGAATTTTGCTGAAAAATGCAGAATTCTGCACTATAAGTGGGTTTTAGGCACTTTCCGGCACTTTATCTATCACCTAGTGACGCAGTTTTATGGTTCTTACTTCCCTACACACCATACTAGTATAGTACCTTGTCCCTGGCCCATACTGGGTCTCAAAACACTGTCTGTCTATGTACTGAACCCCGTCCGCATATTCCTGCTTTATCAGTTAGCTGTGCTAACTATGCTTTGTGCATCATGTATGTCAATAAAGTTTGTATGTGATAATGATGTGACATTATGTAATATGTGATGCACAGGTAAGTATGATGCAGTAATCAGAAAGCAGTTAAGTAATTCAGCACAGTTATTAAGCACTTAATTAGTATTTAATTAATTGTACGGATGCATGCAAATTTGACGGTTGTCACATTCTCCCCCTGTTAGGAAAATTTCGTCCTCGAAATTTGTACTACCTTAACTCCTTAGGGTTACATTGTGCGTGTATGTGTACGAATAATACTGAGGTAGGTCACCCAAAACCGAATAAAAACTTATTCAATTCAGGCGAATACAAGGATATCTTACTATAATCAGAACTCAGCAGTTAAAAAGTATGTGTTTCAGGATTTGCTGTCAAAGATACAAGACGTATTGACGTATAGTCTAGTGTAATCTAGTTACAGGGGTTCCATAAAAGAGGAGTTTTGAAAAATAGGGTTCTCAAACGATCGGTCACAGTATGCAAACTTCCACAAACCATAGTATCCGCTATATGAACTCAAAATCAACAACTTGGGGATGAAAATGACCTGTCAACTTTCGAATAAATAAATGGTAAGGATTAGTGTGTTGACATTCTCGAATTGTGAAAATACACCGAATGAAGTACAAGCGAATCTGGTGTATCATTGTCTAAATTCGTAGTTGCATCAGAAATGTTTAAATGGCCAGTCAAGCAAAAGTATATGTAGTTTTGTGTGAAACAGTTGACCATGATTAGCACAAGCTAATGACACCACAAGGTGTCAAAATGACGAGATTCAATAATAGTGGTGACTGAACAAGTTCACCGTGCCTGAAATCAAATGAAAGTATACTGAGACAACCTGAAGATTTGATTTACAAATAGATCTATTACTCATGTCCCTCGGTCCTACAACGAGGATTAATGGTCTTAAGCGTTATACCCACCACTCACATGATCTAGCAGTACCCTTCCTTAGTGTCACATCCCAAAAACGTCGCAGCGGAATATAAATCGTAGTGGTGACGGAAGCTGGTGCCCATTTCTATCTTGATGTTTGATGCATTATAGTGTTGGACATTATTACTTAATTAAAACGTTAATTTTAAACTTAACGTCCCAAAACACGACATAACCATGACAAAATATGTAGGATCGTTTGCATGACCAAACGAGTCGTTCAGAAGAGATCTCGTCCAATACGAAAGGCGGAAACAGACGTATCGGAGTTATTTCAGCTGATTTGCACTTAGATTCACTTTAATTGTCTCTTATATTGATATCAGATCGTTTTACAATGCTGGAGACACTTCGGCAGAGCTTCGCTACCGGAATCAAAACGTTCAAATGAAAGACTCAAGGCTACTATATATAGGTTCTCCATTTCGTACGAAATGGTTTCACACGGAATGGCATTTCCTGCGAAATGGCAATCACCATTTCGTGCGAATTGGCCGTTTCCATTTCGTGTGAAATGGCCATGTTCCATTTCGTGCGAAATGGCCACATCTCTCATGTTTCTCAATTTTCTCGTACTACGTGCCCTGATCTCTCTAATCTATTACAAGACTCAATACAAGACGAAGTCGACCGACATATGCACCAACAGACTCCCCCTTGGATGTTGACGAAGTCTTCGGTGTCGAGTCTTTGGTATGTCACATCTTCAGTCCTTATTAGTCTTCTTGCTCTCTTCAAAGTATTCTCCATTGTAAGCATCCTAAATCAATCTCTTTCTCTCTCCTCCAGAATCTCAACCTGTCTCTATCTTCTCTTGATCAGATCTCTTGATTCCTTAAGTTCTTCAGCATCAGCAGCTTGCGTGAACCTCAGGATTCAAACCTGGCTTTCTACCATTCAAACTCCCTTTGAATGTTGATCCATAATCTGAATCTGGCTCTTACATCCTCAGACTCCCCCTTTCGATAAGCTGGGATCGCAGTCTGGAATTCTCTATCTACAGGCTTTGGATCAGAAACCTGGCTCTTATAACTTCCACAGGTTCTAAGATCGTAACCTGGCTCTTCGTAGCAACAGAATCAGAAAATCTTGATTTAGTCTGCATATGCTCATGCTGAAAATCTTCAGGTATCGGAACCTGGCTAACCTGCACATCCTCTACCTCAAAATAAATTTCACAAATTTAACAATTTTACAAATTTAATCTATGCTTACCACTTGTAAAATCAATCTCAAAACATCAATTTTCAGATTATGACATTTTTCAAATTATCTCAACTTTTAACTTCACTCTTCATCTCAAACAAACTCTCCCAAACCTGTTGTTCATCATGTTTAGCACTTGGAATTTTGAAAATCAGCTTTTCAACATCAGTTGTCGAAAATCTTTTTGGATTTTTCAAAAATTTATGCTAAAAACACAATATTTTTGGATTTTTGTATTTAATAGAAAGTAGTAAAGAAATATTTACAGACAATATTTTTGTGAGTTTGTGTAAGATGATCATATCAGTTTGTGACAAACTAGCACCGTTAAGCTTTAAACATATTAAGTTCTAAACGATTCACATAGATTGACGATATTGTTGTCATCTTAAACTCATCAAAAAACTTTCGAAATGCTTACCGATACGTTAAGGTATATTAATTTTGCACTAAATTCTTATGGACCCCAAGATCTTAGCATATCCCCTCATCATGCAATACACTGACTCAAGTAATGCCTTTAAACTTTCATCAACTGTGATTTGTGCAAAAACAACGCAGAATGTTTAAACATTAACAATCAGGTCGATCTTTCGATACACAGAGAAAGTCCAATGTTTAAACAAAATAAGAAATAAAAACAAGTTGAATATGTTTAGATCTTAATCACCAGTTTGATATTCACATATATGTAGAGGTGATCCAAGATTTAAACAAAACACCAAGAAAAATAAGGCAGAATGTTCAGGCACTAACATCCAGTTTGATACTCACGTATACGCAGAGGATGTCCAATACTTAAACAAAATAAAGAAATCAAACAAGTTTAAATCTTTGCAAAATGAAATGCAGAATCACAATGACTTTTTCAGCAAGTTGTGAAAGTTCACAAACTGGCCGGTTTTTATGCTCTTTTAACATTCAGCGATTACTGAGTAGGTACACAGTCACGAAGGATAAAACTAAGTACTATGCTTTCAACCGCGTTTCCCACTAGAACTAGGCTTTTTCATTTAAGTTTGTATCATTATCGCAAATCTACTAGTCTAGCTGAGCCTATCGTCACATCTTTAGTGAGACCGTTTATCACATTTTTAACTCTTCAATTCTTTAGCGTACTGTGACAGTCTAACTGATGTACTATCATTTCCTCTTTTTCACAACAAAACTCTTTTTCATTTTCTCATGTTTTTGGCATTTTGGATTTTATCATGTTTTTGACTTTTTCAAATTTTCAAATGTTTTTGGATTTTCTGAAAATTCTTACTCCCTCTAAAATTCAAAACCATTTTAAGAAAATTTTGACAAACCGATGTGAATTGCTTCAAATCGCCATCCACTTAGCATAAACAATCAGAACTCCCCCTGACGACAAACTATTTTCCCATTATGATTTCAAAACACTTAAGTTTGTTTTAATCAAAATGGTTTTTCCAGAAAATTAGTTTTGTTGATTTCATAAACCACTTGTAGGTTAGGGGATAAAATTCATCACTTTGTTCTTTTCAAACACTTGAATGAAAGTTAAATCAAGTTTAACTTAATTACCTTGATTAACCACTTGTAGGTTCTCATCAACCATACCACTTGTAAAAATATAATAATTTTCAAGAATAAGAATACCACTTGTAAGTCGAAATATCACAGATGTGAATTTTTCAAGAAAGATGTCGATTCCTTGTGACAACCGTCACTTTTCCGTACATTCCGTACACGAAATGAACAGTAATTTGTGCTTTAATGACTGTGCATGATATGGTTTACCAGACAAATTAATTTTTGAATTCCATGCAAGTGAATTCATGCACGTGTTATACTACAAGAATTATTTTATGATAGCGTTGCGTCAAAAATATTAGTAAACTCGCCGGCAAGACACATTGTGTCAACATTTCTGCTGAAAGCAGTTAGATAATAGAATTGGAGCCTAGGTGTAGGTCCAATGACAAGAATACATTAAAACCCAAGAGTACATACAAGGGTGAACATATAGACATTCCGAAAACTAAAATACGCACTAAAAAGCACCCGAAACGCACTTTAAGTGCAGAATTTTATTAAATTCAGCAAAATTCAGCAATATGCCAAGATTGTAGCATGCAAAAATATGACAAATTGATCCAGAATACTTCCCCAAGTGTTGGGAATTGAAAGTGTCCCAAAAGAATACTTAAAAGACACTAAACAGTGCAATTTAGCACTTTAACGGAACGGTATCTAACCGAACAACCGGACATTACCCGGAACACAAAAATATTGTCAAACACATTGTTTTTATTTTTCTTAGCTAGTTAGGGTCCCCGAACACCCTAACACACTATATATTGCATAACATACCATAAGACACTAACTTAACATTTGAAATCTAACTAGATTAGTAACTATACCATTGAAATCCAACAAGACACCCCCCCCCCCCTTGGGGACGGTTACATGGGGACTCACCAACATGATTTCTTTGATTATTTTATTAGATTATATTTAGTGCTAATGTAGCGTAATACACAAAGGTTAAAGGTGAAGTGGTTTATAAGATGGCACAAGGGTTAAGGCTCTTCATTCTCATCTTCACCATTCAACCAACTCTCTCTCCCTTCTCTTCCCTTGGTTCGGCCGTGAGCCACCACAACCACCACCACCATCATTCAAGCTTCTTCAACCAATCTAAGGGCATCCAAAAGTGTTAGTGATCATACAAACAAGTTTGGTGTGTTCGGAAGCTCAAGGACCTCTCTCTTCTTCTTTTAACCACCACTTTTACACTCTTGAACTCCCCTAGCCTTGTGCTAGTGGTAAGTGTCTTAGATCTTCATTCTCTTCATATTGTTGATGGTTAATAGTTAGAAGAATCGTGAAATCCTAAGAAACACTAAGAACATAAACAAAGTCTTGAAACATAAACTAACAAAGTGATGAAGAATGGTTAAAATGATGAAGAAATCATGATATTCTTGTGTTATGATGCTTGTTGAATGTTGTTTGCTAGTAGAAATGTTATGGTTCATCACATGGTCTTGCTAGATCATGTTTAAAAACAAGAACTAGCAAGATGAGAAAGCAAAAATGTGTAGGATGATGGAACCATCCACACATAAACTATGAACTTGAATAAATAAATGCTTTCTTGAAAAATAAGGATCAAAGTAGATTATAATCTTGTAGATCTAAAGATCCATGAGTGGTTTTTCGAAAGAACCAAGTGAAAAGTATGAGTTTTGTCAAAACTTGGATCTTACATAAACTTAACACATTTTTGGTGGATAAACAAGTGTAGAAACACTTGTGTAATAAGAAAATTTCACAAAGAAATATTTTTGGAAAATATGACTGGAAGTTGTGAATATTCAAACTCGTTAAAAATGAAGTCTTTAAAGAACTACTCGCATTTTGGAAGGTAACAAGACTTACTAAGTGTGCTAGTAAGTTACTACATACTTTTACAAACTTTCAAGTTCATAAGTTTATAGTTCATGTTTGTTTTTGACTAGTTTAGTAAATAAAGATTGTTGATGATGTTTTAAAAGAAAATAAACACATGTTTTGAAAACATGGGAAACCTACATTTTTAGGGGAAACTCTTCCAAAATTTTTATAAATTTTGACACTTAGAAAAATGTAAGTTTTTGAGAAACTTATCCCCTAAAAATGTAACTAAAAGCATTTACCAAGGTTTCTCTAATTTTTGTGTTAAGAAATGATGATTTCTTCAAGAATAAAAATGGATATTAAGTATGTATATTTGTGAGAAAATATATATATTTATTTATCACCAAATTCTGTGCTAAGTGTGTGTAGTATGTATTACATGTAATAGTGTATTAGGACTTGAAAATACACTAAATACTCGTAAGAAGTGAAAATAAAAAAATACACATACAACATACAAGATACAAAATTCGGGTGCAAAATACAAGATACTTATAATTATTTCTTTGAGAAAATAATATAAGTAAGATACATAGTTAAAAATATAAATTATTTTTAACACAAGAACACATATACAAAAGATAGTGACTTGTACTTGTGCGATACAAGTCTAGTGACTAACGTTAATAAAACACGTTTAGGTCACGACGCTAGATAAGCAAACCCAGTGAAGTTTACGACGCAAGGAAACACAAAGTTGTGAGTTCATGCTCCCCCTTTTCTTTAACTGTGTTTTGGTTTTATAACTCTCGGGGGTGAAATACATGTTACAAATAATACAATGTTTATAAATGGTATGATAACAAGAAGCACTCTTGGTGAGAACGAGTACCAAGTATGATGCGATTTGAGAATACAAAAATACAAGAAGCACTCTTGGTGAGAATGAGTACCAAGTATGATGCGTTTTAAGAGATGCCTAGGAAATACTAGGTCATGTGAGCACAGACATAATACTAAAAATGCCATAAAGTCTTGGTGAACACTAGTACCAAGCCATTAAAAACATTCACTAATTAGGGATGAGGGTTAGATCTAACGGGTACGGCCGAGCCCCACTCATGGTCACAACTAGTACCTAGTAGTGCTTCGGAGTCCAAGTCGAGGTTAATCGACACAGTCGAGGGTAATCGACACAGTCAAGGGAAATTGACACAGTCGAGGTTAATCGACACAGTCGAGGAAAATCGACAAGGATATGAGCCATCACGAGTGCTCCCTATGAGACATCACGAATGCTCCCTAGGAGTCATAACAAGTACTCCCCATGTCCTCAAGGAGTCATAACAAGTACTCCTCATGTCCTCACATGCCTTAAAGTCTCTCAAATATTTTACAAGAATACTTTATTGGTACAAGAATTGTATCACAAGAATACTTTATTGGTAGAAGATTTGTATCACAAGAATACTTTATTTTACAAGAATACGTTATTTCACAAGAATACTCTATTTATACAAGATGCATACCATGTTTCAAACAAGGTATGCAAATCGCATGAACTCGCTCAACTTTTTGTTGATGTTTTCCAAAATTACATGTATTTCAGGTGACAGGATGGATCTGGGGCGCGGGTGTCGTAACTAGAAGTAGACTTCAAGCTTAGATGTCATCCACTTTTGTTAAATTATAACCTAGACGAAGGTTGTGTTTTTAAAACTTAAATAACAAATGTTTGTAAAACTCAAATTTTCATGAATGGATGAACATCGTTTTGATCATGTAGTTGTTTATTACGATTGAATGCAATGATATTAAACCAGTCACACATCATACGCTTCCGCAAAAGACAGGGTGTGACAGTTTGGTATCAGAGCTTCGATTGTAGTGAACTAGGATTCTTTCTCGAGTCTAGACTACAATCACTAGAGTTCTCTCACAAAAACATTTTACAAAAAAAAAGGGTTTTCATTGCATTCACGTAAGCGCCAAGATCCACGAGTCAAACACTTTTCAAAAAAGAGACAAGGCAAGGACATTAGTAGGGAATACCCTCAAGATAAGGTGCCAATTAAGGCATAGTCTACACAAGTTAGACTTGCCAAAGATAAAATACACTCTTGGTGACCACTAGTACCAAGTAGTGTTTTTGTCGTAAATCGACAACTAGAAAAAAAAATGACCCCCCAAAAACGAGAGTTATACGTGATATAATGCATCAAATTGCTTGTTTATGCTAAGTAGCATATTTGTTATTGATATACATATATACGAATAAGTGTAAGGAATAAATATTGATGTGAATACATACAAATAAGTGTACGGAATGATTATTGACGTGAATAAGATACTTTTGACTCCGACTCCTATTATTGTACGTGACTCGCATGATGAAGCTACCGACCTCGCGTCCTTTGAAAAGCTCCTGACTGGAAGTGATTACCAAACAAGATTCTGAGCTTGCTTCCGTAGGAAATGGCTGCTCTTCTCTCTCGATCGCGAAGGTGCCTGACTACGATAGTGACGACGGGGCAGAGGCGGCAACCTTGATCAACTTCTTAATCAGCGGACGAGATCCCTGCGGCTTTTGTGAAGCAAGATTGACGACATAATTGACCAGAAAAGGAAGATGAAGTATTCATCTTAAAGGCGCCCCTCCACTTACTAGGAATTCTCTTTATTCCTATTCCATTTAATCATCGTGCCTATACGCGCGTAACGATAACGAGTGTTAGCGCGTGGACCACCGCACTGGTCCTTTTCATGACAGAGGTATAAGGACAATAGTGTCCCCTCCTTGATTGATCATCTGCTTGGGCGAGAGAAAATTTGGGGTAACTGTGCAAGACAATTTATTATTACGGGGGCCCACGTAATAACGACTTGTAGTGCACATAAATCCTGGTGGACTCTGCGGGCCAAGCTAACGATCACTACACAAAAATAAACTCTAGGTGTTCACACCTTCAAATGGTAGAACAAAACCTAGACCAGTGCTTTAGCACTTTATAAAGTAGGAAAGCTGTCTTGCCTACTTCGTGCCTGACTTGGCCTACTTCCTGTACGAGACGTTTGGGAAACAATATTTAAGCAAGAGAAGGGGAATAACATTCAAAAAGATTCAGCAATGTTACACTCTCTATCACCTCTACACGAACAACCCCATCTCTGGGAAAATATACACATCAATAAAGCTAATATAGCAGGAAATAACTAAAACCTAAATGACCAAGGCGATGTAACATCGAGTTCATTTTATTACAAACAACAAGCCAAGTTGGCAAGCCTATGTGAAGGCTCTGTAATTGTTTCCTCGCTCATACATTGATTATATATACATGTGAAATTGGGTGATTACATGATGGCTTATGGTGCTATGTACCTCATAGACAACTATGGAGTATTGTCTAACCTACTTCATACCATTTGACAGAAGAGAATGCTGCCCAGACGAGACTCAAACACCAGTACGTTGCCAAGAACAGAAGATGAGCTTCAAGAACGAATCTCACAAGCAATTGCACGACATGAATCCCTCCGCTCCGAACACAGCGGTGGCACTACCGGAAATAACCCTCCAACTGGCTGCACCTATAAACAATTCCTAGACTGCAGGCCACTGAATTTTGATGGCACAGGAGGTGCCGTTGCATTTGTTCGTTGGTCAGAAAAGACTGACTCCATTCTGAGGATGAGTAACTGTTCGCCCCAATAGAGTGTTACCTATATCTCAGGGTTATTCTTAGATGGCGCACTCTCCTGGTGGAACCTTCAGGTTCAAACCCTTGGCACAGGTGTTGCTTATGCACTAAGCTGGGACGAGCTCAAGGAAATGATGGAAAAGAAATACTGTTCTAGGGATGAAATCCAGAAGCTCGAGGTGGAGTTCTGGAACTTGAAAATGGACGGACCGAAGATTCATGAATACGTCCAGCGATTTCACGACTTGTCTAGGGTCGTCCCCTACTTAGTCAAACCGAAATTCAAAAGGATTGAACGATTCATTTGGGGACTTGCACCTCAAATTAGGAGCTTGGTTACTACCTCAAGGCCTCCAACCATCGCAGAGGCTATCGATTTAAGCGTTACACTTACTGAAGAAGCTCTACGTGCGGGAAAATTTTCGGAATCTGAGGATAACAAGAAAGAGACTCATGTGGAGTCATCAGGCAACAAGAAAAAGAAGTCCTCAAACCTAAAGGTGGGCACACAAGTCGGCTATGGAAGCTCTAAAGCAAACAAAAGAAAGAAAGTGAAACCGCCGCATGGCAGGAAAAATGATGGAGCCACTAATAAGGCAGGTGGTAAACTTTACTCGGGGACTAAGCCAAGGTGCGAGGAATGCAATTTTCACCATGAAGGTCGATGTCTGAGGCCTAAGTGTGGGAAGTGTGGAAAAGAAGGGCACAACAAGGATGCCTGTTGGGCGAAGGACCCAGATGGAAGAAATCAGAGAATACCAGGTTGCTACAGATGTGGTGAAGCAGGGCACTTTAGGAAAGATTGCCCTAGGAAGAAACAAGCAAGGAAGAGTTTTCACGATCGAAACTCGTAACGCACGCCAGGATCCAGATGCGGTTGCGGGTACGTTCCCTATTAACCAACCTTATGCATCCATTTTTGGATTAGTACTGGCATCAACTTTAACCTTGCATGCTTAGAACTTAAGAAACTGCTTGGCCTAGTTTCAAGTAAAATAGACGCCCCGTATTCTTTAGAAATGGGCATATAGGAGGCTAGTTTAAGCAGACGAAGCAATTAAGGATTGTATTTAGTAACTCGGAAGGCCGGAACCTTCTGTTACCATTAACTTGAGAAGTCATGATATGATAGTCAGCGTGAATTGAATATCCAAGTATAGAGCCTGGGAATATCCCCATGGTGGAAGAATTTCCAGAAGCCTTTTCTGAAGACTTACCAGGAATACCTCCACAAGCGACAAGAGGAACCTCGTGTCAGGAGCGGAACTAGTACCAGATGATGCCTTACCGACTAGCTTCGTCCGCGAAGCATGAGCTTCCGATATAACTACAAGAGCTGCTAGACAGAGGAAATTAAGGACATGACATCCTTAGTAAGGACACGAGGAGAAAGTTGACAGTTCCCATTTTGCATAAATTCCAGAAAAATTGGATAGCAAGATTGGTATCCCCTGCCAAGGGTTGATGACATGAATAGACAAATCATAAGGTACTAGATACCACTCAAAGATCAACTTGAAGACAAGATGTCCGCAACTGTGAATACAAGAAGGAAATATCCCTAAAACGACCTTTAGGACTCGCTTCGAGCATTACGAGTTCCTTGTCGTACCATTTGGCTTAACACATGCATCGACAATATTCATGGACCTCATGAATCGAACGTGTAAGCCATACCTGGATAGATCATGATTACACTTATTGACTACATTCTTATATGGCCAACGACCAAAGGAGGTCGTGAGCAACGACTGCAATTTACCTTGCAACTCTTAGATAAAAGAACAGTTATATGCTATGATGGCGAAAAGCGGATTTCGAATTCGCGAAGTAAGAACTTTAAGATACGTGGTGGATAAGAACGAGATTCATGCCAACCCTGCAACCAGGAGCTAAGGAGCTAGGGTTGCAATTATGTGACGCTTCCCGACAAAGTCTCGATCGTACGTCGATGCAACAAGACCACAACATTACATACGTGGCACACTGATTAAGGAATCATAAGAAGAAACCTTGAGCTAGATACAGTAATTGCGCGCCGCAAACTTGACGTCACTACCTGAAAGAAAACGCTGCACGACCTTTACTGAACACAAGGGTTGCAGCACACCGTTGATCGTAAAAACTTGAATAATAACATAGATGGACTAAGCTACTGAACGATGCAGACTGTATGAACACGATACGTGCTTGTGTGATAAACTTTAATAAAAAGTTGGAACTCTCACTAGCCCTTAGTAGAGTTTTCCTACAACAGTATTTATCACACCGCCGTTTAAACCGCTTCGTGTGAAGCTTTAGGTGAAACATAATAAATCGATCCCTGTCCTGTTAATCAGAGACCGGGAATAAACAATCTACTGACCCGCGTTGGTTCAGGAAATCCAGAGGCAAACCGTTTAGATATGTGAACATATCAAGGTAGCCCGCAGAATACAGAAAGATTGCACCGATGAGCGGCGGAAATCATAAGAATTGGAAGCAAGAAGTATGACTCAAATGAGAGCCTCACCTAGACAAGGCGTAGTGTGATTTGGAAAACAAAAAGGTTGGATCCCGATGTGGGGATCGGAACCATTGTTCACAAGATGAAACTTCCAGAAAAAGGTCAGTAGTGATCGCGACACATTCATGTGTCTAGTCTTTAGAGGAGTCTGACTCAAGGAATAGTCGTTATCCCCATAATTAAGATTCACGTCAATGACACGCGACAAGAAATACTATAAAACCTGTTGAGGTTTCGGACCAAGAGTCCACAATACTATAGAAACCTGTTAAGGTTTCGGACCAAGAGTCCACAATACTATAGAAACCTGTTAAGGTTTTGGACCAAGAGTCCACAATACTATAGAAACCTGCTAAGGTTACGGACCAAGAGTCCACAAGATACAGAAAAGACATGAATGATTTACTTGAGTATGATAGAATTCATGACATGACCCAGAGATACATGGGAACATGAAGACAAATTTTAAAACATAAGTGACCACATTTGATTCACAACTCCCCTACGACCGATGGCATCGCTTGAATTTCGGGATGAAATTCTTTTAACGGGGGGAGACTGTGTCAACCGTCACTTTTCCGTACATTCCGTACACGAAATGAACAGTAATTTGTGCTTTAATGACTGTGCATGATCTGGTTTACCAGACAAATTAATTTTTGAATTCCATGCAAGTGAATTCATGCACGTGTTATACTACAAGAATTACTTTATGATAGCGTTGCGTCAAAAATATTAGTAAACTCACCGGTAAGACACATTGTGTCAACATTTCTGCAGAAAGCAGTTAGACAATAGAATTGGAGCCTAGGTGTAGGTCCAATGACAAGAATACATTAAATCCCAAGAGTACATACAAGGGTTAACATATAGACATTCCAAAAGCTGAAATACGCACTAAAAAGCACCCGAAACGCACTTAAATGCAGAATTTTATTAAATTCAGCAAAATTCAGCAATATGACAAGATTGTAGCATGCAAAAATATGACAAATTGATCCAGAATACTTCCCCGAGTGTTGGGAATTGAAAGTGTCACAAAAGAATACTTAAAAGACACTAAACAGTGCAATTTAGCACTTTAACGGAACGGTATCTAACCAAACAACCGGACATTACCCGGAACACAAAAATATTGTCAAACACATTGTTTTTATTTTTCTGAGCTAGTTAGTGTGACAACTGTGTTCTGTAAGCACCGTATAATGAAAAACAATGTCAGTTATCAATAAAACAATGTGCTTTGGTGTTATTATATGTGTTTTGGTGTTATTATATGTGCAATTGTGTTTATTAATTTTACAATTTGATTTGATTCCGACTTCAAGCTTTAAATCACTTTCTGGAAAGTTATACGCAAACTGGTGCTTAAACGCAATCAGTTTAACGCGACGTACACTCCGGAACTGTGACGTAAGCCTGACATACCCTAAATATCCTTTCATAACTTAGAAATAAGTTTCGAAGGATTCGGTATGGCGAAAACATGTTTATTTGAACTAAAGAACTAATTACGACAAAACTGCGAAACGAACGTTGGTGACCGTCCGGATGATATTTAAATCCCAAAAATATTCTGTTATGATTAAAATTTTATTTTAATCAGGTCCGTGTTGAAAAATAAATTAAAACGCCTAAAAATGTTATTTTTCAAGTTTAAGCGCGTACCGTGTGTTTCTGCGCGACATAGTGCTCCTACTGCAAAACGCAGACAACGCAGCCAGTCTTGGCAACTGAAATCTATTTCAGTAATATTTTGGCGAGTTTATTTTCATAGAATAATAAAAATAAATTAGAACGCCATAAATCGGGATTTGAATGCTAGATAAAATACCCGGTACATAATTAAACTCTTTAACGGAACGGTGTTTAACCGAACAACCGGACATTACCCGGAACACAAAAATATTGACAAATATATTGTTTTTATTTTTCTAAGCCAGTTATGGTCCCTAAACACCATAACACCCCACCCCCCCCCCCATTGGCTGATTTTCGGTCACTAGCATGGCCCCACAAGGATCACAACAATCCTTTAAATATCTTCCATAATCCTTACTTGGATTTGATGAAGATTCCTTAGATTATGCTATGTACTCTAAGATATGATCTAGTGCCATAAGATAACCTATTACCATCAAACTTTACATTTTACCCCCCCCCCCCATGCTAGTAATCGGTTATGGGTGGCCTCCACCATAATCTTTACAAGATCACCATAATCTTCAATAATCTTGATGGATATGATTTAGATTTTTTGTAAGATTTAGGCTTGTACTTAGGGGACACTTTGACCAAAGGATAAAGCCTAAACATGTTCTATAAGAAGGCATGATCTTTCATCTTCATCACTCAACACCAAACTCAACTCTCTCCTCCTCTCTTCTCTCTTGTTCGGAAGCCACAACCCCACCACCATACCACCACCTTCAAGCCTTTTTCAAGCAAACCATACATACACAAAGGTGCTAGAGACCGAACAAGTAAGCTTGGTGCACTCGGAAGCTCAAGGACCGCTCTCGTTTTCTTTTATCCATCACTTTTATGCCTTGAAACTCCCCTAGATTTGTGCTAGTGGTAAGCACTTAGATCCTTGCGTATTACTTGTTATTTAAGTGGTTAATGATGCTTAATGATAAAAAACATAAGAACTCTAAAGAACCTTAAACAAAGTCTTTAACATCATCTAACATATGATAAAGTAGTGTTAAAATGATGATGAAATATGATAATGCATGATAAATCTGAGATATATAAGTGATAATCTGCTGTAAGTATTGTTGTGATCGCTAAACATGTTAACGGAATTAATCGAGCACACCTTAGAAGGTTAAAGACTGAAAACAGAAAGCTGTTTAGTGATTATGGCCAACTTCAGTTGGCTGTAACTAGACCGTAACTTAATGAAAAATGTATTTTCTGAAGTCTGGATTTATGTATTATGAAATACAGTTCTAATGGCACCAGAATCATAATTTTTGGACATCGTTTACTATTTTTAAAGTGTCATTCTGTAACAGCAGCTAGAGCTGCATTTTTGCTGCTGAAAATATGTGTCGTGTTTTTAGTCATAACTTGAATTTGGTGTAGGGTTAGATCATGAAATTTGTACTGTAGATGACCACCAATGTATTTGTAATTCTCTCACTGGAATTTCATAAATCGGACTCTCGATGAATTTTAAATAAATTATTCCGCGGACTGCAGTCAGAAAAAGATAAATCTGATTTCAGCCCGGAAAATGAATTTTTATAAAATATTGGTAATGAATTGGACTCCGATATTTTTACACCATAATATTTGGATCGTATAAGACATTCTGTCAAAATTTGGGAATTTTTAGAATAAGTTAACTATTTTATTTAAAAGTCCGAAAACAGTCCAGTTTTATATATTAAAACAGAAATGACATAAGTAGCATTTTGCATGTATTTTGTGGGTTTTGATTATTAAAGCATTCTTATTTAATTTAGGGCGAGTAAACAATTTGAGGGATTGTGTTAACATTTAAAAAAACGCACCCGAATGTGAGTACATAGATCCCCTCTTTTACTGTTTTCGATTGTTTTGGGGTAATTCATATGTATCAAAACGATTTCGATATTTTGACGATGGTTTCAAAATGATTGAGATGGTTTATACTAAACTAATAACGATTTTGATAATGTGAACGAGCTTGTTGGTTGTAATTACATAACGAATGACATTCATTAATTCCGGCCAAACCGACCAGTATTAGGTTATGGTACCATAGGATCCGACAAATCCCGTTATCAGACCGGACCCATGGTTATGTGTGGGTTAGGTGGTTAACGACTGAATCTGATGATTGTTAACTTACCCTTTGGAGGTTTGTTAATGCGAAAACGAGTTGAACAATAGACGAGTTACAAAGGTTTGAATGTTATTAGCGAGACGACCAAAAGTAGTTTCACGATCTAAAACGAGAATGATTTAAACGACTAAAGCGATTATTAACGAATTAAACGATTTGGGTAAACGATTGGTCTTCGGTTAGTGTTTAGATAACGGGACGGGTGTAATGTGATGAAAGCATGGTGGATACGCCGCTGGTACTTCCTATATATATATATGTTTTCATCATATTACATACCGTGGCGTTATTTAGTTCATTTGGGTAAACAATTGGAAGCGATGTCACACAAACGAGGTTTTCGAAACGATATAAACTATACGAGTTTTATTAACGAGATTTTATTAAATAAATGTTTTGGGTTAAGAATCATGGCTACGAGATTTTATACACTATAACCAACTTGATTTGAGTTGGTTAGTTATGCCGCAATACAATACTTTTCAAAACAAGGTTTTTAATTGAGTATTGCAACATGTAAACTAGCCACGAATCCGACACTCTCAAAACCCTATGTACTCGCCAGCATTTCTTTGCTGACTTTGTTTTCACATATGTTTCAGGTGTTGTTGAATGATGTTGATTGCTAGGATGCGTACTCACATAGGACTGGACGAGGCCTTAGTAACTTAATAAACTTGTTTATTTAGATTTCCAGACGATGTAAATATTTAATGTTTAATAAAACGAAACTTCAAATTTCCATGTGTTTTGAAACAATGATTCTGTTACAACACTCCCCGACAATTCCACCGTGATTTGTTGTTTTACGCGGTCGGGGTGTGACATAAAAGTTGGTATCAGAGCTCATGGTTATAGGGAATTAGGTTATTAGTAATACTTTGACCTAGTCTATAACCTTCCTAGGACCCTAAGCGAGCTTTCTTGTGTTTAGATCTTAAAACAATACCGTCACCTATCCTTAGGTGATAACCACAACATGAACACAAATTTCGAATCCGCTTTGAAAACCAATCATCTGTTCTAGGATGATTTATTGTAAGGTTTTGAACCCTTTAAGTTTTAAAATTTCGTCAAAGTTTGGGTCTTATAAAGTGAACACGTGCGAACTGGAAGAGTGAATGCCTGTACCCTGAGTTTTCTGTCTAAGGCTAAAGTGTTCGTACAAATCCACAGTATCGGACCAGTCACTCTTACCTGGGAACTCTTGGGGTGATTGTTCACTTATAGGCGAGCATGTCTTCGGTGATACATTAATGTGACCCGTTTACTTTGATTAAACACCGTCACATTTGTTTGCCTTAAGTAACAAACAAATGATCGCAATTTCTATGTGTTGTTGTTCTGTTATCCGATAACATTTCACTTGTTTTCTCCTATATCTTTTATCTCCTCTAGAATGTCTCTTCACCGCAACGACATTCAAATGTCCGAGCAAACTGCCAAATTTGCCCAGCGAATAGGCGAAGTAATCCTGAAGACTATGGAATTAGGTATCGCCATGTCTCGCCTCAATAATGAAGCCACCCAAGAAGCATCGAAAGAAGCAGAAGCCGAGCCATCGAAAAAGTCAAAGAAGCGTAAAGCTCCAAAGGATCCCGTAGCCGTTGCACCAAATCAAGCAAAAACTAGCCAGGTGGCAGCACCACCAGTCAAGAAGCCGTACTTAGGAACTGCTCCTTTCTGCAATCAATGCAATGGCCATCATCCAGATCAAACACCATGTTTAAAATGTACCCACTGTGGACGATGGGGACATTTGGTCAAAACATGCCGTTTTGATATCCAGAATAAAACTGTTGCAGATCCTACTGTTGTTCGAGCAAATCCAGCACGAGCTCGTATTCCGCCTGGTACTTGCTACAACTGTGGCAAAATGGGTCATTTCAGGAATAAATGCCCAAGGTTTGTCAATGCAAATCCGACCCATGGATGAGCATTTGGCCGATTAGAAAAAGCTGCTGCTTTGAATAATCCGAATCTTATGTTTATGTTTCTAGTGTTTTCCTTTAACTCGGAAACAATCGATTTTTGTTTATAAATAAATCTTTATTTGCAAATTCTGATGTACAAATATAGTTGTATGTGTGTATGGCATACCCCTACGATACCTACACCAAAGAACCGTATTGGTAGTTCTCTCGTTCATACGATCGCTCATGATTCCCTCGAAAATTCTAAGTGCTCGTTTCATTCTAAGAAACGAAGTGGCAATTTGAGTAATCATCTTTTTTTCCTTTTGACCTCACACCGATGCAACTTGAGAGTTTCGACATTATCATAAGGATGGGTTGGTTAACCAAACATCACGCTGAGGTGGTTTGTTTTGATAAGATTGTATGTATTCCTCTTTTGTCTGGCGATATTCTGGAAGTTCGTGGAGAGAAGCCATCTGGTGGTTTGAAGCTTATGTCATGTACAAAGGCCCAAAGTTATTTGTGAAAAGGATATGTGGCTTTCCTGGCACATGTCACCGAGGAGAAAGGCAAGAGCAAAAGTATTCAGGATATTCCGATTGTTCAGGATTATCCAGAGGTGTTTCCCGATGAACTGCCTGGTTTGCCTCCAGTTCGTCAAGTCGAGTTTCATATTAATCTTGTGCCCAATGCCAACCCGATTGCGAAAGCACCTTATCATCTTGCACCGTCAGAGATGCAAGAGTTATCGAAATAGCTTCAAGAATTATCTGATAAAGGATTCATCCTTCCGAGCTATTCGCCCTGGGGAGCTCCTGTCCTCTTTGAAAAAGAAAGATGGATCTTTTCGAATGTGTATCGATTATCGTGAGCTTAATAAGCTTACCATCAAGAATCGATATCCCTTACCTAGAATTGATGATCTCTTCGACCAGCTGCAAGGTGCTGCATGCTTTTCCAAGATCGACCTACGATCTGGGTATCATCAACTTCGTGTACTCGAAGAAGATTTTCTCAAAACTGCATTCCGTACAAGATATGAGCATTACGAGTTCACTGTCATGCCTTTTGGTTTGACGAATGCCCCAGCTATCTTCATAGACTTAATGAATAGGGTCTGTAAACCTTATTTAGACAAGTTCATTATTGTGTTCATCGACGATATTCTCATTTATTCAAAGTCTCGAGCCGATCACGAGCAACACCTTCGTTTGACATTGGAACTCCTAAAGACGGAACAAACTTTTCGCTAAATTCTCCAAGTGTGAATTTTGGCTTAAAGAAGCTCAATTTTTGGGTCATGCAGTCAACAAGCAGGGTATTCATGTGAATCCTTGTAAAATTGTTGCAATTAACGATTTGGATACACCAACGACACCTACAGAAATTCGTTCTTTATTTGGTTTCACTGGCTATTATCGTCGTTTTATTTCAAACTTCTCGAAGATCGCAGTGCCACTCACTGCTTTGACTCAGAAGAATAAGTCTTTGGAGTAGGGATACAAGCAAGAAGAAGCGTTCCAAACACTGAAACGGAAGCTATGTGATGCTCATGTTTTGTCCTTGCCCAACGGAAACGATGATTTCGTTGTCTTTTATGGCGCGTCGAATCTAGGCCTTGGTTGCGTTCTTATGCAACGAGGTAAGGTCATAGCTTATGCGTCTGGACAGCTGAAAATTTACGAGAAGAACTATACGACTCATGATCTGGAATTAGGAGCTGTGATTTTCGCACTCAAAATCTGGAGACACTACCTCTATGGAATGAAGTGTGTGGTTTTCACAAGGCCACAAAAGTCTCCAGCACATTCTTAATCAGAAGGAGCTGAACATGAGGCAACGACAATGGGTTGAGCTCTTGAACGATTATGATTTCGAGATTCGCTACCTTCCTGGTAAGGCGAATGTCGTAGCCGATGCGCTTGGTCAAAAAAAAAAGCCAGTCAAGCTTCATTCTGTTAAAACTCTATCTGATATTCAATCTCGTGCCCTTCAAGAACAACGATTTTGTGTAAACGAGGACTTATTGAAGTATGAGCTACCACTTCAACACGAGCTTAAACTCGAAACGAAAGGGCAATGGGTTGCTCTATTTTAACAATCCTTGTGGATGATTATCGCCCAAATCGGAGCCCTGATTGGATTCCTTGTACACCTTAATATGTACATTACAACTCAATAAGGACAAACCAAATTCCTATTATGATCTTCCTATCTTCATAGTTAGATTCTTAATAATATTTAAAGTGCCAAATGAAATCCACGGATTGGATTCCTGGTATGCTTTAAATACCCGTGTCCAAAGATAACAAATTAAAGGTCAAGTTAAACGATTAATGCGATTATGTGTTTAGGTGTTCTCTTTTTTTATGTGATCCGATTTTCGTTATCCAAATCCTCATAGAATCTTCCATATCCTCATATGAGGGATTCATATAGGATATTAAAAAAGGTACTATCTTAAATCCTTAATGGGCTTCTACGTGGTAGTTAAGACCCTTGGGTTATATAGTACCATTCCATGATTCGAAAATAGACCCTTGAGTGGTCTAGTTAAAGATTGATTCAGAATCTGGTTAAGAGTGGCATGTGATGATACAGCTGAAAGGACCCTATGGTGGTCTAGTCACACTCATCACAGGTTCATTCATTTGGTTTTTCCCCTACACATTATTAAATGCACTGTGTGGACTATGCAAGGAATTACGTAATTATGGACGCGTACATAATTATAAAAATTCAGTGCACAGAAACCACAGTAAGATTTATCATATGTAAGAACCAATAGTGACAACAATAACGAAACATGAACAATGTAATGGAGGTACGGTGGACGCAACAATGACGCTTCATATACTTGTATATAAGTGTCCCTCTTACCTTGCAAGCATAATGTTATTTAAAGTTACTAGAAGTTCGGAACTCTAACCAGTGTTGTTTTATCTTTTCGACTTCATGTTTCAAGCTTTCACAAGTTTCCTCTAAATAAAATTTCGGGACGCAATTTCCTAAAGTAGGGGAGACTGTGACAACTGTGTTCTGTAAGCACCGTATAATGAAAAACAATGTCAGTTATCAATAAAACAATGTGCTTTGGTGTTATTATATGTGTTTTGGTGTTATTATATGTGCAATTGTGTTTATTAATTTTACAATTTGATTCGATTCCGACTTCTAGCTTTAAATCACTTTCTGGAAGGTTATACGCAAACTGGTGCTTAAACGCAATCATTTTAACGCGACGTACACTCCGGAACTGTGATGTAAGCCTGACATACCCTAAATATCCTTTACATAACTTAGAAATAAGTTTCGAAGGATTCGGTATGGCGAAAACATGTTTATTTGAACTAAAGAACTAATTACGACAAAACTACGAAACGAACGTTGGTGACCGTCCGGATGATATTTAAATCCCAAAAATATTCTGTTATGATTAAAATTTTATTTTAATCAGGTCCGTGTTGAAAAATAAATTAAAACGCCTAAAAACGTTATTTTTCAAGTTTAAGCGCGTACCGTGTGTTTTTGCGCGACACAGTGCTCCTACTTCAAAACGCAGACAACGCAGCCAGTCTTGGCAACTGAAATCTATTTTAGTAATATTTTGGCAAGTTTATTTTCATAGAATAATAAAAATAAATTAGAACGCCATAAATCGGGATTTGAACGCTAGATAAAATACCCGGTACATAATTAAACACTTTAACAGAACGGTGTTTAACCGAACAACCGGACATTACCCGGAACACAAAAATATTGACAAATATATTTTTTTTATTTTTCTAAGCCAGTTATGGTCCCTAAACACCATAACACCCCTTGTGACACGATAACACATTAAATCCTTAAATTTTACACTTGAAAGCTTACTTATTTATGGATTTAGGGAATGCAATTTACACTAAACCCCCCCCCCCCTATTGGCTGATTTTCGGTCACTAGCATGGCCCCCCAAGGATCACAACAATCCTTTAAATATCTTCCATAATCCTTACTTGGATTTGATGAAGATTCCTTAGATTATGCTATGTACTCTAAGATATGATCTAGTGCCATAAGATAACCTATTACCATCAAACTTTACATTTTACCACCGCCCCCCCCCCCCCCATGCTAGTAATCGGTTATGGGTGGCCTCCACCATAATCTTTACAAGATCACCATAATCTTCAATAATCTTGATGGATATGATTTAGATTTGTTGTAAGATTTAGGCTTGTACTTAGGGGACACTTTGACCAAAGGATAAAGCCTAAACATGTTCTATAAGAAGGCATGATCTTTCATCTTCATCACTCAACACCAAACTCAACTCTCTCCTCCTCTCTTCTCTCTTGTTCGGCAGCCACAACCCCACCACCATACCACCACCTTCAAGCCTTTTTCAAGCAAACCATACATACACAAAGGTGCTAGAGACCGAACAAGTAAGCTTGGTGCACTCGGAA
The DNA here is from genome assembly GCA_030545235.1 of Helianthus tuberosus. Taxonomy (NCBI): domain Eukaryota; kingdom Viridiplantae; phylum Streptophyta; class Magnoliopsida; order Asterales; family Asteraceae; genus Helianthus; species Helianthus tuberosus. The sequence goes on along the minus strand of CM060445.1, from coordinate 67,170,799 downwards.
GCTCAAGGACCGCTCTCGTTTTATTTTATCCATCACTTTTATGCCTTGAAACTCCCCTAGCTTTGTGCTAGTGGTAAGTACTTAGATCCTTGCGTATTACTTGTTATTTAAGTGGTTAATGATGCTTAATGATCAAAAACATAAGAACTCTAAAGAACCTTAAACAAAGTCTTGAACATCATCTAACATATGATAAAGTAGTGTTAAAATGATGATGAAATATGATAATGCATGATAAATCTGAGATATATAAGTGATAATCTGCTGTAAGTATTGTTGTGATCGCTAAACATGTTAACAGAATCAATCGAGTACACCTTAGAAGGTTAAAGACTGAAAACAGAAAGCTGTTTAGTGATTACAGCCAACTTCAGTTGGCTGTAACTAGACCGTAACTTAACGAAAAATGTATTTTCTGAAGTCTGGATTTATGTATTATGAAATACGGTTCCAATGGCACCAGAATCATAATTTTTGGACTTCGTTTACTATTTTTAAAGTGTCATTCTGTAACAGCAGCTAGAGCTGCATTTTTGCTGCTGAAAATATGCATCCTATTTTCAGTCATAACTTGAATTCGGTGTAGGGTTAGATCATGAAATTTGTACTGTATATGACCACCAATGTATTTGTAATTCTCTCACTGGAATTTCATAAATCGGAATCTCGATGAATTTTAAATAAATTATTCTGCGGACTGCAGTCAGAAAAAGATAAATCTGATTTCAGCCAGGAAAATGAATTTTTATAAAATATTGGTAATGAATTGGATCCCGATATTTTTACACCATAATATTTGGATCGTATAAGACTTTCAAAATTTGGGAATTTTTGGAATAAGTTAACTATTTTATTTAAATGTCTGAAAACAGTCAAGTTTTATATATTAAAATAGAAATGACATAAGTAGCATTTTGCATGTATTTTGTGGGTTTTGATTATTAAAGCATTCTTATTTAATTTAGGGCGAGTAAACAATTTGAGGGATTGTGTTAACATTTAAAAAAAACGCACCCGAAGGTGAGTACATAGATCCCCTCTTTTACTGTTTTCGATTGTTTTGGGGTGATTCATATGTATCAAAACGATTTCGATATTTTGACGATGGTTTCAAAACGATTGAGATGGTTTATACTAAACTAATAACGATTTTGATAATGTGAACGAGCTTGTTGGTTATAATTACATAACGAATGACATTCATTAATTTCGGCCAAACCGACCAGTATTAGGTTATGGTACCATAGGATCCGACAAATCCTGATATCAGACCAGACCCATGGTTATGTGTGGGTTAGGTGGTTAACGACTGAATCTGATGATTGTTAACTTACCCTTTGGAGGTTTGTTAATGCGAAAACGAGTTGAACAATAGACGAGTCACAAAGGTTTGAATGTTATTAGCGAGACGACCAAAAGTAGTTTCACGATCTAAAACGAGAATGATTTAAATGACTAAAGCGATTATTAACGAATTAAACGATTTGGGTAAACGATTGGTCTTCGGTTAGTGTTTAGATAACGGGACGGGTGTAATGTGATGAAAGCATGGTGGATACGCCGCTGGTACTTCCTATATATATATATGTTTTCATCATATTACATATCGTGGCGTTATTTAGTTCACTTGGGTAAACAATTGGAAGCGATGTCACACAAACGAGGTTTTTGAAACGATATAAACTATACGAGTTTTATTAACGAGATTTTATTAAATAAATGTTTTGGGTTAAGAATCATGGCTACGAGATTTTATACACTATAACCAACTTGATTTGAGTTGGTTAGTTATGCCGCAATACAATACTTTTCAAAACAAGGTTTTTAATTGAGTATTGCAACATGTAAACTAGCCACGAATCCGACACTCTCAAAACCCTATGTACTCGCCAGCATTTCTTTGCTGACTTTGTTTTCACATATGTTTCAGGTGTTGTTGAATTATGTTGATTGCTAGGATGCATACTCACATAGGACTGGACGAGGCCTTAGTAACTTAATAAACTTGTTTATTTAGATTTCCAGACGATGTAAATATTTAATGTTTAATAAAACAAAACTTCAAATTTCCGTGTGTTTTGAAACAATGATTCTGTTACAACACTCCCCGACAATTCCACCGCGATTTGTTGTTTTACGCGGTCGGGGTGTGACAGAAAAGTTGGTATCAGAGCTCATGGTTATAGGGAATTAGGTTATTAGTAATACTTTGACCTAGTCTATAACCTTCCTAGGACCCTAACGCGAGTTTTCTTGTGTTTAGATCTTAAAACAATACCGTCACCTATCCTTAGGTGATAACCACAACATGAACACAAATTTCGAATCCGCTTTGAAAACCAATCATCTGTTCTAGGATGATTTATTGTAAGGTTTTGAACCCTTTAAGTTTTATAATTTCGTCAAAGTTTGGGTCTTATAAAGTGAACACGTGCGAACTGGAAGAGTGAATGCCTGTACCCTGAGTTTTCTGTCTAAGGCTAGAGTGTTCGTACAAATCCGCAGTATCGGACCAGTCACTCTTACCTGGGAACTCTTGGGGTGAGTGTTCACTTATAGGCGAGCATGTCTTCGGTGATACATTAATGTGACCCGTTTACTTTGATTAAACACCGTCACATTTGTTTGCCTTAAGTAACAAACAAATGATCACAATTTCTATGTGTTGTTGTTATGTTATCCGATAACATTTCACTTGTTTTCTGTGACACCTGGGTCACATCGACCATCAAACAAATGCCAAGCCAACGAAATATTGTATTTCATACTTGGGATCTGTATAAATATGTGTATCTTTTGGGCATATCAATTCTTGTTCAATTTCAAGCTCTAAATCGCTTTCTGGAGGGTTATACGCGCACTGATGCGTAAATATAACCAGTTTAATGCAACGAACACTCCGGAATAGTGAAATAGGCTTAACATACCTTAAATAACCTTTAAATAACTTAGAAATAAGTTTTGAAGGCTTTGGTATGGCAAAAACAAGTTAATTCGACTATAGGGACTAAAATTGACAAACAGCGAAAGTATGCCAATTTGAACTGTAACAGACATTTCAGAACATGACCATAAGTTAAACATACCATAAATATCCTTCACATAGCTTAGAAATAGGCTTTGAGGGGTTCGGTGTGCTAAAATAAACTTTTGGGTCATTCAGGGACTAAAAGCGTCAAAAAGTGCACAAGTTTGCATTTTCACGCATAACTTACGTTCTGAATACATCCGGATATCGAAAAATTTATGTAAGCACTATAATATTTTATTTTAGTGTTTGGCATAAGAAAAATCCATTCGTCACGCCATTTGGATCGTTTTTCGCGTTTATGCGCATTCCGTCGTAATTAACCGAACAACGCGATTGTACGGCCAAAAAAACCGACATCTGTGATGTTTTCAAGCATATTTTAAGTTCCCTATACTTTAACTTCATTTTAGAGCTTTGAAATGGTGTTAACGGGGCTTAAACGTGTCAAAAATGCATCAAATAGCAAGTTTGGAGCTTCAGGGGCCTGTTCTGCCATTTTTCAAACTTTCTAGCCTGCAAGGTCCTTGCGCACCTCAAGGTTATAAGTGTTACGGTGCGCAAGCAGGGGTCTGATGCAAAAAAATTGTTTTGGCTGCTGATTAATGGCTTTTAAACACCCCAAAGGCCAATGCCACTTGTCAATAACTGGTGGTGGGGGCAAAATGAGCTACCATAACATTCCAACACTTGTACGGATGAGATTCGATCACGTTATTCGAGGAACGATCCTAACGGTGGTCCATTTACTATAAATACCCATCCATCCCCATTGCAAAACCCACTTGAAATCTGAGTTTTTCTCTAAGTGGTTGTGTTTATACACTTGCTACCTGAGATTACTTGGAAATCAATCTTGCGGGGACCCTTTGTAAGTGTTCCTTCGTTCTTTTATTGCTTTTCGAGTCCGAAAGTCAAACTTTGTTTGACTTTCTGCATTGACCAGTTTATGGTCAATGCGAAGTTCGTTTGAACTTCATAACGTGAGCGTGATCACGATGGTTATAGTCCCTAGTGACTATACCTACTGATTACCACGTTATCTAGGCTCAGTGACGAGTCGTAGTTTCGGCCAAAATGTGCATTCTTGCGTATTTTGTAACCAAACTACCCTTAGGTATCAAAACCGTTTGTTTTGATACCAAACCTGTTTTCTAAACTTAGTTAAGCATGTTTTAACATGCTTAGCTCGTCACTTTTAGTTTAGTGCTTATATAGGGTCGTAAGGTAAGCGATCTAAACAATCGCTTATACTTTCGAACCCGACCCATTTGGTCGATCATTAGGATCCGACCAAACACATTAGGTGACCATAGTATATAGGGAATAACCTTCCAAGGTTATACCTTATGGTCGCTTCGTTTAAGTAGTTGTATGATAGGTAGTTTATATGCCTTAGGTAAATTACCAAAATGCCCTTTTGACGCCAAAATTCATTTTAAGCATATGTAACATAACTTTGGTATCTAAACTGATTTGGTAACAATATTAGACATGTTAAGGCATATTTTACTTATCATAGGACTAGTTAGGCGGTCCGAACGCGTTTCACGCGAACGACGCGTTAAAGTAGCATAAGCTACCTAAACGGGTCGAATGGGTCGTAAGCACTTAGGTTAGGTTTCATTTTAGTATGTGGGATTTGTTAAACCATACTACATGAGTTCCCATACTCATTTGGTTTACGATCCCTCATTCTATCCAATCCTCCGATTTAGGTCCGATTTATTAACATAAGTTACCTATATTAGGTGCCGTTTGATTCCGTGATCTCTAGCATTGCTTGGTGGTTATCTTTGGACTTCTGAGCAATCTCAAGTGAGTACATAGAACCCCATCTTTTAAATGTTTTCAAGGTGTTTATGTGAGTACATAGACCCCTCTTTTACTGTTTTCAAACTGTTTTGGGGTGAAACACATGTGCCTACTTGTTACTTTCATGCTTTCCTGTTTTCACATCATATACTTGCTATGTTTATTAGTACATTTATAGTACATGATTTCAATACATTTTAAGCTAGGTATGCCCATTGTGTGCATACTTAGTACATCACTTTACAATACATTTTATGCTATGTATGCCCATTGGGTGCATACTTAGTACATCACTTTACAATACATTTTATGCTATGTATGCCCATTGTGTGCATACTTAGTACATCACTTTACAATACATTTTATGCTATGTATGCCCATTGTGTGCATACTTAGTACATCACTTTACAATACATTTCATGCTATGTACGCCCGTTGTGTGCATACTTAGTACATTGTTTTACATTACACTTATGCTATGTATGTCCATTACGTGCATACTTAGTACATTGTTTTACATTACACTTATGCTATGTATGTCCATTACATGCATACTTAGTACATTGTTTTACATTGCATTTCTGTTGCATATGCTCATCCAGCATATGAACACATTATACTACATTTTGAACCGTTGTAACCATTTGACTATGTGAACCGTCGTAACCCTTTGATTATATGAACCGTTTGTAACTATTGAACCGTGTGAACAAGTTGTATCTGTTGACATGATTTACATTTGACAATAGACATTTGACTATACATAAACATTTCTACAATTGTTAAACAATTCATCTTGATGGTTTGGTTTGAGTAAGTGATTTAAGTAACGAGGCGTATGTAATATGATACAAGCACGGTGGATACGCCGCTGGTACTTCCTATATATAAGTGTTTGTATGGTATCACATATTGTAGCGTTATTTAAATCATTTCAATTTGAGACATATAACATTTTATACAAATAACATACTTTTCACAAGACATTGATTTACAAACAACTTATCTTATACAAACTCATTTTACATGGTTATTCATTTAACCATACATTATTCTCTTATTTATACATATCATCTGATCTTATCATTTTTCAAATGATTTACAAGACAAAGCAAATTACAAGGTTCATGACTAAACATTTTCTGAAACATAAGTCATGAATTCTGTTTTCACAAAACCTATGTATCTCACAGGCATTTTTATGCTGACGTACCTATTTTCACTTGTGTTTTCAGGAGATGATGCATAGGACTTATCAAGACATACTTAGGCGGACCTGTGCCTTAGTGACTTAAAACGAGACAAGAACTAGTTAATTTATGTTATGTACTCTTTGGTTCTTGTTTAAAACAATGTAAACTTTCATGTTTGATTAATAAAACGAAACTTCAATTGCCATGGATTTGAAACAATTAATTCTGTTACAACACTCCCCGACGTTTTCGCCGCGTTTGGTTGTTCCACGTGGTCGGGGTGTGATAGAAAAGTTGGTATCAGAGCTAATGGTTATAGGGAATTAGGTTATTAGTAATGCTTTGACCTAGACTATAACCTTCCTAGGACCCTAACGTGAGTTTACTTGCGTTTAGTCATAAAACAATACTGTCACCTATCCTTAGGCGACGACCACAACAAGAACATAAATTTCAAAACCGCTTTGAAAACTAATCATCTGTTCTAGGATGATTGATTACTAGGTTTTGAACCCTCTGTTATAAGGTTTTGAACCCCTTTGAATTTTCAAAACTCTCGTCAAAGTTTTGGGTCCTAAATAGTGTAAACACGTGCAAACTGGAAGAGTGAATGCCTGTACCCTGGGTTTTCTGTCTAAGGCTAGAGTGTTCGTACAAATCCACATAATCGGACCAGTCACTCTTACCTGGGAACTCTTGGGGTGAGTGTCCACTTATAGGCGAGCATGTCTTCGCGATACACTATGAGGATCTATTTGCTTTGATTCAGCCTTTGTGTTGTTTGTTTGCTTCGTGGTTCAAACAAATGACCATCAACCATGATTATGGTCGGTAATTGTAACATCCTATTCTTACCCAATGCCATTTCATTTGTTTGCTTTCTTGTTTCTCTTTTAGAATGCCTCCTCGACGTGAAAACCAGATAGCGACTGCCGAACTGGCAGAAATCATTGCGTAGCAAATGGCTGCTCAATTCCTAAACCTCTTTGCTCAATGGAACCAAGCCAACAACAACAACAATGGTCCATGCAATTTCAAGAGTTTTAACTCGGCTAAACCACTCAAGTTTAGTGGTTCTGAGGGAGCGACTGGGCTTCTTCAATGGTTCGAGAGCATTGAGAATACTTTCCGCCACGTGCATTGTCCTGACAATTGCAAGGTCGAGTTTTCTTCGAGTGTGTTCCAGAAGAGGGCCCTTACGTGGTGGAACGGGGTTATGAGAGATCGTGGTGCAGAAGTTGCTCTAGCACAGACATGGGCTGAACTTAGGGCCCTTATGATGAGGGAATTCTGTCCTCATCACGAGATCAGGGCCTTGGAAAGGGAATTTGATGATCTTACGCAAGATAGCGGTGAGCATCGAGCCTACACGGACCGTTATGAGGAGTTAAGTCTGTTATGCCCAAACATGGTCACGCCTTTGGATAAGGCAATCGAAAAGTACATTGATGGCCTCCCTGACTCAATACAAGACATTGTGACTGGTAGCAACCCTACTACAGTTAGACAGGCCATTGAGCTATCTGCAACCTTGACTGAATCAAAGATCAGGAAAGGTAAACTTTTCCGAAAAGGTGACAAGAAACCGATCAAGGAATCAAACCCAATCGAGGAATCAAAGACCATGGATGAACAGACTGGATCCCCTAAGAAGTCAAAGAAGCGAAACGCTTCTCAGAACTTCGCCATGGTTACTCACAATGATCAAGCCGTCCCCAACCAACCAGCTCAACCCCCTGCTAGGAAGCCATACAATGGAACTGCACCCTTGTGCAACCAATGTAGCCACCATCATCATGCCAATGTAAAGTGCCGCAAATACCAAACTTGTGGACTTATAGGCCATACAGCAAGAGTCTGCCCAGCTGCAGCTGCACCAAACCAAGCTGGCAACAATCCTGCTCAAGGTCGTTTTCTACCAGGTTCTTGCTTCAACTGTGGCGAGATGGGTCATTTCCGAAGAAATTGCCCAAAGCTTGCAAATGCAAATCCAGCACAGGGATGAGCATCTGACCGAATGGAAGACAACGTTGTTTAGAAATAATCAATCCTTATGTATTATTCTCTTTTGTTGTCAAGATCTAAGAAACAGTTGTTATCATTGTTTATAAATAAATCTTTTATTTACATTGCAATGTATTTATGTGGTTGTATGTATAAACAACATATCTCTTACAATACCAACAATCAAGGAATCGTATTCCTTGTAAAGCAAACTACCCCCAAAAAAAAAAAAAATAAATAAAAATTTCCATCTTATGATCTCTTGCGTTTCCATGAAATTCCTAAGTACCCGTTTATTCTAAGGAAACGAAGTACAAGGCGCAGGTTACAACACGAGACGAATACCCAAAGTACCACTGTAAATCCTTAATAAGGGTACTTAAGGATATTTCCGTAAATCCTAAAATTGTTGTGTTCCTTAATTCGAATATTACGTTTCTTTGAAAACAAAATCGAATTTTGGGAGATCATCCTATCTTTTCAGATAGATCCCAGAGGACATTGAAGTCCAGCGACTAGTTTCCTGGTGTACTTTGAATATCCATATTCAATCACTAACAAGTTAATAACAAATTAATAACTGAGTTAAGCAACTATGTGATTATGTGCTTATGTGTTCCCTTTTATGTTTTTGGTGTAATCTAAGTTTTTGTTATCTAAAATCCTTAATGGACTTCTACGTTGTAGTTAAGTCCCTTGGGTTATAAAGTACTACTCCATAATTAGACCCCTTGAGAGGTCTAGTTAAACAGATTGATCCAAAAATCTGGTTAGGAACATCATGTGATGATATAGCTGAAAGGACTCCTTGGTGGCCTAATTAAAAAGATCATTTGTCGATCTAATTAAAAGGAACCTATGGTAGTCTAGTCACCCTCATCACAGGTTTGATTTTTTTTCCCTAAACATTACAAGACAGACTGTGCGGACTGTGCAAGGAATTACGTAATTATGGATGCATACATAATTATGGAATTTAGTGCACAGAAACCACAACGAGCTTTGTCATGTGCCTAGAAGTTAACTCTATTCATTTCCGTTTCTGAGGAAGCACCCGTTGAAAATGACTCCGTTTGTTCATTTTCGTTTCTGAAGATTGTCCGTTGAGGAAATGAATATCCGTTTGATTATCCTTTTCATTTCTATTTCTGAGGAAGCACCCGTTGAAAATGACTCTGTTTGTTCATGTTTCGTTTCTGAAGATTGTCCATTGAGGAAATGAATATCCGTTTGTCTATCATTTTCATTTCTGTTTCTGAGGAAGCACCCGTTGAAAATGACTCCGTTTGTTCATTTTCGTTTCTGAAGATTTTCCATTGAGGAAATGAATATCCGTTTGATTATCCTTTTCATTTCCATTTCTGAGGAAGCACCCGTTGAAAATGACTCCGTAAGTTCATTTTTCGTTTCTGAAGATTGTCCGTTGAGGAAATGAATATCCGTTTGTCTATCCTTTTCATTTCCATTTCTGATGAAGCACCCGTTGAAAATGACTCCGTCAGTTCATTTTTCTTTTATGAAGATTGTCCATTGAGGAAATGAATATCCGTTTGTTTCTCCTTTTCATTTCCATTTCCATTTCTGATGAAGCACCCGTTGAAAATGATTCCGTAAGTTCATTTTACGTTTCTGAAGATTGTCCGTTGAGGAAATGAATCCCCGTTTGTTTATTCCTTCATTTCCGCTTCTGAAGAATACTCGTTGAGGAAAATGACTCCGTCTGTTCATTTTCGTTCTAAAGAATGTCCGTTAAGGAAATGACAGGATTATGCCTTACATATCTCTGGTGGTTATTTGACACAAAGTCACAAATAGACTCCTACGAATAAATTTCGGGACGAAATTTACTAAAGTAGGGGAGACTGTGACACCTGGGTCACTGCGACCATCAAACAAATGACAAGCCAACGAAATATTGTATTTCATACTTGGGATCTGTATAAATATGTGTATCTTTTGCACATATCAATTCTTGTTCAATTTCAAGCTCTAAATCGCTTTCTGGAGGGTTATACGCGCACTGATGCGTAAATACAACCAGTTTAATGCAACGAACACTCTGGAATAGTGAAATAGTCTTAACATACCTTAAATAACCTTTAAATAACTTAAAAATAAGTTTTGAAGGTTTTGGTATGGCAAAAACAAGTTAATTCGCCTACAGGGACTAAAATTGACAAACTGCGAAAGTATGCCAATTTGAACTGTAACAGACATTTCGGAACATGACCATAAGTTAAACATACCATAAATATCCTTCACATAGCTTAAAAATAGGCTTTGAGGGGTTCGGTGTGCTAAAATAAACTTTTGGGTCATTCAGGGACTAAAAGCGTCAAAAAGTGCACAAGTTTGCATTTTCACGCATAACTTACGTTCTGAATACATCCGGACATCCAAAAATTTATGTAAGCACTATAATATTTTATTTTAGTGTTTGGTATAAGAAAAATCCATTCGTCACGCCATTTGGATCGTTTTTCGCGCTTATGCGCATTCCGTCGTAATTAACCGAACAACGCGATTGTACGGCCAAACAAACTGACATCTGTGATGTTTTCAAGCATATTTTAAGTTCCCTATACTTTAAATTCATTTTAGAGCTTTGAAATGGGGTTAACGGGGCTTAAACGTGTCAAAAATGCATCAAATAGCAAGTTTGGAACTTCAGGGGCCTGTTCTGCCATTTTTCAAACTTTCTGGCCTGCAAGGTCCTTGCGCACCTCAAGGTTATAAGTGTTACGGTGCGCAAGCAGGGGTCAGATGCAGAAAAATTGTTTTGGCTGCTGATTAATGGCTTTTAAACACCCCAAAGGCCAATGCCACTTGTCAATAACTGGTGGTGGGGGCAAAATGAGCTACCATAACATTCCAACACTTGTACGGATGAGATTCGATCACGTTATTCGAGGAACGATCCTAACGGTGGTCCATTTACTATAAATACCCATCCATCCCCATTGCAAAACCCACTTGAAATCAGAGTTTTTCTCTAAGTGGTTGTGTTTATACACTTCCTACCTGAGATTACTTGGAAATCAATCTTGCGGGGACCCTTTGTAAGTGTTCCTTCGTTCTTTTATTGCTTTTCGAGTCCAAAAGTCAAACTTTGTTTGACTTTCTGCATTGACCAGTTTATGGTCAATGCGAAGTTCGTTTGAACTTCATAACGTGAGCGTGATCACGATGGTTATAGTCCCTAGTGACTATACCTACTGATTACCACGTTATCTAGGCTCAGTGACGAGTCGTAGTTTCGTCCAAAATGCGCATTCTTGCGTATTTTGTAACCAAACTACTCTTAGGTATCAAAACCGTTTGTTTTGATACCAAACCTGTTTTCTAAACTTAGTTAAGCATGTTTTAACATGCTTAGCTCGTCACTTTTAGTTTAGTGCTTATATAGGGTCGTAAGGTAAGCGATCTAAACAATCGCTTATACTTTCGAACCCGACCCGTTTGGTCGATCATTAGGATACGACCAAACACATTAGGTGACCATAGTATATAGGGAATAACCTTCCAAGGTTATACGTTATGGTCGCTTCGTTTAAGTAGTTGTATGATAGGTAGTTTATATGCCTTAGGTAAATACCAAAATGCCCTTTTGACGCCAAAATTCATTTTAAGCATATGTAACATAACTTTGGTATCTAAACTGATTTGGTAACAATATTAGACATGTTAAGGCATATTTTACTTATCATAGGACTAGTTAGGCGGTCCGAACGCGTTTCACGTGAACGACGCGTTAAAGTAGCATAAACTACCTAAACGGGTCGTAATGGGTCGTAAGCACTTAGGTTAGGTTTCATTTTAGTATGTGGGCTTTGTTAAACCATACTACATGAGTTCCCATACTCATTTGGTTTACGATCCCTCATTCTATCCAATCCTCCGATTTAGGTCCGGTTTATTAACATAAGTTACCTATACTTGGTGCCGTTTGATTCCGTGATCTCTAGCATTGCTTGGTGGTTATCTTAGGACTTCTGAGCAATCTCAAGTGAGTACATAGAACCCCATCTTTTAAATGTTTTCAAGATGTTTATGTGAGTACATAGACCCCTCTTTTACTGTTTTCAAACTGTTTTGGGGTGAAACACATGTGCCTACTTGTTACTTTCATGCTTTCCTGTTTTCACATCATATACTTGCTATGTTTATTAGTACATTTATAGTACATGATTTCAATACATTTTATGCTAGGTATGCCCATTGTGTGCATACTTAGTACATCACTTTACAATACATTTTATGCTATGTATGCCCATTGTGTGCATACTTAGTACATCACTTTACAATACATTTTATGCTATGTATGCCCATTGTGTGCATACTTAGTACATCACTTTACAATACATTTCATGCTATGTACGCCCATTGTGTGCATACTTAGTACATTGTTTTACATTACACTTATGCTATGTATGTCCATTACGTGCATACTTAGTACATTGTTTTACATTACACTTATGCTATGTATGTCCATTACGTGCATACTTAGTACATTGTTTTACATTGCATTTCTGTTGCATATGCTCATCCAGCATATGAACACATTATACTACATTTTGAACCGTTGTAACCATTTGACTATGTGAACCGTCGTAACCCTTTGATTATATGAACCGTTTGTAACTATTGAACCGTGTGAACAAGTTGTATCTGTTGACATGATTTACATTTGACAATAGACATTTGACTATACATAAACATTTCTACAATTGTTAAACATTTAATCTTGATGGTTTGGTTTGAGTAAGTGATTTAAGTAACGAGGCGTATGTAATATGATACAAGCACGGTGGATACGCCGCTGGTACTTCCTATATATAAGTGTTTGTATGGTATCACATATTGTAGCGTTATTTGAATCATTTCAATTTGACACATATAACATTTTATACAAATAACATACTTTTCACAAGACGTTGATTTACAAACAACTTATCTTATACAAACTCATTTTACATGGTTATTCATTTAACCATACATTATTCTCTTATTTATACATATCATCTGATCTTATCGTTTTTCAAATGATTTACAAGACAAAGCAAATTACAAGGTTCATGACTAAACATTTTCTCAAACATAAGTCATGAATTCTGTTTTCACAAAACCTATGAATCTCACAGGCATTTTAATGCTGACGTACCTATTTTCACATGTGTTTTCAGGAGATGATGCATAGGACTTATCAAGACATACTTAGGCGGACCTGTGCCTTAGTGACTTAAAACGAGACAAGAACTAGTTAATTTATGTTATGTACTCTTTGGTTCTTGTTTAAAACAATGTAAACTTTCATGTTTGATTAATAAAACGAAACTTCAATTGCCATGGATTTGAAACAATTAATTCTGTTACAACACTCCCCGACGTTTCCGCCACGTTTGGTTGTTCCACGTGGTCGGGGTGTGACATTTTCTCCTATATCTTTCATCTCCTCTAGAATGTCTCTTCACCGCAATGACATTCAAATGTCCGAGCAAACTGCCAAATTTGCCCAGCGAATAGGCGAAGTAATCCTGAAGACTATGGAATTAGGTATCGCCATGTCTCGCCTCAATAAGGAAGCCACCCAAGAAGCATCGAAAGAAGCAGAAGCCGAGCCATCGAAAAAGTCAAAGAAGCGTAAAGCTCCAAAGGATCCCGTAGCCATTGCACCAAATCAAGCAAAAACTAGCCAGGTGGCAGCACCACCAGTCAAGAAGCCGTACTTAGGAACTGCTCCTTTCTGCAATCAATGCAATGGCCATCATCCAGATCAAACACCATGTTTCAAATGTACCCACTGTGGACGATGGGGACATTTGGTCAAAACATGCCGTTTTGCGATCCAGAATAAAACTGTTGCAGATCCTACTGCTGTTCGAGCAAATCCAGCACGAGCTCGTATTTCGCCTGGTACTTGCTACAACTGTGGCGAAATGGGTCATTTTAGGAACAAATGCCCAAGGTTTGTCAATGCAAATCCAACCCATGGATGAGCATTTGGCCGATTAGAAAAAGCTGCTGCTTTGAATAATCCGAATCTTATGTTTATGTTTCTAGTGTTTTCCTTTAAACTCGGAAACAATTGATTTTTGTTTATAAATAAATCTTTATTTGCAAATTCTGATGTACAAATATAGTTGTATGTGTGTATGGCATACCCCTACGATACCTACACCAAAGAACCGTATTGGTAGTTCTCTCGTTCATACGATCGCTCATGATTCCCTCGAAAATTCTAAGTGCTCGTTTCATTCTAAGAAACGAAGTGGCAATTTGAGTAATCATCTTTTTTCCTTTTGACCTCACACCGATGCAACTTGAGAGTTTCGACATTATCATAAGGATGGGTTGGTTAACCAAACATCACGCTGAGGTGGTTTGTTTCGATAAGATTGTACGTATTCCTCTTCCGTCTGGCGATATTCTGGAAGTTCGTGGAGAGAAGCCATCTGGTGGTTTGAAGCTTATGTCATGTACAAAGGCCCAAAGTTATTTGCGAAAAGGATATGTGGCTTTCCGGTCACATGTCACCGAGGAGAAAGGCAAGAGCAAAAGTATTTAGGATATTCCGATTGTTCAGGATTATCCAGAGGTGTTTCCCGATGAACTGCCTGGTTTGCCTCCAGTTCGTCAAGTCGAGTTTCATATTGATCTTGTGGCCAATGCCAACCCGATTGTGAAAGCACCTTATCATCTTGCACCGTCAGAGATGCAAGAGTTATCGAAACAACTTCAAGAATTATCCGATAAGGATTCATCCTTCCGAGCTATTCGCCCTGGGGAGCTCCTGTCCTCTTTGAAAAAGAAAGATGGATCTTTTCGAATGTGTATCGATTATCGTGAGCTTAATAAGCTTACCATCAAGAATCGATATCCCTTACCTAGAATTGATGATCTCTTCGACCAGCTGCAAGGTGCTGCATGCTTTTCCAAGATCGACCTACGATCTGGGTATCATCAACTTCGTGTACTCGAAGAAGATTTCCCCAAAACTGCATTCCGTACAAGATATGAGCATTACGAGTTCACTGTCATGCCTTTTGGTTTGATGAATGCCCCAGCTATCTTCATGGACTTAATGAATAGGGTCTGTAAACCTTATTTAGACAAGTTCATTATTGTGTTCATCGACGATATTCTCATTTATTCAAAGTCTCAAGCCGATCATGAGCAACACCTTCGTTTGACATTGGAACTCCTACAGAAGGAACAAACTTTTCGCTAAATTCTCCAAGTGTGAATTTTGGCTTAAAGAAGTTCAGTTTTTGGGTCATGTAGTCAACAAGCAGGGTGTTCATGTGAATCCTTGTAAAATTACTGCAATTAAGGATTTGGATACACCAACGACACCTACAGAAATTCGTTCTTTATTTGGTTTCACTGGCTATTATCGTCGTTTTATTTCAAACTTCTCGAAGATCGCAGTGCCACTCACTGCTTTGACTCAGAAGAATAAGTCTTTGGAGTAGGGATACAAGCAAGAAGAAGCGTTCCAAACACTGAAACAGAAGCTATGTGATGCTCATGTTTTGTCCTTGCCCAATGGAAACGATGATTTCGTTGTCTTTTATGGCGCGTCGAATCTAGGCCTTGGTTGCGTTCTTATGCAACGAGGTAAGGTCATAGCTTATGCGTCTAGACAGCTGAAAATTTATGAGAAGAACTATACGACTCATGATCTGGAATTAGGAGCTGTGATTTTCGCACTCAAAATCTGGAGACACTACCTCTATGGAATGAAGTGTGTGGTTTTCACAAGGCCACAAAAGTCTCCAGCACATTCTTAATCAGAAGGAGCTGAACATGAGGCAATGACAATGGGTTGAGCTCTTGAACGATTATGATTTCGAACTCTATCTGATATTCTGTTCAAACTTTATCTGATATTCAATCTCGTGCCCTTCAAGAACAACGATTTTGTGTAAACGAGGACTTATTGAAGTATGAGCTACCACTTCAACACGAGCTTAAACTCGAAACGAAAGGGCAATGGGTTGCTCTATTTTAAGAATCCTTGTGGATGATTATCGCCCAAATCGGAGCCCTGATTGGATTCCTTGTACACCTTAATATGTACATTACAACTCAATAAGGACAAACCAAATTCCTATTATGATCTTCCTATCTTCATAGTAAGATTCTTAATAATATTTAAAGTGCCAAATGAAATCCACGGATTGGATTCCTGGTATGCTTTAAATACCCGTGTCCAAAGATAACAAATTAAAGGTCAAGTTAAACGATTAATACGATTATGTGTTTAGGTGTTCTCTTTTTTTTATGTGATTCGATTTTCGTTATCCAAATCCTCATAGAATCTTCCATATCCTCATATGAGGGATTCATAATAGGATATTCAAAAAGGTACTATCGTAAATCCTTAATGGGCTTCTACGTGGTAGTTAAGACCCTTGGGTTATATAGTACCATTCCATGATTCGAAAATAGACCCTTGAGTGGTCTAGTTAAAGATTGATTCAGAATCTGGTTAAGAGTGGCATGTGATGATACAGCTGAAAGGACCCTATGGTGGTCTAGTCACACTCATCACAGGTTCATTCATTTGGTTTCTCCCCTACACATTATTAAATGCACTGTGTGGACTATGCAAGGAATTACGTAATTATGGACGCGTACATAATTATAAAAATTCAGTGCACGGAAACCACAGTAAGATTTATCATGTGTAAGAACCAATAGTGACAACAATAACAAAACGTGAACAATGTAATGGAGGTACGGTGGACGCACCAATGACGCTTCATATACTTGTATATAAGTGTCCCTCTTACCTTGCAAGCATAATGTTATTTAAAGTTACTAGAAGTTCGGAACTCTAACCGGTGTTGTTTTATCTTTTCAAATTCATGTTTCAAGTTTTCACAAGTTTCCTCTAAATAAAATTTCGTGACGCAATTTCCTAAAGTAGGGGAGACTGTGACAACTGTGTTCTGTAAGCACCGTATAATGAAAAACAATGTCAGTTATCAATAAAACAATGTGCTTTGGTGTTATTATATGTGTTTTGGTGTTATTATATGTGCAATTGTGTTTATTAATTTTACAATTTGATTCGATTCCAACTTCAAGCTTTAAATCACTTTCTGGAAGGTTATACGCAAACTGGTGCTTAAACGCAACCAGTTTAACGCAACGTACACTCCGGAACTGTGATGTAAGCCTGACATACCCTAAATATCCTTTACATAACTTAGAAATAAGTTTTGAAGGATTCGGTATGGCGAAAACATGTTTATTTGAACTAAAGAACTAATTACGACAAAACTACGAAACGAACGTTGGTGACCGTCCGGATGATATTTAAATCCCAAAAATATTCTGTTATGATTAAAATTTTATTTTAATCAGGTCCGTGTTGAAAAATAAATTAAAACGCCTAAAAACGTTATTTTTCTAGTTTAAGCGCGTACCGTGTGTTTCTGCGCAACATAGTGCTCCTACTTCAAAACGCAGACAACGCAGCCAGTCTTGGCAACTGAAATCTATTTCAGTAATATTTTGGCGAGTTTATTTTCATAGAATAATAAAAATAAATTAGAACGCCATAAATCGGGATTTGAACGCTAGATAAAATACCCGGTACATAATTAAACACTTTAACGGAACGGTGTTTAACCGAACAATCGGACATTACCCGGAACACAAAAATATTGACAAATATATTGTTTTTATTTTTCTAAGCCAGTTATGGTCCCTAAACACAATAACACCCCTTGTGACACAATAACACATTAAATCCTTAAATTTTACACTTGAAAGCTTACTTATTTATGGATTTAGGGAATGAAATTTACACTAACCCCCCCCCCCCCCCCCTTGGCTGATTTTTGGTCACTAGCATGGCCCCACAAGGATCACAACAATCCTTTAAATATCTTCCATAATCCTTACTTGGATTTGATGAAGATTCCTTAGATTATGCTATGTTCTCTAAGATATGATCTAGTGCCATAAGATAACCTATTACCATCAAAATTTACATTTTACCCCCCCCCCATGCTAGTAATCGGTTATGGGTGGCCTCCACCATAATCTTTACAAGATCACCATAATCTTCAATAATCTTGATGGATATGATTTAGATTTGCTGTAAGATTTAAGCTTGTACTTAGGGGACACTTTGACCAAAGGATAAAGCCTAAACATGTTCTATAAGAAGGCATGATCTTTCATCTTCATCACTCAACACCAAACTCAACTCTTTCCTCCTCTCTTCTCTCTTGTTCGGCAGCCACAACCCCACCACCATACCACCACCTTCAAGCCTTTTTCAAGCAAACCATACATACACAAAGGTGCTAGAGACCGAACAAGTAAGCTTGGTGCACTCGGAAGCTCAATGACCGCTCTCGTTTTCTTTTATCATTCACTTTTATGCCTTGAAACTCCCCTAGCTTTGTGCTAGTGGTAAGCACTTAGATCCTTGCGTATTACTTGTTATTTAAGTGGTTAATGATGCTTAATGATCAAAAACATAAGAACTCTAAAGAACCTTAAACAAAGTCTTGAACATCATCTAACATATGATAAAGTAGTGTTAAAATGATGATGAAATATGATAATGCATGATAAATCTGAGATATATAAGTGATAATCTGCTGTAAGTAATGTTGTGATCGCTAAACATGTTAACGGAATCAATCGAGTACACCTTAGGAGGTTAAAGACTGAAAACAGAAAGCTGTTTAGTGATTACAGCCAACTTCAGTTGGCTGTAACCAGACAGTAACTTAATGAAAAGTGTATTTTCTGAAGTCTGGATTTATGTATTATGAAATACGGTTCTAATGGCACCAGAATCATAATTTTTGGAATTCGTTTACTATTTTTAAAGTGTCATTCTGTAACAGCAGCTAGAGCTGCATTTTTGCGGCTGAAAATATGCATCTTATTTTTAGTCATAACTTGAATTTGGTGTAGGGTTAGATCATGAAATTTGTACTGTAGATGACCACCAATGTATTTGTAATTCTCTCACAGGAATTTTATAAATAGGACTCTCGATGAATTTTAAATAAATTATTCCGCGGACAGCAGTCAGAAAAAGATAAATCTGATTTCAGCCCGGAAAATGAATTTTTATAAAGTATTGGTAATGAATTGGACCCCGATATTTTTACACCATAATATCTGGATCGTATAAGACATTCTGTCAAAATTTGAGAATTTTTGGAATAAGTTAACTATTTTATTTAAATGTCCGAAAACTGTCCTGTTTTATATATTAAAACAGAAATGACATAAGTAGCATTTTGCATGTATTTTGTGGGTTTTGATTATTAAAGGGTTCTTATTTAATTTAGGGCGAGTAAACAATTTGAGGGATTGTGTTAACATTTAAAAAAAACGCACCCGAAGGTGAGTACATAGATCCCCTCTTTTACTGTTTTCGATTGTTTTGGGGTGATTCATATGTATCAAAACGATTTCGATATTTTGACGATGGATTCAAAACGATTGAGATGGTTTATGCTAAACTAATAACGATTTTGATAATGTGAACGAGCTTGTTGGTTGTAATTACATAACGAATGACATTCATTAATTTTGGCAAAACCGACCAGTATTAGGTTATGGTACCATAGGATCCGACAAATCCCGTTATCAGACCGGACCCATGGTTATGTGTGGGTTAGGTGGTTAACGACTGAATCTGATGATTGTTAACTTACCATTTGGAGGTTTGTTAATGCGAAAACGAGTTGAACAATAGACGAGTCACAAAGGTTTGAATGTTATTAGCGAGACGACCAAAAGTAGTTTCACGATCTAAAACGAGAATGATTTAAACGACTAAAGCGATTATTAACGAATTAAACGATTTGGGTAAACGATTGGTCTTCGGTTAGTGTTTAGATAACGGGACGGGTGTAATGTGATGAAAGCATGGTGGATACGCCGCTGGTACTTCCTATATATATATACGTTTTCATCATATTACATACCGTGGCGTTATTTAGTTCACTTGGGTAAACAATTGGAAGCGATATCACACAAACGAGGTTTTCGAAACGATATAAACTATACGAGTTTTATTAACAAGATTTTATTAAATAAATGTTTTGGGTTAAGAATCATGGCTACGAGATTTTATACACTATAACCAACTTGATTTGAGTTGGTTAGTTATGCCGCAATACAATACTTTTCAAAACAAGGTTTTTAATTGAGTATTGCAACATGTAAACTAGCCACGAATCCGACACTCTAAAAACCCTATGTACTCGCCAGCATTTCTTTGCTGACTTTGTTTTCACATATGTTTCAGGTGTTGTTGAATGATGTTGATTGCTAGGATGCATACTCACATAGGACTGGACGAGGCCTTAGTAACTTAATAAACTTGTTTATTTAGATTTCCAGACGATGTAAATATTTAATGTTTAATAAAACGAAACTTCAAATTTCCGTGTGTTTTGAAACAATGATTCTGTTACAACACTCCCCGACAATTCCGCCGTGATTTGTTGTTTTACGCGGTCGGGGTGTGACAGTTAGGGTCCCCGAACACCCTAACACACTATATATTACATAACATACCATAAGACACTAACTTAACATTTGAAATCTAACTAGATTAGTAACTATACCATTGAAATCCAACAAGACACCCCCCCCCCTTGGGGACGGTTACATGGGGACTCACCAACATGATTTCTTTGATTATTTTATTAGATTATGTTTAGTACTAATGTAGCATAATACACAAAGGTTAAAGGTGAAGTGGGTTATAAGATGGCACAAGGGTTAAGGCTCTTCATTCTCATCTTCACCATTCAACCAACTCTCTCTCCCTTCTCTTCCCTTGGTTCGGCCGTGAGCCACCACAACCACCACCACCATCATTCAAGCTTCTTCAACCAATCTAAGGGCATCCAAAAGTGTTAGTGATCATACAAACAAGTTTGGTGTGTTCGGAAGCTCAAGGACCTCTCTCGTCTTCTTTTAACCACCACTTTTACACTCTTGAACTCCCCTAGCCTTGTGCTAGTGGTAAGTGTCTTAGATCTTCATTCTCTTCATATTGTTGATGGTTAATAGTTAGAAGAATGGTGAAATCTTAACAAACACTAAGAACATAAACAAAGTCTTGAAACATAAACTAACAAAGTGATGAAGAATGGTTAAAATGATGAAGAAATCATGATATTCTTGTGTTATGATGCTTGTTGAATGTTGTTTGCTAGTAGAAATGTTATGGTTCATCACATGGTCTTGCTAGATCATGTTTAAAAACATGAACTAGCAAGATGAGAAAGCAAAAATGTGTAGGATGATGGAACCATCCACACATAAACTATGAACTTGAATAAATAAATGCTTTCTTGAAAAATAAGGATCAAAGTAGATTATAATCTTGTAGATCTAAAGATCCATGAGTGGTTTTTCGTAAGAACCAAGTGAAAAGTATGAGTTTTGTCAAAACTTGGATCTTACATAAACTTAACACATTTTTGGTGGATAAACAAGTGTAGAAACACTTGTGTAATAAGAAAATTTCACAAAGAAATATTTTTGGAAAATATGACTGGAAGTTGTGAATATTCAAACTCGTTAAAAATGAAGTCTTTAAAGAACTAATCGCATTTTGGAAGGTAACAAGACTTACTAAGTGTGCTAGTAAGTTACTACATACTTTTATAAACTTTCAAGTTCATAAGTTTATAGTTCATGTTTGTTTTTGACTAGTTTGGTAAATAAAGATTGTTGATGATGTTTTAAAAGAAAATAAACACATGTTTTGAAAACATGGGAAACCTCCATTTTTAGGGGAAACTCTGCCAAAATTTTTATAAATTTTGACACTTAGAAAAATGTTAGTTTTTGAGAAACTTATCCCCTAAAAATGTAACTAAAAGCATTTACCAAGGTTTCTCTAATTTTTGTGTTAAGAAATGATGATTTCTTCAAGAATAAAAATGGATATTAAGTATGTATATTTGTGAGAAAATATATATATATTTGTTTATCACCAAATTCTGTGCTAAGTGTGTGTAGTATGTATTACATGTAATAGTGTATTAGGACTTGAAAATACACTAAATACTCGTAAGAAGTGAAAATACAAAAATACACATACAACATACAAGATACATAATTCGGGTGCAAAATACAAGATACTTATAATTATTTCTTTGAGAAAATAATATAAGTAAGATACATAGTTAAAAATATAAATTATTTTTAACACAAGAACACATATACAAAAGATAGTGACTTGTACTTGTGCGATACAAGTCTAGTGACTAACGCTAATAAAACACGTTTAGGTCACTACGCTAGATAAGCAAACCCAGTGAAGTTTACGACGCAAGGAAACACAAAGTTTTGAGTTCATGCTCCCCCTTTTCTTTAACTGTTTTTGGTTTTATAACTCTCGGGGGTGAAATACATGTTACAAATAATACAATGTTTATAAATGGTATGATAACAAGAAGCACTCTTGGTGAGAACGAGTACCAAGTATGTTGCGATTTGAGAATACAAAAATACAAGAAGCACTCTTGGTGAGAACGAGTACCAAGTATGATGCGTTTTAAGAGATGCCTAGGAAATACTAGGTCATGTGAGCACAGACATAATACTAAAAATGCCATAAAGTCTTGGTGAACACTAGTACCAAGCCATTAAAAACATTCACTAATTAGGGACGAGGGTTAGATCTAACGGGTACGGCCGAGCCCCACTCATGGTCACAACTAGTACCTAGTAGTGCTTCGGAGTCCCAGTCGAGGTTAATCGACACAGTCGAGGTTAATCGACACAGTCGAGGTTAATCGACACAGTCGAGGAAAATCGACAAGGATATGAGCCATCACGAGTGCTCCCTATGAGCCATCACGAATGCTCCCTAGGAGTCATAACAAGTACTCCCCATGTCCTCAAGGAGTCATAACAAATACTCCTCATGTCCTCACATGCCTTAAAGTCTCTCAAAGATTTTACAAGAATACTTTATTGGTACAAGAATTGTATCACAAGAATACTTTATTGGTACAAGATTTGTATCACAAGAATACTTTATTTTACAAGAATACGTTATTTCACAAGAATACTCTATTTATACAAGATGCATACCATGTTTCAAACAAGGTATGCAAAACGTATGAACTCGCTCAACTTTTTGTTGATGTTTTCCAAAATTACATGTATTTCAGGTGACAGGATGGATCTGGGGCGCAGGTGTCGTAACTAGAAGTAGACTTCAAGCTTAGATGTCATCCACTTTTGTTAAATTATAACCTAGACGAAGGTTGTGTTTTTAAAACTTAAATAACAAATGTTTGTAATACTCAAATTTTCATGAATGGATGAACATCGTTTTGATCATGTAGTTGTTTATTACGATTGAATGCAATGATATTAAACCAGTCACACATCATACGCTTCCGCAAAAGACAGGGTGTGACATTCCTGCTCCACGATTACCAACTTGGGAGCTCCGGCATGTCCGGATTTTAATCATGGTAGATTCTATCCCAGTTACTAACCTGGGATGACCCATCTTCATCTGGTTTTTTCGTTTTCTTTTCATAAAATTCCTTTACCCCTTTGACCTTCCCGTCAACCATTTTACTAAAGATATGTTTTACTTTGGGGTTAAAGGCCTTTTCAACATCAAATTCCTTCTTTTCAGAAAAAATTGATTTGAAATCTCAACTTTTCCAACTTTTTGTTTAAAATTTTCAGCCCGCAATGGTGGAAAGTTTGCGTCATGCATTGGCGGTACTGACTTTTCTCCTTTTAGCTCAACTTGTGGCTCCTCTGACTTTGACGAGTTAGATTCATCGCCAGATTTCCCATCAGATTTTTTAACAACCCACATTTGGTTGTCAAGATTCACCCTTCTTTTGTAAAAACCTTTTGAACACTCACCAACCTCAAATTTTGAATTTTTTAAAACTTTAAATTGTTTAGTTGGTGGTTCATTCTCAACCATCTTTTCTTTCAGTTTTTCAGAGACTCCCTGTTTTGTTTGGATTGCCTTTGGACAATTCCTGGCAATGTGACCAACAATTTCGCATTGAAAACAGATTCTTGTCTCCTTCTTCTGATGTTGCTCATCATTCTTTATTTCTTCTTGCTTCTTCGCAAGGATTTCTTTGTTTGATTGCTTCCAGAATGAGCTCTTTTCTTCTTCTTCCGAGCTTGATCCTGAAACAAATACAGTTTTTGGTTTATAAGTTTTCTCATTTTTAGGATTTTCTGGTGGAATAAAACCCAATCCCTTCTTTTTGAAATTACCGTTATGGTTTGGTTTCTTTCGATAACCTGAACTAGAACTGTAACCTTTTTTCTTGATTAACCTTTGTTGAACTCTTGAGGCGTAAGATTTAGGTTTTTCAGCAAAATTTACATTTTTTATTTCAGAAATGTTAATTTATGTTAGTTTGAAAACCTTTTTGATCATTTCAGTTTTGACACCTCTTATTGGAAATTGTTCATCAGAATATAATTTGTCAGAATCATTCAAAGTATATGCTACTTTGAATATTTTGTCATTCAAATTATTTTGTGATAACAGAAATTCTTTATTATAAACCCGTTTGCCCTTTTGACTGTTGGACTTGAAGTATCGAACTCAGACTTTGACTCTGATTTTGATTCCTCCATGTCATCTTTATCCAACACCTGATCGACCACTTTCTTAACTAACTCGGACTCATGATCAGTGTCAGATGATGTAAAAGTGACATCAATGTTGTCTGGCAAATTATCTGAAGACTCAGATTCCCACTGTAAGTTGGTTGCCATTTTGACTCTTTCTGAATTTGGATTTCGTGGAGAATATCCATTTTCAAGCGGAGGTGGACACTTGTTATAGCCAAAACTTTGTTTCTTACCAAAATTCTTCACTTCAGTATCCTCTTTTGTTTCAAACTTCTTCTCTTCAGATGTTTTTTCTTCAAATGCCTTCATGCCTTCCGCTGTAGGATAAATCCTGTCAATTACATAAGAAGAACATGAGTAACTTTTCAACAACTTGTTTACTCTTTCAGTTTCTATTCTCTGAGTTTCCAATTTCTTTTCAAGCTCAGCACACATATCAATGTAATAATTGACAATTTCCTGCTTTATCATGTATGCTCCATTGAGTGTCTTCATTGCTGTAGCTTGTTCACTGCTTGACTCGTTATATTGATTCATGGCTTTGTTTAAGACATCATACGATTCTTTCAACCTGTTCATGTTGTGAATCAGCTCATTGTTGTGCTTCTTCATAGTCTTACAATTTTCACAATTCTCAGACATCTTTTCTGCATCAGCTTCTTTTTTAATCTCGAAAGCTCGAATTTCTTTCTGCTTTATCACTCGAACCTCTTCTTCATCATTCTTACCTTTCATTCTTTCTTTATCTCTCTCGGCTAGAAATTTTAAATGCTCTTTCATTTTATCAGCCCAATAATCATCATCACTATCATCTTGTTTTTTAACCTTCTGCTTTGCCACTCGAGCCCTTTCAGCATCTCTCTCGGCTAGATATTTTAAGTGCTCTTTCATACTGTCTGCCCAGTACGAATTATCATCATCACTGTCTTCAACGATTTTAGCAACAAAAGCTTTAGCCTTTAAGATCTCTTCATCTGGACAATATTTGTCCCTGCTAAAACCTTCTGGCTATCTTTCATCCTCTTGATTGACAAGATAAGCTTTCTTTGATTCTTCAATCTCCTTCCTTGCATGTGAAGTTTGTGGTGATTGTTGTTGATACGACTGTTGAGCAACTTGATGATAAATCGCTTTCCGGTAATAGTCATTATTTCCAAAAGGATTTTGAGATCCACTTGCTTCGCGGTTTGTGCATTCTCGCTTGAAATGCCCTTTTTCCTTGCAACGAAAACAAGTAACTTTAGATTTATCAAATCCTAAAGTAGAAACATTTGCATCACGAAAATCATCTCTTCCAGTAATCTGCTTAAACTTTTCAGCTCTTCTCAACACACTAGCCAAACACCACTTTATATCCATCAACTCCATCTCCTCAGCATCAATCTGATCGTAATCCTCTTTTGTCAACATTGGATTTCCAATCCTTCCTGCAACTAAACTCCCATAAGACTCTAACACAGTCACCAACAAAGACATATGACTTTTGGCTACTTCTTCAGAGTAATTTTGATCATTCTCAAGATTTAACGCAATGTTGCATTGTAGCACTTTTCCATTCATGGTTGCTGAAAAATTTGGATCGAATGATGGATATGAAGAGAATCCAGTTTTGCTACTTGATCCCTGAGATGAACCTCTAGAAGAACTTTTTGCATTGAAAGCAGTTTCAATCTTTGGTGCAATGTGGGTCTTATCACTAGTAACTCCTTTGTAATATAGACCAATGTCTTGTTCACCATCATAGTTCTTCATTCTCGCTATCTTTCGTTGTTCCATCTCTTGAGCTTCGAGTTGTTCAATAAAACCGCTCAGCGTTAAATTGTCAAATTCCTCTTTATTTTTCAACACCATAAGATATGTTCCCCAAACATCTTGTGGCAATGCATTGGCCAACTTTTCAATCAATTCTTCTTTATCTTTATTGATGTTCAATCTTTTCATATTCTTCACCAAATTGCAATATCTTTCTATAATCTGCTTGGTGTTTTCAGTTTTTAATCCACGAAATAGATCAAATTCTTTCTTCATAAGCGACGTTTTGTTCTTGATCATCTCTTTACTTCCAACAAACTTTGATTTTAATTCTTTCCATATCGAATGTGCACTTCCGTTGTGTTGAAGTAAAATCAAGATTTCTTCCTTAATAGCTTGCTACAAGAGACTAACCATTATCTTTTCATTTTTGTATTTCTTTTTCTCGTCAACATCTAGATCTTCAATATCAACCTTCTGTCCATTGTCCTTAACCGGTCTAACATATCAAAATTCAGTATATTCCCATGCATCTAGGTAATATGCTTGAACCCAATTTTCAAAACGTTCCGCTCATCCACTATACTCCTCAATACTCATAAGCTTAGGCGGTTTTTGCGTAGTTCCCATTTCATTTTCTAACATCGTACTCTGAGTTATAGTGATCGGGCTAGCAAAGGCGTTGTAGAACTCGTTCTCCATGATTTGGTTTTTCAAAAATTCACAAATACAGACTTTCAAACGAAATGGAATTGCTGAAACACTTTCAAACGAAATGGAACTGCCTTTCACACGAAATGGAATCTTTCAAGCGAAATGAAAATCTTCAAACGAAATGGACCCTGTTTACCCACTTCGTGCGAAATGGAATGTATGATTCACACGGATTCGACTTTTCAAGCGAAATGAAACACTTGGTGAGAAATGGGATACCTATTCGTGCGAAATGATGTCTTTTTCAAGCGAAATAGCAATTGGAACGAAATGGAAATCTGTCTCATGCGAAATGGAAGCAAAGTCAAACAATCTGATATCCAATTTGTGCGAAATGGAGCTGACGTCACACGACCGGACAGTTTTTCAACAAATTGATTAAGTTTTACTTTGATTTTAAGTCTGATTCTTTCAAGGATTTGTTAAAACAGTATTTCGCACGCTATATGTGAAAATCAAGCCATTTTAACTGTAAAATCTTGTTTAATTTTGAAAGATGTGAAGAAAGTGAGTAGAAATCAGAAATTTTCAGCTGAAATGGTAAGAACTCTTCCTCCTGAGCTCTGATACCACATGTAGGATCGTTTGCACGACCAAACGAGTCGTTCAGAAGAGATCTCGTCCAATACGAAAGGCGGAAATAGACGTATCGGAGTTATTTCAGCTGATTTGCACTTAGATTCACTTTAATTGTCTCTTATATTGATATCAGATCGTTTTACAATGCTGGAGACACTTCGGCAGAGCTTCGCTACCAGAATCGAAACGTTCAAATGAAAGACTCAAGGCAACTATATATAGGCTCTCCATTTCATACGAAATGGTTTCACACGGAATGGCATTTCGTGCGAAATGGCAATCACCATTTCGTGCGAATTGGCCGTTTCCATTTCGTGCGAAATGGCCATGTTCCATTTCATGCGAAATGGCCACATCTCTCATGTTTCTCAATTTTCTCATACTACGTGCCCTGATCTCTCTAATCTATTACAAGACTCGATACAAGACGAAGTCGACTGACATATGCACCAACAAAATAAAGTTGTCTTTTGATCCTCACGGATCTTATTACATTGTCCCAGAAAATTTAAAAGTTAGTCCAACATTTTAAGTGATAAAACATGCATCAACAACCACAAGATACGCCATAATTCCTGAAGCCGAACTCAAGTACCTGTAGAACACGTTAAAATCAAGTGTCAACACAAAGGAAGGTGAGTTCACATATTCACTTACAAACAATATTATTCCAAAGGAAAACTATCTGATTAGGTGTTTATTTGAAAACATCCATAATATTTTAGAAAGTCCATTTTACTTCCTTAATAAAATCCATGGGCCTTCCATCGGTTCATCAATCCGACAACAGCACTCTTGCCCAGGTTTTGTATATTAAATTATTGTGTCAATTTTCAGACTCGTATGTTAGCTACACAATACGAACTATATATTAACCATGCAGGGATAATCAAAGCTAGACAATAAACAGAATATCAATTCGTCGTTTGACTTGACACGGGGCGACCGGTCACGACGGGGTTGTCAACCCGATAGATCTACCAACAATTCATCGCGTGCAATACTTAAATGATTAAACGACATCATGGGCGCTGTCACACCCCCAAAATCCACATGCGGAGTACTACCGCTTGGAGGCGTGACTGACCAGGATCCAGCCACCAATTATACTGAGCATTGATTAATAGTAAAGGTATTCACCAACTACAATAGTTAGTAAACACCATATTTTAAAGTTCTAATAGTTTAAGTTCGAATAACAGTTTAAACAAATAGCGGAAGCATAAACCAAATAGTCTCAAAACAAGGTTCATAGTTCAGATTATTTAAAACCCACACACGGGCTAAACGACCACTACACATCCCCAAGCTGCAAGCTCCTAAGTCACTGGGTACCTGCAAAGCATGCAGTAGGGTATCAACAAAAGATGTTGGCGAGTCCACGAGTTGTCCAGTTTTAGTTACCAAAAACATGTTTCACCAGTTAATTTATCCGTTTATACATGCGATGGGGAGCTACCCCACAAGTAAGCGACTAAACTGTTTTTACAATACCGAATACTATTCATCCGTACGTTTCCGTAGAGTGCCCCGTTTGTCAATGTTCTATCATCATTGACGGTTGCCAGAGTACATTAGTTCATGCCCGATCCCATACGCGGGCACGGTGTGAGGTTGGTGAGACCTAAATAGCGCTATCAACTAATAACCCGTTCGCCTGACCCCGGCGACTAATCGGTATTAAGAAGTGAGGACTTGAGTGATAGAGTTTTGTTTAGTGTTGCTTGTTGCATCCAGTATAAACAGTAATTAACTAAAAGTCCCATTTAAGGGGAGAGAAGTAGGTTTGTATCCCTTACGAGGGGATAGCGTTGTTTAAGTTTCCGTTTCCCAACCACTGGGAACGCATGCTTTATTAGTTGTGAACTCACCTTGGGTTGCTCGGCAGATTAGCTTACTTGGTCAAGCTTGCTGGTCACCACGTCCTAACATGGTTACCAGTATAGGTCAGGTTTGGGGGTACAAGTAATCACGTATATCCTACTGGTATCTAACACATCGAATGCATACAGTTACCATTTAAGTTATTGGGCCTGCCCTTATAATCATAAGGTTAAACAGTAACAGTTAACACATTAGTCCAGTCAAACAATGATCATGCATAATTCGTCCATTTACTTCGGCCCAATAACGGAGATCAGCAGCCCACTCGAGACAAGGTGGTCTCGAGTCGAGACCGAGAGGTCTCGAGTCGCAACCGAATGGTCTCGGTTTGTAGTGGGGTGGTTTCGAGTCACACCAGATTGAGTCGCAACCTCAATTGTCCCAGATTTAGTCTCGAGTCGAGATCATGGGTTCTCGAGTCGAGACCTAGATGGTTTTGAGTCCTTGGAGTCTACTTTGAGTACTTGGACATGATCTCGAGTCGTGACTGCTGTGGTCTCGAGTTGTCATGAGTTGGTTTCGAGTCGCAACCGGGTGTCTTGACTCGCAAACGTGCACATGAAATCCTTCTAGAACATCTGGTGTACTAACCAATAATCTTGCAATTTCTTGTAATTGTGTACTAGCCAATAGAATTTCATAAACATGTTTTATTGTCTAATTCTATTTCAACATGGATCAAACACACAATATTTCAAATATTCATGTCATATTCAACAAGTTCATCATTTTAGGGTTTTCATCATTTTGCAACATGATTATTCAAAAAACCCTATCCTAGCATATACTCAAATCAGTATCATCGATTCCTGAATCTAACATACATTCCTCGGATTACAAACATACACATACACACTCTTATGGTCCTATCAACCTTGCATGTTAACTAACAATTTCTTATCAAAGCATGAACATGTCTAGCATATCATCCCATTATCACTATAACACAAAGATCTATCAATAACTTAGTCATCTTAACTCATTTATCCTCATAGCACATGTGTATAATCCAACAAGCATACATCTTTGTTAATCTATAATATGTTCTATCATCTAACCAAGATATGGTACTAACCGGAACTTGTTTTGGTTGTGAGTGTGTGAGACGATGAAAGAAGTGTCCAAGTGATGATCACGAGCTGATCCGGATACCTTGATGCTTCCGGTTTGAATCCGAGAGAGGAGAGGTGATTTTGTGAGGGTTTTCTAGAGAGAGAGGGAGTGAGGATGAAGTGAGAGAGTGTAAAGGAGAGTGTGTGAGGGTTTTAGGTTGATATAAAAGGTGGTGCACCCCAATGGGTTCCGGATGTGTTTAAG
This sequence comes from Helianthus tuberosus, assembly GCA_030545235.1. NCBI lineage: Eukaryota > Viridiplantae > Streptophyta > Magnoliopsida > Asterales > Asteraceae > Helianthus > Helianthus tuberosus. Next base: position 67,139,878 of record CM060445.1, on the reverse strand, counting down.
GGATGGGTGCGGCCCAAGCGGCCCAACTGTTTACTCGAGACTAAGTGGTCTCGAGTCGGGTCCGCGGTCTCGGCCCACTACATATGCACACATATATATATATATATATATATATATATATATATATATATATATATATATCACGTACACATACTCAAAGCAAGGATCACATAGAACGTGAGGATAAACACAACTTTCATTTAATAGTATATATACACGCAACGAAATTACAAGGTATTTGCTCGGGAAAACCTAGAGTGTCACATTATCCCCAAGTTTTAGGAACTTTCGTCCCGAAAGTTAAGGCAGCCACTGACAAGCTAGTGTAAATGAGAATGTTTCAACGGGGTGTCACATCATCCCCCCGTTAGTTTGGAATTTCGTCCCGAAATTCGGTTGTAGCTTCAGTGCTGGGAGTTTCGTTTGGGAACAACTGGGGATACTTGTGCTTCATCTGGTCTTCTCGTTCCCAGGTAAACTCTGGGCAACGGCGTGAGTTCCAACGAACCCGTACGAGAGGTATTTGGCTACGTTTGAGGGTTTTGATCTCACGATCCGTGATCTCAATCGGTTCCTCAGTAAAGTGTAGTTGTTCGTCAATGGTGAGTTCCTTGAAAGGGATGATGAGTGTTTCATCTGACAGACACTTCTTCAGATTAGACACGTGGAAGACGTTGTGCACAGCACTCAGTTCTTCAGGCAGATTCAATCTGTAAGCGACCTTACCGATCTTTTCGGTAATTTCAAAGGGTCCGACATATCTCGGATTTAGCTTGCCCCGTTTTCCAAAACGAACCACACCCTTCCAGGGTGAGACTTTAAGTAGAGCCCGTTCACCAACCTGGAACTCTAGCGGCTTCTTATCCTTATCAGCGTAGCTCTTCTGACGGTCACGAGCTGCCGCCATGCGTTGCCTAATCTGGGCAATCTTTTCTGTGGTGTCTACTACATGTTCTGGGCCTGTGATCTGGCTGTCACCAACCTCTGCCCAGCAAAGAGGCGATCGGCATTTACGACCGTACAATGCCTCAAAGGGTGCTGCCTGAATGCTGGTGTGGTAGCTGTTGTTGTAGGAGAATTCCACTAAAGGTAGGTGCTTCTCCCAATTCTTGCCAAAATCGATCACACATGCCCTAAGCATGTCTTCGAGGGTTTGGATGGTGCGTTCAGTTTGCCCATCCGTTTGTGGATGGTAAGCGGTGCTCATGTCCAAACGTGAGCCAAAAGATTTGTGCATAGCTTGCCACAACTCAGAGGTAAAACGTGCGTCTCGATCGGAAATAATAGAGGTTGGCACTCCGTGCTTCGAAACCACTTCCTTTAAGTATACCTCTGCTAAGGTAGAGAACTTGTCTGTCTCTTTAATAGCCAAGAAGTGGGCAGATTTAGTTAATCGATCTACTATCACCCAAATGGTGTCATTTCCGCGTTGAGACCTAGGCAAGCCAGTAACAAAGTCCATGGAAATTTGCTCCCATTTCCACTGTGGAATCTCTGGTTGTTGGAGTAGGCCTGATGGTTTCTGATACTCCGCCTTGACCCTTGCACAAGTTAAACATTTTCTGACATAGGTTGCTATGTGAGCTTTCATGCCAGGCCACCAGTATGTAGTCTTCAAGTCATAGTACATCTTATCCGCACCAGGGTGTACTGAGTAACGGGACTTATGGGCTTCATCCATTACAAGCTCGCGCAAATTCCCATAAAGTGGGACCCATATACGTCCGTTTACGTAGTAAGCGCCATCTTCTTTTTGTTCTAACCGTTGTCTCGATCCTCGTAGGGACTCAGCCCTGATGTTCTCGGCTTTCAATGCTTCAGCCTGAGCATTTCGGATCTGATTAGGGAGGTTCGAGTGGATAGTGAGCTGCAAGGCACGAACACGCTTGGGTTTGGTCTCCTTTCTACTGAGGGCATCGGCTACCACATTAGCCTTGCCTGGATGATATTTAATTGCACACTCGTAGTCATTCAGGAGTTCGACCCATCGGCGTTGCCGCATATTCAACTCCTTTTGTTCCATTATGTGCTGGAGACTCTTGTGATCAGTGTAAATCGTGCACTTGGTACCGTATAAATAATGTCTCCAAATCTTGAGCGCAAACTCCACAGCTCCAAATTCTAAGTCGTGTGTCGTGTAGTTCCTTTCGTGGATCTTGAGTTGTCGCGAAGCGTAAGCAATAACCTTCTCGCGTTGCATCAACACGCAACCAAGCCCTTGAATAGAAGCGTCGCAGTAAACAACGAAGTCGTCGGTACCTTCGGGTAAGGAAAGAATAGGAGCACTACAAAGGTTCTTCTTTAGTTCCTGAAAGGCAGTTTCCTGAGCATCACCCCATTTGTAAGCAACACCTTTCTGAGTGAGGGTCGTGAGTGGTTGAGCGATCTTAGAAAATCCCTGGATAAATCTTTGATAGTATCCTGCCAATCCCAAGAATTGGCGGACTTCAGTCGGAGTCTTAGGTATAGGCCAATTCTTAATGGACTCGATCTTAGCGGGGTCCACATGAATCCCATCCTGATTGACTATGTGCCCAAGGAAATGGACTTCTCTAAGCCAGAAATCACATTTCGAGAATTTGGCGTACAGTTGCTCATTGCGAAGGAGTTCGAGAATAAGACGCAGGTGTTGTTCATGCTCCTCTTGACTCTTCGAGTAGATTAAGATGTCGTCGATAAACACAATTACGAACTTGTCGAGGTAGGGTTTGCATACTCGGTTCATGAGATCCATGAAGATTGCAGGTGCGTTGGTCATTCCGAAAGGCATAACAAGGAATTCGTAGTGACCATAGCGGGTTCTGAAAGCAGTCTTAGAGATGTCCTCATCGCGGACTCTCAGCTGGTGATAGCCCGATCGTAGATCGATCTTGGAATAGTAGCTCGACCCTTGCAGCTGATCGAACAAGTCGTCGATACGGGGAAGTGGGTAACGGTTCTTGATGGTAACCTTGTTCAGTTCGCGGTAATCAATGCACATTCGGAATGTGCCATCCTTCTTTTTGACGAAGAGCACTGGGGCTCCCCAGGGTGATGAGCTAGGATGGATAAATCCTTTGTCCAGAAGTTCTTGTAGTTGAGTAGAAAGTTCCTTGAGTTCTGCGGGGGCTAGTCGATAAGGTGCACGAGCTATAGGTGCTGCTCCGGGAGCTAGTTCGATTTGAAATTCGACCTGACGGTGAGGAGGGAGTCCAGGTAGTTCTTCCGGAAATACCTCAGGATAGTCGCATACAACTGGAAAATCTTCAATCCTGTTTTCCTTTTTCTGCGTGTCGGCAACAAGTGCTAAGACAGCGGTGTGCCCCTTTCGTAAACACTTCTGGGCCTTTAAGAATGAAATAATGCCGGTGACTTCTCCGCTTTTGTCGCCTTGAACAATAAGGGGTTTGCCAGGGGGACGGGGAATACGAATAGCTTTCTCTTGGCAGAGGATTTCAGCTCGATGTTTGGATAACCAATCCATACCAATGATGACGTCGAAGCTTCCAAGAATGATGGGGAAGAGATCAATACGGAAGGTCTGACCAGACAATTCTAGTTTGCAGTTACGTATTACGTGTGAGGCCTCGAGGTTTCTACCATTAGCTATCTCGACGATGTGCTTAGAACTTAATGGCGTAAGAGTGGACTTAAGTTTCTTGCTAATACATAGGGATACATAACTAGCATCTGCTCCGGAATCAAATAGTATGGAAACATTACGATCATTAAGGAGGAACTTACCCGCTACAACGTTGGGGTCATTCCTTGCTTCTCCAGCTTCAATCACAAAAGCCCTTCCTCTTGCACCATTCCCAGCATTGTTGTTATTGTTCCCAGCACCCTGATTGTTGTTGTTTTGATTCAGTTTAGGGCAATCCTTTCGCATGTGCCCCGTTGCTCCACACTTGAAGCATCCACGGTTGTTTCCTTGTTGCTGTTGTGGTTGTTGTTGATTCTGCCTAGCTGGGAACTGGCTCCTGCAATCTTTGGCTTCATGCCCCATCTTGTTGCATCGCTGACACTGACTTTTGCCACATGGCCCACTGTGGTGTCGGTTACATTTGTTACACTTGGGGTGGTTTCCCCGATAGCCACCCTGTTGCTGAGGGCCCTTGTTGCTTTCAGTCTTCCTTTGTTGAATAGGGGCCTGAGTGGGGTTAGCATCCTTACCCTGACTTCCATCCCACTTTCATTTGTTATCGCTAGAAGTTCCAGCAGTAGCACTGATCCTCTTAGGCAACTTGCCCTCTTCCACAGCCTGATTGGTGAGTTTGTGAGCAAGACGAACCACGGGCTGTATGGTATTGAGGTTGGCTCAGGTCACATGGCTCCGGATTTCTGGGACCAAGCCTTTGATGTACAATTCGATCCTTCGATACATAGGTCGGGACATGTTTGGGCAAAGTGCAGCATAGTCGTTGGACTGCTTGGTGTAGGTCTCAATCTCTGACCCAACCATCTTGAGCTCATAGTACTCGTTCTCGAGTTTGTGGATGTCATCCCTGTGACAGTATTCCTCTTTGATCATGTCCTTGAAATCTTCCCACGCAGTAGCATTAGCAGTTTCCAGACCAAGCATCTGAATCTGTGCTTTCCACCATGAAAGCGCGTTTCCTTCAAGCGTACCAATCGCGAACTTTACCCAGTTAGCAGGGGGACACTCACAGACAGCAAAGACAGCTTCGGCCTTTTCAATCCAGTGTAGAAGGCCTATGGCACCCTCAGTGCCGTTGAAAGGGAGAGGCTTGCCATCCATGAAGGTTTTGAAAGTACAAACACGTGGCTGTGCAGGCGCAGGCTGACCTGTTGTGAGAAGTGAAGCGAATAGGTTTAGAGGTGGAAAGACGATGTGGGGGTAGGATTTAAACATCCTAAAGTAACGAGTTTACCTCCAGGGTGAGCTGCGAAAGCTGCAACCACCGTGTTGAGCAAGTTAGTGAATTGAGCCTGAGTCATGTTAACGCTTCCTCTTCCGCGTCCACTCATTGTCTTCATGACCAGAAAACACAGTATGAGTGTGATGTCGTAACATAGCAAGAATGAGATAGAAGAAGGATGTGTATCTATCTAATTAGGCACACTAGTACGTATAGAGAACAACGACATGAAGTAAACACGCAAGTAAACACAAGTCCGAGCTATGAGGTCTAATAGGTTGAGTCTTGCCCTTGGAGTGTAGTGTCGTCACGAGTCACGGGTTATAGTCTGGTTTTTCTCAAAAAGACTTTCTTCTTTTTAAAACCAAGTTCACTATAACCAATGGCTCTGATACCAATCTGTCACACCCCCAAAATCCACATGCGGAGTACTACCGCTTGGAGGCGTGACTGACCAGGATCCAACCACCAATTATACTGAGCATTGATTAATAGTAAAGGTATTCACCAACCACAATAGTTAGTAAACACCATATTTTAAAGTTCTAAAAGTTTAAGTTCGAATAACAGTTTAAACAAATAGCGGAAGCATAAACCAAACAGTCTCAAAACAAGGTTCATAGTTCAGATTATTTAAAACCCACACACGGGCTAAACGACCACTACAAATCCCCAAGCTGCAAGCTCCTGAGTCACTGGGTACCTGCAAAGCATGCAGTAGGGTATCAACAAAAGATGTTGGCGAGTCCACGAGTTGTCCAGTTTTAGTTACCAAAAACATGTTTCACCAATTAATTTATCCGTTTATACATGCGATGGGGAGCTACCCCACAAGTAAGCGACTAAACTGTTTTTACAATACCGAATACTATTCATCCGTACGTTTTCCGTAGAGTGCCCCGTTTGTCAATGTTCTATCATCATTGACGGTTGCAAGAGTACATTAGTTCACGCCCGATCCCATACGCGGGCACGGTGTGAGGTTGGTGAGACCTAAATAGCGCTATCAAATAATAACCCGTTCGCCTGACCCTGGCGACTAATCGGTATTAAGAAGTGAGGACTTGAGTGATAGAGAAGTAGGTTTGTATCCCTTATGAGGGGATAGCGTTGTTTATGTTTCCGTTTCCCAACCACTGGGAACGCATGCTTTATTAGTTGTGAACTCACCTTGGGTTGCTCGGCAGATTAGCTTACTTGGTCAAGCTTGCTGGTCACCATGTCCTAACATGGTTACCAGTATAGGTCAGGTTTGGGGGTACAAGTAATCACGTATATCCTACTGGTATCTAACACATCGAATGCATACAGTTACCATTTAAGTTATTGGGCCTGCCCTTATAATCATACGGTTAAACAGTAACAGTTAACACATTAGTCCAGTCAAACAATGATCATGCATGCTCCGTCCATTTACTTCGGCCCAATAACGGAGATCAGCAGCCCACTCGAGACAAGGTGGTCTCGAGTCGAGACCGAGAGGTCTCGAGTCGCAACCGAATGGTCTCGGTTTGTAGTGGGGTGGTTTCGAGTCACACCAGATTGAGTCGCAACCTCAATTGTCCCGGATTTAGTCTCGAGTCGAGATCATGGGTTCTCGAGTCGAGACCTAGATGGTTTCGAGTCCTTGGAGTCTGCTTTGAGTACTTGGACATGATCTCGAGTCGTGACTGCTGTGGTCTCGAGTTGTCATGAGTTGGTTTCGAGTCGCAACCGGGTGTCTTGACTCGCAAACGTGCACATGAAATCCATTTAGAACATCTGGTGTACTAACCAATAATCTTGCAATTTCATGTAATTGTGTACTAGCCAATAGAATTTCATAAACATGTTTTATTGTCTAATTCTATTTCAACATGGATCAAACACACAATATTTCAAATATTCATGCCATATTCAACAAGTTCATCATTTTAGGGTTTTCATCATTTTGCAACATGATTATTCAAACAACCCTATCCTAGCATATACTCAAATCAGCATCATCGATTCCTGAATCTAACATACATTCCTCGGATTACAAACATACACATACACACTCTTATGGTCCTATCAACCTTGCATGTTAACTAACAATTTCTTATCAAAGCATGAACATGTCTAGCATATCATCCCATTATCACTATAACACAAAGATCTATCAATAACTTAGTCATCTTAACTCATTTATCCTCATAGCACATGTGTATAATCCAACAAGCATACATCTTTGTTAATCTATAATATGTTCTATCATCTAACCGAGATATGGTACTAACCGGAACTTGTTTTGGTTGTGAGTGTGTGAGACGATGAAAGAAGTGTCCAAGCGATGATCACGAGCTGATCCGGATACCTTGATGCTTCCGGTTTGAATCCGAGAGAGGAGAGGTGATTTTGTGAGGGTTTTCTAGAGAGAGAGGGAGTGAGGATGAAGTGAGAGAGTGTAAAGGAGAGTGTGTGAGGGTTTTAGGTTGATATAAAAGGTGGTGCACCCCAATGGGTTTCGGATGGGTTTAAGGGATGGGTGCGGCCCAAGCGGCCCAACTGTTTACTCGAGACTAAGTGGTCTCGAGTCGGGTCCGCGGTCTCGGCCCACTACATATACACACACACACACACACATATATATATATATCACGTACACATACTCAAAGCAAGGATCACATAGAACGTGAGGATAAACACAACTTTCATTTAATAGTATATATACACGCAACGAAATTACAAGGTATTTGCTCGGGAAAACCTAGAGTGTCACAGGCGCAAGGTCCTCTTGAAGAACAATATGATGTCTGCCTCACGTACAATATATAAATCCTACTAATATGACAATTTAATACACGATGTTGTACGATTCCCCTGAATCTACATCATTCGAGACCCAGGCCGACATCCGTCCCAACTATATGGTCATGTTTCGCCTCGGAAATACCGTATCATCCCAATGTCCAACACTTATTCATCAAAAACGTTTTTACTTCGAAACGTATGACTTATCAAATTTCATATATTTTCATGAAAAATATATATTTTATATTAAAAGGTATGTTTTATTTCAAAAACATTATTAAACCCTTTTATTGACGTGTTCTACCCCCAAAATATATACAAAGCAGTAAAAAGAGGGGTTTAGTGACACTCACCTTTGGGTGCGTATTTTAAATAGCGCAATCCCAGAGATTGATTTCTACACGTCCTATTATATATATAGGAACGATTTTAAATCAATATACATAACACAAAAATCATAAGTTTCTCCGTTTCTTAGAATTATCACATAACTTTGAGATTTTCTCGAAAAGTTATCATTTTTTATTATGTTGGCACGTTAATATATATATATATATATATATATATATATATATATATATATATATATATGAGTCCATATATATATATATGATTTTGTGACTTGAACGATTTTATTGGTGACCATTATTGTGTAAATCCGTTAACTCTCCCGTTTATACCCAATATATCTACGATTTGCGCGTCGTAATATGTATACATAAACGTTCACATAATTTAACACCGAAACACGCGAAATCTTATTAACTTATATATTTTGTCATTTTTAAAGCAAATATACACAAAATATCTTATATGTATCAAATTTCATGCTCGATAAACAAATTTCACGTTTAACGCAATTTTTACCGTTTCTACCGCACAAAACGTACAAGCATAGATGCGTAAGCTAGATTTTCTAATATCATGTTAAAAACTTAACATATTTTAACATTCTCATGTTTAAATCACATAACATATTTTAACACATAAGGTTCACCCAAAATTTTACCTATATTAGTGTACATTGAAAAATACGTATTTTAGCGATTTCGGTAACGGTTTCGGGCGTCGGAAGTCACGTATGACCAACCAAACACCAGGTAAACTTAGAATTAGTTAAAATACTCATTTTTAAACTAAAAATATCAGTTTACTTACTGATCTAAATCAGTTTTATAAAAATAACTCGAAAAGCCGATTTTTGACAGTTTTAACGCATAGTTTTGCGTTAAACGTTACTATAATCATCCTAACTCGAAACGACTTGATATTTTGACACAATACATGTTATTTACTGATTAAAATAATGATCATAATCAGATTTGTGAAATTTTTGTGTAAGTCACATAAATCATGCGATTTCACGTATTTTACAACTTCTAATGCACCAAGTACAACATGCAAAACTAGTAAACTTTATGACAAAGTTTTATATCATTAAACACTTCAAAATAATCATATTTTAGTGTTTATAATCTGATCAAAAATTATTTTTATCAAATCATGTTTAAATGATCATTTCATGATCACAAATCATCATGCATGTTCAAGTAAATGCATCTAATGCATCCATATAACATCATCATCATTTTATATGAACTAAAATATATATCTAATCATATATTTAAATCATGTTCAAATATTCAAACATTCCATACTTCACATCATCATCATCTACTTATTTATTCATAAAAGCAAGACATATGCTTATATCCTTACACATTTAAGACTTTAATCATCAAAATTTCACATGCATGCATACCTATGCATACATACACGACTCATATACATACACACTTATGATTTTAAAACTTCACTTTATCATGTTCATCTTTTAGTCATATGAACTTTCATAAATCACCTTTTGATCATGCATGCATTTCATTTTCGAGAATCAAATCAAGCAAGAATTAATCGAAATCAAAACTCAACTCAAATACAAATGTATACACACACTCACGGTTATACATACATATACACATACATTCATTTTTAATTTCTTTGAAAACCCATTTGTTATTAGTTTCAAGTTTGTGTTTAATTCCAAGAATAAGAGAAACCTTTTTACTATCATCTTCATCACCAAGAATCAAGAACATTTTTAAAAGATTAGTTTTTATACCTTCAAGATTCAAGTGGGTTTTTGAAAAGATTTTTATGTTTGGAGCTTGTTTCATCTTGAAAACACCTTTGGATCTTCACACCAACTTGAAACTTGCTTGAAATCAACTTGAATCTTCAAGAAATATGTTTGAATTTTCAAAATTGTGAAGGTGTGAAGGGGTGTTCGGCTGAATTATTTAGACAGAGAGAGTGTTTCTTTGTGTTTGGTTGCATGTTCTTGATTTATGCAAGACATAAAGAATTCTTGCAAAAGCATCATCATCACACACCTTTTTCTAAGCCAACAAGTGGAAGAGAGAGGTGAGAGAAACCTTTGCATGGCTGCCATCTCACACTTCTTGTCCCACATTTCACATATATATTCGATTTTATATGTATACATATACATATATATGTAGTTTTGGCTAAACACTGGTATTTTACTGGATACCGTGTATTATATCTAGCGTTTAATCCTGTTTTAGTGCATTTTAAATTATTTTTAATACTCTATAAAAATAAACTTACCAAAATATTATTGAACAATATTTTGTTTGCCTGGACTGGCTATGTTGTCGGTATTTGGCAGTATGCGCGCTGTGCTGCGCGGTACGCGCTTAAAATCGCAAAAATAGGGATTTATGCGTTTTTATTTATTTTTATCATTCTAAAGTAATAAACTCATCAAATTATTACTAAAATGATTATCAGTTGCCTCGACAGGCTATGTTAATAGTATTTTGTCGGTATACGCGCTACATCGCGCGGTACGCGCTTAAACTCGAAAAATAGAGTTTCTTAGCGTTTTAATTTATTTTTCGTCACGAATATAATTAAAATTACTATTCAAATCATAACAGACTATTTTTAGGATTTTAACACTGATCGGGTGGTCACCGACGTTCGTTTCGCATTTTAACCATTACGCGATAAGCGTTTATCTTACCGTTGCCAACATAATTTTTACCAAGGTTTAAATTTACCAACTCATTAAATTTCACATATAAACATCATAATCAGTCAAATACAGCCTTTTATCTATTCACAACACGTGTTACAATTGTACGGTACGGCCTGAAAAGCCGGGTGTCAAAGTCTCACCCCGTTTAGGAAATTTCGTCCCCGAAATTTTACTCTACAGGTTTTGTTTTTCGCACTAGATGAAAACAGTGAAAACAAGCTTGAAGAATATGGTCTTGTAGTTTCTGCGAGAAACTTTGATTCTTACGAAGAATCTTCGTAGACCTATATTGCACACATCCTTAATTTCTAATCTCACGTCTCAGCGCTCTCTACTCTTTCCAAAGTTCAACATTTACGAGCACTTAATCAAGAAGATTAAGTCAAAGTTCCACCATTTTAGGTTTAACATACGTATATTTACATATACATTGCCCTATACCCGAGGTAGTCTGAGTTTACACCTGATTGATCCAACTTGAGATGGGCTCTCGAAAGAATCAAATCTCATAAACTCGTCTTCCTTCCTTCTTGCATTCATTTCAGATATCCATAAATCGCCAAATCAATAAATCGTATACTTGACTAGAATGCTGAAATCTCCTGTCCGGTTATTAGCATAACTCTTCTAGCTATATGTTCTGCTTCTACGGTGCTTCGATAAACTTCCGTTTATCTTCCAAACAAATCTCTATAAAGAACAAAATCAGTGTATTATCCATTATACACTTTCTCAATTGTACCCAAACAATACATCATGTACACTACTCCATCCTTATGGTAGCTTGAGCCTATAAGCGACTAATCCAACTCAAGATGGGCTCTTGAAAGGAACTAATCATTGTGGCTCAGTTCTTCTTTTCTCTGCTAAACCTAATAGCATCTCTGCAAGATAACTCCTTTAACAGAACCAAATCTTCAATCTGGAATCGCAATAGTTCCTTCAATTGTCCATGTAATCCTTCTGTTGATCAATTGGCGACTTTTAACCTTCCCTCGATCTAGGCAAATCCTGTCGCTGGTTTCCTAGATAAACTAAGGTCTGGTTAATTGTCCTTTGTCACGTTAGCTCAACGAAGTGACGATCAGCACTTCCATCCATGCAAAGCTTCAAACCGAGCAACCTAAATACTAGCGTGTTATTTATTATTGTAAGATAACTCTGCCAAGGGCATGTGAGTATCTTAACTTCCTTCTGAGTCCATCATACACTCTTCCAATCTCAAGCTGATCTACAAGCATACCTTTCTCATCCCTTCCAATTCCATAGTTAACTTCAAACGTTACTCATGATTCTCTTTGGTTCGTGTATAGACAAGCATGTCGTCGATGAATATTATCACGAATTTATCCGATTAGGGTTTCCATACCCTATTCATGAGATTTATGATTATAAATGGCGCATTAATTTAGTCAAAAGGCATGACTAATAACTCATAATGGCCATTTCATGTTGAAAAGCAGTCCCCAAAATATCTTCGTCAGCAACCTTCAACTGATGATATCCTAATCGTAGATCGATCTTCGTGTAGCAACTGGGTCCCGGTAGCTTGATTGAACAAATCGTCAATCCTCGGTAAAAGGGTACCGATTCTTAATAATCAACTTGTTTAGATTTCTAAAATCATCACATATCCTGAAGGATCCATCCTTCTTTTTCTCAACAAAACAGATGCGCCTCAAAATGAAAAGCTTGATCGGGTGAAACCCTTGTCTAGCAGCTCTTGAAGCTGATTTGACATTTCTTTCATTTCAGATGGTGCTTGATCTATAAGGAGATTGTGCAATTAGGTGCAGCACCGAGTGCCAGATCGATTCGAAATTCAATCTGTCTCGCAGGGGGAAATCCAGGTAAGTCTTTTTAGGAGAACTTCTGGATAATTGCGAACAATAGGAATCTCTCCGGTATTCCTACATTCGGCTTTTGTATCCACCACGTTAACTAAGAATGCAGGATAGCCTTTTCATGACAACTTGAGCATCCTCAAAACACTGACGACTCTCAACCATCAACACTCGATTGGTATTTGTGAACAACTTCTGCCTCTCCACTATCATCAGGACGAGGTATCCTAGCTAACTTCTTCAAGCGATAGTCCCTACTTTGCTCTTGGATAATCAATCCATTCTCACATCTGCGTCAAGACTCCCCAGCTCCACTGGAAATAAATCGACACTAGAACTACGATCACTTAACTAAATACTACAACCGCAAACAACCTCACCAGTTTCCATCAACTTACCAATTGCTAGTTCTATCGGGCCCTTTATACTCAGCTTACTTGTAGGTAAACACAAAAATGGTTCAAAGTTTCTCGAACAAAACTCAAGTCAGCTTTGGTATTAAAAGTATGAACATAGATTGGTTTTTGATTCGAAACATACCGGTAACAACAGCAAGATCGTCTCCTGCCCTCCCAGCACTCGCCTCAACGGCTTTGCCCTTAACATCCTGTCCTTTCGGTTTCGGGTAGTCTCTTTTGTAGTGTCCTTGCTCACCACACATGTAGCATCCCTCGAGTGTAACTTCATCTAACGTACTCTTAGCATAGCACTCACGAGTCATATGTCTATTCCGACCACATCTGGCACACTTTCTCCGCTCATCCTTGTGAGTCTTCTTCTCAAAACTACTCCGGCCATCCCTGGCATCATCCTTTCTAGAACGGATAGAACTGGCTACATACGCCTTCTGTGACACCTGGGTCACTGCGACCATCAAACAAATACCAAACCAATGAAATATTGTATTTCATACTTGGGATTTGTACAAATATGTGTATCATTTGCACATATCAATTCTTGTTCGATTTCGGGCTCTAAATCGCTTTTTGGAAGGTTATACGCGCACTGATGCGTAAATATAACCAGTTTAATGCAACGAACACTCCAGAATAGTGAAATATGCTTCACATACCTTAAATAACCTTTACAGAACTTAGAAATAAGTTTTGAAGGCTTTGGTATGACAAAATCAAGTTTAATCGCTTACAGGGACTAAATTCGACAAACTTTGAAAGTATGCCGATTCGTACTGTAACGAACATTCCGGAACATGACCATAAGTTAAACACACCCTAAATATCCTTTACATAGCTTAGAAATAGGCTTTGAGGGGTTCGGTGTGCTAAAATAAACTTTATAGTCATTCAGGGACTAAAAGCGTCAAAAAGTGCATAAGTTTGCATTTTCGCGCATAACTTACGTTCTGAATACATCCGGACATCCAAAAATTTATGTAAGCACTAAAATATTTTATTTTAGTGTTTGTCATGAGAAAAATCCATTCGTCACGCAATTTGGATCGTTTTTCGTGCTTATGCGCATTCCGTCGTAATTAAGCGAACATCGCGATCGTACGACCAAACGAACCAACATCCGACATATTTTTGAGCATGTTTCATGTCCACAATGTTTAAGCATCATTTTAGGGCCTTGAAGTTGGCTTAACGGGCCTTAAACGTGTCGAAATTAGCCTTAAACACCAACAGGGACCAAAACTGTCAATTCAACAAAGTTGTTTCTGATCAGAAGGGCCTGGCGGACCGCGTAAACTCTTGGTGTCTCCTTACATGGCCCGTGTCAGCCTCCCAGATCAGTTTAATCAGTTTTAACAGCTGTTAACAGCTGTTATGCACTCCAAACCCAATTCCACATGTTGTTTCCTGATCATGAGGGGCCAATTTGAGTTACCTTAGTGTTGCAACAAGTGTAGGGACAAGATCAAAGCACGGTATTCGAGGAACGATCCTAACGGTCCTAGAAATCCTATAAATACCCCTTTGATTCACTTGCAAAACCCACTTGAATTCTGAGTTTTTTCTCTAAGTGGTTGTGGTTATACACTTCCTACCTGAGATTACTTGGAAGATCAAACTTGCGGGGACCCTTTGTAAGTGTTCTTTCATTCTTTTCATTCGTTTTAGCGTTAAAGTCAAACTTTGTTTGACTTTCTGCATTGACCAGTTTATAGTCAATGTGAAGTTCGTTTGAACTTCATAACGTGAGCGTAATCACGATGGTTATAGTCCCTAGTGACTATACCTACTGATTTCCACGTTATCTAGGCTCGGTGATGAGTCGTAGTTTCGGCCAAAATGCGCATTCTTGCGTATTTTGTAACCAAACTACTCTTAGGTATCAAAACCGTTTGTTTTGATACCAAACCTGTTTCCTAAACTTAGTTAAGCATGTTTTAACATGCTTAGCTCGTCACTTTTAGTTTTGTGCTTGTCTAGGGTCGTAAGGGTAAGAGATCTAATCAATCGCTTATACTTTCGAACCCGACCCGTTTGGTCGATCATTGGGATCCGACCAAACACATTAGGTGACCATAGTGGTTTAGGGAATAACCTTCCGAGGTTATACCTTATGGTCACGACGTTTAGTTAGTTGTATGATAGGTAGTATATATGCCTTAGGTAAATGACCAAAATGCCCTTTTTACGCCAAAATTCATATTAAGCATATGTAACATAACTTTTGATATCTAAACTGTTTTGGCAACAATATTAGACATGTTAAGGCATATTTTACTTATCATAGGGCTAGTTAGGCGTTCCGAACGCGTTTTACGCGAACGATGCGTTAAAGTAGCATAAGCTACCTAAACGGGTCGTATTGGGTCGTAAGCACTTAGGTTGGGTTTCATTTTAGAATGAAGGCTTTGTTAAACCATACTACATGAGTTTCCATACTCGTTTGGTTTACGAACCCTCATTCTATCCGATCCTCCGATCTAGGTCCGGTTTATTAACATAGTTACCTATATTAGGTACCGTTTGATTTCCGTGATCTCTAGCATTGTTTGGTTGTTACGCAAGGACTTCTAGGCAATCTTAAGTGAGTACATAGACCCCTCTTTTACTGTTTTCCAAACTGTTTTGGGTGAAACACATGTGCCTACTTGTTACTTTCGTGCTTTCCTGTTTTCACATCATATACTTTCTATGTTCGTTAGTACATTTATAGTACATGATTTACATTACATTGTTTTGCTATGTATGTTTACTAAGCATACTTAGTACATTGTTTTACTTTACATTTCTACTATGTATGTTGACTGAGCATGCTAGCACATTGATTTACATGACTTTTCCTGCTTTGTATGTTTACTTAGCATACTTAGTACATTGTCTTACATTACATCTAGTTGCATATGCTCATCCAGCATATGGACACATTGTTTTACATTACATCCTGTTGCATATGCTCATCCAGCATATGAACACATTATATTACATTTTGAGCCGTTTGTAACTATTTGGCTATGTAAACCGTTGTAACCATTTGACTATGTAAACCGTTGTAACCATTTAATTATGTGAACCATTTCTAACTGTTGAACCGTGTGAACCGTATTTGACCATACATAAACATCTCTACAATTGTTAAACTTTACATTTTGGTGGTTGTTGGGTAAATGATTTAAGTAACGAGGCGACGGGTAATACGATAAAATCATGGTGGATACGCCACAGGTACTTCCTATATATAAGTGCTTTTATGGTATTACATATCGTAGCGTTATTTAAACCATTTCAGTTTAGACATATTACATCTACAATACAATTTTCACATAAACATCGTTTTACAAAGTAACTTAACTTATAGAAACTCATTTCACATGGTTACTCATTTAACCATGCATTATTCTTTTATACATATATATATCACTTGATTTATTTATTACTTTTCAAATGATTTATGAAAGGAATCACTCAACAAGATTCATGGCTACTTTTTAAACAGTTTCTTTAAACACAAGTCATGAATCCTTGTAGGATCGATTTGTCCAATCAAATGAGTTAATTAGAGCTAATACGCACCATTTAAGTGGCGGAAACACTTAAACAGAATAGAATCAGAGAGAATGGAGTAGAAATAGACAGAATATCACTTTAAACACTGTTTCTCATTAACAGATCACAGAAAAATCCGGCAGCAGTTCGGTTACAACTTCAAGGATCAGTACCAAATGAGAAACACCAGAAGCCTATATATAGGCATCACAGTTCGCTTGAACATGACATCTCCATTTCAAGCGAACATGCATCAAGCCAGTTCGCTTGAACATGACCAATGTCATTTCAAGCGATCATACATACAAAACTTCATAAAATAACATTCTAGCCCCTATACTATACATAACTTGACATATTAGACCCCTAGACTTAAGACATAGGCTTTAGACATCATGCACTAACAAACTCCCCCTTGGATACAGCCGGAGTCTTCAGTCTTGGTCTTTACAGGGACTTGAACGTTTCTTCTCTTGGCTTAGGCTTCCTTCTCAGCAAATTCCTAAGCTTTTCGTTATCTTTCGCCGCTTTCAGTCTTTCTTCTTCCTGCTCTCTCATAAACTTTCCTTTGTTCTTTTCTAGCTTCTTTCTTTTCTTTTCAGCTCTCAGCTTTTCCTTTTCTTCAAGCTTCCACCACTTTGAGTTCCATTTGTTATCCGCATTGATGCCTTTTTGAAAACAAATAGAAACTACTTTCTGAAACTGCATCGCTTGTTCTCTGTCTTCAGCTTGAAAGCGAATCTTGTTCACAAATAAACATTCGATGTCTTTAGCTAAGCAATTCACTAACCACATAGGATCATATACAAATATCTCTCTGATCTCGCTTCCAGCTCTGTATGTAATCACTGCTTCAGTTGATACGCAGCTATAAACCCAATCTATAAAGCCTTTATAGAATTCCTGTTCCATCTTGGGTACTGGAATGTTCTTCATCGTTCGAGGCTTCTTTATATTCAGAATAGTTTCTTCATTTCCGGTTTCAGGATTCACTCTTCTAACTTTCTTTGGATAATGTGGTTGCCAGTGTCTGAAGTTCTTCAATGCTTCAAACTTTATAAAGCCCCACATGGGCACATCGTTTTTCCTCACTGGATAACCCAAAGTTCTCACCTTTGACAGCTCATCTACATCCCACCATGGTAGAGACATAACATCATGTAAATGTTCAAAATATTGTACCCCACATTCTCTTATGATGGCATAAGCATTCACATGAGGTAAGAAACCCCAGCTAATAATATCTCCCATCGATATATCTCTGTCTCTTTGATAAAACTTCAAGGGACGTTTAAACTTCCTTTCATGAGACTGTCTAAACCACTTTTTGCATTCTTCTTTCAGAGGATCTTTTGTGGTTCCATCAAAGTTCTTATCTTTCAGAATTTCTTCAACTTTCCTCATCAGTTCATCTCTATTTTCTTGAGTGAAAAATTCCATCAACGTTGGAAATTCAGAAGTATCAACATTTTCAGTTTCTTCATCAGTACAATCTTCAACCTCAACCTTATCATAGACATCTGCGTCTTCCACATACTTGTATTCATATTCAGGTTGATGGTTGATGTCGAATGCATTCAATTCTTCCTCAAAATCAAACTTAA
The DNA here is from genome assembly GCA_030545235.1 of Helianthus tuberosus. NCBI lineage: Eukaryota > Viridiplantae > Streptophyta > Magnoliopsida > Asterales > Asteraceae > Helianthus > Helianthus tuberosus. Next base: position 67,121,779 of record CM060445.1, on the reverse strand, counting down.
ACTCATCTTCCTTCACATTAAACATCTTTAGAACTTCGTCCAAAGTATATATGTGTCTTTTCTCCCCTTCTTCAACATCAGGTTCAATACGAAGAATCATCTATTCGACTGCATCAACATTCTGATCTTCTACATTCTCCCCCTCCCCAGTTGCATTCTCTTGTTCTTCATTTACAGAATCATTCATAAGATCATCAACTGTTTGTTCTTTTGATGCTTCAGAAACTTTAACACTTGAAGTTCCTTGATCATCATCATTTTCATCATCACTCGAACTACTTGCAGAAAATACTTTCTCAGCGTCATCATCATCATCATCATCAATCTCATCATCATCATCATCATCAACATCAACATTAAGAGCATATTCTAGTAACACTTCATCATCAAAAACAACAGGAACAGTAGAAAGAGGAACATGTTTCTCATAAACAGGTTCAGAAGCAGTTGATAAAACAATTGCCCTTTCTTCAGATTCAATCCCTTTTCCCTTATCCTTCATCTGAGCATCAATTTCAGCTTGATGTTGAGCTCTAACCTCCTCCCGTACAACTTCATCAAATCTCTGCTCTAGAGGCATACCAACCACACTCTCTAATACTTTTTTCAACATATAATTTTCATGTTCATTTCGAGCCTTGATTGCTTCCAACTCTTTATTCTTCAGCTTGAAATATTCATTTTGTTGATCTTTACGTGTTTTTTCTTCCAACAATTCAGAAATTTGAACTTTCATCACATCTATCTCTGCTTCATCAGCTTCAATCTTCTTCAATAAAGTAGAATTTTGAGCTTCCACAGACTGTACATGCTTTATCAACTTCTTGTTCTCAGCCATTACTGCTTCAACTTTATCATCAACACTCTTCAATTGAACATTATTCACAAAATCTAAGTCTCCAATTTCATCAAGCCCCATACTCAAATTCGAAGGAATTGGTGAAAAACCTTTGGATCCCGAAGAACCAGGTGTGGTGTGAATGATAGGTTGTGAGGGTGGTGGTGTTTGGAAAATTTGTTGTGAAGTAAGCCCAGGTTGTTCTTGACGTGGTGGTGAGAGATGTAGTGGTGAAAGATGTGGTGGTGAAAGATGTGATGGTGTTGATTGATGAATTGGTGATGTGGGTTGTCTTGGTGAAGTTGGTTGTTTTGGTGGAGTTGGTTGTTTTGGAGGTGATTTGTGTGGTGATTTAGGTGGTGATGGATCATGTGGTGGTGATGGTGGTTGTGATGGTTGTTTTGTCTTTGGTGTACTTTTCGGCACCCTGATAATCAACTTTCGTTTAGCTGCCTTTGGAGAAACCATCTTCTTCTCACAGGAACTTTCTTCTTTTTACTAGACTTTGTAGGTGTTTGCACTTCTTCCTGAGAAGGAACATAATCATCATCTTTATGTCTTTCCTCTCGTCTCTTTCTTTTTAGCTGATTTTCTTTCTCAATTTCAGCTTGAATTCTTTTAGCACGTTCAACCTCATCTACTTCGTCTTCTGAAGAACTTGTAGTGCTTTTATCCACGTCATCACTACCTTCATTGTCACCCAACTTCTCTCTATCTAATTCATCCCCAATATCTTTCAATATCTGTTCAGTATTAGGAGAAACTGGATCTTGTTCTTTTTCTGCAACTCCTTCAGTTTCAGCTTCAATTTCTACATCAGCTTCTTCTTCAGACTCATCAACTAACAAAGTTTTTGCCGCTTTCTTTTGTTTCTTCTTTGGCTGTGAAGAAGAACCCTCTCCAATATGAATTTTAGGGGTTACTTTTCTGCTTCTCTTTTTCTGTTCTTTTACAAACCATTCATTACGAGTTGTCTTGAATTCTTGAAGAGCTTCTAATTCATCAGCATATCCAGCTTCATTCATCTCCTCTTCATTTCTCCAGTTCTGGTGATTTTCTGGATCTGGATCTTGATAATTTCTATCTTTGATAGCACCAAAGAATTCAACTTGCTTTTTCGGCTCAGGATGATTTGAATGATATCTTATCAATGCCTTAACAGAATCATTATCCATGTGAGAGAGAATCATCAGATCATTGTTTTCATCTCGTACAATTCCTGGATAAGCATGATCGATCATCATTTGAATAAATCTTGGATATAACCAAGTCTTCCTCTTCGATGTCACTTCGTCCACAAGATAATGAAACACTATGTTCGAAAAGTTATACTTTTTGTTCAGCACTAGAGCAACAACCATATTCATGTGATAGTCACGCATTGCATCATAACTTCCTTTTTAGTGACTAAGAGCTTGTAATACCGAATGAATTAGAAACTTGAAGGGCTTTGTAAACTTCGATTTTAGATAATTTGCACTGTTCAAAGCTTCTGTGTATCCCATTCTCAACAAACAACCTTTCACCATTCTTTCTGGGAATTTTGTTGGAGAGTTCTCATCATCTGGAAAATTCAATACTTCACGCAAATAAGCTTCCGAGATAATAATTTGTTTCTTTTCATCATCTATCTTGACACGCGAATTTATAACTTTGCTCTCTGCATCGTATGTTGCATGCTTCCAGAAACGTTTAACATGAGATTTAAAAACCAGGCGTTTGTCTGTCAAAGCTTTCTGAATTGGCACTCTTCTCATAAACTCCAATATGCTTCTAAATTCCGACAGCTTCGGAGCCCTTGTTTCATCAAGTTCACAACAAACGTTGTGTTGTGCATTAAACAACAACTTCGATGGTTGAAACAAATCAATAAACACACAAATCAATTACTTTGAAAATTTTTCATGTTCAAGCATCATTCAATCGAACACACATAAAAAGTTCAGTTCAAGCGGTATGTCTTTCAAGCAAACACAAACAATTCAGTTCATTTCAAGCAAGACATATTGAAACATCATCTCAAGCGGACACACAAGAATTAGACATTTCAAGCGGTCATACAAGCATTATCACTTCAAGCGGACAAGCAAAAATTTATTTTAAGCGGACTAAGACTTAGACATTTCGCTTGAAACATTCAATTTTTTCCCAAAAATTTCCAAGTCCAAATGTTCAAATTGATGAGATGGGTTTGTTCTATGTTAGATTCCGAGCAACCTGATACCTTTTTCATCCATTTTGACATACACATCAGTTCTAGATCTAAGTTCAAAAGTCTGCATATGCATCAATCACATAAAAACCCTAGATCTGAGCAAAACAACATCCTAAACCTATTCTACACTCAAATCCGACAACAACCATGTATTTTAATCTCATTTTAGATCAAGATTTAACCCTAAAACTATGTGATCTAACACTGTTCATCGCCGTCTCAAGAAAACAGTTAAAAATAAGATCAAATTGGTGAACAACTTACATTCACCATGTTAATAGTTGTGCTAACCAACTAAAAACACAAGATTTGGGTGAATTTGGGCAGAGTAACGGCAAGAAATCGAAGGTTTTTGATGAATCGCTTGAAATCGCCTCGTAAACACTTTGAAGCGAACAGAAAACAATAATCATTTCAAGCGAACACCTGTCCTATTTATAGATACAGTCAGCCCGCTTGAAAGTGCACATGCAAGTTCAAGCGGTCAGTCATTTAAGCGAGAAGTACCTTTTGAAGCGGACAAAGATGCAATTACAAGCGAACATGTACTTTAAAAACTTTAACCTTTTGAATTTTACTGATTTTACCGACACACCCAGTCAACCAAGTCCAATTTAATGACCCTGGTCAACTGTTTAGCCTGCCAAGTCCAAATTAATGACCCTGGCTGACCAAATTATGAAGATGCTGACTTTTTGAAACTGAAAACAATTCAAATTAATGAACTGTTTAACTTTTTGAACTTTCAAACACTTTTTCAATCTTTCAAACATGTACCAGTCAATTTCCAGAATCTCCTGCTTACCCAAACCTCATGAAACAGACATGATCTGCACAAGACTTTGATCATCAGTTCCCTAACGTCCGTTGTCGAAAATAAAATGAAAAAAAAATCGTTTTGGTTTTTAGAAACAGATAAGCAGAAATATGTACACACAATCTTTTTGCGAGCGTGTTAGGGGATCATATCAGCTGCCGACAAGATACAAGTACCGTTAAGCATGGATTTCATTTTAAGTATTAAACAATTTGCAATGATTGTCGATATACTGGTCCACTTTAAATTTTCACACAAAGTTCAATCTGTTCAGGATACGGATTTAGTATTTTAGAGACTTAAACTTATACGTGTGTCCCACCTCTTGAATATACTCCCGTATCCAGATCCCAATATTCAGTCTTACAGGTGAGTATACTACAAATGATATCTGTAAGGGGTTAATAAATTATGAAGAATCATGAGAGCTCAGGTCAGAACCATCGTTCAGCAGAGAGATCATGACTCAACTTGTGGGTGTATCCCCTTTAGAGGATCTTTTTTTTACAACAGCATTGCTAAGCAATTTTATTGTCTTATCATATATGCTGAGGGTGATGCTATGTTTCAACCATTTGCGGAAAGTATTATTCGAGGACTAGGTCAGAACTACCGTTCAGCAGAAGTCCCAGAATAATACCCCAGATATCACTGAGTATAAAGACCTAGTATATTAGAAAAATGAATCTTTCAAACAAGATTTCAGGGGTTACCTATATATCCAAGTAGTGTTCCCCACGAAATAAGCAAGTAAAGATTTAGGTTTATATCCCGAACAAACCTACCAAATGTGTAAAAACCTATCGGCATATCATCTACAAGACTGCTTAATACATTTTTACATTACATTTCTTTAGCGTACTGCACTGTCTAGCTGATGTACTATCATTTCCCCTTTTTACACAAACTCATTTTTACTTTTTCAAATGTTTTTTTTTTTTGGTTTTTTTAATTTTATCATGTTTTTGTATTTTTCTGCAAACTCGTTTTCACTTTTTCAAATGTTTTTTTTTTGGTTTTTTTTAATTTTATCATGTTTTTGTATTTTTCTGCAAACTTTCTCCCCCTAAAAAGAAAAACATATTTTTGTGTTTTTGTTTTTATCGAAAAGCAAAAAATAAACTGTACAAACAAAGTTGACAACACGACGTAGTTCACATCAAATCGCCGCCCTCCTCGGCTTCACATTCTTCAACCCTCCCAGAACACAGATTTTGCATCCCATTCAATTTTAAAAGATAATAAAATCTCTTTTTATCAAACGGTTTTCTATAAAAATCAGCCTTCTGATCATCGGTGTGTATATGTTCAATACGTATCAACTTCTTCTCGTGACAATCACGGATGAAGTGATGCCGAATCTCTATATGTTTGGTTTTAGAATGGTGAACTGGGTTTTTAGTTATATTAATGGCTGCCTCATTGTCCACGAAAATCGGTGTATCCAAGAATTGCAAACGAAAGTCGCGCATTTGCTGCTGCATCCAAAGGATCTGAGAACAACAGCTGGAGGCTGAAACGTATTCAGCCTCACTTGTAGAAAGCGCCACAGAGGTTTGTTTCTTGCACTGCCAGGTAACGAGTCGAGTTCCGAAGAACTGACACCCAGCAGTGGTGGACTTAGCGTTCTGCTTGCAGCTTCCAAAGTCATAATCAGCGAAACCTGTTAGAGAAAAGTCACCCGAGCAAGGATACCACAAGCCGATGCTTGGGCAGCCTTTCAAAAACCGTAATATCCTTTTGACAATTGTCAGGTGTGACTGCTTCGGGCTCGACTGATATCTGGCGCAAAGACATGTCGGGTACATGATGTCCGGTCGGGAAGCAGTGAGATACATTAAGGATCCGATGATTGACCGGTACAATGTCTCCTCCACCTTGACGCCACTCTCGTCAGGACAAATACCATGATTCTGTGCAAGGGGGGTTGCTGCTGGACTGCATTGAGCCATATCAAACTTTTCAAGCACGTCCTTCACGTATTTTGTTTGATGAATGAAGATTCCATCGGGCATCTGTTCTACCTGCAGCCCGAGGAAGAACTTCATCTCCCCCATCGAACTCATTTCGAATTTCTTCTTCATCACCAACTCAAATTCTTTACACAAGTCGTCATTCGTCGAACCAAAAATGATATCGTCAACATAGATCTGTACAATTAGGAGATGACCTGCAACTTCCTTTGTAAACAATGTGCTATCAACTGTCCCTCTGATGAACCCGTTGCCCAAAAGATGTTGACTGTGAAAACCCACTTCGTTTTAATCAGCTTTCGATTCTCAGGGAGGTCTACTAGTCTCCACACTCCCAATTTCTCGAATTGTTGCAGCTCCTCCTGCATTGCATTCACCCAGCTTTCCTCCATTAAGTCTTCTTTATAAGTTCTGGGTTCAATCTGCGAGATAAAACATTTAAGTGAGAAATCTTCCTGTAAATGTGCAACAGATGAATAAAAACATGTAAGTGCTTGGTTGATTTGATCTCTTGTTTTAACACCACTTCGTAGGTCACCGATAATTTGCTCTGACGGATGGTAAGACAAGGTTCGAGGCATGACAGTGTCAGGCACATCAACTTCCAATTGCAAGCTCGTTATGTCTAGATCACCGGTGTGATCCTCAGCTTCCGTCGTAGTAACGTTTGGTTCCTCATCAAAAGTAGGAGCGGATTCCTCTTCTGAGTCGTCAGAGTTGTCAAACGTTGGAGCTGGTTCCTCTGGTGGTTCGTGAGCTGTTCCACTTGGACCGACTTCATGATCGTTTGTGCCACCTGTAGGAATGCTTGTATCCACTTCAGGTTGTGAAACTACCAAAGGCCTTGGCACTTGATCTTGTGAACTAGATTGTTGCTATTGGTATAGCATAATAAGTTCTTCAATAGTTGGCTCGGTCAGAAGATGAAACGACTCCCAGAGTTTATCATAATCAAACAAGAATCTTTGTCCGGGAAGTAGTGGTGAAGCAGTGTGCTTCTGACAATCCACGTGCTGAACTTGTATTACTTTTCCCAGGCAAGGTACGAACACCCTCTTCAACGGGCTCGCGTAACCTACAAAGAAACCATCATTCGACTCAGCACCGAATTTACCATTTTCATCAATAAAAGTACATGGAGACCCAAACGGCTCCAGAAACTCTAGATTTGGCTTGTAACGGTGTAGCAACTCAAAACTTGTTTTCTTGTACTTCTTGACGATGAGTACACGGTTCAAAGTGTAACAAGCTGCAGCCACTGCTTCGCTCCAGAAGAAGATCGGTAGCTTGGAATCGGCTAACATCGTTCGAGCAGTTTCTATTAGGGTGCGATTCTTTCTTTCAGCAACGCCGTTCTGTTGTGGAGTATATGGCGCGCTGAATTCATGAAGAACCCCCTTTTCATTGCAGAACTCGAGCATTTTGTTATTCTTGAATTCCGTTCCGTTATCACTACGTATTCTTCGGATAGGCAGCTTATACAGCGTCTCCATCTTTTTGAACAGAACCATCAGCGACTCAAACGTCTGATCTTTTCTTTCCAAGCACACAACCCACGAAAATCTTGTATAATCATCAGTGACTACCAAGCAGTACAAATCACCACAGATGCTTTTTACATTGACCGGGCCGAAGAGATCCATGTGGAGTCTCTCAAGCGGTACTCTGATCGAGTTTAGCAGCTTCTGTGGGTGTGACTTCCGAGTCTGCTTTCCCTTCTTACAAGCTATACAATCATCAGACAAATGAAAATTCTTTAAATTTACACCTTCTACTAAATCATTATGCACCAGAAAATTCATTTTTCTAACATGTATGTGGCCCATCTTACGATGCCACATAATAGATTCTTTTTCTGTTGCTTTCGTTTTCGACACAAAACATTGTTTTTGATGATTTGTTGGCGTTGCAACACTCATATCAAGAATATACAAGTCGTTTTCCCATGGAGCGCGCAACAACACCATATCATCAGGGATTTTAAACCCAGGTTTTAAAACCAGACATTCGTTTTTCGTGAAATGTACAGTAAACGATTTATCACAGATTTGAGAAATACTAAGCAAGTTATTTTCCAATTCTATGATGTAATTCACTTTCTCAAACGAAATGACCCCATTCGTCAGTGTTCCTTGGCCCACAATCCTGCCACCCTGGTTTCCTGCAAAACCCACGTAACCTCCGTTGATTGATTTTACATCGTAGAGCAGTGCCAGCATCCCCGTCATATGTCTAGAGGCCCCATTGTCCATGATCCATTTTGAAATGATTGACTTGGGCAGCCCCTGCACACATTATAGCAACTTATTCAAACAATGATATCCATGACTTCTTAATGGTTAACACACTTCCAAACACTAAATCACACGGCACATCAATCTTTTGAATGTTAAACGTGACATTCGGAACATCAGTTTTTACTTTTGGTTTGACTTCATTTTTGATTGGTGGAAACTCAGCAAGAAACTTATCAAGCTCAAACTCAAACTCAACTACATCATTTTTCAAACCTTTTGCTTCATTTTTCAAAATGTTTTCCATCTTTTTCTCCCTGACAGTTGGTTTTGATTTCACAACCCATGATTGATTTTCAAAAACTTTCGTTTTTGGATAAATCTTTGAAGTCTTTTGAGACTTTGAAGATTCGCCAATCTCGAATGTCGATTTCGGCTTATCTTCCGACTTCAACGATTCACCCCTCTTCAAGATGCGGATTGGTGAAACCATTGGTTTTTTACCCTTTTTGTCAACTGGTGACTTAGGTCGTGGTTTTTGAACAACAGGTTTTACGACAAGTTTCTCAAAAACTTTCTTGCATTGTTTTTCCATGTGTCCGATTTCATTGCAACGATAGCAAATTCTTTTGTTTTACTCGACAAAAGTTGATTTAAGTGACTCTTCTTTCAGTTTCTTCGCCGCATTGAAATTGTCAACGGCCTTTTGACTAAAAATGTATTCCTTTTCATCATCCACACTTGGTCCAACAACAAAGATATCATTCATTTTATCCTTTGGCTTGACAACCTTCTTAGCCATCTTTTTCTCAAAACCAATTCCTTTGTTTTTAAAGTTGTTACCATTTTTCTTGTTACCATTCCCTTCCCACTCCTTTTTGCCCAAGTTGTTGGAACGTAACGTAACAAATGACTTTTTAGGTTTCGAAAAAAATTCTTTGTTGTTAACTTCAGCAATATCAATTTCAACAAGTTTGAAAACCTTCTCAACATTTTCAATCTTTGCGTTCTGAAGCGGATACTCGAAATCAGAGTAAAGCTTGTCAGTTCCAATCATAGTATAAACCACCATGATCGGATCATCATTCGCACTCTTGTCTGATTTCGGTATGAAACGATCTAAAAAGTTACCCTCGTCTTCAGAATCAGTAACAGACTTTTCAGAATGAGATTTCATGACTTCAACCTCAGAGTTATCACTCTCTTCATCTAATACCTGGTCAACAACAGTCTTGATGACCTGAGACTCGTTGTCTATGTCGGATGCAGAGAATGTAACATCAATGCTCTCTGGCAATTCTTCCTCAATTGTCCTTAACTTGAGGTTCAATGCAGTTTCCACCCCATCTGGATACTTTTGAGTATAATGATTCCACATTGGGGGTGGAACGCTATTAAAGACCGGTGTTGCACTGGGCTGTTGTGGTACAATCTGCTCAAGGACATAGGATGATGCCTCATAGCTCCTCAATTTCTTATCAATTCACTCATTTTCAATTTTAGTTAATTCTAACTCTTTCTTTAATGATGCGATTATGTCAAGATGAAAATTAACTTCCACTTGTTTATCAAAAAGTGTTGCTTTTGCTAGTTTTGTTGCTTTATCATTTTCGACACTTTCTATAGAGTATCATATGCCTCTTTGACTTGTTCTAGATCAAATTTTAACATGTCAGCATGTTGTTTCAATTCCTGAAACTTAGCGTCTTTTTCAAGACACTCCATGCAAGGTTCTAAACACTTTTGGCATGGGGTTTCAGAGATTGAATCCAATTTCTCAACAACCTCTGCTTCATGAGCAGTGTTCACTTCCTGTTTACCGACATCTTTCGACTCTGACTCAGACACTTTCTCAGATTTGACCTCCTCAATTCCTGACTCCTGATCCGACTCCTTTTGAACTGACTCGGTACCGACAGACTCTGCTTTCACGAGTTCTGTGTCTACCTCTTTCAGTTTAGCCATGAGAGCCCTGTCAGCAATTTCCTTCAAAGTGTCTTCGGTCATTTCTTTGGTCACATCAATCATTTCTTCGACAGACTCTCTCTTTTCCTCATATCTTGGACACAATCCAGTTGTCGGTTCTTCAAAGAAACCTGCAAAAGATTCAAAAACTTTAGGAGGCATGATAGATCTCAAAGAACTGGCTAATACCTCATGCTCAGATTGATTGTAATGAACTTCTGCATCTAACTCTTCAATGTCAGCAACATTATCCACAGAAACATCTTCAACAACCACTTCAGGTTTAACAACACTTTCGGTCACTTCAACTATCTCAGCCATCATAGCCTGTCCATCACTTCCAGGGATGTATTTATCCCAGCTGAATCCCTCAGCAACTTTCTCGTCATCCTGGTTCACAATGAGAGGTTTCTCTGGTTTGTTCTCGATTTGTGGTCTTTGACTACAAGTTGTTGATTCGGCCGGTGATAAATTGCCTGCTTATAATAATCATTCGTGAACGGATTTTGATGATTATTCACTTCTCGGTTCGGACACTCTCTTTTGAAATGGCCTCTCTCTTTGCACTTGAAACAGGTTACTTTGGACTTGTCAAAACCTAGCTTCTGATCAGGTCCAGAAAGACTATTTCTGCCAGTGATTTCCATAAAGCGTTGTGCTCTCCTCACCAGACTAGCCATTCCCCACTTAATATCTATCAACTCAAGCTCCTCCGGGTCTCATTGATCATAATCCTCTTTGGTCATATCCGGATTTCTGATCTTACCCGCTACCAGAGATTCATACGACTCTAACACAGAAGCCAACAATGCAATGTGTTGTTTTGCAGCCGATTCAGTGAACTCATTCCCATTCTTAATATTGACTGTGATGTTGCATTGGATCCCAGAAACATACGCCTGATTGTTTGAACTTGTTGAGCTTTGAGGTGATGTTTGTTCAGTAGCTCTGACGTTTGGAGCGTAACTGGTAAATGGCGAAGACTTGTTTGCTTGTGGAGTACTTGATGAAGCACTTGATGTTGTATCAGCACTAAAACCAGTTTGTATCTTTGGGCTCTGGTTTGTTGTAACTGGAGTATTGCCTCTGTAGTACAAAGATACATCTTGTTGAACATTCATTGAGTTCATCTTTTTAATTTTTAGCAACTACAACTCTTGAGCTTCAATCTTTTCTATGAAACCACTAAGATTCAGATTCCCAAAATATGAATTGTTTTTCAACATCATCAGATAAGTGCCCCACTCGTCATATGGTAATGCATCAGACAACTTATCAATCAATTCTTCATTTGACTTTTCAATATCTAATCTTTTCATCTCAAGTACTAAATGACAATATCTTTCGATCAGTTGCTTTGTAGTTTCACCCTTCATGCCGGTAAAAATATCAAACTCCTTCTTGATCAAAGCCTTCTTGCTCTTGATCATGGACACACTACCTTGAAACTTCACTTTCAATGCATTCCACATAGATTGAGCATTGTCCTCATGTTGCAACAATACTAAAATATCCTCTTTGATAGCCTGCTGAAGAATACTAATCATCTTTTTCTCGGCTTTGAAATCATTCTGTTCTGACTCTGTCAGACTTCCAATAAGCTTTGCCATACCTCTCCCATCAACCGGTGGAACATACTTCACTTCTATCTTCATCCAGCATTCAAAGTGGTTAGCCTGAACCCAGTTCTTAAATCTGCCTGACCATCCTGAGTATTCATCTATGTTCATAAGCTTGGGAGGTTTTTGCATTGTTCCTAACTCATTCTCCATGTTGACGTTTTGCACAAGACTACCCGAGGTTTGTCCTGCTACCATACCACTGCCGGCGAAGAAGTTGTAAAAATCTTGGTTTTACATTTTTAGATTTACCGAAAGCTGTTTAACTTTTAAAAAAAAAAACTTGTCACTTTTCTGAAAATACTTTCTACACAAACTGACTTTCAGACGTAATATCACGAACGAAATGGGCTTTCACAAAAACAGATTTTCAAGCGAACTCACTTTCAAGCGATAATACTTTCAAGCGATGACAGTTTCAAGCGAACTCAAAAGTACATTCAAGTGAAAACACCTTCTCAAGCAAACTCACTACTTCGCTTGAAACTGTTTCAACTACTCAAGCGAACAACAATCTTTTCAAGCGAACTGAACCAATTCGCTTCAAAATACCACTCTTTTCAAGCGAACACAACAAGATCGTTCAAGCGAGCAGAAGTTTTTAGGCCATTTTTATCTGATTTAGTCCGAATTTTAAGCTGATACTTTCAAGGGTTTGTTAAAACTCACTTTTACACACTATGTTAAAAACTCAGTCCATTTTGTCCGTCCAAACGTCCAGAAATCCAAAAAGTGTAAGAAAAATGCTCTGATTCAAGGTATATTGGCTCATAACTGGCTCTGATACCAATTGTAGGATCGATTTGTCCAATCAAATGAGTCAATTTGAGCTAATACACACCATTTAAGTGGCGGAAACACTTAAACAGATTAGAATCAGAGAGAATGGAGTAGAAATAGACAGAATATCACTTTAAACACAGTTTCTCATTAACAGATCACAGAAAAATCCGGCAGCAGTTCGGTTACAACTTCAAGGATCAGTACCAAATGAGAAACACCAAAAGCCTATATATAGGCATCACAATTCGCTTGAACATGACATCTCCATTTCAAGCGAACATGCATCAAGCCAGTTCGCTTGAACATGACCAATGTCATTTCAAGCGATCATACATACAAAATTTCATAAAATAACATTCTAGCCCCTATACTATACATAACTTGACATATTAGACCCCTAGACTTAAGACATAGGCTTTAGACATCATGCACTAACAATCCTATTTTCATAAAACCTATGTATCTCACTGGCATTTTTATGCTGACATACCTATTTTCACATATGTTTTCAGGAGTTGTTGCATAAGATGATCGAGACACACTTAGGCGGACCTGTGCCTTAGTGACTTAAAACGAAGCAAGAACTAGTTAATTTATGTTATGTACCCTTTGTTTCTTGTTTAAGACAATATAACTCTCTTGATTGATAAATAAAATATAACTTTAATTGCCATGGTTATGAAACAATTAATTCTGTTACAACACTCCCCGACGTTTTCGCCACATTTTGTTGTTCTACGTGGTCGGGGTGTGACAGAAAAGTTGGTATCAGAGCCAATGGTTATAGGGAATTAGGTTATTAGTAATGCTTTGACCTAGACTATAACCTTCCTAGGACCCTAATGCGAGTTTACTTGCGTTTAGTCATAAAACAATACCGTTGCCTATCTTTAGGCAGCAACCACAACGAGAACATCAATTCCGAATCCACTTTGAAAATTAATCATCTGTTTTTGGATGATTGATTTCTAGGTTTTGAACCCCTTTGAGTTTTCAAGATCTTGTCAAATTTTTGGGTCCTAAATAGTGTGAACACGTGCAAACTGGAAGAGTGAATGCCTGTACCCTGGGTTTTCTGTCTAAGGCTAGAGTGTTCGTACAAATCCACATAATCGGACCAGTCACTCTTACCTGGGAACTCTTGGGGTGAGTGTTCACTTATAGGCGAGCATGTCTTCGCGATACATTATTTTTAACCCATTTTACCTTGTTTAGTCACAATGTGTCGTTTGTTTGCCTTGTGGTAACAAACAAATGACAACCATCTTTGCTTTTGTCAAATTTTGTATCACCGCATCCTTTTCATCTAATCATCTCGCTCGTTTCCTTTCATGTTTCCCTCCCTTAGAATGCCTCCTCAACGCGACAATCAGATAGCGAATGCTGAACTGGCGGAAATCATCGCGCAACAAATGGCTGTTGCTTTCCCAAATCTGATTGCTCAACTGAACCAAGCCAACAACAATCATACTCCATGCAATTTCAAGAGTTTCAATTCGGCTAAGCCACTCAAGTTTAGTGGTTCGGAAGGAGCAACTGGGCTCCTACAGTGGTTCGAGAGCACTGAGAGTACGTTTCTTCACATTCAGTGTCCTGATAATCGCAAGGTCGAGTTTGCTTCCAGTGTATTTCAGAAGAGGGCTCTTACATGGTGGAACGGGGTGATGAGAGACCGTGGTGCTGAGGTTGCTTTAGCACAGACTTGGGCCGAGCTTAGGGCTCTTATGATGAAGGAATTATGTCCTCGTCATGAGATAAGGGCTCTAGAAAGGGAATTTGATGATTTGAAGCAAGATAGAGGTGAGCATCGAGCCTACACGGACCGTTATTAGGAATTAAGTCTGTTATGCCCAAACATGGTCACGCCTTTGGATAAGGCAATCGAAAAGTACATTGATGGCCTCCCTGACTCAATACAAGACATTGTGACTAGTAGCAACCCTACTACAGTTAGACAGGCCATTGAGCTATCTGCAACCTTGACTGAATCTCAGATCAGGAAAGGTAAACTTTTTCGAAAGGGTGACAAGAAGCCAATCGAGGAATCAAAGACCATGGATGAACAGACTGGATCCCCTAAGAAGTCAAAGAAGCGAAAGGCTTCTCAGAACTTCACCGTGGTCGCTCACAATGATCAAGTCGTCCCCAACCAACCAGCTCAATCCCCTGCTCGGAAGCCCTACAACGGAACTGCACCCTTGTGCAATCAATGTAGCCTACATCATCATGCTGGTGTGAAGTGCCGCACATGCCAAGCTTGTGGACTTGTAAGTCACACAGCGAGGGTTTGCCCAACAGCAGCTACACCAAATCAAGTTAACGACAATCCTGCTCAAGGTCATTTTCCACCAGGTTCTTGCTTCAACTGTGGCGAGATGGGCCATTTCCGAAGAAACTGCCCAAAGCTTGCTAATGCGAATCCAGTGCAGGGATGAGCATCTAACCAAATGGAAGACAACGCTGTTTAGAAATAATCACGTCTTATGTATTATTTTCTTTTGTTGTCAAGGTCCAGGAAACAGTTGTTGATGTTGTTTATAAATAAATCTTTTATTTACTTTGCAATATGTTTTTTGTGGTTGCAAGAATAAACAACGTATCCCCTACAATACCGACAATCAAGGAACCGTATTCCTTGAAGAACAGACTACCCCCAAACTTTCTTCCACTTTATGATCTCTTGCGTTTTCCACAAAAATCCTAAGTACCCGTTTCTTCCAAGGAAAACGAAGTACAAGACGCAAGTTACAACTCTGGACGAATACCCACTCCTTAATGGGGTACCTAAGGGTATTTCCGTAAGTCCTTAATTGTTGTATACCTTAATACGAATATGGTGATTTCTTGTATCGAATTTTTGGAAGATCATTCTATCTTCTCAGATAGATGCTTGAGGACGTTGAAGTCCATCAACTGGGTTTCTGTTATACCTTGAATACCCATGTTCAAATCGACGCCAAGTTAATAGCAATCAATAACAAGATAATAGCAATTATTAACCAAGAAAACAATTATGTGATTAAGTGCTTATGTGTTCCCTTTTATGTTTTTGTGTGATCCAATTTATGTTATCCAAATCCTAGAATTCTTCCATATCTTCGTATAAGGGATTCATAGTAGGATACCCAAAGGTACTACCTAAAATCCTTATTGGACTTCTACGTTGTGGTCAAGTCCCTTCGATTATGAAGTACTACTCCATAATTAGACCCCTTGAGTGGTCTAGTTAAACAGATTGATCTGAAAATCTGGTTAGGAATATCATGTGATGATGTAGCTGAAAGGACTCCTTGGTGGTCTAATTAAAAAGATCATCTGTCGATCTAATTAAAAGGACCCTATGGTAGTCTAGTCACCCTCATCATCAGGTTTGATTTTCTTCCACTAAACATTATAAAACAAACTGTGCGGACTGTGCAAGGAATTACGTAATTATGGATGCATACATAATTTTGGAATTTAGTGCACAGAAATCACAACAAGTTCTATCATGTATCTAGAGTTAACCCTATTCATTTCCATTTCTAATGAAACATCCGTTGAGGAAAAATGAACTAGCTATTCATTTTTCACTTCTGAAGAATATCCGTTGAGGAAATGAATATCCGTAAATCCTTCATTTCCAATTCTGAAGAATACCCGTTGAGGAAAATGACTCCGTTTGTTCATTTTCGTTCTGAAGAGTATCCGTCGAGGGAAATGAATATCCGTTTGTTTAATCCTTCATTTCCGTTTCTGAGGAAGCAACCGTTGAAAATGACTCCCTCCGCTCATTTTCGTTTCTAAAGATTATCCGTTGAGGAAATGAATATCCGTTTATCCTTCATTTCCAATTCTGAAGAATACCCGTTGAGGAAAATGACTCCGTTTGTTCATTTTCGTTCTGAAGAGTATCCGTCAAGGGAAAAGAATATCCGTTGTTTAAATCCTGCATTTCCAATTTTGAAGAACCCGTTGAGGAAAATGACTCCGTTCGTTCATTTTCACTTCTGAAGAATATCCGTTGAGGGAAATGAATATCCGTTTAGTTAAATCCTTCATTTTCCATTTCCAAAGAACACGTTGAGGAAAATGACTCCGTTCGTTCATTTTCGCTTCTGAAAAATATCCGTTGAGGAAAATGACAAGATTATGCCTTATATATATTTGATGATTATTTGACTCAAAGTCACAGACAGACCGGTACGAATAAATTTCGGGACGAAATTTCCTAAAGTAGGGGAGACTGTGACACCTGGGTCACTGCGACCATCAAACAAATACCAAACCAATGAAATATTGTATTTCATACTTGGGATTTGTACAAATATGTGTATCATTTGCACATATCAATTCTTGTTCGATTTCGGGCTCTAAATCGCTTTCTGGAAGGTTATACGCGCACTGATGCGTAAATATAACCAGTTTAATGCAACGAACACTCCGGAATAGTGAAATAGGCTTCACATACCTTAAATAACATTTACATAACTTATAAATAAGTTTTGAAGGCTTTGGTATGACAAAATCAAGTTTAATCGCTTACAGGGACTAAATTCGACAAACTGCGAAAGTATGCCGATTCGTACTGTAACGAACATTCCGGAACATGACCATAAGTTAAACACACCCTAAATATCCTTTACATAGCTTAGAAATAGGCTTTGAGGGGTTCGGTGTGCTAAAATAAACTTTATAGTCATTCAGGGACTAAAAGCGTCAAAAAGTGCATAAGTTTGCATTTTCGCGCATAACTTACGTTCTGAATACATCTGGACATCCAAAAATTTATGTAAGCACTAAAATATTTTATTTTAGTGTTTGGCATGAGAAAAATCCATTCGTCACGCAATTTGGATCGTTTTTCGCGCTTATGCGCATTCCGTCGTAATTAAGCGAACATCGCGATCGTACGACCAAACGAACCAACATCCGACATATTTTTGAGCATGTTTCATGTCCACAATGTTTAAGCATCATTTTAGGGCCTTGAAGTTGGCTTAACGGGCCTTAAACGTGTCGAAATGAGCCTTAAACACCAACAGGGACCAAAATTGTCAATTCAGCAAAGTTGTTTCTGATCAGAAGGGCCAGGCGGCCCGCGTAAACTCTTGGTATCTCCTTATGCAGCCCGTGTCAGCCTCCCAGATCAGTTTAATCAGTTTTAACAGCTGTTAATAGCTGTTATGCACTCCAAACCCAATTCCACATGTTGTTTCCTGATCATGAGGGGCCAATTTGAGTTACCTTAGTGTTGCAACAAGTGTAGGGACAAGATCAAAGCACGGTATTCGAGGAACGATCCCAACGGTCCTAGAAATCCTATAAATACCCCTTTGATTCACTTGCAAAACCCACTTGAATTCTGAGTTTTTCTCTAAGTGGTTGTGGTTATACACTTCCTACCTGAGATTACTTGGAAGATCAAACTTGCAGGGACCCTTTGTAAGTGTTCTTTCGTTCTTTTCATTCGTTTTAGCGTTAAAGTCAAACTTTGTTTGACTTTCTGCATTGACCAGTTTATGGTCAATGTGAAATTCGTTTGAACTTCATAACGTGAGCGTAATCACGATAGTTATAGTCCCTAGTAACTATACCTACTGATTTCCACGTTATCTAGGCTCAGTGACGAGTCGTAGTTTCGGCCAAAATACGCATTCTTGCGTATTTTGTAACCAAACTACTCTTAGGTATCAAAACCATTTGTTTTGATACCAAACCTGTTTCCTAAACTTAGTTAAGCATGTTTTAACATGCTTAGCTCGTTACTTTTAGTTTTGTGCTTGTCTAGGGTCGTAAGGGTAAGCGATCTAATCAATCGCTTATACTTTCGAACCCGACCCGTTTGGTCGATCATTGGGATCCGACCAAACACATTAGGTGACCATAGTGGTTTAGGGAATAACCTTCCGAGGTTATACCTTATGGTCACGACGTTTAGTTAGTTGTATGATAGGTAGTATATATGCCTTAGGTAAATGACCAAAATGCCCTTTTTACGCCAAAATTAATATTAAGCATATGTAACATAACTTTTGATATCTAAACTATTTTGGCAACAATATTAGACATGTTAAGGCATATTTTACTTATCATAGGGCAAGTTAGGCGTTCTGAACGCGTTTTACGAACGATGCGTTAAAGTAGCATAAGCTACCTAAACGGGTCGTATTGGGTCGTAAGCACTTAGGTTAGGTTTCATTTTAGAATGAAGGCTTTGTTAAACCATACTACATGAGTTTCCATACTCGTTTGGTTTACGAACCCTCATTCTATCCGATCCTCCGATCTAGGTCCGGTTTATTAACATAGTTACCTATATTAGGTACCGTTTGATTTCCGTGATCTCTAGCATTGTTTGGTTGTTACGCAAGGACTTCTAGGCAATCTCAAGTGAGTACATAGACCCCTCTTTTACTATTTTCCAAACTGTTTTGGGGTGAAACACATGTGCCTACTTGTTACTTTCGTGCTTTCCTGTTTTCACATCATATACTTGCTATGTTCGTTAGTACATTTATAGTACATGATTTACATTACATTGTTTTGCTATGTATGTTTACTTAGCATACTTAGTACATTGTTTTACTTTACATTTCTACTATGTATGTTGACTGAGCATGCTAGCACATTGATTTACATGACTTTTCCTGCTTTGTATGTTTACTTAGCATACTTAGTACATTGTCTTACATTACATCTAGTTGCATATGCTCATCCAGCATATGGACACATTGTTTTACATTACATCCTATTGCATATGCTCATCCAGCATATGAACACATTATATTACATTTTGAACCATTTGTAACTATTTGGCTATGTAAACCGTTGTAACCATTTGACTATGTAAACCGTTGTAACCATTTGATTATGTGAACCGTTTGTAACTGTTGAACCGTGTGAACCGTATTTGACCATACATAAACATCTCTACAATTGTTAAACTTTACATTTTGGTGGTTGTTGGGTAAATGATTTAAGTAACGAGGCGACGGGTAATACGATAAAATCATGGTGGATACGCCGCTGGTACTTCCTATATATAAGTGCTTTTATGGTATTACATATCATAGCGTTATTTAAACCATTTCAGTTTAGACATATTACATCTACAATACAATTTTCACATAAACATCGTTTTACAAAATAACTTAACTTATACAAACTCATTTCACATGGTTACTCATTTAACCATGCATTATTCTTTTATACATACATATATATATAACATTTGATTTATTTATTACTTTTCAAATGATTTATGAAAGGAATCACTCAACAAGATTCATGGCTACTTTTTAAACAGTTTCTTTAAACACAAGTCATGAATCCTTGTAGGATCGATTTGTCCAATCAAATGAGTCAATTTGAGCTAATACGCACCATTTAAGTGGCGGAAATACTTAAACAGATTAGAATCAGAGAGAATGGAGTAGAAATAGACAGAATATCACTTTAAACACTGTTTCTCATTAACAGATCACAGAAAAATCCGGCAGCAGTTCGGTTACAACTTCAAGGATCAGTACCAAATGAGAAACACCAAAAGCCTATATATAGGCATCACAGTTCGCTTGAACATGACATCTCCATTTCAAGCGAACATGCATCAAGCCAGTTCGCTTGAACATGACCAATGTCATTTCAAGCGATCATACATACAAAACTTCATAAAATAACATTCTAGCCCCTATACTATACATAACTTGACATATTAGACCCCTAGACTTAAGAAATAGGCTTTAGACATCATGCACTAACAAACTCCCCCTTGGATACAGCCGGAGTCTTCAGTCTTGGTCTTTACAGGGACTTGAACGTTTCTTCTCTTGGCTTAGGCTTCTTTCTCAGCAAATTCCTAAGCTTTTCGTTATCTTTCGCCGCTTTCAGTCTTTCTTCTTCCTGCTCTCTCATAAACTTTCCTTTGTTCTTTTCTAGCTTCTTTCTTTTCTTTTCAGCTCTCAGCTTTTCCTTTTCTTCAAGCTTCCACCACATTGAGTTCCATTTGTTATCCGCATTGATGCCTTTTTGAAAACAAATAGAAACTACTTTCTAAAACTGCATCGCTTGTTCTTTGTCTTCAGCTTGAAAGCGAATCTTGTTCACAAATAAACATTCGATGTCTTTAGCTGAGCAATTCACTAACCACATAGGATCATAAACAAATATCTCTCTGATCTCGCTTCCAGCTCTGTATGTAATCACTGCTTCAGTTGATACCCAGCTATAAGCCCAATCTATAAAGCCTTTATAGAATTCCTGTTCCATCTTGGGTACTGGAATGTTCTTCATCGTTCGAGGCTTCTTTATATTAAGAATAGTTTCTTCATTTCCGGTTTCAGGATTCACTCTTCTAACTTTCTTTGGATAATGTGGTTGCCAGTGTCTGAAGTTCTTCAATGCTTCAAACTTTATAAAGCCCCACATGGGCACATCATTTTTCCTCACTGGATAACCCAAAGTTCTCACCTTTGACAGCTCATCTACATCCCACCATGGTAAAGACATAACATCATGTAAACGTTCAAAATATTGTACCCCACATTCTCTTCTGATGGCATAAGCATTCACATGAGGTAAGAAACCCCAGCTAATAATATTCCCATCGATATATCTCTGTCTCTTTGATAAAACTTCAAGGGACATTTAAACTTCCTTTCATGAGACCGTCTGAACCACTTTTTGTGTTCTTCTTTCAGAGGATCTTTTGTGGTTCCATCAAAGTTCTTATCCTTCAGAATTTCTTCAACTTTCCTCATCAGTTCATCTCTATTTTCTTGAGCAAAAAATTCCATCAACGTTGGAAATTCAGAAGTATCAACATTTTTAGTTTCTTCATCAGTACAATCTTCAACCTCAACCTTGTCATAGACATCTGCGTCTTCCACATACTTGTATTCATATTCAGGTTGATGGTTGATGTCGAATGCATTTAATTCTTCCTCAAAATCAAACTTAAACTCATCTTCCTTCACATTAAACATCTTTAGAACTTCGTCCAAAGTATATGTGTGTCTTATCTCCCCTTCTTCAACTTCAGGTTCAATACGAAGAATCATCTTTTCGACTGCATCAACATTCTGATCTTCTACATTCTCCCCCTCCCCAGTTGCATTTTCTTGTTCTTCATTTATAGAATCATTCATAAGATCATCAACTGTTTGTTCTTTTGATGCTTCAGAAACTTTAACACCTGAAGTTCCTTGATCATCATCATTGTCATCATCACTCGAACTACTTGCAAAAAATACTTTCTCATCGTCATCATCATCATCATCATCAATCTCATCATTATCATCATCATCAACATCAACATTAAGAGCATATTCTAGTAACACTTCATCATCAAAAACAACAGGAACAGTAGAAAGAGGAACAGGTTTCTCATAAACTGGTTCAGAAGCAGTTGATAAAACAATTGCCCTTTTTTCAGATTCAATCCCTTTTCCCTTATCCTTCATCTGAGCATCAATTTCAGCTTGATGTTGAGCTCTAACCTCCTCCCGTACAACTTCATCAAATCTCTGCTCTAGAGGCATACCAACCACACTCTCTAATACATTTTTCAACATATAATTTTCATGTTCATTTCGAGCCTTGATTGCTTCCAACTCTTTATTCTTCAGCTTGAAATATTCATTTTGTTGATCTTTACGTGTTTTTTCTTCCAACAATTCAGAAATTTGAAATTTCATCACATCTATCTCTGCTTCATCAGCTTCAATCTTCTTCAATAAAGTAGAATTTTGAGCTTCCACAGACTGTACATGCTTTATCAACCTCTTGTTCTCAGCCATTACTGCTTCAACTTTATCATCAACACTCTTCAATTGAACATTATTCACAAAATCTAAGTCTCCAATTTCATCAAGCCCCATACTCAAATTCAGAGGAATTGGTGGAAAACCTTTGGATCCCAAAGAACCAGGTGTGGTGTGGTGTGAATGATAGGTTGTGAGGGTGGTGGTGTTTGGAAAATTTGTTGTGAAGTAAGCCCAGGTTGTTCTTGACGTGGTGGTGGGAGATGTAGTGGTGAAAGATGTGTTGGTGAAAGATGTGGTGGTGGTGATTGATGAATTGGTGATGTGGGTTGTCTTGGTGAAGTTGGTTGTTTTGGTGGAGTTGGTTGTTTTGGAGGTGATTTGTGTGGTGATTTGTGACAACTGGCACCAAACCGGTAATTTTCGTACACTTTAATCATTATTTAATGACTGCAATTATGTGCTTAATTGTCAGCAATGTCTGAACACATACTAAACAAGTGAATTCATGCACGTTGTATACTACAAAATATTGCTTTATGCAAAAACGAGAGCGTTGCGTCAGAAATAATAGTAAACTCACCGGTAAGACACACTGTGTCAATGGAACTGCAGAAAGCAGTCAGACAATAAAATTGGAGCCTAGGTGTAGGTCCGATAACAAGAATGCATTAAAACCCAAGAGTACCTACAAGGGTTTAATATATATGCAATACGAAAGCAAAAATAAGCACTAAAAAAAAAGCACCCGAAACGCACTTTAAGTGCAGAATTTTAATGAATTCAGCTCTAATCAGCTTTTAGACTTATAAATGTTATGCAGAAATTACGTTTTATTATCCAGAATGCTTCCCCAAGTGTTGGGAACTGAAAGGATACAAAAAGGTACTTAAAAGACACTAAAAGTGTGATTTAGCGCTTTAACGAACCGGTATATAACCGAACAACCGGATATTACCCGGAACACCAAAATAATGCTAGAAGCAATGTTTTTATTTTTCTAAGCTAGTTAGGGTCCCCGAATACCCTAACACACTATACACTAAATAACACTCTTAAACACTAAACTTAATACTTAACATGTAACTAGTTTGAGTAACTAGCATTTAGAATGCAACCAATACCCCCCCCCCCCCCAATGTTGGACGGTTGGGAGACACAATCCCACATGGGATTTTAAATTCATATTTTATTAGAACATGTCATGTCCTCTTGAAACATAATACCCAAGGGATTTAGTCTTGAGATGGTTATAAGAACTAACCTAAAGTTCATAACTCTCATTCCTTCCAACACTTCAACACACACAAACTCCCCATTTCCTTCTTCCTTGGCTACGGCCTCACCCACACACCACCACACTTTCATTTTCAATCATCATTCAAGCATTCGAAAGTGATAATGAGGTGTAAGAAGGCCACTAACGAAGCTCGGTGCAAGCGGAACTCGAAGGACCTTCACCATTTGCTTTTATCCACTTCATTTGCACTCTTGAACTTCCCTAGCCTTGAGCTAGTAGTAAGTGTTCTAAAACACCATCTTATTCTTGTTTAAAGTGGTTAATAGGTGATTTAACGGTTAAAACTCATGAGCTCACAAGATGAAGTGTTAAAAGTCTACTAAAATGTTAAAAATGATGGTTAAAAGCTATGATGTTGTGTAAAACTTGTAAGACTTGTTTCGTGTAACTATTTAGTGCTGATCTATGTTGTGGTAGCTCGGATCATCATCTAACCCGGATTGGTCATGTTCATGAAACATGACATAGAGTATATTCAAGTGTAAAAAGGGTTAAATGATGAAACACTACTACACACTAAACATGAACTTGTGTAAAAACGATTTTCCTTATAAAATGAAATTCTAAACTAGTAGATCTAAAGATCTACAAGTGGTATTTTCGAAGAACCAACTGTAAGACGAAACCATGTTTTAAAACCGGATCTTTCATGAACTAGAGGTGTTTTTGTGAACAAACAAGTGTGTGGACACTTGTGTAACAAAAGTTTTAACAAAGAAATAATGTTCGTAAAAACCGACTAGAAGTTGTGAAACTTCATACTCTTTAAAAATAAAGTTTTTAAGGAACTAAACTTATTTTTAAGGATAACAAGACTTACTAAATATGCTAGTAAGTTACTACACATTTTTGTAAATATTCAAGTTCATGAAATAGAGAAATTAGTGATTATTGTTGATGAGTATTGTTGAAAATTGTTGATGATGATTGTTGACGATTTAAAATAAAATAAACACATGTTTTGAAAACATGGGAAACCTCCATTTTTAGGGGAAACTCTGTCAAAATTTTTATAAATTTTGACACTTAGAAAAATATAAGTTTTTGAGAAACTTATTCCCTAAAAATGTATTTAAGAGTATTACCAAGGTTTCCCTAATTTTTGGTGATAAGAAATGAGGATTTCTTCAAGAATAAAAACGGATATAAGCATGTATATTTTTGAGAGAAAAATATATATTATTTTATCACCAACTTTTGTGCTAAGTGTATATAGTATGTGTTATACGTGCTAGTGTATTAAGACTTAAAAATACACTAAATACTCATGAGGAGTATAAACAAAAATATACACATACAACATACAAGACACATAATTCGGGTGCAAAGTGCAAAACACAAAAGACTTATATTTATTTTAGAGAAAATAATATAAGTAAGATACGTAGTTAAAAATATAAGAATATTTTTAACACAAGAAAATATACACAAAAGAGAGTGACTGTACTTGTGCGACGCAAGTCTAGTGACTAACGTTAAGAAAACGCGTATAGGTTACGACGTTAATTAAGCAAATCCGGTGAAGTTTACGACGCAAGGAACGCAAAGTTGTGAGTTCATGCTCCCCCTTTTCTCTTTAACTGTTTTCAGTTTTTATAACTTCGGGGGTGAAATACATGTACAAAAATTTATAATTGGTATGATATAAATACAAGAAGTACACTTGGTGAGAATGAGAACCAAGTGTGACGAAATATAAGAATATGAGAAGCGCACTTGGTGAGAACGAGAACCAAGTGTGACGAAATATAAGAATATGAGAAGCGCACTTTGTGAGAACGAGAACCAAGTATGAGGCGCTATGAGAAATGATAACAAGAAACGCGCTTGGTGAGAACGAGAACCAAGTAGGATGCGTTATGAGAAATAGTGTCACGAATAGGGTACAGAAGCACCATTAATCGTGTACATACTTAGACCGCAGAACAAAAGGTTAGATCTAACGGGTGCCTGGCAGCCACACTCTCGGTGAGGGCGAGAATCGAGTAGTGCTTTTGTGTCTCAGAATATACCAATTAAATGCCTTAGGTTTGGTGACTTCCTATGTCGTGTCACATGTTAATGGCTTTGCAACCCATTAACAATCCTGATACATACAGGAATACTTTATTTACTTAAAAGTCATACCATACTAAAAATTGATGAATACTTGAGTACGTGGGGTACTCAAGAAAAGATTGAATTATACTTGAAGTACGTGGGGGTACTCAAGAAAATGAGAATTATACTTGAGTACGTGGGGTACTCAAGAAGAAATTGAATTATACATGTGTACGTGGTGTACACATGAAACTGGATTTATATATGAAAACTTGATTTTTACATGACGTAAACTATGTTTTCATACAAAGTATACAAACGTGAAAAACTAAAACTGCATGAATTCACACCAACTTTATGTTGACGTTTTTCCAAAACTCACATGTATTTCAGGTAATTAGAAGTGGATGTGCGCGCGGTCTTTCCCATGCTCGTGGATGTCGCTTATGTTTATCTTTAAATAAAGTTGTAAACTTTTAAGACAATGCTTTATGCGACTTAGCGATGTAAACGCTAACTTATGTTTTCAAATTATGGTATTTGATGTTATTTTACGAGCATGTAGCATGTTTACTCTTCGTATTCAATGAGAACCTTTCATGATCACACCTCGTGCTTCCGCCGTAGAAAGGGGTGTGACAGATTGGTATCAGAGCTGCGATTGTAGTGAACCAGGATTCCTTCTCGTGTCTAGTCTACAATCTCTAGGATCCATTCACGAAAACAATTTTCAAAGAGTTTTCATTGCATAAAACGTCCCGCATCATCCACTGCCTGAAACTGTCAACATGAGTCTAGAAAAGACACTACGAGACTTAGAGTGCACTTGAGTAGCACTTGTCGTTGACTAGAAATTACTTGCTATTATGTGTGATAATTAGCATGTACTAGAAGTAGAATGTCACAAGTAGATGTGACTTTACCTGGAAGCAATGGCCTACCTGAAGGAAGAAATACGAGGATGAAACGAACTGTGCGGACTGTGCAAGGAGTTACGTAATTATGGATGCATACATAATTATGGAATTCAGTGCACATAAATCACAGCAAGTCTTGTCACGTATAGATTCCCTCAGTGCAAGCCTACTAAGTACTCTGCTAGAGTAATAATTGTTTGATGTCACTTATGTGGTATATATACCTGTGAATATATATGATACTACTGTCTAGGGTGACGATATCAAACAAATGTCTAACCCTGTTGTGTTATGTTCTGTCAGAACATGGCACCCAGGAAAACTGTGAATGCTCGCAATGATGATCAACCTCCACCTCCCCCACTGCCAAGAACTCCTGAAGAGCTGAACGCTCTGCTAGAGGAAAGGATCTCCGCTGCTATCGCCCAGTACGAGGCGAACCGAACCCAAGACAGTTGAGGACCAAGCAACGCTAGGCGTAATGGGAATGGAGATTCGTCTGGAGGCAATGCAGCTCAAGGCTGCACTTTCAATCAGTTCCTCGACTGCAAGCCGATGAGCTATGACGGCACAGGAGGTGCAGTAGCATTTGTGCGCTGGACGGAGAAGACTGAAGCTACTTTCCGCATGAGCAAGTGTACCGCGGGTCAACAAGTCACCCTTGCTACTGGGTTGTTTGTTGATGACGCTCTGACTTGGTGGAACCTGCAAGTCCAAACCTTGGGCGATGATGCCGCTTATGGCCTAACTTGGGACGAGCTAAAGGAAAGAATGAGAGAGAAGTACTGCTCTCGTGCCGAACTCCAAAGGCTGGAAACGGAGTTCTGGCACTTGACTATGGAAGGTGCTGACATTAATGGTTACACTCGAAGGTTCCACGATCTGTCTAGAGTGCTTCCCTACATGGTGACTCCCGAATTCAAGCGCGTTGAACGCTACATTTGGGGACTGGCCCCAGAGTTTCGTGGCATGGTGACGTCGGCCAAACCACAAACAATCACGGAGGCTGTAACTCTGGCTGTCAGTCTGACTGAAGATTGTGTTCGTATGAAGAAATTATCACTAAACCCAACAGAGAAGACCGAAACACATGCTGAGTCATCTGGGGACAAGAAAAGGAAGCATGCAAACCTGAATCAGGCAATTCGTAACAACAAGAGTTCCAACAAGAAGCGTGACCCCAACCCGCCTCAGGAGGCGAAATCTCTTGCAGCCATGAACGACGCTCCAGCAAAGGGATACCTGGGCACCTTGCCCAAATGCCATCGGTGTAAACGCCATCACGAGGGAGCTTGTCGCATCTCAAAGTGTGACAGTGTGGAAAGTTGGGTCACCGCATTGAAGACTGTTGGAGTAAGAGGAACGGGAATGGAAATCGTAATGGGGCTAATGATAGGAACAATGGTGGAAATGGAAACGGTGCTGGTAACAAGAATGGTAACGGGAAAGGACAGAACCAAGGATGCTTCAAGTGTGGAAGCAATGATCATTTCATGAAGGACTGCCCAGAGAGAAACAATGCTTAGGCCCACGCATTTGTAATTGGAGCAAGGGACGCACGCGAGGACCCTAATGTGGTCAACGGTACGTTCCTCATTAACAATCACTTTGCATCCATATTATTCGACACTGGCGCCGATTATAGTTTCATGTCTATGGAATTTAAACGCATACTCGGAATAGAATCTAGTAGATTAGAAATTCCTTATTCCATAGAACTAGCCAATGGTAAACTCGTTGAATCGGGCGAAGTTGTGAGAGGCTGCACACTAGAACTTGGTGAACGAAGATTTAGCATCGACCTCCTACCTATTCAATTGTGTAGCTTCGATGTAGTAGTCGGGATGGACTGGTTATCCAAGAACAAAGCTGAAGTTATTTGTCATGAGAAAATCATTCGCATCCCTTTAGCGAATGATGAAACTCTCATCGTGCATGGAGAAAGACGAAATGCGCCTCTACGAATCATCAGTTGTATGAAGGCACAGAAGTGCTTAAGGAAAGGATGTGTCGCTTTCCTAGCACACGTTATAGACAAGAAGGCTGAGGAGCCGAAACTCGAAGACATTCCTGTGGTGAAGGAATTCCCTGATGTTTTTCCCAAAGATCTGCCAGGACTACCTCCGCAACGACAAGTCAAATTCCGTATAGACTTGGTTCCAGGAGCCGCTCCTGTAGCCAAGGCACCCTATCGACTTGCACCATCCGAAATGCAAGAATTATCTACACAACTCCAGGAGTTGTTGGATAAAGGATTCATAAGGCCAAGCTTCTCACCCTGGGGAGCTCCAGTATTGTTCGTGAAGAAGAAGGATGGAACACTGCGGATGTGTATCGATTACAGGGAACTGAACAAGCTCACTATCAAGAATCGGTATCCACTACCGAGGATTGATGACTTATTTGATCAACTGCAAGGATCAAGCTACTATTCCAAGATCGACCTTCGATCTGGATACCATCAGCTGAGAATCCAAGAGGAAAGTGTACCAAAGACTGCATTCAGAACACGCTATGGGCACTACGAATTTCTGGTGATGCCATTCGGGCTGACGAATGCACCAGCGGTCTTCATGGATCTGATGAACCGCGTATGCAAACCATATCTCGATAAATTCGTGATTGTATTTATCGATGATATCCTGATTTACTCGCGAACGAAAGAAGAACATGAGCAACATCTCAGAACCATCTTGGAACTACTGAAGAAAGAGAAGCTTTATGCAAAGTTCTCCAAATGCGAATTCTGGATTCGCGAAGTACAATTTCTTGGTCACGTGGTGAATGAGAAGGGCATTCATGTAGACCCGTCCAAGATTGAAGCAATAAAGAACTGGGAAGCTCCCAAAACCCCAACTGAGGTTCGTCAATTTTTGGGCTTAGCGGGCTATTATCGGCGAATCATCGAGAATTTCTCAAAAATAGCTCAACCGCTAACGACCCTTACTCAGAAAGACAAGAAATACGACTGGGGTTACAAACAAGAAGAAGCCTTCCAGCTACTTAAAAACAAGCTCTGCGATGCACCAATACTATCATTACCCGAAGGCACTGAAGACTTCGTGGTATATTGCGACGCCTCACGACAAGGCTTGGGTTGCGTGCTCATGCAACGCCAGAAAGTTATCGCTTACGCATCAAGACAATTGAAGGTTCATGAAAGAAATTATACCACTCACGACCTGGAGCTGGGTGCAGTGGTATTCGCCTTGAAGATTTGGCGACATTATTTATATGGTACTCGATGTACAATCTTCACAGATCACAAAAGCTTGCAACACATATTTGATCAGAAGGAATTGAATATGCGCCAGCGACGTTGGGTCGAGCTGCTAAGTGATTATGACTGTGAGATTAAGTACCATCCTGGAAAGGCAAACGTTGTAGCGGACGCGTTGAGCCGAAAGGAAAGGGTTAAGACCCTAAGGGTTCGAGCGTTAGAAATGACCATTCGAACGAACCTCACTGCACGCATTCGTGATGCACAACAAGAAGCTCTTAAAGGAGAGAACCGTAAAGCTGAATACCTACGGGGTATGCTGAAATACATGGTGCCAAACGAAGAGGGAGCCTTATACTTCAAGAAGCGTATTTGGGTTCCGCTCTATGGAGGCATACGAGAAGTCATCCTTAATGAAGCGCATAAATCGAAATACTCGATCCATCCAGGATCAGATAAAATGTATCAAGATTTGAAAGAATACTATTGGTGGCCGAGACTCAAAAGCGACGTTGCTGTTTATGTTGGAAAATGCCTAACCTGTGCCAAGGTTAAGGCAGAATATCAGAAACCGTCCGGCCTACTACAACAACCAGAAATTCCCGTGTGGAAGTGGGAACAAATCTCGATGGACTTCATAACGAAATTACCCAGGACCCCGAGAGGGCACGATATGATATGGGTAATAGTTGATCGATTGACAAAATCTGCGCATTTCCTACCGATCCGAGAGAAGGATAGCACAGGAAAGCTTGCAGAGATATACTTAAAGGAAATTGTGGCACGTCATGGAGTGCCAATCTCAATCATTTCAGACAGAGATGGACGCTTTGTCTCAAGAATCTGGCAATCATTTCAGGAAGCCTTTGGATCTCAGTTAGATCTAAGCACGGCATTCCATCCGCAAACAGACGGCCAGAGCGAACGGACTATACAAACGTTAGAAGATATGCTTCGCGCATGTGTCATGGATCTAGGCGGCAGCTGGGATACTCATCTACCTTTAGTTGAGTTTTCCTACAATAACAGTTATCATACGAGCATAAAAGCCGCGCCGTTCAAAGCTCTGTATGGCCGCAAATGCCGATCGCCCTTATGTTGGGCAGACGCTGGAGATAAGCGTATGGTTGGTCCTGAAATTGTACAAGAGACAACCGACAAGATTGCGCAGATCCGAGAGCGCATTAAGGCGGCTCGAGAACGACAAAAGATCTACGCTGATCCAAAAAGAAAATCAGTAGAATTCGAGGTAGGAGACAAAGTGTTGTTAAAAGTCTCACCTTGGAAGGGCGTAGTCAGATTTGGAAAGCGTGGAAAGCTGAATCCACGATACATCGGACCATTCAGAATATTGAAAAGAATTGGTACCGTGGCATACAAGTTGGAGTTACCGGAAGAACTTAATGGAGTACATGATACGTTTCATGTATCCAACCTGAAGAAGAGTCCAACACAAGAAAGTGTGATCATCCCGATGGATGAAGTGCATATTGATGAAGCCCTCCGATTTACAGAACAACCCGTTGAGGTTACCGACTGGAAAATCAACAAGACCAGGAGGAGCAGTGTGAAGCTTGTCAAAGTACGTTGGAGCTCTAAGCACGGACCCGAGTACACATGGGAACGTGAAGACCAGTTCAAGAAAAAGTATCCCCACCTATTCAAGAAGACTCCTGCGAGAGTTAGTTCAGCCTGAATTTCGGGACGAAATTCTTTTAACGGGGGGAGACTGTGACAACTGGCACCAAACCGGTAATTTCCGTACACTTTAATCATTATTTAATGACTGCAATTATGTGCTTAATTGTCAGCAATGTCTGAACACATACTAAACAAGTGAATTCATGCACGTTGTATACTACAAAATATTGCTTTATGCAAAAACGAGAGCGTTGCGTCAGAAATAATAGTAAACTCACCGGTAAGACACACTGTGTCAATGGAACTGCAGAAAGCAGTCAGACAATAAAATTGGAGCCTAGGTGTAGGTCCGACAACAAGAATGCATTAAAACCCAAGAGTACCTACAAGGGTTTAATATATATGCAATACGAAAGCAAAAATAAGCACTAAAAAAAAAAGCACCCGAAACGCACTTTAAGTGCAGAATTTTAATGAATTCAGTTCTAATCAGCTTTTAGACTTATAAATGTTATGCAGAAATTATGTTTTATTATCCAGAATGCTTCCCCAAGTGTTGGGAACTGAAAGGATACAAAAAGGTACTTAAAAGACACTAAAAGTGTGATTTAGCGCTTTAACGAACCGGTATATAACCGAACAACCGGATATTACCCGGAACACCAAAATAATGCTAGAAGCATTGTTTTTATTTTTCTAAGCTAGTTAGGGTCCCCGAATACCCTAACACACTATACACTAAATAACACTCTTAAACACTAAACTTAATACTTAACATGTAACTAGTTTGAGTAACTAGCTGATGCGGGCCCAAGTGTGGAGGAGCGGGCCATCTTGTATTTGGAGGCCCAAGATCGCGTAACAAAAGGGGCTTCACTAAAATGGCTCTAACTTGGGCTACGGGGGTCCGTTTTGGGCGTGCGACCAGGCGAAACGAACGTGAGAAAAAGCTCCATCTTGCTGCAAACGCCTTTGGCGGTTTGGGTCATCGTCCGGGCCAAAAAACGCTTATTTCCATTAGTGATTTGAATTTTTATGTTTTTTAAGTATTTTGGGCATTTTGTTTTTGGGCTTGTGTTTGGCCGTTATGTTTTTTAGGCCCATTTCGAATTTCTGTTCTTATTTATATGTCCCTTTAGTTATGGAAGCAATCGGAATTGAATTTTGAGAAAACTGTTTTTTCACTTCAAATTCCGTGGCCTTTGGGGTTACAATTTGGGGGTTGGGGAAGAACTGCACGGGTATTCGTAGAATCAACGTGTAATCTTCATTTTTCCGTTTCACGCGCTACGTCACTAGCATTTAGAATGCAACCAATACCCCCCCCCCCAATGTTGGACGGTTGGGAGACACAATCCCACATGGGATTTTAAATTCATATTTTATTAGAACATGTCATGTCCTCTTGAAACATAATACCCAAGGGATTTAGTCTTGAGATGGTTATAAGAACTAACCTAAAGTTCATAACTCTCATTCCTTCCAACACTTCAACACACACAAACTCCCCATTTCCTTCTTCCTTGGCTACAGCCTCACCCACACACCACCACACTTTCATTTTCAATCATCATTCAAGCATTCCA
This sequence comes from Helianthus tuberosus, assembly GCA_030545235.1. NCBI lineage: Eukaryota > Viridiplantae > Streptophyta > Magnoliopsida > Asterales > Asteraceae > Helianthus > Helianthus tuberosus. Next base: position 67,088,888 of record CM060445.1, on the reverse strand, counting down.
AAGTGATATTGAGGTGTAAGAAGGCCACTAACGAAGCTCGGTGCAAGCGGAACTCGAAGGACCTTCACCATTTGTTTTTATCCACTTCATTTGCACTCTTGAACTTCCCTAGCCTTGAGCTAGTAGTAAGTGTTCTAAAACACCATCTTATTCTTGTTTAAAGTGGTTAATAGGTGATTTAACGGTTAAAACTCATGAGCTCACAAGATGAAGTGTTAAAAGTCTGCTAAAATGTTAAAAATGATGGTTAAAAGCTATGATGTTGTGTAAAACTTGTAAGACTTGTTTCGTGTAACTATTTAGTGCCGATCTATGTTGTGGTAGCTCGGATCATCATCTAACCCGGATTGGTCATGTTCATGAAACATGACATAGAGTATGTTCAAGTGTAAAAAGGGTTAAATGATGAAACACTACTACACACTAAACATGAACTTGTGTAAAAACGATTTTCCTTATAAAATGAAATTCTAAACTAGTAGATCTAAAGATCTACAAGTGGTATTTTCGAAGAACCAACTGTAAGACGAAACCATGTTTTAAAACCGGATCTTTCATGAACTAGAGGTGTTTTTGTGAACAAACAAGTGTGTGGACACTTGTGTAACAAAAGTTTTAACAAAGAAATAATGTTCGTAAAAACCAACTAGAAGTTGTGAAACTTCATACTCTTTAAAAATAAAGTTTTTAAGGAACTAAACTTATTTTTAAGAATAACAAGACTTACTAAATATGCTAGTAAGTTACTACACATTTTTGTAAATATTCAAGTTCATGAAATAGAGAAATTAGTGATTATTGTTGATGAGTATTGTTGAAAATTGTTGATGATGATTGTTGACGATTTAAAAGAAAATAAACACATGTTTTGAAAACATGGGAAACCTCCATTTTTAGGGGAAACTCTGTCAAAATTTTTATAAATTTTGACACTTAGAAAAATATAAGTTTTTGAGAAACTTATTCCCTAAAAATGTATTTAAGAGTATTACCAAGGTTTCCCTAATTTTTGGTGATAAGAAATGAGGATTTCTTCAAGAATAAAAACGGATATAAGCATGTATATTTTTGAGATAAAAATATATATTATTTTATCACCAACTTTTGTGCTAAGTGTATATAGTATGTGTTATACGTGCTAGTGTATTAAGACTTAAAAATACACTAAATACTCATGAGGAGTATAAACAAAAATATACACATACAACATACAAGACACATAATTCGGGTGCAAAGTGCAAAACACAAAAGACTTATATTTATTTTAGAGAAAATAATATAAGTAAGATACGTAGTTAAAAATATAAGAATATTTTTAACACAAGAAAATATACACAAAAGAGAGTGACTGTACTTGTGCGACGCAAGTCTAGTGACTAACGTTAAGAAAACGCGTATAGGTTACGACGTTAATTAAGCAAATCCGGTGAAGTTTACGACGCAAGGAACGCAAAGTTGTGAGTTCATGCTCCCCCTTTTCTCTTTAACTGTTTTCAGTTTTTATAACTTCGGGGGTGAAATACATGTACAAATGTACAAAAATTTATATTTGGTATGATATAAATACAAGAAGTACACTTGGTGAGAATGAGAACCAAGTGTGACGAAATATAAGAATATGAGAAGCGCACTTGGTGAGAACGAGAACCAAGGGTGACGAAATATAAGAATATGAGAAGCGCACTTGGTGAGAACGAGAACCAAGTATGAGGCGCTATGAGAAATGATAACAAGAAACGCGCTTGGTGAGAACGAGAACCAAGTAGGATGCGTTATGAGAAATAGTGTCACGAATAGGGTACAGAAGCACCATTAATCGTGTACATACTTAGACCGCAGAACAAAAGGTTAGATCTAACGGGTGCCTGGCAGCCACACTCTCGGTGAGGGCGAGAATCGAGTAGTGCTTTTGTGTCTCAGAATATACCAATTAAATGCCTTAGGTTTGGTGACTTCCTATGTCGTGTCACATGTTAATGGCTTTGCAACCCATTAACAATCCTCATACATACAGGAATACTTTATTTACTTAAAAGTCATACCATACTAAAAATTGATGAATACTTGAGTACGTGGGGTACTCAAGAAAAGATTGAATTATACTTGAAGTACGTGGGGTACTCAAGAAAATGAGAATTATAGTTGAGTACGTGGGGTACTCAAGAAGAAATTGAATTATACATGTGTACGTGGTGTACACATGAAACTGGATTTATATATGAAAACTTGATTTTTACATGACGTAAACTATGTTTTCATACAAAGTATACAAACGTGAAAAACTAAAACTGCATGAATTCACACCAACTTTATGTTGACGTTTTTTCCAAAACTCACATGTATTTCAGGTAATTAGAAGTGGATGTGCGTGCGGTCTTACCCATGCTCGTGGATGTCGCTTATGTTTATCTTTAAATAAAGTTGTAAACTTTTAAGACAATGCTTTATGCAACTTAGCGATGTAAACGCTAACTTATGTTTTCAAATTATGGTATTTGATGTTATTTTACGAGCATGTAGCATGTTTACTCTTCGTATGCAATGAGAACCTTTCATGATCACACCTCGTGCTTCCGCCGTAGAAAGGGGTGTTACATGATTTAGGTGGTGATGGATCATGTGGTGGTGATGGTGGTTGTGATGGTTGTTTTGTCTTTGGTGTACTTTCGGCACCCTGATAATCAACTTTCGTTTAGCTGCCTTTGGAGAAACCATCTTCTTCTTCACAGGAACTTTCTTCTTTTTACTAGACTTTGTAGGTGTTTGCACTTCTTCCTGAGAAGGAACATAATCATCATCTTTCTGTCTTTCCTCTCGTCTCTTTCTTTTTAGCTGATTTTCTTTCTCAATTTCAGCTTGAATTCTTTTAGCACGTTCAACCTCATCTACTTCGTCTTCTGAAGAACTTGTAGTGCTTTTATCCACGTCATCACTACCTTCATTGTCACCCAACTTCTCTCTATCTAATTCATCCCCAATATCTTTCAATATCTGTTCAGTATTACGAGAAACTGGATCTTGTTTTTTTCTGCAACTCCTTCAGTTTCAGCTTCAATTTCTACATCAGCTTCTTCTTCAGACTCATCAACTAATAAAGTTTTTGCCGCTTTCTTTTGTTTCTTCTTTGGCTGTGAAGAAGAACCCTCTCCAATATGAATTTTAGGGGTTACTTTTCTGCTTCTCTTTTTCTGTTCTTTTACAAACCATTCATTACGAGTTGTCTTGAATTCTTGAAGAGCTTCTAATTCATCAGCATATCCAGCTTCATTCATCTCCTCTTCATTTCTCCAGTTCTGGTGATTTTCTGGATCTGGATCTTGATAATTTCTATCTTTGATAGCACCAAAGAATTCAACTTGCTTTTTCGGCTCAGGATGATTTGAATGATATCTTATCAATGCCTTAACAGAATCATTATCCATGTGAGAGAGAATCATCAGATCATTGTTTTTATCTCGATTCCTAGATAAGCATGATCGATCATCATTTGAATAAATCTTGGATATAACCAAGTCTTCCTCTTCGATGTCACTTCGTCCACAAGATAATGAAACACTATGTGCAAAAAGTTATACTTTTTGTTCAGCACTAGAGCAACAACCATGTTCATGTGATAGTCACGCATTGCATCATAACTTCCTTTTTAGTGACTAAGAGCTTGTAATACCGAATGAATTAGAAACTTGAAGGGCTTTGTAAACTTCGATTTTAGATAATTTGCACTCTTCAAAGCTCATGTGTATCCCATTCTCAACAAACAACCTTTCACCATTCTTTTCGGGAATTTTGTTGGAGAGTTCTCATCATCTGGAAAATTCAATACTTCACACAAATAATCTTCCGAGATAATAATTTGTTTCTTTTCATCATCTATCTTGACACGCGAATTTATAACTTTGCTCTCTGCATCGTATGTTGCATGCTTCGATAAACGTTTAACATGAGATTTAAAAACCAGGCGTTTGTCTGTCAAAGCTTTCTGAATTGGCACTCTTCTCAAAAACTCCAATATGCTTCTAAATTCTGACAACCTCGGAGCCCTTGTTTCATCAAGTTCACAACAAACGTTGTGTTGTGCATTAAACAACAACTTCGATGGTTGAAACAAATCAATAAACACACAAATCAATTACTTTGAAAATTTTTCATGTTCAAGCATCATTCAATCGAACACACATAAAAAGTTCAGTTCAAGCGGTATGTCTTTCAAGCAAACACAAACAATTCAGTTCATTTCAAGCAAGACATATTGAAACATCATCTCAAGCGGACACACAAGAATTAGACATTTCAAGCGGTCATACAAGCATTATCACTTCAAGCGGACAAGTAAAAATTTATTTTAAGCGGACTAAGACTTAGACATTTCGCTTGAAAGATTCAAATTTTTCCCAAAAATTTCCAAGTCCAAATGTTCAAATTGATGAGATGGGTTTGTTCTATGTTAGATTCCGAGCAACCTGATACCTTTTTCATCCATTTTGGCCTACACATCAGTTCTAGATCTAAGTTCAAAAGTCTGCATATGCGTCAATCACATAAAAACCCTAGATCTGAGCAAAACAACATCCTAAACCTGTTCTACACTCAAATCCGACAACAACCATGTATTTTAATCTCATTTTAGATCAAGATTTAACCCTAAAACTATGTGATCTAACACTGTTCATCGCCGACTCAAGAAAACAGTTAAAAATAAGATCAAATTGGTGAACAACTTACATTCACCATGTTAATAGTTGTGCTAACCAACTAAAAACACAATATTTGGGTGAATTTGGGCAGAGTAACGGCAAGAAATTGAAGGTTTTTGATGAATCGCTTGAAATCTCCTCGTAAACACTTTGAAGCGGACAGAAAACAATAATCATTTCAAGCGAACACCTGTCCTATTTATAGATACATTCAGCCCGCTTGAAAGTGCACATGCAAGTTCAAGCGGTCAGTCATTTAAGCGAGAAGTACCTTTTGAAGCGGACAAAGATGCAATTACAAGCGAACATGTACTTTAAAAACTTTAACCTTTTGAATTTTACTGATTTTACCGACACACCCAGTCAACCAAGTCCAATTTAATGACCCTGGTCAACTGTTTAGCCTGCCAAGTCCAAATTAATGACCCTGGCTGACCAAATTATGAAGATGCTGACTTTTTGAAACTGAAAACAATTCAAATTAATGAATTGTTTAACTTTTTGAACTTTCAAACACTTTTTCAATCTTTCAAACATGTACCAGTCACTTTCCAGAATCTCCTGCTTACCCAAACCTCATGAAACAGACATGATCTGCACAAGACTTTGATCATCAGTTCCCTAACGTCCGTTGTCGAAAATAAAATGAACAAAAATCGTTTTGGTTTTTAGAAACAGATAAGCAGAAATATGTACACACAATCTTTTTGCGAGCGTGTTAGGGGATCATATTAGCTGCCGACAAGATACAAGTACCGTTAAGCATGGATTTCATTTTAAGTATTAAACAATTTGCAATGATTGTCGATATACTGGTCCACTTTAAATTTTCACACAAAGTTCAATCTGTTCAGGATACGGATTTAGTATTTTAGAGACTTAAACTTATACGTGTGTCCCACCTCTTGAATATACTCCCGTATCCAGATCCCAATATTCAGTCTTACAGGTGAGTATACTACAAATGATATCTGTAAGGGGTTAATAAATTATGAAGAATCATGAGAGCTCAGGTCAGAACCATCGTTCAGCAGAGAGATCATGACTCAACTTGTGGGTGTGTCCCCTTTAGAGGATCTTTTTTACAACAGCATTGCTAAGCAATTTTATTGTCTTATCATATATGCTGAGGGTGATGCTATGTTTCAAGCATTTGCGGAAAGTATTATTCGAGGACTAGGTCAGAACTACCGTTCAGCAGAAGTCCAAGAATAATACCCCAGATATCACTGAGTATAAAGACCTAGTATATTAGAAAAAGGAATCTTTCAAACAAGATTTCAGGGGTTACCTATATATCCAAGTAGTGTTCCCCATGAAATAAGCAAGTAAAGATTTAGGTTTATATCCCGAACAAACCTACTAAATGTGTAAAAATCTATCGGCATATCATCTACAAGACTACTTAATACATTTTTACATTACATTTCTTTGGCGTACTGCACTGTCTAGCTGATGTACTATCATTTCCCCTTTTTACACAAACTCATTTTTACTTTTTCAAATGTTTTTTTTTTTTTGGTTTTTTTAATTTTATCATGTTTTTGTATTTTTCTGCAAACTCATTTTTACTTTTTCAAATGTTTTTTTTTTTTTTTTTGGTTTTTTTAATTTTATCATGTTTTTGTATTTTTCTGCAAACTTTCTCCCCCTAAAAAGAAAAACATATTTTTGTGTTTTTGTTTTTATCGAAAAGCAGAAAATAAACTGTACAAACAAAGTTGACAACACGACGTAGTTCACATCAAATCGCCGCCCTCCTCGGCTTCACATTCTTCAACCCTCCCAGAACGCAGATTTTTCATCCCATTCAATTTTAAAAGATAATAAAATCTCTTTTTATCAAACGGTTTTGTATAAAAATCAGCCTTCTGATCATCGGTGTGTATTTGTTCAATACGTATCAACTTCTTCTCGTGACAATCACGGATGAAGTGATGCCGAATCTCTATATGTTTGGTTTTAGAATGGTGAACCGGGTTTTTAGTTATATTAATGGCTGCTTCATTGTCCACGAAAATCGGTGTATCCAAGAATTGCAAACCAAAGTCGCGCATTTGCTGCTGGATCCAAAGGATCTGAGAACAACAGCTGGAGGCTGAAACGTATTCAGCCTCACATGTAGAAAGCGCCACAGAGGTTTGTTTCTTGCACTGCCAGGTAACGAGTCGAGTTCCGAAGAACTGACACCCAGCAGTGGTGGACTTAGCGTTCTGCTTGCAGCTTCCAAAGTCAGAATCAGCGAAACCTGTTAGAGAAAAGTCACCCGAGCAAGGATACCACAAGCCGATGCTTGGGCAGCCTTTCAAATACCGTAATATCCTTTTGACAATTTTCAGGTGTGACTGCTTCGAGCTCGACTGATATCTGGCGCAAAGACATGTCGGGTACATGATGTCCGGTCGAGAAGCAGTGAGATACATTAAGGATCCGATGATTGACCGGTACAATGTCTCCTCCACCTTGACGCCACTCTCGTCAGGACAAATACCATGGTTCTGTGCAAGGGGGGTTGCTGCTGGACTGCATTGAGCCATATCAAACTTTTCAAGCACGTCCTTCACGTATTTTGTTTGATGAATGAAGATTCCATCGGGCATCTGTTCTACCTGCAGCCCGAGGAAGAACTTCATCTCCCCCATCGAACTCATTTCGAATTTCTTCTTCATCACCAACTCAAATTCTTTACACAAGTCGTCATTCGTCGAACCAAAAATGATATCGTCAACATAGATCTGTACAATTAGGAGATGACCTGCAACTTCCTTTGTAAACAATGTGCTATCAACTGTCCCTCTGATGAACCCGTTGCCCAAAAGATGTTGGGAAAACGTCTCGTACCAGGCTCTCGGGGCCTGGTGTAAACCGTAGAGCGCCTTATCCAGCAGATAGACCTTGTTCTTGTGTTGTGGATCAGTAAACCCCGGTGGTTGTCCCACATACACCTCTTCTTTAATCTTTCCGTATAGGAAGGCAGATTTAACATCCAGCTGGTACACTTTGAAATCTTTCCATGACGCAAACGCCAGGAAGATCCGAATAGCTTCAAGTCGAGCAACAGGCGCGTAAACCTCATCATAGTCGATGCCTTCCTACTGACTGAATCCTTGTACCACTAATCGTGCTTTGTTCCGAACCACGACTCCTCTATCGTCTCTCTTACACTTGAAAACCCACTTCGTTTTAATCAACTTTCGATTCTCAAGGAGGTCTACTAGTCTCCACACTCCCAATTTCTCGAATTGTTGCAGCTCCTCCTGCATTGCATTCACCAGCTTTCCTCCGTTAAGGCTTCTTTATAAGTTCTGGGTTCAATCTGCGAGATAAAACATTTAAGTGAGAAATCATCCTGTAAATGTGCAACAGATGAATAAAAACATGTAAGTGCTCGGTTGATTTGATCTCTTATTTTAACACCACTTCGTAGGTCACCGATAATTTGCTCTGACGGATGGTAAGACAAGGTTCGAGGCATGACAGTGTCAGGCACATCAACTTCCAATTGCAAGCTCGTTATGTCTAGATCACCGGTGTGATCCTCAGCTTCCGTCGTAGTAACGTTTGGTTCCTCGTCAAAAGTAGGAGCGGATTCCTCTTCTGAGTCGTCAGAGTTGTCAAACGTTGGAGCTGGTTCCTCTGGTGGTTCGTGAGCTGTTCCACTTGAACCGGCTTCGTGATCGTTTGTGCCACCTGTAGGAATGCTTGTATCCACTTCAGGTTGTGAAACTACCAAAGGCCTTGGCACTTGATCTTGTGAACTAGATTGTTGCTATTGGTATAGCAGAATTAGTTCTTCAATAGTTGGCTCGGTCAGAAGATGAAACGACTCCCAGAGTTTATCATAATCAAACAAGAATCTTTGTCCGGGAAGTTGTGGTGAAGCAGTGTGCTTCTGACAATCCACGTGCTGAACTTGTATTACTTTTCCCAGGCAAGGTACGAACACCCTCTTCAACGGGCTCGCGTAACCTACAAAGAAACCATCATTCGACTTAGCACCGAATTTACCATTTTCATCAATAAAAGTACATGGAGACCCAAACGGCTCCAGAAACTCTAGATTTGGCTTGTAACGGTGTAGCAACTCAAAACTTGTTTTCTTGTACTTCTTGACGGTGAGTACACGGTTCAAAGTGTAACAAGCTGCAGCCACTGCTTCGCTCCAGAAGAAGATCGGTAGCTTGGAATCGGCTAACATCGTTCGAGCAGTTTCTATTAGGGTGCGATTCTTTCTTTCAGCAACGCCGTTCTGTTGTGGAGTATATGGCGCGCTGAATTCATGAAGAGTCCCCTTTTCATTGCAGAACTCGAGCATTTTGTTATTCTTGAATTTCGTTCCGTTATCACTACGTATTCTTCGGATAGGCAGCTTATACAGCGTCTCCATCTTTTTGAACAGAACCATCAGCGACTCAAACGTCTGATCTTTTCTTTCCAAGCACACAACCCACGAAAATCTTGTATAATCATCAGTGACTACCAAGCAGTACAAATCACCACTGATGCTTTTTACATTGACCGGGCCGAAGAGATCCATGTGGAGTCTCTCAAGCGGTACTCTGATCGAGTTTAACAGCTTCTGTGGGTGTGACTTCCGAGTCTGCTTTCCCTTCTTACAAGCTATACAATCATCAGACAAATGAAAATTCTTTAAATTTACACCTTCTACTAAATCATTATGCACCAGAAAATTCATTTTTCTAACATGTATGTGGCCCATCTTACGATGCCACATAATAGATTCTTTTCTGTTGCTTTCGTTTTCGACACAAAACATTTTTTTTGATGATTTGTTGGCGTTGCAACACTCATATCAAGAATATACAAGTCGTTTTCCCGTGGAGCGCGCAACAACACCATATCATCAGGGATTTTAAACCCAGGTTTTAAAACCAGACATTCGTTTTTCGTGAAATGTACAGTAAACGATTTATCACAAATTTGAGAAATACTAAGCAAGTTATTTTCCAATTCTATGATGTAATTCACTTTCTCAAACGAAATGACCCCATTCGTCAGTGTTCCTTGGCCCACAATCCTGCCATCCTGGTTTCCTGCAAAACCCACGTAACCTCCGTTGATTGATTTTACATCGTAGAGCAGTGCCAGCATCCCCGTCATATGTCTAGAGGCCCCATTGTCCATGATCCATTTTGAAATGATTGACTTGGGCAGCCCCTGCACACATTATAGCAACTTATTCAAACAATGATATCCATGACTTCTTAATGGTTGACACACTTCCAAACACTAAATCACACGGCACATCAATCTTTGGAAAGTTAAACGTGACATTCGGAACATCAGTTTTTACTTTTGGTTTGACTTCATTTTTGATTGGTGGAAACTCAGCAAGAAACTTATCAAGCTCAAACTCAACTACATCATTTTTCAAACCTTTTGCTTCATTTTTCAAAATGTTTTCCATCTTTTTCTCCTCGACAGTTGGTTTTGATTTCACAACCCATGATTGATTTTCAAAAACTTTCGTTTTTGGATAAATCTTTGAAGTCTTTTGAGACTTTGAAGATTCGCCAATCTCGAATGTCGATTTCGGCTTATCTTCCGACTTCAACGATTCACCCCTCTTCAAGATGCGGATTGGTGAAACCATTGGTTTTTTTACCCTTTTTGTCAACTGGTGACTTAGGTCGTGGTTTTTTTACAACAGGTTTTATGACAAGTTTCTCAAAAACATTCTTGCATTGTTTTGCCATGTGTCCGATTTCATTGCAACGATAGCAAATTCTTTTGTTTTACTCGACAAAAGTTGATTTAAACGACTCTTCTTTCAGTTTCTTCGCCGCATTGAAATCGTCAACGGCCTTTTGACTAAAAATGTATTCCTTTTCATCATCCACACTTGGTCCAACAACAAAGATATCATTCATTTTATCCTTTGGCTTGACAACCTTCTTAGCCATCTTTTTCTCAAAACCAATTCCTTTGTTTTTAAAGTTGTTACCATTTTTCTTGTTACCATTCCCTTCCCACTCCTTTTTGCCCAAGTTGTTGGAACGTAACGTAACAAATGACTTTTTAGGTTTTGAAAAAAATTCTTTGTTGTTAACTTCAGCAATATCAATTTCAACAAGTTTGAAAACCTTCTCAACATTTTCAATCTTTGCGTTCTGAAGCGGATACTCGAAATCAGAGTAAAGCTTGTCAGTTCCAATCATAGTATAAACCACCATGATCGGATCATCATTCGCACTCTTGTCTGATTTCGGTATGAAACGATCTAAAAAGTTACCCTCGTCTTCAGAATCAGTAACAGACTTTTCAGAATGAGATTTCATGACTTCAACCTCAGAGTTATCACTCTCTTCGTCTAACACCTGGTCAACAACAGTCTTGATGACCTGAGACTCCTTGTCTGTGTCGGATGCAGAGAATGTAACATCAATGCTCTCTAGCAATTCTTCCTCAATTGTCCTTAACTTTAGGTTCAATGCAGCTTCCACCCCATCTGGATACTTTTGAGTATAATGATTCCACATTGGGGGTGGAACGCTATTAAAGAACGGTGTTCCACTGGGCTGTTGTGGTACAATCTGCTCAAGGACATAGGATGATGCCTCATAGCTCATCAATTTCTTATCAATTCACTCATTTTCAATTTTAGTTAATTCTAACTCTTTCTTTAATGATGCGATTGTGTCAAGATGAAAATTAACTTCCCCTTGTTTATCAAAAAGTGTTGCTTTTGCTAGTTTTGTTGCTTTATCATTTTCAACACTTTCTTTTTTAATCATTTTAACTGATCTGGATAGAGTATCATATGCCTCTTTGACTTGTTCTAGATCAAATTTTAACATGTCAGCATGTTGTTTCAATTCCTGAAACTTAGCGTCTTTTTCAAGACACTCCATGCAAGGTTCTAAACACTTTTGGCATGGGGTTTCAGAGATTGAATCCAATTTCTCAACAACCTCTGCTTCATGAGCAGTGTTCACTTCCTGTTTACCGACATCTTTCGACTCTGACTCAGACACTTTCTCAGATTTGACCTCCTCAATTCCTGACTCCTGATCCGACTCCTTTTGAACTTACTCGGTACCGACAGACTCTGCTTTCACGAGTTCTGTGTCTACCTCTTTCCGTTTAGCCATGAGAGCCCTGTCAGCAATTTCCTTCAAAGTGTCTTCGGTCATTTCTTTGGTCACATCAATCATTTCTTCGACAGACTCTTTCTTTTCCTCATATCTTGGACACAATCCAGTTGTCGGTTCTTCAAAGAAACCTGCAAAAGATTCAAAAACTTTAGGAGGCATGATAGATCTCAAAGAACTGGCTAATACCTCATGCTCAGATTGATTGTAATGAACTTCTGCATCTAACTCTTCAATGTCTGCAACATTATCCACAGAAACATCTTCAACAACCACTTCAGGTTCAACAACACTTTCGGTCACTTCAACTATCTCAGCCATCAAAGCCTCTCCATCACTTCCAGGGATGTATTTATCCCTGCTGAATCCCTCAGCAACTTTCTCGTCATCCTGGTTCACAATGAGAGCTTTCTCTGGTTTGTTCTCGATTTGTGGTCTTTGACTACAAGTTGTTGATTCGGCCGGTGATAAATTGCCTGCTTATAATAATCATTCGTGAACGGATTTTGATGATTATTCACTTCTCGGTTCGGACACTCTCTTTTGAAATGGCCTCTCTCTTTGCACTTGAAACAGGTTACTTTGGACTTGTCAAAACCTAGCTTCTGATCAGGTCCAGAAAGACTGTTTCTGCCAGTGATTTCCATAAAGCGCTGTGCTCTCCTCACCAGACTAGCCATTCCCCACTTAATATCTATCAACTCAAGCTCCTCCGGGTCTATTTGATCATAATCCTCTTTGGTCATGTCTGGATTTCCGATCTTACCCGCTACAAGAGATTCATACGACTCTAACACAGAAGCCAACAATGCAATGTGTTGTTTTGCAGCTGATTCAGTGAACTCATTCCCATTCTTAATATTGACTGCGATGTTGCATTGGATCCCAGAAACATACGCCTGATTGTTTGAACTTGTTGAGCTTTGAGGTGATGTTTGTTCAGTAGCTCTGACGTTTGGAGCGTAACTGGTAAATGGCGAAGACTTGTTTGCGTGTGGAGTACTTGATGAAGCACTTGATGTTGTATCAGCACTAAAACCGGTTTGTATCTTTGGGCTCTGGTTTGTTGTAACTGGAGTATTGCCTCTGTAGTACAAAGATACATCTTGTTGAACATTCATTGAGTTCATCTTTTTAATTTTTAGCAACTCCAACTCTTGAGCTTCAATCTTTTCTATGAAACCACTAAGATTCAGATTCCCAAAATCTGAATTGTTTTTCAACATCATCATATAAGTGCCCCACTCGTCATATGGTAATGCATCAGACAACTTATTAATCAATTCTTCATTTGACTTTTCATTATCTAATCTTTTCATCTCAAGTACTAAATGACAATATCTTTCGATCAGTTGCTTTGTAGTTTCACCCTTCATGCCGGTAAAAATATCAAACTCCTTTTTGATCAAAGCCTTCTTGCTCTTGATCATGGACACACTACCTTGAAACTTCACTTTCAATGCATTCCACATAGATTGAGCATTTTCCTCATGTTGTAACAATACTAAAATATCCTCTTTGATAGCCTGCTGAAGAATACTAATCATCTTTTTCTCGGCTTTGAAATCATTCTGTTCTGACTCTGTCAGACTTCCAATAAGCTTTTCCATACCTCTCCCATCAACCGGTGGAACATACTTCACTTCTATCTTCATGCAGCATTCAAAGTGGTTAGCCTGAACCCAGTTCTTAAATCTGCCTGACCATCCTGAGTATTCATCTATGTTCATAAGCTTGGGAGGCTTTTGCATTGTTCCTAACTCATTCTCCATGTTGACATTTTGCACAAGACTACCCGAGGTTTGTCCTGCTACCATACCACTGCCGGCGAAGAAGTAGTAAAAATCTTGGTTTTCCATTTTTAGATTTACCGAAAGTTGTTTAACTTTTTTTAAAAAAAAACTTGTCACTTTTCTGAAAATACTTTCTACACAAACTGACTTTCAGACGTAATATCACGAACGAAATGGGCTTTCACAAAAACATATTTTCAAGCAAACTCACTTTCAAGCGATAATACTTTCAAGCGATGACAGTTTCAAGCGAACTCAAAAGTACATTCAAGTGAAAACACCTTCTCAAGCAAACTCACTACTTCGCTTGAAACTGTTTCAACTACTCAAGCGAACAACAATCTTTTCAAGCGAACTGAACCAATTCGCTTCAAAATACCACTCTTTTCAAGCGAACACAACAAGATCGTGCAAGCGAGCAGAAGTTTCTAGGCCATTTTTATCTTATTTAGTCCGAATTTTAAGCTGATACTTTCAAGGGTTTGTTAAAACTCACTTTTACACACTATATTAAAAACTCAGTCCATTTTGTCCGTCCAAACGTCCAGAAATCCAAAAAGTGTAAGAAAAATGCTCTGATTCAGGTATATTGGCTCATAACTGGCTCTGATACCAATTGTAGGATCGATTTGTCCAATCAAATGAGTCAATTTGAGCTAATACACACCATTTAAGTGGCGGAAACACTTAAACAGATTAGAATCAGAGAGAATGGAGTAGAAATAGACAGAATATAACTTTAAACACTGTTTCTCATTAACAGATCACAGAAAAATCCGACAGCAGTTCGGTTACAACTTCAAGGATCAGTACCAAATGAGAAACACCAAAAGCCTATATATAGGCATCACAGTTCGCTTGAACATGACATCTCCATTTCAAGCGAACATGCATCAAGCCAGTTCGCTTGAACATGACCAATGTCATTTCAAGCGATCATACATACAAAACTTCATAAAATAACATTCTAGCCCCTATACTATACATAACTTGACATATTAGACCCCCTAGACTTAAGACATAGGCTTTAGACATCATGCACTAACAATCCTATTTTCATAAAACCTATGTATCTCACAGGCATTTTTATGCTGACGTTCATATTTTCACATATGTTTTCAGGAGCTGTTGCATAAGATGATCGAGACACACTTAGGCGGACCTGTGCCTTAGTGACTTAAAACGAAGCAAGAACTAGTTAATTTATGTTATGTACCCTTTGTTTCTTGTTTAAGACAATATAACTCTCTTGATTGATAAATAAAATATAACTTTAATTGCCATGGTTATGAAACAATTAATTCTGTTACAACACTCCCCGACGTTTCCGCCACGTTTTGTTGTTCTACGTGGTCGGCGTGTGACAGAAAAGTTGGTATCAGAGCCAATGGTTATAGGGAATTAGGTTATTAGTAATGCTTTGACCTAGACTATAACCTTCCTAGGACCCTAACGCGAGTTTACTTGCGTTTAGTCATAAAACAATACCGTTGCCTATCTTTAGGCAGCAACCACAACGAGAACATCAATTCCGAATCCTCTTTTAAAATTAATCATCTGTTTTTGGATGATTGATTTCTAGGTTTTGAACCCTCTGTTATAAGGTTTTAAACCCCTTTGAGTTTTCAAGATCTCGTCAAAATTTTGGGTCCTAAATAGTGTGAACACGTGCAAACTGGAAGAGTGAATGCCTGTACCCTGGGTTTTCTGTCTAAGGCTAGAGTGTTCGTACAAATCCACATAATCGGACCAGTCACTCTTACCTGGGAACTCTTGGGGTGAGTGTTCACTTATAAGCGAGCATGTCTTCGCGATACATTATTTTTAACCCATTTTACCTTGTTTAGTCACAATGTGTCGTTTGTTTGCCTTGTGGTAACAAACAAAAGACAACCATCTTTGCTTTTGTCAAATTTTGTATCACCTCATCCTTTTCATCTAATCATCTCGCTCGTTTCCTTTCATGTTTCCCTCCCTTAGAATGCCTCCTCGACGCGACAATCAGATAGCGAATGCCGAACTGGCGGAAATCATCGCGCAACAAATGGCTGCTGCTTTCCTAAATCTGATTGCTCAACTGAACCAAGCCAACAACAATCATACTCCATGCAATTTCAAGAGTTTCAATTCGGCTAAGCCACTCAAGTTTAGTGGTTCGGAAGGAGCAACTGGGCTCCTACAGTGGTTTGAGAGCACTGAGAGTACGTTTCTTCACGTTCAGTGTCCTGATAATCGCAAGGTCGAGTTTGCTTCCAGTGTATTTCAGAAGAGGGCTCTTACATGGTGGAACGGGGTGATGAGAGACCGTGGTGCTGAAGTTGCTTTAGCACAGACTTGGGCCGAGCTTAGGGCTCTTATGATGAAGGAATTCTGTCCTCGTCATGAGCTAAGGGCTCTAGAAAGGGAATTTGATGATTTGAAGCAAGATAGCGGTGAGCATCGAGCCTACACGGACCGTTATGAGGAATTAAGTCTGTTATGCCCAAACATGGTCACGCCTTTAGATAAGGCAATCGAAAAGTACATTGATGGCCTCCCTGACTCAATACAAGACATTGTGACTGGTAGCAACCCTACTACAGTTAGACAGGCCATTGAGCTATCTGCAACCTTGACTGAATCTCAGATCAGGAAAGGTAAACTTTTTCGAAAGGGTGACAAGAAGCCAATCGAGGAATCAAAGACCATGGATGAACAGATTGGATCCCCTAAGAAGTCAAAGAAGCGAAAGGCTTCTCAGAACTTCACCGTGGTCGCTCACAATGATCAAGTCGTCCCCAACCAACCAGCTCAATCCCCTGCTCGGAAGCCCTACAACGGAACTGCACCCTTGTGCAATCAATGTAGCCTACATCATCATGCTGGTGTGAAGTGCCGCACATGCCAAGTTTGTGGACTTGTAGGTCACACAGCGAGGGTTTGCCCAACAGCAGCTACACCAAATCAAGTTAACGACAATCCTGCTCAAGGTCGTTTTCCACCAGGTTCTTGCTTCAACTGTGGCGAGATGGGCCATTTCCGAAGAAACTGCCCAAAGCTTGCTAATGCGAATCCAGTGCATGGGATGAGCATCTGACCAAATGGAAGACAACGCTGTTTAGAAATAATCACATCATATGTATTATTTTCTTTTGTTGTCAAGGTCCAGGAAACAGTTGTTGATGTTGTTTATAAATAAATCTTTTATTTACTTTGCAATATGTTTTATGTGGTTGCATGAATAAACAAAGTATCCCCTACAATACCGACAATCAAGGAACCGTATTCCTTGAAGAACAGACTACCCCCAAACTTTCTTCCACTTTATGATCTCTTGCGTTTTCCATAAAAATCCTAAGTACCCGTTTCTTCCAAGGAAAACGAAGTACAAGACGCAAGTTACAACTCTGGACGAATACCCACTCCTTAATGGGGTACCTAAGGGTATTTCCGTAAGTCCTTAATTGTTGTATACCTTAATACGAATATGGTGATTTCTTGTATCGAATTTTTGGAAGATCATTCTATCTTCTCAGATAGATGCTTGAGGACGTTGAAGTCCATCAAATGGGTTTCTGGTATGCCTTGAATACCCATGTTCAAATTGACGCCAAGTTAATAGCAATCAATAACAAGATAATAGCAATTATTAACCAAGAAAACAATTATGTGATTAAGTGCTTATGTGTTCCCTTTTATGTTTTTGTGTGATCCAATTTATGTTATCCAAATCCTAGAATTCTTCCATATCTTCGTATAAGGGATTCATAGTAGGATACCCAAAGGCACTACCTAAAATCCTTATTGGACTTCTACGTTGTGGTCAAGTCCCTTGGATTATGAAGTACTACTCCATAATTAGACCCCTTGAGTGGTCTAGTTAAACAGATTGATCCGAAAATCTGGTTAGGAATATCATGTGATGATGTAGCTGAAAGGACTCCTTAGTGGTCTAATTAAAAAGATCATCTGTCGATCTAATTAAAAGGACCCTATGGTAGTCTAGTCACCCTCATCATCAGGTTTGATTTTCTTCCACTAAACATTACAAAACAAACTGTGCAGACTGTGCAAGGAATTACGTAATTATGGATGCATACATAATTATGGAATTTAGTGCACAGAAATCACAGCAAGTTCTATCATGTATCTAGAGTTAACCCTATTCATTTCCATTTCTGATGAAGCATCCGTTGAGGAAAAATGAACTAGCTATTCATTTTTCACTTCTGAAGAATATCCGTTGAGGAAATGAATATCCGTAAATCCTTCGTTTCCAATTCTGAAGAATACCCGTTGAGGAAAATGACTCCGTTTGTTCATTTTCGTTCTGAAGAGTATCCGTCGAGGGAAATGAATATCCGTTTGTTTAATCCTTCATTTCCGTTTCTGAGGAAGCAACCGTTGAAAATGACTCTGTCCGCTCATTTTCGTTTCTAAAGATTATCCATTGAGGAAATGAATATCCGTTTATCCTTCATTTCCAATTCTGAAGAATACCCGTTGAGGAAAATGACTCCGTTTGTTCATTTTCGTTCTGAAGAGTATCCGTCAAGGGAAATGAATATCCGTTGTTTAAATCCTTCATTTCCAATTTTGAAGAACCCGTTGAGGAAAATGACTCCGTTCGTTCATTTTCACTTCTGAAGAATATCCGTTGAGGGAAATGAATATCCGTTTAGTTAAATCCTTCATTTTCCATTTCCGAAGAACCCGTTGAGGAAAATGACTCCGTTCGTTCATTTTCGCTTCTGAAAAATATCCATTGAGGAAAATGACAAGGTTATGCCTTATATATCTTTGATGATTATTTGACTCAAAGTCACAGACAGACCCCTACGAATAAATTTCGGGACGAAATTTCCTAAAGTAGGGGAGACTGTGACACCTGGGTCACTGCGACCATCAAACAAATACCAAACCAATGAAATATTGTATTTCATACTTGGGATTTGTACAAATATGTGTATCATTTGCACATATCAATTCTTGTTCGATTTCGGGCTCTAAATCGCTTTCTGGAAGGTTATACGCGCACTGATGCGTAAATATAACCAGTTTAATGCAACGAACACTACGGAATAGTGAAATAGGCTTCACATACCTTAAATAACATTTACATAACTTAGAAATAAGTTTTGAAGGCTTTGGTATGACAAAATCAAGTTTAATCGCTTACAGGGACTAAATTCGACAAACTGCGAAAGTATGCCGATTCGTACTGTAAAGAACATTATGGAACATGACCATAAGTTAAACACACCCTAAATATCCTTTACATAGCTTAGAAATAGGATTTGAGGGGTTCGGTGTGCTAAAATAAACTTTATAGTCATTCAGGGACTAAAAGCGTCAAAAAATGCATAAGTTTGTATTTTAGCGCATAACTTACGTTCTGAATACATCCGGACATCCAAAAATTTATGTAAGCACTAAAATATTTTATTTTAGTGTTTGGCCTGAGAAAAATCCACTCGTCACGCAATTTGGATCGTTTTTCGCGCTTATGCGCATTCCGTCGTAATTAAGCGAACATCGCGATCGTACGACCAAACGAACCAACATCCGACATATTTTTTAGCATGTTTCATGTCCACAATGTTTAAGCATCATTTTAGGGCCTTGAAGTTGGCTTAACGGGCCTTAAACGTGTCGAAATGAGCCTTAAACACCAACAGGGACCAAAACTGTCAATTCAGCAAAGTTGTTTCTGATCAGAAGGGCCAGGCGGCCCGCGTAAACTCTTGGTGTCTCCTTACGCGGCCCGTGTCAGCCTCCCAGATCAGTTTAATCAGTTTTAACATCTGTTAACAGCTGTTATGCACTCCAAACCCAATTCCACATGTTGTTTCCTGATCATGAGGGGCCAATTTGAGTTACCTTAGTGTTGCAACAAGTGTAGGGACAAGATCAAAGCACGGTATTCGAGGAATGATCCTAGCGGTCCTAGAAATCCTATAAATACCCCTTTGATTCACTTGCAAAACCCACTTGAATTCTGAGTTTTTCTCTAAGTGGTTGTGGTTATACACTTCCTACCTGAGATTACTTGGAAGATCAAACTTGCAGGGACCCTTTGTAAGTGTTCTTTCGTTCTTTTCATTCGTTTTAGCGTTAAAGTCAAACTTTGTTTGACTTTCTGCATTGACCAGTTTATGGTTAATGCGAAGTTCGTTTGAACTTCATAACGTGAGCGTAATCACGATGGTTATAGTCCCTAGTGACTATACCTACTGATTTCCACGTTATCTAGGCTCAGTGACGAGTCGTAGTTTCGGCCAAAATGCGCATTCTTGCGTATTTTGTAACCAAACTACTCTTAGGGATCAAAACCATTTGTTTTGATACCAAACCTGTTTCCTAAACTTAGTTAAGCATGTTTTAACATGCTTAGCTCGTCACTTTTAGTTTTGTGCTTGTCTAGGGTCGTAAGGGTAAGCGATCTAATCAATCGCTTATACTTTCGAACCCGACCCGTTTGGTCGATCATTGGGATCCAACCAAACACATTAGGTGACCATAGTGGTTTAGGGAATAACCTTCCGAGGTTATACCTTATGGTCACGACGTTTAGTTAGTTGTATGATAGGTGGTATATATGCCTTAGGTAAATGACCAAAATGCCCTTTTTACTCCAAAATTCATATTAAGCATATGTAACATAACTTTTGATATCTAAACTATTTTGGCAACAATATTAGACATCTTAAGGCATATTTTACTTATCATAGGGCTAGTTAGGCGTTCCAAACGCGTTTTACGCGAACGACGCGTTAAAGTAGTATAAGCTACCTAAACGGGTCGTATTGGGTCGTAAGCACTTAGGTTAGGTTTCATTTTAGAATGAAGGATTTCTTAAACCATACTACACGAGTTTCCATACTCGTTTGGTTTACGAACCCTCATTCTATCCGATCCTCCGATCTAGGTCCGGTTTATTAACATAGTTACCTATATTAGGTACCGTTTGATTTCCGTGATCTCTAGCATTGTTTGGTTGTTACGCAAGGACTTCTAGGCAATCTCAAATGAGTACATAGACCCCTCTTTTACTGTTTTCCAAACTGTTTTGGGGTGAAACACATGTGCCTACTTGTTACTTTCGTGCTTTCCTGTTTTCACATCATATACTTGCTATGTTCATTAGTACATTTATAGTACATGATTTACATTACATTGTTTTGCTATGTATGTTTACTTAGCATACTTAGTACATTGTTTTACTTTACATTTCTACTATGTATGTTGACTGAGCATACTAGCACATTGATTTACATGACTTTTCCTGCTTTGTATGTTTACTTAGCATACTTAGTACATTGTCTTACATTACATCTAGTTGCATATGCTCATCCAGCATATGGACACATTGTTTTACATTACATCCTGTTGCATATGCTCATCCAGCATATGAACACATTATATTACATTTTGAACCGTTTGTAACTATTTGGCTATGTAAACCGTTGTAACCATTTGACTATGTAAACCGTTGTAACCATTTGATTATGTGAACCGTTTGTAACTATTGAACCGTGTGAACCGTATTTGACCATACATAAACATCTCTACAATTGTTAAACTTTACTTTTTGGTGGTTGTTGGGTAAATGATTTAAGTAACGAGGCGACGGGTAATAAGATAAAATCATGGTGGATACGCCGCTGGTACTTCCTATATATAAGTGCTTTTATGGTATTACATATCGTAGCGTTATTTAAACCATTTCAGTTTAGACATATTACATCTACAATACAATTTTCACATAAACATCGTTTTACAAAATAACTTAACTTATACAAACTCATTTCACATGGTTACTCATTTAACCATGCATTATTCTTTTATACATATATATATCATTTGATTTATTTATTACTTTTCAAATGATTTATGAAAGGAATCACTCAACATGATTCATGGCTACTTTTTAAACAGTTTCTTTAAACACAAGTCATGAATCCTATTTTCATAAAACCTATGTATCTCACAGGCATTTTTATGCTGACGTACCTATTTTCACATGTGTTTTCAGGAGCTGTTGCATAAGATGATCGAGACACACTTAGGCGGACCTGTGCCTTAGTGACTTAAAACGAAGCAAGAACTAGTTAATTTATGTTATGTACCTTTTGTTTCTTGTTTAAGACAATATAACTCTCTTGATTGATAAATAAAATATAACTTTAATTGCCATGGTTATGAAACAATTAATTCTGTTACAACACTCCCCGATGTTTCCGCCACGTTTTGTTGTTCTACGTGGTCGGGGTGTGACACCTTCCACGAACTCTCAGACTTTCGCTTTCGCAAATCCCCAGATCTAGGCTCAGAATGCGGAATTATTTGAATGGTCGATCCGCTCTGACGGCCCGACATCACGCATACTGTCACACCCCAAAAACGTCGCAGGGGAATATTTAAACGTAGTGGAGACGGAAGTTGGTGCCCATTTATATCTTGTCGAGCGATGCATTTTATTGTTGGACATATTGGTTTATTTTCACATAAATTATTAAACATTACATTTTAAGTCCCGACACAACTACATAGTTAAGATGTCTTTGATCCTCGCGGATCTTATTACAAAAGTCCCAGAAAGTTTAAAAGTTGTCCAACATATTTAAACAAAACAACATGCATCATCAAACACAAGATACGCCATGATTTCCTGAAGCCGAATTCAAGTACCTGTAGAACACGTTAAAATCAAGTGTCAACACAAAGGAAGGTGAGTTCACTTACTCGTTTACTAACAAATTTTATTCCAAGGAAAACTTTCTGATTCGGTGTTTATTTAAAAACATCCATTTAATTCTTAGAAAGCCCATTTTACTTTCTTAATAAAATTCATGGGCCTTCCGTGGGTTCATCAATCCGACAACTGTAATATATTGCCCAAGTTTTGTATATTAAATTATTGCGTCAATTTTTAGACTCATATGTTAGCTAGACGATACGAACTATATATTAACCACGCAAGGATAATAAAAGCTAGACAATAAACAGAATATTAATTCGTCGTTTGACATTGACATGGGGCGACCGGTCACGACGGGGTTGTCAACCCGATAGATCTACCAACAATTCATCGCGTGCAACACTTAACTGATTAAACGACATCATGGGCGCAGGGTTCTTTCTCGAAGAACAATATGATGGCTGCCTCACGTACAATATATATATCCTACTAATATGACAATTTATTACACGTAGTTGCATGATTACCCTGAATCTCCATCACTCGAGACCCAGGCCGGCATCCGTCCCAACTTTACGGTATGTTTCGCCTCGGAAACACCGTACCATCCCAATGTCCAACATTTATTCATCAAAATGTTTTACTTCGAAATGTGTAACTTATCAAACATCATATATTTTCAGTGAAAATATATATTTTATATTAAAAGGTATGTTTTATTTCGAAAACATTATTAAACCCTTTTAACGACGTGTTCTACCCCCAAAATATGTACAAAGCAGTAAAAAGAGGGGTTTAGTGACACTCACCTTTGGGTGCGTATTTTAATACCGCAATCCCAGAGATTGATTATATACGTCCTAATATAGGAATAATTCTAAATCAATATACATTTAACACAAAAATCCTAAGTTTCTCCGTTTCTTAGAATTATCACATAACTTTGAGATTTTCTCGAAAAGTTATCATTTTTTATTATGTTGGCACGTTAATATATATATATATATATTTATATGAGTCCATATATATTTATGATTTTCGCGACTTGAACGATTTTATGGGTGACCATTATTGTGTAAATCCGTTAACTTTTCCGTTTATACGTAATATATCTACGATTTACGCATCGTATTGTATATACTTAAATGTTTATAGAATTTTACACCGAACACGCAAAATATTATTAACTTATCTATTTTGTCATTTTTAAAGCATTTATACATAAAACATCTCATATGTACCAATTTTCATGCTCGACAAACAAGTTACACATTTAATGCAATTTTACCGCTCCTGCCGCACAAAACGTACATGCATACATGCATAGTCTAAATTTCCCATTATCAAATTAACACTTAACATATTATCACATTTACATGTTTAAATCACCTAACACGTTTATCACATAAGATTCACTCAAAATTCACCCATACTAGTGTTCATCGAAAAATGCGTATTTTAGCGATTCAGTAACGTTTTCGGGCGTCGGAAGTCACGTATGACCAAGTAAACTTAAAACTAGTTAAAATACTTGTTTTTAAACTAAAAAAATCAGTTAATTTACTGATCTAAATCAGTTTTATAAAAATCACCAGAAAAGCCGATTTTTGACCGTTTTAACGCATAGTTTTGCGTTAACGTTACTATAATCATCCCAACTCAAAACAATTTGATATTTTAACACAATACATGTTATTTACTGATTAAAATAATGATTATAATCAGATTAGTGCAGTTTTTGTGTATGTCACATAAATCATACGATTTCACGTATTTTACAATTTTAATGCACCAAGTACCACATGCAAAGCTCGCAAACATTATGAAAAAGTTATATATCACTAAACACTTCAAAATAACTTTATTTTAAGGTTTATAATCTGATCAAAATTAATCTTTATCAAATCATGCTCAAACGATCATTTCATGCTTCCATATTATCATGCATGTCCACATATGTGCATCTAATGCACTCATACAACATCATCAACATTATTTATGATCAAATCATACATCAAGAACACATTAATATCATGTCTTCACAAAACACAACACACACATCATCATGATCATCCAATCATTCATACATAAATGCTAATATCCTTTATATTTAAGAACTTATGACAAACTTTTATATACATGCATACATACATATATACGAAACATGTATACACACACATAAACCACCAAAAATTTACTTTTCATCATGTCACTTTCAAATCTTAAATCACCTTTAGAACATTCTTATATGACACACTTTGATTCTTACATGCATCCTACTTTTCAAATAATCATGTAACTCAAGAATCTTTCAACAAAAATAAAAAACACAAACACTTACACACACATATATACCTACGGCCATACATACACATACATACTCATCCATTTCATTTTTCTTTAAAAACCCATTTGTTTAAGTTTCAAGTTTATGTTTAGATTCAAGAACAAGAGAAACTTCCATCGTTATTTAAGATCATCAAGAATCAAAACAAGGTTTATGAAATATTTTATACCTTCAAGTTTTTAGATGGGTTTTTGAGAATGGATGAGAATATGAAGGTTGTTCTTGCTTGAAATCACTTCCAAACACCCTTTTTAGCTTGAAATCACCTTGAAATGACCTTGAATCTTCATGAAACGAGTTTAAAAGTTTTGAATCTGGGTGTTTAGAGGGGAGTTCGGCCGAGATGTACAAGAGAGAGAGTGAGAATGAATTTTGAAAAGTTTGTTTGGATCTATGTGAGATTATGGAAGAAGTTTCATGCTTAATCATTCCTTGTAGTTCCCAAGAGCCAATACATGGCAAGAAAATGCAAATGGAAAAAGGTGGGATGCCCCTTATGTCACACCCTGTCTTTTGCGGAAGCGTATGATGTGTGACTAGCTTGTTATCATTGCATTCAATCGTAATAAACAACTACATGATCAAAACGATGTTCATCCATTCATGAAAATTTGAGTATTACAAACACTTGTTATTTAAGCTTTCAAAACACGACCTTTGACAAGGTTTCGATTTAACAAAAGTGGATGACATCTAGACTTGTAGTCTACTTCTAGTTATGACACTTGCGCCCAAGATCCATCCTGTCACCTGAAATACATGTAATTTTGGAAAACATCAACATAAAGTTGAGCGAGTTCATGCGTCTTGTATATCTTGTATGAAAACATAGTTTGTAACCTTTACAAATCAAGTATTTATTGTATACATCACGTTTTCTTGTGTACACCACGTACTAAATGAGTGTATGAGCAAGGACATTAAGGCATGTGAGGACATAGGGAGCTTTAGTATGTTCTCCTTTCACTGTGTCGATTTTCCCTCGACTGTGTCGATTAACCTCGACTGCGTCAATTTCCCTTGACTGTGTTGATTTCCCTCGACTGTGTCGATTTGCCTCGACTGTGTCGATTTCCCTCGACTGGGACACCGAAGCACTCAAGAGGTCACTTAAGGACCATGAGTGGGGCTCGGCCGTACCCGTTAGATCTAACCCTCGTCCCTATTTAATGAATGTTTTTAATGGCTTGGTCTAGTATTCACCAAGACTTTATGGCATCTTTTGTATTAGTCTATGCTCACATGATCTAGTATTTTCTAGGCATTTATTAATGCTCATCATATTGCACTCACCACGAGTGCTTCTCGTATTCTCAAATCATATTGCACTCGGTTCTCGTTCTCACCAAGAGTGCTTCTTGTATTTTTACCCTTTGTAAAAATTATAATATTTGTAACATGTATTTCACCCCCGAGAGTTATAAAAACTGAAAACAGTTAAAGAAAAGGGGGAGCATGAACTCACAACTTTGCGTTCCTGTGCGTCGTAAACTTCACCGGATTTGCTTAATTAACGTCGTAACCTATACGCGTTTTCTTAACGTTAGTCACTAGACTTGCGTCGCACAAGTACAGTCACTATCTCTTGTATACGTATTCTTGTGTTAAAAATATTCTATATTTTTAACTACGTATCTTACTTATATTATTTCTCTAAAATTAATATAAGTATCTCGTGTTTTGCACTTTGCACCCGAATTACGTATCTTGTATGTTGTATGTGTATCTTTCTGTTTATACTCCTCATGAGTATTTAGTGTATTTTTAAGTCTTAATACACTAGCACGTATAACACATACTATATACACTTAGCACAAAAGTTGGTGATAAAATAATATATATTTTTCTCTCAAAAATATACATACTTATATCCATTTTTATTCTTGAAGAAATCCTCATTTCTTATCACCAAAAATTAGGGAAACCTTGGTAATACTTTTAAATACCTTTTTTTAGGGAATAAGTTTCTTAAAAACTTATATTTTTCTAAGTGTCAAAATTTATGAAAATTTTGACAGAGTTTCCCCTAAAAATGGAGGTTTCCCATGTTTTCAAAACATGTGTTTATTTTCTTTTAAATCGTCAACAATCTCCTCATTCAACAATAAACAATATGCAACTAGTTAAAATAGATATAGTCGCAGAAATACATGAACTTGTGGTTTTTCCAAAATAGGTAGTATTCTTCCATTATTTTTTTTTTGTGGATCTTTGTATAGATCAACTTTGTTTCTTGAAAGTTTCGCTTTTAAAGAAGTTATATCTTCCGGTAAACATTTACAAAAATAGTTATTTTGTCGAAACTTTACGTTACACAAGTGTTTACATACTCGTGTGTTTGCTAAAATCATTCTTTTTCATGTAAGATCCGTCTTTAGAAAATATGATTTCTTGGACACTTGGTCCTTTGAAGATACCACTTGCGGATACGTAGATCCGCTAGTTTTAAACACTACCGTACAAGTTAAATCACTTTTACACAAATAAAATGCCTTTAAACAAGTCCATGTCTCGTGTGTGGTAGAGTTTCACCTTTTAACCCTTGTGTTAACTAAAAACGAGCTTATGTGAAGATCCATGATCTTACAAAGTCGGGTTAAACGATGATCCGAGCTACCACATCATAGATCGGGTCTCAAAAATCACAAATTCCAAATACTACAACTTTTACACATGTTACAAGCTATTAACCACCATCTTTATAGTTTTTACTAGACTTTAACGCTTCAAAATGTATGTTTACGATATTTAACCGACAAAATTCCTTTTAACCACTTTAGACAAGTGTAAAAACGAGTTTTAAGTGTTATACCTCTAGCTCGGGGCTAGGGAAGAATCTATGCGAAAAACGCGTGGATAAAAGCAAAGTAGAGAGGTCCTTCGAACTCCGAGTGCACCAAGCCTCCTAATACGTGATCCTTGAAGCTTGTATGATGTTGGAATGGCTTGAACTAAACTCGAAAATGGTGGTGTGATCAAGGGGGTGTTCGGCCGTAGCTCTTAGAGAGAGAGAAAGGAGTGTGTGAAGTTGAGAAATGTGGTGAATGATTATAATGTGTAATACTTGGATCT
Source organism: Helianthus tuberosus (assembly GCA_030545235.1). NCBI lineage: Eukaryota > Viridiplantae > Streptophyta > Magnoliopsida > Asterales > Asteraceae > Helianthus > Helianthus tuberosus. Next base: position 67,061,190 of record CM060445.1, on the reverse strand, counting down.
TATAGACAAATTACAAGTGTATTATCCAATGGTCCTTATGTTTTCTAGATATGAGACAAGGAAGATTAAAATAATCAAATGAGTACCAAGTATGTCTCCCCATAGTTGGGGCCGGTTAGGGGGGGGGGGGGTTCTAGTCCATTTCTAACTAAATAGTTAGGTACATAGTTAGGTTAAATAAGTTAGTTAAGTGCTTAACCCGGTTAGTTATGTGTAGTGCTTTACAATGGGTGTTAGGGTATTCAGGGACCCTAACGGGCTCAGAAAAAGACAAATAATGAAAATAACAATATTTTCAGGTTCCGGGTAAAGTCCGGTTGTTCGGTTAGACACTGGTTCGTTAAAGTGCTAAATCACACTTTTTAGTGTCTTTTAAGTACCCTTCTTGTACCCTTTCAATTCCCAACACTTAGGGAAATATTCTGGATGATAAAACGAAATTTCTGCATAATATTCATATGTTTAAATGCTGAATTGAGCTGAATTATACAAAATTATGCACTTAAAGTGCGTTTCGGGTGCTTTTTAGTGCTTATTTTTGTTTTCGCAATGTCTATAAATTAAACCCTTATATGTACTCTTGGGTTTTAATGTACTTTTGTCGTCGGACCTACACCTAGGCCTCAATTCTAATGTTTGACTGCTTTCTGCAGTTCTGTTGACACGATGTGTCTTACCGGTGAGTTTACTAATATTTTTGACGCAACGCTATCATAACGTAATTCTTGCAGCATATATCATGCATGAATTCACTTGTATGGAATTCAGAAACTTATTTGTCTGGTAAACCAGATCATGCACAGTCATTTAAGCACAAATTACTGTTCATCTAGTGTACGGAATGTACGGAAAAGTGACGGTTGTCACAGTCTCCCCCCGTTAAAAGAATTTCGTCCCGAAATTCAAGCGATGCCATCGGTCGCAGGGGAGTTGTGAAACCAATATGGTCACTTAGATTCATGATTTGTCTTCATGTTCCCATGAAATCTCTGGGTCATGTCATGAATTCTATCATACTCAAGTAAGTCGATCATGACTTTTCTGTATCTTGTGGACTCTTGGTCCATAACCTCAACAGGTTTCTATAGTATCACGGACTCTTGGTCCAAAACCTCAGCAGGTTTCTATAGTACCACGGACTCTTGGTCCAAAACCTCAACAGGTTTCTATGGTATCACGGACTCTTGGTCCAAAACCTCAACAGGTTTCTATAGTATCACGGACTCTTGGTCCAAAACCTCAACAGATTTCTATAGTATCACGGACTCTTGGTCCAAAACCTCAACAGGTTTCTATAGTATCACGGACTCTTGGTCCAAAACCTCAACAGGTTTCTATAGTATCACGGACTCTTGGTCCAAAACCTCAACAGGTTTCTATAGTAATTCTTGTCATTTGTTATTGACGTGAATCTTATTTGTGGGAACAACGACTGTTCCTTAAGTCAGACTCCTCTATAGACTAGACACATGAATGTGTCGCGATCACTACTGATCTTTTTCTGGGAGTTTTCATCTTGTGAACAATGGTTCTGATCCCTACACCGGGGATTCAACCTTTTCGTTTTCCGATTCACACTACGCCTTCTCTAGGCGAGGCTCTCATTTTGGTCATACTTCTTGTCTCAAATTCTTACGATTTCTGCCGCTCATCGGCGTACTCTTTCTGTATTCTGCGGGCTGTCCTGATATGATCACATATCTGAAGGATCTTGCCTCTAGTTTTTCCTGGGCCATCTCGGGCCAGTTGATCGTTTATTTCTGGTATCCGTTCAACATGAAGGGAATTTACTCAATATGTTCCGTTTAAAGCTTTACATGAAGCGGTTTAGACGACGGTGTGATAGCTACCGTTTTAGGAAAACTCCACTAAGGGCAAGTGAGTGTTCCGGCTTTTCATCAAAGTTTATCACACAAGAACGTATTGGGTTCATACAGTCTGCATTGTTCAGCAGCTCAGTTCATATCCGAGTTCTTACGATCATCGGTGTGTTGCAACCCTTGTGATCAATAAAGATCGTGCAACGTTTTCTTTCAGGTAATGACGTCCAGTTGCGGCGCGCAATCACTGTATCTATCTCAAGATCTCTTCTCGTGATTCCTTAATCAATGTGTCGCGTGTGCAATGTCGTGGTCTCGTTGCATCGACGTACAATCGAGACTTGTCGAGAGACGTCACATAATTGCAACTCTAGCTCTTTAGCTCTTGGTTGCAGGGTTGGCGTGAATGTCGTTCTTATGCACCATGCATCTTAAAGTTCTCACATCGCGAACTCGACATCCGCTTTTCGTCATCATCGCACATAACTGTGCTTTCTCTAAGAGTTGCAAGGTAAATTGCAGCTGTTGCTCACGACCTTCCTTGGTCGTTGGCCAAATAAGAATGTAGTCAATAAATACATTCATGAGCTATTCAGGTGTGGCTTACACGTTTGTTTCATGAGGTCCATGAATACTGTCGATGCATGTGTTAAGCCAGATGGTACGACAAGGATCTCGTAATGCTCGAAGCAAGTCCTATAGGCCGTTTTAGGGATAGTTCCACTTGTATTCACGGTGGAGGACCTCTTGTCCTCAAGTTGATCTTTGAGTGGTAACTGGAACCTTACGATTGGCTCATTTGTGTCACCAGCCCCTGGCAACGGATTCTGATTCTCAATTTTCTGAAGTTTATGTAAAATGGAGACTACCAACTTTCTCCTTGTCTCCTTAACTAAGGATGTTATGTCTTTAATTTCCCCTGTCTGGCAGCTCTTGCCGTTATATCAGAGGTTCATGCTTCGCTGGTGAAGCTAGTCGGTATGGCGTCATTCATCACTGGTGCTGCTCCTGGCACGCGATTTATCCTGAACTCCTCTCGTCGCTACAGAGAGGCGTTCCTAGCAAGTCTTCTGAAAAGGCTACTGGGACTTCTTCCATCACGGGGATGTTTTTAGGCTCCGTAGCCTACTCGGAGGCGCTTCTATGCCCCTTCGACCAATGAGGGATGTCGTAGATCTGCCGCCTTGTGGGGTCTAGCATCCTTGCACCTATTGTAGGATAGTTAGGTTTCATCATCCGCAGAGGGATGCGTCTGATTTTCTCATATCGAACGACTTCAGCTCTATACTTGGATTTCTGGTCCATGCTGATTATCATATTATGACTTCACGAGTCAATGGTAACAGAAGGTTCCGGCCCTCTGAGTGCCTAATTACGATCCTTAATTGCTTCGACGGTTTAAACTATCCTTCTATATGCCCATTTTTAAAGAATACGGGACGTCTATCTTACTTGAGACTAGGCCAAGCAGTTTCTTAAGTTCTAAGCATGCAAGGTTGAAGTTGATGCCAGTATTAAAAATAGATGCATAAGGTTGGTTATTAGGGAACGTACCCGTAACCGCATCTGGATCCTGGCGTGCCTCACGAATTTCGATCGTGAAAACCCTTCCTTGCTTGTTTCTTCCTAGGGCAATCTTTCCTAAAGTGCCCTGCTTCACCACATTTGTAGCAGCCTGGTATTCTCTTATTTCTCCCATCTGGGTCCTTCGCCCAACAGGCATCCTTGTTGTGCCCTTCTTTTCCACACTTTCCGCACTTAGGCTTCATACATCGACCTTCATGGTGAAAATTGCATTCTCCGCACTTCGGCTTAGTCCCCGGGTATATTCTACCACCGGCCTTATTAGTGGCTCCAACAGTTTTCCTGCCAAGTGGCGGATTTACTTTCTCTCTTTTGTTTGCTTTAGAGCTTCCATAGCCGACTTGTGTGCCCACCTTTAGGTTCGAAGACTTCCTCTTCTTATTGCCTGATGACTCCACATGAGTCTCTTTCTTGTCATCCTCAGATTCCGAAAATTTTCCCGCACGTAGGGCTTCTTCAGTAAGAGTGACACTCATATCGATAGCCTCTACAATGGTTGAGGGCTTTGAGGTAGTAACCATGCTCCTGATCTGAGGTGCAAGTCCCCAAATGAATCGTTCAACCCTTTTGAATTCTGGTTTGACTAAGTAGGGGACGACCCTAGACAAGTCGTGAAATCGTTGGACGTATTCAGAAATCTTCGGTCCGTCCATTTTTAAGTTCCAGAACTCTACCTCAATCTTCTGGATTTCAGCCCTAGAACAGTATTTCTTTTCCATCATTTCCTTGAGCTCGTCCCAACTTAGTGCATAAGCAGCATCTGCTCCAAGGGTTTGAACCTGAAGGTTCCACCAGGAGAGTGCGCCATCTACGAATAACCCTGAGATATAAGTAACACTCTGTCGGGGCGAACAGTTACTCATTCTTAGAATGGAGTCAGTCTTTTCTGCCCAACGAACAAATGCAACGGCACCTCCTGTGCCATCAAAATTTAATGGCTTGCAGTCCAGGAACTGTTTATAGGTGCAGCCAGTTGGAGGGTTATTTCCAGTAGTGCCATTGCTGTGCTCAGAGCGGAGGGCTTCATGTCGTGCAATTGCCTGCGAGATGCGTTCTTGCAGCTCGGCTTCTGTTCTTGGCAACGTACTGGTGTTTATGTCTCGCCTGGGCGGCATTCTCTTCTGCCAAAATGGTATGAAGTAGGTTAGACAACATTCCAATTGTCTATGAGATACATAGCACCATAAGCCATTATGTAATTACCCAATTTCACACGTATATATAACCAGTGTATAAGCGAGGAAACAGTTATTGAGCCTTCACATAGGCTTGCCAACTTGGCATATTGTTTGAAATGATCCCGAGGCTACATCGCCTTGGTCATTCAAGTTTCAGTTATTTCCTGCTACATTGGTTTTCTTAGGTCTTTAGCTTTACTGGTGCGTATATTTCCCCTTTGATGGGGTTGTTTGTGTAGCGGTGATAGGGAGTGTATCGTCACTGATTCTTCCTAAATGTCATTCCACCTCTCTTGCTTAAATATCGCTTTCTCAAACGTCTTGTATGCAGGTAGAAGTGTCAGTCACGAAGTAGGCTAAGACAGGCTTCCTACTTTCTATCGTGCTAAAGTACTGATCTATGTGTTGTCCTACCAGATGAAGGTGAGGACACCTATAGATAGATTTTGTATGGTTTTCATTAGCTCGACCCGCAGAGTCCACCAGGATTTCTGTGCACTACAAGTCGTTATTACGTGGGCCCCCGTAATAATAAATTGTCTTGCACAGTTACCCCAATTTTCTCTCGTCCAAGCAGATGATCAGTCAAGGAGGGGACACTATTGTCCTTATACCTCTTGTCATGGAAAGGACCATTGCAGTGGTCCACGCGCTAACACTCGTTATCGTTACGCGCGTATAGGCACGATGATTAGATGGAATAGGAATAGAGAGAATTCCTAGTAGTTGGAGGGGCACCTTCGAGATGAATACTTCATCTCCCTTTTTCTGGTTAAGCATATCGTCAATCTTGCTTCACATAAGCGGCAGGGATCTCGTCCCGTTGATTGAGGATTCATTCAAGGTTGCCGCCTCTGCCTCGTCATCATCACCGTAGTTAGGCACCTTCACGATCGAGAGGGAAGAGCAGCCATCTCCTACGGAAGCAAGCTCAGCATCTTGTTTGGTAATCACTCCCAGCCATGAGCTTTGCAAAGGACGCGAGGTCGGTAGCTTCATCGTGCGAATCATGTACAGTAATAGGAGTCAGAGTCGAAAGTATCTTATTCACGTCAATAATCATTCCGTACACTTGTTTGTATGTATATCAATAACATATATGCTACTTAGCATAATCAAGCAATTATATCACGTATAACTCTCATTTTTGGGGGTCATTTTGTTTTTGGCTAGTCTAACTCGTGTAGACTATGCTTTGGTTGGCACCTTATTCTAAAGGTATTCCTCACTAATGTCCTTGCCTTGTATTTTCTTTGTAAAGTGTCTGACTCGTGGATCTTGGCGCTTTTGTGAATGCAATGAAAACCTTTTTGAAAAATGTTTTCGTGAGAGAACTCTAGTGATTGTAGTCTAGACTCGAGAAAGAATCCTAGTTCACTACAATCGAAGCTCTGATACCAAACTGTCACACCCTATCTTTTGCGGAAGCGTATGATGTGTGACTAGCTTGTTATCATTGCATTCAATCGTAATAAACAACTACATGATCAAAACGATGTTCATCCATTCATGAAAATTTGAGTATTACAAACACTTGTTATTTAAGCTTTCAAAACACGACCTTTGACAAGGTTTCGATTTAACAAAAGTGGATGACATCTAGACTTGTAGTCTACTTCTAGTTATGACACTTGCGCCCAAGATCCATCCTGTCACCTGAAATACATGTAATTTTGGAAAACATCAACATAAAGTTGAGCGAGTTCATGCGTCTTGTATATCTTGTATGAAAACATAGTTTGTAACCTTTACAAATCAAGTATTTATTGTATACATCACGTTTTCTTGTGTACACCACGTACTAAATGAGTGTATGAGCAAGGACATTAAGGCATGTGAGGACATAGGGAGCTTTAGTATGTTCTCCTTTCACTGTGTCGATTTTCCCTCGACTGTGTCGATTAACCTCGACTGCGTCAATTTCCCTTGACTGTGTCGATTTCCCTCGACTGTGTCGATTTGCCTCGACTGTGTCGATTTCCCTCGACTGGGACACCGAAGCACTCAAGAGGTCACTTAAGGACCATGAGTGGGGCTCGGCCGTACCCGTTAGATCTAACCCTCGTCCCTATTTAATGAATGTTTTTAATGGCTTGGTCTAGTATTCACCAAGACTTTATGGCATCTTTTGTATTAGTCTATGCTCACATGATCTAGTATTTTCTAGGCATTTATTAATGCTCATCATATTGCACTCACCACGAGTGCTTCTCGTATTCTCAAATCATATTGCACTCGGTTCTCGTTCTCACCAAGAGTGCTTCTTGTATTTTTACCCTTTGTAAAAATTATAATATTTGTAACATGTATTTCACCCCCGAGAGTTATAAAAACTGAAAACAGTTAAAGAAAAGGGGGAGCATGAACTCACAACTTTGCGTTCCTGTGCGTCGTAAACTTCACCGGATTTGCTTAATTAACGTCGTAACCTATACGCGTTTTCTTAACGTTAGTCACTAGACTTGCGTCGCACAAGTACAGTCACTATCTCTTGTATACGTATTCTTGTGTTAAAAATATTCTATATTTTTAACTACGTATCTTACTTATATTATTTCTCTAAAATTAATATAAGTATCTCGTGTTTTGCACTTTGCACCCGAATTACGTATCTTGTATGTTGTATGTGTATCTTTCTGTTTATACTCCTCATGAGTATTTAGTGTATTTTTAAGTCTTAATACACTAGCACGTATAACACATACTATATACACTTAGCACAAAAGTTGGTGATAAAATAATATATATTTTTCTCTCAAAAATATACATACTTATATCCATTTTTATTCTTGAAGAAATCCTCATTTCTTATCACCAAAAATTAGGGAAACCTTGGTAATACTTTTAAATACTTTTTTTTAGGGAATAAGTTTCTCAAAAACTTATATTTTTCTAAGTGTCAAAATTTATGAAAATTTTGACAGAGTTTCCCCTAAAAATGGAGGTTTCCCATGTTTTCAAAACATGTGTTTATTTTCTTTTAAATCGTCAACAATCTCCTCATTCAACAATAAACAATATGCAACTAGTTAAAATAGATATAGTCGCAGAAATACATGAACTTGTGGTTTTTCCAAAATAGGTAGTATTCTTCCATTATTTTTTTTTTGTGGATCTTTGTATAGATCAACTTTGTTTCTTGAAAGTTTCGCTTTTAAAGAAGTTATATCTTCCGGTAAACATTTACAAAAATAGTTATTTTGTCGAAACTTTACGTTACACAAGTGTTTACATACTCGTGTGTTTGCTAAAATCATTCTTTTTCATGTAAGATCCGTCTTTAGAAAATATGATTTCTTGGACACTTGGTCCTTTGAAGATACCACTTGCGGATACGTAGATCCGCTAGTTTTAAACACTACCGTACAAGTTAAATCACTTTTACACAAATAAAATGCCTTTAAACAAGTCCATGTCTCGTGTGTGGTAGAGTTTCACCTTTTAACCCTTGTGTTAACTAAAAACGAGCTTATGTGAAGATCCATGATCTTACAAAGTCGGGTTAAACGATGATCCGAGCTACCACATCATAGATCGGGTCTCAAAAATCACAAATTCCAAATACTACAACTTTTACACATGTTACAAGCTATTAACCACCATCTTTATAGTTTTTACTAGACTTTAACGCTTCAAAATGTATGTTTACGATATTTAACCGACAAAATTCCTTTTAACCACTTTAGACAAGTGTAAAAACGAGTTTTAAGTGTTATACCTCTAGCTCGGGGCTAGGGAAGAATCTATGCGAAAAACGCGTGGATAAAAGCAAAGTAGAGAGGTCCTTCGAACTCCGAGTGCACCAAGCCTCCTAATACGTGATCCTTGAAGCTTGTATGATGTTGGAATGGCTTGAACTAAACTCGAAAATGGTGGTGTGATCAAGGGGGTGTTCGGCCGTAGCTCTTAGAGAGAGAGAAAGGAGTGTGTGAAGTTGAGAAATGTGGTGAATGATTATAATGTGTAATACTTGGATCTTATAGACAAATTACAAGTGTATTATCCAATGGTCCTTATGTTTTCTAGATATGAGACAAGGAAGATTAAAATAATCAAATGAGTACCAAGTATGTCTCCCCATAGTTGGGGCCGGTTAGGGGGGGGGGGGGGTTCTAGTCCATTTCTAACTAAATAGTTAGGTACATAGTTAGGTTAAATAAGTTAGTTAAGTGCTTAACCCGGTTAGTTATGTGTAGTGCTTTACAATGGGTGTTAGGGTATTCAGGGACCCTAACGGGCTCAGAAAAAGACAAATAATGAAAATAACAATATTTTCAGGTTCCGGGTAAAGTCCGGTTGTTCGGTTAGACACTGGTTCGTTAAAGTGCTAAATCACACTTTTTAGTGTCTTTTAAGTACCCTTCTTGTACCCTTTCAATTCCCAACACTTAGGGAAATATTCTGGATGATAAAACGAAATTTCTGCATAATATTCATATGTTTAAATGCTGAATTGAGCTGAATTATACAAAATTATGCACTTAAAGTGCGTTTCGGGTGCTTTTTAGTGCTTATTTTTGTTTTCGCAATGTCTATAAATTAAACCCTTATATGTACTCTTGGGTTTTAATGTACTTTTGTCGTCGGACCTACACCTAGGCCTCAATTCTAATGTTTGACTGCTTTCTGCAGTTCTGTTGACACGATGTGTCTTACCGGTGAGTTTACTAATATTTTTGACGCAACGCTATCATAACGTAATTCTTGCAGCATATATCATGCATGAATTCACTTGTATGGAATTCAGAAACTTATTTGTCTGGTAAACCAGATCATGCACAGTCATTTAAGCACAAATTACTGTTCATCTAGTGTACGGAATGTACGGAAAAGTGACGGTTGTCACACCTTATGCCGCCACCTAGTCCCTCTCTCACATACTCATCATATACGTACACTCTTATATATAAATTAGTGTTAAAAACAAGAATTTTAATGGATACCGGGTATTTTATCTAGCGTTTTAAACCCGTTTTAGTGCGTTTTAAATTATTTTTAATGCTCTATAAAAATAAAATCACCAAAATATTTCTAAACGATATTTTGTTTGCCTGGACTGGCTATGTTGTCGGTATTTGGCAGTATGCACGCTGTGCTGCGCGGTACGCGTTAAACATCGCAAAAATAGGAATTTAATCGTTTTTATTTATTTTTTTATCGTTCTAAAGTAATAATATCATCAAATTATTACTAAAATGATTATCAGTTTCCTTGACAGGCTCTGTTGACAGTATTTTGTTGATATACGCGCTACATCGCGCGATACGCGCTTAAACTCGAAAAATATAGTTTCCTAGTGTTTTAAATTATTTTACCACACGGATATGATTAAAATAATTACTCTAATCGTAACAGACTATTTTTAGGATTTTAACACTGATCGGGTGGTCACCGACATTCGTTTCGCATTTTAGTCATTACGCGATAAGCATTTATCTTACCGCTGCCAACATAATTTTTATCAAAGTTTAATTTTACCAACTCATTAAATTTCACATACAAACATCATAATCAGTCAAATACAGCCTTTTATCTATTCACAACACGTGTTACAATTGTACGGTACGGCCTGAAAAGCCGGGTGTAACAGTCTCCCCCTGTTTTGGAAATTTCGTCCCCGAAATTTTTACTCAACAGGTTTTGTTTTCGCACTAAATAAAAATAGAAAAAACGAATCTATTGAATATAGTCTTATAGTTTCTGCGAGAAACTTGGATTCATACGAAGAATTCTTGTAGATCTATATTACACGTTCTCGATCCCTAAACTCTCATCTCAACACTCTCAACCCTTTCCAGGGTCCAACATTCACAATCTATAAATCAAGAAGATTCAAATCAAAGTTCCACCATTTTGGGTATCTACTGGTTACACGACCTATAAATCGTATATACTACTGGAATGCTGAAATCGCCCTTCCGGTTAGAAACATAACTTTTCTGACTATACGCACTGCTTCTTCGATGCTTCGATAAACCTCCGTTTATCTCCCAAATAATATTTACAAAGCATAAAATTAGTGTATCACCCATTATACACCTTTTCAAATGCATCCGAATAGTACATCACGTACACCACTCATTTTTTATGGTAATTTGAGCCCATATGCAACTGATCCGACTCAAGATGGGCTCTCGAAAGGACCAAGTCAATGTGGCTTAGCTTTCCTCTCTTCTGCTAAACCCTATAGCATCTCCCTCTCAATATAACTCTTCTAACAAAACTAAATCTTCAATCGTCCATGATATACGCTTCCTAATTTCAAACTGACCTATAAACATACTTTCATCATCCTTTCCAATTCCATAGTTAACTTCAAACGTTACTTATAATTCTCTTTGGTTCGTGTATAGACAAACATGTTGTCGATGACTGTTATCACGAACTTTCCTGATTAGGGTTTCCATACCCTATTCATGAGATTTATGAATTTAAATAGCACATTAATTAAATCATAGGGCATGACTAATATCTTGTAATGGCTATATTACGTTTGAAAAACAGTCCTCGAAATTTTTCGTAACAACCTTCAACTGATAATATCCTAATTGTAGATCGACTCCCCATATAGCAGCTGAGTCCCGGTAGTCTGATTGAACAAATTGTCAAATCCTCGGTAATAAGGTACCGATTCTTGATAGTCAACTTGTTCGGCTTTCTGTAGCCTTCACATATCTTGAAGAATCCATTCTTCTTTATTCCATCAAAGCAGATGTATCTTAAGGCGAAAAGCTCAATCGAATGAAATCCTTGTCCCAAAAGCTCTTAAAACAATTTCGTCATTTCTATCATTTCAGGCGGTGCTTAAATCTATAGGAAGATTGTGCAATCGGGCGCAGCACGGTGAATCAGATTGATTCGAAGTTCGATCCATATCGCAAAGAAGATCCAGGTAAGTCTTTTTAGGAAGACTTCTGGATAGTTGCGTTTGATAGAAATCTCTCCGACGTTCCTACATTCGGTTTCCGCATCCATCACATTTACTTCAAACGCTGGATAGCCCTTTCACAACAACTCAGCATCCTCACAATACTGACCACTCTCGACTATTAACACTCCACACTAGACTCAAACAATTCTCGAGAACCGCTTCCGCCTTTCCATTGTCATCAGGATGAAATATTCCAACTAGCTTCTTCGAGCGATAGTCTCCACTTCTTCCTCAGAAAGTGAATTCATTCTTGCATTTTCGTCAAAGCTTCTCAACTCCACTGATAAGAATCCAATCTCTAGAACTACAATCGCCTAACTAAATACTATAACTACAAACGATCTCGCTAGTTTCTATCAATTTACCAACTATTATTTCTATCGGACACTTTATACTTGGCTTACTTGTAGGTGAACACAACAATGGTTCGTAGTTTCTCGAACGAAACTCAAGTTAGCTTTAGTATTATAAGTATGAACATAGATTGGCTTTTGATTCGAAACATACCGGTAACAGTAGCAGGACTCTCACTTTCCTTCCTGACACTTGTCGCAACGGAATTACCCTTAACGTCCTGTCCCTTCGATTTCGGGCATTCTCTTTTGTAGTGTCCTTGTCCACCGCATGTAAAGCATCCTTCAAGCGCAGCTCCATCAAATGTACTCTTAGCGTAACACTGGGAAGTCACATGTCCGGTTCGGCTACATCTGGCGCACTTCTCTTGTCCATCGTCGTCCTTACCCTTTCCTGAATCTTTAGGGTTAGTTGCACTTGCTTTCTCCAAGTTGCGTTTCTTCCTACTTCCAACTTCGGGAGTCTTCTTAGAGCTCTCGGGTTTGCGCTTCTTCGAATTTCCAATTCCAGGTTCAGATCCCTGAAACACTCGGATAACCAACTCATTCTGACAGCCTGATATCATGCATAGGACACCAGTAAATGATCTTGGGCTATAACCCTGGATTGTTTTGTGTACGCTCCAGTGCACTGTTCATATGGTTAATAGAAATCAGAAATACGTTCCAATGAGATCATAACAAATGAACAACCCAAACTTTCCGATCATTATTTTACCTGACAATCTGTGTCCCACCAAGATCCTGCCCAGGAGTACCGCATTCATGTTTCTGGTCATCATTTTGGTTAGCATCACGCTGTTCCAAGGCAATATTAACGTGTTGGGTTATGAGTCAAGCCAACTCCTCTGGGGTGGCAGGTAGTGCAGTGTCCTGTCTCGTTTTTGGCGGCATTTTCGTCGTTTCTATTATTTACAACAATAATAATCACATGAGACGATAACCAAAATAAAAATAATTCAATCATTAAATATTGGTGGACCAATCATTGCGCATGTATAATGTCCACATATTAATGAGAACAATTTTTAAACCAAAAGTTAATCATCTGATATTATCATAGAAATTATCAACTTGTTTTTCAGTACATGATATCTATCATTGGTATGCCTACGTCGACACCCATAATTAGTTTCCACAGAATTTCTACCTAATATCACAAAATATGATCGGCACGCAGGCCCCCCCAAAAAGGAAAGCATCAAAAAGAGTATCCAGACACTACAACCAAAAACAACAACCACAAACAAACACACATAAACAACATCTAACGCTTCATTCCTATGAAATCTAGCATCTTCCTAACCAACTCCTCTAAATCCACAATCCTCCAATGCATCTGATCCATAGTGCTGTCATCTAATTCCTTCCACTCATTATGCCAATCCATCTGCCCCTCAAGGTCCTTCAGTTTACCCTTAGTCGTTTCTAGTTCTTCGCGCATGGCAGTAAACTGTCGGTCACAATGGCAACATCGATCCACCCAAACTCCTTTCTGCTTCTTAGAAGCAGATGCAGTCTCGACTTGTGACATAGAAGCAACCTCTCCAGCAGGCCTAACTCTCTTTCTGCGGGCGTAGAAGATGCGCGTGACTCAATGACAGGTAAAGGTGACTCTGACAAAACAGGTGGAGGGACCTCAGCAACAGGCTCGATCACAGTAGCAGGTGGAGCAACAGACAGCTCTAATGGTCGAGCTGTAACAATAGTGGCATCCACTGCTGGTGCAATACTAAAAGGTCCTCCAAAAATAGGGACATCTCTGATCACGTCGTCGATAACTGGTGTTGTGCCAGATAATTGTCCCATCTCGTGGATCGAGAGAGGAGCGTCATCGTTATCATCAATCCACCCGTTGCTTGTGAAAGCATATCGGGGGTCTACCTGGCTAGCGAAAGCAGGATCGACACGGAATGATGAAGCAAACTCAGCCATACCAACCATTTGTGGGGTCGTGATAGGTGTCTCTGGTAAAATGGATCTGGGTGAAGTCTCGAAACCTGGCTCGCTACTTGAGTCGTTGATCTCGATGACCTCGTGTTCGTGCGACATCTATGACACATATGTAACCGTACAAGTAAGTGTCTGATCAACATGAATAGTAACACATAAGGCTCAAAATAAACAGAAAATCACGTATGCACATAAACATATAAGGGTTTTCATACATGATACAATTTTTCTTTGTTTATTTAAAATTCTTGGCTTCGAGAATTTTGGACTTATATTTCAAAATTCTCCGGTTGAAGTCTAGTGTTTTCCTTCGAAAACATCTAGTTCGCTAACAACCAATGGCTCTGATACCAACTTCTGTCACACCCCAAAAACGTCACAGCGGAATATTTAAATGCAGTGGAGACAGAAGTTGGTGCCCATTTATATCTTGTCGAGCGATGCATTTTATTGTTGGACATATTGGTTTATTTTAACATAAATTATTAAACATTACATTTTAAGTCCCGACACAACTACATAGTTAAGATGTCTTTGATCCTCGCGGATCTTATTACAAAAGTCCCAGAAAGTTTAAAAGTTGTCCAACATATTTAAACAAAAAAAACATGCATCATCAAACACAAGATACGCCATGATTTCCTGAAGCCGAATTCAAGTACCTGTAGAACACGTTAAAATCAAGTGTCAACACAAAGGAAGGTGAGTTCACTTACTCGTTTACTAACAAATTTTATTCCAAGGAAAACTTTCTGATTCGGTGTTTATTTAAAAACATCCATTTAATTCTTAGAAAGTCCATTTTACTTTCTTAATAAAATTCATGGGCCTTCCGTGGGTTCATCAATCCGACAACTGTAATATATTGCCCAAGTTTTGTATATTAAATTATTGCGTCTATTTTCAGACTCGTATGTTAGCTAGACGATACGAACTATATATTAACTATGCAGGGATAATCAAAGCTAGACAATAAACATAATATTAATTCGTCGTTTGACATTGACACGGGGCGACCGGTCACGACGGGGTTGTCAACCCGATAGATCTACTAACAATTCATCGCGTGCAATACTTAACTGATTAAACGACATCATGGGCGTAGGGTTCTTTCTTGAAGAACAATATGATGTCTACCTCACGTACAATATATATATATCCTACTAATATGACAATTTAATACACGTAGTTGCACGAATCCCCTGAATCTCCATCACTCGAGACCCAGGCCGGCATCCGTCCCAACTTTACGGTCTGTTTCGCCTCGGAAACACCGTACCATCCCAATGTCCAACATTTATTCATCAAAACGTTTTACTTCGAAATGTGTAACTTATCAAACCTCATATTTTTTCAGCGAAAATATATATTTTATATTAAAAGGTATGTTTTATTTCGAAAACATTATTAAACCCTTTTAACGACGTGTTCTACCCCCAAAATATGTACAAAGCAGTAAAAAGAGGGGTTTAGTGACACTCACCTTTGGGTACCTATTTTAATCCCGCAATCCCAGAGATTGATTATATACGTCCTAATATAGGAATAATTCTAAATCAATATACATTTAACACAAAAATCCTAAGTTTCTCCGTTTCTTAGAATTATCACATAACTTTGAGATTTTCTCGAAAAGTTATCATTTTTTATTATGTTGGCACGTTAATATATATATACATATGAGTCCATATACATACATATATATATATATATATATTTATGATTTTCGCGACTTGAACGATTTTATTGGTGACCATTATTGTGTAAATCCTTTAACTTTCCCGTTTATACGTAATATATCTATGATTTACGCGTCGTATTGTATATACTTAAACGTTTATAGAATTTAATACCGAACACGCAAAATATTATTAACTTATCTATTTTGTCATTTTAAAGCATTTATACATAAAACATCTCATATGTACCAATTTTCATTCTCGACAAACAAGTTACACATTTAACGCAATTTTACCGCTCCTGCCGCACAAAACGTACATGCATACATGCATAATCTAAATTTCCCATTATCAAATTAACACTTATAATATTATCACATTTACATGTTTAAATCACCTAACACATTTATCACATAAGATTCACTCAAAATTCACCCATACTAGTGTTCATCGAAAAATGCGTATTTTAGCGATTCAGTAACGTTTTCGGGCGTCGAAAGTCATGTATGACCAACCAAACACCAAGTAAACTTAAAATTAGTTAAAATACTTGTTTTTAAACTAAAAACATCAGTTAATTTACTGATCTAAATCAGTTTTATAAAAATCACCCGAAAAGCCGATTTTTTACCCGTTTTAACGCATAGTTTTGCGTTAACGTTACTATAATCATCCCAACTCGAAACGATTTGATATTTTAACACAATACATGTTAGTTACTGATTAAAATAATGATTATAATAAGATTAGTGAAGTTTTCGTGTATGTCACATAAATCATGCGATTTCACGTATTTTACAACTTTTAATGCACCAAGTACCACATGCAAAGCTAGCAAACATTATGACAAAGTTATATATCACTAAACACTTCAAAATAACTTTATTTTAAGGTTTATAATCTGATCAAAATTAATCTTTATCAAATCATGCTCAAATGATCATTTCTTGCTTACATATTATCATGCATGTCCACATATGTGCATCTAATGTACTCATACAACATCATCAACATTATTTATGATCAAATCATACATCAAGAACACATTAATATCATGTCTTCACAAAACACAACACACACATCATCATGATCATCCAATCATTCATACATAAATGCTAAAATCCTTCATATTTAAGAACTTATGACAAACTTTTATATACATGCATACATACATACATACATATATACGAAACATGTATACACACACATAAACCACCAAAAATTTACTTTTCATCATGTCACTTTCAAATCTTAAATCACCTTTAGAACATTCTTATATGACACACTTTGATTCTTACATGCATCCTACTTTTCAAATAATAATGTAACTCAATAATCTTTCAACAAAAATAAAAAACACAAACACTTACATACACATATATACCTACAGCCATACATATACATACATACTCATCCATTTCATTTTTCTTTAAAAACCCATTTGTTTAAGTTTCAAGTTTATGTTTAGATTCAAGAACAAGAGAAACTTCCATCATTATTTAAGATCATCAAGAATCAAAACAAGGTTTATGAAATATTTTATACCTTCAAGTTTTTAGATGGGTTTTTGAGAATGGATGAGAATACGAAGGTTGTTCTTGCTTGAAATCACTTCCAAACACCCTTTTTAGCTTGAAATCACCTTGAAAGCACATTGAATCTTCATGAAATGAGTTTAAAAGTTTTGAATGTGGGTGTTTAGAGGGGAGTTCGGCCGAGATGTACAAGAGAGAGAGTGAGAATGAATTTCAAAAAGTTTGTATGGATCTATGTGAGATTATGGAATAAGTTTCATGCTTAATCATTCCTTGTAGTTCCCAATATCCAACACATGGCAAGAAAATGCAAATGGAAAAAGGTGGGCTGCCCCTTATGGCTCCACCTAGTCCCTCTCTCGCATACTCATCATATAAATACACTCTTATATATAAATTAGTGTTAAAAACATGTATTTTACTTGATACCGGGTATTTTATCTAGCGTTTTAAACCCATTTTAGTGTGTTTTAAATTATTTTTAACGCTCTATAAAAATAAATTCATCAAAATATTACTAAACGATATTTTGTTTGCCTGGACTGGCTATGTTGTCGGTATTTGGCAGTATGCGCGCTGTGCTGCGCGGTACGCGTTTAAAATCGCAAAAATAGGAATTTAAGCATTTTTATTTATTTTTTTATCGTTATAAAGTAATAATCTCATCAAATTATTACTAAAATGATTATCAGTTGCCTTGACAGGCTGTGTTAACAGTATTTTGTCGATATACGCTCTACATCGCGCGGTACGCGCTTAAACTCGAAAAATAGAGTTTCCTAGCGTTTTAAATTATTTTTCCACACGGATATGATTAAAATAATTACTCTAATTGTAACAGACTATTTTTAGGATTTTAACACTGATCGGGTGGTCACCGACGTTCGTTTCGAATTTTAGTCGTTACGCGATAAGCATTTATCTTACCGCTGCCAACATAATTTTTATCAAAGTTTAATTTTACCAACTCATTAAATTTCACATATAAACATCATAATCAGTCAAATTCAGCCTTTTAACTATTCGCAACATGTGTTACAATTGTACGGTAAGGCCTGAAAAGCCGGGTGTCACACATACCGTTGCCACGTCATTGCATAGGGCACCAGTAAATGATCTTGGGTTACAACCCTGGATTGTTTTATGTGTACATCTATGTATTGTTCACAAAGTTAATGAAAAATTCAGAATTACGCTCCGATTATATCATAACACATGAACTATTAAAACTTTCCGATCATTATATCACTTGAAGGGTTTCCGATTCTGTGTCCCACCAAAACCATGCCCATAAGCATTACGTCCACATTCCTGGCCATTATTTTGGTTAGCAACGCGCTGTTCCATGGCAGTATTAACATATTGGGCTATGGGTTGTGCCAACTCTTTCGGGGTAATAGGTAGTCCAGAACCCTGTCTCGCTTTTGGCGGCATTTCGTCGTTTCTATTATTACAACATAATATTAACATAAGACGATATCCAAAATAGTTCAATCATTAAATGCTAGTGGACCAAACATTGCGCATGTATAATATCCACGTATTAATGAGAACAATTCTTAAACCAAAAGAAACCCATTTGATATTTATACCAGAAATTACAAAGCTTGTTTTTAGTACGAAGACTAATCAAAATTTGGCATGTCTACGTCAACACCCTCATCAAGCCTATATAAAATTTCCTCCTAAATACCTGAAAATTTGGCATGCAAGCCATAAATAGGGTTCATCAAATGAGACATACAAAACAAACAACAGAAACAACCAACCACTAACGCTTCAATCCCTGGAAGTCCAACATCTTCCTAACAAGCTCTTCTAGCTCATCATAACAGTCCATCTGTCCCTCTAAGTCCTTCATCTTTCCCTTCATGCCTCCGCGTAACGTGGTGAACTGACGATCACAGTGAGAGCGATTGACCCAAACCCCTTTCTGCCTCTTCAAAATGGACGCTATCTCAACTCTCGAAGTCGATGCGATCTCTGTAATGGGTCGAGTCCTCTTCCTACGACAGGTGTAGACTAAAAGAGGTGTAGCAAAACACGTGACTCGAATAGCAGAACAAACGATTCTGTAACGACGGGCGAAAGAATCTCAAGTGTAGGCTCGACAGTATCAGTGAGCAGGATTACTAATGGCTCTATAGGCCGAGACGTGACATATCGCAACCGTACAAAGTAAGTGTGTGATCAATATGAATAGTAACACATAAGGCCCAAATAAACAGATAATCACGTATGCACATAAACACATAAGGGTTTTCATACATGATAAAATTTTTCCATGTTTATTTAAAAATTTTGGCTTCAGGGGAGTCCAAAACCAAACCCTAATTCTCTCTCTCTAGCAGGCGACTTCTTTTCTTCATGAATCCTTAGATTTTCATCGGGATTTTCTGTATAACAGTCTGTGATTAGGGATTGATTTATCAATCTCTATAACGAACTAGTTAGCAGCTTTGATCGATTTACGTCTAGGATTTTTTGTTTCTGTTCCTTTCAATCACCGCCATTATCCTATGACATTCTAACGAGGTGTATAGCTCTCTTGGTTCGTCGATCATACTGTCTGACAGTAACTTGATACACCAGGTTTACTATATGTTTCCAAAGGTTTCATGGGATAGGGTTTGCTAGATTAGGGTTTTCTGTTTTTCAGCTTATTTTTTGTTGCGGCTCTGGTGTTCGTGTTTTCTTGTGCATGGTTGTTTAATTTGCTGTTCAAAGGAGAGAGGTGTTTATTTCCGAATGGATGATCGTAAGAAATCTGTTGAGTATGTTTCGGGTGATCGAGGTAAACCTCCTTTATCAGTCAAGGGCATAGCTAGCCGAGTAGTGGATATTGACAGTAATCCGCTGCTTCCTCGTCATTGAATAGTGTCTGATCCCAAGAAGATTAATATTATCGATGAACTTACTAAGATTACTACTCCGGTTAATGTGGACAAGGAGCGATTGGAGTGTGAGGGTTTGGGTAATAAGCAGGACGGTCAAGAAGCAGGCCTGGGTGCCAAGTTGGATCATAGCAGCTCTTCGAAATCCATGTCATATGCTGACTCGCTTCTAGCAAACAAGTCCAAAAAGTTGAATTTTCGATCCCTTGCTAGTGAATCAGAACATGATGGTTGTGATGTTGTTCTCCCGAGGGAATCAGTGTGTGTAGTGCAAGATAAGATGGCGAATACCTTGTTTGGTTATTTTTTAGGGGATCGAGTGGCTTATCCAGTTGTGGATTACTTTGTTCGTAACAATTGGAAAAAATATGGAGTCCCGAAGTCTATGATGAACGCTAATGGATTCTTTTTCTTCAAGTTCTCGGATGAGGCGGGTATGTTGAAAGTTATGCAGGATGGCCCTTGGATTATTCGGTCGCAACCTCTGTTTCTTAATATCTGGAACCCGACGTCTAAGCTGGAAAAAAGGAGGTCAAAAAGGTGCAGATTTGGGTTAAAATTCATGATGTTTCGATTGCTGCGTATACGGAAGATGGGCTTAGTATGATTGCTTCTACTATCGGTGAACCTAAAATTCTAGATTCGTACACTACGTCGATGTGCATGGATATGTGGGGGCGGAGTAGCTATGCGAGAGCCTTAATAGAGGTATCGGCTGATAAGAGTCTAAGAGAAGAGATTACCATGGCAATTCCTGAACCTGAGGGGGAGGGATTTATTAAGGAGTCTATGTCTGTGGAGTATGAATGGTATCCTCTTCCGTGCGCCCATTGTTGTGTCTTTGGTCATTCGGATGATAATTGTCCTAACCAACCCAAGAATCAGGGTAATGCTAGGTATACGGGCAAGGTTGTTAAGCAGCCTAATGAAGGTAAACATCCTAACAACTATCCGGAGGTCGATGAGGAGGGTTATACAGGGGTTCATGGAAAGAAGATTGCTAGAAAAACTGGTTTCCCGGTAAATAAGCCTAAACCGAAGTTTGAATATAGGCCAGTGGTAGCCAAGAGCTGTACAGGGGGTTGATATCGTCTAAGTTTAAGTCTTCGAACCCGTTTGATGTTTTTAATGATCCAAGCATGAATGTGGAAGACGGAGGTAACACGTCAGGTTCTGGGGGAGTAGACTGGGAGGATGAAGAGGTGGTAGAGTTTTATAACGAAATGGATGATTTTTTGAGACAAGGAACTGTAAAATCTGATGACAAAAAAGGGGCAAGCACTCCTTCTTCAATGGTTAACGATGGTTAGTATTGCTTCGTGGAATATTAGGGGATTGAACCGCCCTATTAAACAAACTGAGGTTCGTCAAGCATTCAAAGATTATAATTTAAGTCTATGCGCTATTCTTGAATCCCACGTTGAGGTGAGTAATCTTCCTAAAGTTTGCAAGTATGTGTTTCGGTCTTGGCATTGGACGTCCAATGGAGCTCGATGTGACAAAGGGACGAGAATAATCATTGGCTGGAATCCAAATATTTTTGATGTTATGGTGTTATCGGAATCTGATCAGGTGATGCATCTGCAAATTATTTTTAAGCAAGAGAAGAGAATGTTTTTTTGTTCGGTTATTTACGCGGCAAACTATTATGTATCCCGTAGAGAATTATGGAATCATCTCTCTATGCATAAAACGTTTGTTGGTAATGAACCTTGGGTCATGTTAGGTGATTTTAATTCGGCGTTAAATCTAGAAGATAAATCGATGGGGTCTTCGTCGATTTCTGCTAGCATGAAGGAATTTCAAGCTTGTGTTGATGATATTGAGATGGTTGATTTAAACCGTTCAGGTATCCATTTCACGTGGAATCAAAAGCCAAAGAAGGGGATTGGTTTGATGAAAAAGATTGACAGAGTGATGGGAAATACTCAGTTCATGGCCTGTTTTCCAAGTGCAGTTGCAGTATTTTATCCGTCTCGGCTATCGGACCATTGTCCATGCGTTCTAAAGTTCCCTGATATTGGAAAGTTAAAGCATCGGTCCTTCAAATTCGCTAACTTTCTGGTTCATAAGCCTGAGTTTTTGGTGATTGTTAAGAGAATTTGGGATACGAGAGTTAGTGGAGTATACCAATTTTGCGTGGTAAAGAGACTTCGGCTGCTTAAAACGCCTCTTCGAGCGTTATTATTTCAGCAAGGTAATTTACATAAGAAAGTTCAAGAGTTGCGTGATAAACTTGACGGGTTTCAGCGAGCTTTTGATCGTGATCTGTCTAGTGAGACTCTTCGGGCTGAGGAAGCTATTGTTCGTCATGATTATCAGGAAGCTTTGTTAGATGAGGAGCGATTTTTAAAACAAAAATCTAAGGTGGACTGGTTAGCGGCTGGTGACATGAATTCGGCTTTCTTTCACTCGGCGCTCAAGAACAGAATTCATTATAGCCGATTAATGTCATCAGAGATGCTAGAGGGAATGTGTATGAGGGCGATTTGGTTCAAAAAGTGTTTGTTGATCATTATGAGCAGTTTTTGGGTAGACCGAGTGATACGTCGCTCAATCCGACTCCTGATTTGTTTACTAAAACTTTAGATTCGGGTGTTGCAGCTCATATGGTTCGTCCAGTTACAGCAGATGAGGTTAAGAAGGCGATGTTTTCGATTGGGATTGACAAGGCTCCGGGTCCTGATGGTTTTACAGCGGGGTTCTTTAAAAGTGCTTGGCCTATCATTGGTAATGATGTTTCGAATGCTATTATTGACTTTTTTGATACAGGGAATATCCTTTGGGAATTAAATCATACTCTTATTGTTCTTATTCCTAAGTACCCTTCCCCGTCAGTTGTTGCGGACTATCATCCGATTGCTTGTTACAATGTCTTGTGCAAGTGCATTAGTAAAATTGTTGCTGACATAATTAAAGTGGCATTGAATGATATTGTCAGTGTCAACCAATCGGCTTTTGTGCCAGGTAGGAAAATCTTGGATAATATCTTACTAACACAATAGTTGATGCACATCATAGAAATATTGGTCCCCCTAAATGTTCATTCAAGGTGGACATTCAAAAGGCGTATGATACTGTTGATTGGAGTTTCCTTAAGAATATTCTGGTTGGATTCGGGTTTCATGCCAATATGGTTCACTGGATTATGGTTTGTGTCTCTACTACCACGTTCTCAGTCTGTGTTAATGGTAATGTTCATGGTTTTTTCAAGGGTAACTGAGGGTTAAGACAGGGCGATCCCATCTCTCCATATTTATTCACTCTTTTCATGGAGGTTCTTACGGCTATCTTACAGCATGCGGTTTGGATTGATTCTTCGTTTAAGTTTCACAACAAATGTGAACGTCAACAAATTATCAACCTTTGTTTTGCGGACGATTTATTTATCTTTTCTAAAGGTGAGATCGCCTCGGTTAGGTGTATTATGAATTCCCTCAATTCTTTTACGAAGATGTCAGGATTGGTGCCTAGTGTTCAGAAGAGTACGGTTTTCTTTTCTAATGTGCCATCTTATATTAAAAATGCTATTTTGAACATTATGCCTTTTAAGGAGGGTATGTTGCCTGTGAGGTATCTTGGTGTGCCCTTTATCTCGTCTCGATTACTTTGTAAGGATTGTTATGTAATGGTGGAAAAGCTTGAAAAACGTATCATGCATTGGAGGAATAAGTTACTATCTTTTGCGGGCCGGTTACAACTTATTATTTTTGTTTTATCATCGATGCATATCTACTGGTCTTCTATTTTTATTTTGCCATCCAGGGTGATCCATAATCTGGAAGCGTTGATGCGGAACTTCTTATGGTCTCATGACAGTGCGTTTCAAAAAGGTCTGGCTAAAGTTTCTTGAAAAGCAGTTTGTGTTCCTAAGTATGAAGGTGGTTTAGGTATTAGACGGATTGGAGATGTTAATAAAGCTCTTATGACGGCTCATATCTGGAGTATTCTGTCGAGGCGTGGTTCGTTGTGGGTCGAGTGGGTTCATTCGTACAGGTTAAAAGGTAAAAGTTTCTGGGTTTGCAAAGCTCCTTCTAGTTGTTGCTGGTCATGGAGAAAGCTTCTTCAGGTTCGGCCGATTATGAGGAAATTTATTTGGTCCGAGGTTGGTAATGGTTCTACTACTTCAGCTTGGTTTGATACATGGTGTGACCTAGAGCCGCTGGGCGATTTTCTGTCGCCTAGAGTTATTACGAATGCGGGGTTCAATATGGAGTCTAAGGTTTTGGATGTGTATTCAGATAACGCTTGGAGGTGGCCGGTCGCTTGGAGAGATACATATCCTGTGCTTATTCAACTAGATCAGCTGAATATCGATCCGAACAAGTCTGATAAACTCATGTGGCGTCAAGGCGATGATAAAGATGATTTTTCAACGTCTCGTGTTTGGAATTCGGTTAGACATCGTGAATTGGAGATAGGTTGGTGTCGTATTGTTTGGTTCACACAGTGCATCCCGCGTCATGCTTTTTTAATGTGGCTTATCATGAGGCGGAAATTACTCACACACGATAAGATTTTGAATTGGGATTTCTCGCGTAGAAACAATATGAATATGATGTGCTGTTTGTTATGTTATGCTAATCATGACTCGCATAATCATCTCTTTTTTGAATGTAAATTCTCTACACAAGTTTGGCTTATGGTTAGGCATAAAGTGGGTATGGAGTTGGTGCAACCTAAGTGGGATGATATTGTTGATTGGCTTCTTGTGCGTTCCAAATCTAATTCTGCGGCTAACTATGTTGCAAGATTATTGGTGGCGGCTAGTGCTTATTTGATTTGGCAGGAGCGAAATGCTAGATTATTCAAGAACCAGTTAAGACCTCCGGAAACTATAAGGGCTTTGATTATCCAACAGGTGCGTTACAAACTGATGGGAGCGAAGCTGAAGAACTCTGAAAATGTGCGAAGGCTTCTAGGTGATTGGGAGATTAGTGGATCTGAGCTAGAGTATGAAGGAGGCTGATTAGATTTATATTTCTTTCTTTTGTATTTTCTAGATCCTAGTCTAGTTGATTTTCGATTGGTGGTAGTTTTGTTTTTCTCCTGGTTTACTTTCATGGGGCATGTCTCATGATTGAACTAGTGTAGGCCATCTACACTACTTGTTTTGTTGGTTGTGAATATATAGAATCACCGGGGTAACCCTTTACCCAAAAAAAAATAAAAATTTTGGCTTCGAGAATTTTAGACTTAAATCTCAAAATTCTTCGGTTGAAGTCTAGTGTTTTCCTCCGAAGACATCTAGTTCGCTAACAACCATTGGCTCTAATACCAACTTCTGTCACACCCCAAAAACGTCGCAGCGGAATATAAAACGTAGTGGTGACGGAAGCTGGTGAACATTTCTATCTTGATGTTTGATGCATTATAGTGTTGGACATTATTACTTAATTAAAACGTTGATTTTAAACTTAACGTCCCAAAACACAACATAACCATGACAAAATAAAGTTGTCTTTTGATCCTCACAGATCTTATTACATTGTCCCAGAATTTTAAAAGTCAGTCCAACATTTTAAGTGATAAAACATGCATCAACAACCACAAGATACGCCATAATTCCCAAAGCCGAACTCAAGTACCTGTAGAACACGTTAAAATCAAGTGTCAACACAAAGGAAGGTGAGTTCACATATTCACTTACAAACAATATTATTCCAAAGGAAAACTTTATGATTAGGTGTTTATTTGAAAACATCCATAATATTTTAGAAAGTCCATTTTACTTCCTTAATAAAATCCATGGGCCTTCCATCGGTTCATCAATCCGACAACAACACTCTTGCCCAGGTTTTGTATATTAAATTATTGTGTCAATTTTCAGACTCGTGTGTTAGCTAGACAAAACGAACTATATATTAACCATGCAGGGATAATCAAAGCTAGACAATAAACAGAATATCAATTCGTCGTTTGACTTGACACGGGGCGACCGGTCACGATGGGGTTGTCAACCCGATAGATCTACCAACAATTCATCGCGTGCAATACTTAAATGATTAAACGACATCATGGGCGCAGGGTCCTTTTGAAGAACAATATGATGTATGCCTCACGTACAATATATATATCCTACTAATATGACAATTTAATACACGATGTTGTACGAATCCCCTGAATCTACATCATTCGAGACCCAGGCCTACATTCGTCCCAACTATACGGTCATGTTTCGCCTCGTAAATACCGTATATGTCCAACATTTATTCATCAAAAACGTTTTTACTTCGAAACGTATGACTTATCAAATTTCATATATTTTCATCAAA
Source organism: Helianthus tuberosus (assembly GCA_030545235.1). Lineage (NCBI taxonomy): Eukaryota > Viridiplantae > Streptophyta > Magnoliopsida > Asterales > Asteraceae > Helianthus > Helianthus tuberosus. The sequence continues at coordinate 67,034,988 of CM060445.1, read as the reverse complement.
AATATATATTTTATATTAAAAGGTATGTTTTATTTCAAAAACATTATTAAACCCTTTTATTGACGTGTTCTACCCTCAAAATATATACAAAGCAGTAAAAAGAGGGGTTCAGTGATACTCACCTTTGGGTGCGTATTTTAAATAGCGCAATCCCAGAGATTGATTTCTACACGTCCTATTATATATATAGGAACGATTTTAAATCAATATACATAACACAAAAATCCTAAGTTTCTCCGTTTCTTAGAATTATCACATAACTTTGAGATTTTCTTGAAAAGTTATCATTTTTGATTATGTTGGCACGTTAATATATATATATATATATATAAGTCCATATATATATATATATATATATATATATGATTTTGCAACTTGAACGATTTTATTGGTGACCATTATTATGTATATCCGTTAACTCTCCCGTTTATACGCAATATATCTACGATTTGCGCGTCGTAATATATATACATAAACGTTCACATAATTTAACATCGAAACACGCGAAATCTTGTTAACTTATCTATTTTGTCATTTTTTAAGCAAATATACATAAAATATCTTATATGTATCAAATTTCATGCTCGACAAACAAGTTTCACGTTTAACGCAATTTTTACCGTTTCTACCGCACAAAACGTACAAGCTTACATGCGTAAGCTAGATTTTCTAATATCATGTTAAAAACTTAACATATTTTCACATTCTCATGTTTAAATCACATAACACATTTTAACACATAAGGTTCACCCAAAATTTTACATATATTGGTGTACATTGAAAAATGCGTATTTTAGCGATTTCGGAAACGGTTTCGGGCGTCGGAAGTCACGTATGACCAACCAAACACCATGTAAACTTAGAATTAGTTAAAATACTAATTTTTAAACTAAAAATATCAGTTTACTTACTGATCTAAATCAGTTTTATAAAAATAACTCGAAAAGCCGATTTTTGACCGTTTTAACGCATAGTTTTGCGTTAAACGTTACTATAATCATCCTAACTCGAAACGACTTGATATTTTGAAAAAATACATGTAATTTAGTGATTAAAATAATGATGATAATCAGATTAGTGTAGTTTTTGTGTAAGTCACATAAATCATGCGATTTCACGTATTTTACAACTTCTAATGCACCAAGTACAACATGCAAAACTAGTAAACTTTATGACAAAGTTTTATATCATTAAACACTTCAAAATAATCATATTTTAGTGTTTATAATCTGATCAAAAATCATTTTTATCAAATCATGTTTAAATGATCATTTCATGATCACAAATCATCATGCATGTTCAAGTAAATGCATCTAATGCATCCATATAACATCATCATCATTTTATATGAATTAAAATATATATCTAATCATATATTTAAATAATGTTCAAATATTCAAACATTCCATACTTCATATCATCATCATCTACTCATTTATTCATAAAAGCAAGACATATGCTTATATCCTTACACATTTAAGACTTTAATCATCAAAATTTCACATGCATGCATACCTATGCATACATACACGACTCATATCCATACACACTTATGATTTCAAAACTTCACTTTATCATGTTCATCTTTTAATCATATGAACTTTCATAAATCACCTTTTGATCATGCATGCATTTCATTTTCGAGAATCAAATCAAGCAAGAACTAATCGAAATCAAAACTCAACTCAAATACACATGTATACACACACTCATGGTTATACATACATATACACATACATTCATTTTTATTTTCTTTGAAAACCCATTTGTTATTAGTTTCAAGTTTGTGTTTAATTCCTAGAATAAGAGAAACCTTTTTACTATCATCTTCATCACCAAGAATCAAGAACATTTTTAAAAGATTAGTTTTTATACCTTCAAGATTCAAGTGGGTTTTTGACAAGATTTTTATGTTTGGAGCTTGTTTCATCTTGAAAACACCTTTGGATCTTCACACCAACTTGAAACTTGCTTAAAATCAACTTGAATCTTCAAGAAATATGTTTGAATTTTCGAAATTGTGAGGTGTAAAGGGGTGTTCGGCTGAATTCTTTAGAGAGAGAGAGTGTTTCTTTGTGTTTGGTTGCATGATCTTGATTTATGCAAGACATAAAGAATTCTTGCAAAAGCATCATCATCACACGCCTTTTTCTAAGCCAACAAGTGGAAGAGAGAGGTGAGAGAAACCTTTGCATGGCTTCCATCTCACACTTCTTGTCCCACATTTCACATATATATTCAATTTTATATGTATACATATACATATATATGTAGTTTTGGCTAAACACTGGTATTTTACTGGATACCGGGTATTTTATCTAGCGTTTTAATCCCGTTTTAGTGCGTTTTAAATTATTTTTAATACTCTATAAAAATAAACTTACCAAAATATTATTGAACAATATTTTGTTTGCCTGGACTGGCTATGTTGTCGGTATTTGGCAGTATCTGCGCGGTACGCGCTTAAAATCGCAAAAATAGGGATTTATGCGTTTTTATTTATTTTTATCATTCTAAAGTAATAAACTCATCAAATTATTACTAAAATGATTATCAGTTGCCTCGAAAGGCTGTGTTGATAGTATTTTGTCGGTATATGCGCTAAATCGCGCGGTACGCGCTTAAACTCGAAAAATAGAGTTTCTTAGCGTTTTAATTTATTTTTCCTCATGAATATAATTAAAATTACTATTATAATCATAACAGACTATTTTTAGGATTTTAACACTGATCGGGTGGTCATCGACGTTCGTTTCGCATTTTAACCGTTACGCGATAAGCATTCATCTTACCGTTGCCAACATAATTTTTACCAAGGTTTAAATTTACCAACTCATTAAATTTCACATATAAACATCATAATCAATCAAATACAGCCTTTTATCTATTCACAACACATGTTACAATTGTACGGTACGGCCTGAAAAGCCGGGTGTCACACTTAGCTAACCATACCAAAATAATAACGTTTGTAAACAGTTTATAACATGTACTTCACCCCCGAAGTTATAAAACAGAAAACAGTTAAAAGAAAAGAGGGACATGAACTCACAGTCTTGCGTCTTCGCACCGTAACTCAAAGCTTCTCCGGATAAACACGACTACCTACAACGTACTATGATCTATTAGACGAGCGGGGTGCCTTGACTTAGTATTAATTAGTGTCTTTGAGTTACGTTTAAAAGTGTCTTCATTATTATTCCAAGTTATAACTATTTGTTAAAATAATAAATATTTTAACTTAAATTATATTTATTGGATTTTGGAATAATTGTTAAAATAATATATTTAACCTAATACTTTTCTAGTATTTATACTCGTATATCCTTCCCAAGGATGGGTGTATTCGGATTCTTGTATTAGTATATTTTTGCCTTGTATTGGGGTCGTATTCTGGTGTGTATTTATACGTATGAGAATACGTATTTTGTCACACCCTGGCTTTGCGGAAGCGTGGTTAATTTGGTGTGACTTCTTAATAACATAGCTTAACCATAACAAAGCTATATGAAATAAAACCATGCAAGATCATCCATAGATTTAAGTTTAAAACTGAAGTAACATAACATTGTCTTAGGGACTTACAACATCATAACATAAAACATTGTTTTGAAAGACATAATCATCAACATGAATAAAACGCAGTTCAAGATTTGTGACTCGTCCAGGAAAAAGTCACATTTCCTAAACTGGGATGACCTCGGAACCCATATGCAGCGGGAAAACATAACATACCGCGCCAGATCTTTAGTTCCCTGAAATACATGTAAGTTGAAAAATCAACAATAATGTTGAGCGAGTTCATGTGTAAGTGAGTAAATAAACCTTTGTATATATAAAAATCCTGGTATGTAGCAAATAAGGAAAAAGAGATCACCAATGGTTTGCAAGGCCATTGATATGTGTGAAGTGCAAGTAGGAAGACTCAAACCTAACAGATTTCGCGTTGGGTACAAAGTCACCCCGAGGTCCGTACTGTTGGACCTGGAGTTGGGCTCGCTACACCCAGATAGATCTACCGCTTACGTCCCTCGGTCCTACAATGAGGATTAATGGCCTCCAGTTTCCGCCTACCCACTCACATGATCTAAGTAGTAACCCTCCTTACGCTAATCTTACCATGTGTAAAAGTACTCATAATCATAGTAACATGTATTTCACCCCCGTAGTTTAGAAAACTGAAAACAGTTAAGAGAAAAGGGGGACATGAACTCACAGTGGTGCGTCTCTACCAAGTATGTCTCCTGATCAAGCAGCAGTGTGACGACCTACACGTACTAATTCTATTAGACGGACGGCCGTGCCTTAGCTTTATGGTTTAAGTTTTTGGGAAATAGTTAGACAACTATTTCGTGTTTACATTCTGTATATACTTGGTAGTTATTTTCCTTCCCAAGATGGGGGATTTAATGTGACAACTGCCACTTTCGGGTAAATTACTTACATTTAAAACGATGATTTACATTATACAAGTATGTGTTTTGAATATTCGGACTGCATGATTACATGATATACATCTTAGAAAACTCATGGAATATTCATTTATTATTACACATGATTCACTTTTATTGGGTACATTTGAGATAGTGCAAACAATTCATAAAAACAACTAGAGTAGTGCCTAGTGAACTAGAGTGCTGACGGAAACTCCGGATTCGCAGAAAACATCAAAAATGACATCTTAAGGACTCGGATGAGAGTCCAACATCAATTATATATTAAACCCTATAAGGGAATACAAGAGTTTGGTTAACATTTACCAATGTCCGGCAGCACTAAAAACTATCCGAAAAACGCTAAAAGTGACCATTTCATTAATTTTCCGCAAAAATTCAGCAATTGTATTTTTATTACAAGATGAAAAAAATTGATGTTTAGGCACCAATTTCATATAAAAATACTTATGGAATATCAATTATACACATAACGGAAATTTTCCCTACAACTTCCTTAAGCGTACCTTTCGACTATCTACTTGCGAAACGAGCGCTATACATCTAGCCGAACTATATTTTGGCACATGTAGCGAACTAGTGATTATTATTTTGGTCTTGTAAAGCTAGTTTATGGTCTTTGCAAGTCAAGAAACATCTCGGAAAATTGCAAACCCTTAACGCCAAAATACTTACATCTTTATATTCATTTGAAATCTAAAAAAAATAACTAACATATTTTTACCACACAAGACCCCCCCCCCCACCTTGTGACCGTGAACAAGGGGTCCCACCCCCTTGTTTATGTTGGTAAATATCTAGATATTTCTTATTTACAAGTGGATGTGAATGGTGATTAATTTCTACACTTAATCACTAAGTTACTACACTTTACCCTATCATCTTTCATCATCCAAGAACACTCTAATTTCCTTCATCTTTTTCATAAGAACATCTTCAAAAACCCATTTATTTTTATTACCCCCTTCATGATCAATATGGATTTCCAAGTAACATAAGAGGATCTAAAGCTTTTGGAAGTAAAAGGAAGGGTTTTCATCCATACAAAAGTATTCTACCAACAAGATCATCATCTTCTTAGTCTTAATAATCTTCTAAGATCATCCCTAGCCTAGTGCTAGAAGTAAGCTTCTATATCTATTTTTTTTATATACAAATATATTATGTTTATGATTGTTATTATTACTAATAATAACCAAGTAATCATACATAATAAACATGAAAAAAATAATACAAAGAAGCAAAGATAAAAATCATGATATATTTATGTTTGTTTATATTGTGATCTAAGACTTGTTATATGCATATTTAATCTTGTTATGATGATTATGATGCAAATAAATTGTTGGAAGATGTTTTAAAATATGATCCAACAATTATACATGTTTATGTTAAAGGGTTTTTAACATAAAGGTTTAAAGTAATGATCATATCCTTTGATCTTGTGAAAGTATTAAGGGTTTTTATTTAAAAACAAGACTTTTACAAGATTATAAAAAGTAACATAAAACTAGAGATTTTTATAAAAGTTGTTAAAACTAGAATTAAACTTGGTTTTTGAACTAGTTAGCATATGTAATAATCATGGTTAAAACCCTACATGATTTGGATATCATCTTGAAAATTATGTTATAAAAGTCTCATATGTTTAGTTAAGATGTTGAGTAAATTGATGATGATTTGAAAGAAAAAGAAAATGATATGTTTATGAAACATGGTTAAGATAAAAATACAAAGGTTATATGGCCATTTTTCATAAAAACTTTATTTTATAAAGTAACCACATATATGGTTAAATCTCTACAAGATTAAAAAAAGTTGTTAAAGAAAGTTTTTATAAAATAAAAGACAAGAAAAATATATATATATTTTTTTTAAAATATATATTTGTTTACTTTAACAATTTTTGTGACATGTATTACTTGATGTATTAGTTATATATATCAAAGTAGGAACTTGTATCTAATGTCACATTTAAACTCAAAACACTTTATAACAAAAGTCCTACAAGACTTCATATAATAACGCCTTAAAAACGAGTACGGACAATCCGAAGGATCGGACACCATTTATGGTCAAAACGGACGGCGGACGAATACATAAACGAATCGCCAATCCGAGGAGTTACTACGACGTTTAGACGATTTTTCGACACGAAATATAAGTATGCTATCGATAACAAATTTCGGATGTTTATAAACTTATAAAAACTAGTATGTTTTTATTTACTAACAATTATACTTAGTAAATTTTTATAAAAAGGTTTTTATAAAAATGAAAGGCTTACACTTACAAGTGGGCTAAATTATAACAAATGGGCTATTTTATTTAATGGACTATTTTCTATTACAAATGGGCTTACTTACACTTAATGGGCTATTGTTTTACAAATGGGCTTATTTTTCATAATGGGCTTAACATAAATTCGTGGGCTAAGCCCAAACACCAAACATATGGGCCAAAGCCCAACACTATTCAAGCCCGACACTATTTGAGGCCCAACACTATTTGAGGCCCAACACTATTTGAGGCCCAACACTATTTGAGGCCCAACACTATTGAGGCCCAGCCCTATTTAAGGCCAAGCACTATTTAAGCCCAATAACTTGAAAACATGGGCTTGTCCCAATGATACCATTATTGGAAACACAACTATACAGTTGATACATATAAGACACGAAATTTAGCGGACTAGATCCGACTATACAACTCACAAGATACAAGATAACATTTATATATATATATATTTGGTGAAAAATATATATATAACATTTGAACAACTCATTCATCGAATACACAGTTAACAAACAGTAAAGACATACAAGTCTTACACATATTGAAGACACAAGACTTGTACTCAAGTTCTTTACAAAGACCGAAGTGTCTAACAAAAATAAGAACATTTGTAGGTCGCAACGCTATTCAAGACAACCGCACGTGAGATCTTATTTACATCTATTCACAGGACGCGATACTGTGAGTTCATGTCCCCTATTCATTTAAATGTTTTACAACTTTACAACTATCGGGGAAAATACATGTTCAACGTATGTTAAAGTTAGGGAATGAAACACCTTAGATCATGTGCGAATTAGGGTTATACATCTAAGCACCATTAATCCAGTTTGGACCTAGGTACAAGTGGTTAGATCTAATGGGTTTTGGCGAGCCCCACTCTTGGTCGTGGACCCATACAGAAGAGTGCTTTTGTGTCCCAGTCGATAGGAGTCGACATAAAATCGTCTAGGGTTGGATTGCTTCCTTTTTCGTCACACATATTAATGTCCTTGCAAAACATTAATGATCAACGATTTCATTGACGCTTTACATACTACAACTTACATTTTAAATACATCTTTTACAACTAAATTGCATGAATTCACCAACTTTTGTTGATGTTTTCCAAACTTCACATGTATTTCAGGGAATTAAAGGACCAGGTCGGATTTCCCAGTCAAGATAACAAGTACCGGAACTCCATGCCATATTTTGGAGGGTTTAACTATTATATTCCGCCTCTTTGCGGAAATATGATGGTTTAAACCTTAGTAGTTTATTTCATGTTAATGTATGAAACAATAACATTTTACTTTTATGTTAATGGTTTGTAACCACACTTTAAACTTATGTTGTAATCTTTTGAAACACTTATGTAATGGCAATGGAGTATGTTTTATTCATATAGTTTATTCATGTACATCGATATTTATGCAATGAAAACCATACAGATCACACCTCGCGTTTCCGCTATGAGCGGGTGTGACAGTTTGGTATCAGAGCATCGATTGTAGTGAACCAGGATTCTTTATTGAGTTTAAGTCTACAATCACTAGGGATCTCTCATGAAAACCATCTAAACACAAACACATGTTTTCATTTGCATAAACATTTTTCATGGTCCATTTTCAACAAGAATTCATCTCATACAAATCAAGCAAGGACATTAGTGTCTTAGTCATCTAAATGGTATACATGCAACTTTAAGTTAATCCACACAACTCAATTAGGATAACTTAAAATGAACATTATGTGAAAAATACATTTCGTGTATATATGTAAAATAACAAATACTCATACGTGTCGAACAACTTATTTCTCAGGATATCATGTCTTCCTCTGAAGGAAGCAACATATACGATGACGTAGATCCGATGGAGCTATCCTCCGACGACGAGTATGTACCGGCAGTTCAGGTCATTACATCCGATAGCGAGTTGGCATCTGATGACGAGTTGGATGACTTTCAGCCGTTCGCACTTGTTGGCGACATTATCGACGCTGATGTGTTAGGAGACATCATTGATGATGATGTGCTAGATATGCCCCCTCTACTCAACGAGATGGTTATCATGGGTCACCCGGAGGGTGAACATGTGGTAGAGATCATACCCATAGACGTCGTTCCCCTTGATGTTATACTTTACATCGTCGACCTCGATGATGACGACGACGTCATTCCAGTGATTCCGGTGGATCACGTGGATGCTGATATAGGGGACGGGGAGATTCATGACTTGGTTATTTTGGAGGTCGCTGCACCGGTAGTCCTGGTTATTGTCATTTCTTCTGACTCCGATACCGATTCAGATGCTTCTTCTTATGCATCTGTTACTTCATCCGCACTGCAGGCCATTGGCCTACAGCGCAATGCAGACATTGAGTTGGATGATGTCTTACCAGATGAGCCAGTTGCCCCTGCACATGATCATGTTGCCCCTATTCTACCACATATAGACCACACTGACGAGGCAGGACCCTCAGGACATGCCCATATACCACCCAGGGATATGGACCTGTACCCACATGTTATGCCCCTGACGGATCCATACCACCCAGTGCATTACCCAACTGCTACTACTGAGTTACGTGCTTGTGTGCTGACACTCGAGCATCAGATAGACTTTGTTATCTGTCGAGTTAGCGAACTCGAGGATGAGCTTACTCACCTTCTTGGTTTGGTACTTCTGGCACCACCACCACCAGCCCATTTACCATCCCATGCTCCACCACCACCACTAGGGTCACCACCATTACCCCCACTACCACCTCAGATGCCACCAGTTGATATACCTCCAGTTGATTTACCTGCTCGTATTCTGACACTCGAGCAGCAGATTGTATTCCTCAACCGTTTGGTTCTTGATTTGGAGGGTAGGGTTTCTGATGTTCACAGGTTGTTGTTCCCGATTCCACCACCAGTTTTTCCCCCACCATAGACTATGTTTGCAGGTATTATACTTTTGGGACGGGTATCTATATCCGTTTTGTGTACATATTGATGCTCCACCAAGTTTTGAAGACAACCGACATATAGCGGATCACACAGTTGGAAGGAAGATTTTGTTATCTCTTTTGTTGTACTAGACTAGTATGACCGGGTTATGTAGCCCGAGTCTATTTTTTTTCTTTCAAACGATTATGTAACCGGTTAACTATATATATGCAAAACTTGGTGTTATCTATTAAATGCATCTGAGTGGTCTGGTTGGACATATCTTATCGTTTATATTAACTTATTTACTCGCATTATATGTTTGGTGGTGATATTGCTATTAATGTTATGAATATTTTTTTAACAAACCAAATCAACGTCTAATCTTTATCCTATTTCTCCTTTGGAAGAATCATGCCACCGAGGAGAGTCTTACGTTCACGGACTAATCCACCCCCACCTCCACCAATGCCTACGACCGAGGCGGAACTGAATGCACTTATAGAACAGAGAATCGCTCAAGCTATCGCACTGTATGAGGCATCCCGTGTCGAACAAAGTGGTGGCACCGGCGGATCAGGAGGCCAGGGTCCAGGCGGTACTTCAGGTGGAACAAATAATACGGGTAACATTTAGCTGTTTTGTTACGACTTATCAAATTTCTTTCTAAATCTATTCGTGTGATTCACTGTTTGCTCATTCAAAATCCGTTGTCCAATTTCAGGGTGCACATTCAAGCAGTTTCTGGACTGCAAGCCACTTAACTACGATGGCACAGGCGGTGCTGTGGCTTATGTGAGATGGACGGAGAAAACGGATTCCACTATCAGAATGAGCAGATGTTCTGCTAATCAGCAAGTCACTTTCGTTACTGGCTTGTTTCTCAACGAGGCTCTTACATGGTGGAACCTACAAGTGCAAACTTTGGGTGAAAACGCTGCTTATGCGTTGACTTGGGATGAACTGAAGGAACGTATGAGGGATAAGTACTGTTCTCGTGCTGAACTCCAGAAGTTGGAGAACGAGTTTTGGAACCTTACCATGGTCGGAGCTGATATCACGGGATATACGCAAAGATTTCACGATCTGTCCCGCGTGATTCCTTATCTGGTAACACTAGAATACAAGCGTATCGAACGCTACATCTGGGGACTTTCTGACAAGATTCGAAGTCTGGTTACTGCAGCTAAACCCACGACTATTACTCAGGCTGTGACTATAGCCGTGAGTCTTACTGAAGACGGGGTCAGGATGAAGATATTCACTGAGAAAGGTGATGATAAGAAGGAAACACATGTCGAGTCTTCCAACCGTGGGAAGAGGAGTTACTCGAATTTCAAGAAGGGAACCCGCGGTAATAACAACAACAACAGTAACAACAATCACAACAACAATAACAATAACCCCAACAACAACAACAACAGGCGACAGAATAACCCGCAAAAGGATGCAAGGGCGTTTGTAGCCACAAACGACACTGGTCCTAAGAAGTACGCTGGTACTTTACCTAAGTGCATTTCATCACTTGGGTGATTGTCGGGTTATCAAGTGTGACAAGTGTGGCAAGACTGGCCACCGTACTGAATCATGTTGGGGAACGGGAAATAATACTGGATCAGGAAGTGGTTTTGGTAACAAGAATGGGAACGGGAATGGTCGTGGTCAAGGATGCTTTGGATGCGGAAGCAAAGATCACTACAAGAAAGACTGTCCTAAAGAAATTCAAGCTCGTGGTAGATCATTTGTGATTGGAGCCAAAGATGCGCGCCAAGACCCTAATGTGGTCACTGGTACGTTTCTCCTCAATGATCATTTCGCATCCATATTATTTGATACCGGAGCCGATTTTAGTTTTATCTCTATAGAATTTAAAAATATTATGGACTTGGAACCTAGTAAGCTAGATGTTCCATATTCTATAGAATTGGCTAACGGTAGACTAATAGAGACGGGAGAAGTTGTTAAGGAGTGTACCTTAGAACTTGGTGAACAAAAATTCAATATCGATCTCTTACCCGTTGAATTGGGTAGTTTCGACGTAGTGGTTGGCATGGATTGGCTATCCAACAATCGAGCCGAAGTCGTTTGCCACGAGAAGATCATTCGCCTACCCCTACCGAACAAAGAGACACTTGTTATACATGGAGAGAAGCGTGACACCCCATTGCGGATCATCAATTGCATGAAAGCACAGAAATACTTACGGAAAGGTTATATTGCCTTTCTAGCACATGTTGTGGACAAGAAGGCCGATGGGCCGATGTTGACAGATATTCCGGTAGTAAAAGAATTTCCTGAAGTCTTTCCTGAAGACTTACCAGGATTACCGCCTTATCGACAAGTCGAATTTCACATCGACTTGGTACCAGGAGCCGCACCTGTAGCCAGATCTCCATATCGATTAGCACCTTCTGAAATGCAGGAATTGTCCACACAACTTCAAGAGTTGTTGGATAAGGGATTCATCAGACCGAGTTTCTCGCCTTGGGGAGCTCCAGTTCTTTTTGTCAAAAAGAAGGACGGGACATTCAGAATGTGTATCGACTACAGAGAGTTGAATAAACTCACCATCAAGAATCGGTATCCACTACTGAGGATTGACGACTTATTCGATCAACTTCAAGGGTCGAGTTTTTATTCAAAGTTAGACTTACGATCGGGGTATCATCAGTTACGGATTCAAGAAGAAAGCATACCGAAAACGGCTTTTCGGACTCGTTACGGTCATTACGAATTTCTCGTTATGCCTTTTGGTTTAACGAACGCACCGGCGGTCTTCATGGATTTAATGAACCGCGTGTGCAGGCCGTATCTCGACAAATTCATCATAGTGTTCATTGACGACATCTTGATATACTCACGATCGGCAGACGAGCATGAACAACATTTGAGAACCATCTTAGAACTAGTCAAGAAGGAGAAACTATACGCGAAGTTTTCCAAATGTGAGTTTTGGATTCGTGAAGTACAATTTCTCGGGCATATAGTGAACGAGAAGGGTATTCAAGTAGACCCGTCGAAGATTGAATCGATTAAGAATTGGGAAGCGCCCAAGACTCCTACTGAAGTGCGACAATTTTTGGGCTTAGCGGGATATTATCGGAGATTTATTGAGAATTTTTCAAAGATTGCTCAACCGCTAACTTCTCTTACACAGAAAGACAGGAAATTCGATTGGGGAGAGAAACAAGAAGCAGCATTTCAACATCTTAAAGACAAGTTATGCATTGCACCAATCTTATCATTACCTGATGGTACCGATGACTTTGTGGTATACTGTGATGCTTCGCATCAAGGTTTGGGTTGTGTACTCATGCAACGTAAAAAGGTTATCGCGTACGCGTCCCGCCAACTGAAAGTTCACGAGAAGAACTATACCACTCACGACCTAGAGCTAGGCGCGGTGGTATTTGCTTTGAAAATTTGGCGGCATTACTTATATGGTACACAATGCACTATTTTCACAGATCATAGGAGTCTACAACACATATTCAACCAAAAAGAATTAAATATGCGTCAGCGACGTTGGGTTGAATTATTAAACGATTATGATTGTGAAATCAAGTACCATCCGGGCAAGGCGAACGTTGTAGCAGACGCCTTGAGACGCAAGGAACGAGTTAAAACACTAAGAGTGCGAGCACTAGAGATGACGATTCACACAGATCTTACCGCACGAATTCGAAATGCACAACAAGAAGCGCTCAAGGAAGAACATATTCTAGCAGAATCACTTCGAGGCATGGAAAAATAGTTAGTGCCAAAAGAGGATGGAACTTTGTACGTTGCAGGTAGAATTTGGGTTCCATTCTTTGGAGGTCTCCGAGATCTCATTTTTGAGGAAGCACATAGGTCAAAATACTCGATCCATCCTGGATCAGATAAGATGTACCAAGACTTAAAAGAGTACTATCGGTGGCCTAACCTCAAAAAGGATATGGCTATCTATGTTGGAAAAAGCTTGACCTGCGCGAAGGTCAAGGCAGAGTATCAGAAACCATCGGGTTTATTACAACAACCCGAGATTCCCGCTTGGAAATGGGAACAAATATCGATGGACTTCATTACGAAGTTACCCAGGACCTCGAAAGGCCATGACATGATATGGGTAATCGTCGATAGATTGACAAAGTCCGCACACTTCTTACCGATTCGGGAGAAGGATAGTACTGAGAAACTAGCGGAAATCTATCTCAAAGAAATAGTGGCTCGTCATGGAGTGCCTATTTCAATCATTTCGGACCGAGACGGTCGTTTTGTTTCAAGAATATGGAAATCATTTCAACAGGCCTTTGGATCTCAATTGAATCTAAGTACGGCCTTTCATCCACAAACTGACGGCCAGAGCGAACGGACTATCCAAATACTCGAAGATATGCTTCGTGCATGTGTTATGGATTTAGGCGGCAATTGGGATAATCATCTACCTTTAGTTGAGTTTTCCTACAATAACAGCTACCATACAAGTATACGAGCTGCACCGTTCGAAGCTCTTTATGGTCGAAAGTGTCGCTCTCCGCTATGTTGGGCGGAAACGGGCGATAGTCAATTAATTGGTCCGGAACTAGTCCAAGATACTACGGATAAAATTTTTCAGATCCGAGACCGTATCAAGGCGGCTCGCGATCGACAAAAGATCTACGCGGATGGAAAACGAAAACCAGCATCTTTCGAGGTTGGAGAGAAAGTTTTGTTGAAAGTCTCACCTTGGAAAGGCGTAGCGAGGTTCGGTAAACGTGGAAAGCTTAACCCGCGTTACATTGGACCATTTGAAATCTTAGAAAAGATTGGCACTGTTGCCTACAAGTTGAAGTTACCAGATGAACTTAGCAGTGTACACCACACGTTTCATGTGTCGAATCTTAAAAAGAGTCCAATACAAGTAACCGTTACCATTCCTGTGGATGAAATTCACATTGGCGACAAACTCCAATTCACTAAAGAACCTGTTGAGGTCACGGACTGGAGGGTCCAGAAAACACGGAGAAGTCGTGTCAAGTTAGTAAAGGTTCGTTGGAACTCTCGTCACGGGCCCGAGTATACTTGGGAACGTGAAGATCGAATGAAGGCAAAATATCCCCACCTATTTCCAAAGACTCCTGCAAAGATTAACAAAGCTAGAATTTCGGGACGAAATTCTCAATAACAAGGGGAGAATGTGACAACTGCCACTTTCGGGTAAATTACTTACATTTAAAACGATGATTTACATTATACAAGTATGTGTTTTGAATATTCGGACTGCATGATTACATGATATACATCTTAGAAAACTCATGGAATATTCATTTATTATTACACATGATTCACTTTTATTGGGTACATTTGAGATAGTGCAAACAATTCATAAAAACAACTAGAGTAGTGCCTAGTGAACTAGAGTGCTGACGAAAACTCCGGATTCGCAAAAAACATCAAAAATGACATCTTAAGGACTCGGATGAGAGTCCAACATCAATTATATATTAAACCCTATAAGGGAATACAAGAGTTTGGTTAACATTTACCAATGTCCGGCAGCACTAAAAACTATCCGAAAAACGCTAAAAGTGACCATTTCATTAATTTTCCGCAAAAATTCAGCAATTGTATTTTTATTACAAGATGAAAAAAATTGATGTTTAGGCACCAATTTCATATAAAAATACTTATGGAATATCAATTATACACATAACGGAAATTTTCCCTACAACTTCCTTAAGCGTACCTTTCGACTATCTACTTGCGAAACGAGCGCTATACATCTAGCCGAACTATATTTTGGCACATGTAGCGAACTAGTGATTATTATTTTGGTCTTGTAAAGCTAGTTTATGGTCTTTGCAAGTCAAGAAACATCTCGGAAAATTGCAAACCCTTAACGCCAAAATACTTACATCTTTATATTCATTTGAAATCTAAAAAAAATAACTAACATATTTTTACCACACAAGACCCCCCCCCCCCCCACCTTGTGACCGTGAACAAGGGGTCCCACCCCCTTGTTTATGTTGGTAAATATCTAGATATTTCTTATTTACAAGTGGATGTGAATGGTGATTAATTTATACACTTAATCACTAAGTTACTACACTTTACCCTATCATCTTTCATCATCCAAGAACACTCTAATTTCCTTCATCTTTTTCATAAGAACATCTTCAAAAACCCATTTATTTTTATTACCTCCGTCATGATCAATATGGATTTCCAAGTAACATAAGAGGATCTAAAGCTTTTGGAAGTAAAAGGAAGGGTTTTCATCCATACAAAAGTATTCTACCAACAAGATCATCATCTTCTTAGTCTTAATAATCTTCTAAGATCATCCCTAGCCTAGTGCTAGAAGTAAGCTTCTATATCTATTTTTTTTATATACAAATATATTATGTTTATGATTGTTATTATTACTAATAATAACCAAGTAATCATACATAATAAACATGAAAAAAATAATACAAAGAAGCAAAGATAAAAATCATGATATATTTATGTTTGTTTATATTGTGATCTAAGACTTGTTATATGCATATTTAATCTTGTTATGATGATTATGATACAAATAAATTGTTGGAAGATGTTTTAAAATATGATCCAACAATTATACATGTTTATGTTAAAGGGTTTTTAACATAAAGGTTTAAAGTAATGATCATATCCTTTGATCTTGTGAAAGTATTAAGGGTTTTTATTTAAAAACAAGACTTTTACAAGATTATAAAAAGTAACATACAACTAGAGATTTTTATAAAAGTTGTTAAAACTAGAATTAAACTTGGTTTTTGAACTAGTTAGCATATGTAATAATCATGGTTAAAACCCTACATGATTTGGATATCATCTTGAAAATTATGTTATAAAAGTCTCATATGTTTAGTTAAGATGTTGAGTAAATTGATGATGATTTGAAAGAAAAAGAAAATGATATGTTTATGAAACATGGTTAAGATAAAAATACAAAGGTTATATGGCCATTTTTCATAAAAACTTTATTTTATAAAGTAACCACATATATGGTTAAATCTCTACAAGATTAAAAAAAGTTGTTAAAGAAAGTTTTTATAAAATAAAAGACAAGAAAAATATATATATTTTTTTTAAAATATATATTTGTTTACTTTAACAATTTTTGTGACATGTATTACTTGATGTATTAGTTATATATATCAAAGTAGAAACTTGTATCTAATGTCACATTTAAACTCAAAACACTTTATAACAAAAGTCCTACAAGACTTCATATAATAACGCCTTAAAAACGAGTACGGACAATCCGAAGGATCGGACACCATTTATGGTTAAAACGGACGGCGGACGAATACATAAACGAATCGCCAATCCGAGGAGTTACTACGACGTTTAGACGATTTTTCGACACGAAATATAAGTATGCTATCGATAACAAATTTCGGATGTTTATAAACTTATAAAAACTAGTATGTTTTTATTTACTAACAATTATACTTAGTAAATTTTTATAAAAATGAAAGGCTTACACTTACAAGTGGGCTAAATTATAACAAATGGGCTATTTTATTTAATGGACTATTTTCTATTACAAATGGGCTTACTTACACTTAATGGGCTATTGTTTTACAAATGGGCTTATTTTTCATAATGGGCTTAACATAAATTCGTGGGCTAAGCCCAAACACCAAACATATGGGCCAAAGCCCAACACTATTCAAGCCCGACACTATTCAAGCCCAACACTATTTGAGGCCCAACACTATTTGAGGCCCCACACTATTTGAGGCCCAACACTATTTGAGGCCCAACACTATTGAGGCCCAGCACTATTTAAGGCCCAGCACTATTTAAGCCCAATAACTTGAAAACATGGGCTTGGCCCAATGATACCATTATTGGAAACACAACTATACAGTTGATACATATAAGACACGAAATTTAGCGGACTAGATCCGACTATACAACTCACAAGATACAAGATAACATTTATATATATATATATATATTTGGTGAAAAATATATATATAACATTTGAACAACTCATTCATCGAATACACAGTTAACAAACAGTAAAGACATACAAGTCTTACACATATTGAAGACACAAGACTTGTACTCAAGTTCTTTACAAAGACCGAAGCGTCTAACAAAAATAAGAACATTTGTAGGTCGCAACGCTATTCAAGACGACGGCACGTGAGATCTTATTTACATCTATTCACAGGACGCGATACTGTGTGTTCATGTCCCCTATTCATTTAAATGTTTTACAACTTTACAACTATCGGGGAAAATACATGTTCAACGTATGTTAAAGTTAGGGAATGAAACACCTTAGATCATGTGCGAATTAGGGTTATACATCTAAGCACCATTAATCCAGTTTGGACCTAGGTACAAGTGGTTAGATCTAATGGGTTTTGGCGAGCCCCACTCTTGGTCGTGGACCCATACAGAAGAGTGCTTTTGTGTCCCAGTCGATAGGAGTCGACATAAAATCGTCTAGGGTTGGATTGCTTCCTTTTTCGTCACACATATTAATGTCCTTGCAAAACATTAATGATCAACGATTTCATTGACGCTTTACATACTACAACTTACATTTTAAATACATCTTTTACAACTAAATTGCATGAATTCACCAACTTTTGTTGATGTTTTCCAAACTTCACATGTATTTCAGGGAATTAAAGGACCAGGTCGGATTTCCCAGTCAAGATAACAAGTACCGGAACTCCATGCCATATTTTGGAGGGTTTAACTATTATATTCCGCCTCTTTGCGGAAATATGATGGTTTAAACCTTAGTAGTTTATTTCATGTTAATGTATGAAACAATAACATTTTACTTTTATGTTAATGGTTTGTAACCACACTTTAAACTTATGTTGTAATCTTTTGAAACACTTATGTAATGGCAATGGAGTATGTTTTATTCATATAGTTTATTCATGTACATCGATATTTATGCAATGAAAACCATACAGATCACACCTCGCGTTTCCGCTATGAGCGGGTGTGACAGTTTGGTATCAGAGCATCGATTGTAGTGAACCAGGATTCTTTATTGAGTTTAAGTCTACAATCACTAGGGATCTCTCATGAAAACCATCTAAACACAAACACATGTTTTCATTTGCATAAACATTTTTCATGGTCCATTTTCAACAAGAATTCATCTCATACAAATCAAGCAAGGACATTAGTGTCTTAGTCATCTAAATGGTAGACATGCAACTTTAAGTTAATCCACACAACTCAATTAGGATAACTTAAAATGAACATTATGTGAAAACCTGAGATTCCCAAATGGAAATGGGAACAAATCTCAATGGATTTTATTACAAAGTTGCCAAGAACGCCGAGAGGCCATGACACTATTTGGGTAATAGTGGATCGATTAACAAAGTCAGCACACTTCTTACCTATCAGAGAGAAGGATAATACGAGCAAATTGGCTGAAATATACATGAGAGAAATCGTCGCACGACATGGAGTGCCTCTCTCGATCATCTCTGATAGAGACGGAAGGTTTGTGTCAAGGATATGGCAATCCTTCCAAGAAGCCTTTGGCTCACAATTGAATCTGAGCACTGCGTTTCATCCGCAAACTGACGGTCAGAGTGAGCGAACGATACAGACTTTGGAAGACATGCTGAGAGCGTGTGTTATGGATTTGGGCGGTAGCTAGGATAAGCATTTACCTTTGGTCGAATTTTCATACAACAACAGCTACCACACCAGTATTGGTGTCGCGCCATTTGAAGCCCTTTACGGACGCAAGTGCCGATCACCCCTATGCTGGGCTGACGCAGGTGATAGGCAGCTTGCTGGTCCCGAAATCGTCCAAGAGACGACAGACAAGATTGCGCAGATTCTAAAACGCATCGAAGCAGCTCGCCACAGACAGAAGGCCTATGCGGATCCAAACCGGAAACATGTGAAATTTCAAGTGGGAGAAATGGTTTTATTAAAGGTTTTACCCTGGAAGGGTGCGGCACGCTTCGGAAAGCGTGGAAAGTTAAATCCGCGCTACATTGGTCCTTTCAGAATTCTGGAAAGAATAGGAATAGTAGCATACAAGTTGGACCTACCAGCTGAACTCCATTCTATTCACGATACATTTCATGTATCCAACCTGAAGAAAAGTCCAACTCAAGATACCATTGCCATTCCCATCGACGAGATTCATGTTGACGACACGCTCCACTTCGTTGAAGAACCGGTTGAGGTTACGGATTGGAAAGTAAACAAGACCCGCCGGAGCAGTGTCAAGCTCGTCAAAGTTCGTTGGAATGCCAGACACGGTCCTGAATACACCTGGGAACGTGAGGACCGGATGAAAGAGAAATACCCCCACTTATTTCCTAAAGACCCTGCATCTACAAGCAGAACTTAAAATTTCAGGACGAAATTTTTCTAACGGGGGGAGAATGTGACAACCCTCACTAAACCAGGTATCCGTACGACTTAATTAATAATTAATTACTGCTTAATTACTGTGCTTGCTTGAACTTGTGAATAAACTGCTACTTGAATACTGATACATGTACTTACTTGCATCATACCTTACTTACCGTCACTACATTATTTACATGCTGAACCTTAGTGACAAACATGATGCACAAAAGCACAGTAGCACTATAAACGGATAACCTATTGAACATGCTGATAAAGCCAGCATCAGGCAGACACTGCCTCTAAGGCCTGTATGAGCCAGAAATATTTTGCTACACTAGTGGTGAGTGTAGGGATACAAGGGTTGTAGAACTGCGTCTCTAGGAATAAGTCACAATGACTGGATGTGCCTAAAACGTACACTAAGTACAAAAACTCAGCACTTTACACAAAAATTCAGCTTTTAGCTAACTAATAAAGTGCCAAAACATGAGAGAAATATTACTAGACACTTTCCAAAGTGTCAGAAATAAGTTGTGTCACTAAAAAGGGTATTAACGACACTTTAAAGCTTTGTTAAGCACTTTAACGGATTACTATCCAACCGAACAACCGGACTATACCCGGAACATGAAAATATTGTTATTTTCATTATTTATCTTTTTCTGAGCCAGTTAGGGTCCCTGAATACCCTAACACCCATTGTAACGCGTGACACACAACTAACCGGGTTAAGCACTTAACTAACTTACTTAACCTAACTATTATCCAACTAATTAGTTGGAATCGAACTAGGTACCCCCCCCCCCTCTCTAACCGTCCCCAACTAAGAGGGGACACCCTAGTACCTTTGATGATTATTTTATTGTGACATGTTTAATATCTTGTAGACATGAGAACCTTTGGATAATAACCATACTAATTGCCTATAAGATTAAGCCTAAACTCATCATATTCATTTGATCACAAACCACAAAACAAAACTCTCTCTTTCTCTCTAAGAAGCTACGGCCAAACACCCCTTGAACACACCACCATTTTTGAGTTTAGTTCATCACCTTCCAATCATCTACAAGTGTTAAGGGTCGCATATAAGGAGTCTTGGTGCAAACGGAAGGCGAAGGACCTCTTTATCTTGCTTTTATCCACTCTATTTGCGTCTAGATTCTTCCCTAGCCTCGAGCTAGTGGTATGTTGCTTAAATCACCTTTTTTAACTATTTTTAAGTGGTTAATACGATGTGTAACGATTAAAACTCGAAATCTTACAAGATGAGGCTTTAAAGTCTACTTAAAACACTAAAATGATGGTTAATAGCTCATATGTTGTGTAAAACTTGTAGTATTTGATTTGTGTAGTTATTTGGACCCGATCTATGTTGTGGTAGCTCGGATCGTCATTTAACCCGGGTTGGTCATGATCATGGATCATGACATAAGGTTGTTTTGAAGTAACAAGGGTTAAAGGATGAAACTCTACCACACACGAATCATGAACTTGTATAAAAATGATATTACTTACAAAATAGTGTTTAAAACTAGTAGATCTACGGATCTACAAGCGGTATTTTCAAAAGACCTCGTGTCAAGAGAAAACATGCTTTTAAAGACGGATCTTACACTAACAAGAATGGTTTTTAGAACACACAAGTGTGTAAACACTTATGTAACACAAAGTTTCGACAAAATAGCTATTTTTGAAAAAGATGACGAGAAGTTGTAAAGACGGAACTTCCATAAAAACGAGGTTTTTACAAAATCGGATTGTTTTATATAAAGATCCACTAAAAGTAATGAGATTTACTTCACAGTTTGGATAAATCACAAGTTCATGAAATTTATGCGATTTATATACACATTTTGACTAGTTTGTGAATTGAACATTGTTTTGGTTAAATGAGAAAAATTGTTGGTTGATTTGTAAAAGAAAATGATACGCTTGAAAGCGTGGCCACCTCCAGTTACAGAGGAAACTCTGGCGAAATTTTTCCAAAAGCCTAACACTTAGAAATATTTTCACTATAAGTGTTAGAAATACATTTTGACTTGTTTTCAAAATATAAGTTTCGCCACGACTATATTTACAAAACATCGGAGGTGGGATTTCACAAAATAAAACGTGATACATATATATATTTAGTATATATTTTTCTTTCACAACATCACTTGTATAAGTGTTTATGATTATTTTGTGAACTACATAAATATTATTTTTAGGGTAAAAATAATATTACTAAGTATTATTTTGGGAATATCACATGTATTAAAATATAATATTTTTGAGAAGAATATTTATATTTTGGGAGTTAGAAATAAAATATATTAAGTGAGACTTAATAGTGTAATCCAAATTATAGGAACGCACATGTATTAAATCCGCCATCCTTGGGAAGGAAAATAACTACCAAGTATATACAGAATGTAAACACGAAATAGTTGCCTAACTACTTCCCAAAAACTTAAGCCATAAAGCTAAGGCACGGCCATCCGTCTAATAGAGTTAGCACGTGTAGGTCGTCATACAGCTGATCGATTTGGAGGCATACTTGGTAGAGACGCACCACTGTGAGTTCATGTCCCCCTTTTCTCTAACTGTTTTCAGTTTTCTTAACTACGGGGGTAAAATACATGTTACTTTGATTACAAGTACTTTATACACGGTATGGTTAGCATAAGGAGGTTTACTACTTAGATCATGTGAGTGGGTAGGAGCAACATGAGGCCATTAGTCCTCATGGCGGGACCGAGGGACAGGAGCGGTAGATCTATCTGGGTGTAGCGAGCCCAGCCCCAGGCCAAACTAGAAACGGACCTTGGGGTGACTTTGTCCACATACTAATGCCGTGGCGAAATCTGCAAGGTTTGAGTCTCCCTATTTGCACTTCACATATATCAGTGGCCTTGCAAACCATTGGTGATCTCAATTCCCTTATTTGCTACATACCAAGACTATTTTTATACTCACAAAGGTTTACTTACTCACTTACACATGAACTCGCTCAACATTATTGTTGATTTTTCAACTTACATGTATTTCAGGAAATTAAAGATCTGGCGCAGTATGTTATGTTTTCCCGCTGCAAATGGGTTCCGAGGTCATCCGAGTTTAGGAAATGTGACTTATTCCTGGACGAGTCACAAATCTTAAACTGCGTTTATTTCATGTTGATGTTTATGTTTTTCAAGACAATGTTTTATGTTATGAGGTTGTAAGTCCCTAAGACAATGTTATGTTATTCTGGTTTTAAAACTTAATCAAATGGATGATCTTGCATGATTTTATTTCATATAGCTTTGTTATGGTTAAGCTATGGTATTAAGAAGTCACACCAAATTAACCACGCTTCCGCAAAGCCAGGGTGTGACAGCTTGGTATCAGAGCTCTGATCATAGCGAACTAGGATTCCTTCTCGAGTCTAGACTATGATCACTAGGGCTCTCACGAAAACATTTTTCTGCATACCACTTAAGTCCAGATCCAACACTTTTTACAAACAAATGTTGAGCACATTTTATTCATTATTTTTAGGCTCAGTCCGGAAAGGCTGAGGCTCGGTCTTGGAGGCCGAGGCTCGGTCTGAGAGATCGAGGTAGTTGGCTAGTTGGACTAGGAAGAGTAGGCTCAGTCTTGGAGGCTGAGGCTCGGTCTTAGAGACCGAGGCTCGATCTAAGAAATTGAGGTAGATGGCTAGTAAGACTAGGAAGAGTAGGCTCAGTCTTGGAGGCTGAGGCTCGGTCTTAGAGGCCGAGGCTCGATCTAAGAGGTCGAGGTAGATGATAGAGCAGTCTTAGAGACTGGGAAGAATTTGGCTAGTGGGACTAGGAGAATTATTTGATTGACTAACATGTTTATATGATTGATTATTATACGTATATGTGTTTGTGTTACAAACGTCATGCTTTCATCATGTACTAGAAAGATGGACACTACGAATCCCATGGCCATAGTATCAAACGACATAGTTTCATCAAAGCACGAGGTGTACATTTCCGATACTACCGGCACAGACAATGACGACTTTCAGCCCTTTTGCGCTGCCTGAAGTCGTAGCAGAGCCTACTGATGGCCATCTTGTTGGGAATTTGCCCCCTTGCCGCTTATCCTGTTGTTGATATGCCCCCCCCCCCCCCCCCCCCGACGTGGCCTCTGACGATGATAACGATCTACTAGAGGAGGACCCATTCGAGGGCAGGGCCCTATTACTGCTGGTATTAGACTACTGCATGCGGACGCTCCTGTAGGGGAAACTCATGTCCATTCCCCTATCCCAGACTCATTTGAGTTTCTGACATCCACATCTTCGCACATACAGGGAATGCAGCACCACTCACACGACGCCGACCCTGATATGGCATCCTCAGCTGCACCGGTTCCCGCCCACAGCTTTGAGTTTGATCACGATATTGAGGTTGATCCTGCCTTGCCACCTGGTTCTGATCCAGACCATGGCCTTGAGTTCATACGCTTAGACCAGCCCTTGGAAGATCCTGTAACCCCCTGTGTTTGTTGATCCAGCTGATTTTGAGATGGAGTTTGTTGATCCGGAGCCGGCTGTGGCCCCTGAGCTAGGCATTGCTCCTAACCCCGCATTGGAGCATGACCCTGTTCATGCCGATGCACCTGCTGTTGCTCCTTGATTGATCATCGGCTTGGACGAGAGAAAATTTGGGGTAACTGTGCAAGACAATTTATTATTACGGGGGCCCACGTAATAACGGCTTGTAGTGCACAGAAATCCTGGTGGACTCTGCGGGTCAAGCTAATGAAAACCAATGTAGCAGGAAATAACTAAAACACGAATGACCAAGGCGATATAGCCTCGAGTTCATTCTATTACAAGCAACAAGCCAATTGGCAAGCCTACGTGAAGGCTCAGAATTTATTTCCTCACTCATACATTTAGTATATTTACGTATGAAATTGGGAGATTACATGATGGCTTATGGTGCTATGTATCTCCTAGACAATTGAAACATTGTCTAACCCGCTTCACACCACTTCGACAAAAGGGAATGTCGCCCAGACGTGACACAAACACCAGTACGTTGCCAAGGACAGAAGCCGAGCTGCAAGAACGCATCTCACAGATAAATGCATGACATAAAGCCCTCCGCTCTAAGTACAACGATGGCATTACTGGAGATAACCCTCCAACTGGCTGCACCTATAAACAGTTCCTGAACTGCAAGCCTTTGAACTTTGACGGAACAGGAGGCGCCGTTGCATTTGTTCGTTGGTCCAAAAAGACCAACTCCATACCAAGAATGAGTGACTGTTCTTCCCAACAGAGTGTTACCTACATCCCGGGGTTATTTCTAGATAACTCACTCTCATGGTGAAACCTTCAGTCTCAGACCCTTGGCACAGACGCTGCTTATGCACTGAGCTGGGACGAGCCCAAGGAAACGATTGAGAAGAAATGTTGTTTTAGGACTGGAATTTAGAAGCTTGAGGTGGAGTTCTGGAATTGAAAATGGACGGACCAAAGATACCTGAATACGTCCAGTGATCTCACGACTTGTCTAGGGTCGTCCCCTAGTAAGTCATTGACGTTGTATGATACAGTTGTGTACTTGTAAGCTTTACATTGTGGTCTCAATTTGTGGCAATGCAATCGCAGCATTCTCATCACTTGTGATGTTTGATCTATTGTTTATGTTCTATGACATGAGATGTTATGTGGCTGATCTATTTATAGCATGAGATGTTATTTGCTGATATTGATGAATACATATGTGCACTTGACTTGCTATTACCTGACCTACGTAAAACATCTTTTAGAAGATGCCGCCAAGACGCGAAATGCGCATGCCCACCTCTGAGGCAGAACTTCAAGAGATAATTGCTGCAGCTATAGCACAGCACGAGGCCCTACGCTCCGAACCTATCAGAGGTACCTCAGAAAATAACGGTTGTTCCTACTGGCACTTCCTCAACTACAAGCCTCCAAAGTTCGACGGCACTGGAGGTGCCATAGCTTCTGTGAAATGGATCGAAAGTATGGATTCCATCTTTCAAGTGAGCGGTTGTACGCCGGAACAACAAGTCCTATACGTTTCTGAGCTGTTTCTAGATGAAGCCCGATTATGGTGGAATCTTCAGACCCATATAAAGGGTGCTATTGCAGCATATGCATTAACCTGGGGTGAACTGAAAGGAATGATGCATAAGAAGTATTGCCCCCAAACGGAAACCCAGAAGTGGGAAGATGAACTTCGGAGCCTGATGTTGGAAGGTCCGAAGGTGTTGGAGTACGTGCAAAGACTTCATGATTTGTCACGAGTTGTTCCGTACCTGGTGAAACCAGAATTAAAGAAATTGGAACAATTCATTTGGGAACTGGCGCCTCAAGTCTTGAGCTTGATGACAACATCAACGCCACCAACAACTGATGTTGCAAGTAAGATAGGTTTGGCACTCGCTACGGAGGCAATTAGACTAGAAGAACTTGCGAACCCCGACAGGAAGGAGGAGACTCAGGTGGAGACGTCCGGAAAGAACAAAAGGAAGCTCACCGAAGATACCCAAACGAATAATGATGAACAAAGATCTATTCGAGGTTGTTTCAACTGCGGGGACAAAGGGCATTTCAAGAAAGACTGCCCTAACAACAAACTGGCCAATGATAAGATTTACTTAGAAACTAAACCAAGACGTGCTGGGTGCAAGTATCACCACGATTGTGGATGTCGGAAGCCTAGGTACGGGAGGAAAGGACACAACAAGGATGGTTGTGGGAGGAAGAGTCCAAGACAAGGAGAAAACAGTAACAACGTTCAAGGTGGAAATGGGAAAGGAAATGGCCGAGTGTCAGGATGCTTCCATTGTGGGGATGTTGGACATCTTAAGAGGGAATGCCCGAAGTTGAAACAAGACCGTGAAAGGACATCCAACATCGGAGCTGGTGTAGCATGCCAGGATCCAGGCATGACTACTGGTACGTTCCCTATCAACCAAAAACTTTTGCATCTATTTTGTTTGATACTGGCACCGATTATAGCTTCGTATCGTTAGAATTTAAGAATATGCTTGGTTAGCCGCTAGTAAGTTAGATATTCCGTACTCAATCGAATTGGCTAATGGAAAGTTAGTAGAAGCCAATGAAGTGATCCGAGGTTGTGTGATCGAATTGGGAGAGCGTGAGTTACTTTGGATCTACTACCAGTCCAGTCGGGAAGCTTCGACGTGGTGGTAGGAGTGGATTGGTTATCAGGCAACAAGGCTGAGATAGTTTTTCATGAAAAGGTTGTTCGTATCCCAACCGAAGATGGCGAAACAATTGTGGTTCACGAAGAGAAGCGTGATATGCCGTCGAGAATTATCAGCTGTCTGAAAGCGCGAAAGTGTTAGCAGAGGGGATGTGTTGCCTTCCTAGCACACATTGTGGATAAGAAGGCTGCTGAGCCAAGAATAGAAGACATCCCTGTCGCGAGGGAATATCCAGAAGTCTTCCCAGAGGACTTACCTGGACTGCCACCTCAGAGACAAGTAGAGTTCCGCATTGATTTAGTTCCAGGCGCCGCGCCTGTGGCTAAGGCACCTTATAGACTTGCTCCGTCTGAGATGCAGGAACTGTCAACACAACTTCAAGAGTTGTTAGACAAGGGATTTATCCGACCAAGCTTCTCGCCTTGGGGAGCTCCGGTCCTGTTTGTCGAGAAGAAGGACGGTAGTTTTCGTAGGTGCATCGACTACCGGGAGTTGAACAAGCTGACAATCAAGAATAGGTATCCTCTGCCAAGAATTGACGATCTGTTTGACCAACTGCAAGGGTCAAGCTTTTACTCAAAGATCGACTTGCGATCTGGATACCATCAGTTAAGGATACAGGTGGAGAGTATCCCGAAGACAGCCTTCAGAACTCGTTATGGACACTACGAGTTCCTTGTTATGCCGTTTGGTTTGACAAACGCACCTGCAGTTTTTATGGACTTGATGAATAGAGTTTGCAAGCCGTACTTGGACAAGTTCGTGATTGTGTTTATCGACGACATCTTGATTTATTCAAGAACAAAGGCTGAGCACGAATAACATTTAAGAGCTATTTTGGAGCTGCTGAAGAAGGAACAGTTGTATGCCAAGTTCTCTAAGTGCGAGTTTTGGCTACGTGAAGTCCAATTTCTTGGACATGTGGTTAATGGAAATGGAATCCATGTTGATCCCACAAAGATCGAAGCGATCAAGAGTTGGGAAACGCCAAAGACACCAACCGAGATTCGATAATTCTTGGGTTTGGCTGGCTACTATCGAAGGTTCATTGAGGATTTTTCAAAGATCGCTCAACCATTGACGCTCCTCACGCAGAAAGATAAGAAGTTTGATTGGGGAATCAAACAGGAAGAAGCGTTCCCGATATTGAAGGATAAGCTCTGCAATGCGCCAATCTTAGCACTACCAGAAGGTACAGATGATTTTGTGGTATACTGTGACGCCTCGCGTCAAGGATTGGGTTGTGTGCTGATGCAACGCCAAAAGGTTATTGCTTACGCATCGCGTCAATTGAAAGTGCACGAAAAGAACTATACCACACATGACTTGGAACTTGGCGCAGTGGTATTTGCATTAAAGATCTGGAGACACTACCTTTATGGTACAAAGTGTACAATTTTTACAGATCACAAGAGCCTACAACACATATTCAACCAGAAGGAGCTGAATATGAGGCAAAGACGATGGGCTGAGCTGCTGAACGATTACGACTGCGGGATAAAGTATCATCCAGGGAAGGCGAATGTAGTCGCCGATGCCCTAAGTCGAAAGGAGAGGATCAAGCCCATAAGGGTTGGGGCTTTAGAAATGATTATCCGAACCGATCTTTCCTTGCGCATTCGTGCCACGCAGAAAGAAGCTCTCAAGGAAGGAAACCTTGAAGAAGAATATCTCCGTGGGATGGAGAAGCTACTGGTACCAAACGAGGAAGAAACGTTATGTTTTGAGAAAAGGATTTGGGTTCCTTTGTTTGGAGGTTTAAGGAAGGTTATTTTCGATGAAGCTCACAAGTCGCGGTACTCTATCCACCCTGGAGCGGATAAGATGTACCAAGATCTCAAAGATTATTATTGGTAGCCTAGGTTGAAAGGCGATGTTGCTGTTTATGTGAGCAAATGTCTAACGTGCGCTAAGGTGAAAGCAGAATACCAGAAGCCTTCAGGACTTCTGCAACAACCTGAGATTCCCAAATGGAAATGGGAACAAATCTCAATGGATTTTATTACAAAGTTGCCAAGAACGCCGAGAGGCCATGACACTATTTGGGTAATAGTGGATCGATTAACAAAGTCAGCACACTTCTTACCTATCAGAGAGAAGGATAATACGAGCAAATTGGCTGAAATATACATGAGAGAAATCGTCGCACGACATGGAGTGCCTCTCTCGATCATCTCTGATAGAGACGGAAGGTTTGTGTCAAGGATATGGCAATCCTTCCAAGAAGCCTTTGGCTCACAATTGAATCTGAGCACTGCGTTTCATCCGCAAACTGACGGTCAGAGCGAGCGAACGATACAGACTTTGGAAGACATGCTGAGAGCGTGTGTTATGGATTTGGGCGGTAGCTGGGATAAGCATTTACCTTTGGTCGAATTTTCATACAACAACAGCTACCACACCAGTATTGGTGTCGCGCCATTTGAAGCCCTTTACGGACGCAAGTGCCGATCACCCCTATGCTGGGCTGACGCAGGTGATAGGCAGCTTGCTGGTCCCGAAATCGTCCAAGAGACGACAGACAAGATTGCGCAGATTCTAAAACGCATCGAAGCAGCTCGCCACAGACAGAAGGCCTATGCGGATCCAAACCGGAAACATGTGAAATTTCAAGTGGGAGAAATGGTTTTATTAAAGGTTTCACCCTGGAAGGGTGCGGCACGCTTCGGAAAGCGTGGAAAGTTAAATCCGCGCTACATTGGTCCTTTCAGAATTCTGGAAAGAATAGGAATAGTAGCATACAAGTTGGACCTACCAGCTGAACTCCATTCTATTCATGATACATTTCATGTATCCAACCTGAAGAAAAGTCCAACTCAAGATACCATTGCCATTCCCATCGACGAGATTCATGTTGACGACACGCTCCACTTCGTTGAAGAACCGGTTGAGGTTACGGATTGGAAAGTAAACAAGACCCGCCGGAGCAGTGTCAAGCTCGTCAAAGTTCGTTGGAATGCCAGACACGGTCCTGAATACACCTGGGAACGTGAGGACCGGATGAAAGAGAAATACCCCCACTTATTTCCTAAAGACCCTGCATCTACAAGCAGAACTTAAAATTTCGGGACGAAATTTTTCTAACGGGGGGAGAATGTGACAACCCTCACTAAACCAGGTATCCGTACGACTTAATTAATAATTAATTACTGCTTAATTACTGTGCTTGCTTGAACTTGTGAATAAACTGCTACTTGAATACTGATACATGTACTTACTTGCATCATACCTTACTTACCGTCAATACATTATTTACATGCTGAACCTTAGTGACAAACATGATGCACAAAAGCACAGTAGCACTATAAACGGATAACCTATTGAACATGCTGATAAAGCCAGCATCAGGCAGACACTGCCTCTAAGGCCTGTATGAGCCAGAAATATTTTGCTACACTAGTGGTGAGTGTAGGGATACAAGGGTTGTAGAACTGCGTCTCTAGGAATAAGTCACAATGACTGGATGTGCCTAAAACGTACACTAAGTACAAAAACTCAGCACTTTACACAAAAATTCAGCTTTTAGCTAACTAATAAAGTGCCAAAACATGAGAGAAATATTACTAGACACTTTCCAAAGTGTCAGAAATAAGTTGTGTCACTAAAAAGGGTATTAACGACACTTTAAAGCTTTGTTAAGCACTTTAACGGATTACTATCCAACCGAACAACCGGACTATACCCGGAACATGAAAATATTGTTATTTTCATTATTTATCTTTTTCTGAGCCAGTTAGGGTCCTTGAATACCCTAACACCCATTGTAACGCGTGACACACAACTAACCGGGTTAAGCACTTAACTAACTTACTTAACCTAACTATTATCCAACTAATTAGTTGGAATCGAACTAGGTACCCCCCCCCCCTCTCTAACCGTCCCCAACTAAGAGGGGACACCCTAGTACCTTTGATGATTATTTTATTGTGATATGTTTAATATCTTGTAGACATGAGAACCTTTGGATAATAACCATACTAATTGCCTATAAGATTAAGCCTAAACTCATCATATTCATTTGATCACAAACCACAAAACAAAACTCTATCTTTCTCTCTAAGAAGCTACGGCCAAACACCCCTTGAACACACCACCATTTTTGAGTTTAGTTCATCACCTTCCAATCATCTACAAGTGTTAAGGGTCGCATATAAGGAGTCTTGGTGCAAACGGAAGGCGAAGGACCTCTTTATCTTGCTTTTATCCACTCTATTTGCGTCTAGATTCTTCCCTAGCCTCGAGCTAGTGGTATGTTGCTTAAATCACCTTTTTGAACTATTTTTAAGTGGTTAATACGATGTGTAACGATTAAAACTCGAAATCTTACAAGATGAGGCTTTAAAGTCTACTTAAAACACTAAAATGATGGTTAATAGCTCATATGTTGTGTAAAACTTGTAGTATTTGATTTGTGTAGTTATTTGGACCCGATCTATGTTGTGGTAGCTCGGATCGTCATTTAACCCGGGTTGGTCATGATCATGGATCATGACATAAGGTTGTTTTGAAGTAACAAGGGTTAAAGGATGAAACTCTACCACACACGAATTATGAACTTGTATAAAAACGATATTACTTACAAAATAGTGTTTAAAACTAGTAGATCTACGGATCTACAAGCGGTATTTTCAAAAGACCTCGTGTCAAGAGAAAACATGCTTTTAAAGACGGATCTTACACTAACAAGAATGGTTTTTAGAACACACAAGTTGTTAGTGCATTCATCTGTCAACTTCGTCTTATATCGAGTCAGGTTGCGTTGCGGTTCGGAACAAGGATGATGTCATCATTATTGATGATGACATCATCATGCTTACATCATCATTGCATCATGGGCACATAAAAACAAATTAGAAACATATTTGAAAGTCAAAATAGGTAACCGTTTGAAAGTCAAATATTGTAATTGTTTAAGACATGACCGTTTGAGAGGTGTACGTTTGAAGTTACACGTAGGTGACCGTTTGAAATGTATCGTGACCGTTTGAGGATGTCTTGCCACTTTCAAACGGTCAGGTCCTTCCCTATAAATACTCTTCAAACGTTCATCATTTGTAACGATTCAAGATTTGATACCGAGGTGCTGCCGGTTTTTCCTCTGATTGTAAACATTGTTAATTGAATATACAAGAGGTTTAAAGTGTATTTCAAGCTGTTTTCAAGTTCGTTTCTTAGTTTCCGCCTCTGAAACGTACGAGAGCTCTTCTGAACGACTCATTCGGGTCGAAACACGATCCTACAATTGGTATCAGAGCTCAGGAGGAAGAGTTCTTGCCATATTCAGCTTGAAATTCTGTTTCTACACCATTCTTTTTCAGAAAGTTAAAATTTTTACGGTTAAAATCGGCTCAAATTCTCACATATCACACGTAATCATGTTTTAACAAACCCTTGAAAGTATTAGACTAAAATTCGATCTAAAACTGATAGAAAACTGCCTGACCGTTTGAAAGTGTTCGATATATTGCTGATGTCATAGGTCATGGCCGTTTGAATCTGACCCTTCACGTTTGAAACTAGACGTGTCCGTTTGAAAATACACGTGTCCGTTTGAAATTACACATGACAGTTTGAAATTATTGGGGTGACCGTTTGAGGAAAGCTGACCGTTTGAGAGTCATGACAGTTTGAGGTTGACCGTTTGAAACATACTCACCGCTTGAAAATGCATTGAATTATGTGAACCGCTTGATAATGCATTGTGTAGTGTGAAACTGGTTCAGGTCACGTGAAGTTAAGTTTGGTATTAAATGTTGATCGGTCATCAGTGCATGTGATATTGATTTTTTTCTTATAAGTGTCAGTCACATTTTTAAAAAAATAATCAAAATTGAACCTAGATTGTCAACAGTGCATGTGACTATATAATTAGAGGTCCAATCATAGTTAACCACATATCGATTCATTAAATCATCAACTTGCTTGAAATATGATTGATCTCGATTGTGAATGATGACAGCTTGATAACAATGTACGATTGAATTGCTTTTCACGTGATAGTGCATAGAAGTGTGTGAAACTTTAAAAAATATTGTTGTGGGTTTATATGTGTTTACATTTGAGGTCCAATTTGCATGTGAAAATGAGATCATCAAAGTGAATGTCTGATATATTCTGATTTCATGAATTAAATTTTCATGTGATATATGCTGTATGTCGGATTAGTGGTTTATTTGGTCAAATCATAATTCAACAACATTTAATGATGTTGGTTCGTGTGAACCATAAGTGATTGGTCCAAATTGCATCATTTGTGTAACATCTGATTGTTGTCAGCCCATCACATAATCTCGGCACAATCAAATTGTGATTTGAATTAGTAGATTACTTGTAAATGTTGATTAATTGAAGAGATTGTTTCGAGCTTACACATCACTTTTACATAATCAAATTCACTATAAACTTGATCAACTAAAATTGATCTTAAAAGAGTATTGTCGATTATATGCATTGTGTGATTTGAAATGGCTTATGATATATTAGTTTATATGTGCTAATTGATCGAGTCGTGTGCGAATTTAGTTCAAATTGTTTGAATAGAATCTACAGGTTGTGTGGTTTGACATTAAAATCCATTCGCACCAAAGATGTTCACTTCGCACGGTGTGTGTCACACCCCGACCGCGTAAAACAACAAATCGCGGCGGAAACATCGGGGCGTGTTGTAACAGAATTAATTGTTTCAAATCCATGGCAATTGAAGTTTCGTTTTATTGATTAAAAGTGTTACAATGTCTTAACAAACAAGGAAATACAACATAATTAACTAGTCTTGCATCTTTTATTGTCACTAAAGCCCAAGTCTGTCTATGTGTATCTTGTCCATCTTATGCAACAGTTCCTGAAAAACACATGTGAAAATATGGTACGTCAGCATAAAAATGCCTGTGAGATACATAGGTTTTGTGAAAATAAGATTCATGACTTATGATTGAGAAAATGTTTAGTCATGAACCTTGTTATTTGCTTTGTTTTGTAAATCATTTGAAAAACAATGAGTTCAGATGATATGTATAAATAAGTGAATAATGTATGGTTAAATGAATAACCATAGTAAAATGGATTTGTATAAGATAAGTTGTTTGTAAAACAATGTCTTGTGAAAAGTATGTTATTTGTATAAAATGTTATATGTCTCAAACTGAAATGATTCAAATAACGCTACAATATGTAATACCACACAAACACTTATATATAGGAAGTACCAGCGGCGTATCCACCATGTTTGTATCATATTACACACGCATCGTTACTTAATCACTTAATCAAACCAAACCAACCAATGTAAAATGTTCATGTCAAGATGTAAATCATGTCAAAATGTCTATGTCAAATATCCATGTCAAATGTCTATGTCAAGTATCCATGTCAAATGTCTATGTCAAATATCCATGTCAAATGTCTATAGTCCAAAAGTAGTCAAGTAATGTATAACCAAAATGATATGTATGGTAAGTAAAATGTAGACTACTTAAACCATAAGTAGAAATGTACAAAACAAAGTATTGAAGTAAAACTTGGTTTAAATCAAAGTTATGTTTTGTAAGATATATGCATGCTATACTGAATATGAACATTTATGCGGTATTGTGAAAATTCATACATCCAAGCCTTGAGACAGACGGATAACTATGTAAAAGTGAGTTATCAAGAGAATATGTATTCGGATTCGGTCATTCCTTTCATCCCCTTTCCCTGGGATGTCCGGAACGGGATTTGTCAAGTCCTATGGTACCACTACCTACTAACGAACGGCATGATCGGTGTTAATGAATGTATAGTATAGTTTAAACAAACCAAATGTCATACCAAAATGTAAGCATGTTTTATGAAGATAATGTACCTAGTATGCTAGAGTAAACATACATGGTAGAGCTGTAAAACAATGTGTCCATATGTTACTGGAACATATGCAACAGAGATGCAGTATAAAACAATGTACTAAGTATGCAAAGTCATCATACAAAGTAGAAAAGTCATGTAAATCAATGTGCTTAGCATGTTATCAGTCAACATACATAGCAGAAAAGTCATGTAAATCAATGTGCTTAGCATGTTATCAGTCAACATACATAGCAGAAAAGTAATGAAATCATGTACTATAATGTACTAACAAACATAGTCGGTATATGATGTGAAAACAAGAAAGCATGAAAGTAACAAGTAGGCACATGTGTTCCACCCCAAAACAGTTTAGAAAACAGTAAAAGAGGGGTCTATGTACTCACTTGAGATTGCTCAGTAGTCCTTGAGTAACAACCAAACAATGCTAGAGATCGCGGAATATCAAACGGCACCTAATATAGGTAACTACATTAATAAACCGGACCTAAATCGGAAGACTGGGTAGCATTAGGGTTTGTAAACCAAACGAGTGTGGAGACTCGTGTGATATGGTTTAACAAAGCCTACATACTAAATGAAACCTAACATAACTGTCTACGACCCATTACGACCCGTTTGGGTAGCTTATGCTACTTTAACGTGTCGTGCGCGTGAAACGCGTTCGGACCGCCTAACTAGTCCTATGACAAGTATTATATGCCTAAACATGTTAAATAATCAGTTACGTGACAAAAGTTTAGGTTACATATGCTTAATTACCAATTATACATGAAAAGGGTATTCTGGTAATTTACCTAAGGCATATAAACTACCTATCATACAACTACTTAAACGTCGTGACCATAAGGTATAACCTCGGAAGGTTATTCCCTACACTATGGTCACCTAATGGGTTTGGTCGGATCCTAATGATCGACCAAACTGGGTCGGGTTCGAAGGTATAGGCGATTTATTAGATCGCCTACCCTACGACCCTAGACAACGTGGTAATCAGTGGGCATAGTCCCAAGGGACTATGACCAACGTGATTACAATCACGTTGCGAAGTTCAAACGAACTTCGCATTGACCATTACTGGTCAACGCAGAAAGTCAAACAAAGTTTGACTTTCAGACTCGATAAAACAATAAAATAAGGAAAAGAACGAAAGAATACTTACGAAGGGTCCAAGAATGGAAGGTTTGGATCCGAACACTCTCAGGTATGAAGTGTTAAACACGACAACTTAGAGAGCAAGTTCAGATTCAAAGGTGTGAGTTTTTGGTTGTGATGTTGGTTAGTATTTATAGGAAATGGTCCACCGCTAGGATCGTTTCTTGGAAAAGGAGGCAATGATCAAGGCCGTACACTTGTCGGAATGTTATGGTGCCACAAATGCTCCATAACTTAGTGATTAAGCAAGTTGCAAACATGTGGTTGTGGTTAAACCTGCTGAAAACAGGCTGTTAAACATTGCACCTGGTCTGCAGACCCCATACGCATCGTATGGTATACATACCATACGCATCGTATGGTGCAAGTTTGGCAGAATTACAGTTTTGGTCCCTGAACTGTATTTTGGCCATTTTTGACACGTTTAAGGCCCGTTAACCCCATTTCAAAGCTCTAAAATGAAGTTAAAGTATAGGGAACTTAAAACATGCTCAAAAATATCTCGGATGTCGGTTCGTTTAGCCGTACGAACGCGATGTTCGCTTAATTACGACGGAATGCGCATAAGCGCGAAAAACGATCCAAATGACGAAACGAACGGATTTTTCTTAAGGCGAACACTAAAATAAAATGTAGTCATGCTTACATAAATTTTTGGATGTCCGAATGTATGCAGAACGTGAGTTACGCGTAAAGATGCAAACTTGTGCACTTTTTGACACTTTTAGTCCCTGAATGACCCTAAAGTTTATTTTAGCACACCGAACCCCTCAAAGCCTATTTCTAAGCTATGTGAAGGATATTTAGGGTATGTTTAACTTATGGTCATGCTCCGGAAGGTCTGTTACAGTTCAAATTGGCATACTTTCGCAGTTTGTCAACTTTAGTCCCTGTAAGCGATTAAACTTTGATTTCACCACACCAAACCTTCCAAAACTTATATCTAAGTTATGTAAAGGTTATTTAAGGTATGTTAAACCTATTTCACTATTCCGGAGTGTTTGTTGCATTAAACTGGTTATATTTACGCATTAAAGCGCGTATAACCTTCCAAAAAGCGATTTAGAGTTTGAAATCGAACAAGAGTTGATATGTGCAAAAGATACACATATTTATACAAGTCCAAAGTATGAAATGCAATATTTCATTGGTTTGGCATTTGTTTGATGGTTGAAATGACACAGGTGTTACAGTGTGTACTCAGGTCGCGTGTTTTGAGTCGTGGTTTCTGTCAGTTCGTACGGTTTGGAGTTCAAAAGTTTCAAAGGTTGTTTGATTTTGATCCGAGTCCTAGAAGTCTGCACAGTTGTGTCAACTTTCTGTCTGCACAGAATATTTACCAGTTCGAGTACCAGTCTTATTCTGTTAATTGATAAGTCTTTAAACTGATTGTGTTTTATTTGTGTGAATTCAGGTGTTTTTACAAGAGGTGTTTTCCCGAAGTATATCAAATTTTCGAAGACATGGACGAAGAATTCTACAACGCATTTGCTACACCTGTTGCTCCAGTTACTGCTGCTGAAAATTTATATAGTGAAAATGAAACGGGGACTCATCAAAAGCCGCCAAAGCTCATGTATATTGAAGATTTTCAGGGTTGGAAAAACCGTTTTGAGAATTGGGTTCAGGCTTACAGATTCGATGCTTGGTGTTCTTTACTGAAAGATTACGAGAAACCAAAGAATGAATGTGGGTTGGATAAGGGTTTCAATGATTTTACTGAATCTGATAAGTTGAAATACACTAGTGAGAAGATGATGATCAGCATTTTACAGCAAGCAGTTAAAGAAGACATCTTTGTCTTACTTCAACATAATGGAATTGCTAGATCAATCTGGGAAGCTTTACTTCAGAAATTCCGAGGGAGTGCTGATATGATCAAAAAAAAAAAGGCCTTATTGAAGAAGTCGTTTGACATATTTACTGCATTTGATCATGAAACCACAAAGGAAACAATAGATAGATACTGTCATCTGGTTCTAGAAATGAAAAGATTGGATATTCAGAAAGATGATGATGAGTGGGTTGATAAGTTAGCAGAGGCATTACCCCAATAGAAGTGGGGAACTTATATGATGATTGTGAAACTCATGAGGAAGACTGAAAGTATGAACTTGGCACAGTTTATCCAGAAGATTGAGGAACAAGAGCTGGATATTCAAAAGACTGCTATAATGACGAATCCAAATGCCAAACAAGATGTCAGTTTGTATTACAGAGGTAACAAGTTTGAGGTCACTCTCAGCCATAGTCCAAAGATTCAAACTGGTTTTAGTGCTGACAGCTCATCTGGAATAAAGATTAGTAATGCAACTCAAAGTGGTGGATTTTCTTCATCATTTTCAAGTTTTGATCCAAATAGCGCAACATCGACTTCTCAACGACAAAATTCAACACATCTTCAGTGTAATGTTACATTAAACATTCAAAATGGTCAGAATTTGTCTCCAGAAGTTGCCAAGCAGCACATGGCATCACTGGTTACTATGTTAGAATCTTACGAAAGTTTGATCGATGGGAAGATTGGCAATCCGATGCTTACCAAAGAAGATTATGACCAAATTGATGCTGAAGAACTTGAAGTGATGGATATCAAATGGTGCTTAGCAAGTGCTTGGAGGAGAGCTGAAAAGTTTCAAGAGATTACTGGTAGGGATGAATTTTGAGGAATGGCTACCTCTCCATTGGGATTTGATAAATCAAAGGTTACCTGTTTCCGTTGTAAAGGAAAAGGTCATTTTAAACGAGAGTGCAAAAGTAAAGAAGCTACCGGGAATCAAGATAGAAACAATTATTATCAGAAATCAATTTTCCATCAGACTACTCAACAACCTCAAATTACACATGCTCATGCTACTAATGATGGAAAGAAGAAAGCTTTACTGATTCATCAAGATGATGAAAAAGTTGCAGAGGGATTTAGTTGGGACAAATACATTCCATCTGATTCAGGCTTTGTTGCTAGAATACTAGATGAAGAGGCTAGTGAGAAAAGAATCCCGATATTTCCTGATCTTGGAAGCGATGTGGATACTGATGATGAGGAAGAACATCTCAACAAAGCTAGAAAAGGCATTGATCTAACTAGTTTTAATTTGTTTTTTGCAGATAAAATGGAGATGTTGTACCAAAAGAAGATGGCAAGATTGAGGAAAGAGCTGGAAGCATCAAAAATGCAAGCTGCTGAAAAGACAGAAGCAGGAGAAGAAATTGTCGAAGTAGAGAAAGTTGTTGATAAGATTGTTGAGGTCGAAAAGATTGTTGAAATTGAAAAACTTGTCGAAGTTGAAAAGATTGTCGAGATTGAGAAGATCGTTGAAGTTGAAAAATTAGTTGAAAAACTTGTTGAAGTCGAAAAGATTGTTGAAATAGAAAAGATTGTTGAGGTCGAGAAACTTGTTGAAGTTGAAAAGACTGTCGAAGTCGAAAAGATAGTTGAAAAGGTGGTTGAAGTTACTAAACCTTGTGAGAAATGTTCAGAGTCTTGCAAAGTTTGTGAAGAGAAAGATAAGAAGATTGTTGAGTTAGAAAAGATTAAAGAAGATTTAATATCTGATGTGAAGTATGTGAAAGAGTCATATGATGTTCTAAACAGGACAGTTGATGGTCTGAAAAGGACAAATGCAGAAATCGAAAAAGCAAATGACAAAATGAGTGCAACTTTAATGACAAAACAAAGCGTCATCAATGAGTATATTGAAGATTGTGCACAGTTAAAGAAAGAAGTGGAGCTTGAAAAGATCGAAAGTGAAAGGATTAATCGATTACTGTTGAGTTACACTACTTGTGATTATCTGATTGATCGTGTTTATCCTACTGTTGCAGGTCTGGAAGCTTTCATGGATAAAAAGACTGAAGATACTGATACTGGTAAGAAACCAAGTGTCAAGTATAACAGATGTCCGCCCCCGATCCATGAAACTTATTCTCCAAGGAATCCTAACGAGGAGCGTCTAAAAAAGGCAGTCAACATCAAGTTAAAGTCTGAAATCATTGATGAATTACCAGACAATATTGATGTTACATTCACAGCGTCTGACACTGATCATGAGTCTGAGTTAGTAAAGAAAGTTGTCGATCAGGTGTTAGATACGGATGAAGAGTTACAGTCGGAGTCTAAGTCTGAAAGTCCGAGTTCGTCAGAAAAGAGTCCGAGTTCACCGGTTAACAGGGTTTACAATAGAGAATTCATGTTATCAAAATCTAATTTGAATGACGGATTAATCAAAGTGGCATATACTTTGTTTGATTCAGACAAATTATATTCTGATGAGGAATTTCCAATAAGAAGTGTCAAAACTGAAATGATCAAGCAGGTTTTCAAATTGACAGAAATTAATATTTCTGAAATAAAAGATTTAAATCTTACTGAAAAACCTAAAAAGTACACTTCAAGAGTTCAACAGAGATTGAACAAGAAAAAGGGTTACAGTTCTGGTTCAGGTTATCGAAAGAAACCGAACCATAACCGTAATTACAAAAAGAATGGATTAGGTTTCAATTCTTCAGAAAATTATAAAAATCAGAAAACTTATAAAACAAAAACAAAATTTGTTTCAGGAGGAAGTTCAGAGGATGAACAGAAGAAACCGTTTTGGAAGCAGTCCAATCAGGAGTTTCTTGCTGAAGTGAAGAAGAATGTGAGAAGGTTTGCTGAAAGAGTTGACAAAAGAACCTGTTTCAAATGCCAAGAAGTTGGACATATAGCTTGGAATTGCCCCAAGACCAACTACCAAAAATAGGAAGTTTCTTCTAACTCTGTTTTGAGAAAGACTTGTGTTGATAAGAAAGAACAACCTGTGAAAAATGTTAGAAAGTTTGAAAATTCTACTTCTGAGGAAAGAGAAAGTTCAAAAAGGTTTTACAAAAGAAGAGGTGATTTGAGTAAACAAAAGTGGGTGGTTAAATCTGAGGGTAATTCTGACAATGAATCTGATTCCATAAAATCAGAGGAGTCTTTGGTTGAGAAAAAGGTTGATAATTCCGTTCCTGAGATGAACGAGGAAAACTTTCCGTCATTGACAAAAGATTATCTGAAATCAAAAGGTAGGGTTGAGATTTCAGATCAATTCTTTGCTGATAAGAAAGAATTTGATGCTGAAAAAGTGTTTAATGGAAATGTTAAACATATTTTTGGAAAGATGGTTGACAGGAAAGTGAAGGATGCTAAAGAATTTTACAAATCAAAATGTTGGTGGGACAGATGTTTGCCACCAAAATCACCCAAGGCTGATCAGGCTTGGGTGACAGCATTTTCACCATAAATTCCTGACTTGCCGGAGCTCCCAGGTTGGTAAGAGTGGAGCAGGAATCGGCATCTTTCTTAGTAAATGATCCTACAAGTGGTACAGTTGGTAAAGTACAGGTGGTATATTTAAATTGTTATATTTTGATTTACAAGTGGTTATGGTTGGTGAAATGAAGCTGCAAGTGATTGAAAGAGGTTTTCATTGACAAGTGGTTAATCAAGGTCATTAAGTTGAACTTGATTGGACCATACTTACAAGTGGTATTTTGAAGAACAAGATGATGAACCCCTAACCTACAAATGGTTAATTAAAATCAACAAAACTTATTTTCCGGAAAAACCATTTGATTAAAACAAACTTAAGTGTTTTGAAATCACAATGGGAAAATAGTTTGTTGTAAGGGGGAGTTCTGATTCTTTATGCCAAGTGGATGGCGATTTGAAGCGATTTGATATCAGTTGTCACTTTATTGTACAGTTTATTTTCAAATTTCCTAAAATGTATTTGCATTTTAGGGGGAGTAAAAATTTCAGAAAATCCAAAAACATTTGAAAATTTGAAAAAGTCAAAAACAGTAAAAAAATCAAAAATGAGTTTTGTTGTATAAAAGAGGAAATGATAGTACATCAGTGGACGATCACAACATGCTAAAGAAATGGAAAGTTAAATAGTGATAAACCGTCTCACTGATGATGTGTCAGTAGGTTTTTGCACATTTAGTAGATTGTGACGAGATATAAACCTAAATTCAAACTTGCTTTTATCGTGGGTAACATCTCTCGGATATATGGGTAACCCCCGAAATCTTGTTTGAAAGATTCCTTTTTCTGATATACTAGGTCTTTATACTCATTGATATCTGGGGTATTATTCCTGGACTTCTGCTGAATGGAAGTTCTGACCTAGTCCTCGAATAATACTTTCTGCATTGCTTGAAACATAGCATCACCCTCAGCATATATGATAAGACAATAAAATTGCTTAGCAATGCTGTTGTAAAAAAGATCCTCTAAAGGGGACACACTCAAAAGTTGAGTCATGATCTCTCCGCTGAACGGTAGTTCTGACCTGAGCTCTCATGATTCTTAATAATTTATTAACCCCTACAGATATCATTTGTGTCATAATTACCTGTAAGACTGAATATTGGGATCTGGATACGGGAGTATATTCTGAGGTGGGACACGCGAATAAGTTTAAGTGCTTAAGACATTAATCTCGTATCTCGAAACAGTTGAACTTTGTGTGAGAATTTAAGTGGATCAGTATACTGACAATCTAAGTGAATCGTTTAGAACTTAAAATGTATAAA
This sequence comes from Helianthus tuberosus, assembly GCA_030545235.1. Taxonomy (NCBI): domain Eukaryota; kingdom Viridiplantae; phylum Streptophyta; class Magnoliopsida; order Asterales; family Asteraceae; genus Helianthus; species Helianthus tuberosus. The sequence continues at coordinate 66,992,208 of CM060445.1, read as the reverse complement.
GCTTAACGGTGTTGTTGATTTGTCTCATAAACTGATATGATCCTCTTACGCAAACTCACAAAAATATTGTTGTAAATATTTCTTTACTGCATTTCATTTCATTCAAAAATCCAAAAAGATTTTCGGTGTGTTTTAGCATAAATTTTGAAAAATCCAAAAAGATTTTAGACGACTGATATTGAAAAGCTGATTTTCAATATTCCGAGTGCTAAACATGACGAACAGGTTTGGGAAAGTTTGTTTTAAAATGTGTGAAATGAAAATGATATATTTTCAAGTGGTTCATCAGAAATTGACATGATAAATCATTTTTGTTTGATACTTGAAATTGATGTATTCAGGGTTGTATCTTCAAATGATTAGCAAAGTTTCTAAATTTGTTATATCTTATCTTTTGTGAAACTTACTTTTGGGTAGAGAATATGCAGGTGAATCAGGTTACGATACCTGAACCTGTGAAAGCCAGACTACGATCCCAGCACATCTTGAGGGGGAGTCTGTTAGAGAAAGAGAGTTTGAAGATGCAAGAGCTAGGAGCCAGAGATCCTGACAGAGGATTGGAGATAGGATAGAGCCAGATAGAGATCGTGAAGAAAGTTAAAAGACTGATAAAGATTGAAGATTGAGAAGACTCGACACTTAAGACTCGTCAACATCTGAGGGGGAGTCTGTTAGTGCATTCATCTGTCAACTTCGTCTTATATCGAGTCAGGTTGCGTTGCGGTTCGGAACAAGGATGATGTCATCATTATTGATGATGACATCATCATGCTTACATCATCATTGCATCATGGGCACATAAAAACAAATTAGAAACATATTTGAAAGTCAAAATAGGTAACCGTTTGAAAGTCAAATATTGTAATTGTTTAAGACATGACCGTTTGAGAGGTGTACGTTTGAAGTTACACGTAGGTGACCGTTTGAAATGTATCGTGACCGTTTGAGGATGTCTTGCCACTTTCAAACGGTCAGGTCCTTCCCTATAAATACTCTTCAAACGTTCATCATTTGTAACGATTCAAGATTTGATACCGAGGTGCTGCCGGTTTTTCCTCTGATTGTAAACATTGTTAATTGAATATACAAGAGGTTTAAAGTGTATTTCAAGCTGTTTTCAAGTTCGTTTCTTAGTTTCCGCCTTTGAAACGTACGAGAGCTCTTCTGAACGACTCATTCGGGTCGAAACACGATCCTACACAAGTGTGTAAACACTTGTGTAATACAAAGTTTCGACAAAATAGCTATTTTTGAAAAAGATGACGAGAAGTTGTAAAGACGGAACTTCCATAAAAACGAGGTTTTTACAAAATCGGATTGTTTTATATAAAGATCCACTAAAAGTAATGAGATTTACTTCACAGTTTGGATAAATCACAAGTTCATGAAATTTATGCGATTTATATACACATTTTGACTAGTTTGTGAATTGAACATTGTTTTGGTTGAATGAGAAAAATTGTTGGTTGATTTGTAAAAGAAAATGATACGCTTCAAAGCGTGGCCACCTCCAGTTACAGAGGAAACTCTGGCGAAATTTTTCCAAAAGCCTAACACTTAGAAATATTTTCACTATAAGTGTTAGAAATACATTTTGACTTGTTTTCAAAATATAAGTTTCGCCACGACTATATTTACAAAACATCGGAGGTGGGATTTCACAAAATAAAACGTGATACATATATATATTTAGTATATATTTTTCTTTCACAACATCACTTGTATAAGTGTTTATGATTATTTTGTGATCTACATAAATATTATTTTTAGGGTAAAAATAATATTACTAAGTATTATTTTGGGAATATCACATGTATTAAAATATAATATTTTTGAGAAGAATATTTATATTTTGGGAGTTAGAAATAAAATATATTAAGTGAGACTTAATTGTGTAATCCAAATTATACGAACGCACATGTATTAAATCCCCCATCCTTGGGAAGGAAAATAACTACCAAGTATATACAGAATGTAAACACGAAATAGTTGCCTAACTACTTCCCAAAAACTTAAGCCATAAAGCTAAGGCACGGCCATCCGTCTAATAGAGTTAGCACGTGTAGGTCGTCATACAGCTGATGGATTTGGAGGCATACTTGGTAGAGACGCACCACTGTGAGTTCATGTCCCCCTTTTCTCTAACTGTTTTCAGTTTTCTTAACTACGGGGGTGAAATACATGTTACTTTGATTACAAGTACTTTATACACAGTATGGTTAGCGTAAGGAGGTTTACTACTTAGATCATGTGAGTGGGTAGGAGCAACATGAGGCCATTAGTCCTCATGGCGGGACCGAGGGACAGGAGCGGTAGATCTATCTGGGTGTAGCGAGCCCAGCCCCAGGCCAAACTAGAAACGGACCTTGGGGTGACTTTGTCCACATACTAATGCCGTGGCGAAATCTGCTAGGTTTGAGTCTCCCTATTTGCACTTCACATATATCAGTGGCCTTGCAAACCATTGGTGATCTCAATTCCCTTATTTGCTACATACCAAGACTATTTTTATACTCACAAAGGTTTACTTACTCACTTACACATGAACTCGCTCAACATTATTGTTGATTTTTCAACTTACATGTATTTCAGGAAATTAAAGATCTGGCGCGGTATGTTATGTTTTCCCGCTGCAAATGGGTTCCGAGGTCATCCGGGTTTAGGAAATGTGACTTATTCCTGGACGTGTCACAAATCTTAAACTGCGTTTATTTCATGTTGATGTTTATGTTTTTCAAGACAATGTTTTATGTTATGAGGTTGTAAGTCCCTAAGACAATGTTATGTTATTCTGGTTTTAAAACTTAATCAAATGGATGATCTTGCATGATTTTATTTCATATAGCTTTGTTATGGTTAAGCTATGGTATTAAGAAGTCACACCAAATTAACCACACTTCCGCAAAGCCAGGGTGTGACATTGAAACTTTCAATAGAACCATTTCTCCAACTTGGAATTCCAAATGTTTCCGGTTTGGATCTGCATAGGCTTTCTGTCTGTGGCGAGCTGCTTCGATGCGTTTTCGAATCTGCGCAATCTTGTCTGTCGTCTCTTGGACGATTTCGGGACCAGCAAGCTGCCTATCACCTGCGTCAGCCCAGCATAGGGGTGATCGGCACTTGCGTCCGTAAAGGGCTTCGAATGGCGCGGCACCAATACTGGTGTGGTAGCTGTTGTTGTATGAAAATTCGACCAAAGGCAAATGCTTATCCCAGCTACCGCCCAAATCCATAACACACGCTCTCAGCATGTCTTCCAAAGTCTGTATCGTCCGCTCGCTTTGACCGTCAGTCTACGGATGAAACGCAGTGCTCAGATTTAATTGTGAGCCGAAAGCTTCTTGGAAGGATTGCCATATCCTTGACACAAACCTTCCGTCTCTATCAGAGATGATCGAGAGAGGTACTCCATGACGTGCGACGATCTCTCTCATGTAAATTTCAACCAGTTTGCTAGTGTTATCCTTTTCACTGATAGGTAAGAAGTGTGCTGACTTTGTTAATCGATCCACTATTACCCAAATAGTGTCATGGCCTCTTGGCGTTCTTGGCAACTTTGTAATAAAATCCATTGAGATTTGTTCCCATTTCCACTTGGGAATCTCAGGTTGTTGCAGAAGTCCTGAAGGCTTCTGATATTCCGCTTTCACCTTAGCACATGTTAAACATTTGCTCACATAAACAGCAACATCGCCTTTCATCCTAGGCCACCAATAATAATCTTTGAGATCCTGGTACATCTTATCCGCTCCTGGATGGATAGAGTACCGTGATTTGTGAGCTTCATCGAAAATAACCTTCCTTAAACCACCAAACAGAGGAACCCAAATCCTTTTCTCAAAACATGACGTTCCTTCCTCGTTTGGTACCAAAAGCTTCTCCATCCCACGGAGATATTCTTCTTCAAGGTTTCCTTCCTTGAGAGCTTCTTTCTGCGCGGCACGAATGCGCAAGGAAAGATCGGTTCGGATAATCATTTCTAAAGCCCTAACCCTTATGGGCTTGATCCTCTCCTTTTGACTTAGGGCATCGGCGACCACATTCGCCTTCCCTGGATGATACTTTATCTCGCAGTCGTAATCGTTCAACAACTCAACCCATCGTCTTTGCCTCATATTCAGCTCCTTCTGGTTGAATATGTGTTGTAGGCTCTTGTGATCTGTAAAAATTGTACACTTTGTACCATAAAGGTAGTGTCTCCAGATCTTTAATGCAAATACCACTGCGCCAAGTTCCAAATCATGTGTGGTATAGTTCTTTTCGTGCACTTTTAATTGACGTGATGCGTAGGCAATAACCTTTTGGCGTTGCATCAACACACAACCCAATCCTTGACGCGAGGCGTCACAGTATACCACAAAATCATCTGTACCTTCTGGTAGTGCTAAGATTGGCGCATTGCAGAGCTTATCCTTCAACATCTGGAACGCTTCTTCCTGTTTGATTCCCCAATCAAACTTCTTATCTTTCTGCGTGAGGAGCGTCAATGGTTGAGCGATCTTCGAAAAATCCTCAATGAACCTTCGATAGTAGCCAGCCAAACCCAAGAATTGTCGAATCTCGGTTGGCGTCTTAGGCGTTTCCCAATTCTTGATCGCTTCGATCTTTGTGGGATCAACATGGATTCCATTACCATTAACCACATACCCAAGAAATTGGACTTCACGTGGCCAAAATTCGCACTTAGAGAATTTGGCATACAACTGTTCTTTCTTTAGCAGCTCCAAAATAGCTCTTAGATGTTGTTCGTGCTCGGCCTTTGTTCTAGAATAAATCAAGATATCATCGATGAACACTATCACGAACTTGTCCAAGTACGGCTTACAAACTCTATTCATCAAGTCCATAAAGACTGCAGGTGCGTTTGTCAAACCAAACGGCATAACAAGGAACTCGTAGTGTCCATAACGAGTTCTGAAGGCTCTCTTCGGGATACTCTCCTCTTGTATCCTTAACTGATGGTATCCAGATCGAAGATCGATCTTTGAATAAAAGCTTGAGCCTTGCAGTTGATCAAACAGATCATCAATCCTTGGCAGAGGGTATCTATTCTTGATCGTCAGCTTGTTCAGCTCCCGGTAGTCTATGCACATACGAAAACTACCGTCCTTCTTCTTGACAAACAAAACTGGAGCTCCCCAAGGCGAGAAGCTTGGTCGGATAAATCCCTTGTCTAACAACTCTTGAAGTTGTGTCGACAGTTCCTACATCTCAGACGGAGCAAGTCTACAAGGTGCCTTAGCCACAGGCGCGGCGCCTGGAACTAAATCGATGTGAAACTCTACTTGTCTCTGAGGTGGCAGTCCAGGTAAGTCCTCTGGGAAGACTTCTGGATATTCCCTCACGACAGGGATGTCTTCTATTCTTGGCTCAGCAGCCTTCTTATCCACAATGTGTGCCAGGAAGGCAACACATCCCTTCTGCAAACACTTTCGCGCTTTCAGGCAGCTGATAATCCTTAACGGCGCATCACGCTTCTCCCCGTGAACCACAATTGTTTCGCCATCTTCGGTTGGGATACGAACGACCTTTTCGTGACAAACTATCTCAGCCTTGTTGCCTGATAACCAATCCATTCCTACCACCACGTCGAAGCTTCCCAACTGGACTGGTAGTAGATCCAGAGCAAACTCGCGCTCTCCCAATTTGATCACACAACCTCTGATCACTTCATTAGCTTCTACTATCTTCCCATTAGCCAATTCGATTGAGTACGGAATATCTAACTTATTAGCGGCTAAACCAAGCATATTCTTAAACTCTAATGACACGAAGCTATAATCGGCGCCAGTATCAAATAAAACGGATGCATAGCGTTGGTTTACAGGGAACATACCAGTGACAACATTGGGATCCTGGCGCGCCTCCCTTGCTTCAATATGAAACACTCTTCCACGGGCTTGGTTCAGCTCTGGGCAGTTCCTTTTAAAGTGCCCAATATCTCCACAGTTAAAGCATCCAAGTCTTTGCCCGTTTCCACCTCCATTTCCAGCTTGGTTGTTGTTTTGGTTCGCATTACCAGCTTGATTCGCATTGTTGCCTCGATTCCCGTTTCCTCCATTGTTCCCCTGTGGGCGATTCCCAATACCACCACGATTATTATTTCTATTCCCAAATCCTCCTTGGCCTCCCCGGCCAGCACTAGCCCAACAAGAATCCTTCAAGTGACCAGTCTTTCCACAAGCTTCACATACTTTTGGCCCGCATCAGCCAGAATGGTGACGTTGGCCGGTGTTGCACTTGGGTTGGGTGCCCATATATCCCTTTCCTTTCTTCCCACTACCAACTGTAGCCTGAGCTGGCGCGTTTGGCCCTCCTTTCTTAACAACCCCCTAGTGCCTTGTTTGAAGTTCGAGAACTTTCATTTGTTACCTCCGGATGACTCGACGTGAGTCTCTTCCTTCTTCGTCTTGATCTTATCAAACTTGTGTAGGTGGATAGCCTCCTCAGTGAGAACTACGCTCAAATCGATTGCCTCAGTAATTGTCGCAGGCTTAGATGAGGTCACCATGCTTATGATTTGAGGAGCTAATCCCCAAATGAAACGTTCAATCCGCTTGAACTCCGGAGTGACCATGTAGGGTACCACATGCGATAAGTCATGGAACCTTTGAACATATTCTGCGATCTTTGGACCTTCCATTTTCAAGTGCCAGAACTCAGTTTCCAATCTTTGGATTTCCGCGCGAGAGCAGTACTTCCTGCGCATAAGTTCCTTCAGTTCGGTCCAGGTTAGCGCGTAGGCAGCAGCTTCACCAAGTGTCTGTACTTGCAGATTCCACCAAGAGAGGGCTCCATCCAAGAATAGCCCCGAGATATAGGTGACTTGCTGATCTAGTGCGCATTTGCTCATGCGAAGGACAGATTCAGTTTTCTCAGCCCAACGAACAAAGGCGACAGCACCTCCTGTGCCATCAAAGTTGACAGGCTTGCAGTCCAGAAACTGCTTGTAAGTGCACCCTGCACATACGTTACAACATACGATCGGCATTAGCATCATTGCTATAGGTATCCAATTAGGTCATGGTATGTCTTAATGACTTAGTATTACCATGAGGTGGATTGTTGTTGCCATTGTTGTTTGAGCTGCTTCCGCTGGGTCCTCCTTGCGAGGCGGCGTATTGCGCGATGGCAGCAGCGATGACTTATTGGAGTTCTGCCTCATTGGTAGGCAACGGCGTTTGACGTCTCGGCGGCATCTTCTAAAAGATGGGTTTATGTCGGTCAGGCCATAATAAAGATCCCATGTTATAATACGTATGCTTTATTATGATAGTAATAGTACATAACATCTCATGTTATAATCATATCAATCACACAACATCCCATGTCACAAACATTAATCACACAACATCTCATGTCATAGAATATAAGTAACCAAATCAAGCATCAAATATGATGAGAATACTGCGATTGCCATATATTGAGACCACATAGTAAGCGTACAAGTACATCACAGTGTCATACAACCTCAGTCGACTAGGGGCTACATCACCCTAGTCCAAAAACTATATCAAATCAGTGTCAATACATCAAATACATGTCAACAAAAGTCAGAATCATAATGTAATCTCCAAAAATGCTGTGCAGTAAAAAGCAATCGCCGTCTTCTCACCAGCGTCTACCCATACGGTACTGAAGAGCTCTACACGGATGGCGGTGGAGGAGGGGGAAAGTGAGTGTAAAACAAACGACGCAACTGGAGCCAGTCCTCCTCCATGGCTCTCTGGGTACGCAACCAAGAAGCAACCTGCTGCTCAAGTGCCAAAAGGCGTGCAGCATAGTCTGGTGGTAAAGGTCGAGAGGGCTGCCAAGGAGAGTGGGTCTGACCCTGGCACTGACACGGCGGCGGCTGGGCTCTCTCAAGCTCCTGAATGCGCTGCGTGTGTGCCTCATGCTGGGCGACAAACGACATCAGAACGTCCTCAACAGTATACCCCATATGGAAAGAATGGTAGGGGTCGGTCGGTGGCATAACAGAAGGTGACGTCTAAAGAAACGGCTCACTGGCTGGATCAAAAGGTGCCACATGAAATGGAGAAACAGGGGGAAAAGTAGCAGACGGTGGTATAGCAGGGATAGATACCGGTACATGTCCAAAAGGGTGAGCCGAAGAACCCTCTCCAGGTCGCGCTGGAGGTGTAAATCGAGGAAAAGTAAAAGAGGTATCAACGTGACGGGTATCAGTGATATGAGGAGGAATAGGTGGAACCTCATCATCAGCAGGAATCCACCCACACTGGGCGTGATCATCTCGTGGGTCAATCCGTGCCTCAAAAAGTGCTCGATCAAACTGTACAGGCATAGGATCATGGTGAGGTGCAACAAGAGGGTCAACTGGTGCATCAGCAATAAGTGGGGGATCAACATGATCAGCAGCAATGACATGATCGCCCTCCAACAACGGAGCATCTACTGGGTGATCATCAATAGGTGGGTCAGCAATGACAGGCTCAATAATAGGTGCGTCAGCATGAACTGGGTCGTGCTCAAACGCAGGGTCTAGAGCGGCTACCTGCTCAGGGGCCATGGCAGGCTCGGGATCATCAAAGGCCATCTCAAAATCAAACTCAGGGTCGATGGGATCAGCTGGGTCTACTGGGTCGACTGGATCCTCCATAGGCTGATCCATGGGTATAAACTCTAAATCCTGATCTGGGTCGAATCCTGGGGGAAAGACAGGATCGGAATCCTCCACATCATCGTGGTCGAAAGCAAAACTAGGAATAGGGGCAACAGAGGATGCCTGGTCGGGATCTGATCCATATGAGAAGTGCTGCGCACTCTGGGTGTGTGAAGGTGCGGAGGCCACAGACTCGGAAGAGTCTGGGACCGGAGAGTGAGCAGGTGACTCCTCGGCGGGAGCATCTGCGATCATCAAGAGATCACCAGCAGCAAGAAGGGCCTCGCCCTGAACATCCTCCTCTAAGGGCTCATCATCATACAGATCGACGTCGTCATCATCGTCGGCGTCGAGAAGCAAATCGTAAGCAGGATATGAAGCAAGTGGTATGGGAGCAGGGATCTCCACTAACGGTAGGTCCCCGGCCAAAGGGCCATCAGCGAGCTCATCAGCACCATCAGGTAAAGCAAAGGGCTAAAAGTCGTCCTCGTCCGTGCTAGTAACGTCGGATGTGTAGACCTCGTGCTCTGAAGACTCTAGGTCATCTGATACTATAGGTCTAGGTCCTGTGGTGTCTGAGTCACCTGTGCCAGAGGTGTCCATGGTGTCTGTAACATAAATACAAACATGCACAAACAGTCAATCATACAATCAATTAATCACATAAGTCACCAAGTAAGCAATCAAATAATTCTCCTAGTCCCACTAGCCTCCCAGCCTCCCAGACTGCTCTTCCTAGTCCCACTAGCCAATCCTCCTAGTCCCACTAGCCAATTCTCCTAGTCCCACTAGCCAATTCTCCTAGTCCCACTAGCCAATTCTCCTAGTCCCACTAGCCAACTACCTCGATCTCCCAGACCGAGCCTCGCCTCCAAGACCGAGCCTCAGCCTCCAAGACTAAGCCTATAAATAATAAATAAAATGTGCTCAACATTTGTTTGTAAAAACGTTTTGGATCTAGACTTAAGTGGTATGCAGTAAAAATGTTTTCGTGAGAGCCCTAGTGATCATAGTCTAGACTCGAGAAGGAATCCTAGTTCCCTATGATCAGAGCTCTGATACCAAGCTGTCACACCCTGGCTTTGCGGAAGCGTGGTTAATTTGGTGTGACTTCTTAATACCATAGCTTAACCATAACAAAGCTATATGAAATAAAACCATGCAAGATCATCCATAGATTTAAGTTTAAAACTGAAGTAACATAACATTGTCTTAGGGACTTACAACATCATAACATAAAACATTGTTTTGAAAGACATAATCATCAACATGAATAAAACGCAGTTCAAGATTTGTGACTCGTCCAGGAAAAAGTCACATTTCCTAAACTGGGATGACCTCGGAACCCATATGCAGCGGGAAAACATAACATACCGCGCCAGATCTTTAGTTCCCTGAAATACATTTAAGTTGAAAAATCAACAATAATGTTGAGCGAGTTCATGTGTAAGTGAGTAAATAAACCTTTGTATATATAAAAATCCTGGTATGTAGCAAATAAGGAAAAAGAGATCACCAATGGTTTGCAAGGCCATTGATATGTGTGAAGTGCAAGTAGGAAGACTCAAACTTAGCAGATTTCGCGTTGGGTACAAAGTCACCCCGAGGTCCGTACTGTTGGACCTAGAGTTGGGCTTGCTACACCCAGATAGATCTACCGCTTACGTCCCTCGGTCCTACAATGAGGATTAATGGCCTCCAGTTTCCGCCTACCCACTCACATGATCTAAGTAGTAACCCTCCTTACGCTAATCATACCATGTGTAAAAGTACTCATAATTATAGTAACATGTATTTCACCCCCGCAGTTTAGAAAACTGAAAACAGTTAAGAGAAAAGGGGGACATGAACTCACAGTGGTGCGTCTCTACCAAGTATGTCTCCTGATCAAGCAGCAGTGTGACGACCTACACGTACTAATTCTATTAGACGGACGGCCGTGCCTTAGTTTTATGGTTTAAGTTTTTGGGAAATAGTTAGACAACTATTTCGTGTTTACATTCTGTATATACTTGGTAGTTATTTTCCTTCCCAAGGATGGGGGATTTAATACATGTGTGTTCGAAATATATTATTAAGTCTCACTTAAAATATATTTTATTTCTAACTCCAAAATATAAATATTCTTCTCAAAAATATTATATTTTCTATTACATAACTTTTCCCAAAATAATACCTTGACAAAAATATGCGTTAAGTCATATTTTCTTAAAATGCGTAAGTTACGTTTTAATGATCGAGTGGTAATAATAATTACCGGTGTAACTTATATATTTATCGTAGAGGCGTTCGTATTATTTTGGATTCGTTAACATTTGATAGTACTATTTTTACCCTAAGAATAATACTAGTGTTTTCACAAAATAATCATAAACACCTGACAAGTGTCGTTAAGAAAAATATATACTAAATATATATTTACCAAGTTTTATTTTGTGAAAATCCCACCTCCGATGTTTTGTAAATATAGTCGTGGCGAAACTTATATTTTGAAAACATGTCGAAAAGTATTTCTAACACTTATAGTGAAAATATTTCTAAGTGTTAGGTTTTTGGAAAAATTTCGCCAGAGTTTCCTCTGTAACTGGAGGTGGCCACGCTTTCAAGCGTATCATTTTCTTTTACAAATCAAACCAACAATTTTCTCAATCAACAATAAGCATTATTCAAACCATCAAACTAGTAAAAATAGATGTAAATCGCAAAAATACATGAACTTGTGGTTTTTCCAGAATATGTAGTATCTTTCCATTATTTTTAGTGGATCTTTTGTATAAATCAACCCGGTTTCGTAAAAGTCTCGTTTTTAGAGAAAATAAATTTCCACAACTTCTTGTCAACATTTACAAAAATAGTTCTTTCGTCAAAACTTTGTGTTACACAAGTGTCTACGCACTTGTGTGTTTACAAAAGCACTTTTGGTTATGTAAGATCCGTCTTTAAAAGTTTGTTTTCTCTTGACACGTGGTCCTTTGAAAATACCGCTTGTAGATCCGTAGATCTACTAGTTCTAAACACTATTTCACAAGTAAAATCGCTTTTACACAAGTTCATGATTCGTGTGTGGTAGAGTTTCATCCTTTAACCCTTGTTACTTCCAAAACAATCTTATGTCATGATCCAAGGTCAAGACCAATCTGGGTTAAATGACGATCCGAGCTACCACAACATAGATCGGGTCCAAATAATCACACAAATCAATTACTACAAGATTTACACAACATATGAGCTTTTAACCATCACTTTTAGTGTTTTTAGTAGACTTTTATGCTTCATCTTGTATGTTTGCGACTTTTAACTGTTACATATCATTTTAACCACTTTAAAATAGTTCGAGAGTGTGATTCAAGCAACTTACTACTAGCTCGAGGCTAGGGAAGAATCTAAGCGCAAAATGAGTGGATAAAAGCAATAGAGTGAGGTCCTTCGCCTTCCGAATGCACCAAGCCTCCTTATATGTGATCCTTAACGCTTGTATGAACTTGGAATGTGATGATCAAAACCGAAAATATGATGGATGCTCAAGGGGGTGTTCGGCCGAAGCCTTCTAGAGAGAGAGAGAGTGTGTTGTTGTGAGTTGTGTAGTGAATGATCATGTGTGCAAGAGTTAGAACTTATAGGCAAAGTTAAGGTCATGGTCCATTGGATTTTATGCTACTTAGATATTAAACAAGAAGATTAAAATAATCATAAGGGTACAAAGGGTGTCCCCCCTCTTGGGGACGGTTTGGTTAAGGGGGGGGGGGGGTAGCTAGTTCAAATCCAACCAAAATAGTTAGTGTAAAGTTAGGTTAATCTAGTTAGTTAAGTGATTAACCCGGTTAGTAGTGTGTTGTGCTCTATAGCGGGTGTTAGGGTATTCAGGGACCCTAACTGGCTCAGAAAAAGATAAGTAATGTTATTAACAATATTTTCATGTTCCGAGTATAGTCCGGTTGTTTGGTTGGATAGTAATCCGTTAAAGCGTTAGACAAGCTTTAAAGTGTCGTTATAATTATTTTTAGTGACACAACTTATTCTTCCAAAGTGTCGAGAATATTTTCCTCATGTTTTGGCACTTTATTAGTTAGCTAGATGCTGAATCGTTTATTAAAGTGCTGAGTTTTTTGTGCTTAGAGCACGTTTTAGGCACATCCAGTCATTGTAACTTATTCCTAGAGACGCAGTTCTACAACCCTTGTATCCCTACACTCACCACTAGTGTAGTAAAATATTTCTGGCTCATACAGGCCTTAGAGGCAGTGTCTGCCTGATGCTGGCTTTATCAGCATGTTCAATAGGTTATCCGTTTATAGTACTACTGTGCTTTTTGTGCATCATGTTTGTCACTAAGGTTCAGCATGTAAATAATGTAGTGACGGTAAGTAAAGTATGATGCAGGTATATGCATGTATCAGAAATCAAGTAGCAGTTCATCAGTAATTTCAAACAAGCACAGTAATTAAGCAGTAATTAATTATTAATTAAGTCGTACGGATACCTGGTTTAGTGAGGGTTGTCACATATTTCTCGTAATTATTAAGTATCCTTATACTTAATGTCATATCAACTTTTCCGGAATAATATTTCTAGTAAAAATACATTAATATATATTTCCAAAATATATATTTTAAGAAATATTATTTAAAATCTTCCCTTGGCAAAAATATTTGTATTTTTATATAAATTCCAAAAATAATATATTTTCAAGTCTAACTTAGAAAATATATATAAACTTATTTTTTTTTTCCAAAAATGATATATTTCATATTTATTTGAGAAAATATATCTTTCACCCCAAAAATATTGTATTTCATGTTTGTTTAAGAAATATGTATATTCTCCCAAAAATAATACATCTTCTAATAATCCCAAGAAAAATATATATATTTTTATTCACCCCAAAATAATATATTTTCTTCTTGTCAAAAATATGATATAAATTTGTAATAAGTGTGAAAATCATATTTTTGCCTTTTGGTGTCCAAAATATTATTTACCAAAATATACTTGTGAATATAATTTCCGGAATATTTTGTAAGTTATATTACTTGGTTCGGTTTCACCAATACTTGTGTAAAATGTATACGTTTATATTCTTGGAATTTTGGTAATATTTTGAATGGTAATTTTCGGTATTTTGATGTGTTATATTATTTCAAGTCCTAAAATAATATAACTAATACACAAAATATACAAATAATCACACACATGGTGTCATCTAAATATATATTTCCTAAATACATATTTAGTAACTTTTATTTATGAAAACTAGCCTCCAATATTTATATTTTTGTAACAAAAATTATGGCAAAGTTTATGTAAAAATTTATGGTTTGAAATACACTTGTAAATATTTGTTTAGAAATATTTTTCTAGGTGTTAAATTTTTAGAAAATTTTTGCCATAGTTTCCCCTAAAAATGGAGGTTTCCATGCTTTCAAGCATATCATTTTCTTTTGTAAAAATCAACACAATCAATCCACAATCAACAATAAACAACTTACACTTACCAATTTTGCCAAAAGCAAGCATAATCTACTACTTCATGAACTTGAATATTTGTAAAAATTTGTAGTAACTTACTAGGGTATTTAGTGAGTCTTGTTACCCTTTGAAATGTGGTTGATTCTTTAAAACATCATTTTTGAAGAAGATAGATCTTTACAACTTATGATCATTTTTTTTTCTGAAAATGGTTCTTCATGGATTTTTCTTGTTACACATATACTTCTACATTTTATTAACCACCAAAAATAAGGTTTTTTTATGTAAGAACCAAAATCAAGTAAATCTTATATTTTTAGCTTGGTTTCTTGAGAAATCATCCATGAAATTTTAGATCTACAAGATTATAATCCATTTCAACATTTTAACTCTTGGTTCATATGTTTAGAAAAGCATAAACATGATCTATTTTAATATTGAAACAAATCATCTTATGGGGGCCATGTATGGGCCGATTACTAGGTGGGGGGGGGGGTAGTAGTAGGCTAGGTTTCAACTATTAGTTAGTTAGTTAGGTTAAAATCCAAGTATAAGTTAAGTAATTTAGTTACTAGATATTGATGATGTGTTATGATGTTCGAGGATCATAACTAGCTTGGTAATGTTAAAACAGTGCTTCTAGTGAAAAATTTGGTGTTTCGGGTAGTGTCCGGTTGATTACCGGTTCGTTAAGGGGCTAAACTTTGTAGTTTAGTGTGCTTTATGTACCTTTTGTGACACTTTTAATTCCCGACACTTAGGAAAGCATTCAGGACCATTTAACTATATTTCTGCATGATATTAGATTGTTTAAATGCTGATAATTGCTGATTTTCTGCAGAATTCTGCAGTTTATGTGAGTTTTAGTCACTTTTCGGCACTTAAACTATCTCTAGGAAGGCAGTTTTATGATCCTTACTTTCCTAGACACTATACTAGTGTAATACTTGATTTCTAGCTCATTCTGTGTTTCGACACACTGTCTGTCTATGTACTGAGTTCTGTCAGCATTTTCCTGATTTATCTGGTAACTGTGCTAACTGTGTTTCGTGCATCATTTGAGTCAAATAAGCTCTCATGCAATAATGACAAGTCATTTAAAATATGTGATGCACATGCAGGTATAAAGCAGAAATCAGAAAGCAGTTCAAGTCATTAATTGTAATCCAGCACAGTCATTAAGCACTAATTATGGTTTAATAGTTGTACGGATCCCTGGAATTTTGACAGTTATCACATAATACGTATGTTACGATTCAATGAGGACAAAACCAAATCCTTATAAGATATTCCTATCTTCATAGTTAGATTTATGAGGATGTTTAAAGTACTAATTGAAGTCCATTGATTGGATTCCTGGTGTACTTTAAATGCAAGTGTACAAATCGATAACAAGTTAATGACCAAGTTGACAATTATGTGATTATGTGATTATGTGTTATATGTGATCTGAATGCTCGCTATCCAAATCCTTGTAGAATCTTCCATATCTTCATATAATGGATTCTTAGAAGGATATCCAAAAGTGCTATCTTAAATCCTTAATGGGCTTCTATGCAATAGTTAAGACCCTTGGATTGTAAAGTAATATTCCAAAGTTAAAGAGATCACGTGTTGATCTAGTTAAAGACATCATTCGTTGTTGTAGTTAAAGAGACCCTTTGGTGGTCTAGTTAAAGAGATCATGCGTTGATATAATTAAAGACATCATTCGTTGATGTAGTTGAAGAGACCCTTTGGTGGTCTAGTTAAAGAGATCATGCGTTGATCTAGTTAAAGACATCATTCGTTGATGTAGTTAAAGAGATCCTTTGGTGGTCTAGTTAAAGAGATTGATTCGTCATTCTAGTTAAAGATATCATGTGTTGATATAGTTAAAGAGACCCTTTGGTGGTCTAGTTAAAGAGATCATGTGTTGATCTAGTTAAAGATATCATGTGTTGATATAGTTAAAGAGACCCTTTGGTGGTCTAGTTAAAGAGATTGATTCGTCAATCTAGTTAAAGAAATCATGTGTTGATCTAGTTAAAAAGACCCTCTGGTGGTCTAGTTCAAGAGGTCGTTCGTCAATCTAGTTAAAGAGATCCTTTGGTGATCTAGTTGAAGAGACTCTTTGGTGGTCTGTTTAAAGAGATCATTCATTGATCTAGTTAAAGAGACTCTATGGTAGTCTAGTCAACTCATCACAGGATTATTCGTTTGAATTTTTCCCCTACACATTATAAAATGAACTGTGTGGACTATGCAAAAATTACGTAATTATGGATGCATACCTAATTATTGAATTCAGTGCACAGAAACCACAACAAGTTTTGTCATGTGTAAGAACCTATAGTGATAAGAATAACGAAACGGGAACAATGTATTAAGGGCATGGTGGATACGCCGATGGTACTTCCTATATATAAGTGTTCCTTATTACATTGCGAATGTAGCGTTATTTAAGTTACTAGAAGTTCTGGACCTTGACCAATGTTGTTTTATGTCATACTCTTCGACTCCAATCTCGAGCACACACAAGTTTCCTATAATAGTCTTCCCTAGGAAACATACTCTCCATCCGTTATTCAAAACTCCAACTCCTTGTCGAATTCACATGCTCTCCATATTTTTCTACAACAAGGATGTCATTTTGACAATTACATGTCACTCTTGAGGTTCGGTACAATCATACACAAACCTATTGGAATGGAGTTAAATATTCGGATCTGAACTCTTCCCTATAAACAACAGACGAGTACGAATAACAAAGTTCGCTGGAAATCCAGACGTGGCCCAGAGTTTTACTTAGGGAATGGAGGATTATTTGAAAGCGAATCATCCACATCTGTCTTCACAAGTTTCCTCTAAATTAAATTTCGAGATAAAATTTCCTAAAGTAGGGGAGACTGTGACATTTGTGCCATTACGATCATCATACAATTATGAATCCAATGAAATCTTGTATTTCATTCTCGGGATTTGTACAATTACATGTGACAAGTACACATATCAAATTTCGTATGATTTCGAACTCTTGAGAAGCTTTTCTGAAAGTTATACGTAAACGTAATCAGTTTAACACGACATACACTCCGGAATAGTGATATAAGTTTAACATACCTTAAATAACCTTTACATAACTTAGAAATAAGTTTTGAAGGGTTTGGTATGGCAAAAACAAGTTTATTCGATCATCGGGACTAATTGCGACAAACTACAAAAGTCTGCCGATTCGTATAGCAACGAACACTCCGGAATAGGATCATAAGCTAAACATACCCTAAATACCCTTAACATAGCTCAGAAATAAGCTTTGCGGGGTTCGGTGTGAGAAAATATGCTTATCTGATCAACAGGGACTAAAAGCGTCAAAAACTGTGAAAGTTTGCATAAACGTGCATATCTCGCATTCTGACCCTATCCGGACATCCAAAAACAAATTTAATCACTAAAATATTTTATTTTAGATATGATTTAAAATAGCAAGATCAAGGTTCTTACCACTAGCACAAGGCTAGGGATGATCAAGTGAAGAAAACAAGTGGATAAAAGCAAATGAACAAGGTCTTTGAATTTCCGTAAGCTCCTAGCTCCTTTGTGTAACCTCTAACACCTTTGTATATACTTGGAGTGTATGAAGCTTGATCAAACATGGTGAGTGTGTGTGTGTGTTGATTCTCGGCCGAGAGCACAAGGGGGAAGGGAAGAAAGTTGTGTGTGTTTTAGTGTGTGAGAAATGAAGTTATGATCCTTAGGTGCATTCTTATAATCCATTTCAACATTTTAACTCTTGGTTCATGTGTTTAGAAAAGCATAAACATGATCTATTTTAATATTGAAACAAATCCTCTTGTGGGGGCCATGTATGGCCCGATTACTAGGTGGGGGGGGGGGGTAGTAGTAGGCTAGGTTTCAACTATTAGTTAGTTAGTTAGGTTAAAATCCAAGTATAAGGTAAGTAATTTAGTTACTAGATATTTATGATGTGTTATGATGTTCGGGGATCATAACTAGCTTGGTAATGTTAAAACAGTGCTTCTAGTGTAAATTTGGTGCTTCGGGTAGTGTCTGGTTGTTCGGTTGATTACCGGTTCGTTAAGGTGCTAAACTTTGTAGTTTAGTGTGCTTTATGTACCTTTTGTGACACTTTTAATTCCCGACACTTAGGAAAGCATTCAGGACCATTTAACTATATTTCTGCATGATATTAGATTGTTTAAATGCTGATAATTGCTGATTTTCTGCAGAATTCTGCAGTTTATGTGAGTTTTAGGCACTTTTCGGCACTTAAACTATCTCTAGGAAGGCAGTTTTATGATCCTTACTTTCCTACACACTATACTAGTGTAATACTTGATTTCTGGCTCATTCTGTGTTTCAACACACTGTCTGTCTATGTACTGAGTTCTGTCAGCATTTTCCTGATTTATCTGATAACTGTGCTAACTGTGTTTCGTGCATCATATGAGTCAAATAAGCTCTCATGCAATAATGACATGTCATTTAAAATATGTGATGCACTTGCAGGTATAAAGTAGAAATCAGAAAGCAGTTCAAGTCATTAATTGTAATCTAGCACAGTCATTAAGCACTAATTATGGTTTAATAGTTGTACGGATACCTGGAATTTTGACAGTTGTCACATTCTCCCCCTGTTAAGAAAATTTTGTGCTGAAATTTTAAGCTTTACTACTATCTGCAGGGGTGTTAGGGAATAAATGCGGGTACTTAGCTTTCATGCGGTCTTCAAGCTCCCAAGTGAACTCTGGGCCGTGACGCGCGTTCCATTGAACCTTGACGAGTTTAACACTACTCCTCCGAGTTTTGTTAACCTTCCAATCAGTAACCTCAATGGGTTCTTTGGTAAAGTGGAGTGTGTCGTCAATGTGAACTTCATCAGCAGGAATAACCACTGTTTCTTGTGTCGGACTCTTCTTCAGATTAGATACATGTAATGTATCATGAACACCATCAAGTTCTGCTGGTAGCTCCAACTTATGTGCTACAGGGCCAATCCTTTCCAGGATTTTGAACGGTCCGATAAATCGTGGGTTTAACTTTCCACGCTTCCCAAAGCGTGCCACACCTTTCCAAGGTGAGACTTTCAATAGAACCATATCACCCACTTCAAATTCCAAAGGCTTCCTCCTTTGGTTCGCATAACTCTTTTGTCGATCATGTGCCGCCTTGATGCGCTCTCGGATCTGCATGATCTTATCTGTCATTTCCTGGACCAATTCGGGACCAACCAGCTGTCTATCACGTGCATCTGCCCAGCATAACGGTGATCGACACTTTCGTCCATAGAGAGCTTCGAATGGTGCAGCTTGAATGCTTGTATAGTAGCTGTTGTTATAGGAGAACTCAACCAAAGGCAGGTGAGTGTCCCAACTGCCACCAAGGTCCATTACGCAAGCTCGTAACATATCTTCAAGCATCTGAATCGTTCTCTCACTTTGACCATCCGTCTGTGGATGAAATGTTGTGCTCAAATTCAACTGAGAACCAAACGCTTCTTGGAAGGATTTCCAAATCCTTGACACAAATCTTCCATCTCTATCCGATATAATCGAGATAGGCACTCCATGTTGTACAACTATCTCCCTTAGGTACAGCTCAGCTAGCTTACCTGTGTTATCCTTTTCCCTGATCGGCAAAAAGTGCGCAGATTTTGTCAGGCGTTCTATGATTACCCAAATCGTATCATGACCTCTGGGTGTCCTGGGCAACTTCGTTATGAAATCCATTGAGATCTGATCCCATTTCCACATGGGTATCTTAGGTTGCTGTAGGAGACCTGAAGGCTTCTGATACTCGGCCTTCACCTTGGCGCAAGTCAAACACTTTCCAACATAAGTTGCAACATCACCTTTCAGTCTTGGCCACCAATAGAAATCCTTTAAATCTTGGTACATCTTATCCGATCCTGGGTGGATCGAGTACCTCGACTTATGAGCTTCAACAAAAATAACATCTCTAAGACCACCAAAGAGGGGAACCCAAATTCGTCCCATAAAACACAAGGTTCCTTCCTCATTGGGTACCAACCTTTTTCCATCCCACGGAGATATTCAGCCTTAAGGTTTTCCTTCTTAAGGGCTTCCCTTTGTGCAGCACGAATGCACAACTAGAGGTCTGTCTGAATGATCATTTCTAATGCCCTAACCCTTATGGGCTTAATCCTCTCTTTTCGACTTAAGGCGTCTGCCACCACATTCGCCTTTCCTAGGTGATACTTGATTTCGCAATCATAATCATTTAACAGTTCTACCCAATGTCGCTGTCTCATATTAAGCTCCTTCTGATCGAAAATGTGCTGGAGGCTCTTGTGATCTGTAAAGATCGTGCATCGGGTACCATACAAATAATGCCGCCAAATCTTCAAGGCAAACACCACTGCGCCTAATTCCAAATCATGTGTGGTGTAATTCTTCTCATGAACCTTTAACTGGCGCGAAGCATAAGCGATAACCTTTTGTCGCTGCATCAGCACACAACCTAATCCCTGACGCGAGACGTCACAGTATACCACAAAGTCATCGGTGCCTTCGGGTAGGGATAAAATAGGTGCATCGCAAAGCTTGTTCTTTAGCAGCTGAAAAGCTTCCTCTTGTTTATCTCCCCATTCATACTTCTTATCCTTTTGAGTAAGGGAGGTCAGCGGTTGAGCGATTTTTAAAAAATCCTCAATGAATCTGCGATAATACCCTGCTAAACCTAGAAACTGACGGATCTCGGTTGGTGTCTTCGGAGTTTCCCAATTCTTAATCGCCTCGATCTTGGTGGGATCCACATGAATTCCATCTTCATTCACTATATGACCAAGGAACTGTACGTCACGCAACCAGAACTCGCACTTCGAGAACTTAGCATACGGTTTCTCTTTCTTGAGCAGCTCTAAAATGGCTCTAAGGTGTTGTTCATGCTCTTCCTTCGATCTTGAATAGATCAAAATATCGTCGATAAACACAATCACGAATTTATCAAGATATGGCTTGCAAACTCGGTTCATCAAGTCCATAAATACTGCAGGTGCATTTTTCAAACCAAACGACATCACTAGAAACTCGTAATGTTCATAACGAGTTCTAAAAGCAGTCTTCGGTATGCTCTCTTCCTGAATTCACAGCTGGTGATAACCTGATCGAAGATCGATCTTAGAGTAGTAACTCGAACCTTGAAGTTGATCGAAGAGATCATCAATTCTCGGCAAAGGATACCGTTTCTTGATGGTCAACTTGTTTAGCTCTCGGTAGTCAATGCACATATGGAAACTACCGTCCTTCTTCTTGACAAACAGAACTGGAGCTCCCCAAGGCGAGAAGCTTGGTCTAATGAATCCTTTATCCAAAAGCTCCTGAAGTTGCGTCGACAACTCTTGCATCTCGGAAGGCGCAAGTCGATAAGGTGCCTTGGCTACAGGCGCGGCGCCTGGAACCAAGTCAATATGGAATTCGACTTGTCGCTGGGGCGGTAATCCTGGCAAGTCTTCAGGGAAGACTTCAGGATATTCCCTTACCAACGGGATATCTTCCAGCTTTGGCTCTTCGACTTCTTTATCAACAACGTGTGCCAAGA
This sequence comes from Helianthus tuberosus, assembly GCA_030545235.1. Classification (NCBI taxonomy): domain Eukaryota; kingdom Viridiplantae; phylum Streptophyta; class Magnoliopsida; order Asterales; family Asteraceae; genus Helianthus; species Helianthus tuberosus. Next base: position 66,970,559 of record CM060445.1, on the reverse strand, counting down.
AGGCAACACATCCTTTCCGCATAAACTTCCGGGCCTTCAAACAATTGATAACTCGTAGAGGCGTATCATGCTTTTCTCTGTGTACCACAATGGTCTCTCTATCCGCCGTCGGGATACGGATGATCTTCTCATGACATACGATCTCGGCTCGGTTACTCAAAAATCAATCCATTCCAACTACCACGTCAAAGCTTCCCAACTCAACTGGCAGCAAATTGAGCATAAACTCATGCTCTCCAAGCTCTATCACACAACCTCTAATCACTTCATTTGCCTCTACAGGCTTTCCATTAGCTAGTTCTATCGAGTATGGAATATCTAGCTTACTGGCAACTAACCCAAGTATATTCTTAAATTCTAGGGATACGAAACTATAGTCGGTGCCAGTATCAAATAGCACAGATGCAAAGTGTTGGTTGATAGGGAACATACCCGTAACTACGTTTGGATCTTGGCGAGCTTCCCTAGCTCTAATGTTGAAGACTCTCCCTTGGGCTTTATTGTTCTTAGGGCAATCCCACTTGAAATGCCCTACGTCACCACAACCGAAACAACCTTGTCTGTTTCTAGTACCGCCCTGGTTGTTGTTTGCTCCACGGTTTCTGTTTCCAGCTTGGTTTCCAGAACCACCACAGTTTCCATTACCACCGAAATTTCCATTTCCTCCTTGGTTGCGGTTCCCAGTCTGATTCCCATTACCGTTTCCACCACGGTTTCCATTGCCATTACCTCTCTGACCACCATTCCCACGACCATTACCAGCCCAGCATGTTTGTGACATCTGTGTCTCTACAACCATCAAACAAATACCAAATCAATGAAATATTGTGTTTCATACTTGGGATTTGTATAAATATGTGTATCATTTGCACATATCAATTCTCGTTCGATTTGGAGCTCTAAATCGCTTTCTAGAAAGTTATACGTGAACCGATGCGTAAACGTAATCAGTTTAATGTGACAAACACTCTGGAATAGTGACATGGGCTTAACATACCTTAAATAACCTTTACATAACTTAGAAATCAGTTTTGGAAGGTTTGGTGTGTCGAAATCAAGTTTATTTGATCGCAGGGACTATTTGCGTCAAACTGCAAAAGTCTGCTGATTCGTATGGTATCGAACATTCCAAAACTTGACCATAAGTTAAACATACGATAAATATCCTTTACATAGCATAGAAATAGGCTTTGAGGGGTTCGGTGTGCAAAAATAAACTTTTTGGTCAAACAGGGACTAAAAGCGTCAAAAAGTGCACAAGTTTGCATTTACGCGCATATCTTATGTTCTGAATATATCCGGACATCCAAAAATTTATGTAATCATTAAAACATTTTATTTTAGTGATTGGAATGCTCAACTTCCATTTGTCGCGCAATTTGGATCGTTTCTCGCGTCCGTTCGAGTTTCGTCGTAATTAACCAAACAACGCAACCGTACGACCAAACGAACCAACATTCGAGATATTTTTGAGCATATTTCATGTTCCCTATTCTTTAAATTCATTATGGAGCCTTGAAATGAGGTTAACGGGGCTTAAACGTGTCAAAAATCAAGTTTTAAGCATCAGGGGCCTGTTCTGCCAATTTTGAAAAGTTGATGATCTGGAAGTTCTAGGAGGGGCGCATAAGAATAAGCCTATGTCTACACGGTCCGTGTAAAACCCACAGACCTGTAAAAACCAGTTTTCTGCAAAACCCAACTGTTCCTTTGTTTTGTACATGGTTTCCTTCAATCTATGGACTGGTTTTGGGCACCCATAGCTTTGTAAAATCAGTGGGCACACATGGAGGGCCAAGATTGAAGCTCAAAGTTCGAGGAATGATCCTAACGGTTGTCTGAAATCTATAAATACCCACCTTGATTCTTTGCAATCCTCACAATATTTCTCATTCTTGCTCTAAGTTGAAGCTCTCAAGCTTCATACCTGAGCAAATTGAGTTCAAATCTTCAAGCTTGGACCTTTTGTAAGTATTCTTTCATCTTTTATGCGTTTTTAAGCAAGAAAGTCAAACAGTGTTTAACTTTCTTCTTTGACCAGTCAATGGTCAACACGAAGTTCGTTTGAACTTCGCAACGTGAGCGTAATCACGATGGTTATAGTCCTATGTGACTATACCTACTGATTACTACGTTATTTAGGTATAGTGACGAGTCATAGTTTCGGTCAAAATACGCGTTTATGCGTATTTTGCAACCAAACTATTCTTGGGTATCAAAACCCTTTGTTTTGATATCATACTTGTTTTCTAACTTCGTTAAACATGTTTAACTCGTCACTTTTAGTTTAGTGCTTATATAGGGTCGTAAGATTAGTGGTCTAAACAACCGCTCAGACTTTCGAACCCGACCCGTTTGGTCGATCATTAGGATCCAACCAAACATATTTTGTGACCATAGTTGTATAGGGAATAACCTTCCTAGGTTATACCTTATGGTCACTTCGTTTAGTTAGTTGTATGATATGTAATTTATATGCCTTAGGAAAATGACCAAAATGCCCTTTTTACGCATAAATTCATTTTAAGCATATGTAACCTAAATTTTGACATATAAACTGATTAGGCAATATTATTAGACATGTTAAGGCATATAATACTTATCATAGGACTAGTTAGGAGGTCCGAACGCGCATTTGCGCAAACGACGCCTTAACGTAGCGTAAGCTACTTTAATGGGTCGTAACGGGTCGAAAGCACTTAGGTTAGGTTTCGTTTTAGAATGTAAGCTTTGTTAAACCATATTACATGAGTTCCTATACTCATTTGGTTTATGAAACCTCATTCTATCCGATCTTCCGATTTAGGTCCGGTTTATTAACGTAGTCACATATATTAGGTGCCGATTGATTTCCGTGATCCCTCTAGCTTTGCTTGGTTGTTATTCAAGACTTCTAAGCATTCTCAAGTGAGTATATAGTTCCCCTATTTTACTGTTTTCGATTGTTTTGGGGTGATTCCTATGTGTTAAATGATTTCGATGTTTTTAACGATGGTTTCAAAAATGATTAAGGTGGTTTATATAAAACTAATAACGATTTCGATAATGTGAACAAACTTGTTGGAAGTAGTTACATAATGAATAACATTCATTAGTTTTGGCCGAACCGACCAGTATTAGGTTAAGGTTCCACAGGATCTGGCAAATCCCGGTATCAGACTGCACCCATGGTTATGTGTGGGGGGTTATGTGGGTAACGACCGAATCTATGATTGTTAACTTACCCTTTGGTGGTTTGTCAATGCGAGATTAGCGATAGGCGAGTTGCAAATGTTTGGATGTTATTAGCGAGATGACCAAAAGTAGTTTTCACAATTAAAACGAGAATGATTTAAAAGATTTAAACGAGTTAAACGATTTAAACGAGTTAAACGAATTGAACAAATGATTGGTTTTGGGTTGTGATTAGATAATGGGACGGGTGTAACATGATAAAAGCATGGTAGATACGCCGCTGGTACTTCTTATATATAAGTGTTTTTATCATATTACATTCCGTGGCATTATTTAGTTCACTTGGGCAAACGATTTTAAAACGATGTCACACAACGAGTTTTTTTCTAAATGATATAAACCATACGAGTTTTACTAACGAGATGATTTAAAATTTGGTTTAATTAAACAAATGTTTTGGGTTAAGAATCATGGCTACGAGATTTTATAAATTATAACCAACTTGATTTGAGTTGGTTAATTATGTTGCAATACTATACACTTTTCAAAACAAGGTTTTTAACTTTTGACTCTTGTAGTCTAATGAGGTATTGCAACATATAAACGAGCCATGAATCCGACACTCTCATAAAACCTATGTGCTCGCCAGCATTTCTATGCTGACTTTGTTTTTACATATGTTCAGGTGTTGTTGAATGATGTTGACTGCTAGGATGCATGCTCACTTAGGACTGGACGAGGCCTTAGTTGTCACACCCCGACCGCGTAAAACAACAAATCGCGGCGGAATCATCGGGGAGTGTTGTAACATAATAATTGTTTCATAACACATGGAAATTGAAGTTTTGTTTTATTGAATAAAAGAACTTACAATGTCTTAAAAAAAGAAACATAACATAATTAACTAGTCTTGCATCTTTTATTGTCACTAAGGCCCAAGTCCTCCTAAGTGTATCTTGATCAATCTTGTGCATCATCTCCTGAAAACACATGTGAAAATAGGTACGTCAGCATAAAAATGCCTGTGAGATACATAGGTTTTATTAAAATAGAATTCATGACTTGTAAGTTTAAAGAAAATGTTTAACAAAAGTTAGTCATGAACCTTGTAAAATGTTTTCTTTTATAATTCGTACAAACCGTGATAAGAAATCAGATGATATAAAAGAAAGATGCATAGTTAAATACATAGTCAAGAAAAATGAGTTTGTATAAAATATGTTGTTTGTAAAACAATGTTTATGTGAAAATATGTTATCTGTGTAAAATGTGATATGTCTAAATTGAAATGGTTTAAATAACGCTACAATATGTAATACCATAAAAGCACTTATATATAGGAAGTACCAGCGGCGTATCCACCATGCTTTTATCATATTACACATGCCTCGTTACTTAAATCACTTACCCAAACAACCACAAAAAATGTCTTGTTTAAACCAATTGTCAAATGTTTATGTGTAAACCATGTCTATTGTCAAATGTAAATCATGTAATGTGTAAACAAATGTCATGTATGGCAAGTAAAAAGTGACTACTTAAACCATATGTAAAAATGCACAAAACAAAGTATTTGAATAAATCAAAAGTTATGTTTTGTAAAATCCATGCATGCTTTACTGATACAAACATCTACGCGGTATTGTTCTAACGCCTACATTCAAGCCTTGCGACTGTGGCGACAAACCCCTAATGAGTTAAAGGTTCATCTAAATCCTGAATATCGAATTCGGTCATTCCTTCCAACCCAAACAAACCTAAGATTTCAGAAATGGGAGTTGTCAATTCCTGTGGTACCACTACCTACTAACGAACGGCATGATCGGTGTTAATGAATGTATTTATGACCCGTTAGACAAACCAAATGTCATACCAAATGTAAGCATGTTATATGAAAATAATGTACTTAAATATGCTAAATGAACATATAAAGTAAAAATGTTTAATGTAAAACAATGTGTCCATATGCTGGATGAACATATGCAACAAAATGTAATATATAAAAATCAATGTGCTAGCATGTTAATAAAACATACATAGCAAAACATGGAAGAAATCATGTACTATATGTCTACTAATGAACATAGCAAGCATATGATATAAAAACATGAAAAGCACGAAAGTAACAAGTAGGCACATGTGTATCACCCCAAAACATTTGAAAACGTAAAAGAGGGGACTATGTACTCACTTGAGAATGCTTAGAAGTGTTGAATAACAACCAAGCAAAGCTAGAGGGATCACGGAATCAAAACGGCACTTAATATAAGTAACTACGTTAATAAACCGGACCTAAATCGGAAGATCGGATAGAATGAGGTTTCGTAAACTAAATGAGTATAGGAACTCATGTAATATGGTTTAACAAAGCCTACATTCTAAATCGAAACCTATCCTAAGTGCTTACGACCCATTACGACTCGTTAAGATAGCTTACACTACTTTAACGCATCGTTCGCGTAAAACGCGTTCGGAACGCCTAACTAGTCCTATGACAAGTATTATATGCCTTAACATGTCTAATAATGTTACCTAATCAGCTTAGATGTCAAAATTTAGGTTGCATATACTTAAAATGGATTTATGCGTAAAAAAGGGCATTTTGGTTATTTTCCTAAGGCATATATACTACCTATCGTACAACTAACTAAACGAAGTGACCATAAGGTATAACCTCGGAAGGTTATTCCCTATACAACTATGGTCACTAAACATGCTTGGTCGGATCCTAATGATCGACCAAATGGGTCGGGTATGAAAGTCTAAGGGGTTGTTTAGACCGCTTATCTTACGACCCTATATAAGCACTAACCTAGAGTGACGAGTTAAACATGTTAAAATATGTTTAACGAAGTTAGAAAACAAGTTTGATATCAAAACAAAGGGTTTTGATACCCAAGAATAGTTTGGTTGCAAAATACGCATAAACGCGTATTTTGACCTAAACTATGACTCGTCACTACGCCTAATCAACATGGTAATCAGTACGTATAGTCACAAGGGACTATAACCATCATGATTATGCTCACATTGTGAAGTTCAAACGAACTTCGTGTTAACCATTGACTGGTCAAAGCAGAAAGTCAAACACTGTTTGACTTTTACGCTTAAAACGCATAAAAGAACGAAATATGAAGATTTTGATCTAGAATGCTCAGGTATGAAGTGGGAAACTCCAAGTTAGAGCAAACAATCAGATCAAGTGTGAATTACAAATGAAAAACATGGGGGTATTTATAGTTTTTGGGCCACCGTTAGGATCGTTCCTCGATAAACGAGCTTCAATCTGAGCCTTACATGTGTGCCCATTGTTTTGTAATACCATGGGAGCCTCAAAACAAGCCCATAGACTCATTAAAACCATTTGCAAAACATGGGAACAGTTGGATCAAGCTGGAAACACAATTATGCTGAACTGATGCTCTGTCGTGCCCCGCGTACGATATTGGCTCTGTCTACGCGGCCCGCGACCGCCTGTAGTTTAGAAACAAGTTTCATAATTTGCAGAAATGGTCCCTGCAAGCATTTAAGCCCCTTTTCGACAAGTTTAAGGCCCGTTAAGCCATTTTCAAGGCTCTACAATGATGCCTAAGCATAGGGGACATGAAACATGTTTGAAAATATGTCGGATGTCGGTTCGTTTGGTCGTAAGGTCACGATATTCGGTTAATTATGACGAAACACGAACGGACGTGAAAAACGATCCAAATTACGCGATGAATGGAATTTTATCAAGCCAATCACTAAAATAAAATATTTTAATGATTACATAAATTTTTGGATGTCCGGATATATTCAGAACGTAAGATATGCGTGAAAATGCAAACTTATGCACTTTTTGACGCTTTTAGTCCTTGTTGATCAAATAAGTTTATTTTTGCGCACCAAACACCTCTAAGCCTATTTCTAAGCTATGTAAAGGATATTTAGGGCATGTTTAACTTATGATCATATTCCGAAATGTTCGTTACAGTACGAATCGGCATACTTTCGCAGTTTGTCGAAATTAGTCCCTGTAAGCGAATAAACTTGATTTCGACACACCAAAACTTCCAAATCTTATTTCTAAGTTATGTATAGGTTATTTAAGGTATGTTAAGCCCATGTCACTATTCCAGAGTGTTTGTCACGTTAAACTGATTACGTTTACGCATCAGTTCGCGTATAATTTTCCAGAAAGCGATTTAGAGCTCGAAATCGAACAAGAATTGATATATGCAAATGATACACATATTTATACAAATCCCAAGTATGAAATACAATATTTCATTGATTTGGTGTTTGTTTGATGGCCGTGGAGGCACAAATGTCACAGTCTCCCCTACTTTAGGAAATTTCGTCCCGAAATTTTATTTAGAGGAAACTTGTGAGGGCTCAAAACATGAAGTCGAAAAGGTAAAACAACGCTGGTTAGGGTTCTGAACTTCTAGTAACTTTAAATAACATCATGCTTGCAATGTAAGAGGGACACTTATATACAAGTATATAAAGCGCCATTGGTGCGTCCTCCGTACCTCTGTTACATTGTTTATATTTCGTTATTTTTGCCACTATAGGTTCTTACACATGATAAGTCTTACTGTGGTTTCCGTGCACTAAATTTCATAATTATGTATGCATCCATAATTACGTAATTCCTTACATAGTCCGCACAGTGCATTTTATAATGTGTAGGGCAAAACCAAATGAACAAACCTGTGATGAGTGTGACTAGACCACTATAGGATCCTTTTTAATTCAACCGATAAACGATCTCTTTTAAATAGACCACCAAGGAGTCTTTTCAACTATATCATCACATGACATTCTTAACCAGATTTTTGAATCAATATTTTTTACTAGACCACTCAAGGGGTCTCTTTTGAATTATGGAATGGTACTATACAATCCAAGGGTCTTAACTATTAAGTAGAAGCCCATTAAGGATTTAAGGTAGTACCTTTGAATATCCTGTTGTGAACCCCTTATATGAAGATATGGAAGATTCTACGAGGATTTGGATAATGAAAATAAAAACACAAAGAAAACACATAACACATAATCACGTAATTCACATAATTATTTATCTTGGTTTACAATTTGTTATCATTTTGTTAATTTTCTTGTTAATTGTGCACATGAATTTAAAGCACACTAGGAATCCAATCCGTGGATTTCATTTGGCACTTTAAACATTTTCCAAAATCTAATTATGAAGATAGGAAGATCTTAAAAGAAAATTCGATTTCGATTACAAGGAATTGTAACATTCAAATTAAGGTACACAAGGAATCCAATTAAGGACTCCGATTTGAGTGGTAACCATCCACAAGGATCTAATTGTAAAGGTAAGAAGATCCCATGTGGATTTTGGAATTTGAAGACGTTTCGAAACCTTGCACTGGACGTGCCCAAGTCAAAACATGAGGTAAAATGCTCAAGAAGTTGAGGCGCTAGATATGCCAAGGCGACATATGAAGTAGAATTTGAAGGTTAAGTCGATGTATGAGCAAAATGTTTTTGAAAACTATGCATGGGGTTCTTTTAGAAATGTGTTTAATGTTTTTGAAACCTTACATAATACTTTTGAAATCATAAGGTAGATGTATTAGGTAAATATGTTTATAAAATGTTTTAAAATCATGCGAGATGAATTTTGAAATTATGTATAAGGTTTTTGAAAACATGGATAATGCTTTTGAAATCATGCATTTGATATATTAAGTAAATATACTGTGTTTAAATTGTTTTCAAACTATATGAAATATTTTGAAATCAAGAAGGTTGTTTTGAAAACTTATACTATGTATGTTGTTATGAAAACCAGAATATAATGATATGGGTATGAGATCGAAAAATACCCTTAGTTATCTAATCAAGGATTAAAGTGATATTTTGAGTAATCGTCTAAAATTGTCACTTATATTATGTACTTTGTTTCTTAGAATGAAACGGGCACTTTAGAATTTTTGAGGAAATCATGAGCAATCACTTGAAAGGAAAGAACACAAGAGTAGTTTGTTTAAAGAACATAGTTCTTTGATGTAGGTATCATAGGGAAATGCCATACACACATGTAACTACATTTGTATATCAGAATTACGAACAATGATTTATTTATAAATAAAACCAATTGTTCCAGGGTTCAAGAAGACAAAAGAAACAAAAGCATAAGATTCAAATTATTCAAAACAGCAACATCTTCTAATCAGCCAACTGCTCATCCGTGGGTCAGACTTGCATTGACAACCTTTGGTCATTTGTTCCTGAAATAGCCTGTATCGCCGTAGTTGTACCAAGTACCAGACGGATAACGAGCTTGAGCAGGGTTGACTTTGGGTTGGTTTGGACCACCTTGGATTGGGTTGAATTGACAAGCATTTTCCAGGTGACTGAGTCGTCCACATGATGCACACAGACGACACTGCAGGTAAGCTCGGTGAGGTGCATTACACTTGTTGCACATCGGTGCAGTACCGGCATAAGGTTTACTGGCAAGAGGTTGAGCAGCAACAAAGTTTGCAACAGCTTTGTTTTGGATAGCAAAGTGGCACACGTCAACCAAATGTCCCCATCGTCCACAGTGGGTACATTTGAAGCAGGGTATGTGATTCAAATGATGACGGTTGCATCGATTGCACCAAGGAGCAGTTCCTAAGTATGGCTTCTTGGCTGGTGGAGCTGCCACCTGTCTAGGTCCTGCTTGATTTGGTGCAACTGCTGCGGGATTCTTTGAAGCCTTACGCTTCTTTGATTTTGGTGAAGGCTTGGCTTCTGTTTCCTTTGGTGATTCTTGGGTGGCTTCATCCTGGAGACGGGACATGGCAATGGCTAATTCAGCAGTCTTCTGGATTACTGCGCCTATTCATTGGGCAAATCTGGTAGCCTGCTCGGACATCTGAGTGTTGCAACGATGAAGAGACATTCTGGAGGAAATGAAGGACATAGGAGGAAACAAGTGAAATGTTATCGGATAATCAAAACAGAATGACAACGCATAAAAATTGGGATCATTTGTTTGTTACCTAAGGCAAACAAATAAGACGATGACTAATCAAAGTAAGCGGGTCATATTAATGCATCGCGAAGACATGCTTTAGCCTATAAGTGGATACTCACCCCAAGAGTTCCCAGGTAAGAGTGACTGGTCCGATTATGTGGATTTGTACGAACACTCTAGCCTTAGACAGAAAACTTAGGGCCTGTTTGGTTGACAGGAATCCATAGGATTTCAAGGGAATTGGAATTTGAATTCCATTCCTTTGTGTGTTTGGTTGGACAAATTAGTTGAAGGGAATTGGATTTCAATTCCAACAAAATCCCTTATTTAATGGAATTCAGATTCCTTCTAAATTTCAAAGGAAAGTTTGAAAAACCACGGGAATGTTTCCAAAGTTACGGAAATAACCCCTTGCCTCTTTCATTTTTGTCTAAAAACCAAATAATAATAAAAAAATCAAAAAAAATCTAAAAAATCCAAAAAAATAAAAAAAAGTAATAAAAAATCCAAAAAAATCAAAAAAATAATAAAAAATAATAAAAAATCCAAAAAATTCTAAAAAATCAAAAAAATAAAAAAAAATCAAAAAAATTCTAAAAAATCAAAAAAATAATAAAAAATCAAAAATAAAAAAAAACTCTAAAAAATAAAAAAAAAATTAATAAAAAATCCAAAAAATAATAAAAAATCAAAAAAATAATAAAAAATCCAAAGAATTCTAAAAAATAAAAAAAGAGTTAAATGCTTGGTTGGTCCCTGTGGTTTGCAAATATTGCAGACTTGGTCCTAGTGGTTCACTAATTACAAAGTTGGTCCCGGTAGTTGTAATTTTTGCACTCGGGTGGTCCTTATCACTAATCCATGTTAGATTTTTCAGTTAAATATGTGTGAAATGACATAAATACCCCTGAAAAATTAAGAAAACTAAAAATATATAAATTATAATTATTAATAAATAGTGGGTCCCATTTCTTACCCCTACCCCTGCCCCTCCCCCACCTTGCTCTTCTTCTTCTTCTTCAATCTCTGATCCACCATAACCACCCATATTTCCAGGTGGCAATAAAACCTCCAACACCACTGTCTCACCTCCACCACCGGTATCCCACCACAACCGTCGTCAACCCACCACAACCACCTCGACCACAGTCTCAATCAGTATAAATTCTGAGCGAACCGAACAATTTCATCAAGTTTTACCATAAGTTCAACATCAATTCAGCTCCAAAACCATAACAAAAGAAATATATTCGGCCACAAAAACCTAAAACCCGGTGCATACATGTTAAAAACCAAATATCTAAAAATATTTACAAACAAAATGAAATCAAAACCTTCGAGAAAATAGAAGCAGTGAGTTCATCCGGCCAGCGCTGCGACGGAGAAACCTCCTGAGCCAGAAACGACACCGAAGCACTAATAACATTTCGGCTGGCACTGGATTTGAAATTGCGAACTCGAAGATCACAAATACGACGAAATTAAAGCCTAGGGTTTACTGGAACCAAATTTGGTCTAGTTGATAATTCATTTTTAACAGATGAAAAGGAAACCACTGAGAACGCAGGAGAAGAAACCATTGCTATTAAGAATGAGATTATGAGAAGAACTGAAGAAAGAAGAGGAACAACAATGGCGACGGTGGTGGTGAGAGACGGTGGTCGAGGTGGTTGTGGTTGTGGTGGGTTGACGGCGGTTATGGTGGGTTACCGGTGGTGGAGGTGAGACAGTGGTGGTGGTGGTGGTGGAGGCTTTATTGCCACCTGAAAATATGGGTGGTTATGGTGGGTCTATGTAACAACTGTGCTTGTAACCATTATGAACAGTTCTGTTATCAATAAAACAATGTTTTTTGATCACAATGTTTGTTTTGTTATGTTTTACATTTTTCATGTTTTGACTTTTGTTCAATTTCAAACTCTACATCACTTTCTGGAGAGTTATACGCAAACTGGTGCGTAAACGTACTCAGTTTAATGCGAGAAATACTCCGGAACATCAACATATACTCAACATACCTTAAATAACCTTTAAATAACTTAGAAATAAGTTTTGAAGGCATTGGTATGGCAAAAGCAAGTTAATTCGTTTACAGGGACTAAACTTGACAAACTGCGAAAGTATGCCAATTTGAACTGTAACGAACATTCCGGAACATAACCATAAGTTAAACACACCTTAAATATCCTTTACATAGCTTAGAAATAGGCTTTGAGGGGTTCGGTGTGCTAAAATAAACTTTTGGGTCATTCAGGGACTAAAAGTGTCAAAAAGTGCACAAGTTTGCATTTTCGCGCATAACTTACGTTCTGAATACATCCGGACATTCAAAATTTTATGAAAGCATGACTACATTATATTTTAGTGTTCGCCATAAGAAAAATCCATTCGTCGCGTCATTTGGATCGTTTTTCGCGCTTGTGCGCATTCCGTCGTAATTAACCGAACATCGCGACCGTACGGCCAAACGAACCGACATCCGAGATATTTTTGAACACATTTTAAGTTCCCTATACTTTAACTTCATTTTAGAGCTTTGAAATGGGGTTAACGGGCCTTAAACGTGTCGAAAATGGGCTGATTTCAATACAGGGACCAAAAGTGTAATTCTGCCAAACTAGGGCCTAGCGGTGCGCTACACTTTTAACGTAGCGGTGCGCTAGCCTGTGCCAGAACAGATAATATCAACCAGTCAGCAGATTATCAGCTGATTAAACCACAACCACATACTTGCAACTTGCCTAATCTGTTGATAAACATCATTTTTAGCCACCATGAGTTTCCGACACTTGTACGGCTTGGATTAAGGCACGATATTCAACAAACGATCTTAACGGTTACCCGAAAACTATAAATACCCCACCCCCCATGCTTTAAAATCACTAGAAATTTGATTTGAAAAACTCTAAGTTGAAACATTTGTTTCATACCTGAGATTTTTGAATCGAGTTTAGCATTCGGGGACCCTTCGTAAGTATTCTTTCGTTCTTTTCCTTATTTTACTGCTTTTCCAGTCAGAAAGTCAAACTTTGTTTGACTTTCAGCGTTGACCAGCTTATGGTCAATGCGAAGTTCATTTGAACTTCGCAACGTGATTGTAATCACGATGGTCATAGTCCCTTGGGACTATGCCTACTGATTACCACGTTGTCTAGGGTCGTAGGGTAAGCGATCTAATAAATCGCTTATACCTCGAACCCGACCTAGTTTGGTCGATCATTAGGATCCGACCAAACACATTAGGTGACCATAGTAGGTAGGGAATAACCTTCCGAGGTTATACCCTATGGTCACGTCGTTTAAATAGTTGTATGATAGGTAGTTTATATGCCTTAGGTAAATTACCAGAATACCCTTTTCATGTATAATTGGTAATTAAGCATATGTAACCTAAACCTTTGTCACATAACTGATTATGTAACATGTTTAGGCATATAACACTTGTCATAGGGCTAGTTAGGCGGTCCGAACGCGTTTCACGCGCACGACGCGTTAAAGTAGCATAAGCTTCCTAAACGGGTTGTAATGGGTCGTAAACAATTATGTTAGGTTTCATTTAGTATGTAGGCTTTGTTAAACCAAATGACACGAGTCTCTACACTCGTTTGGTTTACGAAACCTCATTCTATCCAATCATCCGATTAAGGTCCGGTTATTAACATAGTTACCTATATTAGGTGCCGTTTGATTCCGAGATCTCTAGCATTACTTGGTGGTTATCTTTAGACATCTGAGCAATATCAAGTGAGTACATAGACCCCTCTTTTACTGTTTTCCAAACATTTTGGGGTGAAACACATGTGCCTACTTGTTACTTTCATGCTTTCCTGTTTTCATATCATATACCGACTATGTTTGTTAGTACATTATAGTACATGATTTCATTACTTTTCATGCTATGTATGTCCATTGTGTGCATACTTAGTACATTGTTTTACATTACATTTCTGCTATGTATGTTGACTGATAGCATGCTAGCACATTGATTTACAAGACTTTTCTACTTTGTATGTTAACTTAGCATACTTAGTACATTGTTTTCATATGACATGTATACAACTTCTATGACATTTGGTTTGCACAAACGGGTCTTTATTACGTTCATTAACATTTGCTACGCCGCTCGATAGTAAGTAGTGGTACCATAGGACTTGACAAATCCCATTCCTGACATCCCGGGTTTGTTTGGATGTAAGGAATGACTGAATCCGAATACAATTCTTTTGATAACCTTGACTGAAAGGGTTATCCGACTGTCTCAAGGCTTGAATGTATGCGTTAACTTACCACATAAATGTTTGTATCAGTGTATCATGCATCACTTTGCAAAACATAACTTTTTGATATATTCAAAATACTTTGTTTTGTACATTTTACTTATGGTTTAAGTAGTCTTATTTTACTTACCATACATAACATTTGTTACACATTACTTGACTACTTTTGGACTATCAACATTTGACATGGTTTATACAAGGACTATTGACTATTGGTTTAAACATAGACATTATACTTTGTTGGTTGGTTTAAGTGACTTAAGTAACGAGATGTGAGTAATATGATACAATCATGGTAGATACGCCGCTGGTACTTCCTATACATAAGTGATTGTATTATATTACATATCATAGCGTTATTTAAATCATTCATTTTGGACTTATACATTTTACATAAGTGACATGTTTTTACAAGACTTTGGTTTACAATACAGTTTATTTTATACAACTCATTTTGCATGGTTATTCATTTAACCATACATTATTCACCTATCTATACATATCATCCGAACTTATTGTTTTTCAAACAATTTACAAAACAAATCAAATTACAAGGTTCATGACTAAACATTTTCTTAAACTTAAGTCATGAATCCTATTTTCACAAAACCTATGTATCTCACAGGCATTTTTATGCTGACGTACCTACTTTCACATGTGTTTTCAGGTGCTTTTCCGTAGGATGACGATCATGACACTAGGGCGGACCTGTGCCTTAGATACTTAAAATGAAGATAGACTTTGTTTAATTATGTTATAAACTCTGTATTTCCTATTTAAGACGATGAAACTCATATGTTGATAAATAAATACAACTTTGTATGCCATGGTTATGAAACAATTAATTCTGTTACAACACTCCCCGACGTTTTCCGCCACGTCTTGTATGATATACGTGGTCGGGGTGTGACAGAAGAGTTGGTATCAGAGCCAATGGTTATAGGGAATTAGGTTATTAGTAATGCTTTGACCTAGACTATAACTTTTCTAGGACCCTAACACAAATTATTTGTGTTTAGATCTTAAAACATGTACATCACCTATCCTTAGGTGATTATCAAAACAAGGAATCAAAATTTTTCCGAAACGATTTTTGAAAAACAATCATCTGTTTTTGAATAAATTATTACAAGGTTTTGAACCCTCAATTGTAAGGTTTTGAACCCTCTGTTATATGGTTTTGAACCCTTTTCAGTTTGGTTTTTGGCCTTGTGCCTTCAAATTTTCAAAATCTCGTCAACGTTTTGGGTTTTAAATAATGTGAACACGTGCAAACTGGAAGGGTGAATGCCTGTATTCTGAGTTTTCTGTCTAGGCAAGCACTTCGTATACATCTCAACCAGACGCGAGACCAGTTGTGCTTACCTGGGAATTCTTGGGATGAGTGTTCACTTATAGGCGAGCATGTCTTCATTATACATTATTTTTGACCCATTTACTTTGATTAGTCACTGTGTGTCGTTTGTTTGCTTTGTGATACGGACGAATGACCACCATCTATGCTGTTTGCAATTCTTGTTTTTATCATCTCATTCTTGTCATCCAATCATCTCACTCGTTTTCTTACATGTTTTCCTCTTTTAGAATGCCTCCTCG
This sequence comes from Helianthus tuberosus, assembly GCA_030545235.1. Lineage (NCBI taxonomy): Eukaryota > Viridiplantae > Streptophyta > Magnoliopsida > Asterales > Asteraceae > Helianthus > Helianthus tuberosus. The sequence continues at coordinate 66,954,533 of CM060445.1, read as the reverse complement.
ACGCGAGAACCAGATAGCTACTGCCGAGTTGGCAGAAATTATTGCGCAGCAGATGGCTGCTCAATTCCCAAATCTCTTTGCTCAATGGCAACAAGCCAACAACAACAATAATGCTCCATGCAAATACAAAGATTTCAACTCGGCTAAACCACTCAAGTTTAGTGGTTCTGAGGGAGCGACTGGGCTTCTTCAGTGGTTTGAGAGCATAGAGAATACTTTTCGCCACGTGCAGTGTCTCGAGAATCGCAAAGTCGAGTTTGCTTCGAGCGTATTTCAGAAGAGGGCTTTGACATGGTGGAACGGGGTTATGAGGGACCAAGGTGCAGAAGTTGCTCTCGCACAGACATGGGCTGAACTTAGAGCCCTTATGATGAGGGAATTCTGTCCTCGTCATGAGCAGCGAGCCTTGGAGAAAGAGTTTGATAATTTGAAGCAAGATAGTGGAGAGCACAGGGCATATACTAACAGGTTTGAAGAGTTGAGTCTGCTTTGCCCGACTATGGTTACCCCACTCGACAAGGCCATCGAAAGGTACATCGACGGCCTACCTGACTCGGTGCAGGATATTCTTACTGGTAGTGACCCTGCCACACTCCGTCAGGCGATAGAGTTATCAGCGACACTGACTGAGTCGCAGGTTCGTAAGGGAAAGCTGCATAAGAAGGGTGACAAGGGTAAGAAGCAGGCATCTGGCAAAGGGGATGGTAAGAAGGGTGAAAACAAGAATGGAAAGAATTCTAGCTCCTCAAGGAATTCTAGGAAGCGAAAGGCTTCCCAAAATTTTGCCGTTACTGCACAGGCTCAGGCTGCACCAAATCAGCCTGCGCAGCCACTAGCCAAGAAGCCTTATTTTGGCAATGCACCTTTGTGCAACAGGTGTAACGGCCATCATCAACCACACCTCCAGTGTCGTCAGTGCACCAACTGCGGAAGATCTGGTCATCTTGCTGTCAACTGCCGCATTCCTGTCAATCAGAACCAGGCAGTTCATAACCAAGCTCAACAAGTTGCTCAGCCTCTTGCTCAGCAACAAGGCCAAGCTGCACGACCTCATTTTCCTCCTGGTTCGTGCTACAATTGTGGGGATCTGACCCACTACAGGAACCGGTGCCCAAGGCTAGTCAACCAGAACCAGAATCTGAATCAGGCTCCGGCTCGAGGCCGAGTCTTTAACATGAATGCCCAAGAGGTACAGGCTGACGATAATGTGGTGAACGGTACGTTCTTTATTAATAATCAGCCTGCATCTGTTCTTTTCGATTCTGGTGCCGATAAGAGTTTCGTGTCTTTGTCTTTTGAGCCTATGCTTCGCGTGTCTAGAACGAAACTAAGTAAATCTTTGACAGTAGAGGTTGCTAGTGGTGAACCCATTATTCTTAATTCTGTTCTACGCAACTGCCAGTTGAACCTTAACGACCATCTTTTTCCTATCGATCTCACGCCAATGCAACTTGGAAGCTTCGACGTCATTGTGGGTATGGATTGGTTATCTAAGCATCACGCGGAGATAGTTTGTTCTAAGAAGATTGTTCGTGTGCCGCTTTCGACAGGCGAGATTCTGCAGGTTCAAGGTGAGAAGCCTACCGTTGGTCTCAAGCTCATGTCTTGTTTTAAAGCTCGGAAGTATCTGCAGAAGAACTATGTGGCTTTCTTAGCACATGTTACAGAAGATAAAGGCAAGGGTAAGTCTATTTCAGATATTCCTGTCGTTCGGGATTATTCTGAAGTATTCCCTGAAGATTTACCTGGTTTACCTCCAGCACGCCAAGTCGAGTTCCGCATTGATCTCGTACCTGGTGCAAATCCCATTGCCAGAGCTCCATATCGTCTTGCACCATCTGAGATGCAAGAGTTGTCTAAACAGCTTCAGGAGCTCTCTGACAAAGGTTTTATACGTCCTAGTTTTTCACCTTGGGGTGCTCCCGTTCTTTTTGTCAAGAAGAAGGATGGATCCTTTAGGATGTGTATCGATTATCGTGAGCTTAACAAGCTTACCATCAAGAATCGATATCCCCTACCTCGCATCGATGATCTCTTTGATCAGTTACAAGGCGCTTCTTATTTTTCGAAGATTGATCTACGTTCCGGGTATCATCAACTTCGGGTGCAGGAAGAAGACATTCCGAAGACAGCGTTCCGTACTCGATATGGGCATTATGAGTTCACAGTCATGCCATTCGGTTTGACTAATGCTCCTGCTGTTTTCATGGACTTAATGAATAGGGTCTGTAAACCTTATTTGGATCAGTTCGTCATTGTTTTTATTGACGACATCTTGATTTATTCTAAGACGCAAGCTGATCACGAGCAACATCTTCGTCTTACCCTAGAACTCCTAAAGAAAGAGCAACTTTTCGCCAAATTCTCCAAGTGCGAATTTTGGCTTAAAGAAGTTCAATTTTTGGGGCATGTTATCAACAAACAAGGTATCCATGTAGATCCCTCCAAAATCAGTGCGATTAAGGATTGGGATACGCCTACTACTCCTACTGAAGTTCGTTCTTTTCTTGGTCTAGCGGGTTATTATCGCCGCTTCATAGAAAACTTCTCGAAGATTGCAGTTCCTCTAACTGCTCTAACTCAGAAGAAAATGCCCTTTTACTGGGGATTCAAACAAGAGGAAGCTTTTCAACATTTGAAGCAGAAGCTTTGCGATGCGCCTGTTCTATCATTGCCTGAGGGTGATGATGATTTTGTTGTGTATTGTGATGCATCTAAATTGGGTCTTGGCTGTGTTCTTATGCAAAGGAACAAAGTTATAGCCTATGCATCGAGGCAGTTGAAGATACATGAGAAGAACTACACCACTCATGATCTTGAGTTGGGTGCAGTTGTCTTTGCTCTCAAAATCTGGAGACACTATTTGTACGGTACAAAATGTGTGGTTTTCACTGACCACAAAAGTCTTCAGCATATCTTCAACCAGAAAGAACTCAACATGAGGCAACGACGTTGGGTCGAGCTTTTAAACGACTATGACTGCGAAATTCGCTACCATCCTGGTAAGGCGAATGTCGTAGCTGATGCATTGAGTCGTAAGGAACGTACTAAGCTTCATTGTGTACGTGTTCAATCTGTTATTCAAGCTTGATCCGATATCCAAGCACGCATTTCTCAGGCTCAACAATCTTGTGTTTCACAAGGTTTGATGGATAAGGAATTTCCCTATCACATAACGCCTGCTTTGGAACTGAAGGACAATGGATCATATTACTTCATGGACCGTTTGTGGGTCCCAAGCCAGGATGATCTTCGTACCTTGCTTATGGATGAAGCCCATAAGTCTCGTTATTCTATTCATCCGGGCTCAGATAAGATGTATAAGGATCTTCGTATTCATTATTGGTGGCCTGGTATGAAGAAAGACATTGCCTTATACGTATCCAAATGCCTTACTTATCTTAAGGTTAAGGCTGAACATCAGCGTCCTTCTGGTTTATTGGAGCAACCAGAGATCCCAGTTTGGAAATGGGAAAACATTACTATGGATCTCGTTACCAAACTTCCGCGCACAAAGAAGGGTCATGATGCCATCTGGGTAGTCGTTGATCGTCTTACAAAGTCAGCACATTTCTTGCCAATCCGTGAGGATTTTCCTGCTGACAGACTTGCTCAAATCTATGTGGATGAAATTGTAGCTCGACATGGTGTTCCTTTGAACATCATTTCTGACAGAGATGCTCGTTTCACTTCTCATTTTTGGAGAACCATGCAATCTGCTATGGGGACCCAACTTAATCTGAGCACAGCTTATCATCCACAAACGGATGGTCAATCGGAGAGAACAATCCAGACTCTGGAGGATATGCTAAGAGCTTGTGTGATCGATTTTGGTGGTAGCTGGGATTCACATCTTAAATTGATTGAATTCTCCTACAACAACAGTTATCACACTAGCATCAAAATGGCTCCTTTCGAGGCTCTCTATGGTCGAAAATGTCGTTCACCAGTCTGCTGGAATGAGATTGGCGAGGCTCAACTTACTGGACCTGCCCTCATTTTAGAGACAACTGACAAGGTCAAGAAAGTTCGTGATAACCTTCAGGCAGCTAGAAGCCGTCAGAAGATTTACGCGGACCCAAAACGCAAAGCCTTGGAATTTCAAGTCGGTGATCGAGTATTACTTAAGGTCTCACCTTGGAAAGGTGTGATCAGATTTGGAAAGAAAGGAAAACTTGCACCTAGATACGTTGGACCATTCAAGATCGTTGAAAGAATCGGAAAGGTAGCCTACAGACTTGAGTTACCTCCTGAACTTGGAAATGTTCATCCAACTTTTCACGTGTCCAATCTCAAGAGGTGTTCAGCTGATGAAAACTTCTCCATACCGCTTGACGAAATTCGTGTTGGCAAAACACTGAAATTTGTTGAGAAACCAGTGGAAATCATGGAACGTGAAGTCAAGTGGCTTAAACGCAAGCGCATTCCTTTGGTCAAAGTTCGCTGGGAAGCTAAACGTGGACCTGAGTTTACTTGGGAACGCGAAGATCAAATGAAGGCGAAATATCCTCATCTTTTTCCACGAGTTTCCTTTAAATAAATTTCGGGACGAAATTTCCACAAGTAGGGGAGACTGTAACAACTGTGCTTGTAACCATTATGAACAGTTCTGTTATCAATAAAACAATGTTTTTTGATCACAATGTTTGTTTTGTTATGTTTTACATTTTTCATGTTTTGACTTTTGTTCAATTTCAAACTCTACATCACTTTCTGGAGAGTTATACGCAAACTGGTGCGTAAACGTACTCAGTTTAATGCGAGAAATACTCCGGAACATCAACATATACTCAACATACCTTAAATAACCTTTAAATAACTTAGAAATAAGTTTTGAAGGCATTGGTATGGCAAAAGCAAGTTAATTCGTTTACAGGGACTAAACTTGACAAACTGCGAAAGTATGCCAATTTGAACTGTAACGAACATTCCGGAACATAACCATAAGTTAAACACACCTTAAATATCCTTTACATAGCTTAGAAATAGGCTTTGAGGGGTTCGGTGTGCTAAAATAAACTTTTGGGTCATTCAGGGACTAAAAGTGTCAAAAAGTGCACAAGTTTGCATTTTCGCGCATAACTTACGTTCTGAATACATCCGGACATTCAAAATTTTATGAAAGCATGACTACATTATATTTTAGTGTTCGCCATAAGAAAAATCCATTCGTCGCGTCATTTGGATCGTTTTTCGCGCTTGTGCGCATTCCGTCGTAATTAACCGAACATCGCGACCGTACGGCCAAACGAACCGACATCCGAGATATTTTTGAACACATTTTAAGTTCCCTATACTTTAACTTCATTTTAGAGCTTTGAAATGGGGTTAACGGGCCTTAAACGTGTCGAAAATGGGCTGATTTCAATACAGGGACCAAAAGTGTAATTCTGCCAAACTAGGGCCTAGCGGTGCGCTACACTTTTAACGTAGCGGTGCGCTAGCCTGTGCCAGAACAGATAATATCAACCAGTCAGCAGATTATCAGCTGATTAAACCACAACCACATACTTGCAACTTGCCTAATCTGTTGATAAACATCATTTTTAGCCACCATGAGTTTCCGACACTTGTACGGCTTGGATTAAGGCACGATATTCAACAAACGATCTTAACGGTTACCCGAAAACTATAAATACCCCACCCCCCATGCTTTAAAATCACTAGAAATTTGATTTGAAAAACTCTAAGTTGAAACATTTGTTTCATACCTGAGATTTTTGAATCGAGTTTAGCATTCGGGGACCCTTCGTAAGTATTCTTTCGTTCTTTTCCTTATTTTACTGCTTTTCCAGTCAGAAAGTCAAACTTTGTTTGACTTTCAGCGTTGACCAGCTTATGGTCAATGCGAAGTTCATTTGAACTTCGCAACGTGATTGTAATCACGATGGTCATAGTCCCTTGGGACTATGCCTACTGATTACCACGTTGTCTAGGGTCGTAGGGTAAGCGATCTAATAAATCGCTTATACCTCGAACCCGACCTAGTTTGGTCGATCATTAGGATCCGACCAAACACATTAGGTGACCATAGTAGGTAGGGAATAACCTTCCGAGGTTATACCCTATGGTCACGTCGTTTAAATAGTTGTATGATAGGTAGTTTATATGCCTTAGGTAAATTACCAGAATACCCTTTTCATGTATAATTGGTAATTAAGCATATGTAACCTAAACCTTTGTCACATAACTGATTATGTAACATGTTTAGGCATATAACACTTGTCATAGGGCTAGTTAGGCGGTCCGAACGCGTTTCACGCGCACGACGCGTTAAAGTAGCATAAGCTTCCTAAACGGGTTGTAATGGGTCGTAAACAATTATGTTAGGTTTCATTTAGTATGTAGGCTTTGTTAAACCAAATGACACGAGTCTCTACACTCGTTTGGTTTACGAAACCTCATTCTATCCAATCATCCGATTAAGGTCCGGTTATTAACATAGTTACCTATATTAGGTGCCGTTTGATTCCGAGATCTCTAGCATTACTTGGTGGTTATCTTTAGACATCTGAGCAATATCAAGTGAGTACATAGACCCCTCTTTTACTGTTTTCCAAACATTTTGGGGTGAAACACATGTGCCTACTTGTTACTTTCATGCTTTCCTGTTTTCATATCATATACCGACTATGTTTGTTAGTACATTATAGTACATGATTTCATTACTTTTCATGCTATGTATGTCCATTGTGTGCATACTTAGTACATTGTTTTACATTACATTTCTGCTATGTATGTTGACTGATAGCATGCTAGCACATTGATTTACAAGACTTTTCTACTTTGTATGTTAACTTAGCATACTTAGTACATTGTTTTCATATGACATGTATACAACTTCTATGACATTTGGTTTGCACAAACGGGTCTTTATTACGTTCATTAACATTTGCTACGCCGCTCGATAGTAAGTAGTGGTACCATAGGACTTGACAAATCCCATTCCTGACATCCCGGGTTTGTTTGGATGTAAGGAATGACTGAATCCGAATACAATTCTTTTGATAACCTTGACTGAAAGGGTTATCCGACTGTCTCAAGGCTTGAATGTATGCGTTAACTTACCACATAAATGTTTGTATCAGTGTATCATGCATCACTTTGCAAAACATAACTTTTTGATATATTCAAAATACTTTGTTTTGTACATTTTACTTATGGTTTAAGTAGTCTTATTTTACTTACCATACATAACATTTGTTACACATTACTTGACTACTTTTGGACTATCAACATTTGACATGGTTTATACAAGGACTATTGACTATTGGTTTAAACATAGACATTATACTTTGTTGGTTGGTTTAAGTGACTTAAGTAACGAGATGTGAGTAATATGATACAATCATGGTAGATACGCCGCTGGTACTTCCTATACATAAGTGATTGTATTATATTACATATCATAGCGTTATTTAAATCATTCATTTTGGACTTATACATTTTACATAAGTGACATGTTTTTACAAGACTTTGGTTTACAATACAGTTTATTTTATACAACTCATTTTGCATGGTTATTCATTTAACCATACATTATTCACCTATCTATACATATCATCCGAACTTATTGTTTTTCAAACAATTTACAAAACAAATCAAATTACAAGGTTCATGACTAAACATTTTCTTAAACTTAAGTCATGAATCCTATTTTCACAAAACCTATGTATCTCACAGGCATTTTTATGCTGACGTACCTACTTTCACATGTGTTTTCAGGTGCTTTTCCGTAGGATGACGATCATGACACTAGGGCGGACCTGTGCCTTAGATACTTAAAATGAAGATAGACTTTGTTTAATTATGTTATAAACTCTGTATTTCCTATTTAAGACGATGAAACTCATATGTTGATAAATAAATACAACTTTGTATGCCATGGTTATGAAACAATTAATTCTGTTACAACACTCCCCGACGTTTTCCGCCACGTCTTGTATGATATACGTGGTCGGGGTGTGACAGTCTAGGAAGAAGACATCAGAGGATTGAAGAAAACAAGAAGGTGGGGGAGGGGTAGAGGTAGGAAATTGTATTAATAATTATAATTTATTTATTTTTAGTTTTCTAAATTATTCAGGGCTATTTATGTCATTTAACACATATTTAACTGAAAAATCTAACATGAGTTAGTGATAAGGACCACCCGAGTGCAAAAATTACAACTACCGGGACCAACTTTGTAATTATTGAACCACTAGGACCAAGTCTGCAATATTTGCAAACCACAGGGACCAACCAAGCATTTAACTCTAAAAAAAACTCTAAAAAATCAAAAAAATAATAAAAAATCTAAAAAATCCAAAAAATTATGAAAAATAAAAAAATTCTAAAAATAATAAAAATCCAAAAAAATCTAAGAAATAATAAAAAATCTATAACATTCTAAAAAATCAAAAAAATTATAAAAAATCCAAAAATTATAAAAAAAAATACTTAAAAAAACCAAAAAGTAAAAAAATCCAAAAAATAAAAAAAAATCCAAAATAATAATAAAAAATCAAAAAACAATGTTAGAATTTTTTTGATTTTTTAGAATTTTTTAGAATTTTTTGGATTTTTTATTATTTTTTAGATTTTTTTTGGATTTTTTGGATTTTTTAGAATTTTTTTTGTAATTTTTTGTAATTTTTAGATTTTTTAGAATTTTTTTTATTTTTAGAATTTTTTTGATTTTTTAGAATTTTTTGAATTTTTTCTATTTTTTAGAATTTTTTGGATTTTTTTATTTTTTGGATTTTATTGAATGTTTTTGTTTTTTTATAATTTTTTGGATTTTTTAGATTTTTTTAATTTTTAGAATTATTTTTTATTTTTTAGATTTTTTTTTGTATTTTTAGGATTTTTTATTATTTTTTAGATTTTTATTATTTTTTAGATTTTTTTTATTTTTAAGAATTTTTTTTTATTTTTTAGAATTTTTTGAACTTTTTATTATTTTTTAGATTTTTTTTTATTTCTTAATTTTTTTTGATACTTTTGAATTTTTTAGAATTTTTTAGAATTTTTATAATTTTTTATGATTTTTAGAATTTTTTTGAATTTTTATAATTTTTTGGATTTTTAGGAATTTTTATCTAAGATAGTTGTTTTTAAAACTTTTTCCAATTGTTTATAACTAGGGGTAATTTTGTCTTTTTAGGTATTTTTAAATTCTAATTCCATTAATAGATTTATCAACCAAACACATCTATGGATTTTAAAGGAATCCATCAAATTCCAATTCAAATTCCAATTCCAATTCCAATTCCTACACATTCCGCGAACCAAACGCCCCCTTAGTGTACAGGCATCCACCCTTCCAAATTGCACGTGTTCAAATTATAAGACCCAACTTTGACGGGATTTTGAAAACTTTGAAGGTTCAAAACCTTGTAATAAATCATCCTAGAACAGATGATTGGTTTTCAAGGCGGATTTGAAATTTGTGTTCTTGTTGTGGTTGTCGCCTAAAGATAGGTGACGGTATTGTTTTAGAATCTAAAGCAAGTAAACTGCGTTAGGGTCCTAGGAAGGTTATAGACTAGGTCAAAGCATTACTAATAACCTAATTCCCTATAACCATGAGCTCTGATACCAACTCTTCTGTCACACCCCGACCGCGTAAAACAACAAATCGCGGTGGAATCGTCGGGGAGTGTTGTAACAGAATCATTGTTTCATAACACATGGAAATTGAAGTTTTGTTTTATTGAATAAAAGAAGTTACAATGTCTTAAAAACAAAGAAACATAACATAATTAACTAGTCTTGCATCTTTTATTGTCACTAAGGCCCAAGTCCTCCTAAGTGTATCTTGATCAATCCTATGCATCATCTCTTGAAAACACATGTGAAAATAGGCACGTCAGCATAAAAATGCCTGTGAGATACATAGGTTTTATTAAAATAGGATTCATGACTTGTAAGTTTAAAGAACATGTTTAACAAAAGTTAGTCATGAACCTTGTAAAATGTTTTCTTTTATAATTCATACAAACCGTGATAAGAAATCAAGTGATATAAAAGAAAGATGCATAGTTAAACACATAACCAAGAAAAATGAGTTTGTATAAAATATGTTGTTTGTAAAACAATGTTTATGTGAAAATATGTTATCTGTGTAAAATGTGATATGTCTAAATTGAAATGGTTTAAATAACGCTACAATATGTAATACCATAAAAGCACTTATATATAAGAAGTACCAGCGGCGTATCCACCATGCTTTTATCATATTACACATGCCTCGTTACTTAAATCACTTACCCAAACAACCACCAAAAATGTCTAGTTTAAACCAATTGTCAAATGTTTATGTGTAAACCATGTCTATTGTCAAATGTAAATCATGTAATGTGTAAATAAATGTCATGTATGGCAAGTAAAAAGTGACTACTTAAACCATATGTAAAAATGCACAAAACAAAGTATTTAAATAAATCAAAAATTATGTTTTGTAAAATCCATGCATGCTTTACTGATACAAACATCTACGCGATATTGTTCTAACGCCTACATTCAAGCCTTGCGACTGTGGCGACAAACCCTATCCTGAATATCGAATTCGGTCATTCCTTCCAACCCAAACAAACCTAGGATTTCAGAAATGGGAGTTGTCAATTCCTGTGGTACCACTACCTACTAACGAACGGCATGATCAGTGTTAATAAATGTATTTATGACCCGTTTGAGAAACCAAATGTCATACCAAATTGTGACACCCATGATGAAACCAGGTACACCCTAAACGGTCTAAAACTGTAAAGCACACTTAACACTTTATTTGCGCGAAAACCCTAAAAACATGTGTGACTTATATGCTTGATTAACTGATATCTGTTATGTCTCGAAGGCATCCGAGAGCACGTTATGACTGCCATGATACTAATAAGGGCCAACAGTGCGAAGTTGGTGTCCTTAGCCTTGAAACACGTGTTAAACGGCAGTGTTCCTTTTAACAACGCTTTAAACCTTTGACATTGATTATTACGTTATCGGTAGCATCATTTAAGATTTCGAATTCCAGGAACAACTTAGTTTTATGCCATAGACTGTGACATAAGGTTTGAATCCAATCTGAGATCGGGCACGCAAAACGAAGCAGCTTCCCGGTTAGGGAAACGCTTTCGTTTCAGGAATAACATAAGGCAATCAAAAGTGCAAGGAACGATCGATCAAGCTTAAAAACACTTAAACCACTCTAATACGAGTCTTTTATGATTAAAACATAACTGTGTTCGGATTTCAAGACAGTTATGCATGATTTTTAAAACCGAGTCTTTTGACACTAAGTACGCGCGAAACGGAGTCTGTCACGCAAAAAGAGAACGCGCGCGAGACCCGTAAACGAACCTAGCCACTCAATGGAAGATAAACATCATCTTTTAGCGCACGTAACGAAGCACGAGGTGTCCCTTGTGGGACCCACACCCAAACCGCCCCCACCCCCTTTATTTAATAAAAAAATCATTTTTTTTCTTTTCTAAATTCATTTTATCACCAAATACTTTCAAAAATCTGGTTTCTCTCAAGAACAACCAGCTGAATTCACAAGAAACTTCAACAAATCAAAGGTATTAACTCAAATCCATAAGGTTTTAAGCATTGTTTCTTGATTAAACATGATTTAGGTCATAAAAACCCATTTTAGTCCATGAATTTTGGAGTTTTAAACAAGTTTAGGGGCTGAATATGAGCACCATATGAATACCCTGGTGTTATATGGCAGCCATGGTTATAAATCTTTGGGTTTTGATACCCTAATCAACACCTATTCGACAGAAATCGCTTAACTAGTCGATTAACCGAAAACAATGAAATAAAGCTTGATTGATCTAAGTTCTAGCATATTTGGATTGTACTTGATGTGTAGGTACTAAATATAGCCCACACATACTTCTGGACTCACAAGGAACGCTCGGAATCGAAGGAATCGCTAGGTATATGACCCGAAACTTGAATCTAGACTAGGTAGAATATTGTTCGGACTATAACTAGCTACTTCATACTTGGATTGAGCTGAAATTTTGTGTGGTGATGAAGGGTAGTGTCAGAAAGGACCACGTAAAATTTTAGAATTTTTGGAATTTTCTACGATTTTTGGTAAAATTTTGACTGTTTTACCAAAAGAATTCTGGAACAAATACTAAACGGATTCAATAAATCACCAAATTTTACAGAGACACTAACGACATATGAGGAATTCTCTGGAAAAATTTGGAGTCCATTGGTTGAGTTTTGATTTGGGTTAAAAATCCGCGTTTTTGGGAATTTTCGGTAGCCGGAAACGCACAGAAACGAAATCGGAAAAATCTTAAAATTTTTTGGATATGTTTTTGGAAACATATGGGATGTCCAGGAATTTTTTGGGAATTTTTGGATCAATGATGGTAATTAATGTTAATTATGAGGTTAAATATGGTTTTATAAATAATTTATTTAGACAAGTAAAATGCCAAAATAAATTCCCATAAATTTTTCCCATATTTTACAGATTTTTACTGAGTTATATAAAAATTTTGGAATTTTATTCAAATAATAGATAAAATGGGAATTTTTGGGATTAAAAATGGGTTATTTTAAATCAATTTCGGCAGTTTACCGTGTAACGAACCTGCCGGAACTGGGAACTGACCCAACCCGACAAATACTATAATTGAAACATGGGGAGTATTCCGGGAGATTCCAGGGCAGATTAGACACTCGGGGTGTGTCCAATACCATTTCGGGAAATCCCCGACGGTGGACAAGGAAACTCAAAATTGGGCAACCTGGACTTCCCAAACACTCGGGGTGTGTCCAATAACAACGTGTTGGTACTATTGGTATTCCCGTACCATTATCTGAACACGTTAAACTACTGACATTGACTGGCACGCGAACCGGTGCCCGGAAGCCAAACTGAAAACTAATACTACCCTGACCTCCATCACCATACCCGTGTCCTATAGACTCACTCCGGGGTGAAAACTCCTGACCAAATCCAAGTTATAACCCTTACCGACTTAGATACTGATTTGAATCCTTACTTGCATGTGTGCTATTAAAGCTGATTTCGTTGATTAAACACTCTTTAGCCGAGACTACTATTGCACTGTGAGTTCACTTCCCCCACTTTAAACTGTTTTCTGGGGTGAAGTGCATGTACAAACTGTGTTACTGTTTTGAAGTAATTTGCATGTTACAAACTGTGTTAATTGCACCAACTTATGATGATGTGAAATTGCCCAACCCACGAACAACCTCGGCTGATTGTAACACAGACCGGCGAACTGTAGGTGTCCGTTGTGACACGGTCCGGCAAGCTGAAGGTGTCTGGTGTGACACGGTCCTGCGCGCTGAAGGTGTTTGTGACCTCGTGAAATTCCATTTGTGATTGTGACACGCGTGTAATTCCTTCTATGAACCATAATATGTGCAATTAAACATGTTGATACATTTTGAAATGAAACAACCAAACCAGTGGAACTCACCAGCAGCGTTTAGCTGACCTTTTTAAAACTAACATGCATTTCAGGTAACTTGAGACTGATGTGATCTGTGTATGTTGTTTAAGACGTGTTTATTGGTAAATATTGAGATAGACGCATGCGACTTAGAAGACTTATGTGGTTCATGGGAACACGCAGTTGTAACATACATGTAGTATGTAATCAACATTTTGTAATTAATTAAATGTAGTGTCTTTATAAACAATGTGCTTGTACCAGAGGTGTCTGTTGCATCCCATGTTTTTTTTTCTTCCGCTGCAAATCGGGGTGTGACACAAATGTAAGCATGTTATATGAAAATAATGTACTTATATATGCTAAATGAACATATAAAGTAAAACTGTTTAATGTAAAACAATGTGTCCATATGCTGGATGAACATATGCAACAAAATGTAATATATAAAAATCAATCTGCTAGCATGTTAATAAAACATACATAGGAAAACATGGAAGAAATCATGTACTATAGGTGTACTAATGAACACATCAAACATATTATATAAAAACATGAAAAGCACGAAAGTAACAAGTAGGCACATGTGTATCACCCCAAAACATTTGAAAATGTAAAAGAGGGGACTATGTACTCACTTGAGAATGCTTAGAAGTGTTGAATAACAACCAAGCAAAGCTAGAGGGATCACGGAATCAAAACGGCACCTAATATAAGTAACTACGTCAATAAACCGGACCTAAATCGGAAGATCGGATAGAATGAGGTTTCGTAAACCAAATGAGTATAGGAACTCATGTAATATGATTTAACAAAGCCTACATTCTAAATCGAAACCTATCCTAAGTGCTTACGACCCATTACGACTCGTTAAGATAGCTTACGCTACTTTAACGCGTCGTTCGCGTAAAACGCGTTCGGAACGCCTAACTAGTCCTATGACATGTATTATATGCCTTAAAATGTCTAATAATGTTACCTAGTCAGTTTAGATGTCAAAATTTAGGTTGCATATACTTAAAATGGATTTATGGTAAAAAGGGCATTTTGGTCATTTTCCTAAGGCATATTTATTACCTCTCATATAACTAACTAAACGAAGTGACCATAAGGTATAACCTCGGAAGGTTATTCCCTATACAACTATGGTCACTAAAAATGCTTGGTCGGATCCTAATGATCGACCAAACGGGTCGGGTTCGAAAGTCTTAGCGGTTGTTTAGACCGCTTATCTTACGACCCTATATAAGCACTAAACTAAGAGTGACGAGTTAAACATGTTAAAATATGTTCAACGAAGTTAGAAAACAAGTTTGATGTCAAAACAAAGGGTTGTGATACCTAAGAATAGTTTCGTTGCAAAATACGTATAAACGCGTATTTTGACCGAAACTATGACTCGTCACTACGCCTAATCAACGTGGTAATCAGTAGGTATAGTCACAAGGGACTATAACCATCGTGATTACGCTCACGTTGCGAAGTTCAAATGAACTTCGTGTTGACCATTGACTGGTCAAAGCGGAAAGTCAAACACTGTTTGACTTTTACGCTTAAAACACATAAAAGAATGAAAGAAACTTACAAGAGGTCCAAGCTATGAAGATTTTGATCTAGAATGCTCAGGTATGAAGTGGGAAACTCCAACTTAGGGCAAACAATTAGATCAAGTGTGAATTGTAAATGAAAAACATGGGGGTATTTATAGTTTTTGGGCCACCGTTAGGATCGTTCCTCGATAAACGAGCTTCAATCTGAGCCTTACATGTGTGCCCATTGTTTTGTAATAGCATGGGAGCCTCAAAACAAGCCCATAGACTCATTAAAACCATTTGCAAAACATGGGAACAGCTGGATCAAGCTGGAAACATAATTCTGCTGAACTGATGCTCTGTCGCACCCTGCGTACGATATGGGCTCTGTCTACGCGGCCCGCGACCGCCTGTAGTTCTGAAACAAGTTTCATAATTTGCAGAAATGGTCCCTGCAAGCATTTAAGCCCCTTTTCGACATGTTTAAGGCCCTTTAAGCCATTTTCAAGGCTCTACAATGATGCCTAAGCATAGGGGACATGAAACATGTTTGAAAATATGTCGGATGTCGGTTTGTTTGGTCGTACGGTCACGATATTCGGTTAATTACGACGAAACACGAACGGACGTGAAAAACGATCCAAATTACGCGACGAATGGAATTTTATCAAGCCAATCAATAAAATAAAATATTTTAATGATTACATAAATTTTTGGATTTCCGGATATATTCAGAATGTAAGATATCCGCGAAAATGCAAACTTATGCACTTTTTGACGCTTTTAGTCCCTGATGATCAAATAAGTTTATTTTTTGCGCACCAAACACCTCTAAGCCTATTTATATGCTATGTAAAGGATATTTAGGGCATGTTTAACTTATGATCATATTCTGGATTGTTCGTTACAGTACGAATCGACATACGTTTGCAGTTTGTCGAAATTAGTCCCTGTAAGCGAATAAACTTGATTTCGACACACCAAACCTTCCAAATATTATTTCTAAGTTATTGAAAGGTTATTTAAGGTATGTTAAGCCCATGTCACTATTCCAGAGTGTTTGTCACGTTAAACTGATTACGTTTACGCATCAGTTCGCGTATAATTTTCCAGAAAGCGATTTAGAGCTCGAAATCGAACAAGAATTGATATATGCAAATGATACACATATTTATACAAATCCCAAGTATGAAATACAATATTTCATTGATTTGGTGTTTGTTTGATGGTCGTGGAGGCACAGATGTCACATTAGTGACTTAATAACGATGATAGCCTATGTTTAACTTGTTTGTTTAAATTTTAAGACAATGTAAATGTTTAATATTTAATAAAAAGAAACTTTTTGAATCCATTGTTGTGAAACAGATTCTGTTGCTCCACTCCCCGACGTTTCCGCCGCGGTTTCGTTGTTTTTACGCGGTCTGGGTGTGACAGAAGAGTTAGTATCAGAGCTCATGGTTATAGGGAATTAGGTTATTAGTAATGCTTTGACCTAGTCTATAACCTTCCTAGGACCCTAACACAAGATTCTTGTGTTTAGATCTTAAAACAATACCATCACTTATCCTTAGGTGACAACCACAACAAGAACACAAATTTCAAATCCGCTTTGAAAACCAATCATCTGTTCTAGGATGATTTATTATAAGGTTTTGAACCTTCAAAGTTTTCAAAATCTCATCAAAGTTTGGGTCTTATAGTGTGAACATGTGCAATTTGGAAGAGTGGATGCCTGTATCCTGAGTTTTCTGTCTAAGGCTAGAGTGTTCGCACAAATCCATATAATCGGAGCCGTCACTCTTACCTGGGAACTCTTGGGGTGAGTGTCCACTTATAGGCTAAAGCATGTCTTCGTGATACATTAATATGACCCGCTTACTTTGATTAGTCACCGTCTCATTTGTTTGCCTTAGGAAACAAACAAATGATCACCATTTTTATGCGTTGTCATTCTGTTTTGATTATCCGAGAACATTTCACTTGTTTCCTTCTATGTCTTCCATTTCCTTTAGGATGTCCCTTCATCGCAACAACACTCAACTATAGGAGCAGGCTACCAAAATTGCCCAACGAATAGGCGTAGTAATCCAGAAGACTGCTGAATTGGCTGTCGCCATGTCTCGTCTCAATGATGAAGCTACCCAAGAATCACCAAAGGAAACAGAAGCCAAGCCTTCATGAAAATCAAAGAAGCGTAAAGCTTCAAAGAATCCTCCAGCCGTTGCACCAAATCAAGCAGGACCTAGCCAGGTGGCAGCACCACCAGCCAAGAAGCCGTACTTAGGAACTGCTCCTTTGTGCAATCAGTGTAACCTCCATCACCATGCCAGTGTCAAATGCCGAACATGTTTCAACTGTGGACTTGTTGGTCATACGGCAAGAGTCTATCATTCAGTCACTGTGCTAAACCAAGCCATTCAGAACCCTGTTCAACTTCAAGCAGATCCAACACAAGCTCGTTTTCCTCCTGGTATTTGCTACTTCTATGGCGAGATGAGTCATTTCAGGAACAAATGACCAAAGATTGTCAATGCAAATCTGACCCACGGATGAACATTTGGCTGATTAGAAGATTCTGCTGCTTTGAATAATTTGAATCTTATGCTTTTGTTTCTTTTGTTTTTCTTGAACTCTGAAACAATCTGTTTGGTTTATAAATAAATCATTGTTCCCATTTCTGATGTACAAATGTTGTTGCATGTGTGTATGGCATACCTTACGATACCTACACTAAAGAACTATGTTCTTTACAAAACAAACTACTCTTGTAGTTCTCCCATTTACGTGATCGCTCACGATTTCCTCGAAAATTCTAAGTACTCGTTTCATTCTAAGAAACGAAGTAAAGAATATAAGTGACAATTTTAGACGATTATTCAAAATGTCACTTTAAATCCTTGGTTAGATAATTAAGGGTATTTTTCGATCTCATACCCATATCATTACATTCTAGTTTTTATAACAACATACATAGTATATGTTTTTCAAAACACAACCTTCATGATTTCAAAATATTTCATATAGTTTGAAAACAATTTTAACACAGTATATTTACTTAATATGTCAAGTGCATGATTTCAAAAAGCATTATCCATGTTTTCAAAAACCTTATACTTAAATACAAAATTCATCCCACATGATTTTTATAAACATATTTACCTGATACATCTACCGTATGATTTCAAAAGTATTACGTAAGGTTTCAAAAACATTAAACACATTTCTAAAAGAACCACATGCATAGTTTTTGAAAAACACTCTGCTCGTATGATTGACTTCACATACGTTGTACCCAACCTCCAAATTCTGCTTCATATGTCGCCTTAGCATATCTAGCGCCTCAACTTCATGAACATTCTACCTCATGTATCGACTTAAGCACGTCTAGTGTAAGGTTTCGAATGCGTCTCCCGCTATTCAAATTCCAAAATCCATATACGATCTTCTTATCTTCATAATTAGATCCTTTTGGATGGTTATCGCTCAAATCGGAGCCCTTAATTGAATACTTTGTATGCCTTAAATACGTAAATTACGATTCATTAAGGACAAAGCCGAATTCCTATTAAGATCTTCCTATCTTCATAGTTAAATTCTTGATAATGTTTAAAGTACCAAATGAAATCCACGGATTGGATTCCTGGTGTGCTTTGAATACTCTTGAACAAATTAACAAAATGATAACAAATTAAAGATCAAGTTAAACAATTATGTGATTTCGTGATTATGTTTTATGTGTTTTGTTTTTGTGTAATCTGAATTTTCGTTATCCAAATCCTCGTAGAATTTTCCATATCTTCATATGAGAGATTCATGGTAGGATATCCAAAGGTACTACCTTAAATCTTTAATGGGCTTCTACGTAATAGTTAAGACCCATGGATTATATAGTACTATTCTATAATTCAAAAGAGACCCCTTGAGTTGTCTAGTTAAAATGATTGATTCAAAAATCTGGTTGGGAATGTCATGTGATGATATAGCTGAAAAGACTCCTTGGTGGTCTATTTAAAGAGATCATTTGTTGATTTAATTAAAAGGACCCTCTGGTGGTCTAGTCACACTCATCACAGGTTTGATTTTCTTCCCCTACATATTATAAAATGCACTGTGCGGACTATGCAAGGAATTACGTAATTATGGATGCATACATAATTATGAAATTCAGTGCATAGAAAACCCAGTAAGATTTATCATGTGTAAGAACCTATAGTGGCAAAAATAACGAAACGTGAACAATATAATGGAGGTACGGTGGACGCACCAATGGCGCTTCATATATTTATATAAGTGTCCCTTTTACATTGCAAACATGATGTTATTAAAGTTACTAGAAGTTCAGAAACCTAACCAACGTTGTTTTATCTTTTCGACTTCATGTTTCAAGCTCTCACAAGTTTCCTCTAAATAAATTTCGGGATGAAATTTCCTGAACTAGGGGAGACTGTGACATCTGTGTCTCTACGACCATCAAACAAATACCAAATCAATGAAATATTGTGTTTCATACTTGGGATTTGTATAAATATGTGTATCATTTGCACATATCAATTCTCGTTCGATTTCGAGCTTGAAATCGCTTTCTGGAAAGTTATACGCGAACCGATGCGTAAATGTAATCAGTTTAATGTGAAAAACACTCCAGAATAGTGATATGGGCTTAACATAACTTAAATAACCTTTACATAACTTAGAAATAAGTTTTGGAAGGTTTGGTGTGTCGAAATCAAGTTTATTCGATCGCAGGGACAATTTGCGACAAACTGCAAAAGTCTGCTAATTCGTATGGTATCAAACATTCCGAAACTTGACCATAAGTTAAACATACCATAAATATCCTTTACATAGCTTAGAAATAGGCTTTGATGGGTTCGGTGTGCAAAAATAAACTTTTTGGTCAAACAGGGACTAAAAGCGTAAAAAAGTGCACAAGTTTGCATTTACGCGCATATCTTACGTTCTGGATATATCCGGAAATCCAAAAATTTATGTAATCATTTAAAAAATTTATTTAGTGATTGGAAAGCTCAATTTCCATTCTCGCGCAATTTGGATCGTTTTTCGCGTCCGTTCAAGTTTCGTCGTAATTAACCGAACAACGCAACCGTACGACCAAACGAACCGACATCCGAGATGTTTTTGAGCATATTTCATATTCCCTATGCTTTAACTTCATTATGAAGCCTTGAAATGAGGTTAACAGGGCTTAAACGTGTCAAAAATCAAGTTTTAAGCATCAGGGGCCAGTTCTGCCAATTTTGAAAAGTTGCTGATCTGGAAGCTCTAGGAGGGGCGCGTAAGAATAAGCTTATGTCTACGTGGCCCGCGTAAAACCCCCAGACCTGCAAAAACCAGTTTTCTGCAAAACCAATCTGTTCCTTTGTTTTGTACATGGTTTCCTTCTATCTATGGACTGGTTTTGGGCACCCATAGCTTTGTAAAATCAGTGGGCACACATGGAGGGCCAAGATTGAAGCTCAAAGTTCGAGGAACGATCCTAACGGTTGTCCAAAATCTATAAATACCCACCTAGATTCTTTGGAATCCTCACTATTGTTCTCATTCTTGCTCTAAGTTGAAGCTCTCAAGCTTCATACCTGAGCAAATTGAGTTCAAATCTTCAAGCTTGGACCTTTTGTAAGTATTCTTTCATCTTTTATGCGTTTTTAAGCACCAAAGTCAAACAGTGTTTGAATTTCTTCTTTGACCAGTCAATGTTCAACACGAAGTTCGTTTGAACTTCGCAACGTGAGCGTAATCACGATGGTCATAGTCCTTTCTGACTATACCTACTGATTACCACGTTATTTAGGTATAGTGATGAGTCATAGTTTCGGTCAAAATACGCGTTTATGCGTATTTTGCAACCAAACTGTTCTTGGGTATCAAAACCCTTTGTTTTGATATCAAACTTGTTTTCTAACTTCTTTAAACATGTTTTAACATGTTTAACTCGTCACTTTTAGTTTAGTGCTTATATAGGGTCGTAAGATAAGCGGTCTAAACAACCGCTTAGACTTTCGAACCCGACCCGTTTGGTCGATCATTAGGATCCGACCAAACATATTTTGTGACATAGTTGTATAGGGAATAACCTTCCGAGGTTATACCTTATGGTCACTTCGTTTAGTTAGTTGTACGATAGGTAATTTTTATGCCTTAGGAAAATGACCAAAATGCCCTTTTTACGCATAAATTCATTTTAAGCATATGTAACCAAAATTTTGACATATAAACTGATTAGGAAATATTATTAGACATGTTAAGGCATATAATACTTATCATAGGACTAGTTAGGCGGTCCGAACGCGCATTTGCGAGAACGACGCGTTAAAGTAGCGTAAGCTATCTTAATGGGTCTTAAAGGGTCGAAAGCACTTAGGTTAGGTTTCGTTTTAGAATGTAGGCTTTGTTAAACCATATTACATGAGTTCCTATACTCATTTGGTTTACGAAACCTCATTCTATCCGATATTCCAATTTAGGTCCGGTTTATTAACGTAGTCACATATATTAGGTGCCGATTGATTTCCGTGATCCCTCTAGCTTTGCTTGGTTGTTATTCAAGACTTCTAAGCATTCTCAAGTGAGTACATAGTTCCCCTATTTTACTATTTTTGATTATTTTGGGGTGATTTATATGTGTTAAATGATTTCGATGTTTTTAACGATGGTTTCAAAAATGATTAATGTGGTTTAGATAAACTAATAACGATTTCGATAACGTGAATAAACTTGTTGGAAGTGGTTACATAACGAATAACATTCATTAGCTTTGGCCAAACCGACCAGTATTAGGTTATGGTACCATAGGATCTGACAAATCCCGTTATCAGACTGCACCCAAGGTTATGTGTGGGGGGGGGGGGTTATGTGGGTAACGACGGAATCTATGATTGTTAACTTACCCTTTGGTGGTTTGTTAATGCGAGATTAGCGATAGGAGAGTTGCGAAGGTTTGGATGTTATTAGCGAGACGACCAAAAGTAGTTTTCACAATTAAAATGAGAATGATTTAAACGATTTAAATGAGTTAAACAAATTGAACAAATGATTGGTTTTGGGTTGTGATTAGATAATGGGACGTGTGTAACATGATAAAAGCATGGTAGATACGCCGCCAGGACTTCTTATATATAAGTGTTTTTATCATATTACATTCCGTGGCATTATTTAGTTCACTTGGGCAAACGATTTTAAAACGATGTCACACAACGTGGTTTTTTTCTAAATGATATAAACCATACGAGTTTTACTAACGAGATGATTTAAAATTTGGTTTAATTAAACAAATGTTTTGGGTTAAGAATCATGGCTACGAGATTTTATAAATTATAACCAACTTGATTTGAGTTGGTTAATTATGTTGCAATACTATACACTTTTCAAAACAAGGTTTTTAACTTTTGACTCTTGTAGTCTAATGAGGTATTGCAACATGTAAACGAGCCATGAATCCGACACTCTCATAAAACCTATGTGCTCGCCAGCATTTCTTTGCTGACTTTGTTTTTACATATGTTCAGGTGTTATTGAATGATGTTGACTGCTAGGATGCATGCTGACTTAGGACTGGACGAGGCTTTAGTGACTTAATAACGATGATAGGCTATGTTTAACTTGTTTGTTTAAATTTCAAGACAATGTAAATGTTTAATATTTAATAAAACGAAACTTTTTGAATACATGGTTGTGAAACAATGTTTCTGTTGTTCCACTCCCCGACGTTACCGCCTTGGTTTCGTTGTTTTAACGCGGTCGGGGTGTGACAATATTTCCTTTGAATGTCCATTCTTTCCACAAGATTCACATTTCGTGAACCTACACTGGCCGGCATGATGGAACTGGCATACATCACATTTGGGCAGGGTGCCCATGTATCCTTTCCCTTTGTTCTCTGAACTTGCAGCACCAGTCCTAACCTCGGCTGGTGAGTTCGCATCTCTCTTCTTGTTACCACTGTTGTTGTTTCCTTGGGTACCTTTCTTGAAATTCGAGAACTTCCTTTGTTCTCTCCTGACGACTCGACGTGAGTCTCCTTCTTCTTTCCCTCAGAGATCGAAAACTTGTTCAACCTAATTGCTTCTTCAGTCAATGCTACGCTCAAATCAATGGCCTCAGTGATCATTGGAGGCTTCGAAGTAGTCACCATGCTCATAATTTGGGGTGCCAATCCCCAAATGAAACGTTCAACTCGATTGAATTCTGGCTCTACCATGTAGGGGACAACACGAGACAGGTCATGGAATCTCTACACATACTCAACAATCTTAGGTCCATCCATCTTCAGATTCCAGAACTCGGTTTCCAACTTCTGAATCTTAGCTCTCGAGCAGTACTTCTTACGCATTAGTTCTTTCATCTCATCCCAAGTCATACCATACACTGCATCCTTACCTAAACTCTGAACCTGAAGGTTCCACCACGATAGAGCTCCATCTAGGAATAGTCCAGAAATGTAAGTGACTTGGTGCTCTGGCGCACACTTGCTCATTTGCAGCACAGAATCTATCTTCTCAGCCCGTCTTACGAAAGCTACAGCACCTCCAGTGCCGTCAAAGTTCAGAGGCTTGCAGTCAAGGAACTGCTTGTAAGTACAGCCTGTACAAGCAACATCATTCACAGAAAGTATTAGCAAACGCACGTGGAATGTCCAAACGTATTGTAATGTGTCTTAGATAACTTAAACATTACCGTGAGGTAGGTTATTTCCTGAGGTACCTCCGCTGTGTTCAGAGCGTAAGGCCTCGTGTTGTGCTATTGCCTGTGAAATCCGTTCGTGTAGTTCTGCCTCTGTTGTGGGCAACTGAGTGTTCCTTCGAGGAGGCATCTTCTATAAAGAAGATAGGATAGGTCAGGTCTTATTAAAGATTTAAGCACATAAGCATCTATTATACGAATAAGACCTAGGGGTGTATATACGTAGGTATATAAGTAATCATCATAACAAGCAATCTTATCACAATCATAGCACAAACATGAAATTCAACAATGTATTTAATGAGAACATTATGATTGAGCTTTCATTAATCATCGACCACCAATATTGTTACATGCTTTACAAAAGTATCATATCAAAAGGGAACACAAGGTCACACTACCCTTGTCTAAAACGTCTATCAGTCTATAACAGTCATACAATCAAAAAGGGTGATCTCCAAAAGGCTTCACTATCTCAGCTCAATAGCGGTGCTCTCATCAAAAGCAAGCTACCTACATAAAACCAAAAACCGGCTATGCTGATGGTGGTGGAGGAGGAGGTGGAGGAAAGAAAAGCAAGATGTGCACATGCGCAAGCTCCTCCTCAAGATCATAAACATGACGCAACAGATAACTGATCTGTTGCTCAACAGTGAGAAATCGAGTGTCAAACTCAGGAAATGGAGTAAGCGGTGCAGGAGGATGTGAAAATGGGGACGGTGATGAACGAGGAACAAATGTTGGCTGACATGGACATGGCAAAGGGCGTGGTGACATCTCAAGCTCTAAAATCCTGTGACTCATGATCTCATACTAGAGCTGAAGTGAAAGTACTAGCTCATCCCGTGTATAACCAGTAAAGTGCGAGGGATGGTAGGGATCAGAAATCGGCATGGTGTACGGTGGGAACCATCTGAGTGGCTCATGAAGTGGTGAAGAAGTAAAAATGAGCATAAGGTGCAGATTGAGGCATGTGAGGGAAAGCTGCTGAAACATGAGGGTCATGGCTAGGCTGCTGGCTAGAAGTGCCTTCCCCTGGACAGGGTGCGGGTATGTCCAGCAAAAAACAATAGGCAGGTCAACACGGTATACATCAGGCTCTAATGGGTGAAAAGGAGCAACATCAATAGGTGCAGGTGCTAGTGGAGGAGTGACTGGCTCAATAATAGGAGGGTCAACGGGTGCAGGAACTGGATCTGGTATGAGTGGTGCAATGTCAGGTATGCCAAATGGGATAGGGTCATGGTCAAGCAAAGGCTCAGGAGCAGGTATCGGCTCAGGATCAGTAGGTGCATCAACAGGCTAATCAACAGGGACATAATCGGGCTCAAGACCAAGCTCAAAGTCATGTAGAGGAGATGGTGCAGCTGACATGGCTGTATCATCATTAGTATCAGTGGCATAATGTCGTGAACCCACTGCCTGCAAGGCAGAAGATGTCACAGACTCAAAGGAATCTGAGACAGAGTGTAAGCTAGAATCAGAAGAAATCTCAATAACAGGAATCCCCAGAAGTGGAACATCAACAGCGTCCTCATCGAGCTCTCCATCGCCATGAGCGTCATCGAGAGGACCATCAACGAAAAGATCAAAATGATTGTCAAACAGATCATCGAATGGCCAATCCTCAGGAGGAATGACCACTAAAGGAATAGGAGCGAGGATCGGTGCCACAATGTGCTCACCATCGGGATGACCGATGATAAGATGATCATGGATAGGAATGGGAATAACAAAAGGATCCTCGTCTGGGATACCATCAGCAAGAGGTAGATCATCGCCAAAATCGGGCAGCGCAAATGGCTGAAAATCGTCAGCATCGTCGGACATCATCTCTAGGTCACTCTCGGTATCAGATGTGAAGATCTCTGGCTCACGGACGATCTCATCGTCAGAAACAATAGCCATGGGATCATGGTCATTGGACAATCCACTCTCGGATGATGACATTGTCACACCCCCAAAATCCACCATGCGGAGTACCACCGCTTGGAGGCGTGACGTGACCAGGATCGAGCCACCAATCATATTGAACATCGTAATTAAGTAAATAAGACCAACCACAATATGATTGGTGACCAAAGCTAGTTAACCATGTTTAGTTTAAGCAGCGGAAGCATAAAAGTAAATCCAAAAGCATAAGTCCATAGTTTATAAGTTAAAGTTCAAAACGCAAGTTTAATAAGTTCATAAGGATTTAAATAATAAGTACGGAACATATCAGTCCGTACACCACAACGACTCCTTCCTCGTGCAAGCTCCAAGCGTTTAGCGACCTGTAAGGCATGTAACAACGAGTCAACAACAAAGTTGAGTGAGTTCACATTTGGTTGTTTAGTTTTAAGTTGTTTATGAAAAACGTGGTTTGACTTTCGTTGGCTTAATTGCCGTGGGGGTTACCCCGTAGTTGAAAGTATGTTTAACCCGTTCCTTTTTCATTACCCAAACCATAACCATAATCAGTGGGGGCTTTCCCCGTGTGAACTAATAGACGGTATGATATCGACTACTACGCAAATAAGTTGTGCCCTATATCAGCGTCTATCATCACTGATAGTCTGCCATAGTCCATTAGTACACGCCCGTCCGACCGGCACGGTGTGAGGTTTGTTAAACCTAATAGCGCTATTAACTAATGACCTGTAACAACTGTGCTTGTAATCACTATGAACAGTTCTGTTATCAATAAAATAATGTTATTTGATCACAATGTTTGTTTTGTTATGTTATACATTTTTCATGTTTTGACTTTTATGTAATTTCAAACTCTACATCGCTTTCTGGAGAGTTATACGCAAACTAGTGCGTAAACGTACTCAGTTTAATACGAGAAATACTCCGGAACATCAACATATACTCAACATACCTTAAATAACCTTTACATAACTTAGGAATAAGTTTTGAAGGCTTTGGTATGGCAAAAACAAGTTAATTCGCTTACAGGGACTAAATATGACAAACTGCGAAAGTATGTCAATTTGAACTGTAACGAACATTCCGGAACATGACCATAAGTTAAACACACCTTAAATATCCTTTACATAGCTTAGAAATAGGCTTTGAGGGGTTTGGTGTGCTAAAATAAACTTTTGGAACATTCAGGGACTAAAAGTGTCAAAAAGTGCACAAGTTTGCATTTTCGCGCATAACTTACGTTCTGAATACATCTGGACATCCAAAAATTTATGAAAGCATGACTACATTATATTTTAGTGTTCGCCATAAGAAAATTCCATTCGTCGCGTCATTTGGATCGTTTTTCGCGCTTATGCGCATTCCGTCGTAGTTAAGCGAACATCGCGTTCGTACGGCTAAACGAACCGACATCCGAGATATTTTTGAGCATGTTTTAAGTTCCCTATACTTTAACTTCATTTTAGAGCTTTGAAATGGGGTTAACGGGCCTTAAACGTGTCAAAAATGGCCTAAAAACAGTTCAGGGACCAAAACTGTAAATCTGCCAAAGTTCACCCATACGATGCGTATGGTATTTATACCATACGATGCGTATGGGGTCTCCAGACCAGGTGCAATGTTTAAACAGCTGTTAACAGCTGCAAACCACTCCTAATCCCAATGCCAAGTGTTGATCTCTTATGGAGAGTGACCAAATGAGCCACCATAAGCTTCCGACACTTGTACGGGTGAGATCAAGGCACGTTTCCCGATAAACGATCCTAACGGTGGTGCATTTACTATAAATACCCATCCATACTCAACACAAAAACCCACAAATCTGATTAAGGAAGCTCTAAGTTGGAACCTTCGTTTCATACCTGAGCTATTTTGATCTGGGTTAGCATTCGGGGACCCTTCGTAAGTATTCTTTCGTTCTTTTCCTTATTATTTACTGCTTTTCGAGTCGGAAAGTCAAACTTTGTTTGACTTTCAGCGTTGACCAGTAATGGTCAATGCGAAGTTCGTTAGAACTTCGCAACGTGATTGTAATCACGATGGTCATAGTCCCTTGGGACTATGCCTACTGATTACCACGTTGTTTAGGGTCGTAGGGTAGGCGATCTAATAAATCGCCTATACCTTCGAACCCGACCCAGTTTGGTCGATCATTAGGATCTGACCAAATACGTTAGGTGACCATAGTGTAGGGAATAACCTTCCGAGGTTATACCTTATGGTCACGACGTTTAAGTAGTTGTATGATAGGTAGTTTATATGCCTTAGGTAAATTACCAGAATACCCTTTTCATACATAATTGGTAATTAAGCATATGTAACCTAAACTTTTGTCACGTAACTGATTTTGTAACATGTTTAGGCATATAATACTTGTCATAGGACTAGTTAGGCGGTCCGAACGCGTTTCACGCGCACGATGCGTTAAAGTAGCATAAGCTACCTAAACGGATCATAATGGGTCAATAAGACTTAGGTTAAGTTTCATTTAGCATGTAGGCTTTGTTAAACCATATCACGTGAGTTCCGACACTCATTTGGTTTACAAACCTTAATGCTACCCAGTCTTCCGAGATAGGTCCGGTTTATTAACATAGTTACCTATACTAGGTGCCGTTTGATTCCGAGACCTCTTTCATTGCTTGGTGATTATCTTTATACAACTGAGCAATCTCAAGTGAGTACATAGAACCCCCTCTTTTTACATGCTTTCAAGGTGTCTATGTGAGTACATAGACCCCTCTTTTACTGTTTTCCAAACGTTTTGGGGTGAAACACATGTGCCTACTTGTTACTTTCATGCTTTCCTGTTTTCACATCATATACCGACTATGTTTGTTAGTACATTATAGTACATTGATTTACATGACTTTTCTGCTATGTATGTTGACTGATAACATGCTAAGCACATTGATTTACATTACCTTTCTGCTACGTATGTTGACTGATAGCATGCTAGCACATTGATTTGCAAGACTTTTCTACTTTGTATGTTAACTTAGCATACTTAGTGCATTGTTTTCATATTACATGTATACAACTACTATGACATTTGGTTTGCACAAACGGGTCTTTATTACGTTCATTAACATTTGCTACGCCGCTCGGGAGTAAGTAGTGGTACCATAGGACTTGACAAATCCCATTCCTGACATCCCGGGTTTGTTTGGATGTAAGGAATGACTGAATCCGAATACAATTCTTTTGATAACCTTGACTGAAAGGGTTATCCGACTGTCTCAA
The DNA here is from genome assembly GCA_030545235.1 of Helianthus tuberosus. Lineage (NCBI taxonomy): Eukaryota > Viridiplantae > Streptophyta > Magnoliopsida > Asterales > Asteraceae > Helianthus > Helianthus tuberosus. The sequence continues at coordinate 66,925,708 of CM060445.1, read as the reverse complement.
GGCTTGAATGTATGCGTTAACTTACCACATAAATGTTCGTATCAATGTATCATGCATCACTTTACAAAACATAACTTTTTGATATATTCAAAATACTTTGTTTTGTACATTTTTACTTATGGTTTAAGTAGTCTTATTTTACTTACCATACATGACATTTGTTACACATTACTTGACTACTTTTGGACTTATAAACATTTGACATGGTTTATACAAGGACTTTTGACTATTGGTTTAAACATAGACATTTGACTTGGATATTTGACATAGACATTTTTACATGATTTACATCTTGACATGAACATTTTACATTGTTTGGTTTGGTTTGATTAAGTGATTAAGTAACGATGCGTGTGTAATATGATACAAGCATGGTGGATACGCCGCTGGTACTTCCTATATATAAGTGTTTGTATGGTATTATATATCGTAACGTTATTTGAATCATTTCAGTTTTATACATAGAACATTTCATACAAATAACATACTGTTCACAATACATTGTTTTACAAACAACTTATCTTATACAAACTCAGTTTATAATGGTTATTCATTTAACCATACATTATTCTCTTAATTATACATATCATCTGATCTTATCGTTTTTCAAGTGATTTACAAAACGAATCAAATTACAAGGTTCATGACTAAACATTTTCTCAAACATAAGTCATGAATCTTAATTTCACAAACCTATGTATCTCACAGGCATTTTTATGCTGACGTACCTATTTTCACATGTGTTTTCAGGAGCTTTTCCATAGGATGTTGATCATGATACTAGGGCGGACCTGTGCCTTAGAGACTTTAAAAGAAGATAGACTATGTTTAATTATGTTCTGAACTCTAAATTTCCTGTTTGAAACAATGTAACACCTTTGTTTATAAATAAAATACAACTTTGTTTGCCATGGATTTGAAACAATTAGTTCTGTCACAACACGCCCCGATGTTTCCGCCGCGATTTGTTGTTTTACGCGGTCGGGGTGTGACAGAAGAGTTGGTATCAGAGCCAATGGTTATAGGGAATTAGGTTATTAGTAATGCTTTGACCTAGACTATAACTTTTCTAGGACCCTAACACAAATTAGTTGTGTTTAGATCTTAAAACATTTACATCACCTATCCTTAGGTGATTATCAAAACAAGGAACCAAAATTTTTCCGAAACGATTTTTGAAAAACAATCATCTGTTTTTGAATAAATTATTACAAGGTTTTGAACCCTCTATTGTAAGGTTTTGAACTCTCTTTTATATGGTTTTGAACCCTTTTCAGTTTGGTTTTGGCCTTGTGCCTTCAAATTTGCAAAATCCCGTCAAACGTTTTGGGTTTTAAATAATGTGAACATGTGCAAACTGGAAGGGTGAATGCCTGTATTCTGGGTTTTCTGTCTAGGCAAGCACTTCGTATACATCTCATCAGACGCGAGACCAGTTGTGCTTACCTGGGAATTCTTGGGATGAGTGTTCACTTATAGGCGAGCATGTCTTCATTATACATTATAATTGACCCATTTACTTTGATTAGTCACTGTGTGTTGTTTGTTTGCTCTGTGATACGGACAAATGACCACCATCTTTGCTCTTGTTGATTTTGTTTCATCTCATTCTTTTCATCCAATCATCTCACTCGCTTTCTTTCATGTTTTCCTCTTTTAGAATGCCTCCTCGACGCGATCCTCGAACTTTTACTATTGAAGAGATCGCAGCCCTGGTTTCTCAACAAGTGGCTGCTGTACTTCCCGGGGTTGTAACTCAAGTCCACGATATATTTAACAACAACGGCAATAACAACAACAATAACGCACACTGTAATTTCAAGAATTTCAATTCTGCGAAGCCTCTTAAGTTTTCTGGGTCGCAAGGAGCAACTGCGCTCCTACGGTGGTTTGAAAGTATCGAGAGCACATTCTTACACGTGCAGTGTCAGAATGCGCGTAGGGTTGAATTTGCTTCAAGCGTGTTTGAGAAGCGAGCGCTTACCTGGTGGAATGGTATTAAGCGCGATAGGGGTGCCGAAGTGGCGTTGGCACAGACATGGGAAGAGCTTCGGGCTCTCATGATGAAGGAGTTTTGTCCCCGTCATGAAATTCGAGTTTTGGAACGAGAGTTTGATGGCTTAAAGCAAGATGGGGCTGAACACCGTGCATACACGGATCGTTTTGAAGAACTCAGTCTATTGTGTCCCACCATGGTTACCCCTCCGGATAAAGCGATCGAGAGGTATATTGATGGGCTACCCGATTCTATTCTGGAGATTTTGACTGGTGTTAATCCTACTACCCTTCGCCAAGCTATCGAGTTGTCTGCTACCCTCACTGAGACTCTAGTCAGGAAGGGTAAACTCACCCGTAAGGGTGATAAAAAGAAGGAGACTAATTCTGAGAAAAACAAGAATAAGGGTAAGGGTAAGGAAGGTGAAGCATCAAAGAAATCAAGGAAACGAAAGGGTGCCCAAAATTTTGCTGTTACTGCACAGGCTCAAGCTGCACCAAATCAGCCTGCGCAACCACCTGCCAAGAAGACTTATTTTGGCAATGCACCTTTGTGCAACAGGTGTAACGGCCATCACCAACCACATCTCCAGTGTCGTCAGTGCACCAACTGCGGAAGATCTGGTCATCTTGCTGTCGACTGCCGCATTCCTGTCAATCAGAACCAGGCAGTTCGTAACCAAGCTCAACAGGTTGCTCAGCCTCCTGCCCCGCAACAGGGCCAAGCTGCACGACCTCATTTTCCTCCTGGTTCGTGCTACAATTGTGGGGATCTGACCCACTACAGGAACCGGTGCCCAAGGCTAGTCAACCAGAACCAGAATCAGAATCAGGCTCCGGCTCGAGGCCGAGTTTTTAACATGAATGCCCAAGAGGCGCAGGCGGATGATAACGTGGTGAACGGTACGTTCTTTATTAATAATCAGCCTGCATCTGTTCTCTTTGATTCGGGTGCCGATAAGAGTTTTGTGTCATTGTCTTTTGAGCCGATGCTTCGCGTGTCTAGAACGAAACTAAGTAAATCTTTGACAGTAGAGGTTGCTAGTGGTGAACCCATTATTCTTAATTCTGTTCTACGCAACTGCCAGTTGAACCTTAACGATCATCTTTTTCCTATCGATCTCACGCCTATGCAACTTGGAAGCTTCGACGTCATTGTGGGAATGGATTGGTTATCCAAGCATCACGCAGAGATAGTTTGTTCTGAGAAGATTGTTCGTGTACCGCTTTCGACAGGCGAGATTCTGCAGGTTCAAGGTGAGAAGCCTACCGGTGGTCTCAAACTCATGTCTTGTTTTAAAGCTCGGAAGTATCTGCGGAAGAACTATGTGGCTTTCTTAGCACATGTTACAGAAGATAAAGGCAAGGGTAAGTCTATTTCAGATATTCCTGTCGTTCGGGATTATTCTGAAGTATTCCCTGAAGATTTACCTGGTCTACCTCCAGCACGCCAAGTCGAGTTCCGCATTGATCTCGTACCTGGTGCAAATCCCGTTGCCAGAGCTCCATATCGTCTTGCACCATCTGAGATGCAAGAGTTGTCTAAACAGCTTCAGGAACTCTCTGATAAAGGTTTTATCCGTCCTAGCTTTTCACCTTGGGGTGCTCCCGTTCTTTTTGTTAAGAAGAAGGATGGATCCTTTAGGATGTGTATCGATTATCGTGAGCTTAACAAGCTTACCATCAAGAATCGATATCCCCTACCTCGCATCGATGATCTCTTTGATCAGTTACAAGGCGCTTCTTATTTCTCGAAGATTGATCTACGTTCCGGATATCATCAACTTCGGGTGCATGAAGAAGATATTCCTAAGACAGCATTCCGTACTCGGTATGGGCACTATGAGTTCACAGTCATGCCATTCGGTGTGACTAATGCTCCTGCTGTTTTCATGGACTTAATGAATAGGGTCTGCAAACCTTATTTGGATCAGTTCGTCATTGTTTTTATTGACGACATCTTGATTTACTCTAAGACGCGAGCTAATCACGAGCAACATCTTCGTCTTACTCTGGAACTCCTAAAGAAAGAGCAACTTTTCGCCAAATTCTCCAAGTGCGAATTCTGGCTTAAAGAAGTTCAATTTTTGGGGCATATTATCAACAAACAAGGTATTCATGTAGATCCCTCCAAGATCAGTGCGATCAAGGATTGGGATACACCTTCTACTCCTACTGAAGTTCGTTCTTTTCTTGGTCTAGCGGGTTATTATCGCCGCTTCATTGAAAACTTCTCTAAAATTGCAGTTCCTCTAACTGCTCTAACTCAGAAGAAAATGCCCTTTTTCTGGGGATTCAAACAAGAGGAAGCTTTTCAACACCTGAAGCAGAAACTTTGCGATGCGCCTGTCCTATCATTGCCTGAGGGTGATGATGATTTTGTCGTGTATTGTGATGCATCTAAATTGGGTCTTGGCTGTGTTCTGATGCAAAGGAACAAAGTCATAGCCTATGCATCAAGACAATTGAAGATACATGAGAAGAACTACACCACTCATGATCTTGAGTTGGGTGCAGTTATCTTTGCTCTCAAGATCTGGAGACACTATTTGTACGGTACAAAATGTGTGGTTTTCACGGACCACAAAAGTCTTCAGCATATCTTCAATCAGAAAGAACTCAACATGAGGCAACGACGTTGGGTTGAGCTTTTAAACGACTATGACTGCGAAATTCGCTACCATCCTGGTAAGGCGAATGTCGTAGCTGATGCATTGAGTCGCAAGGAACGTACTAAGCTTCATTGTGTACGTGTTCAATCTGTTATTCAAGCTCGATCTGATATTCATGCCCGCATTTCTCAGGCTCAACAATCTTGTGTTTCACAAGGTTTAATGGATAAGGAGTTTCCTTATCACATAACACCTGCTCTTGAACTGAAGGACAATGGATCATATTACTTCATGGACCGTTTGTGGGTCCCAAGCCAGGATGATCTTCGTACCTTGCTTATGGATGAAGCCCATAAGTCTCGTTATTCTATTCATCCGGGCTCAGATAAAATGTATAAGGATCTTCGTATTCACTATTGGTGGCCTGGTATGAAGAAAGACATTGCCTTATACGTATCAAAATGCCTTACTTGTCTTAAGGTTAAGGCTGAACATCAGCGTCCTTCGGGTTTATTGGAACAACCAGAGATCCCAGTTTGGAAATGGGAAAACATTACTATGGATCTTGTTACCAAACTCCCGCGCACAAAGAAAGGTCATGATGCCATCTGGGTAGTCGTTGATCGTCTTACAAAGTCAGCACATTTCTTGCCAATCCGCGAGGATTTTCCTGCTGACAGACTTGCTCAAATCTATGTAGATGAAATTGTGGCTCGACATGGTGTTCCTTTGAACATCATTTCTGACAGAGATGCTCGTTTCACTTCTCATTTTTGGAGAACCATGCAATCTGCTATGGGGACCCAACTTAATCTGAGCACAGCTTATCATCCGCAAACGGATGGTCAATCTGAGAGAACAATCCAGACTCTGGAGGATATGCTAAGAGCTTGTGTGATCGATTTTGGTGGTAGCTGGGATTCACATCTTAAATTGATTGAATTCTCCTACAACAACAGTAATCACACTAGCATCGGAATGGCTCCTTTTGAAGCTCTCTATGGTCGAAAATGTCGTTCACCAGTCTGCTGGAATGAGATTGGCGAGGCTCAACTTACTGGACCTGCCCTCATTTTAGAGACAACTGACAAGGTCAAGAAAGTTCGTGATAACCTTCAGGCAGCTAGAAACCGTCAGAAGATTTACGCGGACCCAAAACGCAAAGCCTTTGAAGTTCAAGTCGGTGATCGAGTATTACTTAAGGTCTCACCTTGGAAAGGTGTGATCAGATTTGGAAAGAAAGGAAAACTTGCACCTAGATACGTTGGACCATTCAAGATCGTCGAAAGAATCGGAAAGGTAGCCTACAGACTTGAGTTACCTCCTGAACTTGGAAATGTTCATCCAACTTTTCACGTGTCCAATCTCAAGAAGTGTACAGCTGATGAGAACTACTCCATACCGCTTGACGAAATTCGTGTTGGCAAAACACTGAAATTTGTTGAGAAACCAGTGGAAATCATGGAACGTGAAGTCAAGTGGCTTAAACGCAAGCGCATTCCTTTGGTCAAAGTTCGCTGGGAAGCTAAACGTGGACCTGAGTTTACTTGGGAACGCGAAGATCAAATAAAGGCGAAATATCCACATCTTTTTTCCACGAGTTTCCTCTAAATAAATTTCGGGACGAAATTTCCACAAGTAGGGGAGACTGTAACAACTGTGCTTGTAATCACTATGAACAGTTCTGTTATCAATAAAATAATGTTATTTGATCACAATGTTTGTTTTGTTATGTTATACATTTTTCATGTTTTGACTTTTATGTAATTTCAAACTCTACATCGCTTTCTGGAGAGTTATACGCAAACTAGTGCGTAAACGTACTCAGTTTAATACGAGAAATACTCCGGAACATCAACATATACTCAACATACCTTAAATAACCTTTACATAACTTAGGAATAAGTTTTGAAGGCTTTGGTATGGCAAAAACAAGTTAATTCGCTTACAGGGACTAAATATGACAAACTGCGAAAGTATGTCAATTTGAACTGTAACGAACATTCCGGAACATGACCATAAGTTAAACACACCTTAAATATCCTTTACATAGCTTAGAAATAGGCTTTGAGGGGTTTGGTGTGCTAAAATAAACTTTTGGAACATTCAGGGACTAAAAGTGTCAAAAAGTGCACAAGTTTGCATTTTCGCGCATAACTTACGTTCTGAATACATCTGGACATCCAAAAATTTATGAAAGCATGACTACATTATATTTTAGTGTTCGCCATAAGAAAATTCCATTCGTCGCGTCATTTGGATCGTTTTTCGCGCTTATGCGCATTCCGTCGTAGTTAAGCGAACATCGCGTTCGTACGGCTAAACGAACCGACATCCGAGATATTTTTGAGCATGTTTTAAGTTCCCTATACTTTAACTTCATTTTAGAGCTTTGAAATGGGGTTAACGGGCCTTAAACGTGTCAAAAATGGCCTAAAAACAGTTCAGGGACCAAAACTGTAAATCTGCCAAAGTTCACCCATACGATGCGTATGGTATTTATACCATACGATGCGTATGGGGTCTCCAGACCAGGTGCAATGTTTAAACAGCTGTTAACAGCTGCAAACCACTCCTAATCCCAATGCCAAGTGTTGATCTCTTATGGAGAGTGACCAAATGAGCCACCATAAGCTTCCGACACTTGTACGGGTGAGATCAAGGCACGTTTCCCGATAAACGATCCTAACGGTGGTGCATTTACTATAAATACCCATCCATACTCAACACAAAAACCCACAAATCTGATTAAGGAAGCTCTAAGTTGGAACCTTCGTTTCATACCTGAGCTATTTTGATCTGGGTTAGCATTCGGGGACCCTTCGTAAGTATTCTTTCGTTCTTTTCCTTATTATTTACTGCTTTTCGAGTCGGAAAGTCAAACTTTGTTTGACTTTCAGCGTTGACCAGTAATGGTCAATGCGAAGTTCGTTAGAACTTCGCAACGTGATTGTAATCACGATGGTCATAGTCCCTTGGGACTATGCCTACTGATTACCACGTTGTTTAGGGTCGTAGGGTAGGCGATCTAATAAATCGCCTATACCTTCGAACCCGACCCAGTTTGGTCGATCATTAGGATCTGACCAAATACGTTAGGTGACCATAGTGTAGGGAATAACCTTCCGAGGTTATACCTTATGGTCACGACGTTTAAGTAGTTGTATGATAGGTAGTTTATATGCCTTAGGTAAATTACCAGAATACCCTTTTCATACATAATTGGTAATTAAGCATATGTAACCTAAACTTTTGTCACGTAACTGATTTTGTAACATGTTTAGGCATATAATACTTGTCATAGGACTAGTTAGGCGGTCCGAACGCGTTTCACGCGCACGATGCGTTAAAGTAGCATAAGCTACCTAAACGGATCATAATGGGTCAATAAGACTTAGGTTAAGTTTCATTTAGCATGTAGGCTTTGTTAAACCATATCACGTGAGTTCCGACACTCATTTGGTTTACAAACCTTAATGCTACCCAGTCTTCCGAGATAGGTCCGGTTTATTAACATAGTTACCTATACTAGGTGCCGTTTGATTCCGAGATCTCTTTCATTGCTTGGTGATTATCTTTATACAACTGAGCAATCTCAAGTGAGTACATAGAACCCCCTCTTTTTACATGCTTTCAAGGTGTCTATGTGAGTACATAGACCCCTCTTTTACTGTTTTCCAAACGTTTTGGGGTGAAACACATGTGCCTACTTGTTACTTTCATGCTTTCCTGTTTTCACATCATATACCGACTATGTTTGTTAGTACATTATAGTACATTGATTTACATGACTTTTCTGCTATGTATGTTGACTGATAACATGCTAAGCACATTGATTTACATTACCTTTCTGCTACGTATGTTGACTGATAGCATGCTAGCACATTGATTTGCAAGACTTTTCTACTTTGTATGTTAACTTAGCATACTTAGTGCATTGTTTTCATATTACATGTATACAACTACTATGACATTTGGTTTGCACAAACGGGTCTTTATTACGTTCATTAACATTTGCTACGCCGCTCGGGAGTAAGTAGTGGTACCATAGGACTTGACAAATCCCATTCCTGACATCCCGGGTTTGTTTGGATGTAAGGAATGACTGAATCCGAATACAATTCTTTTGATAACCTTGACTGAAAGGGTTATCCGACTGTCTCAAGGCTTGAATGTATGCGTTAACTTACCACATAAATGTTCGTATCAATGTATCATGCATCACTTTACAAAACATAACTTTTTGATATATTCAAAATACTTTGTTTTGTACATTTTTACTTATGGTTTAAGTAGTCTTATTTTACTTACCATACATGACATTTGTTACACATTACTTGACTACTTTTGGACTTATAAACATTTGACATGGTTTATACAAGGACTTTTGACTATTGGTTTAAACATAGACATTTGACTTGGATATTTGACATAGACATTTTTACATGATTTACATCTTGACATGAACATTTTACATTGTTTGGTTTGGTTTGATTAAGTGATTAAGTAACGATGCGTGTGTAATATGATACAAGCATGGTGGATACGCCGCTGGTACTTCCTATATATAAGTGTTTGTATGGTATTATATATCGTAACGTTATTTGAATCATTTCAGTTTTATACATAGAACATTTCATACAAATAACATACTGTTCACAATACATTGTTTTACAAACAACTTATCTTATACAAACTCAGTTTATAATGGTTATTCATTTAACCATACATTATTCTCTTAATTATACATATCATCTGATCTTATCGTTTTTCAAGTGATTTACAAAACGAATCAAATTACAAGGTTCATGACTAAACATTTTCTCAAACATAAGTCATGAATCTTAATTTCACAAACCTATGTATCTCACAGGCATTTTTATGCTGACGTACCTATTTTCACATGTGTTTTCAGGAGCTTTTCCATAGGATGTTGATCATGATACTAGGGCGGACCTGTGCCTTAGAGACTTTAAAAGAAGATAGACTATGTTTAATTATGTTCTGAACTCTAAATTTCCTGTTTGAAACAATGTAACACCTTTGTTTATAAATAAAATACAACTTTGTTTGCCATGGATTTGAAACAATTAGTTCTGTCGCAACACGCCCCGATGTTTCCGCCGCGATTTGTTGTTTTACGCGGTCGGGGTGTGACATGACCCGCTCGCGATTGGCCTCGGCGATTAAGTCGATATAATGAAGAGGGACTTATTGATAGAGTTTTGTCTAGCTAGTTTTTAAGGTTGTTGTCCTACACCAGGAGGACGAACGTACGTATTCTGCACCAGGAGAATTCGTAGGATTAATAATGGCATCCAATCTATGGAGGATGGCCGTACATATCCTACCCAAGGAGGATATGTAGATTTCATTTTAGTTTCTTAACCCATTCCCAAACCACCGGGAATCCCATGCCTTGTAGAAAGTGTGAACTCACCTCGGTTTGCTCGGTTAGATTCTCAAATATAGCTAACAGTCAAGGTCGGTCAATCACATCCTAATATGATTACCAGTTAGTCATTTAGTGAGTTTCAAATAGAGCACAAAGTTCCTACACGTATCTATCACATAGCATGCATTACTTTAACTGTTTACGCCCATATATACTTACCATCCATTCCCCACTCATAAGCAAACATACGATAATGCACATAACACATATAACATGTTAGATCATTCACAGATAGCATACTCGACATTTAGACACGCAAATTACCACTTATGTCGTTTCAGCTTAAATATTCAAAACCGGGCTGTTTTCGGACATTTTAATAAAATAGTTAACTTATTCCACAAATTCCCAAATTTTTACAGAATGTCTTAAACATTCCAAATTTTATTTTGTAAAAATATCGGGGTCCAGTTCCTTACCAATATTTTATAAAAATTCATTTTCCGGACTGAACTCAGATTTATCTTTTTCTGACCACAGTCCACGGAACAATTTATTAACAATTCATCGTAAGTCCGATTTACGAAATTCCAGTGGGGTAATTACAAATACATCAGTTTTCATATACAGTACAAGTTTCATGATCTAACTCTACACAGAACTCAAGTTATGACAGAAAACAAAACGCATATTTTCAGCAGAAAAATGCAGCTCTAGCTGCTGTTACAATAAGACGCTTTAAAAATAGCAAACGAAGTCCAAAAATTATGATTCCAGTGCCATTAGAACCGTATTTCATAATACATAACCCTAGACTTCAGAAAATACATTTTTCGTTAAGTTATGGCCTGTTTACAGCCAACTTCAGTTGGCTGTAAAGCTTGGACAGATTCTGTTTTTTAGTCTTTAGCTTTCTAGTTTGTGTTCGATTGATTCCGTTAATCATGTTTAGTGATTATAACAACATCAAACATGAATAAATCATCAGATAATCAACCAAGAATCATAACAACACAAGATCTACATGGTTTACACACATAACTTCTCTTTATCCAACTTATTCATCTTATTTTCAAAACTTTAGGTTATGTTATATAGTGTTTCTAAATTTTAACCGTTAAATCACTTATTAACCACCATAAACAAGATCAATATGATGTTTAGAGGCACTTACTACTAGCTCAAGGCTAGGGAAGAATCAAAGCGAAAACTAGGTGGATAAAAGCGATGTAGAGAGGTCCTTGTGATTTCGAAAGCACCAAGCTTGATTGTATGATCATTAACACCTTTGAGTATGTATGGTTTGCTTGTAGGAGGCTCGATGGTGGTGGTATGGTGGTGTGGTGGTGGCGGACGGTCAAGAGAGAAGGAGAGAGAGTTTGAGTTGGTGTTTGATTAGTGAAGATGAAAGTTATAATCTCTTGTGTTAATTTATAAACTTATCACCATTACCCACTAGATAATGTGTCACCTAGATATTTAGCATGTGGATTAAATTAATAAAAAATTGTGGTGTGTGTTCCCTAGGGGAACCGATTCGGTCAAGGGGGGGGGGGGTATTATGGTTTGATTTCCACTAAATGGTTAAGTGCTAGTTTGTTTAGTTTAGGAAAATGACTAAGTTATTAGTGTGTTATGAAATATACCGGGTGTTAGGGTGTTCGGGGACCCTAACTAGCTCAGAAAAGGATAAACAATGTCATTGACAAAATTTTCATGTTCCGGGTAAAGTCCGGTTGTTCGGTTCGATACTGTTTCGTTAAACTGCTTAATTAATCCGTAAAGCGTCCTATATATATATTTTTGTAACGTTTTTACTTTTCAATACTCAAGAAAGCACACAGGACTTTTTAGTAACTTTTCTGTATACTACTAGTATGTTAACATGCACATGTAAGTATAACACAGATATCAGAAAGCAGTTAAGTACTTCCACACAGTCGTCAAACACTTTAATTATCATTAATAAATTGTACGGAATACATGTAAATTTGAGGGTTGTCACATTCTCCCCCTGTTAAGAGAATTTCGTCCGGAAATTTAGCGTGTGGTTACTGAGGAAGCTAGTTAAGTTGCGTTGGTTTCCTGATTTTCCTGGGGTATCACATCATCCCCCCGTTGATTTGTAATTTCGTCCTGAAATTCTGCAGTAGCTTCAGCCTCAGTAGTGGTTGCATTTTTTCTTAAACAGCTGGGGATACTTGAGTTTCATTTGGTCTTCTCATTCCCAGGTATACTCTGGGCCACGACGGGCATTCCAACGAACTCGGACAAGAGGTATCTTGGTACGCTTGAGAATCTTAACGTCTCGATCAGTGATCTCTACAGGTTCCTCGACGAATCGTAGCTGGTCGTCGATAGTGAGTTCCTTGAGAGGAACTATGAGGGTCTCATCTGACAGACACTTCTTCAGATTTGACACGTGGAATACGTTGTGAACTCCGCTGAGTTCTTCGGGTAGATTCAACCTGAAGGCTACCTTGCCAATTTTCTCAATGATCTCGAAGGGTCCAACGTATCGTGGGTTGAGTTTGCCTCGTTTGCCAAAGCGGACTACACCTTTCCAAGGTGAGACTTTGAGTAACACTCGATCCCCAACCTGGAACTCGAGTGGTTTTCTACCCTTATCAGCATAGCTTTTCTGACGGTCACGAGCTGCCACCATTCGCTGTCGTATCTGAGCAATTCTCTCGGTGGTATCTACCACAAGTTCTGGGCCAGTGATTTGGCTGTCACCAACCTCTGCCCAACAGAGAGGTGATCGGAATTTGCGTCCGTACAATGCCTCGAATGGAACGGCTTGGATGCTGGTGTGGTAGCTGTTGTTGTACGAAAACTCCACTAGCGGGAGGTGCTTTTCCCAGCCATTACCAAAATCGATTACACATGCCCTAAGCATGTCTTCAAGGGTTTGGATGGTGCGTTCAGATTGCCCATCCGTCTGTGGGTGATAAGCGGTGCTCATATCTAAACGTGAGCCAAAAGACTTGTGCATTGCTTGCCACAGTTTAGACGTAAAACGCGCGTCACGATCAGAAATGATGGAGGTTGGCACTCCGTGCCTTGATACCACTTCCTTTAGGTAAATGTCTGCAAGAGTAGAAAACTTATCCGTTTCTTTGATCGCCATAAAATGTGCAGACTTGGTCAGTCGATCTACGATCACCCAAATGGTATCGTTTCCGCGTTGAGATCTAGGTAGACCAGTAATGAAATCCATGGAAATTTGCTCCCATTTCCATTTCGGGATCTCTGGCTGTTGAAGTAGGCCTGATGGTTTCTGATATTCGGTCTTGACTCTCGCACAAGTCAAACATTTGCTAACGTAGGTTGCTATGTGGGCTTTCATACCGGGCCACCAATATGTAGTCTTGAGATTGTGGTACATCTTGTCCGAACCAGGGTGTACCGAATAACGAGACTTGTGTGCTTCATCCATCACAAGCTTACGTAGGTCTCCATAAAGTGGAATCCAGATGCGTCCGTTAACATAGTAGGCGCCGTCTTCCTTTTGTTCCAGCCATTGCCTCGATCCTCATAGGGATTCAACCCTGATGTTCTCTGCTTTCAATGCTTCAACCCGAGCATCACGAATCTGAGCGGGAAGGTTAGATTGGATGGTAAGCTGTAGAGCACGTACACGCCTAGGTATAGTATCCTTTCGACTGAGGGCGTCGGCCACAACATTGGCTTTGCCCGGATGATACTTGATTGCGCATTCATAATCGTTCAAAAGCTCAACCCATCGGTGTTGGCGCATGTTTAACTCCTTTTGCTTGAAGATATGCTCGAGACTCCTGTGATCGGTGTAAATGGTGCACTTGGTACCGTACATGTAATGTCTCCATATCTTAAGTGCGAAAACTGTGACAACCCTCACTAAACCAGGTATCCGTACGACTTAATTAATAATTAATTACTGCTTAATTACTGTTCTTGTTTGAAATTACTGATGAACTGCTACTTGATTTCTGATACATGCATATACCTGCATCATACTTTACTTACCATCACTACATTATTTACATGCTGAACCTTAATGACAAACATGATGCACAAAAAGCACAGTAGCACTATGAACGGATAACCTATTGAACGTGCTGTCATAACTAGCACCAGGCACACACTCTCTAAGGCCTGTATGAGCCAGAAATATTTTACTACACTAGTGGTGAGTGTAGGGATACAAGGGTTGTAGAACTGCGTCTCTAGGAATAAGTTACAATGACTGGATGTGCCTAAAACGTACTCTGAGCACAAAATTCAGCACTTTACATAATAATTCAGCATTTAGCTACCTAATAAAGTGCCAAAACATGAGGAAAATATTCCTGACACTTTGGAGGAATGAGTTGTGTCACTAAAAATAATAATAACGACACTTTAAAGCTTTGTTAAGCACTTTAACGGATCTCTATCCAACCGAACAACCGGATTATATCCGGAACATAAAAATTTTGTCATTTACATTGTTTTTCTTTTCTGAGCCAGTTAGGATCCCTGAATACCCTAACACCCGTTGTAACGCATGAGACACTAGTAACCGGGTTAATCTCTAAAATAACTAAACTAACCAAACTACATGCTAACTAATTGGTTGGATTTGAACTATGAGACCCCCCCCCCCAACCGAATCGGTCACCATGTGACCCCACTCTTGTCCTAATCTTGATTAAAATACTCTTAATTGTCTAATATCTAGGAGACATTTAAACCTTTGGTTATTAATCATAAGTTTTGCCTATAAGAACAAGAGTTGATCCATCATATTCTTCACCACTTAAAATCACAACACAACCCTCTCTACTACTCTCGGCCGAACACCCCCTTGAGCATCCATCATTTTCGAGTTTTGATCTTGCCTTTCCAAGCTCATACAAGTGTTAAGGATCGCGTATAAGGAACCTTGGTGCAATCGGAAGGCGAAGGACCTCACTACATTGCTTTTATCCACGCATTTTGCGTCTAGATTCTTCCCTAGCCTCGAGCTAGTAGTAAGTTGCTTGAATCACCTTCTCGAACTATTTTAAAGTGGTTAATATGATATGTAACGGTTAAAAGACGCAAACATACAAGATGAAGCATAAAAGTCTACTTAAAACACTAAAAATGTTGGTTAAAAGCTCATATGTTGTGTAAATCATGTAGTATTTGATTTGTGTGATTATTTGGACCCGATCTATGTTGTGGTAGCTCGGATCGTCATTTAACCCGGATTGGTCATGACCTTGGGTCATGACATAAGGTTGTTTTGGAAGTAACAAGGGTTAAAAGATGAAACTCTACCACACGCGAATCATGAACTTGTGTAAAAGCGATTTCGCTTGTGAAATAGTGTTTAAAACTAGTAGATCTACGTATCTACAAGCGGTATTTTCAAAGAACCAAGTATCAAAGAAATCATGTTTTCTAAAGACGGATCTTACACTAACACGAATGGTTTTTAGAACACACAAGTGTGTAAACACTTGTGTAGCACAAAGTTTCGACAAAATAACTATTTTTGTAAAAGTTGACAAGAAGTTGTAAAGATGGAATTTCTTTAAAAACAAGACTTTTACGAAATCGTATTGCTTTATATAAAGATCCACTAAAAGTAATGGGATTTACTTCATAATATTAGAAAACTACAAGTTCATGAGATTCTTGCAAATTACACGTTTATTAACTAGTTTGATGGTTTGAACATTGTTTTGGTTGAATAAGGAAATTGTTGGTTTGATTTATAAAAGAAAATGATACGCTTGAAAGCGTGGCCACCTCCAGTTACCGAGGAAACTCTGGTGAAATTTTTCCAAAAACCTAACACTTAGAAATATTTTCACTATAAGTGTTAGAAATACTTTTCGACATGTTTTCAAAATATAAGTTTCGCCACGACTATATTTACAAAACATCGGAGGTGGGATTTTCACAAAATAAAACTTGGTAAATATATATTTAGTATATATTTCTCTTAACGACACTTGTCAGGTGTTTATGATTATTTTGTGAAAACACTAGTATTATTCTTAGGGTAAAAATAATACTATCAAATGTTAACGAATCCAAAATAATACGGACGCCTCTACGATAAATATATAAGTTACACTGGTAATTATTATTACTGTTTTGGTCAAAAATTACCTAAGCAATTTAGTGATCAAGTTAGTTAAGTGAGGTAGTGTGCTAGAAATGTGTATGTAAAATATGCTTGTTTAGTTATTTAGAAAATCAGTATTCAGGATACGGCTCAGGATATTGAGCTGTATCTATGATCAAACAATGAGCAAAAGTAAAGTAAACGACACGAGATGTACGAGGAAAGCCCTTGATCAATCTAGATCGCCGGCATAAAACCTCGGGAGCTGACAATCGCAGCTGCCTTGTTCTTCTTATTACTTCAAACGTCAGGATACAGTGCAGGATGTGGTGCGGATCGACTACGTGTTACAATGAAATTTGAATACAAGTGTGGTGTTTGCAATGAGCTAGAGAGTGAAAGTGTTCGAGAGTGTTCGAGAGTGTTAGTGAAAAATTGTGTGTGTTAAACTGATCCGCCCCCATCTATTTATAGTAAAGATAAAATAACAAACTATCCTAAACTTCCGGGATCCACCGAATATTCCTTCATCGAACGTTGTAGACCTGGTCTTTCGGGCTCAACGTCTCTCCTTCAACAAATTCGCCCGAGTCTTGAGGAGAAGAAGTCCACTTGACCGTTAGCAAGTCTCAGCCTTTAACCTGCACGTGGTTAATTCAATAAACCTCAGGATATCGCCCAAGATGTTAGCAATATCCTCTTCCAGCATCCTGGTCACAAATAAACAAACAAAGGCAGGATATTGGTCAGGATATGTATGCAAAGAAAATGACCCCTAACAATTGTCCCCAAATATATCAGTTGGTATACCAATCCAACGGATATATTTCAAAAATCTTATCCCATAACTCAAGACATTCAAAACGAAGCGACGGTCAAGATCACATCGTAACCTCCAACGCTTTTTACTCAATGGAGATCCACAACGCCCCTATATCTTCTCTTTTCTTGTTTGAAAAGCAGATATCTTCAACAGAACCTTCAGGTAATCCTCCATTTCCGATTTACTTTTTATCAATTTACATCACCTTACTCGCAATGGACGCCGGAACCTTCACCCAGCAGAATCTCCTTAAAAATCCCGAAAAGGAGATCTGTGCTTTTGACAACGCAGACATTGCAGCTTTAAGAGCTTCCGGCGCTTTCCCTGATAACACGATCTTCAGACCATTCGATCGGTCAATCCGATCGGATGTTTCCTCCACTGAATGGGTTTGTTTTCCAGCGTATCCTTTTTCACTAGGTCTTCGATACCCTTTTCCTGAATTCATGATGCAATTCTTTCGAACCACCGGCATCTCTTCTGCTCAAACCATGCCCATGGTTTGGAGAGTACTAATTGTACTTAATCAAATCAAAAATCTCCATTGTTCCGACCTTCGCATTGAGGATCTGCCTATTGCTTATCACCTCCGATCTCACGGCTCTAGCCGGTTCTTGCTTTTCTCGACCTCCAGCAAACCCCTGATTCTCAAGGCCACCAAAAACGAAGACGGATGGCAACGCAAATTTTTCTTTGTCAAACGAGACTCCATTGCTGAGGGTGCCAGCCTTCCGGTGGAGTGGTTAACCACCGGTAGAATCATAAATATCCTCATAGGCCATTTGATTGTTATCTTCTATTAATACTCTTCTGTTTGATCTTTATGCAGTGAACTTCAAGGAAGTTGCTCCTCCTACTGTTGAGTCAGAAGAGAGAATCAATACTGTTTACCAGTTACCTGCAATAGACAGGACTTTCACCACACACGTCCCGAGTTCCAGTCAATACTTATCATCCGAGATGTCTGGTAAGAATTTCTTTCAAAATAATTAGTCAAAACAGTATAATGATAAGATAAAGAGTAAAACTTTTCCCTTTATGCAGCACCAGCTAAGATCCCTAAGGTCTTTGACCTTGACGAATTGGACAGCTATTCCGATCAGATCCAGGTCAAGAAAGAACCCAGCCCCAAGACCACAGCCACATCTAAACCTAGCAGTTCCAAAGCCATCATTATTCCCAAACCTTCACCGGCTACCAAACCCCGGAGTTCCAGTTCCCACAAAAGGAAAGAACCTGATTCCCCTGTCATTTCTGACACCTTTCCTTATGAGAAGCACGGGTTCATCGAAGCCAGCGGGTTCATGACTTCTTTTCTTAACCAGGTTAGTATTCTCATATCATATCCTGCGATTTACATTATTTTCAAAGATTTAACAATATTAATCCCTGTCCTCTTACCTTTGTAGGGTCTTGAGCGTTTGGTTCATTTATATCAAGAATCCTGCAAGCTTAACAAAACGCTGGAATCTAAGCTAAAGGAAGCAGAAATCACAATCTCCGACCAAGGCATGATTGCTGCCGCCAAATCTCGTCACTACGAGGAGAAATTCAAAGCTATGATCCAGGAACACCAAGTTGCTCTCAACAAAGCTACTCTTCTAGCTCAAGCCGATCTGGAAGCCGCCCATGTGCAATACGAACGGGATATGGTCAGCTACCGGGAGAGCCTCAAAAGTTCCGTCGTCATTTCTCTCCTTCAAGCCAGGTTGAAGATGGCTCATGAAGCCAAAACATTAGGCTTCGAATGTCCTTCTTGGGATGTTGGTGCTTGGGAGACCAAGCTGAAGAACCTCGGTGGCACCTCTTCCAAATCAACTGTCGACGAACCTTCCAAAGCAGTTGAAAAAGCAACCGATGCTGAGAAGGATGCTGAGGCGGATCCCAAGACGGATGTTGCTGAAACTACTATGGACCAAGAAGGCACTACCCCCTAGAGCTTATTTCCTTTAAATCATTCGAACAATTTTATGTTTTTATGAACAATGTATTTCTGTGTCGAAACAATTTGATAGCCGAAGGTGGATGGGTCCTGGGTTTCAGGACGAAACCTTCGGTTATCAACCAGTATTGATTGCTTCAAGAATAATTTCATCTTTTTATTTGTTTGTTAGTGCCTTGCATTATTTAGTATAACTCTTAGCTTTGTAAAAAATTTCATACTGTTATCTTATAAAATATCCTGATCAGTATGCTCAGCGATATACTGTAAAAACCTTTTATTAGATAGAACTTCCAAACATTCCTTCAACTTTGTAAAAATTTCTTTAGAAAGTGAAAAACAGTCTATCTTTTCAAAACCAAGTTTTGATAATATTTAAATGATCAAAGTTCCAAACTAATACTGGTTTCAAACACCCTAATCAAATATCCTGAAAAGGACTTTGAGAATATATCAGGATACTTAAAATAATGTTACTAAAAACTTAGACGATGTTTACAAAGGAAAGATCATACCAGAAATTGGGTGTAAACCTATTACCAAACTTCAATCCCTTTGCAACTCTTCCAATGAAGGTGTCCCCTGTGCAAGGTACTTAGTGCATTAGTTCTGAGCCTCATCCTGTTAGCTTTACATCACCATCTTGGCAGGGATGTCCCCTATGTACAATATCTTCAAACACTTAGAAATCTTCTGAATTTCATTTTCCATTATATAGGCAATTTTTTAGGTCCCAAGGGCAAAACCCAAGGAAGTACTGGAGATAAATCCCTTGTATCCTGGGGAAAATCCCAAATTTTCATGCGCTACAGGCGGGAGTGTATAAACTCCAAGACTTAGAAAGGTGAAAACCTTTAAACCTTAGAGAGTATGAAAATACCCTTTTGTGAGAGAGGGTGATCAATCCTCATATACCTTTAGGATTCAGGATATAGCCAACAGTAACGAAATTGTCAGCCACTTTTACATGGACTGGTCCCGCCACCTTGAACTATCCCTGAATAACTTGCGCTCCAGGCGGGGTGTTTAAACCCAATTCGGAAGAAAGGTGAATACCTTTAAACCTGTGAAGGGATCAGTATCCCTTAAGCGTGAGAGAGGGGGCCAATCCTCTAATCTTTCGAGTTATCCTGAGTACATATCCTGGAGCCATATCCTGAAACATATCTTGCAAAACAATTGTAAACTAAGGTGGGTGTTAGCTTGGCTAACACCCCTCCGATGCTTAAGTTAGTATTAGGTTTCAAAGAATAAATTAAACCAAAACATATTTAAAAAAGATAGAATTCATACCATCCTGAGTTAGAAATTGAATTCTAAACTCACTTGAAATAGAGCTTAAGGTGTATAGCATTCCAAGACCTCGGTAGCATATCCCCCTCCATATTCTTGAGTCTGTATGCTCCTTTCCCTGCTTCTGAATCAACTTCATATGGTCCTTCCCATTTTGGAGCTAACTTGCCATCGGCAGGATTAGTAGTATTCTGAAAAGCCTTTCTTAACACCCAATCTCCAACCTTAAATCTTCTGGTCCTAATATTCCTGTTATATGCTCTGGACATTCTTTGTTGATATGCTGCCATCCTTAGCCTTGCTGCATCTCTCTTTTCATCTATAGTATCAAAATCCTGACTCAAGGCTTCAGGATTCTGTTCAGGATCACTTAGGGTAGATCTTGCAGTAGGTATTGTCATTTCCGTTGGAATCACTGCTTCTGCTCCAAACACCAAGGAAAACGGGGTTTGGCCTGTTGCATTCTTTACCGTTGTCCTATCGGCCCATAAAACAAAGGGTAATTCTTCTGCCCATCTTCCTTTTTTGGCTCCAAGCCTTTTCTTTAAGTTATTGACAATTATCTTGTTTGAGGATTCTGCTTGTCCATATGCTTGAGGATGTACCGGAGTAGACGTAATCATTTTGATTCCCCAACTCTTGCAAAAGTCAGTAGTCCTCTTACTTATAAACTGAGAACCATTGTCACAGATTATCTCGGCTGGTACTCCGAATCTGGTCAGGATATTCCTCTTGATGAAGGATACTACTTCTTGGTCTCTAACTTGAACAAATGTTTCTGCTTCAACCCACTTAGAGAAATAATCCGTCATTGCTAGCATAAAGACTTTTCCTCCCGGAGCTTTTGGTAGCTTTCCCACTATATCCATACCCCACTTCATAAATGGCCAAGGGGAAACAATAGGATATAATGGTTCAGCCGGCTGATGCAGTATGTTACTATGTCTTTGACATGCGTCACATCTTCGAACATATTCCGCGGCATCTTTTCTCATTGTTGGCCAATAATATCCTGTCCTTAATACTTTTGAGAATAACGATCTGCCCCCAGCATGGTTACCACAATCCCCTTCATGTATATCCTGAAGTACTTCTTTGGCTTCAGGATCCTCCAAGCATCTCAAATACGGTCCTGCAAGAGATTTCTTGTACAAAATATTATTTATAATAGTGAATCGTGATACCTTCATCCTAAATGCCTTAGGATTCTCATTTCCAGGGATGTGTCCTTCTTTTAGATATCTCATGATTGGATCCGTCCAGGATTTAGGATCCTCTTCAGGATGTTCTGCTCCAGGGTCCTGAATACCAGCTACTTCTTTATCCTGAGGATTCGTTGCAGGATATAAGACATGTAATATTGGTATTTGCGTCCCTTCAGGTATCCTGATCGATGATCCCAAATTTGCTAAGGCATCCGCTTCAGCATTATCCTCCCTTGGTACCTGTTCAAGTATAAAAACATCGAAATATCCTGCTAATTTTTTGAGAATATCGAGATATTCGATTAATTTCTCACCCTTAACTGCATAGGATCCATTAAAATGGTTAGTAATTAACAAAGAGTCAACATATACTTGCAAATTTTTGATACTCATGCTCTTAGCCAACTCTAATCCTGCAATTAAAGCCTCATACTCTGCTTCATTATTAGTAGCAGGAAATTCACACCTAATTGCCTGGGGTAATATGTCCCCCTGTGGCGATTTTAGTAGTATTCCTAATCCTACTCCTCTTACATTAGATGCACCGTCAGTATATAATGTCAAGGATCCTGAGGATTCTCCTAACTGTTGAACTTCTAGGTCTACCTCGTCCTGAATGTCACTACTAAAGTCAGCCACAAAGTCAGCTAAAGCTTGAGATTTTATGGCATTTCTAGGTTCATATACTAAATCATAAGCACTTAACTTTACTGACCACTTAGCCATTCTGCCTGACATTTCTGGCTTCCTAAGTACATTTTTAACAGGATAATTTGTTTTAACATGAATCCTATGTGTCTCAAAGTAATGTCTAAGTTTCGTTGATGCCATGACTAATGCTAGTATTAATTTTTCTAAATGAGAGTACCTAGTTTCAGCATCTAACAAACTTTTACTAACATAGTAAACAGGATATTGCTGACCTTCATGGTCTTTAATAAGAACGGCACTTACAGCATTTCCTGATACAGCAAGGTATAGGGATAGTGGTTCACCATTTTCAGGCTTCATTAATAGAGGTGCGGTTGAGAGATATCGCTTCAAATCCTGTAGGGCCGCTTCATGCTTCTCACCCCATTCGAATTTTTTGTTCTTCTTCAGGATATCATAAAAATCTTTGCATTTCTCTGAGGATCTCGAGATAAACCTGTTTAAAGCTGCTACTCGGCCTGTCAATCTTTGAACGTCCTTCATATTTGAGGGTGATTTTATATCCAGGATAGCTTTGATTTGCTCTGGGCTTGCTTCTATCCCCCTTTTTGTCACCATATATCCAAGAAACTTTCCTGCCCCCACTCCGAAATGGCATTTAGCAGGATTCAGCTTCATGTTGTATCGATCCAGGATATCAAATGCTCCCTTGATATCCTGGAGGTGATCCTCAGCCTTTTTAGATTTCACCACCATATCATCGATATATACCTCCATGGTGTCCCCCAGTTTATCTTTGAACATCATGTTTACCAATCTTTGGTATGTTGCACCTGCATTTTTCAAACCAAAAGGCATAGCTGTATAACAATAAATACCCGTTGGTGTCATGAAGGCAGTATCCTCCTGGTCAGAAGGCTCCATTTGGATCTGTTGAAATCCTGAAGATGCGTCCATGAAGGTCAGCATTTCATGCCCGGCAGTGGCATCTACCATTGCATCAATGTGGGGAAGAGGAAATGGGTCTTTAGGACAAGCTTTGTTCAAGTCTGTGTAGTCCACACAAACTCTCCATTTCCCATTTTTCTTCTGTACTACAACCACGTTTGCTAGCCACCTTGGGAACTTAACCTCCCTGATCATCCTGGACTTCAATAGTCTCTCAACTTCCTCCTGGATAATTGTGTTCCGCTTAGGAGCAAACTTCCTTCTTTTTTGCTGCACAGGCTTGAATGATTTATCAATTCCAAGCGTGTGAGTGATAATATCTTTGGATATGCCTGTCATATCCTCATGCTTCCATGCAAACGTAGACATCCTGCATTTCAAAAAGTTAATTAATTGTTCTTCAATATCTTGAGGGATATTGGTCCCTACGAGCACCGAAATATCGGGATTATCCTGGTCCAGGATAATTTTCTTCACATCCTGCTCCGGATCCTTCACGATATCCTGGGCCCGCGTCTTTAATTGCTATGCTGCACTAGGTTTGGTTGAGGATTTCATCGAGGATGAGTAACATTCTTTCACCTCCTGCTGATCACTATCAACTTTGACCACTCCCCAAGGGGTAGGTATCTTGATGCATTGGTGATATGTTGATGGCACGGCCTTCATATCGTGAATCCACGGTCTTCCCAGTATGATGTTATAGCAGGATAGAGAATCCATCACACAGAAACGTTGTATCGAGTTGACTCCTTCAACGTATACTGGCAACTTTATCTCTCCCACTGTGTTTCTAGCCTCTCCACTGAACCCAACAAGCACGGTAGACTTTGAAGTGATATCCATCGGAGATACATTCATTCTCTTCAGAGTTTCTAGTTGGATTATGTTGACGGAGCTGCCATTATCAACCAGTATCCTGCGTACAAAATGGTTAGCCACATATAACGTTATTACCAGAGCATCATGGTGAGGATCCTGGACAGTATCCCTGTCATCAGCATCAAAAGTGATCACTTTATCAGTTGTGAGGGTAGTCATTCTGACAGGTTTGTCTCCCCTTTCGGCCTTAGCTTCCTTTGCATGTCTCTTTGCTGCCGAATACGAAGTTCCACAAATGTCGGATCCTACCGAAATAAAGTTGATTATCTTGGCATCCGCAGGAGGTGATGCTGCTCGTTCAGGATCCTTCTCAGTATCCTGACCCTTATTCTTCTTTCTTCCTAAGAGATCTTTCAGATATCCCTTGCTTAGAAGATAGCTTATTTCTTTCCTTAGAGCAATGCAATCCTCAGTTACGTGTCCAAAATCTTCGTGGAAAGCACACCATTTTGACTTATCTTTCCAGTCAGACTTTTGTGGATTCTTCCGAGGCCACCTAGCCTTGTCTCCTAGACCCTGCATGGCATACATCAATTCAGGAATGTTAACAGAAAAGCAGTATTCAGACAACTCAGGATACTCTTTAGGATCCTCATCTTCGACAGCATTCACTCTCTTGTTTTCATTTCTACCATATGGCTTAGACCGATATGACTTGAATGAGGATTCTGACTTCCTGTTAGTTAACTCATAAGTGTTAGATGAGTTCATCCTTTCTTGCATCTTCTTATCATCTTCCAGACGGATATATCTCAAAGCCCTGTTACGAGCTTCGTCTAGATTCCTGCAGGGATTCATTACAAGATCCTGATAAAACTGAGAATCCTTTTGTAATCCCATCTTAAAAGCTTGCACAGCTGTTGCAACATCAAGATGTGGGATATCCAAGGATTCTCGACTGAATTTGTTCACATAATCCCTCAAGGATTCTTGAGGCCCTTGAGTTATCCTGTAAAGATCACTGGTTAGCTTTTCAAAACTCCGACTGCAAGAAAATTGACTGTTAAATAAATTAACCAAATGAGCAAACGAAGTAATTGGGTGAGGAGGAACGTTTAACAGCCATTTTAAGGCTGATCCTGTTAGAGTAGAACCAAATCCCTTGCACAAGCATGCTTCCTTGAGCTCCGGAGGGATAGGGTTAATCTCCATTCTTTCCCTATACTGAGCAATATGCTCTTCAGGATCCGTAGTCCCATCATAAAGCTTCATGTTGGGGGTTTGGAATCTCTTTGGGATCTCAGCATCACAGATAGGATATGCAAAACGAGATATCTTGTGGCTGTCTTGGGACACTTCCGGGATCGGCTGGACCACCCCAGGTACACTAGATATCATGTCCTTCAACTTTTGAAGTTCCCTAGTAAGTGCTGACGTCACACCTGTATCCTGCAAAGATCCACTATTGTTAGTAGCATGAGTATTATTATTATTTGACACGTTACCCGTTGGAGGATTTTGCCCATATCCTGAAGCATATCCTGAGCTCCTCATGGTTGACATCCTGACCGAGGAGGGTATTTCAGGAGTGAGATTCTGAGGAAGGCTGGGCACAATATTCCCCCTGTTATCCTCAGTATACACAGCTGAACTAAAGTTCAATGTTCTGGGATGCAATGGAGTGATATTATCCTCAGCAGATCTGCTCGGGCTAGACTTCAGGAGTTGTATTTCCCTTAAAAGCATTTGGTTTATTTCCTGTTGTTGCCTCATTTGTTCCTGCACACTTCCAAATAAAGTGAGAATTTCATCATTAGAAGCTATAACAGGAGCAGACTCCTGAACACTGCGAGTAGGGATGATATCCTGAGGTCGTGAAGAGGCTGGCATCCTTGGAGGAGGTGGTGGAAGCACCGAACCAGTAGTAGCAGAAGTCATAGCAGACACAGTAGGGAAACTCATGTTTGATCTCGAGGCCATTATGGACAATGTGGCAAAAAGTTTTGAAAATAGAAAGCCGATTAGCGATTTCACAAAAAATTTTAGTAAAGAGAGCACCACTTGCCCCACGGTGGGCGCCAAATTGTTTTCGTCAAAAATTGCCTAAGCAATTTAGTGATCAAATTAGTTAAGTGAGGTTGTGTGCTAGAAATGTGTGTGTAAAATATGCTTGTTTAGTTATTTAGAAAATCAGTATTCAGGATACGGCTCAGGATATTGAGCTGTATCTATGATCAAACAATGAGCAAAAGTAAAGTAAACGACACGAGATGTACGAGGAAAGCCCTTGATTAATCTAGATCGCCGGCATAAAACCTCGGGAGCTGACAATCGCAGCTGCCTTGTTCTTCTTATTACTTCAAACGTCAGGATACAGTGCAGGATGTGGTGCGGATCGACTACGTGTTACAATGAAATTTGAATACAAGTATGGTGTTTGCAATGAGCTAGAGAGTGAAAGTGTTCGAGAGTGTTCGAGAGTGTTAGTGAAAAATTGTGTGTGTTAAACTGATCCGCCCCCATCTATTTATCGTAAAGATAAAATAACAAACTATCCTAAACTTCCGGGATCCACCGAATATTCCTTCATCGAACGTTGTAGACCTGGTCTTTCGGGCTCAACGTCTCTCCTTCAACAAATTCGCCCGAGTCTTGAGGAGAAGAAGTCCACTTGACCGTTAGCAAGTCTCAGCCTTTAACCTGCACGTGGTTAATTCAATAAACCTCAGGATATCGCCCAAGATGTTAGCAATATCCTCTTCCAGCATCCTGGTCACAAATAAACAAACAAAGGCAGGATATTGGTCAGGATATGTATGCAAAGAAAATGACCCCTAACAATTACCACTCGATCGTTAAAACATAACTTACGCATTTTGAGAAAATATGACTTAACGCGTATTTTTGTCAAGGTATTATTTTGGGAAAATTATGTAATAGAAAATATAATATTTTTGAGAAGAATATTTATATTTTGGAATTAGAAATAAAATATATTAAGTGAGACTTAATAGAGTAATTCGAATGTTACGAACGCACATGTATTAAATCCCCCATCCTTGGGAAGGAAAATAACTACCAAGTACATACAGAATGTAAACACGAAATAGTTGTCTAACTATTTCCCAAAAACTTAAACTTTAAAGCTAAGGCATGGCCGTCCGTCTAATAGAATTAGTACGTGTAGGTCGTCATACAGCTGCTTGATCAGGAGACATACTTGGTAGAGACGCACCACTGTGAGTTCATGTCCCCCTTTTCTCTTAACTGTTTTCAGTTTTTAACTGCGGGGGTTAAATACATGTTACTATGATTACGAATATTTCTTACATGGTATGGTTAGCGTAAGGAGGGTTATTATTTAGATCATGTGAGTGGGTAGGCGGGAACTGGATGCCATCAATCCTCATTGTAGGACCGAGGGACGTAAGCGGTAGATCTATCTGGGTGTAGCGAGCCCAACCCCAGGCCCAGCGTAACGGACCTCGGGGTGACTTTGTACCCAAACGCGAAATCTGCTAGGTTTGAGTCTTCCTACTTGCACTTCACACATATCAATGGTCTTGCAAGCCATTGGTGATCTCTTTTTCCTTATTTGCTACATACCAGGGATTTTTATACTTACAAGTGTTTTACATACTCACTTACACATGAACTCGCTCAACATTATTGTTGATTTTTCAACTTACATGTATTTCAGGGAATTAAAGGATCTGGCGCGGTATGACGCGTTTTCCCGCTGCACTAGTTACGAGGTCATCCGGGTTTGGGGAATGTGACTCTTTCCTGGACAAGTCACAGTCCTTAAACTGTGTTTATGTCATGTTAATGTTTGTGTTTGTTGAACAATGTCGTTAGGATGTGTTTCCATTAAGACAATGTTATGTTACTTCAGTTTTTAAAACTTAATTAAATGGATGATCTTGCATGGTTTTATTTCATATAGCTTTGTTATGGTTAAGCTATGGTATTAAGAAGTCACACCAAATTAACCACGCTTCCGCAAAGCCAGGGTGTGACAGCTTGGTATCAGAGCTCTGATCATAGCGAACTAGGATTCTTTCTCGAGTCTAGACTATGATCACTAGGGCTCTCACGAAAACATTTTTACTGCATACCACTTAAGTCCAGATCCAAAACTTTTATAAACAAATGTTGAGCACATTTTATTTATTATTTATAGGCTCAGTCTTGGAGGCTGAGGCACGGTCTTGGAGGCCGAGGCTCGGTCTGGGAGATCGAGGTAGTTGGCTAGTGGGACTAGGAGAATTGGCTAGTGGGACTAGGAGAATTGGCTAGTGGGACTAGGAAGAGCAGTCTGGGAGGCTAGTGGGACTAGGAGAATTATTTGAATGCTTACTTGGTGACTTATGTGATTAATTGATTGTATGATTGACTGTTTGTGCATGTTTGTATATATGTTACAGACACCATGGACACCTCTGGCACAGGTGACTCAGACACCACAGAACCTAGACCTATACTATCAGACGACCTAGAGTCTTCAGAGCACGAGGTCCACACATCCGACGTTACTAGCACGGACGAGGATGGCTTTCAGCCCTTCGCTTTACTTGATGGTGCTGATGAGCTCGCTGATGGCCCTTTGGCCGGGGACCTACCGTTAGTGGAGATCCCTGCTCCCATACCACTTGCTTCATATCCTGCTTACGATTTGCTTCTCGAGGCCGACGATGATGACGACGTCGATCTGTTTGATGACGAGCCCTTAGAGGATGAGGTTCAGGGCGAGGCCCTTCTTGCTGCTGGTGATCTTTTGATGATCGCAGATGCTCCCGCCGAGGAGTCACCTGCTCACTCTCCGGTCCCAGACTCTTTCGAGTCTGTGGCCTCCGCACCTTCACGCACTCAGAGTGCGCAGCACTTTTCTCCTGGATCAGATCCCGACCAGGCATCCTCTGTTGCCCTTATTCCTAGTTTTGCTTTTGACCACGATGATTTGGAGGATTCCGATCCTGTCTTTCCCCCAGGATTCGACCCAGATGAGGATATAGAGTTTATACCCATGGATCAGCCTATGGAGGATCCAGTCGACCCAGTTGACCCAGTTGATCCCATCGACCCTGAGTTTGATTTTGAGATGGCCTTTGATGAGCCTGAGCAGGTAGCCGCTCTAGACCCTGCGTTTGAGCACGACCCAGTTCATGCTGACGCACCTATTATTGAGCCTGTCATTGCTGACCCACCTATTGATGATCACCCAGTAGATGCTCCGTTGTTGGAGGGCGATCACGTTATTGCTGCTGATCATGTTGATCCCCCACTTATTGCTGATGCACCAGTTGACCCTCTTGTTGCACCTCACCTTGATCCTATACCTGTTCAGTTTGATCGAGCACTTTTTGAGGCACAGATTGACCCACGAGATGAGCACGCCCAGTGTGGGTGGATTCCTGCTGATGATGAGGTTCCACCTATTCCTCCTCATACCACTGATGCACGTCACGTTGATTTCTCTTTTTCATTTGCACAGTACACACCTCCAGCTCGACCTGGAGAGGGTTCTTCGGCTCACCCTTTTGGACATGTACCGGTATCTATCCCTGCTATACCACCGTCTGCTACTTTTCCCCCTGTTTCCCCATTTCATGTGGCACCTTTTGATCCCACCAGTGAGCCGTTTCTCTGGTCATCACCTTCTGTTATGCCACCGACTGACCCCTACCATTCTTTCCATATGGGATATACTATTGAGGATGTTTTGATGTCTTTTTTCGCCCAGCACGAGGCACACACGCAGCGCATTCAGGAGCTTGAGAGAGCCCAGCCGCCGCCGTGTCAGTGCCAGGGTCAGACCCACTCTCCTTTGCAGCCCTCTCGACCTTTACCACCAGACTATGCTGCACGCCTTTTGGCACTTGAGCAGCAGGTTGCTTCTTGGTTGCGTACCCAGAGAGCCATGGAGGAGGACTGGCTCCAGTTGCGTCGTTTGTTCTACACTCACTTTCCCCCTCCTCCACCGCCATCCGTGTAGAGCTCTTCAGTACCGTATGGGTAGACGTTGGTGAGAAGACGACGAATGCTTTTGACTGCACAGCATTTTTGGAGACTACATTATGATTCTGACTTTTGTTGACATGTATTTGATGTATTGACACTGATTTGATATAGTTTTTGGACTAGGGTGATGTAGCCCTTAGTCGATTGATGATTGTATGACACTGTGATGTACTTGTACGCTTACTATGTGGTCTCAATATATGGCAATCGCAGTATTCTCATCATATTTGATGCTTGATTTGGTTATTTATATTCTATGACATGGGATGTTGTGTGATTGATATGATTATAACATGAGATGTTATGTACTATTACTATCATTATATACGTACGCTATATTATGACCTGACTTACGTATTATAACATGGAATCTTTATTATGGCCTGACCGACGTAAACCCATCTTTTAGAAGATGCCGCCGAGACGTCAAACGCCGTTGCCTACCAATGAGGCAGAACTCCAACAAGTCATCGCTGCTGCCATCGCGCAATACGCCGCCTCGCAAGGAGGACCCCGCGGAAGCAGCTCAAACAACAATGGCAACAACAATCCACCTCATGGTAATACTAAGTCATTAAGACATACCATGATCTAATTGGATATCTCTAGCAAGGATGCTAATGCCATTCATATGTTGTAACATATGTGCAGGGTGCACCTACAAGCAGTTTCTAGACTGCAAGCCTGTCAACTTTGATGGCACCGGAGGTGCTGTCGCTTTTGTTCGTTGGGCCGAGAAAACTGAATCTGTTCTCCGCATGAGCAAATGTGCACCAGACCAGCAAGTCACCTACATTTCTGGGCTATTTTTGGATGGAGCCCTATCTTGGTGGAATCTGTAAGTACAGACACTTGGTGAAGCTGCTGCCTACGCGTTAACCTGGACCGAACTGAAGGAACTTATGCGCAAAAAGTACTGCTCTCGCGCGGAAATCCAAAGATTGGAAACTGAGTTCTGGCATTTGAAAATGGAAGGTCCAAAGATCGCAGAGTACGTTCAAAGGTTCCATGACTTATCGCATGTGGTACCCTACATGGTCACTCCGGAGTTCAAGCGGATTGAACGTTTCATTTGGGGATTAGCTCCTCAAATCATAAGCATGGTGACCTCATCCAAGCCTGCGACAATTACTGAGGCAATCGATTTGAGCGTGGCTCTCACAGAGGAGGCTATCCGCCTGAATAAGTTTGGTGAGATCGAGACAAAGAAGAAAGAGACTCACGTCGAGTCATCTGGAGGTAACAAACGAAAGTTCTCGAACTTTAAGCAGGGCGCCAGTGTGGTTGTTAAGAAAGGAGAGCCAAACGCGCCAGCTCTGGTTACAGCTGGTAGTGGGAAGAAAGGAAAGGGATATATGGGCACCCAACCCAAGTGCAACACCTGCCAACGTCACCATTCTGGCCGATGCGGGCCAAAAGTATGTGAAGCTTGTGGAAAGACTGGTCACTTGAAGGATTCTTGTTGGGCTAGTGCTGGCCGGGGAGGCCAAGGAGGATTTGGGAATAGAAATAATAATCGTGGCGGTATTGGGAATCGCCCACAGGGGAACAATGAAGGAAACGGGAATCGAGGCAACAATGCGAATCAAGCCGGTAATGCAAACCAAAACAACAACCAAGCTGGAAATGGAGGTGGAAACGGGCAAAGACTTGGATGCTTTAACTGTGGAGATGTTGGGCATTTTAAAAGGAACTGCCCAGAGTTGAACCAAGCCCGTGGAAGAGTGTTCCACATCGAAGCAAGGGAAGCGCGCCAGGATCCCAATGTTGTCACTGGTACGTTCCCTGTAAACCAACGCTATGCATCCGTTTTATTTGATACTGGCGCCGATTATAGCTTCGTGTCATTAGAATTTAAGAATATACTTGGTTTAACCGCTAGTAAGTTAGATATTCCGTACTCAATCGAATTGGCTAATGGGAAGTTAGTAGAAGCCAATGAAGTGATCATAGGTTGTGTGATCGAATTGGGAGAGCGCGAGTTTGCTCTGGATCTACTACCAGTCCAGTTGGGAAGCTTCGACGTGGTGGTAGGAATGGATTGGTTATCAGGCAACAAGGCTGAGATAGTTTGTCATGAAAAGGTCGTTCGTATCCCAACCGAAGATGGCGAAACAATTGTGGTTCACGGGGAGAAGCGTGATACGCCGTTAAGGATTATCAGCTTCCTGAAAGCGCGAAAGTGTTTGCAGAAGGGATGTGCTGCCTTCCTGGCACACACTGTAGACAAGAAAGCTGCAGAACCGAAGATCGAAGACATCCCTGTCTTGAGGGAATATCCAGAAGTCTTCCTAGAGGACTTACCTGGACTGCCACCTCAGAGGCAAGTAGAGTTTCACATCGATTTAGTTCCAGGCGCCGCGCCTGTGGCTAAGGCACCTTATAGACTTGCTCCGTCTGAGATGCAAGAATTGTCGACACAACTTCAAGAGTTGTTAGACAAGGGATTTATCCGACCAAGCTTCTCGCCTTGGGGAGCTCCGGTCCTGTTTGTCAAGAAGAAGGATGATAGTTTTCGTATGTGTATTGACTACCGGGAGTTGAACAAGCTGACGATCAAGAATAGATACCCCCTGCCAAGGATTGATGATCTGTTTGATCAACTGCAAGGTTCAAGCTTTTACTCAAAGATTGACTTGCGATCTGGATACCATCAGTTAAGGATACAAGAGGAAAGTATCCCGAAGACAGCTTTCAGAACTCGTTATGGACACTACGAGTTCCTTGTTATGCCGTTTGGTTTGACAAACGCACCTGCAGTCTTTATGGACTTGATGAATAGAGTTTGCAAGCCGTACTTGGACAAATTCGTGATTGTGTTTATCGACGACATCTTGATTTATTCAAGGACAAAGGCTGAGCACGAACAGCATCTAAGAGCTATTTTGGAGCTGCTGAAGAAAGAGCAGCTGTATGCCAAATTCTCTAAATGTAAATTTTGGCATTGTGAAGTCCAATTTCTTGGACATGTGGTTAATGGAAATGGAATCCATGTTGATCCCACAAAGATCGAAGCGATCAAGAATTGGGAAACGCCAAAGACGCCAACCGAGATTCGACAATTCTTGGGTTTGGCTGGCTACTATCGAAGGTTCATTGAGGATTTTTCAAAAATCGCTCAACCATTGACGCTCCTCACGCAGAGAGATAAGAAGTTTGATTGGGGAATAAAACAGGAAGAAGAGTTCCAGATATTGAAGGATAAGCTCTGCAATGCGCCAATCTTAGCACTACCGGAAGGTACAGATGATTTTGTGGTATACTGTGACGCTTCGCGTCGAGGATTGGGTTGCGTGTTGATGCAACGCCAAAAGGTTATTGCTTACGCATCGCGTCAATTGAAGGTGCACGAAAAGAACTATACCACACATGATTTGGAGCTAGGCGCAGTGATATTTGCTTTAAAGATCTGGAGACACTACCTATATGGTACGAAATGTACAATCTTTACAGATCATAAGAGCCTACAACACATATTCAACCAGAAGGAGCCGAATATGAGGCAAAGACGATGGGTTGAGTTGCTGAACGATTACGACTGCGAGATAAAGTATCATCCAGGGAAGGCGAATGTGGTCGCCGATGCCCTAAGTCGAAAGGAGAGGATCAAGCCCATAAGGGTTAGGGCTTTAGAAATGATTATCCGAACCGATGTTTCCTTGCGCATTCGTGCCGCACAAAAAGAAGCTCTCAAGGAAGGAAACCTTGAAGAAGAATATCTCCGTGGGATGGAGAAGCTACTGGTACCAAACGAGGAAGGAACGTTGTGTTTTGAGAAAAGGATTTGGGTTCCTTTGTTTGGAGGTTTAAGGAAAGTTATTTTTGATGAAGCTCACAAGTCGCGGTACTCTATCCACCCTGGATCGGATAAGATGTACCAGGATCTCAAAGATTATTATTGGTGGCCTAGGATGAAAGGCGATGTTGCTTTTTATGTGAGCAAATGTTTAACATGTGCTAAGGTTAAAGCCGAATATCAGAAGCCTTCGGGACTTCTGCAACAACCTGAGATTCCCAAGTGGAAATGGGAACAAATCTCAATGGATTTTATTACGAAGTTTCCAAGAACGCCAAGAGGCCATGACACTATTTGGGTAATAGTGGATCGATTAACAAAGTCAGCACACTTCTTACCTATCAGAGAAAAGGATAATACGAGCAAGTTGGCCGAAATTTACATGAGAGAGATCGTTACGCGCCATGGAGTACCTCTCTCAATCATCTCTGATAGAGACGGAAGGTTTGTCTCAAGGATATGGCAATCCTTCCAAGAAGCTTTTGGCTCACAATTAAATCTGAGCACCGCATTTCACCCGCAGACCGACGGGCAAAGCGAGCGGACGATACAGACATTGGAAGACATGCTGAGAGCGTGTGTTATGGATATGGGCGGTAGCTGGGATAAGCATTTGCCTTTGGTCGAATTTTCATACAACAACAGCTACCACACCAGTATTGGTGTCGCGCCATTCGAAGCCCTTTACGGACGCAAGTGCCGATCACCCCTATGCTGGGCTGACGCAGGTGATAGGCAGCTTGCTGGTCCCGAAATCGTCCAAGAGACGACAGACAAGATTGCGCAGATTCTAAAACGCATCGAAGCAGCTCGCCACAGACAGAAAGCCTACACAGATCCAAACCGGAAACACTTGGAATTCCAAGTTGGAGAAATGGTTTTATTGAAAGCTTCACCCTGGAAGGGTGTGGCACGCTTCGGAAAGCGTGGAAAGTTAAATCCGCGCTACATTGGTCCTTTCAGAATTTTGGAAAGAATAGGACTAGTATCATACAAGCTGGACTTACCTGACGAACTCCATTCAGTTCACGATACATTTCATGTATCCAACCTGAAGAAAAGTACAACTCAAGATACCGTTGCCATTCCCATCGACGAGATTCATGTTGACGACACGCTCCATTTCGTTGAAGAACCGGTTGAGGTTACGGATTGGAAAGTAAACAAGACCCGCCGGAGCAGTGTCAAGCTCGTCAAAGTTCGTTGGAATGCCAGACATGGTCCTGAATACACCTGGGAGCGTGAGGACCGGATGAAGGAGAAATACCCCCACCTATTTTCTAAGAACCCTGCATCTACAAGCAGAATTTAAAATTTCGGGACGAAATTTTTCTAACGGGGGGAGAATGTGACAACCCTCACTAAACCAGGTATCCGTACGACTTAATTAATAATTAATTACTGCTTAATTACTGTTCTTGTTTGAAATTACTGATGAACTGCTACTTGATTTCTGATACATGCATATACCTGCATCATACTTTACTTACCATCACTACATTATTTACATGCTGAACCTTAATGACAAACATGATGCACAAAAAGCACAGTAGCACTATGAACGGATAACCTATTGAACGTGCTGTCATAACTAGCACCAGGCACACACTCTCTAAGGCCTGTATGAGCCAGAAATATTTTACTACACTAGTGGTGAGTGTAGGGATACAAGGGTTGTAGAACTGCGTCTCTAGGAATAAGTTACAATGACTGGATGTGCCTAAAACGTACTCTGAGCACAAAATTCAGCACTTTACATAATAATTCAGCATTTAGCTACCTAATAAAGTGCCAAAACATGAGGAAAATATTCCTGACACTTTGGAGGAATGAGTTGTGTCACTAAAAATAATAATAACGACACTTTAAAGCTTTGTTAAGCACTTTAACGGATCTCTATCCAACCGAACAACCGGATTATATCCGGAACATAAAAATTTTGTCATTTACATTGTTTTTCTTTTCTGAGCCAGTTAGGATCCCTGAATACCCTAACACCCGTTGTAACGCATGAGACACTAGTAACCGGGTTAATCTCTAAAATAACTAAACTAACCAAACTACATGCTAACTAATTGGTTGGATTTGAACTATGAGACCCCCCCCCCCAACCGAATCGGTCACCATGTGACCCCACTCTTGTCCTAATCTTGATTAAAATACTCTTAATTGTCTAATATCTAGGAGACATTTAAACCTTTGGTTATTAATCATAAGTTTTGCCTATAAGAACAAGAGTTGATCCATCATATTCTTCACCACTTAAAATCACAACACAACCCTCTCTACTACTCTCGGCCGAACACCCCCTTGAGCATCCATCATTTTCGAGTTTTGATCTTGCCTTTCCAAGCTCATACAAGTGTTAAGGATCGCGTATAAGGAACCTTGGTGCAATCGGAAGGCGAAGGACCTCACTACATTGCTTTTATCCACGCATTTTGCGTCTAGATTCTTCCCTAGCCTCGAGCTAGTAGTAAGTTGCTTGAATCACCTTCTCGAACTATTTTAAAGTGGTTAATATGATATGTAACGGTTAAAAGACGCAAACATACAAGATGAAGCATAAAAGTCTACTTAAAACACTAAAAATGTTGGTTAAAAGCTCATATGTTGTGTAAATCATGTAGTATTTGATTTGTGTGATTATTTGGACCCGATCTATGTTGTGGTAGCTCGGATCGTCATTTAACCCGGATTGGTCATGACCTTGGGTCATGACATAAGGTTGTTTTGGAAGTAACAAGGGTTAAAAGATGAAACTCTACCACACGCGAATCATGAACTTGTGTAAAAGCGATTTCGCTTGTGAAATAGTGTTTAAAACTAGTAGATCTACGTATCTACAAGCGGTATTTTCAAAGAACCAAGTATCAAAGAAATCATGTTTTCTAAAGACGGATCTTACACTAACACGAATGGTTTTTAGAACACACAAGTGTGTAAACACTTGTGTAGCACAAAGTTTCGACAAAATAACTATTTTTGTAAAAGTTGACAAGAAGTTGTAAAGATGGAATTTCTTTAAAAACAAGACTTTTACGAAATCGTATTGCTTTATATAAAGATCCACTAAAAGTAATGGGATTTACTTCATAATATTAGAAAACTACAAGTTCATGAGATTCTTGCAAATTACATGTTTATTAACTAGTTTGATGGTTTGAACATTGTTTTGGTTGAATAAGGAAATTGTTGGTTTGATTTATAAAAGAAAATGATACGCTTGAAAGCGTGGCCACCTCCAGTTACCGAGGAAACTCTGGCGAAATTTTTCCAAAAACCTAACACTTAGAAATATTTTCACTATAAGTGTTAGAAATACGTTTCGACCTGTTTTCAAAATATAAGTTCCGCCACGACTATATTTACAAAACATCGGAGGTGGGATTTTCACAAAATAAAACTTGGTAAATATATATTTAGTATATAGTTCTCTTAATGACACTTGTCAGGTGTTTATGATTATTTTGTGAAAACACTAGTATTATTCTTAGGGTAAAAATAATACTATCAAATGTTAACGAATCCAAAATAATACGGACGCCTCTACGATAAATATATAAGTTACACCGGTAATTATTATTACCACTCGATCGTTAAAACATAACTTACGCATTTTGAGAAAATATGACTTAACGCGTATTTTTGTCAAGGTATTATTTTGGGAAAATTATGTAATAGAAAATATAATATTTTTGAGAAGAATATTTATATTTTGGAATTAGAAATAAAATATATTAAGTGAGACTTAATAGAGTAATTCGAGTGTTACGAACGCACATGTATTAAATCCCCCATCCTTGGGAAGGAAAATAACTACCAAGTACATACAGAATGTAAACACGAAATAGTTGTCTAACTATTTCCCAAAAACTTAAACTTTAAAGCTAAGGCACGGCCGTCCGTCTAATAGAATTAGTACGTGTAGGTCGTCATACAGCTGCTTGATCAGGAGACATACTTGGTAGAGACGCACCACTGTGAGTTCATGTCCCCCTTTTCTCTTAACTGTTTTCAGTTTTTAACTGCGGGGGTGAAATACATGTTACTATGATTACGAATATTTCTTACATGGTATGGTTAGCGTAAGGAGGGTTATTATTTAGATCATGTGAGTGGGTAGGCGGGAACTGGAGGCCATCAATCCTCATTGTAGGACCGAGGGACGTAAGCGGTAGATCTATCTGGGTGTAGCGAGCCCAACCCCAGGCCCAGCGTAACGGACCTCGGGGTGACTTTGTACCCAAACGCGAAACCTGCTAGGTTTGAGTCTTCCTACTTGCACTTCACACATATCAATGGTCTTGCAAGCCATTGGTCATCTCTTTTTCCTTATTTGCTACATACCAGGGATTTTTATACTTACAAGTGTTTTACATACTCACTTACACATGAACTCGCTCAACATTATTGTTGATTTTTCAACTTACATGTATTTCAGGGAATTAAAGGATCTGGCGCGGTATGACACGTTTTCCCGCTGCACTAGTTACGAGGTCATCCGGGTTTGGGGAATGTGACTCTTTCCTGGACAAGTCACAGTCCTTAAACTGTGTTTATGTCATATTAATGTTTGTGTTTGTTGAACAATGTCGTTAGGATGTGTTTCCATTAAGACAATGTTATGTTACTTCAGTTTTTAAAACTTAATTAAATGGATGATCTTGCATGGTTTTATTTCATAGAGCTTTGTTATGGTTAAGCTATGGTATTAAGAAGTCACACCAAATTAACCACGCTTCCGCAAAGCCAGGGTGTGACAAAAACAACTGCTCCCAAGTTGGCGCGATGCGTAGGCAATGACCTTGTCACGTTGCATCAACACGCAACCAAGTCCTTGGATGGAAGCGTCACAGTAAACCACAAAATCATTTGTGCCTTCAGGCAATGAGAGGATAGGCGCGCTACAAAGTCTATCCTTCAAGTGCTGAAAGGCAGACTCCTGTGCATCACCCCAACGATAGGTGACACCCTTCTGAGTCAGTGAAGTGAGAGGTTGCGCAATCTTTGAGAAATCCTTGATAAACCTTCTGTAATATCCTGCCAAACCCAAGAATTGGCGGATTTCTGTTGGTGTGCGGGGTGCAGGCCAGTTCTTGATCGATTCAACCTTAGATGGATCCACATGAATTCCATCCTTGTTTACCACATGGCCTAGAAAGTGGACTTCGCAAAGCCAGAAGTCACATTTCGAAAACTTGGCATACAAGTGCTCTTTTCGAAGAAGTTCCAGCATAAGTCGTAGATGCTGCTCGTGTTCCTCCTGACTCTTAGAATAGATCAGGATGTCGTCGATGAAAACAATAACGAACTTATCTAGGTACGGCTTGCACACTCTGTTCATGAAATCCATGAAGACTGCAGGTGCATTCATCAGCCCGAATGGCATAACCAGAAACTCGTAATGGCCGTAACGAGTTCTGAATGCTGTTTTGGAGACGTCCTCATCTCGGACCCTCAGCTGATGGTATCCCGATCTCAAATCAATCTTGGAGTAATAGCTCGACCCTTGCAACTGGTCGAACAAGTCGTCAATACGTGGAAGAGGATAATGATTCTTCACAGTCACCTTGTTGAGTTCACGGTAGTCAATACACATTCTGAAAGTACCATCTTTCTTTTTCACAAACAAGACTGGGGCTCCCCAGGGCGAAGAGCTAGGACGTATGAAACCCTTTTCCAAGAGTTCTTGTAGTTGCGTGGACAGTTCTTCAAGTTCTGATGGAGCTAGACGATAAGGTGCTCGATCTACTGGTGCTGCTCCAGGAGCTAGCTCGATTTGGAACTCAACTTGGCGATGAGGCGGAACACCAGGTAATTCCTCAGGAAATACCTCGGGAAAGTCACGTAC
The DNA here is from genome assembly GCA_030545235.1 of Helianthus tuberosus. Classification (NCBI taxonomy): domain Eukaryota; kingdom Viridiplantae; phylum Streptophyta; class Magnoliopsida; order Asterales; family Asteraceae; genus Helianthus; species Helianthus tuberosus. Next base: position 66,886,269 of record CM060445.1, on the reverse strand, counting down.
AATAGGGATGTCTTCAATTCTCTTCTCTTCCATTGATGTGTCAGTAACGAGTGCTAAAATGGCAGTGTGGCCCTTTCGCAAACACTTCTGGGCCTTAAGGAAAGAGATAATGCCTACAACAGCACCACTCTTGTCGCCATGAATCACGAGGGGTTCCTCACCAGAACGAGGAATGCGGACGATTTTCTCCTTGCAAACAATCTCCGCTTGATGATGAGATAGCCAATCCATCCCAATAACGACGTCGAAACTACCCAGTATGATAGGAATAAGATCGATAGAGAAAGTCTGACCAGCTAAGACGAGGTTACAACCTTTAATTACGTGTGTGGCTTCAAGACTTTTACCATTGGCTAGTTCTACCGTGTGTTTGGTGTTCAAGAGTGTTGGAGTGCGCTTAAGCATTTGGCTAACTTTTAAGGACACATAACTAGTATCGGCACCCGAATCGAATAAAACAGTAACAAAGAAGTCGTCCAGAAGAAACTTACCCATCACAACGTTGGGATCGTTCCTTGCATCACCCTAACCTAGCACGAAAACACGACCCCTTGCCCCATTACCATTGTTGTTTCCCCCATTGCCGCCTCCATTGTTTCCTCCATTGTTGTGCCCATTGTGGTTCCCGTTTCCTTGGTTGTTGTTGTTCTGATTCTGGTTCAGTTGGGGGCAGTTCCTCTTAAAGTGGCCTTCAGCGCCACACTGAAAGCATCCTTTATTGCCCTGCTGTTGCTGTTGCTGGTGGTTCTGTGGAGCTTGTTGTTGTTTTTGGCCATTTTGATTTACAGGACGCGGGCTCCTGCAATCCCTAGCTTCATGGCCCAGCTTGAGACATCTCTGACATCAACCTTTGTTGCACTGCCCGCTGTGATGCTTGTTGCACTGGTTGCACTTGGGGTGGTTTCCTTGGTATCCACCCTGTCCTTGATTACCGGAAGATTGCTGACCAGGACTCTGGTTGTCATCAGTCTTTCGCTGCTGAGACTGAACCGAAGCAGAACCCTTACTGGAGTTCCCATCCCATTTTCGCTTGTTGTCGGTAGGAGCATCAGAAGTAGCTGTGGCACTGATTCGTTTGGGCAGCCTGTTTTGCTCCACTGCCTGGTCAGTGAGTCGATGGGCCAACTTGATGATTTGCTGTATGGTACCCAGGTTGGCTGAAGTTACGTGACTTTGAATCTCTGGTACAAGGCCCTTGAGATACAGCTCAATTCGTTTGATGGGAGGGTCCACCATGGTAGGGCACAAGATGGCCAGCTCGTTTGACCTATTAGTATACGCCTCAATCTCAGACCCCGTCATCTTCAGATTGAAAAATTCCACCTCTAGCTTGTGGATGTCATCCCGACTACAGTATTCTTCTTTGATCAGTTCCTTGAATCCATTCCAGGGTGTGGCATTAGCAACTGCCAGTCCTAGTAGTTGAACCTGTGCCTTCCACCAGGTTAACGCAGCTCCTTCAAGTGTTCCGGTAGCATATTTCACCCTACGGTCTTCGGGGCATTCGCACATCTCGAATACTGACTCAAGCTTTTCAAACCAGTGAAGAAGGCCACTGCTCCTTCGGTGCCACTGAAAGTAGTAGGTCGGCAGTCCATGAACGTTTTGAATGTGCACACAGGAGTTTGAGCATGTTGACCTGTTGTGCGAGAATAAAAGACAAGATTAAGCATGAGGGTTGGTTGGCGAAGGTAGGATCCAAACGTCCTAAGGTGAGTTGGTATGGCAGGTTATACCTCCTGCAGGGTTAGCTGCGAGTGCCTCAGTGACTCGTTCGTTGATCAAAGCCGTCAACTGGGCTTGAGTGAGGTTCATACATCCTCCGCGTCCGCTCAAGATCTTCATAATGAAGCAACGTAAGTGAGAAAGGTGTCGTGAAAGTGCGTAAGTGTGGGACGACAATAGAGAGTAAGCACACAAGGTTCAAATAGCAATTATCACATTATCCAATGCACAGTGAGAACTATCTAACCGACAATATAACATAAATCATACCACTTATGGTGTCGAGTCTTGCACGTGGAGCGAAGCGTCGTTGTGGATCGTTGAGCACTGTACAGGTTATATAGTCTGGTTTTATCAAAAAGCTTTTCCCCTTTTTAAAACCAAGTTCACTATAACCAATGGCTCTGATACCAATCTGTCACACCCCCAAAATCCACCATGCGGAGTACCACCGCTTGGAGGCGTGACGTGACCAGGATCGAGCCACCAATCATATTGAACATCGTAATTAAGTAAATAAGACCAACCACAATACGATTGGTGACCAAAGCTAGTTAACCATGTTTAGTTTAAGCAGCGGAAGCATAAAAGTAAATCCAAAAGCATAAGTCCATAGTTTATAAGTTAAAGTTCAAAACGCAAGTTTAATAAGTTCATAAGGATTTAAATAATAAGCACGGAACATATCAGTCCGTACACCACAACGACTCCTTCCTCGTGCAAGCTCCAAGCGTTTAGCGACCTGTAAGGCATGTAACAACGAGTCAACAACAAAGTTGAGTGAGTTCACGTTTGGTTGTTTAGTTTTAAGTTGTTTATGAAAAACGTGGTTTGACTTTCGTTGGCTTAATTGCCGTGGGGGTTACCCCGTAGTTGAAAGTATGTTTAACCAGTTCCTTTTTCATTGCCCAAACCATAACCATAATCAGTGGGGGCTTTCCCCGTGTGAACTACTAGACGGTATGATATCGACTACTACGCAAATAAGTTGTGCCCTATATCAGCGTCTATCATCACTGATAGTCTGCCATAGTCCATTAGTACACGCCCGTCCGACCGGCACGGTGTGAGGTTTGTTAAACCTAATAGCGCTATTAACTAATGACCCGCTCGCCATTGGCCTCGGCGATTAAGTCGATATAATGAAGAGGGACTTATTGATAGAGTTTTGTCTAGCTAGTTTTTAAGGTTGTTGTCCTACACCAGGAGGACGAACGTACGTATTCTGCACCAGGAGAATTCGTAGGATTAATAATGGCATCCAATCTATGGAGGATAGCCGTACATATCCTACCCAAGGAGGATATGTAGATTTCATTTTAGTTTCTTAACCCATTCCCAAACCACCGGGAATCCCATGCCTTGTAGAAAGTGTGAACGCACCTCGGTTTGCTCGGTTAGATTCTCAAATATAGCTAACAGTCAAGGTCGGTCAATCACATCCTAATATGATTACCAGTTAGTCATTTAGTGATTTTCAAATAGAGCACAAAGTTCCTACACGTATCTATCACATAGCATGCATTACTTTAATTGTTTATGCCCATATATACTTCCCATTCATTCCCCACTCATAAGCAAACATACGATAATGCACATAACACATATAACATGTTAGATCATTCACAGATAGCATATTCGACATTTAGACACGCAAATTACCACTTATGTCGTTTCAGCTTAAATATTCAAAACCGAGCTGTTTTCGGACATTTTAATAAAATAGTTAACTTATTCCAAAAATTCCCAAATTTTTACAGAATGTCTTAAGCGTTCCAAATTTTATTCTGCAAAAATATCGGGGTCCAGTTCATTGCCAATATTTTATAAAAATTCATTTTCCGGACTGAACTCAGATTTATCTTTTTCTGACCACAGTCCACAGAACAATTTATTAAAAATTCATCATAAGTCCGATTTACTAAATTCCAGTGGGGTAATTACAAATACATCAGTTGTCATATACAGTACAAGTTTCATGATCTAACTATACACAGAACTCAAGTTATGACAGAAAACAAAACGCATATTTTCAGCAGAAAAATGCAGCTCTAGCTGCTGTTACAATAAGATGCTTTAGAAATAGCAAACGAAGTCCAAAAATTATGATTCCAGTGCCATTAGAACCGTATTTCATAATACATAACCCTAGACTTCAGAAAATACATTTTTCGTTAAGTTATGGCCTATTTACAGCCAACTGAAGTTGGCTGTAAAGCTTTGACAGATTCTGTTTTTTAGTCTTTAGCTTTCTAGTTTGTGTTCGATTGATTCCGTTAATCATGTTTAGTGATTATAACAACATCAAACATCAATAAATCATCAGATAATCAACCAAGAATCATAACAACACAAGATCTACATGGTTTACACACATAACTTCTCTTTATCCAACTTATTCATCTTATTTTCAAAACTTTAGGTTATGTTATATAGTGTTTCTAAATTTTAACCGTTAAATCACTTATTAACCACCATAAACAAGATCAATATGATGTTTAGAGGCACTTACTACTAGCTCGAGGCTAGGGAAGAATCAAAGCGAAAACTAGGTGGATAAAAGCGATGTAGAGAGGTCCTTGTGATTTCGAAAGCACCGAGCTTGATTGTATGATCTTTAACACCTTTGAGTATGTATGGTTTGCTTGTAGGAGGCTCGATGGTGGTGGTATGGTGGTGTGGTGGTGGCGGACGGTCAAGAGAGAAGGAGAGAGAGTTTGAGTTGGTGTTTGATTAGTGAAGATGAAAGTTATAATCTCTTGTGTTAATTTATAAACTTATCACCATTACCCACTAGATAATGTGTCACCTAGATATTTAGCATGTGGATTAAATTAATCAAAAATTGTGGTGTGTGTTCCCTAGGGAACCGATTCGGTCAAGGGGGGGGGTATTATGGTTTGATTTCAACTAAATGGTTAAGTGCTAGTCTGTTTAGTTTAGGAAAATGACTAAGTTATTAGTGTGTTATGAAATATAACGGGTGTTAGGGTGTTCGGGGACCCTAACTAGCTCAGAAAAGGATAAACAATGTCATTGACAAAATTTTCATGTTCCGGGTAAAGTCCGGTTGTTCGGTTCGATACTGTTTCGTTAAACTGCTTAATTAATCCGTAAAGCGTCCTATATATATATTTTTGTAACGTTTTTACTTTTCAATACTCAGGAAAGCACACAGGACTTTTTAGTAACTTTTCTGTATACTGCTAGTATGTTAACATGCACATGTAAGTATAACACAGATATCAGAAAGCAGTTAAGTACTTCCACACAGTCGTCAAGCACTTTAATTATCATTAATAAATTGTACGGAATACATGTAAATTTGAGGGTTGTCACAGACATGGTGTCTGTAACATAACATTCACCACATATGCACATATATTAACTACTAACATTAAGCATGTAATCAATGACAATGTAATCATGTATCCTTCCTAGTCTCCCAGACTAAACCACCTAGTCTCCCAGACTAAACCAACCAGTCTCCCAGACCGAACTACCTACTCTCCCAGACTAAACCACCCAGTCTCTCAGACTGAACTACCTAGTCTCCCAGACTAAACCACCCAGTCTCTCAGACTGAACCATAACATAAACCTTGAAATGTGTTTCGTGTCTTTTCGTTTGAAAAAATGTTTGTTTTCCTGGATCTGGGTGTTTCGTGTATGCAATGAAAACAGGTTGTAAAAACATTTTTGTGAGAGCCCTAATGATTGTAGTCTAGACTTGAGAAAGAATCCTAGTTCGCTACAATCGAAGCTCTGATACCAAACTGTCACACCCTGACTTTTGCGGAAGCGTGATTATGTGTGACTTGCTTAATATCATTGCATTCAATAATAATAACAACTATATGATAAAACCGAAGATGTTCATCCATTATATAAGTTTAAAAACATAACAACAACATTGTTTTAAAACATAGAATTCAAATTCGGGTACAAACCATGCAACTTGTTTTTAGAGTTCAAAAGGACTCGACAAATGACATTAAATAAAACCAGGTTTTGGAAGACGTGTCTCGTCCAGGATAAGACACACTAACCAAACCCTAAGACCATGGATGACATCTTTTATTCTCAAACCACACTTGGAACTTTTGAACGCCCGCCAGATCCACATCTAATTCCCTGAAATACATGTAGTTTAAAAACATCAACAAAAGTTGAGCGAGTTAATGTGTTTGTTTGTGTGTATGAATAAACCTATGTAATTACTGAAAGTATGTATGTATGTTTGTAAAACCATTGTATGAAAGCAACAAGGAAAACAGATCATTAATGGTTTGCAAGGCCATTAATATGTGTGACGTGATGCAGGAAGGCTCAAACCTAGCAGACTTTGCACCGGGCTTCCGGTTGTAAGACATAGTCAACCCATGGGCCAAACCCTGGTCCAACATGGGTGGGGCTCGCTACACCCAAATAGATCTATCACTCATGTCCCTTGGTCCTACAACGAGGATTAATGGTCTTAAGCTTTATACCCACCACTCACATGATCTAGCAGTACCCTTCCTTAGCTAACCATACCAAAATAATAACGTTTGTAAACAATTTGTAACATGTACTTCACCCCCGAAGTTATAAAACTGAAAACAGTTCAAAGAAAAGGGGGACATGAACTCACAGTCTTGCGTCTTCGCACCGTAACTCAAAGCTTCTCCGGATAAACACGACTACCTACAACGGACTATGATCTATTAGACAAGCGGGTCGTGCCTTGACTTAGTATTAATTAGTGTTTTTGAGTTACGTTTCAAAGTGTCTTCATTATTATTCCAAGTTATAACTATTTGTTAAAATAATAAATATTTTAATTTAAATTATATTTATTGGATTTTGGAATAATTGTTAAAATAATATATTTTAACCTAATACTTTTGAAGTATTTATACTCGTATATCCTTCCCAAGGATGGGTGCATTCAGATTCTTGTATTAGTATATTTTTGCCATGTATTGGTGTCGTATTCCGGTGTATATTTATACGTTTGAGAATACGTATTTCTCGTAATTACTAAGTATCCTTATACTTAATGTCATATCAACTTTTCCGGAATAATATTTCTAGTAAAAATACATTAATATATATTTCCAAAATATATATTTTAAGAAATATTATTTAAAATCTTTCCTTGGCAAAAATATTTGTATTTTTATATAAATTCCAAAAACAATGTATTTTCAAGTCTAACTTAGAAAATATATATAAACTTATTTTTTCCAAAAATGATATATTTCATATTTATTTGAGAAAATATATCTTTCACCCCAAAACTATTGTATTTCATGTTTGTTTAAGAAATATGTATATACTCCCAAAAATAATACATCTTCTAATAATTCCAAGAAAAATGTATATATATTTTTTTCACCAAAAAATAATATATTTTATTCTTGTCAAAAATATGATATAAATTTGTAATAAGTGTGAAAATCATATTTTTGTCTTCTGGTGTCCAAAATATTATTTACCAAAATATACTTGTGAATATAATTTCCGGAATATTTTGTAAGTTATATTACTTGGTTCGGTTTCACCAATACTTGTGTAAAATGTATACGTTTATATTCTTGGAATTTTGGTAATATTTTGGATGGTAATTTTTGGTATTTTGATGTGTTATATTATTTCAAGTCCTAAAATAATATAACTAGTACACAAAATATACAAATAATCACACACATGGTGTCATCTAAATATATATTTCCTAAATACATATTTAGTCACTTTTATTTATGAAAACCAACCTCCAATATTTATATTTTTGTAACAAAAATTATGGCAAAGTTTATGTAAAAATTTATGGTTTGAAATACATTTGTAAATATTTGTTTAGAAATATTTTACTAAGTGTTAAATTTTTAGAAAATTTTTGCCATATTTTCCCCTAAAAATGGAGGTTTCCATGCTTTCAAGCATATCATTTTCTTTTGTAAAAATCAACACAATCAATCCACAATCAACAACTTTCACTTACCAATTTTGCCAAAAGCAAGCATAATCTACTACTTAATGAACTTGAATATTTGTAAAAATTTGTAGTAACTTACTAGGGTATTTAGTTAGTCTTGTTACCCTTTGAAATGTGGTTGATTCTTTAAAACATCATTTTTGAAGAAGATAGATCTTTACAACTTATGATCATTTTTTTCTAAAAATGGTTTTTCATGGATTTTTCTTGTTACACATATACTTCTACACTTTATTAACCACGAAAAATAAGATTTGTTTATGTAAGAACCAAGATCAAGTAAATCTTATATTTTTAGCTTGGTTTCTTGAGAAATCATCCATGAAATTTTAGATCTACATGATTAACAACTCACTTTGATCATTATTTTACAAGAAAACCACATATTCTTTGAAGTTCATTCTTCTCATGAGGATGATCCATTAACTTCTATCATGTTCATCCTCTCATCTTGCTAGATTATGTTTTTAATCATGATCTTGCAAGATCATATGATGATCAACATCAAATACATGTATGAACAACAATCATCAAGCATAACAACTCATATTCATCAAGATTTCTTCATATCTTAGTTTATGTTCAAGTTTACTTTCTTGTGATTAATAGTGTTCTTCATAACAATCAACATGTAACATCTTTTAACTACTTAGATATGATGTAAAATAGCAAGATCAAGCTTCTTACCACTAGCACAAGGCTAGGGATGATCAAGTAAAGAAAACAAGTGGATAAAAGCAAATGAACAAGGCCTTTGAACTTCCGTAAGCTCCTAGCTCCTTTGTGTAACCTCTAACACCTTTGTATATACTTGGATTGTATGAAGCTTGATCAAATATGGTGAGTGTGAGTGTGTGTGTGTAACCTCTAACACCTTTGTATATACTTGGATTGGATTGTATATACAAGGGGGAAGGGAAGAAAGTTGTGTGTGTTTTAGTGTGTGAGAAATGAAGTTATGATCCTTAGGTGCATTCTGATAATCCATTTCAACATTTTAACTCTTGGTTCATATGTTTAGAAAAGAATAAACATGATCTATTTTAATAATGAAACAAATCTTCTTGTGGGGCCATGTATGGGCCAATTACTAGGTGTGGGGGGGGTGTAGTAGTAGGCTAGGTTTCAACTATTAGTTAGTTCGTTAGGTTAAAATCCAAGTATAAGTTAAGTAATTTAGTTACTAGATATTGATGATGTGTTATGATGTTCGGGGATCATAACTAGCTTAGTAATGTTAAAACAGTGCTTCTAGTGAAAAATTTGGTGTTTCGGGTAGTGTCCGGTTGTTCGGTTGATTACCGGTTCGTTAAGGGGCTAAACTTTGAAGTTTAGTGTGCTTTATGTACCTTTTTGTGACACTTTTAATTCCCGACACTTAGGAAAGCATTCAGGACCATTTAACTATATTTCTGCATGATATTAGATTGTTTAAATGCTGATAATTGCTGATTTTCTACAGAATTCTGCAGTTTATGTGAGTTTTAGTCACTTTTCGGCACTTAAACTATCTCTAGGAAGGCAGTTTTATGATCCTTACTTTCCTACACACTATACTAGTGTAATACTTGATTTCTGGCTCATTCTGTGTTTCAACACACTATCTGTCTATGTACTGAGTTCTGTCAGCATTTTCCTGATTTATCTGATAACTGTACTAACTGTGTTTCGTGCATCATTTGAGTCAAATAAGCTCTCATGCAATAATGACATGTCATTTAAAATATGTGATGCACATGCAGGTATAAAGCAGAAATCAGAAAGCAGTTCAAGTCATTAATTGTAATCCAGCACAGTCATTAATCACTAATTATGGTTTAATAGTTGTACGGATACCTGGAATTTTGATAGTTGTCATATAATACGTATGTTACGATTCAATGAGGACAAAACCAAATCCTTATAAGATCTTCCTATCTTCATAGTTAGATTTATGAGGATGTTTAAAGTACTAATTGAAGTCCATTGATTGGATTCCTGGTGTACTTTAAATGCAAGTGTACAAATCAATAACAAGTTAATGACCAAGTTGACAATTATGTGACTATGTGATTATGTGTTTATGTGTTATATGTGATCTGAATGCTCGCTATCCAAATCCTTGTAGAATCTTTCATATCTTCATATGATGGATTCTTAGAAGGATATCCAAAAGTACTATCTTAAATCCTTAATGGGCTTTTATGCAATAGTTAAGACCCTTGGATTGTAAACTACTATTCCAAAGTTAAAGAGATCACGCGTTGATCTAGTTAAAGACATCATTTGTGATATAGTTAAAGAGACCCTTTGGTGGTCTAGTTAAGGAGATCATGCGTTGATCTAGTTAAAGACATCATTCGTTGATGTAGTTGAAGAGACCCTTTGGTGGTCTAGTTAAAGAGATCATGCGTTGATCTAGTTAAAGACATCATTCGTTGATGTAGTTAAAGAGACCCTTTGGTGGTCTAGTTAAAGAGATTGATTCGTCAAGCTAGTTAAAGATATCATGTGTTGACTAGTTAAAGAGATCATGTGTTGATCTAGTTAAAGAGATCATGTGTTGATATAGTTAAAGAGACCATTTGGTGGTCTAGTTAAAGAGATTGATTCGTCAATCTAGTTAAAGAGATCATGTGTTGATCTAGTTAAAGAGACCCTCTTGTGGTCTAGTTCAAGAGGTCGTTCGCCGACCTAGTTAAAGATATCATGTGTTGATCTATTTAAAGAGGTCGTTCGTCAATCTAGTTAAAGAGATCCTTTGATGATCTAGTTGAAGAGACTCTTTGGCGGTATGTTTAAAGAGATCATTCGTTGATCTAGTTAAAGAGACTCTATGGTAGTCTAGTCAACTCATCACAGGATTATTCGCTTGAATTTTTCCCCTATACATTATAAAATGAGCTGTGCGGACTGTGCAAAAATTATGTAATTATGGATGCATACATAATTATGGAATTCAGTGCACAGAAACCACAACAAGTTTTGTCATGTGTAAGAACCTATAGTGATAAGAATAACGAAACGGGAACAATGTAATAAGGGCATGGTGGATACGCCGATGGTACTTCCTATATATAAGTGTTCCTTATTACATTGCGAATGTAGCGTTATTTAAGTTACTAGAGGTTCTGGACCTTGACCAATGTTGTTTTGTGTCATACTCTTCGACTCCAATCTCGAGCACACACAAGTTTCCTATAATAGTCTTCCCTAGGAAACATACTCTCCATCCGTTATTCGAAACTCCAACTCCTTGTCGAATTCACATGCTCTCCATATTTTTCTACAACAAGGATGTCATTTTGACAATTACATGTCACTCTTAAGGTTCGGTACAATCATACACAAACCTATTTTCGGATCTGAACTCTTCCCTATAAACAACAGACGAGTACGAATAACAAAGTTCGCTGGAAATCTAGACGTGGCCTAGAGTTTTACTTAGGGAATGGAGGATTATTTGAAAGCGAATCATCCACATCTGTCTTCACAAGTTTCCTCTAAATTAAATTTCGGGACACAATTTCCTAAAGTAGGGGAGACTGTGACATTTGTGCCATTACGATCATCATACAATTACGAATCCAATGAAATCTTGTATTTCATTCTCGGGATTTGTACAATTACATGTGACAAGTACACATATCAAATTTCGTATGATTTCGAACTCTTGAGAAGCTTTTCTGGAAGTTATACGTAAACTGTTACGTAAACGTAATCAGTTTAACGCGACATACACTTTGGAATAGTGACATAAGCTTAACATACCTTAAATAACATTTACATAACTTAGAAATAAATTTTGAAGGGTTTGGTATGGGCAAAACAAGTTTATTCGATCAAAGGGACTAACTGCGACAAACTACAAAAGTCTGCCGATTCGTATAGCAACGAACACTCCGGAATAGGATCATAAGCTAAACATACCCTAAATACCCTTAACAGAGTTTAGAAATAAGCTTTGCGGGGTTCGGTGTGAGAAAATATGCTTATTTGATCAACAGGGACTAAAAGCGACAAAAACTGTGAAAGTTTGCATAAACGTGCATATCTCGCATTCTGACCCTATCCGGTCATCCAAAAAAAATTTTAATCACTAAAATATTTAATTTTAGTGATAGGAATGCAAAAACACCGTGCGTCACGCAATTTGGATCGTTTTTGCGTCCGTTCGAGTTTCGTCGTAATTAACCGAACAACGTGACCGTACGACCAAATGAACCGACATCCGTGATATTTTCAAGTATATTTCAAGTCCCCTATGCTTTAACATCCTTGTAGAGTCTTGAAAATGGGTTAACAGGGGTTAAATGCGTCAAAAATGCACATAGAAGTGTGCAGGGACCTGTTCTGCCAATTCTGAAACTTCTGCCTATGCCCTCACGTCCGGCGACAGCAGAAGGCCTTTGCCGTCGTGTTCGGCAACAGCCTGATCTGGACAGAACTCTTGTTTCAGCTGCTGCACATGTATTTTTAAGTCTAGTTTTCAATATTGTGGGTGTTTTGAGTAATCTCCAAGTATAAAATGTGGTCATGGACTCATGTAATCCTCCTATGCTTCATTGGGCAATACACAATACATGTGGCATGATCTTGGAGCTTCACAACAACTATAAATACCCCTTAAATCTGCCCAATTCTTTGCTCATTCTTCATTCTTCTCTCATAACTCAAAGTTGGAGTTGCTACCACTTGTGGAGGCCTCCCATATGAGTTTTCTAGTTCATTTTCCAGCCTTAGAACATTTTGTAAGTGTTCTTTCATGAAGCGTTCATTTATTTCAGCAATTACAAGCTGAAAGTCAAACAGTTTGACAACCGTTTGACTTTCAGTTTTGACCATGAATTGGTCAAGTCAAAGTTCAATCGAACTTTGCAACGTGATCGTAATCATGATGGTTATAATCCCTTGCGATTATACCTACTGATTACCACGTTGACTAGTCGAAGTGACGAGTCAAAGTTTCGGTCAAAATGCACGATTATGTGCATTTTGCGACGAAACTATTTTTGGGTATCAAAACACTTTGTTTTGATATCAAATCAGTTTTCTAACCTAGTTAAACATGTTTTAACATGTTTAACTCGTCACTTTTAGTTTAGTGCTTGTTTAGGGTCGTAAGTCAAGCGGTCTAAACAACCGCTTAGACTTTCGAACCCGACCCATTTGGTCGATCATTAAGACCCGACCAAACATATTTTGTGACCGTAGTTACATAGGGAATAACCTTCCGAGGTTATACCTTATGGTCACTTAGTTTAATTAGTTGTATGATAGGTAGTTTATATGCCTTAGGAAAATGACCAAAAGGCCCTTTTCACGCATATATTCAATTTAAGCATATGTAACCAAAATTTTGACACTTAAACTGATTATGAAACATTATTAAACATGTTTAGGCACATAATACTTATCATAGGACTAGTTAGGCCATCCGAACGCGCATTTGCGCAAATGACGCGTTAAAGTAGCGTAAACTACCTTAACGGGTCACAACGGGTCAAAAGCACTTAGGTTAGGTTTCAAATCAGACTATAGGCTTTGTTAAACCATATTATATGAGTTCCAACACTCATTTGGTTTACAATGAGAAGACCATTCGCCTACCACTATCAAGCGAAGAGACACTTGTTATTCAAAGAGAGAAGCACGATACACCATTGCGGATCATCAATTGCATGAAGGAACAGAAGTGCTTACGGAAAGGTTGTACAGCTTTTCTAGCACATGTTGTCGACAAGAAGGCCGTTGGGCCAAAGCTGACAGATATTCCAGTGGTAAAAGAGTTTCCTGAAGTCTTTCCTGAAGACTTGCCGGGACTATAACCATACCGAAAAGTCGAGTTTCATATCCACTTGGTACAGGGAACCGCACCCGTAGCCAAATCTCCATATCGATTAGCACCCTCTAAAATGCAAGAATTATCCACATAACCTCAAGAGTTGTTGGATAAAGGATTCACTAGACCAAGCTACTCACCTTGGGGGAGCTCCAGTACTATTTGTGGAAAAGAAGGACGGAACGTTCAGAATGTGCATGGAGTACATAGGGTTGAATAAAGTCACCATCAAAAGTCGGTATCCACTACCGAGGATTGATGACTTATTCGATCGATTGCAAAGTTCATGCTTCTACTCCAAGATAGACTTACGATCGGAGTATCACCAGTTATGAATACAAGAGGAAAGCATACCGAAAACGGCTTTTCGGACTCGTTATGGTCATTACGAGTTTCTCGTTATGCCTTTTGGTTTAACGAACGCACCAGCGGTCTTCATGGATTTAATGAATCGCGTGTGCAAGCCGTATCTCGACAAATTCATCATAGTGTTCATTGACGACAACCATATCTTGGCAAATTCATCATAGTGTTCATTGACGACATTTTAATATACTCACGATCGGCCGACGAGCACGAACAACATTTGAGAACCATTTTAGAACTACTCCAGAAGGAGACACTATACACAAAATTTTCCAAATACGAGTTTTGGATTCGTGAAGTACAATTTCTCGGGCATATAGTGAACAAGAAAGGCATTCAAGTAGACACCTCGAAGATCGAAGCAATTAAGAGCTGGGAAGCACCAAAGACTCCAACTGAAGTCCGACAATTCTTGGGATTAGCAGGATACTATCGGAGATTTATAGATAATTTTTAACCTTCCTCACCCAAATCGAGAAACAAGAAGAATCATTTCAACTTCTCAAGGATAAGTTGTGCGATGCACCAGTCTTATCACTACCTGATGGTACCGATGACTTCGTAGTTCACTGTGATGCTTCGCATCAAGGATTGGGTTGCGTACTTATGCAACGGGAGATAGTTATCGCGTACGTATCGCGTCAACTGAAAGTTCATGAAAGGAACTATACCACTCACGACCTCGAGTTAGGCACTGTCACACCCCAATTTGCAGCGGAAGAAAAAAAACGTGGGATGCAACAGACACCTCTGGTACAAGCACATTGTTTATGAAGACACTACATTTTTTTAATTACAAAATGTTGATTACATACTACATGTATGTTACAACTGTGTGTTCCCATGAACCACATAAGTCTTCTAAGTCGCATGCGCCTATCTTAATATTTGCCAATAAACACGTCTTGAACAACATACACGGATCACATCAGTCTCAAGTTACCTAAAATGCATGTTAGTTTTAAAAAAAAGGTCAGCTAAACGCTGCTGGTGAGTTCCACTGGTTTGGTTGTTTTGTTTCAAAATGTATCAACATGTTTACTGTGTGTTCCCATGAACCACATAAGTCTTCTAAGTCGCATGCGCCTATCTTAATATTTGCCAATAAACACGTCTTGAACAACATACACGGATCACATCAGTCTCAAGTTACCTAAAATGCATGTTAGTTTTAAAAAAAAAAAGGTCAGCTAAACGCTGCTGGTGAGTTCCACTGGTTTGGTTGTTTTGTTTCAAAATGTATCAACATGTTTAATTACACATATCACGGTTCATAGATGGAATTACACGAGTGTCACAATCACAAATGGAATTTCACGAGGTCACAAACACCTTCAGCGCGCAGGACCGTGTCACACCAGACACCTTCAGCTCGCCGGCCCGTATTAGAATCGACACCTTCAGCTTGCCGGACCGTGTCACAACGGACACCTTCAGTTCGCCGGTCCGTATTACAATCAGCCGAGGTAGTTCGTGGGTTAGGCAATTTCACATCATCATAAGTTGGTGCAATTAACACAGTTTGTAACATGCAAATTACTTCAAAACAGTAACACAGTGTGTACATGCACTTCACCCCAGAAAACAGGAAAACAGTTTAAAAGTGGGGGAAGGGAACTCACAGTGCAAATAGGAGTCTCGGCTAAAGAGTGCAAATAGCACACATGCAAGTAAGGACTCAAATCAGTATCCAAGTCGGTAATGGTTATAACTTGGATTTGGTCAGGAGTTTTCACCCCGGATTGAGTCTATAGGACACGGGTATGGTGATGGAGGTCAGGGTAGTATTAGTTTTCAGTTTGGCTTCTAGGCACCGGTTCGCGTGCCAGTCAATGTCAGTAGTTTAACGTGTTCGTATAATGGTACGGGAATACCAATAGTGCCAACACGTTGTTATTTAAGAATGATTAATTTTCATTAAGGGGGTTTGGGTGTTTGGGGAGTCCAGGTTGCCCAATTTTGAGTTTCCATTTCCACCGTCGGGGATTTCCCGAAATGGTATTGGACACACCCCAAGTGTCCACTCTGCCCTGGAATCTTCCATAATATTCCCCGTGTTCCAATTATAGTATTTGTCGGGTTGGGTCAGTTCACAGTTCCGGCAGGTTTGTTACACGGTAAACTGCCGAAATTGATTTAAAATAACCCATTTTTAATTCCAAAATTCCCATTTTATCTATAATTTGAATAAAATTCCCATTTTATCGTTTCGGTGCGTGTCCGGCTACCGAAAATTCGCAAAAACGCGGATTTTTAACCCAAATCAAAACTCAACCAATGGACTCCGATTTTTCCCAGAACATTCCTCATATGTTCCTTAGTGTCTCTGTAAAACTTGGTGATTTATTGAATCCGTTTAGTATTTTTTCAGAATTCTTTTGGTAAAACAGTAAAAATTTCACCAAAAATCGTAGAAACTTCCAAAAATTCTAAAATTTTACGTGGACCTTCCTGACACTACCCTTCATCACCACACCAAATTTCAGCTCAATCCAAGTATCATGGACCAAGTTATAGTCCGAACAATATTCTGCCTAGTCTAGATTCAAGTTTCGGGTCATATACCTAGCGATTCCTTCGATTCCGAGCGTTCCTTGTGAGTCCAGAAGTATGTGTGGGCTATATTTAGTACCTACACATCAAGTACAATCCAAATATGCTAGAACTTAGATCAATCAAGCTTTGTTTCATTGTTTTTCGGTTAATCGAATAGTTATGCGATTTTTGTCGAATAGGTGTTGATTAGGGTATCAAAACCCAAAGATTTGTAACCATGGCTGCCATATAACACCAGGGAACTCCCATGGTGTTCTTATTCAGCCCCTAAAATTGTTTAAACCTTCAAAATTCATGGATTAAAAAGGGTTTTTAGGTTGTAAATCATGTATAATTAAGAAATCATGGTTAAAACTATAAGAAACAAGGCTAATACCTTGGATTTGATGGTGTTTAGGACAAGATCAGCTGAGATTCAACTGTGAGGGTGCAGGTCTCATGGAAATTTTGGATGAAAATGGAATAAATAAAAGGATTAAAAAGAAAAAAATATAATAAAATAAGTGGGGGTGCCCCTACCCCACCCTCGCTTTGTCGTGCTTCGTTTTGAGCGCTAAAAGATGATGTTTATCTTCCGTTGAGTGTTTAGGTTCGTTTACGGGTCCCGCGCGAGTTCTCGATTTGTGTGACGGACTCCGTTTCGCGCGTAATTAGTGTCAAAAGACTCGGTTTTAAAAATCATGCATAACCGTCTTGAAATCCGAACCCAGTTACGTTTTAATCATAAAAGACTTGTATTAGAGTGGTTTAAGTGTTTTTAAGCTTGATCGATCGTTCCTTGCACGTTTGATTGCCTTATGTTATTCCTGAAACGAAAGCGTTTCCCTAACCGGGAAGCTGCTTCGTTTTGCGTGCCCAATCTCTGATTGGCTTCAAACCTTATGTCACAGTCTAAGGCACAAAACTAAGTTGTTCCTGGAACTCGAAATCTTAAATGATGCTACCGATAACCTAATAATCAATGTCAAAGGTTTAGTGCGCTGTTAAACGGAAAGCTCCGATTTAACACGTGTTTAAAGTCTAAGGTTACCAATTTCACATCATGGGTCCTTATTAGTGTCATGTCATTCATAACGTGTTCTCGGATTCCTCCGAGACATAACAGATATCGTTCAAGCAAGCACGTAAGTCACACATGTTGTTAGGGTTTTCGCGCAATTAAGAGTTAATTGCCATTTTCGTCCCTGAGGTTTGGGCACATTTGCCATTTTCGTCCAAAATGACACTTTGGTACCATTTTGCCCTCCACGTTTGGCCATTTTTGCCATTTTCATCCAAATCTCTAGCTGAGTTTGTTTTTTCTGTTAACTTTTAAATAAACAAACAAACAAAATGGCAATTTAACCCCCTCATCTCTGTCACATTGAATCACCATCAGCAACAAACAACCACCACTTCACCATCACACATCACTCATCAATGGCGACGAACAAACTGTTGCTAATCCTCACGGCAGCTTCCATCATAACAAAATATCAATTTAACCCCCTCATCTCTGTCACTGACCACCACCTGCACCACCGTAAACCGACCACCGACACCACCGTAAACCAACCTCCGAAACTGACCACCACCTCCACCACCGTAAACCAACCTCCGAAACTTGATGTATGCAGTTGAAGATGAAAACCCATCTGTAATTTCAAATGCCCAGATGAAATTACATGAAAAAGATGAAAACCCATCTGTAATTTGAAATACCCAGATGAAATTACATGAAAATACCGTCGCCGGCGACTCACCCCTCATCAGCTCAGGAGCATAATCAGGAGCAAAACGAAGTGGGGACTGGTTATTGTAATAAGCTCAATCCCAAAAACGGGTCTCCAAAGTAAAGCCCTAAAAATCAGCGGAACAGGGGTTTCAAAATTGGGTCAAAAGATGAGGAACTTGATGCAATTCAAGCTCGGATGTGCACTCTGATGTAGCCATTCAATTGCAGTCGTGATGATTTGATTCAATGAAAAATGTAAGTTGCAGGTTTTGGTTGTTGGCTATTGTATTGAATGGCGAGATGGTTAGATCAGAGTTTAGGTTTGGTTTACGATGGCAACTTAATCAAGTTGCAGGTTTTTGGATTTGAGAAAATGGGTGTTGCAGGTTTATTGTGTTGGAGAAGAAGAGTAGAGAGAGAGATGTAGAGAGAGAGAGAGTACAGAGAGATGTAGAGAGAGAGTAGAGAGAGGGAGTGTATTTAAAGAGATAATTACAAGTCACACCCTTATAATTGGGAAATTTCAAAAACACCCTAACAGACGGTATAAAGTAACTCAGTTAGAGATTTGGATGAAAATGGCAAAAATGGCCAAACGTGGGGGGCTAAATAATACCAAACTGTCATTTTGGACGAAAATGGCAAAAATGCCCAAACCTCAGGGACGAAAATGGCAATAAACTCCGCAATTAAAGTGTTAAGTGCGCTTTACAGTTTTGGACCGTTTAGGGTGTACCTGGTTTCATCATGGGTGTCACAGGCGCGGTGGTATTCGCTTTGAAAATATGGCGACATTACTTATATGGTACTCAGTGTACAATTTTCACAGATCATAAAGGTCTTCAGCACATGTTCAATCAAAAAGAACTAAATATGTGTCAGCGACGTTGGATTGAATTGGTGAACGACTATGATTGTGAAATAAAGTACCATCCGAGTAAGGCGAATGTTGTAGCAGACACCTTGAGCCGCAAGGAACGAGTTAGAACTTTGAGAGTTCGAGCATTAGAGATGACGATTCACACAGATCTTACCATACGAATTCATAATGCACAACAAGAAGCGTTCAAGGAAGAACATATTCAAGCAGAATCACTTCGAGGCATGGAAAAACAGTTAGTGCCGAAAGAGGATGGAACTTTGTACTTTGTAGGAAGAATTTGGGTTCCACTCTTTGGCGGCCTTCGAGATGTTATTTTGAGGAAGCACATAGGCCCAAGACTTGAAAGAGTACTATTGGTGGCCTAACCTCAAAAAGGATATCGCGACTTTTTTTGGGAAATGCTTACCTGCGCAATGGTCAAGGCAGAATATCAAAAACCGTCAGGTTTGCTGCAACAACCCGAGATTCCTGTTTGGAAATGGGTACAGATATCGATGGACTTCATTACGAAGTTACCCAGGACCTCAAGAGGCCACGACATGATATGGGTAATCGTCGATAGGTTAACAAAGTCCGTACACTTCTTGCCGATTCGGGAGAAGGACAGTACAGAGAAACTGGCGGAACTCTATCTCAAAGAAATAGTGGCTCGTCAGGGAGTGCCTATTTAAATCATCTCAGACCGAGACGGTCGCTTTATTTCAAGAATTTGGAAGACATTCCAACAGGCCTTTGGATCTCATTTAACTCTAAGCACGGCCTTTCATCTATAAACTGACGGCCAGAGCGAACGGACAATCCAAACACTCGAAGATATGCTTCGTACGTGTGTTATGGATTTAGGCGGTAACTGGGATACTCACTTACCATTGGTTGAGTTTTCCTACAACAACAGCTACCATACAAGCATACAAGCTGCACCGTTTGAAGCTCTCTACGGTCGAAAGTGTCGCTCTCCGCTATGTTGGGCGGAAACAGGCGATAAACAACTAATTGGTCCGGAGTTAGTCCAAGAGACTACGGATAAAAATATTTCAGATCAGAGACCGTATCAAGGCGGCTCGTGATCGACAAAAGAGCTACGCAGACAAGAGACGGAAGCCATTATCTTTTGAGGTTGGAGACAAAGTCTTGTTGAAAGTCTCGCCTTGGAAGGGCGTAGCAAGATTCGGTAAGCGTGGAAAGCTTAACCCACGATATGTAGGACCATTTGAAATCTTAGAAAAGATTGGCACCGTTGCCTACAAGCTGAAGTTACCAGATGAACTTTGTAGTGTGCACGACACATTTCATGTGTCGAATCTTAAAAAGAGTCCAACGCAAGAGACAGTTATCATCCCGGCGGATGAGGTTCACATTGACGACAAACTCCAATTCACTGAAGAACCTGTTGAGGTAACGGATTGGAAGATCCAAAAAACACGGAGGAGTCGTATCAAATTAATAAAAGTACGTTGGAACTCTCGACAAGGACCCGAGTATACTTGGGAACTTGAAGATCAAAATCAAAGCCAAATATCCTCACCTGTTCGAGAATACTCCTGCAAAGGATGACTTAGCTTGAATTTCGGGATGAAATTCTCAATAACAGGGGGAGAATGTGACAACTGCCACTATTCGGTAACTTTCTTACACTTAAAGTACTCATTTTTAGCTACATTTTTATGCGTTTTGAACATCCGAACTGCTTATTTCATAACATACACTTAGAATACTCATGGAATACTTACTTATGATGCATATGATCCATTTTTATTAAGTACATTTGAAACAGTTTAAACAATGCATCGAAACTACCAGAAAAGCACCTAGTAAACTAGTATTCTGACGAAAACGCAGGATCCGCAGAAACCATCTAAATGATATCTTTAGGACTCAGGCGAAAGTACAACATCAAATATACACTAAACCCTAACTAGGAATGCAAGGTTTGGTTTAAAACCTTCCCGAAGTCAGATAACACTGAAAACTGCCCGAAAACACTAAAAGCGACAATTTCATCACTTTTCCACGGAAATTCTGCAGAAATCAGTCTTTTAATCTTTTTGCAACATATAAAAGTGCTGTTTAAAATAGAATTCATATGAGGATACCTTCGGGTATCATCTGAACCAATAACTACATCAATTCACACAAGTTACACAACTTAGCGTTCAAATAACGACTAACGGAAACAACGTCAAACGAATATCCGAACGATATCAAATCTTTTTTTTAGTGACCATCTAACATTATTTGGATCATTTTGGTCTAGTAATGGTCACTAAACACATTGAAAACACTTAAACACTTAAACATCTAAGCTTTTTCTAACAATTTCTAATAAAAACTAACACTTTAAACTAGTGAAACAAGTTACAACATTTTTACCACTTGTGGGACCCCCTCTTTTTTACCATGTCTCCAAAAATATCTTGCTAGTTACCATGGTTGCAAGTTGTTTAACCAAGTGGACAAGTTGGTGAAGTTAGTGAAATACTTATAACACTTGATCCATAATCACTAAAGCTTATTCCTTCCATTTACACCTTCATTTACACATAGTTAAGAAATCCTCTCAATATTCATATTCTAGCCAAGAACACCCACCAAAATCTTTCACCATTTTAACACTTTTTGATGATCAAGATGGAGCTTGAAGATACTTAAGGTGATCTAAAGCAACAACAAGAAGAAGCAAACCTTTTTCATCCATTCCATTGCTTCCAAACACCAAGATCAACACTTTTTCTTTTCTTTAATCATCATCAAGATCATCCCTAGCCATTAGTGCTAGAAGTAAGCTTCTAAAATCTCTTTTTCATACTTATATATGTATTATTTGTTTAAAGAACATGTAATAAACTAAATAATCATACAAAATAATATGAAAATACAAAGAAGCAAAATAATAATCATGATATAAAAGTTGTTTATGTTGTGATTTAAGGATTATTAATTGCATATTTGATCTAGTTTTGATGATTAGCATATGAATAACTTGTTAGATGATGTTTAAAAACATAATCTAACAAGTGTACATGAAAATGTTTAAGGGTTTTGTTAAACATGAATGTTTCGATGGATGATCATAATCTTTAGTTTTGTTAAAGTATATGAGGTTTCTCACTAAAAATAATACTTTTACAAAGTTATAAAAAGAAACATACAAGATGGGTTTTTATAAAAAGTTTGATAAAACTAGAAGTAAATCATGGATTTTGGACTAGTTGACATATGTTATGATCATACCAAAACCCTACATGTTATTGATTTCATCTTGTTAAGATTTTGATATAAATCTCATATATTTTTATTAAGAATGATATGAGAACTTGTTGTTGATTTTTATAAAGAAAAAGATATGTTTTATATAAACATGGCAAAGTATATATATATCAAAGGAAATATGGCCATTTTTCTTAAAAATCGTAAGTTATAAAAACTATTATTTTTGACAAAATCTTTATTAGCATAAAAAGATTTAAAAGAATAGTTTTTATAAAAGCAAAAACTAAATATAAATATATATTTTTGAGAAAATATATATTTAGTTATCTTAACAACTTATGAGCTAAGTGTTATTTGTTTGTATTAGTTATATACTTGAAAACTAGTAACTTGAATACAATGGTATAAATAAACACAAGACACATTACAACTAAAGTCTTACAAGACTACATATAAAGACACCTTAAAAACAACTTACGGATGATCCGAGCCTTCGGACACAACTTATGGACAAATCGGACTTACGAACAAATATACGGACTATATATGTAATACAGACTATAATACACAATATTTCGACAACTTGGTAAACTACGTTTTTTTTTTAACCGAATAAGTAACTACATATTTTCTACCATATACAAAATATATTACTTATGGTTTATAATAAAAATGTATTGTTTTAGAAATATATAAACATACATATATGTTTCTTACCATCTAAAATATATTGTTTTAGTAGACGACTAAAAATTATATTTTAGAACTAATCTTAAAAATATATTATTTTTAAGATATTTTCTATACCTTTTACCAAGTATAACATATATATTTTTATGAAATATATCTTAGAATATATAAGTTTATATATTCTAAGAATACAAGAGCACATATAACAAACACGCGGACATACGTATTCCTATACGTGCAACGATATGCACATTCACATTCACCTAACACTTGGTGAACACACATTTATACAACTATGATACAACTCACGATACAAGAATATATATATTTGGCGAAATATATATATACACTAAACAGTTAACAGTTAATACATCTAAGACACAGTTCAACGAACAACAAAGACATACAAGTCTTACACATATTCAAGATAAAAGACTTGTACTCAAATCATTACAAGACCGAAGTGTCTAACAAATATAGAACGTTTGTAGGTCGTGACACTATTCAAGACGATCGCACTTGAGATCACAGTTATCTACTATTCACGGACGCAATTCTGTGAGTTCATGTCCCCTATTCATTTTAAATGCTTTACAACTTTACAACTATCAGGGAAAATACATGTTCAATTGTATGTTAAGTCATGGAATGAAACACCTTAGATCATGTGCGATTAGGGTCATATATCTAAGCACCATTAATCCAGTTTGGACCTAGGTACAGAGGGTTAGATCTAATGCGTTTTGGCGAGCCCCACTCTTGGTCGTGGACCCATACAGAAGAGTGCGTTTGTGTCCCAGTCGATAGTAGTTGACACAAAATCGTCTAGGTTTGGATTGCTTCCTAATTCGTCGCACATATAAATGTCCTCGCGAAACATTAATGATCAACGATTTCATTGACGCTTTACATACTACATCGTTACATACATATACATTTTATACAACTCACATTTTATGGATACATTTTATACAACTCACATTTTATGGATACATTTTATACAACTCACATTTTACAGATACATTTTATACAACTCACATTTTATAGATACATCTCATACAACTAAACTGCATGAACTCGCCAACTTTTATTGATGTTTTCAAACTTAACATGTATTTCAGGAAATTAGTGGACCATGCAGACATTTCAGTCAAGGAAAGCAAGTATCAAGACTTCATGCTACCATTTGAAGGGTTTGCCCGTTATATACCGCCTCTTTGCGGTGATATAGTGGTCAAAGCCTTGACATTTTAAGACTTACATTTTGATGTATAAAACAATAACAACTTATTTTCCTTTGATGGTTTGTAACCAATACATTTAACTTATGTTGCGTTCTTTTGAATCGATTATGACAATGGCATTGGAGCTTGTTTTTATTCATTTAGTATGTTCACTTATATTGATTATGCAATAAGAACCGATCAGATCACACCTCGCGCTTCCGCTACGAGCGGGTGTGACAGATACTTATTATTAAACTCGCTCTAAACATGTATTAAACTCCTAAAAATACTATATTAATACTATATGCGCCTCGTTTAAAAAATCCCTCGCTTTTTAAGCACCTTGCGCCTAGGCTTCGGGCGAGGCCTTTGCGCCTTGAGTGTGCCTTGCGCCTTTGACAACATAGGGTTTCATCACAACACTCAAAATTGCTATCTATTCTTTTAAATATAAATTAAAATATTTAAAATGAAAATATTTTATTTTTTGTCCTCTTAGAAAAATGGTTCCTAATACTCAGTTCCTACACATACCATATTCAGTTCCTAAAGGGTTGGATACTTTACGCAATACCCGTCACCCGGTTCCATACCCTTCCTGGTTCCACCAATACCTAGTTATTGACTAGAACCGGGTCCAACCTTAACCCATACCATATAAACCTCAAAAACTACCGTCCAGTTTAACAGTTTGTGATCACCATGTTTTTTGGAAAGTGAGAGAAGTGAAAGAAAAGCTGATGTGGCGTTTATGTGTCACACAGGGAAATCTAGGGAGGCTGGGACAACTCCCTCCTCCCTTAGAAACGAGAAAGAAAACAAAGACAAAAGACAACAAGATGTTGTCAATACAATAAGCTAACGAACTTAGCATTCACACGATCCTTCCATAATAATACTTTATAAAAATATGTTATTAAATAAAGTATCTAAAGTCCGGGACAAACAGGGTCAACAAGGTGTTGACCCATACACTGTATATCAATATTGCCCAACAGTTAAGTCACACATTTTCCCGTATCGGGAAATCTTTTATTATAGCATATTATAAGACAATTTCGACGGTTGACATGTCTTACTTTATAAAAGCTTTTGTACAAGGTGTGTTTGGGGGCAAATTTGATAATCGGTCTTTAAAGCTTTGACATCGAGTAGTCCATAGCATCCACAAGAAAATCTAGGAAAAGACAAAATTGGAATATTTAAGATATAACTGTGAAAAATAAAATAAAGAGAAAAGTTAACTGTATAACGGAAAAAACTTACCTGCATCTTCTTTGGTGAAGCATAGTGGGGGAGTGATTCTAAACACATTTCCATAGAATCCACCTTTTCCAACTAAAACCCCTAAATCTGAAAACGCAAAAATTGGTAGTATTCTTAGTTTATGGTTTTTACTTTTATAAAGATTAATGAACAAAAACGAAAAGAAAATGTAAATCTACGTTGGTATATGAGTTTGATTGGGTAACGAATTAAAAAGGGTAATTTAATTAGGGATGATAATCATGTCCGGTTAAATTGCTCAGCTCCATTTTTTTTATTCATGTCAAAAACATTAGTCTTACCCTAGGCACACTTAAAGTCAAGCAATTCAAACACAACCCCAATAATCTAAATGGGTTGACTTTTTCTAACAAATGAGTATGCATGTTAACCTTACAAAATATATTTCTACTTTTCTTTTAAAGGGGTCAAATTTACCTTTCATCGTCTCTATGATCTCCAATATTTCAGTGTTCGCTGGAGTTTTGAGTTTGTGATCAGTCACTAGTTCTACTCCAAGTATTAATCCTCGTCCTCGGACATCCCCGATAACTTCAGTATATCATATCATTAAACTTTTAACTTTAAATTTTATAAACAAAACAAAAAAAAATGAAATGGAGAGCTTACTATCGTGCTTATCTTTGAGAGCAGTGAGACGTTCTTTCAAGTATGATCCAACAACATGAGCATTTTCTTGAAGATTTTCTCTTTCGATAACTTTAAGGACAGCATGACCCGCAGCAGTACAAACCGGATTTCCACCAAATGTATTGAAGTAACTCCGACGCGTTAAAACTTTTGCTATTTCCGGGGTGGTTACCACCGCACCAAGTGGAATCCCGTTGCCAATACCCTAATAGGCGAGATAGTAAGCTTTTCATTAATATTGCACAAGTTGATCATAGATCACGTGTACTTAATTATTAATGATTAATATATACCTTTGCCATTGTGACAATATCGGGCACAATTCCTTGGTTTTGGAATCCCCAAAAGTTGGTTCCGGTCCGAGCAAATCCGGACTGAACCTCATCCGCGATTACAAGTCCTCCGGCTTTTTTAATACTATTATAAACCGGAGGTAAGTAGTTCGGGGCCAATTCCACAATGCCCCCGACTCCCTGATGCAAAAAAGAAATATTTAACCGTTCATATAAAAAAAGTACAAATAATCAAAAATGCATTATGATAAGGACGATAAAGGGCGAGTTTGGAACGCGTATTGGTCATAATAATCTTTGTTGGAAAAATTGGTGAAATGTGATATTTTCACTAAAGTGTTATGTAAATTTTTCTCAAAGTTTGGACAAATATATTTATATTAAACCTTGATTGATATAATCAGTATTTTCTGGGTTTGTGTTTTATGCCATAAGGGCTTTACAACGAACCAAACTACATCCAAATCGGAGCTAAGATGAATGAGATATAGTTACTTAAAGTTGTGACTTGAACAGAGGAAAGCTGTAATAAGGAAAAATGGGAAAATGTGGGAAATAGTCCTACATATGAGGAAACAAAAATAAAGTGGGATATATGTGAGCACTCCTCCCATATTGTTTCATGAAACTCCACTCTAGTGGGTTCACGAAAGGGTGCGAAGCGCCCTTAACTCACACTCACACATGTGCACGTGGCACGGGTTTTTGGGCGCAATGTGGCGTACTTTGCACTTCGCATCATCGCGAGTCGCTTGAGAGCCACCTTTATATTTTTAAGGCTTGTTCAAAGGCCCTAGGTCATGTGTGACTCATCATGGTTTATGACACAATGTGTGAGTCGGGTTAATGAGCTAGGTCAGAAACGTCTTGTGATGTTAGCAGCAGTACCTACTGACATCATCAACTACTAATGAGGTTAGCAATGGCTCTAACATAAAATTGCTAGCTCGGGCCAGTAGCAACTTTTTGAACCAACTGTTGGTTGCCGGTCATTTGTACTTGACCAACTGGTTGTTGGTCAGTTGTAGTTGTTTTGCATTAATTGAGTTTAAACAATAGACATGTTCTTGTCAAAACAAGAAACCGAAAATTTTGCATTGAAGACATTCAATAGTATTATTTGTTGTTTAATTCATACAAGGTTCAACATCAAGTCAATTATATGTACTAAGGGTCTTTAGTTGCAAACATACTTCACATAGCAATCTCTAAAACACATCTAACTCTCTATCTTTTTTGATCTTTCTCTTTCATGTATACGAATGTTTTTGAGGTCTTCTCTGACGATATAAAGTATTCCGGCTTTGTGCCCTTGGAAACAAACGTGTTCTCTTGAGAGGCTCGTAATTTGTTTTAAGGGCCCGTGTTCAACACGAGCCTCAAACAATTTTCGTTTATGTTCTTCTTGTATCTTTTTTTAATTTCAGTTGTAATAGTATTTGTACTTTACTGCTTTCTTTTAATTATGGTATTGTAATTCTAAATAAATTGTTTTTACTTATTTTTTATATGAACGATTCTTACAATCTTATCTCCAATTGTGAAAGCATGTTCCATACCCGTCCCAATACCCCCACCCCCCAAGGTTATGCATAAAATATATAAGTTTGATTGTTTACAATTACCCGTTGAAAGTCTCAAGTACATTTTAGTACGAGTTTCATACAAAATATGAAACACGGAAACTAAAAATATAAAAACTAAAAAAGATAATGGATTAGTAGATTACTACTCTATTAGCCAACGACAACAAAAAAAAATTGTCCCATACTTACAAATTCTTTTAATACTAATCTCATACCAATCTCATAGCTTAATTCACATACCATTACTCATCCCAAATGTTTTTGATTTGGGTTTCAGCCATCCCTAATTATATATATATAATAAGGGGCTTTTGGGTAATATGTTAACGAAATAATGATTTTTATTTGTGGGAGGCATGGGCTTGTGCTGCCCTTGCAAAAAGAGATATTATTGCAATAACGCGTTGAGAGTTAAAACACGCTACATAAGTTTCACTTTTTTTAACATGGTCGACTCATTTGACTTGTCCTAGGCTTGCATATATTTTGATTTTATATCATAAATGATTACCTGAATTGCTTCAAAAATAAAACCTGCAATATGTCCAGAAGTTCCAAATTGTATCAAGTCATCAATATCTTTGGCGTACTTCTCTCCATCAGATCCGAATGCTCCTCTATACGGGTCTGGATTTATTGCATGATGGACCCCGTTCTAGTGGTCGAAAGAAGAACTAATATTAGCTAGCATACACGTGGTTTTATAATGTCACCCTTACTTTATAATAAATAAACATAAACATAATGTTTTCTTTTTATTTTTAATTAATACATTTTTGTATGATAAGTGTTAGTTTAAAACACCAAATGTCCCTACACACGACACATAAAACAGTTAATGTCGACTTACTAAGAAATTACAATTATTTGATGAAGACACATTTGTCATTTTGCGAAAAAGATAAAGGTGTGGCCAACTTAAAAAAAATCAGAAAGTGACATCTAAAACGACATCTAAACTTGTCGTATCGTTTGTGAACTGATGATTTTGATGACAAAATAAGCATTATGAAAAAAACACGCAAACGTAGCTATTAATGTATTCCAACGTTCCAAAATTAGGAAACGTCTTTTATCACGTAATATAACAAACACACGTTATGCTCACGAATGAAAATTTAAAGTTCAAAGTAATATCTTATGGTTTACGTTTTAAATTTAAAAAAAAAAATTAGCGGCACTTCATGAATTTACCTGAACAATGTTGAACTTCCAGTTGGATTGTGCAGTTGCGCCCATTGTTCCAGCTGCGTTCCCATGGTACGCGTTCCTCAATGATATGATATCTTGGCAACCTGTATATAACCGCGCTATCATCAACGCTAGCTCATTGGCTTCCGTGCCCGAATTTGTAAAAAACACCACCTGCACAATTATATAAATATATATGAAATAAATGAAACCATATGTTATTAGCACAATCATTATATATATATATATATATAGGGAGAAGATCATGCGAGAACCACCTCTTATTGCGAGAACCGCGAGAACCAATGTGAACACACCAAAAATGCCTAAAAATAGCTAAAAATCACACAAAAATTTTTTTTTTGATTTTTTTAATATTTTTTAGGTTAAAATCGCTACTTTTCGAACCCAAAAAAAAAAAAAAAAAAAAATTTTAATTTTTTTTTTTTTTTTTTTGCTTCGAAAAGTAGCGATTTTAACCTAAAAAATATTAAAAAAATCAAAAAAAATTTTTGGATTTTTTTTTATTTTTTTAGATTTTTTTTGGTTTTTTGGGGGTTTAGTTTTTAGCATTTTAGCTTGGGGGGGGGGTGGGGTTAGGTTTTTTTAGGTTTTTTTTAGCTATTTTAGGTTGTGTTCACATTGGTTCTCAAGGTTCTCACAATAAGGGTGGTTCTCGCATGAGCCCCTCCCTATATATATATATATATATATATATATGGGAGGGTTTAACGCTAAATATTGCGAGACCGTGAAACGAATAAAAAACCATAATAACTTGGTCAAAAACAATTCAAATTCAAAATTTCTTTTTACACTTATCATTATTATTTGAATACAATGTTAGAAATTAAATTTATACGTTTAAATTTACGTGAATTCGTAAATATAGAAAATTTACATATGTGTAAAAAATTTAATAAGAGTGATTTAAGAGAAAAAATTGATTATTTGATTTTGTAAACTCTTTTTTTGATGTTATATTTTAATTAAAATGAGGTTTGTATTAAAAAAATGGTTTTGGTTTATTTCTCATTCGTTCTCACGGTTCTCGCAATATTTAGCGTTCTCAAGATAAACCTCACATATATATATGAAGGCGATATAGACAAGTTTTTACTAACGTATATGTTACATATGCTAGTTTGCTGACACCGTTTAAATGAGTGATAAGTTTTACTCAAAGTTAAAGGTGTCGAGTGATTTTTATTAAAATAATCCGAAAGAAGTATGTTTGAGACAATTATTGGTTTTTCTAAGGAATTAATCTAATAGTAGATAACGTAAGCATTGGTGACAACTATAGCATAAAACACTTGTAATCAGACAATATTTAGGAGGTGCCAATTTAATCCATACTTTTAACCTCTATTATATTCATTTGTGGGTCCTTTATTTATAGTTCATTTCAAAAGTAACATAAAAGTTGTTCAATGAACCTAGACACACTGCAAGTGTGGCTGTACACTATGCATAGGGCGGACCTACCTTAGGGGAAGGGGTAGCCTCTGCTACCGCTTGGCGCTCCGGCGGTAGTGTAAATTTTGGAAAATTTTGACCTTTTTTTTGACATTTTTTCGATTTCGTTACCGCTTTTTTTATAAAACGTTACCGCTACAAAGATTTTCTAGATCCGCCACTGACTATGCATATTTAGTAAATGAGTACCTTGAGGTCGCCTGGTAATTTTCCGGCGAGGGCGGAGGCGAAATCAGCGATGCAGTGGTTAAGATAGAGAATGGTGGAGTGTTGTATGGTGGTGATTTGGTTGATAATGGCTTGGACCACATCAGGGTGACAATGACCGCAATTCACCGTAGCAATACCTCCAAAACCATCAAGATATCTTCGCCCATTCTCATCAAACAAATACTGCATCTTCCCATGTACCACGTTTAACTGTTTCAACGCAAACAAAAGTGTACATCATGAATCATAACTTGTATGTTGTATTTGATGTATTCGTGTGTATAATAATTCAAACAATCAACTATTCGTTGCTAAGATCAATCACCCTATCTGCACCTGATGATGTGGCATATGACATGACACGTAGATGTTACACCATATGGCATGTCATTGACACGTCATCAAGGTTACGCGGAGTTACCTATCCGTTAGTTTGATGGCACATATATATTTTTAACCATTGGGTGTCAGCCCAATGGCCACCGGCACCCAAGTTAAACCGGTTCGAGGCCTAAAGTGCTTGGGTTTGAATCCTGCTTGCAGGCTCTTCGCTCCCCTCGAAACGGCTAGGTAGTCACCGCCAGGCAGCGTTGCCGGGTCGCTAGCTTGGGGAGGGGGATCCCTCCCGCGGTCAGGGGTACCGTGCAATAACCCTTTTACGAACCATTATATTCTTCGTTATAAAGAACAAATTATTAAAATGACAAATTTTCTATATCATGTTGGATGACATAAATATGAAAGGGAACATTTTGAAATTATGGGAAAAGTATTCAAATACGAGTTGAAGTATGAGATCAATAACCATGTGACAAATCCCTATACAAAGAATACCTTTATTTGTATTAAAACCAAGTATATTAACATATTTTATAAATTTTAAATTTTAAAAAATATTATTTGTGTTTTTCAGAAACATTTCCCTGTTAGTGGTTTAAACTTTAGGAAGATAAATTTAACGAAGAAGATGAATTCAACTTTGCATATTTATCGATAAATGCAACATGTGTATTCAAAGATAGCTATATAGGCGGTGTTATAGGTTGTAACTCGGACTGTAAATGAACTGAACATTTAGTGAACAGTTTGTGAATCGTTCAGCGTTAAGTTCATTTATGTATGGACAAGAAATTTCATTTGACTATTAAATAAACGAACCCAAACTGATGTCTCGTTCGTTCGATTATATTCGTGAACGTTCGGTAAGGTGTTCGTCAACTTTTCATATATTTTATCTAAACTTTTCATATTCTTTAATTCATATAGTTCATGTTCGTTTATTTATCTAGTTTACTTAATTTTTTTGTACATTTATTTATATATTTTATCTAAACTTTTCATATTCTTTAATTGTTAATTATTTCATTACCGTAACAAATAGAATAGGAAACCTCATTCTCACATTATTTATAATGCACCGTTCCCCTCTTCTTCTCACTATTCAAATCGATATACTATCGACCTTCCTTCCATAGTTAGGGATTCAAGTTCTAGTACTTTTCCCTCCGCCATCCACCTCTAGTACTTTTCCCTCCGCCATCCTCCTCTAGCCTCCGACGATTTAATTTCCTTAATGAGCGAACATAAACATAATGTGTCGTTCGGTATTCACGAACACAATATTTCCTTAGCGAACAAAAATGAATGAGGCCTTGTTTGTGTTCATTCGATTTGTTTACGGCCATAGTAGAATTACTAAACTTACGTGACACGTATTATTAATTTTGTAATTTTAATAACTCAAAGTAATGAGAATATATAGAAATAAAGCTTTTGGTTTTATTAATAGTAATTATAACTGGCTTGTTTTTTCCAATAACTTAACTAAGAATATAATATAAAAATATAATATAAGTAACACAATAAGTGAGCATTTACCATTTCTCAAGTTAAAAAATTATAGTTTAGAAGTGATCTAACTTTGTTTTAATAAAGATTATATATTTGAAAAGTAAGGAATAAAAAAATCAACTTTAATAGTGAATATATAAATTACTTCAAAAATTTTGTTAAAAAATAAAATTAAGAAATTATCGGATTTTTCTCATCCGAAAGTTCATATTGGGAACAGAGGAACCAGTGAGAGCCTTATTGACTAGAAAAAAAAAATATAGAATCTTTTTAATGGGAGAAAAATGTATTTTGATTATACTTATGATAAATAGGTGTAAATTGATATTCTTTTTATATCTTTTTTTTTCTATGGCTTTATTGCCTAGTGGCACCTTGAGGGTGAGATAACACTTTGAGATCATAGGTCCTTGGTTCAATTCCCACAAGGGTGTTTTTCCCATATTTATTGTGTTTCTTTTGAATTGGTGTATAGGCATTATGCCTTGTGGAGATGGATATGATCGGGTGATTCCGCTAGTGGCACGATTATACTCCAGTGGTCTGTCAATACCGATAAAAAAAAATTGATATTCTTTTCTGTTGCGTATTAGAAGATAACCAAATTCATAGAAAATTTTGAAAGCACTCGAACTTCAAAACGGATAATTATCCGAAACATGATAAACCTAACAGTATATGAAACACAACTTTATCATCCAAGGATAAATCACCTATAAAACTGGTCAAAACCTGTTAAAAGAAGATAACAAACAAACTCGTTCATTAAATATATTTTATAATTATCTATATATTATCTATCTATATATATATATTATATATTAAAACCAAAACCAAATGAACAGTATTTTTTAAATATTATATTATAATAACATATTATAATAATTGTTATTCTCTTTACATTTTAAAAAACCAAAACCAAATGAACAGTATTTTTTAAATATTATATTATAATAACATATTATAATAATTGTTATTCTCTTTACTTTTTAAGTTTAATAAGTTTGGTGTCAACCGGTACTTGTATCGAAAATACCGGTTCACCGCTAAAAGTCGGTGCTGGATTGAGTTTGATAGTCTTTTAGTTCGAGAAATTTGGTACTGCTACCCAGTACCATTTGCTCATCCCTGATCACGGGTAGCGTATGAACAACAACGATATCGTACACCTTTTTTTTTAGTTTGAGGGTTAGTGATGAGCTCGGTGCCAACTGATACCCCGGTTACGGTATCGGTATATGAATGTAAAAACCGGTAGCGAACCGGTATCAGGAACGCCAAACGTCAGTACCGAACTGGTACTTAGGATCTTTCGGTTCAGGAAATTCGGTACCGGTACCCATTACTATTTGTTCATCTCTGACTACGGGTTTCTACCGAAAACATCATTACCATACAACTTTTTAGTTGATTTTCTTTCGCTTATTTTTTAGTGTTTTTTTCTACATTTTCTTTTTATGCTTGTCAGCGGTTCCGTGTGCAACGCGCTTGTATTGATTTCAAACACATATAAACACAGACTAAATAACAAAATAAGTTCAATTTTATAACTAGTAATTATAAAATTTGATGAAACTAACTAAGAAGATGAACTTGAGGGAGGACTTACCGGTTTTTTGTAGAGGTAGAACATGGAAGGGCTGAGGAACTCTTTACGCTTACGGAAGATCTCATCCGCTGTGGGACCGACGTACGGCGGAGGAGTGTAGTCGAAAGCTGGTATAGTCGGGACTCCACCGGCCTCTTCGACAGGGGATTGGCGTTGAGTTAACTGCGAGTAAAGGCGACATCGGCCCAACTTATCCTTGCCCACGGTTAGCCTCCGAAACGAGGATGTCAATTTGTGCATCATTCTTGTACTCCCACGAAAATCAACAAGATGTTGTGTTTATTTATTTATAGACAGATAGGAAGGAATGGTGGTGATGTGTACGTGGCAAGCAAGCAACGTGAATTATGTGGTCATCCCACTCGCTAATTAACAATAATAATTATCATAAATCATAATTTATTGGAGTATGAAATGAATCCACTCAGAGTTGGATCAGGTTCCAACTCTTCGAATTTTAATTTTAGCTTCAATAATTCTACACGCTTTTACCATGTACTTTTATTATTGGGACATCCGTAGCAAAACTGAAAATCCTATATTTGTTGAATTATAAATTCACTTGCATCACGATTTTTTAAACGATTATAATTTTTCATTTAATAATATTTTTAAGAAACAATTATACTATATTATTAACGAGCATTTTATTATTTTTAATTTGAGTAGGCTATTTCTATAGTTTCTTAGTTTTTAATTCTTTTTACAGAATACGTGATTATAATTATTAATGGATTATAATGAATTTAAGAACGTCATAAACGCCAAGATATTTACCTTTATAAGATATAAAGGATTAATTAGGAGCGGACCTACCTTAGGGGAAGGGGTAGCCTCCGCTACCGGTTGACGCTACGGCGGTAGTGTAAATTTTGGAAAAATTTGACCGTTTTTAGATTTCGTTACCGTTTTTTTTTTATAAAACGTTACAGCTACGAAGATTTTCTAGATCCGCCACTAGGATTAATTCAACAAGTCAGATCTACAAAAACCCCAAAGAATTGTAATGCTTGTATTATTAAAGGTTTATAATGAATTTGGGAACGCCATGGACGCCAACATGTTTGAATTATTAATTGATTTTATTGAATTTGGGAACGCCAAAAACGCCAAAATATTTACTATATAACACAAAATCGATTAATTCATCGAGGCATATCTAAAAAAAACAATAAAAAGCCAGATAGTTATTGTTTCTAACTACACGAAAAAAAAATCCTACACGCCAAAAATGACAACGGTGTTGTGAGAAATGCAGTGGAAAATAAGATATAAGGACA
Organism: Helianthus tuberosus; assembly: GCA_030545235.1. Lineage (NCBI taxonomy): Eukaryota > Viridiplantae > Streptophyta > Magnoliopsida > Asterales > Asteraceae > Helianthus > Helianthus tuberosus. Next base: position 66,850,683 of record CM060445.1, on the reverse strand, counting down.
AAAAAGCTCATCCGCCTTGATTATATCGCGCGCCACGTGTTTCGGCAGGATCCGTTTTCACACTTTCAAACGTTTTCTCCAGATCCCGTTTCTATATATATGTGTGTGAGTAAATTACAAAAATCGTCCTTTATGTATGTCACTTATTACAAACTGTGTCCTTTGTCTTCAATAATTACAGAAAACGTACTTTATGTTTACAAACCCTTACACGTTATGTCCTTTAACCATAACTCAGTTAATTTTCATGGTTAAGTCTGACCAATTGGACCCCACATGAGGGTATCTTGGTCATTTTACCCTAAATATTAAAATAAATAATCATAAAAAATAAAAATAATAAATATACTAATCATCTTTAAAAAATTATAAATATATAGACATAATCTCTCTCTATATATCATATTTCTATCTCTCTCTATAACTTCCCTACCACCACCACCACATACTCCCACTGTCTCCCACAACCTCCCCCACCACAACCACAGTCACCACCATCCACCTGCCACCTACCACAACCATCACCCCACCAGAGTTCAAAACAGAGTTCATCATCATCAGATTTGGGGGTTTTGATTTGGTTTTGGGTTTCTTATTGCTTGAGTTTTATCGCACAACGTACCTACACCATTTAAATCACCACCATTCAAACCCAAACCATTCAAAGAACAACCATTAAACCCCAACAATACTGCCATTAAACCCATCGCCGCCGCCATTACCCCAACCCTAACCATCTGTGCGCTTCTGGATATCCGACGACAGCGGCCAAGATGTGACAACCCTCGTAATTACATGTATCCGTACGATTATTTAATGATAATTAAAGTGCTTGATGACTGTGTTGAATCACTTAACTGCTTTCTGATTACTGTGCCATACTTACATGTGCTTTTAAACATACTAGTCTTGTACAGAAAATTGACTAAATGGTCCTGCATGTTTTCCAAAGTGTTGGGAATTAAAAATGTTACAAAAAGATATATATAGGACACTATATGGAATAACTTAGCACTTTAACGGAACGGTATCTAACCGAACAACCGGACATTACCCGGAACACTAAAATATTATCAGAAACATTGTTTCACTTTTTCTGAGCTAGTATTTATTCCCAAACACTTAAACATATTACATAAAGCATCCTACGCATTAAACACTAAACATTACACTTAACACCCTACTATTTATCATCATGTGCCAACAGTTTACATTTAACCCCCCCCCCCCCCTCCCTTGTCTACGGCCCAAATGTGTGGCCCCACCCAAGACTTGGTTAAATCTTCTTCAAATCCCTTCCATAATATTCCTTGGATTTTGTTTAGATATGAGGTGACCTTGAGTGTACTTAAGGGAACACAAGGACCATTGGTTATTAGAGTTTAGGAATTATATATGGGGCACTAGAGATCACCTTCTTCACCACAACACAACCTCCTCCTCTCCCTCATAACCTACGGCCGCCCCCCTTCACCACACCACCACCATTTTCGTTTCAACTTCAAGCAATCCAAGTGTACTTCTAGGTGCTACAAGGCGTTCAACGAAGCTTGGTGTTCTCGGAAGTTGAAGGACCACTCTTATCTTCTTTTATCCACCACATTTCTTCACTTGAACTTCCCTAGTCTTGAACTAGTGGTAAGGACTTAGATCCATTCATTTTTCATGTTATTTAAGTGGTTAATAATGTATCATGATCATAATATTAAGAACACTAATGAATCCTATGAAGAAGACATGAACATAAACTTGCTAGATGAAGATATCATGATAAATACAAGTTGATATGCATGTTGATCATTGTTTGTTAGTATGAAGTGGTTTTGCTCATGTTATTGATTACTTGATAATTTACTTGTTAATATTGATGTTAAAGGTCGTTGTTATTCGCTAAACATGTTAACGGAATCAATCGAACATGCGTTAGAAAGTAGGGAACTGAAAACAGAAAACTGGTTGGTGTTTACAGCCAACTTCAGTTGGCTGTAACCAGATCATAACTTAACAAAAACTTGATTTTCTTGAGTCTATAACGTGTAATTATGAAATACGGTTCTAATGGCACTGGAATCATAATTTTTGGACTTCGTTTACTATTTTTAAAGGGTTGTTTTGTAACAGCAGCTAAAGCTGCATTTTTACTGCTGAAAATATGTGTTATGTTCTTCATCATAACTTGAAATCTGTGCAGAATCAGGTCACAATAAATAACTTCATCATAACTTGAAAATAGGTGTACACTGATGTCATAGTAATTCTCCCACTGGAATTTCATCAATCAGACTTACGATAAATTTTTAATAAATTATTCCGTGGACTGCAGTCAGAAAAAGATGAATCTGATTGCAGTCCTGAAAATGATTTTTTATAAAATATTGGTGATGAATTGGACCCCAAGATTTTTACACAATAATATTTGGATCGTTTAAGACCTTCTGTAAAAAGTTAGGAATTTTTGGAGCAAGTTAACTATTCTATTAAAATGCTCGAAAACAGCCCAGTTTTGGATATTAAAGCTGAAATGACATAAGTCGTAAATTGCGTGTCTAAATGTCGAGTATGTTAGCTGAGGATGATCTAACATGTTATATGCCAATGAAAGTATTATTGTGCAATATCATATGCTTGTTCTTGAGTAGCTATAGGTGGAATGTTTATATGAGTGTGAACTATTGAAGTGAATGCATGTTATGTAGTAGATACGTGTAGGAACTTTGTGCTCTACTTGAAACCACTAAATGACTAACTGGTAATCATATTAGGACGTGATTGACCGACCTTGACTGTTAGCTATATTTGAGAGTCAAACCGAGCAACCAAAGGTGAGTTCACACACTTTCTAAGGCATGGGATTCCCGGTGGTTTGGGAATGGGTTAATGAATTAAAACGGAACCTACATATCCTCCTTGAGTAGGATATGTATGGCCATCCTCCATAGGTAGGATGCCAATATTAATCCTGCGTATTCTCCTTGAGTAGAATACGTACGTTCGTCCTCCTTGGGTAGGACAACACCCTTAAAACTTACTAGACAAAACTCTGTCATGAAGTCCCTCATTTTATATCGACTTAATCGCCGAGGCCAATGGCGAGCGGGTCATTAGTTAATAGCGCTATTAGGTTTAACAAACCTCACACCGTGTCGTCCGAACGGGCGTGTACTAATGGACTATGGCAAACTGTCAGTGATGATAGACACTAATGTAGGGCACAACTATTGTTCGTCAGTTGTCGATATCTTAACGGTCTAGTAGTTCACATGGGGAAGCCCCCACTGAATATGGATATGGTTTGGGTAATAAAAGGAACTGGTTAAACATACTTTCAACTATGGGGTAACCCCCACGGCAAATAAGCCAACGAAAGTCAAACCACGTTTTTCAGAAACAACTTAAAACTAATCAACCAACCATGAACTCACTCAACTTTGTTGTTGACTCGTTGTTACATGCCTTACAGGTCGCTAGATGCTTATGGAGCTTGCACGGGGAGGAGGTTGTTGTGGGATGCGGACTGTTATGTCCCATGCTTATTAATTGAACTTATGGAACTTATGTTTTGGGTCATAAAACTTATGAACTATGAACTTATGTTTTGAACTTACGTCTTATGCTTCCGCTATTAACTTAAAGTCGGTTACCTTCTTTAGGTCACCAATTATATTGTGGTTGGTTTTATTTACTTAATTACGTAGTTCAATATGATTGGTAGCTCGATCCTGGTCACGTCACGCTTCCAAGCGGTAATACTCCGCAGGGTGGATTTTGGGGGTGTGACAGATTGGTATCAGAGCCATTGGTTATAGTGAACTTGGTTTTAAAAAGGGGAAAAGCTTTTTGATAAAACCAGACTATAACCTGTACAGTGCTCAACGATCCACAATGACACTTCGCTCCATGTGCAAGACTCGACACAATAGGTGGTATGATTTATGCTATACTGTCGGTTAGATAGTTCACACTGTGCATTAATTAAAGTGATAATTGCTATTTGAACCTTGTGTGCTTACTCTCTCCTGTTATCCCACACTTACGCACTTTCGCGACACTTTTCTCACTTACGTTGATTCGTTATGAAGATCATGAGCGGACGCGGAGGACGTATCAACCTAACTCAAGCCCAGTTGACAGCTTTGATCAATGAACGGGTTGCTGAGGCACTCGCAGCTGTCCCTGCAGGAGGTATAACCTGCCATATCATCCCACCTTAGGACGTTTAGATCCTACCTTCGCAAACCAACCCTCGTACTTAACCTTGTCTTTTATTTTCGCGCAACAGGTCAACATGCTCAGCCTCCTGTATGCACGTTCAAAATCTTCATGGATTACCGACCTAGTACTTTCAGCGGCACAGAAGGAGCTGTAGGCCTTCTTCACTGGTTTGAGAAGCTTGAGTCTGTTTTTGAGATGTGTGAATGCCCTGAAGATCGTAGGGTGAAATATGCTACTGGAACACTCGAAGGTGCTGCGTTAACCTGGTGGAAAGCACAGGTTCAACTACTAGGGCTGGCGGTTGCTAATGCCACCCCATGGAACGGTTTCAAAGAACTGATCAAAGAAGAGTACTGTAGTCGGGACGACATCCACAAGCTAGAGGTGGAATTTTTCAATCTGAAGATGACGGGGTCTGAGATTGAGGCGTATACGAAGAGGTCAAACGAGCTGGCCATCTTGTGTCCTACTATGGTGGACCCTCCCATCAAACGTATTGAGCTGTACCTCAAGGGTCTTGTACCCGAGATTCAGAGTCATGTGACTTCAGCTAACCTGGGTACCATTCAGCAAATCATTAAGTTGGCCCATCGTCTCACCGATCAAACAGTTGAACAAAACAAACTGCCCAAGCGTATTAGTGCTACTACTACTGACGCTCCCAATGATAACAAGCGAAAATGGGATGGGAATTCCAGTAAGGGTTCTACTTCAGTTCAGTCTCAGCAGCGAAAGACTGATGACTACCAGAGTCCTGGTCAGCAATCTTCTGGTAGTCAAGGACAGGGTGGATACCGAGGGAACCACCCCAAGTGCAACCGGTGCCACAAGCATCATAGCGGGCAGTGCAACAAGGGTCGTTGTCTGAGGTGTAACAAGTTTGGTCATGAAGCAAAGGAGTGCACGACCAGCAAATCAGAATCGCCAACAACAACAACAAGCTCCACAGAACCACCAGCAGCAGCAACAACAGGGCAATAAAGGATGTTTTCAGTGTGGCGCTGAAGGCCACTTTAAGAGGAACTGTCCTCAGCTGAACCAGAACCAGAACAACAACAACCAAGGAAACGGGAACAACAATGGAGGCAACAATGGAGGCAATAACGGGGGTAACAATAATGGCAATGGTGCCAGAGGACGTGTTTTCGTGCTAGGTCAGGATGATGCAAGGAACGATCCCAACGTTGTGATGGGTAAGTTTCTTCTGGACGACTTCTTTGTTACTGTTTTATTTGATTCGGGTGCCGATACTAGTTATGTATCCTTAAAAGCTAGCTAAATACTTAAGCGCACTCCAACACTTTTGAGCACCAAACACACGGTAGAACTAGCAAACGGTAAAAGTCTTGAAGCCACACACATAGTTAAGGGTTGTAACCTCGTCTTAGCTGGTCAGACCTTCTCTATCGATCTTATTCCTATCATTCTGGGTAGTTTCGACGTTGTTATTGGGATGGATTGGTTATCTCATCAGCAAGCGGAAATTCTTTGCAAGGAGAAAATTGTCTGCATCCCTCGTTCTGGTGAAGAACCCCTCGTGATTCATGGTGACAAGAGTGGTGCCGTCGTAGGCATCATCTCTTTCCTTAAGGCCTAGAAGTGTTTGCGAAAGGGCCACACTGCTATCCTAGCCCTCGTTTCTGATACATCCTCGGAAGAAAGGAAGATAGAAGACATTCCTATTGTGCGCGACTTTCCTGAGGTATTTCCTGAGGAATTACCAGGTCTTCCGCCTCATCGTCAGGTTGAATTTCAAATCGAGCTAGCTCCTGGAGCAGCACCAATAGCTTGTGCACCTTATCGACTAGCTCCGTCAGAACTTGAAGAACTGTCTACGCAACTACAAGAACTCTTGGAAAGGGGTTTCATACGTCCAAGCTCTTCGCCTTGGGGAGCTCCAGTATTATTTGTGAAGAAGAAAGACGGTACCTTCAGAATGTGTATTGACTACCGCGAACTCAACAAGGTGATCGTGAAGAATCGTTATCCTCTTCCACGCATTGATGACTTATTCGATCAGTTGCAAGGGTCGAGTTTCTATTCCAAGATTGACCTAAGGTCAGGCTACCATCAGCTGAGGGTCCGAGAGGAGGACGTCTCCAAAACAGCATTCAGAACTCGTTACGGCCATTACGAGTTTCTAGTTATGCCTTTCGGATTAACGAATGCACCTGCGGTCTTCATGGATCTCATGAACCGAGTGTGCAAACCTTACCTGGATAAATTTGTCAAAGTCTTCATCGACGACATCCTGATCTATTCTAAGAGTCAGGAGGAACACGAGCAACACCTGAGGCTTATTTTGGAACTTCTTCGAGCAGAGCAGTTGTATGCCAAATTTTTAAAATGTGACTTCTGGCTCCGCGAAGTCCACATTCTAGGCCATGTGGTAAACAAGGATGGGATTCATGTTGATCCATCCAAGGTTGACTCGATCAAGAACTGGCCTGCACCCCGTACACCAACAGAAATCCGCCAATTCTTGGGTTTGGCAGGATATTACAGAAGATTCATCAAGGATTTCTCCAAGATTGCGCAACCTCTCACCTTCCTAACTCTGAAAGGTGTCACCTATCGTTGGGGTGATGCACAGGAGTCCGCATTTCAGCAATTAAAAGATAGACTTTGTAGCGCGCCTATCCTCTCATTAACTGAAGGCACAGATGATTTTGTGGTTTATTGCGACGCTTCCATCCAAGGACTTGGCTGCGTGTTGATGCAACGTGACAAGTTCATTGCCTACGCATCACGCCAACTTAAGGTGCACGAAAGGAACTACACTACGCATGACTTGGAATTAGGAGCAGTTCTTTTCGCGCTTAAGATATGGAGACATTACCTGTACGGTACCAAGTGCACCATTTACACCGATCACAGGAGTCTCGAGCATATCTTTAAGCAAAAGGAGTTAAACATGCGACAACGCCGATGGGTCGAGCTCTTGAATGATTACGAATGCGCAATCAAGTACCATCCGGGCAAGGCCAATGTGGTGGCCGACGCCCTCAGTCGAAAGGATACTATACCTAAGCGTGTACGTGCATTACAGCTTACCATTCACTCTTGTCTGCCTGCCCAAATACGAGATGCTCAGGTTGAAGCATTGAAAGCGGAAAACATCAGGGCTGAGTCCTTACGAGGATCGAGGCAGCGGCTAGAACAAAAATAAGGCGGCGCCTACTATGTTAACGGACGCATCTGGGTTCCGCTTTACGGAAACTTACGCGAGCTTGTGATGGACGAAGCGCACAAGTCTCGTTATTCAGTACATCCTGGTTTGGATAAGATGTACCATGATCTCAAGACTACATACTGGTGGCCTAGCATGAAAGCCCACATAGCAACCTACGTCAGTAAATGCTTGACTTATGCTAGGGTCAAGACCGAATATCAGAAACCCTCAGGCCTACTTCAACAACCAGAGATCCCGAAATGGAAATGGGAGCAGATTTCCATGGATTTCGTTACTGGTCTGCCTAGGTCCCAACGCGGAAATGATACCATTTGGGTGATCGTGGATCGACTGACCAAGTCTGCACATTTTCTGGCTATCAAGGAAACGGATAAGTTTTCTACTCTAACAGACATCTACCTAAAGGAAGTAGTATCAAGGCACGGAGTGCCAACCTCCATCATCTCTGATTGAGACTCACGTTTTACATCTGAATTGTGGCAAGCTATGCACAAGTCCTTTGGTTCTCGATTAGACATGAGCACGGCATATCATCCACAGACGGATGGGCAATCTGAACGCACCATCCAAACCCTTGAAGACATGCTTAGGGCATGTGTAATCGATTTTGGTAATGGCTGGGAAAAACACCTCCCGTTAGTGGAGTTTTCGTATAACAACAGTTACCACACCAGTATCCAGGGCGCTTCGTTCGAGGCATTGCACGGACGGAAGTGCCGATCACCTCTTTGTTGGGCAGAGGTTGGCGACAGTCAAATCATTGGCCCAGAACTTGTAGTAGACACAACTGAGAGGATTGCTCATATACGACAACGAATGGAGGCAGCTCATGACCGTCAGAAAAGCTATGCGGATAAGCGAAGGAAACCACTCGAGTTCAAGGTTGGGGATCGAGTGCTACTTAAAGTCTCACCGTGGAAAGGTGTGGTTCGTTTTGGCAAATGAGGCAAACTCAATCCGCGCTACGTCGGACCGTTCGAAATTATTGAGAAAATCGGTAAAGTCGCTTACAAGCTAAACCTACCGGCAGAACTCAGCGGAGTTCACATTGTTTTCCATGTGTCGAATCTGAAGAAGTGTCTGTCAGATGAGACCCTCATAATTCCTCTAAAGGAGCTCACTATCGACGACCAGCTGCGACTCGTCGAGGAACCAGTAGAGATTACTGATCGAGATGTTAAGATCCTCAAGCGTACCAGGATACCTTTCGTCCGAGTTCGTTGGAATTCCCGTCGTGGCCCAGAGTATACCTGGGAACGAGAAGATCAAATGAAACTCAAGTATCCCCAGTTGTTTAAGAAAAGTGCAACCACTACTGAGGCTGAAGCTACTGCAGAATTTCGGGACGAAATTCAAAATCAACGGGGGGATGATGTAACACCCCAGGAAAATCCAGTAAACACCGCAACTTAACTAGCTTCCTCGGTAACCACGCAATAAATTTCGGGACGAAATTTTCTTAACATGGGGAGAATGTGACAACCCTCGTAATTACATGTATCCGTACGATTATTTAATGATAATTAAAGTGCTTGATGATTGTGCTGAATCACTTAACTGCTTTCTGATTACTGTGTCATACTTACATGTGCTTTTAAACATACTAGTCTTGTACAGAAAATTGACGAAATGGTCCTGCATGTTTTCCAAAGTGTTGGGAATTAAAAATGTTACAAAAAGATATATATAGGACACTATATGGAAAAACTTAGCACTTTAACGGAACGGTATCTAACCGAACAACCGGACATTACCCGGAACACTAAAATATTATCAGAAACATTGTTTCACTTTTTCTGAGCTAGTATTGATTCCTGAACACTTAAACATATTACATAAAGCATCCTACGCATTAAACACTAAACATTACACTTAACACCCTACTATTTATCATCATGTGCCAACAATTTACATTTAACCCCCCCCCCTCCCTTGTCTACGGCCCAAATGTGTGACCCCACCCAAGACTTGGTTAAATCTTCCTCAAATCCCTTCCATAATATTCCTTGGATTTTGTTTAGATATGAGGTGACCTTGAGTGTACTTAAGGGAACACAAGGACCATTGGTTATTAGAGTTTAGGAATTATATATAGGGCACTAGAGATCACCTTCTTCACCACAACACAACCTCCTCCTCTCCCTCATAACCTACGGCCGCCCCCTGTCACCACACCACCACCATTTTCGTTTCAACTTCAAGCAATCCAAGTGTACTTCTAGGTGCTACAAGGCGTTCAACGAAGCTTGGTGTTCTCGGAAGTTGAAGGACCACTCTTATCTTCTTTTATCCCCCACATTTCTTCACTTGAACTTCCCTAGTCTTGAACTAGTGGTAAGGACTTAGATCCATTCATTTTTCATGTTATTTAAGTGGTTAATAATGTATCATGATCATAATATTAAGAACACTAATGAATCCTATGAAGAAGACATGAACATAAACTTGCTAGATGAAGATATCATGATAAATACAAGTTGATATGCATGTTGATCATTGTTTGTCAGTATCGCAACCCCCGATCCCTTATCTGTCCCGGGAACGGGCGGACGCGAGCTCAGAGTTTGGTGGTATCAGGTATTTAATCTTGCAGCAAAATTTACATCAGGACCGTAGTTAGGAAATGTTTATCAGAGAAAAACCACCATACTTGATATTAATAAACACATGGGCAAAACCCAATTTTCCTATTACAATACATTTATAGGGACAAACCCTATTTTATTGAATTTAAAACATCGTTTATTAGGTAACTTTTATAGCCACATTTTCCCAAGCATTCAGTGCTCTCCAACTGGCTTTTCATTAATTGACTGTTCACATTGTGTTACCTGTAACGCGTTTTAAAAACATTTGTCAGTCGGAAATACTGGTGAGTGAATCCCAGTTTAATCAAGAAACATTTTATCAATTAAGACAGTATTGAGAGCGATCACATTGTTTATTTCTACACAATTACTCATTCAGTATTTGCCACTCGACCGGATCTATGGCTATGGTCAAATTACCCATTGGCTAACTCGTCGTCCAATGGTAATGCACTGTCATTCAGACTTACTACTACTACTCGTAGTAATAAATTTTGTATAGAAAACCCCATAATACCGGTAGTAATTGAAGAACTACAAAGACTCAATCACCGCTTAATCACATTGTAAACAATTAAGGTTTTGTAAAACATTCCAAAAAGGTTAACAAAAAGAGGATAAACTCACATTGCTATCTTAGACTTCGCGTAAGGGTTTCCTGGACATAATCTATAATTTATACAAATGTACATTGGTTAGTATCATAACCTTTTGAAAATATTAATGATACCCTCCCCGAGACGGCATTCCAACAACTACGTCGGGCAGAACCACGACAGTTGTTACGGAATCCTAAATCAATCGGGCAGCGTAACTATTACGAAACTGGGGTTATAATACTTACAACGGAGCAGAACCTCGTTAATTAGGGGGTATTATACTTGAATATTATGTCTATATCTTCAGAAATTCGTTTAGAAAGAAAGATGTGAGCGAGGGAAAACGAAAACCCGTTGCCTGCTTATATAGTTGCTGAATTCGACTCTCACGCGGCCCGCGTAAACGTAACCATAGGGCTACGCGGCCCGCGTCAACATGTAGTCAACGTATAGCTGATCCGGGTCACCACCTAGCTTCGACACGATGATGACACGTGTCATCACCGGGGTGCGCCACACTTTGGGTCACTCGCGGCCCGCGTTAACTTAAACGGGGTCTTACGCGGCCCGTATCAACTAAAGAAATCAATGATATCAGGTTTCAACCCTGATACCGCCCGCGTGAATAGTTGGGGTGGGTCTACGTGGCCCGCCTTAACTTACTATTTTCCGATTTTTATTTATTTTATATATTATAACATATTTCGGGCTCGGTTTTCACATACGGGGTATATTTAAAGACATATTGAGACTTTCTACAATATACTAAAGTGTTAGACACATTATGAGGGTGTCGGTTTTAACGAGGGTTGTTACAGTTAGTATGAAGTGGTTTTGCTCATTTTATTGATTACTTGATAATTTACTTGTTAATATTGATGTTAAAGGTCGTTGTTATTCACTAAACATGTTAACGGAATCAATCGAACATGCGTTAGAAAGTAGGGAACTGAAAACAGAAAACTGGTTGGTGTTTACAGCCAACTTCAGTTGGCTGTAACCAGATCATAACTTAACAAAAATTTGATTTTCTTGAGTCTATAACGTGTTATTATGAAATACGGTTCTAATGGCACTGGAATCATAATTTTTGGACTTCGTTTACTATTTTTAAAGGGTCATTTTGTAACAGTAGCTAAAGCTGCATTTTTACTGCTAAAAATATGTGTTATGTTCTTCATCATAACTTGAAATCTGTGTAGAATCAGGTCACTAAATTTGTACTATACGTGGACACTGATTTCATAGTAATTCTCCCACTGGAATTTCATCAATCGGACTTACGATAAATTTTTAATAAATTATTCCGTGGACTGTAGTCAGAAAAAGATGAATCTGATTGCAGTCCGGAAAATGATTTTTTATAAAATATTGGTGATGAATTAGACCCCGATATTTTTACAAAATAATACTTGGATCGTTTAAGACCTTCTGTAAAAAGTTGGGAATTTTTGGAGCAAATTAACTATTCTATTAAAATGCCCGAAAACAGCCCAGTTTTGGATATTAAAGCTGAAATGACATAAGTCGTAAATTGCGTGTCTAAATGTCGAGTATGTTAGCTGAGGATGATCTAACATGTTATATGTCAATGAAAGTATTATTCTGCAATATCGTATGCTTGTTCTTGAGTAGCTATAGGTGGAATGTTTATATGAGCGTGAACTATTGAAGTGAATGCATGTTATGTAGTAGATACGTGTAGGAACTTTGTGCTCTATTTGAAACCACTAAATGACTAACTGGTAATCATATTAGGACGTGATTGACTGACCTTGCCTGTTAGCTATATTTGAGAGTCAAACCGAGCAACCAAAGGTGAGTTCACACACTTTCTAAGGCATGGGATTCCCGATGGTTTGGGAATGGGTTAATGAATTAAAACGGAACCTACATATCCTCCTTGAGTAGGATATGTACGGCCATCCTCCATAGGTAGGATGCCAATATTAATCCTGCGTATTCTCCTTGAGTAGAATACGTACGTTCGTCCTCCTTGCGTAGGACAACGCCCTTAAAACTTACTAGACAAAACTCTATCATGAAGTCCCTCATTTTATATCGACTTAATCGCCGAGGCCAATGGCGAGCGGGTCATTAGTTAATAGCGCTATTAGGTTTAACAAACCTCACACCGTGTCGTCCGAACGGGCGTGTAATAATGGACTATGGCAAACTGTCAGTGATGATAGACACTGATGTAGGGCACAACTATTGTTCGTCAGTTGTCGATATCTTAACGGTCTAGTAGTTCACATGGGGAAGCCCCCACTGAATATGGATATAGTTTGGGTAATAAAAGGAACTGGTTAAACATACTTTCAACTATGGGGTAACCCCCACGGCAAATAAGCCAACGAAAGTCAAACCACGTTTTTCAGAAACAACTTAAAACTAATCAACCAACCGTGAACTCACTCAACTTTGTTGTTGACTCGTTGTTACATGCCTTACAGGTCGCTAGATGCTTATGGAGTTTGCACGAGGAGGAGGTTGTTGTGGGATGCGGACTGTTATGTCCCATGCTTATTAATTAAACTTATGGAACTTATGTTTTGGGTCATAAAACTTATGAACTATGAACTTATGTTTTGAACTTACGTCTTATGCTTCCGCTGTTAACTTAAAGTCGGTTACCTTCTTTAGGTCACCAATTATATTGTGGTTGGTTTTATTTACTTAATTACGTAGTTCAATATGATTGGTGGCTCGATCCTGGTCACGTCACGCCTCCAAGCGGTAATACTCTGCAGGGTGGATTTTGGGGGTGTGACACAAGATCTCCAATGACGACAACCTTTTATCATAAAACATTCAAACCTACTCAAATCATAAAACACTAACAATTAATCAATTATTTATTACAAATCAATCTCCTCACAAGCCTACCTACAGTATCACAGTACCTACACATATATCCGTTCAAAAACTTATCCAAAATCATTCTACAAACATTAATGAAATCGGATACCTTGATCAGTAGCATCAATTGATGTATGAGAGTAACCGAACTCCGATCCGGAGACTGGCCGTGAAGCAGAGCAGCACTTTTTGTCTTCAAACGTGTCTGCGGCGGCATTCGGAGCCCTAGAGAACGTTAAACACGGAAAACGACGGAGAATTGAGCGGTTTTGGAATGATGAAGAAGAGAGAGAAGCAGGTGTGAGAGAAACGAAAACCCTAGGATTTTTGGTGGAGATGGAGAGTGTAGGTGATGGAGAGAGGATCGACAGCGGCCAAGATCTCCAACGACAGTGGTTGAGGTTCGAGTGGTTGTTGCTGAGGGTGGCGATGGACGGTGGTTGAGGTGATAGTGGTGGTGGGTTGGGAGAGAAAGAAGTTATCTAGAGAGAGAAAGAGTCAGACAGAAGTAAGAAAGTTAGAGAGAGAAAGAAGTATATCAGTATTTTATTAATTAAAATTTTAATAAATAGGTAAAAAGACTAAAATACCCTTGTTTTATCTAATTTAACCAAAAAAAATAACTGAGTTGGGGTTAAAGGACGTAACGTGCAAGGGTTTGCAAACATTGAGTACGTGTTCTGTATTTATTGAAGACAAAGGACACAGTTTGCAATAAGTGACATACATAAAGGAATATTTTTGTAATTTACTCTATGTGTGTGTGTATATATATGTATATATATAATATTTGGCCATGAACCACAATTAAGGAACCGGGTATAGAATCAGTTCCATAAATGGTTATAGTCGTTTTCTAGCCTCTATCTAACGCTGACCTTTTTTTTGGGGGGTGGGGGGTGGGGGGGTTGGGATCCCTTGTGTCTTGTATTAGTATAAATAGGTAATAAATGTGTTGGTTTAATCACAACACTCAAACTTGCTATCTATTCTTTTAAATATGAAGTAAAATATTTAAAATGAATAGATTTTATTTGTTGTCCTCTTAGAAAAATGGTTCCTAATACTCAGTTCCTACACAAACCGTATTCAGTTCCTAAAGGGTTGGATACTTTTATGCAATACGCGCCACTCGGTTCCATACCCTACCTGGTTCCACCAATACCTAGTTATTGACTAGAACCGGGTCCAACCTTAACCCATACCATATAAACCTCAAAAACTACCGTCTAGTTTAACAGTTGATGATCACCATGTTTTATATGATTATACATCATAAACCATCCACCCACTCATCAACAGATAGCCGTAGTATTCATGGTACTAGACATAATAAACAAAAAAATGTTAATATTTATAATTTGCGATCATCTAAGATTTAATTTCTTTTTTACTGTTCTAAAGGCCCATTTTATAATGGTCAAATAAGATTACTGAAATCCACAACTTTTTAATAAAACCTTATGGCCAATGAAGTTGTTTCCAAGGGAGAGGTGGGGGAACTCCCGACCCCACTTCCCCTGGTTTTGGTGAAAAAAGTTTCATCAAATATCGGTGAGCTATCACCGATCCACGTGCAAGTGGGTAAGATGGGTAAGTATATAAATTTGTTTCGGGGTATTTTGGGGAAAACTTGGACGACACCATGCATTTTTTGGAAAGTGAGAGAAGTGAAGGAAAAGTTGATGTGGCGCTTATGTGTCACACGGGAAATCTTGGGGGGCTGGGACGACTCCCTCCTCCCTTAGAAACGAGAAACAAAAACAAAGACAAAAGACAACGAGATGTTGTCAATACAATAAGCAAAAGAACTTAGCATTCACACGATCCTTCCATAATAATACTTTATAAAAATATGTTATTAAATAAAGTATCTAAATAAATATAACATCAATAGATATGTGTCTATTTAACTTATTTTGAAAAACTCTCTCTCACCTCTAGTTCTCCCAACTGTCGGAGGCTCGACGAAGTGAAGTCCGGTGGGTTAGGGTGCGAGGACGCTAAGGTCTTAGCTTGACCTCTCAGTCTATCCGGTCGAGTTCGTTCCTTCCATTCGCCCCCTGGAGTCTGGAGGTCTTCTTCTTCTTTTCGGTTTTTGGGGCTCCTCTCTGAAACTTTCTGACCTTGATTGCTTAGTAGGCCTGACACTGATCGCGGCTATCTGGGTATAGTTCAGCTAGATTAGTTCGAGTCCTATTAACCTCTTAAAGCTCGTTTGGTTTTGGTCAGGGGCGGTTGATTATGGGGTCCAGCCGTAATGATATTACTAAGTTCTTTGTGTCTAACCTGCCGGAGAAGTGCAGCTCCAAGGAAATCGGGGAGGTTTTTCGCAGTTTTGGGGATGTCGCCGGGGTGTATGTTGCGAGAAAGAGGGATAAGATGGGGAACAAATTTGGTTTTGTATCGTCCCGAGGGGTTCGTAATAGAAAGGAACTGGAACAGGGCATGAAAAACATTAAGTTAGGCATCTCTAAATTGGTGGTAAACGTGGCCAGGTTCGCAGCGGAGAATAAGGAGAGTAACTGGCAGCCGGATAAGTGTTGTAATCCCCCTAAGGGTAGTGGCAACAGTTTCGCGGCCGGGGGTAAGGGGCAGCCCGGTGTGTCCCACCATCATGGGTACTTTGCTTCGAACTCGTCCGGTATGTCCTATAGGGATTCTCTTTTGGGTCAGTCCAATGGAGGTAGAAAGGAAGATTTGGTGGTCGAAGTGTCTCAGTTTGTTAAACCCCTGGGAGATTGGAATGATAGGAGCCTTATTGTGAGATCTAAGGACCTCACAACGCTTGTCAAGATGAATAAACTGTTGATAGATGCTGATTGGCCTAATGTAGAGATAAAATACGTGGGTGGTCTGTATCTTCTTCTAGTTTTCGTGAACCAGGAGAAGATGAACAGGTTTCTTAAGTTCTGTCCGCTCGGGAAGGAATGGTTTTCTGGTTTGAAGTGTGGAGAGGACAATCGCTCCCTTTTGAGCGTATTGCCTGGTTTAAAGTCACCGGTGTCCCGCTTCACCTTATGGACAACGAAATTTTTTATTCGATCGGTAGAAAATTTGGTAAGGTTGTGCATACGTCAAGATTGTCTACTGAGGATAAGGATCTTTCCTTCGACTTGGTCGGCGTTTTAGTTGGGGAAGGTCATAGGATCCGGGGAAGTGTTACTCTTGTGACAACTGGCACCAAACCGGTAATTTCCGTACACTTTAATTATTATTTAATGACTGCAATTATGTGCTTAAATGTCAGCATTGACTGATTTCATGCTAAACAAGTGAATTCATGCACGTTGTATACTACAAAATATTGCTTTATGCATAAACGAGAGCGTTGCGTCAGATATACTAGTAAACTCACTGGTAAGACACTCTGTGTCAACAAAACTGCAGAAAGCAGTCAGACATTAGAACTGAGACCTAGGTGTAGGTCCAACGACAAGAATACATTAAAACCCAAGAGTACATACAAGGGTTTAATATATATACTCACCGGAAGCAAAAACAAGCACTAAAAAGCACCCGAAACGCACTTTAAGTGCAGAATTTTAGTAAATTCAGCTCTAATCAGCTTTTAGACATATAAATATCAAGCAAAAATGTTGTTTTATCATCCAGAATACTTCCCTAAGTGTCGGGAATCGAAAGTATTACAAAAGGGTACTTAAAGGGCACTAAATGGTGCAATTTAGCACTTTAAAGAACCGGTGTCTAACCGAACAACCGGATAATACCCGAAACACCAAAATAATGCTAGAAGCTAGTTAGGGTCCCCGAACACCCTAACACCCTTTATATTACATAACACACTTAATATACTTACTTTATCATTCTAATCCTAACTAGATCCTAACTATATCATCACAACCCAACCATACCCCCCCCCCCTCTAAATTGATGGTCACAAGGGGTGACCCACCCCTTGCCATTTCTTTGATTATTTTATTCATCATTGTTGGATATCTAGCAAACATATTACATGGAGGATAATGAGGAGATTAGATTATAAGTAAACACCTTGGGTAACCCTTCTCTCACTTCAAACCATCAACACCAAACTTGCTCTCTTTTTTCTCTCCCTTGCAAGCTTCGGCCGAACATAGCCCTATCACCACCACCATTTTTGTTTCTTGTTCAATCATTCTACATACACACAAAGGTGCAAGGAGTCCAACAACGAAGCTTGGTGCTTTCGGAAGTGCAAGAACCTCTCTAGATTTCTTTTATCCACCACATTTATACCTTGTTTCTTCCCTAGCCTTGAGCTAGTAGTAAGTGTTTCTAATCATCATCTTGATCTTGTTTATGGTGGTTAATAGGTGATTTAACGGTTAAAAATTAAGAACAGTAAAGAACATAACCTAAAGTCTTGAACATAAGATGAATAAGGTGGATAAAGGAAAGATGTGTGTGTAAATCTTGTAGATCTTGTATAGTTGTTATTATTTGATGTTGTTGATTAATAGAAACAAGATGGATCATCATCTAGACATACTAGTCCATGTTTGAGAACATGAACTATTAGGATGTAAAAGTTAGAAAGATGAAGGATGATGGATCCATCCATTCATAAGTCTTGAACTTGAATAAACATGACTTTTCTTGTAAAATGAAGTTGTAAACTTGTAAATCTAAAGATCTACAAGTGGTTTTTCGGAAGAACCAAGTGGAAAATACTAGATTGTTAAAAATGCGGATCTTGTATGAACTAAAATCATTTTAGTAAGTAAACAAGTGTATAAACACTTGTGTAACAAAAAATTCCACAAAGAAATATTTTTGGAAAATAAGACTAGAAGATGTGAAAATGCACTTCCTTTAAAAATAAAGTTTTTAAGAAACTAAACTTATTTTTAAAGATAACAAGACCTACTAAATATGTTAGTAACTTACTACATATTTTTACAAACTTTCAAGTTCATAAGTTGTGGTATATGTTTGTTTTGACAAGTTTGATAAATAAAGATTGTGTTGTTGAGATTGTTGTTGATTTAAAAGAAAATAAACACATGTTTTGAAAACATGGGAAACCTCCATTTTTAGGGGAAACTCTGTCAAAATTTTTATAAATTTTGACACTTAGAAAAATATAAGTTTTTGAGAAACTTATTCCCTAAAAATGTATTTAAAAATATTACCAAGGTTTCCCTAATTTTTGGTGATAAGAAATGAGGATTTCTTCAAGAATAAAAATGGATATTAAGTATGTATATATTTTTGAGAAAAATATATATATATATATATATTATTTGATCACCAACTTTTGTGCTAAGTGTATATAGTATGTGTTATACGTGCTAGTGTATTAAGACTTAAAAATACACTAAATACTCATGAGAAGTATAAACACAAAAATACACAGACAACATACAAGATACATAATTCGGGTGCAAAGTGCAAAACACGAGATACTTATATTAATTTTTGAGAAAATAATATAAGTAAGATACTTAGTTAAAAATATAAAATATTTTTAACACAACAATACAAATACAAAAGAGAGTGACTGTACTTGTGCGACGCAAGTCTAGTGACTAACGTTAAGAAAACGCGTATAGGTCACGACGTTAATTAAGCAAATCCGGTGAAGTTTACGACGCAAGGAACGCAAAGTTGTGAGTTCATGCTCCCCCTTTTCTTTAACTGTTTTCAGTTTTATAACTTCGGGGGTGAAATACATGTACAAATGTTACAATGCTTATAAAAGGTATGATACAAATACATGAAGCACACTTGGTGAGAACGAGTATCGAGTGTGATGCGTTTTGAGAAATGATACGAGAGATCGTGTCACGAATAGGGTACCATAAGCACCATTAATCAACAATATACCTAGATCGCAGAACAAAAGGTTAGATCTAACGGGTGCCGGGCAGCCACACTCTTGGTGAGGACGAGTACCGAGTAGTGCTTTTGTGTCTCAGAATATGCCAACTAGAAAAATGCCTAAGGTTTGGTGACTTCCTATGTCGTGTCACATGTTAATGGCCTTGCAACCCATTAACAATCCTGATACTTACAGGAATACTTTATTTACATAAGATTCATACCATACTAAAACTTGATTTATACTTGAGTACGTGGGGTACACAAGTAAACTAGAATTACACATGAGTACGTGGTGTACACATAAATACTTGATTTATACATGAGTACGTGGGGTACACAAGTAAACTTGAATTATACATGAGTACGTGGTGTACACATGAAACTTGATTTATACATGAAAACTTGATTTATACATGACACAAACTATGTTTTCATACAAAGTATACAAACGTGAAATACAAAAACTGCATGAATTCACACCAACATTATGTTGACGTTTTTCCAAAACTCACATGTATTTCAGGTAACTAGGATGGATGTGCGCGTGGTCTTACTCATGCTCGTGGATGTCGCTATGTTTATCGTTAAATAAAGTTGTAACTTTTAAGACAATATGCTATCTCGTGTTGTAAACACTTGACTTATGTTTTCAGTAATGTAATGTTTGAAGTTATTTTTGAGCATGTAGTATGTTTACTTTTCGTATGCAATGAGAACCTTTCATGATCACACCTCGTGCTTCCGCCACAGAAAGGGGTGTGACAGATTGGTATCAGAGCTGCGATTGTAGTGAACCAGGATTCCTTCTCGAGTCTAGTCTACAATCTCTAGGATCCTTTCTCGAAAACGATTTTTCAAAGAGTTTTCATTGCATAAAACGTCCCGCGACATCCACTACCTGAAACTGTTTACAAAGAGTCAAGAAAAGACACTACGAGACTTAGGGTGCACATGGGTAGCACTTGTCGTTGACTAGAAATTACTCGCAATTATGTGTGATAATTAGCCTATATACACATACTAGAAGTAGAATGTCACAAGTATACGTGACTTTACCTGAAAACAATGGCCTATCTGAAGGAAGAGATACGAGGATGAAACGAACTGTACGGACTGTGCAAGGAGTTACGTAATTATGGATGCATACATAATTATGAAATTCAGTGCACAGAAACCACAGCAAGTCTTGTCACGTGTAGATTCCCTCAGTGCAAGCCCACTAAGTACTCTGCTAGAGTAATAATTGTTTGATGTCACTTATGTGGTATATACCTGTGAATAAATATGCTACTACTGTCTAGTATGACGATATCAAACAAATGTTTAACCCTGTTGTGTTATGTTCTGTCAGAACATGGCACCCAGGAAAGCTGTGAATGCTCGCAATGATGATCAACCTCCTCATCCCCCACTGCCAAGAACTGCTGAAGAGCTGAACGCTCTACTGGAAGAAAGGATCTCCGCTGCTATCGCCCAGTACGAGGCGAACCGTACTCAAGACAGTGGAGGACCAAGCAATGCTAGACGTAATGGGAATGGAGATTCATCTGGAGGAAACGCAGCTCAAGGTAACCTTAAGACTATGTACTAAGCATGGAGAAATTTATGAACGGTCTTTGTTTCATTATTTCTTCGATTGCTCACGTGTGAATTGGTTGTATCAATTCCAGGCTGCACTTTTAAGCAGTTCCTCGACTGCAAGCCGATGAACTATGACGGCACAGGAAGTGCAGTAGCATTTGTGCGCTGGACGGAGAAGACTGAAGCGACTATCCGCATGAGCAAGTGTACCGCGGATCAGCAAGTCACTTTTGCTACCGGATTGTTTGTCAATGAAGCTCTGACTTGGTGGAACCTGCAAGCCCAAACTTTGGGTGATGATGCCGCTTATGGCTTAACTTGGGACGAACTGAAGGAAAGAATGAGAGAGAAGTACTGCTCTCGTGCTGAACTCCAAAGACTGGAAACGGAGTTCTGGCACTTGACTATGGAAGGTGCTGACATTAATGGTTATACTCGAAGGTTCCATGATCTGTCTAGAGTGCTTCCTTACATGGTGACTCCTGAATTTAAGCGTGTTGAACGCTACATTTGGGGACTGGCCCCAGAGTTTCGTGGCATGGTAACTTCGGCCAAACCTCAAACGATCACCGAGGCTGTAACTCTGGTTGTCAGCCTGACTGAAGATTGTGTTCGTATGAATAAGTTATCACTGAACCCAACAGAGAAGACCGAGACACATGCTGAGTCATCCGGTGACAAGAAAAGAAAGCATTCGAATCTGAATCAAGCAACTCGTAACAACAAAGGTTTCAACAACAAGAAGCGTGACGCTAACCCGCCTCAGGAGGCGAAAACCCTTGCAACCAAAGGATACCAAGGCACCATGCCTAAATGCCAAAAATGTAAGTTTCATCATGAAGGAGCTTGTCGCATTCCAAGGTGCGACAAATGTGGAAGGTTGGGTCATCAACAGAAGACTGTTGGGGAAAAGGAAAGAACTGGAATGGAAATGGTGCTGGTAACAAGAATGGTAACGGGAAAGGGCGGAACCAAGGATGCTTCAGTTGTGGAAGTAATGATCATTTCATGAAGGACTGCCCAAAAGGAGACAGTGCTCAGGCTCGAGCATTTGTGATTGGAGCAAAGAACGCATGCGAGGACCCTAATGTGGTCACCGGTACGTTTCTCATTAACAATCACTTTGCATCCATATTATTTGACACTGGCGCCGATTATAGCTTCATGTCTGTGGAATTTAAACGCATACTTGGAATAGAATCTAGTAGATTAGAAATTCCTTATTCCATAGAACTAGCCAATGGTAAACTTGTTGAATCGGGCGAAGTTGTTAGAGGCTGCACACTAGAACTTGGTGAACGAAGATTTAACATCGACCTCTTACCTATTCAATTGGGTAGCTTCGATGTAGTAGTCGGAATGGACTGGTTGTCCAAGAACAAAGCTGAGGTTATTTGTCATGAGAAAATCATTTGCATCCCTTTAGCGAATGGTGAAACTCTCATCGTGCATGGAGAAAAACAGGACGCACCTCTTCGAATCATCAGTTGCATGAAGGCACAGGAGTGCTTAAGGAAAGGATGTGTTGCCTTCCTAGCACACGTGGTAGATAAGAAGGCTGAGGAGCCGAAACTCGAAGACATTCCTGTGGTGAAGGAATTTCCTGATGTTTTTCCCGAAGATCTGCCAGGACTACCTCCGCAACGACAAGTCGAATTCCGTATAGACTTGGTTCCAGGAGCCGCTCCTATAGCCAAGGCTCCCTATCGGCTTGCACCATCCGAAATGCAGGAATTATCTACACAACTCCAGGAGTTGTTGGATAAAGGATTCATAAGGCCAAGCTTCTCACCCTGGGGAGCTCCAGTATTGTTCGTGAAGAAAAAGGATGGAACTCTGCGGATGTGTATCGATTACAGAGAACTGAACAAGCTCACGATCAAGAATCGGTATCCACTACCAAGGATTGATGACTTATTTGATCAATTGCAAGGATCAAGCTACTATTCCAAGATCGACCTTCGATCTGGATACCATCAGCTAAGAATCCAAGAAGAAAGCGTGCCAAAGACTGCTTTCAGAACGCGATATGGGTATTACGAATTCCTTGTGATGCCATTTGGGCTGAACAATGCACCAGCGGTCTTTATGGACCTGATGAACCGTGTATGCAAACCATATCTCGATAAATTCATGATTGTATTTATCGATGATATCCTGATTTACTCGCGAACGAAAGAAGAGCACGAGCAACATCTCAGAACCATCTTGGAACTACCGAAGAAAGAGAAACTTTATGCGAAGTTCTCGAAATGCGAATTCTGGATTCGCGAAGTACAATTTCTTGGACATGTTGTGAACGAAAAGGGCATTCATGTGGACCCATCCAAGATCGAAGCAATAAAGAATTGGGAAGCCCCCAAAACCCCAACTGAAGTTCGGCAATTTTTGGGCTTAGCGGGCTATTATCGGCAATTCATCGAGAATTTCTCAAAGATAGCTCAACCGCTAACGACCCTTACTCAAAAAGACAAGAAATACGACTGGGGTCACAAACAGGAAGAAGCCTTTCACCTACTTAAAAACAAGCTATGCGATGCACCAATACTATCATTACCCGAAGGCACTGAAGACTTCGTGGTATACTGCGACGCTTCACGACAAGGCTTGGGTTGCGTGCTCATGCAACGCTAAAAAGTCGTCGCTTACGCTTCAAGACAATTGAAGGTTCATGAAAGAAACTATACCACTCACGACCTGGAGCTGGGCGCAGTGGTATTCGCCCTGAAGATCTGGCGACATTATTTATATGGTACTCGATGTACAATTTTCACAGATCACAAAAGCTTACAACACATACTTGATCAGAAGGAATTGAACATGCGTCAGCGGCGATGGGTCGAGCTGCTAAATGATTACGACTGTGAGATTAAGTACCATCCTGGAAAGGCAAACATTGTAGTGGATGCGTTGAGTCAAACAGAAAGGGTTAAGACCCTAAGGGTTCGAGCGTTAGAAATGACTATTCGAACGAACCTCACTACACGCATTTGTGATGCACAACAAGAAGCCCTTAAGATGGAAACCCGTAAAGCTGAATACCTCCGGGGTATGCTGAAATACATGGTGCCAAATGAAGAAGGAGCCTTATACTTTAAGAAGCGTATTTGGGTTCCGCTCTATGGTGGCATACAAGAAGTCATTCTTGACGAAGCGCACAAATCGAGATACTCGATCCATCCAGGATCAGATAAAATGTATCAAGACTTAAAAGAATATTATTGGTGGCCGAGACTCAAGAGCGACGTTGCTGTCTATGTAGGAAAATGCCTAACCTGTGCTAAGGTTAAGGCCGAATATCAGAAGCCGTCCGGCCTGTTACAACAACCAGAGATACCCATGTGGAAGTGGGAGCAAATCTCGATGGACTTCATAACGAAATTACCCAGGACCCCGAGAGGGCACGATATGATATGGGTAATAGTTGATCGATTAACGAAATCTGCGCATTTCCTACCGATCTGAAAGAAGGATAGCACTGGAAAGCTTGCAGAGATATACTTAAGGGAAATTGTGGCACGTCATGGAGTGCCTATCTCAATTATTTCAGACAGAGATGGACGCTTTGTCTCAAGAATCTGGCAATCCTTTCAGGAAGCCTTTGGATCTCAGTTAGATCTAAGCACGGCATTCCATCCACAAACAGACGGCCAGAGCGAACGGACTATACAAACGTTGGAAGATATGCTTCGCGCATGTGTCATGGATCTAGGCGGCAGCTGGGATACTCACCTACCTTTAGTTGATTTTTCCTACAATAACAGTTATCATACAAGCATAAAGGCCGCACCGTTCGAAGCTCTGTATGGCCGCAAGTGCCGATCGCCCTTTTGTTGGGCAGACGCTGGAGATAAACGTATGGTTGGTCCTGAACTTGTGCAAGAGACAACCGACAAGATTATGCAGATCCGAGAGCGCATTAAGACGGCCCGAGATCGACAAAAGAGCTACGCTGATCTAAAACGAAAACCATTAGAATTCGAGGTGGGAGACAAAGTGTTGTTAAAAGTCTCACCTTGGAAGGGCGTAGTAAGATTTGGAAAACGTGGAAAGCTGAATCCCCGATACATCGGACCATTCCAAAATCTTGGAAAGGATTGGTACCGTGGCATACAAGTTGGAATTACCGGAAGAACTTAACGGAGTACATGATACATTCCATGTATCCAACCTCAAGAAGAGTCCAACACAAGAAGACGTGATCATCCCTGTGGATGAAGTGCATATTGATGACGCCCTCCGATTTACAGAACAACCCGTGGAGGTTACCAACTGGAAAGTCAACAAGACCAGGAGGAGCACTGTTAAACTTGTCAAAGTACGTTGGAACTCTAAGCACGGACCCAAGTACACATGGGAACGTGAAGACCAGTTCAAAGAAAAGTATCCCCACCTATTCAAGAAGACTCCAGCGAGAGTTAGTTCAGCCTGAATTTCGGGACGAAATTCGTTTCGGGACGAAATTCGTTTCGGGACGAAATTCGTTTAACGGGGGGAGACTGTGACAACTGGCACCAAACCGGTAATTTCCGTACACTTTAATTATTATTTAATGACTGCAATTATGTGCTTAAATGTCAGCATTGACTGATTTCATGCTAAACAAGTGAATTCATGCACGTTGTATACTACAAAATATTGTTTTATGCATAAACGAGAGCGTTGCGTCAGATATACTAGTAAACTCACCGGTAAGACACTCTGTGTCAACAAAACTGCAGAAAGCAGTCAGACATTAGAACTGAGGCCTAGGTGTAGGTCCAACGACAAGAATACATTAAAACCCAAGAGTACATACGAGGGTTTAATATATATACTCACCGGAAGCAAAAATAAGCACTAAAAAGCACCCGAAACGCACTTTAAGTGCAGAATTTTAGTAAATTCAGCTCTAATCAGCTTTTAGACATATAAATATCAAGCAAAAATGTTGTTTTATCATTCAGAATACTTCCCTAAGTGTCGGGAATCGAAAGTATTACAAAAGGGTACTTAAAGGGCACTAAATGGTGCAATTTAGCACTTTAACGAACCGGTGTCTAACCGAACAACCGGATAATACCCGGAACACCAAAATAATGCTAGAAGCATTGTTTCTACTTTTCTGAGCTAGTTAGGGTCCCCGAACACCCTAACACCCTTTATATTACATAACACACTTAATATACTTACTTTATCATTCTAATCCTAACTAGATCCTAACTGTATCATCACAACCCAACCATAACCCCCCCCCCCTCTAAATTGACGGTCACAAGGGGTGACCCACCCCTTGCCATTTCTTTGATTATTTTATTCATCATTGTTGGATATCTAGCAAACATATTACATGGAGGATAATGAGGAGATTAGATTATAAGTAAACACCTTGGGTAACCCTTCTCTCACTTCAAACCATCAACACCAAACTTGCTCTCTTCTTTCTCTCCCTTGCAAGCTTCGGCCGAACATAGCCCTATCACCACCACCATTTTTGTTTCTTGTTCAATCATTCTATATACACACAAAGGTGCAAGGAGTCCAACAAAGAAGCTTGGTGCTTTCGGAAGTGCAAGAACCTCTCTAGATTTCTTTTATCCACCACATTTATAAACCTTGTTTCTTCCCTAGCCTTGAGCTAGTAGTAAGTGTTTCTAATCATTATCTTGATCTTGTTTATGGTGGTTAATAGGTGATTTAATGGTTAAAAATTAAGAACACTAAAGAACATAACCTAAAGTCTTGAACATAAGATGAATAAGGTGGATAAAGGAAAGATGTGTGTGTAAATCTTGTAGATCTTGTATAGTTGTTATTATTTGATGTTGTTGATTAATAGAAACAAGATGGATCATCATCTAGACATACTAGTCCATGTTTGAGAACATGAACTAGTAGGATGTAAAAGTTAGAAAGATGAAGGATGATGGATCCATCCATTCATAAGTCTTGAACTTGAATAAACTTGACTTTTCTTGTAAAATGAAGTTGTAAACTTGTAGATCTAAAGATCTACAAGTGGTTTTTCGGAAGAACCAAGTGGAAAATACTAGATTGTTAAAAACCCGGATCTTGTATGAACTAAAATCATTTTAGTAAGTAAACAAGTGTATAAACACTTGTGTAACAAAAAATTCCACAAAGGAATATTTTTGGAAAATAAGACTAGAAGATGTGAAAATGCACTTCCTTTAAAAATAAAGTTTTTATGAAACTAAACTTATTTTTAAAGATAACAAGACCTACTAAATATGTTAGTAACTTACTACATATTTTTACAAACTTTCAAGTTCATAAGTTGTGGTATATGCTTGTTTTGACAAGTTTGATAAATAAAGATTATGTTGTTGAGATTGTTGTTGATTTAAAAGAAAATAAACACATGTTTTGAAAACATGGGAAACCTCCATTTTTAGGGGAAACTCTGTCAAAATTTTTATAAATTTTGACACTTAGAAAAATATAAGTTTTTGAGAAACTTATTCCCTAAAAACGTATTTAAAAATATTACCAAGGTTTCCCTAATTTTTGGTGATAAGAAATGAGGATTTCTTCAAGAATAAAAATGGATATTAAGTATGTATATATTTTTGAGAAAAATATATATATATTATTTGATCACCAACTTTTGTGCTAAGTGTATATAGTATGTGTTATACGTGCTAGTGTATTAAGACTTAAAAATACACTAAATACTCATGAGAAGTATAAACACAAAAATACACATACAACATACAAGATACATAATTCGGATGCAAAGTGCAAAACACGAGATACTTATATTAATTTTTGAGAAAATAATATAAGTAAGATACTTAGTTAAAAATATAAAATATTTTTAACACAACAATACAAATACAAAAGAGAGTGACTGTACTTGTGCAACGCAAGTCTAGTGACTAACGTTAAGAAAACGCGTATAGGTCACGACGTTAATTAAGCAAATCCGGTGAAGTTTACGACGCAAGGAACGCAAAGTTGTGAGTTCATGCTCCCCCTTTTCTTTAACTGTTTTCAGTTTTATAACTTCGGGGGTGAAATACATGTACAAATGTTACAATGCTTATAAATGGTATGATACAAATACAAGAAGCACACTTGGTGAGAACGAGTACCGAGTGTGATGCGTTTTGAGAAATGATACGAGAGATCGTGTCATGAATAGGGTACCATAAGCACCATTAATCAACAATATACCTAGACCGCAAAACAAAAGGTTAGATCTAACGGGTGCCGGGCAGCCACACTCTTGGTGAGGACGAGTACCGAGTAGTGCTTTTGTGTCTCAGAATATGCCAACTAGAAAAATGCCTAAGGTTTGGTGACTTCCTATGTCGTGTCACATGTTAATGGCCTTGCAACCCATTAACAATCCTGATACTTACAGGAATACTTTATTTACATAAGATTCATACCATACTAAAACTTGATTTATACTTGAGTACGTGGGGTACACAAGTAAACTAGAATTACACATGAGTACGTGGTGTACACATAAATACTTGATTTATACATGAGTAAGTGGGGTACACAAGTAAACTTGAATTATACATGAGTACGTGGTGTACACATGAAACTTGATTTATACATGACACAAAGTATGTTTTCATACAAAGTATACAAACGTGAAATACAAAAACTGTATGAATTCACACCAACATTATGTTGACGTTTTTCCAAAACTCACATGTATTTCAGGTAACTAGGATGGATGTGCGCGTGGTCTTACTCATGCTCGTGGATGTCGCTATGTTTATCGTTAAATAAAGTTGTAACTTTTAAGACAATATGATATCTCGTGTTGTAAACACTTGACTTATGTTTTCAGTAATGTAATGTTTGAAGTTATTTTTGAGCATGTAGTATGTTTACTTTTCGTATGCAATGAGAACCTTTCATGATCACACCTCGTGCTTCCGCCGCAGAAATGGGTGTGACAACTCTGGTTTGGAAGGAGAAGAAATTCAAAGTGTGGATTGAAGAATGTCACTCCCTGGCTTTGCGGAAGCGTGGTTAATTTGGTGTGACTTCTTAATACCATAGCTTAATCATAACAAAGCTATATGATAATAAAACCATGCAAGATCATCCATAGATTTAAGTTTTAAAACCGAAGTAACATAACATTGTCTTAGGGACTACAACACCATAACATAAAACATTGTTTTGAAAGACATAAACATCAACATGAATAAAACGCAGTTTAAGATTTGTGACTCGTCCAGGAAAAAGTCACATTTCCTAAACCGGGATGACCTCGGAACCCATATGCAGCGGGAAAACATAACATACTGCGCCAGATCTTTAATTCCCTGAAATACATGTAAGTTGAAAAAAATCAACAATAATGTTGAGCGAGTTCATGTGTAAGTGAGTAAATAAACCTGTGTATGTATAAAAATCCTGGTATGTAGCAAATAAGGAAAAAGAGATCACCAATGGTTTGCAAGGCCATTGATATGTGTGAAGTGCAAGTAGGAAGACTCAAACCTAGCAGATTTATGCGTTGGGTACAAAGTCACCCCGAGGTCCGTTCTGTGTTGGGCCTGGGGTTGGGCTCGCTACACCCAAATAGATCTACCGCTCCTGCCCCTCGGTCCTACCTTGAGGATTAATGGCCTCAAATTTCTGCCTACCCACTCACATGATCTGAATAATAATAACCCTCCTTACGCTAACCATACCATGTAAGAATTATTCGTAATCATAGTAACATGTATTTCACCCCCGCAGTTTAGAAAACTGAAAACAGTTAGAGAAAAGGGGGACATGAACTCACAGTGGTGCGTCTCTACCAAGTATATCTCCTGATCAAGCAGTTGTGCGACGACCTACACGTACTAAGTTTATTAGACGGACGGCCGTGCCTTAGCTTAAGGTTTAAGTTTTTGGGAAATAGTTAGACAACTATTTCGTGTTTATATTTTTGTAAATACTTGGTAATTATTCTCCTTCCCAAGGATGGGGGATTTATACATGTGCGTTCGTATTATTCTGGGATCGTTATCATTTGGTAATATTATTTTTACCCTAAAAATAATATTTGTATAGTTCACAAAATAATCATAAAAATTCACAAGTGTTGTTACTAAATATATACTAAATATATATCTTAGCAAGTTTTTATTTTGTGAAAATCCCACCTCCGATAATTAGAAATCTTGTAATAAAGTCATGGCGAAATCTATAATTCGAAAACACGTTAAAAATGTATTTCTAACACTTGTAGTGAAAATATTTCTAAGTGTTAGGTTTTTGGAAAAATTTTGCCAGAGTTTCCTCTGTAACTGGAGGTGGCCACGCTTTCAAGCGTATCATTTTCTTTTACAAATCAAACCAACAATTTTCTCATTCAATCAATAAACATTATTCAAACCATCAAACTAGTCAAAATAGATGTAAATCGCAAAAAATACATGAACTTGTGGTTTTTCCAAAATATGTAGTATCTTTCCATTATTTTTAGTGGATCTTTTGCATAAATCAATCCGGTTTCGTAAAAGTCTCGTTTTTAAAGAAAATAAATTTCCACAACTTCTTGTCAACATTTACAAAAATAGTTCTTTCGTCAAAACTTTGTGTTACACAAGTGTCTACACACTTGTGTGTTTACAAAAGCACTTTTGGTTATGTAAGATCCGTCTTTAAAAGTATGTCTTCTCTTGACACGTGGTCCTTTGAAAATACCGCTTGTAGATCCGTAGATCTACTAGTTTTAAACACTATTTCGTAAGTAAAATCGTTTTTACACAAGTTCAAGTTTCTCGTGTGGTAGAGTTTCATCACTTAACCCTTGTTACACTTAAACAAGCTCTATGTCATGATCCATGATCATGACCCATCCGGGTCAAACAATGATCCGAGCTACCACAACATAGATCGGCACTAAATAATTACACAAAACAAATCCTACATGATTTACACAACAATCAAGCTTTTAACCATCATTTTTAGCATTTTTAGTAGACTTTTTCATATCATTTTGTATGTTCATGAGTTTTAACCATCATATACTGTTTTAACCACTTTAAAATAGATCGAGAGTGTGTTTCAAGCAACTTACTACTAGCTCGAGGCTAGGGAAGATTCTAGTCGAAAAATGAGTGGATAAAAGCAATGAGAAGAGGTCCTTCGCGTTCTGAATGCACCGAGCTCCTTTGTATGAGATCCTTAACCCTTGTGCAAGCTTGGAATGGCAAGATCAAAACTCGAAAATGGATGTGGGGGTGGGTTGTGTGCTCGGCCGAGAACCAAAGAGAGGGGAAAGAGAGATGTGAATTTGTTAAGTGTGGTTTAGTGGAGAATGATGGACCTTGAGTTATATAATTAGACTAAACAATCTTCTTACCCATTGGTTAACATGTCTTCTAGATATGAAGCACATATGATTATTATAATCAATAAAGGACAAGGGTGTCCCCCTAGGGGACGAGTTCGGTTGGGGGGGGGGGGGGGGTTATCCGGTTAGAATTCAACTAATAGTTAGGATAAAGTTAAGTTAAGTTAAGTTAGTTTAGGGATTAACCCGGTTACTAGTGTGTCATGCATTATGACGGGTGTTAGGGTATTCAGGGACCCTAACTGGCTCAGAAAAGAAAAGCAGTGTTGATGGCAATATTTTTATGTTCCGGGTATAGTCCGGTTGTTCGGTTGGATAGTGATCCGTTAAAGTGCTTAACAAAGCTTTAAAGTGTCGTTATTATTACTTTTAGTGACACAACTTATTCCCGACACTTTGGAAAGTGTCTAGTAATATTTTCCTCATGTTTTGGCACTTTATTAGTTAGCTAGATGCTGAATTATTATTTAAAGTGCTGAATTTTGTACCTAGAGTACGTTTTAGGCACATCCGGTCACTGTAATCTCATTCCTAGTGACGCAGTTCTACAACCCTTATATCCCTACACTCACCACTAGTGTAGCAACTATCTCAGGCTCTTACAGGCCTTAGAGGCAGTACCTGCCTGGTGCTAGTTATGACAGCACGTTTAATAGGTTATCCGTTCATTGTGCTACTGTGCTTTTGGTGCATCAAGGTTGTCACAAAGGTGCTGTAAGCAAAACATGGAGTGACAGCAAGTAAAGTATGATGCAAGTAAGTACATGTATAAGTATTCAAGTAGCAGTTTATCCACAAGTTCAAGTAAGCACAGTAATTAAGCAGTAATTAATTATTAATTAAGTCGTACGGATACCTGGTTTAGTGAGGGTTGTCACATTCTCCCCCCGTTAGAAAAATTTCGTCCCGAAATTTTAAGTTCTGCTTGTAGATGCAGGGTTCTTAGGAAATAAGTGGGGGTATTTCTCTTTCATCCGGTCCTCACGCTCCCAGGTGTATTCAGGACCATGTCTGGCATTCCAACGAACTTTGACGAGCTTGACACTGCTCCGGCGGGTCTTGTTTACTTTCCAATCCGTAACCTCAACAGGTTCTTCAACGAAGTGGAGCGTGTCGTCAACATGAATCTCGTCGGTGGGAATGGCAATTGTATCTTGAGTTGGACTTTTCTTCAGGTTGGATACATGAAATGTATCGTGAACTCCATTCAGCTCGGCAGGTAAGTCCAGCTTGTATGCTACTAGTCCTATTCTTTCCAAAATTCTGAAAGGGCCAATGTAGCGTGGATTTAACTTCCCACGCTTTCCGAAGCGTGCCACACCCTTCCAGGGTGAAACTTTCAATAAAACCATATCTCCAACTTGGAATTCCAAGTGTTTCCGGTTTGGATCTGCATAGGCTTTCTGTCTTTCGCGAGCTGCTTCAATGCGTTTTCGAATCTGCGCAATCTTGTCTGTCGTCTCTTGGACGATTTCGGGACCAACAAGCTGCCTATCACCTGCGTCAGCCCAGCATAGGGGTGATCGACACTTGCGTCCGTAAAGAGCTTCAAATGGCGCGGCTCCAATACTGGTGTGGTAGCTGTTGTTGTATGAAAATTCGACCAATGGTAAATGCTTATCCCAGCTACCGCCCAAATCCATAACACATGCTCTCAGCATATCTTCCAAGGTCTGAATAGTCCGCTCGCTTTGACCGTCGGTCTGAGGGTGAAATGCAGTGCTCAGATTTAATTGTGAGCCAAAAGCTTCTTGGAAGGATTGCCGAATCCTTGATATGAAACGTCCATCTCTATCAGAGATGATCGAGTGAGGCACTCCATGGTGTGTGACAACTCGAAATTTAGAACCTTTCATCGTAGCTCGATGTAACATGCTTGAACGTTATGTGATTAGTTAACTTGTTGGTTTAATGAATGATATGAGTAAAATTATGTGATTATGTGTTGTGTTGTATGTACGTACGTTAAATATGATTATAAGTGAACCGAGACCACAATAGACTCGACTCGAGACCACTTGGTCTCGAGTGAACAGTAACAGTTGGGCCGGGTTGGGCCATGCTCCTCTCCACCCCACTCGAAAACCCATTAGGGTAAACAACTTAAGAACTAGTACATATTATACTCCTAGCCATCTTTGCCATTTTCTTGGACAACACACACACTCCCCTACTCTCTCTCACTAAAACCTAGAAATCAAACATCACATCTCTTCTCCTCCTTCTCGGATCAAACCGGTGACCACAAGGAGTTCTCGGATCGGCTCACACACACACATTTGGAAGCTTCATCCATTACTACTTCACACCTTTGAACCCACACTTGAATCGGTTAGTGATTTCTTTGCAAATACATGTTTATACATGATTAAAGGTGTTGATGTGTAATGATATAGGTTAGTGATGCATGCTAGGTATTTATTTTGTATGATGATGTTATATATAATGATGTTACTCGGCTAACATGTTTTGATTTCGGATATATTGCACAATGAGCTCATGATATCTTGTGTCTAAATGTGATTCAAACCATTAAATGTGGGTGTTCATGAAACCGGCTTGCATATGTGTAGTACCATGTTAATTGGATTAGTGTAGAGTCGAGTTGAGGTGTTATGTGATGAATTGAAACCATTAGATGAGTATGTTCAAGTGTTTTGATGGT
Source organism: Helianthus tuberosus (assembly GCA_030545235.1). NCBI lineage: Eukaryota > Viridiplantae > Streptophyta > Magnoliopsida > Asterales > Asteraceae > Helianthus > Helianthus tuberosus. The sequence continues at coordinate 66,816,839 of CM060445.1, read as the reverse complement.
TGTTCATGTTATGACTATGATTAATGCTAAAAACCCTAAAAGATGATGAACAAGTTTGATGATCAACATGAACATGACTTGAATATATGAAGAACTTGTTGAATATGATATGAATGTGTTATGAATATTTGAAATCTGATTGTTTGATCCATTTTGGTTAATAACTAGACAAGAAAACATGTTTAGTGGATAGTACACAATTGTTGCATGAAATCAAAACCTCATTGGTTTAGTACAATATAGGAAGTCAGCAGGTGTTCCTGTCGAGACCTCCTGTCTCGACTCGAGACCACATGGATGACAACTCGAGATCACGGTTTCGACACTAGGTTGCGATTCAAAGACCTCCTGTCTCGACTCGAGACCACACTTGATCAGCACACCAAACAACATGACTCGAGACCTCGGTTGCGGGTCCGGTTACGACTCGAGATCACCTAGTCTCGACTGGTTCATGCGTAACTCGAGAACTCATAGGCATTAACCGAGATCGCACAGTCTCAATTCGAGATCGCACAGTCTCGACTCGAGACCATGTACGCACACTCGCTGGACTGGACTTGCATAGTTACGGGCCTAAGTTAGTGGGCCGAATGTATGGGCTTTCTTGTGTATTGTTAATTGTGTATGTCGTGCACTGTTTGGACTTGCATTGTTACGGGCTTAGGATTGGGCCGGACTTTTGGGCTTTGCTTACTTGTATACATGCTACTGTTCAACTCGTAGGTATTATTGTAAACCGCTATGTTTATACGTGTATGCCATGAATAATACCTGTATGCAACTTGCTAGTATACGTGTAGAAAATACGTGCACTACTTGGGTTGAACCTGACTTGAATGGTATCTATGTTAGGACGTAGTTGACCACTTACAACTTGATTGACTTTTCTGTGTTTCTGCCGAGCAAACCAAGGTGAGTTCACACCCTCTACAAAGCATGGGATTCCCTGGGTTGGGAATGGGGTTAAGGAACGTGGGTTCCTCGTCCTCCTTGGGTAGGACAGCATTGGTTCAGGAATGTAATTCCTCGTCCTCATGGACAGATAACTCGGACTAGACCAAAACTCTATCACGAAGTCCCTCATTTTTATATCGACTTAATCGCCGGGCCAATGGCGAGCGGGTCATTAGTTAGATAGCGCTATTTAGGTCTGACAAACCTCACACCGTGCCGCAGAGGACGGGCGTGAACTACTGGATCTGGGGCACGTCAATGATGATAGACATTGACAGTTTCAGGGCACATAAACATGACTACAGTCAGCAGTCGATATGGTAACGAGTCTAGTGTATACATGGGGTAGCCCCCACGGCCGAGATGCCAGATAACTAACATGGGGTAGCCCCCACGGCCGGAGTGCCAGAGTAACCGGGAATAAACAAGTCACGTTTTTCAACTATGGGGGTAACCCCCACGGCAGGATGCCAGATAAAGGAAACTGTTTTCGAAACAATTTAAAACGAACACCCAACTGTGAACTCACTCAACTTGTTGTTGACTCGTTACTACATGCTTTGCAGGACAATAGGTGCTTAGCCGGAGCTTGCATGGAAGAGGGTCGTTGTGGGACATGGACGACTGTGTGCCATGTTAAACTTTGAAACAATTAAACTTATGCTTTGGTTTTAAGACTTATGCTTCCGCTTGCAACTTAAACTATGTTTTGTTGAACACCAATTGTATTGGTTGAACTTTTATAATTACGTGTTTGCTTGTTCAATATGATTGGTGGCTGGATCCTGGTCAGTCACGCCTCCAAGCGGTAGTACTCCGCAGGTGGATTTTGGGGGTGTGACAGATTGGTATCTGTCACACCCCGACCACGTGTAACATACAAAACGTGGCGGAAACGTCGAGGAGTGTTGTAACAGAATTTATGTTTCATAACCATGGATACAAAAAGTGTTTCGTTTTATTAAACATTGAATATTTACATCGTCTGGAAATCTAAATACACAATTTAAACATAGTCTATCATTGTTATTGAGTCACTAAAGCCTCGTCCAGTCCTATGTGAGCATGCATCTTATCAATCGATATCATTCAACAATACCTGAAACATATGTGAAAACGAGGTCAGCAAAGAAATGCTGGCGAATACATTAGTTTTGTAGGAGTGTCGAAATCATGGCTAGTTTAGATGTTGCAATACTTTATTAAAAACCTTGTTTTGAAAAGAGTATAATATTGCAACTTAATTAACCAACTCAAATCAAGCGGGTTATAGTTTATAAAACCTCGTAGCCATGACTCTTAACCCAAAAATCTTTGTTTTAGTACAGCAAATTGTGAAAAGTATGTTATTTGTATAAAATGTTATATGTCCAAATTGAAATGATTCAAATAGCGCTACGATATGTAATACCATACAAACACTTATATATAGGAAGTACCATCTGCGTATCCACCATGTTTGTATCATATTACACACGCCTCGTTACTTAATCACTTACTAAAATCAAACTACCAAAGTGAAATGTTCATGTCTAATGTAAATCATGTAATATGTAACCAAAACCCAATCGTATATCGCTTTGAAGCCAATCGTTTACCCAATCGTTAAAACATCGTGTGAAAACCAATCGTTTACCCAAATCGTATAATTCGTTTTAGATCGTGAAACTACTTAAATGGTCGTCTCGCTAATAACATTCAAACCTTCTTGACTCGCATTAATAAACCCTTACCAAAGGATAGATTAACAATTCGCATTAATAAACCCTTACCAAAGGATAGATTAACAACTCGCATTAATAAACCCTTACCAAAGAGTAAATTAACAACTCGCATTAATAAACCCTTACCAAAGAGTAAATTAACAATTACAGATTCAGTCGCAACCCACAACACCCACACATAACTACGGGTGTAGTAAATAACGGGATTTGTCAGATCCTATGGTACCATAACCTAATACTGGTCGGCTTGATCATTGCTAATGAATGTCATTTGTTATGTAACTACAACCAACAAGTTTGTTCACTTTATCGAAATCGTCATTAGTTTTGTATAAATCGCCTTAATCGTTTTTGAAACCATCGTTATAACATCGAGAATCGTTTTGATATCATCGTTAAAACCTTGAAAACATTTAGCACATATGAGTCACCCCAAAACAATTGAAAGCAGTAAAATAGGGGAATAATGTACTCGCCTGAGAATGCTTAGAGATCTTGAACAATAACCAAGCAAAGCTAGAGGGAGCACGGAATCACTCGGCAGTCTAAAACCATATAAATAAACCGGACTTAAATCGGAAGATCGGGTAGCATGAGGGTTTGTAAACCAAACGAGTGTGGAGACTCGTGTGATATGGTTTAACAAAGCCTACATACTAAATGAAACCTAACATAATTGCTTACGACCCATTACGACCCGTTTAGGTAGCTTATGCTACTTTAACGCGTCGTTCGCGTAAAACGCGTTCGGACCGCCTAACTAGTCCTATGACAAGTGTTATATGCCTAAACATGTTACATAATTAGTTATGTGACAAAAGTTTAGGTTACATATGCTAAATTACCAATTATAAATGAAAAGGGTATTCTGGTAATTTACCTAAGGCATATAAACTACCTATCATACAACTACTTAAATGATGTGACCATAAGGTATAACCTTGGAAGGTTATTCCCTATACACTATGGTCACCTAATGTATTTGGTCAGATCCTAATGATCGACCAAACTGGGTCGGGTTCGAAGGTATAAGCGATTATCAGATCGCTTACCCTACGACCCTAGACAACGTGGTAATCAGTAGGCATAGTCCCAAGGGACTATAACCATCGTGATTACAATCACGTTGCGAAGTTCAAACGAACTTCGCATTGACCATAAGCTGGTCAACGCTGAAAGTCAAACAAAGTTTGACTTTCTGACTCTAAAGCAATAAAATAAGGAAAAGAACGAAAGAATACTTACGAAGGGTCCCCAAATGCTAATCTTGATTCAAAAATCTCAGGTATGAAACAAATGTTTCAACTTAGAGTTTCTCAAATCAAAATTCTTGTGATTTTGAAGCATGGGGGGTGGGGTATTTATAGTAAAAGGTCCACCGTTAAGATCGTTTCATGGAAAACGTGCCTTAATCCCACCCGTACAAGTGTCGGGACCTTATGGTAGCTCAAAATGGTTCTTATCAGCTGACTAGGCAAGCATGAGTATGTGGTTGTGGTTAAAACAGCTGCAAACAGGCTGTTAGAAACACTGCATCTGGTCTGAGCAAGGCTAGCGCACCGTTACTTGATAAGTGTAGCGGTGCGCTACTCCTAAGTTTGGCAGATTGACAGTTTTGGTCCCTGTCCTGCATTCAGCCCATTTTCGACACGTTTAAGGCCCGTTAACCCCATTTCAAAGCTCTAAAATGAAGTTAAAGTATATGGAACTTAAAATGTGCTCAAAAATATCTCGGATGTCGGTTCGTTTAGCCGTACGATTGCGATGTTCGGTTAATTACGACGGAATGCGCATAAGCGCGAAAAACGATCCAAATGACGCGACGAATGGATATTTCTCATGCCAAACACTAAAATAAAATATTTTAGTGCTTACATAAATTTTTGGATGTCCGGATGTATTCAGAACGTAAGTTATGCGCGAAAATGCAAACTTGTGCACTTTTTGACGCTTTTAGTCCCTGAATGACACAAAAGTTTATTTTAGCATACCGAACACCTCAAAGCCTATTTCTAAGCTATGTAAAGGATATTTGTGGTATGTTTAACTTATGGTCATGTTCCGGAATGTCTGTTACAGTTTAAATTGGCATACTTTCACAGTTTGTCAACTTTAGTCCCTGTAAGCGATTTAACTTTGATTTCACCACACCAAACCTTCCAAAACTTATATCTAAGTTATGTAAAGGTTATTTAAGGTATGTTAAGTATATGTCACTATTCCGGAGTGTTCGTTGCATTAAACTGGTTATATTTACGCATCGGTGCGCGTATAACCTTCCAGAAAGCGATTTAGAGTTTGGAATTGAACAAAATTTGATATGTGCAACTGATACACATATTTATACAAATCCCAAGTATGAAATACAATATTTCATTGGTTTGGTATTTTTCTGATGGCCGTGGAGGCATAGGTGTTACAGTCTCCCCTACTTTAGGAAATTTCGTCCCGAAATTTATTTAGAGGAAACTTGTGAGAGCTTGAAAACATGAAGTTGAAAAGATCGAACAATATTGGTTAGGGTTCTGAACTTCTAGTAACCTTAATAACATTATGCTTGCAATGTAAGAGGGATACTTATATACAAGTATATGAAGTGTCATTGGTGCGTCCACCGTACCTCCATTACATCGTTCTCATTTTGTTATTGTTGTCACTATCGGTTCTTACACATAATAAACCTACTGGGTTTCTGTGCACTAAATTTCATAATTATGTACGCATCCATAATTAGACAATTCCTTGCACAGTTCACACAGTCTATTTTATAATGTGTAGGGTAAAACCAAATGAACAAACCTGTGATGAGTGTGACTGGACCACCATAGGGTCCTTTCAGCTGTATCATCACATGCCATTCTTAACCAGGTCTTGAATCAATCTTTAACTAGACCACTCAAGGGTCTATCATCGAATCATGGAATGGTACTATATAACCCAAGGGTCTTAACTACCACGTAGAAGCCCATAAGGATTTAAGGTAGTACCTTTTGAATATCCTACTATGAATCCCTCATATGAAAATATGAAAGATTCTATGAGGATTTGAAAATCGGATAACACAAAATCATAGAGGAGAACACATAAACACATATCACATAACCACAAAATTGTTCGTTAATTTGTCTTGTAAATTGCGTACATGCATTTAAAGCACACTAGGAATCCATTCCGTGGATTTCATTTGGTACTTTAAACGTTAACAAGAATCCAACTATAAAGATAGAAAGATTCAAAAAGAAAATTCGATTTCGATTACTAGGAACCGAAGTGTTCGAATTAAGGTACAAAAGGAATCCAATTAAGGACTCTAATTTGAATGATAATCATCCACAAGGATCTAATTGTGAAGATAAAAAGATCCCATATGAATTTTAGAAGTTGAAGATGTTCTGAAACCTTGCACTGGATGTGCTTAGGTCAGAACATGATGTAAAATGCTTATGAAGTTGAGATGCTTGATATGTCATGGCGACATATGAAGCAGAATTTTGAAGGTTAAGTCAATGTATGAGGAAAATATTTTTGAAAACTATGCATGGGGTTCTTTTAAGAAAAATGTGTTTAACGTTTTTGAAACCTTATATATAATACTTTTTGAAATCATAAAGTAGGTGTATTAGGTAGATATATTTACAAAAATGTTTTAAAATCATGCGAGATGAATTTTGAAATTATGTATAAGGTTTTTGAAAGACATGAATGATGCTTTTCGAAATCATGCACTTGATAAGAAAATGTATTGTGTTAATATTGTCTTCAGACTATATGAAATATTTTGAAATTAGGAAGGTTGGTTTTTGATAACATGGCCAATGTTTTTGAAATAACATAGACAAGGCATCTATAAAAATTGTTTTCAAACTATATGAAATGTTTTGAAATCATGAAGATTGTTTTGAAATACTTGTACTGTGTATGTTGAAAAATCAAAACGTAATGGGTATGAGATTTGAAAATACCCTTAGTTATCTAACCAAGGATTTAAAGGCACAGATGTGCGAAAAGCACGATTACTCATAATGTCCCTTAATTTTCTGTACTTTGTTTCTTAGAGTGAAATGAGTACTTAAAATTTTCGAGGGAATCATGAGCGATCATGGCGAAGTTCTGAGAAGCCTTTCGCTTCTTTGACTTCTTAGGGGATCGTTCATCCATGGTCTTTGATTCCTCGATTGATTTCTTGTCTGGTGGTGCTATCACCTGACTAGGTCCTGCCTGTCTTGGTGACTCTTGAGTGGCTTCATCCTGGAGACGGTACATGGCAGTAGTTAATTCAACAGTCTTCAGGACTACTTCGCCTATTCGCTGAGTGAATTTGGCAGTCTGCTTGGATATCTGGGCGTCATCGTGATGAAGAGACATTCTTAGAAGAAAGTGAAAGGTTATTGGATGATCAATACCGAATGGTAACGAATGAAAATTGTGATCATTTGTTTGTTACCTAAGGCAAACAAATGAGATGGTGACAAATCAAAGTAAATGGGTCAAAAATAATGTATCGCGAAGACATGCTCGCCTATAAGTGAACACTCATCCCAAGAATTCCCAGGTAAGCACAGCTGGTCTCGCGTCTGATGAGATGTATACGAAGTGCTTGCCTAGACAGAAAACCCAGAATACAGGCATTCACCCTTCCAGTTTGCACGTGTTCACATTATTTAAAACCCAAAACCTTGACGAGATTTTGAAAACTCAAAGGGGTTCAAAACCAAATAACAGAGAGTTCAAAACCTTACAATAGAGGGTTCAAAACCTAGTAATCAATCATCCTAGAACAGATGATTAGTTTTCAAAGCGGTTTTGAAATTTGTGTTCTTGTTGGGGTTGTCGCCTAAGGATAGGTGACAATATTGTTTTATGACTAAACGCAAGTAAACTCGCGTTAGGGTCCTAAGAAGGTTATAGACTAGGTCAAAGCATTACTAATAACCTAATTCCCTATAACCATTGGCTCTGATACCATCTTTTCTGTCACACCTCGACCACATGTAACATACAAAACGTGGCGGAAACGTCGAGGAGTGTTGTAACAGAATTTATGTTTCATAACCATGGATACAAAAAGTGTTTCGTTTTATTAAACATTGAATATTTACATCGTCTGGAAATCTAAATACACAATTTAAACATAGTCTATCATTGTTATTGAGTCACTAAAGCCTCGTCCAGTCCTATGTGAGCATGCATCTTATCAATCGATATCATTCAACAATACCTGAAACATATGTGAAAACGAGGCCAGCAAAGAAATGCTGGCGAATACATTAGTTTTGTAGGAGTGTCGAAATCATGGCTAGTTTAGATGTTGCAATACTTTATTAAAAACCTTGTTTTGAAAAGAGTATAATATTGCATCTTAATTAACCAACTCAAATCAAGCGGGTTATAGTTTATAAAACCTCGTAGCCATGCCTCTTAACCCAAAAATCTTTGTTTTAGTACAGCAAATTGTGAAAAGTATGTTATTTGTATAAAATGTTATATGTCCAAATTGAAATGATTCAAATAACGCTACGATATGTAATACCATACAAACACTTATATATAGGAAGTACCATCGGCGTATCCACCATGTTTGTATCATATTACACACGCCTCGTTACTTAATCACTTACTCAAATCAAACTACCAAAGTGAAATGTTCATGTCTAATGTAAATCATGTAATATGTAACCAAAACCCAATCGTATATCGCTTTGAAGCCAATCGTTTACCCAATCGTTAAAACATCGTGTGAAAACCAATCGTTTACCCAAATCGTATAATTCGTTTTAGGTCGTGAAACTACTTAAATGGTCGTCTCGCTAATAACATTCAAACCTTCTTGACTCGCATTAATAAACCCTTACCAAAGGATAGATTAACAATTCGCATTAATAAACCCTTACCAAAGGATAGATTAACAACTCGCATTAATAAACCCTTACCAAAGAGTAAATTAAAAACTCGCATTAATAAACCCTTACCAAAGAGTAAATTAACAATTACAGATTCAGTCGCTACCCACAACACCCACACATAACTACGGGTGTAGTAAATAACGGGATTTGTCAGATCCTATGGTACCATAACCTAATACTGGTCGGCTTGATCATTGCTAATGAATGTCATTTGTTATGTAACTACAACCAACAAGTTTGTTCACTTTATCGAAATCGTTATTAGTTTTGTATAAATCGTCTTAATCGTTTTTGAAACCATCGTTATAACATCGAGAATCGTTTTGATATCATCGTTAAAACCTTGAAAACATTTAGCACATATGAGTCACCCCAAAACAATTGAAAGCAGTAAAATAGGGGAATAATGTACTCGCCTGAGAATGCTTAGAGATCTTGAACAATAACCAAGCAAAGCTAGAGGGAGCACGGAATCACTCGGCAGTCTAAAACCATATAAATAAACCGGACTTAAATCGGAAGATCGGGTAGCATGAGGGTTTGTAAACCAAACGAGTGTGGAGACTCGTGTGATATGGTTTAACAAAGCCTACATACTAAATGAAACCTAACATAATTGCTTACGACCCATTACGACCCGTTTAGGTAGCTTATGCTACTTTAACGCGTCGTTCGCGTAAAACGCGTTCGGACCGCCTAACTAGTCCTATGACAAGTGTTATATGCCTAAACATGTTACATAATCAGTTATGTGACAAAAGTTTAGGTTACATATGCTAAATTACCAATTATAAATGAAAAGGGTATTCTGGTAATTTACCTAAGGCATATAAACTACCTATCATACAACTACTTAAACGATGTGACCATAAGGTATAACCTCGGAAGGTTATTCCCTATACACTATGGTCACCTAATGTATTTGGTCAGATCCTAATGATCGACCAAACTGGGTCGGGTTCGAAGGTATAAGCGATTATCAGATCGCTTACCCTACGACCCTAGACAACGTGGTAATCAGTAGGCATAGTCCCAAGGGACTATAACCATCGTGATTACAATCACGTTGCGAAGTTCAAATGAACTTCGCATTGACCATAAGCTGGTCAACGCTGAAAGTCAAACAAAGTTTGACTTTCTGACTCTAAAGCAATAAAATAAGGAAAAGAACGAAAGAATACTTACGAAGGGTCCCCGAATGCTAATCTCGATTCAAAAATCTCAGGTATGAAACAAATGTTTCAACTTAGAGTTTCTCAAATCAAAATTCTTGTGATTTTGAAGCATGGGGGGTGGGGTATTTATAGTAAAAGGTCCACCGTTAAGATCGTTTCATGGAAAACGTGCCTTAATCCCACCCGTACAAGTGTCGGGTGTCACACCCCGACCGCGTAAAACAACAAATCGCGGCGGAAACATCGGGGCGTGTTGCAACAGAATTAATGTTTCATAACCATGGATACCAAAAAGTGTTTCGTTTTATTAAACATTGAATAATTACATCGTCTGGAAATCTAAATACACAAATTAAACATAGTCTATCATTGTTATTGAGTCACTAAGGCCTTGTCCAGTCCTATGTGAGCATGCATCTTATCAATCGATATCATTCAACAATACCTGAAACATATGTGAAAACGAGGTCAGCAAAGAAATGCTGGCGAATACATTGGTTTTGTAGGAGTGTCGAAATCATGGCTAGTTTAGACGTTGCAATACTTTATTTAAAAACCTTGTTTTGAAAAGAGTATAATATTGCAACTTAATTACCCAACTCAAATCAAGCGGGTTATAATTTGTAAAACCTCATAGCCATGACTCTTAACCCAAAAACATTTGTTTTAGTAAATTATTTGAAAAACAATGATAAGTTCAGATGATATGTATAAATAAGAGAATAATGCATGATTAAATGAATAACCATGTAAAATGAGTTTGTATAAGATATGTTGTTTGTAAAACAATGTCTTGTGAAAAGTATGTTATTTGTATAAAATGTTATATGTATCAAACTGAAATGATTCAAATAACGCTGCGATATATGTAATACCATACAAACACTTATATATAGGAAGTACCAGCGGCGTATCCACCATGCTTGTATCATATTACACACGCATCGTTACTTAATCACTTATTCAAACCAAACCATCAAGATGTAAAATGTTCATGACTAATGTAAATCATGTAATATGTATTCAATGTGATTTGTATATATAAATGTAAGATTAAACAAATAACCTTATAGTAGCATATTAAAAGTATACTTTGGATTTGTAAGTAACATATTAAACTATGTTTTGGTTTCATATATAACATATCAAAATATGCTTTAGATGTGATAAATAACATATTAAACTATATTTTGGTTTCATAAATAACATATCAAAATATGCTTTAGATGTGATAAATAACATATTAAACTATGTTTTTGGTTTTGTAAATATATGTTGGTTTTGTACAATACCACACATGAGAGTATATTCAACTATACTTTGATAGTGTGATTTAAGAATTCATTCAGACCTAGTGCATCAAAATACACCTTTGAGACTATAGGAATACCACAAAGGAAATCCCTATTTGGATGGAGCAACAAATTGGTTTCAGACATTCCATGACAACAGGAATGGGGTGTCAAATCCTATAGCGCTATATCATACTAACAATCGGTCTGGTGAACATAAAATAAGTACAATTCAACAATATATTTTATGTTCTTTGAGAAATCAATATTTAAACCATAATTAGTCATTCAGTTTGTCAAATGATAAGTAATAACATGTATAATCAATTATACTTTTGGAAAACATGAAAGTAATAGATAGGTACACATGCTTCACCCCAAAACAGTTTGAAAACAGTAAAAGAGGGGAATAATGTACTCGCCTGAGAATGCTTAGAGGTCTTGAACAACAACCAAACAAAGCTAGAGGGAGCACGGAATCAGTCGGCAATCTAAAACTATATAAATAAACCGGACTTAAATCGGGAGATCGGATAGGATGAGGCTTGGTAAACCAAATGAGTATTGGAACTCATATGATATGGTTTAACAAGGCCTACATACTACAATGAAACCAAACCTAAGTGCTTTCGACCCATCGCGACCCATTAAGGTAACATGTGCTACTTTAACGCGTCGTGCGCGTGAAACGCGTTCGGACCGTCTAACTAGTCCTATGACAAGTGTTATATGCCTAAACATGTTACATAATTAGTTATGTGACAAAAGTTTAGGTTACATATGATTAATTACCAATTATACATGAAAAGGGTATTCTGGTAATTTACCTAAGGCATATAAACTACCTATCATACAACCACTTAAACGATGTGACCATAGGGTATAACCTCGGAAGGTTATTCCCTACCTACCATGGTCACCTAATGTATTTGGTCGGATCCTAATGATCGACCAAATGGGTCGAGTTCGAAGGTATAGGCGATTTATCAGATTGCCTACCCTACGACTCTAGACAACGTGGTAATCAGTGGGCATAGTCCCAAGGGACTATGACCAACGTGATTACACTCACGTTGCGAAGTTCCTACGAACTTCGCATTGACCATAAGCTGGTCAACGCTGAAAGTCAAACAAAGTTTGACTTTCGGACTCGAAAAGCAATAAAATAAGGAAAAGAACGAAAGAATACTTACCCAGGGTCCCCGAATGCTAATCCCGATCCAAGAATCTCAGGTATGAAACAATGGTTTCAACTTAGAGTTTCTCAAATCAGAATTCTTGTAAGTTATGCAATGGGGTGGATGGGTATTTATAGGAATACCCGAACCGTTAGGATCGTTTCTTGGAAAAGGGGGCACGATCAAAGCCGTACACTTGTCGGAAACTCATGGTGGCTAAAAGTGATCCTTATCAGCTGACTAAGCGAATGAGAATGTGTGGTTGTGAACGAAACAGCTGGAACCTGCTGTTAAATACTCTGAATCTAGTCTGCAGGTTACCTTACGGACCGTAAGGTTATTGATGTTGAGGTCCGTAAGCTAGCATTTTGGCAGAATTACAGTTTTGGTCCCTGCAGCCCCTAAACTTGGTTTTCGATGCATTTTTGACACGTTTAAGCCCCGTTAACCCCATTTCAAAGCTCTAAAATGAAGTTAAAGTATAGGGAACTTAAATTGTGCTAAAAAATATCTCGGATGTCGGTTCGTTTGGCCGTACGATTGCGTTGTTCGGTTAATTACGACGGAAGTCGTAACGAACGCAAAAACGATCCAAATTAAGCGACGAATGGATTTTTGACAAGCCAAACACTAAAGCATAACATAGTCATGCTTACATAAAATTTTGGATGTCCGGATGTATTCAGAACGTGAGTTATGCGCGAAAATGCAAACTTGTGCACTTTTTGACACTTTTAGTCCCTGAATGACACAAAAGTTTATTTTAGCATACCGAACACCTCAAAGCCAATTTCTAAGCTATGTGAAGGATATTTATGGTATGTTTAACTTATGGTCATATTCCGTAATGTCTGTTACAGTTCAAATTGGCATACTTTCGCAGTTTGTCAAGTTTAGTCCCTGTAAGCGAATTAACTTATTTTTGCCATACCAAAGCCTTCAAAACTTATTTCTAAGTTATGTAAAGGTTTTTTAAGGTATGTTAAGCCAATGTCACTATTCCGGAGTGTTTGTTGCATTAAACTGGTTATATTTACGCATTGGTGCGCGTATAACCTTCCAGAAAGCGATTTAGAGTTTGAAATCGAATAAGAATCGATATGTGCAAATGATACACATATTAATACAAATCCAAAGTATGAAATAAAATATTTCATTGGTTTGGTATTTGTTTGATGGCCGTGGAGGCACAGGTGTTACATCGGGACCTTATGGTAGCTCAAAATGGTTCTTATCAGCTGACTAGGCAAGCATGAGTATGTGGTTGTGGTTAAAACAGCTGCAAACAGGCTGTTAGAAACACTGCATCTGGTCTGAGCAAGGCTAGCGCACCGTTACTTGATAAGTGTAGCGGTGCGCTACTCCTAAGTTTGGCAGATTGACAGTTTTGGTCCCTGTCCTGCATTCAGCCCATTTTCGACACGTTTAAGGCCCGTTAACCCCATTTCAAAGCTCTAAAATGAAGTTAAAGTATATGGAACTTAAAATGTGCTCAAAAATATCTCGGATGTCGGTTCGTTTAGCCGTACGATTGCGATGTTCGGTTAATTACGACGGAATGCGCATAAGCGCGAAAAACGATCCAAATGACGCGACGAATGGATATTTCTCATGCCAAACACTAAAATAAAATATTTTAGTGCTTACATAAATTTTTGGATGTCCGGATGTATTCAGAACGTAAGTTATGCGAGAAAATGCAAACTTGTGCACTTTTTGACGCTTTTAGTCCCTGATTGACACAAAAGTTTATTTTAGCATACCGAACACCTCAAAGCCTATTTCTAAGCTATGTAAAGGATATTTATGGTATGTTTAACTTATGGTCATGTTCCGGAATGTCTGTTACAGTTTAAATTGGCATACTTTCGCAGTTTGTCAACTTTAGTCCCTGTAAGCGATTTAACTTTGATTTCACCACACCAAACCTTCCAAAACTTATATCTAAGTTATATAAAGGTTATTTAAGGTATGTTAAGTATATATCACTATTCCGGAGTGTTCGTTGCATTAAACTGGTTATATTTACGCATCGGTGCGCGTATAACCTTCCAGAAAGCGATTTAGAGTTTGGAATTGAACAAAATTTGATATGTGCAACTGATACACATAATTATACAAATCCCAAGTATGAAATACAATATTTCATTGGTTTGGTATTTGTCTGATGGCCGTGGAGGCACAGGTGTTACAGTATCAGAGCCATTGGTTATAGTGAACTTGGTTTTAATAAAGGGAAAACGTTTTTGTTAAAACCAGACTATAACCTGTACAGTGCTCAACGGTCCACAACGACGCTTCACTCCACATGCAAGGCTCGATATTCTAGGTGATATGATCTGTGTATATATTGCCTACTTGATAGTTACATAGTACATTGCTCATGGTATGCTTGGTTAGTATAACTACTGTTGCTTGAACACATGCGTGCTTACTCTATCCTATCATCGTACTTTCGCGGACCTCTCTCACTCGTGTTACTCTTGATATGAAGATCATGTCTGGACGCGTTAACATGACACAAGCCCAGTTGACGGCTCTGATCAACGAACGAGTTGCCGCAGCACTTGCAGCTGCACACGCAGGAGGTATATCCTGTAGTCCAAACTCATTCTAGGATCTTTAGATCCTACTCTCGTGAACCAACTTTTGTGTTAAACTATGTCTTTTCTTTCGCCCACACTAGGTCAACACGCTCAACCACCCGTGTGCACTTTTAAAACTTTTATGGACTGGCAACCCACTACTTTTAGCGGCACTGAAGGAGCGGTAGGTCTCCTCCACTGGTTTGAGAAACTAGAATCAGTCTTCGAAATGTGTGAATGCCCTGAGGCGCGCAGGGTGAAGTATGCTACCGGTACTCTCGAGGGTTTAGCCCTCACATGGTGGAACGCTCAGGTCCAAATGCTGGGGTTGGTTGCTGCCAACGCCACCCCATGGGAAACTTTTAAGGAGATGATCAAGGAGGAATACTGCAGTCGCGATGATATTCATAAGCTGGAGGTCGAGTTCTTCAACCTCAAGATGACGGGGTCCGAAATTGAAGCTTATGTGAAGAGATCGAATGAACTGGAAATACTGTGTCCTACTATGGTGGACCCTCCAATTAAGCGAATTGAACTCTTTCTTAAGGGCTTGGTGCCAGAGATCCAAAGTCATGTGACTTCAGCAAACCTCGCCACCATCCAGCAAGTTGTGCAATTGGCTCACCGTCTCACGGACCAGGCGGTGGAGCAGAACAGGTTACCAAAGCGCATAGGTGCTGCAAATACTTCAGGTGTCCCTAGTGACAACAAGCGAAAATGGGATGGAGCTTCAAGTAAGGGTTCGACTTCTGTTCAGTCCCAGTCTCAGCAGAGAAGGACTGATGACTACAAGAGCCCTAATCAACAATCATCTGGTGGTCAAAGTCATGGTGGGTACAAAGGGAATCACCCCAAATGCAATCGCTGCAGCCTGCACCACAGTGGGCCATGCACCAGGGGTAACTGTCATCGGTGCAACAAGCCAGGTCACGCTGCAAAGGATTGCAGGAGCTTGTACCTCGCCAATCAGAATCGTCAGCAAGCTCAACAGAATCAACGCCAGCAGCCGCAGCAAGGTGATAACAAAGGTTGCTTTCAGTGTGGAGCTGAGGGCCACTTCAAGAGAGATTGTCCCCAACTGAACAGGAACCAGAACAACAACAACAACAATCAGGGGAATGGTAACAATGGGAACAACAACAACAATGGTGCCAGGGGACGAGCGTTCGTGATTGGCCAAGGTGAAGCAAGGAATGACCCCAATGTTGTGGCGGGTAAGTTCCTTCTCGACGACTTTTATGTTTCAGTATTATTTGATTCGGGTGCCGATACTAGCTACATGTCACTAGAAGTTAGTCAGATGCTTAAGCGTATCCCAACACCTTTGAACAACAAGCACACTGTAGAGCTAGCAAACGGTAAGAGTTTAGAGGCCACACACGTAGTCGAGGGTTGTAAACTTGTTCTTGCTAGCCAGACCTTCTCTATCGACCTCATTCCTATTGTCTTGGGTAGTTTCGACGTTGTCATTGGGATGGATTGGTTATCCCAACACCGAGCAGAGATTCTTTGCAACGCGAAGATTGTTCGTATTCCTGGTTCCAGTAGTGAACCTCTCATGATTCGTGGCGACAAGAGGAGTGCTGTTGAGAACGTCATCTCTCTCCTTAAGGCCCAGAAGTGCTTGCGAAAGGGCCACACTGCCATTTTGGCTCTCGTTACTGACACCTCGGAGAAAGAGAAGAAGATAGAAGATTTTCCAGTTGTACGCGACTATCCTGAGGTATTTCCTGAGGAATTACCTGGTCTTCCGCCTCATCACCAAGTCGAGTTTCAGGTCGAACTAGCTCCTGGAGCTGCGCCCATAGCTCGTGCACCTTATCGTTTAGCTCCATCAGAGTTGGAAGAACTCTCTACGCAACTACAAGAACTCTTGGATAAGGGTTTTATTCGTCCAAGCTCATCACCCTGGGGAGCTGCAGTACTATTTGTGAAGAAGAAGGACGGTACCTTCAGAATGTGCATCGACTACCGGGAACTCAACAAGGTGACGGTGAAGAATCGTTATCCTCTACCACGTATTGACGACTTGTTCGACCAGCTACAGGGGTCGATCTACTATTCGAAGATTGATTTGAGATCGGGATATCACCAACTGAGAGTCCGAGAAGAGGACGTCTCCAAAACGGCCTTCAGAACTCGATACGGGCACTATGAGTTTTTGGTCATGCCTTTTGGGCTGACAAACGCACCTGCGGTTTTCATGGACTTGATGAACCGAGTGTGCAAGCCTTATCTGGACAAGTTCGTTATAGTCTTCATCGACGACATCCTGATCTATTCTAAGAGTCAGGAGGAACACGAGCAACATCTACGGCTTATCCTGGAACTCCTTCGAACAGAACAACTTTACGCAAAGTTCTCGAAATGCGACTTTTGGCTTCGGGAAGTCCATTTCCTAGGCCACGTGGTAAACAAGGATGGGATTCACGTTGATCCATCCAAGGTAGACTCGATTAAGAATTGGCCTGCACCTCGTACACCAAAGGAAATTCGCCAATTCTTAGGTTTGGCAGGTTACTACAGGAGGTTCATTAAGGATTTTTCCAAAATTGCACAGCCTCTCACCTCACTAACGCAGAAAGGCGTTGTTTATCGATGGGGAAGCGCACAGGAATTAGCATTTCAGCATTTAAAGGATAGACTTTGCAGCGCACCTATCCTTTCATTGCCAGAGGGCACAGACGATTTTGTGGTTTACTGCGACGCGTCAATTCAGGGCCTTGGTTGTGTATTGATGCAACGAGATAAAGTTATAGCCTACGCCTCACGCCAACTCAAGGTTCATGAAAGAAACTACACTACACACGACTTAGAGCTGGGAGCTGTTGTTTTTGCACTAAAGTTATGGCGGCATTACCTGTACGGTACCAAGTGCGCAATCTACACCGACCACAGGAGCCTCGAGCATATCTTCAAGCAGAAGGAACTGAATATGCGAAAATGACGATGGGTCGAGCTACTGAATGACTACGAGTGCTCGATCAGGTATCACCCGGGCAAGGCCAATGTTGTGGCTGACACCCTCAGTCGAAAGGACACTGCGCCTAAGCGCGTACGAGCTTTGCAACTCACGATCCACTCTAGTCTACCTTCCCAGATACGAGCTGCTCAGTTAGAGGCATTGAAACCAGAAAACGTCAGGGCCGAAGCCCTACGCAGCTCAAGGCAACGCTTAGAACAGAAGGAAGACGGTGCTTACTACGTAACGGGATGCGTTTGGGTCCCACTCTATGGCAACCTACGAGAGCTTGTGATGGATGAAGCACACAAGTCTCGCTACTCGGTACACCCTGGTTCGGATAAAATGTACCACGACATCAAAACCACGTACTGGTGGCCTAGCATGAAGGCCCACATAGCGACTTACGTCAGCAAGTGTTTGACTTGTGCGAGAGTCAAGTCTGAATACCAGAAACCCTCAGGCCTACTCCAACAACCAGAGATACCTCAATGGAAATGGGAGCAAATTTCCATGGATTTCGTTACTGGCCTGCCTAGATCCCAGCGCAGGAACGATACTATTTGGGTGATCGTGGATCGACTCACAAAGTCTGCTCACTTCTTGGCTATCAAGGAGACGGATAAGTTCTCCACTCTAGCAGACATATACCTCAAGGAAGTTGTTTCGAGGCACGGGGTGCCCACCTCTATTATCTCGGATCGAGATGCGCGTTTTACTTCAGAGCTGTGGCAAGCAATGCACAAATCCTTTGGCTCACGATTAGACATGAGCACAGCGTATCATCCTCAGACGGACGGACAGTCCGAGCGCACTATCCAAACCTTAGAAGACATGCTTCGTGCATGTGTAATCGACTTTGGCAACAGCTGGGAAAAGCATCTGCCACTCGTAGAATTCTCGTACAATAACAGCTACCACACCAGCATTAAAGCTGCTCCGTTTGAGGCATTGTACGGACGTAAATGCCGGTCACCTCTTTGTTGGGCAGAGGTGGGGGATAGTCAGATCACTGGTCCAGAACATGTGGTAGACACAACCGAACAAATTGCTCAAATACGAAAACGCATGGCGGCAGCTCGTGACCGTCAGAAAGTCTACGCCGATAAGGGCAGGAAACCACTTGAGCTCCGGGTTGGGGAGCGGGTACTACTCAAAGTTTCACCCTGGAAGGGTGTGGTTCGTTTTGGTAAACGAGGCAAACTTAACCCACGATGCGTTGGACCTTTCGAAATCATTGAGAAGATAGGCAGGGTGGCCTACAGACTGAACTTACCAGCAGAACTCGGTGCAGTTCACAACGTTTTTCACGTGTCGAATCTGAAGAAGTGTCTGTCAGATGAGACCCACGTAGTTCCTCTGAAGGAACTCACTATCGACGAGCAGTTACGATTCGTCGAGGAACCAGTGGAAATCATGGACCGGGATGTTAAGGTCCTCAAGAGCACTAGAATACCTCTCGTTCGAGTTCGTTGGAACTCACGTCGCAGCCCAGAGTTCACCTGGGAGCGCGAAGATCGGATGAAACAAAAGTATCCCCAACTGTTCGCAAACAGTACAACCACTACTGAGGCTGAAGCTACGGAATTTCGGGACGAAATTCCAGATCAACGGGGGGTGGATGTGACACCCCAGGAAAACCAGCGAAATCCATACAACTTAACTAGCTTCCTCAGTGAGTGCTTACCAAATTTCGGGATGAAATTTCTTTCAACTTGGGGATGATGTGACAACTCGAAATTTAGAACCTTTCATCGTAGCTCGATGTAACATGCTTGAATGTTATGTGATTAGTTAACTTGTTGGTTTAATGAATGATATGAGTAAAATTATGTGATTATGTGTTGTGTTGTATGTACGTACGTTAAATATGATTATAAGTGAACCGAGACCACAATAGACTCGACTCGAGACCACTTGGTCTCGAGTGAACAGTAACAGTTGGGCCGGGTTGGGCCATGCTCCTCTCCACCCCACTCGAAAACCCATTAGGGTAAACAACTTAAGAACTAGTATATATTATACTCCTAGCCATCTTTGCCATTTTCTTGGACAACACACACACTCCCCTACTCTCTCTCACTAAAACCTAGAAATCAAACATCACATCTCTTCTCCTCCTTCTCGGATCAAACCGGTGACCACAAGGAGTTCTCGGATCGGCTCACACACACACATTTGGAAGCTTCATCCATTACTACTTCACACCTTTGAACCCACACTTGAATCGGTTAGTGATTTCTTTGCAAATACATGTGTATACATGATTAAAGGTGTTGATGTGTAATGATATAGGTTAGTGATGCATGCTAGGTATTTATTTTGTATGATGATGTTATATATAATGATGTTACTCGGCTAACATGTTTTGATTTCGGATATATTGCACAATGAGCTCATGATATCTTGTGTCTAAATGTGATTCAAACCATTAAATGTGGGTGTTCATGAAACCGGCTTGCATATGTGTAGTACCATGTTAATCGGATTAGTGTAGAGTCGAGTTGAGGTGTTATGTGATGAATTGAAACCATTAGATGAGTATGTTCAAGTGTTTTGATGGTTGTTCATGTTATGACTATGATTAATGCTAAAAACCCTAAAAGATGATGAACAAGTATGATGATCAACATGAACATGACTTGAATATATGAAGAACTTGTTGAATATGATATGAATGTGTTATGAATATTTGAAATCTGATTGTTTGATCCATTTTGGTTAATAACTAGACAAGAAAACATGTTTAGTGGATAGTACACAATTGTTGCATGAAATCAAAACCTCATTGGTTTAGTACAATATAGGAAGTCAGCAGGTGTTCCTGTCGAGACCTCCTATCTCGACTCGAGACCACATGGATGACAACTCGAGATCACGGTTTCGACACTAGGTTACGAGTCAAAGACCTCCTGTCTCGACTCGAGACCACACTTGATCAGCACACCAAACAACATGACTCGAGACCTCGGTTGCGGGTCCGGTTACGACTCGAGATCACCTAGTCTCGACTGGTTCATGCGTAACTCGAGAACTCATAGGCATTAACCGAGATCACACAGTCTCGATTCGAGATCGCACAGTCTCGACTCGAGACCATGTACGCACACTCGCTGGACTGGACTTGCATAGTTACGGGCCTAAGTTAGTGGGCCGAATGTATGGGCTTTCTTGTGTATTGTTAATTGTGTATGTCGTGCACTGTTTGGACTTGCATTGTTACGGGCTTAGGATTTGGCCGGACTTTTGGGCTTTGCTTACTTGTATACATGCTACTGTTCAACTCGTAGGTATTATTGTAAACCGCTATGTTTATACGTGTATGCCATGAATAATACCTGTATGCAACTTGCTAGTATACGTGTAGAAAATACGTGCACTACTTGGGTTGAACCTGACTTGAATGGTATCTATGTTAGGACGTAGTTGACCACTTACAAATTGATTGACTTTTCTGTGTTTCTGCCGAGCAAACCAAGGTGAGTTCACACCCTCTATAAAGCATGGGATTCCCTGGGTTGGGAATGGGGTTAAGGAACGTGGGTTCCTCATCCTCCTTGGGTAGGACAGCATTGGTTCAGGAATGTAATTCCTCGTCCTCATGGACAGATAACTCGGACTAGACCAAAACTCTATCACGAAGTCCCTCATTTTTATATCGACTTAATCGCCGGGCCAATGGCGAGCGGGTCATTAGTTAGATAGCGCTATTTAGGTCTGACAAACCTCACACCGTGCCGCAGAGGACGGGCGTGAACTAATGGATCTGGGGCACGTCAATGATGATAGACATTGATAGTTTCAGGGCACATAAACATGACTACAGTCAGCAGTCGATATGGTAACGAGTCTAGTGTATACATGGGGTAGCCCCCACGGCCGAGATGCCAGATAACTAACATGGGGTAGCCCCCACGGCCGGAGTGCCAGAGTAACCGGGAATAAACAAGTCACGTTTTTCAACTATGGGGGTAACCCCCACGGCAGGATGCCAGATAAAGGAAACTGTTTTCGAAACAATTTAAAACGAACACCCAACTGTGAACTCACTCAACTTGTTGTTGACTCGTTACTACATGCTTTGCAGGACAATAGGTGCTTAGCCGGAGCTTGCATGGAAGAGGGTCGTTGTGGGACATGGACGACTGTGTGCCATGTTAAACTTTGAAACAATTAAACTTATGCTTTGGTTTTAAGACTTATGCTTCCGCTTGCAACTTAAACTATGTTTTGTTGAACACCAATTGTATTGGTTGAACTTTTATAATTATGTGTTTGCTTGTTCAATATGATTGGTGGCTGGATCCTGGTCAGTCACGCCTCCAAGCGGTAGTACTCCACAGGTGGATTTTGGGGGTGTGACATGGCGCGTGACGATTTCTCGCATGTAAATTTCAGCCAACTTGCTCGTATTATCCTTCTCTTTGATAGGTAAGAAGTGCGCTGACTTCGTTAATCGGTCCACTATTACCCAAATAGTGTCATGGCCTCTTGGCGTTCTTGGCAACTTTGTAATAAAATCCATGGAGATTTGTTCCCATTTCCATTTGGGAATCTCAGGTTGTTGCAGAAGTTAGGCACTTGCTCACATAAACAGCAACATCACCCTTCATCCTAGGCCACCAATAGTAAGCCTTGAGATCTTGGTACATCTTATCCGCTCCTGGATGGATAGAGTACCGCGATTTGTGAGCTTCAGCAAAAATAACTTTCCTTAAACCACCAAACAGAGGAACCCAAATTCTTTTCTCAAAACATAACGTTCCTTCCTTATTTGGCACCAATAGCTTTTCCATCCCACAGAGATATTCTTCTTCAAGATTTCTTTCCTTGAGAGCTTCTTTCTGCGCGGCACGAATGCGCAAGGAAAGATCGGTTTGGATAATCATTTCTAAAGCCCTAACCCTTATGGGCTTGATCCTCTCTTTTCGACTTAGGGCTTCGGCAACCACATTCGCCTTCCCTGGATGATACTTTATCTCGCAATCGTAATCATTTAACAACTCAACCCATCGTATTTGTCTCATATTCAACTCCTTCTGGTTGAATATGTGTTGTAGGCTCTTATGATCTGTAAAAATTGTACATTTCGTACCATATAGGTAGTGTCTCCAGATCTTTAAAGCAAATATCACTGCGCCTAGCTCCAAATCGTGCGTGGTATAGTTCTTCTCATGTACCTTCAATTGACGTGATGCGTAAGCAATAACCTTCTGGCGTTGCATCAACACGCAACCCAATCCTTGACGCAAGGCGTCACAGTATACCACGAGATCGTCAGTACCTTCCGGTAGTGCTAGGATTGGCGCATTGCAGAGCTTATCCTTCAACAGCTGAAACGCTTCTTCCTGTTTGATTCCCCAATCAAACTTCTTATCTTTCTGGGTGAGGAGCGTCAATGGTTGAGCGATATTCGAAAAATCCTCAATGAACCTTCGATAGTAGCCAGCCAAACCCAAGAATTGTCGAATCTCGGTTGGCGTCTTTGGCGTTTCCCAATTCTTGATCGCTTCGATCTTGGTCGGATCCACATGGATTCCATCTCCATTTACCACATGTCCAAGAAATTGGACTTCACGTAGCCAAAATTCGCACTTAGAGAATTTGGCATACAGCTGTTCTTTCTTCAGCAGCTCCAAAATAGCTCTTAGATGTTGTTCGTGCTCAGCCTTTGTCCTTGAATAAATCAAGATGTCGTCGATAAACACAATCACGAACTTGTCCAAGTACGGCTTGCAAACTCTATTCATCAAATCCATAAAGACTGCAGGTGCGTTTGTCAACCCAAATGGCATAACAAGGAACTCGTAGTGTCCATAACGAGTTTTGAAGGCTGTCTTTGGGATACTCTCCTCTTGTATCCTTAACTGATGGTATCCAGATCGCAAACCGATCTTTGAGTAAAAGCTTGAACCTTGCAGTTGATCAAACAGATCATCAATTCTTGGCAGAGGATATCTATTCTTGATCGTCAGCTTGTTCAGCTCCCGGTAGTCTATGCACATTCGAAAACTACCTTCCTTCTTTTTGACAAACAGGACCGGAGCTCCCCAAGGCGAGAAGCTTGGTCGGATAAATCCCTTGTCTAACAACTCTTGAAGTTGTGTCGACAATTCTTGCATCTCAGACGGGGCAAGTCTATAAGGTGCCTTAGCCACAGGCGCGGCGCCTGGGACCAAATCGATGTGAAACTCCACTTGCCTCTGAGGCGGCAGTCCAGGCAAGTCCTCCGGGAAGACTTCCGGATACTCCCTCACGACAGGGATGTCTTCGATCTTCGGTTCTGCAGCTTTCTTGTCTACAATGTGTGCCAGGAAGGCAGCACATCCCTTCTGTAGACACTTTCGCGCTTTGAGGCAGCTGATAATTCTTAACGGTGTATCGCGCTTTTCGCCATGTACCACAATCGTTTCTCCATCTTCGATCGGGGTACGAACGACCTTTTCGTGACAAACGATTTCTGCCTTGTTGCTTGATAACCAATCCATTCCTACTACTACGTCAAAGCTCCCCAGCTGGACTGGTAGTAGATCCAAAGTAAACTCACGTTCTCCCAACTCGATTGCACAACCTCTGATCACTTCATTGGCTTCTACTAACTTCCCATTAGCCAATTTGATTGAATAGGGAATATCTAACTTACTAGCGGCTAAACTAAGCATATTCTTAAATTCTAATGATACGAAGCTATAGTCGGCACCAGTATCAAATAAAACGGATGCATAGCGTTGGTTTACAGGGAACGTACCAGTAACGACATTGGGATCCTGGCGCGCTTCCCTCGCTTCGATATGGAACACTCTTCCACGGGCTTGGTTCAACTCTGGGCAGTTCCTCTTAAAGTGCCCGATATCACCACAGTTAAAGCATCCAAGTCTTTGCCCGTTTCCACCTCCATTTCCAGCTTGGTTATTCCTTTGGTTATGATTCACAGCGCCTCCTTGATTCGCATTGTTGCTTCGATTCCCATTACCTCCATTGTTTCCTTGTGGGCGATTTCCAATTCCACCCTGGTTATTGTTTCTGTTTCCAAATCCTCCTTGGCCTCCCTGACCAATAGTGGCCCAACAAGAATCCTTCAAGTGGCCAGGTTTCCCACACGCTTCACATACCTTCAAACCACATCGGCCAGAATGGTGACGCTGGCAGGTGTTGCACTTGGGCTGGGTGCCCATATATCCCTTTCCTCTCTTTCCACCACCAGCTGTAACCTGAGCTGGCGCGTTTGGCTCTCCTTTCTTAACAACACCACTAGTGCCTTGTTTGAAGTTCGAGAGCTTCCGTTTGTTACCTCCGGATGACTCGACGTGAGTCTCTTTCTTCTTTGTCTCGATCTCACTAAACTTGTTCAGGCGGATAGCCTCCTCAGTGAGAGCTACGCTCAAATCGATTGCCTCAGTAATTGTTGCAGGCTTGGAGGAGGTCACCATGCTTATGATTTGAGGAGCTAATCCCCAAATGAAGCGTTCAATCCGCTTGAATTCTGGAGTGACCATATAGGGTACCACATGCGATAGGTCGTGAAACCTCTGAACATAATCCGCGATCTTCGGACCTTCCATCTTCAAATGCAAGAATTCAGTTTCCAATCTTTGGATTTCAGCGCGAGAACAATACTTTTTGCGCATTAGTTCCTTCAGTTCGGTCCATGTAGTGCGTAGGCAGCAGCTTCACCAAGTGTCTGTACTTGCAAATTCCACCAAGATAGGGCTCCATCCAGAAATAGCCCAGAAATGTAGGTGACTTGCTGGTTCGGTGCACATTTGCTCATGCAGAGAACAGATTCAGTCTTCTCGGCCCAACGAACAAAAGCGACAGCACCTCCGGTGCCATCAAAGTTGACAAGCTTGCAGTCTAGAAACTGCTTGTAGGTGCACCCATGAGGTGGATTGTTGTTGCCATTGTTGTTTGAGCTGCTTCCGCTGGGTCCTCCTTGCGAGGCGGCGTATTGCGCGATGGCAGCAGCGATGACTTGTTGGAGTTCTGCCTCATTGGTAGGCATCGGCGTTTGACGTCTCGGCGGCATCTTCTAAAAGATGGGTTTACGTCGGTCAGGCCAATATAAAGCGTACGTATATAATGATAGTAATAGTACATAACATCTCATGTTATAATCATATCAATCACACAACATCCCATGTTATAAAACATAAATAATCAATCAAAACATCACATATGATGAGAATACTGCGATTGTATTGCCAAACTCGAGACCACATGGTAGAGTGTACAAGTACATAATAGTGTCGTACATCATCATCGACTAAGGGCTACATCACCCCAGTCCAAAAGAATATCAAATCAGTGTCAATATATCCCATATACATGATCAACAAAAGTCAGAATCAGAATGCAGTCTCCAAAAATGCTGTGTGGTCGGAGCAATCGCCGTCTTCTCACCAACGTCTACCCATGCTGTACTAAAGATGCCCTAAACTGATGGTGGTGGAGGAGGGGGAAAATGGGTGTAGAACAAACGTCGCAAATGGAGCCAGTCCTCCTCCATGGCTCTCTGGGTACGCAACCAAGAAGCAACCTGCTGCTCAAGTGCCAGAAGGCGTGCAGCATAGTCAGGTAACAATGGTCGAGGGTGCTGCGAAGAAGCAGGGTGGGTCTGACCCTGACACTGGCACGGCGGTGGCTGAGCTCTCTCAAGCTCCTGAATGCGCCGTGTGAGTGCCTCCTGCTGGACAACAAACGACATCAGAACGTCCTCAATAGTATACCCCATATGGAAAGGATGGTAGGGGTCGGTCGATGGCATAACAGAAGGTGACGTCCAGAGAAACGGCTCGCTAGCTGGATCAAAAGGTGGCACAAAGAATGGTGGTGCAGGGGGAATAGCAGATGAAGACTGTGGCATAACTGGAATATATGTCGGCACATGTCCAAAGGGACGAGCCGAGGAACCCTCTCCAGGTCGAGCTGGAGGTGTGTACTGTGCAAAAGAGAAATCAACGTGACGTGCATCGGTGGTATAAGGAGGAATAGGTGGAAGCTCATCATCCGCAGGAATCCACCCGCACTGGGCGTGCTCATCTCGTGGGTCAATCTGTGCCTCAAAAAGTGCTCGATCAAACTGTACAGGCATAGGGTCAAGGTGAGGTGCAACAAGAGGGTCAGCAGGGATATCAGCGATAAGTGGGGGATCAACATGATCAGCAACAATAACATGGTCACCCTCCAGTAGTGGAGCATCAGCAGGGTGATCATCAATGGGTGGGTCAGCAATCACAGGATCAATAGGTATGCCAGCATGAGCAGGGTCATGCTCAAGCACTGGGTCAGGAGCAGCTACTGGCTCAAGGGCCATGGCAGGCTCGGGATCAACGAACTCCATATCAAAATCTGCATGATCAGCGAATGCAGGGTCAACTGGGTCTACTGGGTCAACCATAGGCTGATCCAAGTGGATGAACTCTATCTCCTGGTTCGGGTCGTATCCAAGGGGAAAAACAGAGTCTGAATCCTCATCGAGGTCGTGATCGAAAGCAAATCTAGAAGCAGAGGCAGCAAATGATGCCCTGTCAGGATCTGAACCGTGTGAATAGTGTTGTGCGCTCCGAGTGTGTGATGGTGCGGAGGCCACAGACGCGAAGGAGTCTGGAGCGGGTGAGTGTGCAGGTGACTCCTCAGCTGGAGCATCTGCGAGTAACAAAAGACCACCGTCAGCTAGAAGGGCCTCGCCCTCAACATCGTCCTCCAGAGGCTCATCATCAAACAGATCGACGTCGTCGTCAACGTCGGCGTCGAGGAGCATATCGTAAGCAGGATAAACGGCCAAAGGTATGGGAGCAGGGATCTCTACGAGTGGTAGGTACCCAGCAAAAGGACCATCAGCGGGCTCATCGACAGTGTCGGGCAGCGCAAAGGGCTGAAAGTCGTCCTCGTCTGTGCTGGTAACATCTGATGTGTGGGCCTCGTGCTCCGAAGACTCTAAGTCGTCTGATACTATGGGTCTAGGGCCTGTGGTGTCCGAATCACCTGTGCCGGGCGAGTCCATGGTGTCTGTAACACAAACACAAATATGTACAAATAATCAATCATATAATCAGATAAGCACATTAGTCACCAAGTAAGCAATCAAATAATTCTCCTAGTCCCACTAGCCTCCCAGCCTCTCAGACTGCTCTTCCTAGTCCTACTAGCCAAATTCTCCCAGCCTCTCAGACTGCTCTTCCTAGTCCCACTAGCCTATTCTCCCAGCCTCTCAGACTGCTCTCCCTAGTCCTACTAGGCAACTACCTCGGTCTCCTAGACCGAGCCTCGGTCCTCCAGACCGAGCCTCAGCCTCTCAGACTGAGCCTATAAATAATAAATAAATGTGCTCAACATTTGTTTGTAAAAAGTTTTGGATCTGGACTTGAGTGGTATGCAGTAAAAATGTTTTCGTGAGAGCCCTAGTGATCATAGTCTAGACTCGAGAAGGAATCCTAGTTCGCTATGATCAGAGCTCTGATACCAAGCTGTCACACCCTGGCTTTGCGGAAGCGTGGTTAATTTGGTGTGACTTCTTAATACCATAGCTTAATCATAACAAAGCTATATGATAATAAAACCATGCAAGATCATCCATAGATTTAAGTTTTAAAACCGAAGTAACATAACATTGTCTTAGGGACTACAACACCATAACATAAAACATTGTTTTGAAAGACATAAACATCAACATGAATAAAACGCAGTTTAAGATTTGTGACTCGTCCAGGAAAAAGTCACATTTCCTAAACCGGGATGACCTCGGAACCCATATGCAGCGGGAAAACATAACATACCGCGCCAGATCTTTAATTCCCTGAAATACATGTAAGTTGAAAAAAATCAACAATAATGTTGAGCGAGTTCATGTGTAAGTGAGTAAATAAACCTGTGTATGTATAAAAATCCTGGTATGTAGCAAATAAGGAAAAAGAGATCACCAATGGTTTGCAAGGCCATTGATATGTGTGAAGTGCAAGTAGGAAGACTCAAACCTAGCAGATTTATGCGTTGGGTACAAAGTCACCCCGAGGTCCGTTCTGTGTTGGGCCTGGGGTTGGGCTCGCTACACCCAAATAGATCTACCACTCCTGCCCCTCGGTCCTACCTTGAGGATTAATGACCTCAAGTTTCTGCCTACCCACTCACATGATCTGAATAATAATAACCCTCCTTACGCTAACCATACCATGTAAGAATTATTCGTAATCATAGTAACATGTATTTCACCCCCGCAGTTTAGAAAACTGAAAACAGTTAGAGAAAAGAGGGACATGAACTCACAGTGGTGCGTCTCTACCAAGTATATCTCCTGATCAAGCAGTTGTGCGACGACCTACACGTACTAAGTTTATTAGACGGACGGCCGTGCCTTAGCTTAAGGTTTAAGTTTTTGGGAAATAGTTAGACAACTATTTCGTGTTTATATTTTTGTAAATACTTGGTAATTATTCTCCTTCCCAAGGATGGGGGATTTATACATGTGCGTTCGTATTATTCTGGGATCGTTATCATTTGGTAATATTATTTTTACCCTAAAAATAATATTTGTATAGTTCACAAAATAATCATAAAAATTCACAAGTGTTGTTACTAAATATATACTAAATATATATCTTAGCAAGTTTTTATTTTGTGAAAATCCCACCTCCGATAATTAGAAATCTTGTAATAAAGTCATGGCGAGATCTATAATTCGAAAACACGTTAAAAATGTATTTCTAACACTTGTAGTGAAAATATTTCTAAGTGTTAGGTTTTTGGAAAAATTTTGCCAGAGTTTCCTCTGTAACTGGAGGTGGCCACGCTTTCAAGCGTATCATTTTCTTTTACAAATCAAACCAACAATTTTCTCATTCAATCAATAAACATTATTCAAACCATCAAACTAGTCAAAATAGATGTAAATCGCAAAAATACATGAACTTGTGGTTTTTCCAAAATATGTAGTATCTTTCCATTATTTTTAGTGGATCTTTTGCATAAATCAATCCGGTTTCGTAAAAGTCTCGTTTTTAAAGAAAATAAATTTCCACAACTTCTTGTCAACATTTACAAAAGTAGTTCTTTCGCCAAAACTTTGTGTTACACAAGTGTCTACACACTTGTGTGTTTACAAAAGCACTTTTGGTTATGTAAGATCCGTCTTTAAAAGTATGTCTTCTCTTGACACGTGGTCCTTTGAAAATACCGCTTGTAGATCCGTAGATCTACTAGTTTTAAACACTATTTCGTAAGTAAAATCGTTTTTACACAAGTTCAAGTTTCTCGTGTGGTAGAGTTTCATCACTTAACCCTTGTTACACTTAAACAAGCTCTATGTCATGATCCATGATCATGACCCATCCGGGTTAAACAATGATCCGAGCTACCACAACATAGATCGGCACTAAATAATTACACAAAACAAATCCTACATGATTTACACAACAATCAAGCTTTTAACCATCATTTTTAGCATTTTTAGTAGACTTTTTCATATCATTTTGTATGTTCATGAGTTTTAACCATCATATACCGTTTTAACCACTTTAAAATAGATCGAGAGTGTGTTTCAAGCAACTTACTACTAGCTCGAGGCTAGGGAAGATTCTAGTCGAAAAATGAGTGGATAAAAGCAATGAGAAGAGGTCCTTCGCGTTCCGAATGCACCGAGCTCCTTTGTATGAGATCCTTAACCCTTGTGCAAGCTTGGAATGGCAAGATCAAAACTCGAAAATGGATGTGGGGGTGGGTTGTGTGCTCGGCCGAGAACCAAAGAGGGGGGAAAGAGAGATGTGAATTTGTTAAGTGTGGTTTAGTGGAGAATGATGGACCTTGAGTTATATAATTAGACTAAACAATCTTCTTACCCATTGGTTAACATGTCTTCTAGATATGAAGCACATATGATTAAGATTCTAGTCGAAAAATGAGTGGATAAAAGCAATGAGAAGAGGTCCTTCGCGTTCCGAATGCACCGAGCTCCTTTGTATGAGATCCTTAACCCTTGTGCAAGCTTGGAATGGCAAGATCAAAACTCGAAAATGGATGTGGGGGTGGGTTGTGTGCTCGGCCGAGAACCAAAGAGAGGGGAAAGAGAGATGTGAATTTGTTAAGTGTGGTTTAGTGGAGAATGATGGACCTTGAGTTATATAATTAGACTAAACAATCTTCTTACCCATTGGTTAACATGTCTTCTAGATATGAAGCACATATGATTATTATAATCAACAAAGGACAAGGGTGTCCCCCTAGGGGACGAGTTCGGTTGAGGGGGGGGGGGGGTTATCCGGTTAGAATTCAACTAATAGTTAGGATAAAGTTAAGTTAAGTTAGTTTAGGGATTAACCCGGTTACTAGTGTGTCATGCATTATGATGGGTGTTAGGGTATTCAGGGACCCTAACTGGCTCAGAAAAGAAAAGCAGTGTTGATGGCAATATTTTTATGTTCCGGGTATAGTCCGGTTGTTCGGTTGGATAGTGATCCGTTAAAGTGCTTAACAAAGCTTTAAAGTGTCGTTATTATTACTTTTAGTGACACAACTTATTTCCGACACTTTGGAAAGTGTCTAGTAATATTTTCCTCATGTTTTGGCACTTTATTAGTTAGCTAGATGCTGAATTATTATTTAAAGTGCTGAATTTTGTACCTAGAGTACGTTTTAGGCACATCCGGTCACTGTAATCTCATTCCTAGTGACGCAGTTCTACAACCCTTATATCCCTACACTCACCACTAGTGTAGCAACTATCTCAGGCTCTTACAGGCCTTAGAGGCAGTACCTACCTGGTGCTAGTTATGACAGCACGTTTAATAGGTTATCCGTTCATTGTGCTACTGTGCTTTTGGTGCATCAAGGTTGTCACAAAGGTGCTGTAAGCAAAACATGGAGTGACAGCAAGTAAAGTATGATGCAAGTAAGTACATGTATCAGTATTCAAGTAGCAGTTTATCCACAAGTTCAAGTAAGCACAGTAATTAAGCAGTAATTAATTATTAATTAAGTCGTACGGATACCTGGTTTAGTGAGGGTTGTCACAAAGAAGAAGCAGAGGAATGGATCCCGGATTGTATTTCTGGTTGTGACGATTGGGAAGGTTCGTCGGAGGCAGATCGTAGAGGTAACGGGGTAGTTAATGGAGTGACTCCAGAACCGTCAGTAGAGATGGCCAACTCGCCGGAATTCCAGCCTGTAGCTACGGCAGCAGGTGCGGCGGGTAACCAGTTTGTCGGTCCCGATCTTGGTGTTACGGAAGTCAAAAAGTCTAGCAATAATGATGTTAGGAATTCGGAAGGGTTTGTGGCTAACTGGGCGGCGTTTTTGGATTCCGAGGTGGGGGGTAACGTGAACGCGTACATGGAAAATGAGGAGTTGCAGCATGTGTTCAAGAAAGGCGGTGGGGCCCTAGTTAGGATAAATTCAAGAGGTGGGCTCAGTTCCAACAAGGCCCAAAAGGGGAAGTCTAATAGCAATAAGGCCCAAAGGTTTTTTATTAGCAGGACAGAGGGGCCCAACGAAATTAAAAAAAGAAAAAAGGATGGAGGATCCTTTTGGGTTTTTATCCAAAGATTTGTCAGGAGTTCCAGAAGACATTGGGACAGTTCCGGAGAATAGGAAAGTCGGAGAAGCTCCGATTATCATCGACCTAAATGTCATGGGATCAGATGTTGCTGGGTCTAGTTCGGCTGGGGCGGTTCAGGTTGAAGAAGAAGGGAACCCGGTTCAGGTAGTGGGTTCTGCTGAGTTGCCAGGGGTAACTGATCAGGAGATTCATAAGGAAACAGATCTTACAGTGGAGTTGGGAAAGTTTGTAGGTCCCTCTCGGATCGTGAGGTTTAACCTATTCCTTGTTATGTCTAACACACTAGCGAGTGCGGAATCCAAGCTAGCATGCAAACCGAGATAGAACACGCAAATGCACGACACACAATATTCAACGATTAACACCACTTGTATTAATACGTAGAAAGGTCCAGTTACAAGCTCAATGTTTACAGATGTACTCTATAAACTCTCTCAAACGTGTGTATGTGCGCGGTTCAACAGAATGCTCTAAGTATTCTGCTATGCTCCCTTTCAAGTGCTAAACTAAAATGAACACAACACATGGGTATTTATACCCGACACAGCTAACATGCTCGAAGGATACGGAAATCTGGTCGAAGGATCATCTATCGACCAGAATTCTACCGAAAGATCCATACATACCTCGAAGGATGATATCCTTCGAGGTCCATCTGTATCTATCGAAGATATTATCTTTCGAGGTCATCGAAGGATACAAACCATCCTTCGATGACATCCTTCGACACAAGCATGTTTCAAACAATGTGCTAACTGTTTGGCCAAGTCAAACCGGAGGATGGTTGACTTGGTCAAACTTACATCGAACGCACATAAAAATAAACCTAACACAAGACATCGTTTTGTATCATGACACATTACAGACAAAGTACAGACACAAGTCTTCGTCTTGATCTTCGTGTCTTCGAGTCGAAACCAAGTCGAACTGAGCCGAGTTGAACCGAGCCGAGTCGTGTCCACAAAATATGCATCAACAAACTCCCCCTTGGACGCTACTCGTGAGGTTCAACTTCGATGTCTTCCATGTCGGAGGATCTTCAAAGTCTTCACGTGTCGTAAGTAGAAAGTGTACCAACAAACTCCCCTTTTCATGTAGGAAGTGTGTCAATAAACTCCCCCTTAGATTGAACTCTCCATTGAGTCATGCTCGTGAATCTTTTGACTTGACAATTCTTCAGATCCTTGTGGTGTTGATGAAGGGCCAGCGGCAACTCGATCATTTTATCCTTTGAGTGCCTCCACCTCGTGTCTTCATTCCAAAGCTTGTCATCGACCATGTTCTCCTCGCCTTTAGCATCTGCACATGCAAGAAAGCTAAACGCATAATGAGAACAACCGCTTGGAATATAGTTAACATTTAAACAAATGACACATATGAGATCAAATCTCAATCAAACACCATCCGACAACATTTTGAAAGTTTAGAAAAATATTCAATGTTAATCCTTTAACTTTCAAAACTTGTTAACTTCGACAGTTTATGAAGATGCAATTGTTTTTGGGCTTACGATCAGGATTTTGGGTAGGATAGACTCGAGTTCCAACATCAGTCAATCAAAAATAAACTAGAAACAAAATCTTTTTGGATTTTATAAAGTTTATATTAAAACACACCTAAAATCTTTTTGGAATTTTTCATTTTTCAAACGTAAAGACGGAAAACAATAAATAAATATATACAAAATGCATAAACTGAAAACAGTAAATAAATATTTACAGACAATTTTTTTTTTTTTTTTGCGAGTTTCGAGGGTAAGAGAATCATATCAGTGTACGGTCATGTCAAAACTCTCTCTTTGTTCAATTAGATAGCATTAAGATAAGCATCCTATAACAATTATCGGTATTGTTGTCCACATAAACTCAACTTATCATTTGTAATCATGGCGAGGGGATACGTTAAGGTATGATTTATACTTACCAACCGGTGTTCATCCACATCACGACACATTCCCGTATCAAGGTATGCACGAGGGTTCATCTTACCGGTGAGTATACCGATTATCATCTGTTTGACCGTATATGATGTGAGATTCTCACTTATTTGATTGAAAACAAGCCCTATGTGATAGAATCACTTATTGATGAGGAACTTGATTTTTGATGCATGAGGGCACAGGAGCAAGTCCGTGAACAGGTCAGTACTTTCGTACAGCAGAGAGACGAACTTGACTCCCGGATAAATGTGATATATTATCACTTATTTGTTGGACATGTGATTGTTGATCACTTATTGAGGTCGTATGCAGTATGTACACGTATGTATAGTATCATGGAAGATCTAGACTTGCGTCCCCGTTATTTTTCGGAAAAAGATACAACCATGATACCCAGATGATAAGCAGCATAAAGACCGAATATCTCAGAACCTCGGCAATCTATCAAACGAAATTTCGGTACTAAGACCATATGCCAATGAATGGTTCCCACCCAGTCTTCAGTCGGATTTAAGATTTATATCACCCTGCACACTTTAAAATGATTGTGAGCCTACCGATACATCTTATATAGAGCTGCTTAACATTTTTCATTTAAGGTTTAAAGAGGTTTAGACAGACCACTGATGTACTATCATTTTCTCTTTTGCTCGCCAGGAAACTCATTTTTGATTTTCTAATGTTTTTGTGCTTTTGAAATTTTTCGATGTTTTTGGTTTTTCAAATTTGGATTTACTCCCCCTAAAATCAATAAACTAAGATAAAATTTAAAAACACAAAGGTATTTACAAAAATGACTTTCCGATGTTGGTTAACTCATGTTTTACCTCAATGCCGTTTACCAAAATTAATTTTTAATCTGAAAAGATTTATCAAATTTCGGAAAAATCAGTTGGCAAGTCGGTTTGCGGTGCGGACCATGACAACATTGTCTGGCCAAAGAGTGCTACGAGAGGATAACAATTTATAAAGCAGCTTAAATATCGACAAGTATAGGAGAGATTAGAAATTTAAAACCGTATCCTGCAACTGCTCCGTGCATTGCCAAGAATCTGAGCGCTCTCCCGAACTGGATATCCACCCGGTGTGGACTTCAAAGTCGATTTTGTAGCTACTGAGAAATCTCTTCACAGCAACAAGATCAGAAACCTTTGGGTCCGGCTGGTCTTCCACGTTGCACCAGCGAAGGTCTTTGTCTTTCTCTTGAGAAGTAGTGTGCGGTTGTTCAATCCATGCCAAGGCATCCGCACACCCGGTTGGTTTGTTCAACAAACACATTTTCTTCAATCACACCGTGAAGAAATGTACACTGCACGTTCATCTTGTTGATTGTGAACTTCTGACGTGCTGCAGGTGCGTACATTTTGATTTGAATCTATCCTGGAGACCCGATCAAAGCCTTTAACAACCATTCTTTTAAATGATTTTCAATTTGTCGAAGCTTTTCAAACTCTTTCAACAGACATTTCTGTTTCTTTTTCATCTTTCTCTCCATCAAAGGCAACAATTTCTTCTGTCGCCTATCTTGTGCATGGACACTCCACTATCAACAATCTTACGACTATCGAAAGTTCCTCCTGGAATATCCTACACACTCATTCAAAGATTAGACGGAGAGGGGGACCCAAGCCTTTGTGGACTTGGGTCGTCCTTGATCATCAAGAAAAGTGATCTCAATCACTTGATGATTAGGAAACAGAACCTCAGGTGCTCCCCCTGACTGAATTACCTGTTTTTGTTTCCAAACTGTTTGTCCTTTACCAGTATTTGAATTCATTGTTTTAGCATTTACTGGTTTTACAGTTTTAGGTTTTGCTTGAACAGGTTTTTCTTCTTTGACCTCTGATTTTAAGGCCTTCTCAATTACCTTTTGATTCTTTTGTTTTAACTTCTTTTCCTTTTCTTTCAAGACACGTGGGTCTTGTTTCGGGAAAACAGGTCGTTTTTGGTAATTGGTTTCTTGGGGAGCCTTCAACTTTTGCAGGTATGGGCAGTATCTTACAATATGCCCAATTGTGCCACACTCAAAGCACATTCTCCGCTCTACAAACCTCGGAGAAACATGTTGATGACCAGACGAAGAACCAGACAATGAACTTTGTGATCTAGATGTACTTGGACCTAAATCACATCCCTTGGAGTGTTGGGTGTAATTATTCTGATCATTTCGTTTTAAAATTCTAACTTGTTTTACAAAATCAATGTTAGATTTATCCTGAAATGTTTCAAGTTTATCTGTACCCTTTGATCCAACAAAGTTCACTTTCTGTTCTCGTTTCTTAACAGGAGCTCTTCTGTTTTGCACCTTTTGCTGTTGAACCTTAGGTGCTTGAACATTCTTGTTTTGAGCCTTCTTTCCCTGTGCCTTACCTTTTCCTGAATTAACTTGTTGTTTTCGCTCAACTGGTTGTTTTTGGTTTCCGTATTGTTTTCTAATTTGTTCACACGGAATTGGATCACATTGAGTGACGGTTACTTTCCCACTTTTGTTCCCCAAAAACTTATCAATACATCCTTCAAAAATTTGCTCAATTAAATCTTGATTTACATTTTTAATTGGAAAATCTTTGTTAGAGTAGATCTTTTCATCTCCTTTGAGCGTGTACAACAAGTTATTCCCTTCACAACTAGAAACAAGGGACTCCATTCCTTTTGACATTTCAGTCTTACTCGGTTCCACTGGTGGATCACACAAGATGTGATTCTCAATTGGAATATCTGTTGTAACCGAGTTAGACTGTTGATTCACAATCACTTCAGATTCATCGTCCGAAGAATCAGTATCCTCAACAATGAGAGGACTCTGTTCCCTATCACACGATGAATCTGTCACATTCTCAGATTCAGATTCTGATTGACCCGAGGATGATGTACCAGTTGTGAACCCGAGGCCTGCTGCAAAATCATCTAGATTGAGTGGCACAGTAGGTTCAAAACGGGGCATATCCTCGTCATCAGGCAGTTTGGAGTAATTGTGATTCATTGGGGGAGGACATGATTTGAATCCCATACACTTCTTATCCCCCTTTTTCTTCTGAACATCAATAATGTGATCCAAAACATAGCGGGAATTGGAATAGCTTTCCAATTTCTGCTTAATTGTCTCACATTCACATCTAGCTGTCGCTAACTCTACCATTTGCTTTTCAATTGTGTCAATTAAATCATTGTTAGCATGTTGTTTTCTCAAAACAGCTTTTTGTAATTCAGAAACATCATGTTTTAATGACGCAATTGTTGCTTTAAATTCCTTTTCATTTCTGGTTAAAAACAAGTTAGCTTCAGTTGCTTTAGAAAGATCAACAATCAATTCTTGATTGTGTTTGTTTGTGATTTCCAACTGCTTTTCCTGTTCGGCATATTTAACCTTTAAACTATCACAATTTTCACAGCTAACTACAGTGGGTTCATCGACACTTACCTGACCTGATGAACTGTCGACATTAGCCGTAAAGGCTGAATGGAAAGAAAAAGATCCATCTTCAGAGAAGAACTTAACAAGCTTCTCGGAAGTTCCAGCAGATTTCTGGCAGAGAACAGATCTCCTCTTGCATAATACTTCAGCTTCAGCCAAAAGTTCATCAACCTTCAAATCTAAAGCATCACTTGATAAATCACCAGCATCAAGTGATTCCCCATCTGTGCTCCCACTATAACCCGAACTATCTTCATCTTCTGAAGAATCACCAGCAGACGCGGGTTCTACTACCTTCTCAGTCACTTTAGCATAACATGCTGTTCCACCATCATTTCCCAACTGAAGTGACCAATCACAACCTTCATCTACTTGAACCATGAGTCCCCGGTTGGCATTTGATGACCCTGGTTGGCTTTGGTTGTTGACAGGTATCAACGTACGAACATTGTTCCTGTTCTGGTTCTGCTGGTTGCCTTGATTTCTGAAGGGATTTTGGTTTCCATGCTGAGCTGGTCTTGTGCATTCCCTTTTGAAATGACCTCGTTCACCACAGTTAAAGCATGTGACAGCTTGTTTGTCGAACCCATACTTGGTGTCTTTCTTGCTTTCCAAGTTGTTTCTCCCGGTCCTTTCCATAAACTCCTTTGCTCTTCGAATTGCACTAGCAAGAGCCCATTTGATATCCATCATTTCAAACTCATCTCTATCCACTTGCTGATAATCTTCATTGGTTAGATTGATATTCCCAATCTGACCTGCGATCAATCCACAATAAGCACTAACCAAGGTATTCAACATCTCCATATGCTCCTTGGCGATTTCGACACTGACTTTGGAAAAGTTGGAAGTGTCTAATCTGATAGTGTTTGGATTGGAAGTGGCTTGAAAGTTTGAAGAGCTTCCATAGAACCCTTGCTGTTGCGGTTGTTGTTGCTGAGCTGTCGGTTTCACATCCGGTCTTGGATACATCAAGTATGCTGAAGGATCAAACTGATCTGTTGTTGATGGTCCAGTGTTTGAGATGAAAGCTGTTTGAAGCTTTGCGTGTTGAGAAGCTGGTTTTTCTCCACTGATACCTCCTGCAATCCCAAAGTACATCTCTGGACTTTGAGGAGTTAGTGTTCTTTTTGCCTTAAGCTTTTCTTCCACATCCTTGTTCTCCAATTTTTGAATTAAATCATAAATGGTGATTGTGTCTAAAACACCAGTTTCTTTGAGAATTTCAAGATAACTGCTCCACTTTGCTGGTAAGCTATCAGCAAATCTCTTCACTATTTCTTGTGGAGTGGCAGTGACTTTAAAAGCAAACATCTCGCTCATCAAGTGATGGAACCTTGTAGATAACTCTGCCAAAGTCTCATTCTCCATACACGTGAATCCTTCAAACTCTTTCTTCAGTAAATCTTGCTTGATCTTTCTAGATTGAGCATTTCCTTCACATCGTAACGTGAGCATATCCCACAAGCTTTTAGTAGTCGTGCAGTAAACAAACTGGTGGTAAATGTCTTTGTGAAGAGCTTGTGTGAGAATCATGAATGCTTTCTTTTCTAACTCAATTTTCTTCTTATCTTCTTCAGATAGAGTGCTGTAAGTTTGTGGATTAGATCCTGCAACTTCCAACTCATTGTCAAATGCGGTGAAGAAGCACATCCATAGATCTTGACCTTGCCCCTGAACATAAGTTCTCAGCCTTTCTTTCCACCATCCCCAATCATTGATGTGATTTAGCTTTGGCGGTTTTGTGCTTGTACCAGTTTCACTGTCGTTCTGCATCATAGATTGAATGTTGTTGCTTTGATTTGTGACCAATGCCCACTGATTTGCAGTTATCATTGCAGCTTGAGTTGGGGCAATAGCTCGCAAGAATGCATTTTTGTCGAAATCTGGCTCAGGTTGTGCAGCTGATGATTGTGGAGTCGAAGTTAATTGAGTCCATCATTCACCGTTTGTTCCCATTTTATAAAAATTAATATATTAAGTGAAAATTGATTTAAAAAAAATTAATTTTCACAAACTATGTTAATTTTTCGAATGGTAACAACCAGCCGAAGGATCCTTGATCGAAAGACCTGAAAAACACAAACTGTTAATCCTACACAAATTAGGAACGAAAGATCAACACTAGTTCGAAAGATAGACACTTGTTCGAAGGATCAACAGTGTTCGAAAGATCACTGTTGAATTTCGAACAAAGACTTCGAAAGATTCTCCAAGACGAAGGATCCTTATCTCTCGAAATGTAACAGTAGCTCGAACAATATATCCTTCGAAAAGATTCCTTGGCTCGAAAGATAACTCACTGACTTCGAAAGATGCACGAAGGATGGGTATCTGTCGAACCTCCTTGATCGAAAGATGAACTTTCGACTTCGAAGGATATCTTTCGATGAGCTCTGACACAGTTGACAAATGTTGACAGGTTGGTGAGAAATGTGACAAGTTGGTAGAAACTTTCGGCAGAAGGTATGTTCAGACGTGCTTTCTGCCAAAACCAGATTTGGTTTGAATATTTTAACCAGTTGTCCTTTCCCAATGCACAAACAAC
Source organism: Helianthus tuberosus (assembly GCA_030545235.1). Classification (NCBI taxonomy): domain Eukaryota; kingdom Viridiplantae; phylum Streptophyta; class Magnoliopsida; order Asterales; family Asteraceae; genus Helianthus; species Helianthus tuberosus. Next base: position 66,776,616 of record CM060445.1, on the reverse strand, counting down.
TTTCGAAAATAAGTAAACAAGATCAAAATATATAAAACTTTGAAGAACACTTGAATATAAGATGAAGATCTCAAGAACAAACCCAGAAAATTTGAATTTTCCGGTAAACCGACACTGCCGAACACGAGTTTTGGCCGAAACTTCAATAAAAACCAACTTTTAACAAGTGAAAATGATAAACAACAAGGTTTTTATAAAAACTTCAAGCAAAACAAGCAGATTTTCGAAGTTTTAAACAGATTTTTCAGAAAGATAAAAACTTCAAAAACTCGAAACACACCCGAAAACACTCGGTTTTAACAAGGATAAGAGCCAAGGCTCTGATACCACTTGTAGGTCCCTCTCGGATCGTGAGGTTTAACCTATTCCTTGTTATGTCTAACACACTAGCGAGTGCGGAATCCAAGCTAGCATGCAAACCGAGATAGAACACGCAAATGCACGACACACAATATTCAACGATTAACACCACTTGTATTAATACGTAGAAAGGTCCAGTTACAAGCTCAATGTTTACAGATGTACTCTATAAACTCTCTCAAACGTGTGTGTGTGCGCGGTTCAACAGAATGCTCTAAGTATTCTGCTATGCTCCCTTTCAAGTGCTAAACTAAAATGAACACAACACATGGGTATTTATACCCGACACAGCTAACATGCTCGAAGGATACGGAAATCTGGTCGAAGGATCATCTATCGACCAGAATTCTACCGAAAGATCCATACATACCTCGAAGGATGATATCCTTCGAGGTCCATCTGTATCTATCGAAGATATTATCTTTCGAGGTCATCGAAGGATACAAACCATCCTTCGATGACATCCTTCGACACAAGCATGTTTCAAACAATGTGCTAACTGTTTGGCCAAGTCAAACCGGAGGATGGTTGACTTGGTCAAACTTACATCGAACGCACATAAAAACAAACCTAACACAAGACATCGTTTTGTATCATGACACATTACAGACAAAGTACAGACACAAGTCTTCGTCTTGATCTTCGTGTCTTCGAGTCGAAACCAAGTCGAACTGAGCCGAGTTGAACCGAGCCGAGTCGTGTCCACAAAATATGCATCAACAAAGTTAATTGGTGCTGATTTGCATAATCACAAACCGTTAGTGGAAGATTTGATTAGGAAGGAAGGTTCCCAAACAGGTAAGTCATGAATCTGCTGTCCATCAACATAAGGGGTATGGCGGGGTGCTCAAAACCTGGGTGGGTTAAAGAGATCAGGCTGAATTATAAAGTGAGTTTTATTGCTTTTCAAGAATCGCAGTTAGAATCGATCAGTAAGGAGGTCATTGCTAAATATTAGGGGGGGAAGTAATTTTGAGTGGGAATCGGTGGGGGCGGTTGGCAGATCGGGTGGTTTGGTTAGTGTTTGGGACCCAAAATTTTTTCGAATTCAGGGGGTCATGAAGGAAAGGAACTTCCTGCTGCTGAAAGGTTCCATGGCCGGTAACAATCAGGGGATTTCTATTATTAACATTTATGCTCCTCAGAGTTTAGCGGATAAAAAAATTCTTTGGGATAAGCTGCGGGGTATAATCGGATCTGGGTCGGGTTTGTGGGTGTTATTGGGAGACTTCAACGCTGTCAGAAACCCGGACGAAAGGAGGAATTCTTGTTTCAACAGGGCTTGTGCAGAGGAATTTAACGAGTTCATTAACTCCTCTGAATTGGTGGAGTATTCCATGAGAGGCCGCAGGTTCACTTACCTTACCCCTAACTCAAACAAGTTGAGCAAAATTGACCGGATGTTGGTGTCTAAAGATTTTTTCGAGTCATGGCCTGAGGCCAGCTTGAGAGCTTTACCTCGCCTGTATTCAGATCACTGCCCTCTGCTTTTGGAAACTTTGAAGTTGAACTTTAGGCCGAAGCCCTTTAGATTTTTCAATTCGTGGCTCGAGTTGGATGGTTTTGACTCTATGGTGGAAAATGCGGCGACATCCTTTGTTTTGAATGATCGGGATCCCGATGTGTTGTTGTCAATGAAGTTTAGACATATAAAGGATTGTATAAAAAAAATGGAGGAAAGAGATGCTGGAAAAATCGAGGGAAGATGCCCTTAGGGATAAAGAAGAGCTGGTTAAAATGGATAATCTGTGTGATTTGAGGGACCTTTCTAAAGAAGAGCAATGGATTAAGGAGGAGTGCCTTAAAAACATCAAGGAAAGGGAATTTTTAGGTGCCCTAGATCTTAGACAAAAATCTCGGTGCCGGTGGGCGATGGATGGGGATGAGAACACTGCTTTTTTTCACAGACTGATTAACAATAGAAAAAAGAGCAACGGTATTCCGGGGCTGTTCATTGAAGGCGAGTGGGTGTCTAACCCAAAGGCAATTAAAAAAGAGGTCCTTAGGTTTTTTAGAGACCATTTTTCTGAGTTGAACGGACATAGGCCGTTTCTGAATTGCAATAGTATTAATAAGCTTTCTGTGGAGGAGTCTAATAGCATCTCAGGTCAGTTCCTTGCTTGTGAAATTAAAGAGGCGGTTTTCGAATGTGGGGAGGATAAAGCTCCAGGCCCCGATGGGTTTAATTTTAATTTTCTAAAGCACTTCTAGGGGTTATTCGAGTCTGATTTCAGTAGATTGATGGCCTTTTTTCACGGTACTGGGAAGATTAACAGGGTGGCGAGTGCTTCGTTCATCACCTTAGTCCCTAAGATTAACGATCCGGTGGAGCTTAACAACTACAGACCGATAAACCTGGTTGGAATTATCAGTAAAGTGATTTCGAAAATTCTTGCGAACCGGCTTAAAAAGGTGATTGGGAAGGTGGTGTCCGAGTCTCAAACTGCCTTTATTAAAAATAGGTTTATTCTCGATAGCCCTATGGTTCTCAGCGAGGTGTTATCTTGGCTGAAGAAGTCGGGTAGAAAGGCGTTCGTGTTTAAGATCGATTTTGAAAAGGCGTATAACAACGTGAACTGGGGTTTCCTGCTTAATATTATGGAGCAAATGGGGTTCTCGCATCAGTGGTGTAAGTGGGTTAAAGGAGTGCTTGGCTCAGCTAGATCTATGGTGCTGGTTAATGGCTCACCGACCTTTGAGTTTCAGTGCCATAAAGGGATGCGGCAAGGCGACCCTCTCTCTCCTTTCCTTTTTCTTTTAGTTATGGAAGCGTTTTCTTTCATAGTTAATAAGGCGTGCGATAGTGGTGCTCTCAAGGGGATTCGTCTTCCTAATGGGGGCCCGGTGGTTTCCCATCTTCTCTATGCGGATGACGCTTTGATCATCGGAGAATGGGACTCGGAAAATGTAAAAGTGGTGGCTAGAATTCTGAGGATTTTTTACACGTGCTCGGGGTTGAGAATTAATCTCCATAAGTCAAACTTGTTTGGGGTGGGGGTGGAGGACGAGGAATGCTCTCAAATGGCGGATATGGTGGGATGTTTAAAAGGGGACCTTCCATTCAAATATTTAGGTATTCCTCTGGGCGCAAACATGAATCGTATAAAAAATTGGGACCCCGTTGTTAATATTTTTCAGCAGCGTCTTTCTTCTTGGAAAGCGAACTCCCTTTCCATTGGTGGTCGGGTAGTCATTATTAAATCCGTTCTAGAGAGTTTACCGGTATATTTCTTTTCTATTTTTAAAGCCCCGATTAAAGTCATTGAAAAGTTGGAAGTATTGTTGAAGAAATTCTTATGGGGTGGGTCGGATGAAGTGAAGAAAATCCATTGGGTCGCTTGGGAAACGGTCACCCGTCTGAAAACGTTGGGAGGCTTGGGCTTAAGCAGGTTGAAGGCGGTGAACGAGGCTTTATTACTTAAATGGGTATGGATTCCGAGAGGAAGAAGGAAGTCTCTGGAGGAAAGTTATCGTTGCTTGTCATGGAAATAGTAGAAAATGGGCTTTCATCCCTTCTAGCTCGGCTTTAACTGGAGTGTGGAAGAACATTGCAAATCTAGTCTCTAAAGTTAAAATTAAAGGGAAGAGTTTTCATAGTTTTATCACAGGAGTGGTGGGGAATGGGGAAAGTATACGTTTTTGGATTGATACTTGGGCGGGTGATGTTTCGTTGATGCTTAGGTGGCCTAGATTGTTTGCCATCGAAGAAAAAAAAGACTGTAGAATCTTAGATCGGTTCCCGGTATGTGCCGGTGATGGAGAGTGGAGATGGCGGTGGTCTAAGACAGCTCTTAATGAGCTCGAATCAGCTGACTTGGAGGAATGTTTGTGTGTGGTTCGCAATTTTAATCTCACAGACAGGGCGGATAAATGGAGATGGTCCCCGGATGCGTCTGGCTCCTTTTCCACCGCCTCGGTTAAGAGGTTAGCTATGGAGGAAGATGGGGAGGTTGTCGGATCTGGTTCCAGGTGCTGGAAATGGAAAGGCGGCTGGATCCCGTCTAAATGTAAGATTTTTATCTGGCGAGCGGCTATTGATCGTATCCCCACGAGGTCAGCGTTAGCTAGAAGGAATATACCTATAGATTCGGTGGTTTGCCCTTTGTGCAGTGAGGTCCCGGAGTCTGTGGATCATATTTTTTCGGAATGCATGATTGCGGTTCAAGTTTGGCACAAGCTGAGTGTATGGGCCAAGATTCAGCCAATTTACGCGTTTGAGTTCAAGGATCTGCTTATAAGCCATAAAGGGCTCGGGCTGGGTAAGAAGGCAAAAGACATTGTTCGGGGTCTCATCGTGGTGGTTTGTTGGTGTATTTGGAAAGCCAGGAATGAGAAAATTTTTGCAAATGATAGAGGTAATAGTGAGGAAATTTTTGGGGAGGTTAAATCGTTGGGTTTCCTTTGGTTAAAGTGTAGATCCATGCATAGTCGTATTGTTTGGAGAGATTGGTGTAATTACCGGTGTAATTACCCCCTGTATATGTTGTAGTTTGGTTTCGGTGTGGGCTATTTCTTGCTCGGCCGGCCGGTTTTTAATGAAATTATCCTTTCAAAAAAAAAGTATCTAAAGTCCGAGACAAAGAGGATCAACAAGGTGTTAACCCATACACTGTATATTAATTGCCCAACAGTTAAGTCGCACATTTTCCCGTATCGGGAAAGCTTTTATTATATTATAAGAGAATTTTGACGGTTGACATGTCTTACTTTATAAAAGCTTTTGTATAAGGTGTGTTTGGGGGCAAATTTGACAGTATCTTTAGAGCTTTGACATCGAGTAGTCCATAGCATCCACAAGAAAATCTAGTAAAAGACAAAATTGGAATATTTAAGATATAACTGTGAAAAATAAAATAAGGAAAAAAGTTAATTGTATAACGGAAAAAACTTACCTGCATCTTCTTTGGTGAAGCATATTGGGGGAGTGATTCTAAACACATTTCCATAGAATCCACCTTTTCCAACTAAAACCCCTAAATCTGAAAATACAAAAATTGGTAGTATTCTTAGTTTATGGTTTTTACTTTTATAAAGATTAATGTACAAAAACGAAAAGAAAAGAAAATGTAAATCTACATTGGTATATGAGTTTGATTGGGTAACGAGTTAAAAAGGGTAATTTAGTTAGGGGTTGTTTGTTTACCTCTTAATGAGACTCTTAATGGTTCAGACCTCTTACTGGTTCAACACTTAATGGTTCAGACTGTTTGTTTCACGAGCAGATGTCTGAATGGTTCAGACATTTGCCTCTGAATGGTTAAGCATTATACAGAGTCTGAATGGTTAAGACCTCTAATCTGAATTGGTCAGACATTTGCCTCTGAACGGTTAAGCATTATACAGACTCTTAATGGTTTAGACCTCTTACTTGTTCAGCACTTAATGGTTCAACCTCTTCTAGTTCAGCACTTAACCATTTAGATGTTGTCAAACAGCCCCTTAGGGATGATAATCATGTCCGATTAAATTGCTCAACTCCATTTTTTTATCCATGTCAAAAACATTAGTCTTACCCTAGGCACACTTAAAGTCGAGCAATTCAAACACAACCCCAATGATCTAAATGGGATGACCATTTGTAACAAATGAGTATTGCATGATAACCTTACAAAATATATTTCTACTTTTGTTTTAATGGGGTCAAATTTACCTTTCATTGTCTCCATGATCTCCAATATTTCAGTGTTTGCTGGAGTTTTGAGTTTGTGATCAGTCACTAGTTCTACTCCAAGTATTAATCCTCATCCCCGGACATCCCCGATAACTTCAGTATATCATATTATTAAACTTTTAACTTTAAATTTTATAAACAAAACAAAAAAAAAATGAAGTGGAGAGCTTACTGTCGTGATTATCATTGAGAGCAGTGAGATGTTCTTCCAAGTATGATCCAACAACATGAGCATTTTCTTGAAGATTTTCTCTTTCGATAACTTTAAGGATAGCATGACCCGCAGCAGTACAAACCGCATTTCCACCAAATGTATTGAAGTAACTCCGACGCGTTAAAACTTTTGCTATTTCCGGGGTGGTCACCTCCGCACCAAGTGGAATCCCGTTGCCAATACCCTAATATGCGAGATAGTAAGCTTTTCATTAATATTGCACAAGTTAATCATAGATCACGTGTACTTAATTATTAATGATTAATATATACCTTTGCCATTGTGGCAATATCGGGCACAATTCTTTGGTTTTGGAATCCCCAAAAGTTCGGTCCGATCTGAGCAAATCCGAACTGAACCTCATCCGCGATAACAAGTCCTCTGGTTTTTTTAATACTATTATAAACCGGAGGTAAGTAGTTCGGGGCCAATTCCACAATGCCCCCCGACTCCCTGATGCAAAAAGAAATATTTAACCGTTCATATAAAAAAGTACAAACAATCAAAAATGCATTATGATAAGGACGATAAAGGGCGAGTTTGGAACGCGTGTTGGTAATAATAATCTTTGTTGGAAAATTAGTGAAATGTGATACTTTCACTAAAGTGTTATGTAATTTTTTTCTCAAAATTTGGGCAAATATATTTATATTAAACCTTGATTAATATAATCCCAATTTTGTGGGTTTCTGTTTTATGCCATAAGGGCTTTACAACGAACCAAACTACGTCCAAATTAGAGCTAAGATGAACGAGATATAGTTGCTTAAAGTTGTGACTTGAACAGAGGAAAGCTGTAATAAGGAAAAAGGGGAAAATGTGGGAATTAGTCCTACATAGGAGGAAACAAAAATAAAGTGGGATATATGTGAACATTCCTCCCTTATTGTTTCATGAAACTCCACTCTAGTGGGTTCACGAAAGGGTGCGAAGCACCCTTAACTCACACTCACACATGTGCACGTGGCACGGGTTTTTGGGCGCAATGTGGCGTACTTTGCACTTCGCATCATCGCGAGTCGCTTGAGAGCCACCTTTGTATTTTTAAGGCTTGATCAAATGTGTGACTCACCATGGTTTATGACACAATGTGCGAGTAGGGTTAATGAACCAGGTCAGAAACGTCTGGTGACATTAGCAGCAGTACCTGCTTACATCATCAACTGCTAATGAGGTTAGCAATGGCTCTAACATAAAACTGCTAGTTCAGGCCAGTAGCAACTTTTTGAACCAACTGTTGGTTGCCGGTTATTTGTACTTGACCAACTGTTTGTTGGTCGCTTGTAGTTGTTTCGCATTAATTGAGTTGAAACAATAGACATGTTCTTGTCAAAACAAGAAACCGAAAATTTTGCATTGAAGACATTCAATAGTTTTTATTTTTCGTTTAATTCATACATGGTTCAACATCAAGTCAATTATATGTACTAAGGGTCCTTAGTTGCAAACATACTTCACATAGCAATCTCCAAAACACATCTAACTCTCTCTATCTTTTTTTATCTTTCTCTTTCATGTATACGAATGTTTTCGAGGTCTTCTCCGGCGGTACAAAGTATTCCGGCTTTGTGCCCTTGGAAACAAACGAGTTCTCTTGAGAGACTCGAAATTTGTTTTAAGGGCCCCGTGTTCAACACGAACCTCAAACAATTTCCGTTTATGTCTTTGTTTATTTCTTCTTTTATTTTTTTTAATTTCAGTTGTAATAATATTTGTACTTTACTGCTTTCTTTTAATTATTGTATTGTAATTCTAAATAAATTGTTTTTACTTACTTTTTATATGAACGATTCTTACAATCTTATCTCCAATTGTGAAAGCAAATAGGTATGTATGTTTCGGGAATCGGACTATGACCCGTCCCATACTTACAAATTCTTTTAGTACTAATCTCATACCAATCTCGTAGCTAAATACACATACCATTATTCATCCCAAATGTTTTTGATTTGGGTTTCAGCCATCCCTAATTATATAATAAGGGGCTTTTGGGTAATATGTTAACGAAATAATGATTTTTATTTGTGGGAGGCATGGGCTTGTGATGCCCTTGCAAAAAGGGATATTATTGCAATAACGCGTTGAGAGTTAAAACACGCTACATAAGTTTCACTTTTTTTAACATGATCGAATCATTTGACTTGTTCTAGGCTTGCATATATTTTGATTTTATATCATAAATGATTACCTGAATTGCTTCAAAATAAAAACCTGCAATATGTCCAGAAGTTCCAAATTGTATCAAGTCATCGATATCTTTGGCGTACTTCTCTCCATCAGACCCGAATGCTCCTCTATACGGGTCTAGATTTATTACATGATTGGACCCGTTCTCGTGGTCGAAAGAAGAACTAATATTAGCGAGCGTACATGTGGTTTTATAATGTCACCCTTACTTTATAATAAATAAACATAAACATAATGTTTTCTTTTTATTTTTAATTAATACATTTTTGTATGATAAGTGTTAGTTTAAAACACCAAATGTCCCTATACATGACACATAAAACAGTTAATGTCGACTTACTAAGAAATTACAATTATTTGATGAAGACACATTTGTCATTTTGCGAAAAGATAAAGGTGTTGACAACTTAAAAAAAATCAGAAAGTGACATCTAAAACGACATCTAAGCTTGTTGAATCGCTTGTGAACCGATGATTTTGATGACAAAATAAGCATTATGAAAAAACACGCAAACGTAGCTATTAATGTATTCCCACGTTCCAAAATTAGGAAACGTCTTTTATCACGTAATATAACAAACACATGTTATGTTCACGAATGAAAATTTAAAGTTCAAAGTAATATTTTATGGTATATGTTTTAAATTTAAAAGAAAAACTAATTAGCGGCACTTCATGAATTTACCTGAATAATGTTGAACTTCCGGTTGGATTGTGCAGTTGCGCCCATTGTTCCAGCTGCGTTCCCATGGTACGCCTTCCTCAATGATATGATATCTTGGCAACCTGTGTATAATCGCGCTATCATCAACGCTAGCTCATTGGCTTCCGTGCCTGAATTTGTAAAAAACACCACCTGCACAATTATATAAATAAATATGAAATTAATGAAACCATATGTTATTAGCACAATCATTATATATATATATATATATATATATATATAAAGGAAGAGGGTTTAAATGAGAATGCTAAATATTGTGAGAACCGTGAGAATGAATGAAAAAACCATAATAACTTGGTCAAAAACAGTTCAAATTCAAAATTTCTTTTTACACTTATTATTATTATTCGAATACAATGTTAGAAATTAAATTTATACGTTTAAATTTACGTGAATTCGTAACTAAAGAAAATTTACACGAGCGTAAATTTTTTATATTTACACATGTGTAAAAAATATAATAAGAGTGATTTAAGAGGAGAAATTGATTACTTGATTTTGTAAATTCCTTTTTTGATATTGTATTTTAATTAAAATGAGGTTTGTATTAAAAAAATTGGTTTTGGTTAGTTTCTCATTCATTCTCATGGTTCTTGCAATATTTAATATTCTTAAGATAACCCTCCCATATATATATAGGACAAAGATCCGTTAGGAACCACCTCTTATTGCGAGAACTGCGAGAACCAATGTGAACGCAACCAAAAATGCCTAAAAATAGCTAAAAATCACACAAAATTTTTTTTTTTTTTTTTAATATTTTTTATAACAAAATCGCTACTTTTTGTAGCAAAAAAAAAAAAAACATTTTTTTAAAATTTTTTTTTTTTTTTTTTTTAATTTTTTTTTTTTTTTTTTGCTTCTAAAAGTAGCGATTTTAACATAAAAAATATTAAAAAAAAATTTAGATTTTTTTAGGTTTTTTGGGGGTTTAGTTTTTAGCCTTTTAGCTGGGGGGGGGGGGGGGGTGGGGGGTTTAGGTTTTTGGGGGGTGGGGGAGGGGGGTTTAGGTTTTTGGGGTGGGGGGGGGGGGGGGGGTTAGGTTTTTTTTAGGTTTTTTGGGGGGTTTAGTTTTTAGCATTTAGCTTGGGGGGGGGGGGTGGGGGGGTTTAGGTTTTTGGGGGGTGGGGGGTGGGGGTTAGGTTTTTTCAGGTTTTTTTTAGGTTTTTTTAGCTATTTTAGGTTGTGTTCACATTGGTTCTCGCGGTTCTCGCAATAAAGGTGGTTCTCGCATGAACCTTACCCTATATATATATATATAGGGTCGGGATTTAGAGAAAACGCTCAAAAGTGTGAGAACGGTGAGAATGCTTATGGGTCGTCCGATCAAAACAATCCATGGACTAGATTGCGAGGTGGCGTTTTCGTAAATAACATCAATTTTATTATGTGGGACGCGCTTCATTAAGGGTAAAAGGGTCTTTTACCGCTCATATTCAAAACGCCAACAAATGATAAAACGCCTTTCAAAAAAATAAAACGCCATTAAAAACAAAACGCCAAAAAATTAGTAATAAAACGCGTTGGATATTACAGGAAGATGAAACAACACAGTAACTGAATTTCAGTTATTAACATTTATTAGAAGAAATTCCCTTCTAAATTACGCGCCAAAAACATCATTATATAAACAAGGTAAAACATAGCTTCCGTAATCAATTCAATCTATCCATTTTCTGCAAAAAAAAACTTCCTTAACCAAAAAAGCCAACTTAACCAAAACACCAAAAATGGCAACAATCATTTCATGGAGATACACTCTGGGAATCAGGCGATACGTCCTCCTTTTTGACAACAGAAGGAGGGTGTATGTTAAGACGGTCAGGGCAATTCTGAATATGGAAGAAGAGATACAAAGGCGAATCTTATCCATTGGCATCGCCATAGACAACGAATGCCATGAAACGCATATGCTTATGAAAGCATTAACCAGCAAATTTGGACAAATCAAATCAGATGTGAAGCCAGACCCTGTCATGACGTCATGGCGTTTTGATGATGAAACGGACATGGTGACGGTTACATACGACAGCGGAGAGTAGGAAGTCTACTGGCTAGAAAACATCATGACAAAGCAGCGTCTGGGTTTCATGTAAGAATTGCATAACGCCACTTGTACCAACACAAAAATTGACTCAAAATTGGAGTTAATGCAAGATATGTTCAGGTGGAGGCTTCAGAATCTTCAGAAACAAAAAAGCTGATGAAGGTGAAGGTGATGACATGGATGAAGATCCAGATGAAGACTCCGAGGAGGAAGAAGATGACGCAAGTGATGGATACTATTCGGATAAAGTACCTTCTGACGAAGGCTTTTAACTTTTTTTTCCTCTTTTTTTTTCTTCTGTGTAATCTTCTTTTTGTTTTTTTAAGATAATTAAATGATATATTTCTCCCTTTATTAGCAAAACACCAAAAAAAATACTAAAAAATGGTTATTCCTAACAAAACGCCAAAAATAACAAAAAATATTTTTCCTGCTTAATATTTTATTTACTCCATTATTGTATTTTGTCATCTTGGTCTACATAACGCCATTTAAAAAAAGGCCAAACTTAGAAGATGGGACGTCTATAACCTATAAAACTGATAAAAGCTGATCAACACAGTAAATACAAAAATAGTAACTGAAAAGACAGTTACTTTATTACTATCATTTATTACAATAAAAAGTCCCGCCTAAACTACGCGCCAAAAAACTCCTATAAGAGAGGGGTCTATACACAATGAAATTAATCACACCTAGAAAACACAAACGCCATATCCTCTAGAAACCACTCACTTTTAAACGCCACAGATGGCAAAGCTTTCACTGAAATTGATCCTTCTTCTGAGGGGGTTATCTCAATAATATTTTGCTGAATGAGATGGACAAATATTCAAGAAAAAAACACTGGTGACAGTGATATGCCATCATGTGAGCTTTGTTCTTCATGATTATAGGCATGGAATAAAAGGATCAACACAAGTGTAAAGTGTTATTTTGGACTCCATTATTACAAATAGCATCAAGCAAGAGTTGATCTTTAATGACATGCCACCAAACAAGAATATCACACCAAAAACCAGGTTGCCACTAAGCAGCTTCTTCTGAAAAAGACGGGGTTTACGAAGGAAAGTTGGCATCTAGCTAAAGTATTCAAAAAAGGTTCAAAACGCCAAAAACAAATTCAAGAAGGAAGAGGCTGATGACAGTGAAGATTCGGAAGAAAAATTAGATTACCATTTTTTATTATTTTTGTTTTCATTTTATATTGTTTTGATATCAAGTTATATGTTGTTTTGTTATCTAATTCTCTATAAATAAAATACATTATTATATAAAACGCCAAAAACTACAAACACCAAAACGCTAGTAGTATGAAAACTGGGAGAACGGCTGCTGGAAAAGCACCTTGTAAAGGGTATTAAACGCCAAAATATTCACTAAACGCCAAAAAAAAATTGTCTTATTGTAATCTTATGCAAATATTAATGACTCTTAGTAAATTATTATACAAAACGCCACAAACGCCAAAAAATTAACCAGAAAACGCTATAACGCCAAAAAATTATATATGTGACACAAAAACAATTAATTCAACGCCAAAAAGTTTAATAAATACAATTAACGCCAAAAAAAAACTTAGACGCCATAAAATATTATACCGCGTTGGGAAAATAAAAGAAGAATGAAAAGACAAAAAAGCTCATCCGCCCTTCTCTATGCCACCCGGGACATGTGTTGGACTAGGATGCGTTCTCACCGTTCTCACACTTTTGAGCGTTTTCTCCTGATCGCGTTTCTATATATATATATATATACACACACACATAGGTACGAGATTAGGAGAAAACGCCCAAAAGTGTGAGAACGGTGAGAACGTATCCTGGCTCAACACGTGGCGCGCGATATAATTAGGGCGTATGGGTTTTTTTGTCATTTTATCTTCCGCTTTTCCAATTCTGCTTTTCACAATATTGATTTATTTTTGGCGTTTAAGATTTTTTGGCGTTAACCAAATTCAATAATTACATGGCGTTTTAATGGTTCCATTGTATTAATATTTTGGCGTTTATGGCGTTTCCAAATCGTAGGCCATTGGAACCCCAAAGGTCAGAATATCTCTTTGAATGGCTTTATCCATACTAAGTATGGCCAGGACTTTTTAGGACGATGCCCGATTATTTGTTCTTATATTCAAAGGCGTTTTAGAAAAGATGGCCCATTGTTCTATTATTTTTTATATACATTTTGGCGTTTGTGGTATCTTGGCGTTTTACAAGCGGAAAATTATATTACAACCACAGGGGAAAAAATAGAAACGAAAAAATAAATTAAAAAACCTAATTGGATCTCTCTTCACAATATTCACTGTCATCAGTCTCTTTCTTCTTTATATGGCCTTTTTTACGTAAAAGTTAACAAACCCATCGGTCTGATTATTTTGTCTGTTCGTCTGTTGAAGTGGCTTTTGTAGATGTTTGGGGACATAGATCTATGACGTGTGAGTGGGTTTTTCGCTTTGATCTTCAACTTGATCTTCATCTTTATAATCATCCCGCTCTTCAGTGTCATTGATCTCTTCTCCTCATCCAAGCCTTCTTCAAGAACAAATAACACAAAATGACATATGACTGTCATCAGTATCTTTTTCTTGAAGATTTGTCCATCTTATGCAGCAAAATCTTACTGAGTTACTCTCCTCACCTAACAATCCATTCAGTGAAACTTCACGAAGAACAATATTGAATATCCAATAAAGCATGTTAGCCAACTTTGATTTTTTTTAAATTTTTGGCGTTTTACAGTGAGTGGTATTATAGGAACATTAACGTTTGTTTTTTTGGTGTGATCAAATGGAAGTTGCTGAGAGGGATCATTTTATAGGATGTCTTTGGCGCGTAGTTTAGGCGGTGTATTATTATAATAAAGTATTCGTCGTTTCAGTTTACTGTTTTTAATTAATATTTTTGATAAGCTTTATCTCTGAAGTCTGTAACACGTCCCATCTTTCAAGTTTGGCGTTTTAGATTTTAATATAATAAATGTTGTTAATAATAAAGTTTCCGTCGCTTCAGTTTTACTGTTTTGTAGTTACTGTTTCTAGTTACCTTTTCGAGATTTTGGCTTTTTTTATTTTTAATGAGGTTTTATATAAAGATTGCACTTTTGTTCTATTTTTCTTGAACCTTGGTTTTTATTTTTTGAGTTTTTTATAATACTTGTCCAAAGTAATTTTATTATAGTTTGAGAGTTTTTGGGGGCGTTTTATGGCATGATGACGTTTTGACAAGCATTTGGCTGTGTGGTGTTTTTATTATATATGGCGTTGTTATTATATAACAATCAACTAAAATAGAAATTTTAATATATATATATATATATATATATATATAAACAATTGATCTTCCAAATCTTCACTGTCGCCAGTCTCTTCTTCTTTTATGAATCATCTTAACTGGTTGTTTCGACTTTCGTATGATTCATTTTGTTTTTTTTTTTTTTTTTTTTTTTTTGAAGAAGCTTTTTTGTCGCCGTTTGGAATCACAAAGTGTTACATCAGCCTCTTTTTTCTTGAAAATTTGTCCATCTCATGCAGTAAAATATTATTGAGTTACACCCCCCAGCTAACAATCCATTTGGCGAAACTTTGCGTAGAACAATATTGAATATCCAAGGGACGATGTTTGATTTTTTAACTTTTTGGCGTTTTACCGAGAAAAAGAACGCCACTAAATGAAAGTACCTTAAAAAAACTAATAAAAAAATAATAGTATTTGTTTGTGAATTTTGTGTGTAATTTTATAAAGATAAAAAAAGATATTTAAATGCTAAATATTTACCTTTTAAATAAACAAATGAATATGGAGCAAATCATTGTTTTACAAAAGTTTGTGAACACTTGGCATCTCGATATTTGGGGATTTGTTCTAGTCGTTCATATACGAAAATTTATTCAATTTCACAACTACTGTTATTTCTTTTTTATTTTATTTTTTTAACGGTGGAATTCTATTATTAAAGAACGGGTAGCATATGTAGTAAACATCAAAGATACACTACAGAAAAAAAAAAAAAAAAAAGAAAGACGAGGAAAAAATTACATCTTTTACCCCCGCACGCTACAATTACTTTACTATATCCCTTACGTTAAAACCCACCCATTTATCCCACTTTATTTTACCTAGCTTCGACCTGCTTTTCATCCATAAGAAAGTTTCCGTCTTGATTTCTTCCATTACCTTGTGTCCGGAGCTAAGGTTCTGTTTGTTTTTTGGCCAGAAGTACTTCTGGCCACTTATGTCTGCGCCGGGCAGACGCGGGCAGACGTTTGGAGTCCGCAGATTGTTTGTTTTCTCGCAGACCTTTCATTAAAAAAGGTCTGCGAGACCTCTTCTTGGCACAGACATTGACATATGTCTTCTAACCTCTTCTCACCTTCTCCTCTTCTCCCTCCAGACACCACCTCCCCTGCCACCACCTCCACCTCCGCCGCCCACCTCCACTCCGCCACCACCTCCACTCCGCCACCAAATCGAATAAAACCCCCCAAATCGAAACCCCCAAATCCACAAACTAAAACCCCCAAATCCACAAACTAAAACCCCCAAATCGAATCAATGAACATCATCAGCAACTTACCGGTGAGACTCGAACCCGCTGCTCATCAGCAACTTACCGGTGAGGGTTGTGTCGGAGATGAAAAATCGGGGGCCGACTCCCTTTCTTGGTCGCTGGAACAGATGATCGAGAGAGAGAGAAGAGTGGTGACGTTGGTGGCTGTGGTGTAGTGGTTGTTGGTTGTGGTGTAAGGCGGTGGTGGTTGTTGGTTTGCGGTGGTGCTTGGTGGTGGTGATGAAGGCAGAGAGAGAGATCGAGGGAGGAGAGAGAGATCTGTGAGAGGAGAGAGAGACACGGTGAAGGGCGGTGGTGTAGTGGTGACGGTGGTGGCGGTGGTGAAGTGGTGGCGGTGGTGACGGTGGTGGCGGTGGTGAAAGCAGAGAGAAAGAGAAGCTGGTGTGTGTGTTGTGTGTGTAATGTGTGTGTGAAGAGGTTTTATATATAAAAAAAAAAAAACAAACCCTCTTCTCCTTGCAGACTGCAGACATTTGGTCCACCTCTTCTCCTGCAGATGCCTGCAGATGTGGTCCGCAGACTGCAGACCTTTTCCTACAGAAAAAACAAACAGCACCTAAGTCTCCCATTAAATTCATTGTGGTTTCTTGCTTTCCATATGTTCCACACTATTGTTTGGAAAACCAAGTTTATTATCTTCTTCCATTCTTTTGATCCGTTCAGCCCATCGATATATAGCAAGGCCTCTTTGGTCGAACTAATTCTCATATTAACTGGAAGTTTTATCCATGCTAGAATGTTCCACCATTTAGTCTTTTGACATTGTGGATGTAACAATTAAATGGTCCACTGACTCTTCATATTGGTCACATTTGGTTTCGAATTGCAACTTCCCTTTTTATTAATTCTCATTTGACTGGGATTCTGCCCAGGGTTACCCTCCATGTAAATTAATTCAATTTAGGAGGAACCCGTTGATTCCAAAAATGCCATTTATCTTCAGGAGCTGCAAGTGATTGTTTAATTATTTGATCCTTAACATTGGCAACCAAAAAGCATTCATTTGACTCTGAGTTCCAGGCCCACGTATTCCTACCATTTGAAGCTATATAATTCTTTCAATGACCCAGCCCACACATTTGATGGTCCATTGATTTTCATTTGCCTGCTTAACCACACATTCTGCGATTTTTATATTTTTGTTTTCTGCAAATTTGAGGGAACCGATCCATTAGCTTTTCCTCGCGTATATCAAAAACAGTTTGCCATTTGTATGTATTCAGTGTTCTCTTAACTCTTTGTTAGGTAACCGGTAATTTTTACTAACGTCATCCTTTTACAAGTTGTAAGTTCTACATTTAGTTGAACACAGTTGGTACCAATAAATGAAATCTGTCAAGGAGTTCTACATTTCATTACCTATGATAACAACCAAGATAAATATGCTTTCATGTCATTTTTATAATTGTATGTAAGATGGACATATTTGTCCAGTGGTGTGACGGTTGAGATCATTTATCGGTCATACAAGCAACATCTCATCTAGATCAAGCTTCCGAACCAACCTTAACCACTCATCCGGATCATTTGTTAGCCGAGGGGACGGGGGGCACTTCATCGCTCTCATTCACCTAAACCTAAGAGCATCCACAATGGTTTCACCCGTCGTTTACAAACCATCTCTCAGTATGGCACATCAGATTTTAAACAAACCGCTAAAAACCATCATTTCTCCTTCAACAACAAACCACTATAGATTGGCACCTCAGCATCCACCTTATCGCCAGTGGCGGACCTAGGAATTTTTTCTGGGGGGGGGGGGGGGATTTTAACGATTTTAGGCCCCTAGCTATATAAAAAAATTTGGTTCATAGCGGGTCGGATCGGGTCAGGTCATGTAAAACAAGTAAACATAAACAAACGAAGTTTCAGAGCGGGTCGGATCAGATCAGGTCAGGTTGGGTCAATTTCAGTTTTCAAACAATCAAACTTTATTTACTAACTTCCTATCACATTAACAGACAAAGTTTAAAGTAAAACAGTAAACACATAAGTAAGTAAACTAACAACAAAAAACCATCAAAGTTCAAACCATCCATACTTCTATATCTCATAACAATTAAATAAAACAACAACAAAAAAAACTTATCTAAAACATAGTTTAGTCTTTAATTAGAAGAATCCGACGAAAAAAATAGTTCAACCTTTTTCCTCTTGAGAAATCGCGTCATAACTTTCATACTCATGGTTCTTATCACATATAAATCGCTCCATAAGTTTATAAAACAACACTAAACACTTACACAAAATAAACAATTATATTCAACCAATACCACTGTCCATAATTTTTGACCATTTAAGCCCAAGTTTTAAATGTTGATTAGTAATCATTTAAACAAACAAAGCTTAAAATAAAACAATAAAATCATTAACTAAAAGTTTATAAGAACTAAAAAAAACATCAAAAAACATTAAAAAAAAAAATCAAACCTTATACATTTATGTTTTCTCCTAATCACCGCATAAAACAACAAAAAACAATCAATAAAGAAAGGATATTTGTTCTAAGTCGGAATTCCAGCATAATAATGTTCAGAACAGTCGGAATTTTGAATTTTCAGGCCAAAAACTCGTCCGGTCATGAGTCGCTGTACACTTTAATTGTTGAGCGTCTTTTTGAAGCGGGATTTGGAATTCGAATGGGTAATGGGTGGGTTGGATTGGGTAATTTTATTTAGTTAACAATCTTTGGGCTTGTGTCTGGGCTTGGATAATTGGGTTAATAAAATTAGATTGTAGATTGAGTTAAGTAAAGTAAATAAGTTGATAAAGAATAATTATATAAATTGTGTTATATACTTATATATTCATAATAATCGGTGTTTATTTTTTATTTTTTTATAAATTCATAATATTTTTTTCTAAAAGGGGCGGTTGAAAATTTTCAAGGGGTGCTGTTGAAAAAATCCAAGGGACGCGGTTCAGATTTTCAACAGAAATTAGCACTAAAAACTTTTTTATTACGGGGGTGCGGCCGCCCACCCACCATCGTGGGTAGGTCCGCCATTACCCATCGCGTAATGTTCCTTTTATATGTGTATTCATTTTCTTTTATATAATTTTAGTTTTGTATATCACTTTTATGTAATTTTTGTTTTGTATATCACTTTTCATAATTATATAAGACTAGAGGGTATGGGGAGGCCCATCCCCATGAGGATGGGCCGCCACGTCGGCGCCACGTAGGAGTGGCTTGGAGGGGATGGACCTAGGGGTAGGGGATGAACCCTTTTATGTATATATATGTATGTATGTATAGGTATATGTGAGAGCCAAGAGGAGAAAGGAGGCCCGTCACAATCGTCTGTGGGGAGCCGGACTCGCCGGAACGGGAAGAGGGGGTCGGTGTGGGGGACCGGCGCGGGCCTCGTCGGGCCTAAGCCGGCCCCCATACCGCTTAGTCTAATAAAATTACAAAATAATTACATATATATGTTGTCAATCGTGTGGGAAAGAACTTTTAATGTTAATATAATATTGTTTGTTATTTTTCATTTACAAGTACATGTAAGAGTTATTTAAATTAAAAAGATAAACCCACAATTGTCCTATATATTAATAACTAGTTGTACACCCGTGTGAATACACGGGTACGTTTAATAACAATCGAAATCAAATACTAAAAAACAGATTATAATATATCATTTAAATTATTTGCATTTAAATCATGTTTTCAGTTAGTTTGAGTAACTGACAATCCTGCCATATATAAGAAGAATTCATTTGATCAAAACACAATATACCAAACGCCTCAGATTTGTTATCGTAAGCTGTTGTCGAAATCCGCCATGGCTGCAATCACTGCTTCATGTGTCAAATACATACATACTGAATTGCCTTACATAATGTAACAACAACAGCAACATCGTCATCGTCATCATCATCTCCATTCCATAAATAGAGAGAGAGAGTAGTTTATTCAAACATATTATCAGTTGATCAAATTCACTAACATGAAGACAACTTTTAGACTATTTCATTTAGGGTTTGTTTTTACGTGCCATCAATTACAACATACTCATTATTAGCCAAACATGCCCTAAAAGGTGTATAAATTATGAGTTAAAAAGAGTGTTCCTTCATGAAATCAAACATGAGCATTCATCACTGGTGGTTCTGTTTTCTGACAATAAAAAGTTAAAAACAACTTTTTTATGGCACCCATGCATCAATATGTTTTCATGTTGTCCATTAGATATTCATTAGGATTGTTCCTAAAGCCACAGGACAAATAGTACTACTTCTAACCACATGTCAACCAAAACATTGTATATGAACAAAGGCACACTTGACTTCTGCCACCTGGCAAATCTTAACGGTAAAAACCTGGCATGTAGCTTTGAGTAGTCAAGGTACAACAATTCAAGCAGATGTTACTACCTACACATGCTTCCATGGTAGATATGAATTTTTTTACTACTACCTAACCAAAGTGCAAAGATTATAGCTATTCATTGGATAATCTGATGAGATCAAAACAATCTAAGAGAATTGTGTGCAACAATATGTGAACCTAATGCCTCTAATGATATGGACCATGAGCTTCAATTCCTACAAGTGTTTTGAGTTAACAAACCATTATACATTCATCAAACATAAAAATAAATATTTAAGATACCTGGTAAACAGGAAAAAAACCGGAAGTCGCAACACCGCTCAGGTTAAGAGGGTGGGACTGAGGCGTTTGAGTTCCCCGTGTCATACGTGTGGTTTTCAACCTGAAATGAGACAAAGATGTCTTAAACCGGTAACAAAACTCATGTATGATCAAAAGTAAGAGTAAAATGCCATTTTCGTCCATGAGGTTTGGCCATTTTTGCAACTTTCGTGTAAAGGTTTGTTTTTTTTTCGCATTTGGATCCAAAACGTTAACTCCATCCATTTTTCTCCGTTAAATAAGGGGCATTTCCGTCTTTTTAGACATTATTTATTAAAATAAAGAACACTATAAGAAATAAAGATCCACCTCTATTGACTTTCTCCCCACCAAACCCTTTAATCATCACAAAAAAATGTCTAAAAAGGCGAAAATACCCATGACTTAAAGTTAAAAAATGGATAGAGTTTGATGACAATGGCAAGATTTCAAACCTTTTGGATCCAGATGCGGAAAAAGAAACTTTTGGATGAAAGTCGCAAAAGTAGCCAAACCTCATGGACGAAAATGATATTTTACTCAAAAGTGAAATTAATAATTACCTTTGTTCTTGTATCCTCAGAACTGTCATCTAAGAGATGATTAATTTGATACAAGCTCCCTAAAGTGTTATTCGCATTATTAGCTCCTGTTAAAGAAGGAGCAAGACCAAGACCAATACCAAGATTCAAATATATGGATTGGTTACAATCTGTAATAAAAAAGGTACAAATCATGACCGATACTTTCAAAATCCATGTATTACAGTAAGGTAATTTAGCATGTTACTCCTGAATAAGTTGATTAATAGTTTAATACCTCCGTTTTCAGTCTCGAAACTTAACGACCCCTCATATGAACTGGGTTCACAGTTGGTGATCGCTTCTCTTCCGTTGCATTTTATAGCAGCCTTGTGATAGGCCCTAAGTTATTGATAATCATAACAATACGACATGATAAGTGTATAAGAACAGATCCATTTATGAATGAAAAACGATAAGAGGCTGGAGAGAATATTTGTGCTAACCTTGCAGCTTCTATTTCAGTGTCAAACAATCCAAGATAGATGTACCTAAGGCAAACAAAGTGTCACCAATTCAGTCACATAAAACGTACACAAATTGATTCACATTCCCCAAAATCAAGGTAAAAAAACAGGGTCTTAATAATTTGATTAAAGTACATGGATGGTCCATGTGGTTTACCAAATTTTTGGATTTGGTCCCTAGCTTTCCAAAAGTCACATGGATGGTCTCTATGGTTTGCACTTCGTACGCATTTAGTCCCTAACTTGGACCTGCTGAATCCTTTAGATTTGTTGGAGGACTAAGTGCATTACAGAGTGAAAACCACAGGGACCAATCCGTGTACTTTACTCTAATAATTTTCAGATATAGTTCTATAAGTTCTCACTTTTTCCCAAGAAACTGCCCCATCCGAGCTTCCCATCGACCACATTTGTGCAGGGTAACTCCTCGGTATTTTGAGCTTCCTCTAGAGAACCCAGTGCTTTGACGGCGAAGAATGTGAACAAACTCTTCTTTGCTCAAGTTTTTTATCTGCACAAGTTACATGAGATAAATGAATAAAATGGCACAAACACACTTAAATGGTGTTAATATTTAAGTAACTTCAGCCAACCTGTTTAAGGTCTTCCTCGTAATCACTTATGTTGAAATTAATATCGGCATCAAGTCCACGAAACTTAATCGCAGCGTGATCATATGCCCTACAACAAAAACATCAAACTCATACGGAATGCTTCACTTGATAATGTAAGTTCAAATAGAAAAAAAAAAAAACAAAACGGATAGTTAGTTACCTTGCGGCAGCATGTGCAGTGTCAAATCCACCTACAAAACCAATCACAGACAATCAAACAAAAACAAACAGTTCAGCTATTGGTCAAACAACAGAATCCTATACAAGTTTAATTAGCAAAACCGAGCGAACCCAGTGCAAATTCACCAATTTGGTAACCTTAATTGCTTACCTAGATAAACTTGTTTCCCACAATCCCCTGCATGATCAATTGTTTGTCAGTATTTAGTTCAAAACAGAATTTAGACATCATCTTATGTTTACAAATCATAATGTTATGGTCACATATCTATCTTCTAAACATAAAGATCCATAACGGCGAGAGTAAGGACTCGAACCTGAAACGCTTTGGATAGAAATCTGAATTTTATCCGCTGGAACATGCTTCTTTAGTGTTAATGGGTTCACCTATGTAGGTCCGCCCAACATCACATAAAACCACATAAATGAAATCATCATATCCAAACAATATACATACCGAAAAATATAAACAAACATAAAATAACAAACAAAAGCAATTAAAAAGGATCCGCTTAAATCACAGACCTTTCCATTATTTTCTAAACACATGTTCTTAACTTCTTTTCTTGCATCAATCATCATCATCTGCTTAAAATCCCTTTAAATTTCCAGGCCATTAGACAGCTTCAATAACAAATTTTATGCGATAACAGATAATAAATGATCCGCTTAAAGTTTTCTATAACTTGGCTGCACATAATAATCAAGCATCTTTCTAACATTTTACCTATTCACTACAATCTCATCATACTTAACCTAAAAACAGTAGCACATTATTTGGTATTGGCCATTTAGAGCCAACCTTAGTAAAATAGTACTGCAACAATCTAATCTTTGACCACATAACTCTTTAAAAGTAGCACAAATCAAGAAAATAACATTACTAATAAGCTAAATCGAGAAATACAAAAGTGTATATAAAGTATAAAGCTGAAAAAAGCCTATTACATAAGTAAGTAGAAACATGAACACATAAAACTTATAAAACTACTGGTTAGTATATAAAATTAGCCTCTTCCTTACAACATGTATATGATTACACATTCTTTGCAACTGAAATTCATTTTATTGGTTTTGTGTTATATTTGGCTTCATGTCTCTCTTCTCCCTCCCATTTCTGTTTGATCCGTTTACAACCCTACTCGCTTGAATTAATGTTTAAAAAAAAATTCAACTTACCAAAAGCAGCAGGAGGTGAAGGAGACTGCTATTGAGACAGTTGCCCATTCCATGCTTTTATCTCCTTCAATGAAACTCTACAATATCATCAACAGATCCACTCCCATTCAACATCTTTAGGTGTTGGGATTGAACCCTATCAGAGGAACAGATAATTAAAGCCAAAACTGGATCAGAGCAGTGGATCCAGAATAAGCAGATGTTATGCATACAAGTCTCTCCCCTTGAAAGTGGTTTCAACATCTGCTGACCTCCTATCTACTGATCGTACAAACTGCTAAACTGCTGACCTTCAAACTACTGATCAAGTAAAAGACTGATGAAAGACTAAAGCTCTGCTGTTCAATCTACTGCCTTGAGTCAAGCTCTGCTGATCCGGACAAGTACTGCTGGGTTCACATCAGTGGAAGGATGCAGCAGTAGTTTAGATGTCTTTATGTAATGAAATGTAATAACAGTAGGTAGCATAGCAGAGGTTGTATAGATCAGAGGTTAGAGTTTGTTAGGAGGTTAGATGTCACTTTCATGGTGACGTCAGCTTAGATGCTTCAGTGGTTTGCTCGTGCCTATAAATAGAACAGTGCTCTGTACTATTCTATTAGCTCTTTGCAAAATCTTCTTCCTGCACAAACAAACACTGTGAGCTCAGGCTGAGGGGGAGTTTGTATTCATACATTGCATTGTAATCGTTATTGAAATAAATTCAATCTTTCGGTTCTTTGTGGAAAATGTTTGATTAAAGCAATTCTCTCGTTTGATTGTGTGCAAAGTTTGTTTCCATCTTAATTCCGTTGCACAATTCATCCATCTTCATCTTAATTCAAACGTAAAACACAATCAAAACCAAACTCAGATCCTAACAATTGGTATCAGAGCTTGGACAGTCAAACTTGATTTAACAATCATTTTGATGTAAATAGTTCAGCTCATAAAAGTTGATACTGATAGTTTGTTCGTTTTTGTTGAAAAACAGAGCAAGGTTTAATCACCATCAAAGTTGATTAATCAGTGCCTGTAAAACAACCAGGATGACGTCACAATCACAAGATGATAAGAATAACATTGGCTCGCTTTTCAAACCACCTATGCTTAAACGTAATGAATACAACATCTGGGAGAGAAGGATGGGTCACATCCTTGCTCAACAGAACACTGGAGGTTGGAGGTCTGTTGTTTTTGGTCCCCATGTTCCTATGGTGCCAAGTGCTGAGGATGCAAAGAAGTTTGTTCCTAAACCAACTGAAAACTATACTGAAACTGATTTTCAAAAGTTCGAACTCGATGCCAAAGCATTTAGCATCATAGCATCTGCATTACCCAATGAGATCTATGCTGGACTGTTACATTGTAACAGTGCCAAAGAGCTATGGGATACACTGAAGGAACAGTTTGGGGGAACAGAAGAAGTCATTGAAAACTATAGGGAAATTCTGAATCAGCAGTACGAAACATTTTGTCACATCAAGGGTGAATCATTGACTCAACAATTTGAGCGATTCAGTTGTCTCATTAGTGAACTAAGGCTTGTTAAAGTAACATTTCCAAATTAAACTCAAAATAGTAGGTTCCTTAGATCACTACCAGAAAAATGGGATACCATAGCTTTTGTTACTAGAAACTCTGCTGAGTTCAAAGATCTGACCCTGACCCAACTTCATGGTAGACTCCTGACCTATGAAAGGGAGTTAAACCAGAAAAAGAAGTTGCAAGAGTCTGGCAAAGTTGCTGATGATTATTCATTCGGTAACACAACTCTTTTTGGTCAGGAAGAATCTGGTAGCAGTGGTAAGGATCAGGGTTATGATCACTTCATTGATATAACTGTTGGTGGAAATTTTAACAACCTTGATCCTCACTCTGCAAATTATGCTTTTACTGCAAATTGTGAAAACCAGATGTCAGATAATTTGTGCTTTGAACTCAATGATTTGCAACACTTTGATCCTACTGACTTAGAAGAGATGGACATTTTGCATCAATTGGCTTTGCTTAGTGTAAGAACAAGCAAATTCTACAAAAGAACAGGGAGAAAATTCCCAGGGTTACATGGGAATTTAAGGGTGGGGTTGGATAAATCAAAAATTAAGTGCTACAAGTGCAATAGGCTAGGTCATTTTGCTAGGGAATGCAGGAGTTAAACCACTGGTCCTATAATCACTCATCCCAGCTCAAACCCTAGACCACAACAGCAAAGCACTGTGCACTATACCCAATATACCCCTGCTGCCCATGTTAACACTGCTCACTATGCTGCAACTCATGTGCCTGTGCATTACGTCCAAACCACTGTTCCACAAATTCAGTATGTTCAAACCCCTGTCCCTCAGGCACAAGTGCAACCTGTTGCACCTCAAACAGCTGCTCCAGCAGTGGTACAACCAGATCAGCAAAGCTTCTTCACTCAAGGCTTTGTTGACTGGAGCAGCATGCCTGATGAGCTTGGTGATGAAAATTTTGCACTCTATGCTTTTAATGAACCTTCTAATGATGAATTTTGTTTGATGGCATTAGAGCCAATACCATAGGGGGTAGAAACTGAAGGTGAACAGCTAAGTGCTGAAACAGTGGATGAGGTGACTGAAGCAGTGGTTACTGCAGCTGCTGGTGAATTGCTGCTGGGAGAAAATTCAGAAACCCTGATTGAACCACTGACAGATCCCTGGTCCAAAGAAGACAAGGAAGAAGAGGAAGAAAAGAGAGCAGGTGAGAAAGAAGTAAGAGCTGATGATGAAGAAAATCATCAATGTGATTGTGCCATGATGGCTGCTGCCAAGGTATCACCTCAAGTTCTTGAAAAACTGTGTTCAGACAAGTGCATTATTGCATTTGCTAACATCAAAGAGGTAAATGAAAACCTTAGGGATAAAATCTTAACTGATGAAGTCAAATTTGAAAAGTCATTAAAAGAGCTTAGAAACAAATTGGCTGAAAAGGATAAAGAGATCAGCAGTCTCAAAGAAGAGCAAAGCATAACCAAAACTCAACTCCAAACTATGGTAGAAAAATACCAAGTTTGCAAAAAGGAGTTAGAGTCCACCCAAATCACATGTGAAAAATGGGTGGAATCCTGCAAAGGATATGAGGTAATGCTTGAAAAACAGATTAAAAGCAATGTGAAATTTGGTGTTGGTTATAGAAAACATGATGATGAAAACACTGCTTTTGAAAAATCTGTTCAAACCACTGATGTAACCACTGAGTTCATCCCCACAAACAAGAATGGCCAAGAAGTGAAAATCACTGATAAACTTGGTAACAAAATCACACTTGACAGACCAGTGGGATCCTCTACTTTTGAGGAGATTGAGAAATACCAGTTTAAACCCTCATGGTCTGATGAGTGTGACATTCTTGAAAATTTTAAACCCATGGATTTCACAACCACTGATGGTGTTAAAGCTCCAAAAGCTAAAGTCATTCCTCTCAAGGACATCCCAACAGAGGTTAAAAACTCTGTTGCAAAGGAGTCTGAAAAGAGAAAGAAGAGAGAAAAAATCAATAACTTGTTTTGTGAATTTTGTGAGAAAAAGAATCATCTAACAAAAGATTGTTTCCATTTAAAAGCATATGATTTGAATAAAACAAGTGGCATTGTTCCTGCTGAAAGTTGCACCATCTGTGGTAAAACAAACCACAAAACTCAAGCATGTGTGTATCTCAAAAACTTTGATGTGAAAAAGAATGAATACACTTCTAAAACATCCTTGAGTCGATCAACATCATCTGTCAAATTCACCAAGAACCAACCACTGTTTGTGCCAGTTCAAACAGTTGTCACAAAATAGCTGAACCAAACATCTGTCAAAAGAGATGTTAAGGTTACTGATGCACCCCCTGCTAATCAATACAGAAGAGGTAAGGAACAACCATCCTACCAAAGGATTCCACACGTTTATGAGACCTACAAAAGGCCCTCTAAACCTAAAGTGAACAAGCATCCTTTTGGGTACCAACAGGTAATTGGTCAAAACCCACAACAGTGGTTAGAAAGAAACAGTCCTAAAACTGTCCAAACCCCTGACCTAACCACTGTCCATCAATCTGCATCCATCCCAGACACTGTTGAGACCCCATCCAAAGCCTTATTGGCTTTGGAAACCCTAATGAACTAATCCTTTTACTTCATGTGCAGGGAGCTTCTGCATGCTTAGATAGTCTTTGGTATGTAGATAGTGGAGGCTCCAGGCACATGACAGGATGTAAAGCCCTACTCAAAGATTTCAAAATCCATGGAGGGGTGATATATCCTTTGGGAATAATAGTAAAGGGAAAGTTCTGGGGTCTGGTACAGTACAGTCTGGAAATATAAAATTTGAAAATGTCAATCTGATAAACAATCTGAACTTCAACCTCCTGAGTGTTTCACAAATGAGTGATAAGGGGTATGGGTCATTCTTCACAAAGGAGTGTTGTAGGATTATTGGACCAGAAATGGTTGAAAAGATTGAAGCAATAATAAACACTGGAAAAACAAAACTTGTTGCTCAAAGAAGTGGCAATGTTTATGTTGTTGATATGTCAAAAGAGTGTCCCAGAGCTGATGCCTGTCTGTTCTCAGCTGCCTCTAACAAAGAGACAGAACTTTGGCACAGGAGACTGGGGCACACAAATCTCAAGACAATCACTGAAATTTCAAAAAATGGCTTGGTAAGAGGCTTGCCTCAAAAATTGTTTTCATGTCCTGAGCATTGTGTTTCCTGTTTAAAAGGAAAACAACATAAATGCTCCTTTAAGTCCATTGAAGAGTCCAAAACAACCCAGTGTTTGCAAATGCTGCACATGGATTTGTTTGGCCCAGGTCAAGTCATGAGTCTAAAAAAGAAGAGATATTGTTTGGTTATTATTGATGACTTCTCTAGGTTTACATGGACTTTCTTTTTACACTCAAAAGATGAGACTGCAGGCATTTTGCAAGACTTTGTGACACAGGTTGAAAAGCAATTTGACCTTCCAGTAAAAGTCTTCAGGAGTGACAATGGCACAGAATTCAAAAATAAGGAGTTGGATGCCTTCTGTGTGAAGAAAGGGATTGTAAGGCAGTACAGCATCCCTAGAACACCAGAGCAAAATGGGGTAATTGAAAGAAAGAACATAACTTTGATTGAGGCTGCCAGAACCATGCTTACTGATTCAGGTTTGCCATTAACTTTTTGGGCAGAGGCAATAAACACTGCTTGCTATGTCCAAAACAGAGTTTTAATAAACCCTAGGCACAAAAAGACTGCTTATGAAATTCTGTATAAAATCAAACCACTGATCTCATATTTTAAAGTATTTGGCTGCCCATGCTTTATTTTGAATTTAAAAGATTCCATCTCAAAATTTGCAGCCAAAGTAGATTGTGGTTATCATCTGGGATACTCAACCACTGCCAAGGTCTACAAAGTGTTTAATACACGGACCAAAGCAGTGGAGGAGACCTTGAATGTAAAGTTCAATGAACTTTCATCAATGAAAATCCCAGCAAATCCTGCAGAGTTATTTGATCTTGATAAATTCACTTTTGAAAACACAGCTGTCAAGACTAACAGTGCAGGTCCATCAGAGGAATCCTCACCAGACTATGGGTATGAGATCATCATTCCTCAACAAAAGTCTGCTTCAATGGGAAAAGAATCAGTTGTACAAAACAGCTGTCAAAGCTCAACCACTGCTACATTAACAGTTGTTGACCAAAGTAGCCCCTTAACCACTGCTTCCACATTATTAAACACTGCTGACAAAAGTCCCCAAACAGTGGATAAAAGTCAGCATGTGTCCACACCATTACCTCCTATTCCACCACCTTTTGAAGCCACTGCTGGATCATCAAAGTCACCAGCAGTGGTTAGCTCAGATGATACACATTTGCAGCCTTCACCAACAAATGCCATCATACCATACCAAGGAGATTTAATCTTCTTGAGATCTCATCCACCTGACCAAATCATTGGCAACATCAATAAAGGGGTGCTCACAAGAAGCCAAACCCAAAACATTTGTCTTTTTGCTGGTTTTCTGTCACTCCATCAGCCAGTCAAGTACCAAGAGGCACTGAAAGACAATAGCTGGGTAGAAGCCATGCAAGAAGAGCTCCAACAGTTTAAAAGACAACAAGTATGGGAGCTTGTACCACTGCCAAAAGATGTAAGTCCCATTGGCACAAAGTGGGTCTTCAAAAACAAAACTGATGAAAGGGGCATTGTTGTCAAGAATAAAGCCAGGCTTGTGGTTCAAGGTTACAGACAGGAAGAGGGGATTGATTATGATGAAACATTCGCCCCTGTAGCAAGATTGGAAGCTATAAGATTGTTCATGGCCTTTGCTGTCAACCACAACATGAAGGTGTTTCAAATGGATATCAAAAGTGCTTTCCTCTATGGTACAATTCAAGAAGAGGTGTATGTCTGTCAACCTCCAGGTTTTGAGGATCCATTTTATCCAGATCATGTCTACAAGCTAAACAAAGCTTTGTATGGCCTGAAACAAGCACCTAGAGTCTGGTATGAAACTCTTTCCACCTTTCTACTCTCAAATGGTTTCAAAAGAGGTACCATTGATAAAACACTGTTTCTAAAATGGAGAGGAAAGGATTTAATGATTGTCCAAATTTATGTGGATGACATTATCTTTGGAAGCACATGTAATAAAATGTGTGAAGAGTTTAGGGAACTCATGACAGCTGAGTTTGAAATGAGTGCAATGGGTGAGCTGCAATGCTTTCTTGGTCTCCAAGTTCAGCAAATGCAAAATGGAACTTTCATTCATCAAAGCAAATATGCTAAAGAACTTTTAAATAAATTTGATATGAATGATTGTAAACCATGCAGCATACCCATGGCAACAAATAAGCTTGTCATGTCTGATGAAAGGGATGAGCTGATTGACCAAACACTTTATAGAAGCATGATTGGGTCTTTACTGTACCTAACTGCATCTAGACCAGACATCATGTTTGCAACATGTGTCTGTGCAAGAAGTCAATCAGCTCCCAGAAAATCAAACCTCATTGCTGTAAAAAGGATCTTCAGATACATAAAAGGTGCTCCCACACTTGGTATCTGGTATCCAGCTAATGGGAATATCAAGCTTTCAGGCTTTTCAGACAGTGACTTTGCTGGATGTAACACCACAAGGAAGTCCACTTCAGGAGGGTGCCAGTTTCTAGGTGATTGCTTAGTTTCATGGCAAAGCAAAAAGCAAGCAGCTGTTTCAACATCCACTGCTGAAGCAGAATATATAGCTGCTGCAAGCTGTACAGCCCAACTGCTCTGGCTTCAAAATCAGTTGCTGGATTTTGGTATCACTGCCTTAAAGACACCACTCATGTTGGATAGCCAGGCAGCAGAAAATATCATCAAAAATCCAGTTTCCCATTCAACCACCAAACACATCGACATCAGACATCACTTTGTGAGGGATTGCTATGAAAAAGGTTTGATTTCTCTGCATCATGTTCCAACTAAAGACCAGCTGGCAGATGTGCTCACAAAAGCATTAGATACATCCACCTTTGAAAGCTTGGTCTCTAGGATTGGCATGCTAAACATGGAATAACAAGCAAAATCTTGTTTTTCTATGAATAAAAGCATTAAAATGTTTTCAGAAAATCAAAAATCCATCCTTAAAAATAGCTAAAAATGAAGTTTTCATTAAAATCCTTAAAAGTCTGCCATAACCACTGATTGTTCAAAAGTCTGCTCTACTTCAAAGTTTGTCCATTGCTGAAAGTCGACCCCTGTTCTCTCATTTTCCTGATAAGCACTGATGCTCAAAATTAGTGTTTTATCCACTGATGTGCTATCCACTGATAGTGAAAATCATCCACTGCTTCCATTTGTTACCGTTGTAACCACTGCTTTTCATCAGTAACTTTCATAAAAGTATTGTCCTTCATTTCATCAGGGGTTGGCATGTGGGCAGTACATAGTGGTCAGTCCTTTTGTTACCGCTGCCACGTCAGCATTCGCTTTTTCTCCATAAAACCCCTTTCAAAACCCCAAACAGGGTTTTACTGTCGAATTGAATTCATAAAAATTCCCTTCTCAAAGCAGTTTTTCTTCAAATTCCTTCACAACCTTCTTCGATCATTATCTCCAAAATGACAAAATCGAAGTCATCTGCAAAACCCACTTCCAAATCATCATCAAAAGAAGCCTCTCAAAAGGCCAAACCCACTGAAATTCCACACAAACCGTCTCACAACCTTCTGGGTCTTCTCACAAAACCCGGCACCACAGATATTTTTGACTCCATCATTGATATCCTATCTGCATCAAAGTACAAAACTTTGTTAACAGCAGATGCACCAATTTACTTGGCGACCCAAAGAGAGTTTTGGAAGAATGCAACCCTTGAAAAACAAGGAGAAGCTGTAATAGCCATTAACTCTTCTCTAAAGGGTAAAGCTGTTAAAATCACACCGCAATTTATCTCGGAAGTCTTTCAGCTCGATGATCAGGAAGGTAAAACTTCTTTTCCCAAAAACGAGTTAAAAAATGATTTTCTGGAAAGAGGGTATAATGCAGAAGTAAAAAAGGACACCTTACAAAAAGGTTTCTTCCCTTCTGCAACAAGATTTTTATTCCATACCCTCCTAATGTGTGTTTCAAACAAAACCACTGCTTTCAATGAAATACCATTAAAAATTCAAAACTTGGGATTTGCTATTCTTCAAGGAGAAAATTTCAATTATTCTCGGGAAATTTTTAATGATTTGGTTAAAAATGTTGAAACAAAGGCATTCTTACTGTTTCCAAGATTTCTAAGTTATTATTTTGAAAAGAAACTTGGTAAGTCTGATGCTTCTGCAATAAAACAAGGTGAATCTCTTCAAATGCACAGCTTAACTGCTGAAACTTTTACAAGAATGTCAACACCTTGCAAAACACAAGCAGAGGTGCCTGAGCAGAATTTAGCAGTTACCACTGCTCCTCAGGTATCTGCTGCTGAGCCCACTGCTCAAGGTGATCAAAGTAGCAAAACAACTGCTTTGAAACCCACACCTTTAATCACCAAAAAGCCAAACAAAAAGAAAACTCAAAAACCCCCCAAACCTATCAAAAAGGCAACTCTGGAGGATGAGATACCAGAGCAACTGCCAGTGACAAAACAAAAGTCACAAGAAACCACTGCTGCTTCTTCCTCACAGCAGTTGGTACAAATATCTCAACCCATAACCGAAACTCCTCCTGTTTCTTCTAAAAAAGAACTGGTTGTACACATAGGGACTCCACAATATAATGCTCTGGAATCACTCGCTTCCATCATCCACAGCCCAATGCCCGGGGCAAATTCTCTTTCTACACCAAACCTCACATCCACAATTCCCCCACCAACTAAACTTTTGTTGGATGCAATTGATTTGAACCAGGTACAAACCAGTCCTTCTTAATCACCTATCAATGAGAACATGCCTCAACAAATAATTGGGTCTGATGTATCAATCTTTGCTAACCCACCAACACAACCTGGGGAGGTTACATCCCTTGAGTTACAAGTAACTCTTGGTGGTAATCCAAGTGAAGCAGCCACTACAAGTGCTGAACCCACTGGTTTGCATTTGGACAGTGGTTACATTAATAAGACTTCCTTGGAGGCAATTCCTTCCATAGCACCTCTGACATCCACCAGTGGATTTGTTTTGACCACTGGCAACATCAAAAGGCTGTCAAGTGTTGAAGGAAGAAGACCCCAGTACCAAGAAAAAGGGGCATCAGTGGTTAATGTTTGGAGTACACTCCCTACCTCAACCACTGATAAAACCACTGCTAGTGGGAAATCAGATGATCCCATTAAATTGGGTGATGGTTTAAAATATTTGGATTTGACGGAACGAGTTGACAAACTGGATACAGCTGTTGCAGATATCAAAGACATGCTACAACAGTTATTGACTGTACAAAAGATGCAATCCACTGTTGTTCCACCTCAAGCACCTGCTCCACCACAAGCACCTGCTGCAAATGAGCTCTGGAATCTATTTCAACCTTTTCTCCAACAACAAATACAAATGGCTGATCAGCAATATGCAATACATGTACAAGAGCTGAGAAACACAATGGAGTCTAGGTTCAAGAACACACAAGCAGACATCAAGGCACTCAAGGCCCACATATTAAAAACCACTGGTACTGCTCCTCCAACTGTTCTCTTTATTGATCAATTACCCCCAGATAATGCCAAAAAGGGGGAGAAAATTCAGGAGTGGAAAAAGAAGGGAATAGATGATGGTCTTTACATTGAACCAGAAAGGGATGCTATGACCAGAAAAATTCCTTTTCCAGATGGTAGCAAAAAGGTTGATGTTACCCAAAATGCACTTGATGAAGCTATAACAAGTGTAAAAAGGGACAGAGAGGCAAAGGATATGTCAAGGTGGAATGAGGAGAAAAGAGCTTACATAGAGCTGTATGTGCAGGGTTGTTCTAAGTCAAAGGATGTTAAAAATCCTGTGCCAAAAAGAAATCTCACTAGAAAAGTGAGGGAACCCAAGTCCACACCATCCAGACTCACAAAGCATACTCCAAAACCACCATCCAAAAGCCCCCAACATCAAACCTCCACCCAAACAGTTGTTGTAACTCCTGCTGTATCAACATCTGCTGGTACTTCAGTTGGTTCAACATCTGCCATCACTTCAACACACACCACTTCAACACACACCACAACCACTGCCTTACCACCACCACCACCACCATCACCACCAAAAACAACCTCACCACCATCTCCTCCTGCCAAAAAGCAGAAGACAGCTGATGTTACAACATCTGTTGTAATGACAACAGTGGTTAAAACACCAGTTGTTTCAACAGCTGTTAGTCAATCACAAATCACTGCCACTCAAACCATCACCACTGATCCACCCAAAACATCATCTGCCTCTCCTGCAATAAAAAGGAGAAGGATTTTTATACCAGATGATGATTCACCATCACCACCACCAACATCTTCAAAATCTCTATCACTTGTTACAATACCAAAGCCGGTTCCTCTCTCATCAGCTCTAGTACAACAATCAATCCTTGTCATTACTCCTGCAGGTGTCCAATTTCCTCTAGAACTTGAAGCAGTTAGAGAAGAGATCAAATACTTCTACTATGAGGATGACCCTGCTAAAAGGAAGTTGCCATCTGTTAAAGGATATCCAAGGCCAAACAATATTGAAGAATATTTGAAAGTCAAAGCTAAACAAGCAGAGGATATCTCAAAAAGAAATGCACAAAGAAAATCTGATAGAGAAATTCAGCAGAATTACCAATTCTTGCTCACACAAGTCAGATCCTTAGAGCAATTTGCAAAAAATGTACGTCAACAGATCTCAGAGAGAGCAGATGAAACTTTGAGAAAAGACTACATTGAAAGCATCATGGCAACCAAAAAGTACAAGGGAGAAAAGTATATGTACAAAGAGTGGACCATTCCTGAGCTTGAAAAAGAAGCAGCCAGGATTCAAGAAATGATAAATAAGAAGGTCAAACACACTCCTCCAGATTGGTCAAAACACAAAAAGAATATGCCTGACAAAACACTAGAGCTGAAGAGAATGAAAGAGGAATTGGTTGCTGCTGATTATGGGTCCAAAAATCAAGTGATGAGATGGAAAGAAGATAAAGTCAGGGCTACCTATAAAAGTTTGGAGAAGTTAAGAAAGACAGATCCTACTGCTCCACAAAAGCCTGACTATCCTGAAGTAGAGGTTTCAAAAAGACCATCAAAACTGCAAATCAGGAGAGCCACTGCTCCAGCTGGTGCAGCCATCTTTAAAAGAAGGCCACAAAAACAGCTGGTTACTGAAACAGTGGCAGAATTAATGGCAGGAGATGAGTTTGTAAAAGAAGGCATTAAACAGATGATAGCTGATACTCTTGGCCTGAATCTGTTGGACTCTGTATGCCCAAGACACATAATAAATTGATGTGGCTAGTACGTTATGATCCAAGTCGAGTCATACCCAATAACAAGCTAGACAAACACTTATATTATTTATTTGTGATATGATCAAACAAATAAATATTAACACTTACAATATTTAGAAATTGGTTTTCTAAATAATTACACTTGAGAAACCAATAAATTATGTGGATAATTTATTTTGAGAGAATATTTTTATTTTGTTATTTAATAGGTTAAATGACATTATAAAAGATTATATAAAGTCTTGCAAACATGGTGTTATAATTTTATAAAAGTTATAAAATTAAACAAGACTTTATTTGTTATAAAAAAAATTGGAATTTTTTTTTAAAACCCCTAAGGGGCCGTCCACTTTGGGGGTCTTCCCAAGACCCATGTTGGTCCAATGTGATGACATGCAACTTTGCATGTGTAAGAGATTTTGATTGGGTCTTGGTTTTGATAATATTCTCTCTAATATTTAAATAAAATGGATGACCAAAAATGAAAGAAAGAGCTGAATTTTTACTCTCTAATTTTCGGCCATAAGAGGGTTCTTTCAAGTGTTCATTTTTGATCTTCAAGTGTTAAATCCTAGCTAAACTTGTGGTGTTTGTTGGAAGCTTGGGGTATACAAGCTTGAGGTCTTCTACTCTTGAAGACAACCATTTCAAGAAGCATCATCCGTTTCATAATCCTTGCACTTCAAGAAGGTAGTTTTCTAAACATCCTATGGTTGTGTTTGATAGTATACATCTCATATATGGATCCGGATTTTGGGATTTTGCATATAAGTGGTTTTATATCTTATAAAAGTAACATGTTTTAAACTTATTTTCCGCTGCGTTTTTATTTCATATGAATGAAATTACTTTGATGAACATGTTAAAATCCCATCAGAATCAACCTGTAAGTACTGCTCAGACAGTCATCAATAGGCCGGCATCTCCTAACACCTCATCCAATAAAAATCTCCCAAGAAACCCACCAGGCTCAAAAGTACTAAAGTGGGAAACTGACAAACAGACCCATGTACTGACTATGTTCAGGTCTAGTGGAGAAGTGAAGAAAATATCAAGGGAACAAGCACTTGGCCTAAGTCTTGAAGATATGCAGGATCTCCTTGATCTTCCACTTAGTAGGGATGAAGATGACACAGATGCCCTAGACTTTGAGTTACAACTTAAAGGTCAGATAAGGGAACTGTTGATGAGGCAATAAAGTTCCACAATAATGAAGGGTTTTGGCATTATCTGTTCCAGGGGGAGATTGTTGGGATTGAACCCTATCAGAGGAACAGATAATTAAATCCAAAACTGGATCAGAGCAGTGGATCCAGAATAAGCAGATGTTATGCATACAAGTCTCTCCCCTTGAAAGTGGTTTCAACATCTGCTAACCTCCTATCTACTGATCGTACAAACTGCTGACCTTCAAACTACTGATCAAGTAAAAGACTGATGAAAGACTAAAGCTCTGTTGTTCAATCTACTGCCTTGAGTCAAGCTCTGTTGATCCGGACAAGTACTGCTGGGTTCACATCAGTGGAAGGATGCAGCAGTAGTTTAGATGTCTTTATGTAATGAAATGTAATAACAGTAGTTAGCATAGCAGAGGTTGTATAGATCAGAGGTTAGAGTTTGTTAGGAGGTTAGATGTCACTTTCATGGTGACGTCAGCTTAGATGCTTCAGTGGTTTGCTCATGCCTATAAATAGAACAGTGCTCTGTACTGTTCTATTAGCTCTTTGCAAAATCTTCTTCCTGCACGAACAAACACTGTGAGCTCAGGCTGAGGGGGAGTTTGTATTCATACATTGCATTGTAATCGTTATTGAAATAAATTCAATCTTTCGGTTCTTTGTGGAAAATGTTTGATTAAAGCAATTCTCTCGTTTGATTGTGTTCAAAGTTTGTTTCCATCTTAATTCCGCTGCACAACTCATCCATCTTCATCTTAATTCAAACGTAAAACACAATCAAAACCAAACTCAGATCCTAACATTAGGATTGCCTATGACACCAAGAACAAAACATGAGAACTTAGTCATATTTATTTAAGCCACTCCTTTTATTTCCAATCCCTCTATTTAGTCGCTAACCGCTTCGCTACACTATTCGCTATAGCGGGCACTATGCTCGCTATTAACAACTATGTTCAGTTGTAAAGGAGCTCTATACGGTGAATGTTCAGTTAAGCAATGCCCATGTCCAATATGACTCACATCTATTTCCATAAGAGGCATCAATGTTAACCAAGCAGTGAACATGCAAGACAAAAGGGCTTACCGAAACTTGATCGGAACCCTATCTGGTTAACCGTCATCACTGTCAGAGCCATGGCAGCCTCCCAGCTAACATCCCCCGTCACAAACACTGGTCGCTGTGACAAACATCGAGCATCTATAGAAAACAAATGCCCTATAATCTATGTTATCAATTGCAATATTGCACTACCCTTGTACAGCTGATCATCTCAATCTAACAACTTAATATCACATGATCATTTTCAAAATTAACTAATATACCTAAACAAATGTCTATACCTAAATGGAACTCATATAAATTCATATTTAACATACACATTCTGATGTGTAACAGAGCAAATCTGGCCTCAATACGATAAAGATTAACACTCCTGACAAATAAGAGAATCAAAACTAAATTCAACTTCAGAAAATGCAAAATTCTAACAACGAATATCACATAATGATCATTTTCAAACTTATACTGACCTGCTATGTCGAATGAATAATCGTCGTTCAATTGTTATGTCAGATATAGGGTTTCAACATAAAAAACCAAAAACAAAAAACAATAATAACTTCAATAACTTCGATAAATGATGAACACATAAACATAGAACACAAACATCATACCTGCAAAGGGGATTAATGTTAATAAATCAAAAGAACAAATATCGAATAGGTTTACTTACATGATGTCTTGGTAATCTCGCGAAACAAAAAGAAAGATAAGTGCATTAGAGAATGGAGTGCATAATCGATTGAAAAGCAAAACGCGATCTTAAATTGAGGTTGTACCGATTCTCCACTTTAAGCAGCTTCCTCAACTCACCCTACAAAATCAAGATGTCAAACCCTAGATCGATACATGTCAGAGATGGAATCCACCTCCTACATCTTTTGAATTGCCATGTATATAAATCTCCATTAAAAACCCTAAATCTAAGAAATAGGAGAAGATAATAAGATGAAGGATTTGATTAGTCTTGATGGGTTTCACATGAAATCACGTTCGGTTTAAAGAGCAATACCTAATTGCAGAAATCGAGTTGTTTTGTTGTACCAGCTGTGAATCGATATCGAGTTGCAGATATTGAACAAATTACAGAGATTTAGAGAGAGTTCTAGATTTGAAACTTTTGAAAATGAGTTTTAGAGAGAGAGGGTTGAAGATGATGGTTTGAATTTTGAAAATGATGCAGGACTATATTTGAGAGAGAGAGGATTGAAATTATGATTTGATTTTGAATTTCCCTCCTAAAAACTTACTTTCTACTAATAAATAAAAATCAGATTTTAATAGATTTTTATATATAATAAATAAATCGTAATTATGACATCGCCTTGGACTACGTGGCATGCCTGAGAAGTTGACACGTATGCAATTCGAGGTCATCATCTAAGCTCCCTTAATAGATAGTATAGATTCAACGAAATAAACAGTAACTAAATATAAGTTTTTATTTATTTATTTATTTAATATTCTGAATTCATATATGAGGATTATGAGAGGGTGGGAGGTGGGGTCACTAAATTAGCTAATGAGGACATTATCTATATATCAAAATTAGAACACAATGAACAGTAGCATCATCAAAGGGATGAGCAAATGGTATTGGGTACACTATCGGTATCAAATGTACCAAAACGAGTATATTTTTGGTACCGCCTTTTGACATTTTCGGTATCGGTTTGGCACCGGGTTTTACCCTCAAATACCGGTACCGTACCAGTACCGACCGGTACCGAATCGTACCGTGCCAGGTATATTCGGTACCGGTACCCACTTTTGGGAATTTTCGGTAACGGTATTTTCGGTACCGGTTGGTACCAAGCTCATCAAATCCTATAGCAACGTAGCAACGCAAGTAATTACACCGTTTATATTACTTTTCATACACAACCCAATGAATAGTAACATCATCAAGGGGATGAGCAAATGGTATCGGGTACCAGTACTGGTATCAAATTTACCAAATCGGGTATATTTTCGGTACCGAATGTACCGACTTTTGACATTTTCGGTATCGGTTCGGCACCGGTATTCACCGGTTTTTACCCTCAAATACCGGTACCGTACCGGTACTGACCGGTACCGAACCGTACCAGGTATATTTGGTACCGGTACCCATTTTTGGGGATTTTCGGTGACGGTATTTTTGGTAACGGTATTTTCGGTACCGGTTGGTACCGAGCTCATCAAATCCTGTACCAACGTAGCAAGTATTGCACCGTTTAGATTACTTTTCAAACACACTATAAGTAAACTGTATTTCGTTTGAATGAGGTTTTATATACACAACTTATTTTGTTTTTGTTTTTTTTTTGTCTTTTTCTATAATGAATGAATTGTAGCATGTAAAATTAACTTAGATGTTTAGATTATTGATGAGCAAATCATATCAAATCCTGTAATCAAACCGGTATCGTATTGGTACCAAATTTACTATACCAATCATTTTCGGTACCAATTTGTTACCTACCTTTTGGCTTTTTCAGAATCGTTACTTTCGGTTCGACACCGGTCTAGCACCATACTTGTATTTACTGATTTTTACCTTCAAATACCATACTGTATGGTATCGATCATTTTCGGTGCCGGTATCTAATAACGATGATTTTCCAGATCGGTACTTTCGGTGCCGTTACCGGTAACGAGCTCATCTATATTTTAATGTGTTAGCACCGTAATAACTAAACAGAAAACAACCGAATTTCCAACGTGTAGGACGTGTGGGTCCTATTATTATATATTAGATTATTTAAATCGCCTTTTTAGGACGAAGTAACTATCGTTACCACGTCATTTTTATTTATGTTTTGATATTTGGTATCTGCTTACCGTTACCGACACGCGTTTTGCAGACATTAGGTCCCCGCCGCAACGCACGGATGGAAAATCAACTAGTTTCTTACATATCTCATCGTCTTACTTGATCCTTCTCTATCCCTTCCCCCCTCTCTATATATATATCTATATCTATACTATATTATAAAGCATATCCGAAGGATAGCTTAAGGTAATTTGAATTCCCTTAAAAAAAATTTAATGCATAATGTACAACTTTTTAAAGCACATGAATATTCATCTTTCCCATCATACCCTTTTAGGCGGCCATACTTAAACCTAAAATCAGAATTCAAAATTCAAACATCTCCTCCTTTTCTCTCTCTCTCTCAAATTCCACAGATCTAAAAGATCTAGATCTGCCCCATTCTCTCGATCACCTTTAAATCAAAGAAGAAAAACATGAAATGCCATGGATTGAAGATCTAGGGTTTATGACATCTTCTCTCAACGACCCAATAACCCATCCTTTTCTCTCTCCAGACGATTTTGTAGATCTAGGGTTTATGGCATCTACACTCAAAATCGTTGATGTTCCAGAAATTGTTGTTCAAGTGCTTGATCTGACACCAACCGGTAATAGATACAGGTATGGTTCTGAGTTTTTTGCATCCATTGTTACGTTTTTGTTAACATCTTACGTTTTTTTAAGCTCAGATCTGAGTCCTTTTCTCTCTCAAGGGAAGATTTCAGCATGTTTTCATACATTATCTCTGCCGTACACGGCGGCCGGAGTAACACCGTGTGAGGCCACTGCTACCTCCTGTTGAGGGGAACTGCAGAGGTATGTCAATCTATAACAATATAGGGTTTATGTTATTCTTTTTTATTTATTGTTTCAATTTCAATATGATATGTTAGTGTTAGAATGGAGTCTCAGTTCGTTTTAGGTTTTTATTGTGAAATTTGTTTGCTTGCTTGCTTTTTTTCATCTCATGTATTGGGAAACTTGCAGATCAATGGAGTCATAATCACTTCTTTTTCCACAGAAATACTAATGGATTTTACCAAAAAATCCCAGATATATTGACACTCGTGTGGATGAACTGCTTCCCAGTAGGAAAAACAACATGAGGCTTAAAATGCTAAATGTGAAAAAAAAAAATGCTAAGGTCTGCATCAATGCATCTGTTCATTTGTTAAAATCTTGTTTGATAAAATGTGTTTCAAATTTTGGTTTGCTATTATTATTTCAGGAAAACATTAATGCTGATCATACTGATGGTTTAAATAACTCTTCTTTTTTCGTAAAGCTTGCTTCTGATAGGCAACTGCAGTGTTCTGGGAACATCATTTGGTTTTTATACAACTATATGCATTTATCTTTCTTAATCTACATGCTTTACTCAATTGCCTCACTTTATTGCGTTTTGCAGTGCAAATGATACGTGTGCTTCAACTTCAACTGCACAATCTCACATCATAGCAAAAAAATGTAGCGTAAGCACATTTAGTAGTGTTATGGAGCTATCAGCACGGGGTGATAAATCATTTGGCTTTTCTATTGATACGGTACTTCTTTTTTTCTTTTTACCTCTTTCTCTCTCTCTCTCTCTCTCTCTCTATATATATATATATATATATATATACTATATATAATATGCATATTCAAACTGGAGCAGTTGCTACAATGGAAGGATTGTTGTGTTTCTTAAATCAAATAAACTTTTTTTAGCGTTTGGACGAAGAATAGTGTTAAGGTTTATCTACCGTTTGAAATAAGCTCTTTTTAATATAAAGTTTGAGATTACTTGAAACTTCTTATTTCAACACTAGATTAAGAACTGCAAGTTAACCTTGTAATATGTTAATAATTATCTTTTGGAAAAATTACACTTTTCGTCCTTTATGTTTGTAGGTAGTTGCAATGGATGGCCTTTACCTTTAATAATTACAGCCACAGTCATTTGTTTGGAAAACTCGTTACACTTTACGTCCTTTGGCCCTAACCTTGTTAAAAAAATTCAGTTAAGTTGGCATGTGCCTTGCACATGAGGGTAAATTGGTAATTTTATTCATTTATTTATCTAAAATAAATTTAAACAATAAAAGAAATCAGATTTTAAAAAAAAAATATACAGTATATATAAAAAACACAGAGCCATCTCTCTCATAAATTTACATCAAAGAACCCTTAGGAAAACCTTGGATCAAAATTCACAAAAAAGGCAGATGATTCAGGATCGCATTTGATGATAAAAGCGAAAAAGCACCAAAATTAGAAGATGAAAATCAAAAAGGAGGATCTGGAGATTGAGTATTAAGATTATCGCATAGAAATTGGGGGGTTTTTGTTGTTGTGGTGCACAACATAAACCTGCAGATTCAAAGCACAACCATATCCCATCTCCATTACCACCACCACCCCAACCCCCCGACAACCACCAGCACCACAACCACCCAAACCCATAGATCTGAAACTATTGTAGACGTTAACCTCCGATCTGCTCAACTTCCAGTTCATCAAGAAACCCCCACCTTTTCTCACCGGGAAGTAACGCCGGTATCAACCTAACCACTGTCAACAACCTCTCCGACACTCCCTCCACATCATTGTAAAATAAAACGGGTCAAATGAGTAACGGGTCACACTGGTAAAATAAAAGAAATTATCTTAAAATAAAACGGGTCAAATGAGTAACAGATCCCCAAAGTGCAATCTTTACAAGCATGTCAAAAATGGAATTATGGATTTTCAACTGATGTAAATGTTGGATTCGTATATAAGATATGTGTTCTAATCAACTTCTTTTGGTGTCTTAGGTTATGGGACCTGCTGATCTTCGGTACTATCTCATCACGGTCGCAACTTATTTTTTTAGCAATGGATGTGAGCCGTCTAAAGTGAATGATCAAGGTGAATGATGAGCTATCGATGGGCTGTAGTTAGGAAGAGTTCCAAGACTTCCAAGTTAAAATTCAAGTTTTAAATGGTTTTTAGGACAATCTTTATGTGAAATATAGTCAGGAAGAGTTCCAAGACTGC
Organism: Helianthus tuberosus; assembly: GCA_030545235.1. NCBI lineage: Eukaryota > Viridiplantae > Streptophyta > Magnoliopsida > Asterales > Asteraceae > Helianthus > Helianthus tuberosus. The sequence continues at coordinate 66,733,231 of CM060445.1, read as the reverse complement.
AACGTTTTCCTGTTGTACTTTTACTTACTACAAAACCTACACGATAGGTTTCATAAACTAGCATTCACGATTAAATAGGTTCAATATAAGAAATCATGACCTATGAAAATAGTTCTTTTCTATTTTTCTTTTTTCTAATCTAACTAATAAAGCTTATACATGAGAATGAACTGAACTATGTTTTCTCTATATTTCTAAAAGCTTGCGATTTTCTTAAAAAGTATTTAGTTTATTCTTATGACAAGTTTTTATCTTTTAGTTATAAAAAAGTACACCTTTTATGTAAAGTTAAATAAGTTAAACAACCAATATGGGTTTTCTAAAGGAATTTGTGTTATCTTTATAGACATCTAATGGTATACACGTGTCATTTAATTTAGTAAAAAATACATCAATAGAAAATCAAAGGTAACACATGGTCCCCTTTATCAAATCTATCATTTACAATATACCGACTTATTCCTTTTTATGTTATGGACGAAACAAAGATAAATTGGAAGATATGCCAGGCATCGATTTAGCATCTAAAATTATGGTTTAATCTGTCTATACTAAAGATATATCATTGATGGTTTTGATAGAACATGTGTAGAGACTGGAATTTGTTTTTTATTCAAAACATGTTCCATTAGTGGTTATCATTTATGAAGAGACTCCTGACATCTATTTTGATGAAGAATGGTGGTCAAACCATGTTGATGAAATAACTGATATTTGTAAGGGTTATAATAAAATTGATCTCATCACAATGCAAGTAGTCGACACGCAGATATTTAATTTTGAATTGCTATTATACTTTCTTATTCACGTGTTTGGATTTTTGATTTTAAATTACTATTTTTATGACTGATGTTTTCTTATTTATGTGATTATTTTTATTTAATTGAGATTTTTAATGCTTATGACATAGACAGACTCAAATGTGCTAATAAATTTTATGTTATAATAACGGGGCACTTGGTTCCAATCTTAACTTTACTCTTATTCTTTTTGGTATTTTGGAATTTATAATCGTTTATTTTTCAGAGAGCATGGGTGATATAACCGGAAGCTTGGACGCAAAAAAGAGTTTGACAGAAGCACTGAAAATTCATAAGAAGTATCTGAACATGGCAAAGTATTACATTTTTAATAAATTTCTTTCATACATGTTAGAGGTGGGAAAATGGGCTGGTTGGGTTGATAGGTTTTGTGTGGATTGAAACAGGCCTCGTTACGTTGATCCAAGACACTTGTTCAACATATTTATCTTTTTAATAAATAATTACTCTTAGATATGATCACCTATATTCCCTAAACTATATTTCCAAATAAAATAACTAAAAGAGGTTTTAGCATTAAAAGTGCAAGTTGGACGGTTGTTGACGTTTTACATTAAAATCAAAACGATTGGTATACCGAATGTCGTACCAGTACTATAAGGAACCAAAACGATACATGCGTACTATATAGTAAATTACAAAGTGATTGATAAACTAACAATAAACAACCCTCGTACATAGCCCTAAACTCACCAACCTAAGTGATATATTTCCCGCCGCATCGCGCGGGTAAATGACTAGTATATATATATAGGGGAAGGTTCAAATGAAAACCACTAGTTATTGTGAAAACTCGAAAATAATTAAAAAATCCAAAAAAACATACCAATTTTTTTAGAAGGTTATAGACTAGGTCAAAGCATTACTAATAACCTAATTCCCTATAACCATGAACTCTGATACCAACTCGCCACTTTTTATATATAAAAAAATTAAAAAAAAAATTTTGAAAAAAAGTTTTTTTTTTATATAAAAAAACCTGCGATCCACATCCAAACACGAGTACACTCAGTCAGATCCACATCCAAACATGAGTACACTCAGTCAGGAAGTCATCAGAGAGAGTATTGTGACGAAGCACACCCCCACCGAAGGCAATCGGTTCATACCAGGTTGGGTTCTCAACGGAACACCCACACCGATGAATCTGATCCAACATACCGTTTAAGTGCAAATACCAGTGTGTTCAATCGATTGCAGCCAAATTATAACAAATGCAGGCCTCGTGCGGTTTATAACCCTGAGGCAGAACACAACTATGATTTGATTTACCGAAGCAGCGGAAAATTCAAAGTTAATCATGGAAATAGCTTTGGCTCCGCTTGAGAAGGCTAAACTACCATCCAATGTGGGTAAGTTTAACGGGCTGACAGATCCCGATGATCATTTAAGAGTGTTTACCAGCGCAGGTCTAGTTGGGGGCTGGACCCTCCCATTATGGTGCCATCTGTTCGTACAGACCCTGACCGGCTGTAACATTCCTATTTTTATATAAGAATTATAGGTTGGTTAAATTTATTAACCACTAGTAACTAGTTTATTTTTAATATAAATATTCAACCCAAATAGTTTTATACACTATTTTATATATAGTTAGTTGAAATATTATTCTAATTAATTGGCCTGTATATGGGTGACCTTTCTAATAAAATAAAAGTCTATAAAAACTTATATTATTAGACAGGTATATTACGGGTAAGTCGACTGTTATAAATATGAAGTACCTAGACGGGCCTAGGAAACGTATAATAAATAAATTATAAAAATACATTATATTTGAACCTACTCTATTTTTAATGAAACTTGGTTCCAAATGTAGACAAAAATATTCTCGTTCTAATGACATATTTATTATTTTCTAGACCGTCATATTTTAGAAGTTATACGTGTCAAATAAGTAAAGCTGTTAAATTAATTATAATAATAATATTAAATTTAAGATTTTATTATGTGGGTGTGTCGAGATAATAGAATCAAGACAAAATGTAAAATAATAATAATTAAATTTTAAGTCTACATGGTAGACGTATGTACATATTGATTGACAACTCAAAACTTAACATTACTACACATATTACCTATATATACAGGTGGCCATAAAAAAATACATACAATTAATACTCATATGCTACGTGGAGGTTGATGAAATAACCATTAAATTTGTAAAGCAACTATAAAGGCATCTATCTCTTCACATAACAATTCGTTATGTTCCTTCTTTATCTTTCTCTCTTTACAAATTCTCTAGTAGTTATTTATTTTTATCTATATAATAATAATAAAGTCATGCCCCGTTTTAAATGTTTTAACTCCCGATCACCGCTACCCGGTCCGATTCATCTGAGCCCCATAACACATGTCAAGGCTCTGCCTGACTAAGTTCGTTGGGGTTCTGTCTCGGGACATCGGGACAAGGTTGAATGAGGGGTACTATACTTAAAATGAGTACATGATATATTTTTAAAATAGTCCAAAAGTTATACCCAAAATTTATACCAGGAGGCTTTCCAGTTGAACCCTAAATATACAAAGTGGGTCCATTTTCTTTTCTCACCATTTTATTCCTTTTTATCCCAAACCATAGCAACTCTCACCAAAACTATTATTTATTATTATATTTTGTTTACTAGGAAACCTTAGTTAAGACCCCTAAGTAATCCTGCACAAACCCTAAAATTTTCATAACAATCAGAATCAGGATCAGGGCCCCTAAAACTCAGGGGGGGTATTCCCTATTGACGATTATCCATATATTTTGCTGTCAAAATTGAATTTATCATTTCCGTCGACTCAGCCAACCTACAAACACACGTGGCAACCATATGAGAATATGTAACCCGTCGCGCCACGCGACGCCCAAAGGGTGACCCCTCGCGTCACGCGAGGGGGTCAATTTTCATGTATAAATAGAGGGTGTTGGGACTTGATTTCTGGCACTGGAGCGACGTTAAAATTCGTTATACACTCCGAGATATTCCCTGATTAATACCAAACACACACATAGCACGAAACGCTGCTACGATACAGGGTATTAACTTGATCGCTGCTACGATTCAATGTCCGATCGATTGAAACTATCCGATGGATGTTTTAGTACTATCCTTTGTCATTAGTCGTGATTCCGACAGGATGTTTGAGTACCACCCGAACTCGGGGAATACTCTGTCATTTGTTGTGAATCCGATGGATGTTTAAGTGATTGCACTTTGTCATTCGTTGTGAGGGTTTTAATCTCGTGAGTTATCGTAAATGCTGTATTAGTTACTTACCAAGTTCGTATGCACTAGGTTACAAGACTAATCAATAGGCTAAGCTCTGCCTGTATCTGCAATATATCAAGGCTTATCTATAGACTAAACTTTGCCATATGAATCTGCATGCTTATAATGTGAGTCATTCTCTTTTTATCAAAATGCTTTATAAATTCTTAAATATTTTCAAAGTTATAATTACAGTGATTAAGTATATGTAATCACCAAATTACAGCCGGTATGTGGGGTTTTGTATACATTACTTTATAATCGTCACCATTGGGGCATCAAATGGGGGATATGACCACAGTCACAGAAACGAGTCTAGTGACAAATACTGTGGGTAGTTGGTTGATATCAGAAACATTGTAATCTCTCTTAATACTGTAAATTATAACAAACGTGTCTTTTTAGTAAATAGAATGATTCACCAGTATTTCCTGCTGACAAAACCTTTTTAAAACGCGTTTCAGGTAATTACAGTAGATTGGAGTAAGAGATGGATACGGCACTGAAAGGCTTCAAGAAGTGGCTTATTTTATCAATTAAATCAAATTAAGAAATATTGTTTTATGTAATTGGGTTTATCCCTTATTAAAAGCTACCTTTGTAAAACATGGGTTTATCCCATCTATTTAATAAATAAAATTCGGTGTTTTCTAAACTCTGATATTTTTCCTAACTCACGGTCCTGATGTAATTTCTGCTGCAATATTTTTCAAAATAATCACTGGTACCATGTGGCTGTTCGCGGCTCCCGATTCCGTCCAGGGTGGGTCGGGGGTCGTGACAGAAGGTGGTATCAGAGCCACTGCTTTAAGCCTATAGGTGTTGTGATAATAATACCTAATCTTATATAAAAGAGTTAGGAGATTGCTATTAACTGGTAGCATACCTGATAATATTTAGACTTGAACTTAAGAAAAGATGCCTTAGTATAAGCCTCGAGATAAGCTAAATACTTATGATGGGTCTTGGTATGCCATGAGAATGGTAATTAGAACATTGTAAGATACTATAAATAAGCAATACCATTTAATTGCTATTAATCCTTGCTTATTGTAGAATAAAGATATGTTACGGGAATATAATTTTCCTTAATTTTGGATAAAAGCCCTAATAAAAGAGGCACTTTTAAAAATACTATTTATGGGAAATTTTCTCCGGCAAAACTGGGTATGGTGTAGCGGACTCTCCAGCTTGTCCGGATATACTGAGGTTACCTCTCCGGCGCGAACCGGATAAGACGGGGTATATAATATGTCAAACAAGTGACAAGATTTCCCTAAATAGTATCATGACCTGATATCTGACTTGTTTTTGGAAATATGAATCTGTTAAAATACATTGACCATATAGAGGGTATGTATATTACAACATGTGAAATATATGATTATATAGATATGCATATCTATAAGAAATTCCAAAAGTTAATTTGGAATAAAGCACAAGCATATGTGTCTAGATTTCTTTATTAAGAATCTCTTTTCCGATATCAAACATTATTTCGTTTGATCATCTACTTCGTAACTCGTGCAATGGAAACCCTTTAAGTTGAAACACCATCAGAAATATAAAAATTTCTAAATGCGTTACCATAGACTATTAACGCAAGTAAGAAGCATGTAAAGTTGTGCTAGTGCACAAGAAAACACATGAAATTTTAAATTATACATCCACAGACGTCGAAGTATATCACACACTACTTCCAAGGCCAGACCTTTGGAAAATATGATTGGGCACGACGACACCAATACTAATCCTGTCAGTAATAAAACTACTAAAGCGGCATTTTGCCACATGATCCTACGAACGACATAAATCTCGCTGAGGTACGTTGTAACAATATTTCACAACCATCAGTACACAGTTTAATCAGAATTATAATTATTAGCACTACAAAAAGAATCACATACCTTTGCAAAATTTCCCTATTTCATTTTATTCGACATTCCTTGGTAATGTCACTTAACAACGGTTATCACACGAAATTCCAGATAAAGTTCTTATATTTTTTTTTCTGACTTCTGCATATAATGAATTGACTTTCGTGTTTCTACTTCCTCTAATGGTCATCATACCATGAGGATTTCTTTCATAGAAGTGAATATGGATCTATTTCAATTTTTTTGTAAAATCCACACGTTACACATGCACTGTTTGTTACGCATGTGGTTCGTTTGATTTATGAAGACCACTGGAGGGCTTCATTCCGATTTGTTATTTTATCCAAACTTAAATATCATTCCACTTTTTGCACTGTGAACCGCATTATTGCAAAACGGTGACTCTTTGATATCGAGTCAATGAATTTTGTTAAACCAGTGAGGTGAAGAATTTATATTTTTATATATATGTATAAAAAATTATGTTGAGGTATACTCTCATTTAAGTTTATGTTTAATTATTTATTATTGGTAATTAATATTAGTTTTATTATTAGTAATAATATATTAATAGTAATAGTGTTAGTATTATTTTTAAGTACTAAGGTTATTGTCAAGGGCAGGTATTGGATAGCCTAGCCTTAGTTAGGCATGGACTGATCACCCATGTTTAAACAAGGCAGCACTAACCAATATCCAACCATGATAATGACTAGTTAATATTTATAAATTAAGTCATCATACTTATTTAATAAATTTTAATTATATATAAAAATATTTTACTTTGTACTGTAAGGAGAAGACATATTTTCATAAAACAATACAAGAATTAGAAGGATGAATAAACTTATATAAATAATTGTGTATTGCATGTTTTGTGGTAACTATGTACCATAACGCTCTGGTAAGAAAATGACCATATAAGAATAATATGGTAGTCATCAACTACGTTGGGTTAGGGAAACATTGTAATATATAAGAATAATCCCCGTTTTCATTTATTTACAACATTTGTAAATACATTCACAACGTTATGTGATTTCAAAATGAAAATAAGTAATCACATAGAATTGACCCATTAAGTGTTATATATTTACAAAATATTTTACAAATACTTTTGTACAAATTTTTTTTTTACACCTTTATTTACAACTTTCATTTAACATTATAAATAATAGTGATTTCTTTTACAAAATAATAATACTAAAATATTTTGTAATGTAATAACTTCATTACGGTGTTTTGTAATATATATTACATAGTAAATATAAGTTATTTTACATAGTATAGTAAAATACTAAAATAATATTTATTTAAAACTGGTAACCATAGTAAAAATGCGTAACAAATAATATATATTACATAGTATTTATATTTGATATGTAAGATACGGTTCAGACAGGGACACAAATAATATATATTACATTTGCTTTACAAATATAATATAATGGTTGGTCATGCCAAAACAACTTGTTCTTATTATATTTCGATCTCTAGGACATAATATGAAAAATATGGTCACTAATAGTGTACTATCACATTGTTTCGCAATTAAAATAACTTGGAACTCTAAACAATGATACACTAACTCTATTGTCTTTTGGTGTATCTTTACAATTCACTCATTTCAACACTTTGATTTTCTCATATCATAAATATTTGACAAATCATTTTTCATACTTTTATTTCATTTAGAACCTGTCAATTCTAAGTCTTTTTCAGTTGCCAATCAAAGTAAGCTTTCTGTTGACAAAGAATTTTTTTAATTCTAAAAGTCTTTCACATTCATTTTAAATATCTATTGATCATATATCTTTTGGCTTGAACCTAGTCACCTTGAAAATTTTATCATTTCATCTCATTCGTTTGACATCAATTTCTTAAATTGATTTAGTTGAACCATTGAGTCCTATTTATTTTACAACTTGTATTCACAAGATTTGATGTTTTAATTCGGTATCATCTATCTAAATATTATTTTATTGACTAAAATATGACATAAGTCTAAAAGAAATATCGTAACCCAAATCTCGAGGACGAGATTTAAAACAAGGTGGGGAGAATGTAACATTCTTATTTTTATATAAGAATTATAGGTTGGTTAAATTTATTAACCACTAGTAACTAGTTTATTTTTAATATAAATATTCAACCCAAATAGTTTTATACACTATTTTATATATAGTTGGTTGAAATATTATTCTAATTAATTGGCCTGTATATGGGTGACCTTTCTAATAAAATAAAAGTCTATAAAAACTTATATTATTAGACAGATATATTACGGGTAAGTCGACTGCTATAAATATGAAGTACCTAGACGGGCCTAGGAACCGTATAATAAATAAATTATAAAAATACATTATATTTGAACCTACTCTATTTTTAATGAAACTTGGTTCCAAATGTAGACAAAAATATTCTCGTTCTAATGACATATTTATTATTTTCTAGACCGTCATATTTTAGAAGTTATACGCGCCAAATAAGTAAAGCTGTTAAATTAATTATAATAATAATATTAAATTTAAGATTTTATTATGTGGGTGTGTCGAGATAATAGAATCAAAGACAAAATGTAAAATAATAATAATTAAATTTTAAGTCTACATGGTAGACGTATGTACATATTGATTGACAACTCAAAACTTAACATTACTACACATATTACCTATATATACAGGTGGCCATTAAAAAATGCATACAATTAATACTCATATGCTACGTGGAGGTTGATGAAATAACCAATGTTTTCAGGACCGGACCGGAGGTCGACCCGGTCGTCTTATGGGGTCAAAGGTCGGACCGGTCCGACCGGTTCGACCGGGTTTAAGACCCGGATTACGTCATAAATTATATAAAAATATATATAAAATATAGTTTGTCGCCGGAGATCGCAAATGTCGAAGGTCGCAGATGTCGCCGGAGAAGGTTGCAATTGGCGGAACCAGAAACTTTTAACCGGGGGATAATACCAATACTATTTAATAACATAATTTTTGTTGAATGTGAAATAAAAATTCTTAAAGTAAAAGAATTAACAAATATAACATCTAGATATTTTTAAATTAAACCAAACAAAAGCCGGTAAAAATAAATAAAGTAAAAAAAAACTCCACTAAAATAGAAAAGACAAATATGACTTGTGTAAAGTGGATGTTTGGGGTTCCTTATTTTGAAGAAAAAAGTCCTTTTACATGCCCAAAAGTCCTTTTTTTGGGTGTTGGCCTTTCCTTTTTTAGCCCAAAATTCATTTTCCAAAGGCAAAAGTCATGTTTTCCTGACTTTTTGTTTCCAAAAGGACTTTTCCAAAAGTTGAAAATAAGTTAAGCCAAACATGCCCAAAGACTATGGGTCAATTACCAAAATACCCCATTAGCCTTTATTACTTACCATCACCTAATTCACTTTGTTCATAGTCTGCTCGCACACAGACCAAAGATAAAGTTATGGTGAGCCTCTTTTATTACTCCATTTTCAAGTTTTCTTCTTTTATTCATCTAATCTTTGTTGCAGTACTCTTCGATCTTTAATCTTGGAAGTCAAGTATAAAAATCATTTGGATGATAGATCTGATCGTTAAGTAAACTTGGGTGGCCGGGGGTTCAACGGATGTCGCCGGAGGAGGATGAAGATGTCGCCGGAGGAGGTTGTAGAGCCCGACTCTACTCGAAGACCCGCCGGCCCGACCGCCGGGCTAATGTTGAAACGGATTTATGTGCTGAACCGGCCCGTATGTGCTCCGGATCCCGGCCCGACCTTGGAAATAACCATCAAATTTGTAAAGCAACTATAAAAGGCATCTATCTCTTCACATAACAATTCGTTATGTTCCTTCTTTATCTTTCTCTCTTTACAATTTCTCTAGTAGTTATTTATTTTTATCTATATAATAATAATAAAGCCATGCAATGTTTTAAATGTTTTAACTCCCAATCACCGCTACTCGGTCCGATTGATCTGAGCCCCATAACACATGTCAAGGCTCTACCTGACTAAGTTCGTTGGGGTTCTGTCTCGGGCCATCGGGACAAGGTTGAATGAGGGATACTATACTTAAAATGAGTACATGATATATTTTTAAAATAGTCCAAAAGTTATACCCAAAATTTATACCAGGAGGCTTTCCAGTTGAACCCTAAATATACAAAGTGGGTCCATTTTCTTTTCTCACCGTTTTATTCCTTTTTATCCCAAACCATAACAACTCTCACCAAAACTATTATTTATTATTATATTTTGTTTACTAGGAAACCTTAGTTAAGACCCCTAAGTAATCCTGCACAAACCCTAAAATTTTCATAACAATCAGAATCAGGATCAGGGCCCCTAAAACTCAGGGGGGGGGGAATTCCCTATTGACGATTATCCATATATTTTGCTGTCAAAATTGAATTTATCATTTCCGTCGACTCAGCCAACCTACAAACACACGTGGCAACCATATGAGAATATGTAACCCGTCGCGCCACGCGACGCCCAAAGGGTGACCCCTCGCGTCACGCGAGGGGGTCAATTTTCATGTATAAATAGAGGGTGTTGGGACTTGATTTCTGGCACTGGAGCGACGTTAAAATTCGTTATACACTCCGAGATATTCCCTGATTAATACCAAACACACACATAGCACGAAACGCTGCTACGATACAGGGTATTAACTTGATCGCTGCTACGATTCAATGTCCGATCGATTGAAACTATCCGATGGATGTTTTAGTACTATCCTTTGTCATTAGTCGTGATTCCGACAGGATGTTTGAGTACCACCCGAACTCGGGGAATACTCTGTCATTTGTTGTGAATCCGATGGATGTTTAAGTGATTGCACTTTGTCATTCGTTGTGAGGGCTTTAATCTCGTGAGTTATCGTAAATGCTGTATTAGTTACTTACCAAGTTCGTATGCACTAGGTTACAAGACTAATCAATAGGCTAAGCTCTGCCTGTATCTGCAATATATCAAGGCTTATCTATAGACTAAACTTTGCCATATGAATCTGCATGCTTATAATGTGAGTCATTCTCTTTTTATCAAAATGCTTTATAAATTCTTAAATATTTTCAAAGTTATAATTACAGTGATTAAGTATATGTAATCACCAAATTACAGCCGGTATGTGGGGTTTTGTATACATTACTTTATAATCGTCACCATTGGGGCATCAAATGGGGGATATGACCACAGTCACAGAAACGAGTCTAGTGACAAATACTGTGGGTAGTTGGTTGATATCAGAAACATTGTAATCTCTCTTAATACTGTAAATTATAACAAACATGTCTTTTTAGTAAATAGAATGATTCACCAGTATTTCCTGCTGACAAAACCTTTTTAAAACGCGTTTCAGGTAATTACAGTAGATTGGAGTAAGAGATGGATACGGCACTGAAAGGCTTCAAGAAGTGGCTTATTTTATCAATTAAATCAAATTAAGAAATATTGTTTTATGTAATTGGGTTTATCCCTTATTAAAAGCTACCTTTGTAAAACATGGGTTTATCCCATCTATTTAATAAATAAAATCCGGTGTTTTCTAAACTCTGATATTTTTCCTAACTCACGGTCCTGATGAAATTTCCGCTGCAATATTTTTCAAAATAATCACCGGTACCACGTGGCTGTTCGCGGCTCCCGATTCCGTCCAGGGTGGGTCGGGGGTCGTGACACCGGCGCAGCGAGAATCTGGTTCGATAACTTACCAATCGGACAGATCGAATCATGGAAAGACCTGCGCGAAAAATTTCTGACACATTTTAGCCAACAACGGCGTTCCATTCGCGATACATCTGACGTCATGAACATTTGGCGCGATGATGACGAAAGTGGAGGATTTCATCACCAGATACAATAAAGAGGTGTTGGAGATCGGCGGAGTTCATGAGCAACTAATCCGCGCTCAATTCAAATACGCGGTTAGGTGTGATGACATGGTTAAGGTCTTATCCGGTACAGAAGGCCTCCCAAAAAGTTGGGAGAAGGTAATGGCAGCGGCAAAAGTTTACGCTCAAACTGAGAAGAACCTTACCACAAATAGGCCGCCACCACCATATAACAGACCCGCAGACTTAGGCTCCACTGGCGGGTGAAAGTTTAAGAAGCCAAGGCGTGATTCTGGCTCGTCTGAAGATGCTCGAACAACAATCAACAAACTTACCACGCAGAGGGAGACCAAACAGGAGAATAGGGAGAGGTAGTGGACTCCCCTAACTAAGACCCCGGCGGAAGTTTTGAGTACTGAAGACTATCAATTCAAGCCTCTGATCCCCATGAAAAATAAGCGTGGACAAGACCCTGCCCAATACTGCGAGTATCACAAAGACAACGGGCATACCACTAACAACTGCATTTCTTTACGCACAAAAATAGAGAAAGCCCTCAAAAGCGGCGAGCTCACACATTTGCCCCAAAATGTGCGCAAAGAAATAAAGCAGATAACTCGGGGTGAGGAGGGCCCAAGCAAAAGGGCGAAAACTTAAAAAACAACTCTATGAATTTCCCGCGGAAAAACATGATCTATCAAAGCGGAAATGTTAGAGAGTAAGTTAAGTTTAATATAATTATTTTAGCAAACTTTGTAAAAGCCTCTGTGCTCTATCCCTAAATAAAATAGCAAAGTTTCTATTATTACTGTGTTTTTCTTACAAAGTGCATGCAATTTCTTTTAGTAAGCGCAAAAACATTATGGTAGTTATAAAACAAGCTTCATGAACGGTCAGTGATCACATCACAAACGACCATAAGTTCACACATGAAGCTTTATACCAACTTCATTCGCCTTACTCAATAAAAGTAATCGTACTCATGCAAAATATTGTAAAACGAAAAACATAGTATGCTATTTTCAGCGTACAAATACGCCCTAAAAATTATCAAACACGACAGTGTTTTAGTTACTTGCGCAACAGCGCACCAACGAAAAGAGGGATATACATCCCAAATATTACAAGGAAAGTGTTCAATACATTTTCAACCTACGCCAAATCTTCACCCTCATCCGGAAAGATTTCCTTTAGTTGCGCTACGTGATCGTCAGATTGCAGCGCAACATTTATCAGATCCATAACTGGAAGCTGCAGGTTGTTGAATTCTGTCTTTAAAGCAGCAAGCGCAGCACCAGTATTCGCGCCATAAGTTGCAGATCTACTGACATCCCAGTCAACCTTTAAAGCGCTATTTACATGATGAGAGCATTCAGCGTACCCTTGGGTGTACCCATCTCTTCGCGCAGCAACCACTAAACGCGCAACGGTTTTATCCAGTTCTTCAGAATTTAGCACTGACTCAGCAACCTGCGGAAGTAGGAAAGGGTGAATAACAAGAAAGCACATAAACAGTTCCACAACAGAAAAGAACAAGCAACTTACACAAGCAATTCCACGATCTTTTAACCACGCCATATCACTCTTTAAAGGTTCAAGCTCGCTCTCCGCCGTGGCTCGCGCCGTTTCAGAGTTTTCCAATTTTTCTTCATTTTCGGTCAAACGGCGAGAGGTTTCAGCCTTTTCAGAATGCGCAAGCTCCAGATCCTTTTTAAGTTGTTCCTGGCCAGAAAGCAAAGCAGTAAGTTCTTCTAACTCTTTATCTCTAAGGGCAAGAGTGGCGCAAGCTCGTACCTCTCATTGCTCACTGCGCTCCCTATGAGAACGCGCTTCTTCTAAAGCAGCTTCTGCATCAGCTTTCTCCTTTTTCAACTTTTCTACCTCCGCATCCTGATTCTTCAGTTTTTCAACCTCAGCCTTGAGGTTATTAATGATATTACGGAGGTTTACCTTCTCAGCATTATCTTTTTCGCAAATTCTCCTCCAGTTTTTGCGTTCTTCGGAAAGGAGAGCAGCTTCAGCTTCCGCTTTCCTCTTCCAACCTGCAACAGACCACTCCTCAGTTTTATGATCAGACTCAAACTTGGCCTGATCAGCTTCCAATTTAGCTTTTAGCTGGGCTAAACGCTTCTCATCACTGGCAAACTTCTTCTGGGATACCCTAAGAGTTTCCCAGTCTTTATGCATACTATACCACTTACGCACTATGCGATGAGTGGTAGAAGCATGAGAAGCAGTCTCTTCAAGATAAGCTTGATAGGTTTGTTCATAAGACCGGCTTTCTTGAAATTTGATTTCCCCGGGCGAAAATATTCCCTGCAACCAGTCTCGGCACACACGCCAATCCGAGAAAGTGTCACCTTTTCTCAAGTTCCAAACAGGGGCATGAGGCTCGGAAGCATCTTTTTCTGAATAAGTTCTATATGTAATAATCCCCCAGGGTTTCCTCTGGGCGGATTGGAGAACTCGGATCCGCATCAGAAAACGCGTTTTGCTCCTCAACAGTAACCTTCTCAACGTGTTCAGGCATAGCATCAGAAGGTTTAGGGGAAGGAGTTGAAGTTTTTTCAGCAGTTTGTTCTTTCCCCAAATCTTGAGCAACAGTTTCAGGGGTTTGTGGATTACCAGCACCATCCACAATCCCTGGATCAACAATTTTTTCAGCTTCTGCAGCAACATCAACAGACTTCTCAGCCTCAACAGTCTTATCCACACCACCATCAGCAACCTCCGTAGTCTCTAACTGGTCAACAACAGAAGCACACAGAGGGGTGGATGGAAGCTCTTCATTAACCACAGGCTGTGGCTCTGCGGGAACAGGGGAAACAGGAACCTCTGAAAAAACAACAAAATCTGTAAAGATTTAATGCGCATTAAGAAAGCAAGTAAAGGCAACACTTACCAGGAGCAGATTCCGAAATAAAAGCATCTAGATTTCCTTTTCTGGTAATTTTCTTCTTCTGGATCTTCTTAGAGGGCTGACCCTCAACATCAGTATCAGCTTGTTTCCTTTTACCAGCTTTCCTGTGCACCAAGTGTTCAGGACTAGATTCCAAATCAATGGGTTCATTTGGGTTGGATGGAGGGATATCAGCAGTATCTCTCGGTTCAGGTTTCGGCCTCCTAACAGTAACTGCAGGCGTAAGACCCTCCAAAGAGTCAGAAACCACCACATAATCACACCAGGAGTCAGAGGAACGGCGCATACCTTTCTTCTCTCCAACATTTTTTGTTTTCAAAGATTGAGCTTTATCGGTTTCATTCTTCTTCGGCGCAGAAGTAGAAGTCACCGCGCGCCTCTTCCTCTCAGGGCCTATACCCAAGTTTGACAACTCACCTACGAAAGCGCAAAGGATAATTTACTCAGAAGCGCAACAGAGAAAAGCAAAAGTACATCAATAAGCACATAGCTTACCAGCTCCAGCAGTAGGCTGAACAGACAGATCCGCATCCCGCGGAAGAACAAAGTTTCTTACAATACGATGGTACCAAAGTTCTTCATCAGGCTTCTTCTTAATGGTACCCATTCTTCCGCCTTCTCTCTTGAACGCGACAACATACAGCGAAACAACTCCAAGGGAAGAAAGGCAAGTTCAAAAAAAAAAAAAAAAAAACAGAAGAAAGGAGGAAAAACCCCCCAAACTTACCATGACCATCCTCCGTATACATCGGCTTGTCGTCACAGTCCATCTTCCAATTCAAGCTCATACTGGCACCAACAAGGGCTTTCTCCGGTAAGGCGATGTTGGGAACGTCTTTCAGATCTTGATACCAGTTCTCGTCAACAGGGGTCTGAATTGTTTCGACAGCGATATCTTCTTTTCCCCTTAAAACCATTCTCACCGGAATCACTCCAGCTTTGATAAAGAAGAATTTCTGCTTCCAGTCATGGAAGGACTTTGTAGGTTGTTGCAAAATCTTCTTCGCAGATGCTCTCTGAACAAAAGAATAAAACCCTTGAATACAATGCATTTGGTAAAAAACCCTAAATCGAGGAACTGTCGGCTCGATATGCATCGTTCGGCACACAAACTCAAAATGTCGAACCCTAACCATGCCAATAGGGTTCAATTGGGAAATATGCAACTTGTAATACTCAAGGATTTCAAGGAAAAATCTGGTTACAGGCAAACAAAAGTTGCCTTCACAGAAAAAATCCCAGAAAAGGGTGATATACCCAGCCGGAGCATCCGCTGCTGTCTGCCCCTCTTCAGGGTACAGAGCACCCCAGTTCTCCGGAAATTTCAAATTCCGAACCAAACCGTCAAAGGTCGCTCTGGGCCACTTCAACGGTGGAAGTTCAGTAGACATTTCTTCAGATAGGTCTTCTTGGTGTTCTCCGGTTGACATAAGAGGAAGAAATAATAAACCTTTTCTTGAACAGAAAATGAAGAGAAGAACAGGAAAAGTTTCAACAAAAGCAATGATTAAATAGAAAGAGGCAACTCAAATACACTTATATACTCACCGCAATAAATAGCATCGGTAACCGCCATAGCACCTTTTCAGGACATCACAGTTACCCAAGCGACAGAGCGAGTGAAAATCAACCAAAACGCGAGTACACGCGCGCGTGCAAAACACGGACAGTAAAGGACAACTGACAGTGACAGTCTGGCACTCAGTATTTACTGCACCAGTCCTCTCTAAAGTCAAAGATTTTCAAAATCTCCACAAAGTAAACATAAGCAATCTTCTCATAGAAGACTCTTTATTTTTCGCTACCAAAAGCATTTCCCTCTTATAAGTCCAGTGCTCCACTTATTTGCATAAGTACAACACTAGACTGGGGGGACTTGAAGGGGTAAGGTCCCAAAAACCTCATGATAAGTGCTTAGGACCATACCACAACCTTGCTTTTCAGCCCTTTTACCTTGCGCGGCCGCACTGGCCTTTCCAAAAGAAAGGCTTGAAATACCAACAACAGTTAACATTTGCGCGCCAAAAGGAAATCATAAATCCTTGCGCCTGCTTCCATGAATAAAGGATGAAAATCCTAAACACTTCCGCTTAATATCCAGACTTGGATATTATTGCCCAGACTTGGGATTTATTTAGCTGATTCCACACAATAAGGAGTCACACCAGATTGCAACAGTAATCTTCTAGAAGGAGTTCAATCGTGCACCACCAAGACGGTTATAACCGTCTGGACACGTGTCAGCTCCCCAGACGTCCCTGAAATCATAACGATAGCATGCAATTGGAGAGTAATCTCCACTTGATCACTTTACACGTGGCAAGTCCCCATCCATCGATCTAAACCGCGATCCGTGTGCTCTCACGTCGGATCAAGGAGCTGGACGGAAGGAAATGCAACCGCTTACGGGGTTAGCATCTTCCGTCAACTTTTCACTAACGGGTTTTCCCGCCCAAAGACTCCCGGCTATAAATATGAGAACTATTCAGGTATGAAATTCAAGTTACACACACTTCTCAAATACATCTTCTTCTTCGTAACCCATACTTATTCTCACACCGGAGTCGGGTCAAGGAGAGAACCCTTTTCTCCCCTTGACGAGACTAACGGTGCTTCTTTTTTGCAGAATTCACCGGAGGAGAAGATCAGTTGTAATCGAATCAAACGAGAGGAAACCCACCTTTTTATGCGGATTCAAACCCCCTAGATAATTGATTCCGATCGATTATTCTAGTGTTTCTTCAATTACATTCTCTATACTTTTTTCTCTCACAAATTACCTAACTTAATATTTGATAATTTAAAAAAAATACAAACATTATCAAATATTATTACATCTAGAACACGATTAAAAATATATTTAATTGCATTCTCTATACATATATGTATTAGATCAATATTTGATGAAAAGATGCACAGTGGAAACAATATGTAACAATACACAAGTGTACAAGTCTGATATATACCGACCTGTATACACTATGTACTTGAATAATACACAGGTGTATATATCTGGTATATACCGACCTGTATACACATATGTACTTGAATAATACATAGGTGTATAAATCTGGTTTATACCGACCTGTGGGAACAAGATGTAATAATACATAAGTGTATAAGTCGTGTATATACTGACCTGTATACACATATGTTAAAAAATATAATTTAATTAGGTTTAATATTTAATTTTGAAAAGAACATAAGAGTTTATTTAAAAAAAAACACTAGCTCTTCAATCTCTTATAATTAAAATAATAGAGAAATAATTAAAAATAAGAGAGAGTGAGAGTTAAGAGATGAGAAAATTAAGGGATTTTAATTAAAACTACTTGGCTAATGTCAATCTTACCCTTTTAATATAAAAAATAATCAAGGACACTCTCAAAAAGTTGTTCACAAATGAACCTAATCATATATATGTACACACTACCTTATTAAGCAAACTAGGTTTTCTACCCTTATGGCAATTTTATATTGTGTACACATCTTCAAGCAACATGTACAAGAGAGCGAAGCTATTTTAGAGGGACTAAACTTGCCCATTGTCCAAAAATTTAAGACACTTTAGAGGTATTTTAGAAATTTTGGCACCTTTGTAACCTATAATGTTAAGGTGACATGTGAAGAGTCTAACTTAATTGATTATTGATTGCCCATTGTCCAAAAATTTAAGACACTTTAGAGGTATTTTAGAAATTTTGGCACCTTTGTAACCTATAATGTTAAGGTGACATGTGAAGAGTCTAACTTAATTGATTATTGATTAAGTTTATTGTAATTTCCACAAATTAGAATGAATGCACATGTATTTTGCAATTTAAAAAGTAAGAGTTGAGGTGAGGTTTTTTTTATCAAATTTTGTATGTTTGTGATCTATCAATTATCAGTGTTCTTGTAAGTGGTTTAACTTTAGATAATGCTAATCCATATGTTCATTTTGTTTATATATTTTACTTATAAATGTCAATCAAATTGCTTTTAATTTCAAGATTGTTGGTTTATATAACTGTTTAAAAGACTGCCATAGAAGAAAAATTGGTGATTAAAATGTTTTGAAAAGTGGACAAAATAACTACACAGTAATGAATTGTATGAATTTGGATATTGAAACAAATATGAGATGTTATGAAGTTTTCTAAATTTAATTAAAAAATATGAATAGAAAGTTAATTCATATTAAACTCTATAAAAGCCATGGAACCAATGAACCATTAGTGCTTATTGTTTATTACTAAAACTGCTGCAACTGATCATTTCCCTTGATTAATTTCTTTGTGTACGTATGGTAGCAGAAAGTTTATAACCGATGGACGTTCTCAATTATTCTCATTAAATGGAAAACTATTGTAACTTCTTTTGGCCCTATAATCTTGAGATTTAAACACCCCAAATCATTGCGGTTCATCATATTAGCTGATCAAATCCTACCAGCACTCTCTCCTTCCTCTTTACTGTTGCCTAGGAACATCCAATCCGGTCTCCGTGTGATCATGCAAATATTTATGTTTATATTTTAATGGAATGCTAACTCCAAATTCATTTATAGTATATGCATCATCTTTAAAGGAATTTCTAGTTGAGTTCTTTCAATCTGTTGAGACATATAGACCCCTGATACTATTGGGCTCAGTTGAGATCATCAAGTTTAGTCTAGACCCTAACTGTGAAACTACCATCTTTTGCATTATAAATATAGCATCATCATATTGATTTGTTATTGCTGATTTTATATGTTTTTTTTTTGTATTTTGAATGGTATGGTTGGTCTGCGGAACTTATAAAACCAGGGCAAGAACCATTAGCCAATCCAGTGCAAAGTAGTGGTCTCAGATCTGCACTTTTATTAGATGTGATATTCTGCCTGCTCAATTAGTTAATTTCATAGGAGGAAAATTGGGACATGACCTGCAAGATATGGATGCAAGTAGTGGTGGCAAGGTGAGCGGGTCAGATAAGTTACATAATGGGTTAAATGTGTTTAGGTGTTGAGCCGGCAGAGGTTGATCTGTTAACCCTTTTTCCTTTCATATCTATCATTATTAATACTGGTCAACCAACCTATCTCATCACAACCGAAGTTTTAAAAATGTTCTGCTCATTACCAAGTGACCTGTATTGTCGACTCCGCTTGTAATGCACATGTTTCCCACTATAAATAAAGTGCATGCCTGTTGAGCACTTCTCTTTGGATCAACATCATAAATTCCCATGAAAATTTTTAATATCACATTTGCCCATCCAAAAATTTAGTCGGATATTTTCAAATATAGGGATGAGCTCGGTATCATTCTGGTACCGAACCATACTGGTACCTAAATTACCAATCCCGAAAATCACCCAAAATGGATACTGATACTGAAAGTGCTCGGTACGGTACGGTACGGTTAGAATGACGGGTTAGGTTTTATAAGTGACAAACTTCATGCTTTAACATCAACATTTGTAATAGACATTATAATTGGATCTAGTATCAGTCGGGACACCCGTCGCAACGCGCGGGCATTCCCACTATATATATATACATATATCTTCTTCCTTCCTCCTCCCTCCCTCTCTCTCTCTCTCTCTCTAATAAGAGTATAACACCACCCAGCAGAGCCACCTTGTCGTCATCGCTTTTTGCCGAAGAACAAGGCATTCTTTAATTTTCCCTGACTCCCTACGGTGGGCATGGGCCCACGCTCCTAATATGGTAGATCTGCCACTGTTTGTATGGATGAGCCTTTAACTATTCATCATACCAAGCATGCATTATTCGATCAAGGACCATCTAACACTCACTGCAAAAGTAGATGTCCTAACCCATATTTGCTACAATATACCATGTGACACATCCTAACGTCATCGAATGGCTCGTTAACTTGCTACAATTAAATGCATTCATTTCTCATTACGCTTGAGCATTTGCTCTTTCTATGACAACAAGAACAACAACTGTACCCGGTTAGTCCCACAAATAGCAAAAACTATTGGTAGGGTCGGGAGAGGGTGGGATATAAGCAAACCTTAAATCTATCATAAGGATAGAGAGGCTGCTTCCAGAGAGACTCCATGCTTTAAAGAAACAACATGCAAATAGACGCAACAAAAGATGGAAATATAAGCATAGCAATAATCAGATATATCATCAGAAAACACCAAAGAGGCATAAAACAAGAAACCCATATCATCGGAAAACACCAAATAGGCATAAAACAAGAAACCCATATCATCGAAAAAAATACCAAATACGCATAAAACAAGAAACCCAACCGATGTAGTCCTACCTAAAGTGTAAAAGAAAACTAAGCTTAAGACGAAGCTAGGACACAACCATACCATCCCCTAAAAGTCCTAGACTTTAATCCTACGTCCACACTCCTATCCCTGACCATGTCCTTAGAGAGGTGCAACTCTATCAGATCCAAATCCTAGCTAATACGCTCGTCCGAAGTCAACTTGGGCCTACCTCTACTTCTTCTTCCTTCCACTGTAAGGGTTTCAACTGCTCTAACGAACTTCGTCGACTGGCTCCTTTTCACATGCCTAAACCATCTCAATACATCCTCCCTTATCTTGCCTGATATACTAGCTACTCCGAACATTTTCCTCAAAACCTCATTTCTTATCCGGTCTAACTTTATGTAGCCACACATCCACCTTAGCATTCTCATCTCTGCTACCTCCATTTTACCCGCTTGTATCTTCTTGATGGCCCAACAATTTATCTCGTACAACATAGCAAGTCTAACTACGACCCTATAAAACTCCCCTTTAATTTAGTTGGGAACCTCCTGCCTCACAAAATCCAGTGGTTGCTTTCCACCTACACCAGCCTGCCTGGATGCAATGAGATACGTCACTGATTATCTCCACATCCCTCTACACAAACGATCCTAGGTACTTGAACTTAGTTGTTTGCGGGATCTCTTGACCCTCAATGGTAATCTGAGTGTCCTCGTTGTCACATGCACCATTGAAATCACAATAGAGGTACTCAGCCTTAGAGCGACTGACCTTAAACCATTGCCCTCTAAAGTCGTTCTCCAATCCTTTAGCCTCGCATTCAGGCTTTGTCTAGTCTCTGTAACTAACATTATATCATCTGCAAAAAGCATGCACCACGGAACTGCCTTTGGAATCGATTCGGACAGCTCATCCAGCACAACTGCAAAAAGAAAACGAACTCAACGCAGCTCCACAATGAAAGAATCAGTATCCCCTATAGGTGCACGGGCCCTAGTTTTAGTCATATCATACATATCTCTAATTATGTCTATATATGTATCCTACAGGCGCACAGACCCAAATTTTGCTCTTTTTATGATCCTAATTCTCATATGATAACACCAACGATACATACTGACACTAATCCCACGAGTGGTTAAGGGTTACTTATGGTTGGAAAGGTATGTATGTTTGGGATTCTATTTGCAAGCTCCTTACTATCCGCATAAGTGAAAGGCTATCCTTTCTACAAACAGCCTAATTAGCATGCCACATCAGTTTTTCACTTATTCTTCCCACAAACATTTTTTACCCACAACAATAACATATATATCATTCCTACAAACAACCTTATTATAATTATTTTATTAAATTTAAACTAAATAAAAAAAAGAAAGGACCCACCATTCCCCCATTCTTCCCCAAGAATCCTTAAGAATGAACACCCTCCATGTCATCCTCTACAACACCCACTAATCCATCCCTCTCACAAATGCCATCCATATAGGCCAAGAATCACCTACAAACATCCTTGATGTGGATAGTCTTAGTGACTAATAATTTTTATAAAAAAAAAAAAGAGTTTTTTTACAAAATGATGTTGGAATAATGTGTGGAAAAGGAGTTTTGATGCTTCCACAATGAGAAAATGAGAAGTTAATTGGTAGCGACTTTTCCAAAAATGTCGAAAAGGAGAAGTATTACATTAATGAAACATCTTTTATATTTTTAAAAACTAAAAAAAATCCTATTTAAAGAAAGAGGTTCAAACCGAACAGAGCATTAAATTTGAATTTGGTTGGTCCAGCCAACCAAACCAACTCAGCCGGTTTGGTTTGATGTTTTTCCAAAACTGTGAATGACGGTTTGGCCCATAACTTTCATCACAGCCGGCCTAACTAGACGGTAAACACCGCCAGTGAGTTGAAGCCGACTCTCAAAACGATCTTCTATCAAACACATTAGAGAAAACTATGGTCAAAAAGCATGAGAATTGAGATTTGTAGTAGATATATTCGAAATTTTCCCCTGCATTTCTCTTCAGAAGAGAAGTTATATTGAAGTCTATAATATTCTTTTGTTTTCTAAATATTATCCTTGTTTTTCTTTGTCATTCATATGACCAAAGGTACTGTACATCTGGAGTGGAGGTGAGTAAAGCCCATCACCAGGACCTAATAAGCCTGATGTGCTGCTTCCTGTCCCTTCAACAAAAACTGGTGCACCACCCTTCTCTTTTCTGTCAAATTAAGAAACAAACACAACATATATCATTTATTTATATTTACAAGCAGAATTAACTTAGAACTTCATAATAATGGTAACAAAAACTAATTCCATCTGTATATTACAGCACTAAATTTTCCAAAAAACAAAGGAACAGAAAGATAACCTTTATTTGCATAAAAAGTATTTACTTCTATAAGATATCAAGTTGACACTTACTTGGCCCAAACACTGTCATTAGTTGGCTGAAACGGATGATTAAATGCAGATCCATAACCCAATTCATTCTCCGGTAAACAACTTGGAATACACCCGTAAGGAGTTCTCAATGCCCATGGATCATCGCTAGTAGTAGTTTTTTTAGGTGAATACCAATTTTGATTCCCAGCAACTAAGCCAAGAGCATCTGGACATAAAGAACTGTCCCACATCTGCCATCCCTTGTCATTCACGGGCAGTTTAGTATTTTCCGGAGTCCTTGGAGAAACAAAACGCTTTTCATCACATGTCCCAACATCAGCTAAAAAACCAAGATCTATTGGGATTTTGTCAAATGAGTCTGCTACAGGGTCAGCAACAAAACATGGGTCTTCATATATCTCCGTCTCTCTGTGTACACGTTCAGATGAAAACTGAGAATCTGTGTTAGTAGTGGAGTCCACATGTAATGGAGGAAATGGTAACCCGTATGAAATAGGATTATCAAATCCTTGAGTCACAATTGAACTCTGAGATTCTGTTTGAGGATTTTCATTTGGAATTGGTCTGCTTATGACATTCGTGCTTGTGGATGAAACAGCAGGTGATGAACCACCGAATAACTGCTGCCATGATCTTTTGGGTGGTGGACAAGGTTGGGACTCAAAAATCACCTGCATGTGTCATTCCAGAGCAAGAAATCAGAAAGATGTTTTGCAGTTGGTAAAGAATGCAATTTCGACCCATTGATCTATCAATAGGTCAATTTAGGTTGTGTTTTATGTCAAATGGGTCAAAATAAAAATACTGACAAGCACGTTGAACAGGTTGAAAGTTTCTCAAACCCTTTTTGTAATACAAAACAACCTCATAAAATCGTTCTATTCAAAGTTGCAATGGTATTGTTTTTGTAAACGCCATTAAATGTTTAAAACATATCTTGTTCACAAAATAGCATACAGAAAGTATTTGTGGATCATTGGATCATATCTTGTTCACAAAATAGCATACAGAAAGTATTTGTGGATCATTGGATTAACAAAAAAAAAAAACCCAACCATTTTGTCACGTCTGGTAACTACTATAAACAGTTTGATGAGTGAGTTATTATGTATCCTAGTAAGACAAGCAGTGACAATGGTAGAACCATTAGTTTAAAGAAAACAAAGCATAATAATAACACTTACTGGACGAATCTGGCTTTGATCATCAGCACGAGCATTTAATTTCCCAGGTGCACGTTCAGGATGAGCAAAATCTCTCTTATTGGCATGATCCAAATAAGCACTAGATTTATGTTCTCTTGTGTTGCTAGTATTTGCTTTTGCATTTACACCTTTCCCAAAAAAACCACCTGCGATTGTTCGAGAAGATGGGAAAATATTACCCCTCATACGATCCAAGTATCGTGCACCAACACTTGCTTTGTTATAACTATTTGTCGTCACAACTTTGGATTTATGTTGTTCACGAGAATCAGCATCACCTTTTAGTTTCCTTTCGATTTCTTTACTTGCTCTTTTTTCAAGTTCTTCTACATCAGAGTTACTTTTACTAGATCCCCTGTCTCTCTCTTTTTTTCTATCTTGTCGTTTTCTCTCAGCTTCATTTTTGTCACGAGTCAAAGCCTTGGTTTTCTTATCGATTTCATCTCTTATTTTTCTACGTTCTTCTACCAAACGAGCAACCTCCTCCCTTTGTTTCCTTTCCTCTTCCTCTAATTGCTCTCTTTCTAATCTAGCTTGTCTTTTTTCTTCAGCTTTCCTGCGGGCTTTCTCACTTCTAGTTTCATTACAATTCACTCCATTCTCACCTTTTTTAGCTAAACCATTGATATCTGTATCACCTGAATCTTCATCTTCAGAAAAGCTAACTCTAAAAAGTTTTCTAAAAAGCCACATAATACCCAGGAAAACAGCAGCTAAACTCTTGCAAACAAAAACAAGAAGAAAGGAAAAGAAGTGATCATTTCCACTATTAAAAAAGCCACCACTGTTCTTCTTCCCATAACTAGACTTCCCAGTAAACGACCCGTTTACCCAATAACCACCATTCTCAAGCCAATCTTGACCACATATCCAATTATTGTCAGACCAAACTTTCCCAACCAAATCCTTTAACCCTGACTGCTCTAGACCAGGAGATATAGACGGATCAAACAGAGGTCGTTTCGACGAATGCCCACAGTAAGAGCACATGAACTTACCCCCAGAAGGGTTTTGATCCCGATAAGGAGTCTTACAATTCCTGCACCGCCTAGTCGCAGTCTTTCTAATCTTCTGCATTTCAATGGCTTCAAGTCTCTGCTTCTCTTTAAGCCTAGCATTCCGACGAGCCCGCCAAGACGAAAGCTGTGGCATCAAAATCTCATACCAAAATAGGGTAGCCAACAGCACTAGAACACAAGCAAGGCGCGGTGAGGTGATTTCAAAACGAAACGCAGGCGGCAAGAACTGCGACAACAGCCACAGCGCAATCAACGGAATCACTAACCATGGCAGCATGGTAGCAACCTTTCTTGACCACTTCTGAATCACACACAGTATACACATTATCCTTCAACAAACGCCCTATTTTCAACACTTAGGGTTTCCCTCTTTCAATACAAACCCTAATTGCAGCAGAATTCCACAACTCACAATCCCCTTTTTCCAAAACCCTAAAAAAAAGAATAACGCAAAATGACATAATAATTTTTCACAAATTACAAGAATACAATCAACGACATAAAATGCTGAGCTCGAACAACATCGATGAAATTAGCGATTAGGTAGCTTAAAACCCTAAGTAAAATCCAGTCACCACAACAATTACAATGAACAAGTAAAGAACGATACATATATAAAACGAAAGAAAACTAATCGATTTATAAAAGTGGTGAAGGAAAAATGATAAATAATAATAATAATAATACTCACAGATTAAGAAGAACAGTCCATTACCGGAAATCGAAACTTGCGTTGCCGGCCGATGAAACGTCGCCGTTGCACCGCTCTCTTCTTTAAGCTGTGACGGTGATGAAGATGATGGTTTTTCTGATTACATATAAAAAAAAAAAAAAGGAAGAAAGGAAAATGTGACTCATATATAGTAAAGGGGGTGGACCGGTTTGTTTATAATATTATTTGGACCGGATAGAGAAGGCTTCTTTGATAAATGTTGACTAAATCTAAAAGATTGTATCTTTTTCCTAATTGAAATAAATTTGTTGCTACATTTAGGGTAAAAAAGCAAAAACAGAAGGCCCAGTAAAAAAAATATTATTAATAATAATAAGTACCATATGAATAACATGTATGGTATAACATTCTGTTAGCAGCTATCAAAATGTAGTAAAACTAGTTTATGCCCCGCCCAGCCCGCGTTGCGGGACAGTAAACGAAATATTTCTCAGTTTAATAACATACAGGTCTGTGTTTTGTTTACTTGTACATATCACTCGTAAAACGATCTCAATAAAAATATCGAGACAGAGATAAAAATATGTGTGTCAAATAATTTTTGTTTTAATAAAGTTTAGGAATTATAAAGTAACTTTATTAAAGTCCAAGAGTAGTATCGGTGCCCACCAATAGCTAACTGTCACAATTCCCCAGGGTTGATTCATTACGGCAACAAGGGGGAAAGGCTAAAAGATGAAATACTAAAAAGGAATAAAAGTAGATGGACTAAACATGTACACTACCAAAGTTAAAGCAGAGGGACTAAACACGCATATAAACAAAGTTAACCAATAAAAACAAGTTATTTTTTCTAAAACTGAGGGGGTAAACACATATATTAGCGAACTGGAGGTTTAAAAGTAAAATACAAAAATCGACAATCAATTACTTTAAAGATTAAAAGTAGAGGGACTAAACATATACACAACCAAAGCTAAAGCAAATGGACTAAAAACGCATATAAACAAAGTTAACCAATAAAAACAAGTTATTTTTTCTAAAACAGAGGAGCTAAACAAGTATATTAGGTTTAAAAGTAAAATTCAAAAAGCGACAATCAATTACTTTAAAGATTAAAAGTAGAGGAACTAAACATGTACACAACCAAAGCTAAAGCAAATGGACTAGAAACGCATATAAACAAAGTTAACCAATAAAAAGAAAACTTTTTTTTTTTAAAACAGAGGGGCTAAACACGTATATTAGCGAAATTGAAGGTTTCAAAGTTAAATAAAAAAATCGACCAATGAGAGGGTGTCAGGCAGCTGGCTGACACTATTCCCCCTCATGATTTTGTAGTGTATATAAATATAAATAAATATACTTGTTTCAAATTTACTACTTTGATAAATTAAAGAGTTAATTACTGTTTTCGTCCTCGTGGTTTGTCAAAAATCACTATTTCAGTCAATTAGTTTAAAAATTGCAATTTCAGTCCCTGTGGTTTCACTTTCGTAACCATTTCAGTCCCTGTACTTACAGAATAAATGGATTGAAATGGTTACGAAAGTGAAACCACAGGGACTGAAATCACAATTTTTAAACTAATGGACTAAAATATTGATTTTTGACAAACTACAGGGACGAAAACAGTAATTAACTCTAAATTAAATTTATGATTTGGCAAGGTAAATTATGTATTTATTTGATATTTTAGTTTTTTAATGCTTTTTTTTTTCTCTCCTTATGAGACTTGAACCTAACACCTCACATTTAAGTGTATCAAAAAGTTTTGTCTTGTAGCTGGACCACCAACCCCAATGATATTTTATATTTTAGTTGACATCCAATATAAATAGTGTGTAGTATACGTAAGTGGTTTTAATGCATGTTGCTACAATACATATAAGACCAACGCTAGTGACTGGGCTGGTTAGACAAAAGGGTTCAAGGGTTTCGGTTTGCCTAACGCATGTCATGGGGTCCCCCCACGTATGCAAGTCAGAGGTATTTGAGGTGTAAGCTCGGATGCTTCTGACTTTTGTGCAACATTTTTTGTAGCTCAAAAGCTTCGAGGCTTGAAGGGTTACTGCTTCAAGGTTTTGGGCGGTATCAATTCAGATGTGAATTTGAGTAGACAGTTGATGTGACTTGTGACAGTTTTTTAGGTTGCGGTCCCAGGTCATAATAATCGTTGGGTCTTATTAATTATCTCTTTAACTTGTCATTCAAAATTCATAACTGCCATTTTCACTATCATCTTTCTACAACAAGATTTCCTCCATTCTCTCTGTTCATTCGTCCAGGTTAGTTTCTTATTTTTATTCTTTTTTCTGATTTTCCTTGATCATCCGTTAGAGCAATGGGTGCGAGGAAGGATATGGGAGTAAGTTATGCTCGATTAACACAAGAGGAAGTCGATTTCTTTTGTGAACATTGGGATATTGATTCATCTGCCAATCCGATCGCTCCGGGTTGCAATAAATCTATTGATGAATGCCCACCGGGTTTCATTGCTTTGTGATGTGATGTAAAGTGTCGTATATATTAGGTGTATATTTTAAGCCCTTTTTAACACTTATTTTAGCCAAGTTTTAAATTTATAAAACACGATATTTCACTAACACTAAACACACATATGGGCAAGTGCACCCATCGTTGAGTGTAGTATAGCGTTGGTAAGATACCGAGGTCGTCCAAGGACACAAGAGCTTTTAGTACCGGTTTATCCTCAACGTCTAACCAAAATAAAAGTTTAGAAAAATGTTTTAAACTAAGAAAATTAAAAACTAACTAAAATGCTGAAAATAAAAATAAAAGAAAAACAGATAGACAAGATGAATCACTTGGTTCCGACTCGTATCTAGTATAACCTTTGATTATTTCCGCACTTCTGCACATAATTAAAAGATTATCTTAGTTATTGTAGTAGGCCCCTCTTTTGAAGGCGACGTTACCCTCACCCCAGTAGTTTGAGTCAGCAGGGATACAATCCTAAAAGGGTGGATTATTGGAAGATAATGAATTAAGTTATTAATGCAGTATTGTGGTAGGCCCCGCTTTTGGCGGTGACGTTACCCTCGGCTAAGTAGTCTGAGTCAGCAGGGATACAGTCCTAAATAGCCGGGTTATAGTATTAATAGTAGTTAACTTATGAGGGGATCAAAGAGTTTAGACCCCCGCCATCCAATACCGTGAAGTATTGAAGAAGGTCCTACTAAATTTGACCCAGGTCCATTGCAGGACCTCTAAACGCTGAACAATGGCAAGACCTTTACCAAACCGTTCCCTTAACCCCCTACCAGGTAGCCAACATATCTCCATATAGACCGTGGAGATATGAATGGTGAAAATCCTTTATTTTATATAGACAGTAAAATAATGCCAAGACACCACGGACAAACGATAAGGAAAGATCACCTTCAACATAAGTAACTAGTTATTAAAGTCATTAATACAAAACCAAATAAAAAGTGCAAAAGATTAGAAATAAAAAGTATTATACTAGACACTTTGTCTTCACCAAGTGATGTAAGAGACTTAGGCAAACATGGCCTTGATTGTCAAGAACTCTTACGATCAATCTTGGATCCCGAGATGACTCACACACTCTACGATGGACAATGGATGATGGTGGTGGATGATGGTGTTGTGATGGTGGTGGGTGGTGGATGAAGTGTGAGAGAGGTGGTGTGCCAAGGGATGAGATGAAATGAATCCAAGCACTCCTATTTATAGGCTGAACAGAGAGCTGGACACGGCCCCGTGTCCGCTGGGCACGGCCCCGTGTCCGTCTGACAATCTCTCTCCTCATTAATTGTAATTCGCAATTACAATAAATGCGCCTGCTGTACTTTCGACACGCCCCCGTGTCCGCTGAGCACGGCCCGTGGTGGGCAATAGAAGCTTCTATAGGTTTGTCTTTTCTGCTGCTTCTTGGGCACGGCCCCGTGCTGGCTGAGCACGGGGCGTGTTCAGTCTTCTGATTTCTCTACTTTGCTTTGG
The DNA here is from genome assembly GCA_030545235.1 of Helianthus tuberosus. Lineage (NCBI taxonomy): Eukaryota > Viridiplantae > Streptophyta > Magnoliopsida > Asterales > Asteraceae > Helianthus > Helianthus tuberosus. The sequence continues at coordinate 66,703,013 of CM060445.1, read as the reverse complement.
AAGGTGCCGTTGAGGGGTCGGGCAGTCCACTAATATTCCTTTTCTTGTATTTATGTTGGATTTAGCTGTCTTTTTGCTTCTTTTGCGTTTTTGAGCTCATTTAATCCTGAAAATACAAAAGGAAGACAAAAACACTCTTTTTCCAATATTAGTACTTAAAAAGGGTTAGTTTTATGCCTCATTTGATGTAATTTATATGTTGCATTTTACATACATCACTTTGTATTGTCGCCATTTTGAGTTTTCTAATCTACGTTACCCGTTTTCCGTCTTTGTCCTCAACGTTTTGGAGTATTATCGTGTATCCTTTGGATAGTTGCACCCTCAAGGGGTTTCTAGGGTTTTACACTTTGAAGTTTTGTGTCGTGCATTGGGCTATGACCCATCGTTGTTAATGTTTAGTCGCCTTTTCCGATTGGCCAAAAACGGTGACTGGTTCACGTTTGAAACGTCTCAGATTGATGTTTCTTTGATTTCATCGCTTGTGACTACCCTCGGTTCTTGGAAGGACCGATTTTTCTGGGTTTCCGAGTCAGTTGTTCCGTTTAAAATGGTTTTGAGGCATCCTGATGTCGTTCTGAATAAACTCGAACCCTTTGGGGCTGAACTAGATGAAGGGTTGTTAAAGCCCTTAGGGGTTGCCCTTCACGGCTTCGTCCTTTCCCTGAACATCTTCACTCTCAACTGGTGTAAATGTGCTATGGGATAAGCCGGATAAAGACCCTATGTTCATGAGGGGTGATCAGGGTATGTTATTTTGCTTTTACATTTTTATTTTCTTGTATGGTCATGTTTTCTTATACTTTTGTTTGTTTGTTATAGTTATGCTTGCCCTTGATTTCATCAAGTCTGACGATACGTCCGATATTGTTCTCGGAGACGCTGAAGTTGTTGAGGGAGAAGATGCTATTGCTAGAACGGCGGAGGGTAGGTTGGTTCCTAGAGGGAAATATGTCAACATTTCGAATGTTAAAGGTTTCACAAAGGTTAGCTATTCTAAGCCTTCAACTCGCCATTCGTCTCGTCGTTTGAAGGGTCCAAGCCAGTCATCTGCTACTGATCCTGTTGATCTTAGCGATGATATTGAGGTTTCTGAGGACCAAGGGGTTGAGGCTGAAGTAAACAAGGATAAGGAGTTGTCAGTGGTGGTTGGGAAGAAAGGAAAATTAGAGGGTAAAAAGGTTGTGGTTTCTACTACAAGGGGTTCTTCCGGAAAGAGTGGAGAAAGTTCATTAGAGGTTAATGCTGGTGAGGTTTATGTTCTCAACTGGAATGTTAAGGTTGGGGACAACTCCTCTGTTGTTTGTGAGGATGTTTTGAACAATTTTCCCCCTCCAATGGTTCGAGGTCAACTAACCATACCACTTGCGCCTAGTCTTCACCAACACCACTTGCGCCGGCTCACGCAACACTACCATCAGTATCAAGGATAGCTGGCGTCAGCAATCTTTTTACTTTGAAACAACTCCCATCTTTATTTTCGGCAATCAAGAGAAAGTAGTTCAAACGACCAGTTGATGAACATAAAGCAAGAGCAAAAGCGATTGTGCGTTTGGGTTACCAAAGCATGCAGCACCACAACTGCTCGAGTATTCTCTCTAAGCTGCTTCTGAAATAGTAAAGCTACAAACAACATATTAGTCCAGCTGTGACAACCCGAGTGTCCAAGGTCCTTCTTGACTCGTTACTTGTTAATTCGTTACGTTGTAACGGATGCGCGTTTGTTATAAGTTTGTTTGTCATTAGGTTATTATAAGATGGTTTTGTCATTAGTTGGTCTTGTGATTAATGAATTGGAGTATGATTTTGTAAACTCACTAACTGTTTCACATTGACTTAATATTTGCAAACTTGAATTTGACGAAACATGAATGTTTCGTCATGTAACATCCCGAAAATATAAACTCTTAAATTTGCAATTTGATTTCAAATAAATTAGTAAAATAAACTAACTAGGAATGACACTAACCTAGTTAGATGATGACTCATGTGTAGTTAAAGACATAGAAATAAAATAAAAGAAACTAGAGGGACCAAAAGTGTTGAACTTGAAAATAGTTTTAATAAAAACATTTTAATTAAACACAAACACCCCTTGTGAGGGTGCTGGGATCGATCAGAACAGGAGGAGGGCGACCCCCACTCTCAAAACCCTAATACTTCACTAATCTCACAAATTGAAGGCTCAAAACAAGTTAAAATCGAAAATCGAGCATAGATTATTGATCCCCATTGCAAGGGGGTTGTAAGGTATGTAAAATTTGATGTTAATTTTCTGTTTGAAATTCTCATGAATTTGGGAAATCCGAAAATTTATGTTGCATGTTTGTTATCTAGATAGAATAGGGATGATATAGTGTCTAGGAGTAAAACCTAGACAATAACATGTGAAATCATGCCTAAATTCTGAAAATTTCATGAACACATTGAAGGTGACTCATGGGTTTTGTGAGAAAATGATAAACACTAGGATTATAGTGGTTGTTCTAGTAATATTTGACATATGAGAAGTGATTTCAGAATTTTAGAGGTTAAAGTTCATGTAAGGTAGTTGATTGATGAAAATTTAGGGCTATATGACAAGTTATGAACTTGATAATATATAGTGTAAATTCCTGCCCTTAAAGTGTTCGCATAAATGCCTCAAAGAAGGCTTAAATCTGAAATTTGAGTTAAACAGCATGATTGTGATGTTTCGGCAAAATATGCGAACTATGAATTGAAAAGAGTTCTAAACATGTCTTGGTTGAACTCTATAGGAAAGGATACCGGAGCTCCAAGCGGACAAGCCGGTGGCGACTTGCGTTTGAAGGGCGTGCACTAAAGGTATGTAACTTGATTCGTTACATTGGGTAAACTTTGATAATTGCATAAGTATAGTGAATTGTGGAATAAAGGTTATCTTAATTTAAAGCGATAATGTTCGCTATATTGATTAATAAGACCGGGATTGGTTACAACTTGTTGGTAGTCATCATAATGGAGGATTCTGTAGATGAGCCAAACGGGTCGATTAATCGATTAATGCGTGGCGAATGCTTCGTGATATAGTAAATTGGTCTTTTGTTGTTGTTGATAAACGACATATTAGAATACGAGAATTTAACATGTTGGTTTGTAAGAATGAGAAATCCGAGAGTTTGGTTTGGGCTTTATAATCAAATCAGTCAAAACATATACTTGCAGTGGCTACCGTAAGTTACGGTATCCACCATAACTTACGGTAGAGATCAAAAGCCTTACGGTGAACCACTACTGATTTACGGTAGACCAGAATCTTCAAGTGACTACCGTAACTTACGGTAGATACCGTAAGTTACGGTAGAGCCCGGAAATTTTTGTAAATTTTTGCATATTATAGCTAATCGAATCCGTTTTGATCGTAGTTTCGATTATGTAATATTTCTAAGAACTCTAATGCTAGTTTTTATGTAAACATTTCAGTTTCTAGGTATTGCAAGAATACGGAGGGCGGTCAAGCAAGTTTTTGAAGAACCGAACACAACTTTTGAAGCTTCCGCGATTTCATAACCTTGTTAAACAATGTTTCTATTTCTTTTGAACGTAAACAATTTGCTAATCAGGTCATGAATGTTTTAACTAGTCGTTTGTTGACTAGTTTTGATTACTTGGAACCTTGTTTTGGTAACTATGTTTTAATTTAGACACCTTTTATATAAATCGTATGAATATTATTAAATTCAAGTAATAATAAGACGGGTGTTACAAGTTGGTAATCAGAGCTTAAGGTTGTAAACAAAGTGTTCGGTTCAAGCTTGATCGATCGTCCGGTAAGAATTAATTTATTATTTTAGTAGATCATATCTTATGTATGAAATGAGATGCGAATTAATGTGCATGGGAAGGGTGTGTTAACACACTCAAACCCGGAAAGTGCACCAAATGTGAATGGTAAAAGCAAGTCACGCACTTGGCTAAACCAAAGCAAATAAGGCTATGTTATAAATGAAATGTTTAATGTAAACATTTCAGTTTCAAGATGTCGAAAGGAAACGATAATGATCCGGTGCCGACAAGCACCGAACAAATGAAAGAGATAATTGCCGAAGAAGTGGGGAAGGCAATTGAAGGTAGTCTATCCGGGTTTATAGACAAAATTCAAAACACGGTGTTGTCACTTGTCGAAGAACGAGTCAAAAGGTTGGAAGATAGTGTCAACCTTATGAAAGAGAAATCGGGAGAACGTAAAGGGTGTTCATACAAAGAATTTATGGCGTGTAAACCGCCAATCTACAACGGGGAGGTTGACCCAATAATTTGCCAAAGATGGTTGGGCGACATTGAAGGGGTGTTTGAAAGGACCCATTGTGATGAAAGTGACTTTGTTGCTTATGGAACGGGCCAGTTGAGAGGTCAAGCCAAAGATTGGTGGGACAATAAAAAGAATGAAATAGGAGCCGAAGCGGCGAGAGCCATGACATGGGAGGAGTTTAAGACGCCGTTTCTTAAACATCATAGTCCCAAGGCGGTCATTAATAAAATCAAGGAAGAGTTCATGCAACTTAGGCACAAGGGCGAGACCATAGACAAGATTACGGCGATGTTTATGGATAAGATGAAGTTTAGTAGTGAATTGGTGACAAATGAAGAACATAAAATATACTACTAGTATAACATGTTGAGCGCTGAATATAGGGAGTTTATGACTCCTTCAAAATACGAGACCCTTACCGAAATCATAAACGTTGCTCGGGAATGGGAAATAGAGTTGAAGAAACAGGTCGAAAGGGGTGAGCGAAGGGCACATGATGTGAATCCAAGCCCTACAAAGAAAGCTCGAACTGGAGAATCGGGAAAGAAGGTGGATGCTAAAGGTGGGTCGCCAAGTTGTAAAGTGTGCGGGAAAGGACACAAGGGAGAATGTCGGTTCAAAGACAAACCATGCCCCATATGTAGTAAGACGGGGCACACGGCGTCGCTATGCCTGGGTAAAGTCTCAGTTTGCTACAAATGTTATCAACCCGGCCACAAAAAGTCCGAATGCCCGGACTTAGTTGGAAAGAGAGACGTTAAAGAATCTTCAGCAGAAGCTCCTAAGGCGAAGGCTAGGTCCTTCCAACTTACCGCGGCTGAAGCAAAAACAGAACCCGATGTGGTCTCAGGTATATTCACAATTAACTCAATTCCAACACGTGTATTGTTTGATACGGGTGCGAATAAATCCTTCATTTCGCATGGATTTATTCGACATCCTTCATTTGTATTGACGAAATTATCTGTACCCTTAGAAGTTGAAATAGGGGACAACAAAAGTTTTATAGTTTGTGATATTTGTCGAGGCTGCAAATTAAGCATCGATGATGAAGAATACCTGATAGACCTAATCCCGATGTCAATGGGGGAATTTCAAGTAGTCGTTAGGATGGATTGGCTATCTCAGCACTACGCAAAGGTCGTGTGTTTTCGTAAGGAGATAAAGCTAACATCTCCGAGCGGGAAATACGTTACTATCTATGGTGAAAAAGGAGGTAACCCCATAATATGCTCAATGTTGAAAGCTCACAAGCTTATGAAGCAAGGATGCAAGGCATTTATGATATACGCAAATGGGCCCGAGAAAGAATCACTGAAGATTGAAGATGTACCGGTAGTACGGGACTATGAAGATGTGTTTCCGGAGGATTTACCGGGGATACCGCCAGAACGGGAAGTAGAGTTCGGAATCGAATCGATTCCGGGCGCAAAACCCGTAGCTAGAGCACCGTACCGACTCGCACCGTCGGAATTACAAGAGTTGATGTCCCAGATTCAAGACCTGCTTGACAAAGGATTCATAAGGCCGAGTGTGTCTCCTTGGGGTGCACCGGTACTGTTCATTGTGACAACCCTCAAAATTTCCATGTATCCGTACAATTTATTAATGATAATTAAAGTGCTTGATGACTGTGCTAAATCACTTAACTGCTTTCTGATTACTGTGTTATACTTACATGTGCTTGTTAACATACTAGTAGTGTACAGAAAAGTTACTAAATAGTCCGGTATGCTTTCCTAAGTGTTAGGAATTAAAAGGGTTACAAAAAGATACATAAAAGACACTACACGGAACAACTTAGCACTTTAACGAACCGGTATCGAACCGAACAACCGGACATTACCCGGAACACTAAAATATTGCAAGAAACATTGTTTTTACTTTTCTGAGCTAGTCATGGTTCCCGAGCACTATAACACACTACACAATACATATAACACATAACACTAGACTTTTACCACATAACCTTCCACTAACAAATTACTTATCATTTAATTTTCATTTAATCCCCTCCCCCATGACACCCTACGGCTCATGTATAGCCCACACCACAAGATTTTTCCAAATCTTACAAAATCCCTTCCATAATCTTTCTTTGGTTTTGGTGAGATCTTGATTAGATTGTGTGTACTAGGGGGAACATCAAACCCTTTGGATAATAACATATGAGTTTATAAGAGAATCACCACCTCCTTCATCTTCTACATCACAAGACAACTCCTTCCTCTCCCTCTCATAACCTTCGGCCCAAACACCCCCTTACACCACCACAAGTTTCAAGCATCCATCTTCCAATCCAAGTGTACTTCTAGGTGCTACAAGGCGTTCAACGAAGCTTGGTGTTCTCGGAAGTGGAAGGGCCTTCTTCGTTTGCTATTAACCACCACACTTCTTCACTTGAACTTCCCTAGCCTTGAGCTAGTGGTAAGAACTTAGATCCTTTCATTTTTCATATTGTTTAAGTGGTTAATAGATGTATTATGAAGAAAACATATGAACACCATAAGATCTTACACTTAAAACTTGAACATAAGCTTAAACAAGATGATACATGAAGAAATGATGTTAGAATGATGTTGTTTGGTATATGATGATTATGTGCTGATATGAAGGACTTATAACCTGCTGTAAGTATCGTTGTTGATCGCTAAATATGTTAACGGAATCAATCGAGCACGCTTTAGAATGTTAAAAGCTGAAAACAGGAGTCTGATTGGTGATTACAGCCAACTTCAGTTGGCTGTAACAGGACCTTAATAAAACGAAAAATGTATTTTCTGAAGTCTAGATTTATGTATTATGAAATACGGTTCTAATGGCACTGGAATCATAATTTTTGGACTTCGTTTACTATTTTTAAAGTGTCGTTTTGTAACAGCAGCTAAAGCTGCATTTTTACTGCTGAAAACATGCGTTATGTTTTCCGTCATAACTTGAATTCTGTGTAGAGTTAGATCATGAAATTTGTACTGTAGATTACCACCGATGTATTTATAATTCTCTCACTAGAATTTCTTAAATCGGACACTCGATGAATTTTAAATAAATTATTCCGTGGACTGCAGTCAGAAAAAGATAAATCTGATTTCAGTTCGGAAAATGAATTTTTATAAAATATTGGTAATGAATTGGATCCCGATATTTTTACACAATAATATATGGATCGTTTAAGATATTCTGTAAAAATTTGGGAATTTTTGGAATAAGTTAACTATTTTATTAAAATGCCCGAAAATAGCCCATTTTTGGATATTTAAATTGAAATGACATAAGTAGTAATTTGCGTGTCTAAATGTCGAGTATGTTATCTGAGGATGATCTAACATGTTATATGTCAATGAAAGTAATATGTGCAATTTCGTATGCTTGTTCTTGAGTAGCTACAGGTGGAATGTTTATATGAGCGTGAACTATTAAAGTGAATGCATGTTATGTAGTAGATACGTGTAGGAACTTTGTGCTGTATTTGAAACCACTAAATGACTAACTCGTAATCATATTAGGACGTGATTGACCGACCTTGACTGTTAACTATATTTGAGAATCTAACCGAGCAAACCGAGGTGAGTTCACACATTTCTACAAAGCATGGTAAATTCCCAGTGGGAATGGGAATGGGTTCAGGAATAGGGATTCCCCGTCCTTTGGGACACGTTCAGGAATGTGAATTCCTCGTCCTTGGGACGTACTTAGACTTACTGGACTAGAACTCTATCAGCGAAGTCCTTCCCTTTTTGTATCGACTTAATCGCCGAGGCCATGGCGAGCGGGTCATTAGTTAATAGCGCTATTAGGTTTAACAAACCTCACACCGTGCCTGTCGGACGGGCGTGTACTAATGGACTATGGCACGTTGGTGATGATAGACACCGACTCTAGGGCACAAGCAATTTTCGTTAGTAGTCGATATGATAAACGAGTCTGGTAGTCTAAATAATGGGGTAGCCCCCACGGCCGGAGTGCCGGGCTGGATAGCCAGGGAAGGTGGACATGGGATGGTTAACAAATAAACGTTTTCGAACTATGGGGTAATCTCCACGGCTGGATAGCTGAATGAGATTAAACTACGTTTTTGGAAACAACTCTAAAATGGACAACCAACCGTGAACTCACTCAACTTTGTTGTTGACTCGTTGTTACATGCTTTGCAGGTCGCTAGACGTCATGGGGCTTGCATATGGAGGTGGTCGTTGTGGGATGCGAACTGATATGTCCCGTACTTAATAAATAAACTTTATGAACTTATGAAACTTATGTTTGGGTCTTTAAACTTATGAACTACGAATTTGTGCTTTGGTTTAACGTCTTATGCTTTCGCTGATTAAATTGAACTTGGTTAACTTCCTTTTGGTCACCAATTATATTGTGGTTGGTTTTATTTACTTAATTATGTTGTTCAATATGATGGGTGGCTCGATCCTGGTAATGTCACGCCTCCAAGCGGTGTTGCTCCGCATGGTGGATTTTGGGGGTGTGACTGATTGGTATCAGAGCCATTGGTTATAGTGAACTTGGTTTTAAAAAGAGAAAAGCTTTTGATAAAACCAGACTATAACCTGTACAGTGCTCAACGATCCACAACGACGCTTCGCTCCACGTGCAAGACTCGACATAATAGGTGGTATGATTTATGTTATATTGTCGGTTAGATAGTTCACACTGTGCATTAGTTAACGTGATAATTGCTATTTGAACCTTGTGTGCTTACTCTCTCCTGTCGTCCCACACTTACGCACTTTCGCGACACTTTTCTTACTTACGTTGCTTCGTTGTGAAGATCATGAACGGACGCGGAGGGCGCATCAACCTAACTCAGGCCCAGTTGACGGCTTTGATCAATGAACGAGTTGCTGAGGCACTCGCAGCTATCCCTGCAGGAGGTCAACATGCTCAACCTCCTGTGTGCACGTTCAAAACCTTCATGGATTGTCGGCCCAGTACCTTCAGCGACACAGAAGGAGCGGTAGGCCTTCTTCACTGGTTTGAGAAGCTTGAGTTTGTCTTCGAGATGTGTGAATGCCCTGAAGACCGTAGGGTGAAATATGCTACCGGAACACTTGAAGGTGCTGCGTTAACCTGGTGGAAAGCGCAGGTTCAACTGCTTGGGTTGGCGGTTGCTAATGCCACCCCATGGAATGACTTCAAGGAACTGATCAAGGAAGAGTACTGCAGTCGTGACGACATCCACAAGCTAGAGGTGGAATTCTTCAATCTGAAGATGACGGGATCTGAGATTGAGGCGTATACGAAGAGGTCAAATGAGCTGGCCATCTTGTGTCCCACTATGGTGGACCCTCCCATCAAACTTATTGAGCTGTACCTCAAGGGTCTTGTACCCGAGATTCAGAGTCACGTGACTTCAGCTAATTTGGGTACCATTCTGCAAATCATTAAGTTGGCCCATCGTCTCACCGATCAAGCAGTTGAACAAAACAAACTGCCCAAGCGTATTGGTACTGCTACTACTGACGCTCCCAATGATAACAAGCGAAAATGGGATGGGAATTCCAGTAAAGGTTCTACTTCAGCTCAGTCCCAGTAGCGAAAGACAGATGAGTACAGGAGGCCCAGTCAGCAGTCTTCTGGGAATCACGGTCAGGGTGGGTACAAGGGAAATCACCCCAAATGTAATCGCTGTAACTTGCACCACAGCGGACCATGTGGTAAAGGAAACTGTCATCGATGCAACAAGCCTGGTCACATTGCAAGGGATTGCAGGAGTCAGCGTCCAGTGAATCAGAACCGACAGCAACAGCAAGCCCCACCAAATCAACGCCAGCAGCAGCAACAACAAGGTAACAACAGAGGATGCTTTCAATGTGGTGCTGAGGGCCATTTCAAGAAAGACTGCCCCCAGCTAAATCAGAACCAGAACAACAACAACCAGGGAAATGGGAACAACAATGGAGGCAACAATGGAGGCAACAATGGGGGTAACAATAATGGCAATGGTGCCAGAGGACGTGTTTTCGTGATAGGTCAGGGTGATGCAAGGAACGATCCCAACATTGTGATGGGTAAGTTTCTTCTGGACGACTTCTTTGTTACTGTTTTATTTGATTCGGGTGCCGATACTAGTTATGTGTCCTTAAAAGCTAGCCAAATGCTTAAGCGCACTCCAACACTTTTGAACACCAAACACACGGTAGAACTAGCAAACGGTAAAAGTCTTGAAGCCACACACGTAGTTAAAGGTTGTAACCTCGTCTTAGCTGGTCAGACTTTCTCTATCGATCTTATTCCTATCACACTTGGTAGTTTCGACGTCGTTATTGGGATGGATTGGCTATCTCATCATCAAGCGGAGATTGTTTGCAAGGAGAAAATCGTCCGCATTCCTCATTCTGGTGAAGAACCTCTCGTTCTTCATGGCGACAAGAGTGGTGCCATCGTAGGCATTATCTCTTTCCTTAAGGCCCAGAAGTGTTTGCGAAAGGGCCACACTGCCATTCTGGCACTCGTTACTGACACATCAACGGAAGAGAAGAGAATTGAAGACATTCCTATTGTACGCGATTTTCCCGAGGTATTTCCTGAGGAATTGCCTGGTCTTCCGCCCCATCGTCAAGTTGAGTTTCAAATCGAGCTAGCTCCTGGAGCAGCACCAATAGCTCGTGCACCTTATCGACTTGCTCCGTCAGAACTTGAAGAACTGTCCACACAATTACAAGAACTCTTGGAAAAGGGTTTTATACGTCCTAGCTCTTCGCCCTGGGGAGCTCCAGTCTTGTTTGTGAAGAAGAAAGACGGTACTTTCAGAATGTGTATTGACTACCGCGAACTCAACAAGGTGACCGTGAAGAATCGTTATCCTCTCCCACGCATTGACGACTTGTTCGACCAGTTGCAAGGGTCGAGTTTTTACTCTAAGATTGATTTGAGATTGGGATACCATCAGCTGAGAGTCCGAGAGGAGGACGTCTCCAAAACAGCGTTTAGAACTCGCTACGGCCATTACGAGTTTCTGGTCATGCCTTTCGGGTTGACGAATGCACCAGCGGTCTTCATGGATCTCATAAACCGAGTGTGCAAGCCTTACCTGGATAAGTTTGTCATAGTGTTCATCGACGACATCCTGATTTATTCTAAGAGTCAGGAGGAACACGAGAAGCATCTGCGGCTTATCCTGGAACTTCTTCGTAAAGAGCAGTTGTATGCCAAGTTTTCGAAATGTGACTTCTGGCTTCGCGAAGTCCACTTTCTAGGCCACGTGGTAAACAAGGATGGGATTCATGTTGATCCATCCAAGGTCGACTCAATCAAGAACTGGCCTGCACCCCGTACACCAACAGAAATCCGCCAATTCTTGGGCTTGGTAGGATACTGCAGGAGATTCATCAAGGATTTCTCTAAGATTGCGCAACCTCTCACTTCACTGACTCAGAAGGGTGTCACCTATCGTTGGGGTGATGCACAAGAATCTGCTTTTCAGCACTTGAAAGATAGACTTTGTAGCGCGCCTATACTCTCATTGCCTGAAGGCACAGATGATTTTGTGGTTTACTGCGACGCTTCCATCCAAGGACTTGGTTGCGTGTTAATGCAACGTGAAAAGGTCATTGCTTACGCATCGCGCCAACTTAAGGTTCACGAAAGGAACTACACTACGCACGACTTGGAATTGGGAGCCGTTGTTTTCGCACTTAAGATATGGAGACATTACCTGGACGGTACCAAGTGCACCATTTACACCGATCACAGGAGTCTCGAGCATATCTTCAAGCAAAAGGAGTTAAACATGCTACAACGCCGATGGTTCGAACTCTTGAATGATTACGAATGTGTGATCAAGTATCATCCGGGCAAAGCCAATGTTGTGGCCGACGCCCTCAGTCGAAAGGATACTATACCTAAGCGTGTACGTGCTTTACAGCTTACCATCCAATCTAACCTTCCCACTCAGATTCGCGATGCTCAAGTTGAAGCATTGAAAGCAGAGAACATCAGGGCTGAGTCCTTACGAGGATCGAGGTAGCGGCTAGAACAAAAGGAAAACGGCGCCTACTATGTTAACGGGCGCATCTGGGTTCCACTGTATGGAGACCTACGCGAGCTTGTGATGGATGAAGCACATAAGTCTCGTTATTCAGTACATCCTGGTTCGGATAAGATGTACCACAACCTAAAGACTACATACTGGTGGCCCGGTATGAAAGCCAGCATAGCAACCTACGTCAGTAAATGCTTGACTTGTGCTAGGGTCAAGACCGAATATCAGAAACCCTCAGGCCTACTTCAACAACCAGAGATCCCGAAATGGAAATGGGAGCAAATTTCCATCGATTTCGTTACTGGCCTGCCCAGATCTCAACACGGAAAAGATACCATTTGGGTGATCGTGGATCGACTGACCAAGTCTGCACATTTTCTGGCTATCAAGGAAACGGATAAGTTTTCTACTCTAGCAGACATTTACCTAAAGGAAGTAGTATCAAGGCACGGAGTGCCAACCTCCATCATTTCTGATCGTGACGCGCGTTTTACTTCGGAACTGTGGCAAGCTATGCACAGGTCGTTTGGCTCACGTTTAGATATGAGCACCGCTTATCACCCACAGACGGATGGGCAATCTGAACGCACCATCCAGACCCTTGAAGACATGCTTAGGGCGTGTGTAATCGATTTTGGTAATGGCTGGGAAAAGCACCTCCCGCTAGTGGAGTTTTCGTATAACAACAGCTACCACACCAGCATCCAGGCCGCTCCATTCGAGGCATTGTACGGACGGAAGTGCCGATCACCTCTCTGTTGAGCAGAAGTTGGTGACAGCCAAATCACAGGCCCAGAACTTGTAGTAGACACGACTGAGAGGATTGCTCAGATACGACAGCGAATGGCGGCAGCTCGTGACCGTCAGAAAAGCTATGCTGACAAGCGAAGAAAGCCACTCGAGTTTCAAGTTGGGGATCGAGTGCTACTCAAAGTCTCACCTTGGAAAGGTGTAGTTCGTTTTGGCAAACGAGGTAAGCTCAATCCGCGCTATGTCGGACTGATGTGCGTGAAGTGTGTTATGGTTTTAATGTTTATTTTAAGCCCTTTTACACTTTCTTTAGCCAAGTTTTAAATTTATAAAACACGATATTTACTAAGACTAAACACACATATGGGCAAGTGCACCCATCGTGAGCGTAGTATAGTGTTGGTAAGATACCGAGGTCGTCCAAGGACACAAGTGTTTTTAGTACCGGTTTATCCTCAACGTCTAATCAAATCAAAAGTTTGGAAAAATGTTTTAAACTAAGAAAAATAAAAACTAACTAAAATGCTAAAAATAAAAATAAAAGAAAAACAGATAGACAAGATGAATCACTTGGCTCCGACTCGTGTTTAGTGTAATCTTTGATTATTTCCGCACTTTTGCACTATTTAAGAGATTATCTTAGTTATTGTAGTAGGCCCCTCTTTTGGAGGTGACGTTACCCTCAACCCAGTAGTTTGAGTCAGCAAGGATACAATCCTAAAGGGTCGGATTATTGAAAGATAATTAATTAAGTTATTAATGCATATTGTGGTAGGCCCCTCTTTTGAAGGTGACGTTACCCTCGGCTAAGTAGTCTGAGTCAGCAGGGATACAGTCCTAAGTTGCCGGGTTAAAGTATTAATAGTAGTTTAACTTATGAGGGGATCAAAGAGTTTGGACCCCCGCCATCCAATACCGTTAAGTATTGAAGGAGGTCCTACTAAATTTGACCCAGGTCCTTTGCAGGATCTATATACTGAACAATGGCAAGACTCTTACCAAACCGTTCCCTTAACCCCCGACCAGGTAGCCAACATACCTCCATATAGACCGTGGAGATATGAATGGTGAAAATCTTTTATTTTATATAGACAGTAAAATAATGCCAAGACACCACGGACAAACGATAAGGAAGAATCACCTTCAACATAAGAAACTAGTTATTAAAGTCATTAATACATAACCAATTAAAAAGTGCGAAAAGATTAAAAATAAAAAGTATTACACTAGACACTTTGTCTTCACCAAGTGATGTAAGAGACTTAGGCAAAGATGGCCTTGATTGTCAAGAACTCTTACGATCAATCTTGGATCCCGAGACGACTCACACACTCTATGATGGACAATGGATGATGGTGTTATGGTGGTGGTGGGTGGTGGATGAAGTGTGAGAGAGGTGGTGTGCCAAGGGATGGTTTGAGCTTGAGCCAAGCACTCCTATTTATAGGCTGAACAGAAGCTCGGGCACGGCCCCGTGTCCACATCCTTCTCTTTCTTCATTAATTGCTCTTGTCTTTATTAGTTGACCACGGCCCCGTGTCCGCTGGGCACGACCCCGTGTGCAGAAGCATATCTGTACTATCAAGATTTGCCTGGATTCTGCGAATCTTATAGTTGACCACGACCCCGTGTCCGCTGAGCACGGCCCCGTGGTGGGCAATGGAAGCTTCTACAACTTTCTCTTTTATGCTGACACTTGGGCACGCCCCCGTGCTTACTGAGCACGGGGCGTGTTCAGCCTTCTGTTCTCTTGTTTTGCTTGGGAAGATGCTTTCGGGGAGGTCGGGCATGCCACGTTTATTCCTTTTCTTGTATTTATGTTAGATTTAGCTGCCTTTTTGCTTCTTTTGTTAATTTGAGCTCATTTAATCCTGAAAATACAAAAGGAAGACAAAAACACACTTTTTCCAACATTAGTACTAAAAAAGGGTTAGTTTTATGCCACAATTGATGTAATTTATATGTTGCATTTTGCACACATCAAATACCCCCACACTTGAATCTTTGCTTGTCCTCAAGCAAAACTCTTTATAATGTGGCTTTACACTCCCAAATGGAATTGGTAGAAAAGAAGGTTTTTGGGCTTGTCATAGAGTGTCGGGATTTCCAAGATTCTTTATTTAGTTTTACTTTTATTTATTTACAATCTTATTCGTCATGATTTATTCAAAACTTTTCATAAGATAAATTACTTATTAGGGCATAACATGCCTCTTTAAAATTCTATTTATATACAAGTTCACATACCTCACGGGGATCACTCAACACTCGGCCGGAGATGTATTTTAGTAAATCACTCGAGAGCGGCATGGAACTTACTCCTACCATAGGCTTGCCAAGCAATCAATCCTCCTCCTTTTTAACTATAAACCTTTGTAAATATCAAGAGGGCTTTTGGGTGAAGGGTTAGGCTAGGGTTCAAGGTAGGTGATTGGGTTAGTGGTTAGTAGAAAAGGGCGAAAAACCGTAAAAAGCGTCGGTTTTCGAAAGACTTTTTATTTTTGCAATTTTTATTTTGATGAAGTTATTATTCAAACAAAGTTATTTTTGATGAACTTGTTTGTTTATTTCTTTTGCTTCATCAACCGAACAATTTTTTTTTTCAAAGTCAAACGAAAAACCGAGCTTGTTACTAAAACAAAGGGTTAAAAATAAAAAGGTTTTGGTGGGTGAAAGGGTGTTTGGTTTGGGTTAAGAAATGAAAAGGTTTAGGCTCAAAGGGGCTAACTAGGGGGATTTTGGGTAGGTGGTAAAAAAAAATAATGGTGTAGAAATAAAAAGGGTTAGTCCTAATGCCTCCATCATTTACTTACTCGGGTTTAAGTTGGTAAGGACCGGGAATGTATCGTCGTGGCAAGTTCTAGAGTTGTAAGAACCAAACGGCTATTCACACAATAAACGAAAAATGAGCATTTACTTTAAAGATATGTATTTGTGTGCTCAATAAAGGCTCAAAACTCACTTTTGTGGGAATGGGTTTTTATGTGATCAAGTATATATAATTAAATTTTAACTAAGCTTGTCATGCCTTTTCATAATTTTCTTATGTTGGTTCTTTTTATCACGACGCTATCGGTTGTAAATTTGTAAAAATATAACCTTTTTAGAATTTTGAAATTCCCAAGTTAAACCTAGACAAGTAAAAAAAATGAAAATTTTTGAAACAAATTTGGGGTGATTAGCGGTTCCAATAGAGTTTTGTGTAAGGCTTGTTATTAGGACTTGCAAGATCCAAGGTTTTAGCATACCCCCCCCCCCACACTTAAATTACACATTGTCCTCAATGTGTCCCAAAAATAAATTTTTAGGTTGATTGAATGTGTAAAAAGGTGTGACAAAGCAAAAATTTGTGTTACTGAGCGCTGGACACGGCCCCGTGTTGTCCGGGCACGGTCCCGTGTTCAAGTGCCAGTAACAAAAATTAAACAAAAGAAACAGAAGCCTGGACACGGGGGCGTGTTGGGTGAACACGGCCCGTGTCCAGTTACCTGAACTGGGTCATTTCTGCAGACTGTGCAGCACGGGGCCGTGTTGGGCGGACACGGCCCGTGCTGAGCTTACTGTTAATGAAGAAAATTGTCGGATGGCCCTGTTTTCCTGCATGGGGTGCTGGTTAAAGTTTCCCTTGTTATCCTTTGCCATCCTGAGTGTGTTTTATTCCTGAAAATTAAAAATAATCTAGAAAATATAAAAATAAATCTAAACTAAACTAAGGATAGTTCCTCGGAATGCCTTCGTGGTGCGCCATGTTTATAAGGGTCCTTGGCTAGACCCAAAGCCGGGTCATATGTCACTCAAGTGGGATGTTTTGCATCCCATGTTACATCGTCGGAGAGCGTCATCCAAGCTCGAGTCTATGACCTTCATGTAGTTGACCGGGTCTTCGTCTTCTACTCTTTTTCCAACTCCAAACTTCACTTCCTTGTCCCCAAACTTCAATGTTAGTGTTCCGTCATTCATATCCACCACTGCTTGGGCGGTGGCTAGAAATGGCCTCCCGAGAATGAGAGGGACATCGGCGTCTTCCTCCATGTATAGGATGACAAAGTCGGCCGGGAAAACGAAATTGTCAACTTTGACCAATAGATTTTCAGCGACACCTTGTGGAAATTTGACGGATCTGTCGGCGAGTTGTATGCTCATCTTTGTAGGGCTTGTTGTTCCTAGGCCGAGTCATTTGAACATTGATGTGGGCATGAGGTTAATGCTAGCCCCAAGATCGGCTAGTGCATTACGAATGGGGGATTCCCCAATTGAGCAAGGAATCGTGAAGCTTCCGGGATCAATTTTCTTTTGCGGGAGTTTGTTGAGTACTAAGGCGGAGCATTCTTCGCCTAAGTTAACTGATTGCAATGATTCAATTTTCCTTTTGTGAGTGAGGAAGTCCCTCATGAATTTTGCATATTTAGGCATTTGGGTTAGGACCTCGATAAAAGGAATATTAACATGCAATTGTTTTAGTAAATTTTCGAACTTTGCGAATTGCTCATCGGTCTTTTGACGATTTAACCGACCGGGGTATGGAACCGGAGGAGTCTTGGTGGGCTCTTGATTTGGTGGAGAAGCCTTTTCTGGTTGGGGCGCGGGTGGAGTCGTGGTTTGGCTGGATTGGCTTCTTTCAATCGGCAGTAATGGAGCCTCCTCGGGACCCACGGTTCGGTTTCTCAATGTGATGAGATGTACTTGCGCTTTTGGGTTGGTTTCGGTATTGCTTGGTAACGCGCCTTGTGGTCTCTCGGAGAAATTTTGAGCTAACTGATTTAATTGTTTTTCAATGTTTTGAATGCTAGCTTCTTGATTTCTAAAATTCGATTCCAATTGCTGAAATCGATCTGAGTTTTTCTTTTCGGTGTCGGAGATGAGGCGAGATACAGTATCTTCGAGCCTTTCTCGTCCACCTTGTTGTTGAGAAAAGTTTTGTGGTTGTTGAAAGTTAGTTCGTTGGTTTTGTTGGTTACTACTATTGCCGGGATCTCTCCAACCAAGGTTAGGGTGGTTACGCCATCCTTGGTTGTAGGTACCCGTTGGTGGACCCGACGGCCTAGGTCTATTATCAATGTAGTTTACCGTTTCTGTTTGATCGTCTACTTCTTTCATACAACTCCAATTTTCATGTGGTCCACCACACCCCTCACAAGCCATAACCGAGGCCGTTTTTGCCATTTCTAACTTTTTGATTTTTGAAGAGAGGGCCTCGATTTGGGCTTGTAAAGAAGTGCTTTCATCAACCTTATGGGCGCCCGGGGCAATAGATTTATTACCTCGGGGAGTGTGCCATTGCAAATTGGTTTGAGCAATTTCCTCAATTTGATTATATATTTCATTTGGGCGACGATTACCTAGAAGTCCCCCAGAGCTAGAATCAAGTGTTTGTCTTGTGTGTGGCAACAACCCATTGTAGAAAGTGGATACTTGTTGCCATACCGCAAGACCGTGATGAGGACACTTTCTTAGTAGCTCCTTGAACCTTTCCCAAGTTTCATATAAGGATTCCCCATCCTCTTGAGAATATGTATTAATTTCAGTCATTAATTTAGCCATTTTAGCAGGAGGGAAATACTTATATAGAAACTTTTGGGCTAGTTCATCCCAGGTGTTTACCGAACCAACTGGGAGGGTGTTAAGTTAAGCCAAGCCTTAGCTCGGTCTTTGAGTGAAAATGGAAACATTCGAAGGCGGATGGCGTCGTTTGATGCCCCATTGATCCGAAAGGTATCACATATTTCTAAGAAATTAGTAATATGTAGATGGGGATCCTCGTCCGCAAGCCCATGGAAGGTTGCGGAGTTTTGAAGCATTTGTATCAAATGCGGTCGAAGTTCGAAGTTGTTGGCTTCGACATTCGGTGCATTGATAGCGGCGCCGAGATTACCTACAGTGGGCCGTAGGTAATCCATAAGGGTACGTTGGTCCGCCATTTGAGGTGTGTCTCCCGAAACTCTCTCTTGGTTTTTAGCTTTAAGTCTCTTTCTGAGAAAGCGTTCGGGTTCTTCTAGAGGTTCTTTTATGTCCCTACTAGAACTGGAGCTCATGCACTACGTAGGAAGTCTAAATGTGGCGTCTAGGTTCCAAGTCCTGCAATAAAAACAGAAAAGAATGTTGGTCAGAAGGTTCACCACGGCCCCGTGTTCAGTGAACAGGGCCCGTGGTGGGAGATACAGTGATTGTTTTCCGGATTCCCGTTACTGGGAGTTGGACACTGCCCCGTGTTGCACCGACACGGCCCCGTGCTCAGCTCTCTGTAACTCGGAAAATAAAAACTGCCAGTAATAACGCTAGGCACGGCACGTGTCCGACCAGGCACGGCCCGTGCTGAGCTCTGCAGAAACTGAAAAACTAAGAAAAATCCTAAAAAAAATAGAAAAATAAGAAAAAAATGATTAGGCCGTTGATTCCTAACTTTCTTAAAATCCTTGTGTCCCCGGCAACGGCGCCAAAAACTTGATGGGCGTGAAGTGTGTTATGGTTTTAATGTTTATTTTAAGCCCTTTTACACTTTCTTTAGCCAAGTTTTAAATTTATAAAACACGATATTTACTAACACTAAACACACATATGGGCAAGTGCACCCATCGTGAGCGTAGTATAGTGTTGGTAAGATACCGAGGTCGTCCAAGGACACAAGAGCTTTTAGTACCGGTTTATCCTCAACGTCTAATCAAATCAAAAGTTTGGAAAAATGTTTTAAACTAAGAAAAATAAAAACTAACTAAAATGCTGAAAATAAAAATAAAAGAAAAACAGATAGACAAGATGAATCACTTGGATCCGACTCGTGTTTAGTGTAACCTTTGATTATTTCCGCACTTTTGCACTATTTAAGAGATTATCTTAGTTATTGTAGTAGGCCCCTCTTTTGGAGGTGACGTTACCCTCAACTCAGTAGTTTGAGTCAGCAAGGATACAATCCTAAAGGGTCGGATTATTGAAAGATAATTAATTAAGTTATTAATGCATATTGTGGTAGGCCCCTCTTTTGAAGGTGACGTTACCCTCGGCTAAGTAGTCTGAGTCAGCAGGGATACAGTCCTAAGTAGCCGGGTTAAAGTATTAATAGTAGTTTAACTTATGAGGGGATCAAAGAGTTTGGACCCCCGCCATCCAATACCGTTAAGTATTGAAGGAGGTCCTACTAAATTTGACCCAGGTCCTTTGCAGGATCTATACACTGAACAATGGCAAGACTCTTACCAAACCGTTCCCTTAACTCCAGACCAGGTAGCCAACATACCTCCATATAGACCGTGGAGATATGAATGGTGAAAATCTTTTATTTTATATAGACACTAAAATAATGCCAAGACACCACGGACAAACGATAAGGAAGAATCACCTTCAACATAAGAAACTAGTTATTAAAGTCATTAATACATAACCAATTAAAAAGTGCGAAAAGATTAAAAATAAAAAGTATTACACTAGACACTTTGTCTTCACCAAGTGATGTAAGAGACTTAGGCAAAGATGGCCTTGATTGTCAAGAACTCTTACGATCAATCTTGGATCCCGAGACGACTCACACACTCTATGATGGACAATGGATGATGGTGGTGGATGATGGTGTTATGGTGGTGGTGGGTGGTGGATGAAGTGTGAGAGAGGTGGTGTGCCAAGGGATGGTTTGAGCTTGAGCCAAGCACTCCTATTTATAGGCTGAACAGAAGCTCGGGCATGGCCCCGTGTCCACATCCTTCTCTTTCTTCATTAATTGCTCTTGTCTTTATTAGTTGACCACGGCCCCGTGTCCGCTGGGCACGACCCCGTGTGCAGAAGCATATCTGTACTATCAAGATTTGCCTGGATTCTGCGAATCTTATAGTTGACCACGACCCCGTGTCCGCTGAGCACGGCCCCGTGGTGGGCAATGGAAGCTTCTACAACTTTGTCTTTTATGCTGACACTTGGGCACGCCCCCGTGCTTACTGAGCACGGGGCGTGTTCAGCCTTCTGTTCTCTTGTTTTGCTTGGGAAGATGCTTTCGAGGAGGTCGGGCATGCCACGTTTATTCCTTTTCTTGTATTTATGTTAGATTTAGCTGCCTTTTTGCTTCTTTTGTTAATTTGAGCTCATTTAATCCTGAAAATACAAAAGGAAGACAAAAACACACTTTTTCCAACATTAGTACTAAAAAAGGGTTAGTTTTATGCCACAATTGATGTAATTTATATGTTGCATTTTGCACACATCAAATACCCCCACACTTGAATCTTTGCTTGTCCTCAAGCAAAACTCTTTATAATGTGGCTTTACACTCCCAAATGGAATTGGTAGAAAAGAAGGTTTTTGGGCTTGTCATAGACCTGCTTGACAAAGGATTCATAAGGCCGAGTGTGTCTCCTTGGGACGCACTGGTATTGTTCGTTGTGACAACCCTCAAAATTTCCATGTATCCATACAATTTATTAATGATAATTAAAGTGCTTGATGACTGTGCTAAATCACTTAACTGCTTTCTGATTACTGTGTTATACTTACATGTGCTTGTTAACATACTAGTAGTGTACAGAAAAGTTACTAAATAGTCTGGTATGCTTTCCTAAGTGTTAGGAATTAAAAGGGTTACAAAAAGATACATAAAAGACACTACAAGGAACAACTTAGCACTTTAACGAACCAGTATAGAACCGAACAACCGGACATTACCCGGAACACTAAAATATTGCAAGAAACATTGTTTTTACTTTTCTGAGCTAGTCATGGTTCCCGAGCACTATAACACACTACACAATACATATAACACATAACACTAGACTTTTACCACATAACCTTCCACTAACAAATTACTTACCATTTAATTTTCATTTAATCCCCTCCCCCATGACACCCTACGGCTCATGTATAGCCCACACCACAAGATTTTTCCAAATCTTACAAAATCCCTTCCATAATCTTTCTTTGGTTTTGGTGAGATCTTGATTAGATTGTGTGTACTAGGGGGAACATCAAACCCTTTGGATAATAACATATGAGTTTATAAGAGAATCACCACCTCCTTCATCTTCTACATCACAAGACAACTCCCTCCTCTCCCTCTCATAACCTTCGGCCCAAACACCCCCTTACACCACCACAAGTTTCAAGCATCCATCTTCCAATCCAAGTGTACTTCTAGGTGCTACAAGGCGTTCAACGAAGCTTGGTGTTCTCGGAAGTGGAAGGGCCTTCTTCGTTTGCTATTAACCACCACACTTCTTCACTTGAACTTCCCTAGCCTTGAGCTAGTGGTAAGAACTTAGATCCTTTCATTTTTCATATTGTTTAAGTGGTTAATAGATGTATTATGAAGAAAACATATGAACACCATAAGATCTTACACTTAAAACTTGAACATAAGCTTAAACAAGATGATACATGAAGAAATGATGTTAGAATGATGTTGTTTGGTATACGATGATTATGTGCTGATATGAAGGACTTATAACCTGCTGTAAGTATCGTTGTTGATCGCTAAATATGTTAACGGAATCAATCGAGCACGCTTTAGAATGTTAAAAGCTGAAAACAGGAGTCTGATTGGTGATTACAGCCAACTTCAGTTGGCTGTAACAGGACATTAATTAAATGAAAAATGTATTTTCTGAAGTCTAGATTTATGTATTATGAAATACGGTTCTAATGGCACTGGAATCATAATTTTTGGACTTCGTTTACTATTTTTAAAGTGTCGTTTTGTAACAGCAGCTAAAGCTGCATTTTTACTGCTGAAAATATGCGTTCTATTTTCCGTCACAACTTGAATTCTGTGTAGAGTTAGATCATGAAATTTGTACGGTAGATGACCACCGATGTATTTATAATTCTCTCACTGGAATTTCATAAATCAGACTCTCGATGAATTTTAAATAAATTACTCCGTGGACTGCAGTCAGAAAAAGATAAATCTGATTTCAGTCCGGAAAATGAATTTTTATAAAAAATTGGTAATGAATTGGATCCCGAGATTTTTACACAATAATACTTAGATCGTTTAAGATATTCTGTAAAAATTTGGGAATTTTTGGAATAAGTTAACTATTTTATTAAAATGCCCGAACGCCCAGTTTTGGATATTTAAATTGAAATGACATAAGTAGTAATTTGCGTGTCTAAATGTCGAGTATGTTATCTGAGGATGATCTAACATGTTATATGTCAATGAAAGTAATATGTACAATATCGTATGCTTGTTCTTGAGTAGCTACAGGTGGAATGTTTATATGAGCGTGAACTATTAAAGTGAATGCATGTTATGTAGTAGATACGTGTAGGAACTTTGTGCTCTATTTGAAACCACTAAATGACTAACTGGTAATCATATTAGGACGTGATTGACCGACCTTGACTGTTAACTATATTTGAGAATCTAACCGAGCAAACCGAGGTGAGTTCACACATTTCTACAAAGCATGGTAAATTCCCGGTGGAAATGGGAATGGGTTCAGGAATAGGGATTCCTCGTCCTTTGGGACGCGTTCAGGAATGTGAATTCCTCGTCCTTGGGACGTACTTAGACTTACTAGACTAGAATTCTATCAGCGAAGTCCCTCCCTTTTTGTATCGACTTAATCACCGAGGCTATGGCGAGCGGGTCATTAGTTAATAGCGCTATTAGGTTTAACAAACCTCACACCGTGCCAGTCGGACGTGCGTGTACTAATGGACTATTGCACGCCGGTGATGATAGACACCGACGCTAGGGCACAAGTAATTTTCGTTAGTTGTCGATATGATAAACGAGTCTGGTAGTCTAAATAATGGGGTAGCCCCCACGGCCGGAGTGCCGAGCTGGATAGCCAGGGAAGGTGGACATGGGATGGTTAACAAATAAACGTTTTCGAACTATGGGGTAACCCCCACGGCTGGATAGCTGAATGAGATTAAACTACGTTTTTGGAAACAACTCTAAAATGGACAACCAACCGTGAACTCACTCAACTTTGTTGTTGACTCGTTGTTACATGATTTGCAGGTCGCTAGACGTCACGGGGCTTGCATATGGAGGTGGTCGTTGTGGGATGCGAACTGATATGTCCCGTACTTAATAAATAAACTTTATGAACTTATGAAACTTATGTTTGGGTCTTTAAACTTATGAACTACGAATTTGTGCTTTGGTTTAACGTCTTATGCCTCCGCTGATTAAATTGAACTTGGTTAACTTCCTTTTGGTCACTAATTATATTGTGGTTGGTTTTATTTACTTAATTATGTTATTCAATATGATTGGTGGCTCGATCCTGGTCATGTCACGCCTCCAAACAGTGTTGCTCCGCATGGTGGATTTTGGGGGTGTGACAGATTGGTATCAGAGCCATTGGTTATAGTGAACTTGGTTTTAAAAAGAGAAAAGCGTTTGATAAAACCAGACTATAACCTGTACAGTGCTCAACGATCCACAACGACGCTTCGCTCCACGTGCAAGACTCGACATAATAGGTGGTATGATTTATGTTATATTGTCGGTTAGATAGTTCACACTGTGCATTAGTTAACGTGATAATTGCTATTTGAACCTTGTGTGCTTACTCTCTCCTGTCGTCCCACACTTACGCACTTTCGCGACACTTTTCTTACTTACGTTGCTTCGTTGTGAAGATCATGAACGGACGCGGAGGGCGCATCAACCTAACTCAGGCCCAGTTGACGGCTTTGATCAATGAACGAGTTGCTGAGGCACTCGCAGCTATCCCTGCAGGAGGTCAACATGCTCAACCTCCTGTGTGCACGTTCAAAACCTTCATGGATTGTCGGCCCAGTACCTTCAGCGGCACAGAAGGAGCGGTAGGCCTTCTTCACTGGTTTGAGAAGCTTGAGTTTGTCTTCGAGATGTGTGAATGCCCTGAAGACCGTAGGGTGAAATATGCTACCGGAACACTTGAAGGTGCTGCGTTAACCTAGTGGAAAGCGCAGGTTCAACTGCTTGGGTTGGCGGTTGCTAATGCCACCCCATGGAATGACTTCAAGGAACTGATCAAGGAAGAGTACTGCAGTCGTGACGACATCCACAAGCTAGAGGTGGAATTCTTCAATCTGAAGATGACGGGATCTGAGATTGAGGCGTATACGAAGAGGTCAAATGAGCTGGCCATCTTGTGTCCCACTATGGTGGACCCTCCCATCAAACTTATTGAGCTGTACCTCAAGGGTCTTGTACCCGAGATTCAGAGTCACGTGACTTCAGCTAATTTGGGTACCATTCTGCAAATCATTAAGTTGGCCCATCGTTTCACCGATCAAGCAGTTGAACAAAACAAACTGCCCAAGCGTATTGGTACTGCTACTACTGACGCTCCCAATGATAACAAGCGAAAATGGGATGGGAATTCCAGTAAAGGTTCTACTTCAGCTCAGTCCCAGTAGCGAAAGACAGATGAGTACAGGAGGCCCAGTCAGCAGTCTTCTGGGAATCACGGTCAGGGTGGGTACAAGGGAAATCACCCCAAATGTAATCGCTGTAACTTGCACCACAGCGGGCCATGTGGTAAAGGCAACTGTCATCGATGCAACAAGCCTGGTCACATTGCAAGGGATTGCAGGAGTCAGCATCCAGTGAATCAGAACCGACAGCAACAGCAAGCCCCACCAAATCAACGCCAGCAGCAGCAACAACAAGGTAACAACAGAGGATGCTTTCAATGTGGTGCTGAGGGCCATTTCAAGAAAGACTGCCCCCAGCTAAATCAGAACCAGAACAACAACAACCAGGGAAATGGGAACAACAATGGAGGCAACAATGGAGGCAACAATGGGGGTAACAATAATGGCAATGGTGCCAGAGGACGTGTTTTCGTGATAGGTCAGGGTGATGCAAGGAACGATCCCAACATTGTGATGGGTAAGTTTCTTCTGGACGACTTCTTTGTTACTGTTTTATTTGATTCGGGTGCCGATACTAGTTATGTGTCCTTAAAAGCTAGCCAAATGCTTAAGCGCACTCCAACACTTTTGAACACCAAACACACGGTAGAACTAGCAAACGGTAAAAGTCTTGAAGCCACACACGTAGTTAAAGGTTGTAACCTCGTCTTAGCTGGTCAGACTTTCTCTATCGATCTTATTCCTATCACACTTGGTAGTTTCGACGTCGTTATTGGGATGGATTGGCTATCTCATCATCAAGCGGAGATTGTTTGCAAGGAGAAAATCGTCCGCATTCCTCATTCTGGTGAAGAACCTCTCGTTCTTCATGGCGACAAGAGTGGTGCCATCGTAGGCATTATCTCTTTCCTTAAGGCCCAGAAGTGTTTGCGAAAGGGCCACACTGCCATTCTGGCACTCGTTACTGACACATCAACGTAAGAGAAGAAAATTGAAGACATTCCTATTGTACGCGATTTTCCCGAGGTATTTCCTGAGGAATTGCCTGGTCTTCCGCCCCATCGTCAAGTTGAGTTTCAAATCGAGCTAGCTCCTGGAGCAGCACCAATAGCTCGTGCACCTTATCGACTTGCTCCGTCAGAACTTGAAGAACTGTCCACACAATTACAAGAACTCTTGGAAAAGGGTTTTATACGTCCTAGCTCTTCGCCCTGGGGAGCTCCAGTCTTGTTTGTGAAGAAGAAAGACGGTACTTTCAGAATGTGTATTGACTACCGCGAACTCAACAAGGTGACCGTGAAGAATCGTTATCCTCTCCCACGCATTGACGACTTGTTCGACCAGTTGCAAGGGTCGAGTTTTTACTCTAAGATTGATTTGAGATTGGGATACCATCAGCTGAGAGTCCGAGAGGAGGACGTCTCCAAAACAGCGTTTAGAACTCGCTACGGCCATTACGAGTTTCTGGTCATGCCTTTCGGGTTGACGAATGCACCAGCGGTCTTCATGGATCTCATAAACCGAGTGTGCAAGCCTTACCTGGATAAGTTTGTCATAGTGTTCATCGACGACATCCTGATTTATTCTAAGAGTCAGGAGGAACACGAGCAGCATCTGCGGCTTATCCTGGAACTTCTTCGTAAAGAGCAGTTGTATGCCAAGTTTTCGAAATGTGACTTCTGGCTTCGCGAAGTCCACTTTCTAGGCCACGTGGTAAACAAGGATGGGATTCATGTTGATCCATCCAAGGTCGACTCAATCAAGAACTGGCCTGCACCCCGTACACCAACAGAAATCCGCCAATTCTTGGGCTTGGTAGGATACTGCAGGAGATTCATCAAGGATTTCTCTAAGATTGCGCAACCTCTCACTTCACTGACTCAGAAGGGTGTCACCTATCGTTGGGGTGATGCACAAGAATCTGCTTTTCAGCACTTGAAAGATAGACTTTGTAGCGCGCCTATACTCTCATTGCCTGAAGGCACAGATGATTTTGTGGTTTACTGCGACGCTTCCATCCAAGGACTTGGTTGCGTGTTAATGCAACGTGAAAAGGTCATTGCTTACGCATCGCGCCAACTTAAGGTTCACGAAAGGAACTACACTACGCACGACTTGGAATTGGGAGCCGTTGTTTTCGCACTTAAGATATGGAGACATTACCTGGACGGTACCAAGTGCACCATTTACACCGATCACAGAAGTCTTGAGCATATCTTCAAGCAAAAGGAGTTAAACATGCTACAACGCCGATGGTTCGAACTCTTGAATGATTACGAATGTGCGATCAAGTATCATCCGGGCAAAGCCAATGTTGTGGCCGACGCCCTCAGTCGAAAGGATACTATACCTAAGCATGTACGTGCTTTACAGCTTACCATCCAATCTAACCTTCCCACTTAGATTCGCGATGCTCAAGTTGAAGCATTGAAAGCAGAGAACATCAGGGCTGAGTCCTTACGAGGATCGAGGTAGCGGCTAGAACAAAAGGAAAACGGCGCCTACTATGTTAACGGGCGCATCTGGGTTCCACTGTATGGAGACCTACGCGAGCTTGTGATGGATGAAGCACATAAGTCTCGTTATTCAGTACATCCTGGTTCGGATAAGATGTACCACAACCTAAAGACTACATACTGGTGGCCCGGTATGAAAGCCAGCATAGCAACCTACGTCAGTAAATGCTTGACTTGTGCTAGGGTCAAGACCGAATATCAGAAACCCTCAGGCCTACTTCAACAACCAGAGATCCCGAAATGGAAATGGGAGCAAATTTCCATCGATTTCGTTACTGGCCTGCCCAGATCTCAACGCGGAAAAGATACCATTTGGGTGATCGTGGATCGACTGACCAAGTCTGCACATTTTCTGGCTATCAAGGAAACGGATAAGTTTTCTACTCTAGCAGACATTTACCTAAAGGAAGTAGTATCAAGGCACGGAGTGCCAACCTCCATCATTTCTGATCGTGACGCGCGTTTTACTTCGGAACTGTGGCAAGCTATGCACAGGTCGTTTGGCTCACGTTTAGATATGAGCACCGCTTATCACCCACAGACGGATGGGCAATCTGAACGCACCATCCAGACCCTTGAAGACATGCTTAGGGCGTGTGTAATCGATTTTGGTAATGGCTGGGAAAAGCACCTCCCGCTAGTGGAGTTTTCGTATAACAACAGCTACCACACCAGCATCCAGGCCGCTCCATTCGAGGCATTGTACGGACGGAAGTGCCGATCACCTCTCTGTTGAGCAGAAGTTGGTGACAGCCAAATCACAGGCCCAGAACTTGTAGTAGACACGACTGAGAGGATTGCTCAGATACGACAGCGAATGGCGGCAGCTCGTGACCGTCAGAAAAGCTATGCTGACAAGCGAAGAAAGCCACTCGAGTTTCAAGTTGGGGATCGAGTGCTACTCAAAGTCTCACCTTGGAAAGGTGTAGTTCGTTTTGGCAAACGAGGTAAGCTCAATCCGCGCTATGTCGGACTGATGTGCGTGAAGTGTGTTATGGTTTTAATGTTTATTTTAAGCCCTTTTACACTTTCTTTAGCCAAGTTTTAAATTTATAAAACACGATATTTACTAAGACTAAACACACATATGGGCAAGTGCACCCATCGTGAGCGTAGTATAGTGTTGGTAAGATACCGAGGTCGTCCAAGGACACAAGTGTTTTTAGTACCGGTTTATCCTCAACGTCTAATCAAATCAAAAGTTTGGAAAAATGTTTTAAACTAAGAAAAATAAAAACTAACTAAAATGCTAAAAATAAAAATAAAAGAAAAACAGATAGACAAGATGAATCACTTGGCTCCGACTCGTGTTTAGTGTAATCTTTGATTATTTCCGCACTTTTGCACTATTTAAGAGATTATCTTAGTTATTGTAGTAGGCCCCTCTTTTGGAGGTGACGTTACCCTCAACCCAGTAGTTTGAGTCAGCAAGGATACAATCCTAAAGGGTCGGATTATTGAAAGATAATTAATTAAGTTATTAATGCATATTGTGGTAGGCCCCTCTTTTGAAGGTGACGTTACCCTCGGCTAAGTAGTCTGAGTCAGCAGGGATACAGTCCTAAGTTGCCGGGTTAAAGTATTAATAGTAGTTTAACTTATGAGGGGATCAAAGAGTTTGGACCCCCGCCATCCAATACCGTTAAGTATTGAAGGAGGTCCTACTAAATTTGACCCAGGTCCTTTGCAGGATCTATATACTGAACAATGGCAAGACTCTTACCAAACCGTTCCCTTAACCCCCGACCAGGTAGCCAACATACCTCCATATAGACCGTGGAGATATGAATGGTGAAAATCTTTTATTTTATATAGACAATAAAATAATGCCAAGACACCACGGACAAACGATAAGGAAGAATCACCTTCAACATAAGAAACTAGTTATTAAAGTCATTAATACATAACCAATTAAAAAGTGCGAAAAGATTAAAAATAAAAAGTATTACACTAGACACTTTGTCTTCACCAAGTGATGTAAGAGACTTAGGCAAAGATGGCCTTGATTGTCAAGAACTCTTACGATCAATCTTGGATCCCGAGACGACTCACACACT
This sequence comes from Helianthus tuberosus, assembly GCA_030545235.1. Taxonomy (NCBI): domain Eukaryota; kingdom Viridiplantae; phylum Streptophyta; class Magnoliopsida; order Asterales; family Asteraceae; genus Helianthus; species Helianthus tuberosus. The sequence continues at coordinate 66,673,127 of CM060445.1, read as the reverse complement.
CTATGATGGACAATGGATGATGGTGTTATGGTGGTGGTGGGTGGTGGATGAAGTGTGAGAGAGGTGGTGTGCCAAGGGATGGTTTGAGCTTGAGCCAAGCACTCCTATTTATAGGCTGAACAGAAGCTCGGGCACGGCCCCGTGTCCACATCCTTCTCTTTCTTCATTAATTGCTCTTGTCTTTATTAGTTGACCACGGCCCCGTGTCCGCTGGGCACGACCCCGTGTGCAGAAGCATATCTGTACTATCAAGATTTGCCTGGATTCTGCGAATCTTATAGTTGACCACGACCCCGTGTCCGCTGAGCACGGCCCCGTGGTGGGCAATGGAAGCTTCTACAACTTTCTCTTTTATGCTGACACTTGGGCACGCCCCCGTGCTTACTGAGCACGGGGCGTGTTCAGCCTTCTGTTCTCTTGTTTTGCTTGGGAAGATGCTTTCGGGGAGGTCGGGCATGCCACGTTTATTCCTTTTCTTGTATTTATGTTAGATTTAGCTGCCTTTTTGCTTCTTTTGTTAATTTGAGCTCATTTAATCCTGAAAATACAAAAGGAAGACAAAAACACACTTTTTCCAACATTAGTACTAAAAAAGGGTTAGTTTTATGCCACAATTGATGTAATTTATATGTTGCATTTTGCACACATCAAATACCCCCACACTTGAATCTTTGCTTGTCCTCAAGCAAAACTCTTTATAATGTGGCTTTACACTCCCAAATGGAATTGGTAGAAAAGAAGGTTTTTGGGCTTGTCATAGAGTGTCGGGATTTCCAAGATTCTTTATTTAGTTTTACTTTTATTTATTTACAATCTTATTCGTCATGATTTATTCAAAACTTTTCATAAGATAAATTACTTATTAGGGCATAACATGCCTCTTTAAAATTCTATTTATATACAAGTTTACATACCTCACGGGGATCACTCAACACTCGGCCGGAGATGTATTTTAGTAAATCACTCGAGAGCGGCATGGAACTTACTCCTACCATAGGCTTGCCAAGCAATCAATCCTCCTCCTTTTTAACTATAAACCTTTGTAAATATCAAGAGGGCTTTTGGGTGAAGGGTTAGGCTAGGGTTCAAGGTAGGTGATTGGGTTAGTGGTTAGTAGAAAAGGGCGAAAAACCGTAAAAAGCGTCGGTTTTCGAAAGACTTTTTATTTTTTCAATTTTTATTTTGATGAAGTTATTATTCAAACAAAGTTATTTTTGATGAACTTGTTTGTTTATTTCTTTTGCTTCATCAACCGAACAATTTTTTTTTCAAAGTCAAACGAAAAACCGAGCTTGTTACTAAAACAAAGGGTTAATAATAAAAAGGTTTTGGTGGGTGAAAGGGTGTTTGGTTTGGGTTAAGAAATGAAAAGGTTTAGGCTCAAAGGGGTTAACTAGGGGGATTTTGGGTAGGTGGTAAAAAAAAATAATGGTGTAGAAATAAAAAGGGTTAGTCCTAATGCCTCCATCATTTACTTACTCGGGTTTAAGTTGGTAAGGACCGGGAATGTATCGTCGTGGCAAGTTCTAGAGTTGTAAGAACCAAACGGCTATTCACACAATAAACGAAAAATGAGCATTTACTTTAAAGATATGTATTTGTGTGCTCAATAAAGGCTCAAAACTCACTTTTGTGGGAATGGGTTTTTATGTGATCAAGTATATATAATTAAATTTTAACTAAGCTTGTCATGCCTTTTCATAATTTTCTTATGTTGGTTCTTTTTATCACGACGCTATCGGTTGTAAATTTGTAAAAATATAACCTTTTTAGAATTTTGAAATTCCCAAGTTAAACCTAGACAAGTAAAAAAAATGAAAATTTTTGAAACAAATTTGGAGTGATTAGCGGTTCCAATAGAGTTTTGTGTAAGGCTTGTTATTAGGACTTGCAAGATCCAAGGTTTTAGCATACCCCCCCCCACACTTAAATTACACATTGTCCTCAATGTGTCCCAAAAATAAATTTTTAGGTTGATTGAATGTGTAAAAAGGTGTGACAAAGCAAAAATTTGTGTTACTGAGCGCTGGACACGGCCCCGTGTTGTCCGGGCACGGTCCCGTGTTCAAGTGCCAGTAACAAAAATTAAACAAAAGAAACAGAAGCCTGGACACGGGGGCGTGTTGGGTGAACACGGCCCGTGTCCAGTTACCTGAACTGGGTCATTTCTGCAGACTGTGCAGCACGGGGCCGTGTTGGGCGGACACGGCCCGTGCTGAGCTTACTGTTAATGAAGAAAATTGTCGGATGGCCCTGTTTTCCTGCATGGGGTGCTGGTTAAAGTTTCCCTTGTTATCCTTTGCCATCCTGAGTGTGTTTTATTCCTGAAAATTAAAAATAATCTAGAAAATATAAAAATAAATCTAAACTAAACTAAGGATAGTTCCTCGGAATGCCTTCGTGGTGCGCCATGTTTATAAGGGTCCTTGGCTAGACCCAAAGCCGGGTCATATGTCACTCAAGTGGGATGTTTTGCATCCCATGTTACATCGTCGGAGAGCGTCATCCAAGCTCGAGTCTATGACCTTCATGTAGTTGACCGGGTCTTCGTCTTCTACTCTTTTTCCAACTCCAAACTTCACTTCCTTGTCCCCAAACTTCAATGTTAGTGTTCCGTCATTCATATCCACCACTGCTTGGGCGGTGGCTAGAAATGGCCTCCCGAGAATGAGAGGGACATCGGCGTCTTCCTCCATGTATAGGATGACAAAGTCGGCCGAGAAAACGAAATTGTCAACTTTGACCAATAGATTTTCAGCGACACCTTGTGGAAATTTGACGGATCTGTCGGCGAGTTGTATGCTCATCTTTGTAGGGCTTGTTGTTCCTAGGCCGAGTCATTTGAACATTGATGTGGGCATGAGGTTAATGCTAGCCCCAAGATCGGCTAGTGCATTACGAATGGGGGATTCCCCAATTGAGCAAGGAATCGTGAAGCTTCCGGGATCAATTTTCTTTTGCGGGAGTTTGTTGAGTACTAAGGCGGAGCATTCTTCGCCTAAGTTAACTGATTGCAATGATTCAATTTTCCTTTTGTGAGTGAGGAAGTCCCTCATGAATTTTGCATATTTAGGCATTTGGGTTAGGACCTCGATAAAAGGAATATTAACATGCAATTGTTTTAGTAAATTTTCGAACTTTGCGAATTGCTCATCGGTCTTTTGACGATTTAACCGACCGGGGTATGGAACCGGAGGAGTCTTGGTGGGCTCTTGATTTGGTGGAGAAGCCTTTTCTGGTTGGGGCGCGGGTGGAGTCGTGGTTTGGCTGGATTGGCTTCTTTCAATCGGCAGTAATGGAGCCTCCTCGGGACCCACGGTTCGGTTTCTCAATGTGATGAGATGTACTTGCGCTTTTGGGTTGGTTTCGGTATTGCTTGGTAACGCGCCTTGTGGTCTCTCGGAGAAATTTTGAGCTAACTGATTTAATTGTTTTTCAATGTTTTGAATGCTAGCTTCTTGATTTCTAAAATTCGATTCCAATTGCTGAAATCGATCTGAGTTTTTCTTTTCGGTGTCGGAGATGAGGCGAGATACAGTATCTTCGAGCCTTTCTCGTCCACCTTGTTGTTGAGAAAAGTTTTGTGGTTGTTGAAAGTTAGTTCGTTGGTTTTGTTGGTTACTACTATTGCCGGGATCTCTCCAACCAAGGTTAGGGTGGTTACGCCATCCTTGGTTGTAGGTACCCGTTGGTGGACCCGACGGCCTAGGTCTATTATCAATGTAGTTTACCATTTCTGTTTGATCGTCTACTTCTTTCATACAACTCCAATTTTCATGTGGTCCACCACACCCCTCACAAGCCATAACCGAGGCCGTTTTTGCCATTTCTAACTTTTTGATTTTTGAAGAGAGGGCCTCGATTTGGGCTTGTAAAGAAGTGCTTTCATCAACCTTATGGGCGCCCGGGGCAATAGATTTATTACCTCGGGGAGTGTGCCATTGCAAATTGGTTTGAGCAATTTCCTCAATTTGATTATATATTTCATTTGGGCGACAATTACCTAGAAGTCCCCCAGAGCTAGAATCAAGTGTTTGTCTTGTGTGTGGCAACAACCCATTGTAGAAAGTGGATACTTGTTGCCATACCGCAAGACCGTGATGAGGACACTTTCTTAGTAGCTCCTTGAACCTTTCCCAAGTTTCATATAAGGATTCCCCATCCTCTTGAGAATATGTATTAATTTCAGTCATTAATTTAGCCGTTTTAGCAGGAGGGAAATACTTATATAGAAACTTTTGGGCTAGTTCATCCCAGGTGTTTACCGAACCAACTGGGAGGGTGTTAAGTTAAGCCAAGCCTTAGCTCGGTCTTTGAGTGAAAATGGAAACATTCGAAGGCGGATGGCGTCGTTTGATGCTCCATTGATCCGAAAGGTATCACATATTTCTAAGAAATTAGTAATATGTAGATGGGGATCCTCGTCCGCAAGCCCATGGAAGGTTGCGGAGTTTTGAAGCATTTGTATCAAATGCGGTCGAAGTTCGAAGTTGTTGGCTTCGACATTCGGTGCATTGATAGCGGCGCCGAGATTACCTACAGTGGGCCGTAGGTAATCCATAAGGGTACGTTGGTCCGCCATTTGAGGTGGGTCTCCCGAAACTCTCTCTTGGTTTTTAGCTTTAAGTCTCTTTCTGAGAAAGCGTTCGGGTTCTTCTAGAGGTTCTTTTATGTCCCTACTAGAACTGGAGCTCATGCACTACGTAGGAAGTCTAAATGTGGCGTCTAGGTTCCAAGTCCTGCAATAAAAACAGAAAAGAATGTTGGTCAGAAGGTTCACCACGGCCCCGTGTTCAGTGAACAGGGCCCGTGGTGGGAGATACGGTGATTGTTTTCCGGATCCCCGTTACTGGGAGTTGGACACTGCCCCGTGTTGCACCGACACGGCCCCGTGCTCAGCTCTCTGTAACTCGGAAAATAAAAACTGCCAGTAATAACGCTAGGCACGGCACGTGTCCGACCAGGCACGGCCCGTGCTGAGCTCTGCAGAAGCTGAAAAACTAAGAAAAATCCTAAAAAAATAGAAAAATAAGAAAAAAAAGATTAGGCCGTTGATTCCTAACTTTCTTAAAATCCTTGTGTCCCCGGCAACGGCGCCAAAAACTTGATGTGCGTGAAGTGTGTTATGGTTTTAATGTTTATTTTAAGCCCTTTTACACTTTCTTTAGCCAAGTTTTAAATTTATAAAACACGATATTTACTAACACTAAACACACATATGGGCAAGTGCACCCATCGTGAGCGTAGTATAGTGTTGGTAAGATACCGAGGTCGTCCAAGGACACAAGAGCTTTTAGTACCGGTTTATCCTCAACGTCTAATCAAATCAAAAGTTTGGAAAAATGTTTTAAACTAAGAAAAATAAAAACTAACTAAAATGCTGAAAATAAAAATAAAAGAAAAACAGATAGACAAGATGAATCACTTGGATCCGACTCGTGTTTAGTGTAACCTTTGATTATTTCCGCACTTTTGCACTATTTAAGAGATTATCTTAGTTATTGTAGTAGGCCCCTCTTTTGGAGGTGACGTTACCCTCAACTCAGTAGTTTGAGTCAGCAAGGATACAATCCTAAAGGGTCGGATTATTGAAAGATAATTAATTAAGTTATTAATGCATATTGTGGTAGGCCCCTCTTTTGAAGGTGACGTTACCCTCGGCTAAGTAGTCTGAGTCAGCAGGGATACAGTCCTAAGTAGCCGGGTTAAAGTATTAATAGTAGTTTAACTTATGAGGGGATCAAAGAGTTTGGACCCCCGCCATCCAATACCGTTAAGTATTGAAGGAGGTCCTACTAAATTTGACCCAGGTCCTTTGCAGGATCTATACACTGAACAATGGCAAGACTCTTACCAAACCGTTCCCTTAACTCCAGACCAGGTAGCCAACATACCTCCATATAGACCGTGGAGATATGAATGGTGAAAATCTTTTATTTTATATAGACACTAAAATAATGCCAAGACACCCACGGACAAACGATAAGGAAGAATCACCTTCAACATAAGAAACTAGTTATTAAAGTCATTAATACATAACCAATTAAAAAGTGCGAAAAGATTAAAAATAAAAAGTATTACACTAGACACTTTGTCTTCACCAAGTGATGTAAGAGACTTAGGCAAAGATGGCCTTGATTGTCAAGAACTCTTACGATCAATCTTGGATCCCGAGACGACTCACACACTCTATGATGGACAATGGATGATGGTGGTGGATGATGGTGTTATGGTGGTGGTGGGTGGTGGATGAAGTGTGAGAGAGGTGGTGTGCCAAGGGATGGTTTGAGCTTGAGCCAAGCACTCCTATTTATAGGCTGAACAGAAGCTCGGGCATGGCCCCGTGTCCACATCCTTCTCTTTCTTCATTAATTGCTCTTGTCTTTATTAGTTGACCACGGCCCCGTGTCCGCTGGGCACGACCCCGTGTGCAGAAGCATATCTGTACTATCAAGATTTGCCTGGATTCTGCGAATCTTATAGTTGACCACGACCCCGTGTCCGCTGAGCACGGCCCCATGGTGGGCAATGGAAGCTTCTACAACTTTGTCTTTTATGCTGACACTTGGGCACTCCCCCGTGCTTACTGAGCACGGGGCGTGTTCAGCCTTCTGTTCTCTTGTTTTGCTTGGGAAGATGCTTTCGAGGAGGTCGGGCATGCCACGTTTATTCCTTTTCTTGTATTTATGTTAGATTTAGCTGCCTTTTTGCTTCTTTTGTTAATTTGAGCTCATTTAATCCTGAAAATACAAAAGGAAGACAAAAACACACTTTTTCCAACATTAGTACTAAAAAAGGGTTAGTTTTATGCCACAATTGATGTAATTTATATGTAGCATTTTGCACACATCAAATACCCCCACACTTGAATCATTGCTTGTCCTCAAGCAAAACTCTTTATAATGTGGCTTTACACTCCCAAATGGAATTGGTAGAAAAGAAGGTTTTTGGGCTTGTCATAGACCTGCTTGACAAAGGATTCATAAGGCCGAGTGTGTCTCCTTGGGACGCACCGGTATTGTTCGTTGTGACAACCCTCAAAATTTCCATGTATCCATACAATTTATTAATGATAATTAAAGTGCTTGATGACTGTGCTAAATCACTTAACTGCTTTCTGATTACTGTGTTATACTTACATGTGCTTGTTAACATACTAGTAGTGTACAGAAAAGTTACTAAATAGTCTGGTATGCTTTCCTAAGTGTTAGGAATTAAAAGGGTTACAAAAAGATACATAAAAGACACTACAAGGAACAACTTAGCACTTTAACGAACCAGTATAGAACCGAACAACCGGACATTACCTGGAACACTAAAATATTGCAAGAAACATTGTTTTTACTTTTCTGAGCTAGTCATGGTTCCCGAGCACTATAACACACTACACAATACATATAACACATAACACTAGACTTTTACCACATAACCTTCCACTAACAAATTACTTACCATTTAATTTTCATTTAATCCCCTCCCCCATGACACCCTACGGCTCATGTATAGCCCACACCACAAGATTTTTCCAAATCTTACAAAATCCCTTCCATAATCTTTCTTTGGTTTT